>CM028334.1:33011352-35581352 GCA_016647705.1 Eucommia ulmoides | reverse complement strand
GGAGAGGTTGAATTCGTAACCAGAATTGGGAGCGCATAGTTTAGGTTGTTGTGAGTTCGGGAGGAAATCAACACCTAATTAATCTAGTTGGGAATTTAGGATTTGTGAAATCGAGAGGTAATCAAGTTCTAGATTTACCAACTAGGTTTTCCATTCAATTGTGTTTTCCATCTTTATGCTTCCAAAATATGCTCACATACGGTATTTTGGTTGAATTGAGAACTTGGAATTTGACACTTGGGATAGGTAATCTCGGGTTCGGACTTAGGTTAAACACAACGTAAGCTTTCAGAGATCGAGAAATATTTAAAGCTTGTGTAATCTATAAGGTCGGGTATAACGAATATTTTCACCTAAATACAGGATAGGGATATCGATATTGAAGTGATTACATATTCTCTCACTTGACGCTTGGGAGAAATAGTGAGAGAGCAATATCACGGGGACCTTAATTATTGAATGAATGGAATTAACTAATAATTACTTAATAGAATAACATGAGAATAACAAGATGAAATCAAGCCCCTAGAACATTTGTGCATAGATTACCCATATTTTATTTTATTTTTGTATTTATAATTATTTTAGTTCTTTTAATTTATTAATTGAAAAACCCAAAAATTTGGACGCATAAATAAAGTTAGGTTATGACAATTGTGATACTTAACGACGATCTAAACCAATCCTTGTGGATACGACAATCAGGCTCTTTCTATACTATTAAAACTTGATACATACACTTGCGGTATTGTAGTGACGAAATTATTCGCTACCAAGTTTTTGGCACCATTCCCGGGGATTGGTGTATTAGATTGTTGTTAATATTGTGAATAAGTAACTTGATTTTAATTTAGGCATTTATTTTATTTTTAATTTTTTTTTTTTTAGTTTTGTTTGTTTTGTGAGGTACTTGGAGATGGCTTATCAACAAGTCCTCTTGAGATTTTCACAACGAGATTCTGAGCCATTTTACTGTGCTTGGGATAGATATAAGGAGTTGCTCACTCGGTTCCCCAATCATGGTTTCCCAAAGGAATGTCAACTACTCAACTTTCTCGACGGGTTACAAGCCGCAGCAAGAACTTAGGTAGAAGAAGGAAGTGGTACCACCTCTTTCTACCAACTAACCGCGGACGAAGCCTTTTGGTTATTGGAAGACATGGAAGAGTTTGACTGTCAGAGTTGGAATTATTCAACAAGCTACCAAAGTTTGGAGGATAGTTCTAACATTTTGGCGCCATGGATTGACACCCCAGAACAACCTATAGAGTCTTCCCCCACCCTGGAAAAGATGTTCTCAATATTCATGGGGGAGACTCAAGTTTTCTGGATGGAAATTCACGATCGTCTTAATGAGTATGAGGATCGTCTTGATAATATTGAGAGGACCTACGCTGATATCGATGCAACTGTAAAGTCTCTCGAGACGCAAATCGGTCAACTTGTTCGCTTTATTGAGGCCGAGTCAAGAACGGTGGCACTGAGAGACACACAAGCTACATCCACTGAAAGTTACCATGAGGAACCAAATACAAGTGGGAAGAACTTGGATTTGTTTGATAATGATAATTCCAATGAGGAGGAGACCCAAGAGTTGATCGACGATGAAGAATCACAAAATGACAATTGTGATTCTTCACCTTTTGAGATCCAAATTTTGATGCCACTATCAGTCAAAGACAATCACGTCTACAAAGATCCGATGTGGCTTACTTGTCCTCCATTGCTTCTAGCAACATTTATTCAAGCTCATCAAGCACATAATATGGAGCTGAGTCATATTGAGAGTACGTGCCTAACACTGCCACATCTCACCAAGCTGGAGAGCGTTATAAACCAAGACCCATATGTTGTGTTATATGACACATATTATTTGCGAAAACCACTCTTTGATGATCCCTTCTCCATGTTAACCCGAGGACATTAAACCAAACGTTTCTTGGAAGGCAACCCAAGTTTTAAAATAATGGAGCCTGAGGATACACGCTATGGGAGAAAGCCCCACACGGGTCACCTTGCCTGAAGCATCACCGCCGACCATACTCGGATGTGAGATTTTCTTACCTCCCAGGTATGTGTCTTATTCTCTTATGCTTAATTTGAATATATGTTTGACTTTGAGTTTGGGGGTGAGACATATATTGGTGTTTGTGTGTTGGGTTAAGAAATGATTGTATGTGTGATTTTTGTCCTATATCTTATGTTCTTTTGGCATTGTTTTTAGCTTGTTTTTCCTTTTGTTAGTTTGTTTGAATAAATTGTGAGTTTTGTTGAGTTGAAATGATTTAAAATCGATGATGAATATAGGCACTTGATGTTTTCATAGGTCATTTGAAATGTATTGCATTGAGATTTTTGTGTGCTTGACTAGTTTTAATTGACATTCACTCTCGACTCATTCAATTGAGCACTATGAATCACGATCACTTGGCCTTTTGAGTACTTGGAGACCATTTATGTGCTTTAGGTAGGTTTTGACATCTCATGAACACTAAAACCCATTTGAGTGAAACTTGACGTGAAATGTTAGGTTATGTGTTGTTGGAGAAATTGACTTAGGTATTCGTTTTGGATAGTTTGGACCTTTGAAGCTAACCCTTAAAAATTATTTTCCCTCTTGTTACCCCCGTTGAGCCTCACTGACTAATTCTTTCATTACTCACATTTGTGCATCCAACCAACTATATGTTTTTCCACTTCCTAAACCCGTCACTAATTGGCATGTCTGCATGGATTATTGAGCATAAGGATTAGAGAGGGCTATGTTTGGAAATTCATTTTTGGATTAGGAGGTATTTTTCTTTTTTATATTTGTGTTGTTAAAAGAAAAAAAAAAGTCATTGTAGTATAATGTTGAGTATTCTCGCCTGTCGCCTTGTTCCCTGCAACATTAGGGACAATGTTGATTTTGAGTTTGGGGGTGTGGTTCTCACCTATTTTGAAGAAAAAAAAAAGTGTATTAGTTGGTTTTGTGAATAATACCTTGTGGGATCGATTGAAAGAATACATGTGATGAAAGGGGGGAAGTCGGTATTTTTTCTCAAAAATCCTGTAAGATCCATGAGTTGTGATTTGAGCCTAAAAATAACATTTCCATCTACCTTTTACCCTGGCCATACATTACTACCCGCAAAGTCCTTTTGATCTCCAATGACATATGTACCTACATAATTAGTGAAGAGTGACACGAAAAATTCGCTTATAGCTGTTCGTTCATTTTTTATCTAGAGTTTGTTCAATGTCTCCTTAGCACATAAATATATCCGAGTCTCGTTTGGATAGGTGAGAGTGATTGTGCACGCACTGACACATATAGAGTCTTGAGTGGATTGAAATTGATACTAAAGTTGAAATTCTAGATAATCTTAATGTGTCCATTTCTTTTGAGCTTGGAACACTGTGTGGTTGCGAAGATTATTGCACACTTGTTGATTCAATACGAAACTCATATTTTTATCGTTAACCATTCTGTACTTGATTTTTTTATTTTATTTTCTTTTGTTTTTGCTTGAGGACAAGCAAACGTTTGAGTTTGAATGTATTTGATGAGTGGTTTATTTAATAACAAATCAAATACTTTTATATTCAAATATTTATGTGTTTTCAAGTATTTTTGTTAGTTTAATGTGTTTTTGTTATGTTTTATAGGATTACAAATAAATGGGAGAAACGGTGCAAAATACGTGCAAGTGTTGTAACTTCACGACCAATTTTGATCACGATGAAATTCGATTTTGGAATAACTCAAAACATAAATTTGTATATCTCCCTCTTAGCTTTCCATAACTTTTTGAATCACCTCAATCGAAGTTTGGACGAGAATGTTACCGCCAAAATACGAAATTGAGCGCGCTACGGCGCCCTCCCATCAATGGGTTTCTGGCCATAGGGCTTTGCAGCGCACTGACAGTCAGGTCTGAACCCTATTTTAGGGTTTTTAAGCTCATTTTTTATGAGAGAAGAGAGAAAGACGAAAGAGAAATAAAGAAGAGGCGATTTTTGGAGCGACAAGAGGCAATTTTGGGCAACACACCGATTGATGGCATTTTGATGCGAGATTGAAGTAGAAAACACCATCGGTGGCACATGGGATTAAAGATTTGAAACCCACATCCCACAATAAGATTTTCTCTTCCTTTTTCTCTCCTTAATTTTTTGTTTTAAGTTTGTATTTGTAATATTGTGTGAACATGTTTACATTTATGAGTTTATTGAGAGCTTAGCTATGGATCTATCTTTGTTGTGTTTGTAATCTAGATTTAGGGCTTGATGTAGTCTTGTTTGAACCGTGTTAGATTATTTTGTTAATGATTAAATTTAATTCCATTTTATGCATCTCTTAAGCCTATTGTGTTTGATTCATGTGGCCAATGAGTTAGACGATGTTACATTACAAATTTTATACTTGGGAGATATTGAATTCGTAACCGGAATTGGGAGTGCATAGTTTAGATTGTTGTGAGTCCGGGAGAAAATCAACACCTAATTAATCTAGTTAGGAATTTAAGATTTGTAAAATCAAGAGGTGATCAAGTTCTAGATTTACCAACTAGGTTTTCCATTCAATTGTGTTTTCCTTCTTCATGCTTCCAAAATATGCTCACATATGGTTGTACGGCTAGCGTTTGTTACACGCTTGCGTATTGACTACTCGTAAGTGTACGAGGTCAAAGTTTTAGTATAATGTGATCTTTAAGATTGGGTATCGTATCCACATGGATTGGTTGTCGTTATTATCAAGTACTATGATTGTCATGACCTAATTTTATCTAGGCGATAAAAAATGTATTTAATTAATTAATACTAATACTAATATAACCTAAATTAACTATACTAATATAATGAGATATTTTAGGGGAAAGAATTGTCTAGGGATTAACTTGGTTTACAAATACGTGTTCGATCTCGATTTACTTACGTTTACGGTGTTTGATCTATTTGACAATCTCAGTTCGTAAACTCCCCCGCCACTCTCCTGAGTGTAAGATGAAGGATATAACGCGAATTTGTGTCAACGAAGAAGTCCTCCTCAACGTCTTAACGACCATAGGTCACATAAGTCTCGCCCTAATGTGATTGATTGCATACAATCCAACTCCCGAGCGGGTTATTGGATCGTCGCGTTGTGTTTACCCTATCGACAATCTCAGTTCGTAAACTCCACCGCTACCTCTCCCGAGTGTAAGACGGGGGAATACATGACTTCGAGTTAACGAATAAGTCCCCCATAACGTCTTAACGACCCTAGGTCACTTGAGTCTTGCCCCAACGTCATCGATTGGCGTTATGTTTACTTTAATCCGAATCCGGAGTTACCTCTCCTGAGTGTCAAATCCCGTATTCTCGATATATCTATCTAAGCATAATAAACATAACAATACAATAAACACAATCAAACTTCGAAGAACAAACATAAACGCAACACTGAAATCATTTAAAACACATATTTATAAATATATTGTTAATCTCTATACAATCCATGTTTAACTAACAACCATAACCGTATTTAAAATAAAGCACGACCTAAACATGCTCACAAATTCCTAAGTTAAAGGAATAAAGGAAGAAATCGAACAACTTAGCCTAGTTCGAAGTTTAGCCGCTAAGAACCGTTCAACGATTGCTTCGCCATCTTCCTCTCCCTCGAGATGTGAGCTCCATCTCTAAAACTTCTCTACCTACCCTTAGATATATTCTAAGGGGCTCAAATGGACAAAGAGAGGAAGAGTAGAGGAGAAGGGATTAAATAGGCAAAATATCTCAAAAATATCCTAAAAATATCTAATCTGGTGCAGAGGTCACTGCCGTGACAGTGGGATTCACCGCCGCGACGATGAGTAGGTCAGTTGGTTGATCGCCTTGGCGGTGAAGAAGGCAGTGGATTATGTTGACATCCTGTATTTTCACCGCCTAGGCGATGAGCTTCCAACAAAAGTTGGTCATTCTCTGCATTTTCACAGCTACGGCGATGGGCTTATTTCAGAATATTGCCGCCTTGCTCGTTTTTCCACCATCCTTCGACCGTTCTTGGTTAGATCTCATCGTTTTCGCTCCAGTTTTCTATCTTTTTGCCCCACACATCTGTTTTAATACAAAAAGTATAAAAACTAATTAAAACATAAGAAAATAAATATAAAAACTATTCTAAAACTAACAAAACCAGTTTGAAAATATGTAATTAGATCACACCTATCAACGGTATTTTAGTTGAATTGAGAACTTGGGATTTGACACTCGAGAGAGGTAATCTCGGGTTCAGACTTAAATTAAACACAACGTAAGCTTTAAGAGATCAAGAGATATTTAAAGCTTGTGCAATCTATAAGGTCAGGTATAACGAATGTTTTCACCTAAATATGGGATAGAGATATCGGTATTGAAGTGATTACATATTCTCTCACTTGACACTCGGGAGAGGTAATGAGAGAGCAATATCACAAAGATCTTGATTACTGAATGAACAGAATTAACTAATAATTACTTAATAGGATAACATGATAATAATGAGATGAAATCAAGCCCCTAGAACATTTGTGCATAGATAATCCATATTTTATTTTATTTTTTTATTTATAATTATTTTAGGTCTTTTAGATTTATTAATTTAAAAACCCAAAAATTTGGACGGCTAAATAAAGTCAGGTTATAACAATTGTGGTACTTAACGACAATTTAAACCAATCCCTATAGATACGATAACCCTACTCTTCCTATATTATTAAAATTTGACCCATAAACTTGTGGTATTGTAGCAACGAAATTATTCGCTACGACTTACCTTTTTATTTACACTATGACATGCAAATTAAGTAAGACTAATGAACTTATATGCACAAAATAAAAATTAGTAAGTAAAATAAAATACCAAAAAATAATTCTCCTTTTAAACCACCTATCAATTATGGAAGAATCAACAAGCTTTGTCCCTGAGGGAAAAGTTTTATTTATTTAGGGTATTTTATCATGGGTCTCAAGGTCCATTACTAATTTATTCTTATACCCATGTAGTTATTTAAGTTTAGAGAAAAACTCAATTAGCATATGATAATTATTTACTGTACAGTAACATTTACATCTCCCATTTATTATGTTGATGTTGACATTGTTGTTGTGCAGCAACATTTGCATCTCTCCCTTCATTATGTTGCTATTAATATTGTTGTTGGGCAACAACATTTGCATCCCCTTCATTTATTATATTGCAATTGATGTAGTGATAGAATATGTATTTGAGTTTATTTTAAATAATAAATATATAGGTGGTGTTTTCTCAATATGGGCTTATATGTAGTGGTCCATTTTAATTTTAATGGTAAAAGTAGAGTTCTCTCTAATTTTTTCCATTTATTTATTTTATTTTAAGTTATGATGACAAAACTTATGTATTTAGAAAAAAAAAAATGAAAAAAAAATTGAAGTAAAAGAATTTCCATTTTTATTTTTGAAAGAAAGATTTTTCTTTATTTAAGAAAAGAAAATTTTAAAGGCTAAGAACAAATATTTTTATTGTTTTAATGGGTGAACAAAAATGATTTAAAAATATTAAAAAAAAATATTTTTTGTTTTTGAAAAAATATTTCTGAAGACGAGACAATTGTTTGAGGAGATTTAAAAAAAGAATTTCTATTTATAAAAAAAGACTGATTAATAATTATTTTGAAAAAAAAAAATTTAAAGAAACATTTTGGACTTTTGTAAAATTGTTCTTGAAGAAAAACAAGGGTTTTGAAGTGAAAATGATTTTTTTAACAAAACATTTTTGCTAGATCCATTTTTTTTTAAAAGAAGCAAACTTTTTTTTTTTTAAAACCAATGGGAGAAAAGAGTTTTTAAAAAAAGAACATGTTTTTAGATGGAAGAAATTTTGAGAGGAAAAACATTTTAAGAGAAAAGGAGCTTTTAGTCTTCTAAGGAGAAAACACATTTTTATAAAGGAAAAACTTTTTTTAGAAAAACATTATGTAAAGAAAATATTTTTAAGATGGGAAAACATTTCTTGTTTTATTTGTAAATAAGAAAATCATAGAAAAAATATTTTTTTAGTTTAGAGATGATAGAAGATTAAAGTTTTGTTCAAAGAAAAATTTTAGAAAGATCTTTTACGGGTTTTCTAAGATGAAGAAAAACATTTCTCTAAAAATATTTATTTTATGGAAATAACTTTTAGGGAAGAAAAACAATAATAGTTTTTTTTGTAGTTTCATTTCTTGGAAGAAGACAATGAATGAGACTTGTTTTTTTTTTTTTTTTTTTTCTAATTTTTAGCAAAATGAAAGTAACAAAATTTTACCCATATTTTTGTCATAAGAACCTTAACTTAAATAATTTCAGGGAAGAATTTTCCTTAACCCACTTTTAAAGTTTCTCACAAGATGGGAAACCTAACAAACGAGGTATAAAAAATAATCCCTTTACGATTTTTAGTTTAGGCAAAACTTTTCTTTTATTTTTTTTTTACATTTTTTGATCTTTTTTCATTGAGAGAAAGAAGCTCTCTCTTGCCTTCCTATCGGATTGAAGCAAAGTCTGCCCATATCTGCTTTCCCACCCGACTTGTGTTTTTTAGTTTTATTTTTATATTTTTTGATATGTAGGGAAAATAAGAATATATATATATATATAATGTCAGTCCAAGGACTGTAATTTAGTGCTAGTCCAAGTTCTTGACTAAAAAGGAAAAAAATACAGAAATTCAAATCGCAGAAAAGTGCAAAACAGTAAAGTAAATGACAAAAAAGTAAATGCAAAAAAGTAAAAGTTCAGAAAGACGCTGAGCAGAAAAGTAAATACAAGAAAATGAATTTGGTTTTGTGCATTCTCGAAGAATGGCTTGTATTTTTGTCGGGCTTTGATTGCTTTTGTTTTTTTGTTTTTTTTGTTTGTCTTTTATTTGATAAGAAATGTAAAAGTTATGGAGTTTTGGAGAACTTACCTTACTTCTATGGAAGATAGTTCATTCTCCTCTTTTTTTTTTTTTTCTTTTTTTCTTTTTCTTTTCTTTTCCTTTTAGATATATTTTTTGTAGATATTTTTACACTTGTAAGCAACTAAATCCTAATTTTGAGAAATAGTTCTAGAGAGAGAAAATGCTCTTCTTATGTAGAGAGAGGAACATGCATGCAGAACAAGTGAATTAGAAAATGAAAATGGAAGGAGGCACACTCCTCAGGGTGCGCGACCTGGGGAGTGCACTGGAATCCTTGGACAACTCCATGTTGGCTCATTTGATTGGAGGACTACCTCTATTTCATGAATTACATATTTTAACCCCTTATTTAAGGTATTGGAGAGTTAACTTTGTGATTTGACCTCCATAACTCATGCCATTAGGTGAAATGACTTTGGGCACTTCCTAGGATGCTTGGGAAACTCCAATTTTAGGATCCAAAGCTTCATCTTATTCCTCATAGGTGCACATTAATTGATTTTTTTTAATTTTTTTATTTAGGCATTTTTTGTCAATTACATGTGATTATTTCGGATTTTCCTGAAATTAATGACAAAAGTAAAACCAAACTATCCAAATTAATATTGGAATGTTCAATTTTGAAAAATAAAATATTTTTTGTCTTTAATTTGACAAAACAGGCGAAAGATATGATTTTTGAGCTAAAATTAAAAGTGGTTGGAATTAGTAAAATTTCTTTAAACTAAAGTGTGTGAAATGAAATTAGTTATATCCAAATTGATATTCTATGAAAATACACTTCTAATTTAATCAGTTTAGTCCACAATTATTTTAAAAACAATTAATTTTAACCCAAAATTTTATTTTTTTACTAAATTCATTCAAATTGTCCATTTATTTAAAAAAAAATTAAATATTAAAGATTAAACACATAAATTTAAGGCGTGAATATTAAATGTAGAGATCAATATAATTTTAATAAGACAAGAGAGTCTATCTTTTGAATCTGGGAAAGTCCACATGTAATTATTCTAAATTAATATATTATCAATAATGCATTGGAATTAATAACAATAAATGTGCGGACAGTTTGACCCAAACCAGAAAAAATTGATGCTACCAACCAAACTCTGGCCTCCAGTTGGTAATTTCTCCCATCAATTACAGTTGCCTCAGAATACAAAAACAATTTTTTTCATAAATATTTCACGTAAAGTGCAGCTGATTTCGATCCCTTTTTAGTTGTGTAGCAATCCTCTCGGGTCTACCGATACCAGAAACGCAGAGGTAGAGAGAAAAATGATAGAGAGAGAGAGCGCGTATGGTAGAGAGACAAGAGAAGGGTAAGGGTCTGAGCTGGGCTATCTCCATCTTTAATTCCCAGTGATTTGTCTCTATCGTCTCTGTTTCATTTGATCCCATGCTCTTTTTTCTCAACCCTTTTGTCTTCTCCGCCATCTTCTTCCCTCTATAAAAAAATTGCTGATACAGAGTTCTAAGATTCAGTAAGAAAACAGATTATAATTTCTCCTTCTAGCGTCTGAGAACTTTTTGAGAAATGGGTACAGGTTGGAGAAGAGCCTTTTGCACGACGATTTCTAGAGATCGAGAAAAGCAGCAACAAGAACAGAGCTTCCATAATCGATTACCGAGCCCGACTCCTACTTCGAGAAGCTCCGGTAAGCTTGGACTTTTCTCCGGCGGAAGCAACCCATCTACGCCTAGGTTGAGTTCCCAATCCGTTGCTACTACTCCGAACCTCCGCTGCCGTACTGGAGTAGATGATGATACTGCCATTGATCCGAAACTCCATTGCCGAACGAACGCAACTCCAAAATCCACTAAGAAAAGTCCCAAATCGCTTCTGGGTTCAAATCCTTCATCTCCTAGATCTCCATTCTCGATCCTCAGGAACAGCTTCCGTCTTTCCAGAGTAAGTCTTTGTATATTTTTATTCATTTCGCGTTGTGGGTTTGATTTAGATTTGAGATTCGAGTCCGTGAAATTAATGAGGGTCTAATTATTTATTGAATTTTGCAGAATAATTGCGGAGTGTGTTTGCAGAGCGTGAAGACGGGTCAAGGAGCGGCGATATACACGGCGGAATGCTCTCACTCTTTCCACTTCCCGTGCATCGCCGATCACGCTAAAAAACAGGGCGCCCTCGTCTGCCCTGTCTGCAACTCCACCTGGAGAGACGTTCCTCTTCTCGGCATTCACCAGCTTGAACAGAAAAATAACGAAGAAAAAGAAGAAATCATCGAGCCCAATATCGAAGAGAAGCAGGTACCAAGTCCTCTTTTCAGCATCAAGCCCAAGCAAGAGAAATATTATCATCCGCAAATCAAACAGTTGAATTCCAAGGCTTATGACGACGACGAGCCATTGCTCACTCCCAAAGCCGGAGGAAAGTTCATTCCGATACCGGAATCAAATGAAGAAGAAGAAGAGATTCAAGAGTTTCAGGGGTTCTTCATAAATCCGATTAACTCGTCGACTGACGAGTCTTACGCAGCCGGCGGCAGAAATTCTAGGAATGTGGAAGTGAAGTTGATGCCGGAGGCCGCAGTTGTCACGGTGGGCCGGACCCACGAGACGTACGCCATTGTTTTGAAAGTAAAAGCTCCTTCTCCGCCGCCATTGCCGGCGTACGATCGGAACGCCGCGCATCCGGTGGACTCTTCCCGCCGCGCACCCATCGACTTGGTGACTGTTCTTGATGTGAGCGGAAGCATGAGCGGAGCCAAGCTCCATATGCTGAAGCGAGCAATGAGGTTGGTTATCTCCTCTCTCGGCTCAGCTGATCGTCTTTCCATCGTGGCCTTTTCGGCTTGCCCAAAGAGGCTATTGCCGCTGAGGAGGATGACGGCTCAAGGTCAGCGAGCCGCTCGGCGTATAATCGATCGGCTGGCTTGCAGCCAAGGAACCAGCGTCGGCGAAGCATTGAGAAGAGCCACAAAAGTACTCGAGGATCGCCGAGAAAGAAATCCGGTCGCAAGCATAATTCTGCTATCCGACGGTCACGATGAGAAGGTCCAGACGAACAATACAAATCGACGTCAAGGGTCTTCCCACTTGTCATCAACTCGATTCGCTCACTTAGAAATCCCGGTACAGTCTATCGGAGGCTACATCAGCGAGCCAGCCGAGGACGCATTCGCCAAATGCGTGGGTGGCTTACTCAGCGTGGTGGTTCAAGACTTGCGTTTTCATCTCAGCTTCGCTTCTGGCTCAGATCCAGGTGAAATCTCGGCCGTTTATTCTTGTAACGGACGGCCGACGGTTTTTAACCCGTCTAGTATCCGGCTCGGCGACCTTTACGCCGAGGAGGAGAGAGAATTACTCATCGAAATCAAGGTCCCACCGTCTGTTACTGGGTCCCACCACGTGTTATGGGTTAGTTGCTCTTACAAAGATCCAGCCAATCAAAATTTGATCAACGGCCGAGAACAATCTTTGCTGGTTCCGCGTCCTCAGGCCGTCAGATCATCCTCTTCAAAGATCGAGCGGCTGAGGAATCATTTCATTACCACCAGAGCAATTGCGGAGTCCCGGCGATTAATTGACCACAACGAACTGTCGAGTGCGTATCGTCTATTGTCTTCGACTCGAGCCCTTCTGATAGAATCCAGCTCGGTATCAGCCGATGAATGTATTCGCGGCCTGGAGGCCGAGCTGACGAATTTACAGTGGAGGAGGCAGTATCAACAGCAGGTAGAGCAGCTCGAGATGATCCAACGGTGGAAAACGAGCGAGAGAGATGGTGGAGTGATGATGGACGAGAACGGGGAGCCGCTTACGCCGACATCAGCTTGGAGAGCGGCAGAGAAGCTGGCTAAGGTGGCAATGATGAAGAAGTCGTTGAACAGAGTCGGCGATTTGCACGGCTTTGAAAACGCGAGGTTTTAGTGGGCGTCACCTTTTCTTTTATATTTATATAATATAAAAAGAAAATGAATGAATTCAATAAAATGAGAGCGAAAACAAAAGGCAAAGCCCAATATAAGTAAGTGAAGCGGTACCGAGCGGCCCGGCCCTTTCTGCACAGAGGAACCCCACTCATGATTGATTGATTAAAGGGTGTCCTAGTTCTTCAACTTGTCCATTGTGTTTTTTCTTCTTCCATTCTTCTTTTTGTTTGTTTTTTAATGGGAGAGAATGTGTGTGTCTTTGTTCCGTAGGAAAATGATAGAAATGCAATTATGAATGAATTTTACCTCAAAATGGTCCCAACTACAATGGATTTCTACTATTGGAAACGATTTTGACAATATTCCCAGTATTTTTGCAGTATATTATATTAATAATTTACGATGATAGAAATTCACATGGTCAATTTTGATTCGAAATATAATTCCCAAATACTTTATGTTTGTACAAAACAATGAATAATGGACATGGGTGAATCTGTTAATATTGCACCCTCGGTGTAAAAATCATTAGAGTTTTGGTATGATTTTTGCAAAGTAATAGGTACGAAAACAATCTATACATTTGCCTGACATCCCCCATTTATATTTATAAGCATCGAGTTTATAGGATTGATGAACTATGGATCGTTAAATTAAATATATGAATCACTTTCCTTATAAAGCAGGATCAGTAACCGTTCCCGAACTGGTTGGTAACAATAGTTGCCGAGCTTAGGATGTGGCTTGGCTCATCCTCGATTATCCCAAGGATGGTCTGTCTCGGGCATAGTTGAACCTTAGGTTCATGAGGTCACTATTGTAGTCATTAATGACATCATCCTTGTTGATCCTAAGATTTTGATAAACGATTAAATGTTGATATTTTTTGTGAAACTAACAATTTTATTGAGTATTTCAGTTTATAAGTTCCAATGAAAATATTATCATGAAGAAGTTGAAATAAATGTTAAATACTAAAGAGACTGACAAAGATGACGGATACTAAGAGTTTGAAGAAATTAAAGAACCTAGGGAAAACAACTCAGGTTAAATTTTCACTCTTAATGGTTCCCAATTAGGATCACACATGACACAATTTTTTATTTTTTTTACAAATATGTGTTTTTGATAGGATCCTAATTAGTTAAATTATTTGCTCCTATGTGTAATTGAAAAAGAAACATTGATAATTAATTAAAACTGAATTTAAGAATTTAGTAAAGTTAACTGAGAAAAGAAATCGATTAAATGGGTAAAAATGTCGAAGAAAATAAATTACAATCGAATTGAGATAAGTGTTTCAGCAATAGTCAGTCGACTGATAAGTCATCCTGAGGTTATAAGGCTAACTCTCTGGATCATTCAGTCGACAGATGAGTCAACTTATGGAACTCTTTGGATCGTTTGGTCGACAGGTAAGTCGACCTGTGCTTAGAGGATGAACTCTCTGGATCATTAGGTCGACTTGTGAAAGTCTCTATATCGTTCGGTTGACAGATAAAGGTTGGGTAGTCGACCGATGGACGAATAGTTTTTGGCTTGGGCTACGTCCTGAATTGGGCGGTCGACCGGTGGGTATTGGTTGGTCAACCGACGGCCTGTTTCAGGATTTGAAAAATTTTGGATTTTATTTAAAAACTAGCCGTTAACTAGCCGGTATTTGTTTACTTCATTGAGATATCTTAGGGATATAGATATATTTAAGATATGATACTCCTATTTCAATGTTCCTATAGATATTTGTACGGCGGAGGATTCGCATCCTCCTTGTATTGACTACTCGCAAGTGTACGAGGTCAAAGTTTTAGTATAGTGTAATCGTGAAAAATCGGGTTATCGTATCCACAGGGATTGGTGTCGTTACTATCAAATATCGCGTTTGTCATGACCTAACTTTATCTAGGCTAAAAACAAATGTAATTAATTAATTAAACTAAACTAATTAACCTAAATTAACAATACTAATATACTAATATGTTTTAAGGGAAATAATCGCCTAGGGATTAACGTGTTTACAAATATGTGTTCGATCTCGATTTACTCACATTTATGGTGTTCGACCTATTTGACAATCTTGGTACGTAAACTCCGCTGCCACCTCTCTCGAGTGTAAGACAGGGGAATACATGACTTCAAGTCAACGAAGAAGTTCCCCTCAACGTCTTAACGACCCTAGGTCACGTGAGTCTCGCCCAGCGTCATTGATTGCACAATATCCAACTCCGACCAGGTCATTGGATCGTGCATTGTATTTACCTTATTGACAATCTCCGTTCTAAAACTCCCTCGCCACCTTTCCTGAGTGTAAGATGAGGGATATAACGCAACTTCGTGTCAACGAAGAAGTCTCCCTCAACGTCTTAATAAACTTAGGTCGCGTGAGTCTTGCCCCAACGTTATCGATTGTCCACAATCCAAACCCCGACCGAGTTATAGAATCGTGGCGTTTGTTTACCCTAATCCGAATCCGGGATTTGTCAAACCCTATATTCTCCATGTATCTAACTAAGTATGATAAACAAACAATACGATAAACACATCAAACTACGAAGAACAATCGCAAACACATATTTATAAATTTATTGTTAATCCCTATACAATCCATGTTTAACTACGGCCATAACCGCATTTACCATTAAAGAACAAGCTAAACATGCTCGCATAATCCTAAGCTAAAGAAATAAGGAAAAAAAATCGAAGAACTTAGCCTCGTCCGAAGATTAGTCGTTAAGAACGCTCAATGATCGTTTCGTCGTCTTCTCCACTTCGGTATGTGAGCTCTACCTCTAAAACTCCTAAACCTAAGCCTAAATATGACCTAAGGTGCCCAAATGGTCGCTCACCCGGGGGGGGGGGGGGGGGGGGGGGGGGAGGGTCAAGAGGAAGGGAGAGGAGTGGGAATTTATGGACAAAATATCTCAAAATATCTAATAAAAATATCTAGGCTGTGCAGAGGGTCACCACCGCGGCCGTGGGATTCAACGTCGCGGCGGTAGATAGGTTGGTTTGTTGATCGCCGCGGCGGTGAGAACAGCGGTGGATTTGAAAAATATTTTGTTGGTTCATTGCCTAGGCGGTGAGTGTCCAGTAGCAAAAGTGTCTTCTTAGTATTTTCACCGCCACGGCGGAGGTTTAGATGCCACGGCAGTGGGCTTCTTTCACAATTTTGCCTTCGAACTTGTTTTTCCATTGTTCCTATCTTTTTGCCCCCATACACATGATTTATACAAAAAGTAATAAAAACTAAATAAAACGTAATAAAATATTATATAAATGCTTGAAAAATAATTTAATTCGATTTGAAAATATGTCGATAGATTACACCTATCAATATTGTGGGCCCAGTAGAATACCCAAGAGGAGGGGTGAATTAGGTAATTAAAAATTATCAGAATAAAATTCAATAAATCAAATAATTAATTTTAATCTTAAATTAATTATTATCTTTAGATTACAGCAGAATAATATAATCAACTAAGTGCACACCAAAACAGTAAAAATAATAAACTAAATATAGCAGCACACCAGAGATTTATACTGGTTCACCAAGTTACTCTTGGCTAATCTAGTCCCCCGAGCTCCATGGAGGTCGCACCCACTAAAACCAAGATCCCTTTAAAGGTAGGAAGCAAACCCTTACACCGATTCTTTTATAGGCTCAGAATCAACCTTTACAATATCTTTTTTCCAAGCTAAGGAAGAACCTCTACTTTTTACAGGTTAAAGAATAACCTAATTCTTTTTTTTAACACTAAGGCTCAAGAATCAAAACCTCACAAAACACTCCAACTATCCTTTTCCTAGGTAAGGATGAAATATTTACAAATTACTCAAATCGCAATTCTATCCAGGAAGAATCACTACCTTAATCTCTTTACAAGAAGAGATTAAAACCCAGCTACCCTTGATTAAATACCCTCAATAGTATTTAACACGTCACACTACTCACCAATACAAAATGATAAGTAGGAAATCTTACTCGGAGCTTCTACCACCCCAGATAAATAATAATTCAATTAATATCCCAACTAGTAATAGAAAAACGTCAGATAGAAAATTTTGATTTTAACAAGATATGGGTAGCAAATTTGAGTACTTAATCAGATTCAAGAAATTGTTTGTAAAAATATTTTCTTCAAAAAATCAGAAATAATTTCTAAGATCAATTTCCAAACAATAATCAGATAATACAATGAAAGAATATAATTGGAAAGATCTCACCCGGAATCCATAGAAAGAATGATTAGAACAATGTAACATCAAATCTGGTAGCAACAAATATTAATAGCAATTGATCTTCAAGATCGTCTCTCAGAAAAGCTCACAATATCTTAATATGATAACTTTTATAAAAGCTCACAAATTATCTTTATTCTTTTTGCTCTCTCAATATTCGTTTTTTTATATAAGAAATTCGCAAGTCAATATATAGGAGTATGAAATCAGCCTTCTAACAGCTAGTTTACATGTGTCATGATAATTAATAGCACTTATAAACCCCTTATATCATAATGACTTAATTTTGGTTCAATTCACTTAAAAACAGCTTTCAAATCTTTCAATTAAACCCTCCAAATATTTCTCAATCTTAATTAATAAGAATATAATCAATTTTAAGTACCAAATTAAGAAACATTAATATTCAATTAACCATATTAATAGGATTTAATTAATATGTGAACCATATCTTAAATATAGAAAATATCCCTGAAATCTCTCTCAAATCTCAACAAAAAATGGCTACTTTTGTATATAATCTCGGATAAAATAGTATCCTGAAACAGCGCATCCAGTTAACCGACCAGTCGACTGGTAGATTCAGGTTGTAGTCCAAGGCGTTCATCAGTCGACCTATCGGTCGACTTGTAGATACAGAGAGTTCGTCTTTCCTTCATCGGTCGACCTATCGATCGACTTGTAGATTCAGAGAGTTCAGCTCCTCTTGGCCGGTCAACCTGTCGGTTGACTTAGAGATACAGGATATTTCAGCAGCTTGGTCCGGTCGACTCATCAGTCGACTGATGTCTTCTGGATCTCTGATCTGAACACGTTTTTAACTTATTTTCTTTTACGTTTTCACCCCTTTAACCATTTTCTCTTCTAAATAAGCTCCACTAATATTCTTATATTCCATTTTAGTCAATCAAAATATTTTTTTTCAAATCACATAGGAGCAAATAATTTCATTTAATCAAAACACACATAAATAATAAAATGCATTTTGTGCTATGTGTGTGTTCCTAATTGGGATATTAAGAGTTAAGATTCACCTGAGTTGTTTTCCGTAATTTCTTCAAACTTTTAATTTTTCAATATCTTCAACATCATCATTTAGCTTCCATTTAATTTGTCATCTTCATCGTTGGAACTTTAAAACTGAAACACTAAATCAAAATATTAGTTCCACCAAAACATCAATACTTAATTGTTCATCAAAATCTTAGGATTAACAATCTCCCCATTTTTGGTGATGACAAATAACTTTGATGTTTTCTCTTTAAAATAAAAATATAACCACACTCCCCCTGAATTTGAGAACGGGTTCTTTTAACTCATATAAGCATAAGAATAAAAATATTATCAATAAAGCATAAATTGAAGATACTCAATAATAAAGCAAAAATTTAGATATACTCCCCCTTAATAAAACATCACTACTTTTTCCCCCTTTGTCATCTTCAAAAACAAAATTTAGGGAGGGGGGAACACACATGTAATTCACTCTAGGCAAACATGATCATTCTTAGCCATACCCAAACTGCGAATAATTTTCACAAATTGATCTTCCGCTAGTGGTTTGGTAAAAACATCAGCAAGCTGGTCGGAGGTATCAATATACTTAATAATAATATCCCTTTTCTGAATATGATCACGAATAAAGTGATGTCTAATCTCTGTGTACTTAGTTCGTGAGTGCTGTGTAGGATTCTTACTTAGACAAATAACACTTTTATTATCACAAAAGATTGGGACTTTCTCCATACAAACTCCAAAATCATTTAACTATTGCTTAATATATAAAATTTGAGCACAACAGTTACCAGTTGCCATGTATTCAGCCTCAGTAGTGGATAAGACTATAGAATTTTGTTTCTTACTTGACCAAGAAACCAAAGTATGTCCTAACAAATGACATGGTTCACTTGTGCTTTTTCTCTCAACTTTGCAACCAACAAATTCAGCATCGGAGTAACTTACCAATTTAAAATCACTCCCCCTAGGATACCATAATCCTAGGTTAGTTGTGCCATTTAAATAATGAAAAATTCGCTTAATCGCAGTCAAGTGCGATTCTTTAGGACAAGACTGAAATCTAGCACAAAGACAAACACTGTACATAATATTAGGTCTACTAGTAGTTAAATACAACATGCTAACAATCATACCTTGATACATTTTTTTATTAACGCTTTTGCCCGTATCATCTTTTTCTATCTTTGTAGTCGTTTCCATGAGAGTTTTATACTCTTTAGCTCCTTCCAAGCCATATTTCGTTGTATTTTCCACTTACCAAGCCAACACCCTTTCCAACCAACACCCCGCTTAGGTCCTACACAGTAGCTGTACACAGTAACACGGTGGTGAGGACAATGGTGGATTTGGAAAACATTCTGCTGGTTCACCGCCTAGGCGGTGGTCCGTCAGTAGCATTTATCTTCTCAGCATTTTCACCGCTGCGTTGGTGGTCTGGATGCCGCGACGGTGGGCTTGTTTTACAATTTTGCCTCTGTTCTTGTTTTTCCACCGTTCTTCGACCGTTTTTAGTTCGATCTCATCGTTTTCGCTCTAATTTCCTATCTTTTTGCCCAAACACACCTGATTTAATACAAAAAGATAAAAATTAATTAAAACATAATAAAAATACTATATAAATGCTCGAAAACTAATTTAATTCAGTTTGAAAATATGTAGGTAGATCACACCTATCAAATGCCTCTAAACTTGGAATTTGGCTAGTCCTCAAGCCAAACACACACATGAAAATGAAAAATACAACTAAATGAAATTACAAACAACCTAAAACAATCTAAACATAATGACATGCGAGTTTTACATTCTTCTAACAACCAAGTCATTTTTATCCCTCAACAACTGCTAGTCATATCGAGTTCAGGCAGTAAAACACATCATGTGGTTCTAGAATTTTGACATGCAATAATGTTGAATGTTATTCTAGATCCTGTAAACATGTTTATGCACGACTCAATAATATAGCTATACAACAACCAGATTGGATTATCCACCAACGAAACTTATGACTTAGACCGTGAAGGACTAGGATTTTCATATGTCTGATTAGGGTCCACTCTCCACTAATGTAGGTTAAGTAGTTCATAGAGATCATTAGGACTTGGTTCCGTTAAGGAATAGTTGGCCATGAGTAATTTGGAATAGAAAACGGGTTAACGTTGTTAACTTAACGTCACCCAAGGCTCAACGCTTGACACATTCACTCTCGAAGCCCCATAGATAAATTAGAAACAATTATAAACATGCATTTTAGACCGACGTACTTACTTGTTAAAAAGAAACTAAAATAAACTATATTTACATATATTTTTTTTTTTTAACTTACCACACTCCCAAACTTATTCGATTCATATGTTTTCACATTTGTGGTTAAAACGAAAGAAAAATGACAAGTGAGTACTTGAATACTGAACCAATCTGAAGTTCGCCCTAAACCCAACCGCTCACATCAAGAAGTATTTGCAATTGCTAACTTGATTTAGTCAAATGTGCCTTTAAATTCAGTAATTTAGGTTTGGAAAAAGGTCAACTGGCTAGGGTATTAGTTTATGTGTTGAAAATTGGATTAGCATTTAGGTTTTGACAGGATAATGAGGGATAAACATATTACAGGGTAGGCTTAAAAAGACTCACGCGACCTATAGTCGTTAAGACGTTGAGAGAGACTTCTTCATTAACACGAAGTTGCGTTATATCTCTCATCTTACACTTGGGAGAGGTAGTGAAAGAGTTTTAGAACAAAGATTGTCGATAGGGTAAATACAACGCACGATCCAATGACCCGGTCGGGAGTTGGATTGTGTGCAATCAATAACGCTAGGCGAGACTCACATAACCTAGGGTCGTTAAAACATTGAGGAGGACTTCTTCATTGACTAGAAGTCATGTTTTCCACAGTCTTATACTCGGGAAAGGTGGCGGTGGAGTTTACGGACCGAGATTGTCATAGGTCGAACACCGTCAACGTGAATAAATCAAGATCGAACACGTATTTGTAAACACTTTAATCCCTAGGTAATTCTTTTCCCTAAAACATATTAGTATATTAGTATAGATAATTTAGTTAATTAGTATTAGTTTAATTAATTAAATACATTTGTTTTTAGCCTTGATAAAGTTAGGTCATGACAAACGCGGTACTCGATAGTAACGACACCAATCCCTGTGGATACGATAACCTGATCTTTCACGATCACACTATACTAAAGCTTTGACCTCGTATACTTGCGATTAATCATATACGAAGAGGATACAAATCCTCCACCGTACATATACTGATAATTTTACCCTTTGCGTTGTCTCCAAAAGTCACATGACCTCCATCTTTAGGTGTCAAAGATGAAAATTTTCTTTTATCTCCTGTCATGTGTCGAGAACAACCATTATCCAGGAACCATTTGTTCTTGCTTATCGATACTTTTAGAATTACCTGCAAGGAGCACCTCAAATAGTTCCTAAGTGGTACCCAACTTAAGTTGGTCCGATCTTGTTAGTCGGGACAATTTTAGTTCCTTTTGGAACCCAAACTTGTTTACAGTTAGATATTTTAGCAAAACATCTACGAATAGTATGCCTCACAATGTTATATTTAAAACATTTAATAAGATACTTGATTTCAGAAAAGAATTTATGAAAGCATTTTTGTTTAAGATTGTTTCGAAATCCAATATCGGCTTTATAAAAAACTCCACGTGAACTACCCAAAAGCATTTTCAAATTATTTTTACTGCTTGTGAATTTGAGAACGATTGATCGCAAATCAATCAATTTAGATTTCAATCCATTGTTTTCAGATTTGTAGTCCACCACTTGCTTGTTTAATGTGTTAATTGTACTTTGAATGGCATTTATTTTAGAACACTAGTTTTTATAATCATGTGAAATTTCTTGATAACATCAAATAATTCATCAAAATTTAAAGGACAAGAACTTGAACAATCAATTACCTCACCACCAGTGGCCATTAATGCAAGCATGGACGTATCCTCACTATTTGATTCTTTCGAGCTACTTGAATCGATATTATCCCAAGTAGCCTTCATTGATTTCTTTTTACTCTTATTTTCTTTCTTCTTCTTTTCTTTTCTCTATCTTTCTTCAGTTTGGGACAATCATTTTGAAAATGACTGGTCTTACGACAGTTGTAACATTCCACTTTAGACATGTTGAGGTTTCTTCTTCCATGGAATGTACACCGAGTCATTCTTCTAAAATTGTTTGTGAGAAGTGATACATTTTTCTCTTGTTCACTATCAAGACTTTTATCATCACTGTCATCATCTTCTTCAATTTTTTGAACTTTTAGCGCTAAGGATTTCCACTTGCCATTTTCGGTATCATCGTCGTAACCTTTAATTGCCGATGCATAAGTCATCAAGTTGTTAATAAGATCATCAATGTCGTATTTGCCAAGATCCTTAGCTTCCTCGATTGCCGTCACCTTTGACTCCCATGTTTTTGTCAAGGACCTTAGGATATTTCGTATTCTATCCTCCATAGAGTATGGCTTTTCGAGTTGACTCATATTGTTGCATATGTTGTTGAATTGAGTGTACATCTCATGAATCGAGTCATTCTCCTCCATTCGGAATAGCTCAAATGTTCTCACAAGAGCATTGATTTTTTACTACTTCACTTGACTTGTCCCTTTGTGGGTGACTTGTAGCTTATCCCACATCCCCTTTACAGATTTACAACCTGAAACTCTAGAATATTCGTTAGCGTCTGAAGAGCAAAAGAGAATATTGATAGCTTGAGAGTTAATGGAGAGGTTTTGCTTATCGGAAGTAGTGAGCTGTTCATTCTTCTTCTCAACTCCGTTTTTCATTGGAATGAATGGACCATCCTCAATTGTAATCCATACATCATAATTTGTAGCCTGAAGAAAGGCTATCATCATGTCTTTCGAAAACGAGTAATTTTCACCTGCAAATAAGAGTGGTTGGTGCATAGACTTCCCCTCAACTAGTGTACCTACTATGTGTGCCATGTGATATTTGTTAGCAAAAAAATTTGAGCTAAACCAACTCAGATGCCAATTATTGGTCCAATAGAATACCCAAGAGGGGGGTGAATTGGGTAATTAAAAATTATCAAAATAAAATTCAATAAATCAAATAATTAATTTTAATCATAAATTAATTATTATCTTTACATCATAGTGGAATAATATAATCAACTAAGTACACACACAAATAGCAAAAATAACAAAGTAAATATAGCAGCACATCAAAGATTTATACTGGTTCACTAAGTTAGTCTTGGCTAATCTAGTCCCCCGAGCTCTACGGAGGTCGCACCCACTAAAACCAAGATCCCTTTAAAGATAGGAACCAAATACTCACACCGATTCTTTTACAGGCTCAGAATCAACCTTTACAATATCATTTTCTCAAGCTAAGGAAGAACCTTTACTTTTATAGGTTAAAGAATAACCTATTTTATTTTTTATTTTTTATTTTTTTTAACACTAAGACTCAAGAATCAAAATCTTACAAAACACTCCAAATCACTCAAATCGCAATTCTATCCAAGAAGAATCACTACCTCAATCTCTTTACAAGAAGAGACTAAAACCCAACTACCCTTGATTAAATACCCCCAACAGTATTTAACCCGTCATACTACTCACCAATACAAAATGATAAGTAGGAAATCTCGCTCAGAGCTTCTGTCACCCCAGATAAATAATAACTCAATTAATATCTGAACTAGTGATAGAAAAACGTGAGATAGAAAAATATGATTTTAACAAGATATGGGTAGTTTTGAGCATGTAATCAGATTCAAGAAATTATTTGTAAAAATATTTTCTTCAAAAAATCAGAAATAATTTCTAAGATCAATTTTCAAACAATAATCCGATAATACAATTGGAAAGATCTCACCCAGAATTCACAGAAAGAATGATTAGAACAATGTAACTTCAAATCCGGTAGCAACAAAGATTAATAGCAATTGATCTTCAAGATCGTCTATCAGAAAAACTCACAATATCTTAATATGATAACTCTTATAAAAGCTCACAAATTATCTTTATTTTTTTGGCTCTCTCAATATTCGTTTTTTTATTTAAGAAATTCGCAGATCAATATATAGGAGTATGAAATCAACCTTCTAATAGCTAATTTACATGTGTCGTGACAATTAATAGCACTTACAAACCCCTTATATCATAATGACTTAACTTTGGTTCAATTCACTTAAAAATAGCTTTCAAATCTTTCAATTAAACCTTTCAAATATTTCTCAATCTCAATTAATAAGAATATAATCAATTTTAAGTACCAAATTGAGAAACATTAATAATCGATGAACCATATTAATAAGATTTAATTAATATGTGAACCATATCTTAAGTATAGAAAATATCGCTGAAATCTTTCTCAAATCCCAACAAAAAACGGCTATTTTTGTATATAATCTCGGATAAAACAGTATCTTGAAACAGCGCATCCGGTCGACCTACTAGTCGACTGGTAGATTCAGGTTGTAGCCCAAGGTGTTCATCGGTCGACTTGTAGATGCAGAGAGTTCGTCTTTCCTTCACTGGTTGACCTATTAGTCGACTTGTAGATTCAGAGAGTTTAGCCCCTCTTGGCCAGTCGAGCTGTCATTCGACTTAGAGATACAAGATCTTTTAGCAGCTTGATTCGGTCGACTTACAGTCGACTAATGTCTTCTGGATCTCTCTTCTGAACACGTTTTTAACTTATTTTCTTTTACATTTTCACCCATTTAACAATTTTCTCTTCTAAATGAGCTCCACTAATATTCTTATTTTCCATTTTAGTCAATCAAAAATATTTCTTTTCAAATTACATAGGAGCAAATAATTTCATTTAATCAAAACACACATAAATAATAAAATACATTTTGTACCATGTGTGTGTTCCTAATTGGGATATTAAGAGTTAAGATTCACCTGAGTTATTTTTCCTAATTTATTCAAACTCTTAATTCTTCAGTATCTTCAACATCATCATTTAGCATCCATTTAATTTGTCATCTTCATCACTAGAACTTTAAAACTGAAACACTCAATCAAAACATTAGTTCCACCAATACATCAATAATTAATTGTTCGTCAAAATCTTAGGATCAACAGATATGGTTCAAGTATTTTAGATATCTCTCAATTTGGTACGTATAATTCTTTCTATATTATCTAATTGAGATTTAATAAAAGTTTGAGGGACTAAATTGAATATTTTAAAAGATATATTTAAGTGAATTATACCAGGATTGAGTCTAACTGATATAAGGGAGCTTATGGAGTAATTATTTGTCATGATATATGGTAGCTAGCCTTTAGAGGGCTTTTTATAAACTCCTATAAATAAACCTGTGTTTTTATGTTTAAAAATTTCAATAATCCAAATCAATCAAAATTTAAGAGCTATTCAGTTCCTGAGCTTTCTGAGAGTTATCATTCTAAAATCACACTGAGTGCATTGTGAGATCGTTCTTGTGATTTGTTCTTGAGAAACATTTACTATGGATGGTAAGACTCCTAACATTTGCTATTTTAAAGTATTTAGGTGTAAATACTTCATTCTGAATGACAAGGATAATCTACTTAAATTTGATACTAAATCTGATTATGAGATTTTCCTTGGATATGCTATTAATAGTAAAGCTTATAGAGTTTACAATAAACGTATGTTAGTAGTAGAAGAATCTATGCATATTGTATTTGAGGAAGCTGACCCATTTTTGTCGAGAAAAGTTTTAGATGATGATGATACAGGTATTTCAAATAACCAAAACCAAAGTGAAAATGCGACTAGGGAGTCTCAAAAAGAGGAGGAGGCTAAGGAAGAAGATTCGACGTTACCACGAGTTATAAAGAAAGTACTGGGACATTCGGTAAAAGAAATTATTGGTAATTTCGAAAAAGGTGTAAGTACTCATCCCTCTGTTAGAAATATAATTAATCTTGCATTCTTATCTCAAATTGAGCCTAAAAATATAAATGAGGCGTTAACTGATGAATCTTGGATTTCCGCAATGCAAGATGAGTTAGTTCAATTTGAGCGGAACAAAGTATGGTATCCTGTTTCGAGACCAAATTTTCATCTTGTTATTGGTACTAAATGGGTTTTTCGAAATAAAAATGATGAGTCTGGTATGGTAATTAAAAACAAAGTAAGATTAGTAGTACATGACTATAATCAAGAGGAAGTAATTGATTATGATGAAACCTATACTCCTGTGGCTAGATTAGAAGTTATTAGAATGCTACTCGTTTTTGCATGCTCACATAATTTTAAGCTATATCAAATGGATGTTAAGAGTGCATTTCTAAATGGCTTCTTGGCAGAATAAGTTTATGTGGAATAGACCCCGGGATTTGAAAATGATAAATTTTCCGATCACGTATTTAAACCTCGTAAGGATTTTTATGGGCTCAAACAAACTCCTAGAGTTTGGTATGAGAGACTTAGCCGATATTTGATCGAAAAAGGTTTTCGAAGGGGTATTTGTGATAACACTATTTGTTAAGCAAACTGACTATGATATCCTATTAGTACAAGTTTATGTTGGTGACATTATTTTTAGATCTACTGATGAGGATCTTTGCCAAGCGTTTGCTAAGATAATGCAGGTTAAATTTGAAATGAGCATGATGGGAGAACTGAATTTTTTCTTGGGTTGCAAATTAAGCAAACCAAAGAGGGGATATTCATAAACCAAGCTAAATATACTAAGGAGATGTTAAAGAAATATAGCTTGGAAGGTGCTAAAGAATAAAAAACTCCCATGACAATGGTTACAAAGATAGACAAAGATGATACCGACAAAAGTGTTAATGAAAAAATGTATTGATGTATGATTGATAGCCTGTTAAACTTAACTGCTAGTAGACCTACTATCATGTATAGTGTTTGTTTAAAGGGGACGACTGACCTAGGATTATGGCATCCTAGGGGGAGTGATTTTAAATTAATAAGTTACTTCGATGCTAATTTTGTCGGTTGCAAAGTTGAACAAAAATGCACAAGTGGGTCATATAATTTGTTAGGACATGCCTTGGTTTCTTGGTCAAGCAAGAAACAAAATACGATAGATTTATCCACTACTAAGGCTGAGTATATGGCAGCTGGTAACTGTTGTGCTCAAAATTTATGTATTAAGCAATAGTTAAATGATTTTGGAATCTGTATGCAGGAGGTCCCGATTTATTGTGATAATAAAAGTGCTATTTGTCTAAGTAAGAATCCTACACAACACTCACGAACTAAGCACATAGAGATTAGACATCACTTTATTCATGATCATATTCAGAAAAGAGACATTGTTATTGAATATATTGATACCTTTGACCAGCTAGCTGATATATTTACCAAATCATTAGTAGAAGATCACTTTGTGAAAATCATTCAAGATTTGGGTATGGCTAGGCATAACGATGTATGCCTAAAGTAGTGTTTTTTTGTAGTTCCCCTTCCCCATTTTTTTAAGATGACAAAGGGAGAGAATTAGTTGATGTTTTAATGAATATCTTAAGGGGGAGTTTGAATTATTTTGTTGAATATCTTAAGGATGAGTTTATTATATATTGAAATTTGTTCTTTGTTGAAAATCTTATGATTATCTTCATTACTTTGCTTTAACGAGTTAAAGAATCCATCCTCGAATTTAGGGAGAGTCTAGTTACATTTTTGTTTTGAAGAAAATATCAAAGTTAATTGTCATCATAAAAAATGGGAAGATTGTTGATCCTAATATTTTGATGAACAATTAAATGTTGATGTTTTTGGTGGAACTAACGATTTTATTGAGTGTTTCAGTTTATAAGTTCCAATGAAGATATTATCATGAAGAAGTTGAAATGGATGCTAAATACTAAAGAGACTGACAAATATGACAGATACTAAGAGTTTGAAGAAATTGAAAAATCTAGGGAAAACAACTCCGGTTAAATTTTTTACTTTTAATGGTTCCTGATTAGGATCACACACAGCACAAAATATTTGTTTTCAAATATTTGTGTTTTTTATAGGATCATAATTAGTTAAATTATGTCCTTCTACGTGTAATTGAAAAAGAAACATTGATAATTAATTAAAATTGAATTTAAGAATTTAGTGGATCTAAACGAGAAAAGAAATCGATTAAAGAGGCGAAAACGTTGAAGAAAATGAATTAAAATCAAATTGAGAAAAGTGTTCCAGCAATGGTCAGTCAACTGATAAGTCGACCTGAGGTTATAAGGCTAACTCTCTGGATCATTTGGTCGACATGTGAGTCGACTTACGGAACTCTCTGGATTGTTCGGTCGACAGGTAAGTCAACTTGTGCTTAGAGGATGAACTCTCTAGATCGTTAGGTCGATAGGTAGGTTGACTTGTGAAAGTCTCTGTATCGTTCGATCGACAGATAAAGGTTGGGTGGTCGACCGATGGACGAATAGTTTTTGGCTTGGGCTACATCTTGAATTGGGCGGTTGAACGGTGGGTGTTGGTCGGTCAACCAATGGCTTGTTTCAAGATTTGAGGAATTTCAGATTTTATTAAAAAACTAACCGTTAACGAGCTATTATTTGTTTACTTGATTGAGATATCTTAGAGATATAGATATATTTAAGATATGATACTCCTATTTGAATATTCCTATAGATATGATTCAAGTATTTTAGATATCTCTCAATTTGGTACATGTAATTCTTTCTATATTATCTAATTGAGATTTAATAAAAGTTTGAGGGACTAAATTGAATGTTTTAAAAGATATATTTAAGTGAATTATACCAGGATTGAGTCTTAAAGATATAAGGGGGCTTATAAAGTAATTATTTGTCATGATATATGGTAACTAACCATTAGAGAGTTTTTTATAAACTCTTATAAATAAACCTGCGTTTTCTATGTTTAAAAAATCCAATAATCCAAATCAATCAAAATTCAAGAGCTATTCAGTTTTTGAGCTTTCTGAGAGTCATCATTCTAAAATCATACTGAGTGCATTATGAGATCTTTCTTGAGATTTGTTTTTGAGAAATATTTACTGTAGATTATTGCTACTACCGATCTAAAGTGTCATTGCTATTCTAATCATTATTCTTTCTGTGGATTCCTGGTGCGATTGTTCCAAGTTGTTTTCTTATTTGCTATTATTATTATTATTATTATTATTATTATTATTATTATTATTATTATTATTATTATTATTATTATTATTATTATTATTATTATTATTATTATTATTATTATTATTATTATTATTATTATTATTATTATTATTATTATTATTATTTTCTTAGAAGTTGATCTTTGAATTTGTTTTCCGAATTTTTATTGAAAAATATTTTTTTGAAATAATTTCTTTAGAAAATCTGATTATGTGCTAAATTGCTTGCTACTTTTTTTTTTTTGTTTAAAATCAGATTTTGAATTTTCTCACTTTATTTCTATTACTAGTTTTGGGACATTAATTGAGTATTAATTTAATCTGAGGTGGTAGACGCTCTGAGTGGGAAGAACTTATCAATTTTTGTAATTTGTGAGTTGTGTGCAGATTAGATACTATTGGGAGTGTTTAATCAGGGGTAGCTGGTTTCAATCTCTTCCGATAAAGAGATTGAGATTTTGATATTTGCCTAGAGTATATAAAAAGATTAGGTTTTAATTATTCCTTTATAGAATTGTGAGTGAATTATAACGGTTCAATCATTACCAGATAAAAGGATATTTGTAGCGTGTTTGTGTGAGGTTTAATTCTTGAGCCTAAGGTATAAAAAGAATTAGGTCGTGATTCTCTCTTTAATAGAATTAGGTTAATCTTCCGCTTGGTAAAAAAATAGAGGTTATTCCTTAGTTTGTGAAAATGAATTGTAAAGGTTGATTATGAGTCTGCGAAAAGAATCATTGTGAGAGTTTTGTTCCTACCTTTAAAGAGATCTTGAGTTTAGTGGGTGCAACTCTCCGTGGGGCTCAGGGGACTGGATAAGAGTATGTTGGTGAACCAGTATAAATTTCTGTGTACTACATTAGTTATATTGTTTATATTTTGTTGTTTGGGTGTGCACTTAATTGATAACACATAATCCACTGTTATAAAAGATAATAATTAATTTTAGGATAATATTAATTATTTGATTTTTTAAGTGTTATAATTTGATAATTTTTAATATTGTCTAATTCACCCTCTCTTAGGTATTTCACTGTGCCAATAAACCTTATGTTTTTATCCAAGTCTAATTTTTTCGGTCCTAGTGTTGAGCTCAATTGTACGTTCATGTCATGTGACTCTCAAGGACCTATGTTTGGGGTCCACGTACGATTCTATGTGGACTTCTTCTTATACATGGTATTATTTGAGACTTCCTAAAATATCCATTGTTAGATGCCTCCTATTTTCAAGGCCTGATGAAAATGGTAAGGGAATATTTAGTCGAGAAGGAATGAAGCCCAGATGTTCGAATTTGAGTGGAAATCATGTAGTCATATTGGTTTTTTTTTTTTTTCGGTCAGTTAATGCATCACTGATTGGAAATGTGTCCCTTTTAGCTCCCAAGGAGATGACTCACAATCCCCTTTCGTTAGATATTCAATATAAAAGAAAAGGACCCTTTCATTAGAACTCTTGGCTCTCTCTGCTCCTCTTTCAACGATCTAGCTTCCTTGTTCCGCCAATCTTTTTCTTTCATCTCGGGTAGGTTTTTGAGATTTTGTTCCATCAATTTTTCTTTATTTTCATTTTTATCCATTTGGATTGTTATTTTGCGTTATTTTCTATCCCTTACCGTTTTCTGCCAATTCTTCGACGTCTCTATGTTTATTTTCTTTGTTGGTGTCGAAAATGCGTCCAATCAGTAGTATGGTCTGGCCACTCCTTGGAGAGGGTTGAAGTCGATCTTGAGATGATCCTGGTCCTTGCTAGAATCCTGGGTTTGGGCTGGACAGGCATTGTCCAGCCTGTTGTCTGAGCCGACGTCTTCTTATCCGAGCCATTATCCAGGCTGAGCTTCTATTTGTCACCTGCACATAGGATGGGCCGGGGTGTTCATGGCGTTTCCCCTCCGGCATGAGAGTAAGAGCTCGGGAGGAAGAAATCAGGTTATTTAGGAATAATTTTCTTGATATGTCTGGACGATCTGTGGCGGATTTTTTCCCTCTTAAATGTGTTGGAGAAACCTTCTATTTATAGGCAGATGAATGATTAGCGCTCTGCAAAATTAGGGGCTTAAGCCCGGATTAGCACTAAGTAGTCAGGCGCGTGAGAGACATGGCGGATTAGAGCTACGGGCCTGGGCTTTCACACTATAGATGGAAAATCCCATGGGCTAAGCCTGCTAAGATAGATAGATTGGCCCAGGCACGAGGTGTAGGTCTGGCTGCATTCACTGACCTACCCACTGTGGTGATATTCTGAGTTGATTACTACTTGATGACCCGAGTGCTCCATGTTCACTAGCCTAAGCAGTTGGCCCGGGCTGTCTATTCACTGGGTGACTTAGACCATTACTGACATAGCCTTGGTGATGTGGCAGAACAAGCATAATAAATAAGGAAAAACGACAAACACAATCAAATAATGAAGAACAACCATTAACAAAACACCGATTTCAAAATCACATATTCATAAATATTATTAATCCCTAGACAATATCCGTTTAGCTAACGGCCATAACCGTATATACAATGATAAACAAACTAAACATGTTCAAACCATAATTCAAAGTTAAGAAATAAAGAAAGAAACAAAGAGAACTAGATGTTATCCCAAGATTTAACGCTACAACCGTTTCGAGATCACTTCTCCTTCTTGGTAACGTGTTCTTCTCCTTCGGATTTGGTTGAGCATTCTCCAAAAACCTCTCAACCCTATTCTAACCCTAGGAGCTCTCTTATGGCCAAAATAGAGGAGATGAGGAAGATATAGGGAGCAAAACTATCTATATAAATATCTAAAATGTGTGTAGAGTGGCCGCCGCGACGGTGGGTATGTCGGCTGGGTCACGGCCTCGGCGGTAGATGCGGCGATGGGTGTAGAGTCATTCTGATGTTTCACCACTGCGGCGGTGGGCTATAGGTTCTGAATTTTAGTTTCTTTGCTTGTTTTCCACTGTTCTTCCACTGCTCTTGACCTGATTTGATAGTTTTTTTTTTTTATCCATTTTCATCCCTTTTTACTCTACATACTTGATTTATACAAAAAGAATAAAATGTATTAAAATGTAATAAAACGTAATAAACATACCCGAAAACTAACAAGTTCAGTTTGGAAATAAATAGGTAAATTACACCTATCAATGGGCTCGTTGTCTCGGGGATCATCAATCGGGACAGGCTCACTTCCACCCGTCAAGGCCATGAGCACTTTGTGAGCTCGATAAGGGGTACTCAGCTCGGGCCCTAACTGTAATTATTATTTCCTCTCCATGGCCCTTCTAGCATATGATCAAGCAACTTCTTCGTCTCCTTGGACTTCTCCCAACCCGGATCATGTGGGGAACTTTATTTTCTGGTGATACGGGGAGCATACAGCCTTTAGAGTGGCCACGGCAGGTCATCCCATTATCGCGTTGTAGGGCGATGACTTGTCTACTATGAGGAACTTGGACTAGACGGTGGTAGTTTTAGGTCTGGAACCGACCGTGATGGGTAGCGAGACCCATCTGACCACATCCCCACCAAAATTGACGAGGGGGCATTTTTCGGGTTGCATGGCGCTGGGGTCCATGCTCATCTTATCAAAGGTCCATTTGAAGATGATATTTTTCCGAACTACCGCCATCAACAAGTATCATCGCCATCTCGAAATTGTTAACTAGGGCCGAGATAACCAAGGCGTCATCGTGCGGAACGTGCACCCCTACAAGGTTGGCCTCACTAAAGGAGAAAATGTTATGCGATGCAGCATCTATCGTGCTGACCTCATATACATCCTGCTCGGCCTTTCTCTTGCCCTTACTTTTGTATCTCTTTCGGGTGGAGGATGTTTCACCTCTAAGACCAAGGCCTCCATAAATGACGTTAATCTCGCTATAGACTCTTAGGTTGACATCATTACCAGTACAGTCTTCTTGGGGAGGAGCTCGGTTGTTATTCCGTCTTCACTGTTGTCCATGGTGCTAGTCGCGACGATCGCTCCTAGTGACCCAGTCTTCGTTCGGCCGACGAACATAATTGTCGAGGTAACCTCGTTGGATAAGGGCCTCTATCTCTTCATTCAAATGGAAACAATCCTCGGTGGCATGACCATGACACTGGTAGAAGTTGCAATATTTATTGGTCAACTTCCCTAGAGACTTCTCCCTCAAGAGAGGGGCAGGCTTGAAGATTCCCTTTCGGACTTTTTTGGCGAAGATAGTGGCGACAGACACGGTAAGGGGTGTGAAACTGTGCTGGCAAGGGCCTGGGGAGGACCTTTTATCGCCGGGCAGGCGTCCCAACCATCCTTCCCCTTAAAGCCTTCTGGAGGCTTGAGATCGGCTTGTCCTTTCATCGGACAGGCCCTTCTTCCTGAGGAGATCATCTCTTTCCTTCTTCACTCTGTTGAGAAGATCGACTTTGTAGTAATTGGAACTGAGATCCAGAGCTTTACGCAGGCTGGTAGTCGACCGTGAACTCAGGTCGTAGGAGAATCTTCGATGGCTTAACCCACCAATAAAGGTGATGAGGCCACAACATTGGACACCCTTTCACAGGCGAGAGATTCCATCTAGAACTTGTGTACATAGTCGCCCAAATTCTCGTTCTCTTCCTGCGTAATGACGAGGATGCGAGTGACGGTCTTGGGCCTTTACCGTGATCAACTGAACCTCTCTAGGAACTACCTCCTCGAGCTGGAGGAAAGTGGAGATTGAGGCTGGCGAGAGGTAGTTGAACCACGTCCTGGCAGGATAAGTCAGCCCAAGAGATAAAAACTTGCACCACACCGTGTTCGAGGCAGCGTGCACATCCATGTGGGAGACGTAAATAGATAGATGATCCAGGGGGTCGGTCATCCCAGCATATTGTGCCACCAGCAGATTGGGGAATCAATACGAGACTAGTTCGTCGGCAATCTCTGTAGTGAAAGGGGGACCTGACCCTAGTGTGCAGCCCAACTGTCCCTCTGGTGTTACGCATCTGACTGAGGACGACCTCCATCTCGGCTATACGTCACTCCATAGATGTTTCCACCCTCGCAAGGGTGAAAACTTGACTGGCAGAAGGTCTGGCTTCGTGCTCCTAGGCTGGAGGCAGAGAGTGGGAGTCTACCTCCTGAACTAGGTGAGTTTGGCGTTCAGAGTGATCTTGGCGGCTGTAATCCCGGGCCAGCGGCGACCCTGGCCTGTCTTCATATCGTCGCCCATGAGCTGATCATGAAACAGATACCGAGGCAATAGGGTGGTCGAGATCCCTCTCCCTGGGTGCCCAGTTTGTGGCCAGAGGCCAAACCCATGCCACTTGTCCTTGAGAGACAACCACTCGATCATCAAACTCCTGTGAACGGACCCTCTCCCTTGTAATATGGAAATTTGGCCCCTCCTGATCCGAGGTCGGTAGCAGGCAGGAGAGGAGGATATCAACGTAGTCTTAGAACTTGTCGAGCTGGCATTCCACGTTATCGAGCAGGGTAGTGTCAATGGTCCCAGAAGCTCGGCCCGAGCATACTCCCGAGGCCGGGATTGGGGGACAGGATTGTCCCTTAATATTGATATTTCATTTCTCGATTTCTACATTTTCTCCGTCGATCATCCTACGGGCTGTAGCCTTAGTTTTCGGTCTCAGTGCCCATGACATATCTTCAGTGGGGTTATTATTCACCGTGGTGTTCTGGTTTCCTAATTGTAAAGAGTGTCCAGACCTTATGTTTATCAAACCATAGCAAAGCATGTAGTTGATGATTTGGAGAAGGCTTTTAGCGCGTTTCCCATAGACGGTGCCAAACTTTTGGTGTCAGAAATCAATCCGACTAGCAGTATGGTCTGGCTACTCCTCATGGAGGTTTGAAGTCGATCTTGAGATGATCCTGGTCCTTGCTAGAATCCTGGGTCCGAGCTAAACGGGCGTTATTCAGCCTGTCGTCCGAGCCGGTGTTTTCTTATCTAAGCCATTGTCTGAGCTGATCTTCGATCTGTCACATGCATATAGGACGGGCCATGGTGTTCCCAATGTGTCCCTTCCGACGTAAGAGTAAGAGCTCAAGTCGTTTAGGAATGATTACCTCGACCTGTCTGGGCGATCTGTGACAGATTTTCTCTCTCTTAAATGTGTTAGAGAAGCCTCTTATTTATAGACAAATGAATAATTAGCGCTCCGCAAGATTAGGGCCTTAAGCCTTGATTAGTGCTAAGTAGTTAGGCGCGTGGGAGACACGACAAATTAGAGCTATGGGCCTGGACCTTCACATTGTAGTTGGAGAAGCCCATAGGCCAAGCCTACTAAGATAGACAGGTTATCCCGGGCACGAGATGCAGGTCGGGCTACATTCACTGACCTGCCCGCTGCGATGATATTCCAAGGAGATTATTGCTTGATGATCCAAGTGCTCCATGTTCACCGACCTGAGCAATTGCCCGGGGTTGTCTATTCACCGGGTTACCTATACCATTGCTGACGTGGCGCTGGTGACGTGACAGATCTGATCCAGGTGGTGAACACGTGTAGAGGGTCTGTGTTTTCCCACATCATTCTTTTCCTATGGTCGTCTTATTCAACGATTCCTAGTGGACTTGGTACTCCCAGTTTTACCTGTTGGTTTGATGACGTAACCAATTATGATATTGCACCTTCGGGTGCCTTTGGCTCGATTAACAAAGTAGAGGACATGGACATTCTATTAGGACCGATCCGAAAGACATTCCGAATCTCGCTTATGAACAAGAGGTTGGGTCTTGTTCCTTTCCTCTTGTTCGGAAGAGAGGGTTAACCCCCTACCTCCAATTCAGATCGTTGTACACCCTTGATCCGAAATGTGGGTAATTAGAGATGCCACGACCACTTTGATGCCGAGCTGACTATTGCCATGTCATGGGAAAAATATTCTTCTATGAGGATGCCTTGACAAGTGGTGCACGTCTTTCCTTCTGTGTTTTTATTAGGGAGGTCTTAAACAAGCTTAATCTCTACCAGGACCAGTTGACCCCCCACTCTTGGAGACTAATGGTAGTGTTTAAAATTCTCTGTCAATTAAGCATCATTATCCCATCCTTCCCTCTGTTCTTGCATTTACATGTGAGGAAGACGTCGAAACTAGATGATAACTGGTGGTATTTTCAGACTTGGTCAAAGCGGATAAAATTATTTCATTTCCTAACAACAACGGGTGGAATTACCATTGGTTCTATGTCAGCGAGAATTGGGAATTCCCAACTAGCGAGGAGGAGGTTTTCTCGGTTCTTTATTGGTGGGGAGTCCCAAGTACATCCTGATTTTATTTTACTTAGTTTTCTTTTAGAATTCCATTGTTATTTATATTAATTAGTTTACTTCCTCATATCCATCTCGAGGAAACCACCAAATATAACCCCGATCAATGAAAAAGCCGCAGAGACGTCTTACCTTCTTGACGAATAGCTTAGCTTTGGTTTTCTACTTGCTCACCATTTCTTCCTCTATTTCAAAGCTCCAACCTCTTCTATTCCTAAATAGGAAAGGGAAGAAAAAAAAACCGATCTCGACAAGTAATTAGTTTCTACATCCCTTTTAATGATAAGAATGACGAAGGAAATTCAAGGCAGATGAAATGTTCAAACTGATGAGCCTACGTACTCCCAGCTCGGACATTATCAAAAAGGGGGAGGCTCAAACTTTTCACCTTTCAAACAAGACCAAAGCAGAAGAAATGTCCGAGCTGACGAGCCTACGTACTCCCAGTTCGGACATTATTAAAAATGGGGGAGGCTCAGAGTTTCCACCATTCAAAGAAGTTAAAGGCAAATGAAATGTCTGAGCTGATAAGCCTACGTACTCCCAGGTAGGACATTATAAAAAATGGGGAGACTCAAACTTTTCACCTTTCAAAGAAGACTAACGCAAAAGAAATGTCCGAGCTGACGAGCCTACGTACTCCCAGCTCGGACATTATCAAAAAGAGGGGAGACTCATACTTTCCACCCTTCAAAGAAGTTCAAGGCAGAAGAAATGTCAGAGCTGACGAGCCTACGTACTCCCAGCTCGGACATTATCAAAGGGGTAGCCCAAACTTTCCATCCTTCAAAGAAGTTCAAGGTAGAGAAAATGTCCGAGGTGACGAGCCTACGTACTCCCAGGTCGGACATTATCAAAAAGGGCGAGGCTCAAACTTACCACCCTTCAAAGAAGTTCAAGGCAGAAGAAATGTCCGAGCTGACGAGCTTACGTACTCCCAGCTCGGACATTATCAAAAGGGGAGGGGGGGGGGGACTTTCCACCCTTCAAAGAAGTTTAAGGCAGAGGAAATGTCCGAGTTAACGAGCCTAAGTACTCCCAGCTCGGACATTATCAAAAAGAGGGGAGGCTCAAACATTGTACCCTTCAAAGAAGTTCCAAGTAAGAAGAAATGTCCAAGCTGACGAGCCTACGTACTCCCAGCTCGGACATTATCAAAATGGGGTAGGGTCTAACTTTCCACCCTTCAAAGAAGACCAAGGCAGAAGAAATGTCCGAGTTGATGAGCCTATGTACTCCCAGCTCAGACATTATCAAAAAGGAAGGAGGCTTAGACTTTCCACCCTTCAAAGAAGGTCAAGGCAGAAGATATGTTCGTGCTAATGAGCTTATGTACTCCTAGCTCAGACATTATCAAAAAGGGGAGAGGCTCAAACTTTCCACCTTTCAAAGAAGTTCCAAGTTAGAAGAAATGTTCGAGCTGACGAGCCTACATAATCCCAGCTCGAATATTATCATAAGGGGGGAGCAACACTTTCCACCCTTTAAAGCAAACCACGATAGAAGAAATATCCGAGTTGACGGGCCTACGTACTCCCAGCTTGGACATTATCAAAAACAGAGAAGGCTCAAACTTTCCACTATTCGAAGAAGTTCAGGGCAGAGGAATTGTCCGAGCTGACGAGCCTACGTATTCCCAGCTCAGACGTTATCAAAAAAGAGGGAGGCTCGAACTTTCCACCCATAAAGGAAGGTCAAGGCAGAGAAAATGTCTGAGCTGACGAGCCTACGTACTCCCAGCTCGGACATTAACAAAAAAGGAGAGGCTCAAACTTTCCACCCTTCAAAGAAGTTCCAAGTCAGAAGAAATCTCCGAGCTGACGAGCCTATGGTGTCCCAACTCGGATATTATCATAAGGGGGGAACAAAACTTTCCACCCATCAAAGAAGTTCAAGGATGAGGAAATGTCCGAGCTGATGAGCCTACATACTCCTTACTTGGACGTTATCAGAAAAAGGGAAGGCTTAGACTTTCCACCTTTTAAAGAAGACCACGGCAGAAGAAATGTCCGAGTTGATGAGCTTATGTACTCCCTGCTTGGACATTATGAAAAAATGAGAAGGCTCAAACTTTTCATCCTCCAAAGAAGTTCCCAAGTCAGAAGAAATGTCTGAGCTGATTAGCCGACATACTCCCAGCTCGGACATTATAAAAAGGAGGGGCCAAAACTTTCCATCCTTCGAAGAAGTTCAAGGCAGAGGAAATGTCCAAGCTAACAAGCCTACATACTCACAACTCGGACATTATCAAAAAGGGGAAGGCTCAAACTTTCCACCCTTTAAAGAAGACCAAGGGAGAAGAAATGTCCGAGTTGATGTGCCTACGTACTCCTAGCTCAGACATTATCAAAAAGGAGGGAGGCTCAGACTTTTCACCCTTCAAGGAAGGTCAAGGCTGAAGAAATGTCCAAACTGACGAGCCTACGTACTCCCAGCTAGGACAGTATCAAAAATCACTACATGAAAAAAGGCCTTTTATCACGCTGTGTAAATATAATTTATCTCATTTTTTATTTCAGTTGTGATTGTTAAAATATTAGTGAAATTTAATATTATGTAAAATTTATGGTGTGATTAAAAATATTTTTGTATCACATTTCTTAATCAAATGTAATAATAAGAAAATAGTTTTTATCACGCATTTTTATTAATAGAAGATATATTGAGTTGGGTGAAAAAAAGAGCGCTAAATGGAGGAAAAAAAGGCGCTCATGTCTAATTAGACTTTCATTCCCTGGTCATTCGTCAAGCTAGAAGAAGCTCGCAAGACCTAGCTACCATGTTCACCCTACTGCATCGATCTCCTATCGCACGAGGTTCACGGTACATCAGACGTCGCTCTAGCCCCTAGCAGCGCCGTTGCCCTCTTCCCGACGATCTCCAGCCCCTCTCTCTTCTTCTCACCGACGGCCAGGTAATCTGAGGTTTAATTCACCTTTCATTGGTTCAAATTCATGTGAAATCTAGATTCATCTTTCATTGATTGAACTTTTTGTGAACTCTATTTGGAGATTTAAGAATCATTTGTTCAAATTCATGTGAAATCTAGATTTAACTTTGATTGTTTGAACTTTCTGTGAACTCAATTAGAAGATTCAAGACTCATTGGTTCAAATTCGTGTAAAATCTAGATTCTATCTTTGATTGATTGAACTTTATGTGAAATTGGAATTGGAATTGGAATTGGAGTGGATTAGTGGAATTGGAATTTTTCTTGCACTTTAATTTCCAGATTTCTGTTTCCATTTTATTGATATTGATTAATCTGTGCATTATTCGAATGCCTCTATTTTGTTAATTTTTTTTTTCACGTTCAAGTTTTGTTTCAGATCTGTCTTTTCACAGCATTGTTTTGCTGTTTCCTTGCTCTATTTCCAGTTTCATTGCTTCAGTTTTTTTGTGCATACTATGTGTTTGTCCTTTTTTTTTGCTCAGTTTTCCCTTTTATAGTTTTATTTAGAGTGTATTCCTTTCCAATTTAGAGTTTTATTGTGCAAAATGATTGAATATGTCATCCTAATTGGTTACTCATATGCCTTATAGATATATTTGCTTGCCCCTGGTTATTATTAAGTCATGTCCTTGCTTTTAACTCATATATTATCTAACTTAAGTCATCATAAGGTCATGAGTTGCATGTTGTCTTTAACAAGTTTGATTATAAAGCAAAAAATCCCATTCATTCCAACCTGGATAGAGCTTTGGAATTGGAATTCTTCTTGCACTTTAATTTCCAGATTTATGTTTTCTTTTTAATTTTTTTTAAGAAGAGAAGATTATATTAGAAAGGGGAATTACAGACCCCAAAAATACAAAAGAAGAGAACATCCAAAAATCAAAACAACAAAACAACCTCTATGAAAGAGAGGAAAAAATCTAGAAAACAGCAACCATAAAACAAAACAATAGCCAAAGAAAAAAACAGCAACCAAAGAATATCCAAATGCAAAGATTACACATCACTTTGCCAATAGCAAAGAAACTTGAAAAGCTCAACATAGCAGTAGCAGCAGAGAAATAGAAGCAACGGGACAGCAACTGAACGTCGCACATCATTGTTTTGTTGTTTCCTTCATTTCTAGTTTCATTGCTCCAGTTTTTTTGTGCATACTGTGTGGTTTTTCTTCTAATTTTTGGGAACAGATTGAATTGTTGCCAGATTTTGGTTTTTATTCCCAGAGTACTAAGTGTACCTGCTATGTTCTTCAGCTCAACAAGCAAATTTAGTAGCCTAATCAAACATGTATTGGGCAGTGTTATTAAATGCTTGGTTCTTTTTATTACGAGTTATTACATGTTAACTACTGGTTAATTATTTATAATATATTTGTTTAATTGTCTATTTAGTTTATTTCTGTTATAAAATTGTCTATTTAATTGTTTATTTCTGTTAAATTTGAATTTGGTTCTTTTTTTTTTTTTTTTTTTTTGTTATAAATGCTTGGTTAGTGATATAATCTTTTTTTTTTTTTTTTAATGTTGTGTGCCTGGGTTCGCTTAGGTTAGTCCCTCGTTTTGCTCCTTGCGCCTAGGCTTTGGGACAACTTGTGCGCCTAGATACGCCTAGAGACTTTAACAACTATGGATCTTAGTAAATTTAGAAAGAGTTAGAAAATTTGGCAAAATAAGTCTTCATCCTTAGGTACGCCTTCGACGCACAGTGCACCCTCTGCCCACGATCCCCAGGCACGTGCTTCGTGCAAGGCACACGCCTAAAACTAGGCGAGGCGCAGACCTTGCGCCTTGCTGCACCTTGCACCTGGATGCGAGCGTGCCCATGCGCGCTTTTAACAACTATGGCCTAGGGCCTGAAGCCAGAGAAAACATATGAACTTACCGATTTAATCGGTGGGTTTGAAGCCAGAGAAAACATGTGAACTTACCAGTTGAATTGATGACGTGCATTATTCTTCTTAACCAATTAGTTCATCATAATTTTCCTTATGTATTAAATTCCCGTTCCCCTCCCCCCAAATCCAACCCCAAATTTCTTTTCCCTCTGGCTCTCATCTCTTACCAATATCATATGATTTTTTTTTCTAGTCTAATCATGGATACATCATGGCTGTGCAAAGATAGAAGATCAAGTGAATATGGGGAAGGACTAGAATATTTTTTAGATTTTGCTGTGACGAATTCTAGTGATCCTCATTGGATACAGTGTCCATATAAAAAATGTGGCAACCGGCCAAAATGTTCGAGATATAGAAAATCACTTATTTTGTAATGGTATAGATCAGAGTTACCATGTATGGATATGGCATGGAGAAATGGCTCCTAATGAGACAACTCCTAATGATGCAAATCCAGATATGAATGACTATAATTTTGTCCATCAACAATTTAGAAGTTCTCCTTTAGAAGACAAAGTTGGTGGAGTTGAGATGGTTCATGCAGCGCACGATCAATTTATGGAAGACCCTCATATGTTCCATAAATTGGTTGAAGATGCTGAAAAAGATTTGTACCCAGGGTGTACCAAGTATACAAAATTGTCTGCATTAGTAAAACTTTATAACCTAAAGGCAAGTTTCGGGTTGTCTAATGATGGCTTTTTTGAGCTATTGACATTGTTGAGGGAAATGCTACCACTTGATAACGAGATGCCACCATCAACCTATAACGCTAAGAAAATGTTGACTGCATTAGGCATAGAATATGAGAAGATTCATGCGTGTCCTAATGATTACATGCTGTATAGAGGAAATTATGTGGATGCAATTACTTTTCCCACATACGGTGAATCAAGATGGAAAAGAAAATCTCATAATTCTGTTGAGACAAGTGAAGGAGTACGAGTAATGATGTTATGGTATTTTCCACCTATCCCACAGTTTAAAAGGATTGTTGGCCCAGTAGAATACCCAAGAGGGGGGGTGAATTGGGTAATTAAAAAATTATTAGAATAAAAATTAATAAATCAAATAATTAATCTTATGCCTAAATTAATTATTATCTTTATAACACAACAGAATTAATCAATTAACTAGGTGCACACACAAACAACAAAAATAGACAAATTAAGAAAGCAGCACACCAGAGATTTATACTGGTTCACCAAGCTACTCTTGGCTAATCCAATCCCCCAAGCTCCACGAAGGTCGCACCCACTAAAACCAAGATTCCTTTAAAGGTAGGAACCAAACCCGTACACCGATTCTTTTACAGGCTCAGAATCAATCTTTATAATTTTCTTTTCAAAGGATAAGGAATAACCTCTACTTTTTACAGGCTAAAGAATAACCTAATTCCTTTTCACACTTAGGCTCAAGAATCAAATCCTTACCAAAACACTCCAAATATCCTTTTACCCGATAAGGATTGAACCTTTACAAAATCACTCACAAACACGAAATTCTTATCCATGAAGAATCACTACCTCAATCTCTTTACAGGAAGAGACTGAAACACAGTTACCCTTGAATAAATATCCCCAACGATATTTAACCTGTCACAATTCACCAATACAAAAATTGATAAGTAAATCTCATTCAGAGTTTCTACCACCCCATATATATATAAAATCAATTAATATCCCAACTAGTGATATAATTATGTGAGATGCAGAAATCTGGTTTTAACAATATATGGGTAGCAAAATGGAGCACGTAATCAGATTCAAGAAATTGTTTGAAAGAATATTTTCTTTAAAAATAAAAAATAATTTCTAAAATCAATTTCCAAAATACAATAATAAACAAGTAATAATCAATATGAAAAGATCTCACCCGAAATCCATAGAATTAATGATGAAAACAATGTAGCTTCAATTTCGGTATCAGCACAAATTGATCGCAATTGATTATCAGAATCACTCTTAGAACAGCTCACAGTATCGTTGAATGATAACTCTTATAAACTCTCACTCAAAAAGATATAAACTTCTTTTTTTTTTTTTCTCTTAGAATGATTAGCTCTCTTAGAAAAGTCGTAGGTTTATATAAGGGCACATGTAATCAGCCTCCTAACGGCTAGTTTATAAGTGTCATGACAATAAAATACTCTTATAGACCCTTCATAAAATGAGGACTTTATTTAGGTTCAATTTCACTTAATAACAATTTTTAAAACTCTCAATTAAATCCCCAAAGTATTTCTCAATCAAAACAAATAAGTATAGAATCCATTTTAAGTACCAAATTGAGAAACTTTAATAATTAATGAACCATGTTGAAAGGATTTAATTAGTATATGAACTATATCTCAAATGTTAAGAATATACCCAAAATCTCTCTCAAATCTAAACAAAAAATGACTACTTTTGGATTTAAAATCGGATAAACCAATATCCTAAAACTGTGCGTTCAGTCGACTGCCCAGTCAACTGAAGGATATTGGAAGTAGCCCATGCACTTGATCGATAGAATCCTCAGTTGACTCGCAGATTCAGAGAGTTTGCCAAGCTTCCACTGGTCAACCGCTCTATCGACTCGCAGATTCAGAGAGTTTGCCAAGTTTTTATCGATCGACCTCTCTGTCTACTCACAGATTTAGATAGTTCATCTTATTTCTCTGGTCGACTCCTCAGTCGACTACCCTCTCCTGAATCTCTTCTCTGATCTCATTTTTAACTTACTTTCTTTTACTATTTTAACCCTTTATCCATATTTATATTCAAATGAACTCCACTAATACTCTTATATTCTATTTTAGTTATTCAAAAATATTTATTTTTAATTCACATAGGAGAAAATAAATATACTCAACTAAACACACAAAAAAGATAAAATTGATTTTGTGCCTTGTGTGTGTTCCTAAATGGGATATTAAGAGTTTATATTTACCTGGGTTGTTTTTCCTAATGTTTTCAAACTCTTAATATTTTTTCATCATCTTGATATATTCATTTAGCATCCATTCACTTTGACATCTTCATTATTGGAACTTTAAATCACTGAAACACTTGATCAAACATTAGTTTCACCAAAACATCGATACTTAATTGTTCATCAAAATATTGGAATCAACAAGGTTGTTTCGGTCGATAGAGATAGCTAAAGAGTTAGTTTGGCATGCTGAAGAAAGAATAGTTGATGGCCAACTACGTCATCCAGTAGATTCCTCTTCGTGGAAGTTGGTAGATCACAAGTGGCCAGATTTTGCAACAGACCCAAGAAACCTTTGACTAGCCCTTTTCAACAGATGGAATCAATCCACATAGTTCTCTAAGCAATAGATATTGTTGTTGGCTAGTCATATTGGTCACCTACAATCTTCCGCCGTGGTTATGCATGGAAAGGAAGTTTATGATGCTATTACAGCTAATATCAAGGCCAAAACAACCTGGAAAAGACATCGATGTTTATTTTGCACCGTTGATTGATGATTTAAAAATTTAATGGGATGTTGGAGTCAAATACTATGATGCTTATAAAAAGCAATCATTTATGTTAAGGGCCATACTTTTATGGACAATTAATGATTTTCCTGCGTATGTGATAGGTGTGAAAAACCTATCTATTTCCAATCCGAATTTGTTAGTTTTTGAGTATGTTTATAGTTATTTTTATTATGTTTTAATTATTTTTCATAATTTTTGTATAACTCAGGTGTGTGAGGCAAAAAGATAGAAAACTGGAGCTAAAACGATGAGATCAAACCAAAGCGGTTCGAAGTTACGGTAGATAAATAAGCTCGGAGGCTAAAAGATAAGAGCAAAATGTTATTGACGGACGACCGCCTAGGCGGAAATCCAGTAGAGGACGCAGAAGGGCTACTGACAGTCGCTCGCCTAGGCAAAAATTCTACCGCCTAGGTAGAAATCCAACAGAATGTTCTCCAAGACCACCACCTACTTCACCGCCTAGGCGATTAGACTGAACCGACCTAACTCCGCCTAGGCGCAATTTCCACCGCCTAGGCGGATTTGCCCTGCACAGTCTTGAGATATTTTTAGGATATTTTTGCTATAAATATCCCCTCTCCTCCCCCTTAGCCGAAATCTCTCTTCCATCTCTTGCATTTTTGAGCCCCTTAGGCTATATTTATGCTAAGGGTTAGGAATTTTAGTGGTGGAGCTCACATCCCAAAGTGGAGAAGACGGCGAATCGATCGTTGAGCGTTCTTAGCGGTTTATCTTCGGACGAGGCTAAGTTCTTTGATCCTTTTTCCTTATTTCTTTATCTTAGGAACATGTGAGCATATTTAGCTCATTATTTCACTGTATATGCGGCTATGGCCTTGAATTAAATATGGATTGTAGTAGGGATTAATACAATATTTATAAATACGTTGTTTGGATGATTTCGGTGTTTCGTTTGTGATTGTTCTTCGTAGTTTGATTGTATTTATCGTATTGTTTGTTTATTATGCTTGGATTGAGAAATGGAGAATATGGGATTTTGATAAAACCTCGGATTCGGATTAGCGTAAACAAACGCCACGATTCTATAACCCGGTCGGGGTTTGAATCGTGGACAATAGATGACGTTGGGCAAGACATATGCTACCTAGGGTCGTTAAGAGATTGAGGGGGACTTCTTTGTTGACTCGAAGTTGCATTATATCCCTCGTCTTACACTCGGAAGAGGTGGCGAGAGAGTTTTAGAACAGAGATTGTCGATAGGGTAAATACAACGTGACGATCCAATAACCCGGGAGGGAGTTGGATTGTGTGCAATCAATGACGCTGGGCTATACTCACGTGACCTAGGGTCGTTAAGATGTTGAGGGCGATTTATTCATTGACTCGAAGTCATGTATTCTCCCGTCTTACACTCGGAACAGGTGGCGGTGGAGTTTACGTACCGAGGTTGTCAAATAGGTCGAACAACGTAAACGTAAGTAAATCGGAATCGAACACGTATTTTTAAACACGTTAATCCCTATGCAATTCTTCACCCTAAAACATATTAACATAATAGTATAGTTAATTTAGGATATATTAGTATTAGTTTAATTAATTAAATACATTTGTTTTTCGCCTAGATAAACTTAGGTCATGACAAACGCGGTATTCGATAGTAACGACAACAATCCCTGTGGATACGATAACCCGATCTTAATGATCAAACTATACTAAAACTTAGACCTTGTATACTTGCGAGTGTAAGTAGGGGCGTGTCATTTCCCGCGCTACCAAGTTTTTGGCGCCATTGCTGGGGATCGTTTTGATGTTATTGTCGAAAAAACGCGATAACGGCTCAGGACTTAAGTTTTAGATAGGAGACGCAAGTGTTTCGTATTGCCAGGATTGGCGATGTCGTTCATTGTCGATATTGTGTGTAAATGACCTAATTTTACTTTAGGCATTTATTTTGTATATAATTTTTGTTTGTAGTTTTGTTTTTATTTCTTATGCAGGATACTTGGCGATGTTAGATTGATGGGTATTGATGCATCCCTTTCGACGGGATTCCAATCCGTTTTATTGTGCTTGGCCAAGCACATAAGACGGTGAGGCGTTTTGTTGAGAGATGGAGCCATCCAAAGCAAAATCTCGCTAATCTTGAGGGCGTTTTGAAAATGTCGGGTCGAGGACATTAAACCACGCACTTCTTGGGAGGCAACCCAAGCAATGCTTTTTGATCCATCACATCCGACTTGATTCGGAGCCGAGATCCTCTCGTCTCTTAGGTAAGTGATCTAAACACCCTTCGTTAGCATGCTTTAATTCCATATGTTAAAGAATGATGATTGGGTTCGCTGAGGACACTGTCCACTTTGAGTTTGGTGGTGATGTGTTGTATTTAGTAGTATGTTAGTTTATGTGTTATCGTTTTCCGTATTGCATGTGTGTTTAGGTTAGAATGTGTTTATGTTTTTGTGTTGTTATATGTTGAGTTTTGCGTTCATCTGGGCCGTCACCCGATGATGAAAATTACCCCTGGTTGTTTTCGAAGTCTAGGGTAATACCCATACATGTGTGATTCTGTGTGCTTGACTATGCTTTTTGGTAAAAATTATTGTAGATCCTAATTTACACGGGCACATAGACTCCATGTATTTTTATTCAATTGATTTGAGGACGATTATCGATTAACCAAATTCATAACACATTAAAGATTCTAGAACTTGATTGAGGGGAAGCTTGAGGCAAAATCCTAGGCGAGGTAGTTCAAGAGACGTGATTTAGGCATTCTCTTTATCACTTGAGCCTTTTTAAGCCTACCTTATTACATATTTATCCCTCGTTACCCTGTCGAAGCCTAAATGCAAATTCAATTCAGAACATATAAACCAATACCATGGCCAATTGAATTCCTTCCAGTCCTTTATCGCTAAACCAAAGGCACATTTGAGTAAATCAAGTTAGCCATTGCAAAGGCTTCTTGATGTGAGTGGTTGAGTTTAGGGCGAACTTCAAATTGGTTCGGTATTTGAGTACTCACTTGTCATTTTTTGTTTGTATTTCACACACCCCTTCAATTGTAACAATCAAATAAGTTTGGGGGTGTATTCGTTGAAAAGAAAAGAAAAAAAATAAAAACTAGATAGAAAATAAAATAAAAATAAAAATAAAGAACCAAATGTAAATACGGTTTTTATTTTCGTTTCTTTTGACAAGTGAGTACGTCGGTCTTCAATGCATGTTCGGGATTGTTTCCAATCTTTCTATGGGAGTTCAAGAGTGAATGTGCCAAGCGTTGAGCCTTGGGTAACGTTAAGTTAACAACGTTAACCAGTTTTCTATTCTGAAATACCCTTGGCCAAATATACCAAAACCGAACCAAGTCCTAATGATCTTCATGAACTACTAAACCTACATTAGTGGAGAGTGGACCCCAATCAAGCCTATAGAAATCGTAGTCCTTTATGGTGTAAGTCATGAATTTCGTTGGTGGATAATCCAATCCGATCGTTATATAGTTATATTATTGAGTTTCGCACTAACACGTTTAAAGGATCTAGAATAGAGTTCACCATTATTGCATGTCAAAATTCTAGAACATTACATGCTATGTGTTACTGCCTGAACTCGAAATAATTGGCGGTTATTGAGGGAAAAATAAATAGGCCGTTAGAAGAAGTCAAAACTTGCATGTTGTTATGTTTAGATTATTTGTTATTTATCTCAGTTTGTTGTTTTTGTATTTTTTTCATTTTAGTGTGTGTGTTTGACTCAAGGACTAGCCAAATTTTGAGTTTGGGGGTATTGATAGGTGTGAAAAACCTATCTATTTCCAAACCGAATTTGTTAGTTTTCGAGTATGTTTATAGTTATTTTTATTACGTTTTAATTAGTTTTCATACTTTTTGTATAACTCAGGTGTGTGAGGCAAAAATATTGGAAACTGGAGATAAAACGATGAGATCGAACCAAAGCGGTTCGAAGTTACGGTGGATAAACAAGCTCAGAGGCTAAAAGATGAAATAGGCCCACTACTTAGGCGTCCGGACCACTGCCTAAGCGGTGAAAATGATGAGAATAGAAAAATGTTACTGACGGATGATCGCCTAGGCGAAGATTCTATCGTCTAGGCGGAAATCCAGCAGAGAACGCAGAAGGGCTACTGACAGCTGCTCGCCTAGGCGGAAATCCAATAGAATGTTCTCCAAGTCCACCGCCTAGGCGATTAGACCGAACCAACCTAACTCTGCCTAGGCACAATTTCCACTGCCTAGGCGGATTTTCCCTGCACAGTCTTGGGATATTTTTAGTTATTTTTAGGATATTTTTGCTATAAATATCCCCTCTCCTCCCCCTTGGCCGAAATCTCTCTTCCCTCTCTTGCATTTTTTGAGCCCCTTAGGTTATATTTAAGCCAAGGGTTAGGAATTTTAGTGGTGGAGCTCGCATCCCGAAGTGGAGACGATGACGAATCGATCGTTGAGCGTTCTTAGCGGTTTATCTTCGGACGAGGCTAAGTTCTTCGATCATTTTTCCTTATTTATTTATATTAGGAGCATGTGAGCATATTTATCTCGTTATTTCATTGTATATGCAGCTATGGCCCCGAGTTAACTATGGATTGTAGTAGGGATTGATACAATATTTATAAATACGTTGTTTGGATGATTTCAGTGTTTCGTTTGTGATTGTTCTTCGTAGTTTGATTGTATTTATCATATTGTTTGTTTATTATGCTTGGATTGAGAAATGGAGAATACGGGGTTTTAACAAAACCCCGGATTTGGATTAGGGTAAACAAACGCCCCGATTCTATAACTCGGTCGGGGTTTGAATCGTGGACAATCGATGACGTTGGGCAAGACATACACTACCTAGGGTCATTAAGACACTGAGGGGGACTTGTTTTTTGACTTGAAGTTGCGTTATATCCCTCGTCTTACACTCGGAAGAGGTGGAGAGGGATTTTTAGAACGGAGATTGTCGATAGGGTAAATATAATGTGACGATCCAATAACCCGGGAGGGAGTTGGATTGTGTGCAATCAATGACGCTGGGCTAGACTCACATGACCTAGGGTCGTTAAGATGTTGAGGGGGACTTCTTCATTGACTCGAAATCATGTATTCTCCCATCTTACACTTGGAAGAGGTGGTAGTGGAGTTTACGTACCGAGGTTGTCAAATAGGTCGAACAACATAAACGTAAGTAAATAGGAATCGAACACGTATTTGTAAACATGTTAATCCCTATGCAATTCTTCACCCTAAAACATATTAACATAATAGTGTAGTTAATTTAGGATATATTAGTATTAGTTTAATTAATTAAATACATTTGTTTTTCGCCTAGATAAACTTAGGTCACGACAAACGCGGTATTCGATAGTAACGACAACAATTCTTGTAGATACGATAACCCAATCTTAATGATCACACTATACTAAAACTTAGATCTCGTATACTTGCGAGTGTAAGTAGCGGCGTGTCATTTCCCACGCTACTAGTATGGCAATTTGAGTGGATGTCGTGTCAAGGGATATCTTGGATGTCCAATATACGATGAAGAAACATCTGCTGTTAGATTAAAATATAGTAGGAAGATGTCATATGCTGGCCATAGAAAGTTTCTCCCATAACATCATCCTTATCGTGGGTAGAAAAAGGCATTTAACGGAAAACAAGAATTTGGATCACCACCTTTCCCATTAAAGGGAGATGAATTATTGAGTAAGGTTGAAGGAATCCCTTCTATGTGGGGAAAGAAGAATGGAAACTCGGACACGAAAAATGTTGGTACATGTTGGAACAAAAAATCTATATTTTTTGACCTTGAATATTGACAACACTTGCATGTTCGACATATCCTTGATATTATGCATATTGAGAAAAATTTATGTGATAGCATCTTTGGTATATTTCTCAACATTCCAGGAAAAATGAAAGATACAGTCAAATCTCGAGAGGACATTGTAAATATAAAAATACACGGCGAGTTAGCACCAACATATGGGCTGAACAAAATATATCTACCTGCAGCTTGTTACACGTTATCGAGGGACGAGAAAAAAAGGGTTTGTACATCTTTGTTAGAACTCAAGGTTCCAAAAGGTTACTCTTCAAATTTACGGAATCATGTGTCCATGGCCTTAAATCTCATGATTGCTATGTACTAATGCAACAAATATTACCAGTTACATTAAGATCTGTGTTGCCCAAGCATGTGAGATATGCCATCATCAAATTTTGTTTCTTCTTCAATGCCATATGTGGTAAGGTGGTGGACGTGTCAAAGCTAGATAAACTGCAAAAAGAAGCCTTTATCTTCGATTGGAGAAAAATGGAGGACATTCAAGAAGTACCTTACCAGTACTTATGTACGTCCATTTGAGGCTAACCCCATTGCTCTCAAACATCCACTGAAAAAATATAAGTGTATCAAACAACGCCATTGGAATAAATTTGTTAGAAAGAGATTGACGGAAGAATTTAAGGTACTTTTTTTTTTTTTTGATTTGTTGCTTTATACATTGGAGATACTATTTTTTATATTTTTACATTATGTATTTGATGTTTGGCCTACATGTGTTAAATTTTACATTGTAGAAATTAAGTGAGCTTCAAAGAGAAAGACGAGCAAAGAATATATATAACCATCGGTTAAGTCAAAAAGGCTATGCTAGACTTATACAAGAATGTGTAAGTTTTCATAAATATAAAATGAATAAGAAATAATTTCATAGCTCTTATCTTTTGCAATATATTTATTTTATATCTTGAAATTATTATGTTTTTCTTGTAGCAACCTGACGTAGAAGGGAATGAGATTTTGGATAGAAGTTTTTATTGGAAGAAAGCTCGACAAAATAAAGATGGCGAATATGATGATGTGACAAGGATGACTGTTTAAAGAATAGTATTTTCTATTACTTCGTGCACTTATTAAAAATATTTGTATTGACTTTATCTGTGCTTATCATTTTGTATGATAACAATCTCACAGGATAAGTTGACATAAGAGGTTCGAGATGGAAGTTTAAAAACTCAAGGGAGTAATGATATTCTTAGCATCGCGTTGGAAACTCCTAAGCACGTAGGTCGGGTGAGGGGAGTGGGAGGTCGTGGGACACCAAATGTCTATTTTTATATGCCTAAAAGGATAAAGAAAGCTGAGTTTGAGGAAAAACAAAAGTTGATGGAAGCAATCTTGTTACAATTGCAAGAAGAACTTCGCGCAATGAAATAACAGGGTGCCAGTAGTCGCCAAATGCATGAGTTTGATAATGTGAGCTCTAACACTTTACACAATTATTCGAGACCACTTGTTAAATCCATGCCAAAAGAAAAAGATACTCCAAAAAGAGATGAAAATGCACCAAGAGTGATCGTGAGAAAGGTAATTCATTAATTCACACCTTGTTACTTTTAGTTTGTGTTTCATATGCTTGTTTTATGCTATTTATAATAATATAAATTGTTTGAGAATATTATAGAGCAAAGCATGTAAGTTGGCAGTGAACTCAATCGAAAATATTGTTGCCCATGGCACCGTATATGATACAACTGGAGCAAATGAAATGATACACAATGTTCCATTAGGGGATTTCTGTATACGTGTTTTCGTGGACTGTGCAATTAAGAGAGATTCTATTCTTCCTATACCTGTACATGACAAGATGTACAAGGTTATAGATATTGAAGGGTCTCTTGTGGTTTGGTTTAAGAATCTTATAGTAGTTGTTGATGAGGTATTAAACTTCTGTATTATTAAATTCTAAACCATTCGATTATTTATTTAACAATTGAGTGTTGATATTGAATTTGTTATGTCACAGGTAGCTTCGAGAGAGGTGATGGTAACTTAGATTGCATAAATTCTTTTGTGGAAAATTATATAGATCTTTTAAAAGATGATGAAGTTGTAAACATTCAATTGGTAAAAGAAATATTTGGAGAGAGCATAATACTCCAACTTACTAAATCTGATTTAGAGTATTTTTGTGAGTTTAACAAAGTATCGGCTGCATGCATCATGCTATACATGAGGTAAAAAAAATAAATTGCTTTGTTTTTTTTTTTATTGTGAATTCATCATGTTTGTTTTTAGATTGGTAAGTTGTCAAAAGATTATGATTTTTCTATTTGATTTCAGTTATCTATATGGAATTATTAAGAGGGGCAAATTGGATGAAAACTTTGGATGTGTTAGTCCGTTGTCCATTAGCAATGGAAAATCCAAGGGTAGTGGTGAAAAATCAGGAATGCTTGCACGAAGATTAGAGACTTCAAGACCTAACCAATTATTCATTATTCCATTTGATATTGGGTAGGTCTCTTATAATTTAGATGTATCGAGTTTTTAGTTTTAGAATATTCATGAGTTGTGAATCTCATTGTTTGTACTTTTCATTTTTAACTTTTCAGGGAACGCTGGATATTGTTGGCTATTGACCTATCAATTCTAATGGTATTCTATTTTGATCCATGCTGTTCAGGTGAAGTGAACAAAACTCTTGAATTCATAATAAACACGTAAGTGTCATTTTATTCTATTCCGTGTTTCTTTTACATGACCTTTTATGTAGGCAACTATTTATGCATTTTTTTCTCATAAATTTTTATGTTTATAAGTTTTTTTTTTCTATTTTTTTTTTCACATAATCTTTACGTAGTGGTCTTAGAACATTGGAAAGGACCAAAACAAGGACAAAAAAAAAAAAACTCCAACTTAGAAGTGCATTCAAGTGATAAACATGCTTTTCAATATATATCTATAAAATAAATATGTATATGTATAATAGCATAGTTGTTACACCAGTTCTCATCAAATTTTGTTATATTTAGTATCCTCAACAATCTTTGGCTCTGAAATTTGGTTTCTACGTAATAAGATTCATGAAAGATATTATTAGAGATAAGAGCATAATTTTCTGAGAAAATGTGCGATAAGTTGTTTATTTTTAATTTATTTTGCACTTTGCATCCCTCAAAAATATTATGATTTTATTTATTTATTTTGGACTTTGCATCTCTTGAATTTTTTTTTTCTCTAACTCATTTGAATAAATTTTGTAGTTTAATGGGAAGAATGCCTACTCCAAAGAAGAATTAGACGAATTGAGAGCTGAATGAATTAAATATATGTAAAAACAAATGTGATTGCAGAAAAGTTATGCCATTATCTTGAATACGTAATTCATTTGTGAGACGTTTAAGCTGTGTTGTTGTATTTGCAGCGAAACCGTTGATGTCTTGCTGTTTTTGTTGTAAAATAACAATGGTTTTGCTGCAAAAACAATAATACAATATAGCACTGTTTTGCTGTTTTGCCATTTTTGTAGCAAAACAGTTGTTCGGCAGAAATATTTAACTATAAATATGTTTTTCTGCATAAGATTGTTAGTGTAAACAACTATAAGTAAATAACATATTGAATTATGATATTAGTGCATGATGAAGGGTAATACTTAATAATAATTCTATTTTTTAATTTTTCTTTTTTTTTGCTACTGGTATGTATATTTTAAGTCGTTTTTTTTTTCTTTGTAGCTGCAAGTCCTTGAATAGTGTTGAAAAAAAAGTTTAATAAGTTTTTGGAGCTTGTTTTTTATTTTTAAAGTTTTTTTTAGTAAGTTATTTGTTGTAACTTCAAGTTTATTGTTTGAGTTGGTTTCTTGTAGCTGCAAGTTCTTTTTCTAGCTGTTTTTTTTTTTTTTTTTTTTTTTTTTTTTTTTTTGTAGCTACAAGTCTATTTTGTAGCTTTTTTTAGTTGGTTTTTTCTTTTTTCTTCCATAGCTGCAAGTATTTTTTTTTTTTTAATTTTTTTTGTAGCTGTTTTTTGCAAGTTTACATTTTCCTAGCTGTATTTTTAGATGCAAGTGTATTTTTTAAGTTGCTGTTTTTTTTTCTAGATGTAGGACTTCATTTTTTGATCAACCGATGTCAAAAGTTAGCTGAACTTCACCTTTGGATGCTCTATGACTGAGATGTTGGTAGATTAGTTTTATTTGTTTTATATTTGATATAAATTTTATATTTTAGACATTTAAACTTATAAAAATTTAAGTTTATGATTCTTATTATTATCTGTGTTTTTCATGTTGATGTATAATTCTTATGTGATTAATATTTTAATTGTTTGGGTAATATGAAATTATTTTTTTAGTTAATTTCTATGGTATTTTTCATAAAATGGTGGGTAAATTATTATTATTATTATTATTATTATTATTATTATTATTATTATTATTATTATTATTATTATTATTATTATTATTATTATTATTATTATTATTATTATTATAGATATGAGAAACAATCACAATTTTTAAATATGATTTCTTTAATTATTATAGGTGATAGAAAAGAGAGTAAACATCTCAGTTTGATACAAAAGTAAGATAAATATTGTTAAAATAATCATGTCTATTACTTTGATCATATATATGTAACCCTTTTAATCACATTTGAAAATCGTGATATTAGATGGACTAACTATTTCAATTTTTAACTATGATAAAAAATTTATCATCTCGGTTTTTAACTATGATGAAAAACATACTTTTAATCACACCGCATACTATCACTGTCAGGTTTGGAGCCAAAACTGTGATAAAATCTTTTTTATCACCGTTTTTAACCGTGATAAAAAGCCTTTTCTCTTGTAGTGAATGGTAGAGGCTCAAACTTTCCACCTTTCATAAAAGTTCCAAGTCAGAAGAAATGTTCGAACTGACGAACCTACATACTCCAAGTTCAGACATTATCAAAAATAGAGAGGCTCAAACTTTCCACCCTTCAAAGAGGACCAAGGTATAAGAAATGTACGATTTAATGAGCCAACGTACTCCTAGCTCGGACATTATCAAAAAGGAGGGAGGCTCAAACTTTTCGCCTTTCAAAAAAGTTCCAAGTCAGAATAAATGTCTAAGCTGACGAGTCTACGTACTCCTGGCTCGAAGATTTTCAAAAAAGCCCCCCCCAAACATTCCTCCCTTCAAAGAAGTTCAAGACAGAAGAAATGTCCGAGCTGACGAGCCTACGTACTCCCAGCTCGGACATTATAAAAAAGGGGTAGGCTCAAACTTTCTACTCTTCAAAGAAGACCAAGGCAGAATAAATTTCCAAGTTGACAAGCCTACGCACTCCCAGCTTAGACATTATGAAAAAGGGGGGAGGCTTAGGCTTTCCATCCTTCAAAGAGGGTCAAGGCAGAAAAAATGTCCTAGCTAATGAGCATACGTACTCCCAACTCAAAAATTATCAAAAGGGGGGAGGCTAAAACTTTCCACCTTTCAAAGAAGTTCCAAGTCAGAAGAAATGTCCGAGTTGACGAGCCTAAGTACTCCCAGCTCGAACATTATCAAGAAGAGGGGAGCCTCAGACCTTCCACTCTTCAAAGAAGGTCAAGGCTTAAGAAATGTCTGAGTTGACGAGCCTACGTACTCCCAGCTACGACAATATAAAAAGGGGGAGGAACAAACTTTCCACCCTTCAGAGAAGTTTCAAGTCAGAAGAAATGTCCAAACTAACGAGCCTATGTACTCCAAGTTCAGACATTATCAAAAATGGAGAGGCTCAAACTTTCCACCCTTCAAAAAAGACCAAGGCAGAAGAAATGTCCGAGTTAACGAGCCTATGTACTCCTTGCTTAGACATTATCCAAAAGGGGGGGAGACTTAGACTTTCCACCCTTCAAAGAAGGTCAAGCAAGAAAAAATGTTCGGACTAATGAGCATATGTACTCCCAGCTTAGACATTATAAAAAAGGGGGGAGGCTCAAACTTTCCACGTTTCAAAGAAGTTCCAAGTCAGAAGAAATGTCTAAGCTGATGAGCCTACATAGTCCCAGCTCAGATATTATCATAAGGGGGGAGCAAAACTTTCCACCCATTAAAGAAGTTCAAGGCAGAGGAAATGTCCGACCTGATGAGCCTACGTACTCCTTGCTCAAACGTTATAAAAAAGATGGGAGGCTCAGACTTTCCACCCTTTAAAGCACACCACGACAGAACAAATGTCTGAGTTAACGGGCCTATGTACTCCCGGCTTGGACATTATCAAAAAGGGAGAAGGCGCGAACTTTCTACCATTTGAAGAAGTTTAGGGCAGAGGAAATGTCTGAGTTGAGGAGCCTACGCACTCCCAGCATAGACGTTATAAAAAAAAGAGAGGCTCAGACTGTACACCGATCGAGGAAGGTTAAGGCAGAAGAAATGTCTGAGCTGATGAACCTACGTACCCCCAACTTGGATATTATCAAAAAAGGCGAGGCTCAAACTTTCCACCCTTCAAAGAAATTCTAAGTCAGAAGAAATCTCCGAGCTGATGAGCCTATATTGTCCCAGCTCGGATAGTATCATATGGGGGGATAAAAACTTTCTACCATTTAAAGAAGACCACGGCTGAAGAAATATCTGAGTTGACGAGCCTACGTACTCTAAGCTCAGACATTTCGAAAAAGGGAGAATGCTCAAACTTTTCACTCTCCAAAGAAGTTCCAAGTAGGAAGAAATATCTGAGCTGATTAGCCGACGTACTCCCAGCTCGGAGATTATCAAAAGGAGGGGCCAAAACTTTCTATCATTCGTAGAAGTTCAAGGCAAAGGAAATGTCCGAGCTGACAAGCCTACGTACTCACAGCTTGGACATTATCAAAAAGGAGGAGGCTCAAACTTTCCACCCATCAAAGAAGACCAAGGGAAAAAAAATGTCCGAGTTGACGTGGCTACATACTCCTAGCTCGGACATTATCCAAAAAAAGGGAGGCTCAGACTTTCCACCCTTTAAAGAAGGTCAAGGATGAAGAAATGTACGAGCTGACGAGCCTACGTACTCCCAGCTCAGACATTATCAAAAAGGGGGAGGCTCAAACTTTCCACCCTTCAAAGAAGACCAAGGCTGAATAAAAATCCGAGTTGACGAGCCTATGGACACCCAACTCAGACATTATCAAAAAGGGGGGGAGGCTTAGACTTTCCATCCTTCAAAGAGGGTCAAGGCAGAAGAAATGTCCGAGCTAATGAGCCTACCTACTCCCAGCTTAGACATTTTCAAAAAGAGGGGAGGCTCAAAATTTCTACCTTTCAAAGAAGTTCCAAGTCAGAAGAAATATCCTAGCTGACGAGCCTACATAGTCCCAACTCGGGTATTATCATAAGAGGGGAACAAAACTTTCCACCCATCAAAGAAGTTCAAGGCAGAGGAAACGTCTGAGTTGATGAGCCTATGTACTCCCAGCTTAGACATTATTAGAAAGAGGGAAAACTTATACTTTCCACCCTTCAAAGAAGACCACCGCAGAAGAATTGTCCGAGTTGACGAGCCTACGTACTCCCAGCTCAGACATTATCAAAAAGGAAGAAGGGTTAAACTTTGCACCCTCCAAAGAAGTCCCAAGTTAGAAGAAATGTCTGAGTTGATGAGCCTACGTACTTCCAGCTTGTACATTATCAGAAGGAGGGGCCCAGACTTTCCACTCTTTGAAGAAGTTCAAGGCAGATGAAATGTCCTAGCTGATAAGCCTACGTACTCACAGCTCGAACAACATCAAAAAGGGGGAGGCTCAAACTTTCCACCCTTGAAAGAGGACCAAGGGAGAAGAAATGTCCGAGTTGACGTGGCTACATACTACTAGCTCGGACATTATCAAAAATAGGAGAGGCTCAGACTTTCCACCCTTCAAAGAAGGTCAAGGATGAAGAAATGTCTGAGCTAACAAGCCTACGTACTCCTTGCTCAGACATTATCAGAAAGAGGGAAGGCTCAGACTTTCCACCATTTAAAGAAGACCACGGCTGAAGAAATATCTGAGTTGACGAGCCTACGTACTCCCAGCTCGGACATTATGAAAAAGTGAGAATGCTCAAATTTTTCACTCTCCAAAGAAGTTCTAAGTCAGAAGAAATATCCGAGCTGATTAGCCGACGTACTCCCAGCTCGGACATTATTAAAAGGAGGGGTCAAAACTTTCCATCATTCGTAGACGTTCAAAGCAAAAGATATGTCCAAGCTGATAAGCCTACGTACTCGCAGCTTGGACATTATCAAAATGGGGAAGGCTCAAACTGTCCACCTTTCAAAGAAGACCAAGGGAGAAGAAATGTCTGAGTTGACGTTGCTACGTACTCCTAGCTTGGATATTATCCAAAAAAGGGGAGGCTCAGACTTTACACCGTTTAAAGAAGGTCAAGGATGAAGAAATGTACGAGCTGACGAGCCTACGTACTCCCAGCTCAGACATTATCAAAAAGGGAGAGGCTCAAACTTTCCACCCTTCAAAGAAGACCAAGGCAGAATAAATATCCGAGTTGACGAGCCTACGGACTCCCAACTTAGACATTATCAAAAAGGGGGGAGGCTTAGACTTTCCATCCTTCAAAGAGGGTCAAGGTAGAAGAAACGTCCGAGCTAATGAGCCTACCTAATCCCAGCTCAGACATTTCCAAAAAGGGGGGAGGCTCAAACTTTCGACCTTTCAAAGAAGTTCCAAGTCAGAAGAAATGTCCTAGTTGACGAGCCTACATAGTCCCAGCTCAGGTATTATCATAAGAGGGGAACAAAACTTTCCACCCATCAAAGAAGTTCAAGGCAGAGGAAATGTTCGAGCTGACAAGACTACGTAGTCCCAGCTCAGACGTTATCATAAAGAGGGGAGATTCAGACTTTCCACCCTTTAAAGAAGACGACCGCAGAAGAAATGTCCGAGTTGATGAGCCTACGTACTCCCAGCTCGGATATTATCAAAAAGGAAGAAGGGTCAAACTTTGCATCCTCCAAAGAAGTCCCAAGTCAGAAGAAATCTTCGAGCTAATGAGCCTACATACTTCTAGCTTGTACATTATCAGAAGGAGGGGGCCCAAACTTTCCATTATTCGAAGAAGTTCAAGGAAGAGGAAATGTCCTAGCTGACAAGCCTATGTAATCACAGCTTGGATAACATCAAAAAGGGGGAGGCTCAAACTTTCCACCCTTGAAAGAAGACCAAGGGAGAAGAAATGTCCGAGTTGACGTGGCTACGTACTATTAGCTCGGACATTATCAAAAAGGGGAGAGGCTCAGACTTTCCACCCTTCAAAGAAGGTCAAGGCCAAAGAAATGTCCGAGTTGACGAGCTTACGTACTCCCAACTAGGACAGTCTCAAAAAGGGAGGAGGCTCAAACTTTCCACCTATCATAGAAGTTCCACGTCAGAAGAAAGGTCTAAACTAACGAGCCTATGTACTCCAAGCTCAAACATTATAAAAAATGGGTAAGCTCAAACTTTCCACCCTTCAACGAAGACCAAGGTAGAAGAAATGTTTTATTTAACGAGCTAACGTACTCCCAGCTCGGACATTATCAAAAAGGGGGGAAGCCCAAACTTTTTACCGTTCAAAAAAGTTCCAAGTCAGAAGAAATGTCCAAGCTAGCAAGACTACGTACTCCTAGCTTAGACATTTTCGAATGGGCCCCCCCCAAACGTTCCATCCTTCAAAGAAGTTCAAGGCAGAGAAAATATCCGAGTTAACGAGCCTACGTACTCCTAGCTCAGAAATTAGCAAATAGGGGGAAGCTCAAACTTTCCACCCTTCAAAGAAGACCAAGGGAGAAGAAATGTTCGAGTTGACGAGCCTACGTACTCCTAGTTCGGATATTATCAAAAAGGGGGGAGGCTTAGACTTTCCTCCCTTCAAAGAAGGTCAAGGTAGAAGAAATGTCTGAGATAATGAGCCTACGTACTCCCAGCTCAGACATTATCAAAAATGGGGGAGGCTTAAACTTTCCACCTTTCAAAGAAGTTCCAAGTTAGAAGAAATGTCCGAGCTGACGAGCCTATATAGTCCCAACTCAGATATTATCATAAGTTGGGAACAAAACTTTCCACCCGTCAAACAAGTTCAACGCAGAGGAAATGTTCGAGCCGACGAGCCTACGTACTCCTTGTTCGGATGTTATCAGTAAGAGGGAAGGCTCTGACTTTCCACCTTTCAAAGAAGACCACGACAGAAGAAACGTCTGAGTTGACGAGCCTACGTACTCCTAGCTCGGACATTATGAAAAAGGGAGAAGGCTTAAACTTTTCACCCTCCAAAGAAGTTCCAAGTCAGAAAAAATGTTCGAGCTGATGAGCCTATGTACTCCCAGCTCGGACATTATCAAAAGGAAGGGCCAAAACTTTCCATCATTCTAAGAAGTTCAAGGTAGAGGAAATGTCCGAGCTGACAAGCCTACGTACTCCCAGCTTAGACATTATAAAAAATGGGGAGGCCCAAACTTTCCACTCTTCAAAGAAGACCAATGGAGAAGAAATGCCCGAGTTCACGAGCCTACGTACTCCCAGCTCGAACTTTATCAAAAAGGGGAGAAGCTCAAACTTTCCACCATTCATAGAAGTTCCAAGTCAGAAGAAATGTCGAAACTAACGAGCCTACGTACTCCAAGTTCATACATTATCAAAAATGCTAAGGCACAAACTTTCCACCCTTCAACGAAGACCAGGGTAGAAGAAATGTTTGATTTAACGGGCCAACGTACTCCCAACTCAGACATTATCAAAAAGGGGGGAGGCTCAAACTTTCCACCTTTCAAAGAAGTTCCAAGTCTGAAGAAATGTCCGAGCTAACGAGCCTACATAGTCCCAGCTCAGATATTATCATAAGGGGAGAGCAAAACTTTCCACCCATCAAAGAAGTTCAAGGCAGAGGAAATGTCTGACTTGACGAGCCTACGTATTCCCTGCTCAGACGTTATAAGAAAGAGGGGAGGCTCAGACATTCCACCCTTTAAAGTAGACCACGGTAGAAGAAATGTCCGAGTTGACGGGCCCACGTACTCCCAGCTCGGACATTATCAAAAAGGGAGAAGGCTCAAACTTTCCACCCTTCGAAGAAGTTCAGGGAATAGGAAATGTTCGAGCTGAGGAGCCTACGTACTCCCAGCTCGAACGTTATAAAAAAGAGGGAGGCTCAGATTTTCCACAGATCAAGGAAAGTCAAGGCGGAAGAAATGTTAGAGCTGACTAGCCTACGTACTCCAAACTTGGACATTAACAAAAAGAGCGAGGCTTAAACTTTCTACCCTTCAAAGAAGTTCTAAGTCAGAAGAAATCTCTGAGCTGACGAGCCTATATTGTCCCAACTCGGATATTATCATAAGGGGAAAAAAAAAACCATCCACCTATTAAAGAAGTTTAAGGGAGAAGAAATGTCCGAGCTGACGAGCCTACGTACTCCTTACTCAGACATTATCAAAAAGATGGGAGGCTCAGACTTTCCACCCTTTAAAGAAGAGCATGACTGAAGAAATGTCTGAGTTGATGAGCCTATGTACTCCCAGCTCGGACATTATGAAAAAGGGAGAAGGCTCAAACTCTTCACTCTCCAAAGAAGTTCCAAGTCAGAAGAAATGTCTGAGCTCATTAGCTAACGTACTCCCACCTCAGACATTATCAAAAGGAGAGGCCAAAACTTTCCATCCTTCGAAGAAGTTCAAGGCAAAGGAAATGTATGAGCTGACAAGCTTACGTACTCGCAACTTGGACATTATCAAAAAAGGGGAGGTTGAAACTTTCCACCTTTCAAAGAAGACAAAGGGAAAAGAATTATCCGAGTTGACGTGGCAACGTACTCCTAGCTCGGACAATATAAAAAAAAAGGGGAGGCTCAAACTTTCCACCCTTTAAAGATGGTCAAGGATGAAGAAATATACGAGCTAACAAGCCTACGCACTCCCAACTCGTACATTATGAAAAAGGGGGAGGCTCAAACTTTCCACCCTTCAAAGAAGACCAAGGCAGAATAAATATCCGAGTTGACGAGCCTACGTACTCCCAACTCAGACATTATTAAAAAGGGGGGAGGCTTAGACTTTCCATCCCTCAAAGAGGGTCAAGGAAGAAGAAATGTCAGAGCTAATGAGTCTACCAACTCCCAGATCAGATATTTTTAGAAAGGGGGGAGGCTCAAACTTTCTACCTTTCAAAGACGTTCCAAGTCAGAAGAAATATCCAAACTGAAGAGCCTACATAGTCCCAGCTCAGGTATTATAATAAGAGGGGAACAAAACTTTCTACCCATCAAAGATGTTCAAGGCAGAGGAAATGTCTGAGCTGACGAGCCTACGTACTCCTTGCTCAGACGTTATCAGAAAGAGGATAGACTCAGACTTTCCACCCTTTAAAGAGGACCACGACAGAAGAAATGTCCGAGTTGATGGGCCTACGTAATGCCAGCTCGGACATTACCAAAACGGAAGAAGGCTCAAACTTTCCACCCTCCAAAGAAGTTCCAAGTCAGAAGAAACATTCGAGCTGATGAGCCTACGTACTCCCAGCTCGTACATTATCAAAAGGAAGGGCCCAAACTTTTCACCCTTCGAAGAAGCTCAAGGCAGAGGAAACATCCGAGCTGACAAGCCTACGGACTCGTAGCTCGGACAATATAAAAAAAGGCGAGCCTCAAACTTTCCACCCGTTAAAGAAGACCAAGGGAGAAGAAATGTCCAGGTTGACGTGCCTACATACTCCTCGCTCGGACATTACCAAAAAGGGGAGAGGCTTAGATTTTCCAACCTTCAAAGAAGGTCAAGGCTGAAGAAATGTCCAAGCTGATGATCCTACGTACTCTCAGCTAGGACAATATGAAAAAAGGGGGGAGGAACAAAATTTCCACCCTTCACAGAAGTTCCAAGTCAAAATAAATGTCCAAACTAGCGAGCCTACGTACTCCAAGCTCAGACATTATAAAAAATGGGGTGGCTCAAACTTCCCCTTTTCAACGAAGACCGAGGTTGAAGAAATGTTCGATTTAACAAGCCAACGTACACCAAGTTCAGACATTATCAAAAAGAGAGGAGGCTCAAACTTTTTACCCTTAAAAAAAGTTCCAAGTCTGAACAAAATGTCAAAGCTGACGAGCCTACGTACTCCCAGCTCAGATATTTTCGAATGGGGACCCCCAAAATGTTCCACCCTTCAAAGAAGTTCAAGGTAGAGGAAATGTCCATGCTGACGGGCCTACGTACTCCAAGCTCGGACATTATCAAAAATGGGGAGGCCCAAACTTTCCACCCTTGAAAGAAGAGCAAGGTAGAAGAAATATCCGAGTTGACGAGCCTACGTAATCCCGGCTCGGACATTATCATAAGGGGGGAGGCTCAAACTTTCAGCCCATCAAAGAAAGTCAAGGCATAAGAAATCTCCAAGCTAATGAGCCTACGTACTCCCAACTCAGATATTATCAAAAAGGGAGGAGGCTCCCAGTTAGAAGAAATGTCCTAGCAGACGAGCCTACATAGTCCCAGCTCGGATATTATAATAAGGGGGGAACAAAACTATCCACCCACCAAAGAAGTTCAAGGCAGAGGAAATGTCCGAGCTGACAAGCCTACGTAGTCCTTGCTCAGATGTTATCGGAAAGGGGTGACTCAGACTTTCGATAATTTAAAGAAGACCACAGGAGAAGACATGTTTGAGTTGACGAGCCTACATACTCCCAGCTCGGACATTATGAAAAAGGGCGAAAGCTCAAACTTTAAACCCTCTAAAGAAGTTCCAGTCAAATGAAATGTTGAGCTGATGAGCCGATGTACTCCCAGCTCGGACATTATCAAAATGAGGGGCGAAAACTTTCCATCCTTCGAAGAAGTTCAAGGCAGAGGAAATGTCAGAGCTGACAGGCCTACGTACTCGCAGCTCGGACATTATCAAAAAGAGGGAGTCTCAAACTTTTCACTCTTCAAAAAGGACCAAGGTAGAAGAAATGTCCGATTTAACGAGCCAACATACTCCCAGCTCGGACATTGTCAAAAAGAGGGGGAGGCTCAAACTTTTCTCCCTTAAAAAAAGTACCAAGTGAAAAGAAATGTCGAATTGGACGAGCCTACGTACTCCCGGCTCGGACATTTATGAATAGGGGGGCCTGAAACTTTCCACCCTTCAAAGAAGTTTAAGGCAGAGGAAATTTCCAAGCTAAGAAGCCTACATACTTGCAGCTCGGATATTATCAAAAAAGGGGAGGCTCAAACTTTCTACTCTTCAAAGAAGACCAAGGGAGAAGAAATGTCCGAGTTGACGAGCATACTACTCCTAGCTCGAACATTATCAAAAAGGGGGGAAGCTTAGACTTTCAAACCTTCAAAGAAAGTCAAGGCAGAAGAAATGTCCAAGCTAAGGAGCCTATGTACTCCTAGCTCATACATTATCAAAAATGGGGGAGGCTTAAACTTTCCACCGTTCAAAGAAGTACCAAGTCAGAAGAAATGTCTGAGCTGATGAGCCTACATAGTCCCAGATCAGATATTATCATAAGGGGGGAACAAAACTTTCCACCCGTCAAAGAAGTTCAACGCAGAAAAGATGTCTGAGCTGACAAGCCTATGTACTCTTTGTTCGAATGTAATCTGAAAGAGGGGAAGCTCAGACCTTCCACCCTTTAAATAAGACCATGACAGAAGAAATGTTTGAGTTGATGAGCCTACGTACTCCCAGCTCAGATATTATGAAAAAGGGAGAAAGCACAAACTTTTCACCTTTCAAAGAAGTTCCAAGTCAGAAGAAATGTCCGAGTTGATAAGCCTACGTACCTCTTACTTGGACATTATCAAAAGGAGGGGCTAAAACTTTCCATCCTTAGACGAAGTTCAAGGCAGAAGAAATGTCTGAGCCGACAAGCCTACGTACTCGCAATTCGGACATTATCAAAAAGTGGGAGGTGCAAACTTTCCACCCTTCAAAGAAGACCAAGGGAGAAGAAATGTCCTAGTTCACAAGCCTACGTACTCCTAGCTCGGACATTATCAAAAAGGAGGAAGGCTCAGACTTTCCACCCTTCAAAGATGGTAAGGGTTGAAGAAATGTCGGAGCTGACGAGCCTACGTACTCCCAGCTAGGACAGTATCAAAAAGGGGGGAGGAACAAAATTTTCACCCTTCATAGAAGTTCCAAGTCAAAAGAAATGTCCAAACTAGCGAGCCTACATACTCCAAGCTCAGACATTAGCAAAAATGGGGAGGTTCAAACTTTCCCCCCTTCAACGAAGACTAAGGTTGAAGAAATGTTTTATTTAACGAGCCAACGTACTCCTATCTCGGACATTATTGAAAAGGGGGGAGGCTCAAATTTTTCACCCTTCAAAAACGTTCCAAGTCTAAAAAAAATGTCGAAGCTGACGAGCCTACGTACTCCCAGCTCAGACATTTTCGAATGGCCCCCCCCCCCAAACTTTCCACCCTTCAAAGAAGTTCAAGGTAGAGGAAATATCCATGCTGATGAGCATACGTACTCCAAGTTCGGACATTATCAAAAAGGGGGAGGCATAAACTTTCCACCCTTCAAAGAAGACCAAGGCAGAAGAAATGTCCGAGTTGATGAGCCTACATACCCCCGGTTCGGATATTATTAAAAAGAGGGGTTGCTCTGACATTAAACCCTATAAAGAAGGTCAAGGCAGAAGAATTGTCCGAGCTAATGAGCCTACGTACTCCCAACTCAAACATTATCAAAAAGGGGGGAGGCTCAAACTTTCCATCTTTCAAAGAAGTTCTAAGTCAGAAGAAATGTCTGAGCTGACAAGCTTACATAGTCCCAGCTCTGATATTATCATAAGGGGGGAGAAAAACTTTCCACCCATCAAAGAAGTTCAATGTAGAGGAAATATCGGAGTTGACGAGCCAACGTACTCCTTGCTCAGACGTTATCAGAAAGAGGGGAGTCTCAGACTTTCCACTTTTCGAAGAAGACCACAACAGAAGAAATGTTCGAGCTAATGAACCTACGTACTCCCAGCTCGGACATTATCGAAAGGAGGGGCCAAAACTTTCCATCCTTGGAAGAAGTTCAAGGCAGAAGAAATGTCTGAGCCGACAAGGCAACGTACTCGCAAGTCGGACATTATCAAAAAGGGAGAGGCGCAAATTTTCCACCCTTCAAAGAAGACCAAGAGAGAAGAAATGTCTGAGTTACCAAGCCTACATACTCCTAACTCGGACATTATGAAAAATGAGGAAGGCTCAGACTTTCCAACCTTCAAAGAAGGTCAGGGCTGAAGAAATGTCCGAGCTAATGAGCCTTCGTACTCCCAGCTAGGACAATATCAAAAAGGGGGGAGGAACAAACTTTCCACCCTTTATAGAAGTTCCAAGTCAAAAGAAATGTCCAAACTAGCGAGCCTACGTACTCCAAGCTCAGACATTATCAAAAATGGGGAGGCTCAAACTTTTCCCCTTTCAACGAAGACCAAGGTTGAAGAAATGTTAGATTTAACGAGCCAACGTACTCCCAGCTCGGACATTATCAAAAAGTGGAGAGGCTCAAACTTTTCACCCTTAAAAAAGTTCGAAGTCTGAAAAAAATGTTAAAGCTGATGACCCTACGTACTCCCAGCTCAAACATTTTCTAATGGGGGGCCACAAACTTTCCACCCTTCAAAGAAGTTCAAGGTAGAGGAAATGTCCGTGCTGATGAGCCTACGTACTCCAAGCTCGGACATTATCAAAAAGGGGGACGCATAAACTTTCCACCCTTCAAAGAAGACCAAAGTAGAAGAAATGTCCGAGTTGAGGAGCCTACGTACTCCCGGTTCGGACATTATTAAAAAAATGGGAGGCTCCGACATTCAACCCTACAAAGAAGGTCAAGGCCGAAGAAATATCCAAGCTAATGAGCCTACGTACTCCCAACTCAAACGTTATAAAAAATGGGAGAGGCTCAAACTTTGCATCTTTCAAAGTAGTTTCAAGTCAAAAGAAATGTCCGAGCTGACGAGCCTACATAGTCCCAACTCGGATATTATCATAAGGGGGAGCAAAACTTTCCACCCATCAGAGAAGTTCAAGGTAGAGGAAATGTCCGAGTTGACGACCCTACGTACTCCTTGCTCAGACGTTATCTGAAGGAGGGGAGGCTCAGACTTTCCACCCTTTAAAGAAGACCACAACAGAAGAAATGTCCGAGTTGATGAGCCTACGTACTCCCAGCTCGGACATTATGAAAAATGGAGAAGGCTCAAACTTTTCACCCTCCAAAGAAGTTCCAAGTCAAATGAAATGTCTGAGCTGATGAGCCTACATACTCCCAGCTTGGACATTATTAAAAGGAGGGGCAAAAACTTTCTATCATTCGAAAAAGTTCATGGCAGAGGAAATGTCCGAGTTGAAAAGCTTACGTACTCGTAGCTCGGACATTATCAAAAAGAGGAAGGCTCAAACTTTCTACCCTTTGAAGAAGACCAAGGGAGAATAAATGTCTGAGTTGACGTGCCTACGTACTCCTAGCTTGGACATTATCAAAAAATGGGGAGGCTCAAACTTTCTACCCTTCAAAGAAGGTCAAGGCTGAAAAATTATCCGAGCTGACGAGCCTACGTACTCCCAGCTAGGACAGTATAAAAAATTGTGGATGCTCAAACGTTCCACCATTCGTAGAAGTTCCAAGTAAGAAGAAATGTCCAAATTGAAGAGCCTACGTACTCCAAGCTCTGACATTACCAAAAATGGGAAGGCTCAAACTTTCCACCCTTCAAAGAGGACCAAGGTAGAAGAAATGTCCGATTTAATGAGCCAACGTACTCGCAGCTCGGACACTGTCAAAAAGGGGGGAGGCTCAAACTTTTCACCCTTCAAAAAAGTTGCAATTCAAAAGAAATGTCCAAGCGGATGAGCCTATGTACTCTCGGCTTGGACATTTTCGAATGGGGGGTCCTGAAACTTTCTACCCTTCAAAGAAGTTCAAGGCAAAGGAAATGTCCAAGCTGAGAAGCCTACGTACTTGCAGCTCGAATATTATCAAAAAGGGGGAGGCTCAAACTTTCCACTCTTCAAAGAAGACCAAAGGAGAAGAAAAGTCTGAGTTGACGAGACTACTACTCCTAGCTCGGATATTATCAAAAAAGGGGGAGGCTTAGACTTTCCACCCTTTAAAGAAGGTCAAGGCAGAAAAAATATCCAAGCTAATGAGCCTACGTACTCCCAGCTCAGACATTATAAGAAATTGAAGAGGCTTAAACTTTCCACCTTTCAAAGAAGTACCAAGTCAGAAGAAATGTCCGAGCTGATGAGCCTACGTAGTCCCAGCTCAGATATTATCATAAGGGGGGAACAAAACTTACCACCAGTCAAAGAAGTTTAAGGTAGAGAAGATGTCCGAACTGACGAGCCAACATACTCCTTGCTCGGATATTATCTGAAAGAGGGGAGGCTTAGACGTTCCATCCTTGAAATAAGACCACGGCAGAAGAAGTGTTCGAGTTGATGAGCCTACGTACTCCCAGCTCGGATATTATGAAAAAGGGAGAAGGCACAAACTTTTCACCATCCAAAGAAGTTCCAAGTTAGAAGAAATGTCCGAGTTGATGAGCCTATGTACTCCCAGCTCGGACATTATGAAAAATGGATAAGGCTCAAACTCTTTATCCTCCAAAGAAGTACCAAATCAGAAGAAATGTCCGAGCTGATGAGCCTACGTACTCCCAGCTCGGACATTATCGAAAGGAGGGGCCAAAACTTTCCATCCTTCGAAGAAGTTCAAGACCGAGGAAATATCTGAGCTAACAAGCCTACGTACTCGCAGCTCGGACATTATCAAAAAGGGGGAGGCTCAAACTTTCCACCCTTCAAAGAAGGCCAAGGGAGAAGAAATGTTCGAGTAGATGAACTTATGTACTCCTAGCTCGGACATTATCAATAAGGGGGAAGGCTCAGACTTTCCACCCTTTAAAGAAGGTTAAGGCAGGTGAAATATCCGAGTTGATGAGCATACGTACTCCCAGCTAGGACATTATCAAAAAGGAGGGAGACTCAAACTTTTCACCCTTCAAAAAAGTTCCAAGTTAGAAGAAATGTCCAAGCTGACGAACCAACATACTCCCAGCTCAGACAGTTTCGATAGGGGCCCCCTGAAACTTTCCACTCTTCAAAGACGTTCAAGGCAGTGGAAATGTCCGAGCTGATGAGCATACGTACTCCCAGCTCAGACATTTTCAAAAAAGGGAGAGGCTCAAACTTTTCACCCATCAAAGAAGACTATGGCAGAAACAATGTCCGAGTTGACGAGCCTATGTACTCCTAGCTCAGACATTATCAAAAAGGGGGAGGCTCAAACTTTCCACCCTTCAAAGAAGACTAAGGGAGAAGAAATGTCCAAGTTGACGAGCCAACATACTCCTAGCTCGGATATTATCAAAAAGAGGGGAGGCTCAGACTTTCCACCCTTCAAAGAAGGTCAAGGCTGAAGAAATGTCCGAGATGACGATCCTACGTACTCCCAGATAGGACAATATCAAAAAGGTGGGAGGAACAAACATTCCACCCTCCATAGAAATTCCAAGGTAGAGAAAATGTCCAAACTAACGAGCCGACGTACTCCAAGCTCAGACATTATAAAAAATGGGGATGCTCAAAATTTCCCCCTTCAATAAAGACCAAGGTTGATGAAATGTTCGATTTAACGAGCCAACGTACTCCCAGCTCGAATATTATCAAAAAGGGGGAGGCTCATACTTTCCACTCTTCAAAGAAGACCAAAGGAGAAGAAAAGTCTGAGTTGACGAGCCTACTACTCCTAGCTCGGACATTATCAAAAAGGGGGGAGGCTTAGACTTTCCACTGTTCAAAGAAGGTCACGGCAGAAGAAATGTATGAGCTAATGAGCCTATGTACTCCCAGCTCAGACTTTATCAAAAAGAGGGGAGGCTCAAACTTTCCACTTTTCAAAGAAGTTCCAAGTCCGAAGAAATGTCTGAGTTGACGAGCCTACATAGTTCTAGCTCGGATATGATCAAAAGGGGGGAACAAAACTTTCCACCCATCAAAGAAGTTCAATGGCAGAGGAAATGTCTGAGTTGACGAGCCTACATACTCTCGGCTCAGACATTATCATAAAGGAGGGAGGCTCAAACTTTGTACCCTTCAAAGAAGGTCAAGGCAGAAGAAATGTCCGAGCTAATGAGCGTATATACTCCTAACTGTGACATTATAAAAAAAGGGGGAGGCTCAAACTTTTTATCTTTCAAAGAAGTTCTAAGTCAGAAGAAATGTCCGAGCTGACGAGCCTAAATAGTCCCAGCTCGGATATTATCATAAGGGGGAAACAAAACTTTCCTCCCATCAAAGAAGTTCAAGGTGGAGAAAATGTCCAAGCGGATGAGCCTACGTACTCTTTGCTTAGACGTTATCAGAAAGTGGGGAGGCTTAGACTTTCCACTCTTTAAAGAAGACCACGGTAGAAGAAATCTCCGAGTTGACGAGCCTACGTACTCCCGGCTAGGACATTATCAAAAAGGGGGGAGGCTTAGTCTTTCCACCCTTCAAAGAAGGTCAAGGCAAAAGAAATGTTTGAGCTAATGAGCTTACGCACTCCCAACTCAGACATTATAAAAAAGGAAGAAGGCTCAAATTTTTACACTTCAAAAAATTTCCAAGTTAGAAGAAATGTCCAAGCTGACGAGCCTATGTACTCCCTGCTCAGAGAATTTGGATAGGGGCCCTCCCAAACTTTTCACTCTTCAAAGAAGTTCAAGGCAGATGAAATGTCCAAGTTGATGGGCCTAGGTACTCCCAGCTTGGACATTATTGAAAAGGGGAAGGCTCAAACTTTCCACCCATCAAACAAGACCAAGGCATAAATAATGTCCAAGTTGACGAGCCTACGTACTCCCAGGTCAGACATTATCAAAAAGGGGGAGGCTTAAACTTTCCATCCTTCAAACAAGACTAAGGGAGAAGAAATGTCCAAGTTGTTGAGCCAACATACTCCTAGCTCGGACATTATCAAAAAAGGGGGAGGCTCAAACTTTGCACCCTTCAAAGAAGGTCAAGGCGGACGCAATGTCCGAGATGATGAGCCTATGTACTCCCTGATAGGACAGTATGAAAAAAGGGGGAGGAACAAACTTTCTACCCTCTAAAAAAGTTCCAAGGCAGAACAAATGTCCAAACTAACGAACTCACGTACTCCAAGCTCAGACATTATCAAAAATGGGGAGGCACAAACATTCCCCCTTTCAACAAAGACCAAGGTTCAAGAAATGTTCGATTTAACAAGCCAACGTACTCCCAGCTCGGACATTGTCAACAATGGGGGAGGCTCAAACTTGTCACCCACCAAAAGAGTTCCAAGTCAGAAGAAATGTCCAAGCTGATGAGCCTACGTACTCCTAGCTCGGACATTTTCGAAAGGGGTGCCCCAAACTTTCCACCCTTCAAAGAGGTTCAAGGCAGAGAAAATGTCCAACCAAACGAGCCTACGTAAGCTCAGACATTTTCAAAAAGGCGGAGGCTCAAACTTTCCACCCTTCAAAGAAGACCAAGGCAGAAGAATTGTCCGAGTTGACGAGCCTATGTACTCCTAGCTCAGACATTATCAAAAAAGGGGGAGGCTTAGACTTTCCACCCTTCAAAGAAGGTCACGGCAGAAGAAATGTCCGAGCTAATGAGCCTGCATACTCCCTGCTCGGATATTATCAGGAGGAGGGGAAGCTTAAACTTTCCAACCTTTAAAGAAGACTACGGCAGAAGAAATGTCCGAGTTGACAGGCCTACATACTCCCAACTCGGACATTATCAAAAAGGGAGAAGGCTCAAACTTTCCACCCTTCGAACAAGGAGGGAGGCTCAGACTTTCTACCGATCAAGGAAGGTCAAGGCAGATGAAATGTCTGAGCTGACGAGCATACAAAAACCCAGCTCAGACATTAACAAAAAGGGCGAGGCTCAAACTTTCCACCCTTCAAAGAAGTTCCAAGTCAGAAGAAATCTCCGAGCTAACGTTCCTATATTGTCCTAGCTCAAATATTATTATAAGGAGGGCACAAAACTTTCCACCCATCAAAGAAGTTCAAGGCAGATGAAATATCCGAGCTGACGAGCCTACGTACTCCTTGCTCGGACATTATCAGAAAGAGGGTAAACTTAGACTTTCCACCCTTTAACGTATAACACGGCATAAGAAATGTTTGAGTTGACGAGACTACGTACTCTTAGCTCGGACATTATGAAAAAGGGAGAAGGCTCAAACTTTTCACCCTCCAAAGAGGTTCCAAGTCAGAAGAAATGTCCGAGATGATTAGCCAACATACACCAAGCTCGAACATAATCAAATAGAGGGGCCAAAACTTTGCATCATTCGAAGAAGTTCAATACAGAGGAAATGTCCGAGCTGACAAGCCTACGTACACGTAGCTCGGACGTTATGACAAAGGGGAAGTCTCATACTTTCCACCCTTCAAAGAAGACCAAGGGAGAAGAAATATCCGAGTTGACGTGCTTACGTACACCTAGCTCGGACATTATCGAAAACTCAGACTTTCCACCCTTCAAAGACGTTCAAGGCTGAAGAAATGTCTGAGCTGATGAGCCTACGTACTCCCAGCTAGGACAATATCAAAAAAGGTGGAGGCCCAAACTTTCCACACTTCATAGAAGTTCTAAGTCAGAAGAAATGTCCAAACTAACGAGCCTACGTACTCTAAGCTCAGACATTATGAAAAATGGGGAGGCTCAAACTTTCCACCCTTTAAAGAGGACCGAGGTAGAAGAAATGTCCAATTTAACGAGCCAACGTACTCCCAGCTCGGACGTTCTCTAAAAGAGGGGAGGCTTAAACCTTTCACCCTTCAAAAAAGTTCCAAGTCAGAAGAAATGTCCAAGCAGATGAGCCTACGTACTCCCAGCTAGGACATTTTCAAAAGGGGGGCCCCCAAATTATCCACCCTTCAAAGAAGTTCAAGGCAGAGGAAATGTCCGAGTTGACGAGCCAATGTACTCCCAGCTCGGACATTATCAAAAAGGTGGAGGCTCATACTTTCCACCCTTCAAAGTAAACCAAGGAAAAATAAATATTCGAGTTGACGAGCCTAGGTACTCCCACCTCAAACATTTTTAAAAAGGGGGGAGGCTGAAACTTTCTACCTGTCATAGAAGTTCCAAGTCAAAATAAATGTCCGAGCTGATGAGCCTACATAGTCCCAGCTCGAGTATTATCATAAGAGGGGATTAAAACTTTCCACCCATTAAAGTAGTTCAAGGTAGAGGAAGTGTCCGAGCTGACGAGCCTACGTACTCCCTGCTTAGATGTTATCAGAAAGCGGGGAGGCTTAGACTTTCCACCCTTTAAAGAAGACCACGAGAGAAGAAATGCTCGAGTTAACGAGACTACATTCTCCCATCTCGGACATTATCAAAAAGGGAGAAGGCTCAAAATTTACACCTTTCAAAGAAGTTCCAAGTCAGAAGAAATTTTAGAGCTGATGAGCCTACGTACTCCCAGCTCGTATATTATCAAAAGGAGAGGCCCAAACTTTCTACCATTTGAAGAAGTTCAAGGTAGAGAAAATGTCCGAGCTGAGAAACCTACGTACTCCCAGCTAAGACAGTATCAAAAAGGGGGGAGACTCAAACTTTCCACCCTTCATAGAAGTTCCAAGTCAGAAGAAATATCCAAACTAATGAGCCTACACACTCCAACCTCAGATATTATCAAAAATGGGGAGGCTCAAACTTTCCACCCTTCAACGAAGACCTAGGTAGAAGAAATATTTGATTTAATGAGCCAACGTACTTCCAGCTCAGACATTATCAAAACGGGAGAAGGCTCAATCTTTTCATCCTTAAAAAAAGTTCCAGGTCAGAAGAAATGTCCAAGCTGATGAGCATACGTACTCCTAGCTTAGACATTTTCGAATGGGGGGGCCCCAAACTTTCCACCCTTCAAAGAAGTTCAAGGCAGATAAATTGTCCTTGCCGACTAGCCTACGTACTCCCATCTCTGACATTATCAAAAAGGGGGAGGCTCAAACTTTCCACCCTTCAAAGAGGTTCACGGCAGAGGAAATGTCCAAGCTGACGAGCCTACGTACTCCTGGCTCAGGCGTTACCAGAAAGAGAGGAGGCTCAGACATTCCACCATTTAAAGAAGACCACGGTAGAAGAAATGTCCGAGTTGACGAGCCTACGTACTCCCAACTCGGACATTATGAAAAAGGGACAAGGCTCAAACTTCTCACCCTCCAAAGAAGTTCCAAGTCAAAAGAAATGTCAGAGCTGATGAGCCTACGTACTCCAAGCATAGACATTATTAAAAGGAGGGACCCAAACTTTCGATCCTTCGAAAAAGATCAAGGTAGAGGAAATGTCCAAGCTGCGAAACCTACGTACTTGCACCTCGGATATTATCAAAAAGGGGGTGGCTCAAACTTTTCGCCCTTCAAAAAAGACCAAGGGAGAAGAAATGTCTAAGTTGATGAGCCTATGTACTCCTAGCTCGGACATTATCAAAAAGGAGGGAGGCTCAGACTTTCCACCCTTTAAAGAAGGTCCAGGCAGAAGAAATGTCCGAGCTAACGAGCCTAGGCACTCCCAGCTAGGACAGTGTAAAAAACGAGGGAGGCTTAAACTTTCCACCCTACATAGAAGTTCCAAGTCAGAAGAAATGTCCAAACTGACAAGCCTACGTACTCCAAGCTTCGACAATGGGTAGGCCCAAACTTTCCACCCATCAAAGAGAACCAAGATAGAAGAAATGTTCCATTTAATGATTCAACGTACTCCCAGCTCGGACATTATCAAAAAGGGGGAAGGCTCAAACTTTTCACCCTTCAAAAAATTTCCAAGTCAAAAGAAATGTCCGTGCTGACGATCCTACGTACTCCCAGCTCAGACATTTTTGAGAGGAAGGGCCCCAAACTTTCCACCCTTCAAAGAAGTTCAAGGTAGAGGAAATGTTCGAGCTGACGAGCCCACGTACTCCTAGCTCAAACATTATCAAAAAGATAGAGGCTCAAACTTACCACTCTTGAAAGAAGTTCCATGTTAGCAGAAATGTCCGAGCAGATGAGCCTACGTACTCCCAGCTCTTATATTATCAAAAAGGGTCCCCCAAACTTTCCACCATTCTAAGAAATTCAAGGTAGTGGAAATGTCTGAGTAGATGAGCCCACAAACTCGCACCTCGGACATTATCAGAATGGGGGAGGCTCAAACTTTCCCCCCATCAAAGAAGATGAAGGCAGAAGAAATGTTTGAGTAGACGAGCCTACGTACTCTTCGCTCAAATATTATTAAAAATTGGGGAGGCTTAGACTATCCACCCTTCAAAGAATTTTAAGGTAGAGGAAATGTCTGAGCTAACGAGCCTACGTTCTCCCAGCTCGGATATTATCAAAAGGGGGGTCCAAACTTTCCACCCTTCAAAGATGTTCAAGGCAGAGGAAATGTCCCAATTGACGAGCCTACATACTCCTTGCTTAGATGTTATCAGAAAGAGAGTAGGCTCAGAGTTTCCACAATTTAAAGAAGACCACGGCAGAAGAAATGTCCGAGTTGACAAGTCTACGTACTCCCAGCTCGGAGATTATGAAAAAGGAAGAATGCTCAAACTTTTCACACTCCAAAGAAGTTCCAAGTCAAAATAAATGTCTCAGATGATGAGCCCATGTACTCCCGGCTCGGACATTATGAAATGGAGGGACCAAAACTTTCGATCCTTCGAAAAAGTTCAAAGAAGAGAAAATGTCCAAGCTGTGAAGCCTACGTACTTGCAGCTCGGATATTATAAAAAGGAGGGAGGCTCAAACTTTCCACCCTTCAAAAAAGATAATGGGAGAAGAAATGTCTGAGTTGACGAGCCTACGTACTCCTAGCTCGGACATTATCAAAAAGTGGGGAGGCTCAGACTTTCCACCCTTCAAAGAAGGTCAACGCAGAAAAAATGTCCGAGCTGATGAGCATTCGTACTCCCAGCTAGGACAGTGTCAAAAATAAATGAGGCTTAAACTTTCTACCCTTCATAGAAGTTTCAAGTCAGAAGAAATGCCCAAACTGACAAGCCTACGTACCCCAAGCTCTAACATTGGGGAGGCCCAAACATTCAACCCTTCAAAGAGGACCAAGGTAGAAGAAATGTTTGATTTAATGATTCAATGTAGTCCCAGCTTGGACATTATCAAAAAGTGGGAAGGCTCAAACTTGTCACCCTTCAAAAAAGTTCCAAGTCAAAAGAAATTTCTATGTTGACAATCATACGTGCTTCAAGCTCAGACATTTTCAAGAGGAAGGGCCCCAAACTTTCCACCCTTCAAAGAAGTTCAAGGTAGAAGAAACGTCTGAGCTGACGAGCCCACGTACTCCCAGCTCGAACATTATAAAAGAGAAGGAGGCTCAAACTTACCACTCCTTAAATAAGTTCTATGTCAGAAGAAATGTCCGAGCAGACGAGCCTATGTACTCCCAGCTCTTACATTATCAAAAGGGGGGCCCCAAACATTCCACCCTTCTAAGATATTCAAGGTAGTGGAAATGTCCGAGCAGATGAGCCCACAAACTCGCACCTCGGACATTATCAGAATGGGGGAGGCTCAAACTTTCCACCCATCAAAGAAGATGAAGGCAGAAGAAATGTCTGAGTTGATGAGCCTACGTACTCCCAGCTCGGACATTATCAAAAGGAGGGACCAAAACTTTCGATCCTTCGAAAAAGTTCAAGGAAGAGAAAATGTCCAAGCTGCGAAGCCTACGTACTTGCAGCTCGGATATTATCAAAAAGAGGGAGGCTCAAACTTTTTGTCCTTCAAAAAAGACCATGGGAGAAGAAATGCCTGAGTTGATGAGCCTACGTACTCCTAGCTCGGACATTATAAAAAAGGGGGGATGCTCAAACTTTCCACCCTTTAAAGAAGGTCAAGGTAGAAGAAATGTCCGAGCAAACGAGCCTACGTACTCCATGCTAGGACAATGTCAAAAACGAGGGAGACTAAAACTTTCCACCCTTTATAGACGTTCCAAGTCAGAAACAATATCCAAACTGACAAGCCTACGTACTCCAAGCTCCGACAATGGGGAGGCCCAAACTTTCCACCCTTCAAAGAGGACCAAGGTAGAATAAATGTTCGATTTAACGATCCAATGTACTCCCAGCTTGGACACTATCAAAAAGGGGGAAGTCTCAAACTTTTCACCCTTAAAAAAAGGTCCAAGTCAAAAGAAATATCCATGCTGACGATCCTATGTACTCCAAGCTCATACATTTTTGAAGGGAGGGCCCCCAAACATTCCACCCTACAACGAAGTTCAAGGTAGAGGAAATGTCTGAGCTGATGAAACCACGTACTCCCAGCTCGAACATTATCAAAAAAGGAGAGGCTCAAACTTACCACTCCTCAAAGAAGTTCCCTGTCAGAAGAAATGTCTGAGTAGACGAGCCTACGTACTCCCAGCTCTGACATTATCAAAAGGGGGCCCCAAACTTTCCACCATTCTAAGAAATTTAAGGTAGAGGAAATGTCCGAGCAGACGAGCCCACAAACTCGCACCTCGGACATTATCAAAATGGGGGAGGCTCAAACTTTCCACCCATCAAAGAAGATGAAGGCAAAAGAAATGTCTGAGCAGACGAGCCTACGTACTCCTCGCTTGGATATTATAAAAAATTGGGGAGGCTCAAACTATCCATCCTTCAAAGAAGTTTAAGGTAGAGGAAATATCCGAGCTAACAAGCCTACGTACTCCCAGCTTGGTCATTATCAAAAGGGAGGGGTCCAAACTTTCCACCCTTCAAAGAAGTTCAAGGCAGAGGAAATGTCCGAGCTGACGAGCCTATGTACTCCTTGCTCAGATGTTATCAGAAAGAGAGGAGGCTCATACTTTCGACCAATTGAAGAAGACCGCGGTAGAAAAAATGTCCGAGTTGACGAGCCTACGTACTCCCAGCTCGGACATTATGAAAAAGCGATAAGGCTCAAACCTTTCACCCTCTAATGAAGTTCTAAGTCAAAAGAAATGTCTGAGCTGATGAGTCTACGTACTCCCAGATTAGACATTATCAAAAAGAGGGACCAAAACTTTCGATCCTTCGAAAAAGTTCAAGGCAGAGGAAATGTCCAAGCTGCGTAGCCTACGTATTTGCAGCTCGGATATTATAAAAAAGGGGGAGGCTCAAACTTTCTACCCTTCGAAAAAGACTAAGGGAGAAGAAATGTCTGAGTTGACGAGCCTACGTACTCCTAGCTCGGACATTATCAAAAGGGGGGAGGTTCAGACTTTCCACCATTCAAAGAAGGTCAAGGAAGAAAAAATGTCCGAGCTGACGAGCCTATCTACACCCAGCACGGACAATGTCAAAAACGGGAGGGCTTAAACTTTCCACCCTTCGTCGAAGTTCCAAGTCAGAAGAAATGTCCAAACTAACAAGCCTACGAACTCCAACCTTCGACAATGGGGAGGCTCAAACTTTCCACCCTTCAAAGAGGACCAAGGTTGAAGAAATGTTCGATTTAACGATCCAACGTACTCTTAGCTCGGACATTATCAAAATGGGAGAAGGCTCAAACTTTTCACCCTTCAAAACAGTTCCAAATCAAAAGAAATATCTATGCTAACGATCCTACGTACTCCCAGCTCAGACATTTTCGGAAGGAGGGGCCTCAAACTTTCCACCCTTCAAAGAAGTTCAAGGTAGAGGAAATGTCCGAGCTGACGAGCCTACTTACTCCCAGCTTTGACATTATCAAAAGGGCGCCCCCAAACTTTCCACCCTTCTACGAAATTCAAGGTAGAGGAAATGCCCGAGCAAACGAGCCCGCAAACTCGCACCTCGGACATTATCGAAATGGGGGAGGCTCAAACTTTCCACCCATCAAAGTAGATGAAGGCAGAAGAAATGTCTGAGCACACGAGACTACATACTCGTCGCTCGGATATTTTCAAAAATTGGGAAGGCTCAGACAATCCACCCTTCAACGAAGTTTCAGGTAGAGAAAATGCCCGAGCTAACGAACCTACATACTCCCAGCGCGGATATTATCAAAAGGGGGGGTTCCAAACTTTCCATCCATCAAAGAAGTTCAAGGCAGAGGAAATATCTAAGCAGATGAGCCCACAAACTCATTGCTCGGATATTATCAAAAAGGGGGAGGCTCAAACTTTCCATCCATCAAAAAAGACCAAGGGAGAAGAAATGTCTGAGTTGGCGAGCCTACATACTCCAAGCTCGGACATTATCCAAAAGAGAGGAGGCTCAGACTTTCCACCCTTCAAAGAAGGTTAAGATAGAATGAATGTCCGAGCTGACGAGCCTACGTACTCCCAGCTAGGACATTGTAAAAATCGGGGGAGAGGCTTAAACTTTCCACCCTGCATAGAAGTTCCATGTCAGAGAAAATGTCTAAACTAACAACCCTACGTACTCCAAGCTCTGATAATGGGGAGGCTCAAACTTTCCACCCTTCAAAGAGGACCAAGGTAGAAGAAATGTTCAATTTAATGATCCAATGTACTCCCAGCTCGGACATTATCCAATAGGAGGAAGGCTCAAACTTTTTACCCTTCAAAAAAGTTACAAGTCAAAAGAAATATCCATGCTGATGATCCTACGTACTCCCAGCTCAGACATTTTCGAAAAGAGGGGCCCCAAACTTTCCACCCTTCAAAGATGTTCAAAGTCGAGAAAATGTTCGAGCTGACGAGCCCACGTACTCCCAGCTCAGACATTATCAAAAAGAGAGAGGCTCAAACTTACCACTCTTCAAAGAAGTTCCATGGCAGAATAAATGTCCGAGCAGATGAGCCTACGTACTTCCAACTCTGACATTATCAAAAGGGGGCCCCCAAACTTTCCACCCTTCTAAGAAATTCAAGGTAGAGGAAATGTCCGATTAGACGAGCCCACAAACTCGCACCGTGGACATTATCAGAATGGGGGAGGCTCAAACTCTCCACCCATCCAAGAAGATGAAGGCAAAAGAAATGTCTGAGCAGACGAGCCTACGTACTCCTCGCTCAAATATTATAAAAAATTGGGCAGGCTCAAACTATCCACCCTTCAAAGAAGTTTATGGTCAAGGAAATGTCCGAGCTAACAAGCCTACGTAGTCCCAGCTCGGACATTATCAATAGGGAGGGGTCCAAACTTTCCACCCTTCAAAGAAGTTCAAGGCAGAGGAAATATCCGAGCAAACGAGGCCAGAAACTCGCAGCTCGGATATTATTAAAAAGGGGGAGGCTCAAACTTTCCATCCATAAAAAAAGACTATGGCAGAAGTAATGTCCGAGTTGACGAGCCTACGTACTCCCAACTCGGACATTATGAAAAAGGGACAAGGCTCAAACTTCTCACCGTCCAAAGAAGTTCCACGTCAAAAGTAATGTCTGAGTTGATGAGCCTACGTACTCCAAGCACGAAAATTATCAAAAGGAGAAACCAAAACTTTCGATCCTTCGAAAAAGTTCAAGGCAGAGGAAATGTCGAAGCTGCGAAACTTACGTACTTGGAACTTGGATATTATCAAATAGGGGGAAGATCAAACTTTTTGCCCTTAAAAAAAGACCAAGGGAGAAGAAATGTCTGAGTTGACAAGCCTACATACTCCTAGATCGGACATTATCAAAAAGGGGGAAGGCTCAGACTTTCCACCCTTCAAAGAAGGTCAAGGCAGAAGAAATGTCCGAGCTGACGAGCCTACGTACTCCCAACTAGGATAGTGTAAAAAATGAGAGAAGCTTAAAATTTCCAACCTTCATAGAAGTTCCAAGTCAGAAGAAATGTCCGAGTAGACGAGCTTACGTTCTCCCAGCTCGGACATTATCAAAAGGGGGGTCCAAACTTTGCACCATTCAAAGAAGTTCAAGGTAGAGGAAATGTCCCTGCTGACGACCCTACATACTCCTTGCCTAGATGTTATCAGAAAGAGAGTAGGCTTAGACTTTCCATAATGTAAAATAGACCACGGCAGAAGAAATGTCCGAGTTGACAAGCCTACGTACTCTAAGCTTGGAGATTATGAAACAGTGAGAATGCTCAAACTTTTTACCCTCCAAAGAAGTTCCAAGTCAAAAGAAATGTCTGAGCTGATGAGCCTATGTACTCCCGTCTCGGACAGCATCAAAAGAAGGGACCAAAACTTTCGATCCTTCGAAAAAGTTCAAGGAAGAGGAAATGTCCAAGCTGCGAAGCCTACGTATTTGCAGCTCGGATATTATCAGAAAGGGGGAGGCTCAAACTTTTCACCCTTCAAAAAAGATAATGGGAGAAGAAATGTCAGAGTTGACGAGCCTACGTACTCCTAGCTCGGACATTATCAAAAAGGGGGGAGGCTCAGACTTTCCAACCTCCAAAGAAGGTCAAGGCAGAAGAAATGTCCGAGCTGACAAGCCTACGTACTCCCAGCTAGGACAGTGTAAAAAAATGGGGGAGGCTTAAACTTTCAACCCTTCATAGAAGTTCCAAGTCCGAAGAAATGTCCAAACTGACAAGCTTACGTACTCCAAGATCCGATAATGGGGAGGACCGAACTTTCCACCCTTCAAGGAGGACCAAGGTAGAAGAAATGTACCATTTAATGATTAAACGTACTGCCAGCTCGGATATTATCAAAAAGGGGGAAGGCTCAAACTTTTCATCGTTCAAAAAAGTTCCAAGTCAAAAGAAATGTCCATGCTGACGATCATACGAACTCCCAGCTTAGATATTTTCGAGAGGAGGGGCCCCAAACTTTCCACCCTTCAAAGAAGTTCAAGGTAGAGAAAATGTTCGAGCTGACAAGCCCACGTACTCCCACTTTGAACATTATAAAAAAGAGAGAGGCTGAAACTTATCACTCTTCAAAGAAGTTCCATGTCAGAAGAAATGTCCGAGTAGACGAGCCTACGTACTCCCAGTTCTTACATTATCAAAAGGGGCCCCCCAAACTTTCCAACCTTCTAAGAAATTCAAGGTAGTGGAAATGTCCAAGCAGATGAGCCCCCAAAGTCGCACTTCGTACATTATGAGAATGGGGGAGGCTCAAACTTTTCACCCATCAAAGAAGATGAAGGCATAAGAAATGTCTAAGCTGATGAGCCAACGTACTCCTAGCTCAGACATTATCAAAAGAAGGGACCAAAACTTTCGATCCTTCGAAAATGTTCAAGGAAGAGGAAATGTCCAAGCTGCGAAGCCTACGTACTTGCAGCTTGGATATTATCAAAAAGGGGGAGGCTCAAACTTTTCGCCCTTCAAAAAAGATAATGGGAGAAGAAATGTCTGAGTTGACGAGCCTACGTACTCCTAGCTTGGACATTATCAAAAAGGGGGGACGCTCAGACTTTCCAACCTTCAAAGAAGGTCAAGGCAGAAGAAATGTCCGAGCTGACGAGCCTACGTACTCCCAGCTAGGACAGTGTAAAAAACGAGGGAGGCTTAAACTTTCCACCCTTCATAGAAGTTCCAAGACAGAAGAAATGTCCAAACTGACAAGCTTACGTCCTCCAAGATCCGACAATGGGGAGGGCCAAACTTTCCACCCTTCAAAGAGGACCAAGGTAGAAGAAATGTTCCATTTAATGATTCAACGTACTCCCAGCTCGGACATTATCAAAAAGGGGGAAGGCTCAAACTTTTCACCCTTCAAAAAAGTTCCAAGTCAAAAGAAATGTCCATGATGACGATCATACGAACTCCCAGCTTAGACATTTTCGAGAGGAAGGGCCCCAAACTTTCCACCCTTCAAAGAAGTTCAAGGTAGAGAAAATGTCCGAGCAGACAAGCCCACATACTACCACCTCGAACATTATAAAAAATAGAGAGGCTGAAACTTTCCATTCTTCAAAGAAGTTCCATGTCAGAAGAATTGTCCGAGTAGACGAGCCTACGTACTCCCGGCTCTTACATTATCAAAAGGGCCCCCCCAAACTTTCCACCTTTCTAAGAAATTCAAGGTAGTGGAAATGTCCGAGCAGATGAGCCCACAAAGTCGCACCTCGTACATTATCAGAATGGGGGAGGCTCAAACTTTTCACCCATCAAAGAAGATGAAGGCAGAAAAAATGTCTGAGCTGATGAGCCAACGTACTCCTCGCTCTGATATTATAAAAAATTGGGGAGGCTCAAACTATCCACCCTTCAAAGAAGTTTAAGGTAGAGGAAATGTCCGAGCTAACAAGCCTATGTACTCCCAGCTCGAACATTATCAAAAGGGAGGGGTCCAAACTTTCCACCCTTCAAAGAAGTTCAAGGCAGAGAAAATGTTCGAGCTGACGAGCCTATGTACTCCTTGCTCAGATGTTATCAGAAAGAGATGAGGCTCAGACTTTCCACCATTTAAAGAAGACCACGGTAGAAGAATTATCCGAGTTGATAAGCCTACGTACTTCCACCTCGAACATTATGAAAAAGGGACATGGCTCAAACTTTTCACCCTCCAAAGAAGTTCCAAGTCAAAAGAAATATCTGAGCTGATGAGCCTACATACTCCTAGATCAAACATTATCAAAAAGAGGGACCAAAAATTTCGATCCTGCGAAAACGTTCAAGGTAGAGGAAATGCCCAAGCTTCGAAGCGTACGTGCTTGTAGCTCGGATGTTGTCAAAAAGGGGGAGGCTCAAACTTTCCCCCCTTCAAAAATGACCAAGGGAGAAGAAATGTCTGAGTTGACGAGCCTACGTACTCCTAGCTTGGACATTATCAAAAAGGGGAGAGGCATAGACTTTCCACTTTTCAAAGAAGGTTAAGGTAGAAGGAATATCCACGCTGACGAGCCTACGTACTCCTAGGTAGGACATTATAAAAAAACGGGGAAGGCTTAAACTTTCCACCCTGCATAGAAGTTTCAAGTCAGAAAAAATGTCTAAACTAACAAGCCTACGTACTCGAAGCTCCGATAATGGGGAGGCTTAAACTTTCCACCCTTCAAAGAGGACTAAGGTAGAAGAAATGTTCGATTTGACGATCCAATGTACTCCCAGCTCGGACATTATCAAATAGGGGAAAGGCTCAAACTTTTTACCCTTCCAAAAGGTTACAAGTCAAAAGAAATGTCCATGCTGACAATCATACATACTCCCAGCTCAGACATTTTCGAGAGGAAGGGACCCAAACTTTCCACCCTTCAAAGAAGTTCAAGGTAGAGGAAATGTCCGAGCTGACGAGCCCACGTACTCCCAGCTCTTACATTATCAAAAGGGGGGCCCTAAACTTTCCACCCTTGTTAGAAATTCAAGGTAGAGAAAATGTCTGAGCAGACGAGCCCACAAACTCGCACCTCAGACATTATCAGAATGGGGGAGGCTCAAACTTTCCACCCATCAAAGTAGATGAAGGCAGAAAAAATGTCTGAGCAGACGAGACTACGTACTCCTCGCTCGGATATTATCAAAAATTAGGGAGGCTTACACTATCCACCCTTCTAAAAAGTTTAGGGTAGAGGAAATGTCCGAGCTAACGAGCATACGTTCTTTTACCTCGGACAATTCCAACAAGTAGGGAGGCTCAAACTTTCCGCCCTTCAAATAAGTTCCAAGTCTGAAGAAATGTCCATGCTGACGAGCCTACGTACTCCCAACTCTGATATTTTCAAAAGGAGGGACCCCAAACTTTCCCCCCTTCAAAGAAGTTCAAGGTAGAGGAAATGTCCAAGCTGACGAGCCCACGTACTCCCAGCTCGGACATTATGAAAAATGGTGAGGCTCCAACTTACCACTCTTTAAATAAGTTACATGTCATAAGAAATGTCTGAGCTGACGAGCCTACGTACTCCCAGCTCCGACATTCACAATGGGGTCCCCAAAGTTTTCACCCTTCAAAGAAATTCAAGGTAGAGGAAATGTCTGAACTGACAAGCCCACAAACTCACACCTCGGACATTATCAGAATGGGTGAGGCTCAAACTTTCCATCCATCAAAGAACATGAAGGTAGAAGAAATGTCTGAGCAGACGAGCCTACTTACTCCCCGCTTGGATATTATCAAAAATTGGGAAGGCTCAGACTATCCTCCTTTCAAAGAAAATTAAGGCAGAGAAAATGTCCGAGCTAACGAGCGTACGTACTCTTAGCTCGGACAGTACCAAAAAGTGGGGAGGCTCAAACTTCCCACCCGACAAAGAGGTTCAAAGAAGAGGAAATGTTCGAGCTGACGAGCCTACATATTCCACGCTCACACATTATCAAAAAGAGGGAGGCTTAAACTTTCCAGCCTTCAAAGAAATTCCAAATCTGAAGAAATCTCTGAGCTGATGAGCCAATGTACTCCCAGCTCGGACATTATCGAAAAGGGGGTCCCAAACTTTGTAGCCTTCAAATAAGGTCAAAGTAGATGAAATGTCTGATCTAACAAGCCTACGTACTGCCAGCTCAGATGTTATCAAAAAGGGCGAGGTGCAAACATACCACTCTTTAAAGAAGATCCAAGTCAGAAGAAATATCCGAGTTGACGAGCCTATGTACTCCCAGTTCAAACATTATCATAAATGGGGGAGGATCAAACTTTCCACCCTTCAAAAAATTTTAAGGTAGAGGAAATGTCTGAGCTGACGAGCCTACGTACTCCCAGCTCGGACATTATCAAAGGGGTGTTCCAAACTTTCTACCCTTCAAAGAATTTCAAGGTACAGAAAATGTCCGAGGTGACGAGCCTACGTACTCCCAGCTCGGACATTATCAAAAAGGGCGATGCTCAAACTTACCAATCTTTAAAGAAGATCCACGTCAAAAGAAATATCTGACCTAACGAGCATACGTACTCTTAGCTCGGATAATACCAAAAAGAGAGGAGGCTCAAACTCTTCACCCGTCAAAGAAGTTCAAGGCAAAAGAAATGTCCGAGCTAACGAGCGGACGTACTACAAGCTCGAACATTATGAAAAAGATGGAGGCTAAAACTTTGCACCCTTCAAGGAAATTCCAACTGAGAAGAAATCTCTGAGCAGACGAGCCTACGTACTCCAAGCTCGGACATTTTCAAAAAGAGGGAGGCTTAAACTTTGCACTCTTCAAAGAAATTCCAAGTTAGAAGTAATCTCCGAGTTGACGTGCCAACGTACTCCCGGCTCGGACATTATCAAAAGGGGTGGCCTGAACTTTCTACTGTTCAAAGAAGTTCAAGGCAGATGAAATGTCCGAGCTGATGAGCCTAGGTACTCCTAGCTTAGACGTTATAAAAAAGGAGGAGGCTCAAACTTACCACTCTTCGAAGAAGATCCAAGTTAGAAGAAACACCCGAGCTAACGAGCCTACGTACTTCCAGTTCGGACATTATCAAAATGGGGGGTTACAAACTTTCCACCCTTCAAAGAAGTTCAAGGCAGAGGAAATGTCTGAGCTAACGAGCCTATGTACTCCTTGCTCAAACATTATCAGAAAGAGAGGAGGCTCCGACTTTCCACCATTTAAAGAAGACCATGGGAGAAGAAATGTCCGAGTTGACGAGCCTACGTACTCCCAACTCGGACATTATGAAAAAGGGACACGGCTCAAACTTCTCACCCTCCAAAGAAGTTCCAAGTCGAAAGAAATGTCTGAGCTGATGCGCCTACGTACTCCAAGCACAGACATTATCTAAAGGAGGGACCAAAACTTTCGATCCTTCGAAAAAGTTCATGGCAGAGGAAATGTCCAAGCTGTGAAACCTACGTACTTGCAGCTCGGATATTATCAAAAAGGGGGAGGCTCAAACTTTCCACCCTTCAAAGAGGACCATGATAGAAGAAATGTTCCATTTAATGAATCAACGTACTCCCAGCTCAGACACTATCAAAAAGGGGGAAGGCTCAAACTTTTCGCCCTTGAAAAAAGTTCCAAGTCAAAAGAAATGTCTATGCTGACGATCCTACGTACTGCCAACTCAGATATTTTCGAGAGGAAGGGCCCCAAACTTTCTACCCTTCAAAGAAGTTCAAGGTAGAAGAAATGTCCAAGCTGACGAGCCCATGTACTCCCAGCTCGGACTTTATAAAAAAGAGAGAGGCTCAAACTTACCACTCTTGAAAAAAGTTCCATGTCAGCAGAAATGTCCGAGCAGACGAGCCTACATATTCCTAGCGCTTACATTATCAAAAAGGGGGCCCAAACTTTCCACCCTTCTAAGAAATTCAAGGTAGTGGAAATATCTGAGCGGGTGAGCCCACAAACTCGCACCTCGGACATTATCAGAATGGGGGAGGCTCAAACTTTCCCCCCATCAAAGAAGATGAAGGCAGAAGAAATATCTGAGCAGACGAGCCTACGTACTCTTCCCTCGGATATTATAAAAAATTGGGGAGGCTCAGACTATCCACCCTTCAAAGAAGTTTAAGGTAGAGGAAATGTCCAAGCTAACGAGCCTACGTTCTCCCAGCTCGGACATTATCAAAAGGGGGGTCCAAACTTTCCACCCTTCAAAGAAGTTCAAGGCAGAGGAAATGTCCCAATTGACAAGCCTACATACTCCTTGCTTAGATGTTATCAGAAAGAGAGTAGGCTCAGAGTTTCCACAATTTAAAGAAGACTACGGCAGAAGAAATGTCCGAGTTGACAAGCCTACGTACTCCCAGCTCGGAGATTATGAAAAAGGGAGAATACTAAAACTTTTCACCCTCCAAAGAAGTTCCAAGTCAAAAGAAATGTCTAAGATGAGGAGCCTATGTACTCTTAGCTCGGACATTATGAAAAGGAGGGACCAAAACTTTCGATCCTTCGAAAAAGTTCAAGGAATTGGAAATGTCCAAGCTACGAAGCCTACGTACTTGCAGCTCGAATATTATAAAAAAGGGGGAGGCTCAAACTTTTCGCCCTTAAAAAAAGGCAATGGGAGAAGAAATGTCTTAGTTGACGAGCCTACGTACTCTTAGATCGGACATTATCAAAAAGGGGGGAGGCTCAGACTTTCCACCCTTCAAAGAAGGTCAAGGCAGAAGAAATGTCTAAACTGGTGAGACTATGTACTCCCAGCTCGAACATTATCAAAAGGAGGGACCAAAACTTTCGATCCTTCGAAAACGTTCAAGGAAGAAGAAACGTCCAAGCTGCGAAGCCTACGTACTTGCAGCTCGGATATTATCAAAAAGGGGGAGGCTCAAACTTTCTGCGCTTAAAAAAAAAAACATGGGAGAAGAAATGTCTGAGTTGACGAACCTACGTACTCCGAGCTCGGACATTATCAAAAAGGCTTTCCACTCTTCAAAGAAAGTCAAGGTAGAAGAAATGTCCTAGCTAAGGAGCCTACGTACTCCAAGCTAGGACAGTGTCAAAAACGAAGGAGGCTAAAACATTCCACCCTTCATAGACGTTCCAAGTCAGAAGAAATGTCCAAACTGACAAACCTACGTACTCCAAGCTCCGACAATGGGGAGGCCCAAACTTTCCACCCTTCAAAGAGGACCAAGGTAGAAGAAATGTTCGATTTAACGATCCAACGTACTCCCAGCTTGGACATTATCAAAAAGAGGGAAGGCTCGAACTTTTCACCCTTCAAAAAAGTTCCAAGATAAAATAAATGTCCATGCTGATGATCCTACGTGCTCCTAGCTCAGATATTTTTGAAAGGAGGGGCCCCAAACTTTCCACCCTTCTAAGAAGTTCAAGGTCAAGAAAATATCTGAGCTGACGAGCCCACGTACAGCCAGCTCGGACATTATCAAAAAGCGAGAGGCTCAAACTTACCACTCTTCAAAGAAGTTCCATGGCAGAAGAAATGTCCGAGCAGACGAGCCTACGTACTCCCAGCTCTGACATTATCAAAAGGGGCCCCCAAACTTTCCACCCTTCTGAGAAATTCAAGGTAGAGAAAATGTCCGAGCAGACGAGGCCACAAACTCGTACCTCAAACATTATTAGAATGGGGGAGGCTCAAACTTTCCATCCATCAAAGTGGATGAAGACAGAAGAAATGTCTGAGCAGACGAGACTATGTACTCCTCGCTCGGATATTATCAAAAATTGGGGAGGCTCAGACTATCCATCCTTCAAAGAAGTTTAGGGTAGAGGAAATGTCCGAGCTAACGAGCCTACATACTCCTAGCTCGAACATTATCAAAAGGGGGGACCAAACTTTCCACCCTTTAAAGAAGTTCATGGCAGAGGAAATATCTGAGCTGACGAGCCGACATACTCCTTGCTCAGACGTTATCAAAAAAAGAGGAGGCTCAGACTTTCCATATTTAAAGACGACCACAGTAGAAGAAATGTCCGAGTTGACGAGCATACATACTCCCAGCTCAAACATTAAGAAAAAAGGACAAAGCTCAAACTTTTCACCCTCCAAAGAAGTTTACATACTCCCAGCTCAAACATTAAGAAAAAAGGACAAAGCTCAAACTTTTCACCCTCCAAAGAAGTTCCAAGTCAAAAGAAATATCTGAGCTGATGAGCTTATGTACTCCCAGCTCAGACATTATCTAAAGGATGGACCAAGACTTTCAATCCTTCGAAAAAGTTCAAGGTAGAGGAAATGTCCAAGCTGCGAAGCCTACGTACTTGCAGCTCGGATATTATCAAAAGGGAGGCTCAAACTTTCCACCCTTCGAAAAAGACCAAGGGAGAAGAAATGTCTGAGTTGACGAGCCTACGTACTCCTAGCTCGGACATTATCAAAAGGGGGGAGGTTCAGACTTTCCACCCTTCAAAGAAGGTCAATGAAGAAAAAATGTCCGAGCTGACGAGCCTATCTACACCCAGCACGGACAATGTCAAAAACGGGAGGGGCTTAAACTTTCCACCCTTCGTAGAAGTTCCAAGTCAGAAGAAATGTCCAAACTGACAAGCCTACGTACTCCAACCTTCGACAATGGGGAGGCTCAAACTTTCCACCCTTCAAAGAGGACCAAGGTTGAAGAAATGTTCGATTTAACGATCCAACGTACTCCTAGCTCGGACATTATCAAAATGGGAGAAGGCTCAAACTTTTCACCCTTCAAAACAGTTCCAAGTCAAAAGAAATATCCATGCAAACGATCCTACGTACTCCCAGCTCAGACATTTTCGGAAGGAGGGGCCTCAAACTTTCCACCCTTCAAAGAAGTTCAAGGTAGAGGAAATGTTCGAGCTGACGAGCCTACTTACTCCCAGCTTTGACATTATCAAAAGGGCCCCCCCAAACTTTCCACCCTTCTACGAAATTCAAGGTAGAGGAAATGCCCGAGCAAACGAGCCCGCAAACTCGCACCTCGGACATTATCGAAATGGGGGAGGCTCAAACTTTCCACCCATCAAAGTAGATGAAAGCAGAAGAAATGTCTGAGCACACGAGACTACGTACTCCTCGCTCGGATATTTTCAAAAATTGGGGAGGCTCAAACAATCCACCCTTCAACGAAGTTTCAGGTAGAGAAAATGTCCGAGCTAACGAAGCTACATACTCCCAACTCGGACATTATCAAAGGGGGGGGGTTCCAAACTTTCCACCCATCAAAGAAGTTCAAGGAAGATGAAATATCCGAGCAGACGAGCCCATAAACTCACAGCTCAGATATTATAAAAAAGGGGGAGGCTCAAACTTTCCATCATTCAAAAAGACAAAGGGAGAAGAAATGTCGGAGTTGAAGAGCCTACGTACTCCTTGCTCGGACATTATCAAAAACGGGGGAGGCTCAGACTTTCAACCCTTCAAAGAAGGTCAAGGTAGAAGGAATGTCTGAGCTAACGAGCCTACGTACTCCCGGCTAGGACATTATAAAAAACAGGGGAGGCTTAAACTTTCCACCCTGCATAGAAGTTCCAAGTCAGAAGAAATATCTAAACTAACAAGCATATATACTCTAAGCTCTGATAATGGGGAGGCTCAAACTTTCCACCCTTCAAAGAGGACCAAGGTAGAAGAAATGTTCAATTTAACGATCCAATGTACTCCCAGCTCGGACATTATCCAATAGGAGGAAGGCTCAAACTTTTTACCCTTCAAAAAAGTTACAAGTAAAAAAAAATTTCCATGCTGATGATCCTACGTCCTCCCAGCTCAGACATTTTTGAAAGGAGGGGCCCCAAACTTTCCACCCTTCAAAGAAGTTCAAGGTCGAGAAAATGTTCGAGCTGACGAGCCCACATACTCCCAGCTTGGACATTATCAAAAAGAGAGAGGCTCAAACTTACCACTCTTCAAAGAAGTTCCATGGCAGAAGAAATGTCCGAGCAGACGAGCCGACGTACTCCCAGCTCTGACATTATCTAAAGGGGTCCCCCAAACTTTCCACCCTTCTAAGAAATTCAAGGTAGAGGAAATGTCCGGGCGGACGAGCCCATAAACTCGCACCTCGGATATTATCTGAATGGGGGAGGCTTAAACTTTCTACCCATCAAAGAAGATGAAGGCAAAAGAAATGTCTGAGCAGACGAGCCTGCGTACTCCTCGCTTAAATATTATAAAAAATTGGGGAGGCTCAGACTATCCACCCTTCAAAGAAGTTTAAGGTGGATGAAATGTCTGAGCTAACAACCCTATGTACTCCTAGCTCGGACAATATCAAAATGGAGGGGTCCAAACTTTCCACCCTTCAAAGTATTTCAAGGTAGAGGAAATGTCTGAGTTGACGAGCCTACGTACTCCTTGCTCAGATGTTATCGAAAAGAGAGGAGACTCGGACTTTCCACCATTTAAAGAAGACCACGGCAGAAGAAATGTCCGAGTTGACGAGCCTACGTACTCCCAGCTTGGACATTATGAAAAAGGGATAAGGCTCAAACTTTTTACCCTCCAAAGAAGCTCCAAGTCAAAAGAAATGTCTGAGCTGATGAGCCTACGTACTCCCAGATCGGACATTATCAAAAAGAGGAACCAAACTTTTGATCCTTCAAAAAAGTTCAAGGCAGAGGAAATGTCCAAGCTGCGAAGCCAATGTACTTGCAGCTCGAATATTATAAAATAGGGGGAGGCTCAAACTTTCCACCCTTCGAAAAAGACAAAGGGAGAAGAAAAGTCTGAGTTGACGAGCCTACGTAGTCCTAGCTCAGACATTATCAAAAGGGGGGAGGCTCAGACTTTCCACCCTTCAAAGAAGGTCAACGAAGAAGAAATGTCTGAGCTGACGAGCCTATCTACTCCAAGCACGGACAGTGTCAAAAAAGGTGGAGGCTTAAACTTTCCACCCTTCGTAGAAGTTCCAAGTCAGAAAAAATGTCCAAACTGACAAGCCTACGTACTCCAAGCTCCGACAATGGGGAGGCTCAAACTTTCCATCCTTTAAAGAGGACCAAGGTTGAAGAAATGTTTGATTTAACGATCTAACGTACTCCTAGCTCGGACATTATCAAAATGGGGGAACGCTAAAACTTTTCACCCTTCAAAATAGTTCCAAGTCAAAAGAAATATCCATGCTGATGATCCTACGTACTCCCAGCTCAGACATTTTCGGAAGGAGGGGCCTCAAACTTTCCACCATTCAATGAAGTTCAAGGTAGAGGAAATGTCTGAGCTGACAAGCCTACTTACTCCCAACTTTGACATTATCAAAAGGGCCCCCCCAAACTTTCCAACCTTCTAAGAAATTCAAGGTAGTGGAAATGCCCGAGCAAACGAGCCCACAAATTCGCACCTCCAACGTTATCAGAATGGGGGAGGCTCAAACTTTCCACCCATCAAAGTAGATAAAGGCAGAAGAAATGTCTGAGCACACGAGACTACGTACTCCTCGCTCGGATATTTTTAAAAATTGGGGAGGCTCAGACAATCCACTCTTCAACGAAGTTTCAGGTAGAGAAAATGTCCGAGCTAACAAGCCTACATACTCCCAGCTCGGACAATATCAAAAGGTGGGGGTTCCAAACTTTCCACCCGTCAAAGAAGTTCAAGGCAGAGGAAATATCCGAGCAGACGAGCCCACAAACTAGCAGCTCAAATATTATCAAAAAGGGGGAGGTCAAACTTTCCATCCTTCAAAACAGACCAAGGGAGAAGAAATGTCTGAGTTGACTAGCCTACGTACTCCTAGTTCGGACATTATCAAAAAGGAGGGAGGCTCAGACTTTCCACCCTTCAAAGAAGGTCAAGGTAGAAGGAATGTCCGAGCTAACAAGCCTACGTACTCCCAGCTAGGACATTGTAAAAAATGGGGGAGGCTTAAACTTTCCACCGTGCATAGAAGTTCCAAGTCAGAAGAAATGTCTAAACTAACAAGCCTATGTACTCCAAGCTCCAATAATGGGGAGGCCCAAACTTTCCACCCTTCAAAAAGGACCAAGGTAGAAGAAATGTTCAATTTAACGATCCAATGTACTCCCAGCTCGGACATTATCCAATAGGAGAAAGGCTCAAACTTTTTACCCTTCAAAAAAGTTACAAGTTAAAAGAAATGTCCATGTTGATGATCCTACGCACTCCCAACTCATACATTTTTGAAAGGAGGGGCCCCAAACTTTCCACCCTTCAAAGAAGTTCAAGCTCGAGAAAATATCCGAGTAGACGAGCCCACGTACTCCCAGCTCGGACATTATCAAAAAGAGAGAGGCTCAAACTTACCACTCTTCAAAGAAGTTCCATGGTAGAAGAAATGTCCGAGCAGACGAGCCTACATACTCCCAGCTCTGACATTATCTAAAGGGGGGCCCCAAACTTTCTACCCTTCCGTGAAATTCAAGGTAGAGAAAATGTCCGAGCAGACGAGCCCACAAACTCGCACCTCGGACATTATCAAAATGGGGGAGGCTCAAACTTTCCACCCATCAAAGTAGATAAAGGCAGAAGAAATGTCTGAGCAGACGAGACTACGTACTCCTCGCTCGGATATTATTAAAAATTGGGGAGGCTCAGACTATCCACCCTTCAAAGAAGTTTAGGGTAGAGGAAATGTCCGAGCTAACAAGCCTATGTTCTCCTAGCTCTGACATTATCAAAAGGGAGGACCAAACTTTCCACCCTTCAAAGAAGTTCAAGGCAGAGAAAATATCCGAGCTGACGAGCCAACTTACTCCTTGCTCAAACGTTATCAGAAAGAGAGGAGGCTCAAACTTTCCAGCATTTAAAGAGGACCACGGTAGAAGAAATGTCCGAGTTGATGAGCATACATACTCCCAGCTCGAACATTATGAAAAAGGGACAAAGCTCAAACTTTTCACCCTCCAAAGAAGTTCCAAGTCAAAAGAAATGTCTGAGCTGATGAGCCTACGTACTCCCAGCTCTGACATTATCCAAATGAGGGACCAAAATTTTCAATTCTTCGAAAAAGTTCAAGGTAGAGGAAATGTCCAAGCTGCGAAGGCTATGTACTTCCAGCTCGGATATTATCAAAAAGGGGGAGGCTCAAACTTTCCACCCTTCGAAAAAGACCAAGGAAAAAGAAATGTATGAGTTGACGAGCCTACGTACTCCTGGCTCGGACATTATCAAAATGGAGGGAGGCTCAGACTTTCCACCATTCAAAGAAGGTCAAGGCAGAAGAAATGTCCGTGCTAACGAGCCTATGTACTCCCAGCTAGAACAGTGTTAAAAACGGGAGAGGCTTAAACATTCCACCCTTCATAGAAGTTCCAATTCAGGAGAAATTTCTAAACCGACAAGCCTACGTACTCCAAGATTCGACAATGGGGAGGCTCAAACTTTGCACCCTTAAAAGATAACCAAGGTAGAAGAAATGTTCGATTTAACGATCCAACGTACTCCCAGCTCGGACATTATGAAAAAGGGGGAAGGGTCAAACTTTTCACCCATCAAAATAGTTCCAAGTCAAAAGAAATGTCCATGTTGATGATCCTATGTACTCCCAGTTCAGACATTTTCAAAAGGAGGGGCCCCAAACTTTCCACCCTTCAAATAAGTTAAAGGTAGAGAAAATGTTCGAGCCGACGAGCCCACGTACCCCCAGCTCAGACGTTATAAAAAAGAGAGAGGCTCAAACTTACCACTCTTCAAACATGTTCCATATCAGAAGAAATGTCCGAGCAGACGAGCCGACGTACTCCCAGCTCTGACATTATCTAAAGGGGGCCCCCAAACTTTCCACCCTTTTAAGAAAATCAAGGTAGAGGAAATGTCCGAGCAAACGAGCCCATAAACTCGCACCTCGAACATTATCAGAATGGGGGAGGCTCAAACTTTCCACCCATCAAAGTAGATGAAGGCAGAAAAAATGTCTGAGCAGATGAGACTACGTACTCCTCGCTCAGATATTATCAAAAATTGGGGAGGCTCAAACTATCCACCCTTCAAAGAAGTTTAGGGTAGAAGAAATGTCCGAGCTAACGAGCCTACGTACTCCCAGCTCGGACATTATCAAAAGGGGGGGTCCAAATTTCCACCCTTCAAACAAGTTCAAGGCAGAGAAAATATCCGAGCTGACGAGCCTACATACTCCTTGCTCAGACGTTATCAGAAAGAAAGGAGGCTCAGACTTTCCACCATTTAAAGAAGGCCACGGTAGAAGAAATGTCCGACTTGACGAGCCTACGTACTCCGAGCTTGGACATCATGAAAAAGGGACAAGGCTCGAATTTTTCACCCTCCAAAGAAGTTCTAAGTCAAAAGAAATGTTTGAGGTAATGAGCCTACGTACTCCCAGCTCGAACATTATCAAAAAGAAGGACCAAAACTTTCGATCCTTCGAAAAAGTTCAAGGTAGAGGAAATGTCCAAGCTGCGAAGCTTACGTACTTGTAGCTTGGATATTATCAGAAAGGGGGAGGCTCAAACTTTCCACCCTTTGAAAAAGACCAAGGGAGAAGAAATGTCTAAGTTGACGAGCCTTCGCACTCCTAGCTCGGACATTATCAAAAAGGGGGGAGGCTCAGACTTTGCACCCTTCAACGAAGGTCAAGGCCGAAGAAATGTCTGAGCTGATGAGCCTACCTACTCTCAGCATGGACAGTGTCAAAAAAGGGGGAGGCTTAAAATTTACACCCTTCATAGAATTTCCAAGTCAGAAGAAATGTTCAAACCGACAAGCCTACGTACTCCAAGCTCCGACAATGGGGAGGCTGAAACTTTCCTCCATTCAATGAGGACCAAGGAAGAAGAAATGTTCGATTTAACAATCCAACGTACTCCCAGCTCAGACATTATCAAAATGGGGGAAGGCTAAAACTTTTCACCCTTCAAAACAGGTCCAAGTCAAAAGAAATGTCCTTGCTAACGATCCTATGTACGCCCAGCTCAGACATTTTCGAAAGGAGGGACCTCAAACTTTCCACCCTTCAAAGAAGTTCAAGGTAGATGAAATGTACGAGCTGGCGAGCCTACGTACTTCTTACTCAGACATTATCAGAAAGAGAAAAGGCTCAGACTGTCCACCATTTAAAGAAGACCACGGCATAATAAATGTCCGAGTTAACGAGCCTACATACTCCAGGCTCAGACATTATGAAAACGGGACAAGGCTCAAACTTTTCACCCTCCAAAGAAGTTCCAAGTAAAAAGAAATGTTTAAGCTGATGAGCCTCCGTACTCCCAGCTCGGACATTATCAAAAGGAGGGACCAAAACTTTCGATCCTTCGAAAAAGTTGAAGGCAGAGGAAATGTCCAAGCTTTGAAGCCTATGTTTTTGTAGCTTGGATGTTATCAAAAAGGGGGAGGCTCAAACTTTCCCCCCTTCAAAAAAGACTAAGGGAGAAAAAATATCTGAGTTGACAAGCCTACGTACTCCTAGCTCGGACATTATCAAAAAGAGGGGAGGCTCAGACTTTCCACCCTTCGAAGAAGGTTAAGACAGAAAAAATGTCCGAGCTGACGAGCCTACGTGCTCCCAGCTAGGACAGTGTCAAAAACGGGGGAGGCTTAAACTTTCTACCCTTCATAGAAGTTCCAAGTCAGAAGAAATGTCCAAACTGATAGGCCTACGTACTCCAAGCGCCAACAATGGGGAGGCTCAAACTTTCCACCCTTCATATTGGACCAAGGTCGAGAAAATGTTCGATTTAACAATCCAACGTACTCCCAGCTCAGACATTATAAAATAGGGGGAATGTTCAAACTTTTTACCCTTAAAAGAAGTTCAAAGTCAAAAGAAATGTCCATATTGACGATCCTACGTACTCCCAGCTCAGACATTTTTGAAAGGGGGGGCCCGAAACTTTCCACCCTTCAAGGAACTTCAAGGTAGAGGAAATGTCCTAGCTGACGAGCCCATGTACTCCCAGCTCAGATATTATCAAAAAGAGGGAGGCTCAAACTTACCACTCTTCAAAGAAGTTCCAAGTTAGAAGAAATATTCAAGCAGACGAGCCTACGTACTCCCAGCTTCGACATTATCAAAAGGGGGCCCCCAAACTTTCCACCCTTCTAAGAAATTCAAGGTAGAGGAAATACCCGAGCAAACAAGCCCACAAACTCGCACCTCGGACATTATCAGAATAGGGGAGGCTCAAAGTTTCCACTTATCAAAGTAGAGGAAGGTAGAAGAAATGTCTGAGCAGACGAGACTACGTACTCCTCGCTCGGATATTATCAAAAATTGGGAAGGCTCAGACAATCCACCCTTCACAGAAGTTTTAGGTAGAGAAAATGTTCGAGCTAACGAGCCTACGTACTCCCAGCTCGGACATTATCAAAAGGGGGGTGTTCCAAAATTTTGACCCTTCAAAGAAGTTCAAGGCAGAGAAAATGTCCGAGTTGACGACCCTACGTACTCCTTGCTCAGACGTTATCAGAAAGAGAGGAGGCTCAGACTTTCCACCATTTCAAGAAGACCACGGCAGAAGAAATGTCCGAGTTGACGAGCCTACGTAATCCCAACTCAGACATTATGAGAAAGGGACAAGGCTCAAACTTTTCACCCTTTAAAGAAGTTCCAAGTCAAAAGAAATTTCTGAGGAAATGAGCCTACGTACTCCCAGCTCAGACATTATCAAAAGGAGGGACCAAAACTTTCGATCCTTCAAAAAAGTTTAAGGCAGAGGAAATGTCCGAGCTGATGATCTAACGTACTCCCAGCTCAGACATTATAAAGAAGGGGGGAGGCTTAGACTTTCCACCCTTTATGGAAGGTCAAGGGAGAATAAATGTTCAAGTTGGCGTGCCTACATATTCCCAGCTTGGACAATATCAAAAAGTGGGGCAGGCTCAAACTTGCCACCCTTCAAAGAAGTTCATAGTCAGAAGAAATGTCCAGCTGACGAGCCTACGTTCTCCTATCTCGGACATTATCAAAAGTGGGGGCTCAAACTTTCCACCTTTAGAAGATGTTCAAGGCAGAGGAAATGTCCAAGCTAACAAGCCTATGTACTCCCAGCTTAGACATTATCAAAAAGGGGCAGGCTCAAACTTTCCACCCTTCAAAGAAGACTGTACGCCGCGAATTTAATCGCTCACGTATGACTACTCACAAGTGTATGAGGTCATGTTTTATTATTGATTGGGAGAGTAGGGGTATTGTGTCCATAGGGATTGGTTGTTGTTATTATCGAGTACCGTGTTTATCATGACCTAATTTTATCTAGGCGCTAAAAATGTATTTATAATTACTAAAAACGAGTACTAAAATGCTAATTAATCTAACTATACTATACATATTATATTGAGATAGTTTTATGAGAATAGATTGTCTAGTGATTAATTTCATTTACTGAAATACGTTTGATTTCGTTTTAGTTTACGTTAACGGCGTTCGACTTATCCGATAATCTGTCTTCGTAAACTCACTCTCCACCTCTCCCGAGTGTAAGATGAGTGAATATGTGATTTCACATCAATGAAGAAGTCCACCTCAATATCTTAACAACACTACATCACGTGAGTCTCGCCCCAATGTCATTGATTACACACTCTCCAACTCTCTCCCTAGTTATTGGATCGTCGCGTTGTGTTTAACCTAGTCCGAATATGGGGTTACCTCTCCCAATTGTCAAACCCCGTATTCTCTATGTATCATTCTAAGCATATAAACAATACAAAGATGATAAACACAATCAAATATCAAAGAATAATCGCTAACGAAACACAAACTCATTCAAACAACATATTCATCAGTTTATTAATCCCTAAACAACCTATGTCTAGCTAATGGCCATAACCATATATACATTGTAAAATGATCTAAACATGCTCAACAACTACCGAAATGAAGAAAATAAAGAAAAGAAACGAACGACTTAGCTGATATCCAAAGATTTGGTGCTAAAACCATTGAGCAATCACTTCCTTCTTCTTCTTCTTCCTTGGGATGTGAGCTCTCCCTCAAAAACCTCTTAATCTCTCCCAAAATATATTATAAGGGCCTTAGGGGCTAATTCCAATCAAAAGAGAGGAGGAGAGGAAGGATTTTCTAGGGCTCAAAATATCAAAAAATATTTAAATCTGGTGTAGAGCTGACCGCCGCGATGGTGAGTATGTCGGTTTGATGTTCGCCGAAGCTGTAGAGGAGGTGGTGGATTGGGGAACCTTGTTGCAGTTTTACCGCTGCGGCGGTGGGTTTTCACCCTTGCGGCTGTGAGTTTACAGCAACTTTGGCCCTTCTCTGTATATTCAACGTCACGGCGGTGGTTTTGATGCTGCAACAGTGGGCTGCTATTCTAAATATTGCCTCTGTGCTTATTTTTCCACTGTTCTTGGTCCGATTTGATCTTTTACGCTCTATTTTCATACCTTTTCACCTCACACACCTGATTTATACAAAAAGAATAAAAACAAATTAAAACGTAATAAAATGCTATAAAAATGCTCAAAAACTAACTTAGTTTGGTTTGGAAATACATAGGTAGATCACACCTATCGAATACCCCAAAACTTGGAATTTTGCTAGTCCTCGAGCAAAACACTCACACTAAAATGAAAAACACAACTAAATTAAATAACATGAACAACCTAGACACAAAAAATCTAAACATAACGATATGCGAGTTTTGAATTCGTCTATTGACCAAGTCATTTTCCCTCAACAACTGCCAGTCATATTGAGTTCAGGCGGTAAAACACATCATATGGTGTTCTAGAATTTCAAAATTCAATAATGGTGAATGCCATTCTAGATCATGTTAACGTGTTTGTGCAAGACTCAATAATACAGTTATCCAACGACTGGATTGGATTATCCACTAACTAAACTCATACTTAGACCGTAAAGGACTAGGATATCCATATGCCTGATTGGGGTTCACTCTCCACTAATATAGGCTTGGAAGTTCATAAAGATCAGAAGGACTTGGTTCGGTTTTGGTATATTTGGCCAAGGGTATTTCGGAATAGAAAACGGGTTGACGTTGTTAACTTAACGTTACCCAAGGCTCAACGCCTGGCACATTCACTCTCGAACTCCCATAGAAAAATTGTATACAATCACGAACAATCATTTTGGACCGACGTACTCACTTGTTAAGAGAAACGTAAATTTTAACTATACTTACATATGTTTTTTTTTTAACCACACCCCTAAACTTATTCGATTAGTATGATTTCACAGGTGTGGTTAAAACGAAAGAAAAATGGCAAGTGAGTACTTGAATACCGAACCAATCTGAAGTTTTTCCTAAACCCAACCGCTCACATGAAGAAGCATTTGCAACTGCTAACTTGATTTACTCAAATGTGCCTTTAATTCAGAAATATAGGTTTGGAAAAAGATCAACTGGCCAGGGTATTTGTTCATGTGTTCAGAATTGAATTGGCATTTAGGTTTGGACAGGGTAACAAGGGATAAACATATATGGTTAGCTTAAAAGGCTTAAGCGACAAAAAATAATGCCTAAATCACGTCTCCTGAACTACCTCACCTAGGATTTCACCTCAAGCTTCTCCTCAATTAGGTTCTAGAATCCTTAATTTGTCATGAGTTTAGCTAATCAATAATTATCCTCAAATCAATTGAATAGAAATACATTGAGTCTATGTGCTCGTGCAAATTAGGATCTACAATAATTTTCACCAAAACGCATTGTCAAACACACAGAACACACATGCATGGGTATTACCCTTGACCTCAAAAACAACCAGGGGATAATATCATCATCGGGTAACGGCCCAAATGAATGCAAAACTCAGCATACACACAACAACAACACTAAAACATTCTAAACTAAACAAACATGCAATACGGTAAAACAATAAAACATACTAATATCCTACACACTACCGCCAAACTTGAAATGGACAATGTCCTCAGCGACCAAATCATCATTCTCAACATATGAATATAAAACATGTTAACGAAGGGGGTTTAGAACACGTACTTGGGAGGCGAGAGAATCTCGCTTCCAAATAAATTCGGCTTAGATAGATTTAATTTATTTTTGACCTTGGGTTGCTTCATACGAAGCGCGTGGTTTATGTCCTCAACTTAACATACTCAAAACGCCCTCAAGCCCCTCAAGCTTGGCGAGATATTGTCCTCGATGGCTTGATCTTTCAATGACACGCCTCACTAGCTTATGTGTGTGGCCCAAGCACTATAAAATGGCTTGGATTCAGGTTGAAAGGAATGCATCAATACCTGTCGATCTAACATCTCCAAGAACCCTGCATAAGAAATAAAAACAAAACTACAAAGCAAAAATTATATACAAAAGAAATTTCTAAAGTAAAATCGGGTTATTTACTCACAATATCGATAATAACCCAATCCCCGGCAAAGGCACCAAAAACTTGTACGCCGCGAATTTAATCGCTCACGTATGACTACTCGTAAGTGTAGGAGGTCAAGTTTTAGTATAGATTGGGAGAGTAGGGGTATCATGTCCGTAGGGATTGGTTGTCGTTATTATCGAGTACCGTGTTTATCATGACCTAATTTTATCTAGGCGCTAAAAATGTATTTATAATTACTAAAAACTAATACTAAAATAGTAATTAATCTAACTGTACTATAAATATTATATTGAGATAGTTTGGAGAGAATAAATTTTCTAGGGATTAATTTCATTTACCTAAATGCATTTGATTTCATTTTAGTTTACGTTAATAGCGTTCGACTTATCTGACAATCTCTCATTGTAAAACCACTAGTCACCTCTCTCGAGTATAAGATGAGTGAGTATGTGATTTCGCGTCAATGAAAAAATCCCCTTCAACGTCTTAAAGACACTACGTCACGCGAGTCTCGCCTCAACGTCATTGATTGCACACTCTCCAACTCTCTTCCGGGTTATTGGTTCAATGCATTGTGTTTAACCTAGTCCGAATCCGAGGTAACCTCTCCCGAGTGTCAAACACCATATTCTCTATATATCATTCTAAGCATATAAACAATACAAGAACGATAAACACAGTCAAACATCGAAGAACAATCGCTAACGAAACACAAACTCATTCAAACAACATATCCATAAATTTATTAATCCCTAAACAACCTATGTTTAGCCAAAGGCCATAACCATATATACAATATAAAATGAGCTAAACATGCTCAACAACTACCAAAATGAAGAAAATAAAGAAAAGAAATGAACGACTTAACCGATATCCGAAGATTTGGTGCTAAAACCGTTGAACGATCACTTCCTTCTACTTCTTCTTCCTCGGGTTGTGAGCTCTCCCTCAAAAACCTCTCAACCTCACCCTAAATATATTCTAAGGGCCTTAGGGGCTGATTCCAATCGGAAGAGTGGAGGAGATGAAAGGTTTGATAGGGCTCAAATAATCAAAAAATATCTAAATCTAGTGTAAAGCAGACCACCACGACAGTGCGTATGTCAGTTTGATGTTCACCGAAGCGGTGGAGGAGGCGGTGGATTCAGGAACATTGTTATAGTTTTATCGCCGTGGTGGTGGCTCTCACCGCTGCGGCGGTGAATTTACAGCAACTTTAGCCCTTCTCTACATATTCACCACCGCGACGGTGGTCTGGATGCCGTAGGGGTGGGCTGTTGTTCTGAATATTGCCTCCGTGCTTATTTTTCCATCGTTCTTCCATTGTTCTTGGTCCGATTTGATTGTTTACGCTCCGTTTTCATACCTTTTCAACCCTACACACCTGATTTATACAAAAAGAATAAAAACTAATTAAAACATAATAAAATACTATAACAATGCTCGAAAACTAACTTATTTCAGTTTGGAAATAGAGAGGTAGATCACACCTATCAAAGACCAAAGTAGAAGAAATGTCCAAGTTGACGAGCCTAAGTACTCCCAACTCAGACATTATCAAAAAGAGGGGAGGCTCGGACTTTCCACCATTTAAAGAAGGTCAAGGCAGAAGAAATGTCTGAGTTGACGAGCCTACGTACTCCCAGCTCGGACATTATCAAAAATGGGGGAGGTTCAAACTTTCTACCCTTCAAAGAATTTCCAAGTTAGAAGAAATGTATAAGCTGACGTGCCTATATACTCCCAGCTCGGACATTATCAAAATGGGGCCCACAAACATTTAACCTTTCAAAGAAGTTCAAGGTAGAGGAAATGTCCAAGCTGACGAGCCTACGTACTCCCAGCTCGGACATTATCAAAAAGGGAGGTGGCTCAGACTTCCCACCCTTCAAACAAGGTTAAGGTAGAAGAAATGTCCGAGTTGACGAGCCTACGTACTCCCAGCTAGGACGTTATCAAAAAGAGGGAAGGCTCTAACTTTCCACCCTTAAAAAAGTTCTAAGTCAGAAGAAATGTCCAAGCTAACGAGCCTAAGTACTCCTAGTTGGGACATTATCAAAAGAGGGCCCCCCAAACGTTCCACTTTTCAAAGAAGGCAGAGGAAATGTCTGAGCTGACAAGCCTACGTACTCCCAGCTCGAACGTTATCAAAAAGTAGGAGGCTCAAACTTTCCACCCTCAAAGAAGACCAAGGTAGAAGAAATGTCTAAGCGGACGAGCCTACGTACTCCCAGCTCGAACATTATTAAAAGAGGGAGAGACTCAAACTTTTCACCCTTCAAAGAAGTTCACGGTAGAAGAAATATCTGAGCTGACGATCCTACGTACTCCCAACTTAGACATTATCAAAAAGGGGGGAGGCTCAAACTTTCCACCCTTGAAAAAGAAGACCAAGGCTGAGGAAATGTCTAAGCTGACGAGCTACCGTAGTCTAAGCTCGGACAAGATCAACAAAGGTGGAGGCTCAAAACTTCAACCTTAGAAAATGAACCAAGCCAGAGAAATTATCCGAGCTGACGAGCTACCGTACTTACAGCTCAGACATGCCCTACACATGAAACTTCTTCTGAAGGTCGCAAATTGATCCGATCTGATGAGGTGCCGAGCTGACGAACTCCCAATCCCTCAACCCAGATTCCACTCATTCAAGCTTTTTTGAAGTCATTTTTCATTCCTGGAGTCCTTTTATGTTCCTTCTCTGCCTTCCGATTGAGCTAAACTACTATAAATGGGTCGCTCTCATCCGTTTTTTATCCGACCAAAATGTAAATCAGGTTGTGGCCCCTTAGGAGTGAATGCCAAGTCTCTACGGATTTGCTTCTTGGAAATCCCAAGCTCGTTACGTTCCACTCTCGCCCTCGGGATTTGGGGACAACTGATATAGGAAAATATCGTCAGGTCTACCACGTGGTCAATATCTGCCCAAGTATGGAAACACGGTCGGACTGGGAATTGGAATCCCCTCCATGCCGAGCTGGGGTGCCCTTCGAGCAGGGTTGAGGATCACCTTGCGTAGTGAAGAAATTCGAGCCGGCAGACTCCGGGTCGAGCTGACAAACTCGAGCACCCTCTGCTCGTCATCTTCGTGCTCGGGGCTTCTCTGGGCCGTCTTGAGGCTCTGGCCCATGGGCCTCTAAGGTGGGCCCAAAAGTACAACCCAGATGATCAAAACACTAATCTTTTACTCATTGGCTGCTCAGCGGATTAGGTTAATTAACCCGAGCTTAACTCCCTAAATTCACAGTGCTAATCGAGTCCAAAGCCTATAAATACCTCATGCATCCATTTCCCAATGGTACGTCTTCTCTACTGACATTAGAGCACTTTTAGCCCTTCTCCCTAGATACTTATTCTTACACCAAAGAGACTTCACCGGGCATAACCCCGATAAGTCTATGTGTAAGTACTCAGAGTGAAGGAGTGGAGCTCAGCTCGGAGGTCGTCAGCACCCCTAAATTCACCAAGTTAATCACGCTATCAACAGTCTTGTGGGTATATTATCTTTTCGTACCATACTGTTGATCGTTTACCATTTCTGGACATCAACAAATTGTATTCGTTATCTTTCGACTTAAGGTACTGTATGTTACATGTATGGGTTGTTATACTTTGATAATACTAGGTACTGTACTCGAGACATGAGACACCAAAGGTATTTATTGGGTACAGTGAGACCTACATGTGAATAGATGAGTATGCAAGATAGGATTATCACTATCAACAAAGAAAGACATGTCCTATGTGATTCGATTTAATATTGATGTGGGTAAAATTCTACCACCTGCCACGCGTTCGCCACCTAGATCAATAGTGCTATGTTGCTAATGCCGTGACATTAGATGACCTGATGAGCCTGATTGTTTATTTAGCCTGACGTCTCTTCAAGCGGTAAATATGGAGGACTTAAATTAATTGCCAAGCAAGAATCCCTAATCTTCTCGTTAGATATCACCAGACACGACTAGGTCGGTGTAGCTACACCGACCACAACCTCGGTACCCAGGTCGGCTTGCAATTCCTGATAGGTTTAGTTCATGGGTTTCTCCATCAACGATCAAAGGCCCAAGACCAAGCCCATAGATCTAATCCTCCACATGCTCTCTGATAGTTGTAATCTACCTACATATTTCTAAACCGATTTTGTTAGTTTTAGAGTATTTTTTATAGCGTTTTTATTATGTTTTAATTAGTTTTTATTCTTTTTTGTATAAATTAGGTGTATGGGGAAAAAATATAGGAAACTGGAGAGTAAATGATGACATCGAACCAAGAACGGTCGAAGAACAGTGGAAAAATGAGCAAGGCGGCAATATTCCGAAAGAAGCTTACCGTCGCGGTGTCTAGACCTCCGCCGCAGTGGTGAAAATGCAGAGAATGACTTATCCTTGTTGAGCATCTATCGCCGCGGCACGATACCCACCATTGCAGTGCTGGAGATGTAGGATGTTAACCTAATCCACCAACTTCTTTACCGCCTAGGTGATCAGCAAATCGACCTACTCACCGCCGCGGCGGTGGCCTCTGCAGCAGATTAGATATTTGTTTTAGATATTTTACCTATTTAAACCCCTATCCTCTCCATTCCTATTCCTCTCTCCTGCTATTTGAGCCCCTTAGAATATATCTAAGGGTAGATTGAGGAGTTTTAAAGGGAGAGCTTACATCCCGAGATGGAGGAAGACGGTGGAGCGATCGTTGAACGTTCTTAGCTGCTAAACTTCAGATGAGGCTAAGTTCTTCGATTTCTTCCTTTATTTCTTTAACTTAGGATTTGTAAGCATGTTTAGATCGTGCGTTATTGTAAATAAGGTTATGGCCATTAGTTAAACATGGATTGTATAGGGATTAACAATAAATTTATAAATATGTTTTTAGAATGATTTCGGTGTTGTGTTTATGTTTGTTCTTCGAAGTTTGATTGTGTTTATTGTATTGTTATATTTATTATGCTTAGATAGATATATTGAGAATACAAGGTTTGACACTCGGGAGAAGTAATCCCAGATTCGGACTAAAGTAAACATAACGCCAATTGATGACGTTGGGGTAAGACTCATGTGATCTAGGGTCGTTAAGACGTTGAGGGGGACTTATTCGTTGACTCAAAATCATGTATTCCCCTATCTTACACTCAGGAGAGGTGGCGGTGGAGTTTTAGAACTGAGATTGTCAATAGGATAAACAAAACGCGACGATCCAATGACTCGATCAAGAGTTGGATTGTGTGCAATCAATGAAGTTGGGGTGAGACTCACGTGACCTAGGGTCGTTAAGACGTCGAGGGGGACTTCTTCGTTCATACGAAGTCACATTATATCCCTCGTCTTATACTCGGGAGACGTGGCGGGGGAGTTTACGAACTGAGATTATCAAATAGGTCGAACACCGTAGACGTAAGTAAATCGAGATCGAACACGTATTTGTAAATCGAGTTAATCCCTAGACGATTATTTCCACTAAAAAATCTCATTATATTAGTATAGTTAATTTAGGTTATATTAGTATTAGTATTAGTATTAATTAATTAATTACATTTATTTTTAGCCTAGATAAAGTTAGGTCATGATAAACACGGTACTCAATAATAATGAACACCAATCCCTATGGATACGATACACACTATACTAAAACTTTGACCTCGTACACTTGTGAGTAGTCAATACGCGAGCGCATAACAAACGCTTCGCCGTACACTCTCCATGAGCCAAACTGATTAAGACGGGTAACTGAGCTTAAGGTCCTAATTTTCAGGATGCTAATGACATTCTCGCCTATAAATGAAGGCCTTACCAATCCATTAAGGAGGTTGCGAACTTGAGGCAATAAGCTTTATTTTATCCAAGCGACCTCTTCCCCCCCCCCCCCCCCCCCCTTCCCGAGCTCTTACTCTCATGTCGGAGGGGACACGTCGGGTATACTCTGGTAAGTCCTGTGTGCAGGTACTAACCTGAAGGCCAGGCTAGACAACACCTCAACAGCTTGGACGATGATAGGATCAAGACTCTAAAGGATTGAAGACTCCAACCCAGCAAAAAACACTCTCCAAATCATCTCCAGTTCTCCACGTATGTGTTGACCAGACCATACTGCTGGTTGGTCCAATTTTTGACACCAATAGTTTGGCACCATCTGTGGGAAGCTTGCAAAAAGCCTTTTCCAGGTCATCGACTCCCTGTTCTGCTAAGACTTGATGATCACAAGGTCTGGTCACTCCCTGAGATCGATCAATCAGAATGCCATAGTGAATAACAACCCCACTCGAGACATGTCTAAAGCTCTAAGGCCAGACACTAGGGTGGTGGAAGCAATTAATGCGCTGCCACTTTTACCACAAGTCTACGGATCAAATTTTCATAGCCTAATGGTCAGGTATCGTATACATAGGGATTGGTTGAGATTACTATCGAGTACCGCGATTATCATAACCTAATTTTATCTAGGCGATAAAAATGGAATATAATTTATACTAATACTAAACTAAAATACTAATTAAGTTAACTATACTATAAATAATATATTGAAATTGTTTAGGGGTGTAGATTGCCTAAGGATTAACTTTATTTACTTAAATGCGTTTGGTTTCGTTTTGGTTAACATTAATGGCGTTTAGCGTATCCGACAATCTCGATTCGTAAACTCCCTCACCACCTCTCTCGAGTGTAAGATGGGGGAATACGTGACTTCGTGTCAATGCTGAAGTCCCCCTTAACGTCTTAACGACTCTAGGTCACGTGAGCCTCTCCCTAACGTCATCGATTGCACACTTTCTAATGCCCTCCCGGGTCATTAGATTGTCATGTTGTGTTTAGCCTAGTCCGAAGCCGAGGTTACCTCTCCCGAGTGTCAAACTTTGTATTCTCAATATATCTAAATTAGCATATAATCATAGAAACACGGCAACACAATCGAAATTATAAGGAACAACCATAAACGAAACACAAATTCAACCAAAACTTCATTTTCATAAATAATATGTTAATCCCTATTACAATCCATGTTTAGCTCATGACCCTAACCATTTATAAAATGTAAAACGAGCAAAATATTGCTCAAACAATAATTCTAAAATAAGAGATGAAGAGGAAAACGAGAGAAACAATCCATAATCCTAATATTTGTTGCTAAGAGCATTCCATGATCGCTTCTCTTTCGTTGCTTTGTGTTCTTCACCTTTGGATTTACTTGAGCTCCCCCAAAACACTCTCTAATATCATAGAAACCCTAAGGGGTCTCCTATAGCCAGGCGGTTGCAAAGGAGATAAGAGGAGAAGGTTTAAATAGAGCTCAAAATATCTAATAAAATATCTAAACTGTGGAGAGGCCACCGCCGCGGGGGTGGAGTATATCGATTTAAGGTTCATTTAGGCGGTGGAGAAGGTAGTGGACTTGGTGACATCCTATATTGTCACCGCCGCGACCGTGAATCTCAGCGCCGTGCTGGTGGAGGTTCAGTAAGAAATCAACTCTCTGCATCTTCACAGCCGTGGCGAAGGTCTAGATGCTGCGGCGGTGGGCTTCTTTCACAATATTGTCTCTTTGCTTGTTTTTCCACTGTTCTCCGACCGTTCTCGATATGATTTAATCGTTTATGCTCCGATTTCAAACCTTTTCACCCCACACACCTGTTTTAATACAAAAAGACTAAAAATTTATTAAAACATATTAAATGTACTTAAAACTAATAATATTCGATTTGAAAATAGATAGGTAATTTACACCTATCAAATACCCCCCAACTTGAAATTTTGCTAGTCCTCGAGCAGAACACCCACACAATACGAGAAATTATAAAAATGAATTACGAAACTGAAAACTAAAAATGAAAAACACTAAAAACAAAAATGTGTAAGTTTTGATTATCATCTACCGGCCGAAAGATTTTTCGCTCATCGGCCCCCAATCTGATCAAGTTTAAGTATAAGTTACACCATGTGGTGTTCTAGAATTTCAATATTCAAAAATAGTAAGCACCATTCTAGATTCTGTTTAAGTGTGTGTGTGTGTGATTAAACTCAAATATATAACTATCCATTGATTAGATGGAATTACCCCTCAATATAGTTCATGACTAAAAGTTTTTAGGTATAGGGAATCCATACGCCTGACCCGGGATCTATTCTCCACTAATATAGGCTTGGAGGTTAATGAAGATCATTAGGGCTTGGTTCGGTTTTGAAATAATGGTGACAGGTATATCGGAAATACAAAACAGGTTAATCGTCCTTAACGTGACGATACCCGAGGCACATGCTTGGCTCTTTCTCACTCTTGAAAGCCCACAGTTTAATTACAAACAACCTTGAACATACATTTAAGAATGTTGCACTTGTCGTGTCAAAAAGAAACATAAATATTTTTTATTTTTTATTTTACAAAACACACCCCTAAACTTGTTTGAATATTTAAATTTTAGGAGTGTGCAAAAAGGATTAAGTAAAACACCCCTAAACGCATTCGAATTTCTACAATTTTAGGAGTGTGCAAAAAATGTAAACGACATACGACAAGCGAGTACTCGAATACCGAACCAATTTAGATGTTCTCCCTAAACCCAACTGCTCACATCAAGTAGCGAAATACTAACTTGATTCACTTAAATGTGCCTTTAATTTGGCAACATAGGTTTGGACTAAGTTCAATCAGCTAGGGTATTTCGATAAATGTTCAAAAATTGAATAGGCATTTTGGCTTCAATAGGGTAACGAGGGATAATGATATTGCATGGTAGGCTTCAAAAGACTCAAGCGATCAAATGAATACCTAAATTATATCTCCTAAACCACCTCGCCTAGGATTTCGCCTCGAATTTCTCCCAAATCAAGTTCTAGAATCCCTATTGTCATGAGATTGAGTGAAGGATAATCAGTTCCAAATCAATTAGATAGTGCTATATTGAGTTTACGTGCCCGTGCATTTAGGATCTACAATAACTTTTACTAAGACAATATGTTAAGCACATAGAACACACATGAATGAGCATTACACTCAACCTCAAAACAACCAAGGGAGAGACTCATCATCAGGTAAAGGCCCAGATAACGTCAAAACTCAACACAAAACAACAACTAAACTAAACAAACTAATCCTAAACAAGCATGCATATGATAAAAACAGTAAAACTTAACTAATAACATAAACACATACTAAAACGTACTAATACATCACTACCAACTTAAAACAGGTGATGTCCAAAATGACCCGTCAGCGATCCCAATGACAGTATATAGCATGATATTGAAGACAGGGGTTTAGAACACGTACTTGGGAGGGGAGAGAATCTCGTCTCCGACTCAAATTGACGAAGATGGATCTAACTTCTTTTTTACCCTAGGTTGCCTCCCAAGAAGCGCTTGGTTTAATGACCTCGGCCCGACATATGCCCTCAAGACTCGCGAGATTTTGCAATGAAATGAACATAAGAGTACCTGTCGATCTAACATCTTCAAGCATCCTGTAGAAAAACAAAAAGAAAACTACAAAGAAAAATTATAAACACTAAAAAATGCCTAAATTAATGTCAACGAAGAAGTCCGTCTCACCGTCTTAATGACACTAGGTCACATGAGTCTTGCCTCAACGTCATTGATTGCACACTTTCTAACTTCCTCCCGGGTTATTAGATCGTCGCGTTGTGTTTACCCTAGTCCGAATTCGGGCTTACCTCTCCCGAGTGTCAAACTCTGTATTCTCTAATTATCTAAACAAGCATAATATCAAAGAATAATGATAAACTTAATCAAAATAGCGAAGAACAACCATTAACGAAATACAAACTCAAACAAACAACAATTTCATAAATTATATTAATCCCTAAACAAAATCCATTTAACTCATGGCCATAACCATTTATACAATGAAAACGGAGCTAAGCATGCTCAATAACCTACCAAAGGTAATAAAATAAAGAGAGAAATGGAAGAACTTAGCCATAGTCCAAAGATTTGTTGCTGAAACCATCCAAAGATCGTTTCTTATTTATTGCAACGTGTTCTTCTCTTTCAGAATTGGTTGAGCACACCCCAAAACACTCTCAAACTATTAGGAAACCTAAGGCGACTCCTATAGCCGAGGGCTCAAAAAGAAATAAAGGGGAAGAGTTTAAATAGGAATAAAAATATCTAAAAAATATCTAACAATTGTGCAGAGTGACCACCGTGGCGGTAGGTATATCGGTTAAGCCACAACCTCGGTGGTGGACTCGGCGGTGGAATCAGGGACCATCCTGTTCTTTCACCACCTCAGAGGTGGAATGTCAGTAACATTTTGGTCCTTCTCTACATTTTGACCACCGCGGCGTTGGGCTGATTTTCAGAATTATGCCTCTATGCTTGTTTTCTCACCGTTCTTGGTTCGATTTGATCGTTTATGATCTATTTTCATGCCTTTTCACCTCCACACACCTGATTTATACTAAAATACATAAAAATGTATTAAAATATAATAAACTTACTAAAAAATGAACAATTTTGGATTAGAAATAGATAGGTAAATTACACCTATCAGGCCCACAGTAGTTGATCTAAAGGCTATCTGTTTTCCCTATCACCAAATGATGAAGTTCCCCACCAACTCGGGGGTGGGAGAGGTCAAAGAAGATCGAGAGACAGCCCAAGCCTGTACCAGGGGAAAAATGGAGAAGAAATAGCAATTACTACAATGGCCTGAGCCTAGGGAGCTTCGCTTATCAATTTTTGAGCTTATGGCCCTTATCGGTGAGACTGAGATCATTCTAATTGATGATCCCCGAGATGAAGAGCCCAGTCCTTGGCCCCATGAGGATCTCCTTGAGGTCCCCATCCACCCAACCATGGAAGAAAAAACAGTGAGAATCAAAGCTAGACTAAACCCGGATCAGTGTTCCTAGCTCACTGAGCTGTTAAAGAGGAATTACGATGTCTTCGCCTGGTCTCATAACAAGCTCCCAGGGACTGATCCCAGTGTGGCCATGTACCAACTCCATACCGACATACACCACCCTCCTATTCACCAAAATAGAAAAAAAAAATCACCCAGACCAACAGAAGATCATAGAAGAAGAAATAGATAAGCTCATCAAGTCTAATATCGTAGAAGAAGTTAAGTTCCTGGACTAGCTGGACAACATGGTCCTCACTCCTAAGGCTGGTAACAAATAAAAACTTTGCATAGATTTCAAAGACCTCAACAAGGCCAGCCCAAAAGACTTCTTCCCCTTCCCAAGAATTAACATCATAATCAATGCCACGGCCAAGTTTGAAAAATTGAGCTTCATTGACGCCTACGCCAGTTATAATTAGATCCCGATGTATTCTTCTAAAAGAATAAGACCATGTTTATTACAGACAGAGGCACCTACCGCTACATGGTTTTGCCCTTTGGCCTCCGCAAAGAGGCTCGTGAACAGAATGTTCAAGAAAGAAGTTGGGGAGACGATAGATGTGTATATCGATGACATGCTAGTTAAGAACATCCAGGCTCAAGATCACCTAGGACACCTCCAGGCCTATTTTGACAAACTTCAGGCTCATTGTATGAAGCTTAACCCAAGCAAGTGCATTTTTCGGGTTTCCTCTAGTAAGTTCCTTGGCTTCATGGTCTCTCAACGGGGCATCGATGCCAACCCTGACTAAATTAGCGCGGTGCTCAGTATAGCTTCATTCCTCAATAAAAAGGAGGACTAGATGCTCATAGGCCGATTGGCTGCCCTGAATCAATTTATCTCCCAGTTCTTAAAAAAAGTATCTTTCATTTTTCAAAATCCTTCGAGGGAACATGGCCTTTGAATGGATCGAGGAGTGAAATAATGTATTTTATGAGTTGAATAAATATCTCTCCTCAGCTTTTCTGCTCAGCACACCAAAGAGAGGTGAGGTATTATTCCTCTATATCGCGATGTCCACTACTACTCGAGCAAAGTCCTTACTAATACCAAGATGAGGTACACGAGGTTCGAGAAGCTGGCCTATACCCTGTTGATCGCATCAAGAATGCTAAGGAAGTACTTCTAGGCTGATATCATCGTCGTGCTTACCGATTAGCATTTGAGGCAAATTCTCCACTCTCTTGATGTTTTTGGCCGGTTGATGAAGTATAGCCTCAAATTGGGCCAATTTCACTTCGAATACTAACCCAGAATGACGATGAAGGAATAGGTCTTGGCTGACTACATTGCATAGTTGACCTTCCTAGACAAAAAGCCCGATGCCAACTAGGTAGCAACCAAGAAGACCTCTACACTGACAAGTGATACAGGTAAAGCCCAAGCTGTGGCTATCGACCAAAGGCTCGATTCATGGAATCTCTTCATTAACAGATCCTCCAACCAGAATAGTTCCAGTGCTTGGGTGGTCCTCTTGGCTCTAAACAAAGAGGAAGTAGAATATACCGTTAGGCTTAGATTTTGAGCTATAAACAACAAAGAAGAATACGAGGCTCTCCTGGATGGGCTGAGATTAGCCCGAGAATTAAACGTGAAGACTCTTCATATCTTGAGCGACTCCCAACTCGTGATCAACCAAGTAAACGGTAAATACCTAACCAAAGATCTGAGCATGATACCCAACCTGGAAAGAGTGAAGACCTTGTTAAAAGATTTTTAAAATGTTCAAATCAAACAGATACCTCAAGAAGAAAATATGCATGCCAACGCTTTGGCTAACCTGGCCTCCGCAGTAGAATATACTCGCAAATGGACAGTCCCCGTGGAGTATCTTGCGAAGCTGAGCACTGCTATTTCGGATGAGGTCACAAATATATATACACTCAACTCTGATTCGACCTGGATAGATCTGATCAAGAACTATCTTGTCGACGAGACATTACCCGAGGATCGATTTGAATCCAGGAAGACGCGATATTGAGCTGCGAGGTTTGTCTTTCCTGATGGAATTTTATATTGCAAATCTTTCTCAAGTCTCTACTCTATATACGTCCAACCTGAGAAGGCCGAGTACGTAAAGAGAAAAGTCCACGATGGGATTTGTGGCAACCACTCGGGGGGCAGATTGTTAGCCTAGAAACTACTCTGATACGGGTACTATTGGCTAAAAATACTAGATGATACCAGAGAGTTCATGAAGAAATGTGGCAAGTGCCATAGGTTTGCCGTGCACCCTTATGGATCACCAACCGAGCTAATGCCGATGACCTACTCATGGCTCATTCCCTAAAGGTACTGGCCAGAGGAAATTCTAGGTCATGGCTATCGACTACTTCACCAAATGGGTAGAAGTTGAGCCCCTCGCCAAAATCACCAAGGAGAAAATACGAGACTTAGTGTGGAAAAGCATGATCTGGCGATTTGGCATCCCTAAAGCCATCGTCTCAGATAACAGAAAACAGTTCAACAATGACATGTTCTCCAACCTTTGTTTCGAGCTAGGGATCAGCACACACTTTTCCTTCCCTTGTCACCCCAAAGTTAACTGACAAGTACAATTTACTTATCTATTTTCAAATTGAACTTGTTAATTTTCGAGTATGTTTATTACGTTTTAATACGTTTTTATGAATATTTGTATAAATCAGGTATGTTGGGTGAAAAATGATGAAAACGGAACATAAACAATCAAATTGGATCAAGAACAGTGGGAAAACAAGCATAAGGGTGAAATTCATAACTGCAGCCCACTGCCGTAGTGACTAGACTATCGTCGCGGTGGTCAAGATGCAGAGAAGGGTCTATTCTTGTTGAAAACCCACCGCTGCAGTGGTGAAACAACAAAAAGACTCTACTCCCACCGCCGAGGCCATGACCCAGCTGACACACCCATCGCCGCGGTAGTAAAACCCACAGCCACGGTGGTCACTCTTCACACAATTTAGATATTTATTTAGATATTTTTTAGCCCTATATCTTCTCATATCCTCTCCCCCTGACCAGGAGAGACCACTAAGGGTTCCTAATAATTTGAGAGTGTTTTGGGGAGTGCTGAACCAATTTCGAAGAAAACGAACACGTTGCGAAGAAGGAGAGGCGATCGTTGGACGATTTTAGCTGCAAATCTTAGGACTACGGCTAAGTTGGTTTTGTTTCTCTCTTTATTTTCTTAACTTTAGTAGGTTATTGGGCATATTTAGCTTGGTTTTCATTGTATAAATGGTTATGGCCATGAGTTAAACGTATTTTGTTTAAGGATTAATATATTTTATGAAATCATTGTCTGTTTGAGTTGTGTTTCGTTAATGGTTATTCTTCACTGTTTTGATTTTATTTATCATTATTCTTAGATATTATGCTTGTTTAGATAATTAGAGAATATGGGGTTTGACACTCAAGAGAGGTAACCCCGAATTCGGACTAGGGTAAAGAGAAGATGATGATCTAATAACCCAGGAGGGAGTTAGAAAGTGTGCAACCAATGACTTTGGGGCTAGACTCATGTGACCTAGTGTTATTAAGACATTGAGGAGGATTTATTCACTGACGCGAATTCATATATTCACTCATCTTACACTCGGGAGAGGTGGAGAGTGAGTTTACGATACAGAGAGTGTCGGATAGGTCGAACACCGTTATTGTAAACTAAATGAGACCAAACATGTTTTTGTAAACGAAATTAATCCCTAGAAAATATTTTTCCCTAAACATATCATATTAGTATTAATATAATTAGTATAATTAACTTAGTATTAGTATTATTAATTTGAAACATATTTTTATTGCCTAGAAAAAATTAGGTTATGATAATTACGGTACTCGATAATAATCTCAACTAATCCCTGTGGATACGACAACCCCTACTATTTTCTATCTATACTAAAACTTGATCCGTACACTTGAGGTAAAAGTGGTGATGTAATATTCCGCCACCAAGTTTTTGGCGCCGTTACTGAGGATTGTGTTTTAAATTATTGTCGATATTGTGAGTAAGTAACCCAATTTTAATTTAGGTATTTATTTTGTGCATAATTTTTTCTTTGTAGATTTGTTTTTGTTTTCCTATAGGGTGCTGGACGATGTTAGATCAACAAGTTCTTTTGCATTTCTTTTAACAGGATTTTGAGTCATTTTATAGTGCTTGGGATCGATACAAGGAATTGTTGTTCCGATTTTTGAATCATCAGTTCCCGAGAGAGTGTCAATTACTAAACTTCCTCGATAAGTTAATAGCCACAACCGGAACGTGGGTTGAAAGAGGAAATGGTACCACCTCTTTTGGTCAACTAACTACAGATGAAGCCTATTGGTTGTTGGAAGACATGGCCAAGTACGATTTTTACTGTTGGAATTATTCAACGAGCTACTAAATCTTGGGGGATAGTTCCACTTTTTCGGCGCTATGGATTAACACTCTGGTCCAAGATGTGGAGTCTTCCTGCCTAGAGGTAATGTTCACTGAATTTATAGGGGAGACTCAGACTTTTTGGAGAGAGATGAATGACAGGATCAACGGGCATGAGAATCGTCTAGATAATATTGAGATGGTCTATGCTAAAATAGATGCGACTGTAACGTCTCTTTAGACGCAAATCAGTTATCTTATCTGCTTAATTGAGGCCGAGTCAGACATGGTGGTGCTCAGAGACACAAATGCCACATTCATCGAAAGCCACCACGAGGAACTGAAAATGAGCGGAAGGAGCTTGGGAGAGTTCAATTATTCTTATCCGAATCAGATAGGAAACAAAGCCTGGATCGACAATTGTGATTTGTCACCATTGGAGATCCAAATCGTGATGCCACTATCGATCCCAAACGATCACATTTACAAGGATCCGATGTGGCTCACTTGTCCTTTGCCGCCGAAAGTAATGTTCTTTCATACCCACCAAGCCCATGAGCCGGTGGAGAGTCCTGTTGAAAGCATGAGCCGATTAGAGCTTTATCTCGCCAATCTTGAGGGTTTATTAAACTAAGACCCGTAAATAGTGCTATATGACACTTACTATAGGCGGAAGCTGCTATTTGACAAGACGTTCTCCGTGTCGGGTCGAGGACAATAAACCACACGCTTCTTGGAAGGCAACCTAAGGAAAAAATTAAGTTAGATCCATCTCCGCCAATTTAATTCGGAGGCAAAATTCTCTCGCCTCCCAGGTACGTGTTCTAAACCCCCATCTTCAATATCAAGCTTTATTATTTCATTGGAATCACTGATAGGTTGTTGAGGACACTGTCCATTTTCAGTTTGGAGATGATGTGTAGTATTTAGCATGTAGTATGTTAGTTATATTTTATTGTTTTCTATGTATGCATGTTTGTTTAAGATTAATTTGTTTAGTTTAGTTGTTGTTTTGTGCTTAGTTTTGACTTCATCTGGGCCATTACCCAATGATGAGTCTATCCCCTGATTGTTTATTGAGGTCAGGTATAAAGCTCATTCATGTGTGTTTTGTGTGCTTGACGTATCGTTTTAGTAAAAGTTATTGTAGATTCTAAATGCACGAGCACGTAAACTCAATGAATAACTGTCTATTTGATTTGAAAATGATTATTTGTTAGACAAGTTCATGACAATAGGGATTTTAGAACTTGATTTGGAGGAAATTCATGGCGAAATCTTAGGTGAGGTAGTTCGGAAGATATGATTTAGGAATTCATTTTTATCGCTTGAGCCTTTGAAGCTTACCATGTTAAATGTTTATCCCTCGTTACCCTGTCGAAGCCTAAATGTCATTTCAATTCTGAACACTTAACTAATACCATGGCCAATTGAATTTTTTTCAAAACCTATATCGTTGAACCGAAGGCACAAATTTTAGTGACTTAAGTTAGCAGTTGCAAATACTACTTAAAGTGAACAGTTGGGTTTAGTGAAATTTTTTAATTGGTTTGGTATTTGAATACTCATTTGTCGTTTTTCTTTCATTTAAACCACACCCGTGAAATTCTAATAATCGAATAAGTTTGGGGTGTGGTTGTGAAAAACAAAAGACCATATGTACATATAGTACAATTTCTATTTCTTTTGACAAGTGAGTACGTTAGTCTTAAAAGATTGTTCGGAGTTGTTTCAAATTTATATATGAAGGATTCAAGTGTTAGAGTACCAAGCATATTCCTCGGGTATCGTCAAGTTGACAACGTTAACATGTTTTATATTCTCGATATACCGTTGGCCGTTTTCCCAAAATCGAACCACGTCCTTTTGATCATTATGAACTTCTAAGCCTACATTGGTGGAGAATAGAACCCAGGTCAGGCTTATGCATTCCCTATACCTTATTGGTTTTAGTCATGAGTTTTATTGAGGGATAATTACATTTGATTGACGGATAGTTGTATAATTAAGTTTTATCACAAACATGTTGATGGGATCTAGAATGGCGCTTACTATCATCAAATGTTGAAATTCTAGAACACCATATGGTGTGTTTTATGCTTGAACTTGATAGGATTGGGGGCCTATAAGGGAAAATCTTTTGGCCGGTAGATGATATTCAAAACTTGCACATTATTGTTTTTAGTATTTTTCGTTTTTAGTTTTTTATTCCATAAAATATTTTTTTGTATTGTGTGGGTATTTTTCTCAAGGACTAGCAAAATTCCAAGTTTGGGGGTATTTGATAGGTATAAATTACGTATCTATTTCCAAACCTAACTTGTTAGTTTTTGAGTACGTTTCTTACGTTTTATTACATGTTAAAATGTTTTTATATATTTTTATATAAATCAGGTGTGTGGGGTGAAAAGGGATAAAACAGATCTTAAACGATCAAATCAGATCAAGAATGGCGGAAGAACGATGGGAAAACAAGCATAAGGGCAAAATTCAGAACTGCAGCCCACCATCACGGCGGTCAAGATGTAGAGAAGGGTCTATTATTGCTGAAACCCACCGCCGCAGTGGTGAGATCCACCATCGCGGTGGTGAAGCAACAGAAAGACTATGCTCCCACCGCTGCATCCACCGCTGCGGAGGTCACTCTGCATACAATTTAGATATTTATTTAGATATTTTGGAGCCCTATATCTTATCCTCCCCTCTCCTCCCATCCAGGAAAGACCCTTGAGAGTTCCTAATATTTTGAGATTGTTTTGGGGTATGCTCAACTAATTTCGAAGGAGAAGAATACGTTGCAAAGAAGGAGAAGCGATCGCTGAACGATTTTAGTGGCAAATCTTTGGACTACGGCTCAGTTACTTTCGTTTCTCTCTTTATTTTCTTAACTTCAGTAGTTTATTGAGCATGTTTAGCACATTTTTCATTGTATAAATGGTTATGGCCATGAGCTAAACGGATTTTGTCTAGGGATGAATAATATTTATGAAATTGTTGTTTGTTTTAGTTGTGTTTCGTTAATGGTTGTTCTTCACTAATTTGATTGTGTTTACTGTTATTCTTTGATTATATGCTTGTTTAGATATATAGAGAATATGGGGTTTAACACTTGGGAGAGGTAACCCCAAATTCGGACTAGGGTAAACACAATGCGCCAATCTAATAACCCAGGAGAGAGTTAGAAAGTATGCAATAAATGATGTTGGGGCAAGACTCATGTGACCTAGTGTTGTCAAGAAGTTCAAGCGGACTTCTTCGTTGACATGAGGTCGTATATTCACTCATCTTACACTCGGGAAATATGGTGAGTGAGTTTACGATACAGAGATTGTCGGATAGGTCAAACGCCATTATTGTAAACTAAACGAGACCAAACACATTTTTGTAAACGAAGTTAATCCCTAAATAATCTTTTTCCCTAAACATCTCATATTAGTATTAGTATAATTAACTTAAGATAATTATGGTACTCGATAATAATCTCAACCAATCCCTGTGGATATGACAACCCCTACTCCTTCCCATCTATACTAAAACTTGACCCATACACTTGCGGTGAAAGTGGCAACGTAATATTCCGCCACCACTAACTGTTAGGTCAAGGTTACCAATAGAACCATTCTGCAAAATCTGAAGATAAGGTTAGACAAGTCAAAGGGGTAGCAGGTGTAAGACCTGTATCTTATACTATTAGCCTACCACACAACGACTCAGACTCTAACTGGTAAATCGCCCTTTGCGATGACCTTCGAGTCAGAATCAATTACCCCAGTTCAAATCAGTTTACCATCACCTCGGACTGAAGCCTCCTATAACCAAGCTGAAAGCAAAGTAGTTCTCACCCTGAGTCTAGATTTATTGGAAGAGATAAGGGAACGAGCCCGAATAAGCCAGGACGCCTACCAGCAGAGAGCAACCCGATACTACAACAGAAGGGTCCGACCTTGGTCTTTCAACGTTGGAGACCTCATTCTCAGAAAGGTCACGCTGGCCACCAAGGACAAGAATATAGGCAAGATTGCTCCTACCTGAGAATGACCTTACCAGGTTACTCGAGTAGCTCGACCCAGCAAATATAACCAGAAAATCGAAGAAATGGTACCTCTAAGACAACCCTAAAATGCCAAGCACCTGAAGGGATATTATCCAAGAGATGAGGCATCTCTTTAAACTTGTAGAAATTTTGTTTTTCTAAAGCCTGTAATGGAATTTTCATTCAATGAAAAAGGTGTTCGGTTCAATGTATTATCCAATCTCCAAAACTTACACAAAGCACAACGGCGGAGATGAGCCGCCTTCTAACCGATCTCCAAATGAAATGCGAAGGCAAAGACAATCACCCCCCTGTCTTATAATAGATTAGAATGGGTAGCCCTCTAGCCAATCTCAAAAATAAAATGGCATCCCGGCGCAAAACGTCGAGAGTGGCAACCGGTCCGCTACACAGGTTGATAGTATTAGCTTGAGGACTGACCGCTATTATCCATCGATGGTGATACACTGATCGAGATCGAGGATACTCTTTCTCGGATCATATACCCCCTCTAATAAGCCGATCACATGAGCATGGCCAAACGGAGCTTCTATAGTCGACTGGGAGACAAGACGATCGATGAAGGGTAAAGGGCTAGTGGACTAAACCGATCTCCTGGCAATTGAGTAATACGATGTCTCCTCAGTAGGGCATTCGATGAAAGGTTAAAATTATTCCCAGTGCTTTTCTTGATTAAGGTGTGACCTCTCAGTATTATAGTGATGATTAGGGTAGTCCTAAGTCCAAAGCTTGCGAGTAAAAATAGCTCAGCACTAAAATTCTCAGTCCTCTTTCTCAGCTACTCATTCTCTTCTCGGAGCTTCTCCGTCATCTCCTCCAGCTTGAGCTTCCTCTTTAGGGCTGCGTTACGACCTTTAATCAGCTCGATCCTCTTCTACTCCCAGGAGCCGTCCTTCTCATCATCCTGATGGAGGCGTAACCCTATCTCCATGACCTTGTAGAGGCCCTACATGAATGGAGGGTTAGCTAGGATAAAAAATGGAAAATTATTTTTTGAGTCCTATAATTTGACTGAGATAAAAACTTACTGACAAGATGTCTCTATACATCTTAGAGGTAAGCCTACCATTGGATTTCCCAGCGATCCGGCTCTGATCTTCATGGGGCATGATCCTATGAATAAAGCTCGAGAGAATGGCCAACGTGTCTAGAATGATTCGGTTGAGCTAGAGGTCGGTGTCTACAACAAACATCCTAACCAGTGTTTGTTGGCCCTCTTCCTGGCTATTTTTTTCTGGCTCGGTCACCTCGGTCATGCTCTCATTCCGTTTACCTTTGTCCCTCTGATAGGTTGATTTTATTTATATATTTCCAAACGAATTTTGGTAGTTTTCAAGTGTTCTTGTTTTGTTTAAATATGTTTTAATTTGTTTTTGTATAAATCAGGTGTTTGGGACGAAAATGAATGAAAACGGTTGAAAATTGAGCAAATCGATAGGACGTCGATGGAGAAATAGTTGAAAAGATGAAAAAAACCAAGTTTAGAATCTGTAGATCCATTGCTGTAGTGGTGAAAACCATCACTGCATCGATCAAAATGTAGAAATATTCTGCTTGACCACTGCAGCAGTAGTGAACTTCACCGCCGCAGCGATCCGACACCACCTGGCAAAGATATTTTAGGATATTTGTTAGATATTTTTTATCCCTTCTAAATTCCCTTCATTCAAACCATCTTAGAATACATTTTTGGGAACACTTTGGGAGTGTTTTTTGAGAGCTCGCAACCAACCAAAGAGGAGGAACGCAATTGGAAAAGAGAAAACAAGATCGGAGTGGTTTTTACGGATGCCACCTTCAGATAACGGCTATTCTCCCTTGTTTTTCTCTTTATTCTTAACTTATTTTTGGTTGTTTAAACATGTATATATGGATTATTGTTGAATATATGGTTATGGCCAAGAGCTAAACGTTGATTATCTATGGATTGATATAATTTACTAATATATGTTGTTTGAGTAAATCATGTTTCGTTAATGGTTGTTCATCTATAATCGATTGTGTTTACCATTTTATTACTTCCATTATATGCTTGTTATGGTATCTAATTTGGTTGGTTTGAGAATATAGGGTTTGACACTAGGGAGAGGTAACCCCGGATTCAGACTAGGGTTTAAACACAATACGACGATCTAATGACTCGAGAGAGTATTAGAAAGTGTGCAATCCGTGATATTGGGGAAAGACTCATGTCATCAATGTCGTTAGACACTAGATGGGGACATCGGCGTTGACGCGAAATTGCGTATTCATTCACTTTAAACTCGGGAGAGGTAATGAGTGAGTTTACTGTTGATCCAAAGATTTTGATGAACAATTAAGTATTGATGTTTTGGTGGAACTAATGTTTGATCAAGTGTTTCAGTGATTTAAAGTTCCTGTAATAAAGATATCAAATTGAATGGATGCTAAATGAAGATGTCAAATGGAATGGATGCTTAATGAAGATATTAAGATGATGAAGAAGTATTAAGAGTTTGAAAAAATTAGGGAAAACAACTCAGGTAAATATTAACTCTTAATATCCCATTTAGGAACACACACATGGCACAAAATGAATCTTATCTTTTATTTGTGTTTTTTGTTAAGTATATTTATTTGCTCCTATATAAATTAAAAAAATAATAATTTTGAATGACCAAAATGGAATATAAGAATATTAGTGGAGCTTATTTAAATATAAAAATGGACAAAGGGGCAAAATCGTAAAATAAAATAGGTTAAAAACGAGATCAGATAAGTGATTCAGAAAGAGGTAGTCGACTAGAGAAGGAAGATGAAACATCCAGAATTGAAGAGTCGAACGACCGGTCGACCTGTGAAAACATCTGAACTCTCTAAATCTGCGAGTTGACCGAGTGGTCGACCGGTGAAAGCATGACAAACTCTCTAAATCTACGAGTCGACCAAGCAGTCGACCTATGCTCGCTGCGGCGATGGTATAGCTTTGGGCAGTCGACCGAATGTGCTGTTTCAGGATATAGTTTGATCTGAATTTAAATCCAAAAGTAACCGTTTTTTGTTAGGATTTAAGAGAGATTTAAGGGATATTCTTAATACTTAATATATGGTTTATTTACTAATTAAATCCTTTCAATATGGTTCATTAAATATTAATGTTTCTCAATTTGTTAATTAAAATAGATTCTACACTTATTTATTTTGATTGAGAAATACTTTGGAGATTTAATTGAGAGTTTTAAAATTTGTTTTTAAGTGAAATTGAACCTAAATGAATTCCGTACGTTATAAGGGGTCTATAAGAGTATTTTATTGTCATGACACTTGTAATCTAGCTGTTAGGAGGCTGATTATAAATGCCTTTATATTGACCTACGAATTTTCTAACTCAAGTTAATCATTCTAAGAGAAAATCAGTTTATATCATTTTGAGAGAGATTTTATAAGAGTTATCATTCTACGATACTGTGAGCTATTCTAAGAGTGATTCTGATAATCAACTACGATCTATTCTTGCTGATACTGGATTTGAAGCTATACTGTTCTAATCATTATTTATGTGGATTCCGAGTGAGATCTTTCTATATTATTTATTGTTGATTATTTTATTTTGGAAATTGATCTTAGAAATTATTTTTGATTTTTGAAGAAAATATTCTTACAAACAATTTCTTGAATCTAATTATGTAATCAAATTTGCTACCCATATTCTTGTTAAAATCATATTTTTGTATCTCACGTATTTCTATCACTAGTTGGGATATTAATTGAGTTTTTATTTGACTGGGGTGGTAGAAGCTCCGAGTGAGATTTACTTATCAATTTTTTTATTGGTGAGTTGTGATGGATTAAATATCATTGGGGATATTTAATCAATGGTAGTAGGGTTTTAGTCTCTTCCTGTAAAGAGATTAAGGTAGTGATTCTTCCTAGATAAGAATTGCATTTTTTGTTGAGTGATTTTGTAACGGTTCAATCCTTACCGGGTAAAATGATATTTAGAGTGTTTTGGTGAGGTTTTGAGTCTTGAGCCTAAGTGTTAAAAAGAATTAGGTTATTCTTTAGCCTGTAAAAAGTAGAGGTTCTTTTTTAGCTTGAGAAAATGAAATTGTAAAGGTTGATTTTGAGCCTGTAAAAGAATCGGTGTGTGGGTTTGGTTCCTACCTTTAAACGAATCTTGGTTTTAGTGGGTGCAACCTCCGTGTAGCTTGGGGGAGTAGATTAGCCAAGAGTAGCTTAGTGAACCAGTATAAATCTCTAGTGTGCTACTTTCTTAATTTGTTTATTTTTGTTGTTTGGCTGTGCACTTAGATTTATTTTAATTCCGCTGTGATATAAAGATAATAATTAATTTAGGCATAAAATTAATTATTTGATTTATTCAAGTATATTCTGATAATATTTTTTAATTACCCAATTCACCCCCCTTCTTGGGTATTCTACTGGGCCGACAATTTGCATCAGAGCTGGTTAGCTTGAATCTATTTTGCTAACAAAGATCACATGGCACACATAGTAGACACACTAGGTGAGGGGCAGTCTATGCACCGACCACCCTTATTTGCAGGTGAAAGTTACTTGTTTTGGAAAGACATGATAATGGCCTTTTTTCAAGCTACAAATTATGACGTGTGGCTAACAATCGAGGATGGTCCATTTATTCCAATGGAAAACGGAGTTGAGAAGAAGAAGAAACAACTCACTGCTTCCGATAAGCAGAAACTCTCTATTAATTCTCAAGCTATCAATATTTTCTTTTGTTCTTTAGATGTTAATGAGTATTCTAGAGTTTCAGATTGTAAGTCCGCAAAGGAGATGTGGGATAAGATACAAGTCACCCACGAAGGGACAAGTCAAGTAAAGCAGTAAAAAATCAATGCGCTTATGAAAAAATTTGAGTTGTTCAGGATTGAGGAAAATGAATTGATTCATGAGATGTACACTCGCCTCAACAACATATGCAATAGTATGAACCAACTCGAAAAATCATACTCCATGGAGGATAGAGTACGAAAGGTCCTAAGGTCCTTGACAAAAATATGGGAGTCAAAGGTGACGACAATTGAAGAAGCCATGGATCTTGACAAATACAACATCGATGATCTAATTGGTAATTTGATGACTCATGAATCGGCGATCAAAGGCTACGAGGATGATACCGGAAGTAGCAAGAGTAAATCATTGGCACTAAAAGTTAAACAAATTGAAGAAGAGGATGACAGTGATGATGAAATCCTTGATAGTGAGCAAGAGAAAAATGTATCACTTCTCACAAACAACTTTAGAAGAATGACTCGGTGCACATTCTGTGGGAAAATAAATCTCAACATGTCCAAAGTAGAATGGTACAACTGTCGTAAAATCGATCATTTTCAAAATGGTTGTCCTGAACCAAAGGAGGATAAAGAAAAGGAAAAAAAGAAAATAAAGAAGAGTAAGAAGAAATCGATGAAGGTTACCTGGGATGATACTGATTCGAGTAGCTCGGAAGAATCAAATAGTGATGATACATCCATTCTTGCACTAATGGCCACTGGTGGTGAGGTAACCGATTGTTCAAGTTCATGTCCTTTAAATTTTGATGAATTGTTTGATGTTTATCAAGACTTTTGCATGATATTGTTCTAAAATAAATTCCCTTCAAAGTACAATTAATCCATTAAACAAGCACATAGTGGATTATGAATTTGAAAACAAAGGGTTGAAATCTAAATTGATGGATTTGCAATCAATTGTTCTCAAATTTATCGACGGTGAAAACAATTTGAAAATGCTTTTGGGAAGTTCACGTGGAGTTTTTGATAAAGCCGGTGTTGGATTTCAAAAAAATCTTAAACAAAAACGCTTTCAAAAATTATTTTCTGAAACCAAGGATTTTGTTAGATGTTTTAAATGTAACATTGTGGGGCATACTATTCGTAGATATTTTGCAAAACTATCTAACTATAGACAAGTTTGGGTTTCGAAAGGAACTAAAATTGTCCCGACTAACAAGATCGGACCCACGTAGGATGGGTACCACTTACGAACTATTTGAGGTGCTCCTTGCAGGTTATTCTAAAAGTATCAATAAGCAAAGACAAATGGTTCCTGGATAGTGGTTGTTCTTGACACATGACAGGAGATAAAAGAAAATTTACATCTTTGACACCTAAAGATAGAGGTCATGTGACTTTCAAAAGACAACGCAAAGGGTAAACTTATCGGTATAGGTAATATTGGCAATGGTACTACTATGATAAAAGATGTGTTACTAGTTTATGGACTTAAACATAATTTGCTTAGTATTAGTCAACTATGTGACAAGGGATACGATGTTATATTTGATCATGATAGATGAATCATTAAGAATAGTCATGATAGTAGTATTTTTCTAGTTGCATAACTTTTTGAGAATGATTATACTTTCTCTTATGATTATTTTAATTCTAAAAAATTATCTTGTTTGAATGCTTTATCTGAGGATAGTTGATTATGGCATAGAAGACTTGGGCATGCTAGTATGGAGTTAATTTCTAACTTATCTAAGAAGAGTCTTGTACGTGGCCTACTTGATTTGAAATATGTGAAGGATAAAGTATGTGATGCATGTCAATTAGGCAAGCAAGTTAATCATCATTTAAGAAAAATATGCACACGTCCACATCTAGATGTCTTGAATTATTACATCTTAATTTATTTGGGCCTAACTCTGTTGCTAGTTTTGGTGGTAAGATCTATGGATTTGTTATAGTTGATGATTAGTCTAGACATACCTGGGTATACTTTGTTGCTAAGAAAAGTGAAGTTGCTTCTATTCTTGCAAAATTTTGTAAACGTGTTCAAAATGAGAAGCAATGTTCTATTATTATTATTAACATTCGTAGTGATAGAGAAAGATAATTTAAGAATGATAAAGTGGTAAGTTATTGTGATGAGCATGGTTATGCTCACAACTTTTCTGCACCAAGATCACCGCAACAAAATGGTGTAGTGGAAAGGAAGAACATAACGCTTCAAGAGATAGTCAGAACAATGCTAAATGAAAATCGCCTACCAACCTACTTTTAGGCCGAAGCGGTAAGTACCGCTTGTCACGTGGTAAACCTTGTATTAATTCGTAGAGGGTTTAACAAAAGCCCATATGATATCTGGAATGGTAAGACTCCTAATATTTCTTATTTTAAAGTCTTTGGATGCAAATGTTTCATTTTGAATGATAAGGATAATGTTGGTAAATTTGATGCTAATTCTTATTATGGGATTTTCCTTGGATGCACTATTAACACTAAGGCTTATAGAGTTTACAATAAACTTACTTTAGTAGTGGAAGAAACTATACATGTTGTTTTTTAGGAAGTTGATGCATTCTTGTTGAGAAAGGTTTTGGATGATGATGATGCGGATATCTTAAATAACCAAAACCAAGGTAATGATGTATCAAGTGAGTCTCAATAAGAGGAGGAACCTAAGGAGAAGGATTCGACTTTACCAAGAGCTATTAAGACAGTACCTGGACATTCAATTAAGGAGATCATTGGTAATTTCGAAAAAGGTGTAAGTACTCGATCCTCTCTTAGGGATATAATTAATCTTACTTTCTTATCTCAAATTGAGCCTAAAAAGATAAATGAGGTGCTAATTGATGAATCTTGGATTTCCGCAATGCAAGATGAATTAGTTCAATTTGAGCAGAACAAAGTGTGGTGTCTTGTTCTGAGACCAGATTTTCATCCAGTTATTGGTACTAAATGGGTATTTAGAAACAAAAAAGATGAATCTGGTATGATAATTAGAAATAAAGCTAGATTAGTAGCACAGGGCTATAATCAAGATGAAGGAATTGATTATGATGAAACCTATGTTCCTGTTGCTAGACTAGAAGCAATTAGAATGCTACTCGCCTTTGCATGTTCATATAATTTTAAGTTATATCAAATGGATGTAAAGAGTGCATTTTTAAATGGTTTTCTAGCTAAAGAAGTTTATGTGGAACAACCTCCAGGATTTGAAAGTGACAAATTTCCTAATCATGTATTTAAATTTCGCAAGGCTTTGTATAGGTTCAAACAAGCTCTGAGAGCTTGGTATGGGAGACTTAGCCAATATTTGATCAAAAATAATTTTCGAATGGATATTTGTGATATAACACAATTTGTAAAACAAACTGATTTTGATATCCTATTAGTACAAGTGTATGTTGATGATATCATTTTTGGATCTATTAATGAGGATCTTTGCCAAGAGTTTGCTAAGATAATGCAGGTTGAATTTGAAATGAGTATGATGGGAGAGTTGAACTTCTTTCTTGTATTGCAAATTAAGCAAACCAAATAAGGGATATTTTTAAACCAAGCTAAATACACCAAGGAGCTGTTAAAGAAATATGACTTAAAAGGAGCTAAAGAGTACAAAACTCCCATGGCAACGGCTACAAAAATTTAAAAAGACGATACGGATAAAAGTGTTAATGAAAAGATGTATCGAGGTATGATTAGTAGATTGTTGTATTTAATTGCTAGTAGACCTCACATTATGTATAGTGTTTGTCTTTGCGCTAGATTTCAGTCTTGACCTAAAGAATCGCACTTGACTGCGGTTAAGCGAATTTTTGTTATTTAAAGGGGACGACTGACCTAGGATTATGGTATCCTGGGGGTAGTGATTTTAAATAGGTAAGTTACTCCGACAGTGACTTTGCCGGTTGCAAAGTTGAGCGAAAAAGCACAAGCAGATCATGTCATTTGTTAGGACATGCTTTGGTTTCTTGGTCAAGCAAGAAATAGAATTCGATAACCTTGTCTACTACTGAGGCTGAATACATGGCAGCTGGTAACTGTTGTGCTCAAATTTTATATATTAAGCAACAGTTAAATGATTTTGGAATTTGTATGGAGGAGGTCCCGATCTTTTGTGATAATAAAAGTGTTATATGTCTAAGTAAGAATCCTACACAGCACTCACGAACTAAGCACATTGAGATTAGACATTACTTTATTCGTGATCACATTCAGAAAATAGATATTATTATACCTCCGACCAGCTTGCTGATGTTTTTACCAAACCACTAGCAGAAGATCAGTTTGTAAAAATCATTCGCGGTTTGGGTATGGCTAGGCATAATGATATTTGCCTACAGTGAGTTACATGTTTGTTATTTTCTTCTTCCTACTTAAATTTGTTTTTAAAGATGACAAAGGGGAAGAGATGAGTGATGTTTTATTTAGGAGGAGTATTCTAAATTTGTGTTTTAATAAAAGGGAGAAATTTAAAAATTGTGCTTTACTGAGTATTTTTTAAATTATGCATTATTCAAATCATCATTGTGACGCTTTAACGAGTTAAACAACTCGTTCTCGGATTTAGGGAGAGTGTGGTTATATTTAATTTTAAAGAAAACATCAAAGTTAATTGTCATCATAAAAAATGGGGAGATTGTTGATCCCAAGATTTTGATGAACAATTAAGTATTGATGTTTTGGTAAAACTAATGTTTGATCAAGTGTTTCAGTGATTTAAAGTTCCTATAATTAAGATGTCAAATTGAATGGATGCTAAATGAAGATGTCAAATGGAATGGATGCTTAATAAAGATATTAAGACAATGAAGAAGTATTAAGAATTTGAAAAAATTAGGAAAAACAACCCAGGTAAATATTAACTCTTAATATCCCATTTAGGAACACACACATGGCACAAAATGAATCTTATCTTTTATGTGTGTTTTTTGTTAAGTATATTTATTTGCTCCTATGTGAATTAAAAAATAAATAATTTTGAATGACTAAAATGGAATATAAGAATATTAGTGGAGCTTATTTAAATATAAAAATAGATAAAGGGGCGAAATCGTAAAACAAAGTAGGTTAAAAATGAGATCAGAGAAGTGATTCAGAAGGAGGTAGTCCACTAAGGAGTCGACCGAAGAAGGAAGATGAAACATCCTGAATTGAAGAGTCGACTAATCGGTCGACCTATAAAAACATCTAAACTCTTTGAATCTATGAGTCTACTGAGCGATCGACTGGTGAAAGCAAGACAAACTCTCTGAATCTGCGAGTCAACCAAGAGATCGACCTAAGCTCGCTGCGGCAATGGTATGCCTTTCGGCAGTCGACCGAATGTGGTATTTCAGGATATAGTTTGATCCGAATTTAAATCCAAAAGTAGCAATTTTTTGTTAGGATTTAAGAGAGATTTAAGGGATATTCTTAATACTTAAGATATGGTTTATATACTAATTAAATCCTTTCAATATGGTTAATTAAATATTAATGTTTCTCAATTTGGTAATTAAAATGGATTCTACACTTATTTATTTTGATTAAGAAATACTTTGGGGATTTAATTGAGAGTTTTAAAAGTTTTTATTAAGTGAAATTGAACCTAAATGATTTCTTTATGTTATAGAGGGTCTATAAGAGTATTTTATTGTCATGACACTTATAAACTAGTGGTTAGGAGGCTGATTACATATGCCTTTATATAGACTTGTGAATTTTCTAAGTAAAGTTAATCATTCTAAGAGAAAATTAGTTTACATCATTTTGAGAAAGATTTTATAAGAGTTATCATTCTACGATACTATGAGCTATTTTAAGAGTGATTCTGATAATCAACTGTGATTTATTCTTGCTGATACTGGATTTGAAGCTATACTGTTCTAATCATTCTTTCTGTGGATTCCCGGTGAGATCTTTCCATATTATTTATTATTGATTATTTTATTTTGTAAATTAATCTTAGAAATTGTTTTTGATTTTTGAAGAAAATATTCTTTCAAACAATTTCTTGAATCTGATTATGTGCTCAAATTTGCTACCTATATTCTTGTTAAAATTAGATTTCTGTATCTCACATATTTCTATTACTAGTTGAGATATTAATTGAGTTTTTATTTGACTAGGGTGGTAGAAGCTCCGAGTAAGATGTACTTATCAATTTTTGTATTGGTGAGTTGTGATGGATTAAATATCATTGGGGATATTCAATCAAGTGTAGCAGGGTTTTAGTCTTTTCCTGTAAAGAGATTAAGGTAGTTATCCTTCTTGGATAAGAATTGTGTTTTTTGTTGAGTGATTTTGTAACGGTTCAATCTTTATCGGGTAAAAGGATATTTGGAGTGTTTTGATGAGGTTTTGATTCTTGAGCCTAAGTGTTAAAAAGAATTAGGTTATTCTTTAGCTTGTAAAAAGTAGAGGTTCGTCCTTAGCCTGAGAAAAAAAAATTGTAAACGTTGATTCTGAGCCTGTAAAATAATCAGTGTCTGGGTTTGGTTCCTACCTTTAAAGGAATCTTGGTTTTAGTGGGTGCGACCTTCGTGGAGCTTGGGGGATTGGATTAGCCAAGAGTAGCTTGGTGAATCAGTATAAATCTGGTGTGCTACTTTCATAATTTGTTTATTTTTGTTGTTTGGGTGTGTACTTAGATTTATTTTAATTCCGCTGTAATATAAAAATAATAATTAATTTAGGCATCAAATTAATTATTTGATTCATTCAAGTATATTCTGATAATATATTTAATTATCCAATTCACCTCCCTTCTTGGGTATTCTACTGGGCCAGCATTTACAATACCTAGATTGTCAGATAGGTTGAATACCGTTAATGTAAACTAGATTGGATCAAATGCGTATAAGTAAACGAAGTTAATCCTTAGATAATCGAATGTCATATATAATATACTTAGTATTTTAGTTCAATTAGTTATTAATTTAATCTAGTATATACTAAAAACAAAAACCTAAATTGAATCGCCTAAATTAAGTTCGGTTATGCCAATCGTGGTACTTAGCGATAATTTAATCCAATCCCTATGGATGTGATAACCCTTCTCATTCACTATTCTATAAACCTTAACCCGTACACTTGCGGTGAAAGTAGCGACATAATATTCCACTACCACCATCCTCTCCACTGGAGCCGGGCTCTCCGCATCCACAAGCACCGACGCTGACCTCGCGGGGGCCAGGGTTATAGGCCTCCTAGGAGGTACAGCTATGCCTACCAGTGTTAACCTCGTGGAGGCTGCTTGGGGTGTCGACTGGGCAGGGGTGTGTTCTGCCCTCTAACTTTTCCTGCCGGGCTGTGAGCCTTGGCCGGCAGTCTCCTGCTCAGCTTATTGAGGAGCCCCTCCAACAGATTCTTGCTCGGTCTTCTCTATAGCCAACCTCTGCATGGCCTCAATATTGATAACTGCGAAGAAAACAGGCACGATCCGAACAGAAATCAGAAAAAGCCAGGTGTAAAGTCAAGATGTAGTTCCCAACTTTTGATTGAATGATTTTGTTAAGTCGACGTAATTCAATCCCGATTGATGGAGGATGTTTATTAAAGATGGAAACCAAACCCGTATGTGGGTTTCCTATGTATCTCAGATAACTGAGAATCAAATCGGCACGTAGTTCGTTGTTGATTGAGTTTTTATTAAAAATGGCGACTGAACCCGTATGTGGGTTGCCTATATATCTCAAATTATTGAGAATCAGGTCAGCACGTATTTCAACCCTAATTTAGTGATTTGATTGAACTGTTTATGATTTGGGTATTTCATTTTACGTTGTGAGACGAAATAAATGTTGTTTCCATCAGTTAATCCTAAATTTGGTGAAATATGCACTAGGCTAAGACTAGGACAATGATACGACAAGTTCCATTAGGGAATCTAATCCGACACTTCCTATTGTGTGATTTGTGATCATTGATAGTGTAAAATATGCCCCAGCATATGGGCTGGAGAGGAGACTGATCATCTTCCGGATTGAGAACCTAAGTCAGTTAGTCTTGCTATTTGTTGGAGGTGATAAAAATGAATTTGGGATTATTTATGTAAATCCCCGAATACACTTGCTGACATGCTTATTTTTTCATTTGAAAAGGATTTTTTGAAATGTGAAGTTAATTCTTTAGGATTTTTTTTGCCCATTTGTGTAACACCCAGGCCTTTTAATTCTTATGATACTGATGATTATTTTACAAGTTAAATTTAACTGTTAATTTTACTTAATTGTGAAATTGTTTTACTTGATTTCGATTCGACCCTTTGGATTTGATACTCTTTCGATTTGACCTTAGTTGTGATTTAACTTCTACTTTTCTTACCTTTTATGATAATGCAACCTGAACTAATTTGACAAGGCCTAAAGAGTTACTTTGTGCCTATTTTTTGGCACTCCACACGTCTAGAGGTAAGGTTATAGTTCTTTAATTGTCTAGTTTAAATGGGTTAGATATAAAATTTTAAAAATTGGAAAAAGTTCATTTTTAACAAAATAGGGGGGGGGGGCAAAGTCTAATTTCTGCATCCCTGCACATTGGACAATGCACAAGGATGACTTATAACTATCAGACAGGCCAATGGCCTATCTGTTACAAAAGAAACAGAAAGAATGAGAAGGTGAATAGTTCTCGCATGTGTTTTTTGTTACAAAAGAAATAGAGAGAAGGAGAAGGTGAATAGTTCTCGCACGTGTTTTCTTTAAATTTTTGCTACTTTCTCTTGATCTTCTTCACGTTTATATCCACCCAAAGTTATGTTCATGATATATAGATTATTTCTCACCTATTTTCTCAAATATTGGATGACTTCTAAACCCTAAAGTTAGGGTTTTCTCATTTTTTGAAAACCCAAATATTTTCAAGAACTCGTGCATTCTCTTTGTATTTTGAGTTTGTATACTAAATAAAATGCATGAATTTGAGTTTATTTCATAGTTTAAAATAGAAATGAGTGGTGTTCTTCCCTATCCCAAGTGAAGTGGCGTTTTTAGCTTCTTAGGGTGGTGCAATATCACTTTGTTTTCTTGTTCTTATGCATGTATACTATGTTGGATCATGTTTAGAAGTTAAATTATGTATCAATTTTGTTTGTTAAGTGTTCATGTACATGGATAAATGTTCTTGGGCATTTTTGAGCAATTTGTTTCACATTTCCATTTTAGGGTAAATGTTTTTTGAAAATTAGTTTGGAAGGTATGTCATTTCAATGGTTGTGATCTTCTTATCATGTGAAAACATCATAGAAAATGACATTTTCATTATTCAAAGAGAGAAAATGGGTAAATGTTTTTTGAAAATTAGTTTGGAAAGTATGTCATTTCAATGGTTTTGATCTTCTTATCATGTGAAAACATCATAGAAAATGACATTTTCATTATTCAAAGAGAGATTTTTTTTTTTTTTTTGTTTCTTAGATTCTACAATGTTATCGTCCATACTCTTAGATTGATAGTTTAATTTATCTATTTCTTGAAATACCATGGTTTCTTTAAATACTATTTATTTAATATTTCAATGTTTCTCCAAAGTGAGATGGGTTTGCAAACTTGGCATATCTCACTTTTTAGGGGCAGGAGGTTTGAACTTGGTGGTGGTGGAATATTACGTCGCCACTTTCATCGGAAGTTTATAGGTCAAGTTTTAGTATAGATGAGAATGAGTAAAGGTTGTCGTATCTACAAGGATTGGTTTAGATTATTATCGAGTTCCACAATTGTCATAACCTAACTCTATCTAGGCGATAAAAATGTAGTTTATAATTAATTAATACTAATACTAAAATACTAATTATACTAATATTATTATAATGATATGTTTAGGGAAAATATTTTCTAGGGATTAACTTCATTTACAAAAATGTGTTTGGTCTCATTTAGTTTACAATAACGGCGTTCGATGTATCTGACAATCTCTATATCGTAAACTCACTTGCCACCTCTATCAAGTGTAAGATGAGTGAATATGAGACTTTGCGTCAACGAAGAAGTCCTCCTTAATGTCTTAATGACACTAGGTCACATGAGTCTTGTCCCAACGTCATTGATTGCACGCTTTCTAACTCCCTCTCGGGTTATTAAATCATCGTGTTGTGTTTACCCTAGTCTGAATTCGGGGTTACCTCTCCCGAGTGTCAAACCTCGTACTCTCTAATTATATAAACAAGCATAATATCAAAGAATAATGGTAAACAAAATCAAAATAGCGAAGAACAACCATTAACGAAACACAACTCAAACAAACAACGATTTCATAAAATATATTAATCCCTAAACAAAATCTGTTCAACTCATGGTCATAACCATTTATAAAATGAAAACTAAGCTAAACATGCTCAACAAGCTACCAAAGTTAAGAAAATAAAAAGGTAAATGGAATAACTTAGCTGTAGTCCGAAGATTTGCCGCTAAAATTGTCCAACAATCGCTTCTCTTTAATTGCAACATGTTCTTCTCCTTAGGAATTGATTGAGCACTCCCCAAAATACTCTCAAAATATTAGGAACCCTAAAGGGTCTTCTATGGCTAGGGGTTGAAAAATGAGAGAGAAGAATGGATTGAATAGGGAGCAAAATATCTAAAAATAAATATTTAACAGCTGTGCAGAGTGACCGCCGTGGCGGTGGGTTTGCCGGTTAAGTCACGGCATAGGCGGTGGACTCGGCGATGGAATCATGGACCATCTTGTTCCTTCACTGCCTCGGCGGTGGGATTTCAATTACATTTTGGTCCTTCTCTTCATATTGACTGCTGCGGCGGTGGTCTGGGCGCTGCGGCTGTGGGTTGGTTTTCAGAATTATGCCTCTATGCTTGTTTTACCACCGTTCTTGGTCCGATTTGATCATTTATGATCCGTTTTCGTGCCTTTTCACCCAACACACCTGATTTATACAAAAATACATAAAAAAAATATTAAAACGTAATAAAATTTAATAAACATACTAAAAAACTAATAAGCTCGGTTTGGAAATAGATACGTAATTTACTCCTATTACTTGGTTTTCTTGATTTTACCTTAGTTTAAGTAATGAGTGACATGGATTTAGTTTAAATAAGGTAAAACATACAAGTTTTTTTTTTTTTTTTTTTTGTTTTTTTAGGGATGGACTCATTCCCTTGCCCCTAGTGTTAAGCCAATGATAGATCGTTAGAGATTAGTTTCGGCCAACCACGAGTGTTTCTTTGGGACAATGGTAGCGGTGAGTTCGATTCATCTTCCAGAAGTTGAATAATAACCCTAAAAATTCCAACTTTATCCTTAAGTCCAAAACCCTAATGATAGAACTTGATTCTTTCTTTTCTTTCTTAGACTGTACTATGTCAGCAATAGGTTCTTCAGGTGGTGGTGGCCATCATGCTTCATGTTCTCATGGGAAAGGCAAATCCCTTTACCCCACTTAGGGGGAGTGCTTTAAAGCTTTCTCAAGGTCGGCCTAAGGTATCGGCACTTAGGATTTTCGATGATGTACCTGCCCCTTCCTCTTCTTTCGCTGAGGAGATGTTAGGAGAGCCTCAAGTTGGTGACCGATCAACTACTGGTTCATTGGGTGCTTCTATGAGTCATGAGCATAGCGGCCCTTCTGACGCAATTGAAATGGCGGCAAATCAAGACTACTTTCCTCTAAGGGCGAGGTGCGTGATCGGGGCATTCCCGATGATTTCCTAGGAGACTATTTTGAGCTTGGTGATCCTATTCCTAGACCCTTTCATGATAGAGCCCTCACCTTTAACGCGATGCGGCTTCAGCCGATAGTGATCGAGGATCAGTCCTTAGTAGGAGATATTTACGGTCATCTTTCTATATACCTTTATTCTACTTAGGTTCTTTACTAAAACGTTTCTTAATTTACCTTTCTTTCTAAAAGAACAACGTCTTATTAACTTGCAGGTTGATTTTTGTATAAGTTGACCCCCGTTGTAATGAGAATTTCAGGAGGTCATGGCTATATATTTATATCTTCTACTCGAGGAAGATCTAGTCTATCGCTTCTTTCTTCAATGACGTGGTTTTTGGGGCCGATGCTCCTTGATTAGGGGATGATTACTGGAGTTTGCTTCTGAGGACGAGCCATTCTATTGAGGCAGACATCATGGGTGGAGGCAGAAGATCTCCTGGGTAAGATTTCGATAGAGGCGAGGAGTGGAGAATGCATTAGACAAAATTGCCTATTTGATAAGTCGACTTTCATGACCCCTACTCCGGAGGACCCAGAGTTGAGGGATCAATATTGTCAGGTCTTCTTGCTTCTAAACTTTGGTGGCACTTTATGACTTCATCGTGTTCCACCGTCCCTCTTCATTTTGTTGGGACTTTGAGCGATTTAGATAGCTTGACAGAGTTTGACTTGGGGACCTTTACATTCCCAACCTTCTGAGCAAGCATGCAATCTCGTGTATCGACTCGAGTTGGTAGCGTAACTAGTTTTTAGCAGTTTCTCCCCGTGAGTTTATATTTCTCTTATATCTTTATATTCTTTTATATCTCTCAATTACCTTTGTTTCTTCTATTTTTTTCTCGCATTATTGGTCATATGTGTATCTTCCCTCCTATCGCTACCCCACTCTATTTTAGAGCCCGTTGGGCGAAGTGGCATCACTCAGTCTTAGAGGAGGGTTATTTTTTCTGAGACCCTGTGGTGGCCCGCATTTAACTAGAGTTCTTGATGCGTGCAGATATTATCTGGAAACCATATAACTGTAACTCTCATTGGGCCGACATGCTTCCTGGGAGAATATTATTGGCTCGGCATTGTATTTTCGTAGGGAAAACTTCTTGGTAGCTATCCATGGGCGAGAAAGTTACACCTCAAATTGCGGGTGAGCTACACTAGCCTCCTGATCCTTCAATCGTGCGATTCAAAACTTATGCTGACTTTGTTGATCTTGAAAGACTCAATCCAGAGGCTCTTGCAAATATGTTGGTTGCTCCATTGGTTTCCGAGTACACATATCTCTAGTGGTTTTCATGATTGTCGATTGGCCTTCAAACGGACATAATACACCTGATGGGTGGTACTTTGTTAGGCCATAGGGTACTGACCTTCTAGATGAGTCATAGCGATGAGGTTGTGGTTTCGTCTACTAAACTTTTTTCCAGTAGAGTTGAGATACATGTTCTTAGAGAGGAGTACGAGCAGCATTGTCGGTATAGTGAGGATTTGCAGCGAGAGGTCATCAAACTTCTTGCATTATTATCCAATCATCTAAATCCAGTTCCTCATCCTTAGGATCACACGGATACTCCTGGTATAGTAGAGTTTGCGACTAACTTGGAGGCTTCTATTCTATTTGCTAAGCCGATCCCACCAACTGGGGGTTGAGGAGAGGGTAAGGACTAGCCCATACCAGGCCCTTGATAAGTGCATATATTTTTTTTTCTTTTCTTGTACATTTATATTTCTTGGTCATGTATTGTAGTGGATAGAGTTGTATATCTATCATTTTTGGATATGTATTGTAGTGGATATAGTTTTTACATTTTATTCAAGATGGATATATACGTATTTTTATTTCTTTATGTATACCTCTTCTTATTTATTATTGTATTTATGCATGGGATTTATCTGTCTTACTTCTTTATATTTATTATCAATGTGGTGGAATGTTGGTAGTGTAGATACTTATCTTATCAAAAGACTTTTCTTACTTATTATATTATTAGCATGTATTTCTTTAAATCACCCTATGCTAATATCTTTCCTAAAACATAAATAAACCTAAATATAATAAGACAATTTTATGCATGAATTTTTCTTATCATCTTAGGATATCATGTTGGGCTATTTAGGGCATCGCCCTCCTTCTCAGGTTAAGAAGAATAGATCGGTTCTCTTTTTTACCGAAAAGAGTCGATCCCCTGGTTGCACTGGTGTGATGTCATAGGCAACCAAAAATAAAATCCTACTCCTAAATATGAACTGTAGTAGTGTGAGCAGGTATAATTTCCACAGAGAGTGCCTAGCCTAAATTTGTGCTATGTGAACAAGGATTGGGAAGGGGGGGGGTTTGATTATAGGATAGCAAAACTAATTAAATTAATAAGAATTTTTTTTTTTGCAAACTTAATACCGAGATTCAATCAGAAAACACACCTTGGTTTAAGTCAACACTCACCTTCGGAATTTCATAACTGTTCATCGATGCAAGTATAAATCAATTGACATATTGAATATTCACCGTTGGAATTATTTTCCTATCTCTGCTTACTTGTAGTTAATTAGAAAATAAGCGATCTACTCAACCCTAACTACTAAACAACCTAATACAAGCGCCAAAAGTTTAATCTAGTAACAGTATTAAGAATTATAGAGATCGATGAAGCTAAACAAAACAAGCACAAGAGATTGTATTTAATTTAGTTGAGTATTCTTCTTAAGATTTAATAATTTTTGACGCAGCAAATAATTAAATCTTAGTTGCTTCACAGATTAGAGGGATCAAACAATTACGGATTTGATATCTAAACGAGCAGTAGATTGTAATGAATAATAAACTAGTATGCCTCCTAGCAATTAAACGAAACAATCATGAACATAGGCACATAAGAATATCCAATACCCAAAATATAAATTGAACAATGAAAATAAATTAGATCTCACAGTTTTATTGAATCTGAGGCTTTAGTTTCCTTCGACCAACAGAAAAGACTTAGCCACACAAGGCCATGGGAGTTTACAAATTAGAAAAGAGAAAAGAAAGAAGAGAATGAGTCCAAGGTGCTCCCCGGTTCCCTAGCCACTGTTGGAGTCTATATTCTCCAAAAAAAAGAATGAAAAGGAAACTAATAAATTCCCCCCCAATTCCTTACTAAAATTGTTCTCAAATTCCCTAAAAATAATGATAATATCTAATGGACTTTAATGCCAAATGTAACGGATCACCCCCCTTTGAATGAAATATCTTGCATCAACTTCTTTTTTTTTTACACTTTTGACCCCTCCTTTCTTGCATTGGTAACGGCTTGGTTCCATAGATTTCAATGACCATTTAATGGTTATATATTGATCATCAAACCAGGTTAGTTCGCGGGTCAGGGTCGAGTCGCGGATTGGGTTTTCGGTTATCTCTATTTTTCTTCAAATTGGACCATCAGCAGTGCAGGTACAACCACTTCAAGCTCAATTTCAACCATGATATAATCTGATTCTGGAGAAACACAAACATGAACGTTGTATATCTCTTTCGTTTATTTCCATATCATCTTGAATCACCTAAAGCGGAGTTCAGACGTGAAAGTTATGGTCTGATTACAAACATGTGTCAAAACTGCCTAAAACATGCAATTTATTCCATTGTGCTCCAAACGCCTTCATTTGTTTCCTAAATTAAAATTTAAGTTTAGTGATTTCAATTAGGCACAAAATAAGTATAAAATACTAAGTATAAATAAATAAATATATAGACATTTATGCACTTATCATGCACTGTTTCTTCCCAAAAAATGGGGAGACCTAGCAACGTTAAAGCTCAATCTGGATAGGTAGGACCATTTTTGAACAGTTATTCAATTTTAAAATTGAATTTAAAATGTACTTAACAAACCTCACTTTTTGGCATATGTGTGAATAATGTGTTTTCTTTGAATGAAGTTACTCTAGGATGCATCTTCTAGAGTTGTTCGCCTCAAGTTCTCTGTTGGTGATATTTTAATTGCTTTGAATTACTCACAAGTACAGGAGGTCATGTTTTAATAGAATAGTGATGAGTAGGGTTGTTGTATCCACAGGGATTGGTTTAAATCATCATTAAGTACCACGATTTTCGTAACCTAACTTTATTTAGGGGATCGAATTTTAGGTTTTTTTTATAAAAATAACTAAACTAAACTAAAATAATAACTAATTAAACTACAATACTAGAATAACTTACATGGGAATAGATTATCTAGGGATTAAATTCGTTCCACTTATACGTGCTTGATTTAATCTAGTTTATACCAACGGTCATTAATCTATCCGACAATCTTGGTGTTTAAAACTCATTCACTACCTCTCCCGAGTGTAAAGTGAGTGAATATAAAATCATGTAAACACCGATATCCCTATCTAGCATCTAAATTATTACATCAGTCTTGCCCCAACCTCACGGATTGCACACGTCCTAATAATCTCCCGAAACATTAGAACGTCGTATTGTGTTTAAACCCTAGTCTGAATCTAGGGTTACCTCTCCCAAGTGTTAAACCTTGTATTCTAAAGTCAAGCACAATATCATAATAAGCATAATATGGAAGTAATAGAACAGTAAACACAATCGAATAGGGATGAACAACCGTTAACAAAACAAAGATGTACTCAAACAACATACTCGTGAACTACATCAATCCCTAAATAATAAACGTTTAGATCATGACCATAACCAAATATTAAACTAAAAATTATCTATACATTATCAAACAACCAACAATATTTAAGAAATAAAGAGAGAAACAAGGGAGAATAACTGATATCTGAAGAATGGATGATTCCATGTCCATAAAATCCACTCCGATCTTATTTCCTCTTCTCTAATTGATGAACTCTCTTGCTTGGTCTGATCTTAGAGCTCCCAAAAACTCCCAAAAAATGTTCTAAGTGTGAGTGGGGATGGGTAGATACAAATAGGGGTCGACAATATCCTAAAAATATCAAGAAAATGCATTGCCAAATGTTGCTTGATCGCTGTAGCGATGGGGAGTCAGTAAGGCATCTGCCTTTTTATCGCTGCAGCGAAGGATGGTCAGTGGCCCTCTAACCATTCATCGCTAGAGCGAGCAATGTGCTCACCGCAGCGATCAAAGGCTAGTGGCCCTGTGATGCTAGCACTGCAGTAATGAATCTATCTAGTGAATAGGCTGCAGGATCTCCTCTTTTATCTTTTTTCAACGTTTCTCCACCGACATCCTACGGATGAACTCGATTTTCAACCGTTTTGGTCCCTAACACCTGATTTACATAAAAATGAATTAAAACACTACAAGAACACTCAAAAATTACCAAATTTGTCTTGGAAATATATAGATAAATTCAACCTATCATTCTCCTTCCACCAGTTGAGCTAATTCCTTTTGTATGATTGGTTGGAGGCGTTGACTTTGACCGAGAGAGCATTTATACGATCCACCCTTGAGTATATCATGGAGCTTCACTGGGTTATAGTAGATGGGAAACTCCTTTGGAGTTTGGTATGCCTTTAGATTCTGATGTCGTCATGTTTTCGCCTTAGGATGATTGAGTTGACTTCATGTCTAGAGGAGGTATTCTTTTTGCTTGGACTTCTCCTATTAGGGAAGATTCTTCGCTTCCCGCTATCGTCGTTGAAGACTTGACTGTTGCAGGTTCTGGGTTGAAAACAGTAGCACTTACAACTTCTCCAGAATGTCGACGAGAATTCCTTGGAGTTTGATATAGCCTAGAGGTGGTTTTCAATTGATTATGGATACCAGTGCTAAGGGAATATGTGGAGTAGTTACGAGGATTAGCGTGAGTGCCGAATGATCGTGGTTGTTGCTTTGTTGTTGCAGGAAATACTATTCCCTAGGAATGGAAGTGATCTCTTAGGTCGGGCGATCCTCTTGGTTGAGAGGATGTTATCTGATTCATCTTACTTGATAATCCCTCTTATAATGGCAAAGTTATACTAGTCACTGACTGCTTATCAGGCTGGTGATCATTATTTTTTTGGGAGTTGCGCACTATTGTAGATGTGGCTTATCTCCCATCTGATTGGGCTACCTGTGATGACTTGGTGCTTAGAGGAGTCAATAATAGATTAGTTGTCTTCTCAGTTTCCTTTGATCACACAACAACTAGGATATTCTCCAGACTAGGTGTTGCTTCTTGTGGAGATGGCTAGTTTAGGCATAGTGTGGACTACTAGACGCACAACGTCGATTGGCATTTTCTTGGATTGTGTAGATCTAACATTCATTCCTCTTCTTGGATTCTGAGGTTGTGTCCCTTACATTCCTAGTTGAGTGCTTCGTCAGTTTGGCCGGACTCAGCACATTCCCTTGGTCGATGGCACAGTTGTAGCACATTTTACTTTCTAGTTTAGGGATTAGGCTCAAGATGTTGCGGCCTATGCTCAATAGGAGCGTCATCACTTGAATTCTAATGGGATGAGCTTTTTAACTCATCCCTCTACAGACACAGAGTACATGGTCTCAATGGACCCTCACTTCCACTCAGTGATCTCACATTCTATCAAGATATCTATGGTTGAGACTCCTTCTTCATCAATAGGAGATGTTCTGTCTACTTCAGATTATCCTTTCACTTTCACGGAGGAAGAGTTTGCTTGGTTCTGCTCTTGTTTAGAGGATCTAAATTATATGATATCTCTGCATTCGTCCTTTACTTTCTGATTGTCACTTATCTGATGCTTTCGATAAGTCTATTTGTATTTTGTTTTTACTGTACTTGAAACACTAGTAGTTCTACCTAGTATCTAGTTTGTAAAGTTTCATATCTTTGTTAGCTATTTTAATTTGTCTTATGTAAATGTTACATGGCTTATCATGTCTTTTGTGATTCCATTGTTTTAGAGTTAATTTAAATACCCTTTGCCTTTTTCCATCCTTAGGCAACTTTTGTTGTCTTGATGAAATGGGAAAAAGGTTACTGGTGCATTATTAGGCTTTCTATTGGGCTAGAGAATCTTGATAATAAGAACACCTATCTTCTTTTAGATGACATAAACGTTTCTTCCCTATAACACTTTTCATCTTTTTGGTACTTTTGTTCTTCTTTATCCAATTTTTCAATCTTAGGGTAGTACATAATCTTAGGTTGATTTATATCGCTTTTGTTCCTACATTCCCTTTAGTTTAGATTTTAGTGTCTTGAATTATTGTCCTTATCGCACCTTTGTATATTTCTCTCTTTATCTCTTACAGGATTATTTAACTAAATCATGTTTTTACTTCCATATTTTGGTATTCAAACATTGGTTTGCTGTCATAATTTTTTAAACTGGATTTTTTTTTTGGAATATGGTTAGTATAATTTTAGTAGGAATTTGGAACAATCACATCAGTAATTTGTCATCGCGAATCGTCTAGTACAGATCCATCAAGTTTCAAAATTTGAATTTTTGCTAAGATTGTTATTTGGATTACCTAGGCCATGTATGATACCTGAGGTTTCTTCGATGGCTCTACTTTATTTCTTCTGTATTTAACTGAGGGGAATGGAATGGGCCTTCCCAAGATGACTTAGAGGATGGAGAAAATAAGTGATGGAGAAACAAGTATTAGTGGATAACGACTAAGAAATGTTATTCTATCCTGGTAGTATTGGGAGAATTATTATGTTTATATATATATAATCAAATGGGATCATCAGATTGGAAGGGACTCCAATCGAAACATTTATTGCCAACCACCAGGCCGTAAGGCTTTCTAAGGGGATGTTTTCGATTTATATTCCCAACTCTTAGAAAGAGCCGCTGTAGCGAGGTTTGGGTAGTGATCCTGGTCTAGTTGGCCTAAGCCACTAGGTGTTGAGACACCCCTACAACTTAATACTCATATTGTATAGAGAGCATAATTTACTTGATCATTTTCGTATAACCACTCAGTGATTAAATATGTTTTGAGAACAATCTTTATTGTATTATTTTCTTTACTCTTAACATGTGCTTTCAGGATTTTACATTTTAGAGATTTATGGTAATTTGAGTCAGTCTCGAAGTTATTGTTTATTTCGCCCCTATCCTGGCTACGTTTCCATTATCCGCTATTATCTTAGTAAAGGCTCATTGTCTTCTTCCAATCTTGATCATCTTCAATATTACAAGGTTCCTCCAAAAAAAAAATTCTAAGTAGGTTTCCATGTGCTTTTGAATTGGTTATTTCAAGGTAAAATCCTAGTATGTATTAGTTTATCCTCCTTTTGTTATCTGCCTAACCTTTCAAGAATTTTTCTCTGGTAGGGTCAAGTTATAAGTCTTTGTCTATCATCCTTCGCATCATGAATCTTCTAGATATTTACTCTTTTTATTTCGGTTGAGGAGGTCTTTTTTACTTCCTCATGGTTCCTTAGACACTCCGGGGTTGGAACTTATGTAATGATTCCAGAATAAGGTTCCTAAGTTTTCCTCCTAACTTTCTTAGATTTATTTTCAGTATATCACCATCGTTTGGTTTAAACAAGACTTTTCCTTTTAATATCACTTTGGATTATGTTACACTTTATAGTTGGAATCGTATTTATCATAACCTTAGCCTTTCCATAGTGTATAAATTATGATAGACATGTCAACTGTTGAAGGCTGGAATTAAAAATTCGAAACAAGCTTTAGGTAGATAAAAATGTACTTTATAATAGTAGGGTTATACGTAAGTCAATTGCGGACATCATCTAAACACCAAAATTCCTTACTTAAGGAAAACTAGGAAAAGCAAAAATCTAGATAGATATCAAAATACATTTTAGCCTACTACCCCCCCTCCATCTTGGCTTAGTTCACGATTCCATTAACATTGATCACCCCATTTCAACTGAGGTTTTCGATATGGTTTTACAAAGAGTAGCATGAATTAGTATAATGACCTATTCCTCCATAGTAATACTCGCAGAAGGCATTTGGGTTGGACTGTGGAAAATATGGGTTAGGTAGGTAGAGAGGAGGGGGTGTTAGCAGGTTGTCATTAAGGCATTGGTGGTATATTTAGGAGAGTGGAATGGGAAGTACGGTGATTTTTCCACGTTCCTGAGAAGCTTAAATAGGTTTACGAGTAGCAGGGCTAAAGGCTCGACACTTAGGGTATGTACGTTTTTTAGTAGAGGTTGGGTATAGATGTCTATTCCTTGTAGTGTTAGACTGGCTCCTAGGCATAAATTGTCCTATTTCTTTGATGGTTTGACCCAGATTATCGATTTGATCCCATATTTTGGATATCTCTGCCTGGACTAAGTCTTATTTAGGGACCTCTTCTTCGAATTGATGATAAGCCAGTGCTTTAGTCATTGGTTCTATGTTATTAGTCCAATCATTTCCTAAGTTTGCTTTGTCGTTAGTGTCATCTTCATACTCCTCTTCTCATTTGATGTCGAAATTGTCGACTTACTTCATAGTCTCTGAATAGGTTACCCAATAGGTTTTTTTACAGTTTCCCATGGCGATCCATTCTTCGTGTGGGGGTTTACGGTCATGTCTCCATACTCCAAGGTTACCAAAGTTGTTACATGGCATCATTTTTGCTATTAGGCCAGAGGATTCGTCTTCATAGGTCCTAGTTAGAGACATAGGTTTTTGTTTGATTTTTCTAATATGGGATTGGTATTTAATAGCCTTATTAAATGCATGCTAGGTGGGGAACTGGATTGGTTGGATTCGGTAACCATTGGTTAATTCTTAAGTAACTTGGTTCCTTCCCTTAGATATTTTGTAGGAAATATATAGGAAATTTCTTAGGCATTTAATTCTCTTTAATGAGTTGTTAAATATTTGGTTGGGCCCTTGATTTGATGGTCTTTGATTGTAAGTCATGATGACTTTAGTTCGATTGATTTGGAACCGAGTCCTAATCCTTAGTTACTTTGAATAACTTGGACTTGTTACGACATTTCTATCACTTGATTAAGGTCTTTTGGCTTTAATTTATGGATATTAACACTTTAAACAAGATTTTAATGAAATATTGTTGGTGTCAGATAGACGAAAACGACGATAGTAAATGTATCGGGATCAAAGTAGGTAACAGAGGTATATTGGTGAAATTTCCTATAATTAAATGGTAGTAGCTAATTTTTAACCATATTCAAGGTGATAAAAAACATCCTTTAATAAAGTCATCTTAGTCCCCCTTTAACTTTAGGAATTTCAAGGTGGACCCCAAATTTTTACTTAACCGAATTCAGTTAAATTTAACAGCTTTGTGTTGTATCTTATTTTTTGGGGTTTTTTTTAATGAATTATCCAGTGTGATCTAAGGTAGAAATTCATTCCCTTTAAACCTCAGTTTAAAGTTTATCTAAACTTATACTTTCAATTCGATATTGTCTGGGTGGGACAAAATACAGTGTCAACACATATTAAAAGTGATTTCATGAAAATAAACATTTATTATTGGTATTATAGTCCCCCTTAACTTTAGGAATTTCAAGGTTGACCTGAAACTTCTACTTATACAGAATTTAGTTAAATTAACCTTTTAATGCTTTCTTGTATTATTATTTTATTTTTTATTTTTTGTTTTTTTGCTACTTTTGTAGTATCCAATGTAATTTAAGGCAGAAATTCATTCCCTTCGAACCTCAATTTAAAGTTTATCTAAACTTGCATTTTCGATCCAATATTAAATAGGCAGGACAAAATATGGTGTCTACAGCTACACCTCTTTGTGATGCGAGTTCACTCATGGACAAAGAAGGAGACACAAAAGTTTTGTTCCGCGAGACATGAAAATTTAAAGATAGGAAATTTAAATTGACTAAGCAAAGTTAGGAATGTTCTTGTACATTGCTACATCTACCCTATGAAAGCAGTAAATAATTTTTTAAAGGATGGAAACAACAGATCTCAGAGGATTACTAATGGGTAAATATGGTGACAAACTGACCTAACCACTCCACCTTACTAAAGGATGATGACAAATCGATCCTAGAGGATTACTCTGCAGTGTATGGAGACTGTCGTCATCTCTGTAGTTTCCTAAGTAGGGGGGATATGCAACCCGCCATATTGTCCATAAGATTGACTACATTCCTTATCTGCAAGTAAGGAATCTTTTCAAATAAGGGTCAAATGACCAATCTTATAGGATTACGCCGTAGTGTATGGAGAATGATGACTTATTGTCATCTCTGTATGCAACCCACCGTATTATCCATAGGGTTGACTACATTCATTCTCTACAAGTAAGGAATCTTCTTAAATTAGGGCTAAATGGCCAATTCTAGAGGGTTACGCCGGCAGCGTATGGAGAATGATAACTTATCGACTCATCGTCAACTTTGTAGTTTACTAGGTAGGTGGGGATATGCAACCCACCATATTATCCATAGGATTAACTATATTCCTTCTCTTTAAGTAGGAAATCATCTCAAAGAATGGCCAAATGACCATTCCTAGAGGTTTACACTAGTAGCGTATAGAGAATGACGACTTATCAACTTATAGTCTTTTCCGTAGTTTCCTTGGTAGGCAGGGATATGCAACCCACTGTATCGTCCATAGGATTAACTATATTACTTCCTAAACAGGCAAGTAATTTTCTTAAATGTCGTAAATAAACCTTATCCAAGAGGAATACGCGGACAGCGAATTGAGAATAATGATTTATTGACTTATCGTCATCTCTATAGTTTCCTAGGTAGGCGGGGATATGCAACCCACCGTATAATCCATAGGAATAACTACATTCCTTCTAAAATAGGAAAAGAATTTTCTCAAAAGTACTGATAAACCTTGTCCTAAGAGGATTATACCAGTAGCGGATGGAGAATGACGACTTATCGACTCATCATCATCTCCCAGTTATGACCGTACCCATAAGGATTTCCTACATATCTCAGATTATTGAGAATCAAGTTAATGTAGTTTTAATAGGAAAGGTAAACTAGGATTGGGTGGAAAGGTTCCAGGTTAGAGAAACCAATTATAAAGTGTCTTTTCAATCTGAGACTAAAGTTGACAGTAAAATAGTAAATTAGATAATGATTGACTATATTTATTTTTAGTTGGCTTGACTGCCATTAGGGCCTGTACATATATAAAACTAGTTAAGAATCAGTTCAAATATAGTTCAGACTCTTAATATAAATCCTTATCTGGTGGAAAGGGTTCTTGGTTAGAGAAATTGAATCTTGGGTCATCATATCAATGCACGATTGAAAATGACTGAAAGGATTCTTACCTGAAAAATCCCTCGGGAAAACTCAACACTAGGTGGAATGTCATGGCCACATCCCACCTGGAACTGCCAATGAGGACTAGAAACTTCCCGTGAGACGTTTACCTCGGATAAAATATTCCCCAGACGTAGATTGGAGCTCCGTGATGCTTGTTTCTTTTTCAAGGATTATGGATTTTAATTCTTAAATTTCAAATTTTTCCCCAGTCGTAGCTGGGGCAAATCTTATCAAAAAATCTTGACAGAGAAACCTGATATAATATTCCCCAACTCCAGTTGGGGCGAATCTTATCACAGAATCTCGACAGAGAAACTAGATATAATGTGCCCCTGCTTTAGTTGAGGCACAAGAATATGTCCTGGGCATTCTGGAGAATGTGACAAAACCCACATGGGTTGCCCATATATCTGGAACTGAGTACGTAATTTTTAATGTCCGATTGAGACTAGAGACCACATTAGTTATTTTTTATCTCATCATGTTTTTATTTTGACAATGACCATTTGGATAACAAAAACCCACCTGGGTTATCTGCATATCCTAATTTCTTAGGTCAAGAATCAGGTCGAAATGTAGTTCGACCCTCGCTGCGATGATTTTTCAAATTGTCGATCGAACCCACAAGAGTTGCCTACGTATCTAGAGATGCACCCTGATACAAGGCTGAGGAAATATCGTAAAGTTAGATACTTCTCTGATTTCGACCGGACCTGCTTCGTTTTTTTTGTACCTTGGTTGATTACTAAAGATCAGGTCGAGACATAGTTCTGAACTACTTCAATTCCTCTTTTTTAATTTGATGATTGAACCTTGTAAAGGTTGCCTATATATCCCTGTTTTCATAGGGAATTAGGTCGACACGTAGTTTATCTCGATGATGATTGATTTCTATTTATCAAGGCATTTTATTTTACGTCGCCAGACAAAAATGAACGTTGTTTCCATAGTGAAATCCGAATAGGGTGAAATATGGCCTAGTCTCTTATTAGGGCAGTGATTGGATACGTTTCGTTGGTTAATCTAACCCGACTTTATTTATTGTGTGATTAGGATTTTTATCAATGTAATATATGCCCCAGCCTAGGTCTGGGGGGGGCTGATTAGCTACTGTATGAGAAGTTAACTCAGTTCATCTCACTATTTGTCAGAGATGATGAAAAATGAATTCAAGATCACTGTTGTGAATCCTTGAACACGCTTGCCGATATTTTGAATGATGGTGACGTAAAAGGATTTTTGTTTTTTGGAAATCAATGCTAGGACTTGTTTACAAGTGTAACACTTGAGTTATTTATTTTATCATCAAGTCTAAATAAAATTGGTAAAAACATTCACCTGTAGTGTCAAGGCTTATAGATCAATTATTGGAATTGAGATGGTAAACCTCCTCCTCTCCATTTGGTCATTTGCTTCAAGTATTTTACTTTAAATGTTAGCATATAGGTAGCTTATGTTTATTTCCTACATTTTGAGAGCCAAATTATTATCAGAAGAACAGAAACCACCATGTCTATTCTTTGGTCTTGTTGCTTGAACGGTGTTTGTTGGCTTCTTTCTTTGGAAGTTGGCAAATCTTCACCTATTGGTGGACTTCTTCTTTTTCTTGAAAATCCCCATCCAGGAAGCCCCTCTGTAGTATACGAAACTTGTCTCAAAATTGATTCTTTGTATCGAAATCCAAGTCTTCTATGGTGTATGATAGTTTTCAGGTATATGGTTTTTTAGTGAAGTCTAGTTATAGGATATTTAATTGGGTTTTCTTTTTCATCTCTTTTTTTTGTGTGTGTGTGTGTGTGTGTTGTTGGTTTAATGGTGGTATCATAGGATTTTGATGTTTTGTGTAGTGTTGATTTGGTGACGACTTCAGGCATACCAAACTTGTGACCTTTGTGCTTTCGACTATCTACCCTGAGATGTTAGTCATGAAAGAAAAATAGCACATGGACAATCGGAAGTCTTAGTTTGCTATGCAAGCTTCCTAGATTTCTAGCAGTTTTTTACCTTCATTCCTTATAAGTTTGAGGAATTCTGAATTACTAGTTGAATTTTCATATTTCTCAACCTAATTTTGGAATTTTCGCCTTTAAATGAACCTACAAAATTCCTTAGGTGACGACAAAGCAACCAAAATTAAATGACTCTCTCTCTCTCTCTCTCTCTCTCTCTCTTTTTTCCTTTTCTTTATTTCAATTTTTATCTGTTTATCACTTTTTACTCCTAACATCCTTTAATAGGGAGTGAAGCTTTAAATTTAGGCCCTCACCTCTTGGTGGAGAGTGTATAATGGATTTTATCAGTTCAAATCCATGTATGATGATAGAAAATATGACAATGCACACCAACCCATGGTTGGGGTTCATACAGTTGGATGACCGAATCTTAATAGGTTTTCTATGTACCTTGGCAAGTTTCTAAGGATTAGGTCAAGCGTAGTTCTTGAAATTGGCATATCCTATTGTTTGGTTAACAAGGAGATCTAAAATGGTTTTCCCCCCAAGAAAGTCAAAAGACTTCTCCGGAGATGTGCCCGAATTCAGGGCTGAGAGAATAGCGTAAAGTCAATACCTCTCTGATTCAACCAGACCCCCTCTGGTTTCCTACATACCTTCGAAGGTTTCCACAGATTGGGGAGTAATGTAGTTCCAAACAACAAGATTAACTTAAGAGTTACACCTGTTGTGGCTGAAGATATCTACATTCACTGGCAGCTGTAAACACCACACCCGCCTAGTCCGTGTCGAATCGAGTACAAGTTCAGAAAAAATTTAAACTTGGGTTTAAAAAGAATTAATTTTTAACTGAGATCACACTATACAATATATAAAAACAACTAAAAAACATGACAAAAACACAAAACTATTGAATTTGACAAAATACAACTAAGTAAACGTTTCTGGTTAACCTCAAAATTCCCATGATTTAAGGAGGTCTAAAATGAATTCAATAAAGTTTAATTTTCATAAAATCATATCTCTTATACATAAATGTTAGTCACTACCCTTAAATTATAAGACATTTCAAATAATTAACTCATTTACCTACCCCGATTTTGAAACATTTACTTTCACTGAATTTTGCCGGTTTAACACAAAAAATATTCATTTCATTTATGTATATTACATCACATAATAACACCAAATAATACAATACAATTTATTAAAGTCTTGGAAAGTCCATGATAAATCCCTAAATCACAAGGTGATTTAAGGATTAGGCTTGACTTGGATTTTTACGAAATCCAAGTAGTCATGACAAATTACCCTAGGCCCAAGAAATCAAGGGCCTAGCCATCATTTAAGGACCAAAATTTAATCCTTATAATGACCAAGTAACCTTCCTATAAGTTTCCTACCAAATGTCTAAGGAAGGGAACCAAGACACTTAGGCTATAACCAACCATTATCAAAACTAAAGTGATTCAGTTTGCTATGTAAGTTAAGCATTCAATGAGAATTAAACGCCCATACCATCAATAATTAAATGATTGGGATAATATGTCAAGACCACATTCAAGGTATCTAGATATTTTAAGCAAAATATCTTAGAATCAACCGAAAACCTTGAATCGTGATGACCCATTACCGAAACCAAACCAAATGTGTAGCCTCCAAGCAAAGCATTAAATGAATATCCCATCAAGCATTAAATGCTTAAGGATTACATGGAAGGGATGGATATATTGAACCTAGATATTTTCACCAAAATATCTAAGGATAATTAGGAGACTTGGAAATCAATCGTCGATTGCAAGCCAAGTTAACCCTATTCCATTCATTCCATTAAAATCACCTTGGATGCATTTATGATGACCAAATTAAAATAGTGAATCTAATCAGTACTTAGCCCCTAAACCGAACCGAATCCATCACATCAAGTTATAAATGCACCCATGTGCAAGGAATTCTATTGGAGGAGAGAAAATTATTGGTAATGACTACTAATCATTGGTAATGATTGTCAATCATTACCAAATCTTTGAGAATCCAACCTTCCATTATAAATTCGTTCCTAGCTAAACAAGATTAAAGCAAGACAATAAGTCCCTTAGGCCAAACACCCCCCAAGGAACTATCTAGATTAGCCTACGCAGGTCCCCAGGCCTATAAATATAGGGTTTTACCTCTTATTTTTGCAATTCTTGAAGGTCTAGCTTCTCTCTCAAAACTCTAGCAACTCTCTCGAGTCCTAGGCCTCTCAAGCATATTTCTCAAATAACACATCGTTATTTTGTCAAAATTTGGTCTTGGAAGGTTTTCTTAAAGTTCTTAGAACAATAACCCTAAGGATTGACAATCACTAATCAACACCGAGCCAAGATGTGTATGGAAGGAAATGGGACTAGTTACTTAGGGACAATCGCATCCCCCAAGTAGGGTGTTCTTGGGTTCTTGGCTAATAAATTAAGGAATCGACGACTACCAATCAACCAACGACTAAGAAGATCGAGGAGGAAAATGAGGTAAACACTTAGGGAAGACCACATCCCCTAAGTAGGTATGTTTCTATAAAACATCCTATGATCTTTGGTTAATCTTGTATATGTTGCTTGTACATATTAGAACCATGTAGATAATGCACTTTAATTTCATGTACATAATACATAAAACCAATATATATTTTATATATATATATATATATAAAAATCTTTTTATTTTGTCAAGAACATCAAGGAAACATTTAATTTTAACTATAACAATCAAACTAGGGTCAAATCATACAAAACCACTTCAAGCATCTCAAGAACATTCAAAAAAATTCAAGAACATTCGAAAACATTCAAGAACATTAAATAACAATCAAAAACATTTAAAAACATCAAATTATCAGGGAACAGGTTAAGAACATGTGAGGATTCAAACAAAACATCTATCACATGATGAGTTGTGCATAGCCTCTATGATTCCCTGAAGAACATCATATTTCTTTTCTTTTTTTAGCTAAACGAAATACACACTAACACTAAACTAACCAAAACAAAGGAGTTTGTTTAAGGTTCTTGACAAAATAAAAAGGTTGTTATGTATATATTAGGGTTGTGATTCGGGTTGTTCACAACTTTAAAACCTGTTAATAAACCTAACTAGGGTTGTGATTTAGGTTGCTCACAACTCTAAAATCTGTTAATAAATATCTAATTAAGGTTGTGATTGAGGTTGTTCACAACCATAACTAACATATAATCAACCAAAACTAACTAGTAATCAATTGATACTAACTAAAACAAACCAGTCTTTAACTAAAACTAACCCAGTTTTCAACGAGACAAGAATGAAGTATACCTAATCTGATCTTTGATAACCACCCAAAGTACGTTGGCAACCCATAAGGCCTCAGTCAAACCATTAATAATAAACCATTTCCTTTACCCTAACCAGAACGAACTACGTGATGACCTGATTCGCATTCGAGATACATAGGCAATGCACGTGCAAGTTTGGTCGCATATCTAAACAAATTAGTCTTAGTTTGCATTTCATTTAGTATTGCTTGCATATTTACATATCTATCTATATATCCATTGTTATTGGGTGTCGCTGACTAGTGGTAGTTGTACTATTTATCTGCTTTCCATTAAATCATGTCAAAAATACATTAAACGAACAAAAACTTTAAAAAGAATAATTATTTTGTTTATGTAAATCGAAGAAAACTGTTTGGATAGTGTTTAACAGTGAATATCTATTTGGACTACAGTACTGTCATCAAACGAGTGTCTTGGGGTGTCTAATACCTTCTCCAAGCATAACTGACTCGTGAACTTAAAGAATATCTCCGGCGCATAGACCTATGGAAGTTAAAACACGGGTCATTTCAAAATGAAAAATGAATTTCTAAAATTCTGGTGACCTAGCACGCCATTTAACTCCATACTAGGTGGTGAATCTGTTTTTAACGTAAAATCCTAGCCCAAGAAGTTTTTCAAAACTGATGCCTAGAAAAGCCCCTGAAAAACCATTTTAAAAAATGAAAGGATTTGGATAACTTAGAGATGAAGAGATGAAACTTGTTTTCATCCTCCTTCTGATTCTCTACTTCTTTCACTATTCAAAATCCTGGGTGCGTCTGTAGTAATCTTCTCTATCCTAATGGTAAGATCGACCGGTACCTAACTATTGGTTTTCTGAAGTCTTTAAATGACATTTGTTTTAAGTTTTATTGTTGGAGACCTAGTACTTAGAGTACTTGAACGATGCTAGGACTTACTCAACTCTAGGAAGATCCTGTTAGATCCTGGGAAGGTCAATTTTCTAATGACACTCCACTACACCTGACGTTTTGCTAGAATGGGTAAGATCTATTATCAAGACACACCTTATGTGAGGTCGACTTCTCATCCAACTTCTGAGTTGGTTGAAACCACTATTAGAGGCGGGCAATGGCATGGTGATTGGTGAGATATTTGATTGGGTTACATGTTCAAAGATTGTTTGCTAACCTACTGAAGCTTCCAAATAAGGTGTAGAGGTACAAGTATCATATCGATGATTACCTACGGATGCAAACTTATATGCAGGATGCCATAGGTTCTTGATAACTAATGTTTCTCATGTATATGCAATTTATTCATGCCTAAGTTAAACGCGATTCATGGTGCTTGTGCAGTATTTCGATACTGACTTATGTATTGTATGATTTTTAGGATGCCCAATATTTTACATAGAATGTTTTCCTGGGGAATGCATTGTCTATCTAGGGATGGAAAAAAAAATATTTACTCTAGATACCTTTTGCTATTAGCAATCTCCCCTGATTAGTTTTATGTTGTCTGCGATACGGAAAGTTGACCGGTGCTTTTGAGAGACTTTTGGCTCCTTCGCTCCTCCTTGTGTTGCAATTGAAATTATTATCGGGATTTATCATCTCACACTTTATGGGTTTCGGTTACAAGATGGAAATGTTAGACAAGAATGGTGGAAGGGTATTTGATAGGTGTATCTACCTATCTATTTCCAAACCGAACTAAGTTATTTTTCGAGTGTTTTTATAGTATTTTATTATATTTTAATTAGTTTTTATTATTTTTGTATAAATCAAGTGTGTGGAGTGAAAAGGTAGAAAAATGGAGCATAAACAATCAGATAGAACCAAGAACAATTGAAGAATGGTAGAAAAACAAGCACGAGTGCAAAATTCTGAAAAGCAGCCCACCGCCTAGGCGGTGAAAATGTAGAGTAAGCCTAAATCTGCTGGAAGCTCACCGCCTAGGCGGTGAAATTGTAGGATGGTCACCAAATCCACTGCTGTCTTCGCTGCTGTGGCGATCACTGAACTGACATACTCACCACCTAGGCAGTCACCTATGCATAGACTTAAGATATTTTTTGGGATACTTTGCCTATTTAAACCCTTTCTCTCCTCCTCTCTTTGAATGGAATTACCCCATAAGGCCTTAGACTATATTTTAGGGTAAGTTTGAGAGATTTTTGAGGGAGACCTCTCAACCCGAGGAAGAAGATAAAGAAGGAAGCGAACGTTCAACGATTTGAGCGCCAAATCTTTTGATATCGGCTAAGTCGTTCGTTTCTTTTCTTTATTTTCTTTATTTTGGTAGTTGTTGGGCATGTTTAATCCATTCTACATTATTTATATGGTTATGGCCATGGGCTAAACATAGGTTGTTTAGGGATTATTATAAAATTTATGAATATGTTGTTTGAATGAGTATGTGTTTCGGTAGCGGATGTTCTTCGTTATTTTGATTGTGTTTATCGTTCTTATATGATTTATATTCTTATAATAATATATAGAGAATACGGGGTTTGACACTCAGGAGAGGTAACCCCAGATTCGAACTAGGTTAAACACAATGCGATGATCCAATAACCCGGGAGGGAGTTGGATTGTGTGCAATCAATGACGTTGAGGCAAGACTCACATGACTTAGGGTCATTAATACATTGAGGAGGACTTCTTCGTTGACATGAAGTTTCATATTTCCTCGTCTTATACTCGGGAGAGGTGGTGGGAGAGTTTACGAATTGAGATTATCGGATAAGTCGAACGCCGTTAACATAAACTAAAATGAGATCGAACACGTATTTGTAAATGAAACTAATACCTAGACAATCTATTCTCTCAAAACTATATCAATATTAATATTAGTATAGTTAAATTAGTATTTTAGTATTAGTATATAATTATATTCCATTTTTAGTGCCTAGATAAAATTAGGTTATGATAATCGCGGTAGTAGATTGTAATCTCAACTAATCCCTGTGGATACGATACCTGACCGAAAGGTCCATTTTACTAACACTTGACCCGTACACTTGTGGTGAAAGTGGCGACGCGTAATTGCGGCCACCAAGTTTTTAGCGTCGTTGCCGGGGATTGTGTTTGTCGAATTAAGTTTCCGGAAATTGCCACCAAGTTTTTGACGCCATTACCGGGGATTGTGTTTGTCGTTTATTATTGATATTGTGAGTAAATGACCCGATTTTACTTTAGGCATTTGTTTTTTATATAATTTTTGTTTTGTAGTTTTGTTTTTAATTCTTATGTAGGGTACTTGGCAATGATAGATCGATAAGAATTGATGCATTTCTTTCAATGGGATTCTGAGCCCTTTATAGTGCTGACGCCATGCACATAAGCCGGTGAGGCGTGTCGTTGAAAGATTGAGCCATCCAAACCAAAATCTCGCCAAGCTTAAGGGTGTTTTGAATATGTCAGGACAAGGATATTAAACCACACGCTTCTTGGGAGGTAACCCAAGGTTAAAAATAAATTAAATCCGTCACAGCCGAATTTATTCGGAGGCAAAATTCTCTCGCCTCCCAGGTACGTGTTCTAAACCCCCTTCGTCAGCATGCTATGGTTATGGCCATGGGCTAAACATAGGTTGTTTAGGGATTATTAATAAATTTACGAATATGTTGTTTGAATGAGTTTGTGTTTCGTTAGCAGGTGTTCTTCGTTATTTTGATTGTGTTTATCGTTCTTGTATGATTTCTATGCTTAGAATGATATATAGAAAATACAGGGTTTGACACTCGGGAAAGGTAACCCCAGATTTGGACTAGGTTAAACACAACGTGACGATCCAATAACCCGGGAGGGAGTTGGATTGTGTGCAATCGATGACATTAGGGAAAGACTCACATGACCTAGGGTCGTTAAGATATTGAGGGGGACTTCTTTGTTGACATGAAGTCGCGTATTCCCTCGTCTTACACTTGGGAGAGGTGGCGGGAGAGTTTACGAACTGAGATTATCGGATAAGTCGAATTCCGTTGACATAAACTAGAACAAGATCGAACACATATTCGTAAACGAAACTAATCCCTAGACAATCTATTCTCTCAAAACTATCTCAATATTAATATTAGTATAGTTAAATTAGTATTTTAGTATTAGTATTTAATTATATTCCATTTTTAGTGCCTAGATAAAATTAGGTTATGATAATTGCGGTAGTCGATAGTAATCTCAACCAATCCCTGTGGATACGATACCCGACCGAAAGATCCGTTATACTAAAACTTGACCCGTACACTTGCGGTGAAAGTGGCGACGCATAATTGCGGCGACCAGTATTCCATGTTGATTGGTTGAGCTCAAGATATCTCAAAAGGGGAACATCTGGCTCGGAATAGAGATTACTATTAATCTGTCTTGGGCTTTGAATGACTTTTAAATAATCTTTGAGAAAGGGTTCAAGTGAATGGTTTACTTAATAAGGATTGTTCTCTCCCTTTTCCTCTACTTTCCTAAGTTCATTTCTAACGTCTTAGGCATTATACCCATTTGTGCTATGCATATTTCTTTTTTCACGCTTGTGCAAGATTATATTGACTAGAGTGTACTCAGGTAATCATAGTCGAACATTCAATCATCTTAGTGATTGTCGTGATTTTTACATCGGATTAATCTAGATTATGATATAAAGATTTTAATAATAATTTAGACCAAATATTCATAGTTATTAGTTGAAGAGGTTGTTTAGTTCAATTCCATGATGTTCTGATAATTAATCTTTTCTAAGATAGCTATCAAGATTTTCTAGGCCCTATATGTTACTCGAGGTTTCTTCGACGGCTCTGATTCATTTCTTTTGCCTTGAAATTAAGGCAAACAGAATGGGCCTTCCTGAGATGACTCAAATGAGGGAGAAAAAAAATGATAGAGAAATAAGTGTTAATTAATGACGACTAACAAATGTTGGTTTATCATGGCACTGTTAAGAGAATCATTTATATATATATATATATTTTTTCTTTCACTCTGGCAACTACAGACTCATACTTCCTATATAACCCATGTAGCGAGCTTTAGGTAGTGATCTCGATCAAGTTGGCCCAAGTCACTAGGTATTAAGACACATCTTAGACTTAATATCTAAATTATATAGACAGCGTAATTCACATGATTGAATTTGTGTGAACACTCAGTGTTTAAAAATATTCTGAGACCAGTCTTTATTATTTTTTTTGTATTAATACGTACTTTCAAGATTTTACATCTTCGAGAAGTATGTAGTTTTGAGTTAGACTCGAGGTCTTTGTTTAGTTCGCCCATATCCCGAATATTTCTTCATTATCGGCTAGTATCTAGTAAAGTCACATTGTCTTTTTCTAGCTTGATTGTCTTTTCTTAAACTTAAAAGATTCATCCTACTTCCTTTATTACAAGTACGTCTCATGTGTTTCCCAAAATTTTCGTTGAAGGATCTACTTATTTCTAGGTAAGATTCTCAGTCTATATTATTCCTTCTTAGAAGTTCATCTTCCTTAGTTTACTTGCCTAGCCTTTTCAAGATTTTTTTTTTTCATTGGCAAGGTTAGGTTTCAAAACTTTCTTTATCATCATTGTTATCATGATCTTCCATATATTTCTTCATTTTATTTTGGTTGAGGAGGTCTTCTATAATTTTCTAGGGTTCCTTAGACATTCTTGGGTTGGAACATATGTAACGATTCCACATCAGAGCTCTTAGGTTTTCTTTCTAACTTTCTCATATTTTGTTGTCAATATCTCACTATCGCCTGGTTCAAATAAGACTTTTCTTTTAACATTTTTTTCTTTGGATGAGTCTAATTTAGTATTGAAATTATGTTATCATTATTTTGATTATTTACAGTGTGTGAATTACGAGAAGCAAATTAATTTATGAAAGATAAAGTACAAAGACTTGAGTTAACCTTAGATAAAATAAAGTTACATTTAGTGATACATAGATCTAGTACATAGGCATACAAGATAATACCTAATTCATCTGAAATAACCTAAGAAGTTACACCTCAAATCCTGAGGGTTTCCATGGATAAGAGGAATAGGTTTTAACAACTTATTTTTGAAGCAATAGTCGTAGATTTGAGATAGTGGAACAGGGAGTAAGGTGAACCATCTCTTCTCTTTAGGTTATTGGGTAGGCTTCGAGATTTGATGATGTAATTGAATTAGAGTGAGTATTGGGCTATGGGTTTGAGGAAAGCTTCTTGGATATAGAGAAGAGATGAAATGTTGGTGCCCTGGGTGGATAGGGGTCCCGATAACCTGTATAATCTCTTTAATAGATTGGTCCATGTAGTCCAACTAGTTTCATCTTTTAGAAATTTCTCTCAGGACTGCACTTTACTTAGGCCTTAGGTTTTTTCTTCTAAATAGGCAGTTCTTGGCTTGTGACGGTGGCAAAAACGTCATTCTCCTTTCTAGCAAGGCTATCGTGATTTTCTGTGGCAATCAATTTTTCATGAGGGAGCTTCTTAATTCTTATTTCATCCCAATCCTTTATCATGTTAAGGGTATCACCAAGTAAGGGTAATTGGTCTTCCTTTCTCTTTTCTTGGAATAGCAAAGGTGAGTTTATCCGGCTCAACGCTTGTTTCAGAGATGTAACACTTCTTTGCATCGTAGTATTCTTGGAGTTGTTTTGAGTACTCCCAGCAGAGAGAGGAATTAGGCCCATTTTATTGATCTTGTGAGAGGATCTTGGATTGCTTTTTGCAAAAGTTAGCAAAAGCAAATTCTCTAAGATTGTTAATTAATTAAAAACCTAGATCCTGACGAATGAACTATAAAGGTTTTCTTATGCAAATTATCCTTATATGTGATTATTTTTGCCTACGTATGAATATGTCGATGTGAATGGATGATTATATTCATGCTATATGATATAATCCTTGGAAGAGGTAGCTCTAGTAGGAAACTTTCTGAACAGACCTCGGATTGGACTTGGTTTCGTAGGACCAATGGTAACTCAAATTGTTTTGGCTTCTCCTTAACTTGGAAGTTATAGTCATCTAGGATTATGGCACGATTGACCTTTGATCCTCAAGATATGGATCATTGCTCTTAAGATTTAATATCATAATTTTATTCCTCAAAAATAGATCATTGCTCCTAGAACTTAATGACAGACTTATACTTTTCTTCTTCAGAAATGGATCATTGTTCTTAGGGCCTAATGACAAAATTATCCCATTTTCCCTCAAAGCATAGATCATTTCTCCTAGAACTTAAATGATGGAATTGTATTTTTCTTTTCCAAAACATGGATAATTGCTCCAAGGACTCAATATATGGATCATTGCTACTAGGACTCGATGAAGGGTCTAAAATACCTTTGAATTCATGATGTCTCTCTAAGGGTTAATCCATTTTGATAGTCTGACTGGTGAACCCTAGTTGGTTTCTTTGTAGAATAGATTTTTTATTTGCTTAAGGAGTTTTGACCCTAAACCTTTAAAATAAAATATGTTCCTTATGGTGCATGATTCCTATCATATAGGCTTACGAGAAAGGACACTACATATAAACATGTAAATCCTAGGGGAATGTGACCCGAGGTATGTTTATTATTGGATTACATAGTCTGGATTCGATAGGGTGACAACATTTTCTTACATATTGGTAAGTTTGGCGTGGTTTTGCATGGTCGAAGTAGATTCTTTCATGTTGTCTTAGCAGACGAACTTTAGACGGCTTTGTTTAGAAAAGGCTGTATTTTTTTTATTTTTTTTAGATGACTTATCAAGGTGAGGGTTTTACGTACATTATTCAAAGGCGAATGTATTTGTGATTTTAAGGTAAGTTTTATGTGTATTATTATGGTTAAAAAGAGCATTAATGATTTAATATTTGTATTGAGATCTTATCATATCAAGTAAAATAAGGATTCTCGTTCTTTTCTTATAGCTTGCTCCCTATTCTGATTTTTTTTTAGACGTTTTTGAAGTTGAGAAGCTAGCAATGCATGTGATAGAACGAGAATTATTATATTGTCTATTATGCCCCTATTTGTCTTAGAAACTTTATTCTACCTATCTAGTATAACAATTACATAAATAACTTTATACAAGATAAAAATAAAATTTCTTTCTAAGATAGTGTCCTAAGTAAAATAGGATTTTGGGATCGTTCTAACCTAAGATCGCTGTATGTGGTTCATTACTTTTCTACTAACACCTCCTATAAAGTTTTGATTCCCAAATCTTTAAACCTTCAGCATCCTCCCCAAGGAAACATCCTTCATTGGTTGGTGATTCCAGCAAGACGAGTTTTGAAGCGAGATCCCAGGGGATAAATTGCCAAGCGTTGCTTCTATTAACTCCTCTTTCTAGTCCTAATTTGTTTTGGAACTTAGGTTGACGTGAAGAAATCGCACGACTTCAGCCTCTACTGCTGTTCTCTCTATCCCTAAGAAGTTTGGAGTTTTGGGGTTTTTTTTCTCACGATATCCAATGCAAAGTGGTGCTTGTGTGATGTAGAGAGTTTATAGAAAGTAAATGCAGATATTTAAAGGCAGTAATGTAAATGCAGATATTTAAAGGCATTAAATGAAATGCAGTAATAGTAAATGACAATAAATAAATGCAAGCAAGTGTATAAACAAATATATTAAAAGAACTTTTTGTTTTTTTAGGGAATTATTTATGTTTAAAAAAATTTGAAGACATATTTCATGGTGTTTATTTATTGGGAATGTAGATTTAGACTCCGACTAGGCTTGACCCTCAAAAGTCCCCAGTGGAGCCGCCAGTTGATGCACCCCGGATTTTTGAAGCAGAGGAAGTGGAGAACGGGAAGAAGAGGAAAGAAAAATTTCATTCCTCTCTCTCGAAATCATCAAAAATCCATTCATTTTTAGTAAAACAAGTTTCAAGGGCTTTTCTAGTGGCTGGTTTTGAAACGTTCTTTGGGTCGGGAGTTTGTTTAAAAAAAGGTGTCGCCACCTAGCATGGGCTTAAATGGTGTGTTAGGTGACCAAGATTTTGGAAAATCATTTTTGTTTTTAAATGGTCTAAGTTTTTTCCCAAAAGCAGTTAGTCTTTTACCAGATATTTCTTTAAGGATCGTGAGTTGGTTATGCTCAGGGAAGGTGTTAGGCACCCCAAGACACCTGTCCGAAAATGGTTCCTAAGTCTACATAGATGTTCGCGTTTAAACAAAGTATGAGTAACTTCATTTGGTTTTTTTTAACACAATAATCCCTTTTTCTTTTTTTTGTTTTTGTATTTTTATACATTTTTAATGCAAGGAAACAAGAAAAAATTATTTATCTATCAGCAGAAACAGATAAAGAACATTAAATAAAAAAATATTTTTGTATTTTTAATGCCAACCCAACCTGTAAAGGTTGCCTATCAATCCCGGTTTTCACTAGGAATCAGGTCGAAACGTAATTTGCCTTTTCAAGATAATTTTGTTTAAACAAGTGACTGAACCCATTTGTGGGTTGCTTACATATCTTAGATAGCTAAGAATCAAGTCAATAGTCAATACTTAGTTTATCTCAAGATGACTTTTGTTTTTATTTTTATTTTTATTTTTATGAGATAAGAATATGAATCGCACCGATGATAAGTGTATATACACTTTTGATTTTGTCAAGAACACTCCAACCGAACTCACTTGCTTAGGTAAGTGTAATGTTTAAGTTTAGGTTATTATTTCAAAAAGAAAATAAAATATATTTTATATGTGCTAGTCCTACTCGTAACTAAGAAAACATAAATGTTTCTAAATAAGAAGCACATTTATCTCTGAATGAATAAAGGTCCTCCCTTTATTCCGAATGTTTCAACAATGGTCTTGACGAAGTAGTATGTGTGTGTGTGTGTATGTATATATATATATATATATATATATATATATATATATCAATCCTGATGACTTAGTGCAAGGTTATGATCTAGACTATTGCAGTAAAGTAAATGTCAGTTGTTAGTAGTTAGTAGTCCTTTGTCGAAAGTTTGTTTTGAGTTAATTGGAGTTCAGTTTCATGTGTTCTCGAGAGAATCAATGATGCTACGCACAACTCATAGTGTTCTTGATGTTCTTGACATGTTCTTGATGTTTTGATATGAACTTGATGTTTTTTATATGTTTTTTGATATATACACTATGTACATGATATATGCATCTAAGAACTAACTAAATATGATATATACAAGCAATATAACAATATTTAAACAAAATCAAAGATCGGTTGAAGAGGACTTACCTAACTTAGAGTAGTGGTCTTTCCCTAAGTGTTTTAATTCTTCTCCTTCTTGATCTTCTTGGTCGTTCTTCATCGTTCCTCGACAACTTCTTGAGATCTTGTTCTAAGAATCTCAAGAACACCTTTGGGAAGCCTTTTTTACAAGATTTGAAAGTGTTTTTGAAGTAGAAGGCTTAATAATTCCCTAAACCCAAGAGAGAATTTCGAGACTAAAAAGAGAAAGGCTTGGTTCAAGCCTTCTTCCAAATGAAAACAGGCTACCTATTTATAGGATTGGGGAGCCTGTCCATTCCTCAATGCACAGGCCTACCTAGCCTCTTCCTTAGGGGGTGTTTTGTCTAGGTGAAACCCTTTATGTCTCTCACTTTCGTGGTTAGAGACAAATCTTGAAAATTTACTAAGAGTTTCTATGTAATCAGTAGATTTTGTAATCATTACACAATCTTCAAAATATCAATGTAATGATTGCTCATGGTTGCTAATAATTACTCATCATTGGTCATCATTGACCATCATTGGTTGGCAAATGGGATATTTAATGATTAATGTGATGTTTTCCAGTTCGATTTGCTTGCTAAGTACTAGTTACTTGAAGTAATTGCATTAAATGCTATTTGATGTTCAATTAAGGAAGTATATACATATAATTTCATGCATTTAATACTTTATTTGATGTTGATTTTATGGGCATTTAATGCCTTGATGGGATGGGAATTGATCCAGTTAGTTTCATAACCATATAGTTACTTTGGAAGTAACTAAGTCTCCTTAAGATATTTTGATCAAAATATCTTCATCCTTTGAGTGTAGTCTCTAGGGGTTGTTTCAAGCATTAAATGTTTGATGTCAACTTCACTTTATTGCTTTGGTTAGTTTTGTAACTATTAGTTATTTTTCAAGTAACTAGGTTTCCATCCTAGATATTGTGCTACAAATATATTGAAAATATCTTATCATTAAATGTTCATTAATGATACATTTAATGATTGATTAGGCCTTGATGTGATGGGGCTTAAATGCTTGTTATGATGACATTCGGTTTGGTTGGTTTTGAATTGTGTCTTTAGCATTAGTTACTTAAGTAACTAGACTTGTCATGGTAGTTTCTTTGGTTTAATTAAGGTTTTTTTCTGATTTATTTACGATTAATACTTTAAACAAAAAATGAAATAAATATTTTTGGTGCCAAAAAGACGAAACCGATGAAAGTAAAAATTTCAGGGGTCAAAACAAGAAATAAGGGTAATTAGTGAAATTTTCTTAAGTTAAAGGATTGTAACTAATTTTTATTCATATTAAAAGTAATTTCATGAAAATAAACCTTTAATAATGTCATTATAGACCCCCTTAACTTTAGGAATTTCGAGGTCGACCCGAAACATTTACTTATACCGAATTCAGTCAAATTGACCATTTTATGCTTTCTTGTATTTTTTGCTGTTTTTGGTAGTATCCAATGTAATCTAAGACGTGAATTCATTTACTTTAAACTGCAGTTTAAAATTTATTCGAACTTGTGCTTTTGATCTGATACTAAATGGGTAGGACAAAATGTGGTGTCTACATTATGATATTTTGTTTTTTTATTTCTTTCACTTACTAATTCAAATTTTACTACCCCCTTAGGTTCAAATCAAAGTTATCCCAGATTCTTGGGATTTGATTTATTTATAGAAATCCCAAGAACACTTTTCTATCAAAAAAATTATGAGTGGACACTATTAGAGGTAATAAACTTGTGTTGCTTCAGAGTAGTTCAATCTTCATTACCATTCTTGATCGTGTTGAGATGCTCTCGAAAGAACCTACTCAAATCATGCTTCTGAAACTACTAGCTTTGCAACTAAAACGCCATAATAGGCATTATTAAATACAATTTCATTGTACTTGTTTCGTTTTTTTAATAATAATACCTAAAGATCCGGCTTAAAAGAATAGGATATTAAAATTTGAATTTTTTTTATATTCTGCTGTGTAAATATTGTGTTTTTTTAAATTTGGTTCCCTTGAAGTGGTACCATATCCACCTCCTTAATTAACTTAAAATATATTTTGGATATATTTTATGAATTGTCGGATAGTATGAAAATTGATGTAATATTGATTTTGTGTAAATTTGAAAAATATTTTAAAATTCATTTCTTTTGAAATTGCTCAAACTTTCCTTCTCTGATTGATTCTCTAATTGCTCGAAAGAATGACAAGAAATGGAAAGTGTTGTGTCTACAAAATAAAGGACGAAGAATCATAATAAGGTACTCAACATGGCAGCAAATGCAAATGCAGCATCAAGAGTTTCGAGAACAATAGGTGCAAAGGAAAAAAAGCAACAAACATTTCGAGTAGAGTCCGAGCTAACATTTCAAGAACTTTGAGCATGATGCACCCCAGATTTTGTTGAAAGCAGAGGAAGTAGAGATCGGGAAGAAGATGAAAAGAAGTTTTCATTCCTTCCTCATGAAATCCTCAAATTTCGTTCATTTTTGAAAAATAATTTTCAAGGGTTTTTCTAGACGTAAATTTTGAAAACTTCTTTGTGCCAAGATTTATGTTTGAAAAGTAGTCTCCACCTAGCATGGGGTTAAATGGTGTGCTAGGTTACCGGTAATTTATAAATTCATTTTTTATTTTGAAAAAGCTCGTGTTTTGACTTGTAAAGGTCTTGTACTAAAGATTTCTTTAATTTCGGAGGTCGATTATGCTCGGAGAAGGTTTTAAGCACCCCAAGATACCCTTCCAAAGACGATACCTCAGTCTAAATAGATATTCACTTTTAAACAAAGTCCAAGTAATTTTCTTAGGTTCCACTTAACAAAATAATTCTCTTTATAAAATTTTATCTTTTTTATGCATTTTTATGTAATGAGAAACAGGTAAACTTTAAGCAACAATAGATAAAACAAATTAAAAATGAAAACATTTTTTAGTATTTTTTTTACGACTTAACCTTATAAAGGTTGCCTACGTATCCGAGTTAACATGGGGGATCAGTACGAAACGTAGTTCATCTGTTCAAGATAAACTTATTTTTATTGGATAGGATGTGGGTTGCCCACGTATCAGATAACTGAGATTCAGATCAGCACGTAGTTCATTTATGTAAGGTGAAACTAATTTTATTTGATTTAATTGTTAGACAAGACATGAACCATACGATGAAATGTGAATAATCTCTTTGATTTTATCAAGAACATTGCAACTGAACTCATTTGTTTTACACTATATTAGTATTTATATTTGAGTTGTTAGTTAAAAATGAATGAAAATACATAGTATATATGGTAGTCCTACTCGTAACTAAGAAAGACAGGAATGTTTATGAAGAAGGTGCACACAAACACGTATAAGGTGTTAGTACGCTAGCCTAAAGACAGTGCCAGGCTGTGATATTAACATTTAGCATAATGTAAAATCAGTTATTAACAGTGTATGGTTAATTAACAATTAATAGTGTTCTATTTTATGTGTTCATGAGAGAATCGCCGAGACTACGCACAAATCATGGTGTGATAGATGTTTTGAGTATGATCCTCACATGTTTTTAACATGTTCTCGGATGTTCTTGATGTTCTTGACATGATTTGGGATAGTTTCGATATAGTTTGATGAATATGACATAGTTTTACCTTTTTTACTTGATTATGGGTTATATATGCTATGTACATGAAATCTAAGTATGAAAACTACATGACCATGATATGTACTAGAAAAATACACATATTTAAGATAATATTGAAGGATTTTCAAGAAACATACCTAGTTTAGGTTAGTGTTCTTTCCCTAAACAAATGCCTTTTTCTCCTTCTTTGAATCTTCTTGGTTGTTCTCAATCATTTGTCATCAACCTCTTGAGATTTTCCTCCAAGATCCTCAAGAACTCCTCTGGGATGGTATTTTAGAAGAATTTTGAGAATTTTTTTGAAGGAAATGATGGAAAACCCTAATGACCTGAGAGCAATGCTCAAGCCTAGAGAAAGAAAGTAAGGGTTCCAACTCTTCTGAAATGAAAAATTGACCCCTTTATTTTTAGGCTGGGGAGGTCTGCGTATTGGCCAATACACAGGTTATCCCAGCCTATTCCTTATGATCTGTTCATCTTAGGGTTGATCTCCTGACGTCTTGATGATGGATAGTTTTGAACAGATTTGCAAGTTTTGGTAAGATTTTCAACGATTTGGTAATGATTACCAAATCATTAACTGCCTAGGTGCAATGATTGGTAATCATTGCAAATCATGAGCAATCATCAGACATCATTTCCATATCTTGGATATGATTGGTTGCACATGGGTTCATTTATGTCATGATATGACACTTCCAATTTGGTTTAGTGGCTAAGTACCGGTTAGTTTCACTATTTCGGTTTGGTTTCCATAAATTCTTTCGAAGTTCTTTGAATCTAGACTTGATATATCATTTGAAATTTTATACTTGATAGGGACACTTGATGTGATGGGCATTTAATCATTTCAATTTGGATTGAATCGGTTTGGTTTGCCTTGTAAATTGTAGTCACATTTCAAGTATTCTAGTTATTCCAAGATATTTTGATCAAAATATCTTAATACTTTGAATGTGGTCTATTCATATCATCCCAATAATTAAATTCTTTATGGTATGTACATTTAATGTGTTGATTAAATGTAAACTTTGGTGGCGAACTGGATTTGTTAGTTTCAATAACCATTAGTTACTTCTCAAGTAACTTGGTTCCTTCCGTAGATATTTTGGTAGAGAATATCTTAGGAATATATTAGGAATTTAATTCTCATTAATGATTCATTAAATGGTTTGTAGGTCCCTTGATTCAATGGTCTTATATGGCTAGTCAAGATGACTTCAATTTGGTCGATTTCGAACAGAGTCTTAATCCTTAGTTACTTTGGTAACTTGGACTTGTCATGACAATTCTAGGACTTGATTTAGGTAGTTTGGATTTTATTCATGTATATTATAACTTTAAACAAGCATTTAAATAAATATTCTTGGTGTTGAATAGACGAAACCGGTGGTAGTAAATGTTTCGTGATCAAAATATGTAATAGGGGTAAACCGAATTCAGTCAAATTCGACAGTTTTATGTTTTTCTTATTTTATTTTATTTTTTGGTTTTTTCTGTATTATCCAATGTGATTTAAGGTAGAAATTAATTCCCTTCAAACCTTAGTTCAAAATTTATCTGAACTTATAGTTTTAATTCGACACTAACTGGGCAAGACAAAATGCGATGTCTACAACTGTCCATCTTTGTCGTGTGAGTTTACTCGTAATGACAAAGAAGTCGATATAGACATTTTATTCCAATGGACATAAAAAATAAAGACATGAATTTAAATCTCGACTAAGAAAAGTCAGGACCGTTCCTGAACATTGTTGCAATACCCTATGGAAGTGGTAAAGAATCTCCTAAAGGATAGAGACATATGTGATCCTAGAGGAATGGTAAGGATGATGATCGATCAATCCTACCATTTTATATTTCCTAAAAGATGAATAACGATAAATCCTAGAGGACTACTACTGGGAGGAAAGTGATATACCTAATCCTTCCTATCTATATTCCTAAAGGACGACGACATACCTGATGCTAAAGGATTGGTAAGGATGACTGTAGACATGGAATTTTGTCCCGCCCAGTAAGGGTCAGATCAACTACAAGTTTAGATAAATTTAAACTTGGGTTTAAAGGGAATGAATTTTTACTTGAGATCATACTGTATAATGTATAAAAATACCCAAAAACATGAGAAAATCACAAAAAACTATTAAATTTGATAAAATGCAGTTAAGTAAACGTTTCGGGTCAACCTTGAAATTCATTTGATTTAAGGGGGTCTAAAATAACTTTATTAAAGTTTTATTTTCATTAAATTATTTTTCGTATAGATAAAAATTAGCCACTATCCATAAACTATAGGATGTTTCAAACAAATTGCCCTGGTTTCCTACCCTGACCATGGAATATTTATTTTCACTGAATCTTGTTGGTTTAACACCAAAAACATTTATTTAATTTATGCATATTACAGCAAACACCACCAAGAAACAATCCAATAGACATTAATCAAGGCTTGGAAAGGTCATCTCAAGCCCTAAATCACACAGATGATTAAAGAGTTGGGCTTGTTTTTTAATTAAACCAAATCCAAGTTGTCTTGATAAACCACCCTATGCCCAATGGATTAAGGGCTTAGACATCGTTAAAGTCCCACAAAAGAGGCCTTGAAATAACTAGGAACCTTTCTAGAAGTTTCCTACAAAATATCTAGGAAGAGAACTAAGATACTTATGATGTAAATAACAGTTATGGAAACTAAACTGATTCGGTTTTCCACCTAATTTAGGCATTTAATGAGAATTAAATGCCCCATTCCATTAATAATTAAATTATAGGGATGACTTGGATAGGCCATATTCAAGGTATCTAGATATTTTGATCAAAATATCTTAGAGTTAACCAAAAACCTTGAAATGTGACTACCCGTTAGCGAAACCAAACCCAATTGGTTTGTAACCTAGAAAAAGCATTCAATTAACATCCCATAAAAACAAAAAATTCTTGGTATGACGTGGAATGGCTAGGTTCAAAGAATAAAGATATTTCACCAAAATATCTTAGGGTAAAAGCCAACCATTGGTTACAAGGCAAATTAACCTGATTCCATCTGAAACCATGCTCACCATGAAATGACTCATCAAAGAGCATTAAATTCAATGGTTACATGTCTAGACTAGGTTCAATGAACTTGGAAAGCATTAATGGCAACTAAACCGAAATAGTGAAACTAACCGGTACTTAGCCCCTAAATCGAACCGGAAGTGTCACATTGAGCCATTAATGCATCCATGTGCAAGAAATATGATTGGAGGGGAGTTAATGATTGGTAATGATTGCCAATCATTACCAAATCTTTGAAGATCTTGCCTTCCATCCTAAATTCGTTTAACACAAAACAAGATCAATACAAGATAACATATCCCCTAGGTAGAACACTCCCCAAGGAAAACGATGGATTGGACTATTTATTAATAAATGCGTAGGCCCCCAGCCTATATATAGGGGTGCTTGGTTTTCATTTTTTTCAAGCCTTGAATGCCTAGCTTCTCTCTCTAAACTCGATCAACTCTCTCGGGTGCTAGGATTTTCAAGAAAATCTCTCAAATAACACGTTGTTATTTTTCTAAAATCAGGTCTCAAATGGTGTTCTTGAATTTCATGGAGCAAGAACTCAAGATATCGACGATCACCGATTAATACCAAGCCAAGAGGATCAAGGTGGAAAAGGAGATAGCTATTTAGGGACGACAACATCCCCTAAGTAAGGTGTTCTTGAAATTCTTGGAGCAAGAACTCGAGAAATCAATGGAAATTGATCAACTTCTAACCAAGAAGATCAAGGAGGAAAATGAGGTAATCACTTAGTAAAGAGCATATCCCCTAGTTAGGTATGTTTCTTCAAAAACCCCTTTGATCTTAGTTTAATCTTGTGTATATTACTTGTACATAGCATAATCATGTAGTTTACACACTTTAATTTCACGTACGTAATACATAAAACCAATAAACAACTAAACAAACACTTAATTCTTGTCATAACAACCAAACAAACACTTAATCATAGTTATAATAACCAAACCATGTTCAAAACATACAAAATCATTTCAAACATCTCAAGAACATCTGAGAACATGTTAAAAACAATTAAGGACCCAAATCATTCGAGAACATGTTCAGAACATGTGAGTATTCAATCAAAACAACACTCACACCATGTGTTGTGCATACTCCCTACGATTCTCTCAAAACCTTTACACCGACTCTTTACTAAATGTTAATACTAACTATATAACTATTAATAACTGGATTTACTTTTTGCTCAACATCATGATCACAATCAGGTTGGTTTGTGAACTAGCACATATATATATACACACACACACACACTACACTGACATACTCTTGTGACTAAGAACTTGGAATAAAGGGAAGGCCTCTATTCCTTCGGGGATATGTGCGATTCTTCTTCAGAAACTTTCCCATTTTCCTAAGTTACAAGTAGGACTAGCATAAATATATCGTATCTTTTTTCATTTTTTAACTAATAACTCACACACTAACACTAACTAACAACACAAAAGAGTTTGGTTAAGAAGCTCTTAACAAAATCAAAGAAGTTATGTACATGTCATGTTGTGATTCAGGTTGTTCAAAAAATTAAAAATAATTAATAATAACTAGTTAAGGTTGTCGTTCAAGTTGTTCACAACTAAAACCAACTAAAATCAACCCAGCTTTCAACTTAACAAGAATGAACTACGTTCTACCTGATCTTTGGTAACCACCCAAAGTACATATGTAACCCATTATACGGGTTCGGTCACCTTAAACAATAAAAATCAGTTTTTACCTTAACCAGAATGAACTACGTTTGACCTGGTCTTTGGTAACTACCCAAAATACGTAGGCAAGCCATAAGGGTTCAGTCACACCTTTAATAACATAAACCATATCATTTAACTTAACATAAACAAACTATATAAAGACCTGATTCTCATTAATCCAAGATACATAGGCAACCCACGTGCACGTTCGTTCACATATCCAAATAAATTAGCCTTAGTCTGCATTTCATATACTTTGCATATTTATATTTCTGTCTAGGTAAACTGTTATTGGGTGTCGCTGACTGGTATTAGCTGTAGTATTTACTTGCTTATCATTACATCATGTAAAATACAATAAAAAAATAATAATAATAAAATAAAAGGATTATTCTTTGTTTAAGTAAATCAAAGAAAATTGCTTGGATAAATTTAATTGTGAATATCTACTTAGACCAAGGTACCATTTACGGAAGGGTGTCTTGGGGTGCGTAAAACCCTCCCCAAGCATAACCGACGCCTGAACTTAAAGAATATCTTTGGTACATAGATCTTTAGAAATCAAAACAACAGCCATTTCAAAAGAAAAATGAATTTCTAAAATCTCGGTGACTTAGGACACCATTTAACCCTATGCTAGGTGGCAACTCTGTTTTAAACATAAAATCCCAGCCCAAGAAGTTTTTTAAAACCGACGCCTAGAAAAATCTTTGAAAAACCATTTTCGAAATGAACAGATTTGGATGAATCAGAGAGGAAGGGATGGAACTTGTTTTCATCCTCTTCCTGATTCTCTACGTCTTCCGCTATCAAATTTTGGGGTGCGTTAGCTGGCAACTCTACTGGGGAATTCATAAGAAAGTCAAGCCTAGTTGGAGTCTAAATCCATAATCACTATTTAATAATATCCAAGTATTATATCTTTAATTTCAAGCATAAATAATTCTCTAACAATAATAATAATAATAATAATAATAATAATAGTAGTAGTAATAATTCTCTAACAATAATAACAATAATAATAGTAGTAGTAGTAGTAGTAGTAGTAGTAGTAGTAGAAGTAGAAGTAGTAGTAGTAGTAGTAGTAGTAGTAGTAATAATAATAATAATAATAATAATAATAACCACCATATCATTTCATATGTATATATCAGCATGTGTGCATATTTACTGTCTTTATTTAATGCATTTACATTACTGCCTTTAAATACCACATTTAATTATTGTCTTTACATTTCTATATTTACAGTATTGTATACTCCAACGAACGAGCACTCAATTTGAATTGTATATCATCGATGGAAAACCCAAGCCATAACCCTCTTAGATATAGAGAGGCCAGCAGTAGGGGCTAAAGTCGGCGAGGTCATGATGCCAATCTAAGTCTTAAAAACCCTTAAAAGCAAGGATGGGTAGGTTTCTCTCCCAAGATCCACCTACGAACCTCTTCTCTGCCAGACCACCAACCAAAGATGGATGTTCCCCCAAGAGGACGTCAGAGGTTTTGAAGGTTTGGGAACCGAGCTTCTTTTTTTTTTAGGATGCGCTAGAATAAAAGCCAAAACCACATATAGTGAGCCATAGATAGAGGATAGTCAAAATCCTGTTCTATTTAGGACACAATGTTGGAGAGAGACATTTAATTTTTCTATCAGTATATCATTACCCCGAAACCTTACGAAAAGAGTACCTCTGGGACTAATAAAGAACGGAATAGCCAATTAATAATTTTAATTTCTCTTTACCTATGAGCCTGCTCACAGTCTGGAATTTTATCCAAATAAATTGACTTTTGAACAAGACATGGGAAAGAGTAAAGAGAATCCTTATTATGACTATACAAGGCTTTATTAGACTTGGAAACTTCATTTTGTTTAGATTCAGGTCATGCATTAGTTTGAGGTTGATAATGACTAAGAGTTGATATGAGATTTCCATTAAAACCAAATAAACGTATCAAATCGAGTCTGTAAATATAAGCAAAGTATACTCCGTCTGTGGCAAAATTCGATATAGTTGTAAATTATAAAATTTGGAACTAATGGAAATCTCATCTCAAACAAAGTTATAGTCAAACCACAAACGCTTATGTGAGAAAAATATTGACACGGTCGTCTTCTAAGTAGGAAGATAGCTCCGCATAATTAAACACCCGTCTTTCATTTGCCAGTTCATACACGTGCACAAACACGACAACCTATCCTAATGGAGGATATAGAGGAACAACCAAGTAAACCTATCGGGGTAGTCCAACTAAAAAAAGACATAGTCGAGTTAAAATAGTATGTGGGTCAGATTTCTAAACTCCTGCAACAACTCTAGCACTCTCAGCAGAAACCTGTAACCCTTGTTCAAACCCCAAACCCAATTGAACCAATAGCCAACCATTAGCCCTCCAGTTCCCAAGGCCCTACCCTAGTTACCAAAGAAACAATTCTTGTTAAACCTCAGCCACAAGTTACTCTAACTGTGACTAACCCAAACCAAAGTACTACCTCAGCTAAATTAAATACTAATCGAGTTATACCAGAAACCAACGACTAATTCAAAAGAGATGTGAAAGAACAATTTGAGAAGACATCCTTACTGACAGAAAAACTATTGTAAATAGAAAGAGAACTCCAGGAAGTGAAGAAGGAAAAATCTGGAACCAATGTCCGATACATTGACCTATCTTCTATACCTCAAGTAAAGTTCCTTGACAACATTGTCATACCCACATTCACGAAATTCGATAGATCATGGTGCCCAGACCGACACATCCAAAGTTATAAAAATGAGATGGGGACATATATCCACAATGAAGCATTAGCCATTCAGCTATTTCAGCAATCGTTAGACGGACCTACTGCTCATTGGTATTCGATAATAGAACATTCAAAGATGAAGATGTTCCTTGACGTAGTTAAGGTCTTCTATGAGTAGTACGGCTATAATCAAAAAGTGTCTCCGGATAAGATTTATCTCCGAACCTTAACCAGAAATAGTAGGGAAAGTTCTCGAGAATATGTTGTCCGATCGAGGGATAGAGCTGCTGGTATCAAATTTATTTTTACTACACTCCGCAAGTTTATGGGTCAAGTTTTAATAGTGTAATGGTGAGTAAAGTGTCATATCCATAGGGATTGGTTTAAATCATCTCTAAGTACCGCAATTATCGTAACCTAACTTTGTTTAGACATCCAAATTTAGGGTTTATAAAACTGAAGTAACTAAAACAAATACAAAAGCAGAAGAAAAATAAAATATGGATTTTCTATACACAATTGTTCTAGGGGCTTGATTTCATCTTGTAATTCTCATGTTATCCTATTAAGTAATTATTAGTCAATTCCATTCATTCAATAATAAATGTCACTCATGCTCCCTTACTATCTCTCCTGAGTGTCAAGTGAGAGAATATGTAAACACTTCAATACTGATATCCCTATCGAGTATTTAGGTAAAAACATTAGTTACGCCCCTACCATATACATTACCCAAGCTTTAATAATTTCTTGATCTATTAAAACTTACGTTTTGTTTAACCTAAGTCCAAACCCGAAATTATCTCTCCCGAGTATTAAATCTCAAGTTCTCAAATCAACCAAAATATCATATGTGAGCATAAATTGGAAGCATTTATAAGGTAAACACAATTGAATAGAAATCCTAGTTAATAAATCTAGAACATGATCAAGATCCTAAATTCCCAACTCGAATAACTAGGTGTTGATCTCCTCCGGTCTCACAAGAACCCAAACTATGCGCTCTCAATTCCGGTCATGAACTCAATCTCTCTCGAATATAAAATTCATAACATAAAATCATCTAATTCATTGGTCATGTAAATCAAACGCATTAAACGTAGAGAGACATAAAATTGAATTAAAACTAACAATTAACAAAATATTCAAAACATGGTTCAAACGACACTACATCAAGTCATAGGTATGAATTTGAACACAACAAAGAGGAACGCATAACTAATCTTTTCAAGTAATCCATAGATGTAAATATGTTCAACACAATATCCACAAATACAAATATCAATAAAAAGATTAGGGTGAGAAAATGGAAGAAAAACTCTTTGTGGAGATTAGCTTCAAATCTTCAACAATCTTCAACTACAAGCTCTCTCTCTCTCTAAGAATTTGAGGCTTCCAATGGTGTTTTTATCTCCAAAATCTAGCCTCCAATGTTATCTTCCTCCCCAAATCTTGCCACCCTTAGGGTTTGAGGAATAAAATTGTATAAATAGGGCTCAGAAAGAGGGAAAAGTTTGTGTTTCATGCTATGACGGTGCTGCCTAGCACTGCAGCTCGAGTTTTCGCGCTTCAGCTCGAGTTTTTCCTGCTATAGCGCAAAGATTCTGAAATATGGTTATAATTTTCTCGTCCGAACTCCGATTCAGGTGATTCTAAAATCTATGGAAATATAAGAAAGAGATATACAAATTTTATGTTTTGAGTTTTTCTAAAACCGAATTGCATTGTTGTCAAAATTGGGCTTAACGTTTTTGTACCTGCACTTATTTTGCATTTTTTCTCCCGTTTATTTATATTCCTATAAAATAACACAAAAACACATTAAACTAAAAAAGAATGCTTGAAAACTCACAAATATTTGAACTCAAAAGTACTTGATTTGTTGGTAAATAACCTCCTCATCAAATACCCCCAAACTCAAATATTTGTTTGTCCTCAAGCAAAAGAAAAGAAAATAAAAGACAAAACAAATTAGGTACTAAGATACTAACAATAAAAGTGTAAGTTTCGTACAACAACCATGCAAGAATCTCTGAATCCACAAAATGCTCTTAGCTCAAAGAAAATGCAACCATTGGGACTTTCTGGAGTTTCAACATCACGCATTGATATCATTCACTCAAGACTCTCGATGTGTAAGTGTGTGCATAATCACTCTCACACAACCAAATGAGTCTCGAATATATTTACATGCTAAGGAGACAGTGAACAATCTCTAGATAGTGAATGTAAGAACAAACATAAGCCCATTTTTCATGTCACTCTCCACTAATTATGCATACGTTTATATGTCATTGGAGATCAAAATGATTTTGAGGGTTGTAATGTATAGTTAGGGTAAAAGGTAGATGATAATGTAATTTAAAATCACCCTAGGCATGTATCATAACTCATGGATCTTGCAATATTTTCAAGGAAAAAAAATTCTCTGACTCCCTCTTTCGTCATATGTCTTTTTTCAATTGATCCCACAAGGTATTATTCACAAACAAACTAAAACATACACATTTTTTTCTTAAAAATGAATAATTAGATATGAAAAATAAACCATACCCCCAAACTCAAAATCAACATTGTCCTCAATGTTGCAAGAAAATACAAGGAAGTGTCTCGACTTATCACACAATTTTATTTTATTTTTTTTGGTAAATATAAACAACTCAAAAACAAAAATAAAACACACAACCCATTCCACTAATGACTTTCCAAACACATCCCATGCTAGTCCTTACACTCAATGATCCTTGCAAACATGTCAATTAGTGATGGGTTTAGGAAATGGAAATGCATTTAGTGGGGTGGATGTACATATGAGGGTAATGAAAGAATTAGGAAATAAGGATCAACAGGGGGTAAAGAAGGATAAACAATTTTCAAGGGTTAGCTTCAAAGGCTCAAATAATACAAAGAAATACCTAAATCATCTCTCCAAAAACACATAACCTAATATTTCACCTCATGTTTTAATCAAATGGGTTTAGTGTTCATGAGATATCAAAGCCTACCTAAAGCACATAAATTTTCACCAAGTACTCAAAAAGGCCAAGTGATCATTATTTATGGTGCTCAAATATAATGTGTCAAGACTGAACTTCAATTGGCACAATTCATGCACACAAAAATCTCAATACAATACATTTCAAAAGACCTAAGAGAATATCAAGTGTCTATACTCATCATCGATAGCAAGCCATTTCATCTCAACAAAACTCACAATTTATTCAAACACACTTAAAAAGAAAAACAAACTAAAAACATGGCCACAAGAACACAAGTTAGATGAAGAAAAGTCATACACACAAGCATTTCCTAAACCCAATAAACATAAGCTAACATGTGTCTCACCCCCAAACTCAAAGTCAAACATGTATTCAAATTAAGTATAAGAGAATAAGAACACGTACTAGAGAGGCGAGACAATCTCACCTCCTAGTATGGTCGACAGTGATGCTCCGGGTAAGGTGACCGGTATAAGGTTTTCTTCCATAGCTTCCATCCTGAGGCTCTATTATTTAAAATTTTGGGTTGCCTTCCAAGAAGCACTTGGTTTAATGTCCTCGGCTTGACAACGAATAAGTGCTCATCAGAGAACGGCTTCCTCCCATATATTTGTCATATAATACAATAAATAGGTCTTAGTTTTGAACGCCCTCAAGCTTAGCAAGATGTAGAATTGATTCGCATATATGCTTAACATGACTCAAATCCAGCATTTATACGTGGTGGGCAAGAATGAACGGTGCTAAAGGTGGAAGAGAAAAAGTGAGCCGCATCGGATCCTCATAAATGTATTCGTCTTTGATCGGTGTTGGTATCACAACAGGGATCTCAAAAGGTTGATAATCACAAGTGTTGTTCTGGGATTCTTCATTGTCAATCAATTCTTAGGTATCTTCCTCATTAGAATCATCATCATATAATAAATCCAAGTTCCTCCCACTTGTGCGAGATTTCTTACTGTGGCTTACAATGATCGGCGGTGGCACAACCAATTAGATTCCAATAGGTGAGGACTCGAAATCATCTTGTGATTTGTTATAGCGAACAATTCTTGAATCTCGTCCTCTTTCGAATTATCTTCGTAAGATACCTCCAATGTCCTCCCACTTGCATTTAGTTCCTCATGGTGGCTTTCACATATGAATGTGGCTTGTGTGTATTTTATTTCCCTTATGATTCTCTGAGTTTCTATCATGAATGCAGTGAACGTGTCTTCCAAGGTGGGAGAAGACTCCACAAGCTGGTGTGGGGTGTCAAACCATGGCGCCAAAATGTTGGAACTATCCCCCATGTTTTGGGGACTTGTTGAATAATTCCAACTTCGATAGTCAAAATCGGCCATGTATTCCAACAACAAATAAGCTTCATCTATGGTTAGTTCATAAAAATAGGTAGTACCACTTCCTCCTTCCACCCAAGTTCTTATTGTAGCTTGTAATCCCTCGAGGAAGTTTAGTAGTTGATACCCCTTCAGAAAATCATGATTGGGGAACGGAATAAGCAACTCCTTGTATCGTTCCCAAGCATAATAGAACGGCTCAGAATCTCATTGAGAAAATCTCAAGATGACTTGTTGACAAGCTATCTTCAAGTATCTCACAAAATAAACAAAACTCAAAAACAAAAATTAGAAATAATAATAAATGCCTAAATTAAAATCAAGTTACTTATTCAAAATATTAACAACAATCTAAAAACAATCCCCGGTAATGACGCCAAAAACTTGGTAGCGAATTTATTTTTACATAACACCGTAAGTGTACAAGTCAAGTTTTAATAGTGTAGTAGTGAGTAAAGTATTGTATACACAGGGATTGGTTTAAATCGTTGCTAAGTACCGCGATTATCGTAACTTAACTTTATTTACGCGTCCAAATTTAGGGTTTATAAAACTAAAATAATTAAAACAAATACAACAGCGAAAGCAAAATAAAATATGAATTTTCTATGAACAATTGTTCTAAGGGCTTCATTTCATCTTGTAATTCCCATGTTGTCCTATTAGGTAATTATTAATCAATTTCATTCATTAAATAATCAAGGTTACTCGTGCTCCCTCACTATGTCTCCTGTGTGTCAAATGTGAGAATATGTGAACACGTCAATACTGATATCCCTATCTAGTATTTAAGTAAAAATATTCTTTACGCCCCGACCTTATAGATTACTCAAGCTTTAATAATCTCCTAATCTATTAAAACTTACGTTATGTTTAACCTAAGTCCGAACCCAAAATTACCTTTCCCGAGTGTCAAATCTCAAGTTCTCTAATCAACCAAAATATTATATATGAGAATAAATTGGAAACATTAATAAGGCAAACACAATTGAATAGAATTACTAGTTGATAAATGTTAAAACATGATCAAGATTCTAAATTCCTAACTCAAATAACTAGGGGTTGATCTCCTCCTATTCTCACAACAACCTAAATTATGCACTCTCAATTCCGTTCACAAACTCAATCTCTCTTGAGCATAAAATTCATAACCTAAAATCATCTAATTCTTTGGTCAAATGAATCAAACGCATTAAACATAGAGAGACATAAAATGGAATTAAAACTAAAAATTAACAAAATATTCAAAACATGGTTCAAACGAGACTACATCAAACCCTAGATATGAATTCTAACACGACATAGAGGAATGCATGACTAATCTTTTCAAGAAATCCATAGATGCAAACATGTTCAACACTATATCCACAAATACAAAAATCAATAAAAATATTAGGGTGAGATAAGGGAAGAAAAACTCTTTGTGTAGATGAGCTTCAAGCCTTCAAATCTTCAACGATCTTCAACTCCAAGCTCTATCTCTCTCTCTAGGAATTTGAGGCCTCTAATGGTGTTTTTGTCACCAAAATCTAGCTTCCAATGTTGTCTTCATTTGCCTAGGGTTTGATGGATAAGATTGTATAAATAGGGCTCAAAAAGAGGGAAACGTCTGCGTTTTCATGCAATAGCAGTGCTTTTTAGCACGGGAGCGCGAGTTTTTCCTGTTGCTGCACAAGGCTTCTGAAATATGGTCATATCTTTCTCGTTCGAACTCCGATTGAGGTGATACAAAAAACTATAGAAATATAATAAAGATATCTACAACTTATATGTTTTGAGTGTTTCCAAAAAGGGATGGAATCATGGTCAAAGTTGGGTTTGACGTTTCTGTACCTGTACTCATTTTGCACATTTTCTCCCATTTATTTATATTCTTATAAAACAACACAAAAACACATTAAACTAACCAAAATGATTGAAAACTCACAAATATTTAAACTTAAAAGTACTTGATTTATTGGTAAATAACCTCTTCATCAGCTACACAAATAGTACCTTCAATGAAGGAGGCCGAGATGGTCCAAATGTTCTTCTAGGCTCAACCTCACCCTTACTACGAGCATTTACTGAACACACTAAATAGCCCATTATCTAATTTGATCCTTTGAGGGGAATATATAGAGGAAGGTGTTAGGATCGACAAAATTCAGAAGTCAACTAAGCATGAACATAAGTGAGTAGCACCTAAGAAGAAAGACCTTGAAGTGGCAATGGCAGGCTAGGGTCAAAGGAACCAGCAGAACTTCCAACCTTAGTATGAATGTCACCAGCCCAATGATGTACCTAGGATTTTAAAAAAGAAAAATAAAACAAATAAATATATATATTGCATTTTTGTTTTTTTTCATATTTTTTTTTTTTTAAAAAAAAAAATATTAAAGAGGAGATTTTTTAAAGCATCGTTTTTCTCATAAAATAACTTAAGCCAATTTTAGAAAAAAAGAGTCGTCACCTAGTATTGAGTTTAAATGGAGTGTTAGGTCACCGGATTTTTGAAAAACAATTTAAAAAATGGGTTAAGTAAAATTTTGACTCCAAAAAGCACAATCCGACTAGAGATTCATTTTTAAGGGTTCGAGGTTCAGTTACGCTCAGGAAAGGTGTTAGGCACCCCCGAGACGCCCGTCTGAAGACAGTACTTTATCCAATTAAGTCCAATCAAAATTTAAATTCGAATGTTTTATTTGATTTTGAAATCACGTCTAAGAAAATATTTTTTTGTTTAGTTTTTTTTTTTTAAATTTTACTTTCTTTTTTTTTTAATTTCTTTTTTTTTTAAAAAAAATTAAGGAGAAAACCTCTTTTTTTAATTTTCATAAAATGAAAAAATAATTTTTTGTTTTGTTTTAATTTTGAAATGTTCTTCTATTATAATCGCTTATAAAATATCAATGATTTAATAAGTATGACCCCCATAGGGGTTTAATATCTTGGGTTTTAAGTTTGGATTATTTGGAAGGAACATGAACTCGTGCCAAAATATTTTTTGAAAAACTCTTCTTTTTAAAAAAAAAAAAAAATGAAGTACATGGGAGTTGATTAGTTTGGAAAACATATTAAAACATATTTTGAGAAAATTTCATTTTAGAGAAAAATAATTTTTTTTTAAGTGAAAATTATTTGGAATGACTCTCTTTTACTAACTTTTCAAAAATACTCCCCTTTCAAAAAGTCTATATTTTTATTATACACATTTGTTTTTTGTATTTCTTAAAAATCAAAATGATTTTATATTTTTTAGACAAAACTCATTTTAGAAAAACTATGTTTTGTGTTTTTTATAATAAAATATATGTGAAATGCAAATAAAATTTTAATTCGTTCCATTTTATCAACTTATTCCAAGCTCAAAACCTAGCTTAGGGAAGTGCTTCCCTAAACCTACTGTTTGAAAATTTCACATTGGTTGGGAAATCCGAAACAGTTCTTCAAAAAACTCTCAATTTCTTAGATTTCAAGTTAAGGGTTTTTCATTTTTTACTTTTTGATTTTTTTTATTTTTTTTATTCTTTTAAAAACGATTTGAAAAATGGATTTAAGTAAAATTTTGACTCCAAAAAATGTGGTCTAACCAGATATTTGTTTTTAAGGGTTCCAGATTCAGTTATGCTCAAGAAAGGTGTTAGGCACCCCAAGACGCCGTCTGAAGACGATACCTTATCCAATTAAGTCCAATCAAAATTTAAATCCAAATGTCTTATCCAATTTTGAAATCACTTCTTAGAAAATATTTTTCTGTTTATTTTTTTAATTAATTTTTTTATTTTTGTTTTTCTTTTTTTTTTTTTTTTTTTAAATAAGGAGAAAACCCTTTTTTTTTTTTTTAATTTTCATAAAATGGAAAAATAATTTTTCGTTTTGTTTCAATTTTGAAATGTTCCCCTGGTATGATCGCTTATAAAATATTAAAAATTTAATAAGGATGACCCCCGAGAGGGTTTAATGTCTCGTGTTTTAAGTTTGGATTATTTGGAAGGAACATGAACTCGTGCCAAAATATTTTTTCGAAAAACTCTTTTAAAAAATAAAAAAAAAATTAAGTACAAGGGAGTTGATTAGTTTGAAAAATATAATAAAACGTATTTTGAGAAAATTTTATTTTTAAAGAAATGCAATTTTATTTTTTTACGTGAAAATTATTTGAAATAACTCCCTTTTTTTACTAACTTTTCAAAAATATTACCCTTTCAAAAAGTCTATATTTTTATTATTCACAATTTATTTTTTGTATTTCTTAAAAACCAAAATGATTTTACATTTTTTAGACAAAACTCATTTTACAAAAACTATGCTTTATGTTTTTTATAATAAAATATATGTAAAATGCAAATAAAAAATTTATTTGTTCCATTATATTAACTTATCCCAAGCTCAAAACTCAGCTTAGGAAAGTGTTTCCCTAAACTCACCCTTTCAAAATTTCACACTGGTTGTGAAATCCGAAACGGTGCTACAAAAAACTCTGTCTTTCTCAGATTTCAAATTAATGGTTTTTCATTTTTTTACTCTTTGATATTTTGGATTTTTATTATTTTTTTTTATAACCAAAACGGTTATTTCATATTTCTATTTTCTTATGCGCAAAAAGTAAATATTTACATAATACAACGCAGTACATAAAGTGCGTAAAATAAAATTATAGAAATAGAAGCGTGGAAAGACTCAGAACAGTAAATAAATATAACCAAAATAAAAGCGTGAAAATGTGCTAAATAATAAATAAGTACAAGAAAATAAAAGTGCAGAAAGGCGCAGAATATGAAATAAATATGACAAAATAAAAACGCGGAAAGGCACATAATAGAAAAACAAATGCAAAAAAGTAAATTGTCTTTTAAGTATTCTAGTGGAATGTCTTTTTAAGTTTTGTCAAATTTTAAATCCATCATTTCAAGCAATTTAAGCAAAAAATAAATGTGTAGTTGAAAAATAGGAAAAACTTGCCTAAGTTTGGACGGTTTCTTCTCCTTTTCTTCTTCTTCTTCGTTTGACAAAACTCAAATCCTCTTTTATGTTTTGTTAGGCTAAAAACCCCAACTCCCAAAAAACCTCTCCCCTTTTCTTTTTTTTTTTTTTTTTTGTTTTTGTTTGAGACCTCCCACCACCAATTTAAAAAAAAAAAAAAAAACTCAACTCCCAAACTTTCTCCTTTCTCTCTCTAATTTCTCACTCTTACTACCCTTTGGCCTCCCAAAAAAAGAGTCCTTGCTCCCCCCCCCAAAAAAACCTCTCCCCCAAAGCCCTTTTGTTGAGGGAGTGGCTGCCTTTTATAGACAGTTGCTCCCTCCCCTTTTCTTTTCTTTTCTTTTTTTTTTTATTTTTATATTATACATATATATATATATATATAGAGAGAGAGAGAGAGAGAGAGAGAGAGAGAAAATAGGGGTTACTAAAGTAGCCCCTATTTGACCGAAATTGTGGCTGCAATTGCAACCCATTAATGGCATGCAATTGCAGCCCCTGGGGTTGCATGCAAAACACATGCAACCTCATATATATATATTATATTTTTTGTTTCATTTTCTCTATTTTTATTATAAAAATAAAATGAGATTATCTAAAATTTAATCTAGTTTAAATTATTTGTTTGCCAATTTTAAGAATTTTCGAAAATGCTCGAACATTTAGGGTCAAAATAAAAAAATTTAACAAAAATTGATTTCAATTCATTTAAATTTTGAAAACTAAAATTGACCAAATAAAACAAGATAAAATTTCAAAAATCATTTTAATTTGATAAATTTAGCACAAAAAAATAACTTTCGTAAATTTTCATTTTGACCCCAAAATTTTCTTTTGAATTTTCAAACTGTTTCGATTTGAGTTTCTCAAGAATTAATCATTTCAAAAGATTTGATAAGAAAATTTTGAATAGAAATTGGTCCTTGTTAAACAACGATTTAAATTTTCTCAAAAGTTCGATTAGGCTCCTTAAACTTTCTAGTTCAACAACTTGTCTCAATCGGCTTATTCGGGGGACCAAATGGAATTATGATACTTTTATTTAACTTGTTTTGAGGATAATTAAACATTTCAAAGATTAATTTCAAAATCCGAGTCTAAATATCAATCTTTCAAATTTTCAATTTGGTCCCAAATGTTTTTCGAAATAAACAATTTTGATTCAAAACCCACAATTGAATAACCTTTTGACTTAATCGAAATTTTGAGATATTAATTTAAATCTTAGAGACTTAATTTATCATTTCAAACATCCAATGAAACCATTAAGATTTCCAACTGCAAAATTCAAGTTTCAATTAATTCCTGAAACGTTGGAATGGACCCTCCATTTTTATTTGGATATTTTTGAAATTCATGAATAATTGACTCGGCAAAAACTTTTGTATTTTTAGTTTATTAGCTTTTTTAAAATATCATGCACGGGCAGAACAAATTACAGTGTCTACAACTGCTCCTTTTTGTCATATGATGAACGAAATATATAAAATTTTCCCTAGATTCTGGCTTGGGCAATGCATGGTTGGCCAAAGAAGAAGACTTACCTGGGATTTAACCAGTCTTATTCTAGTTATGGAAGCCTTGCCAAAAATATTACCGAACCCATGTGGGTTGCCTACGTACTTTGGGAAAACTAAAGATCAAGTCAAACATAGTTCAACGAATGTCCCTTGTGGGGTTGGAGAGAATACTCACGACAAACTCATGACGAACAATACCCGTTTAGAGGGTCATTTAGTGAAAATGAGTAGGAAGTGGCTCAGGACGAACATGGTTCGTTTAGAGAAATAGGAGACAACTCATGACGAACAAAGTTCGTTTAGAGGAATGGGAGACAACTCATAACGAAAAAGGTTTGTTTAAAGGAATGGGTACAACTCGTGACGAACATAATTTGTTTAGAGGAATGGGAGATCACTCATGACGAATAAAGTTCGTTTAAAGGAATGAAGAACCACTCATGACGAATAAAGCCTGTTTATAGGAATGAAAGACAACTCATGATGAACAAGGTTTGTTTAGAGGAATAGGAGATCACTCATACCGAACAAAGTCCGTTTAGAGGAATAGTGAACCACTCATGACGAACAAAGTCCGTTTAGAGGAATGAAAGATAACTCATGATGAAAAAAAGTTCGTTTAGAGGAATGGGAGACAACTCATGACGAATAAGGTTCGTTTAGATTAATGGAAGATCACTCATGTCAAACAAAGTCCATTTAGAGGAACGGAGACAACTTATGATGAACAAAGTCCACTTAGAAGAATGGAAGACAACTCATAATGAACAAGGTTTGTTTAGAAGAATGAGAGATTACTCATGACGAACGAAGTCTATTTAGAGGAAGTCTTAGTGGAAAGAATGATGAATATTGATGACAAGAATCAAACCACTATCCTGCAAGAGGATTGAGAAGATTTATAACAAAACTGACAATGTCTCCTAGTTTTTGGCACGAGAAGACTAACATGCAGTGAAATTGACATACCTCCCGGCCTGTGGCTGGGGAGGATTGACACAAGATGAAATTAACATACTTCCCAACTTTTGGCATGGAAAGACTGACACAAGATGAAATCAAACATACCTCCTGGCGTTTGGGCTAGAGAGGATTGACATACAATAAAATTAGCACACCTACTGGCCTGTAGTAGGGGAGGATTGAAACAAGATGAAATCTACATACCTCCTAGATTTTGGTCCAAAGAAGATTGACACAAGATGAAATTGACTTACCTTCAGGATTTAGGCAAGGTAGGACTGATGCGAGATGAAATTGACATACTTCTAGACTTTTGGAAGGGGATGACTAACATGAAACGAAATGAAAATACCTCCAAGCCTTTGGGTAAAGGAGGATTAACACAAGAGAAAATTGAATATATCTCTCGACTTTTGGGAAATCGATGATTGACATACAGTGAAATCAACGAACCTCCTAGAGGAGAACTAACATAAGATGAAATTGGCATTACCTCCCAACCTGTGGCAGGGGAGGATTGACACAAAACAAAGTGAACAAACCTCCCGACTTGGCAGGGGAGGATTGACTCAAGATGAAATTCACTTACCTCTTGGCTTTTGGGAAAAGAAAGATTCAACACCATCCCCTGCAACGTTACCAAAAACTTGTACAACGAGATTTTTACACTCGCGTATTAACTACTCGCAAGTATATGAGTTCCAGTTTTAATATAGTGGATCTTTAAGATCGTATATCGGTCCACAGGGATGGTGTGAATAATTGAATACCGCAATTTGCTCAGTCTTATATTATCCAGACGGATAAAGAATTATGTTGGCCAAGTAAAATACCCAAGAGGGGGGGGTGAATTGGGTAATTAAAAATAATCAGAATAAAAAATCAATAAATCAAATAATTAATTTTATGCCTAAATTAATTATTATCATTACAACACAACGGAATTAATCAATCAACTAGGTGCACACACAAACAGCAAAGATAGACAAATTCAGAAAGCAGCACACTAGAGATTTAAAGGTAAGAACCAAACCCACACACCGATTCTTTTACAGGCTCAGAATCAACCTTTACAATTTCCTTTTCAAAGGCTAAGGAATAACCTCTACTTTTTACAGGCTAAAGAATAACCTAATTCTTTTTAATACTTAAGCTCAATAATCAAAACCTCACCAAAACACTCCAAATATCCTTTTACCCGATAAGGATTGAACCATTACAAAATCACTCACAAACACGCAATTCTTAACCAAGAAGAATCACTACCTCAATCTCTTTACAGGAAGAAACTGAAACTCAACTACCCTTGATTAAATATCCCTAATAATATTTAACCCGTCACAACTCACCAATATAAAAATTGATAAGTAAATCTCACTCGGAGCTTCTACCACCCCAGATATATATAAACTCAATTAATATCCCAACTAGTGATAGAATTATGTGAGATGCAGAAATCGGATTTTAACAATATATGGGTACCGAATTGGAGCACGTAATCAGATTCAAGAAATTGTTTCAAAGAATATTTTCTTTAAAAATCGAAAATAATTTCTAAGATCAATTTACAAAATACAATAATAAACAAGCAATAATCAATATGGAAAGATCTCACCCGGAATCCACAGAATTAAGGATGAAAATAATGTAGCTTCAATTCCGGTATCAACACAAATTTATCGCAATTAATTATCAGAATCACTCTCTTAGAACAACTCATAGTATCGTAGAATGATAACTCTTATAAATTCTCTCTCAAAAAGATATAGACTGATTTTATCTCTTAGAATTATTAGAATTATTCGCTCTCTTAGAAAATTCGCAGGTCTATATAAGGGCACATATAATTAGCCTCCTAACGGCTAGTTCACAAGTGTCATGATAATAAAATACTCTTATAGACCCTTCATAACATGATGACTTCATTTAGGTTCAATTTCACTTAATAACAACTTTTAAAACTCTCAATTAAATCCTCAAAGTATTTCTCAATCAAAACAAATAAGTATAGAATCCATTTTAAGTACCAAATTGAGAAACTTTAATAATTAATGAACCATATTAAAAGGATTTAATTAACATATGAACCATATCACAAATGTTAAGAATATCCTCGAAATCTCTCCCAAATCTTAACCAAAAATGACTACTTTTAGATTTAAAATCGGATCAACTAATATCCTGAAACTGCGCGTTCAGTCGACTGAAGGATACTGGAAGTAGCCCATGCACTTGATCGGTCGACTCCTCAGTCGACTTGCAGATTCAGAGAGTTTGCCAAGCTTCTACCGGTCGACCGCTCTATTAACTCGCAGATTTAAAGAGTTTGCTAAGCTTCTATCGGTCAACCACTCTGTTGACTCGCAGATTCAGAGAGTTCATATTCTTTCTCCAGTCGACTCCTCAGTCGACTGCCCCCTCCTGAATCTCTTCTCTGATCTCATTTTTAACTTACTTTCTTTTACAATTTTGCCCCTTTATCTATATTTATATTCAAATGAACTCCACTAATACTCTTATATTCTATTTTACTCATTCAAAAATATTTCTTTTTAATTCACATAGGAGCAAATAAATATACTCAACCAAAACACACATAAAAGATAAAATTCATTTTGTGTCGTGTGTGTGTTCCTAAATGGGATATTAAGAGTTTATATTTACCTGGATTGTTTTTCCTAATGTCTTCAAACTCTTAATACTTCTTCATCATCTTGATATCTTCATTTAGAATCCATTCACTTTGACATCTTCATTATTAGAACTTTAAATCACTGAAACACTTGATCAAACATTAGTTCCACAAAAACATCAATACTTAATTGTTCATCAAAATCTTGGGATCAACAAATTATTTTAAATTAAACTAATTAAAACTAAACTAAACTATAATTAGTGGGTTAATCCTAACTAAGTCGATTACCTAGGGATTGATTTCGTTCACTTAATACATGTTTGATTTCATTTAGTTAACAATAATGGTATTTATGGTATCCAACAATCTCGGTTTGTAAACTCTTCCACCACCTCTTTCGAGTGTAAGATGGGGGAATACGAGATTTCATGTCAACGAAAAAGTCCCCCTCAACGTTTTAACGATACTAGGTAGCGTGAGTCGTTCCCCAACGTCATCGATTGTACACTCACTAACGCCCTCCCTGGTCATTAGATCGTAGCGATGTGTTTAACCTAGTCCGAATCTAGGGTTACCTCTTCTGAGTGTCAAACCTTGTATTCTAAAATCCAACCCTAATACCTTAACTAGCATACTAAAGTTGTAATAAAATGATAAACACAATCGAATTTAAAAGCAAACAACCATCAAAGAAACATATATTAAACCAAACAAGTATTTACACAACTACATCGATCCCTAGCTAATATTTATCTAATCTAACATGATTTTGGCCATTGGAACATTAAACCAAGAGAGATTCATCAAGAGAGAAACAAAAAGAGAAAGATCAAAACTTAAAATGGAGTGATCCACTGTCGCTAAAGATCGATCCACCAATGTTTCCTCTTCTCCGGATGATGAATATCCTCTTTGAGCTCTTCAAGAATGGCCAAGGATCACCTCCTAAGGGTTAGGGACGTTCAAGACTTTCCAAGCCTTTTTAATGGAATTGGGAGAATGGGTATTTATAGGTGCAAGGTTTCAAAATATCTAAAAATATCTATTTTGTTGTTCAGAGCTGACCGCCGTGGCAGTGGGATTTACCGTCGCGGTGGTGGTCTTGCGCTGCGGCGGTGGGACGTTGGGCTCACATAGCCCTTCTCTGCATTCTCACCACCGTAGCGGTGGCTTTCTCGCTGCGGCGGTGGGTCTTGTATTCTTGAAACGTTGTTCTTTCAATGTTTCTTCACCGTTTTCCCACCGTTTTCGCTCGTTTGTCGCTTGTTTGTGTCCCTACACCTGAATTACATAAAAAATTACAAAAATGCAATTAAATATTACTAATTTACTCGAAAACTACCAAATCCAGCTTTAGAAGTAGATAGGTTATCACAACCTATCAAATACCCCCAAACTTAGGATTTTGCTAGTCCCCGAGCAAAACACCCTACCACTAAATTAAACTAACTACACTAATTAACTTACCACTAATCTAAAAATGAATAACTTTAACAAAGAAGAAGTATACACATGCGAGTTCCAAATTCAATCGAAGAAACAAAGTTGTTCCTCTCTCAATAGCCCTTAATCTGATCAAATTCGGGAAATAATATACACCAAGTGGTGTTCTAGAATTTCAACACTCAATATCAATAAAAACTATTCTAGATCTATTTGAAATATGTGTGTGAGAGAGCTCAAATGTATAACTAACCAAACTCCAGATTGGATCATCCAGTAGACAAGTTCATGACTTAAACCTTAAAGGATTCAGGAAAACCATATGCTTGATTGGGCTTGACTATCCACTAATGTAGGTTCGGATATTCATAAAGATCAATAGGGCTTTGTTAGATTTTGGAGAACGACCAAGGGTATCACAAGAATAGAAAATAGCAAATCGTTAAGATTGAACGATACCCGAGGCACAAATGTTTATCGCTATATCTCTCTTGTAACCCCATATAAATGCAACCCTGAATAAGAATTTAAGAACGTTGTATTCACTTATCGAAAGAAACGAAAATAAAAACTATATTCACATAGTTTTTTTTTTTTTTTTTTTTTTTTTTTAAAGAATATTGTCACACACCCAAACTTATTCGAATTTGTACAATTTTAGGGGTGTGTAAAAAGAATGACAAGTGAATATATTAATATTGAACCAATAACAATTCGTCCGAAGCCCCAATCACTCACTTCAAGTCAGCATTAGTCTACGCTACTTGATTTCACTCAATTTTGACTTTTAGGCTTAGCGACAATAGTTTGGAAAAATTTAATTGGATAAAGTATTGAAACATGTTCAGAATTGAAAAGTTTATCGGCTTTGACAAGGGAACGAGGGATAAAAAAAATTCAGGTTAGCTTCGAAAGGTTCAAGCGATAAAAGTGAAGGCTTAAATCATGCCTCCGGAATTACTTTACCTAGGATTTCGCCTCAAGTGTACCCCAAATCAAGTTCTAGATTTCTCTTTTCCATCATGAACTTATTACTGAATAATTAGCGTCAAATCATTCAAATAATTATACACTAAGTCCATGTGATCGTGCAATTTTAGGATCAAAATAATTTTTACATAATCGACATGCTAAGCACACAAAACACACATGAATGGAATTATCCCTGACCTTGATATACAATTAAGAGATAATTTTCATCATCGGGAAATACCCCTAGACGAATTCAACAACTCAGTAAGCATATACGACTTCATACATACACATTTCTACATTACTCTAAATACTACATACATACACTAATCTAAGCATTTAACATGAAAAAACATGAAAATTAAACTACAACTTAACTATTTAATTAAAGTCTACAAAACATAAAACATTTAAATTAAATACATCAAAAAATTTGTTCATCCTTCTTCTACAAAAAACAAAAATGGATTAACACCCCTCCCAAACTTAAACTTGGTAGTGTCCCCACTGTCTAGGCAGCGAACCCAATAACAATTTATAGCATTCATGAACAAAATATTGGGTTGGAACACATTCCTAGGAGATAAGACATAGGAGTCTTACCTCCTACTGTCCACCTGGAGAAACGTCATCACCACCACTATCGCGTTGGAATGAAAATTGTGGTAGTTGCAAAAGGTGTAGCCGTACCTACGGCATAGTCAAAAAAACGTACATCTCAATGTCGAGGCCCTCGCAAATAAGTCAGTGCACTTTATCTTGATACTGTGCGTATTGATCTTGGTACTGTGTGTATTGATTTAGGTAGGTTCCGAGCTCATATTGCCCTTGCCGAATATGCCGGAGTTCTTGATAAACATGCTTCTCATCGACCGAGGCTGGTCCGGGTGCCTCGGGAACTAGGGCCTCAAAAGGCCTTGCCTCGTCTTCCGCGTGCTCTTTATCCTATGCTGCTCCCATTGCCCTTCCACATTCTTGTAATAATAGCAAGGTCGAGAGCATTGGTTGGGGCCAATGGGCTATCCCCAAGAATCACCACCCTCGCTCGCCTGAACAAGTCCATCAGTAAGTTTGGAAAGGGGAGGCCACCTTTAGTTGTCTGCCCAGTATGTAGAATTGAAGAGTATATAAGAAATCCAATGTTGAGCGGCTTTCCCATCTGAATGGAATGCAAGGCAATGACTCGCTCCTTCGATACGTCCGATAGATGAGAGTTCGGGATAATACTGCCACAAATAAAGTAGTGCCATATCTTTGGCACCGACTTTAGGAACCTGGAGGAAAATGTGGCTTGATCCGGCCCTGTGATGGTCCATTGAACATTGCCCATTGTCAGGGCCCGGATCACGTCCTCCATACTTGGCTGGTACCCCGGATATGGATCCTGAAAAGGGTCCGGCAATCCCTATCCCAATACCTCATTGAATTTTTTAGGATTAAATAAGATAATCTTGTCATGGACCTTTGTTCGGTATTGTTGAGCTTCAGTGACGTTTGCGTAGAACTCCCATACCAAGGAGACTTCACCGAAGAGAGGCGATTGGCAGAAGTACTCCCAACCTCGGGTTTGAATGACATACCAAAATTCTGCCAGTAGACTCTCCAGTGGCCTGAATCCTATTTGCTTTATGCATGGTCTTTTGAACACATGTTGAGAGTAGTACTCCTCGGCCGCTTTCGAAACAAATTAGGTGGAATCGAAGTCAGGAACTAACCCCGATCCTTTACCCCGTGCCCTTTTTTTAGCTACTTTTTTCAGCATGATTCCTAGCAATCATATTCATAAATGAGACAAACCCAATCATATACGCACAATGAAAATAAACCCTTAAATCAACATTATCAAGAACAAGGCACAATTTCAATACATATGCACCAATTGCAATGATTTCAACAAAATATGAACAATGTAGCATGCATTTTTGTTTCACAAAATTTAACAATCCATAGAAACTTATTTTGTCACGAAAAATCAAACCAAAATCCCGTAGAAAATGAAAATCGCGAAAATGCGGGTTTAAGGGTTAGGACACATTCCAAATCCAATGATTTTTGAAATAATCATGCAAATCAATCAAAAATTTCAACAAAAATATAAAATGTAGAATCATAAAGACTTAATTGTTGAAAAATGGCAACCCAAACGATTGGAAATGGAAGAAATACAAATTGTCGTTCCTTAAACCCTAACTTTTCGAGAATGGGGGCAAATCCAATTTTTGGAGTATGATTTCTGGTGGAAATCACAAGTTTTGTTAAGATAATGATGATTTAGAGGGTTCAAAATGGTTTAAAGGGATTGTATGAGAAAGATTTTGAGTTTTTGGAAGTGGGTGTGAGGTTTGTTCGAAGCGAACCAGTGTTTTTAATTGAACAGATGCGTCACCGCTGTAGCGGTGAAGTGCCTTTTAAAATCATAACATCCTGAAGTTTTACCGCCGTGGCGGTGGATTTCACCGTTGCTGCGGTGAAGCGTTTTGATGAAAATCTAGCTCCCAGTATTTTCACCACCACAGCGGTGGGTTTTTGCTGATTTTTCTTCATTTTTCTCAACAAAACTCCTCACCACTCGTTTTCACTTCGCTATTTCAACGATTTTAAGTACAAAACACAACCCTAAATATCCAAGCTCCTAGATTCACCTCCAAACACGCTCCGAGATCATTCTGGCCTCCCAAAAAAATTAAATAATAGCAAAAATTGGGCAGAATCATGCTCTCGGTTTCATATAAAGAAAAACATGACTTGCTTGATTTAACGTCCCTAGCTGGACTTAGTTAAGCATTTTTCACCAAAATCCCTTATAGACAAGGAATTTGGTTTTGTATGCTCTGTTGGATCACGATTCATGGTATTGAAGTTGGTTTCTTCTCTCTTTCCTTATCATTTTCTACGTACACTCTATCTCGGGATCAAGAGCCAAGAATTTCAACTTTTTCTACGTTGTATGCACTGCTTGATCACAACTGACAAAACAAATTAACAAAATAATTAAAAAGAAAATAAAACAAAAGAATTGTCTGGATTAATATTCAACTACTTAGTCGCAATATCAATTATACGCATTCAACACCATCCCCGGCAACGGCGCCAAAAACTTGTACAACAATATTTTTACGCTCGTGTATTGACTACTCGCAAGTATACGAAGTCCAGTTTTAATCTAGTGGATCTTTAAGATCGGATATCGTTCCACAGGGACGATGTGAATAATTGAATACCGCAATTTGTATAGTCTTATATTATCCAAACGGTTAAAGAATTATTCTAAATGAAGCTAAACTACAATTAGTAGGTTAATCCTAACTAAGTTGATTACCTAGGGATTGAATTCGTTCACTTAATACATGTTTGATTTCATTTACTTAACACTAACGGTGTTTATGGTATCCGATAATCTCGGTTCGTAAACTCCTCTGCTACCTCTTTTGAGTGTAAGACGGGGGACTACACGACTTCGTGTTAATGAAGAAGTCTGCCTCAATGTTTTAACGACGCTAGGTCACGTGAGTCTAGTCGCAACGTCATTAATTGCACATAATTATTTGATAGGTTGAAATAACCTATCTACTTTTAAAGACGGATTTGGTATTTCTCGAGTGAATTAGTAATATTTAATTGCGTTTTTGTAGTTTTTTATGTAATTCAGGAAACGACAAACGAGCAAAAATGTTGGGAAAACGGTGAAGACAACGTTAAAACAACAAGGTTTCAAGAACACAAGACCCACCTCCATGACGAGAAAGCCACCGCCGTGGCGGTGAGAATGCAGAGAAGGTCTATTTGAGCCTAACGTCCCACCGCCGCAGTGCAAGGCCACTATTGTGGCGGTGAAAGATCTGAGAACTAGCCGACTTACCCATCGCCGCGGCGGTCAGCTCTGCACAGCAAAATAGATATTTTTAGATATTTTGAAACCTTGCACCTATAAATACCCATTCTCCCACTTCTATTAAAAATGATTGGAAAGGCTTGAACATCCCTAACCCTTAGGAGGTGATCCTTGGCCATTCTTGAAGAGCTCAAAGAGGATATTCATCATCCGAAGAAGAGGAAACATTCGAGCTAGGGATTGATGTAGTTGTGTAATTACTTGTTTGATTTAATATATGTTTCTTTAACAGTTGTTTTCTTTTAAATCCGATTGTGTTTATCATTTTAATACAACTTTAGTATGCTTGTTAAGGTATTAGGATTGGATTTGAGAATACAGGGTTTGACACTCGAAAAAGATAACCCTGGATTCGGACTAGGTTAAACACATCGCTACGATCTAACAACCCAGGAGGGCATTAGTGAGTGTGCAATCGATGACGTTGGGGCAAGACTCATGTGACCTAGCCTAGCGTTGTTAAAACATTGAGGGGGACATCTTCATTAACACGAAGTCGCGTATTCCCTTGTCTTACACTTGGAAGAGATGGTGGAGGAGTTTACTAACCTAGATTGTCAAATACCATCAACACCGTTATTGTTAACTAAACGAAATCAAACATGTATTAAGTGAATGAAATCAATCCCTAGGTAATCAACTTAGTTAAGATTAACCCACTAATTGTAGTTTAGCTTAATTTTAATTAGTTTAATTTAAAATAATTCTTTATTCGTATGGATAATATAAGACTATGTAAATTGCGGTATTCAATTATTCACACCGTCCCTGTGGAATGATATCCGATCTTAATGATCCACTATATTAAAACTGGACCATGTATACTTGCGAGTAGTCAATACGCGAGCGTAAAAACATCAGCGTACAAGTTTTTGGCTCCATTGTCATGGATTGGATTGAGTTACCGTAGATCTTGTGAGTAAATAACTTGATTTTAATTTAGGCATTTTTTTAGTGTTTATAATTTTTCTTTGTAGTTTTGTTTTTGTTTTCCTACCGGATGTTTGAAGATGTTAGATCGACAGGTACTCTTGCGTTTCTTTCATTGCAACATCCGGCCGAGGACATTAAACTAAGCACTTCTTGGGAAGAAACCCAAGGAAAAATAAGTTAGATCCATCTCTGCCATTTTGAGTCGGAGGAGAGAGAGAATCTCGCCTCCCAGGTACGTGTTCTAAACCCCCATCTTCAATATCATGCTATATATTGTCATTGGGATCGCGGACGGGTCATTTTGGGCAATGCCTGTGTTAAGTTGATGGTGATGTGTAGTATGTTTTTAGTATGAGTTTATGTTATTATTTAAGTTTTACTATTTTTATCGTATGCATGCTTATTTAGGATTAGTTGTTTAGTTTAGTTGTTGTTTTGTGCTACGTTTTGATGTCATCTGGGCCTTTACCCGATGATGAGTCTGGCCCCTGATTGTTTATTGAGGTCAAGCGTAAAGCTCATTCATATGTGTTCTATGTGTTTAACGTATCGTTTTAGTAAAAGTTATTGTAGATCCTAAATGCACGAGCACGTAAACTCAATATAGCACTATCTGATTGATTTGAAACCGATTATTCTTCACTCAAATTCATGACAATAGGGATTCTAGAACTTGATTTGGGGGAAATTCGAGGCAAAATCCTAGGCAAGATAGTTTAGGATATATGATTTAGGCATTCGTTTTTTTCGCTTGAGCCTTTTTAAGCCTACCATGATATATCATTACCCTTCGTTACCCTGTCGAAGTCTAAAATCCATTTCAATTCTAAACACTTAACCACTACTATGGCCAATTGAATTCCTTCCAGTCCTTTATCGCTAAATAAAAGGCATAATTTGAGCGAATCAAGTTAGCATTCATTATGCTACTTGAAGTGAGCGGTTGAGATTAGGGCGAACTTCGGATTGGATCAGTATTAGTGTATTCACTTGTCATTTTCTTAATCCTTTTTGCATACTCCTAAAATTGTAGAAATTCGAATAAGTTTGGAGGTGTGTTACTTAATCCTTTTTGCACACTCCTAAAATTGAAGAGATTCGAATAAGTTTGGGGGTGTGTTATTTGAAAAAAAAAACTATATAAATATAGTTTTATTTCCGTTTCTTTTTTTAAGTGAGTACGTTGGTCTTAATTGTATTGTTAAGGGTTGTTAAATCTTATTTGTGGGGTTTTGAGTGTGAGAATGCCAAGCATGTGCCCCGAGTATCATCAAGTTAACGACGTTAACCTGTTTTCTATTTCCAATATACCCTTAGCCATTTTTTAAAAACCAAACCAAGCCCTAATGATCTTTTTGAACCTCCGAGCCTATATTAGTGGAGAATATAACCTGGGTCAAGCGTATGGATTCCCTATACCTTAAAGGTTTTAGTCATAAACTATATTAAGGGGTAATTCCATCTAATCAACAAATAGTTATATATTTGAGTTTTAAAACACACATTTAAATAGGATCTAGAATGGCACCTTATTATTTTTTAACGTTGAAATTTTAGAACACCACATGGTGTGATTTATGCTTAAACTTGATAGGATTGGGGGCCAATGAGGGAAAATTTGTTTGACCATTAAATGACAATCAAAACTTACACATTATTGTTTTTAGTGCTTTTTCCTTTTTAGTTTTTAATTTCGTAATTAGTTGTCATATTTTCTCATATTGTATGGGTGTTGTGCTCGAGGAGTAGCAAAATTCCAAGTTTTGGGGTATTTGATAGGTGTAAATTACCTATATATTTCCAAACCAAAATTGTTAGTTTTCGAGTCCGTTTAGTACGTTTTTGTTAAGTTTTAATATGTTTTTATTCTTTTTGTATTAAAATAGGTGTATGGGTGAAAAAGGTATGAAATCAGAGTGCAAACGATCAATTCGGACCAAAAGCGATCGGAGAACAGTGGAAAAATGAGCAAGCAGGCAAGATTCTAAAAGAAGCCCACCGCTGCGGTGTCCAAACCTCTGTCGCCACTGTGAAAATGCAAAGAATGGCCATATCTTGCTGAACACCCATCGCCGCGGTACTGAGACCCACCACGGCGGCGCTGAGGATACAGGATGGTCACCCAAATCCACCACCGACTCCACCGCCTCGGTGAACATCAAACCGACCTACCATCGCCGCAGCGATAAGCTCTGCACCAGAATAGATATTTTTTAGGATATTTTACTTGTTTAATCCCCTCTTTTTTCCTCTCCTCTTCCAAAGCCCGACCATAGGAGACCCCTTAGGGTTCCTATGATTTTGAGAGTGTTTCGAGGTGTACTCAACCAATTCCGAAGGAGAAGAACGAGTTGCAATAAAGGAGAAGCAATCATTGGACGGTTTTAGCGTCGAATCTTCGGACTACGGCTAAGTTCTTCCATTTCTCTCTTTATTTTCTTAACTTTGGTAGGATATTGAGCATGTTTAGCTCGGTTTTTAATGTATAGCCGGTTATGACCATGTGTTAAACATGGATTGTTTTAGGGATTAACATATTATTTATAAAAATATGATTTGGTTTAGTTTGTATTTTGTTTATGGTTGTTCCTTATAATCGGGAGTTGGATTGTGTGCAATCAATGACATTGGGGCGAGACTCACGTGACCTAGGGTCATTAAGACATTGAGGGGGACTTATTCGTTGGTACAAAGTCGCGTTATATCCCTCGTCTTATACTCAGGAAAGGTGGCGGGGGAGTTTACGAACAGAGATTGTCGAATAGGTCGAATACCATTATTGTAAACTAAACGAAATCAAACGCATTTAAGTAAATAAAGTTAATCCCTAGATAATCCATCCCCTAACTATCTTGTATTAGTATAATTAGTATAGATTAATTTAGGTTATATTAGTATTAGTATGAAATAAATTAATTACATTTTTAGTATTTTTGGATATTTTGCTCCCTATTTAAACCCTCCTCCTCTCTCCTCTCTAAAAGCTCGACCATTAGAGAGATCCTAGGGTTAGGATATTTTTTAGAGTGTTTTGGGGAATGCTCCACCAAATCCAAAGGAGAAGATTAGAAGGCGAAGGGGGAGAAGCAATCTTGGAACGATTTTAGTGCCGAATCTTCGGACTATAGCTAGTTTCTATCGTTTCTTTCTTTATTTCGTAACTTTGGATTATGGTTTGAGCATGTTTAGGTCATTTATCATTGTATATATGGTTATGGCCATTAGCTAAATAGATATTGTTTAGGGATTAATAATATTTATGAATATGTGATTTTGAAATCGGTGTTTCGTTAATAGTCGTTCTTCGTTACTCGATTGTGTTTGCTGTGTTTTCTATAATTATATGCTAGTTTAGATATATTGAGAATACGGGGTTTGACACTCGAGAGAGGTAAGCTGGATTCGGACTAGGGTAACCACAACACGATGATCCAATTACCCGGGAGGGAGTTGGAAAGTGTGCAATCAATGACGTTGGGGCGAGAATCACGTAACCTAGGGTCATTAAGATGTTGAGGGGGACTTATTCATTGAAACGAAGTCACGTATTTCCCCGTCTTACACTCGGGAGAGGTGGCGAGAGAGTTTACAAACAGAGATTGTCGAAGAGGTTGAATATCGTTAACATAAGTCAGATGATATCAAACATGTTTAAGTAAATGAAATTAATCCTTAGGCAATATACTCCCCTAAACAATCTCAATATAGTGTTTATAGTATAGTTAATTTAATTAGTATTTTAGTTTAGTATTAGTATAAATTAAACACATTTTTATTGACTAGATAAAGTTAGGCTATGCCAATCGTGGTACTCGATAGTAATCTCAACCAATCCCTGTGGAAACGATAACCCTAAATCTCCCACTTTGTAATAAAACTTGACTCGTACACTTGCGGTGAAAGTGACGACGTATAATTGCGACCACCAGTTATCCTTACGCGAACCACAATTTTCCTTTTTCTTTTGTCTTTTTTCAAGCTATGTTTGCAATTTGGGGCCTTTCCATCCCTTTAGATTTGGTGAAATTTTGTTTTTGACCCGTTGAGGGGATTGAAAAGAATAGTACACCATAACCTTTGTGGTACAAACTTGGGTTGACTTTCTTGGGTATTGAGATTAATTTAAACATTTGGGATCTAGAACCCCTACATGCTTTGTATTTCAATCAACACTGACAACTGTATTACCAAATAACGCACAAAACTTTAATGTTTATTTACTCAAATATTCACCCTTACCTAATATGATTTTGTGTATTGATTTCGATTTAACCATGACAAATATGATATGGATAATAGTCAAGATTCTTCTCCAAAATTGGTGTCACAAGATGCCCTCCTCAACTAACGAGTATTCGAACCAGTTTTCTGATGATGAGACTTTTGAGTAACTGAAATAAAGATGCTTCCATTTTCTCCTTTTTTTTGGGGGGGGGGGGATTTTTGTGTTTTTTTCTTTTTTCTTTTTTTTTTTGGGGGGGGGGGGGAATTTATGTTTTTCTATTTTATTTTATTTTTGGAGCATCTTTATATGTTGGACAAGTTTATTGACAACAAATGGTTTTGGGGATAATGACTTTGCTTTATGACGGATTGCCTAGCCATTAAATAAACAAATCTTTGCCCATGAAAAACTCTTTTATGGGGTTGGGGCATAGCTTTATGATGGATTGCTTAACCGTTGAAATGGGTCATTTGAGGAATGAATTTTGGAAAATGGAATTTCAAATAACAACTTTTTGGGTAGTGGCTTTACTTTATAATGGATTACCTAGCTTGGAAATGGGTTATTGAAGTAATGAATTTTTGGAAGATAGAGTTTCAGATAACGGCTTTTCGTGTACAGAATGCCTAACCGAGCAATGGGTTTTGGGTTCAATCAATGCTCTTACATATTTTAGATGGGTTAGAAGGAAGATAAAGAGGAATTTGAAATTGATAGGGAAATACAACACTGTTTTGGCAATCTGACTGACCATCGGGAAGCATGTATTCCTAGGTGATGATGGTGGATGATCTTCTGTTTACTTTGATCTCATCCCATTGGTCGGGACTGAAAATTCTAGGCTTCGAAAAAATACAATTTTTGGTGGTGGATGGAGTTTTGCGATCTGTGTCGAGAGATACCTAGGGCCAGGGACAGGTTTTTTTAGTCATTTCATTTTTAGGTTAAGACGAATCATCTTGTTTCACTTTATTTTATATCAAAGTCTTTCTTATTATCAAAATCATATTTATCATGCTCAAGTTCATTTTCAACACATAGATCATAAACAGATGATAGGTGTAATTTATTTATTTATTCCCAAGCCGATTTTGGTAGTTTTCAAGTATTATTATAGCATTTTAATATGTTTTTATTTGTTCATGTATAAATCAAGTGTTTGGAGTGAAAATGGACAAAAACAGTCCATAAACAAGCAAGTCGGTGGAAGAACGGTGGAAAAAGTGCAAAAAAAGGCCTTCCAGCATCTGCAGCTCCACAACTGCAGCAGTGAAATGATAGGTGTGAAAAACCTATCTATATTTAAACCAGATTTGTTAGTTCTCAAGTATTTTAGTTATATTTAATTGTGTTTTAGTGTGTTTTAGTGTAGAACAGGGAAAGGACCTCAAAGGGCGAGAAAGAAGTGAAAACGGTGGAGAAACGGTGAAGAAAATGTGTAAAACAGGGTTTCGGTGAATGAAAACCACCGCCTAAGCAGAAGTTACACCGCTTAGGCGGAAAGAGGTAGAATGTGGGAGTGCTGAAGGGCTCAACCACGCCTATGCGAGAAAACCACCACCTAGGCGAGAAAACAACATAATATCTTACCAGCAGCCACCGCCTAAGCGGAAAACCTGCCGCTTAGGCGAAATCACCGACAGACTTTAACTGACTTAAAGCCACCGCCCGAGCGGTGACACTCTGCACAGAAATATCTGATTTCAGATATTTTGAAGATATTTCCAAACCTTGCCTATAAAACCCCTTTCTTCCCCAATTGCTAAAGAGGTTAGAACCCCTTAGACGTGAGAGGAGGCTCCGGTTGTTCTTGGGAGCTCTCTTCCACCTTAGTTAGATTAGATTAGTTTAGGAAGTAGATTAGATTAGTTGTAAAGAGTGGTCTTGGCCAATCCTTGAAGAGCCAGGAGAGCAAATTCATCAAAGCGAGAAGAGGAAGCTCGGGAGGATCGTTCTTTGGCGAAAATGGACTACTCCACTTTGAGATTTGGATTTTCTTCCTTTGTTTCCATCTTTGTATTTAATATTTATAGTTGGTAATGATGATCTCCTCTTGATTTATGTTGTATTGTCTAAGAACATGTTAGTGTAAATATAGAGATTAGTTAGGGGAATATGTAGTTGTGTAAATACTCGTTTGGTTTAATATACGTTTCTTTAATGGTTGTTGTTTTAAGTACGATTGTGTTTATCATTTGATGACGATATTAATACACTAGTAACGGTATTAGGATTGGACTTGAGAATCTAGGGTTTGACACTCGGGAGAGGTAACCCTGGATTCGGACTAGGGTAAACATATCGTTACGACCTAACGACCCGGGAGGGCATTAGTTAGTATGAAATCGATGATGTTGGGTCAAGACTCACGCGACCTAGAGTCGTTAAGACATCGAGGGGGACATCGGGGTCGACTCGAAGTCATGTATTCCCTCGTCTTACACTCGGAAGAGGTGGCGGAGAAGTTTACGAACCGAGATTGTCGGATACCTAAACTCCATTATTGTTAAGCTAACGAAATCAAACGTGTATTAAGTGAATGAAATCAATCCCTAATTAATCAACTTAGTTAGAATTAACCCACTAATTGTAATTTAGCTTAGTTTAATTTCAATTCACGCTTTCCGTCGTCAGAATAACACGAGACTACGTCAATTGCGGTATTCAATTCAATTATTCACACTTTTCTCTGTGGGAACGATATCCAATCTTCAAAGAGCCACTATATTAAAACTTTTGACCTTGTATACTTGCGAGTGAAAGTAGCGGCGTATTTTACGCGCTACCATGAAACCACCGCTGCAGCGGTCAAAATGAAAAGAGTTGTTGTTTTTCACCACTGTAGCGGTGCTTCCCACTACTATAACGGTCACCAGTCAGAAAAGGCTGCTGACTTCCCCACCACTGCATCGATAAAACCACTGCTGCAGCGGTTTGACATCAGATCTTTTAGGATATTTTGTTGATATTTTGGGATCCCATTCTAACACCTCTTTTCCCATAACACTTATAACATTTTTTGGGAGTCTTGAGAGATCCAAGACACTATCAACCAAGAAAAGATCATCAAATCCAAGAAGAAAAAACGTTCTCGGAGCGATTTTAGCGTCGGTTCTTCGAATAACAGCTAGTCTCCTTGTTTCTCTCTTTTATTCTTAGGTTGGTTGATAGTTTTGATTATATTTAGCTTATTTATTGTTGTATATGTGGTTATTGACATGAGTAGCTAAACATATATTGTCTAGGGATTGATGTACTTCATGAAAACGTTGTTTGTATAAATTGATGTTTCGTTAATGGTTGTCCATTTGTATTCGATTGTGTTTACCATTTTATTGCAATCATAGTATGTTTGTTATGGTATTATGGTTGGTTTGATAATACAGGGTTTGACACTCGGGAGAGGTAACCTCGGATTCGGACTAGAGTTTAAACACAACGTGACGATCTAATGACCCAAGAAGGCGTTAGAAAGTATACAATCTATGAGGTTGGGGCAAGACTCATGTGACCAAGTGTCATATAGATGCTCGATAGGGACTTCGGCGTTGACTTGAAGTCACATATTCATTCACTTTACACTCGGAAGAGGTAGTGAGTGAGATTTTGATACCTAGATTTTCTGATAGATTTGAATACCGTTAATATATAAAAGATTGAATCGAACACGTATTAGTGAACGAAGTTAATCTCTAGACAACAAATTCCTATAAACGTCATAGTAGTATTATAGTTTAGTAATTAATTTAGTTTAGTAGATTATAATTATTATAAAAACTACATTTGGGTCGCCTAGATAAAATTAGGTTATGACAATCGCGGTACTTAACGAGTAGCTACGTAATATTCCGCTATCAATAGACAATTTTGCAATATTTGAAAAAATAAACATTGGACTTTCGAGACATCCTTTAGAAAACATAATAGCAATTATTGAAAGTTTCAAGCCATTTACAAAGCAAATAATCTACAATATAGAAGGCTAACTAGATAGAGAGATGGATTTAACATATTTCCCCAATTTTATCAAGAAATAAATCCCAACACACCAAAGGTTATAAATCAGGCTCACAAATGGTACCCTTAGAATTTGGCTTTAGCTCATAATTGGAGCAATTAATGTTTCACCACAGGGTAGGTTTGAAAGAATCCCTTCCTTTTTTGAGGATAAGGCATGAAAAGTTCATAGAAAAGATGGAATGACATGGTGGAAATTGAAAAATTAGGCTTATGAAAATATAGGTATTTATGGTTTGTGACCCAAGGTATTGGGATGGAGTATGATTTTGTGATTGGAGGGATTTCAAGAGTACCACTTGATTCAGGGGCATGGGTTAAGTAGGTAATTTAAGAGGTGGTAGGTTGCGTGATATTTGTCTAAGTATGGTTTGGATTGCGGTTTTTTAATTTGGTCAGACTTCGAAGGTACCACTTGATTTAGGAATACGGGTCAATATGATTTTCATTTATGATCGGCTCATTTCATTCAGGAGGGAACTCTTGAGAATTTTGGTGGCCTTTTTTTTTTCTTTCTTTCTTTTGCTTTTTTTTTTTTTCGGGGGGGGGGGGGGGGGGAGGGGGGGGAGGGGGGTTGGGGTTTTTTCAGGGTTTTTTGTTTTTCATGATTCACTCTTAGATGACCAATATTTCTTTCAAATTATTAGGTTACTCGTTATTGGTATATGTTAGTTAAAAAAGACCAAAGATCCATTCAAATTTAAGGTTTCCAATTCCGGTGATGGTTAACAAGACAACACTATTATTTGGCGAAAGAATTTACATTTGTCTCAAGGGACTTGACATAATATTACAACCATATCAAATGACTCAAAGAATATTATAATACAATCTGAGACAATAAAATACAACCTTGTAATAAATTTCAAACTTGGTAACAATCACTTTGAGACTAATGAAAATTCATTCGTCATTGGATTCTTTACCGGTATTGGAAACCTTAAACTTCTTTGGTTCTAAAAACCTCTAAAATATCATCAATCCAAACACAATATACAAGTCTTCTTCTATTTCCTAGAGTCAAGTGTCTTATAAAAGTTCGGGCGACTCTTAGACTTAGGATCACTCTGTGAGGCTCATGGCTTTCATCTAATGCATCATATTAAAGGTTCGGTTCCCAAATCTTTAAACCTCTGACGTCCCGAAGGAACATCTATGGTTGGTTGGTGATCCGAGTGAGATGAGTTTCATAATCGGTCCCGGCGGATAAACACGTGCGGCCTAGTTCCGACTATCTTCCTCTTTTAAATTCTACAGGGTTTCAGAACCGGACCCAGCAGATGGACCGCATGGCCAGGCTCCTATAATCGGCCCTTCTAAGGGTTATGATGGTATAAGTATGGATGCAATGCAATTGTGCTCATGCCTTGGAAGAGTGTACAATATAACAACAATACAACAAATAAGAAGCAAATATATGTACAAAAATAACATTGGAAAAGGGGAACAAATATATACATCACAAAAGAAAAGTAAAACCCAGCACACACAAATACATAATTATATACAAACAAAAATGAAGAGATACCAAAATAAAACATAACATTCGGATTTAAATTTCTTGGACTTATTTGGATATCGTAGCCTCAACCCTCAAAAATAAGTCCCCAGTACAGTCGCCAGCTAACACACCCCAAATTTTGAAAAAGAAAAATAAAACAAATAAATATATATGGCATTTTTGTTTTTTTGTTTTCATGTTTCTTTTTTTAAAAAAAAAAATATTAAAGAGAGGGAATTTTTTTAAGTATCGATTTTCTCATAAAATAACTTAAGCCAATTTTAGAAAAATGAGTCGTTGTCTAGCATTAAGTTTAATTAGTGTGCTAAGTCACCGGATTTTTGAAAAACGATTTGAATAAATGGCTTAATTAAATGTTGACTCCAAAAAGCACAATACAACCAGATATTCGTTTTTAAAGGTTCTGCGGTAAGTTACGCTCAGAGAAGGTGTTAGGCACCCTAAGATGCCCGTTTGAAGACGGTACCTTACCCAATTAAATCCAATCAAAATTTAAACCCGAATATTTTATATAATTTTAAAATCTCTTCTTACAAAATATTTTTTGTTTCCTTTTTTCAAATTTTTATTTATTTTTTTATTTTTTTATTTTTTTAATTAACTTTTTTTTTCGTTTTTCCTTTTTTTTTTTAATTTCGTTTTTTTTTTTTAAAAGATAAAGAGAAAATCTCTTTCTTTTTTTTAATTTTCATAAAATGAAAAAATATTTTTCTGTTTTGTTTTAATTTTGAAATGTTGCTTTGGTATGATCGCTTATAAAATATCGATAATTTAAAAGGATAACCCCCGAGGGGGTTTAATATCTCTAGTTTTAAGTTTGGATTATTTCGAAGGAACTTGAACGTGTGCTAAATTATTTTTTGAAAAACTCTTTTTTTTTTAAAATAAAAAATAAAACGAAGTACATGGAAGTTGATTAGTTTGGAAAACATAATAAAACATATTTTGAGAAAATTTTATTTTTAAAAAAACATAATTTTTTTTTTACATGAAAATTATTTGGAATGACTCCCTTTTACAAACTTTTCAAAAATACTCCCCTTTCAAAAAGACTATATTTTTATTATTCACATTTTTTTTATTTCTTAAAAACCAAAATGATTTTATATTTTTTTAGACAAAACTAATTTTAAAAAAACTATTTTTTATGTTTTTTATAATAAAATATATGTGAAATGCAAATAAAAATTTTATTCGTTCTATTTTATCAACTTATCCCAAACTCAAAACCCAGCTTAGGGAAGTACTTTCCTAAACTTACCGTTTGAAAATTTCACACTGGTTGAGAAATCTGAAACGGTGGTATGAAAAACTCTCCCTTTTCTGAAATTTCAAGTTAAGGGTTTTTTATTTTTTATTTTTCGATTTTTGGATTTTTTTATTTTTTTGGATTTTTATTATTTTTTTTATAACCAAAATGATTACTTCTTTTTTCTATTATCTTATGCGCAAAAAGTAAATATTTACATAATTAAACACAGTATATAAAGTGCGTAAAATAAAATTATAAAAATAAAAGCGCGAAAAGGTGTAGAACAAAAAACTAAATATTGAAAAATAAAAGCGCGGAAAGTCGCAGAATAGTAAATAAATACAATCAAAATAAAAGTACAAAAAGACTGTGAATAATAAATAAGTAAAACAAAATAAAAGGACAGAAAAGCGCAAAACAAAAAATAAATACAACAAAATAAAAGTGAGAAAAGGCACAGAACAAGAAAATACATTCGGAAAAGTAAACTGATTTTTAAGTATTTCAGTGGAATGTCCATTTAAGTTTTATGTAATGTTAGGTCCATCCTTTCAAGCGGTTTAAGCAAAAAAATAAAAGTATAATTGGAAAGTAGGAAAAACTTACCTGGGTATGGAAGGTTTCTTTTCCTTTTCTTCTACTTCTTTTTCTTTTGGCAAAACTCAAATCCTCCTTTATTTTTTGTTTGGCTAAAACCCTAAACCCCCAAAAAAACTCTACCCTTTTTTTTGTTTGTTTGAGGCCTTCCACCACCAAAAAAAAAAAAAAAACTCAGCTCCCAAACTTTCTTCTTTATCTCTCTACTTTATCACTTTCACTTCCCTTTAGCCTCTCAAGAAAAGAGTCCCTACTCCCAAAAAAAAAAAACTCTCCCCCAAATCCCTTTTGTTGAGGGAGTGGTTGCCTTCTATAGGCAGCTGCTCCCTCCCATTTTTTTATAATATATAAGTACACACACACAGAGCGAGGGAGAGAGAGAGAAAATAGGGGCTGCTAATGAAGCCCCTATTTAGCCAAAATTGTGGCTGAAATTGTAGCCCCTAGGATTGCATGAAAAATGCATGCAACACCATTTGTGTGTGTGTGTGTGTGTGTGTGTGTATTTGTTTTGATTTCTCTCCTTTTTTTTTTATAAAAATAAAATGAGATTATCAAAAATTTAATCGAGTTTAAATTATTTGTTTGCCAATTTCATGAATTTTCGAAAATGCCCAAACTGTTGGGGTCAAAATAAAAAATTTTAAAAACATTTATTTCAATTCATTTAAATTTTGAAAACTAAAATTGACCAAATAAAACATGATAAATTTTCAAGATTCATTTTAATTTGATCAATTTAGCTCAAGAAAAATAACTTTTCGTAAATTTTTATTTTGACCCCGAAATTTTCTTTTGAATTTTCGAACCTCAATTAAAGTTTCGATTTGAGTTTCTCAAGAATTAATCATTTCAAAAGATTTGATAAGAAAATTTTGAATAGAAATTGGTCCTTGTTAAATGACAATTTAAAGTTTCTCAAAATTTTAATTAGGCCCCTTAAACTTTCTAGTTCAACAAATTGTCTCAATCGGCTTATTCGGGGGACCAATTGGAATATGAGACTTTCATTTAACTTGTTTTGAGGATAATTGAACATTCCAAAGATTAGTTTCAAAATCCAAGTCTAAATATCAATCTTTCAAATTTTCAATTTAGTCCCAAAACTTTTTCAAAAAGAACAATTTTGATTCAAAACCCACAATTGAATAACCTTTTGACTTAATCAGGTTGTTGAGATATTAATTTAAATCTTAGAGACTTAATTTATTATTTCAAACATCCAATGAAACCAATAAGATTTCCAATTGCAAAATTCCAGTTTGAATTAATTCCTGAAACCTTCGAATTGACTCTCCATTTTTATTTGGATATTTTCGAAATTCATGAATAATTGACTCGGCAAAAACTTTTTTTTTTTTTTTTTTATTATCTTTTTTAATATGGCATGCATAGGTAGAATAAAATGTGGTGTCTATACCCAATCCCCACAAGTTTGAAAACCATGTCTTCCAAAAGCAACCACCTCAATACAAACAACCACCTCAATACGCACCACTACCTCAATTCACACCACTGCCTCAATTCACACGACCACCTCAGTTTACACCTTTACCTCAGTAAGCACCACAACCTCAGTTCATACTGCCAACTCAATTTGCTATTTTTCCAGCTCCAGCATACATCCTATATCCATATCCACCCCCCTTATAAAGTTTCACCATGGCCTCCAAACACATCCAACTATGAACAAAATTTTAAACCCAATTTTCCATACTTAGAACCAAGGCAATTTACCCCTCTCCCTGTAACCCTTTATCGAATCTTCTATGAATGCATTAAAAATAAAATGCTTGAACCTATACCCCCAAAACAACCAAACATCCATAGCTCATACTATAATCCAAGCCAATTCTGCGTTTATCATTCTGGAGCACTAGGTCACCTTATTGAAATTGTTACGCTCTGAGAAATACGATAGATGATCTTATACAAGCTAAGGTGATATATTTCCCAAAAGAGGGGGAGACATCCCAGCCTAACTATCAACCCAACCCATTACCCAAGCATAATAACTTAACTCCAACTGTCAACATGGTCGGACGAGATTGGGAGACCAATTCGGGTGACTATGCTGGGGTATGGAAAACTGATCCCAAACCACCTGGAGTAGCATAGGTAGAAGCCAAAACTTGCCCCAAAGCCTATTAGATAGAAATGTCAATCTCAGCTTCAGGAATGAATGATAGACCTATCTCTCCTATTGGTTGGGAAAGTGAATTTAAGGAAAAAGACAATAAGGGTAAGGGACCAATGATAGATAAGAGCCCAGAACTAATAGGTGGAGAAGGAGGAACCTCTCAAGTGAAAAAAGAGCTAGACTAGATGTGGGGAGAAATTGATACGTTGAATAGGAATGTCACCAATATAGTCATTCTAGCCGAGTAGGTCTTAAACGTGTATCAACCACCCAAGAGGGAACCTCTAAGAAATGAAGCATTGCTCCCACCTAATAAAATATTTGACCTCAATTACCCGAGTCAGAATAACGAAGAGAACAAATCTAACCAAGCCTCGGAAACTTGGTGGCAAAATAATCCCTCTACTATGGAGAATTCTAGCACCCAGGGTAGACAACCAAGCTATCCAATCCATGATAATCCCTAGATTAACATGATTGACTATGGATTCATAAAGTTAAACTTCGACTAGGCTTGGAGCTTAAAAGTTTCTCACTTCACTATACAGCCGCAAGCACGTCGAAACCCGAAAATGATCTAACCAAAAATCGTGTTAACCTTCGAAATGCCAAAGAAAGAACTGGTGAAAGACTTAAAAGAGGTGCCTTGGAACTACTCTACGATGATTAAAAACAATGTCGTAAGGATAGAAGACCAAGTAGTTGACATCGGAGGTATTACTCGAAGTGGAAAAATATTTGCTGCTCCAGATTTGTACCAGACAAAGAACCCAAGGGTATCCCTAAGAAGACTATCACTAAGAAAGAAGTACAAGAGTTCCTAAAGGTATTTAAGAACACTGAGTACAAGGTCATCAAAAAATTGAGCAAAGCATTGGCACAGATTTTGATCCTGTCATTGCTAGTAACCTCCGAAGTACATCAAAATACACTACTAAAAGTCCTTATGAGGCCCATTTACCAAGTTCCAAATCATAGGATCACTTCCCTAATATAGTAGAGAATGTCCTCAGCTCTAATCTCATAAACTTTACTAACGACGAGCTACCCTCTGAAGGAATTGGTCGTATCAAACCTCTCAACAAATCAATGCAGTATCGGGACTTCATCCTCTCTAGAGTTCTAGTAGAAAATGGGTCCGTACTCAACATATGTCCTCTGAGAATATTGAAGAACATAGGGGTAAACAAGGATCGAATCCATAGCACAGATATCACCATCAGAGCTTTTGACGGTAAGAACATAGAGTTTATGGGAGAAATTACGCTATTGATCGTTATAGGCCCGATCACTTTTTAAGTGGACTTTCATATCTTAGACATATCATCTGCCTATAACCTGCTATTCGGAGGGCCCTGGATACACTCATCTAGGGGAGTTCCCTCATCACTCCACTAGAAGATGAAGTTTATCTTCAAGAATAGTATTATCACCGTCTATGTTGAGGAAGATCATGTCATCCATCAAACCCCTGCTGAACCTATAATAGTAGTCAAGCATGTCGATCAAGCAGCTTATTTCCAAGTATTTGTCATTTCTAGTGCTTCATATGTTTGAGAATGAAATCGACCATCAACACCCAGACTGTTCGCTGCTACCACTTTGTTAGCCATTCACATGAACATTATGAACTTCGACTAAAAGATAGAAGTTGATAAAGGTGAAGCAAGAATATGATCCCTGTTTGGGATGAGATAGAAGCTAGAAACCTACAGATTGGGTTTTGTTCCAAGCCTAAACAGGGGATTCGGCAAACAACAAAGAAAGAATGGAGAACTGGGGATAATACCCCATATCTGGGTCAATTTTCCATTTGCCACTGGCATAGTCCAAGCTCAGAAAGAAGAGAGTAAAGACAATCCTGACTTCATGATAATCCCATACTAAACCAAGCTTAACCTTCCAGCACCGTGGTTAGAAGAGTCAGTCTGCATGATCAACGAGGAAGGGAATGACATCGGAGTAGCAGAGCCAGCTAATAGCATCAGTAATTGGTGAGCACATCCAATCCCAGTGTGATGAGGAACTTGGTAATCAACAAGTATCTATAACATCTCCTATCTGATTAGCCACTAGATCGTAGAGATTATGATATCTCTAAGATAATAACATATTTAAAATCAGATTTTTGTGTTTACTTTTCCATTGCCTAAATAATCTTGAATATAATCCATATAATAATGAATTACCTCTTCCCAACGAGTATAATCTAGATAATAAAATAAATCATGAGTTAATGGAAATCAAAATAAAAGATGGCCCTATTCCCGAAAAGACCGAGAAAGTCTGAAAAGCCTTATAAAGATTCGAGGAACAACCTATTCCGAGTTAAGACGAGACTGAAACATTGAACCTAGGAGATCCAAAAAATTCGATGAAAACAAATATTGGGAAGTTGATTAGTAGCCAAGAGAAAGAAGATCTGATATCCCTACTAATGGAATATCAGGATGTTTTTGCATAGTGCTATGATGACATGGTAGGACTATCAACCAACATCATGACGCACAAGTTTCCCATCAAGGAGGGAGTCAGACTGATTAAGTAGAAGCTCCAGAAGATGCGACCCGATATTAGCTTGAAAATTAAGAAGGAGATCGTGAAGCAGTTCGAAGCTCGCCCCATCAAAGTCTATACTTACTGCGATAGGGGGGTATTCTATTATTGATCCATTCCATTTGAACTTAAGAATGTTGGAGCAACTTATTAGAGAGCCATAAAGACATTGTTCCATGACATGGTCCACAAAGAAATTGAGATATATATAGATGACATGATAGTAAAATCAAGGGAGGATGAAGACCATCAAGAACATTAAAGAAGACGTTCAATCACCTCCGAAAGTTCTAGCTGAAACATAACTCAGCTAAGTGTGCATTCGAAGTAGTGTTGGGTAAGCTACTCGGCTCACAGCAACTTGTAAGCCAATCCTCAAGCTGCTGAGTGATAGATTGATTTTATCCATATATTTTTAATTCAAATTTGGTAGTTTTCGAGTGTTCTTTAGTGTTTTCATTCATTTTTATTCGTTTTTATGCAAATCAGGAGTTATGGGCGAAAACGGTTGCAAATCAAACCCATTGGTAGGATATCAGTGAAGAAACAAGTGGAAAAAAAGAGTAAAAGGCCCTTTCTGCATGCTGCTCACTGCAGCACATGAGCCAAAAGGCCATTGGCCTTTGCTCACTGCAACGCGCAACAGCCAGTGGTTGTTTCTGCTGTTTGCTCGCTGCAGCGCCGTTGCACCAGCTGGCAACGTATTTTGGAGATATTTTTAGGATTTTTATGATTTCTATTTATATCCCCTTAACCCTCCATTACGAAGCATGTTTTTGGTGCCCTAGAATCAGACCAAGCAAGAGGAAATTATCATTGGAGAAGAGGAAACATTTTTGGAGCGGACTTTGCGAAAGTGGAATCATCCAATCTTCAGATTTGGCTATCCTCTCTTATTTCTCTCTTTTATTCTAAACTTTTGCTTGTTGTTAGATGATGTACATATAATTTGAAGTTGAATATTTGGTTATGGCCATGTGTAGCTAAACATTTATTATCTAGGGATTAATGTAGTTCACAAGTATTATGTTTGAGTAATTCTTTGTTTCATTAATGGTTGTTCATCCATATTCGATTATGTTTACCATTTTATCACTTCCATTGTATGATTTTATATAATATTGTGGTTGATTTGAGAGTATGGGGTTTGACACTCAGGAGAGGTAACCCCAAATTCAGACTAGGTTTAAAACACAACACAAGTTCTAATGTTTCGGGAGATTATTAGAACGTGTGCAATCCACGAGGTTGGGGCAAGATGAATGTAATCATTTAGATGCTTGATAGGGATATTGGTGTTGATGTGGTTGCATATTCACTCATTGTACACTCGGGAGAGGTAGTAAGTTAGTTTTAGAAACCTAGGTTGTTGAATAAGTTAATGACTGTTAGTGTAAACTAGACTAAATCAAGCACGTATAAGCAAACGAAGTTAATCCCTAGATAATCCATTCCTATTGAATTTATTCCAAAAATTTTAATTTAATTAGTTTTCATATCTCGAACACCTTTCCAATCTTTAATCATCTAGATAAAATTGAGTTATTTTAATTGTAGTACTTAGCTTGTTCTAACGATAAATCCCAGAGGACGATACTCGATCTTCGGATCACTTTATTACTTGTTGACCTCGTGCACTTGCGAGTAATTCAAAGCGCATAAAATATCACAACAATTTTTTTATGCCATTGCCAGGGATTTAAAGTTAGTAATTAAGTTGATTTTACTACCAAGTAGCTCAGTATTAATTTAGACACTCTTTTGTTTTATTTGTTTTTATTTAATCCTTTTCATTGGTTGTAGTGACTGATAATGTATACGACGTAGCCGTAGTTTGGAATTCCTTGCTCTTGATCCAGAAATTGAACGTACATTAAGGAGGCTAAGGAGAGAAAAAGAAAAACCAAGCTCGAAAAATGGCCGACGGTGGTGATGACTGTGTACTAAGACAACCGTCGGTGCCTCAAGAACTACCGCAACAAACACCGAAACCTAAAGTTCAACAACAGTGGGTCCTTCAGGATTACTACAAACCCATTATGTTTTACCACTATTTAGGAATCCGGAGGCAACCAATCCAAGCCAACAACTTTAAGTTGAAACTCGCCCTGATCAACATAGTTCAATAGAACCAATATTTCGGAGATCTTCATGAGGATCCAAACATCCATCTGGAGACATTCTTGAAGATATGTGACACCTTGAAGATCAATGGAGTCGCGGGGGATGTCATTCGGCTAAGGCTGTTCTCATTCTCCCTTCGAGATAGAGACAGGGGTTGGTTTCAATCTGTCCAACTGGGGAGTATCTCAACTTGGGAGTAACTAGCTCAACGGTTTCTCACTAAGTTATTTTCCCCATCAAAGATGTCACAATTAAGAGCGAGATTGCTCAATTTTGCCAAAAAGATTACGAGCCACTCTTCGAGGCATAGGAGCGGTTCAAGGATTTGTTGAGAAAATACCCCCAACATGGGTATCAAGATTGGTTTTAAACCCAACTCTTCTATAATAGGTTGGATGGATAGACAAGAACGATCATGGACGCCACATTTGGATGTTCTCTATTATCCAAAACTCTTGACGAGGCTCAAGCGCTTTTGGAGGAGATGGCGACCAATAACTATCAATGGACCAATAAGTGAAATGTGGGACGAAAGGTAGCCACTATTCATGAGGCCAATCCTCTAGCTACCTTGTCGGCCCAAGTGTCGAAACTCACGAAAAAGCTCGTCGCTTTCTCTACCAGAGATGCCTCATCAAGTCGGGAAATGAAAAATATAGCAAGTGCTTCCCAACCGGGGGTTGATAGTGAGTCTAAAGATTGTCACTTCATCAACAACTGGGCCTACACCTTTAGGCCCACCAACAACATCCCAACTCATTATCATCCCGGGATTCGAAATCATGAAAATTTCTCTTATGCAAACAACCATCTTAATTTGTGACCTCCTCCAGCATACTCTTCACAATCACAAGATACCAGCCACAGCAACCAAGTTGTCCTTTGCAAAAACAACTAGTAGAAAGAAATAAGCCACCGTTAGAAGATTTACTCGACTCATTCATGAAGGAGATACGAAAAATTATGCGAGAAATGAATAATCATCTCAACAAGCATGAAACACGACTTGACAACATTAAGACGATGAGCACCAATACCAATTCGACAGTAAAGTCTATGGAAACCCAAATTGGTCAGCTCGCTTGTGCCATAAAGGGGAAAACCTTGGGAAAGTTTCCAAGTGATACGGAAACTAACCCAAGGAATTGCAAAGCCATCACTTTGAGGAGCATAAAGGAAATCGAAGTAACAACGCAAAAGGAGGATGAGCCAAATGAGAAAAATGATGTTGAAAAAGAACCTATTTCGGATGAGGAGAAGAATGAAGCTCCAAAGGCAAATCCAGGTTCCATCTCTTTTCTAGACAATCCACCAATGATCACTCTACCTTTGCTGTATCCGCAATGGTTTCAAAAGAAGAAATTGGATAGCCAATTTGCAAAATTTCTTGATATTTTCAAGAAAATCCATACCAATATCCCGTTTGCCAATGCAATGAAGCAAATGCCCAATTATGGGAAATTCTTGAAGGACATAATAACTAAGAAGAAGAAATTGGAAGAATATGAGACCGTCAAGCTCATGGAGAAATGTAGTGCAATCCTTCAATGGAAGTTTCCCTAGAAGTTGAAAGATCCCAGAAGTTTCACCATTTCGTGCACGATAAGGAAATCTTATTTTGAGAAGGCGCTTTGCAATCTTGAAGCAAGTATAAATCTCATGCCGTCATCCGTTTATCGAAAATTGGGGCTTGGAGATGCAAAGCCCACTATTTCTCTACAAATGGCAGACTGTTCATTAACCTATCTAAAAGGGATCATTGAAGACGTGCTTATAAAGGTGGACAAATTCATCTTTCCAGTGGATTTTGTCGTGTTGGAGATGGAGAAAGACCAAGAGATTCCCATTATACTTGGGAGGCCTTTTCTCACAATCGGGAAGGCGTTGATAGATGTGCATAATGGGAACTTGACTTTAAGGGTCAATGACAAGGAAGTGAAGTTCAACATTTTTAATACAATGTGGTTTCTAGAAAAGTGTCCAACTTGTAATCGAGTAGAAGTATTGGACTCATGCGTTAAGGAATTCTTTCATGAAATCTTCCATCAGGATCCTTTAGAGCACACTCTCACAAATTCCCTATCTATGGGGGATTTTAGTGAGAAATGATCAACCACAAATGAAAGTGTTGTGGACTACGTCTTATCTCTCGAAGTTGTACCTAAAGACGTAGTGAATTTGGTTTAAATGGAGACCCTTGATGAAGAAAATAGTTTGCCAAATCTCTCAAATCCACCTCACGGTAGGTTGGTTCTCAAGCAATTACTGGATCACTTTCGGTATACATTTTTGGGGGAGAACTCTACTGAGCAGGTCATTATTTCATCTTCTTTGACTCAAGAAGAAGAAGAAAAACTAGTCATTATCCTAAAAAGGCACAAGTACACTTTCGCTTAGTCTATTTCCGATATCAAGGGAATAAGCTCGACCATTTGCATGCACAAAATTTAGATGGAGGACTCATTTAAGCCCTAAATTAAGCATCAAAGAAGGCTAAACCCTGCGATGAAGAAGGTGGTCAGTGCCAAAGTGTTAAAGTTGTTGAATGCCAAAATCATCTATGCGATATCAGACAGTGAGTGGGTAAGCCTGGTGCAAGTAGTTCCAAAGAAAGGTGGCATGACTGTGGTGAAAAACGAGATGAATGATCGAATTCCCACATGAACCATCACAGGATGGAGAGTATGCATTGACTATAGGAAGTTGAACAAGGCCACAAGGAAGGATCACTTTCCTCTCCCGTTCATCGACTAAATGTTGGATCGTCTCTCCGGTTATGACCACTACTACTTTCTTGATGGCTATTTTGGCTATAATCAAATATCCATTGCACCAGAGGAACATGAAAAGGCAACATTCACTTGCTTGTAAGGCACTTTTGCATACCGTCATATGCCTTTTGGATTATGCAACGCTCTGACAACTTTCTAGCGGTATATGATGGAAATCTTTTCAGATATGGTGAAAAATATAATGGAGGTATTCATGGACGATTTCTCAGTCTTTGTTTCATCCTTTGACCATTGTCTCTACAATCTATCACTTGTTCTCAAGTGATGTGAAGAGAAAAATCTAGTTCTATATTGGGAGAAGTGTCATTTCATAGTCAATGAGGGCATCGTCTTAGGCCATCGGGTCTCTTCCAAGGGACTTGAGGTGTATCGGGCGAAGATTAAGACAATTGAAAAACTTCCCCTACCAATCATTGTAAAGGGAGTAAGGAGTTTCCTAGGCCACGCCAGATTATACCAGAGATTCATCAAAGATTTTTCAAAAACGATAAAGTCATTGTGCCATTTTCTTGAAAAAGACTCCCCATTCATATTTTATGATGCTTGTGTAGGAACGTTTAATGCCATGAAGGAGAAATTGATCTCGGCTCCAATTATAGTCACTCTGGATTAGAATGATCCGTTTGATATTATGTGTGACGTGAGAGATTATGTGGTTGGAGTTGTTTTAGGCCAACGCAAGGAAAACAAATTCCAGTCAATATACTATGAAAGCAAAATGCTCAATGATGCATAGGAGAATTACACCACCGTGGAAAATGAGATGTTGGCGATGGTCTTTGCTTGTAATAAGTTCCGATCATACATTATTGGGTCCAGAGTGATCATCTACACTGATAATGTTGCCATCCGATACTTATTTGCAAATAAGGACGCCAAGCCTCATCTAACCTGGTGGATTCTCTTGCTTCAAGAATTTGATGTTGAGATTCGAGATAGGAAGGGGAGTGAAAATGTGGTAGTTGATCATCTTTCAAGGCTCGTGTTAGAAGATGTTGGTGATGATTCGTGTATCACAGAAGTTTTCCAAGAAGAGAAATTATTCAATATAGAAGTTAAATTTCTGTGGTTCGCAGATATAATCAATTATCTTACGTACAAGGTGTTGCCCCCTGACCTATCTAGTGCCCAAATGAAGAAATTCCTATTTGATGTGAAGAGTTATATGTGGGATGACCCCATGTTGTTCAAGGAATGTGTTGTTCAAGTCATCCGGTGATGTGTTCTGGAAGAGGAAATTGCGAGCATTCTCCATCATTACCACTCATCGTCGTGTGGGGGACATTTTGGTGCAACACGGACAGTCGCAAAGGTGCTCCAATTAGGTTTTTACTGGCCAACGCTTTTCCGCGACTCATATACTTTCGTAAAAACTTGTGATCGATGTCAAAGGGTCGGCAACATCTCGAGGTGCCATGAGTTTCCCTTAATATCTATTCTCGAGTTGGAACTCTTTGACGTTTAGAGAATTGACTTCATGGGACCGTTTCCTCCATTCTTTGATCAGGAGTATATCCTGCTAGCCTTGGACTACATGTCAAAATAGGTAGAGGTTGTGGCTACACCAACCAACGATGCTAAAGTAGTTCTAAAATTTCTTCAAAAGAACATATTGACAAAGTTTGGAACTCCTCGAGCCATCATTAGCAATGAAGAAGCCTACTTCTGCAACAAAATTTTCAACACACTATTGACCAAGTATGGAGTTCGGGACAAAGTATCGCTTGCTTACCATTCCCAAACAAATGGGCAAGCTGAAGTTTCCAATCTATAAATCAAATAGATTTTGGAGAAGATGGTTCACTCCAACCGGAAGGACTGGGTGGTGAAACTAGATGATACATTGTGGGCATACCGCACGGTTTTTAAAACACCAATCAGAATGTCTCCATATCGGTTGGTGTTCGAAAAAGCGTGTTATTTTTCGGTTGAATTGGAGCACCGTGCCTATTGGGCGATTAAGAAACTAAACTTTAACCTCAATGCTTCAGGGAAAAATCATCTCCTATAGCTCAATGAGCTGGAGGAATTCTGAAATAAGACATATGAGAACGCCAAATTATATAAGGAGAAAACCAAGAGATGGAACGACAAACACATCGTTAGGTGAGAGTTCAGCCCGGGACAACAAGTGTTACTTTTCAACTCTTGACTAAGACTTTTTCTCAGGAAGCTGAAGTCCAAGTGGTCCTGACCATTCTGGATTAAACAAGTATTTCCATTCGATGCTATTGAATTGGAAGGTGACGATGGACAGATTTTTCGAGTCAATGGGGAAAGAATCAAGCATTATTATGAAAATGAAGAACGAGTATTGGAGAGTATCTCCCTTGTTGATAATTGATGTGGATCGTTGGTGAATCCAGCTAGGGACGTTAAATTTAGCGCCTTTTTTTTTAAATACAACCCATGGGAATGGTGCTCACCTATTTTTGCACAATAAATTTTTTGGAGGCTGTAATGATCACAATGCGTGTTTGTTGAGTAAATGGAGGAGAACGTTCGGGGATGTTAAATGAATCTTGAATGAGAAAAAATAGCAGAACGACAACGAAACAGTGGCAGACCGATGAAAACAAATTCAGAAAAACAAGACTAAGGCCTGCAGGCCTTAGCTTGCTACAGAGCCCAAACGGCAGAAGACCCACTAGTCTTTGCTCGCTACAGTGAGTTAGCCTACTCGCTGCAGTACGAAGGCCCCGTTTCGACAAATGGGGGCAGCCCTCATTATTTTCCAATTTCAAACCCAAAAGCACTCGATTCTCTCATCCATTCTCTCCCAAACCAATTTATACCCTCAAATTCATCCCTCACATCCTCAAAGAACTAAATCCCCACTGAAAATCAACCGATCTAATGCCATTCACACAACCCTAGCTTTGGTCACTCATTGGATTCGAGTTTAAGTGGCGTGGCTTCATTTCACAAGATTTGGGCACCCAATAATCTTCAAGTAATTAGTTTGAAGGACCTTTCTAATTGTGAACCATCATTTTGTTGTTGATTGGCTTGTTGGATTGGAGTTTTATTGTGAAATTGTTGAGTGTGGTTAAAACCCTTGACCCTTGAGTTACCTTTGGGAATTTTTATATTTTTTTTTTTTTTGTGTTGTTTTTATCATGGGTAGGTTTTTGTGAATTAAACATTGTGTAGTGGTGGTTTGATTGTGGGATTGAAGTTTTTGGTGTTAAGCTTGTGCTATTTATGTTTCCATTTGTGCGATTTCTGTGTCGTTGAGATTATGGATCAAATCTTAGAGTTGTGAAGACCACATTGTGATTGGTGAAAGGTTTTTGTGTGTTGATTCATAGAAATATCATGCCACGGAAATCCATTTCGAAACGACAAAGAGGTAAGGGGTCTGGTTCGCGATCCGCAGATCCGACGGATTATGATTCGAGCAGTTTCGTTTCCAAGTAGGCTGAGCAGCATTTTTATACGTATGAGAAAAACCAAAATTTCATTCGTGAAGGTGTCTTCATCATTATCAATGATCTTTCGGATGAAATTGCGGATTTGATAAGAAATAGAGGTTGGAAGCACTTTTGTAGACAACTAGGCCTAGGTGACATCACCTTGGTTCATGAATTCTTTACAAACACCATAGCATGCGAGAACCACATGACCAAGGTCCGGAATCGTATGGTGAAATTTGATATTGAAATGATAAACGAACACCTGAGGCCTACTGAGGAGTCCAATGAAGATTCTGATGAGGACGTGATGAAAGAGGATCTAGAAACAGTCATCGAGACGATATGTTCTGGAAATATGCGTTGGATACCAACGAAGAATGATCTGCCTATTTTCCCATCCAAGCACTTAAAGAAATTCCTGAAAATCTGGTTCCACTTCGTTTACGCCAGACTGTATCCGATGACTCATCTAACAAACATGACAAAAGAGAGGACATTAGCTCTATTTTCTATTAAGACAAATCATCCATTGAACGTTGGCTATCTCATCAATTCCTCCATCTATTACGCCAACCGGAACACCAATACCAGTCTTTCCTTCCCCTTTCTACTCACATAGTTGTTTAAAAAAGTGGGCATTACAATTTCGGATGACAACTTGTGCCATCCCAAAAGAGTTATGGATCTCCCAGCCATAGAGAATTTGGAGCAAAGAAGCTGAGGGCAAAGCAGAAGATGAAGCAGGGCTATCCATAGCCCAAAGTTCTGGGGACCCCGGTAAAGAAAAAGTAATGGACAGTCTTCATCAGGAAGTGGTATACCAGGGGTAACAAATTCAGGCTCTACGTCTTGATGTCGCCGCAATGTGAAATAAAAGCATTGAATTCTGGATGTATCAAGATTCATGCAACCAAACGATGCATCAAGCTCTCCACTACTTCAGAATGGCAGCCGACTATGATATGAGCAGCTATCCCCCAATGCACTCGCTCCCGGCTCAGCTTTGGTAACCACCACAAAGTCCCTACCATCACAACGACAGTGGGGACGAAATGCCTCACAACAGTCAGTAGGAGGTGAGACGTCAATGTCTCACCTCCCAGGTACATGTCCAAAACCCCCTTCCTCACCATGCTACATGCCATTAGTTAATTTCATGCATGATTGTTTAGTTTAGGTGTAAGTGTGTTTGTGTTTGTAGCTTGTTGTTTTTGTGTGTTGAGTTTTGTGGTTCTTCTTGACCATTACCCGATGATGATATTATCCCCTAGTTATTTATCGAGGTCAAGCATAATGCTTATTCATGTGTGTTCTATGTGCTTGACATCTCGTTTTGGTAAAAGTCATTATGGGTCCTAATTAGACGAGCACGTAGACTCAATGTACTAGCTATCCAATTGATTTGACTCCAATTATCCAGTAGCCAAGTTCATGACAAATTTAAGGGATTCTAGATCCTGATTGAGGGAAATTCGAGGTCAAATCCTAGGCAAGGTAATTTAGGAGAAATGATTTAGAAATTCATTTTGATTGCTTGAGTTGTTGAAGCCTTCCATGCAAAATGTTTTACCCCTCATTACCCTATCGAAGCCTTTTATCCGTTTCAATTCTGAACACGCATCAAATACCCTAGCTAATTAATTTTTTTCCAAACCATTGTCGCTATACCTGAGGCACGAGTTAAGTTGTTATCAATTTAGCATTTGTTTATGCTAATTGAAGTGAGCGATTGGGTTTTAGGTGAATTTTTTATTGGTTCAGTATTTGAGTACTCGTTATTTTTCTATCGTAGTTTCACACCCGTGAAATTGTACAAATCAAATAAGTTTGGGGGTGTGGTTAAAAAAAACATATGTGATTGTGGTTTTGTTTATATTTGCTTCAACAAGTGAGTACTGCATTTTAAAAGTAAGCTTTGGATTGTATCAGACTTGTCTTTGTGGATATGAATGTGATTGAGGGCCAATCATCGTGCCTTGGGTATCGTTGAGTTAATGACGCTGACCTATTTTATATTCTCGTTTTACCCTTGGCCAGTTAATAAAAATCAAACCAATTCCTTTTGATCTTTTAGAATTGCTTAGCCTACATTAGTGGAAAGTGGAACTTAGTTTGGCTTATGGAAATTCTATACCTCTTCGGTTTTAGTCATAAACTTTGTTGGTGGATAATTCAATCCAGTCTTTGGATGGTTATGTATTGAAAGTTTTCGCACATACACATGGAAAGGATCTAGAATGGCATTTACCGTAATTGAATGCTGAAATTCTAGAACACCACATGGTGCAATTTTATTCTTGAACTCGATATGATTGGGGGTCGTTGAGGGAAAAAAATTTGGTCATTAGTTGGAATTCAAAACTCCCACATTGTTTTTTTTAGTCCGTTTGAGTCTTTCTTCTTTAGTGTTTGTGTTCATTAATTCGTTGTGATAGTTTGTTTTCTTTTGTGGGTGTTTTTGCTCGAGAACTAGCAAAATTCCAAGTTTAAGGGTATTTGATAGATTGATTTTATCCATATATTTCCAATCCGAATTTGGTAGTTTTCGAGTATTCTTTTCGTGTTTCCATTCATTTTTATTCATTTTTATGTAAATCAAGTGTTATTGGCAAAAACGATTGCAAATCAGGCCCGTCGGTAGGACGTCGGTCAAAGAAATGAGTGAAAAAAGAGCAAAAGACCCTTTCTGCATGCTGCTCACTAAAGCGCACGATCCAAAAGGCCATTAGCCTTTGCTCATTACAGCGAGCTTATGCTCGCTACAGCGCGCAACTGCCAGTGGCTGTTTTTGCTGTTTGCTCGCAGCAGCAAGCATGAGCTTGCTACAGGATCATTGTACCATCTGGCAACACGTTTTGGAGATATTTTTAAGTTTTTTATGATTTCTATTTATATCTCCTTAACCCTCCATTGCCAATCATGTTTCTGGAGCCCTAGAATCAAACCAAGCAAGAGAAGATTATCATTGGAGAAGAGGAAACATGTTTGGAGTGAACTTTGCGGAATTGGAATCATCCACTCTTCAGATTTGGCTATCCTCTCTTGTTTCTCTCTTTTATTCTAAATTTTTGTTGGTTGTTTGATGATGTACATCTCATTTGAAGTTGAATATTTTGTTATGGCCATTTATAGCTAATCATTTATTATCTAGGGATTAATGTAGTTCACAAGTATTATGTTTGAGTAATTCTTTGTTTCGTTAATGGTTGTTCATCCATATTCGATTGTGTTTACCATTTTATCACTTCCATTGTATGATTTTATATGATATTGTGGTTGATTTGAGAATTCAGGATTTGACACTCAGGAGAGGTAACCCCGAATTCGGACTAGGTTTAAAACACAACACAAGTTCTAATGTTCGGGAGATTATTAGAACGTGTGCAATCCATGAGGTTGGGGTAAGACTCATGTAATCGTTTAGACACTTGATAGAGATATCGGTGTTGATGTGGTTGCATATTCACTCACTTTACACTTGGGAGAGGTAGTGAGTGAGTTTTAGAAATCGAAATTGTTGAATAGGTTGATGACCATTAGTGTAAACTAGACTAAATCAAGCACGTATAAGTAATCGAAGTTAATCCCTAGATAATCCATTCCCATAGAATTTATTCCAAGTATTTTAGTTTAATTAGTTTTCATATCTCGAACACGTTTCAAATCTTTAATCATCCTGATAAAATTGAGTTATTTTAATTGTAGTACTTAGCTTATTCTAACAATAAATCCCAGTGGACGATACTTGATCTTCGGATCACTTTATTACGTGTTGACCTCATGCACTTGCGAGTAATTGAAAGCGCATAAAATATCGCAACACTGAGAAATGAGTCAAACGGGAAATGGAAGAAAGAATGCCAGGACGCCTTGGAGAAAGTCAAGGCCTATCTATTAAACCCTCCTGTCTTCGTACCATCCCAATAAGGAAGGTCATTGTTCCTATATCTCACCATTCTAGAAACTTCTATAGGGGCAATGTTAGGACAACATGATAATTCAGGTATGAAGGAGCAAGCCATTTACTATCTTAGCAAAAGATTCTCCTCGTACAAAGAAAGATACTCACTATTAGAGAAAACTTGTTGTGCGTTAGCCTAGACTACTCAAAGGTTACATCACTATCTGTTGTACTTTACTACCCATTTGATAGCTAAAATGGATCTTTGAAAGTATATATTTGAGAAGCCTGTACTTACCAAAAGAATATCTAAGTGGCAAATGTTGCTGACTGAGTTCAACAATGTATATGTGACTCAGAAAGCAATCAAAGGCCAAGCAATCACTGACTAACTTGTTGATAACCCAAAAATCGACAGAAGGTCAATGGAGACTGAGTTTTCTGAGGAACCTATTGCATTGCTAATTAGCGATGAGGACGAGCAGATATGGAAAATGTACTTCGACGGAGCTAGCAACTTGAAAGGGGTCGACATCAATGTCGTCCTAATCTCTACGTAAGGTTAGCACTTTCTAGTTGTAGCTAAACTAAAGTTCACCAATACCAACAACACTTCCGAATACAGGCTTACAGTTGGTAAAGAGCTTGAAGATCAAAGGGTTAACAGTATACGAGGACTCAGAGCTGATTATAAATCAGATCACCGACAAGTATGCGACGAAAGATGCCAAAATTATCCAGCACAACAATTACTTACTCAACCTTTGTGAAGCTTTCTCAAAGATCGAGTTCGAGCATGTACCACGGCTTGGAAAGATTTCATTGATGCCCTTGCAACGTTAGCATCTATGATATTAGTGATCAGTGAAAAAAACGAGAAAATTCCCGTAACTGTCAAGATATACTGGCAACCAGCTCATTGTAATCAAGTAGAAGCTGAAGAGGACAAAGAACCTTGATATCTAGATATCCAAAGGTTCTTAATAAATCAAAAATATCCTAAAGGATCCGATAGCCTGTGTCGAAGAACCTTGCGGAGACTAGCGGGCCAATTCCTTCTCAGCGGCAACACCTTATATAAGAGATCACCAAACATAGGTCTCCTAAGGTACGTGGGCACCTGAGAAACAATACAACTCATGAAGAAAGTTCATAGCATAGTGTGTGAACCAGATGAGTGGATTCATGTTGTCCAAGAAGATCCTACAAACTGGCCATTTTGGGTTAACTATAGAGGGCGATTGCATAAATTTCGTGAGAAGATGTCATAAATGCCAGGTACACGGTAACCAAATCCATTTATCCCCAACAGACTTGCATTGCCTAGCCTTTCAAAGTGTGGGGAATGGACATTATAGGTCCAAGAACACCGAGGGCACCAAGCGGACTCCGATTCATCCTTGTGGCTATACACTACTTCACAAAGTGGGTAGAGGCAGTTTCGCTTACTCACATCCCGCAGAAGACCATAACATGGTTCTTCAAGGAGAATGTCATGTCACACTATGGAGTACCCCAAGTCTTGATATCCGACAACGCCCTAAACCTAAAAGGATGTATGATGAAAGCCATTTGTGCTTAGTTCAAAGTAGAACACAAGAATTCTGCACCCTACGATCAGAAAATAAATGGAGTAATAGAGGCCACTAACAATAACATTAAGACTATCTTGAGGAAAATGATAGATGACCACAAGGAATGAGATGAGGTGCTTCTGTTTGCCTTCATAGCCTATTGAACATTGGTCAGAACATCAACCAGAGCCATAATATATTCATTAGTATATGGAAAGAAAGCCATGATCCCAGTAGAGGTAGAAATTCCCTCTTTTAGGATTCGAGTGGAAGCCGAGTTGGATGAAGTTGAATGGGTACAGTAGAGACTTGATCAATTATGCCTGATAGACGAAAAGAGACTCATTGTTATATGTTATGGGCAATGTTATCGGAAGAGGATAGCTAGAGCTCACAACAAGAAGGTTTGTTTACAAATCTATAATACAGGTGAATTGGTACTAAAGAAGATCTTCTCATTCCAAGATGAAGCTAAGGGAAAGTTCGCGCTAAAGTGGGAAGAATCGTTCATCGTCAAGAAAGTGTTACGGCATAAGGCCTTAATACTTCAAGAGATGGATGGAGAAGAGTTCCCAGAGCCCATTAATGCTAATGCGATAAAGAAGTTCTAACCCTAGAAAGATAAACCCAGACTCACAACTAAAAGGAAGTGAGGGCAACAAAGGGTATAAAATTTGTACGGCCTAAGGACGTAGTGAAAACCCGAAAAGGCGCTACGACCAAGGGATCGTAGCAAGATACAAAACCACCAACCCAGTAAAAACCTGAAAGGGTGCTAAGGTGTAAAAATGTGGTAGCCTGTCTTAGTTAAAATCAGAAAGGGCATTAAGGCCAAAAATAGAAAACATACAAATAAAAAAGATAGGCGACATTGGATTTCGGCCAGAATATTGTTTATCTGTGGATTTTGGATTCATCTAGAGACCACTACACTACAATTGGGTCAAGTAAATCGAAGAATTCGACTGGTAATTTTGCCTACTTTGGGATTCGAAGGAAGACAGGTTGGAAGCTGCTAGAGATATTGAAGCCTCCGATAAATGACCAAGTCTAAATTTGTACTCCCAATGAAGAAAGAATTTCTAAAAAATGGATGATATACTTAACTATGCAGGCTTTGTTTAGTAACTCTAACTTATGATTGTTTATATGTTATATTTATTTCATGACTAATATTTCAATTTAAATAAGTAGAAAAGACAAACGGCATAAGAACAAAGCGATGGAAGCAAGACAAAACTTTAGAAATTACCCTCAACCTAATTCTATTTCAAGAGAGGTTCGACATCATCACCAAACCAATTATACACAACACCCCAAATTCCCATGATTCCTGCCATTAACAATACAACATTATTAAATACTATCCTGTGATCCAAATTCATTAAGAGGCCATAGAACCAGAAAACCATTGCGCACCATAGGATATCAGGTTTTCAACTACGAGACAAGTGTGGTACACTTCAAAGTTACCTCCAGGAATAATCTTTGATGAAAGAATAAGGCCATCACAAAACGAAAAGCTGCCAACTCCAAAGAAAGAAGCCAGTATATACCGTTCAAGCAACTAGATCAAGGAATGGAGACAGGGTTTCGTTTTCTTCTAACAATACTTTTAACTGTCAAAAATGTAGGAAATAGGCATAGTTTGCCTATATGCTGACATACAAAGAAAAACATTTGAAGTAAAGATGCCTAAATCAAAAAGATGATGTTTACCATGCAGTTCCAACAAACAATCTGTAAGCCTTGGTGATACATGTAATCATTCTTATCAACTCATGTCTAGATATAATAAACAAATTGCACGCCTGGAGGATTTCACCAACGGGCAAACTCTTAAGGTATTAGTTTCACATTTTCAACAATATAATAATGAACCCATCGACAAATGTATTCAAGGATTTAAATCGTTTAAATCTCAAATTCATTTTTATCACCTCGACGAATAGCGAGACGAACCGATTTAGCTTATAATCTTGTAGCTAATATGTTTACTCCCCATACCATAGGTTGGGGCATATTTATACTATTAATAATCATGAATTACATGATAGAAAGTGTCGGATCAGATTCCACAACAGAACTTATCCAGTCGCTACCCCAGTCTACAACTAGGACATATTTCAACCTATCCGTCCATGTCATCCTAATGGAAACAGCATTCATGTCGTCTTACAATGTAAAATGAGATGCCTAAATCATAATGAACTTAATTAATTTCATTTAACCAAAAGAAGTAATAACTATGTGTCAACCTGATTCTCGGCTACCCCCAGGATACGTAGGAAACCCATGTGGGTTCGGTTAACAACTAAAGTGGAGAACCTACGTGTCAGCCTGATTCCCGGTGAAGCCTAGGATACGTAGGAAACCCTCACAGGTTCGGTTGATAAATTAAAACTCAACCACATGCATTAAACTATGTGCCAACTTGATTCTCAATTATCTGAGATATGTAGGTGACCTATATACAGGTTCGATCGTGCCCTTTAAAATAAAAATCATTCATGCGCATCGAACTAGGTGTCAACCAAAAATCATGGGAAAAGGGGGATACCTAGGAAACCTTTACAAGGTTTAGTTAATAACTAAGAATACCCAGTAGCATTTTGAACAGATCTTTAGTAGATCACCAAGGTACATAAGAAACCCAAGTGGGTTCGGTTGAAATAAAAAGGGAAGCAGAGTACCATCTTTATGACGCTCTCTCAGCCCTAGACAAGGGCACATCTCTAGGAATAGTCCTTTGACTCTCCTAAAAAAAGACTATATGCATTCTCCTTGTGTACCAAACAATAGATGATGCTTAACGAAGAACTACACGTCAACTTGACTCCCGGTGAAGCTTGAGATACGGAGGAAACCCTTGTTGGGTTTGGTTGACAAACCAATAGGCACCGAACTACTGTTCCGACTCGATTATTGGTAGATTACTAAGATACGTATGAAACCTTTTTCGGTCGCCATTAATAAATTCCCATACCATTTAGGATTGAAATCATGATAAACAATAAAATCCCTACAGAGTTGATCAATAATAAATCCCACAATCAATTGGAATTGAACCATACCAAATATAACAATAGCCCACCAATTCAAATTTAACCATGTTAAACTTTAACCAGTCAAGAAAAGAATTAGGCATTGACTTAAGTCCTGGTAAATACTAGGATACGTGAAACTTTTATAGGTTGGGTCATCACCTTAAATGAAACTTCTCCATCCCCAGCAGACTACGCTTCGACCTGTCTTTGGTAGATCACCGAGGTACGCGAGAAACCCAAGTGTGTCTGGTCGAAGCCGGAGAGCTGTCCATATTATGATATTCTTAGCGCTGTATTAGGGCGCATCTCTCGAGAAGTCCCTTAACTTCCTTGAGAAGCCAATCCTTTTGTTAAGCAGACAACAAAGGATACTTGTGCTCGAACTACAAGTCGACCTAATCCTTAGTAGATTACTAATGTGCGTAGAAAGCCCTAGTGGGTACGATTGACAATCTAAGATAGCACAATGAGGACCAAACTATATTTTAATTGGATTCCTAGCCTAGGAAGCCAGTGTATAGTTAACCCAAGTTGGTTTCGATCATCCGGTGATCACCATCCAAAACAGTAATACCAATATACATAAACAACCCAACGGGGTTACTAGACTAAAACAAACATTATGATCGCTTGCTGAGTTCAGGATATAGAGGCAACTATGTGGGCTCTACCACATCCTTCGAATACTCATGAGATAGTCCTGCACTTCAGCTAGAGCTGGGGCACATTATATCTAGTTTCTTCGTCAAGATTCTATGATAAAAAGTCCCCCTAGGTAGAGCTGGGGCACATTATATTAGATCTTCTCCGTGTAGAGTTTTTTATATAAGTCTCAAACCAATCCTAATCATAATTAACGCAAAAATTCACCAACTGAAATATACAATCCCAAAAATAAACAAGCATCACAGAGCCCCGGTCTATAACTAGGGCACATTTTATTAAAGGATAAACTTTCCCCCAAGAAGTTTTCTAGTCCTCGTTAGGCAGTCCCAGGTGTGATATGGCTAAGAAACTCAACTAGGTGTTGAGTTTCCCCAAGGGTCTTCGCCCATGTGAATTTTCTCAGTCATTTTCAATCGTGTATTGATATGACGACGCAGGAATCAGTTTCTCTAACTAATGACCTGTTCCACCAAATATTGATGTACTTTACAAGTATGAACTATATTTGATCTTCTTTATTAAGTCTGATATATCTAGGCGATCTAATGGGCGTTGGTCAAGCTAACTCACAAAAATCAATTGTTAAATATATGGTCGACTTCAATTTCAGACTGACTAGACACCCCGGAATTGGTTTCTCTAACCCAGAACCATTCCAACCAATCTTGATTTAGTTTCCATGTTAGAACTACATGTAACTTGATTCTCATCAATTTGAGGTATGTAGGAGAACCATTTGCGTACAGTCACAACCAGGAGTCGATTAACTAAGTGTCATCTTCTCCACATCCTATAAGATAGACCGCGTGTCATCTTTTAGGAATATAGTAGTATAGTATATGTCATAGAAAGGACTTGTACTAGACTGTCGTCCTCACCAAGACCTTTAGAATTAGGTACATCACCATTCTAAGGTATAATATATTATAGATTTACTTTCCATGCTAGAACTACATATGACCTGATTTTCATTAATTTGAGACATGTAGAAGAACTCTTTGGGTATGGTCACAACCAGGAGTCGATTGACCGAGTGTCATCTTCTTTAAATCCTATAAGATAGACTGCGTGTCATCTTTTTGGAATATAGTAGTGTAGTATGTCATCGGGAGGGCTTATACTAGACCGTCGTCCTCACCAAGACCTTAGAACCAGGTATGTCATCGTTCTAAGTATACTAGTAGTATAGCATTAGGAGGACTTGTACTCGACCATCGTCTTCACCAAGACCTTTAGAACCAGGTATGTTGTCGTTCTAAGGTATAGTATAGTGTAGTATATCATCTGGATGGATTATACTCAACCGTTGTCCTCTCCAAGACCTTTAGAACCAGGTACATCATCGTTCTAAGGTATACTATAGTATAGTATATTATCGAAAGGGCTTATACTAGACCGTCGTCCTCACCAAGACCTTTAGAAACAAGTACTTCGCCGTTCTAAGGTGTAGTATAGTAAGATATCATCGAGGGGCTTGTACTAGGCCATCGTCCTCACCATGATCTTTAGATCTAGGTACGTCATCATTTTAAGTTATAGTATAGTAGTACGTCATTGAGAGGGCTTGTACTAGACCGTCGTCCTCACCAAGACCTTCATAATCGGGTACGTTGTTGTTCTAAGGTATAGTATGGTAGTAGTGTGTCATCGGGAGGGCATGTACTAGACCTTCGTCCTCACCAAGACCTTTAGAAGCAGGTACATCACCGTTTTAAGGTATAATATAGTAGTATATCATGTGGGGGGACTTATACTAGACCGCCATCCTCACCGGGACCTTTAGAACCAGGTATAATGCCATTCTAAGGTATAATATTATATATATATATATATATATATATATATATATATATATATATATATATATATATATATAGTTATTAGGAGAGCTTAAATAGAGTGTCATCCTCACCATTCCCAATAGGGATCAGGTATATCGCCATCAATCAGGAATACAGATAGACAAGGAATCAGATGTGTCACCATCTTTCTTATAGTAATCTACCAAGGTTAATTGTTTGTCATCCTTTAAAGTATATAGTGGTAGAAGTGATCAATCATCATTCGCATCGAATTCCCCAGACTAGGTATGTCTATATCCCTTAGGATATATTTAAATACATGTCTTTATATTTCATGTATAGCAAAACAAAATGGTAGTGTCTCCTTCTTTGTCATTACGAGTAACCTCGCATGATAAAAAGGGGTAGTTGTAGACACACATTTTGTCCTGCCCAGTCAGTGTCGGATCAAGTACAAGTTCAGATAAGTTTTAAACTTGGATTTAAAGAGAATGAATTTCTACTTGAGATCACACTGTACAAAATACAAAATACCCAAAAACATGAGAAAAACACAAAAGACTATTAAATTTGACAAAATGCAGTCAAGTAAAAATTTCTGGTCAACCACAAAATTCCCATAATTTAAGGGGGTATAAAATAACTTTATTATAGTTTGATTTTCATTAAATCATATTTAGTACAGATAAAAATTAGCCACTACCCTTAAATTATAGGATCTTTCAAACAAATTACTCCGGTTACCTACCTTGACCATGAAACAATTATTTTCATTGAATCTTGTTGGTTTAACACCAAAAAAATTTACTTCATTTATGCATATTACATCAAAAACCACCAAGAAACAATCCAAGAGACCTTAATCAAGGCTTGTAAAGGTCATGACAAAAAATTCCCTAAGTCACAAAGGTGATTAAAGAGCTCGGCTTGATTTAGAATTACACCAAATCCAAGTTGTCTTGACAAACCACCCTAGGCCTAATGGATTAAGGGCCTAGACATCATTAAAGACCCACAAAAGAAGCCTTGAAATAACTGAGGAACCTTCCTATAAGTTTCCTACAAAATATCTAGGAAGGTAACCAAGACAATTAGGATGTGATCAACCGTTATCGAAACTAAACCGATTTGGTTTGCCACTTAAGTTAGGCATTTAATGAGCATTAAATGCCCCATACCATCAAGCATTAAATGCTTGGGATGACATGGATAGGACACATTCAAGGTAACTAAATATTTTGATCAAAAGATCTTAGAGTTAATCGAAAACCTTGAAGTGTGACTACCAGTTATCGAAACCAAACCAAATTGGTTTGCCACCTAGCCGATTCATTAAATGCACATACCATCAAGCAATAAATGATTGGGATGACATGGAATTTATAGGTTCAAAGAATCAAGATATTTTCATCAAAATATCTTAGGGTAACTAAGGAACTTGAAAACTAACCGCCGGTTTTAAGGCAAGTTAACCCGATTCCATCTAAATCCAACCAGATGAGTGATCACCAAGCAATGAATCATCAAAGAGCATTAAATTCCATGGTGACATGTCTGGACAAGGTTCAATGCACTTGGAAAGCATTAATAGCAACTAAATTGAAATAGTAAAACTAACCGGTATTTAGCCCCTAAACCGAACTGAATGTGTCACATCGAGTCATTAATGCACCCATGTGAACTAAATGTGATTAGAGGGGAGGTAATGATTGGTAATCATTTCCAATCATTACCAAATCTCCAAAAATATTTGGTAATGATTACCAAATCATTGAAGATCTTGCCTTCCAACCTAAATTCGTTCAACACAAAACAATATAAATACAAGATAACATGTCCCCTAGGACAAACACCCCCCAAGGAAGAGACTGAATTGGCCTACACATTAATAAATGCGCAAGCCCCCATCCTATATATAGGGGTGTTTGGTTCTCATTTTTTTTCACTTAAATGCCTAGCTTCTCTCTCTAAACTCGAGCAACTCTCTCAGGTGCTAGGACTTTCAGGAAAATCTCTCAAATAACACGTTATTTTGCTGAAATCCAGTCTCGAATGGTGTTCTTCAAGTTCTTGGAGCAATAACTCAAAGAGATCGACGAACACCGATCAACACCAAGCCAAGAGGATCAAGAAGGAAAGGGAGATAGCTACTTAGGGACGACCACACCATCTAAGTAGGGTATTCTTGAAGTTCTTGGAGCAAGAACTTAAGAAATAAACGATGCTTGATCAACTTCCACCCAAGAAGATCAAGGAGAAAAATGAGGTAATCACTTAGGGAAGACCACATCCCCTAAGTAAGTATGTTTCTTCAAAGCCCCATTTGATCTTGGTTTATTCTTCTGTATGTTACTTGTACATAGCATAATCATGTTGTTTAAACATTTTAATTTCATGTACACAACACATAAAACTCATACACAACCAAACAAACACTTAATTCTTGTCATAACAATCAAACAAACATTTAATCATCGCCATAATAACCAAACTATGTTCAAATCATACAAAATCATTTCAAGCATCTCAAGAATGTCTGAGAATATGTTAAGAACATGTGAGAACCCAAATCATCCAACAACATGTTAAGAACATGTGGGATTATAATAAAACAACAATAACACCATGAGTTGTGCATATGCTCCACGATTCTCTCAAGAACATTACATCGACTCTTTACTAACTGTTAATACTAACTATATAACTATTAATAACTGGATTTACTTTTTGCTAAATGTCACGATCACAACAAAGTTGATTTGTGGACTAGCACCTATATATATACTTATATACTACACCGACAGACCCTTGTGGCTAAGAACTCAGGATAAAGGGATGGCCTCTATTCCTTTGGGGATATATATGATTCTTCTTCATAAATCTTCTGGTTTTCCTTAGTCATGAGTAAGACATGAAGAAATATATGGTATCTATTTTAATTTTTTAACTAACAACTTACACACAAACACTAACTAATCACAATAAAAGAGTTCGGCTAAGATGTTCTTAACAAAATAAAAGAGGTTATGTACATGTCATGTTGTGATTCAGGTTGTTCACAACTTAAAGAACGATTAATAAGGTTGTGATTCATTTTGTTCACAAATTTAAAAACAATTAATAATAACTAGATAAGGTTGTGATTCAGGTTGTTCACAACAAAAACGAACTAATAATCAACAAAAACCAACCCAGCTTTCAACTTAATAAGAATGAATTACGTTTGACCTAATCTTTGGTAACCACCCAAAGTACGTAGAAAGCCCATGATACGGGTTCGGTCACCTTAAACAATAACAATCAATTTTTACCTTAACCAGAATGAACTATGTTTAACCCGATCTTTGGTAACCACACAAAGTACGTAGGCAACCCATAAGGGTTCGGTCACACCTTTAATAACATAAACCATATCTTTTAACCTAACACAAACGAACTACGTAAAGACTTGATTCTCATTAATTCGAGATATATAGGCAACCCATGTGTAGGTTCGGTCGTATATCCAAATAAATTAGTCTTAGTCTGCATTTCATATAGTTTGCATATTTATATTTACATCTATATAAATTGTTATTGGATGTCACTAACTAGTATTAGATATAGTATTTACTTTCTTATCATTACATCGTGTAAAATACCATAAAAAGAGGAAAAACTTTGAAAAATGAGATTATTCTTTGTTTAAGTAAATCAAAGAAAACTGTTTGGATATGTGTAACAATGAATATCTATTTAGACCAAGGTACCATTTACGAATAGGTGTCTTGGGGTGCGTAAAACATTCTCCAAGCATAACCCACTCTCGAACTTAAAGAATATATTGGGTACACAGACCTTTGGAAGTCAAAACACAGGGCCATTTCAAAGGAAAAAATAATTTCTAAAATCCCAGTGACTTAGCACGCCATTTAACCCTATGCTAGGGGCCACTCAGTTTAAACATCAAATCCCAGCCCAATAAGTTTTTTAAAACCGAAGTCTAGGAAAGCCTTTGAAAAATGATTTTCAAAATGAACGGATTTGGATGACTTAGAAAGGAAGCAATGAAACTTTTTTTCATCCTCTTCCTGATCCTCTAATTCTTCTGCTATCAAAATCTGGGGTGCGTCAATGACGATCGATCAATCCCACCATACTATATTACTACATTCCTAAATGATGATGAACGATCAATCCTAGAGGATTACTACTTGGAAGACGGAGATATACCTGATACTACCTATATATACTCCTAAAGGATGACAATAGACCAGATCCTAAAGGATTGGCAAGGATGACTGATAGGTGTAAATTACCTATCTATTTCCAATCCGAACGTTGTTAGTTTTTGAGTATGTTTAGTACGTTTTAATATATTTTGATGTGTTTTATTTTTTTTGTACTAAATCAGGTGTTTGAGGTGAAAAGGTATGTAAACAGATCAAACATGATCAAATCAGATCAAGAACGGTGGAAAAATGATGGAAATGTGTAATGCCAGTAAAGGTGTTGTAAATTCAAGGCTATTTTTTACTACGATGCAATTCTATTTTGGAACAACTCAAACCTTGGAAGTTGTATATATTTCTCTTATATTTCCATAGGTTTTTGAATTACCTCAATCGGAGCTCAGACAAAGAAGTTACAAACAAAACAAGAAAGTGTGTCACCACCGCGGCGCTGAGATCCACGGCCGCGGTGGTAGAAGTGTAGAGCCAAGCCTAAAATCACTATTGTTTCACCTCCTAGGCGGTCAGAAGTTAGAAACTTGGTTCACTGTTCCACCACCTAGGCTATCATTCTAACCGACATACCCACCGCCTAGGCGGTGACCTCTTCACAGATTAGATATTATTTTAGATATTTTAGGATATTTTGATCCCTATTTTCTCCTCCTTTCCTCTCCATTCGGCTGTTAGACCTCCTAACATATTAGAGGCATATTAAGAGAGGTTTTGGGAGTGTTCATTCAAATCCTAAGGAGAAGATCACGTTACCACGAAGGAAGAGCGATCTCGAAACGTTTTTAGCGATAAATCTTCGAACTAGGCTAAGTTTCTCTCGTTCTTTCTTTTATTTCTTAACTTAGGATTGTTGTTTGAGCATGTTTAGCTTAGTTTTCATTGTATAACCAGCTATGGCCATGAGCTAAACTGGTTTTTTTCTAGGGATTAATGTAATTTATAAAAATGTTGTTTTGTTGAGTTTGTGTTTTGTTCGCGGATGTTCTTCGTTATTTTGATTATGTATGACATATTATTTGTTTATCATGCTTAGAATGATGTTATGAGAATACGGGGTTTGATAAATCCCAAATTCGGACTAGAATAAACAAATGTCACGATCCAATAACCCGGTCGAGGTTAGGATTGTGGACAATCGATGACGTTAGGGCAAGACTCACGTAACCTAGGGTCGTTAAGACGTTGAGGGGGACTTCTTCATTGACTCAAAGTCATGTATTCCCCCGTCTTATACTCGGGAGAGGTGGCGGTGGAGTTTTAGAACTGAGATTGTCGATAGGGTAAACACAACACGACGATCTAATGACCCGGTTGGGAGTTTGATTGTGTACAATCAATAACGTTGGGGTGAGACTCACGTGACCTAGATTCGTTAAGATATTGAGAGGGACTTCTTCGTTAACACGAAATCGCGTTATATCCCTCGTCTTACACTCAGCAAAGATGGCGAGGGAGTTTACGAACCGAGATTGTCGAATAAGTCGAACGCCGTTAACGTAAACTAAAACGAGACCAAACATGTATTTGTAAACAAAAGTTAATCCCTAGGCAATACTTTCCCTAAACATCTCATAATAGTATTAGTATAGTTAATTTAATTAGATTAATTAACTTAGTATTAGTATTATTAATTTTAAACACATTTATTTTCGCCTAGATAAAGTTAGGTTATGACAAATGCGGTACTCAATAATAGTCAAAATCAATCCCTGTGGACACGATAACCCTAACTCTCCCGATCTATACTAAAACTTGACCTCACATACTTACGAGTGAAAGTAGCGGTGTATTCACACGCTACCAAGTTTTTGGCGCCGTTGCTGGGGATTAGTTGTTGTCATATTTAGTTTTCGGCAACGTCCATAAAGTTTTTGGCGCCGTTGCCGGGGATTGGTGGATTTGGTTATTATTGATATTGTGAGTAAATAACCAAATTTTACTTTAGGTATTTCTTTTGTTTATAAATTTTGTTTGTAGTTTTATTTTTTATTTCTCTTGTAGGGTACTCGATAATGTTAGATCAACGAGTATTGATACAATTCTTTCAACTGGATTCTGAGCCATTTTATAGTGCTTGGAATCTATACAAGGAATTGCTACTCTGGTTTTTGAACCATAGCCTCCCGACGGAGTGTCAACTCTTCCATTTCCTCAATAGGTTACAAGCCACAACCAGAATGTGGGTAGAAGGAGGAATTGCTAGTACCTCATTCTACGACCTAACTGCAGACGAAGCCATTTAGTAGTTGGAGGAAATGGCGGCCTTTAATTTTCAGAGTTGGAATTATTCACCAAGTTACCAAAACTTGGGGGATTTTTTCAACACCACGGCACCATGGATTGACTTGAAGAAACGCTCACAACCGTTATGGGAGAAACTCAGAGATTGTTGAAAGAGATGCATGACCGAATCAACGAGCATGAGGATCGTCTTGGTCATATCGAGATGGTCTACGCCGATATTGATGAGACTGTAACGTCTTTGCAGACGCAAATCGGTCATCTTATTTGCTTTGTTGAGTCTGAGGCAGGAATAGTGGCACTGAGGGGCAAACAAGTCAAATCTGACTGTGAAAGCCACCCTGAGGAGCCAGAAACGAGCGGAATGAGCTTGGGAGAGTTTATCTATGTTTATCCGAATGAGACAGGAACCCAAGCATGGATCGATGATTGTGATTCGTCACCATTGGAGATCCAGATAGTGATGCCACCATCAATCCCAGACGATCACATCTACAAGGATTCGATATGGCTCATTTGTCTCTCACCACCATTAGCAACGTTCTTTCATACCCACCAAGTACATGAACCGGTGGAGCATCCTATTGAAAGCTCGAGCTATACATTGCCACATCTCGCCAGTCTTGAGGGCGTACTGAACCAAGACCCATATATGGTGTTGTACGACACGTACTATAGGCGGAATCCGCTCTTTGACGAGCACTTCGGCATGTTGGACTGATGACCTTAAACCAAGCGCTTCTTGGGAGTTAACCCAAGGAAAAATATAAGTTAGATTTATCGCAACCGATTTGATTTAAGTCAGAGGCAAGATGCTCTCACCTCCCAGGTACGTGTTCTAAACCCTAGTCTTCATTATAATGCTTTATCGTGTCATTGGGATCGCTGACTAGGTTATTATGGGCATTTCCTATTTGAGTCGGGTGTGATGTGTAGTATGTTTTTAGTATGTTTTAGTTAGTATTTTTTTGTGTTTCTACATGTACATGTCTGTTTAGGATAGTTTTTGTGTTATATGCTGAGTTTTAATGTCATCTAGGCTACTACCCGATGATGAGTCTGTCCCCTGGTTGTTTATTGAGGTCGAGCGTAAAACTCATGCATGTATGTTCTGTGTGCCCAACGTTACGTTTTAGTAAAATTTATTATAAATCCTACATGCATGAGCACGAAAACTCATTATATAACCGTCCAATTGATTTGAAAACAATTATCTATCACCTAAATTCATGACATTAGGGTTTCTAGAACTTGATTCAGGGGAAATTCGAGGCGAAATCCTAGGCGAGGTGGTTCAGAATACATAATTTAGGTATTCGTTTTTCTTGTTTGAGCTTTTTTAAGCCAACCTTGTTAAATCATTACCCCTCATTACCTTGTCGAAGCCTAAATTCCATTTCAATTTTGAACACTTAACCAATACCATGGCCAATTGAATTCCTTCGAGTCCTTTATCGCCAACTAAAGGCACAATTTGAGCGAAAAGTTAGCATTCAATATGCTACTTGAAGTGAGTGGCTGGGATTAGGGAAAACTTCTAATTGGTTCAGTATTCAAGTACTCACTTGTTGTTGTTTTTTCATATTTCACATACCCCTTAAATTATACAAATAAAATAAGTTTGGGGGTGTGTTATTTGAAAAAAAAAAAACTATGTATATATAGTTTTATTTCCGTTTCTTTTTGACAAGTGAGTACGTCGTTCTTAATATATGTTTAGCATTGTTTCAAATGTATCTATGGGGTTTCGAGTGTGAGAGTGTCAAGCGATATGCCTTGGGTAACGTCAAGTTAACGACGTTAACCCGTTTTCTCTTTCAAAATTACCCTTGGCCATTTTTCGTAAACCGAACCAAGACCTATTGATCTTTTTTAACTTTCGAGCCTACATTAGTGGAGAATAGATCCTGGGCCAAGCCTAAGGATTCCCTATACCTTCAAGTTTTTTCTGTCATGCGCTTATATGGTGGATAATCCAATCCGATTAACGGACAGTTATATTTTTGAGTTTTAAACACACACACACTCTTTAGCAGGATCTATAATGGCATTTACTATTATAAATGTTGAAATTCTAGAACATTACATGGTGTGTTTTTATGCCTGAACTCAATAGGAATGGGGGCCGATGAGGGATATTTTATTTGGCCAATAGATGATACTCAAAACTTGCACATTTTCTATTATTGCGTGGGTGTTTTTCTCGAGGACTAGCAAAATTCCGAGTTTGGGTTTATTTGATAGGTGTAAATTACCTATCTATTTCCAATCCGAACGTTGTTAGTTTTTGAGTATGTTTAGTACGTCTTAATATATTTTGATTTGTTTTTATTCTTTTTGTACTAAATAAAGTTTTTGAGGTGAAAAGGTATGTAAACGGATCAAAAACGATCAAATCGGATCAAGAACGGTGGAAAAATGGTGGAAATGTGCAAAGCTGGTAAAGGTGCTATAACTTCAAGGCTATTTTTGACTATTATTCAGTCCTATTTTGGAACACCTCAAAACTTTAAAGTTGTATATCATTCTCTTATCTTTCCATAGGTTTTTGAATCGCCTTAATCGGAGCTCGTACGAAGAAGTTACAGCCAAAACAAAAAAGTGTGTCACCATCACAGTGCTGAGATCCACGGCTGCGATGGTAAAAGTGCATAGCCAAGCCTAAACTCACTGTTGTTGCACTGCCTAGGTAGTCATAAGTCAGAAACTTGGTTCACTGTTCCACTGCCTAGGCGATCATTCTAACTGACATACCCACCGCCTAGGCGGTGACCTCTGCACATATTAGATATTATTTTAGGATATTTTGATCCCTATTTTCTCCTCATTTCCTCTCCATTTGGCCATTAGACCTCTTACCATATTAGAGGCATATTTAGAGAGGTTTTGGGAGTGCTCATTCAAATCCTAAGGAGAAGATCATGTTGCCACAAAGGAGGAGTGATCTCGAAACGTTTTTAGCGATAAATCTTCGGACTAGGCTAAGTTTCTCTTGTTCCTTCTTTTATTTATTAACTTAGGATTGTTGTTTGAGCATGTTTAGTTTAGTTTTCATTGTATAACCAGCTATGGCCATGAGCTAAACGGATTTTTGTCTAGGGATTAATGTAATTTATAAAAATGTTGTTTTGTTGAGTTTGTGTTTTGTTTGCGGATGTTCTTTGTTATTTTAATTATGTATGTTGTATTGTTTGTTTATTATGCTTATAATGATGTTATGAGAATACGGGGTTTGATAAATCCCAGATTCGAACTAGAATAAACGAATGCCACGATCCAGTAACCCGGTCAAGGTTAGGATTGTAGACAATCGATGACGTTGGGGCAAGACTCACGTGACCTAGGGTCGTTAAGACGTTGAGGGGGACTTCTTTATTAACTCAAAGTCATGTATTCTCCCGTCTTACACTCAGGAGATGTGGTGTTGGAGTTTTATAACTGAGATTGTCGATAGGGTAAACACAACACGACGATCCAATGACCCGATCGGGAGTTGGATTGTGTGCAATCATTGACGTTGGGGCGAGACTCACATGACCTAGGTTCATTAAGACATTGAGGGGGACTTCTTCGTTGATACGAAGTTGCGTTATATCCCACATCTTACACTCAGGAGAGGTGGCGAGGGAGTTTACGAACCGAGATTGTTGGATAAGTCGAATGCCGTTAACGTAAACTAAAACGAGACCAAACACATTTTTATAAACAAAAGTTAATCCCTAGGCAATACTTTCCCTAAACATCTCATAATAGTATTAGTATAGTTAATTTAATTAGATTAATTAACTTAGTATTAGTATTATTAATTTTAAACACATTTATTTTCACCTAGATAAAGTTAGGTCAGGATAAACGCGGTACTCAATAATAGTCAAAACTAATCCCTATAGACACGATAACCCTAACTCTCCTGATATATACTAAAACTTGACCTCATATACTTACGAGTGAAAGTAGCGGAGTATTTACGCGTTACCAATGACGAACAATGATTCCTACCATACTGTGCTACAATATTCCTAAAGGATGATGAACGATCAATCCTAGAGGATTACTACTGGGACGACGAAAACATACCGGATCCTACCTATCTATACTCCTAAAGGACGGCGACATACCTGATCCTAGAGGATTGATTATTGACGCGAGGACAGCGACATAACTAATCTTGCCGATCAATATTCCTAAAGGACGACAACATATCTAATCCTAGAGGATTGGTAAGGATGACGAACGATCAATCCTACCATGATGAATTCCCAAAGGACAGTGATATACCTAATCCTAGAGGATTATTATTGAGGTAAGGATGGATACATACCTAATCCTACCTATCCATATAATTTCTAAAGGACGACGACATATCTGATCCTAGAGGATTGGTAATGATGACGAATGATCAATCCTACCATGATGGATTCCAAAAGGATGGAAACATACCTAATCCTAGAGGATTATTATTAAGGTGAGGATGGTGACATACCTGATCCTACCTATCAATACTTCCTAAAGGACGACGTATCTGATCCTAAAGGATTGGTAAGGATAACAAATGATCAAACCCACCATGATTGATTCCTAAAGGACGGAGACATACCTAATCCTAGAGGATTATTATTGAGGTGAAGACAGCAACACACCTTATCTTACCTATCCATACTTTCTCGAGAGAGAAAGGGTGCGTCCCCAGCGGAGTCGCCAGCTAACATACCCCGGATTTTTTAAAAGTAGAGGAAGTAGAGATCATAAAGAAGAGGGAAAACAAGTATTCATTCTTCCCTCTCAAAATCCTCCAAATACATTCATTATTTAAAAATAGTTTTCAAGGACTTTTTTAGGTGTTGGTTTAGAAAACTTTGTTGGGCCGGGATTTATGTTTGAAAATGAATCTCCACCTAGCATGGGTTAAATGGTGTGCTAGGTCACTGGGATTTTAGAAATTCATTTTTTATTTTGAAATAACCGTGTTTTGACTCGTGAAGGTCTTGTACAAAAGATTTTTTTAAGTTCAGGGGTCGATTATACACGGGGAAGGTTTTAAGCACCCCAAGACACCCGTCCGAAGACGGTTGCTCCATCTAATTATACATTCACTTTTAAACAAAATCCAAGTAACTTTCATTGATTTTAGTTTACAAAATAATTCTCTTTTTTAAGTTTTGTCTTTTTATGCATTTTTTTATGTAATGAAAGCAGCAAACATTAACAACTAATCAGCGACACTCAAAGATAGTAAACAAAACTAAAATATTTTTTGTATTTTTCACGACTGAACCTAGTAAAGGTTGACTAAATATACCGGTAATCACGGGGAATCAGGTCAACACGAAGTTCCACTGTTCGAGATAAACTAATATTTATTGGAAAGATGATCGAACCCGTACGTGGGTTGCCTACGTATCTCAGATCAATAAGAATCAGGTCAGTACGTAGTTCATTTATGTAAAGGTAAAGCTGATTTTATTTGATTTTATTATTAAAAGAAACATGAACCATATGATGATATGTGAATAATCTCTTTGATTTTGTCAAGAACACCGCAACTGAACTTATTTGTTCTAGAAAAGATTAGTATTTATATTTGAGTTGTTAGTTAAAATGGAATGAGAATACATAGTATATACGCTAGTCACACTCGTAACTAAAAAAGACAGGAACGTTTTTTAAGAAGGTGCACACATATTCCCAAAAGAATAGTGGTTTTCCTTTTATCCCAAATTCTTAGCCACAAGGGTCTCGGCCGTGCACTATATATATATATAAGGTGTCAGTCCACTAGCCTGAAGACTTAGTGCCAAGCTATGATCTTGATGTTTAGCATAAAGTAAAGTCAACTATTAACAATATATGGTCAAATTAACAGTTAATAGAGTTCGGTTTGATGTATTCGTGAGAGAATCACAGAGACTATACACAATTCATGGTGTGATAGATGTTTTGTGTATGATCCTCACATGTTCTTAACATGTTCTTGAATATTTTTGGTCCTCACATGTTCTTAACATGTTCTCGGACATTCTTGATGTTATTGCCATATTTAAACTATTTTTTACATGGTTTGATGATTTTGACATGATTTTAATATTTTTTTTTTTACTTGATTACATGTTATATATGTTATGTATATGAAATATAAGTATAATAACTATATAAACATGCTATGTACAAGCAATATAATGTACAGAAGACAAGATCGAATGATATTTAGGAAGATATACCTAGCTTAGGGGAGTGGTCTTTCCCTAAGCAATTACCTTTTTCTCCTTCTTGTGATCTTCTCGGTTGTTCTCGATTGTTTGCTGTCAATCTCTTGAGATCTTCCTCCAAGATCCTCAAAAACTCCTTTGGGATGATATTTCAGTAGAATTTCAAGGTGTTTATTGAATATAAAGCTTGAAAATCCAAGGGACCTGAGAGTAGAATTCGAGCCTAGAGAGAAAAGTTGTGGGTTTAAGCTCTTGGATTTCTGAAAACAGGCCCTTGTATTTATAGGCTGGAGGATCTATGCCTTGGCCAATGCACACGTCATCCCATCCTGTTCCTTAGGGTCTGTTTAAATTAGGGATCATCTCTTTTTGTCTTGATGATGAAAGGTTTTGGACGAATTTCAAAGATTCGGTAAGATCTTTTGAAGATTTGGTATGATTATCGAATTATTAATTGCCTAGATACAATTATTGGAAACCATTGCAAATCATGAGCAATTATTTGTCATAATTACCCAATATTGGATATGATTGGTTTCACATGGGATCATTTATGGCATGATGTGACATTTCTGGTTTGGTTTAGAGGCTAAGTACCGGCCGGTTACTTTCACTATTTCGATTTAGTTGTCATTACTGCTTTTAAGGTTCAATGAATTTAATCTTCAAGTTTTAATTTGAATTTAATTCTTGACAAGGACATTTGATGTGATCGACATTGATTGGTTCAAATTGGATTGAATCGGTTTGGTTTGCATTGTAACGAGTATTCATATTTCAAGTATTTTGTTTATCCCTAAGATATTTTGATCCAAATATCTTGGTAATTTAACGCTCATTGAGGATTCATTAATTCTTGGTAGGCCCTTGTTTTGATAGGTTTTGAATGCTAATCATAATGACTTCAGTTTGCTTGATTTTGAATCGAGTCATAATCTTTAGTTACCTTGTGTAACTTGGACTTGTCATGGAAATTTTAAGACTTAATTAAGGTATTTTAGCTTTTATTTGATGATATTATTACTTTAAACATATATTTAAAGAAATATTTTTGGTGTCAAATAAACGAAACTGGTGATAGTAAATGTTTCAGGGTTCAAAACAAGTAATAAGGATAACTGGTGAAATTTCCTATAATTAAAGAGTAGTAACTAATTTTTATTCATATTAAATGTGATTTGACGAAAATCAACCCCTAATAATTTCATCTTAGTCCCCCTTTAACTTTAGAAATTTCAAGGTTGACCCAAAACTTTTACTTTAGCGAATTCTGTTAAATTCAACAATTTTATATTTTCTTGTATTTCTTGTCCTTTTTCGTAGTATCCAGTGTGATCCTAAGGTAGAAATTCATTCACTTTAAACCTAAGTTTAAAGTTTATCTGAACTTGTACTTTCGATACGACATTGACTAAGCGAGACAAAATGCGATTTCTACAACTGCTCCTCTTTGTCATACGAATTTACTCGTGATGATAAAGAAGGAGACAAAAATTTTGTTTTGCTAGACATGAAATTTAAAGACAGAAATTTAAATTTTGAATTAAGCAAAGTTTAGGAGTATACTTGAACATTGTTGCATCTGCCCTTTGAAAGCAGTAAATAATTTTCAAATGAGGATGAATGACTAGTCTTTGATGATCTCAGAGGTGGCTGAATGACCAGTCCTTGAGGGATATTACTAGATCTTCTAAAAAGAGGCTGAATGATCAGTCCCTGAGGCTCTATGGAATCTTCTTAAAGAAGGCTGAATGACTAGTCCTTGAGGGATGTTACTGGATCTCTTCAAAGGAGGCTGAATGACCAGTCCTTGAAGATCTCAAATGAGGCTGAATAATCGGTCCTTGAGGATACTACAAATATGAAATTTAATGCTTATAATGATTTAGTGAGAAAGAGTCTAGCCGACTTTCCTTAGTGCAAAGTTAAGAATTTTGCTTCTATCACCAGAGATAGGGATTTTCTACTTCTATCACCAGAGACAAGAATTTGTTGCTTCTATCACCAAAGACAAGAATTTTGTTGCTTTAGTTACCAGAGACTGGAATTTGTTGCTTCTATCACTAGAGACAAGAATTTGTTGCTTCTATCACCAGAGACAGGTATGTTTCGCTTCTATCACCAGAGACAGGTAGGTTTCGCTTCTATCACCAGAGATATGAATGTTTTTGCTTCCATCATCAGAGACTGAAATTAGATGTTTCCATCACAAGAGACAAGAATTTGTTACTTCTATCACTCGAGATAGGAATGTTTTTAATTCATCACCAGAGACAAGAATTAGATGTTTCCATCACCAGAGATAGGAATTTGTTGCTTCTATCACTAGAGATAGGAATGTTTTTGCTTCCATCACCAGAGACGGAGAATTAAATGCTTCCATCACCAGAGACGGGAATGTTACTAGGGTTTTGTATGTGTATAACCAAACCCACGAGGGTTTTTCTACATATATTAGGATAGCTAAGAATCAGGTAAAAATATAGTTCTAACAAGTAAAGTAAGTTAGACATCGATTGATTAATTGAAATAATAATTTAGACATTGATTGATAGATTAAAACAGTAATTTAGAGATTGACTGATTGATTGATCGTAGATCAGTATTTGGTAGAAAATGTTTTTGGTTAGAGAAACCAATTCTTGGGTTGTCATATCAATACGTAATTGAAAAATCATTGAGAAGATTCTCACCTCAGAACTCTCTCGAGGGAACTCGACACTTAGTGGAGTTTTATGACCACATCCTACCTAGGATTGTCTGACGAGGACTAGAAAACTTCCTAGGAAAAATTTAACCTCAAATAGGATGTGTACAACTGGGGCTTGAAGATGCTTGTTTATATTAGGGGTTATAGATTTTATTCTTAGATTTTGAATTTTCCTTCAGTCATAGCTGGTGTGAATTTTATTGAGAAATCTTAACGGAGATATCTGATATAATGTGCCCCAACTATAGTTGGGGCGAATTCTATCACAGTACCTAAAAGGAGTAACTGGATATAATGTTCCCTAACTCTTGCTGAGGTGCGGGATTACCTCCTAAGCAATCAAAGAATTTGACAGAACCCACATGGATTGCCCATATATCCTAAACTGAGCACGTGATTTTTTTAATTTATTTTTTTATGTCCGCTTGAGACTGAGAACCTCGTTGGGTTGTTTATGTATTTTGATTGAGAATTTATGTTTAGCCATTTGTTTTAGACAATGATCATTAGACGGCAAAAACCCACATGGGTTATCTTTATACACTGATTTCCTAAGTTGGGAATCAAGTTGAAATGTAGTTCAACCCCCACTGTTCTAATTTTCAAATTGTTAACTGCACCCACAGGGGTTTTATGCGTACCTTGGTGATTTAACAAGGATCAAGTTGAACCGTAGTTCGTGCACAAGTATCCCTTATTGTTTACCTAACAAGAGGATTGAAATCAACTTCTCAGGGCAATTGAGGGACTTCTCTAGAGATGCGCCTTGATATGAGACTGAGCAAATGTCGTAATGTTGACATTTCTCTGATTTCGACCGAACCCTCTTGGGTTTCCTAAGTACCTTGGTGAGTTACCAAGTATCAGGCCATAACGTAGTTCTGAACTTGATTGAGGTTTTTATTGAAGAAGGCGATCGAACTCAGTGGACTCGTCAGCTGACACACCCCGAATTTTTTGAAAGCAAAGTAAGTAGAGATTGGGAAGAAAAGGAAAACAAGTTTTATTCCTCCTTCTCAAAATCCTCAAAATCCATTCATTTTTTAAAATAGTTTTCTAGGGCTTTTCTAGACGTCAATTTTGAAAACGTGGTTCAGGCTGGGATTTATGTTTGAAAAAGATCGTCACCTAGCATGGGTTAAATGGTATGTTAGGTCACCAGGATTTTAGAAATTTATTTTTTAATTTGAAATTACCTGCGTTTTGACTCATAAAGATCTTATACCAGAGATTTCTTTAAGTGCAGGGTTGGTTGTACTTGGGGAAGGTTTTAAGAACTCCAACACACCCGTCCGAAGATGGTACCTCAGTCTAAATAAATATTCACTTTTAAACGAATTCCAAGAAATCTTCTTTGCCTTGAGTTAACAAAATAATTTCCAATTTTATATTTTGTCTTTTTTATGCATTTTATGATGTGATGAAAAGTAGGTGAACTAAAATTAAACTATCAACGACACCTAATAACAGTATAGGAAATAAAAATAATTTTGTATTTTTTTTTACAACTGAACCTTATAAAGATTGCCTACATATCCTGATTAACTTGGGAAATCAGGTCGAAACGAAGTTTATATGTTCAAGATGAACTAATTTTTATTAGATAAGTGACCAATCCAATACATAGGTTACTTATGTATCTCAGATCAATGAGAATCAAGTCAACACGTAGTTATTTATGTAAAGTGTTTGTTTTTTTATTTGATTAAAGTTATTAGACAAGATGTAAGACCCAATTTTTGGTTATACATATTTTCAATTTCATTTTATAACATTCGAAAAGTATTTTGGCTTAGTGTGTTATTTTTAAATTTTACTTTAAAAATTTTAGAGATTTAATATGTTATTTAAAATTTAAATTTAAAACGGTTGGGGATTAATGTGTTAATTTCAATTTGACTTCAAAAAAAATTAGGGATTAATATAGAATTTAAAATTTTGCTTTTAATAGTTTTAGGGTTTGAGTAAACATCTAAAAAATTTCTTAGGACTATAATTAATTGTCTTAGGGATTAATGTGTAATTAGAAAAAATCACTTCACACTTATCAATGATGGATTGAGGCGATGGAATTGATGATCTAACCTTATTAAAAGTTTATTAAATATATTAGAAAGGAGGGGAAAAAACAAGAACAAAGTACAGTGGTAAACGACAATCAACCCTTAAAAAATTCCCCTCCTCCTTTTGAGATACATAGAGAAAGAAGGCTCATATCAGGTTTTTTGGACCTGAAAAGAAAGTGCCGCTGCCATGGCTTCAACAACATGCCAAGATACGAGAGTAATTCTATGTACAGCTAGAGAGAGAGAGGACTGGGAACAATTTCATTCTGTTCCCATAATTTGTTATTTAAATTTGAGGTGAGGCACCAATTCTACCTTACCAAACCGGGCCTTTCCATAAGCTGGGTTTATTCTATGTGTGTGTATGCGTGTGTATATATATATATATAATAATAAGTGTAGATAGTGAAGAATTCAATTTAAAGTAAAAATTATAAATTTAATTAGAATTATAAATTTTTGTATTTGATTGACCAGTAATATTGTTAATAGTCAGATAATATTTTTTTGTAGTAATTAAATTATTAATTGATAAATTTTATAAATGTAACTATAATATTTTAGTTATACAATTAAAAATTGGCTAAGAATATAATTCATTTAGTTTTAATAAATTTTATATAATTAGAAAAATTTGGGAATGGAAAAAATTGCATTTTAAGGTCACGTATTGCATATTAGATTTATTTAAATAAATTCTTAGTTTAGGCCCTTCGGTTGTTAGATTCACAGGCGACGCCGACCGCGTAGCATTCTAACGATAGTGTTTTTAGTAGCGCAAAAATCGAGGTGAGTGTATTGTCCTCTATATAAATTGTCAAATTATATTTTCGTACTAAAATGTAAAGAAAAAAAAATTAAAATGAAATATTTGATAACGTTACGCGGATCAAGTAAATTTTTAAAGGTGGAAAGTAGTTTTTATTATCCAACTATGCCATGGCTGTCTTCTCGTCAGAAGAGCATGTCCTGCGAGATGTGGATATATGTAGTTACATGTCAGGCAAGTCCTGCAAGGTGGATATATGTTATTACCTGTCAGGCAAGTCCTACAAGGTGGTTGCTCCTACCATTGGAGATATTAAATTACCCTAGCACTAATAGTCACCTTAGATGGCACAATTATAAGGTTACGGTACACTCGTAACTCCCGATCGTGAGGTGAAACGATCCTATAGCTAGTAGAGAAATATGTGTACGGTATTTTATTATATATCGAAATAATTTGATTGGTTGGTTTAAATGCATTATCTTATTGCGAAGATAGTTGTGGAATGTTATTTCGACTCAAGATATGGTTATATTTATATTATGTTTGGAAAGTGGTATTTGATAATTATGTTTGATCCATAAAATATTTTTATATTATGAAGACAGTACACCGATAAAATATTTGGTCTCAGGTACCGCAACTAGAGAATGGTCCATTACTGGCGCTAGGTAGAGTCGGAAGATATAGTGAATTTTATTTTAATGACTGTCAAGATAACTGTTGAGAGTGATTGGTTTAAATATATTTGTAATCTTGTTACAAAATAAATGGCTTTGTATAAAAGCTAAAATTTAAATTGGAAAAATATATTACTATTTTATCAGAGTAGTGCAGCGGAAGCGTGGCGATAGTAGGATGACTTGTCTTTTGGCTCTATTTCTCTTTGAGAGAAACCTAGTAACGGCCCTGGGAAACCGGGTCGCTACACAAGACATGAATCATACTATGATATGTGAATAATCTCTTTGATTTTGTCAAGAACACATCAACCGAACTCATTCGTTTAGGTAAGATTAGTGTTTATATTTAAATTGTTAGTTGAAAATAAACGAAAATACATAGTATATATGGTAGTCCAACTCGTAACTAAGAAAAATGGGAACGATTCTGAAGAAAGTGCACACATATCCCCGAAAGAATAGAGGTCCTCCCTTTATCCCAATTTTTTTGCCAAAAGGGTCTCAAAGATATAGATATATATATATATATATATATATATATATATATATATATATATAGTACCAGTCCACTAGTTTGAAGACTTAGTGTCAAGCTATGATCTTGATGTTTAGCACAAAGTAAAGTCAGTTATTAACAGTATATGGCTAGATTAACAGTTAAAAGAGTTTGATTTGATGTATTCATGAGAGAATCACAAAGATTATGCACAACTCATGGTGTGATAGATATTTTCTGTATGATCCTCACATGTTTTTAACATGTTCTCGGATATTTTTGGTCCTCACATGTTCTTAACATGATTTTGGATAGTTTTGATATGGTTTGATGAATATGACATAGTTTTACCATCTTTACTTGATTATGTGTTATGTATATTATGTACATGAAATCTAAGTATGAAAACAACATGATCATGCTATGTACAAGCAAAATACACATATTTAAGACAAGATTGAAGGATTGTCAAGAAACATACCTAGTTTAGGGGAGTGTTCTTTCCCTAAACAAATATCGTCTTCTCTTTCTTTGAATTTTCTTGGTTGTTCTTGATCGTTTGCCGTCAACCTCTTGGGATCTTCATCCAAGATCCTCAAGTAGAATTTCAAGGTGTTTATTGAAGGAAAAGTTTGAAAACCCTAATGACCTAAGAGCAATACTCAAGCCTAGAGAGAGTAAGGATTACAACTCTTCTAAAAGGAAAAACAGACCCCAATATTTATAGGCTGGGGGTCTACGCATCAGCTAATGCATAGGCCATCCCATCCTATTTCTTATGGTCTCTTTGGCTTAGGATTAATTTCCTTATGTCTTGATGATGGATGGTTTTGAACGAATTTTCAAGATTTAGTAAGATTTTCAAAGATTTGGTAATGATTACCAAATCATTAAGTGTCTAGGTGCAATGATTAGCAATCGTTGCAAATCATGAGCAATAATTAGTCATCATTACCACATCTTGGATATTATTGGTTGCACATGGGGTCATTTATGGCATGATGTGACACTTCCAGTTTGGTATAATGGCTAAGTACCGGTTACTTTCACTATTTCAGTGAGAATCCCAATGTGAAAGTTATTGTTGCTAGTCTTTTGCCCGTATCCGCTTGGTTCCCATAAATTCTTTGGAAGTTCTTTAAATCTAGCCTTGATTTGTCATTTGGCATTTAATGCTTGATAAGGACACTTGACGTGATGAGCATTGAATCGGTTCAGTTTGTCTTGTAAACGATAGTCACATTTCAAGTATTCTAGTTATCCCTAAGATATTTTGATCAAAATATCTTAACACATTGCATGTGGTCCATCCATGTCATCCCAAGCATTAAATGCTTGATGGGATCGACATTTAATGTCTTGATTAAATGTATGCTTAGGTGGTGAACCAAATTGATTAGTTTCGATAACTGTTAGTTACTTCTCAAGTAACTTGGTTCATTCCTTAGATATTTTGATAGAGAATATCTTAGGAATATCTTAGGCATTTAATTCTCATTTATGATTCATTAAATGGTTGGTAGGGCCTTTGATTCAATGGGCTTTGATGGCTAGTTAATATGACTTCGGTTTGGTCGATTTTGAACCGAGTCTTAATCATTTGTTACTTTGGTAATTTGGACTTGTCATGACAATTATATGACTTTAAAAAAATACTTGAAGAAGTATTTTTGGCGTCAAATAGACGAAACTAGTGATAGTAAATGTTTCGAGATCAAAGTAGATAACAGAGGTAAATTAGTGAAATTTCCTATAATTAAAGAGTAGTAAGTAATTTTTATTTATATTAAAGGTGATAAAAATCATCATTTAATAAAGTCATCTTAGTCCTCCTTTAAATTTAGGAATTTTGAGGTTGACCCAAAACTTTTACTTAACCGAATTCAATCAAATTTGACAGTTTTATGTTTCTTTTTTCTTTTTTGGGTTTTTTTCTATATTATCCAGTGTGATCTAAGGTAGAAATTCATTCCCTTTAAATCACAGTTTACATTTTATCTAAACTTGTACTTTCAATTCGACACTAACTGGGCGGGACAAAATATGGTGTCTACAACTGCTCATTTTTGTCATGCGAGTTTACTCGTAATGACAAAGAATGAGACACAAATATTTTATTCTGCTACACATGAAAATTAAAGACACGGATTTAGATTTAACTAAACAAAGTCAGCAGCATTTGACATTGCTACATCTACCTTATGAAAGTTGTAAAAAAATTCCTAAAGTACGTCAACAAACCTGATCCTAGAGGATTTTCCTTGAAGGTGACTGATAAAGCCTTGTCCTACAAGGATTGTTCTCGAAGTCAATTATCCAAAGCCTTGTCCTGCAAGTTCATTTTATCAAAAGCCGACTATATTAAGCCTTGTCCTGTGAAATTTTTTACCTTGGATAAAATATACCGCAGTCGTAGACTGGTGCTTGGTAATGCTAGATTTTAGATTTTCTTAGATTTTTCTCGAATTTTGCCCTGGCTCTAGCTAGGGCGAGTCTTATCATAGAATCTCGAGGTATTCTTGACAAGAATGGTATGTAGATTCTCCGACCACTTAAGGTAGGACAATAGGTATTCTCCGACCAATTGAGGTAGGATAATAGGTTTTCTTTTACTAGGATGGTATGTAGATTCTACGACCACTTAAGGCAAGACAATGGGTATTCTCCAACAACTTGAGGTAGGATAGTAGGTTTTCTTTGAGCAGGATGGTATGTACTTCACCGACCCGTGTGAGGTAGGAATAGATTATCTAATTCTCTGACAAACTAAGGTAGGATATGATATACTTCACAGACCCATGTGAGGTAGATATAGATGTAGACACCATATAAGTTTAGATAAAATTTAAACTAAGGTTTAAAAGGAATAAATTTCTACTATGGATCACACTGGATAATATAGAAAAAATGACAAAAACATAAGAAAAAATAAAACTAAAGAATTTGATGAATTCGGTAAAGTAAAACTTTCGGGTCAACCTCGAAATTTCTAAAATTAAGGGGGAAATAAGATAACATTATCAAGGGTTGATTTTCAAATTAAATCACTTTTGATATGAATAAAAATTAGTTATTACCCATTAATTATAGGAAATCTCACCAATTACCATTGTTACCTACTTTGACTCTGAAACATTTATTGTCGTCGATTTTATCTATTCAACACCAAAAATACTTATTTAAATACTTGTTTAAAGTTCAAATATCCATAAATACAATGCAAAAGACCATGATCAAGGCATGAAAGTGTCATGACAAGTCCAAATTACCAAAGTAACTAAGGATTGGGACTCAGTTCGAAATCAACCGTACCGAAGTCATTTGATTAACAATCAAAGCCCATCTAACCAAGGCCCTAACCAAGAAATTATGACTTATCAAGATGAGAATTAATGACCTAAGGAAGCTTCCTAGAAATTGCCTGCAAAATATCTAAGGAAGATACTAAGTAGTTTAGGAGGTAACTAATTGTTATCGAAACTAAACCGATCCGGTTCGCCACCTTGCATACACTTAATAAAGACATTAAATGTTCATCCCATCAATCATTAAATACTTGGGAAGACATTGATAAGGTAGATTCAAAGCATGAAGATATTTTATTTAAAATATCTTAGGGTTAGCTAAAACTCTTGAAATGTAACTACCGGTTATAAGGCAAACTGAGCCAATTCTATTCCAATCCAAACAAATTAGGGCCCATCACATCAAGGGTCACCATCAAGAATTAAATGCAAAATGACACCTCTTCACCAAATTCAAAGAACCTTGGAACCATTAATGGCAACCAAACTGAAACAGTAAAACTAGCTGGTACTTAGCCACCAAACCAAACTGGAAGTGTCACATCAAGTCATTACTGCACTCATGTTCTACCAATCACATTGGAGATTGTGTAATCATTTTCAATGATTGCCAATCATTACCAAATCTTTAGAGAATCTTCCACAATCTTCAAAATTCATTCAAACCAATTCAAGATCAAGACAAAAGGACATGTCACCTAAGACAAACAGACCCTGAGGAAGGCCCTAGAATGGTCTGCACATTGGTCAATGTGCAAACCCCAGGCCTATAAATACAGGGGTCTGTGTTTATTCTTTCAAGGCTTGGAAACCACTCCTTCTCTCTCTAGGTTCAAGCAAAGCTCTCGAGTTCTAGGGTTTCCAATAATTTCTATTCAATAATGCCTCAAAATTCTATTGAAATTATGCCCCGGAGGAAGTTTTTGAGGTTCTTGAAGGAAGAACTCAAGGATTTGACTACAACCGTTCTAGAACAACCAAAGAAGATCAAGGAGAAAATGAAGATAATAACTTAGGGAATAGTACTTCCCCTAAAGTAGGCATGTCTTCTCGAAACTTTGATTTTGACTTAAATATAATTTTTATGCTTGTACATAGCATGTTCATATAGCATTCATACATAAATTGCATATACATAACCTATATAGCCCATAATCAAGTTAAAAAAAAAAACATTAAATTTATATTATATTCATCAAACCATGCCAAACTCATGCAAAATCATGTCAAGAACGTTTGAAAACATGTTAAAAACATGTGAGGATCCCGACAAAATATCTATCACATCATGAGTTGTGTATAGTCTTTACAGTTATCTCAGGAACACATCAAACTGAAAGAAATCTTTGGTACAAGACTTTACGAGTCAAAACACGGGTCATTTAAAAAAAAAATGAATTTCTAAAATCCCGATAGCCTAGCACACCATTTAACCCATGCTAGGTGGAAACTCATTTTCAAACATAAATCCCAGCCCAAAGAAGTTTTCAAAATTGATGCCTAAAAGCGCTTGAACGGATTTTGAGAATTTCAAGAGGAAGGAATGAAAACTTTTTTTTCCTCTTTTTCCCAATCTCTACTTCCTCTGCTTTCAAACAAAATTAGGGGTGCGTCATGATTCATGTATGCTTTTGTATGATTTTGGCATGTATAACACTCATATCTAACACCTATTGGTGATGTGTACTTCCTAACAAATTTGAAAAAAATTTAAGGAAATCAACCATCTTAAAAGAAAACTTAGAAGAGAGTAAAGTGTCCTAAATTGGAGATGATTTCCCAAAAGGGAAGACAAGGGAAAATCCTCCAAGTGCGAGATAGTGAACATACCTGTGTCAAAATTAATCCACCTAGCCATTTAACTTCAATTCCAAGAGGGACTGCAAGTAAAAACACAAACAAAATGAGACAATCCACTAAAATAACGATCTAAGCAAACATACATTGAGCCAAATAGATCACTGCTTGCACCAATACCTTGCAACATTTCCTCTTCAAGATGAAACAACGGGCATGTTAGGCAATAAGAAATAAACCAAAATTCAAATACTTAGCACTAAAATACCCTGATCATATTCAACAACAGAAATTTCTGATGTCTCAAACAACATTTTCTTGTAAGTCTAGGATTAAAAGGTAGAACATGATAAAAACTTGAATCCATTTACAAATGTTTTCAGGTTTAATTGTGACCGAACAAAGTTCAAACATGAGAACATCCAAGCAAGGAGCTAAAATGTAAAATAATATAAACCATTCATATTTGCCATTGATTTTCTAGTAATATGGAAAAAAAATCAGAAATTAGTATAAAATTAGAAAAAATTGGAACATTCAAAAAAGTAGGGCCATCAACACATTCACATTGAATCTCACACAAACCCTAGATCAAAAAGCAGAACCGTTAACACATAATTATCACTTCGGTGAAGATAGACATGAAAATTGGAATAAGAAAAAGTTCAATTGAACTCACATGAACCCTAGATCTAAAAAAAAAAAAAAAAAAAATAGACGTTGTATACAAGAATTAGAAAGAAAAAAAATAATAATAACAAAGAATAGTACCCGAAATCTTAAAAATTGGAACATCGAACCTGAATAACGAGGATATGCGCCATTACAGCTACCAACGACGAATAGTGAACCAATAGGGAATAACGTTGCAGCTATCGATAGCGAGTAAAGGACATGTGCATCGATATAGCAGAGAGAAACAAAGGCGAGCAGAGACGAGAAAAGGGATTCGATGACAATGACCGCTTGGGCTTTGTGCCGATTCTAGCAACAACAAACGAGATCGTGCGACGTCAACAACAACGTGGAACAAGACGATAAGCTTCGGCGTTTCTGAATAGAATGAAGGGGTACAATAAGATGGGGGATGAAAACCTAGCCACGAATTTTTGGAGACAAGTGATGATAGCGATAGAGGCAAAAGAGAACAGTGGCAAAATGAAGAAGAACGAAGGCAAATGAGTTATGTAAGACTTGGTTCCAAATCGGCCGAACCGAAGTTATTTGGACTAATCATTAAAGCCCATCCAACCAAGGGCCCAGCCAAACGTTAATGACTCATCAAAATGAGCATTAAAAGTCTAAGGGAACCTTCCTAGAAATTGCCTACAAAATATCTAAAGAAAGAACCAAGTTACTTAAGAAATAACTAACCGTTATCGAATCTAAACTGATTCGGTTTGCCACCTAAGTAAGGAATTTAATGAGAATTAAATTCTCATCCCATCAAGCGTTTAATGCTTGGGATGACATGGATAGACTACATCCAAAGAATATAGATATTTTGAGCAAAATATCTTAGGGCAAGTAGAACACTTGAAATGTAACTGTCAGATACAAGGTAAACTAATTCAATTCGATCCAATTCAAACCGATTCAAGCCCCATCACATAAAGTATCTCAATCAAGAATTAAATACCAAATGACACATCAAGACTAAATTCAAACCCCCTTGGATTCATTAATGGAAACTAAATCGAAATAGTGAAACTATATTTAGCCCCTAAACGAAACCAAAAGTGTCGCATCAAGTCATTAATGACTCCATGTGCAACCAATCATATCAAAGATATGGTAATGATGACTAATGATTTGCAATGATTGCCAATCATTGAACCTAGTCATGTAATCATTACCAAATCTTTTAAAGATCTTTAATAATCTTATAGATTCTTGCAAATTCGTCAAACCAATTCAAGATCAAGAAAAGAAAGGATGACCCTTAAGCCAAACAGCCCCTAAGGAGTAGGCTGGGTTACCCTGCACATTGGCCAATGTGCAGGGTGCCCAACCTATAAATACAAGGCTCATTTTCAAGAATTTGAAAAGTTGAAACCCACAATTTCTCTCTCTAGGTTTGTTCCAAGCTCTAGGGTCTTGAGATTACTTAAGATTTCCCTTCTAAAAACACCTCAAATTTTTGCTGAAATTTTGTCCCGGAGGAGTTCTTGAGGTTCTTGGAGGAAGAACTCAAAGAGTTGACGGCAACTGATCGAGGACAACGAAGAAGATCCAAAGAAAGAGAGGAAGGTAATCGCTTAGGGAAGACTACTTCCCCTAAGTTAGGTATGTCTTCCTAAACCTCCTTTAATCTTGTCTTAAATATGGTTTCGTTACTTGTATATAGCATGTTTATGTAGTTACTATACTTATATTTCATGTAAATAGCAGGAATATCAAGTAATCAAGTAAAAAATGCGGGAACATGTCAAAATCATCAAATTATGTCAAAAACATCCAAGAACATAAAAAACACATCAAGAATATGAAGAACACATGAAACCAAACTTAAAACGAACTACGTGATGACCTGATTCTCATTAATTTGATATACGTAGGCAACCCATGTATGTGTTCGGTAACCTATCTAAATAATTTAGTCTTATCTTGCATGTTGGAACTACATGTTGACTTGATTCTCCGTGGTTACTGAGATATGTAGGTAACCTTTATAAGATTTGGTCGTTAGAAAAATATAAAAAAAAAAAAAAAAAAATCTTATATACTGTTATTGGGTTGTCGTTGTTAGTTTAGTTGTAGTATTTACTTGCCTTTCATTATATCATATCAAAAAAGTATACAAAGGCAAAAAACTAAAAAAAATAAAAAAAAAATGAATTATTTTGTCAAGCAAACCGATGAAAATTACTTGGATCTTGTTTAAAGGAGAATATTCATTTAGACTGAGGTACCGTCTTCAGACAGGTGTCTTGGGGTACGTAAAACCTTTCCCGAGCTTAATTGATCTCCGAACTTAAAGAAATCTCTAGTACAAGACCTTTATGAATCAAAACACGGGTCATTTCAAAATAAAAATGAATTTCTAAAACTCTCGGTAACCTAACACACCATTTAACTCATGCTAGGTGACGACTTTTTTTCAAACATAAAATCTCGACCCGAGAAGTTTTCAAAATTGATGACTAGAAAAGTCCTTGAAAACCATTTAAAAAAATGAATGGATTTGGAGAATTTCGAGAGGGAAGAATGAAAACTTTTTTTTTTTCCTCTTCTTCCCGATCTCTACTTCCTGTTATCAAAATTCGGGGTGCATCAGTGTAACGACCCGGCTTCTCAAGGCCGCCACATGGTTTCTTCTATAGAGATTTCTACCCCAAATTTCCACCATTTATAAATAAATTAGTATTACTATTAATTCAGCTCTGATACCACTCTGTAACGGTCCGGTTTCCCAATTATATATTCAATTTATCGAGTCAATCTTTAACACAATAAATATTAGATACAATTATTTTAAATTTAAATACAACTATAATTGAAATACAATTATAAATTCAATTATAATTTATTAAATAATTTCCAAATTCCAATTGCATCCGATTTTACAACATCCCCCAATTAATTTTTAAATATAAAAGTATATGGTTTGGAATATAATCCATACAAAGGATATAATCCAGGAATTAAATGCAAATAATACATCTATAATATAAATCACAACCTAAATTGAAAATGTCTGCTACAGTAGCAAAAGACATTTTTAGGCGGGAAGCATTTTTGGCCCTTAGATCTCATATCCAAAGGCTGAGATATATTATCCCCAAGAGACATTTTCATCCTTTAGATCTTTCTTTGGTCCGACGATTCAAATCATACTACCCAACAAATACCCTGCGATCTCCATAGCTAAACAACCTAAACTACACTTCTCTCTCTTACTCCACACTCTCTGTTTCTCTCTCTCACTCCACACTCTCTCTATCTCTCACTTTCACTCAAGTCGCAAGGGTCTCTCTCTCTTTCTTGCCGACCCCTCTAGCAACCATCTCAATCCCTCGTGATGACAGCATCTCCGAGCGCCAACGCCGGTGGTCGGATCTGGACGGCGTAAAATAGCGTGTGGTCGGATCTGGACAGCGTACGACTGTGGTGGTCAGATCTGGACACTCGATTTCTTCATTGATCTTCGGATCAGCACTCGAGGCGCCGACTACCATAGATTGGTTGAGGGAAACACCTGCGCCATGGAGGATTGATGCTCTGCTTTACTGATATTTAGGGAGACTCTAAATAGGTAACTTTCTTTACTTTGTTCTTTAGATCTGCCTTCAAATGAATAAGTAAACAGGTTTTACTGAAACGCCTTCGAGTAAACCTAGCCTTAGCTCAGTGGCTTTGAGGTTAAGTTCATTTTCATGATCCATTTTCATTTTTTTTTTCAAATTTCAAAGAGAGAGAGAGATGTGCAATAAGGGGGTTTGAGGCAAAAAAGTTATTTTCAATAAATGAAGGAATGAGGTTTGGATATTGACATTGAAATGCATAAATTTCGATCAAGGCCGGCAAAGGCAAGCTTTTGGTAGGAAAAACAGCAACTTTAAGGCAAATGTCTTTACATTTGGGGGACATTGAGGGCTGTGAATTGAGGGCTTCACATGGGTGCTTGATTTGGGTGTGTAAGCATGAGCAGGTTTACTTAATTTGGAGGACCTCTTCATTGGCATTTTCATATGCTGAATTCATACAAAATGGTGGATATTTCATAACTATTACATGGTAAATTAATTATTTGTTTTTTTTTTTCTCTCCAAGAAAATCATATTTAATTGTACCATGGTGGAACTAACTTTGGCAGGACTGTAGGGGGTCCTTTTATCGCATTTAGCTATGACTATGATGTTTCTCTTGATGTATATGGTATAAACAAAACTGTAATCTCTCTTAAATTCATATAATTTCAATTATTTAATCTATTTTTGTTGGTGGCTTTTTAAGAACTACGAATACCTCTTCACTGGCGTTTTCAGATGCAAAATTCATACAAAATGGTGGATCTTTCATAACTATTACATGGTAAATTAATTATTTATTTATTTTCTCTCGAACAAAATCATATTTAATTGTACCATGGTAGAACTAACCTTAGCAGGACTGCAGGGGGTCCTTTTATCGCCTCTACCTATGACTATGATGTTTCTCTTGATGTATATATGGTATTAACAAAATTGCAATCTCTCTTAAATTCATATAATTTCAATTATTTAATAATCTATTTTTGTAGGCGGCATTATAAGAATTATGAATACTATTTCGTTTTCGTTCAGATAAAGAAACCATTGCCACCATCACTGGATAATGAGATTTGTCGTTAGATCCTTGCTCCTGTAAAACCAGTAACATAAACTCGAATCTTGAACGCCTGTTTGTTTACTGTTTATTTCCTATTTCACTGTTCTTCTACTCCTAGGGGCGAGGGAAGAATCGACTGTGTTAATTATTGTTACAATACTTTTGTTTTTGTTCCTATAGACTTGAGAATAGAAACAAAAATCTGGGACAGAAATACTAAGGTGGTGTTTGTTTAGTGTTTTTGCTCTTCAATTTCAGTTTTTGTTCCTCCAAGAACCACTTAGGTATAGTTTGATTTAATGCAAATTGGAGTTTCCAAATTGCATTTGAAAATGAACGCATATAAAAATCTGAAAATTTACCTATATTAATTCTCAATTCCAATTCCAGACCTTCAATTCCATGTCACCAAACACCGGAACATAAACAAAAATATGAAATTTATTCCCAGAAATTTGTTCTAAAACCACGGGAGCAACACACAAAATAAACATAACTGAATTCTTCCATTTCGCCTGCAAATTTCCAGTTCTTAAGGTTTTTTTTTCTTTTTGTATTGATGATGAACAATATTAAGCTGAGGGTGGATGCGGAAAATGCCCACGGGCTGGTGTCGAACGACGATCATGGATCATCTCTTGCCCTCTTCACCCATTTCACCAACTCCAAGTGCTCTCTCTCCCTCTCTTCAAATTTGTACAATAATTACTGATTGTTTTCATTTCAAAATAATTTTCGAATATTAGATTTAAGCATATTTTGCAATAGTTGTGTGTGTGGGGGTGTTTGTAGGGCTATTAAATGTTTTCCCTTTGTGATTCTAATACAGTTAATAGTAGATTGGGGTTAGCGGTTCTTACTGGTGCATCCTTGCTAATATGTATTTATCAATTAGGTATTGGATTTTTTTTTTAATTTGATGTATTTAGAATTTCAATTCGTATAAGCTCTCCCTTTATTATTATAAGATTTTCTCTCTGTCGCTCTCTCTTTTTGGTGATTCGTGATGACTGTGGTGTTTAACACGGAAAAAATGAGGATTAAGTTTTTGGCGTTCGTATTCGCCCCTTTAGGCACGAGGCATCATGATTATGAATTATAGTTCTTCCTCATCATGATTATGAATTATAGTTCTTCCTCATCATGATTATGAATTATAGTACTTCCTCATTATTAATTTTAGTACGGGTAAAATTACCTAATGCTGCAAAGGTACTGCCAAAATCACATTTACAACCCATGCTTTTTAATTTATGAATTTCTCCCTTAATTATGATGTTTACTTATGTGTAGGACTTCATATTTTCCCCCCAAATTTTATTGACCTTATTCTCTTCTATTTCTCATCTATGAAACTATGGCTTAATATCAATTTTATTCCTCACTTTGCAGGTCTGCTGCTATCGAGATTGGGAGCTGGAAATAAATATAATTACATTTTGATAATTTCAGTTTAAAATTTGTGTGGGTATGTTTGCTATTAACTTTACTAAAATGGGTTTTTTTATTATATGCCTTAAAAATATGAATTTGTGCTGATTTTTATAAGGGTTTTGATTGATTTGTTTAATTACAAGGAGAATTTAGAATTCCACTGTTTCAAGTGAACTAATATTTAATACTTTCACTCCCCAAATCACAACATATTGATCCTAATTGACCCAAAAATTTTTATTCTTTGAGCTGTAGGAATTGAAAACTCAGCCACATGTATTGGATTTAAACCTTTACCTTCCATTGAATCCGATTTCAGGCCAACGAATGCTCAAGAGTTCTTTATATCAACGGTAAAAAGCTGTTGCAATGAATGACTCCGCCAGCTTCGATCGATCGTTGACATTGTCGATGAGTTTGATTAAAATGTGAGTTTCTCCCTTTAGTCAAGAGTAAAAGGTGTAATGTGTACGTATTTCGAGTAGAAGGGTTAAAAATGAAACAAGATCAAAGTAAGAGGGGGTAAAAGGCAATTAAGCCTTTGTGTTTTTGAAAAATTTGCTTCGGATCCTATGCCATGATATCATGTTGTGGGAGTGAAAGATTATGAATATGAGTTTTTCTCTATAAACATTTCCACTCCCCCAAACATAACATATTGATCCTAATCGACCCAAAAACTTTGATTCTTTATGAGTTATAGGAATTGAAAACTCTCATCCACATGTACTGGATTTCAACCTTTATCTTCTCTTGAATCCGATTTCAGGCCAAGAAATGCTCAGAAGTTCTTTACATCAACGGTAAAAAACCACTGCAATGATTAAATGGAAGGATTTGATTGAAATTGGTATTTTCCTTTCATCCCTCTATCTCTACCTTCATTTATTTTTGTTAGTTAAATCTTAGGTAATGTTGAACAAATAAATTCTATTTTGTAAAATGTTGGAATTGGTTGTGTTTATTTCACAATTTTTCCTTTGATTTATCATTTATGAAAATATGTCTTAATTTCTTTTGGAGGAATTGGAAATAAATGTGCATTAGATATTCTACTTTTATGTTTATTATGATTTTTTTTTATGCAGATCTGATGAAGATCCTAATTGTGATGCTTTTTTTTGTTGAATTAATATGCCAGTTTCGATCGATCGTTGACATTGTGATATGTACGGTTTTAGAACAGAAGGGTTAAAAATGAAACAAGATGAAAGTAAGTGGGGGTAAAAGGCAATTAAGTTTTTTTTTTTTTTTTTAAATAAAGTTTGCATGGGATCCTATGCCATGATATCATGTTGTTGGGAGTGAAAGATTATGAATATGATTTTTTTTCCCATGATTTTTTTTTTCATTCTTTTCGAGCACTTTAAGACTAAATTATCAAGTTAATTGTACTTTTGTACATGTGTTATTTTTGGAAGGATTTATCTACATGTGACTTAAATTGAAGCGCAAGGGTGTATTTCCTGTAAAAGTTTCAAACCTTAAAAAGTCAAAATTATTAATTAATATTTATACTCCCGAGTTGGGGTAGGGTAAAGTCTGATAATCTCTCTTTTGTCTTTTTGAGTCGGGAAACATTTATTGTTAATGTTTAATAAAAAACGTGGAGAATGTATAAATAGTTGAGATTATATTATTTTTTTATAAGTTTAATTTTTTATTTGTGTCCGTGCCTTCAGGCACGGGTTATGCCCTAGTATATCTATGGTTTTGATAATCCATAGTCCCAATAGGTTTTGATAATCCATAGTTGAATTGACTTGGCCAGTCCGACTAGTGGGAAATAGCCATTGTATTATAATTGTGGCCGCCTATATTGTGATATTCTGTAATTGTATTGCATTTAACTATCTATTGGTTTATAAATATCAATTGTACATATATACAAATCAATATTTGATTTTATAAAATTAGAGAATTTTATAAATACGACGGCGATAATTATGATTATCGATTTATTGAATCAATTTTACAACCGTAAATAATAAATTTGACTATTACAAATTCAATAGAAATTCAAATAAAATTCTCGTCGCCGTTTCATTCTCGTCGGCCCTGTAATCAAAACTGTTGGGTTATGAGTCAGGGCTCAATAGAACTTCAACCCCTTTAATACGTGCATTTAATTAATATAACAAATAAACACATAAACAAGTATCTCACATAATTTTCACATAATCATAATTATTTTATGAAAATTAACAATAATAGTTGGTCCATAATAATAACATAAATCAGATTAAATACATATATTAAAAGAATTTTACTTGAAATCCGAAGCCGAAATACTCAAAAACATTCCAAACCCATTATAGTTAAATAAATAAACTATAATGATCATTTGGATTCAAAATCCATGGTTTCATTTCAAACTCCTGTTCAGTGGCTCCAATCTCTTTTTCCTTTTTTTTTTTCCAGTTTTTCTTGCTCTTAAAGACTTTTCCTAATCACATGCGGTTTATTACTATGTATATGGCTCCGTCCCTAGTTAATGTCATCATCTCTATCTATATATAATGGTGTATATAGAATTAATTACCATGATCAAATCCCCACGTGTCTATGTTTGACACCACCTATATCTATTTCTGGTTAATATTAGTTTCCTTTTTTAAGAAGGAAACTAGTTTAACCTTTATTTATTTATACCATCTCTCCCCTTAAAATAAAATAAAAAAATATTAATTATATCTCAAAACTCTTAAAATTATTTTTTAAATAACATAATAGTCCCAAACTTTTAAGAATCAATTCGAAATTAATATTTAACTCCAAAAATTATCAAATATTATTTATACCATAAATTTACAAAACGATCTCAAAAATATTAAACTTTTATAAAATAATATCTTTAAAATACAAATTTCCGGAGTATTACAGTCAAGTTTCTTTTTTTTTTTTTTTCCTTATTTCGGCTACTGGATTCATTGTCAACCGACCCTACCTGTCGGTTAACCGAATTAGCCAATAAGTCACTTATTTTACTTCCTTAAGATTTTTGGTTAGTCGACCGACCTATTTCGACAGTTAACCAAATTAACCTGAAAACTCATCATTTTAAGTATTAAACTATATTTTTCAATTAAACCCTTAACCAAAAATATTTTTATGCTAACACTTTATAAAAACCATTTATTGAATTTATCATTTCTAACTAAGACACACATGAGATTTATTTATTTTAAAATTTCATGTGTGATCCTAACTCAGGTTGCTTTAAGAGCATAAATGTAATGAGTTGTTTTCACCTAAATTGTCTTCAACTCATTTTGCATGGCCTTCATCTTGCACCCATTATGAATTCCTTAACGATTATTCTTTTCGACTAATTAATGTTCTCATTTCAACCTATGGAATTTAAATCTGAAACACTCAATAAAAATATTAGTTCCATAAAATATCAATGTTTTACATTAGGTTCAACAATTAACAATAAAAAAAATTGAATTATATAAAATAAAAAACTTAAAGAATACAAACTTGATCCAATATCTTTTTTAAATTCCTCAACCTCATCCATTATATTGTGAAGAGATATTGACAATGAATATAACAACCAATTTTACATACAAACAAGACGCATAACCATTTGAGGGGATAATGAACTACAAAATGGATCCAATATTCATTCCCCAGTACTAAGCACAGACTCTAACGCCACAATCGACAAGATAACAACTAATATTTCATGAGCAACCAAAGCTAACACCTTATATCTACTATAATTAACCTTCCACCAACCCAAATTATCAAAATTGTCATACTTAGTCCCTTTCGGTAATTCGTTTAAATACTTTTCTACTTTAGGCCTGTCCCCCATATCCATTTTATCTCCCATAAAACTCTCAATTTGGGAAGCAATTAACTTATATGGATTTTCATCCATAATATCTAAGTTCATAATTGACGTAGATGTCACATCCACATTCCCACTCCCACTCTCACTCCCACTTGGGCCACTTTCACCCTTTATTTGAACATGTGTACTTATTTACTCCATAGAATAATAGAGTTCATACAATTAATTTATATCAATCTTCACATTTTCAATTAATAAATTTGCAATCTCAATAGTATACATGTTTGAAAAACAAAATTAGAGATATGAAATTTCTTTCTTGGATCCAACAAAACAACCACATGGAAAATAACATTAATCTTGTCCCTATTTCTCCAGTACTTGTCAAATTTTGATTTCATATTCATTGTTATTTTAGCCACCCCATTATCTTAATTCAAGATTAAGCAGTCAATGTTGCTTCGAATTGTAAAAATCTCATTGAAAAATGAGTTTGAAGTAACATAAAAAGTATGTAAGAAACGTTTTGTTGCATCATAAAAAAATTTCAAAAATTTAACAAATGTGCGACATATTATCCAATCTTTATCATTCGAAGAAGATCCAGTTATATTACTCATATCTTTTTCAAGAAGATAAGCACGAAATCTAGGATCCTCATTGTCTAATCTTTTAAATGCTCTTTCAAACTTCCCACCTAACTCTAACATTTTGTAAGTGGAATTCTACCTTGTTGGCATATCATGGCACAAAAGACTCTTAAACTCAATTTCCAACATATTGACACATTTCAAGAAAGATTGGAGTCGACTAGGCGAAGATTTTACATATCTTATTGCTCGATGAACCCTTTGAGTATAATCAGCTAATTTTTTTAACTCTTTCACCACTATCAAATTTAAAATGTGAGTGCAACATCTCATATGTAAGAGCTCATGACCTAAAACTGTACCTTTCCAATTTTTTGTCACCTTTTGTAAAAATTTAATGGTAAGATTATTTGAACTAACATTATTCACTGTTAAAGTGAAAAACCCCTCAATTACCCATTCAAGAAAACATTTCTCAATTCTCTTACCAATAGACTTTCCCTTATGATCGTCAACAATGCAAAAATTCAAAAAAAAATTTGAGTTTCCAATTGTCACCTAGGAAATGACACGTCAAACACATATAATTTAAATGTTGAATAGACGTCCATGCGTCCATAGTTAAACATATCCTACAACCTTTCAAAAATTTTCTTAAGTTTTCTCTTTCAATATAAAAATCTTCACTATATCGCGAGCAATTGTGTATCGAAAAATATTTAACCATTTCAGTTGCAAAGCATTACAAACTCTTCTAAACCCATAATGTTTCACAAATTTAAAAGGCAATTAATCAATTATGATTATCTCCGCAAGAGCCTTTCTAACGTCCACTTAATTAAAACTTAATGCAACGAATTGACCATCCTCTTTCCCATTTTTTTATGTTTAAAACCTAATGTTGCTTGCCCTTTAAGTTGTTCTCTATATGGATATTTTGGACAACTAGGCAAATGATTTCTTAAACTACTTGTATAGTGAAGCTACTACAAACTTTTTAACAATATTTATATGTAAACTTTTTAACAATATTTATATGATGCTTTCGGTTCACCCCCTATTTCAATCCTATCAAAATGATCCCATACTTCAGAAAATTTTCTTTTACGTACCATACTTTTTGGGGGAAGCAGTGGTTTCGAATCAATATTCCCATTTAGATTGTTCACTTTCACTTCAACCATTACCATGTTCTTAGAATCCATCACTAAATGAAAATATAGACCAAAATAAGCAAATAAAAAATAAATATAGATAGAAACAGATAAGCAAATAAAGATATAGACCAAGATAAACACAAACATGAAACAGAAACAGAAACATACCAAGATATAGATATAGACAAACCAATAAATAAAAAAATAAATATAGACAGACATATGTGGGAAAAGGAGAATTTGCAAAGGATTGACAGGGTTCTCATTAATGATTTGTGGGGCAATACTACTGATAAGCTAGAGATCAAGTATCTTCCTAGAACTAATTTTGATCATTCTCCTCTGTTCATAACTATGTCAATCTCAAAAGGGACAAAATGTGCATCCATAGATTTAATGATGGGACTGGTAACTGGAACATCAAAGAGGAGGATATTGGCAAGGTCATTATTGACAATTTTCAGCAACATTTACAGCAGAAACATGCTCCATCTGGGAGAACCCTTTTTTTTTTTTTTTTTTTTTTTTATGTTATTGAGGCTAGAATTTGAGACGATCAGATGCCAGTATGTTTGATTTGCTGGTCCAAAAGGTTAGAATTTGATGTTACTGAGGCTAGATCTTAATGGTATAGATTTACAATTACTAGTCCAAAAGGTTATCTGATTTACTCTGAATTATTATTTCATTTTTGTATAGTAGGATTGTGGTTTAAAAACATTTTTCTTGTTTGGAAGAATGCAAACTGGAAAAGAGTTCAGAAATAGAAACATGAAATAGAAACATAAACATAAACATAAACATACGTTGAACATTTCATGAAACTGCAACATAAACTATACTCAATTTTTTTTGAGATCCTTAACAAGAATACAAGATATTAGTAGGAATTACTCTTTCAAAACTAAAATTTAAAAACAAAAAATCACAAAAGGAAAAGATCATATGTACCTATGCATAAAAATTGAACTCGAACTCGAATGTGTATAAGATTGGAATCGAAATTGAATCGAAAGCTAAATCAGAAGCTCTCACTCCCAGACTATGCTCTTCGTCTTCAAAATCGAATGTGTAGGTTACAATTTGCCTTCGTAGGATTTCACCATTGTATTATGTAGATTTAGGATTAGAAGGATGTATATCAATATTTCCATAATCAAAATTGGAAATCCAAAACTTTAGGAAAGTAAACAGAATTCTAGATTGTGGATTTGTGGAAGGAAAGGAAAAACTAGAAACCCTAGCCGCCGACCTTCGGTCTTTAGAAATCAAAACTCAAGCCTCATTATACATATATAACAGCCTAAACGATATTGTTTAGGCAGTGATTTCGGACGGGCGGGTCAACCCTTCCAATACATTGCCTATATCCATGAGCCGCTCCGAATGTTAGCGGGTTAGGACGGTGCATGTGTGGGTCTGTTCGGACAGTTCACATTTTAGACGGTTTTGGACGGGTTGCAGGGGCCTCGGCGAAGTAGGTTTAATTAGGCGAGGATATAATGCAATAAGGTTAAAAGAAAAGATGACAAAATTCGGCCGACGGACGTGAAACGAAACGCTATTTTTTTCCACGGAGCAAACGCTAGTTTTTCAACGGACGCAGGGCGAACGAGCGAGCGAAAGAGGCCATTCTAGGGTTGCATTTGGGAATTCGAGAATGGAGGGTTGGGATGCAACCACGAAAACATCCCTCACGCAGATCCCCCTGCTATCCACGAAGGCAGGCCCGCGCGACGGAGCTGCCTGGACTCAGCGGCTTAAGGAGGAGTACAAGGCCCTGATAGCATACACATCGATGAACAAGTCCAGGGATAACGATTGGTTCAGAATCTCCGCCGCTAACGCCGAAGGAACGCGATGGACCGGCAAGTGCTGGTACGTTCACAACCTCCTCAGGTACGAGTTCGATCTCCAGTTCGAAATCCCCGTCACTTACCCCGCCACCGCCCCCGAGATTGAGCTGCCTCAGCTCGATGGAAAGACTCACAAGGTTTGTGAGTGATGCCGTTGTTTTGATTTGATTTAGATATGTTTAATTATATGATGCATCATGTATGTGATTTATCTTGATCTTGTGGTCTTTTTAGATGTACAGAGGGGGGAAGATCTGCCTAACTGTGCATTTCAAGCCGCTTTGGGCTAAGAATTGGTAAGTGAGTGACTTTTCCCTTCACATTTGCTAAAAACATATTAATTGAATGATCATTTCCGTTTTTTAATAAAAATTACACTATTTTCTAATCGGGTTTTGTGTTAGTATTGGTTAAATATCAGTTTTACAGGTATCATCTTGCAATCAATCATTTCATTTTTAAGATTTTGCTGGCCGACAAGAAATTTTGTCCCACTCAAGTAGAACTTAAAAAACATATCTTAATATGGCAACCACATCCACATGTCATTGCATAAGCACTTCAAAGTTCAAACGCACAGAGAGTTTGATAAAAAGGCAACCCAATGCATAAATGCTTTCGTCATTGCAGGATTTGGGGAGGTTTAGATGTACACAACTCTCATACCTGCATGGAAAGAGGCTGTTTCATGAGGTTTATGAGATTGATGTGAATATGATTTTGGAAATATCGAGAAACAGGGTTCTGTGCTGTGTTGTGGTTCACCGCTAACAATTAAGGAAAACTACTGGATGTTGAAGGATTGAAATGCGTAGGAGGAAGAGGTAGGGGTTTAGGGTTTTAAGGAACCAGGGAGGAAATTGAAGGGGTCTACCGTCTAAGCATCATGAAGTTTATCCATGCATAGCGCATGTCAAAGCTAGTAAGAGAAACGAATTCTAAGCATCGCACCTTGACTTTGGTTTGCATCACATAATCCCAAAAAGCTTAGAATAACTCACATTTTTTTTTTGGAAAATTGACCGACCTTTATTTTGTTGAGAAAAAATTGCATGGATTTATGTATACTTTAGATACTCATAGATCAAATAGGAATTGAACCTTTTAACCAAGGACACCGATACACGGCGGAGACATGAGCATAAATAGATATTACTTTTAACTTAATTTATGATATCCATGCTGTAAATTTAAGTTTTCCCCTCCGTTCTTACAAATTTGTAATTAAAGGATCATCACAATTACATTCAAAAAATCAAGACAAGACGGAGACATGTGAATAACTAAATGTCACTTCTAATCTATTTTATATGCATGTTATAAAATCAAATTACTGTTCATTCTCACCAATTTGTAATATAGATGGCATAAATTCCATTCAATATTTTTTTCAGGTATCTATTTTCAACTTTCACAATAAATTACACCATATGTAGTTAGCACGTCAAAAGAGACAAAAGTTCACAAATAAATTACACAATCCCGTAGTTAGCATGAAAGAAGGTTCGATGGTCCTCGGCATATGTCGGAGGTGCTTTGGCCACATGGTTACATGTTTCCTTGTGTTGAGGACACTTTTTCACCCCCCCCCCCCCCCCCCCCCCCTCCCTTTTTTTTTTTGAAATTGATGGTTCCTGCGTGTCAGTATTCGACACCGAGAATACGTCTTTAGATAAGTGTTCATGCTTCGGAGAATTGGAGCTTTGTTGAGGAATTAAAATGTTTTTACTCTCAAAACCAATCCTATTCATACTAGAATTAGAAGGGAAAAAACTAACAGAATTGGAGCTTTGTTGAGGAATTAAAATGTTTTTACTCTCAAAACCCATCTTACTCATACTAGAATTAGAAGGGAAAAAAACTAACTATAAGAAAAACGAATAAGACCCATTTGCTAAACATTCACCCTGTGTACCGATAATATCAATATCATCAAAATACTCGAGTGATTTTGTGTACTATTAATATCAAATCATATGACCAAAGTAATTTTAACGCTGTGTACTATTAAGAGTAATTTTCTGAAGTAAACCTAAAGACACTGTGAAATCAAGCAAATTCCCAAAGGTTTTATCTCCTTTGAAATTATTTTTCCTCAACCTTCTAATGGACTGCGTCAAAAGTTGCTTCTGTTCTTTTGTCATCCGTTCTTCTTGTATTTCAACAGGTTATGATATGCCTATGCTGAAATGGAAATTCCAACAGTTCATTGAGTTACTTAACGTTGTTGTGGAAATTTGGGCATATATTGTATTAAGTTTTTTAAATGAATACTAACGCCAAAATGTTGAAGTTGATGTAGCCTACTTAACGAGAATGCAGTAACCTTATATTACATATTTTTTAAGTCAAATGTTTTGTTCCTAATAGGGGTAATTTACTAAAATATTTGAGGTTTAGTCTATATTTAGGTACGGTATGCATCTACTTCTACCTATTTGAAAAATAATTCAATCAAACAACAATCTAATCGGATTTGTGGACTGGTGTACTATATATGTATTAGATTTCTTATAACAATGTGTGCTATAATTAAATTTAGAATAGAAATATATATAAAATATGCACCCATCAGTTGTGGCTAATCTCCAGGGAGACATTGTGACATTGTGCCTTGGTTCGCCTTGAGCTACAATTAACGTAACTAACCTAACAAACAGATAAAGTCATTTGCCTTAACAAATCATTGAACCTGCAAAAGGAATGAGATTTTCATATGGCCAAATTATACCTCTCATACATTTAACATAATTATATATAAGATTCGAATGAAACTTAAATGGCAAAAATTAAGTCATTTGATCATGTCATATTCGCTGTACTCCAGTTGCAAAAATAATTGAATGGCAAAAATTAAGTTTTGTCACATTGGCTGTATTCCAGTTGCAAAAAGAATTGAATGACTATAATTCTTCTGAATTCTGAAAATATCCCTAGATAAAGTCAATAACATTTAACTTTACGCTTGTAAAATATTTTAAATGCCTAAAATACCCCGAAGTATAATTAATTCCAAATATATTGCTGGTAACACTGACGATCGACATGATTAAAGTAATTTTAGTAGTACTTATAAAAGTTAATAAATACCTGAAGTTTCCTAAAGTAACATATACTTAATTCCAAAAATTACCCTTGTCCCAATCGATATCTAATTTCATTGGATAAATCAAGTAGGGACCTTGTCTTTTCCGTAATATCATTGTCCTTCCTTTCGTTTTGAATGCTAGTGTTATATTCCTCCATTCTTTTGAATGGTCTGTAAAAGTCCATTTTGAACCATGTCGTTAACAATTTTTTGTTAAATGTTTTGTTAAACTTCTACAAATACCCCCACTAATTGATATTAGAGTATCACGTTGACTCAACCCTAAGAAATTCACATATAAAAGAAACAATAACCATATTAACCAATTTTCCTTTATTGAATTATGAAAAACTAACAAACCCTAGCCCATCCTCCCATCTCTCTTTCTTCCCACCCTTATGCTCTGGACTACGACCTCTGGAAATTCAACAAACTCTTTGATTCTAGGGAAAATCGGTGAAAAGTCCCATTTTTAAAGTCTAATTGGTGAAAAATCCTTTTATGTTATTAGGTTTTGATTTAGTCCTTTAAATTAGATTTCACTTGTGTTTTAGTCCTGTATTGCAAGAATTGTAGGAATATTGTAGGGATTGTAGGGAGCCTTTAGTGAGTACATTCAAATTTTATAATGAATTCTGTTATATGTAACTAATATAAGTTATAATTTCATAATTGTTACTTTTCACATATATTTAGGTATTTTTGGTTGCATATACTTTAGTTACATATTACAATTACATATATATGTGTAATATTTTGTGACGTAATTGAAAAAATATCAATCTTTTTAGTTACATATAAAAAATATGTAACTAAAAAGTTATATATTATTGGAACATGTAACTGAAAAATTAAACTTTTTAGTTACATATCAGAGACATATAACTAAAAAATTATATATTATTAGAACATGTAACTGAAAAATTAAACTTTTTAGTTACATATCAGAGACATATAACTAAAAAATTATATATTATTAGAACCTGTAACTGAAAAATATCAAAATTTTTATTTACATATAATTAAAAAGTTACATATAATTAATAACCTATAACTAATTATATGTATTTTTGTGACATCTAATAAATATTTTACACACAAAATTGTTATATGTAAAAAAAAAAAAAAAAAAAAAAAAAAAAAAGAAGAAGAAGTTACCTGTAACTAATATAATAGTATTACACACAAAATAGTTACATATAACTAGCGCGTAATTATCACGTATGCAAGATTTTCTTCTTTTTAAAACATATGGGACTAAATCAAAAGTTTTTACCTCCTCTGGGACTTTTGACCAATTAGAGTTTAAATATAGGACTTCCCACCTATTGTCCCTTGATTCTATTCAACAAGCCAACTCAAATTCATCAACTTTCTTCAGTTTAGCATCCAATCCATTGATCTATTCAACGAGCCAGGCCGTGGGAAAAATTAGAAGTCCCCAACAATTCCACAAACAACCCCAATTTTCTGACCACCTTCCCCTCTCTGGTGCTTCCTCTCCAACACCACCCTGCCTATTACATTGTTTTGTAGTGACACGGTGATAAAGACATCATCGAAGATCCTAATAGAATGTAAACTTGGTGGAGATGGTGGTTGGTGGCGATAGATTTGGCAGAGTTGGTGGCCAAGGGTAGTGGATCATGTGGATATAGTGGTTGGCAGTGATGGTTTTGTTGATCTGGTGAAGATTGGTAGCGGCATGGCTGTTGTGGCTTTTGGGTGGGAGGGAAGAAGAATTAAGAAGAAAGAAGAATGAGGAATAAGGAAAAATTAAAAAAGGGGAAAAGAAAAGGAAACGAAATAGAGAGGCATAAACTTATTTTAGCCTCTTCATTATAAAAATGACATGTTCTACTTGATATTATCTTACTGGCAATGAAGGGCAATCATATTCTCAAAAGGACTTAAGTTCTACTTTATATAATCCCAAACCTAAGGGAAGATCGAGATGTATTCACATCAGGGAACATACAGATATATTCAAGAAAAAATTAAATGCCTAAAATACCCTTAGTAGCATTCTATTTAATTCTGAAAAATATACCTAGTAATTAGTAATATTTAACTTAAAATAAGCGTTAGTGCCTGCTCCCCAGGAAAAGAGAACGATGCAGTGCAATATTGTGGCAGCCGAAACCACAGATTTGTTGAAGTTTTTCAATGGTTGAAAGATCTATAAATACATTGTTACTTAATTTTGAAAACGCCCCTAATAGCATTTCGCCCTTTACCTGGCCCCATTTTCACTTTACTGGCCCGTATTTTAGATATAGGCACCTTACTCCCTTGGACTTCAAACTAAATTGCGAAGTTTTTTTTTTGTTAAATTTAATAGAATTGACAAAAAAAAGACTAAATTGTCCTCGACATGTAATAGATCTTCAATTTTGGAACACAAATTAACTACTTAAATGAACTCCATTTCAGTTGATCTATATATGCATGAAGTCATTTCAATATATGGAGGGAGGCATTTCAGAGAGAGAGTTATACAACTTGAAATTGCCCAGCGGTACTATAGATGAAAAAACTTATTGAAATCAGTTCAGAAAAAAATGATAACTAATTGAAATTGACGAGTTAAAATGTCTTTGGATGAATACATATTTGCCTATCATATATATATACATGCATGCAAAAGATTTGAAAGACAGCAGGAAAACCTAAGTGTAGTTAATTGAAATGTATCTATTATTTTCTATAACCCACGATTAACCATGTAAATATTTCAAAATATAATAGCATTGGAAGGATTTTAAAGTTTTTACCTCTTAAATTCGCCAGGTGATGGGGTCTGGACTGAATTTTTCAACACCTTGATTCTATGCACTACTTGTAGATTTCAACTGGCAACCAATCATATGTACACCAGTTAACTCTGTTCAAGCACTGCGGGAAATGTTTTAATGCATTTTTATGCCACTAGTTCTTGTGCAATATGTAAAAATTAGTCATGGTTCGTTGCCCACTCGCTTGGTTGCTTTGAAAATTGAGAGTAAAGCATGCAAAATTTTCTTTTCTGCTGTAGTATTTTAAAACATTATAAATGTGGATGAAATCAAATTGCATTGCTGTATTATGCATGTGGAAACAGAACTTTTTAATGACAGTATGTGGAAACTCTATTAGCTTATCTTTTACCTTTCTCTAACTTTGACTTATCTTTCTGATTTTTTTTTTTTTTGTGTGGCTCTTTGTAGTCCTAGATTTGGTATAGCGCACGCACTTTGTTTGGGTCTTGCACCTTGGCTTGCTGCAGAGATACCCATCCTCGTGGATTCTGGCATGGTAAAGCATAAAGACGATGCCGCATCATCCAGTGAGTCTCAGTAGCTTAATTTTATTTTGGAGGATTTTAATGGGATTCTTGACTGCAGAAAGATTTATGCTTATTGTGGTAATAAATGTTAAAAGGTCCAAGCTGACTTGTACAATTTCACCCAGAAAAATATATGAACTTTTATATTGAGATTGTGCGGCTGTAATTGACACCCAACTACTGTTATATTCTCGTTAGTTTAGCCGAACCACATATTTTTGTTTCTTGATTATGCACGTGAAAATGATATGTACTCAAAACCAGCCCCTGAATGTTTCATTGGATCTTGCTTTTTTATTGAGAGATACCGGGATTTATTTCTTGCATTTTATTATCAGGGTTTTGTTAACCCTTGGGTGGCGTTTGGTATGCGGGATTCAAGATGAGATTGGAATAGTCATTCCATTTTTATGTTTGGTATATGAGATTTAATCTCATTCCCATTACCAAGGATTTTCTAATCCCACAAAACATGGAATTAACCAATACCAAGATAAACTTGGTATTAGTTAATCCCAATTACATGGGATTAGGTTTCAATCAATAATCGGTAAAAAAAGGAGACCAAATACTAACTAAATATTTGAATTGGAATGAAATTTAATTTAATTAATTATTATACCTTTTGAAAATTTAATTAAATTATTATTTTATCCTTTGATGTCATTCCAAGACCACATGTAATCCATTTTTTTTATCAAATATAAGAATGATAATAACTATTTCATTCTATTACCATACTAATTTTAATCTTATTATCATTTCATTCCATTCTATTTAATCTTATTATCATTTCATTCCATTCTATTCCATATCAGCGTATTTCAGCGTACCAAACGCAGCGTTAATGCATTTGGTTAAGGTAATCAAATCTCTCATCCACATGTACGGGTAAAGTCTTAGAAGAAGGTAGTTCATTTCAAGGTCTGTTTTTATTTATTTTTCCAAATTCCTCACGTAAACAGACCATAAGGTTAGTTCTAATGTTGCATTGATGGTGATGATTTCTCCCTCTATTTGTATCTTTTAATACTCGGGTGGCGATTAGGGTGTGTATATACTGACGTGTATGTCTGAATACCCGGCCTCCTGTTTGGTTAAAGATTTTGTTTCTAGTTTTTACAAAACAAATGGAGCAACCAAACATGTATTTGTTTCTAGTTCATTCTGTTTCTGCTTCTCTTGTAAAATAGAAACACTAATCAATCGTAACCATAATCAATTAAGGGCTTCAACTGAGAAAAAGCTACTCAGTTCCATAAGGGGAAAAAAAAAATCATGAAAAACATTGGATTTGTACAGTTTTCTATAATTTTCCTTTATTCTTATTTCCTTCTACTAATGTGAACATTGACCAAACAACTGACCTAATTATCAAGCATCAATAGAAGCATTTAACCCAAATAATACTTCATTGGTTAAATTGTACAAATTGGTACGAGAACCTTTTTTTTTTTTGATACATATGTTGAGGGAAGCAGTTGAATCTTAGATCTTTTACAGAGGAAGTTGGATACTGAATCCACTAGGTTAAAAGTCTTGAGATACAAGAACATTTAATATGAAAGCCACCGAGGCAAATAATGTTTTACATATTTTAAAGAAATAATCAAAGAAATCCGTTATTTCCCTTCAGTATTTATACGCAATGCATTTAGGGTTGTTCTTGAACTAAAAGATGGGACCCGCCGCAAGGATCTGTTCGGTTAGGCTGCTGTCTGTTCCAATCTTATAGCTTATGAATCCCTCAAAGTTCTTCTTAAAAACACCTCCTAGCTTCAATAGTGTTGTGTTGTAGCTATTCTTATCATTCCACTACAATCCCGATCCAACCCAAAAAAAAAGAGTTATTTGAGATAACAGACAATGATAAAAATGAAGGCATCATTATTAAAGTAATAAGTCGAACAATCTAAAACATATAGGTTGGTTCTATTCAGTTCAATCTAAATTTCATTTCTTTACAAATTTTCATTAGATTAAATTTTGCACACTAAGGTCTCGTCTGATAACACAATTAAGCATTTAAAACCGAATTAATTAAGTATTTATTAAATTAAGTATGTTTGATAACAAAATTAAATAATTACTTAAAAAAATAAGTATCATTTAAAAATTACTCAAAATTTAAGTGATATTTAACCTAAAATTTAATTTTTTAGTACTTATCACTTAATAACATAAAATATCTAATTATTACAGCTAGCATTTTTTACCAATACATAAAAAAAGAATTATATACAAAAAATTATAAATGGAGAAAATATTAAATTAATAAAAAAATAGAGAAAGTTGTAAAGAGAGAATATTTTAGAAAAATAAAGTTGTAAAAATTATTTTAAAAATAAAAATTTGTACAATTTTTTTTTTTAAATTAAAAGTATTAGAAAATTGAATATTTAATATATTTAACACTTAATAATTTTAGCACTTATAATTTCAACACTTAAAATTCAGCACTTAAAATTTTCATCATTTAAAATTTAAGTGATTATCAAATATGGCCTAAGCATTGACATTAGCACGTGTGAAGGCTTAAAATAACCCTTAAATTTGGTGAAAAGGTGTCAAAAAAGTCTTAGGCTCCATTTGATAACACAATTTAGCACTTAAAACTGAATGCATTACGCACATAACAAATTAAGTGTGTTTGATAACAATACGAAGCAAACACCTTATCATAAACTACTTAAATTGTTTCAAATTTTAAATGATGTGTGATTAACTTATTTTTTTAGCACTGCTCACTTAAAATCATGAACACCTATCTACCACGATCACCATTAAATAACAATATCATAAAATCTTTAAAAAAAAAATAAAATTATACAAACAATCATAGAGAAAATGATAAGTTTAGAAAAATTTGGGTGAGAAAGTTGTAAAGAGAATATTTTAGTGAAAAAGAAATTGTAAAAATTATTTTAGGGACCAAAGATAATTTTTTTGAAGTTGAAAATATTAAAAAAGGTAAATACATAATATATTCAACACCTTATAAATTCACCACTTACATGTATTCAAATACTTAATTTTAATTTTCAGTGTTATCAAAGACGCCTTAATCTCCTTTCTAACAATTATTGTTCTAGCCATAAAAGCAAAATTAACACGTGAAATTTTATGATGGAATTGAAACATTAAGTTAAAAAGTGCAGCTCCATCTATTATTTCGAAAGTGCGGAATGTAATTTACTCGGTTTGTTTTGTAGGATTTAATTTTCTTTTGAATTATTGTATCTATTGGTGCCCCAAAATTTAACAAATAGCAAATTAATATTTAGAAAAAAAAATGAAAAAACAAAAAATCTAGCGTATCCTAGAGGAGACAAGATTGTGTGCCAACTTACCACGTTGACCGGATCCAAAATTTCTGAAGGCACACCTTCAATCACCGTGGGGATCTCGAGCCCAAATACTTCTGTCTTGGTGTAATCTGCCTCTAGAAGAGTTCCCGAGTGTATGGCATCAATGATTTTCCTGGTATGCGCTAATTTGATACGGCTACCTGATCCGTAGCTGCATACAAATTAAAAGTTCTCTATTTGAAGCTGCATACAAAGAATTTTATTTCAAAAATTGTCATATGGTCTGCTTGATAAGTTTCTTACCTTCCACCGGACCAACCGGTGTTAACAAGCCATCCGGTTGCTCCATGAGTCCTCATCTTCTCAGCCAGCATGGCTGCATACTTGGTTGGATGAAGCATTATAAATGCTGCCCCAAAGCATGCTGAAAATGTCGCTGTTGGCTCCTTGATACCGTCCTCTGTTCCTGCCACCTGTTTCCAACATCATTATCATTTAGCAATTAAGTTTTCATTATCATATAACAATTAAGTTTTTTTTCTTTGTTTCTTCATAAAATAATTCTTCTAGTCAGCAGTATAGCCTATTTGAAAATCAGTTTTGGGGAAGTCAAAAAAAATGTCAGATGATAACTATAGAGCCGATAATTCAGTAAATTTTGTTATCAATTTCATCCAAATTTTAATAGCAAGTAAATAAAAAATAACTTCTGAATTTCAATTCAGTTCCTAGTTGTTATATGTCAAGTATTAATAAAAAATTTCAATAGATACAGGTTTGAAGGGTTTATATATGTGTGTGTGCGTGTATATATATATATATATATATATATATATATATATTTTAAAATAGCTGGTTAAAAACAGAAATTTTGAAAAAAATGACGGGGTTTGACCAAAAAGCATCCACGTCAGAATTGTTAAATTCGTTCATACCAGAGCAGTGTAACCACTGATGAAGTGGTACATGGTCTGGGCTAAGCTGAGCTTGCTCACAGGAGGTAGAACACCAAAAGCATCACAAGCCAGGAGAATAACATTCTTTGGGTGAGGACCGACACAAGGTATCTTCGCATTGGGGATATACTCTATTGGATATGCTGCCCTCGTGTTCTCTGAAATAGAAAACAGCCACTTTATTCATAAATTGATGATTCTTAAAATTTCAGTAGTATCACTTGGTACGAAGCTGTCTGAATAAATTCATATTTACCTGTCACAGATTTATCAAAGTAATCCACTGCTCGAGTATGTTCATCAAACACCACATTTTCTACCACTGCACCCCCCACCAGAAAAAAAAAATGTTAACTCATGATTTTCCATCGGGATGTAGGAATGATGATAGGTAAGAGCAATACCAGTTCCGAACTTGATGGCGTTCCAGATATCGGGCTCTTTCTCCCCTGAAAGTTCAATGCACTTGGCGTAGCAGCCGCCTTCTATGTTAGAGACACCATTCTCACTCCAGCAGTGCTCATCATCTCCAATCAAGTATCTTTTGTGATCTGTAGATAGTGTGGTCTTCCCAGTACCTAAGCATATAGCAAATTTGAAAATCATCACTAGGTTATTCCATCAGAAGCAGAGTGAAAAAGCTAAGGCCCTGTTATTTCTGTTTTTGTTCTAAAAAACATAGAACATAAATAGAAATCTGGGAACAGTTCTATTATGTTCCAATTTTTTTATTTGAAAATATGAAAACACAACATAAACAATTTTTTTTGTTCGCACATTTTTATTTTCTTCCATATTTTTTCGGGAAACAAAAATAGAAATCTTGAAAGAGAAACACCTAAACAAACAGCACCTAAAATGTCATGTTGGATTTGTACACAATTCCATTTCCATGGTTTCGTATATACCTGATAATCCGAAGAATAGGGCGACATCCCCATCTTTTCCCATGTTGCAGCCAGAATGGAGTGAGAGAATTTGCCGCTTAGGCATGAGATAGTGCATTACACTGAAGAGTCCCTTCTTCATCTCCCCAGCATATTGGGTACCAAGGATAACCATTTCTCTCCTACCCAAATTGAGGTCTATGCTGGTGGATGAGGTCATATAGTGGGTGTAACGGTTACATGGGAATTGCCCTGCATTGTATATTGTGAAATCTGGAGTGCCAAAGTCCTCAAGCTCCTCAGGAGTAGGCCGAATGCACCTGTAATAACATATTGTATCAATGTTTCTTTTGGCCCGCCAAAAAGAGAACATTTTTTATGGGCGTCTGAAGTTCTATTTTGTAATTTGTTGATAACATTTATTATGTTTTTATATGAGATGGTTGTGTAGAATTTCGGTTCATTTACTTACATGTTGTGCATGAACAAGGAGTGATAAGCCCTGGCTGATACGATACGGACTTTGATCCGGTTGTTGGGGTCCCAATTAAGGAACTGGTCATTCACAAAAACCTGAAATGTGGGTTTGAAGGTTATCAGTTGCCATTTGTCTTATCTAAAGCCTACTAAGCGATCACTATTAGTAGTATAGATTAATGAGTGGATGAAAATTTACAAAGACAGCTTAGGCAAAATCAGTAGTTCAACAATTTCTGTTTTTAAGCATTTGGCAAATGCTTTTACCATAAAACAACATATGAAAGATCAGATTTGCCAAGTGAAAGATCAGGCCTGCGCTGCGCTGTTCTTGAGCAAAATCTAATCATTTTAGGCTTCAAAATTGTCTTTAGCATTTCTTCTAAGCTTCCTTTCAATAACAACTCTAAGCTTAAGGTGCCGCAAACTCTCCCTTGATTTTAGACTTAGAATCATCAGGTGGTGGCAGTTGTTTCATTAATAATATTACTATTTCAAGTTTATCTTTGCTAGTCAGCAGCAGCAAATGAAATCATCTAAACCACTAAATTCGACTTGCTCTAAATTTAACTTTCCAAAAAACTTCATGCTCGAATCCATATTTCTTGAGAGATTGTGATTTACCCGAATTGCAGTTTACTTCAAGTGTTATTTACATAATCACATAACTCCCTTGCGCTTACATTTCATAAGCATATAACCTTGCCAATTACTTTCAAAACACAAGTACAAAAGGGAATGAGGTTATGTGCTTATAAAAATAGCATAAGGATAAGTGCAATTTAAGTGAACTGTAAGGGAGAAAAATGCCATTAAACTTTTCTTGACATAACATACCACCCTGGCAAAGTTTCACTGCTTGGGAAGCGTTTGTTTTAGGTTTTTACATTTATTAATTTATAACATTACTTTTTTTTTTTTTTGAATTTATACTTTTATAATTTTTATAAAAATTTTTTTTGCTCTCTCATTTGTTTAAACCTTTTCTCTATCTTTTCACTTCTTTATTTCTCCTCTCACAAATCATCTCTCCCCCATTTTTTTAATTTTCATTCAATCACATCATTTTTTTTTTCACACATTATAAATAAAATTTCTGTTTGGCGATTGTTAGGGCTTATTCCCTCACATCGACTTGATACATTTAGGATTAAATTCAAAATTTATTTTTTAAAATGTTCATTAGAAAAATCAAATCCTGATTAACAAGTCATTTTTCAAACATACCTTTAATATCCCGAATTAGAAGAATAAAATGACGAAAAAGGTGAGGATTCTACTGTATCCCCCACTTTGTCTTTTAATATTTTTGTTGGGATGTCAACCGGTTGGTAATTGATATCCGTCCAAAATCAAGAAAGAGAAGATAGAAATCTTTGGAAATTTGGGCTGCCGATTCAAGGAGCCATAATTATCAATAAAGATGAAGGTTCCTGCTGATGTATAGTGCCACCACCTTCTACCCCACATATCTTTATCTAGTGTTGCGTTTAATGATAGAGATGGGTCATGCTAGTATGCATGTGGTTACGTCTATATCAGAAGAAATATGGACAACTTTTTCCATCATCATCATCATCATCATCATCGTCATTTTGATAGCATAGCATGATAAAGTCAAATTATACCTACGTACATTGGAATTGGATTAAAAAACAAAAAAGTGTAGATAACACGCAGAAGTAAACTACAAATAAATTTGAGAAGTAAAACCCAGATTACTAAATTGCATCATAAATGCAAAATGGATAAACTAAGAATAACGGTAAGATATTTTTAGATTCCACATAATACTCGCATAATAATAAATAAATAAATTTGTAGAGTGTTAGAGTAAAATTAAATATATAGACTTATATATTAAATAAATGTGAATTATAGGCTATCAAATAAAAGTAGGCCAATTAAAATGATCAATTTAAGTTTTGGGGTCTTAATTAACATATTATAAAGTGTGGGCATTAATGTGTAGAGACAAACGTAATTTCTATTTTTATGATGGGTTAAAATAGAAAATACGAAAATACGAACAGACGCGACTGTTTACGAATAGACACGAATGTTTATAAATAAGGATCGTGGTCCCCAGATCACATAACGTTTTCTATTCTTCCGATCCCCATTGTCAGAGAGAAATTTATACAGAAAATAAGTGTAGATCTGGAAGATCATAAAGACTCAAAATCGGATATTTCAACTTTCATATTATGGATTCAGATACGCTTCTGCAAATTCAGTATTTTTATTCTTAATGATTCAATATGAATGTTCCTATTTGTGTGGTGGTTTTCACATATCGAAATTGAGTCTTACATGTGGTATCAGAGCCTAGTCTGAAGCACTTACACATTTGGGGATGTCCAACTGAAGTAAGGCCTTACAGGCCACATGAAAAGAAACTCGATTCAAGAACTGTTAGTTGCTATTTTATTGGATACTCTGAAAGATTCAGGGGTTACAAATTCTATGATCCTACTACTAGATCAATTTTTTAGACGGGAAACGTCCGGTTCTTTGAAGATGTTGAGTTTGAAGGGGGAGATAAGGTTAGGGATTTTGTTTTTAAAGAGGAATATGTTGATATTCCCACAACTATTATTGGCATTAATCAGGCTCTTATTCCTGACATTGTTCAAGAAGCAGATTCAAATCAAAACAATATCCAAGAATCTCTCATTCCAGAAGAACAAACTCTACCACCTCTAGAACTTATGCCATTAAGGAGATCCTCTAGAGAAAGGAGAAGTGCAGTGCCAGATGATTACATTGTATTTCTCCAAGAACATGAGTTTGACATTGGTGCGGTGGAAGATGATACAATCAACTTCCGTCAAGCCATGGAAAGTTCTAAATCTCAAAAGTGGATTGATGCCATGAATGAGGAGATAAAGTCCATAAAGGACAATGATATTTGGGATATTGTCCCATTGCCTGAAGGTGCGAAATCCATTGTTTGTAAATGGATATTTAAAATCAAGAGGGATTCAAAAGATGATATGGAAAGATACAAAGCCCGTCTTGTCGCTAAAGACTTTACACAGAAAGAAGGCATCAATTATAAAGAGATTTTTTCTCCGATTTCATCGAAAGACTCTTTTAGAACAATAATGGCACTTGTGGTGGCGCACTTTGACCTTGAGCTTTATCAGATGGATGTTAAGACTGCGTTTCTCAATGGTGACATTGATGAAACAATCTATATGGTGCAACTAGAAAACTTTGTGTCGGGAAATGCAAAGAAGATGGTTTGTAAGTTAAAGAAATCTATCTATGGGCTTAGGCAAGCTTCTCGTCAATGGTATTACAAGTTTCATCAAGTTATTATCTCATTTGGTTTTGAGATGAATTTGGTTGATGATTGTATATACCACAAGTTTAGTGGGAGTAAACATATTTACTTGGTTTTATATATTGATGACATATTGCTTACCACCAACGATATAGGCATGTTGCACGAAACCAAGAGATTTCTGTCAAAGAAATTTGAGATGAAAGATCTTAGTGACGCTTCTTTTGTGTTGGGTATACAGATACACCGGGATCGCTCTCGGGGTATGCTTGGTTTATCACAAAAGAGCTATATCGAGAAAGTTCTTAAAAGATTTGGCATGCATGATTCTAAATCAAGTGACACCTCTGTGGCTAAGGAAGACAAATTTAGTCTCAGTCAATGCCCCAAGAATGATTTTGAGATTCAGGAGATGCAAAAGATTCCTTATACGTCAGCAGTAGGAAGTCTGATGTTTGCTCAAGTGTGTACGCGTATGGATATTGCGTACATTGTTGGCATGTTGGGTAGATACTTAAGCAATCCTGGAAAGGATCACTGGATAGCAGCCAAGCGAGTCATGAGGTACTTATAGAGAACAAAAGACTACACGCTCACTTATCAGAAGTCAGATCAGTTAGAGATCATCGGATATTCTGACTCAGATTTTGCTGGATGCCGAGATAGCATGAAATCTATTTCAGACTATATCTACTTATTTGCTGGAGGTGCTATATCTTGGAAGAGTGTTAAACAATCTATTATAGCCTCTTCTACCATGGCAGCTGAGTTTGTAGCTTGTTATGAGGCGTCCAATCATAGAATATGGTTGCGAAATTTTGTCACGGGGCTGCGTATTCTGGATGGAATTGAAAGGCCACTTAAGTTATATTGTGACAATAAATCAGCAGTACTGTATTCCAACAACAATAGGAGTTCTACGAAGTCAAAGTTTATAGACATCAAATTCCTAGTTGTGAAAGAAAGAGTTCAGAGTTGACTTATATCTGTAGAGAATATTGGGACAAACTCCATGATTGCAGATCCGCTGACTAAGAAATTACCACCCAAAGTCTTTCATGAGCACACTACTCATATGGGTGTGGTTTCTCTTTAGGATATGTTGTTTTAGTGGGAGTTTGTATTTTAGATACTTTTATCTATAGATATATTTGTTATAGATATTATGGATTTTATGGTTATTTACTATAGTAAAGTATCCAGTTTTCATTTACTCTGATTTTATGTGGTCTGATCTCACTAAGGTTTAAGAAGGACTAATTGAAAATTGACATGTTAAGATCACATTGTATGAAATTTTCATACTACACATCCACACTTGATCTTTGTCATTAATTGCATTGATATATGTAATCATTGATGGGTCTAGTTACGAAAAAGATGTAACGACGATTGCTTTGGTTCTGTATTGGTGTGGTTAATGAACAAGATTGTTAAAAAAAAATGCATAAAGTTTTGATAGCAAATCTCATGAGTTCATAAAGTATAATTCACATTTATAAAGTTACATATATAGCCCAAGTGGGAGATTGTTAGAGTAAAATTAAATATATGAGCTTATATATTAAATAAATGTGAATTATAGGTTATCAAATAAAAGTAGGCCAATTAAAGTGATTAATTTAAGTTTTGGGGGTCTTAAATTAATGTATTATAAAGTGTGGGCATTAATGTGTAGAGATAAACGTAATTTCTATTTTTATGATGGATTAAAATAGAAAATACGAACATACGTGACTGTTTACGAACAGACGCGATTGTTTACGAACAGACGCGACTGTTTACGAATAGACACGAATGTTTATAAATAGGGGTCGTGGTCCTCAGATCACATAACATTTTCTATTCTTCTGATCCCCATTGTCAGAGAGAAATTTATACAGAAAATAAGTGTAGATCTGGAAGATATAAAGACTCAGAATCGGATATTTCAACTTTCATATTATGGATTCAATTACATTTCTGCAAATTCAATATTTTTATTCTTAATGATTTAATATGAATATTCCTGTTTCTGTGATGGTTTTCACATATCAAAATTAAGTCTTACATGTTTAACATATTTAGACATAAATGATGGCTACACCATCAGAATGTTGGCATTGCCTGAGCGGTGGTTGAGCAATTCAGTTGGTCCAAAGTGCAGGGGTTCGAATCTTAGCAAACAAAGTTTAGCCATCATTTATGTCTAAATATGTTAAACATGTAAGACTTAATTTCGATATGTGAAAAGCATCACACAAACAGGAACATTCATATTGAATCATTAAGAATAAAAATACTGGGCGAGACTCATGTGACCAAGTGTCGTATAGATGCTCGAGGGGGATTTCAGCGTTGACGTGAAGTTGTATATTCATTCACTTTATACTCGAGAGAGGTAGTGATTGAACACGTATTAGTGAACGAAGTTAATCCCTAGACTATAAATTCCCATAAACGTCATAGTAGTATTATAGTTTAGTAGATTATAATTATTATAAAAACTACATTTGAGTCGCTTAGATAAAATTCAGTTATGACAATCGTGGTACTTAACGATAATCTAATCCAATCCCTGTGGATACGATAATACATACTCTTCTCATTATACTAAAACTTAACCCGTACAATTGCGGTGAAAGTAACGATGTAATGTTCCGCTACCAAGTTTTTGGCGCCATTGCTGAGGATTGGTTTTTAAATTGTTGTTGATATTGTGAGTAAATAACTTGATTTTAATTTAGGCATTTATTTTGTTTATAATTTTTGTTTGTAGTTTATTTTTCCTGCAGGATACTTGAAGATGTTAGATCAACAAGTACTGTTGTATTTCTTTCAATGAGATTCTGAGCCGTTTTATCGTGCTTGGGATCGATACAAGTAGTTTCTATTCCAGTTCCCAAACCATCGTTTCCCGAGGGAGTGTCAACTACTAAACTTTCTCGATGGGTTACTAATCGTAACAAGAAATTGGGTTGAAGGAGGAAACGGTACCACCTCTTTTGACTAACTAACCGCGGACGAAGCCTATCGGTTGTTGGAAGACATGATCGAGTTTGATTTTCGGAGTTGGAATTATTCAACAAGCTACCAACGTTTGAGGGACAGTTTCACCATTTCGGCGCCATGGATTGACACCCCGGACCAATATGTAGAGTCTTCCCCCATCCTGGAAGAAATGTTCGTTGAATTTATGGGGGAGACTCAGGCGTTTTGGAGGGAAACGAATGACCTACTCAATGAGCATGGGGACCATTTTGACAAAATTGAGATGATCTGTGCTGAAATTGATGAGACCGTAAAGTCTCTTAAGACTCAAATTGGTCAGCTTCTTAGCTTCATTGAGGCCGAGGTAGAAACGGTGGCACTGGGAGACACACAAGTCACATCCGAATGTAAAAGCCATCGTGAGGAACCAGATATGAGCAAGAGGAACTTGGATGAGTTCAATGACGATGATTCTAATAAGAAGACAACCCAAGTATGGATCGACGATTGTGATCCTCAACCATTTGAGATCCAAATATTGATGCCACCACCTATCCAAGAAGATCACATCTATAAGGATCCAATGTGGCTCAATTGTCATCCTCCGCCTTTTGTAACGTTCATTCCGGCTAACCAAGTACATAATTCGGAATCCAATCAAGTTGAAAGCACGAGTCGAACAATGCCACATTTCGCCAAGCTTGAGGGCGTTCAAAATCAAGATCCATATATGGTGTTGTATGACACTTACTATGGGCAGAAGCCACTCTTTGATGAGCACTTTTCTATGTCAAGCCAAGGACTATAAACCAAGCGCTTCTTGTGAGGCAATCCAAGTTTTCAAAATAAATTAGATCCATCACCGCCGACTTCATTCGGATGCGAGATTGTCTCGCCTCCCAAGTACGTGTTCTAAACCCCATTCGTCAGCATGTTGAGAACGATGATTGGGTTACTGTAGACATTGTCCGTTTTAAGTTTGGGGGTGATGTGTAATATGCTGGTATGTTTTATTGTTGTTAGTTATATAGTTTAAGTTAATTTATTGTTTAATTGTATGCATGCTTGTTTAGTTTAGTTAGTATGTTATTATTTGTACTGGTTGTTGTGTGTATTGAGTTTTGTAGTTCATCTGAGCTATTACCCGATGATGATATTATCCTCTAGTTGTTTTTCGAGGTCAAGGGTAATACCCATTAATGTGTATTCTGTGTGCTTGGCATGTCATTTTGGTAAAAGTTATTGTGGATCCTAATTTGCACGAGCACGTAGACTCAATGTACAACTATTCAATTGATTTGTGGCCGATTATCCATTAGCCAAACTCATAACAATTTAAGGGATTCCAGAACCTAATTGAGGGAAACTTGAGGCGAAATCCTAGGCGAAGTAGTTCAAAAGACATGATTTAGGCATTTATTTGATTTGCTTGAGCCTTTAAAGTTTACCTTGCTATATGTTTATCCTTCGTTACCCTATCGAAGCCAATTAGCCATTTCAAGTCTGAACACGTAACAAATACCTTGGCCAATTGAACTTTTTCCGAACCTATATCGCTAAACCGAATGCACAATTTGAGTGAATCAAGTTAGCATTTGTGTATGCTACTTGAAGTAAGCGGTTGGGTTTAGGAAAAACTTTTGATTGGTTTGATATTCGAGTACTCACTTGTCATTTTTCTTTCGTTTTAACTATACCTGTAAAATTGTAATAATCGAATAAGTTTGGGGGTGTGGTTGTTGTTGAAAAAAAAACGCATATGTAAATATAGTTAAATTTCCGTTTCTTTTGACAAGTGAGTATGACGTTCTTAAATAAATGTTCAGAGTTGTTTCAAATTTATCTATGGGGGTTCGAGTGTGATTTTGTGCTAAGTGTTGTGCCTTGGGTATCGTTAAGTAAACGACGTTAACATGTTTTATATTCCCAATATACCCTTGGCCATGTTCCAAACCAAACCAAGTCCTTTTGATCTTTATGAATTGCTTAGCCAACATTAGTGGAGAGTGGAACCCATTCAGGCGTATGGAAATCCTAATCCTTATCGGTTTAAGTCGTGAGCTTCGTTGGTGGATAATCCAATCCGGTTGTTGGATAGTTATATTATTGAGTTTCACACACACACTTTGAAAGGATCTAGAATGGTGCGTTTTACTTCTGAACTCGATATGATTGGGGGTTGTTGAGGGAAAAATATTTTTGTCGATAGTTGAATTCAAAACTCGCATATCGTTATGTTTAGGTAGTTTGTGTTTTTATTCGTGTTTAGTTTTTGTGTTAGTTAATTTAGTTGTGTTTTTTATTTTAGTGTGAGTGGTTTGCTCGAGGACTAGCAAAATTCTAAGTTTGAGGTTATTTGATAGGTGTAATTTATCTATTTATTCCCAAGTCGGTTTGGGTAGTTTCCAAGTATTATTATAGCGTTTTAATATGTTTTAATATGCTTTTATTTGTTTATGTATAAATCAAGTGTTTGGGACGAAAAGGGACGAAACGGTCCATAAACGAGCAAGTCGGTGGAAGAACGGTAGAAAAAGTGCAAAAAAGGCATTCCAGCATCTGCAGCTCCACCGCTGCAACTATCAAAATGCAAAGAGCTGTTTTTCCACCGCTGCAGTAGTCACCAGTCAGAAAAGGCTGCTGACTTCCCCACCACGGCAGCGGTCCGACACTAGATCTTTTAGGATATTTTGGGATATTTTGTTGATATTTTGGGATCCCATTATAACACCTCTTTGCCTACAACACTTAGGACTTTTTTGGGAGTCTTGACAGCTCAAAACAATAGCAAAGGGAGGAGATCATCAAATTGAAGAAGAGGGAACAAGCTCGGAGTGGAAATCACAGACGTGGAAACGTTGGTTCTTCAGATAAAGGCTTTTCTCCTTTATTTCTCTTCTTATTTCTTAAACCTTTGGTAGTTTTGATCATGTTTAGCTTGTTTGTAGTTGAATATTGGGTTATGACCATGTATAGCTAAACATATATTGTTTAGGACTTGATGTACTTCATGAAAACATGTTTTGAATAAATCGATGTTTTGTTAACGGTTGTTCAATATTATTCGATTGTGTTTATCGTTCGTCTACTATTATATGATTGTTATAATATATTGAGAATGCGAGATTTGACACTCGGGAAAGGTAACCCCGAATTCGGACTAGGGTTTAAACACAACGTGACGATCTAATGACCCGAGAGGGCGTTAGAAAGTGTGCAATCCGTGAGGTTGGGGTGAGACTCATGTGACCAAGTGTTGTATAGATGCTCGAGGGGGACTTCAGTGTTGACACGAAATTGCATATTTATTCACTTTACACTCAGAAGATGTAGTAAGTGAGTTTTCGATACCTAGATTGTCGGATAAATTTGAATATCGTTAATGTAAATAAGATTGAATCGAACACGTATTAGTAAACGAAGTTAATCACTAGACAATAAATTCCCATAAACGTCATAGTAGTATTATAGTTTTGTAATTAATTTAGTTTAGTAGATTATAATTATTAAAAAAATTATATTTGAGTCGCCTAGATAAAATCCGGTAATGACAATCGCGGTACTTAACAATAATTTAATCGAATCCCTATGGATATGACAACCCCTACTCTTCCCGTTATACTAAAACTTGACCCGTACACTTGCGATGAAAATAATGACGTAATATTCTGCTACCACTTGGGTTTTGATTATCAAATTTAGGGCCAGGCTTGGGTAAGGACAATTTTTTTTAGGGCCTACCCGGCCTGAGGACTATTATTTTTTAAAAAAAAAATTAAATATGTGTGTGTATGTGTGTGTGTGTATATATAAAAAACATTTATATATATATATATATATATATATGTATATATATATAGGGCCAGACTTATACTTGATTTTTTTTAGTAGGGTCGGGTTTGGGTATGAAAGTAGGGCCCGATCATAGGGTCAGTTCGGGTTAGGGCCTAGTGTTTTTTTGTAATACCCCGAACCTAGTCCGGCCCGACCCATGACCACCGCTAGTTGCAGTTGTTGAAATTAGTCATTCATAATTGTGTCGAATTCAATAATATGTGGAATGCAACATGGTTAATTAATTAGGAAAGTTTGATTACTGGGATTCAAAACTTATGTTGAATTCAACACGCATAAAATCGTCATATTTTGTTGAATATATAACCAAGGACAGATGAGGGGATATGATGTTATATTCAACATGATAATATTATGCTTTGTCTTACATATTCATTGTGTTTTAATGTTATATTCAACATAATCGTGTTTAGAAGTCTAGTCATGTTTCAGACAAATGTAAACCTTATGTTAATGTTAATTAATGTGTTGAATTTAATACATATGGATTCAACAACTAAAATAAATACATTATTGATGTGGAAAAAATTCTCACGTGTGAATAATGGAGTCGGACTCAATAAGGTGGGTTGGGTCAGCAATAGAACCCGACCCAATGGAGCAGAGCTGCGGCCTAACAGTTGATCATGGGTTGCCAGTTCTGGTAACCCAAGGAAAGAAGCGCCTGGCCTACTAATATGGCCCAACTGTGTAGATGGGTGGACCTGGTGCTAAATAAAGCCCTTAATGGAGGCCCAGAGATCAGACCCAGGTATGGTAGGTCAACGATAATTGTTACCTCACCAACCCTTCCACCCATGCACAGACGTGATTAGCGCACCATCTCAAAATGAGCGCACAAGCAACAGTCACGGTGGCTAAGTATGGAACGTGGAGAGGATATCATGGCTATAACGGCTCCAGCGGCAATCGGTGTGAATATATATAGGGAAAATAGGTACAACTCACTTATAATTCTCTTTATACCACTCTTACTATACTGTTGAGCTTATACCCTTTCTAAGAGCAATTTAACCTGATTCTCACGCCGGAGGCTCTTTGACTGACACCACACTGGTGTACCCCCCATGGAACTAATTGGTTTTGCAGGAAGGGTAGCAGGTTGCGGAGGTTACTGACATGTAACACACTTAATCACTCACCGGGTAAATTTTGACAACATCAATTATGTTGAATTCAACATGAATTCAACAATAAACGGTTTTAATTGGTCGATTATGGTAACAATCCTCAAATTTCAAAATATATATTTACAGAAATTATTGGAGCCGTAAATATATAATAAGATTAATGTTTAGAGGGAAGATCTGTCTATAGATTCCAAAAATACTGCATGGTTTATGGAAAAAGTTTGGGGTTCATTTGATAATTTTGGGTTTGAAAGAAGACCCTCTAGTAACAGCCCCTAAAGATTATCTTGTATAATTTCTCGCCCAATTGTCAAGAGAAAGCAACGTTTTCCTAGCCAATGACTATGGAAAAAACAAGGAGGAAGCCCGCAATATCTGTGAATTTAACACGAATATATGGGTTGTATTGGAAAACCCTTTCTTTTTTTTTTTTTTTTTTTTTTTTTTATACAGTAAGATGTGTTCGAACCGGTTTACGCGCATCTTCATTAATCATTTCACCGAACGATCTTAAAGGCGGACTTCCCACATCGGCTTGATGCATTCAAGATTAAATTTAAAGTTTAATTTTTAGAGTGCTCTCCAGAAAAGTTGAAACTTGGTTGACAAGAAAAGAGGGTGTCTCTCCTTGCCAGCCGGACTAACACCTCTTACATGGGTTGTATTGGAACTTGATATGTAGATCTGATTTGATTGCAAACGAATGAAGTTACCTTGTCCAACGAGCACAAGTAATCAACTGCCCTTTCCCTGTTGACCAAGAAAGTGTGTTCGTCCATTTCGATGTTGGGTGCGCCCCTATATATCAACGTCAATAGTTAGAAACCATTAGAAGTGAAGGTGATTTGCGCAGAGAGAGAGAGAGAGAGAGAGAGAGAGAGGGAGGAATGGAATGGTGCTTACTTTCCCCACCAGAGCTCATTTGCTGTGGTTTCATCCTTGACAACGCGTTTATCTCTGGGTGAGCGACCAGTCTTGGCTCCGGAGAGTGTGGCCAAAGCTCCACTGGCCGTAATGAATGACCCTTTCTCATACTTTATGGCTTGCTCGTATAGTTCTAAATATGGTTTAAGCACATTTAAATATATATATATATGGTCAACCCAAAAAAAAAAAAAAAATACTCATATGCGCACAAGATTTTCTTTTTTGTTTTTTTACAGCTGACAAAACCTAGTTGATCACGGAGATTAATTATTGAGTTCACAACTAAGCATTTTTGTTTTATTTTGTATTTGGAATAGAAAAAGGCAGGGAATAAAGAAGAGGAGAGTTACCAGCAGGAGAGAGATTGTAGAGGATGTGGGTAAACTTAAGGGCACTGTCACTGTTGCTGAGTGTTGGGGCGTAGTGGTGGGTAACATGTGATGACACCTTCGGCGTTTCGGCCTTCCTACTTGGATCTCCTTTCACCACCTTCGGTCCTGTCTCCCGAGTTAGCGATGCTAACGATGCGCTTTTTTACCATCCAATATCCATCCCGTGAACAAAAAAGAAAAACTTTTTTGAGCATATTGATTATCACCCATAATTAAAAATTACAGGGTATATATCATGGATAAGTTTTTTTTTTTTTTTTGATAACTTCAACGAATCATATTACATTGACTAAATCAACTACAAATTATTTTAATTTATTATAAAATGCTACTAATTGTCAAAAAGTAGAAAACAATTAGTAATAAAAATTTAAATAATTCACATAAATTATGTATGTCACGACACGACAAGCAAATATTGAAAAGATTGTGCAATATAAAATAAATAATATATACTTGTATTTAAAAGCACTATTTTTGATTTGATACATTATTTTTTAATATTTTATAATTAATTTAAATATATCAAACTTGTGAAAAATAACAATACACTAATTTTTAATACTTTATAATTAATTCAAATATATTTTGTTGAGAATTTATTATTTAATTTTTTTTTAAAATTTAAATAAATAGTCAGAAATGCCTCTAATCATCCAAGGACAAAAACTATTTCAAATATAAAATCTGAATTATTTATTATATAGATGATAGCACGAAAATGTACAATTAATAATAAAAAAAGAAAATTTTCTATAAACTTTATTAGGGAGAGAAAGATAAGATAATTATTTTGGGTGCAACATGTAAAATATTATAAATTATTACTCTAATTCATTTTATAAATTTTAGAATTTGCCTACACAGACTATGTTCAAGTTATTAGTATATTTTTATTGTTAATTTTTTTTTTTAAAAAAAAAAAAAAAAAAAAAAAACATAACTAAAATTAATCATTGGATTTAAACACCACTTATATCTCTTTGAACAAAATTGCCCTTAGGTTATTTAAAAAAAAAAAAAAATCATTAGCACCCATATATTTTTAAAATTATATTTTTTACTCTTAACTTTTTAAATAATTATATTTATCTCTCATCAGCACTCAACTCCCACCGCCACCGCCCAACTCTCACCACCCACTGCCACCTCCTACCACCGTCACCACCCACCACCCTCTGCCTTCCAACACCACCTCTCATCGCCACTGCCACCGCCCAACTCCCGCCGCCACTTCCCACCACCCACTGCCCAACTCCCCCGCCACCACTACCCACTGCCACCGCCCAATGCCGCCACCACTAACCCCCACCACCATTGGAGAGAGAGAAAAAAATTAATGAAAGGGTTAAAATTTTATTTATTTTTAATGAAATGGTTAAAAATATATATATTTTTTAAAATGGAGCTAGTGGCGGTGGGAGGTAGTGGGTGGTGGCGGCGGTAGGAAGTGGTGGAGGGTGGCGGCAGGTGGCGGGTGGTGGTGGCAGTAGTGGGAGGTGGCAGCGGGTGGTGGGTGGTGGCAACGGTAGGAGGTGGTGGTGGCGGTAGGTGCGGTGGTAGGAGATAGCGATGAATAAATATAAATTATAGTGGTTTTTTATGTATTTTAGTTTTTATTATTTAATTATTTTTTAAATAGTTAAAGATAAAATTGGTAATATAATAATAATTTTATTATTTTTTAATTAATAACAGAAGTAAGTGGTGTTAGAGAAAAAAGACAAGGTAAATCTTTGATATTTATAAAATGATAGGAGAGATATCTGACATAGTACAAAATAACAGGAAAGTCCACAGAAAAATTATAGATATTGCACCAAAAAAATGACTAATTTTGTCTCTATTATCCTTTTATACCCTTTATCATACCTAATTTAAAGGCAATATGTCCCTTTATTTTAGTTTTAGTACCTATTTCTATAAAATAGAAATAATTTATGATTAGTCTCAAATTGCGGATGGAATAATATAAGTTTGATTTAGTCTTTTAAACGCCTATTTAATATAATATTAATTACATATTATATGTATTTGTGTAATATTTATTACATGTAATAAATATTTTATATACAAATTAGTTACATTACATGTAACTACAAAAGTGTAGTGCGTGTATTGAATCTTTCGTTGTTTTTTTTTTTTTTTTTTTTTTGTTTTTAAATGAGATTAAAACACAAGTCGTATAAGGATTTTTTTTTTTTCTTTTTTTTTTTTTTTTAATTAAGAGCAGGGAATTTGTCGAAATACCCTATAAAATATTTTAATTAGAGTGAGATTTTTTTTTTTTTTTGGGAACTGTCAACATATCATTTTCTCAAATCCAACTAAATAATTTTTAAAATATGCATTCAATTGGAAGCGTGGCCGGGAGATACGTAGTGGACGTCGTCGTTTGCGTTGGTTCAGAAAACTTGTAATACGTACCTGATGGACTGAAGCTGTTGTTTCTGGCGCTCTTCTTCGGAAACGGCGGCGAAGGCACCCTGTGTTCCCTTGATCGGAGTAGTGGGCGCAGATTTCTTCTTCTGCAGCGAATGCAACTCGTCGATTGTCTGAGCTTTCACCGGTGGAGCACTGTCGTCGTGACAGACCTCTTCCCCGTCCTTGTGCGTTTGAATCTTCGCCAGGCCGTTCCGGCCCACACTCTTGCCGGCGGCGAAGCTGAATTCTCCGACATCTGTCCTGCTCGATTCCATGGCTCCTCTGAAAAACAAATCGCAATGTTTTCATTACTCGACGGGAATTCCTTTCATTTTCGTATAGCTCCTGCTCTGAACATTTCAATTTTCCTCTGGTTTTTTTATCAATGGAGGGAGAACTCTGAAAAGCATGTTCCATCGTCCAAATAAAATTCAATGAAACCATTTTCGTTTGCAAATCAAAACAAAAAGTCAATTCTAAGAAGCCGTGTTTGATTAATTACGTGTAATTTAGATTAACTTGTTTATAAGATTCATCAAACGTAGAAAACAATTTAAATCATTTCGATCAAGTATGTATATAATTTGAAAGCTGAAACAGTCATTGATGGAGTCAGGTTAAGTATCGACTCCACAATCAAAGTTATCAAGGTCATCCACGTTTGTTCTCTCCTGCAACTTTTGCTAATCATCAGTAAAGGCATTCTTAAAGTTATCGAGTGATCTGTGAACGTTTTTCGAATATAGCGAAAACCAAAACAGCAATGGAAAGGGAAAGGATGAGGGAGATAACTAACCAGAATTTTGACGCGCAGAAGGGAAATAGAGAAACTCTAATGGAGAAGAGTAGAAATGAGAAACGTTAATCAGAAAGCTTCGATCATTAAAGGTTCAACTTCAGGGGCTTCTCAATTCAGATCACGAGAAAGAGGATGTGATCGTAAGCCTCGGAGCTAAGTCCATTTTATAGTGAACGCCAGAACGAATTTTATGCAAACCATGGTTAGATTAACCGTAGTTAGTTTTTAACCACAAGGTTGAGGTAAGAAATTGAGAAACAGGAATTAAATTCAAAGGAGAAATCGGTGAGGGGACGAAACAGAGTCCATTTTCTGGTTCTCAAATCTGTTGGCTTTATCTAGACCGTCTGTTGCGGTCTTGATACGCGTCATGACAAATCAGATGGACAAATTTTATCTCGTATTTTTGAGTTAATTACACCTACCCCCCCCCAATCTTGTGATAAATTGTTATTGTCCCCCCAACATTTTAATTTATTTATGATGTGGGTGAAAATTAACCTGCCTCCACGTGTCTGCCATATAGATCGAAAGTGTTACGTCATCAAACAGTCTGATGAGTTCAGCTGATAATAGCCTGGCATCTCCTTAAGTCGATAATCATTAAGGACTTAACGGTCCCCAAAAGGCAATCTCCAATAATAAAAGAAGATATTACCAACGAGGTTCAGGTCGGCATGACTGCCCCGACCTCCGTCCCGGTGCCTGGGTCGGCCCTTCAATCTTAATAGGCCTAGCCCATGGGCTTCTCTACCAATTGACAAAGGCCCAGGCCCATTACTCTAATCCCCCGCACGCTCTGCATGTGCCAAATTAGGGTGGATAATTGAGCTTAATGCTCTAATTTCAGGTATGCTACCAACATTGTTGCCTATGAAAGGAAGGCTTTGACAAGCCTTTAGGGAGGTTACAAACCAGATGTAATTGTCATAACCTATCCCGGACATCCGTCATCCCGAGACGGGCGTAACTACAACATGACATCACAAAAAAAAAAACCCCCAAATAACTAATGAATGACAATAAATACACACTTAATAATACAAAACATCTATTATAGGGAACACACTCGTCCCGAAATTTTTCCTAACTAAAAATATTTATCCATGAACCTTTTATAGGTTCGCCTTTGACAGCTTCTCTCAATCGCCCATATGACTCCATCATATAGCTCTACCTAGTGCCAGTAGGGGACCGACTCCTAACTGTTTCACCTGCGAATGTACTATCTTCTTAGTAAAAAAAACCATTTTCTACATAACAATAATAATACTTTCTAAATAATACAACATTTAAATGGATCAAACGTAAATATATAAACACCACTCAGCTGGCAAAATCTCCAGTATATAAGCAGTGAAAATAAAGCGATATAAATAAGTTTCATTCAGTATAAAATAAGACAATCACTATATATATAATAAATCATCAAATACTAAATTAAAACACCACATCACCACACCACCGGCTAGCCATAGTGATCGTTTAACCTCACGATCGGGAGTTGCAACGGTATCGTAACCATCCGTAGGATATGCATTCCTAGTGGACCTAACTGCGCAGATCACTGCCTACCGGACGTCTCCGGAGGCCAATAATATAAATCACCACGTAATATCAATCACCATAAATATCCATCTGCCAAACCACCCTCCGGATAGACCATAATATGAATCACCACCTGTCGGACTACCCTCCGGACAATACATCATAAATTATGGCATAGTCAACTCAATAATATCATCACCAATCACAAATAAATATCCATCTGCCGGACCACCCTCCGGACATACCATAATATAAATTATCACCTCATCAATATCGTCAAAATCACCAACGTCCACCTCTTTTTTCGCAAAACTAACTTTTAAATCCGAAATTCATATTTTTTTCACTTTTGATTGAAAACCGTCTAATTTTAACAGAACCATTTTCCCCCTCTCTATTTTTATGAAAACCAAATATTTTCTATCCTCTTTTAAAACCACCATATTTTAATGAAAATCCATTTCCGCCAACTCACCCAAAATCCAACGGAAATTATTAAATATCATTCTTTTCTGAAACCAATACAATTCCCCAAAAATTCGTTTCACCAACTCATTTCAGAAACCTGCTTGATCCATTATCATTTTGAAATCATACAATGAAAGTAAACACAGATTTCATCATATGTATGTATAAAAATAGTTTGGCAAGAAGACAGTACACTCACCTGATATTCTGCTTTTCAAAAGCTCATCTGACTAACCGCTACTAAACTCCCGATAATTTTGAACCTATTTGTGACAGAACTTAAATTAATATTTTATGTAGAAATATCTTAACCATGTCATGAAATCCTAATTTCCGAAATTTTTCTGTTTCCCGTATTTTCTTTAGGAATATTTTTCTTTAGTTAGCATCGCTCTGTTACATTTTACTATATATAAACAGTGTTCCTATAAACGATCTCATTATTTGTTTTTCATCATTTCGACAACTTCGACTCTAGTAATTTAATTGACAAATCATGTAATTTTAACGAGAAACATTACCTTCTCCCAATTGGTTGTCGACCTCAACACGAATTCCTTGATTTTTGCTTACTGCCGCCTACCGCCTAAGCGGACGATCCACCGCCTAGGCGAATGAGCTCCTTTATAGTTCTGAGTTACACACTGACGACCCACCGCCTAGGCCAGAAACTTTCACCTAGGTGAATTTTCTCTCATTCTGCACACTGATCTACCATTGCCTAGGCGAACTTTCCACCGCCTAAGCGGACGCTCCTCCTCATTTCTGTTCTGTTTTGTCAATTTTCCAGCCGACCAGTCTCTCTCTCCTCACTAACTCCGACAGTCACCACCACCAATTGCAACGATCATCCACACATACACACAAAAACACACATATACATCCAACAGCTCACACACGCACCAAGAACAACTGATTCGGAACACACACACACACACATTCAATCAAATACACACACACACACCCCGACAGCAACACCAACCCGAACCAGAAAACACACGCACACACCTGCACGACTAAATAAATGAAGAAATATACCCACACGCATGCACGCAGCACACACACATACATAACAGCACCCATGACGGACGGACGGTGACGACCCGCTGCAGGCAAAACAGAGCATATATACATAACACACACTATCGAAAAATGGAACAACATACACACACACATGGCACATACCTCATCCCCCCTACAAAAACAGAGAAGCAGGTACACACACACACACACACACACACACAACAGCAGCATCCTCTATCGGCGAACCAAACTGCTTACCCAACCTCTCTCTCTCTTCCTTCTCTTCCCTTTTCTTCGACTCTCCTCTTTCTTCCCCATTCCTTCTCTCTCTCTTCTTCGCGATCCTTCTTCCATCATTCTCTCTCTCTCTCTCTCTCTCTATATATATATATATATATATATATATATATATATATATATATATGTATGTATGTATGTTTGCATGAGCTCACCGGCCGGATAAAGCCCATGCCACCCCCTTAACACTTCACCAACTCCCATTCTCTCTCTCTATAAATAGAATGAAGATATTTTTGTAATATTACACAAACCTCCCCTTATATTATGTTGGGTAGCAATTAAACCCAAACTATGTTTTATTGTTTATACAAAATTTCAATACAACCCCCTAAAATTTCAATTCATAAAATAAATATCGAAATCTACCCCCGTATATTTTTATTTATTTATTTATTATTATTATTATTTTTTTGAAATATTAAAACGCGGCTTAAATTTTATGTAGGTCAAAAGTCGGGGTCTTACAACTCTCCCCCCTTCAAAGAAATTTCGTCCCGAAATTTTTGCGTCAAACTAACAGAATTTAATTAACGTTTCGAGTCACACTGCAAGGTTATGCTAGATACAAAGTCCCATAACTGGAAGTCACCTTAGTTCATAGTCGTTAATTTTCACTCCAATCTCGTAATATTCTTCTTGCAAAAATGTCGACATGATAATTAGCGTCCGTCTTGATTGGTAACCCTCGTTACAGACAAGCAACGATTTCATATTTCTAATGTTTCCGCTGCGCTACTCTGATAAAATCAAAATCAGTAACAACACTATATGCTGAAAATATTTCTGTACATTGAGTCTATTTCATTCCGTCATAACTGGAACCTATCCATTTCATCCGACATTTTCCAGTCGTCCGTTGCAACAATATTTTACGTTCAACATTTGACTCAACAATAATCGCCACCAGTCTCATAAGCACAGATAGCTCAACTATCCTTAACCTCGATACCTACCTCAACTCTTTAATACTCATATCGATATCTTTCATAATACCTAAATATCACCAACTCACATAACTACAACTCAAATATATCAAACAGATAATCTATAAGAATTTCTTTCATGCCTCCACATTTTACCAAGTCCTTGATATGGTCACGTGCTTCAAGTTCGTTTCCACTTGCCTAACATGCTTCAAATATATATCCACGTATATATACGACTCAAAGGATATAGGTACGCCCTAGTCACAAAGAAATCGATACATTTTAATAATTACTAGCTACTAACTATAAAATATTATATCATGAATACATATCATCTCAAGGATATTTCAAATTCTCCTTGTCCCATGACATCTCAATAACTTCCAATTTCCAATAAAAATGTAGCTATATCGGGTTATTTCTAAATTTCACAAAAGTTTTGCTTTCCTATCTCAGTTCAGTCTATCAGACCGAAATTCTGTATTATTTTCATATAGAGATTTATGCGATACTACCACGATTGACGACAAGATAGTTATTAGTATAACCAGATTTTATTAACATTGCACAATCATCCCCCTTACCATAAACCTCCACTTGGGCAACTAAAGGAGTATGGAAAATTCAACCTGTATGTTCAAATAACTATCAACTTTTTAACACTACAGTTTCCCCCACGGACTGTTCATACACTGACGGCTTATTTCACTTTGATAACAATTATCATGCAGATCACAACACGGCGACAACACTTATGATTTCAGCATTGAAATTCCAACTTCCCAATTAACCGATTAATCAAATACCAAGAGAAATAAATCCTTCTCACTTTCAAAAGAATGATTATCTTAACTTAACTCGATTTACTGTTTATATTGAATTGATGCATCATGCATTTTAAACGATCCCATCAATATGCGTACTAACATACGCATCAGGAAAAAAAAATTCTTCGAGCTACTTTCCCCCTTTCCTTCTAGAATAGATCGAAGCTACGATAACCCACTTGAATATTATTACTCCCTCTTAACTTTAATAACAAACAAAACACCTAACTACAAATACTGCGATTTCCCATTTCCGTTCCAATCCATTAATAATACTTACGCAATCTCAATAGTTAAATCTTTCCAGAGCATTTCATATATTGTTTTATGCATCTCTCTTAAGACCTCTTTCGAAATTTGGCATTATCTATCCTACACACTTTATTTCCAATCATTATAACTTTGTCACGCTTGTAAGCTCTATAGTTAATTCCCCCTTACTTCGCTAAATCTTCTTAACTGGACATCTAACTTTTGCACTTCCACCCTAAAATCGATAAATATCACATTCATATTTATAGGCTCACAGAGAGTGGTCATCCGACCAACTGCCTGCGGAACTCATAAGGATCTCAACGCGACACATACATTAGTATGAACAACTTGAATATGCGCAACCACATTTTACCGATTTCCGTCTCACAACTTTTTTTTTTTTTAAACAATGATTGTTCAACGTCTCAAATTTAGATTTATTTCCTCTGACATTGCAAATATGACCAACTCTAGGGGTCAATGCATATCCCATGAATTTCATCATACAGGAAATGTTGCTAAAATGTGAAGGCAACAACAATTACTGTTACTCCAAAAATTTTCCAAATTTCGGTCATACTTGTTGGCCTTCTCCATACTTCATGAAACCGCAACTTCGACTCCCCCTGGGTTCACCTAAATGCTATGTCTCAAAATTTCTTATCCCATAATTACTACTCGATCCAACCCAAAACTCACATGTAATTGACTTTGACAACAAATATTTATTCTCGCAGCATTTACCACACAATCTAGGGATGTGCTGTATACTTTGTTTTACGCTTAACCAAATCGCCATTGTCACTACGTCACAGTCTCTAACCTCCAACTAGTAAAAAAAAAAAAAAATTGCCATCCAAACTTTCACAGTTGATTTTAAACAAACCATTCATTCTACCTGATAAAATACTAACACCGGATCTTCATGGAGAAAAACACCAGGTCAAACTTATTGTAACGACTCGGATTCCCAGGTTCGTCACACAACTTTTCCTATAGAGACTTCCTAAATTGAAACTACTCGCTCGAACTCCTAATATTTAGCAAATTCTTAAGTATGAAATTATTATTATTATTATTATTATTATTATTATTATTATTATTATTATTATTATTATTATTATTATTATTTTTATTTTTATTTTTTTTTGACAAAAGAATTATTAAATACAACCAAGCGAAAAATCAATCTTCTATTTTAAAATTTATCCGCACAATTACACAACAATGACCAACTTTAAAGTCCCATCTTTTCCACATTTTATCAATCCGATTGTATTTAACCAACTTAATGAGCCAGACGTTCACTTCTAAAAAAATTATCGAGCTCATTTCACAACAACCAAGATTACTAATCACGCTTACTAGTACTTCAACATTTCTCGGAACTATATAGGGAAAATCCCTAGCTACTACCATATTCACCGCCTAAACTGGTTCTGTCTGGTGCCTAACTCCTGCGTACTGTATTTTGATATCCGTTCTTTAACACTATTCTGACCTCCTAGACCCATTATCAAACTAAGTGGGGGTACTAATTACACCTTCCCAACAATACGCCCTTCGATTTCTTTAACTTTGTCTCTACCTCAAACAAACGAACTCTATTTGTGCGCACTTATTTTCATCCGAACTCAAATTCTCGACTATTTCCCACATACCATTTTCTATTACGCTTGCTATAACTACAAGTTTCATAAACTTTTGCTCTACTTTCCCGTTAGTCTAGAACATACTACCATCTCATCCCGGTTTTCTCATATCTTACTCCAATTAATACAACTTTCTTTTTAATATCATTATAAAATGCCAATAATATAGCCTAGAAGGCGATGTTATACTCATTTTCATATCTCTTCATATTCCAATTTAAATGTGTTTTGTTATATTATCTACTATTTTCAATAACGACATATTTGAACAACTTATCGAGTGCTACAAATCGTTATCTCATTGCCACCTAATACGCATATAATTGTTTCTCACTTAAAATCTCGCATCTAATTATTAGTACTCCCACAATAGCAATCCGCCTATGTTTACCACCAACAATCGCAACACCACTCATATCCACCAAGCACGATGCCAGTGTACTAACTCACAGAATAAAAGAACTAACACTCACATGCTGACCTCACCTATCAACATCCTATCTCATGTCCCCTACTGACTAATTAGACGACTGACACGTCCTCTTATCTCATGATTTCCTAGTGATACATCCCCTGACAAGTCTACAGAACCTATAACTTAGGCTCTGATACCAAAATTGTCACAACCCGTCTTAGACACCCGTCATCCCGAGACGGCCATCCCGAAATTTTTCCTAACTAAAAATATTTATCCATGAACCTTTTATAGGTTCTCCATTGACAGCTTCTCTAAATTGCCCATATGACTCCATCACATAGCTCTACCTAGTGCCAGTAGGGGACCGACTCCTAGCTGTTTCACCTGCGAGTATACTATCTTCTTAGTAAAAAAAACCATTTTCTACATAATAATAATAATACCTTCTAAATAATACAACATTTAAATGGATCAAGCGTAAATATATAAACACCACTCAACTGGAAAAATCTCTAGTATATAAGCAGTGAAAATAAAGCGATATAAATAAGTTTCATTCAGTATAAAATAAGACAATCACTACATATACAATAAATCACCAAATACTAAATTAAAACACCACCGGCTAGCCATAGTGATTGTTTAACCTCACGATCGGGAGTTGCAACGGTATCGTAACCATCCGTAGGATATGCCTTCCGAGCGGACCTAACTACGCAGATCACCGCTTATCGGACGTCTCTGGAGGCCAATAATATAAATCACCACGTAATATCAATCACCATAAATATCCATCTGCCGGACCATCCTCCGGACAGGACATCATAAACTATGGCATAGTCAACTCAATAATATCATCACTAATCACAAATAAATATCCATCTGCCGGACCACCCTCCGGACAGACCATAATATAAATCACCACCTCATTAATACCGTCAAAATCACCAACGTCCACCTTTTTTTTTTCTTTTCGCAAAACCAACTTTTAAAATCGAAATTCATATTTTTTTCACTTTTGATTGAAAACTGTCTAATTTTAATAGAACCATTTTCCCCCTCTCTATTTTTATGAAAACCAAATATTTTCTATCCTCTTTTAAAACCACCATATTTTAATGAAAATCCATTTCTGCTAACTCACCAAAACTCCAACGAAAATTATTAAATATCCTTCTTTTCTAAAACCAATACAATTCCCCAAAAATTCGTTTCACCAACTCATTCCAAAACCTGCTTGATCCATTATCATTTTAAAATCATACAGTGGAAGTAAACACAGATTTCATCATATGTATATATAAAAATAGTTTGGCAAGAGGACAGTACACTCACCTGATATTCTGCTTTTCAAAAGCTCATCCGACTAACCGCTGCTGAACTCTCGATAATTTTGAACCTATTTGTGACAGAACTTAAATTAATATTTTATGTGGAAATATCCTAACCATGCCATGAAATCCTAATTTCTGAAATTTTCCTGTTTCCCGTATTTTCTTTAGGAATATTTTCCTTTAGTTAATATCGTTCTATTACGTTTTACTATATATAAACTTTGTTCCCATAAACGATAACAATATTTTTTTTTTCGTCATTTCGACAACTTCGACTCTAGTAATTTAATTGACAAATCATGTAATTTTAACGAGAAACGTTACCCGCTCCCAATCGGTTGTCGACCTCAACACGAATTCCTTGATTTTTGCTTACTGCCGCCTAACGCCTAAGCGGACGATCCACCGCCTAGGCGAACGAGCTCCTTTACAGTTCTGAGTTACACACTGACGACCCACCGCCTAGGCCAGAAACTTCCACCTAGGCGAACTTTCTCTCATTCTGCACACTGATCTACCACCGCCTAGGCAAACTTTCCACCGCCTAAGCAGACACTCCTTCTCATTTCTATTATGTTTTGTCAATTTTCCAGCCGACCAGTCTCTCTCTCCTCACTAACTCCGGCAGTCACCACCACCAATTGCAACGATCACCCACACATACACACAAAAACACACATATACATCCAGCAGTTCACGCATGCACCAAGAACAACCGATTCGGAACACACACACATACACACACGTTCGATCAAATACACACACACACTGACGGCAGCACCAACCCGAACCAGAAAACACACGCACACACCTGCACGGCCAAACAAATGAAGAAATACACCCATACGCATGTACGCAGCACACACACATACACAACAACATCCATGACGGACGGATGGTGACGACCCGCTGCAGGCAAAATAGAGCATATACACACAACACACGCTGCCAAAAAATGGAACAACACACACATACACGACACATACCTCATCCCCCTAACAAAACCAGAGAAACCGGTACACACACACACACATACACAACAACAGCACCCCCTATCGGCGAACTAAACTACTGACCCAACCTCTCTCTCTCTTCCTTCTCTCCCTTTATTTTCGGCTCTCTTCTCTCTTCCCCGTTCCTTTTCTCTCTCTTCTTCGCGATCCTTCTTCCATCATTCTCCTGATATTTTTTTCTCTTTCTCTCTGTATATATATATGTGTGTGTGTGTGTGTGTGTGTGTGTGTGTGTGTGTGTGTGTGCATGTGTGTGTGTGTGTATGTATGCATGAGCTCACCGGTCGGACAAAGCCCATGCCACTCCCTTAACACTTCACCAACTCCCATTCTCTCTCTCTATAAATAGAATGAAGATATTTTTGTAATATTACATAAACCTTCCCTTATATTATGTTGGGTAGAAAGTAAACCCAAACTATGTTTTAATGTTTATACAAAATTTCAATACAACCCCCAAAAATTTCAATTCATAAAATAAATATCGAAATCTACCCCAATATATTTTTATTTATTTATTATTACTATTATTATTTTTTTTTGAAATATTAAAACGCGGCTTGAATTTTATGTAGGTCAAAAGTTGGGGTCTTACAGTAATAGTTTTATTTTATCCAAGTGACTTCAATTTCTTCCCCCTCGGGCTTTTACTCTCAAACTAGAGGGGACATGCTGCGCACACCCTGACAGGTCTTGTGTGCAGGTATTGACCTAAAGGCCAGGCCGAATAATGTCTCTCCAGCTCAGAGAAGTGTGGGATCAAGGTTCAGAAGTATTGGAGAGTCCAACTCCATTGAAGATGTTCTCCGGATCATTACCAACTCTCCATGTGTAAGCTAACCAGACCATACTGCTGGTGGAACCATTTTTTGACACCAACAGTTTGACGCCGTCTGTGGGAAGGTTACAAAAAGCTTCCTCAGATCATCGACTCCCTGCACAACTAAGTCTTGATGATCACAAGGTCTAGTCATACTGTATGACCGAGATATCAAAACACCACAGTGAATAGAAACCCTACCCAAGACATGTCCAGAGCTCCTAGACCGGATACTAGGGAAACAACCCACGTCCCAATTGAAGAAAAGAATGCCCCTCCTATGGCACAAACCAATCCGTTAGTTCTTTCCTCAGGTGACTTCATAGGCCAAGAGTCTGAGGCCGTTGATGCAGTAAGGATCGACAACTTGGAGCACCAAGTAGGTGAGTTCCAAAATTATTTCCAAATCCTCCTTTCCCGTCTGCCTCCAACCTCGGTGTAACGGAGACTAGATCTCCATACCGTAAGGGGAATAACCCCAGGAGTCCAAAGATTGAGTGATTCACTCTCAGGGACACGTGCCCCAGGCTCGACCTCGGCCTTATAACCGAGCAGTCAGGGAGAGGGATTTGGCCCCCCTTACTGCCGTAAGGACCTTATCTCAGCCGTCTCATGGACACTGATCAGAAGACAAACCAAAGTCGCCACCAGTTAGGGCGCCCATTCGCGTGGTCTGATTTGAACACCGGTCCCACAAGACTCGAGAGATGGATTCTCACTCTCTACAACCAACCAGGAGGCGCGAAGCCCAGGTAGCTACCAGCCACATCGCGGTACTACCCAGAGGGGATGCGACTATAGAGCGTCATATGGCTGACATGGAGGTTGTACTCAACCAGATCCAAGGAACTAGAGGTGCAGCCGAACTGCACGTTGAGGGTAAGATCTCATTTTGTTGATGAAATTGTGGGGGAGCTTGTGCCTTCAGATTCCTCAATCCCCTAGTGACCCAGTATGAGGGGACCACTGACCTCGTGGACCATCTTTCTATCTTCATATCCTTCATGGATATGCACACAGTCTCCGTGGAAGTAAGGTGTAAGTTATTCCCTTTCACTTTGACTGGTCCAGCCCGGACTTGGTTTAATGATCTTGCGCCCGCCTCAATATCAACCTATATCTAGCTTGAACAACTCTTTCACACCAGATTCAACCATTCTAGGCGTAGGCCCAAGACCGCAACATATATCTTCACCCTTAAGCCAGAATTTGGGTGATTATATGGATAGGTTTTGGAAGGAGTCTCTCTCTTGTGAAGGGGTCTCAGACGCCGTTGCCCTGAATGTCTTCGTTGATGGATTGAGGCATAGAAGGTTGTCATATGACCTATGCACACAACCAGCTCTGAGCCTCCGGGATGCCTTGGACCGGGGTACCAACTTCTACGAGGCTAATTTGCTTGACATGGTAAAGAGGGAAAGAGAGGGAATACAGAAGAAGAAGGGCCGAGCTGATCTCAAAGATCGCGATGACTTCATGCTGAGGGGCAGTTAGGACCTCTACCCGGGGACAGAAGACCCCATCTACCCCTAGGGCCTCGCCAGCAAGGGTTCATACCCTTGATGGCTTTGATCGCCACCCTTTTTGTCGAGAACTCTGACAAGGGAATCTTTCTGCCTACTCTCCCTCTAAGAAAGAAACTAATGGGCAGATCGATCAACAAGTATTGAGAGTTTTACCAAGACCGAGGCTATACCACCGAGGAGTGCTTCCAACTTAAGGCCCTAATTAAAAGGGGATACCTTGGGAACTACGTGCGTAGAACAAAAAGAGAACACCAGTTCGGGAGAGGTAATCATCGAGACGAGCACAGAGGTTCGCGGTGTAGGAGAAAAACTAGCTGACCTCCTCCCCGGACAACAACCTCTAGGATGATGATGACTAAAGGGTGGACGGAAAAATCAACGTCATCCATGGAAGACTTGGTTTCGGGGGTGAGACGTATTCTTCCTGGAAAAGGTATGAGCACAAGGCTAAGAGAAAGGCCGAGCAAGACGTGTACGAGGTGAGCGCGGTTGATGCCACCATGCACAAAGTCATCTTCTTTAGTGAGGTCAACCTCAAAGGAGTACATACCCCTCACGACGATGCCCTGGTTATATTAGCCTTGATCAATCACTTCAAGACAGGAAGGATCCTGGTCAATAGGGGCAGCTCTACTGACATCCAGTTCTCTCTTTCTTTCTTTCTTTCTCTCTCTCTCTATCTTTTTCCTCTATTTTTATTTATTTATTTCATTTTTTTTTGTATTTTCGAAAAATAAAATAAAATAAAAATAAAGTAAATTGTAAAATAAAATAATTAATTTTGCAGGGATGGTCACAATGTCATTACCTCTCTTTGTTATTCGAGTTTCACTTGACAAAAACTAAAGATCATGTCATTTTGATCTTCTTTTTTTTGAAATTTTTAAATCATTTTTTTTTAAAAAAATTATAACAAAATAGTGAAATTCAAAAACACCTCTTTGAAGGCATGATGGAAAAAGATAAAAATAGAATATGGATGAATTGCAACTGAACCCTAAAAGGGTTGCCTACGTATCTCGACAGTGTCAAGAATCAGGTCAGTCGTAGTTCATCATTTGTCCTAGATGAGGCAAGAAACAAAAACAAAAATAAAATGGCTCTCACGGAGAGGCAATGCAAAATATAAAAAGTTATTACGGAGAGGCAAATGCATAAATGGAAAAGTCATCATGGAGAGGCAAAATACGAAATAAGAGGTCATCATGGAGAGGTAGAATCTAACATGAAAATCTATCACTGAGAGACAAAATGCAACATAAAAAGCCATGATGGACAGACAAAATATAAAATAAAAGGCCATCACAGAGAGACAAGATGCAAAATGAAAAGACCATTACGGGAGGCAAATATGAAATAAAAAAGCCATCATGGAGAGATAAAATGTAAAATGAAAAGTCATCACAGAGAGAAAGAATGCAAATCAAAAGAAATCAAGGTGAGGAAAAATGCAAAATGAAAAGGCCATCACGAAAAAGCGAAATGCAACTGAAAAGCAAAATACAAAATGAAAAGACCATCACAGAAAGACAAAATACAACATAAAAATCCATCACAGAGAGGTAGAATAAAAAGGCCATCACGGAGAGGTGGAATGCAAAATGAGTAGCTATCACGGAGAGGCAAAATGCAAAATGAAAAGGCTATCATAGTGATGCAAAATAAAACATAAAAAGCAATCACAGAGAGACAAAATACAAAATGAAAAGGCCATCATGGAGAGGCAAATGCAAAATGAAAGGTCGTCACGGAGAGGCAAATGTAAAACGAAAGGAAATCACGGAAAGACAAAATGAAAAATGAAAAACCATCATGGAGAGGCAAAAATGAAAAATAAAAGGCTATCACGGAGAGATAAAATACAAAATAAAAGGTCATCACAGATAGACAAATACAAAAATGAAAGGCCATCATTGGGGAGGGGGGGCAAATACAGAATGAAAAACCATCACATAGAGGTAGAATGCAAAATGAAAATCCATTATGGAAAGGAAAAATACAAAATGAAAGGCAGTAATGGAGAGGCAAATGTGAAATAATGGCAAGAATAAAATGTGACACAGTCTGTGGCTGTGATTGCCAAGTTCAAATTCTCTAGATATATAAATGGGCAAACCCCAAATAATGTGTCCTAGCCTGGGACTGCGGTGAAATAAAGGACAAAAGGTATAAAATGTGCCCTAGCCATAGCTAGGGATGATATTGGAATGACCGAACCTTTACAAGTTGCCTATATACCTCAACATTATGTCGAGGATCAGATTTAGCGTAGTTCACTAGACGCTCCTTTCAGAGTAAGACAATAATACTTGAAGATACTCATCAAATGGCAAGGAAACAACTGACCCATGCAAGAATTATACACAGACAAACATTTACACTTTTTTATTTTTAACGAAGAAAACATTGGTCATCCTTAAGTGACCCATAAAATATTTTTTTTAAGGCTACCTCTGTAATTTGAGACCTTGCCCTCGCTTTGGGTTGAATAAAACTTTCTTTCACCTTATGAGAAGATTGAAAACATCAGTGTGTCTCTTACCTTCATGGTATAGATTTGACTTAAAAAATGGCAGCCCGGTGCTATAAAACTTTCGCTATGCGTGGGGTCCGGTACTACAAAGCTCCCGCTTAGCTTTGTCTTCCATTTTTATTTCCTCGGCTACCAAGATTAATCCTAATTCTTGGGTTTAGGGGTGTGTACGAGTCGGGTGTGGTAAAAATCTGGGTCACCCGACACCTTACCCGAACATGTTTGGCTGAGGAAAATACAAGCCTGATTTTTACTGAATGGTTACTGGAAATCGATATTGGGTGGGTATATAAGATCACATATAGGTTCATTTGGGTTCGGATAAAATAGAAATCAAAACCCTAATCGAAAATCAAATCAAAGACTATAATTGAAAATGAAATCAAAACTCTAATCGAAATAGAAATCAAAACCCTAATCCATACATAAATCAAAGATCAAAGATCAAAAAATAAAACATCAAATTGACAGAACGAATAGAAGTACCGTCTAAGTCTTTGACTACTAATTTCAAACATCGACTGGTCGGATTTGAAGAAGATGACGACGCAAATACGAAAAAGACGATACGAAGATGAAATGAGAAGGACGAAGATGAAGCAAAGACGACTAGACGTTGAGAACTTTGGAAATGAAAATGAAGTAAAGACGAAGCGAAGAGTTGAAGACGAACGAAGAGGAACTGAGGAAGAGCTCTGGAGTTTTTTACGATGGTTGTGAAGACAAATGAACAAAGAAAACCTAAAAAAAAAAAAGACTATTTAAACAAGAAAGGTTGGGCGGGTCGGATTTGTTTAGGTCATATTGAGAAAACCCGCTATCTGACCCTATACCCAAAATAATAAGTTTGTTAGACCCGCGTTTCGACCCGTTTTACCTCACATCTTATTTTTGTGGGTTGGGCTGGTTGGATTTGCACGGGTGGGTCGAGTATTTCGGTAATTTGCACACCCCTACTTGGGTTCTAAATCCTTATATGCTTTGTATTTCAATTAACTCCTGCAAACTGGATTAGTCGAAGTGTGCAAAAAATCTTAAAGCATATTTATTTATTCAATTATTCTGTTTCTACTTGGTATGATTTTCTATATTGATTTGATTTGAGTTTGACAAACATGATTTAGATAATAATCAAGATTTTCTCTAAAATTTGTATCACAATATGACCCCATCAACTAATAAGAAATCAAACCATTTTTCCACGATGAGACTTTCGAGTAATTGAAGAAAAATGTTGTGGAGTAATAAGTAATCAATGTAACGAGCTTTGGGCAGTGATTCTGATCTAGTTGGCCCAAGTCACTAGTTGTTGAAACACTCCTACGGCTTAATATTTTTTTTTTTGAGAAATATCTTTAATCCATCATATAAGACGAACAAAACTCTTGAACTCAAAAGATTTTTTGGGATAGTGGCTTTGCTTTGTGACAGATAGTCTAGCTGATGAGATAGGTCATTTGGGTAATAAATTTTTGGGTGATGGCTTTTCAAGAATGGCTTAGTTTTATGATGGCTTGCCTAACTGGTGAATTTTTGGGTGATGGTTTTCTGGGTGATGGCTGACGTACCCTAGATTTTGATAGCAGAGGAAATAGAGATTGGGAAGAATAGAAAAACAAAGTTTTCATTCATCCATCTTGAAATCCTTCAAATCATTTCATTTTTGAAAATGGTTTTCAAGTGCTTTTCTAGGCGTCAGTTTTAAAAACTTATTTGGGTTAGAATTTGAGTTAAAAACGGAGTTTCCACCTAGAATGGGTTAAATGGTGTACTAAGTCACCGGAATGTTTAGATTTTTTTTTTTGTTTTGAAATAGCCCATGTTTTGACTGGTAAAGGCCTTGTACCAGAGATTTCTTTAAGTTTGGGGGTTGATTATACTCAGGGAAGGTTTTACGCACCCCAAGACACTTGTATGAAGATGGTACCTTAGTCTAAATAAATATTCACATTTAAACAAAGTCCAAGAAGTTTTCTTTGGTTTCACTTAATAAAATAATTTCATTTTTTAAGTTTTTGTCATTTTTTATGTATTTTAAAGTAATGAAAAGCTGATAAAGGTTAACTATCTATCATGCAGCAACAAATAAAATAGATTGAATATGAAAATATTTTTATATTTTTTGATGCAATGAAAGTAAGTAAATTAAACTAAACTAAGCAGCAACAACCCAATGGAAGTATATAAGAATGAAAAACAAATATTTTGGTATTTTTTTAACGACCAAACCTTATAAATGTTGCCTGCATATCCCTGTTTTCACAGGAAATCAGGTCGACATGTAGTTCCAACATGCAAGATGTATGAAATGAAAATATTTTGTATTTTTTAATGACCGAACCTTATAAAGGTTTCCTACATATCTCGGTAACCACAGGGAATCAGGTCGGCATATAGTTCCAACATACAAGATACACGACTAATTTGTTTTGATGGGTGACCGAACCTGTACGTGGGTTGTCTACTTATCTTGGTGAGTAACCAAGGACCAAATCATCATGTAGTTCGTTTATGCAAAATGAAAATGATATGATTTTTATTATTAAAGGTGACTGACCCATAAGTCGGTTGCCTACATATCTTGGTGAATAACGAAGGAGACCATCACATAGTTCATTTATTGAAGTGATAACTGGTTTTAGTTGATTTTATTATTAAACAAGACATGAATCACATGATGATATGTGAATAATCTCTTTGATTTTGTTAAGAATACCTCAACCGAACTCATTTGTTTAAATCAGCTAGTGTTTGTTTTTGAGTTGTTAGTTAAAAAAAAGATAAAATATATATGCTAGTCCTACTTGTAACTAAGAAAGATGTAAAGGTTTCTGAAGAAGGTTCACACATATCCTCGAAGGAATAGAGGCCCTCCCTTTATCCCTTATTTTTAGCCATAAAGGTTAACGGTGTAGTGGTGTAGTATGTGTGTGTGTGTGAGTGAGTGTGTGTGTGTGTGTGTGTGTATATATATATATATACATATATATATGTATGTATGTATGTATATATAATAAGTGCCAGTCCACTAGCCTGAAGACTCAGTGCCAGGTTGTGATTTTAATGTTTAGCATAAAGTAAGTCAGCTATTAATAATATATGGTTAGATTAACAGTTAATAGAGTTCGGTTTGAAGTGTTTATGAAAGAATCGTAGAGATTATGGACAACTCATGGTGTGATAGAAGTTTAGTGTATAATCCTCACATGTTGTTAATATGTTCTCGGATATTTTTGGTCCTCATATGTTCTTAACATGTTGTCTTACATTCTTGATGTTCTTGACATGATCTTGAACAATTTTAATATGGTTTGATGAATATGACATAAATTTACCCCCTTTTTTTTTTTTTTTACTTAATTATGTATTATATATGCTATGTACATGCAATTGAAGTATAAATACTACATAATTATGCTATGTAAAAATAAAATTACTAAATTTAAGACAAGATTGAAGGATTTTCAAGAAACATATCTAGTTTAGGGGAGTGGTATTTCCCTAAATACAATACCTTCTTCTCCTTCTTGATCTTCTTGGTTGTGCTCGATTGGTTGCCGTCAACTCCTTAAATTCTTTCTCTAAGAACCTCAATAACTTTCTCCGGGGTAGTATTTCAATAGAATTTCGAGGTGTTTATTGAAGAAATTGGTTGGATACCCTAGAACCGAGAGCACTACCCATATTTAGAGAGAGAGTCTTGGTTCTAACTCTTGAAATTTTTGAAAATGAGCCCTTTATTTATAGGCTTGGCACCCTGCGCATTGGCTAATGCGTAGGGTAACCCAGCCTGCTCCTTAGAGGCTGTTTGGCTTAGGGGTCATCTCTTCTTGTCTTGATCTTGAATTGGTTTGAACGAATTTGCAAGATTCTGTAAGATTTTCAAAGATCTTTAAAAGATTTGGTAATAATTATATGACTAGGTTCAATGATTAGCAATCATAGCAAATCATTTGCAATCGTTAGTCATCATTAGCATATCTTTGACATGATTGATTGCACATGGGGCCATTAATGGCTTGATGTGACACTTCCGGTTTGGTTTAGGGGTTAAGTATATGTTAGTTTCATTATTTCAGTTTAGTTTCCATTAATGCATTCAAGGTGCTTTGAATCTAGTCGTGATGTGTCATTTGGAATTTAATGATTGATTGAGACACTTGATGTGATGGGGCTTGAATCGGTTGGATTTGGATCAAATTGACTTAGTTTGCCTTGTAACCAGTAGTTACATTTCGAGTGTTCTAGATGCCCTAAGATATTTTGCTCAAAATATCTAGGTTCTTTGGATGTAGCCCATCCATGTCATCCCAAGCATTAAATGCTTGATGGAATGAGAATTTAACGCTCATTAAATGTCTTGCTTAGGTGGAGAACCGAATCGATTTAGTTTCTATAACGGTTAGTTACTTCTTAAGTAACTTTGTTTTTTTTTCTTAGATATTTTGTAGGCAATTTCTAGAAAGATTCCTTTAGGCTTTTAATGTTTATTTTGATGAGCCATTATTGCTTGGTCGGGCCCTTGGTTGGATGGGTGTACGACGAGGATTTCATCGCTCGCGTAATGACTACTCGCAAGTGTACGAGGTCTAGTTTTAATATAGTGATTGTGAGATCGGATATCGTTTCACTGAGAACACGTGCAATTTAGTTGAATATTGTGATTGACATAGTCTCATATTATCCCGATTTTTTTTCCAGAATTGTTTGTATTCTATTTAATCTACTAAGATAAATGACAACTATTAGGTTAGTTCTAATTACACTAATTACTTAGGTATTGATTTATTTCACATAATACATATTTGACTTCATTTAGTTAGCTATAACAGTGTTTATCTATTCTGACAATCTTTGTATCTACAACTCATCCGCTACATCTCCCGAGTGTAAGACAGGGGATTACATGAGTTAATGTCAACAAAGAAGTCCCCCTCAATGCCTTAATGACCCTAGGTCGCGTGAGTCTTGAGCTAACGTCATGGATTGCACACGTTCTAACACCCTCCTGGGTCGTTAGAACGTCACGTTGTGTTTTACCCTAGTCCGAATCCGGGGTTACCTCTCTCGAGTATCAAAACCCGTATTCTCAGTTTATCAATATAAGCATAATATTAAGAATAACAGTAAACACAATCGGAGATGTAACATCCGCTACATCTCCTCCACATTTGTGCTTGGTTCGTCATGTTGAAACTCATGACTTACCCCCAGCTCGTTTTCCATTGGCTTACTCACATCCACTTCTCTTCCGCTCCTCAACTGAATCATCTTGCATTCTCTAGGGTTGGTTTCCGTATTGCTTGGAAACTTCCCTTTTTGTTGCTCTTGGATAGATCTAGCAAGTTGCACAATTTGATTTTCAAGAGATTTCACCGTGGCATTGGTGTTTGTATAGGTTATCAATCAAGTCAAGCCGTATTTCATGCTTGTTCAGCCGGTTGTACGTCTCACGCATAATAGTCAGAGTCTCCTTCATAAATGAACCCAATACTTCATCCAAATTTGATTTTGGATTATGCATCGGGGGTTGTTGCAATTGACAGTTGGGTTGCATCGGATATCCTTGATTTTGGTTTCCATATCCAGGAGGTGGCCACAAAGAATTCTGATTATTCGCATAAGAAAAATTCTCATGGTTGCGAAGTCCAGGATTGTAATGAGTTGGAATGTTTATAGCGGGCCTAAAAGTATAGGCTCGATTGTTCAAAAAGTGGCATTCCTCAAACTCATTATCAAATTCAGTTTGAGAACAACTTGCAACATTCTCCTCTCCATGACTTGACAAAACACCTTTAGTAGACAAGACGACCAATTGCTCTGAGAACTTGGACACTTGGGCCGATAAAGTTGCGATCTGGTTAGATTCTTGAACAGAAACGACCCTTCTTCCCGTGTTCCTCTCATTCCGCCATTGATAATTATTGGCCGCCATTTCTTCTAACAATGCATTAGCTTCAGTTGGGGTTTTAGATAACAACGATCATTCTGAGGCAATGAGAATAGAAATAACCGCAAACGGATAACATCCTCAGCAACTCCATTTATCTTCATAGTATCACATATCTCTAGAAAAGTGGCTAAATGGACATTGGGATCCTCGTGAAGATTCCAGCCATATTGGTTTGGTTGAACCATGTTGATCAAGGTGGACTTCAACTCGAAATTGTTCGCCTGGATTGGTTGCCTCCGGATGCCGGAGAAGTTCTCCAACAACAATGGTCGACAATAATCCCTAAGGACTCTTTGTGGGCGCTCTAGTTCTGGAGGCTGGAATGCTTGCGGCTCCGGTGGTTGCGGGACATTTTCACCTCCACCGGCCATAGTAGTAGATTGCTCTTCTTTCTTTTGACGTATTCTTTTACTACGCCGCATACACTACTCAGTTCAAACAAATAAATCAAATAAACAAATGAATTGAATGAAATTAAAAGCAAAAGAATTATCGTGATTAATATTCAACTACTTGGTCACAATATCAACTCAAATTAAAAACACCGTGTCCCCACCAACAGCGCCAAAAACTTGTACGATGGGCATTTCATCGCTCGCGTAATGACTACTCGCAAGTGTACGAGATCTAGTTTTAATATAGTGATCGTGAGATAGGATATCGTTCCACTGGGAACACATGTAATTTAGTTAAATATTGTGATTGACATAGTCTCATATTATCCCAATTTTGTTTTAACAATTATTTGTATTCTATTTAATCTACTAAGATAAATGACAACTATTAGGTTAGTTCTAATTACACTAATTACTTAGGTAATGATTTCTTTCACATAATACATATTTGACTTCATTTAGTTAGCTATAACAGTGTTTATCTATTCTGACAATCTTTGTATCTACAACTCATCCGCTACATCTCCCGAGTGTAAGACAGGGGATTACATGAGTTAATGTCAACAAAGAAGTCCCCCTCAATGCCTTAATGACCCTAGGTCGCGTGAGTCTTGAGCTAACGTCATGGATTGCACACGTTCTAACACCCTCCCGGGTCGTTAGAACGTCACGTTGTGTTTTACCCTAGTCCGAATCCGGGGTTACCTCTCTCGAGTATCAAAACCCGTATTCTCAGTTTATCAATATAAGCATAATATTAAGAATAACAGTAAACACAATCGGATTTAGATAAACATCCATTAAAGTAACATTGATTCATTCAACTAGCATTTACATGATTTCAACAACACCTAAGTAACATTTAACTAATACTACATGATCTTAGTCATATACCATACAAAACAAGGGTGATTCAACATCATTAGATATGGAGAAGTAATTACAAAGATAAAAACAAGAGAAGAATGATCAAATCTGAAAGTGAAACGATCCACTGTCGCTAATGATCAATCCGCAAATGATTCCTCTTTGCCCAAATGATGAACCTCCTCCTTGATCTCTCAAAGATAGCTTAAGAACTCTATATTAGGGTTAGGGATGCTGAACAATCTTTAAAAGACATGGGAGAGTGGTATTTATAGGCCTAAGGTTTCAAAAATATCTAAAAATATATTTTCCTCCATGTAGAGCTCACCGCCGCGGCGGTGAGTAAGTCAGTTTAACTTTTGCCACAACGGTGGGATTTCTCACCGCGGCGGTGGAACAGTTCCAAAACTCTCTGATCTTTTGCCACCACGGCGGTGGGCTTTGCTCAATTTTAACACACTTTGCACTCTCATTACCACAGCGGTGGCTTCCTCGCCGCGGCGGTGGCTCTTGTGATATTGAAACTTTGTTTCTTCATTATTTCTTTACCATTTTCCTACCGTTTTCACTTGTTTATCGCTTATTTGCGTCCCTATACCTGAATTATATGAAAACTAACAAAAACACAAAATTAAATATAATTAATTCACGCGAAAACTATCAAATCTGGCTAAGAAGTAGATAGGTATTTTCTACCTATCAAATACCCCCAAACTTGGAATTTTGCTAGTTCTCGAACAAAATACTAAAACTAAACTAAACAAACTAACTGAAAATGAAAAACTTAAAACACGAAAGAAGTAAATGCATGAAAGTATAAAGTTCAATCGAAATGACCAATTTGATCCTCCCTAAATCTGATCAAGTTCGGGAAATAATCCATACCAAGTGGTGTTCTAGAATTTCAACGATAAATGTCAATAAAAACCATTCTAGATCCATTTAAAGTGTGTGTGTGAGAACTCAAATGCATAATTACGCACATACCGGATTTGATTATTCAATTATTAAGTTTATAACGTATACCGTTTAAGGATTCAAGAAAGCCATACGCTTGATTGGAGTTTACTATCCCCTAATGTAGGCTCGGATATTCGCAGAGATCAATAGGGATTGGTTTTCCTTTGGAGAATGACCGAGTATCATTGGAATTGAAAATAGATAATCGGTTTAAGTGATCTTTACCTGCGGTAAAATCGCTTGTCGCTATCATCTCTCATAACCCCCGCATATTTAAAGTACAACTCCGAATGAGAATTAAAGACCCTTGTATTTACTTGTCGAAAGAAACGAGAATAAAAACTATATTCACATAGTTGTGTTTTTTTTTTCTTTTTTTTCTTTTTTTTTTTTAACACATTCCTAAATTAATTCGAATTATTATAGTTTTAGGAGTGTGCAAAAAGAAGTTATAGAAACACACTCCCAAACTTATTCGAATTTATAAAATTTTAGGAATATACAAAAAGAAATGGTAGAAACACACCCCCAAACTTATTTTAGGAGCGTGTGAACAAAAATACTAAAATGACAAGTGAATATACTAATATCGAGTCAATAAAAATTCAACCGAAACCCCACCGCTCACTTGATTTTACTCAATTGGAAAATTAGGCTTAGCGACATTGGTTTAGGAAAAATTTAAATGAAAAGAGTATTTGAACGTTTTTAGAATCGATTACGTTATTGGTTTTGACAGGGGAAACAAAGGATGAAATTTTTCAGGTTTAGCTACAACGGTTTAAGCGAAAAAAATAACGGCCTAAATCATGTCTCTAGAATTACCTTACCTAGGATTTCGCCTCAAGTTTTTCCCAAATCAAGCTTTAGATTCCTCATTTTTGTCATGAACTTCATATTGAATAATAAGCGTCTAATTATTCAGATTATTATACATTGAGCCCGAATGTCGTGCGGTTTTAGGATCAAGATAATTTTTACCCAATCAACATGTTAAGCACACAAAACACACATGGAAGGCATTACCCCCGACCTCAATATGCAATTAGGGGATAATTCTCATCATCGGGACTTGGCCCAAATGAACTCAACAACTAAACATGTAAATACAACTTCAAACATACACATTTATAAACTAAAATCTAATACTAACATTTAACTAGTCTAAAAATACTCCAAATGTAAAAACAAAAATTATACTAAACTAAACTAGAAATTAAAAACTAAACATACATTAAAACATAAAATTAACATACATAAATACAATTTTGTACATCAAATTTTTTTTTTTGCATTTTGTTAAAAAAAATAAAAAATAAAATAGTTCATCATTCTTCTAAAAAAACACAAAAAATAGATGAACACCCTCAAACTAAGACATGGCAGTGTCCACACTATCTAGCAGCGAACCTAATAACTGAATATAGCATGTGAAAATAGAAAACGGGATTCAGACACATACCTAGGAGATAAGATGAAAGAGTCTTACCTTCTACTGTTCACTTGGGGAAGGATCATCACTACCACTTTCATGCCAGAAAGAAAACTGTGGTGGTTGCAAAAGGTGTGGCGGCACCTGCGACATATTCGGAAATGTATGCATCTCGATGCTGAGGCCCTCGCAAATGAGTCGGTTGACTTGATCTTGATAGCACCCGACTTGATCCTAGTATGTCCATAGCTTGTATTGCCTTTGTTGAAGATCTCAGAGTTCTTGGTAAACTCTCTTCTCGTCAAATATGGCCCGTCCGGGTGCCTCGGGTGCCACAAGAATTGGGGCCTCAGACGACCCTGCCTCGTCTCCCGCATGCTCAGCTTCTTCTTCCGCTCCTCCTGATATCTAGCCTTGAGCGCTCCCCTTCGACATCCTTGCAATAATGGCCGTATTGAGGGCATTGATAGGGTACAATGGGCTATTGCCCTGGAGCTCCACCCTCGAGTGCCTGAATAACTCCGTAAGTAGGTTTGGAAAGAGGAGGCCTCATTTGGTTGTTCCCACGGTATGCAGAATTGAAGCATGTATATGAAATCCAACGTTGATCGGTTTGTCCCATAGAATAAAATGTAAAATAATGGCCCGCTCCTTTGATAGGTCTGACAGGTGAAAGGTTGGGATCAGGCTGCTACAAATGAAGTGGTGCCATATCTTCGGCACCGGCTTTAGGAACTTGGAAGGGAATATGGCCTGAACCAGCCCGTAATGGTCCATTCGACATTGCCCATTGTTAAGTCCCGGATCATGTCTTTCATACTTCGTTGGTACCTAGAATAAGGCTCTTCAAAATGCGGCAGCAGTCCCAATCCCAATAGCTCATTAAACTTTTCAGGAGTAAAAAGAATAATTTTTCCCCGGACCCTTATCTGGTTATGTTGAGCTTCAGTGAGGTTGGAGTAGAACTCCCGGACCGCGGAGACCTCACCAAAGGAAGGAGATTTGCAAAAGGACTCCCATCTTTGGCTTTGAATGACATTGCGAAATTCCTCCGAGAGACTCTAGATTGGCTCGAATCCCCGTTGTTTTATGCATGGCCTTTTGAACTCATGCTTTTCAAAGTGCTCCTCGGCTGCTTTTGAAATGAAACAGGTTGAATCGAAGTCAGGAATTGACCCCAAACCTTCACCGTGTGCCCTTTCGGCGCAACCTTTTTCGGCATGGTTCCCTCAGAGACATATCAAAAAAATTTGCTAGATTTAACGTCCTTAGCTGGACGTTTATGAATTCCGGCTTTAGCCTTCAACGAGGGAGGTGTTTTTCACAACTCATTCTTCATCTTTGAAGTAGTGCTTGATCCACTCCCTGTTGACTCGGAAAGTTCGTTCGTCTTCACCTTCCAACTCGATAGAGCCGAATGGATAAATATGCTTGATCCGGAATCGTCCAAACCACCGGGACTTCAACTTTCCGAGAAAGAGTCCCAGCCTTGAATTAAACAACAGAACTTGCTGGCCCAGACTGAACTCCCTTCTAACTATCATTTTATCATGCCACCTCTTCGTTTTATCCTTGTACAGCTTGGCATTCTCATAAGCCTCGTGTCAGAATTCTTCCATTTCATTCAATTGGAGGAGACGTTGCGCACCAGAGGCCTTGAAGTCAAAGTTGAGTTTCTTTATTGCCCAGAATGCACGATGTTCCAATTCAACGGGTAAATAACACGCTTTCCTAAACACTAATCGATACGGCGACATGCCGATTGATGTCTTAAAAGCCGTGCGGTATGCCCATAAAGCATCATCAAGCTTCACCGCCTAATCTTTGCGATTTGTATGAACTATTTTCTCCAGAATTAGCTTGATTTCTCGGTTAGAAATTTTAGCTTGGCCATTTGTCTGTGGGTGATATGGTAGTGCCACCTTATGCCTAACCCCATACTTTGCCAGCAAAGCATTAAGCATTTTGTTACAGAAGTGGGTTCCCTCATCACTGATCAAGGCTCGAGGTGTCCCAAACCATGTCATGACATTTTGTTGAAAGAACTTTAAGACTACTTTGGCATTGTTGGTAGGTGTCGCCACGGCCTCGACCTATTTGGACACATAATCCACCGCTAATAAAATATACTCCTTGCCAAACGACGACAGAAATGGCCCCATGAAATCAATACCCCACACATCAAATAACTCAAGCTCAAGAATAGACGTCAATGACAATTCATGCCTTCTCGATATGTTACCTACCATTTGGCATCTATCACAAGTTTTTACATACTTGTATGAATCTTTAAACAAAGAAGGCCAATAAAAACCTGATTAAAGCACTTTTGATGCTGTCCGAGTCACATCAAAATGGCCGCCACAAAGTGATGAATGGCAATGATATAGAATACTAGCCATCTCCTTTTTCGGAACACATCTCCGGATAACCTGATCAACATATTTCTTAAATAGAAACGACTCATCCCATAAATAATACTTTGAATCAAAAAGGAATTTCTTCATTTGGGCTCTTGTCAAATCTGGTGGTGACACATTACATGCAAGAAAGTTCACAATGTCTGCAAACCACGGAAGTTCATTTTCAACTGAGAATAGCTGTTCGTCAGGGAACACCTCCGTGATGCTAGACTCCTCACCGATGTCTTCTTGAATCAACCTTGACAAATGGTCGACAACAACATTCTCACTCTTTTTTTTTATCTCTTATTTCAGCATCGAACTCTTGTAATAAAATAATCCACCTTATCAATCTCGGCTTGGCGTCTTTCTTTGCAAACAAGTACCGAATAGCCGTGTGATCCGTGTAGACGATCACTTTTGATCCAATGATATACGACCGAAACTTATCACAAGCAAAAACAACAACTAGCATTTCTTTATACGTCGTAGTATAATTCTCTTGGGCATTATTCAATGTCTTACTTGCATAATAGATGGATCGGAAGATCTTCTCCTTCTGTTAGCCTAACACCACACCAACGGCATAGTTGCTCGCATCGCACATAATCTCAAATGGCACCTCCCAGTCCGGAGCGACCATTATTGGAGCCGTGGTCAACTTCTCCTTTATTGCCTTGAAAGCTTCCATGCAAGCCTCATTGAATTCAAATGAAATATCCTCTCAAATAGGTGACATAACGGCTTCACTGTCTTCGAGAAGTCTTTGATAAAGCGCCGGTAAAAGCCGACATGCCCCAAGAAACTTCAAACTCCTTTCACATTAATCGGTGGCGAAAGCTTCTCAATTGTTTCAATCTTTGCTCGGTCCACCTCAAGCCCCTTGGAAGAGACTCAATGACCTAAAATGATCCCCACTTTAACCATAAAGTGACACTTCTCCCAATTGAGAACTAAATTCTACTCCTCACATCGGTCAAGAACATGTGCCAAATTGTATAGACAATGATCAAAAGACGACCCGAAGACTGAAAAGTCATCCATGAATATTTCCATTTTCTCTTCCACCATATCCAAAAATATTGCCATCATACACCATTGAAAAGTTGCCGGTGCATTGCAAAGGCCGAATGACATACGTCTATAGGCGAACGTCCCATACGGGCACGTAAAAGTAGTATTTTCTTGGTCCTCCGGTGCAATGGCTATTTGATTGTAACCTGAATAGCCATCAAGAAAACAATAGTAATCATATCTGGCAAATCGATCGAGCATTTGGTCAATGAAAGGAAGAGAAAAATGATCCTTCTTCGTCGCCTTATTCAATCTTCTATAATCAATGCACACACGCCATCCCATGATGGTCTGTGTAGGAATAAGGTCATCTTTATCATTCTTCACCACCGTCATACCTCATTTCTTGGGCACCACTTGCACCGGGCTAACTCACTCGCTATCGGATATAGCCTATATAATTCCCACATTCAAGAGTTTCAATACCTCCGCTCTCACTACTTCTTTCATTGCCAGATTTAGCCGCCTTTGATGCTCAATGGAGGGTTTGAATGAATCCTCCATCAAAATCTTATGCATGCAAATAGAAGGGCTAATTCCTTTTATATTCGAGATAGACCAAGCGAAAGCGGATCGATGCCGCTTCAAAATTCTCAGCAACTTACTATCCTCTTCTTCTATCAAAGATGATGAAATTATAACTGGATTAGTTGAATTCTCTCCCAAAAAGATATACCGAAGATGTTCCGGTAATTGCTTGAGTATTAATCCACCGTGAGGCGGATTTGATTATTCGGGAGAGTTTACAACTTCTTCAATCACCGCTACATGAATAGGATCCTCTACGTCTTCAGATTGAGCATCCAAAGTCAGCACCTAGTCCACAACTTCTTGTTCCGTGGTAGAGCCTTCCTGACCAAGATCCCCCATAAATAAGGAATTTGTGAGAGTATGCTCTAATGAATCCGTCTCCACATTTGCGAGAAAGAATTCCCTCATGCAAGAGTCCACAATATCGACTCGATTGCATTTAGGAAATTCATCCAAAAAGTTCATTGTTTTAAAAATGTTGAACTTTATCTCTTCATCATTCACCCTTAATGTCAGATTTCCATTATATACATCGATTAAGGCCTTTCCCGTTGCAAGGAAAGGTCTTCATAGAATGATCGGGATTTCTTTATCTTTTTCCATTTCTAGCACAACGAAATCTACTAGAAAGATGAATTTGTCAACCTTCACCAATACATCCTCAATGATGCCTTTAGGATAGATTAACAAACGATTCTCCATTTGGAGAGTAATCGTTATCGGCTTTGCACTCCCAAGTCCCCACTTACGATAAACGAAAGAAGGCATCAAATTAATACTAGCCCCAAGATCACAAAGAGCCTTATCAAATTGAGATTTTCCGATAGTAGACGGAATTGTGAAACTACCCTGATCCTTCAATTTGGTAGGCAACTTCCTTTGTAGTATTGCTCTACATTCCTCCGTTAGTTTTACCATTTCGTACTCCTCCAACTTTCTCTTATTTGTTATGATATCTTTTAAAAACTTGTCATAGTTGAGCATTTGCTCCAGTGCATCCGCAAAGGAATGTTGATATGAATTTTCTTGAAGATTTCAAGAAATTTTTCAAATTGTGAATCCAACTTCCTCTTTTGGAATTTTTGAGGATATGGCAACGGTATAGCTAGAAATGGTGGATTTTCAGAAAATGTTACTCGTCCTGGCATCACCCTTTCATCTTTTCTTCTCTCCTCGACTTTCTCTTGTTTATTCTCCTCATGCATGTCTCCCATTTTGTCTTCATTCGGATTCTCATTTCTTTCATTGATTTTCTCTTCAACTTTCTCCTCCACATTTGTGCTTGGTTCGTCATGTTGAAACTCATGACTTACCCCCAGCTCGTTTTCCATTGGCTTACTCACATCCACTTCTCTTCCGCTCCTCAACTGAATCATCTTGCATTCTCTAGGGTTGGTTTCCGTATTGCTTGGAAACTTCCCTTTTTGTTGCTCTTGGATAGATCTAGCAAGTTGCACAATTTGATTTTCAAGAGATTTCACCGTGGCATTGGTGTTTGTATAGGTTGTATCAATCAAGTCAAGCCGTATTTCATGCTTGTTCAGCCGGTTGTACGTCTCACGCATAATAGTCAGAGTCTCCTTCATAAATGAACCCAATACTTCATCCAAATTTGATTTTGGATTATGCATCGGGGGTTGTTGCAATTGACAGTTGGGTTGCATCGGATATCCTTGATTTTGGTTTCCATATCCAGGAGGTGGCCACAAAGAATTCTGATTATTCGCATAAGAAAAATTCTCATGGTTGCGAAGTCCAGGATTGTAATGAGTTGGAATGTTTATAGCGGGCCTAAAAGTATAGGCTCGATTGTTCAAAAAGTGGCATTCCTCAAACTCATTATCAAATTCAGTTTGAGAACAACTTGCAACATTCTCCTCTCCATGACTTGACAAAACACCTTTAGTAGACAAGACGACCAATTGCTCTGAGAACTTGGACACTTGGGCCGATAAAGTTGCGATCTGGTCAGATTCTTGAACAGAAACGACCCTTCTTCCCGTGTTCCTCTCATTCCGCCATTGATAATTATTGGCCGCCATTTCTTCTAACAATGCATTAGCTTCAGTTGGGGTTTTAGATAACAACGATCATTCTGAGGCAATGAGAATAGAAATAACCGCAAACGGATAACATCCTCAGCAACTCCATTTATCTTCATAGTATCACATATCTCTAGAAAAGTGGCTAAATGGACATTGGGATCCTCGTGAAGATTCCAGCCATATTGGTTTGGTTGAACCATGTTGATCAAGGTGGACTTCAACTCGAAATTGTTCACCTGGATTGGTTGCCTCCGGATGCCGGAGAAGTTCTCCAACAACAATGGTCGACAATAATCCCTAAGGACTCTTTGTGGGCGCTCTAGTTCTGGAGGCTGGAATGCTTGCGGCTCCGGTGGTTGCGGGACATTTTCACCTCCACCGGCCATAGTAGTAGATTGCTCTTCTTTCTTTTGACGTATTCTTTTACTACGCCGCATACACTACTCAGTTCAAACAAATAAATCAAATAAACAAATGAATTGAATGAAATTAAAAGCAAAAGAATTATCGTGATTAATATTCAACTACTTGGTCACAATATCAACTCAAATTAAAAACACCGTGTCCCCACCAACAGCGCCAAAAACTTGTACGATGGGCATTTCATCGCTCGCGTAATGACTACTCGCAAGTGTACGAGATCTAGTTTTAATATAGTGATCGTGAGATAGGATATCGTTCCACTGGGAACACATGTAATTTAGTTAAATATTGTGATTGACATAGTCTCATATTATCCCAATTTTGTTTTAACAATTATTTGTATTCTATTTAATCTACTAAGATAAATGACAACTATTAGGTTAGTTCTAATTACACTAATTACTTAGGTAATGATTTCTTTCACATAATACATATTTGACTTCATTTAGTTAGCTATAACAGTGTTTATCTATTCTGACAATCTTTGTATCTACAACTCATCCGCTACATCTCCCGAGTGTAAGACAGGGGATTACATGAGTTAATGTCAACAAAGAAGTCCCCCTCAATGCCTTAATGACCCTAGGTCGCGTGAGTCTTGAGCTAACGTCATGGATTGCACACGTTCTAACACCCTCCCGGGTCGTTAGAACGTCACGTTGTGTTTTACCCTAGTCCGAATCCGGGGTTACCTCTCTCGAGTATCAAAACCCGTATTCTCAGTTTATCAATATAAGCATAATATTAAGAATAACAGTAAACACAATCGGATTTAGATAAACATCCATTAAAGTAACATTGATTCATTCAACTAGCATTTACATGATTTCAACAACACCTAAGTAACATTTAACTAATACTACATGATCTTAGTCATATACCATACAAAACAAGGGTGATTCAACATCATTAGATATGGAGAAGTAATTACAAAGATAAAAACAAGAGAAGAATGATCAAATCTGAAAGTGAAACGATCCACTGTCGCTAATGATCAATCCGCAAATGATTCCTCTTTGCCCAAATGATGAACCTCCTCCTTGATCTCTCAAAGATAGCTTAAGAACTCTATATTAGGGTTAGGGATGCTGAACAATCTTTAAAAGACATGGGAGAGTGGTATTTATAGGCCTAAGGTTTCAAAAATATCTAAAAATATATTTTCCTCCATGTAGAGCTCACCGCCGCGGCGGTGAGTAAGTCAGTTTAACTTTTGCCACAACGGTGGGATTTCTCACCGCGGCGGTGGAACAGTTCCAAAACTCTCTGATCTTTTGCCACCACGGCGGTGGGCTTTGCTCAATTTTAACACTCTTTACACTCTCACCACTATGACGGTGGCTCTTGTGATCTTGAAACTTTGTTTCTTCATCATTTGTTTTACCATTTTTCCACCGTTTCGTTCGTTTATCACTTATTTGCGTCCCTATACCTGAATTATATAAAAACTAACAAAAACACAAAATTAAATATAACTAATTCACTCGAAAACTATCAAATCCGGCTAAGAAGTAGATAGGTATTTTCTACCTATCATTGGTCTTTGATTGTTAATCAAATGACTTCGGTTTGGTCGATTTCGAACCGAGTCTTAATCCTTAGTTACTTTGGTAACTTGGATATGTCATGGCCCTTTTATGCCTTGATCAAGGTCTTCTGGATTGTTTCTTAATTGTACTTGATGTAACATGAACAAATGAAACAATATTTTTGGTGTTAAACAGACGAAATCAGTGATAGTAAATTTTTCAAGGTCAAAGTAGGTAACAAAAGGTACTTGGTGAAATATCCTATAATTGAAGGGTAGTAATTAATTTATATTCATATTAAAGGTGATTTGATGAAAATCAACCTTTAATAATTTCAATTTAGACCCCCCCTTTAATTTTAATATTTTCGAGGTTGACCCGAAACTTTTACTTAACTGAATTCAGTCCGATTTAACAGTTTTATGTTTTCTTATGTTTTTCGTTTTTTTTTTGAGTTATCTAGTGCGATCTAATATAGAAATTCATTCATTTTAAACCTTAGTTTAATGTTTATCTGAACTTGTTTTTTCAATTTGACACTGACTGAGCGGGATAAAATGCGGTGTTTGCAGTGGCTTTGCTTTACGGATTGCCCAACCATTGGATATTTCATTTTGAATAATGAGTTTTTGATTAATGGCTTCGCTTTGTGATGGATTGCCTAGATGATGGAATTTAGGTAGTGGGTGAAGTTTGAGAATTTGTATCAAAAGATTTCTAAGGTATTCTGACACTTATTTTCATTTCTTTAGCTAAGGTAAGTCATCTTGTTTCATTTCCTCTTAGATAAAAGTCTCTTTTAATATCAAAATCATATTCATCATGCTCAAATTCAATCTCAACACATAGATCACACACAGATAGTTTTGAAATATTTTGAAAAATAAGCATTAAATATTTTAGACATAGCCTAGCGGTAGCGCGTAAAATACGCCGCTACTTTCACTCGCAAGTATACGAGATCACAAGTTTTAATATAGTGGATCTTTGAAGATCGGATATCGTTCCCACAAAGAAAAGTGTGAATAATTGAATTGAATACCGCAATTGACGTAGTCTCGTGTTATTCTGACGACGGAAAGCATGAATTGAAATTAAACTAAGCTAAATTACAATTATTGGGTTAATTCTAACTAAGTTGATTAATTAGGGATTGATTTCGTTCACTTAATACATGTTTGATTTCGTTAGGTTAATAATAACGGAGTTTAGGTATCCGACAATCTCGGTTCGTAAACTCCTCCGCCACCTCTTCCAAGTGTAAGACGAGGGAATACATGACTTCGAGTCGATGCCGAGGTCCCCCTCGATGTATTAACGACTCTAGGTCGTGTGAGTCTTGACCCAACGTCATCGATTGCATACTAACTAACGCCTTCCCGGGTCGTTAGGTCGTAACGATGTGTTTACCCTAGCCCGAATCCAGGGTTACCTCTCCCGAGTGTCAAACCCTAGATTTTCAAGTCTAATCCTAATACCATTACTAGCGTATTAAGATCATCATCAAATGATAAACACAATCGGACTTAAAACAACAACCGTTAAAGAAACGTATATTAAACTAAACGAGTATTTACACAACTACACCTTCCCCTAACTAATCTTTATATTTACACTAACATGTTCTTAGCCAATACAACATAAATCAAGAGGAGATCATCATTACCAACTATAAATATTAAATACAAAGATGGAAACAAAGGAAGAAAATCCAAATCTCAAAGTGGAGTAGTCCACTTTTGCCAAAGAACGATTCTCCCGAGCTTCCTCTTCTCGCTTTGATGAATTTCCTCTTCTGGCTCATCAAGGATTGGCCAAGACCACTCTTTACAACTAATCTAATCTATTTCCTAAACTAATCTAATCTAACTAAGGTGGAAGAGAGCTCCCAAGAACAACCGGAGCCTCATCTCACGTCTAAGGGGTTCTAACCTCTTTAGCAATTGGGGGAGAAAGGGGTTTTATAGGCAAGGTTTGGAAATATCTTCAAAATATCTGAAATCAGATATTTCTGTGCAGAGTGTCACCGCTCAGGCGGTGGCTTTAAGTCGGTTAAAGTCTGTCGGTGATTTCGCCTAAGCGGTGGCTGCTAACAAGATATTCTGTTGTTTTCTCGCCTAGGCGGTGGTTTTCTCGCCTAGGCGGTGGTTGAGCCCTTCAGCACTCCAACATTCTGCCTCTTTTCCGCTTAGGCGGTGGTCTCACCGAAATCCTGTTTTACACATTTTTTTCACCGTTTCTCCACCGTTTTCACTTGTTTCTCACCCTTTGAGGTCCTTTCCCTGTTCTACACTAAAACACACTAAAACACAATTAAATATAACTAAAATTCTTGAGAACTAACAAATCTGGTTTAGATATAGATAGGTTTTTCACACCTATCAATACCCCCAAACTTAGAATTTGGCTAGTTCTCGAGACAAACACATAACACTAAACTAAACTAACTAACAAAAAAAATTGAAAAATTACACTAACAGAAAAGAAGTATATGCACGTAAATATAGAGTTCAATCGAAATGACCAATTTGTTCCTCCCTCAACATCCCTAAATCGGATCAAGTTCGGGAAGTAACCTACACCAAGTGGTGTTCTAGAATTTCAACGATCAATATCAGTAAAAACCATTCTAGATCTATTTGAAGTGTGTGTGTGAGAACTCAAATGCATAACTAGTCAAATACCAGATTCGATTATTCAATTGTTAAGCTCATAATTTAAACCGTTGAAGGATTCAGGAAAACCATAAGCTTGATTAGAGTCTACTATCCACTAATGTAGGCTTGGATATTCACGGAAATCAATAGGACTTGGTTTGGCTTTGGAGAATGACCACGGGTATCACTGGAATAAAAATAGCAAATTGGTTTAATCGATCGATACCCGAGGTAAAATCGCTTGTCGCTATCCTCTCTCATGACCCCACATTTAAAGTACAACTCTGAATAAGAAATGAAGATCCTGGTATTCACTTGTCGAAAGAGAAGAAAATGAAAACTATATTTACATATTCTTTTTTTAACAACATATTCCTAAATTAAGTCGAATAATTACAGTTTTAGGAGAGTGCAAAAAAAAAAATTAGAGAAACACACCCCCAAACTTATTCGAATTTGTAAAATTTTAGGAATATGTAAAAAGAAATGATAGAAACACACCCCTAAACTTATTTTAGGAGCGTGCAAAAAGAAATACAAAAGTGACAAGTGAATACACTAATACCGAATCAATAAAACTTTATCAGAAACCTGACCGCTCATTTGATATTACTCAATTTTGAAAATTAGGCTTAGCGAATTTGGTTTAAGAAAAATTTAAATGAAAAGAGTATTTGAATGTTTTCAGAATTGATTACGTTCTCTGCTTCAATAGGGGAAATAAGGAATGAAAATTTTCAGGTTAGCTACAACGGATCAAGCGAAAAATTGACTGCCTAAATCATGTCTTCGGAATTACCTTACCTAGGATTCCGCCTCAAGTTTTCCCCAAATCAAGTACTAGTTTCCTCATTTTATATGATGAACTTAATATCGAATAATCAACGTCTAATCGTTCAGATAATTATACTTTGAGTTCAAATGTCGTGCAATTTTCGGATCGAGATAATTTTTACCCAATCGACATGTTAAGCACACAAAACACACAAAGAAGGTAGTACCCCCAACCTCAATATGCAATTTGGGAATAATTCTCATCATCGGGTCTTGGCCCAAATGAACTCATATCTAAGCATCCAAACACAACTTTATACATACACAATACTAAACTAATTCTAATACTAACATTAATTTAATACTAAACATGCAAAAACAAAAATTAAACTAACTAAACTTAAAAATTTAAAAACTAAAAACATACATAAATAAATAAAAGTCTGTACAACAAAAATTTTCATTTTGTTCAAAAATAATAATAACTGTTCATCCTTTTCTACAAAAAGTCAAAATGGATGAACATCCACTAAACTATCATCCAATCCCTACCACTCAGGCCTGAACACGGTAGTGTTCCAATAGCAGTGAACCCAATAAACATATAGCATGCTTGCACAAAAAATGGGTTGAACACATACCTAGGGAATAAGATTTATTCTCTACTGTTTACCTGAAGACGAATCATCACCATCATCACTTTGAGAAGGAGAATGTGGTCTCTAGAGTAGATGTGGTGGCACAGATGGCATCGGTGGGTAATCGTCCATCTCAAGGCCGAGGCCCTCCCAAATCTTCCGTTGGACTTGATCTTGTTGCCTTGAAAATTGGTCCAGGAAAGAGGCAATCTCGTATTGATTCTGGAGGACCATCTGAAGCTTCCTCTTTTGGGAGTTTTCATCTCGGGCTCCAGAAGGTCCAGCCGTATCGTCTGGTTGCTCTTTCCCTTCCTCCGGCTCAGGCTTGGGTGCCTCTTGCACCCCATTCTTCCACAACCGATTTATCGCTGACAGCGTAAGTGGAGCGATAGGTTCACACTAGCTTCCCCCGGATACAGTCACATCAGCTAATCTGAATATATGGGTCAATAGTGACGGAAATGGGAGCCCACCCTTTACCATTTTCAAAGCATGAAAAATTGATGAATAGATCAGAAATCCAACATTTATGGGTTGTCCGGTCTGGATTTTATAGATCAAATGTCCTTTGAGACGTCCGACAAATGTGATGTCGGCAAGAGGCTTCCACAGATGAAGTTGTGCCAGATTTTTGAAACCTGCTTGAGGCATCTCACTGAAAATGTAGCGACGTTCGACCCCTAATGTTTCCACTTTACCAGGCTAGATATGATCTTTTGGATGACCCTTTGTAAAGAAGGTTCTTGGCTTTCAAGTGACTCCGGTGCTGAAAGCCCAAAGAGATGGTTTATGAAGTCAGAGCTGAAGATAATGGGTTGGTTCTGGACCCTTGCTAGATCGTCGATGGCCTCGGTAGAATTTTCATAGAACTCTTTGACCAAAGCGATTTCGCCTGGGGGTGGCGATTTGCAGAATTACTCCCAGTAGCAGCTTTGGATTTCATTCCGAAATTCCTCCGGGAGCTCCTCGATCGGACCGAATCCCCGTTGACGTATGCAAGCACGATGCTTTTCGTGTTCTTTGAAATGTTTCGCCGCTTGTTTTGACACAAAGCGGGTGGCATCAAAGTCAACGTCGGTCGGCGCCCTTGGGTTTGAACCCGACCCTTCTCCTTTGGACATCTTCTTAGCTGTTCTTTTCACCATTTCCTACAATCACAATCACAAAAACCCCATACAACCTCATCATATATGAACATTTGAAAAACATAAACCTCCCTAATCACCTTGTCATGAACACATACATCCCAAAATGAATACCCATTTGAATTTTTCAAATAATTTTAACAAATGTAACATCCTATATTAGTTCACACACTTAACCAATCCAATTAAACATGTGTATCATCAAGAATCAAACCAAAAACCCATTGAACTTCGAAATCGGGAAACTAGGGTTTAAGGTTTTTGGGCAAAATTTCACAATCCATTGATTTCTTTGATAAATTCATGCAAACCAACCAATAATTTCAACAACTAAACTAAATGTAATGTAAAAGAAACTTACTTGTTGAAAACTAACGGTCCAATCAATAGAAATTGAAGAAATCGCACCTTTCACGCGAAACCCTTGATGTTCGGAAATAGAGGTTGAAATCCGATTCTTGGAGGTTGAATCGTGATGGGAATGACCACTTTTGGTAATGGACGGATGATTTTAGAGATTTGGAACGGTTTGGGAGTGAAGTTTTAGAGAGAAGGTGGAGGATTTGGGGAGGGAACCTTGCGTTTTTAATTTTTGAGCGACGGGCTGTTTTTAACAGCAGAAGGTTCACCGCTTGAGCGGTGGAACTGTTTTCTCTAAAATCAAACTTTCGGACGAAATTCCTCTTAGGCGGTGGTTTTTACGCCTAAGCGAAATTACACCAGTGTGCAAACGTTTTGTTCTGCTGTTAATCCGCCTAGGCGGTGGGTTTTCTGCCTAAGCGGTGGAGCATATTTTGAAAATTTGGTGCATCCTGTATTTTTACTGCCTGAGCGGTGCTTAACCACTAGGGCGGTGGGCCGTTTTCACCCACTCTGTATTTTTACCGCCTAAACGGTGGTTTACCGCTTGGGCGGTGGGCCTGAAACTCCTACTTTTGTGTTTTTCTGAAATTTTCAAAATACGGCTCTACCCCGTACATTTTCACTTTGCTTGTTTAACGTGTTTAAATTTGAAATACCTTCCCAAACTTCCATACTCCTAAATTCACTGCCGAACACATTCCGAAGCGATGCCGGCTTCCAAAAAGAATAAATAATCAAATAAATAGTAGCAAAAACCGGGTAATTTGATACCCTAAGTTTCATTTCAAAAGAATAACGCTTGAGTTACCGTCCCCAGCTGGACTTTTGTGTCACTAAGTATTTTTCACCAAAATTCCCCATAGACAAGGAATTTGGGCTCAAATCCTTAGTCGGATCAAGATCATGGCTTTGAAGTCGGCTTCTCCTCTCAGTCCTTATCATTTTCAACAAGCTCCATCTCGGGATTGAGATTTAGCCTTCTTTATCGTTTCTCGCACCGCTTGATCTCATTAACACGATGAAATAAAAATAAAAATTAAAAACTAAACAAAAATAAATGTCATGATTAACACTCGACTACTTAGTCGCAATATCAACTAAAAAAGAATTCAACTAATCTCACGTCTACAACGCCAAAACTTGGTGTGCTGACGGAACTAGGATACGATACATTTGCTTTTCCTATATAAAACTTAAGTTCTGAGCCGATACCGCGTTTCTTTTGCAATATTCAATTAAAATTCAAATAAAATTCAAATTATTCCCCGGCAACGGCGCCAAAAACTTGGTAGCGCATAAAATACGCCACTACTTTCACTCGCAAGTATACGAGGTCAAAAGTTTTAATATAGTGGATCTTTGAAGATCGGATATCGTTCCCACAAAGAAAAGTGTGAATAATTGAATTGAATACCGCAATTGACGTAGTCTCGTGTTATTTTGACGACGAAAAACGTGAATTGAAATTAAACTAAGCTAAATTACAATTAGTGGGTTAATTCTAACTAAGTTGATTAATTAGGGATTGATTTCGTTCACTTAATACACGTTTGATTTCGTTAGGTTAACAATAACGGAGTTTAGGTATCTGACAATCTCGGTTCGTAACCTCCTCCGCCACCTCTTCCGAGTGTAAGACGAAGGAATACATGACTTCGAGTCGACGCCGAGGTCCCCCTCGATGTCTTAACAACTCTAGGTCGCGTGAGTCTTGACCCAACGTCATCGATTGCATACTAACTAACGCCCTCCCGGGTCGTTAAGTCGTAACGATGTGTTTACCCTAGTCCGAATCCAGGGTTACCTCTCCCGAGTGTCAAACCCTAGATTCTCAAGTCCAATCCTAATACCGTTACTAGCATATTAAGATCGTCATCAAATGATAAATACAATCGGACTTAAAACAACAACCGTTAAAGAAACGTATATTAAACCAAACAAGTATTTACACAACTACACCTTCCCCTAACTAATCTCTATATTTACACTAACATGTTCTTAACCAATACAACATAAATCAAGAGGAGATCATCATTACCAACTATAAATATTAAATACAAAGATGGAAACAAAGGAAGAAAAGCCAAATCTCAAAGTGGAGTAGTCCACTTTCGCCAAAGAACGATCCTCCCGAGCTTCCTCTTCTCGCTTTGATGAATTTCCTCTTCTGGCTCTTCAAGGATTGGCCAAGACTACTCTTTACAACTAATCTAATCTACTTCCTAAACTAATCTAATCTAACTAAGGTGGAAGAGAGCTCCCAAGAACAACCGGAGCCTCCTCTCACGTCTAAGGGGTTCTAACCTCTTTAGCAATTGGGGGAGAAAGGGGTTTTATAGGCAAGGTTTGGAAATATCTTCAAAATATCTGAAATCAGATATTTCTGTGCAGAGTATCACCGCTCGGGCGGTGGCTTTAAGTCGATTAAAGTCTGTCGGTGATTTCGCCTAAGCGGTGGTTTTTTCACTTAGGCGGTGGCTGTTAGCAAGATATTCTGTTGTTTTCTCGCCTAAGCGGTGGTTTTCTCACCTAGGCGGTGGTTGAGCCCTTCAGTACTCCAGCATTTTGCCTTTTTTCCGCCTAAGCGGTGTAACTTCCGCTTAGGCGGTGGTCTTCATTTACCGAAACCATGTTTTATACATTTTCTTCACCGTTTCTCCACCGTTTTCACTTGTTTCTCGCCCTTTAAGGTCATTTCCCGGTTCTACACTAAAACACACTAAAATACAATTAAATATAACTAAAATGCTTGAGAACTAACAAATCTGGTTTAGATATAGATAGGTTTTTCACACCTATCACCTAGGTAACACAGTAGCATTTATTAAAAGGTTCAAGCCATCTACTAAGCAAGTCCTCTACCATCTAAAAGGCCAACTAGAGGGAGAGGCGGATTTTAGATTTTTTCTAATTTTATTGAAATTCATCTTAATAGACCAAGTTTACAAGTGGTACCCTTAGGTTAGGCTTTGGCTCGTAATGGGAAGGTGTCTTCCAATAAAGCTTAAGAGTGTTATGGTTTCAGTCTAGGGTGGATTCAACTGAAATTTCCTCCATTGGTTGGTGAATTTTTTTGGAAGATAAGGTAATAAGGGTTTATAGTCATTTGGATGGGACGATATCATAAGATAGGTGATGGGAAGATTTGGATTACGAAAACACGGGTAATTCCCGGTATTGGGGGTAGGTTATAGTTTTGATTTTGGTGAAACCGCATGGGTACAACTTGATTTAGGGGGTATGGGCCAATGTGATTTTCATTTGGGAGGGAAGTCGTAAATTTTTTTTTGGTAGCTTTTTTTTCTCTCTCTCTCCCACATTTTTTTTTTTTTTTTCCTTCTTTCACGATTCACTTTTGGATGACCAAATTTCTTCAAATTATGTACAAAAGAAACAAATCATCATCATGACTCATACTTATTTACAAAATAAAAGGAAAACATAACAAAATAAAATATAACATTTGAATTTAGACTATTTGGACTTAATTGATATTTAAGGCTCGACTCTCTAACTATCCCTAGTGGAGTCGCTAGCTGATGCGCTCCGATTTTTCAAAAGAAAAAGAATATGAAATAATAATGGCGTAAAGATAAGAGTTTTTTTAAAAGCGTCGATTTTCTCAAAAAAATATTTAGGTAATTTAGAAATAAAGAGTCTTCACCTAACATTGAGTTTAAATGGTGTGCTAGATCACTGAAGTTTTGGAAAACAATATAAAAGGCCAGAGTAAAATTGACTCCAAAAATCCAGTCAAACCAAATATTTATTTAAAAAGTACGGAAGTCGGTTACGCTCCAGGAAGGTGTTAGGCACCCCGAGACGCCCGTCTGAAAATGGTACTTTATATCTAATTAAGTCCAATTAGTCTAAGTCCTAATATTTTATTTTATTTTGAAAATCTTTTTCTTCTTATGAAATCTTTTTGGTATTTTTTAAATTAAGATGAGATAAATTTTTGATATTTTTGGAATGTTCTCCCAATATGACCTCTTATCAAATATTAAGGGATTTAACAAGGATGGTCCCCAGGGGATTTTTTTTATGTATGTTTTTGATGTTCTTTAATTTAAAAGGGAAAATCACTCTAAATATTTTCTAAGTGATGTAAAAGTCAATATGCAAAACGACGTGAAATATTACATTATTTTCTATATATATGCAATGTCACAAAATGCTTATATTCCTAATTTGCCCAATTAATTTAAAGAAGTTCCGATTTGACATTCCCTTAAATTCTATGAAAATGAAAAATCAAAGAAATATTATGGAAATGAGTTTTGTCAAAATTAATTCCTCCAAGACTTAAGTGGGATCCAACGGAACGACTTACTGGAGAAAACGATTTACTAAACCGATTGTTTCTAAATCTATTTTATTTGGGAAATCAAATCGTTGGTATAAAAATATTTTCTTCAATATATTGAATCGTTGAATTCACCCCAAGGCTTGTAAGAATTAATTCTTATAAAACAATTTATTATTATTATTATTATTATTATTATTATTATTATTATTTTTTTTTTTTTTTTTTTTTTTTTAAATTTAAGTATAGCAACAACTTAAATAATAATAATAATAATTATTATAATAATAATAATATAGTTAAAAAAAAAAAAAGGTATCCTCATCTCACACTCGAATGTTAAGCTTAAAAGGAAAGTCCCGTCCCCGGCGTTTTCATCGAATCATCGGATGATTCTAATGGAACTAAACTTGCAGGAATTTAAATTGCGAGAATGAAAAAAATTAAGGGAGAAGAATCATACTTGCCCTAGCAAATATCCTCGACGTACGGGGTTTTATTCTCTTGAAAACGGCTTCCCGAATGGGTTTTCATTGAGAATTGCTTCTTAGGAGGATTTCTCTCTAAATACTGCAGTATCCTTGAAGGGTTTCTCGCTAAATTTTTGTATCTATAAACTAGGAGGAGAATGGTCTTATTTATAGAGAGAGATGGAGAATGAAAAAATCCTAAAAAACTAGTTTTGGCCTCCTACCCTAACTATAGTTTGATTAGGAAAGGGAAAAAAAAACTATTTAGGAAACATTCTAGAAGTCTTTTCTATTTATTTATTCTTTTTTGTTCGGCCTAATTCCAAATTCCACTTTCTTTTATTTTTCTTTTCCCGTAGGGCCCTCCTGCCACACATACTCTCTTTTCTTTCTCTCTCTTCCTCCCATCTCTCTCTCTCTCATGCTGTTCTTTCTTTCTCTCTTCCTCCTCATCTTTCTCTCTCTCTCCCCTTTTTCTTTTTTCATTTTTTGTTCTCCCTTTTTATTTATTTTTTTATACTGTTTTTTTCTTCTTTTTCTTTCATTTTTTTTTTGTATTTCAAAAATAAAATAAAAATAAAGTAAATTATAAAATAAAATTATTAATTTTGTGTGGACGGTCAAAATACCGTGTCTACACATACAAACACCCCAAATTCTACAAAAAACATTACACATAAACCCTAAATCTCACATTTTGCCAAATTCTACACAATTCAAGACAAATTAGAGACATGTAAACCAAATTACATAATTAATAATGAACTAAAAAAAAAAAAAAAAAGGCACTATTTCATATAACCCCGAATTTCCACAAAAACATTACACAAAAAACCTAAATCTCACGTTTTACCAAATTCAACACAATTCAAGACAAATTAGAGACATGTAAACCAAATTACATAATTAATAATGAACTAAAAAAAAAAAAGGCACTATTTCATATAACCCCGAATTTCCACAAAAACATTACACAAAAAACCTAAATCTCACGTTTTACCAAATTCAACACAATTCAAGACAATTTGGAAATATGTGTACATAATATTATCATAATAGCACACTACCCTAATGTTGCAACCGTTTAATCGCGCATCATAAATTTAAGAAAATGAAGAAGTTTCAAAAGCAAAACCTTGTTTCAGGAAATTACCTAAAACAAGATTGAATACTTACAATAGGAGTGATCGATAAGCATGTGAAGATCTACAATTTGTGGCGGTAATGGAAGTGCGTTAGGGTAGCATTGATAAAAAAAAGCAAAAGAAGAAGGAGATGAAGGGAAATGGAAGAAGACAATAGCGTCTTCTGTGATTTGATCACTAGTTATAAGATGAAGAAAATGCTATCACACATAGTGTTTTCACTTAAGTGAAAACGCTATTCGGAATAGCATCTTTAAAAGAGATGCTATTTACGATAGTACTTTTAACCACAATACACTTAGTCATTTTTAGGAGTTCGTATCTTTTTGCTAGGTGAATACACTGCCCAAAACATCGTTTTCATTCTTAAGGATGTTATTTAGGATAACGTGTACTTGCATAGCATTTTCTGCAAGTGTGGTACTTGAGAAAATAAGTCCCCAAGTCCCTAAACAAGGAATTAGGCAAACTCCTCATTTAAGAAGAAAAAAAAACTCAGAAAAGACACCATAAATGGAATAGTAACTAGGGATGGCTGAAAAAATCGAACTGACGGGTAACCGAGAGAAACCGAACCGAATAATTTGGTTTTGAAACTGACTACATGGTTTGGTTATAGTTTTGGTTTTAAAATTAGCAACCAAAGTGGTTTTAATTTCGGGATAGTAACCATGAAACCGATCTGCGAAATTGAACCATGAAACTGAATCAAGAAACGAATATTTCAGATATATTTTTATGATATATATACTTTCACTCTTTTATATATTTACAATTTAACCATTAATATATATATATACACACACACACACACAGGCATAACCCATGCCTGAAGGCACGGGTAAAGAAAACCCCCCCCTAAAAAAACTGATATAACCTCCTCTATTTATACAACATTTTACAACTGTTTTATTAAAAATCAACAATAATTAACATTTAAATACCAATATCCAATAACACAGATATTCGACTATTAAAATAATACAACTACCAATCAAAATCTCATTAGTATTTATTTATAGAGAATATTTTTTTGTCTTACAAGTGGTACATAAGTAACAATTGAACATCAATAATCAATTATACAACAATAATAGCAAACAATCGAGTCCCACATTTGTTTACTTTGGCCATGAATAACAAATAACAATTAAACAACAGTGAAAAATTAAAATCGATCACAAAGAAACAATACTCCATCACAACACCTAGTGCAACTAAAACTTACCGATATTGCTCCGACTGCGATTAAGTGATTAATTGTATGGCATGAAGCCATCGTGGAGACGTAATAATAAAATAACAACAACTGATTAATTTGACCCATTCCCCTTCAAGCTAAATTGTGATTGCTGAGAATATGGAATGAAAAATTGAAATATATAAAACTAATTCAAATGAAATTTTAAACAAAAAAAAAATAAAATGATGATGATTGAACTAGCCTTCTTCAGACAGTGTGTTTAAATTCGCCAAATGGATCTAACCTATTAAAATACTAAATAACAAACAATTTTTTGCTATATCAGTGAATAAAAACAATAAACAAATTTTTCTATATTGGTGAATAGTAGGTGTTCAAAAACCTAATGAACCCGCTGGGACGAACAATTACCGCCCAAAATGTCCCGCCCCAAAATAACTCAAATGGAATCATGATTCGCATATTGTTTAAGTCATATTTCGTCTATAATGAACAATTCAATTCAATCCAATCAAGTTAGCATTTAAGAATTAAGAAAACAAAAACTTAATCAATCAAGATAAGAAGATAGATGTGATAGAGAGCAAATGTTTTTTCGTTTGACAAAATAGTGAGAATTAGTAACAGTTCATATGGAAACGAAAAATATTTGCACAATGAACACGAAGAAGAACATGAAGCGAAGGAATACTACCAGCCCAATATTTCGATGCTACTGTTGTTGCATCGTTGGCTGAGTCTGATGCTGCGGCATCATCAGCTGAGTTTGCAATTGATCCTGTCTATGGTAGTCACAAATCTTATCTGCACACATCTCGCTTAGCTAAGGTTCAATCGATTGTAAAGGGTAGCCCGGTACTACAAACTTCCGCTATGCGCGGGGTCAGGTGAAACAAAAAAAAAATAAACGAATTCATCATCATTTAAATCACACAAAACTATAGTGAGATGCGTAGAACAAACTAACTCAACAACATTAGAGAATGTATCGGTGGCTCTATTAGAAACAACATGATCAGTTCAAATCAAAAGAAATAATCACCGAAATTCGAATTTCAAACACGATTCATCGAAAAACAACTCAACTAAGGTTCAATCGATAATTGAGAGAACAAAACGTGGTAATGCTTTCGATTACTCTCAATTTCAAAAGCAGTTAAACAGATGATGATCAAAAACATGAAAAATTAAGAAAGGAATCAAAGATACCATTCGGCAATAGAGAATAGGGCATTGGAATGGAAGGGCATCTGAAAATAATGTCGTCGCCATTGCTTGCTCACTCTCAGCTCATTGTTCGCCTTCGGGAGGTTTGCACGCAGAAAACATCAGTGTTTTTTCTATCCCTCCCGTCACTTCTTCCAACAGAATATCAAACAAATATTATGCCTAAATTGGGTAAGTCCAAGAGAAAATAGCTTAAATTCAGCATTAAAATGTAATCCTCCATAACTAACTATTTTTCTTTTTAAACTCATCTATAAATTTTGAGTGTATAGAGACAATTGTTTGAGGTAGCGTTTGTTTGGCGTTTCTGTTCCAAGAGTTCTATTTTTTCTTTTTTTGGAAGAAGAGAAAATAGAAATCCAGAAACGATTACATTTCAGAACTCATATATTTTTATTCCAAAACGAAACCCAATTTTTTTTTGGTTTCCACATAACCTTTTTTGTTCCCAAAAGAAATTAAGAAAACAGAAATCTAAGAACAAAAAACACTAAACGAACGTGACTATGAAAGCAACCACCAAAAATAGAATACACAATTGTTTAGTGGCGTTTGTTTAGTGTTTCTCTTCCCGGATTTTAGCTTTTGTTCCTCAAAAAACATGAAACAAAAACAGATTAGTAAGATTAGAATAAAAACCCATTTCTTTCTTGTTTCCATGCCCAAAAAAACAAAAAAAGAAAAGAAATATGAGAATAAAGAACACTAAGCAAATGTGACCTTACAACTACGAAATTTGAGAAATTCACATTCGAGTTAACATTAAGCAAATGTGATTGGAAACAAAAGAAAGTGAGTGTATTATCATCTTACCTGTTATTGAAATCGGAGATAACTTGAAATCAATAGTGTTAATGTTATGTACTCATATTTTTAGAACAAAACCACTGCTACCGATGGAAGGCTTTCTAGTGCTAATTGTGTTTCCTTTCCCCAGATTCGAATGGGTAAGAACAAAAATATTTATCACCACTATGACCACAACAAATATTTATCACCACCACCACAATAAATATTTACTGTCACCCCTATCAACACATCATCAGAGTTCTCCTCACTAAAAAACAAATTATTTTCCTCCCCCTCCCCAAAAAACAAATCGTTTTATGAAATTATCTATTTAGAAAAATAAAATAAAATTGTTTTATGTAAAACCTACAAATCACACCCAATGAATCCAACAGACAAAAAATAGATATATGTTGACTGAAAGTCAAGTAAAGAAGAAAACTACCTCTCCCGGTATGATGTATCAGAAACAACTCCATTGTAAAGCAGTTTATCGAATTGACCGTGCCTTAAAAGTACAGGGTCAATGAGATCCAGCCTGTTGCTAGCTTGAATTATGAATAAATCTTCCATTAACCCAAAAAAGGGAAAAATCATTAAACAGTAAAAGTTAACTATTTTAAAGATAATAGAATTAACTGACCTGTGTAGAGTCGTTCAGGCCATCTATCTCTGCCAGCATCTAGGACAGAAAATTCTTCACAAATCACAGATCTGGGAGGGAATAAGAGAAAAAGAACCCTAAACGTTCATATCTAAAACCCAAATTCGAAAATCCCAAAAAAAAGAAAAAAGAAAAAAGAAAAAGAATATAAATAAAAGGGGTTGTTTCACAATGTACCCTAGCCTAGTATAGTTAAAGGGGAGGGAAAGACCATGCAATTTCGAAATGAGAAATGAAGACAAAAATTTGCTACCATGTAAGCCTGTTAAAAAACTTGAAGGGGGAAGAACAGGCACACAGAGGGTTGATGGGAGAGAAGGGGGGTAGCATATTTACCCTATTAAAAAGAAACAAAATTGTTACTTATCAGTTATTACGTGATCAGACAAACCAAAGACGATATAATCCCAATACATATAACTAAAGCACTCATTGCAGCATGCATCTGGCTAAGCCCACCATTGCTCTTATAAACCCCTAATGGAACATAACATAAGTCAGAATATTCTTAGCATTGCAAAAATATATGATACTAAAATTTTCCTGAGCAACAAAAAAAGATATAGCCAGGTTGAACTTTTCAAGCTGCTCAAGTATTCCATCTTGAGATTATGTAGAGGCAACCACAATATTTTAAGCTACAATTATGTATGTGTCCATGAAACTTAAAACAGAGTCTCTATAAATAACTCCAATCCCACTATATGACCACATTTCAACAATGTCTAACAGAATAAAAGTACAGAAACTCACTCTTTGCCGGCAGAACTCTGGGGGGGAGCTCCAAAAGTGGACTTAACTCCAAAGCAACAAAATCTCTCTCAAAAGTTATAAAGCCCCAATCAGAACAACCAATTCCAAACTCTGCAAATAACCGACACCAACACTAAATAAATCATATCACCACTCCACAATTAGCTACAGAACAATAAATTCCACATGTGACAAAGTACACAGAAACCCAAATAGGAATAAGGGCGGAATTTTTTATTTTTTATTTTTTTTTTGTTTTTTTTTGGATCGAAGCACTTCGATGTGAAAGTCAATTTGGAAAACGAAACCTAAAATCGCATACCTGGAAAACCCCCAGCAAATCTATCGGCTTTCTCGATCAACTCTTCTACTGGAAGAGAAGCTATGGAAGCATCCTTGTCCTGACCAAGTAAAGAAGCAGAAGGATACATATTCCCGCCTATTCCAAGTCTACCGTGTGTCTCCTTTGTGATGGCAAGTTGATCACCTACACATTTGTATACCATTCAAGTAAGAGGTCAGACAATATAACTTTGACTAATTATCATTTTTCCACAAAAAAATGAATGATCCAATTACCAGTAATAATCTTCACATTTACACCAAGATTAAGGGCTTCTCTTATCGTCTCTGCACCGTCATGTCTAGGAGGATCAAACAAGGGCTGTAGTCCAATAAATTGCCATGGACCACCAAAACTTTCTTTTGATTTCTCAAGCACTTCCTGCATTAATAAAATGGAAGAAAAAAATAGAAGTTTAAAAATAAGGCTCATACGCATTAAAAACCAACACATAAAAATCATTAACTTATCCCTAGTTTTTTTCGTCAACAATTGGTAACAGTTGAGGTAGCAAAATTAATTTCTTGGCTTTGATTATTCTAATCTATATCCATATATAACTGCCTGATTAATACATGACAATTAGACTGATCCGATACAGGTTTTACGTATTTCCTCAGATCAAGTAATGAAATCCTTGTCTATTTTGATTTTTCAAAACTTTCAAAGCACACTCCTAAATGGAAGTATATTTCAAACAAAATGAATCAAAGGGAAACCGAAAGAAATCTAGTTCCTACCCCTTCTACCAAAATCTGAGAAAATTCACACAAGTAAATTCATGTTGCTCACTTTATTTCACTCACATAGGCAATAGATCAAATACTTGAAATGAATAGAAGTACTCCCATTCAAATCAAAGCTTTAATAACATAACATCATCACAATCTCAAAATTCGATTAGGAGAATTAAGCGCTTCAGAAAACAAAAAACACAAATTCATGCAAGTATCAAAATATAGATCGAAACCCTAATCGCCGAAGCCAGAGTAATTGATTAAAAATTAAATAGAAAAAAAATAAAAATAAAAAAAGAAGGAAGAACTTTCAATGAAATCCCTCCAATTTGAAAGCCAAATTGCACCGATTGGAAACACAACCAATTGCAAGAAATGAGGGAAAATTGAGAGACAGAGTAGCATACCTGAGGAAATTGGGACCCATAAATGGAAGAAATTTGTTCAATATCAGCAAAATTTGTTCCAAGAAATCCATTCAGTGGCTGGGACGGTCGCGTTGTGGTGCCTATTTAGTGAGTAGAAAGAGAAAGAAAGATCAATAGAGGGTGGCAGAGAGTAGAAAGAGAAAGGAATATTGATGAAGGGATGGCGGAGCGAGGGAAAGAAAGAGCAAGACCTTATCTGTGGCGGCGAGGGAATAGCTTTCACGAAGAGATGAAAGGCAGGCTGAGATGAGCGTGAGAGATAAGGGAAATGTAAGAGAGAGACCATACCTGTAGAGAGAAAACAACGAGATTTGGGGATTGTTTGGGTAAAGGGATGGCGAAATTTTGGGTAAAAATTATAAAAAAAAGTATCGAGATTTTAGGGTGGTTGGGTAAATTTTAATCTTGACCTTTAGATCTAATCCAATCCGACAGTTAAAAATATCTCTTGATATCATTCAATCTCAGTTGTTGGATATTCAATCCAATGGCTCAAAATGTCTCAAATATAAAATGTCTCTAAATGTAATCTTAGCCGTCAGATATTCGATCCGACAACTCAAAATGTCTCAAAAATGCAAATATGTTGTGATATATATATATATATATATATATATATATATATATATATATATATATGTATGTATGTATTTTTTATTTATTTACATTTTAATCCCTCCTATATATATGTGTGTGTGTGTTAGGGTTATATTTTCCCATTCATTTGTGTGTGTTGTAGCCGCCACCGTTCCATTCCATCCCTCTCATCTGTTCTCTCATCTCTGAGTCTGACTTCTCTCATCATCGTTCCATTCCACCATCCACGTTTATTGTAACTATTAATAGTTTTGTGATTTGATTTTGTTTTTTGAAATTTATTTTTTATATTTTAGTCATGTTTTGTTTATATATAAACACAATGGTCCACGGTTTCGGTTTTGATTTTTATTTTTTATAAAATTGAAAAATTTGAAATGGTTTCATGGTTTCGGTTGGTTTTGTATAAATTTAAATGATTCGGTTTTAAAACCGTTTAAAAAAATCGATAGTTTTGGTTTAGTATATGTCTAACGGTTTTGATTTTGATTTTATATGAAACGGACCGAAATCGAACCATTGACATCCCTAACAGTAGCCCATTAAAATAGCGAGGGACTCTAATTTAATATCTTATGAAAGTTTAAAATAAATAATTCATGAAATATTAAAATAAAGCAACACGTATCCGTACAACTAGATGATCGTAACGAATGGAATAAATAAATCTTAATTAAAAGGCTCAATTGAGCAAGCTCATAGTTGACGACGCAAAGTGAAAAGGACCCAACCATTTGAAGGTGAACTTGCAATTTGGCTTTGTTAAAATGTAATTAAAATTTTTGAAATGGATGGGAATTTTATCGAAACGCGCTTAAAAATTGGTACATGATCACAAGTCAACCGTTTGTTCCGCCTTTAAAACGGGAATACGTTGCCGTAGGTTCTCGCTGGATTAAACTATATTTAAATCCCACCGTCTACCTAACGAAATTTATGAAGAGCCACAAAAAAAAAAAAGAAAAAAGAAAAAAGAAAAAAGAAAGAATAAAAAAGAGGAGGAAAATTGTATTCTTTTGTCCTTATGGGGTGTTAGAAAAAATAATTAAATATTAAATATTAATATAATATAATAAATAAAATATTAAATTTAATTAAATTAATATTTTCTAATAATTATAATGATGTGTTTTAATTACATATTTATTATCTATTATTATTATGATTAAATTATAAAAAATTTTAAAATTACTTTATAAATTTTATTATAAATATATATGTTATAACGTGATTATTATAATATTCACGCGCACATTTAGTATTTTATTAATTATAATACTATGAATACTTAACTCTTACATGATCTATATAGTATATGAGATTGAAATAATATATAGAGAAGAAATATGAAAAATATAAAAGGAAGTAAAGAACAAAAAATAATACTATATATTGATATATAAAACAAATAGTATTGAGATAAAAAATAAAGAGAAATAATATTTTATTATATTTTTCATATATTAGTGATGAGAAATTTGAGGAATGCACAAATTATCACCAAGTGTTAGCCAGGCACGTACCATGAATCTACAAAACATACTACACTGACTAAGGAAATTACCTTTGAGGAGATTTCTACTAACCGCTCAAATTTAATATACCCAATTTAAGTGACAATTACCATAATATAGTGCTTAAGTACGGGATCCGACCATAACTACTGAATTGTAATTATTAATTTTTTATTTTATTTTTTGTATTGAAATAATTAATAATTAGTTTGGATTTGAACTCTAATATCTAAATAACATAAAATTATTTAATAGAAATAAATTATATAAAGAAAAAAAAAAAAATCAAATAGTCTTGATAAAAGATTAAATCTCCTGGATGACCCACAAATTTCTTTTTTCACACCATAGTCCTAGAAAAAGTGCGGTTTATTATCAAACAGAACTGAATTTTTAGACTTAACGATTTTACCCTTCTTTCTCCTCTTCGCTGTTGATAAAAGTAAACAAGAATCCCCTCTTCGCTGTTGATAAAAGTAAACAAGATTCCTCTTCTATTTCAAGAATTTTGTTCTAATTGCAAATGAACACAAGATGATTGTTCCCAATTTCTAAATTTTTTTTTACAAAATCTCAGGAGATATTGAACCTGGGAATAGAAGTGGATGGGTTGTGATTCTGCAACGGCGAAGACTGGCAGCGAGAGTTGTGACGATGACAACTGTGGAAGCTACGACGATGACGGCTGTGATGCTTGCCATGATAAACGTTGTATGCGATTGCTGCGAAGACAACGGTGGGCTCCGATTGTGGTGACCACGTCGGCTTGCTGCAATGACAGAGGAAGAAGATGGTCTCCAAGCACAGTGGGCAAACATCTTCGCCGTCTGCGCTTTGGAGTTCGCCGCCGCTATCACCGTCGTCGTCGCCACCATCTTCGCCCTCTTTCCCTTCCCCACTGAAATCGATCGATCTATCGTCTGGATCTCACATCTTAGCCGTCGATCTCACCACCATCTTCGCCGTCGATCTCAACCATCTTCGCCCTCTCTGCCGTTTGTTTTCTCGATTCGGGTATTCTCTCTCTCTTTCTTGGATTTTCTTGCGTTTTAGGGTAGATCGTTTATGCGAACATCAATCAATTGGGTTCGCGGCTACTGTTTTCCTGGTTTATAACCGAATTATCATTTATCATTTATTTAGGGTACCTGAGGTAAATATTTCTGTTCCATCCTGCAGTGGAATAGGAATAAAATAAGTTGAGAATTTTATTCACTTTTTGGAGTAAAATCACGTTTGGTAACGATAATTTTTTTTATTTTTTTTTATTTTGAGAACAAAATCGCGTTTGGTAACGATTTTATCCTAAAATCAAGATTTTTTTTTGTTATTTTACGAACAATTTTTTTTTTGTTTTGGCCGGTGGCCGGCCTGCGGCTGACGGCGGCCTCTTTAATTTTTGAGAATGGAATGAGAATTTTTAGAAACAATTTTTTTTTTGTTTCTCAAACCTTAAAAAAAAATGAGCACAATTCTCATTTTAGAATGTGATGGGAATGGAAACAAAAAAATGGGAGTGGTTACCAAACCCTATGCCCAATAAAAATCTGGGAATAAGATGAGAATTTTTAGGATGAGAGTGGTTACCAAACGGGGGCTTAGTTTCTTTGGGGGGGGTTTTAGCTGTGCTAAATTGTTGGGATTTCAAAATTGATCTCGTGTTATATTCAATTAGGATTTGGAAATCGAATTTCTCTTTTTTTGTTTGACCCCCTTAAGGCTTACAAAACTTAAATTTCTCTTCTATTGGTTCGAAAAGTAATTTACTCATGAGGTGAAATAGATGGTGGTGCAATCGGCAACGATTTGGTAGAGTTGAACGGCGGTGAAAGTGAAATATAACATAATCTCGTGTTATATTCAACACGATTTCATGTTGAATATAACACGAGATTCAATGTGCGGTGGAGTACAATTGTCACAAAAAAATAAAAAGGATTATTTTGTAACATGTGTTTAAAAAATTTATATTCGTTAGTTTTGTCCTCTTATGAGAACTCATTGGTAATTTTTCCTTTTATAAAAGGCTCGAGTTAGGGACATGTATAAATTTGTCAATTTATCCTGTAAATTTTAATTTTATTCGTTGTGGTTCGGTGTGTAATTAATATTAACTATGAACCAATATTACTGCACTACTTAATTAGAAGAAACTATTTTCGTAATTCAATTCTTAAGTTAACTAATCTAAAATGAATTAACTATTTAACATAACTTATCCAATTAAATTGTATCGATACCACTAAAACTGATTGTAAAATTATTAGATCTAGATTATAGGTATTAGATCTAAAATTACAGATACGAAGAAATTCAGATATAAATCTCTACAAAAACATTTAGAACATAAATTCATTCAAATAGATATTTAAAATCAAAATAATCGTTTTACAATCTTACACACATTGAAACAAAATATAATTGAATAACAATAAAATTACATAGATAAATTTCAGAAGAAATACGGCCCTAACCCGATTAACAAACTTAGCTGACCATGAAGGTTTGTTCTACAACACAGATATTCATTTGCAACATTGAAGAACTCTCCAAACAAGATCCAACAACTGAAAATTACAAAAAAAATTGGAGGTGAAGAAGAGGGAAAAAACCTACTGCCTAAGCGTGCCTAAGCCTAGTGCCAAAATATAAAAAAGAATAAGATCCCCAAATAATGAGAAAAAAGATGATAAATAAAGTGTTCTGGTTTGCTCTCCTCCCTCAATTGCCGAAAATCCTTCTTTAATGTCATTTAGTAGCTATCACGACCATCAAATGGCTAAATGACCATTTCCTTTTTTCAAGAAGTAATGGACGGACTAAGAAGTGCAAATAGGAAAATGAAAATGACTCTGTTTGATCCCCGAAATTTTCCCTTCTTTTGATTCCCTATCCAATGGCCATAATTACTTTGCATTTATTTTAATGGCATTTAATGGCTCTTAATGCTATCTTCTGTGTAATGGATGAATGCCAAGTAGTCCAAATCCTACTTATTCAAACACCAAGTTGCGGAATTTGCCATATAATTGTCTTTAATTGGTTTTTAATAGAATAATAGTCCTAATGGTTCGGGTCGCAGGCCGGGTCGGATTAGTTTGTGGGTCACGGCCTTTTCTCCTCCATTTTTGGCCCCTTTTTTCCTATTTTCTTTGCCCCTTTTTTTTTTTTTTTTTTTTTTTTTTTTTTTTTTTTTTGTGTTTCTTTATTCCGACTTTATTCCATCAAGAATAATAAATTATGTTATTACTAATTAAAAATTGCTAGAAAGATTAACAAAATGATAAAGTAAGGGTTAAATTTTGATATAAAATTGAGAAAGATCACACCCTCACACTTACATTTTACTAGTACTCGAGCAAAATAAAAATCTAAAATATGAACAAGCCACTTTCGTAGGGAACAAGATTGCATTTAGCGTATACAATAAGCCTGTAAATCCCTAGGTGATCCCTAGTGGATGAACTTTAGACTCATGAATGTTTCCAGTGATGATACCTATAAATATATATATACTTCTTACGATATTTTGGGAGGTTTTTTTATATTTCCTATTGTCTCTGTTACCTCCTGTCTTGTAAAAGTACGTGCGACCGTGCAGTGAGGCGCAGGCTATCGCAGATAGGGGCGAAGATGTTAGAGGGAACAACATGACCTGCAACAAGAGTTGGAAAGAATACGGAGCGAAAGGGATTAACTTTGTCAAGGAAGCCGAGAGAACTGATAAGATCCCAAAGTTCCATCGTCTGAAAGAATACCTATTGTGCATTTATGACTCAGATCCTGTGCATCATCATCATAGACAGGAGAAAAGAGGAATAGGGTGCCTATTCCACGGAACGAGACGCACCTATATCGTCTATTGGGCAAAACTCGTAAAGTGTCTTGAGATGGTTCCTCATTCTTTGTAGAAGTCTCCTCGGTGTCTTGGCCCAAATATCAAGATGGCCACTACGACCAACAGGTTGATAAGGACCTCCAGGAGCAAGTCAATGCTGTCAACAAAAAATTGGGGAAGATCGACAAGAAGGATCCTAACATCTACGAGATCGTGAAAAGAAACACCGCTCCATTCACTACTTGAGTGCCTTATCCATTGAGAAAAATAGTCTTAACATCTATTTGAAAAAGTTCCAAATCTCAGTGGGCAACAATAACTAGGATTAGGAGAATAGAGGCAAACCTAATAACAGGTGAAAAAAGTTCTCATAGTCTGCACCCTCTTCTTGAGCATAAACTTTCGCCAGGAGACGAGCTTTGTACATATCAATAGATCCATGTGCTTGACATTTAATCTTTAAAATTCATTTATTTCCAATATATTTAAGTCTAGGCAGAATACCAACTTGTTCCCATACTTGATTCTTTTGAATACAACTAATCTCATATTCGATTGCAATTATCCATTCTTTAGCAGCAGACGCTGTTAAAGTTTCGTGATAAGAAAAAGGCTCGTCTTATTCTACTGAAGAACATAGGAAACATTTCTCATAAACTTGCACTGTATTGAATCCTTGTGAAATAAAAGTGTAAGTTATATGTGAGCACAAAACAATAGAAGGCTTATTTTTAACATACATATTTAAGATAGTGTTTATAAGCTTCGTCAAACTTTGGGATAGATTGAAAAGTCTAAAGTCACCTATTCATTAAACTAAGATTGTCAAGTGGTTGCACTATATTCAAAATATAACAGGAATAATATTTTTTGAGCCTATTGATGAAGAACTCAAATTGAAAAAATAATAAATAGATGTCGGACAAATCGATAAGGCGAATAGATTGTGAGGATGAATTTAGGAGAATTAATCTCCATGATCTCAAGAGTAGATACTGATTAATTGAGTTTTGTTTGCTTATTTGAGAAATGTATTATTTAATTATAGTTGAGGAATCCAAGAGAGTGAACCTTGATAAGGTGTGATCTATGCCTAGGGAAAGGTATTAGGAAATCGAGGGGATACGGACCTTGGTAAGAAGGTAGCAAGGTATAAACGACCTTACTTTGTAATAGTGTAGCTAGACATAAATGAACTTGTTTAGTGAGAGATTGTAGTAAGATGTAAACGAAGTTGTCTTGTGAGATAGTGTAACAAGGTATAAACGACCTTACCTTGTGAAAGATTGTAGCTAGGCATAAACGGACTTGTCTAGTTAGAGATTGTAGCTAGGCATAAATAACCTTGTCTAGTGAGAGATTGTAGCAAGGCATAAATGAACTTGTCTTGTGAGAGAGTGTAACAAGGCATAATCGAGATTTCCTTGTGAAAGATTGCAACAAGATATAAATGTACTCTATTTTTGTGAGAGATTGTAATTGTTTGGTCTTAACTGGGAAAGAAGATTCGAATTATAGTGGATTAAAACTCTCCGCAGGAGCTCCGAAGAGTAAATGTAGGCAAATTGATTTTGCCAAACTACTATAAAACCCTTAAGTATTATGCGGTTGATTGTCTCTACCTCTATCATTCTATTGTGATTTACTATTATATATTGTTTGTGTTGTGATTCCTTTACTTTGTTGCATTATATTATTAAATAAGTAACAATGAGACATAATTTATGATCCACTTCACCGTTCTTGGGTCAAGTTTGGGTCAACAAATTGGTATTAGAGCTCGGTCTATGATAATAAGGGTCACGTTGATAAGGTTGCCACATGACGTCAAACCTTGTTAGAAACTCTAGCTAAGTCTGTGCAACTGCCAAATCCTAAAAAGAGGAATTCTCCTCAATAACAAAATGGTGCCACTTTGTCTCCCTTGAAACTCTATTTTAGACCATGGAAAATGGATGACAGGCCAAAAGATACTCAAATGCCCAAAACTACATTAGAAAATAAGACAGAAGTAATGGGTTGGGAGGAAAATGATAAAAACTTTAAGAAAAGATAAGAGAAACGAGTAACTCACCAAACGAAAGTGCCAAAATTCAGTGACACTGCCGACTCTGGTTGACACTCTTATGTGCATATCAACCAAGAACGCTGCAAAGGTGAAGCTCCCTAGTCCTATCTCGGTATGCACTCCAAATTACTCAGAGCCGCTACTAACTATAGTGGGATAGTGCTACTACCCAAACTTAGAATGGTCTCTAGAAAAGGGAATAAGAATACGTCGTAACTGACGAACATAATCCTCGGGTGCTGCCTCCTAGAATATAGTATTTGGTGATAGACAGTGGTATCGAAGGCAATTAGTTGATATAGCCTCGGCAGATATGGGACCTAGTAACTCTGATGCCCACGCCAAACTCACCTGTTGCAAGGGCACCACTTCGCCTCGAAACCATATCTCCATGATCATATCCCAGTCAAAAGGGGTTGGCACCAACTCACCACATACCAAGTGAAGGAAGTTGGCGGATGAGAACCATCTCTCCTGCAGTGTTCGTGAAACCATGGTCAATCTACGAAGCGGGTATGCTCAAGAAAACCCTAAACCCACATGCAACTAGAAATGAATCAGCATGTATCGTGTTATGATACATCACGCTGAAAGATAGCCAGGAACCCCAAAAGTTCTTATGGCACAAAGGAGTAGATTTACGTAAATTTTACGTCTTAAAGTAAGGTATTGAGAACTGATAGGTGCAATTTACCTATCTATTTTCAAATCGAACTTGTTAGTTTTCGAGTATGTTTATTACGTATTATTATGTTTTAATACGTTTTTATTCTTTTTGTTATAAATCAGGTATGTGGGGATGAAAAAGAATGAAAATAGATCATAAACGATTGAATTGGATTAAGAATGGTGGACAAACAAGCATAAGGGAAAAATTCATACCTGCAGCCCACCGTCACGGCGGTCAACATATAGAGAAAGGACTTATTCTTTCTAAACATCCACCGCCGAGGCGGTGATCTCACCACTGCGGTGGTGAAACCACAGAAACGTCCCTGCTTCCACCGCTGAGTCCACCGACGAGGTCGTGACTTAACCGACATGCCCACTACCGCAACGGTTATTCTGCACCAAAATTAGATATTTATTTAGATATTTTGTTCCCTATTTCTTCTCCTCTCCTATTCCATTCGGTGGTTAGAGCTCATTTAGGGTTAGGATATTTTAAAGAGAGTTTTGTGGAGTGTTCAACCAATTCTGAAGGAGAAGAACACGTTACGAAGAAGGAGAAGCGATCTCGAAGCGTTTTTAGCGGCAAATCCTCGGACTACGGCTAAGTTTCTTTCGTTTCTTATTTATTTTATTAACTTCGGTAGGTTGTTGAGTATGTTTAACTCGGTTTTTCTTGTATAAACGGTTATGGCCATGAGCTAAACGGATTTTGTCTAGAAATTAATAATATTTATGAAAATATTGTTTGTTTGAGTTTGTGTTTCGTTTATGGTTGTTCTTCGCTATTTGATTGTGTTTGCGTATTGTTATGTTTATTATGCTTAGATAAATATATTGAGAATACGGGGTTTGACACTCGGGAGAGGTAACCCCGAATTTGGACTAGGTTAAACACAACGCGACTATCCAATAACCTGGGAGGGAGTTGAAAAGTGTGTAATCAATGACGTTGGGGTGAGACTCATGTGACGTAGTGTCGTTAAGACATTGAGGGGGACTTCGTCCTTGATGCAAAGTCTCATATTTACCCGTCTTACACTCGGGAGAGGTGACGAGTGAGTTTACGATATAGAGATTGTAGGATAGGTCGAATGCCGTTATTGTAAACTAAACGAGAGTAAACACATTTTTGTAAACAAAGTTAATCCCTAGGCAATCTTTTCCCTAAACATCTCAATATAGTATTATAGTTTAATTAGATTAATTAACTTGGTATTAGTATTTTATTAATTATAAACATATTTGTACCGCCTAGATAAAATTAGGTTATGATAATTATGGTAATCGATAATAATCTTAACCAATCCCTATGGACACGATACCCTTACTCTCCCCATCTATACTAAAACTTGACCCGTACACTTGCGGTGAAAGTGGTGTGAGTTAATTACGCGCCACCAAGTTTTTGGCGCCGTTGCCAGGGATTGTGTTTTAAATTATTATTGATATTGTGAGTAAATGACTAATTTTAATTTAGGCATTTCTTTTGTGTATAACCTTTTTGTTTGTAGATTTGTTTTTTATTTCTTATGCAGGGTATTTGGAGATGTTAGACCAACAAGTATTGATGCAATTATTTCAACAAGATTCCGAGCTGTTTTATTGCGCTTGGGATCATTACAATGAGTTGCTACTTCGGATTCCGAACCATGGGTTCCCAAGGAAATGTCAACTCCTGAATTTCATTGACAGGTTACAAGCAGCAACCAGAAATTGGGTAGAAGGAGGAAACAATACCTCCTCTTTCTACGACCTAACTGCGGACGAATCCATTTGGTCGTTGGAGGAAATGGCAGCTTATGATAATCGGAGTTGGAATTATTCACCAAGTCTCTAAAGCTTGGAGGATAGTTTCAATACTACAACGCCACGGATTGACATTTCGGATCAAGATGAAGAGTCTTCCCCTGCCTTAGAAGACGTGTTCACTATCGTTATGGGGGAGACTTAGAGATTATTGAGGGAGATGCATGATCGACTCAACGAGCACGAGGATCATCTTGACAATATCGAGACAGTCTGCGCCGAGATTGATCCGATAGTAACATCTCTTTAGACACAAATCGGTCAACTTATCTACTTTGTTGAGGTCGAGATAGAGACGGTGGCACTAAGGGGTAAACAAGCTGAATTTAATTGTGAAAGCCACCGGGAGGCACCGGAGACAAGCGGGAGGTACTTGGGTGAGATCGAAGACGATCATGAAGATGCAACACCTCAAGTGTGGATTGGTGATGGAGATTCACATATTTATCGTTTTGAGTTTTCACCGTTTCAATCCAATTAGTGACGCCACCCCTGAGCCAAGACGATCGCATTTATGAGAATCGGATGTGGCTCACCTACCCTACCCCATTTCCAGCTCAGTACGTTCAAGTTCCCCAAGCACAAGAGATGGAGCTAAATCGAGTTGAAAGCTCGAGCCATATAATGCCAAATCTCGCTAGTCTTGAGGGTGTATTAAACCAAGACCTGTACGTGGTGCTATTTGAAACGTACTATAGGCGAAAGCGACTCTTTGATGAGCACTTCAATGTGTCAGGCTGACAACCATAAACCAAGCGTTTCGTAGGAGGCAACCCAAGGAAAAAAATAAGTTAAATCCGTCACAACCGACTTGATTCGGAGGAAAGATTCTCTCGTCTTCCAGGTACATATTTTAAACCCCTTTCTTCATTATCATGCTATATGCTGTCATTGGGATTGCTGACAGGTCGTTTTGGGTAGTGCCTGTGTTAAGTTGGTGGTGATGTGTAGTATGTTTTAGTTGTAGTTTATGTTTTACTATTTTTATCGTGTGCATGTTTGTTTAGGGTAGCTATTGTTATGTGTCGAGTTTTGACTTCATCTGGGCCATTACCTGATGATAAGTCTGTCCCCTGATTGTTTATTGAGGTCGAGCGTAAAGCTCATTCATGTGTGTTCTGTGTGCTTAACGTATTATTTTTGTAAAAGTTATTGTAGATCTTAAATGCACAAGTACGTAAACTCAATATAGAACTGTCTAATTAATTTGAAAATGATTATCTGTCACCCAAATTAATGATAATAGGGATTCTAGAACTTTATTTGAGGGAAATTCGATGCAAAATCCTAGGTGAGGTAGTTCAAGAGATATGATTTAGATAGTCATTTTGTCGCTTGAGCCTTTTAAGCTTACCTTTATATATCATTATCTCTCGTTACCCTGTTGAAGCCTAATAGCTATTTCAATTCTAAACACTTAACTAATACCATAACCGATTGAACTTTTTCCAAACTTGTATCGCTAAACCAAAGACACAATGTGAGTGAATCAAGTTAGCATTCGTTATGCTACTTGATGTGATCGGTTGGGTTTTGGGCGAGTTATTAATTGGTTCAGTATTTGAGTACGCACTTGTCATTTTTTGTTCATATTTCACATACCCCTTAAATTATACAAATCAAATAAGTTTGGGGGTGTGTTTGGTTAAAAAAATAAAATAAAAAAACACTATGTCAATATAGTTTTCTTCCAGTTTAATTTGATAAGTGAGTACGACGTTCTTAATATATGTTTAGGGTTGTTTCAATTTTATCTGTGGGGTTTCGAGTGTAAGAGTACTAAGCATGTGCCTCGGGTATCGTCAAGTTAACAACGTTAACCTGTTTTCTAATTTCGATATACCCTTGGCGATTTTTCCAAAACCGAACCAAGTCCTAATGATCTTTTTGGACCTCCGAACCTACATTAGTGGAGAATAGAACCCAGGTCAGGTGTATGGATTCCCTATACCTTGGTTTAAGTCTTGAACTTTATTGAGGGATAATCCCATCTAATCAACGGATAGTTTTCTATTTGAGTTTTAACACACACACTCTAACAAGATCTCGGATGACGCTTACTATTATTGAATGTTAAAATTCTAGAACACCACATGGTGTGATTTATGCTTGAACTCGATAGGATTGGAGACTGATGAGGGAAAATTTGTTTGGTCGTTAGATGATAATCAAAACTTGCACATTTTTGTTTTTCATGTTTTTCATTTTTAGTTTTTAATTTCGTAAGTAGTTGTATTTTTTTTTTTGTATTGTGTGGTTGGTTTTCTCGAGGACTAGCAAAATTCTAAGTTTGGGGGTATTTGATAGGTGTAATTTACCTATCTATTTCCAAACCGAACTTATTAGTTTTCGAGTATGTTTATTACGTATTATTATATTTTAATATGTTTTTATTCTTTTTGTTATAAATCAGGGGTGTGGGGTGAAAAGGGATGAAAACGGATCATAAACGATCAAAAATGGTGGAAGAACGGTGGGAAAACAAGCATAAGGGCAAAAAATTCATACTTGCAGCCCACTACTGCGGCGTCCAGACCACCGCCGCGGCTGTCAACATGTAGAGAAGGGCCTTATTCTTGCTAAACATCCACCGCCGAGGCGGTGACCTCACCACTGAGACAGTGAAACCACAGAAAGGTCCCTACTCTCACCGCTGTGTCCACCGCCGAGGCAGTGACTTAACCGACATGCCCACCGCCGCGGCGGTGATCCCACCGCCACGACGGTCACTCTGCACCAGAATTAGATATTTATTTAGATATTTTGTTCCTTATTTATTATCCTCTCCTCTTTTATTTGGCGATTAGAGCTCATTTAGGGTTAGGATATTTTAGAGAAAGTTTTGGGGAGTGTTCAACCAATTTCGAAGGAGAAGAACATGTTGCGAAGAAGGAGAAGCAATCCCGAAGCGTTTTTAGCAGCAAATCTTCGGACTACATCTAAGTTTCTTTCGTTTCTTCTTTATTTTCTTAACTTCGGTAGGTTGTTGAGCATGTTTAGCTCATTTTTCCTTGTATAAACGGTTATGGCCATGAGCTAAACGGATTTTGTCTAGGGATTAATAATATTTATGAAAATGTTGTTTGGTTGAGTTTGTGTTTCGTTTATGGTTTTTCTTCGCTATTTGATTGTGTTTGCCGTATTTTTATGTTTATTATACTTAGATAGATATATTGAGAATACAGGGTTTGATACTTGGGAGAGGTAACCTCGAATTCGGACTTGGTTAAACACAACGCGACGATTCAAAAACCCGGGAGAGAGTTGAAAAGTGTGCAATCAATGACGTTGGGGCGAGACTCATGTGACGTAGTGTCGTTAAGACATTGAGGGGGACTTCTTTGTTGACGCGAAGTCTCATATTCACTCGTCTTACACTTGGGAGAGGTGGCGAGTGAGTTTACGATACATATATTATCGGATAGGTCGAATGCCGTTATTGTAAACTAAACGAGACTAAACACATTTTTGTAAACAAAGTTAATCCCGAGACAATCTTTTCCCTAAACATCTTAATATAGTATTATTGTTTAATTAGATTAATTAACTTAGTATTAGTATATTATTAATTTTAAACATATTCTTACCGCATAGATAAAATTAGGTTATGATAATTATGGTAATCGATAATAATCTCAACCAATTCCTATGAACATGATGTCCCTACTCTCCCCATCTATATTAAAACTTGACCCGTACACTTGTGGTGAAAGTGGCATGCGTTAATTATGCGCCACCAAGAACCCAAAATAAGGGAAGGAAGAGAACAAAGAAACAATGAGAAATCCTTAGCAGAATAAAGATGGATAGAGGGATGATGACTGTAGACATCGCATTTTGTCCCGCCCAATCAGTGTTGGATCAAGTAGAAGTTTAGATAAACTTTAAACTTAGGTTTTAAGGGAATGGGTTTCTATCTGAGATCACACTATATAATATACAAAAATGCCAAAAAACATAAAAATATGAAAACTGTTAAATTTGACTAAATTTAGCTAAGTAAATGTTTTGGGTCAACCTTGAAAATCCTATAATTAAAGAGGGTCTAAAATGAATTTATTAAAGGTTGATTCTCATTAAATCATATTTGGTATAAATAAAAATTAGCTACTACCCTTTAATTATATGATATTTCAAATAACTATCTTGGTTACCTACCCTGACCTTGAAACATTTACTATCATTAAATTTTGTCGGTTTAACCCCAAAAACATTTGTTTTATTTACTCATATTATATGAAATACCATCTAGAAAAAATCCAAGAAACCTTGTTAATGTCTTGGAAAGATCTTGAAAAATGCTAAGTCACAAAGGTGATTAAGGACTTGGGTTTGGTTTGGAATTACACCAAATTCAAGTTGTCTTGACAAACCACCCTAGGCCCAGTGAATTAAGGGCCTAACCATCATTAAGAGGCCTAAAAAATATCCTTGAAATGACCAAATATACCCTATATATTCTCTACACAAATATCTAAGGAAGAAAACCAAGGCATTTCGGAGGTAACCAGCTGTTATCGAAACTAAACTGATTCGGTTCGCTACCTAGGTTAGGCATTTAATGTGCATTAAATGACAATCCTATCAAGACTTAATTTCTTGGTATGACATGGATATTCCACATTCAAGGTAGCAATATATTTTGATCTAAATATCTTAGAGTTAACCGAAAACCTTAAAATGTGACTACCGGTCATCGAAACCAAACTAAACCGTTTTGCCACCTAATCCATGAATTTAATGACTATTAAATGCACATAACATCAAGAATTAATTTCTTAGGGATAACATGGAATGGGTGTATGCATTGAATCTAGATATTTTATCAAAATATCTTAGGGTTAACAAGAAACCTTGAAATCCAACCGTCGGTTACAAGGAAAATAAACCCGATTCAATCCAAAACCAACCGGATGTGTGCTAACCAAGTAATAAGTCATCATAGTGCATTAATTACCGAGTGACTTATCAAGACTACATACATTTCCTCTTGAAAGCATTGATGGCAACTAAACCCAAATATTGAAATTAACCGATACTTAGCCCTTAAACCAAACCGAAATGTCACATCTTGCCATTAATGAATCCATGTGAAACCAATAGGATTTGAGGGGGTGTAATGATTGGTAATGATTTTCAATCTTTTGTAATGATTGCTAATCACTACCAAATCTAGGAAAAGGTTTGGTAATCATTACCAAATCTTTGAGGATCTTCCCTTACACTCCAAATTTGTCCAAAACAAATCAAAACCAAATCAAGATAGCATATCCCCTAGGCCAAACAGAACCTAACGGAGGGTCTGGTGTGGCCTATAAACAAGAGCCCCCTACTTTCATTTTTTTCAAGTCTTGAAGACCTAACTTCTCTCTCTAAACTCGAGCAATAGTCTTGAGTGCTACGATTTTTGAGCAATTGTCTTGAATAACACACCAATATTCTACTGAAATCTGGTCCCGGAGGGTGTTCTTGAGGTTCTTGGAGCAAGAACTCAATAGGTTGACAGTGATCGATCGAGTTCCAAACCAAGGAGATTAAAGAGTGAGAAGAAGGTACTCGTTTATGGAAAGATCACTCTCCTAAACTATATATGTGTGTTGAACATCCCTTGATCTTGTCAATTTCATGCATGTTACTTGTACATAATAGGATCATGCAGATATCATGCTTTCATTTCATGTATCTGACCTAAATAACCCATAAATAACTAAAAAAAACGTTAAATTTATGTTATACAAACCAAACCATATCAAATTTGTTCAAGATCATGTCAAGAACATCCAAGAACATGTGAGCAACCAAATCCTCTGAGAACATGTTGATAACATGTGAGGATTCAAACAAAACGTCTCTCGTACCACAAGTTGTGCATAATCTCTACGATTCTCTCAAGAACACTTTAAACCAAACTCTTATAACTATTAACCTAACCATATAAACTGTTAATATAATGATTTACTTTATGTTGAACATCAAGATCACAATTTGGTAGACTAGTGGACTGGCGCGCGCGCGCACACACACACACACACACACACACACACACATATATATATATATATATATACATATTCACACACACACTACACCAACAGACCCTTGTGGCTAAAAACTTTAGATAAAGAGAGGGCCTCTATTCCTTTAGGGATATGTGTGATTTTTCTGCAGAAACCTTCTTGTTTTTCTTAGTTACGAGTAGGATTGGCATAAATATTTAGAATTTTCTTTTCTTTTTAACTAAACCACTTAAAAGCAAAACAAAACTAATGAGTTCGGTTAAGGTGTGCTTGACAAAATCAAAGAGATTATGTATATATCATGTTTTGATTGATGTCTTATTTTAAAGATAAAATTAACTAAAACTAATTTGAAATCTTGAATAGAGGAACTATGTCAGACCTGATCTTTGGTTATTCACCAAAATACGTAGGCAACCTAATAAGCGTTCGTTCACCTCTAATAAATAAAACCATATCCTTTAAAACCTTATATAAGCGAACTACATAAAGACCTGATTCTTGTTGATATGAGATACATAGGAAACCTATATAAGGTTTGGTCTCTTAAAAATAACAAAAACATGTTCATATCATTTAGTATAACTTGCATATTTATATTCATGTCTCTTATAAACTGCTATTGGGTTGTCACTCATAGAATAACATAGTATAGTATAGTATTTACTGCTTTCATTACATAAAAACACAAAAATATTTTCAGTTCAATTTGTAGTTGCATAATAGAGAACATTTACTACTTAAGTCATGTAAAAAATACACGAAAAGAGAAAAACTTTAAAAAGGGGAATTATTTTGTTAATGAAATCAAAGAAAGTTACTTGGGTTGTGTTTAACAGTGAATATTCATTTGGACTAAGGTACCATTTACGGATGGGTGTCTTGGGGTGCATAAAACATTTCCTGAGCATAACCAACCCCCAAACTTTAAGAAAATCTCTAGTACCCATACCTTATGAAGTCAAAACACGATCCATTTTAAAGTAAAATGAATTTTTAAAATCCTGATAACCTAGGACACCATTTAACCCATGCTAGGTGGTGACTCTTTTTTAAATATAAAGCCCAAGAAGTTTTTCAAAACCGACGCCTAGAAAGGCCCTTGAAAACCTATTTCAAAATGAATGGATTTGGACGACTTAGAGAGGGATGAATGAAACATGTTTCATATTCTTCTCGATTCTCTACTTTTTCCGCTATCAAAATCTGGGGTGCGTCAATGATTGAGATCTCCCAAGAGACTCTGATTCTTCAAGAATATGTGCTGAAGATGTCACACATAAAAGTAAGAGCCTGATCTTGGAAAGGTAAAGGGGCGAGGTCCTACTCCTCGTGGTCCTTATCCAGAAAATCCTCAGGAAAATCCCTATCTGGAACCTCATCATTAGACTACGCACAATCTGGATCAGCCACTTATTTCACAATCTCAGCCACAATATCTATAGGATATTGGCATCCTACCTTGCCACATGGCCCCACAACATCACACTCCATCAAAAGGGGCTCTATCGATATTCCCTCCGACACGGGAATTGAAGCCGAAGACTATGTTGTATCTGCCATCGGCGCTCCCTCCGCTATAGGGACAAAAGATAGAGCTGCCGTCGTATCAACTACAGACATTGATGTTTCTATCTCAACCGAACATGATCAGAGGTTGCAGGAGCCATAACACCTACCCCACTGCAAGAACGTTTCGAACCACACCCGTGAGTCCCAAAAACATCTTACGACTCCACACCTTTCCCACGAGAGTGTGAAGGACGACGACCACCACTACCAGAAGAACCTAATTCAGAAATCCTAGGCAGGTATGCACCAACAACCTGGAAAAAGAAAAGAAAAAATATATATCAAGATCATATCACCGAAACCCCGAAAGGTTAAATAACCTAAACTACTCGTTTTCCAAGAAATAGTCCATCTAGTCGAAAAGAGGTTTTCTCGCCAATTTTTTAAGTAAAATTCAAAACTCCTTCCCTTAATTATGAACTTATCCAAATCAAACAACAATTCACCAAGATGAAAATCTTATCAAAAGATCAATTCAGACAAGTTGTTACTAATCATCAAGTAAATATCAATACATAAAACATTTTACTACAAAAATTAGCATCCAACAAAGTGGAAAACAAAAAAAACATATTTCATCATGTTAAAGAACGCCCCAAAAATACGCGGGAAAACCCAAAGACCCGTTGTCTCGCAAAACTGGAGCAACAATAGGGTAAGGAATGCAATATAATTGATATACCTCATCGTTGGGCCATTTCAAAAACATTTCACTCTTTATTTTTTTATTTTTTATTTTCTTCAAATACCGGGGGCCTTGCACACCTTTTGAAACCAATACCAGGTGGTGAATCCAAGTTTTCATAAAATTTGGCCCAAGTAAATTTGTTCAAAATCGACGCCTAGAAAACCCCTTGAAGAACTTGTTTTCTTCAAATGTTTTTATTTTTTTTCCAAATTAAATCTAATCCAAAAGAATTTAAAACATGAACACGTTAGAATATAACACTGGCAATAGGTTGGTGTTGTGTTTGCAAACAATCTGGGGCGCCTCAGAAGGGGAGGTAATTAACGTTATTAGTGTATACGCTCTACAAGTTGGACAGGAAGAAGATGTTAGACGTGAATTCTGGGAGAATATAGATTAAGTTGTTCAAAGTATGCCTAACCAAGAAAAAATATTTGCTTGGGAAAACTTGAATAGACATGTCTGCCCCTCTTTGTCATGTGAGTTTACTCATGGTGACAAAGATAAGAGACACACAACACTTTATTCCGCTGGGATAATGCGTACTTGAAGAGAAAACTTACTTGTGAATGGATCTGGAAAACTAGAGAAAGATTGTGACCGAACCCCTGTGAGTTGCCTATGTACTTTGGGTATACCAAAGATTAGGTCAAACGTAGTTCAGCATATGCCCTAGTTGGGGGTGAGAAACGAATGTATAGAATGAATGCATAGAGGAAGGGTACACACGAAGAGACCATGCATAAAAAAAGGGCACTCATGGAGAGGCAATGTAGGATAAAAGGCCATCATGGAGAGACAATGCAGGATGTATGAGCCATCACAGAGAGGCAGAATGTAAAATAAAAAGTCGTCACGGAGAGGCAATGCAAAATATATGAGCCATCACGGAGAGGCGAATGCAAAAATTAAAAACCATCATGGAGAGGCAAACATGACATAAAAAAGCCGTCACGGAGAGAAAAAATGCAAAATAAAAGGCCATCACGGAGAGACCAATGTGGAATATATGAGCCATCACGGATAGACAATACAAGAATTAAAAGGTATTACGGAGAGGCGGTATAGAATATACGAGCCACCAAGGAGAGGCGAATGCAAAAATAAAAAACCATCCCAAAGAGGCAAATATATCATGAAAAAGCCATCATAGAGAGGCAAAATGCAGAAATGAAAGGCCATCACGGAGAGGCAATGTAGAATGTAAAATCCAAATATAAAATGTGTTCCAGCCTGTAGCTGGGCTGCCATACTCAAACTCACTAGATGCAAAAAATGGGCAAACTCCATATAATGTGCCTCAGTCTAGGGCTGGGGAGAAATAAAGGATAAAAGGCATAAAATGTGCCCTAGTCTGTAGCTGGGGCTGACACTGGAATGATCGAACTTTTACAGGTCAGAACGCATACCTTAATGCTCATTTAGAGCTCTTAAATTTCAACAATAATGGTTTCTAATTTGAGTCGGCAGGAAGGTAAAAAACCCCAGTTGTTGGCCCAGTGAGCTAACCAAGGGAGGGTGAATTGGGTAGTATTAAAATTATCGAGAAAATACTTCAAAAAATTCAAATAATTAATTTTATCCTAAATTAATTATTATCTCTTTATATAGCAGCGGAAATATAATATCAACTAGGTGGACACCAAACAACAAAAATAAATAATGTAAAGATAGTAGCACACCAGAAATTTATACTGGTTCACCAAGCTACTCTTAGTTAATCCAGTCCTCCGAGCCCTATAGAGAGTCGCACCCACTAAACTCAAGATTCCTTTAAAGGTAGGAACCAAACCCTTACAATGATTCTTTTCACAGGCTCAGAATCAACCTTTACAATTCCTTTTCCAGGCTCAGGAATAATCTCTACTTTTTATAGGTTCAAGAATAACCTCTTCTTTTTTCAGGCTCAAGAATAACCTAATTCTATTACAGGTAGAATCACAACCTAATTCTTTTTAGGAAAATTCCTTCAAAAGTCCCAAAACATAAACCCACCATTTGTGGGAGTCCCATCACCCTTCATTAAAATGGGACCCCTACAAGTGGTGGTTTTATATCTTGGGAGTTTTGAAAAAACTTCCCTTCTTTTTATACCTTAGGCTCAAGAATCAAAACCTCACAATTACTCTAAGTATTATTTTCCTAAGGATGAAACCTTTACAAATCACTCACTAATTCAATCAAGGAAGAATTAACACCTCAATATCTTTACAGGAAGAGACTGAAATCAGCTACCCTTTGATTAAATACTCCTAATAGTATTCAATCCGTCACTTAACTTACCAATTACAAATTGATAAGCGATTTTTCTCACTCGGAGCTTCTACTACCCCAGATAAATTAAAACTCAATTAATATCCCAAAACTAGTAATAGAAAAGTGAGATATTCAAAATTTAATTTTAAATAAAAATTGGGTAGCACGTAATTAGATTTCTTCAAGAAATTGTTTCAAAAATATTTTTCAATAAAAAAAATCAGAAAACAATTTCAAAGATCAAATTCTAAATAACAAATATAATCAAGAAACAATTAATAGAAAGTAATTTGGAAAGATCTCACCAGGATTCTACCGACTAAATAATGATTAGCAATGCAACTTCAAATCGGTGATCAACAATAGTTTTCTTTAATATCTCAAGAATGATTTTCAAGACAATTCTCACAAAACTCTTAGTATGATAACTCTTAGAAAGCACGAGAGCTGAATAGCTCAGAATGATTGATATCTAATCTTTTTTTGAAGTGAAAAACGCAGGTCTAGTTAAAAGGGAATAAAACAAGTCTTCCAATGGCTAGTTCTCACTTGTCATGATAACTAATTGCACCTATAGACCCAATATATCATAATGATTCATCTCAGATATAATTCACTCAAAAATATCTTTTAAATTTTTTAATTAAGTCACTCAAACCTTTTCTCAAACTTAATTGAATAGAATTGAAAGAATTATACGTACCAAATTGAGAAACATAAAAAAATAATTGAACCATATCTATACGGATATTTAAATATCATTTAAATAATTTAAAACATATTATATCCCTAATATATCTTGTGAATCTTAACCATAAAACGACTAATAACGGCTACTATTCGAATCAGAATACGAAATCCCATATATCCTGAAACAGACTGATCAGTTGACTGACTAACACCAAGTTGTCGACCGCTCGATTCAGGATGTAGCCAAGCCAAAAATCCATCGCCCAAGGTCAACCTATAGATTCAGAGAGTTTCACTTCTGGTCACAGGTCGACCTTCCTATCGACTGATCGATTTAGAGAGTTCATCATTTAAGCGCAGGTCGACTTATCCGTCGACCGAAAGATTTAATAACTTCACCTTTTATGCTCCGGTCGACTTACCTATCGACTTGTCAATGCTTGGAACCTTTTCTAAATTCATTTTTAATCCATTTTCTTTAATGTTTTCGCCCCTTTAACTGATTATTTTTATCAGTTAGCTCTACTAAAGTCTTAAATTCAATTTTAATTAATTATCAATATTTATTTTTCAATTACACATAGGAGCAAATAATTTAACTAGTTAGGATCCTATATAAACACACATATTTTTAAAAATTATTTTGTGTCCTGTGTGATCCTAGTTGAGATATTAAGAGTTAGAATTTAACCTGAGTTGTTTTCCATAGGTTCTTTAATTTCTTTACACTCTTAATCTTTCATCATCGTTGTCATCATCTTTAGTATTGCCACAATATCTTCATGATCATTTTTTTTTTCACTAGAACTAATAAACTGAAATACTCAATTAAATCGTTAGTTCTATGTATGATGAGGTTTTTTCACACGCTCGCTTATTGATTACTCGTAAGTACACGAGGTCAAGTTTTAGTATCGATGGATCATGAGATCGGATATCGTTCCACTGGGGATAGTGTAAATTAGTTCAATACCGTGATTTTCATAGTCTCATATTATCTCAACTTTTCAAGAATTATTTGTGTTTTAATTAACAACTAAGATAAATTACAACTGTTGGGTTAGTTCTAACTATATTGATTACTTAGGTATTGATTTATTTCATGTAAAACATATTTGACTTCATTTAATTATCTATAACGGTGTTTATCCTATCCGACAATCTCTGTATCTATAACTTGCTCACTCCCTCTTCCGAGTGTAAAGCGAACGAATATATGAATTCGTGTTGACATCGAAGTCCCACTCGAATGTCTTTTCGAACACATAGTCACATGAGTCGTGAACCAACGTCATGGAATGCACACTCTCTAACTCCCTCCCGGGTTATTGGATCGTCGCGTTCTGTTTACCCTAGTTCGAATCTGGGGTTACCTCTCCTGAGTGTCAAATCCCGTATTCTCTAATGATCTAAACTAGAATAATATCAAGAATAATGGTAAACACAATCGGATTTAGACAAACAACCATTAAAGTAATGTATAGTCAATCAAACTAGTATTTACACGACTTACAACAACACCTAGATAATATTTATCTAAACTACATGATCTTAGCCATATAAACATACAAAACTAGAGGGATTCAACATCATTAGATAATGAAAATTAATTACAAAGATAAAACAAAGGAAGAACAATCAAATCTGAGAGTAGAATGGTCCACAGTCGCCAAGGATCGGTCTGTAAATGATTCGTCTTCTCAAATGATGAACCTCATCTTCTTGCTCTCTCAACAATGGCTAAAGAACCCTAAGCTAAGGTTAGGAACGTTCAACAACCTTTTTTCACAAGTGGGGGAGAAGTATTTATAGGCTCAAGGTTTCAAAAATACCTAAATAGATCTTTATGTCTGTGCAGAGCTGACCGCCTAAGCGGTGAGTAAGTTAGTTAAACCTTCGCCGCGGTGGTAGATGAGGCGGTGAACTCAGAAACTCTCTGATCTTTTATCGCCGTTGTAGTGGAACAATATTCAAACTCTCTGATCTTTTATCGTCGCGGCGGTGGAACAGTCTTCAAACTCTCTATCATTTCACCACCTAGGCAGTGGGACTTGTTCATTTTTTCAGCTCTTCCAGCATTCTCACCGCCTTGGCTGTGGGTTTGCTATTCTTGAAACCTTGTTCTTTCATTTTTTCTTCACCGTTTTCCCATCGTTTCGTTTCTTTGTCAATTGTTTACGTCCTTACACCTGATTTACATAAAAACAACTAAAACGCAATTAAAACATTAATAAAACACTCGAAAATTGGCAAATTCGGCTTAGAAGTAGATAGGTATTTTACACCTATAATTCCATAAAAAACATTAACCTTTAATTGTTCATCAAAATCTTAGGATCAACACTAGTAATAGGAAAATTCGTGCTCCCCAACCCTTTTGAGATCCTGTAAGATAACACTTTCAAAACAAAATCTTAGTCTGAAAAATTGCTACCTTTAATGACTAGAGTAGTATCGGGAAATTCTTCCTCCTTATCATTCTTTCAATTCTAGAGGTGCACCTCGTGGAGATTTTCCTTAGGTTACTGGCGGGGTCTAGCATAAGATAATATCCCTATCAACTTTTATTTCTTTATGCCTGCCGATTTTCATTTCTTCCTTTTTGCCAAGCATCCTCAGTATTAGAGAAATCATATCCTCCCGTTTGCTTCGTATTTCTTAAATCTTGCAAAACAATTTAAGCTAATATATGGAAAAATGTATAAACTTTACTACGAACAGGTACCTTTATCAATAGACATGTTGGCTGCGAGATTCCAAGCCGGACTGTCTGATAAGTATGATTTTAATGCAAATTCGAGCCATACCCAATGTTCCTTTTCACAGATTCAAACTCCTTTCAAATCCATCAAGTTTGGAACACGAAAATGTTTATGGTCAATGAAAGTCAGTTGTAGTGGAATTCCGAAAAGGGACCCCCAAGCAATTTACCTGCCCCTCTTTATTTTTTATTTATTTATATATATATATATATTTTTGGTACGGTCTCTACATTCTTTTCATAGCGCCCTTTTGAGTTTTCACCATATTCGAGCCGCGCCATTTTTTTTTGAGGAAACAGATAATCACAAATCGAAACAATTTACTTGGAAAAGAAAGGTATTTATTAGGAAAAATATTTCTTTATAGAATCCGAGTTTAGAGGCTCGGGAAATACATCACCATCTATTTCTTGGAGAATCACCACTCTACCGCTGAAAGCCTTGTGAACAACAAAAGGACCTTTCCAGTTTGGGGTGAACTTACCCTGGGCTTCATCTTGAAAATGAAAGATTTTCTTCAATACCAACTCACCAACTCTAAAGACTCTGGGGCGGACCCGCTTATCGTGAGCTCTGGCAATTATCTGCCTGTAGCACTGTCCGTGGCATATCGCTGTTAGCCATTTTTCTTCGATTAAGCAAAGTTGGTCCAATCTTTGCTGCACCCATTCAGTTTCATCGAGCTCGGCCCCTATGAGCACTCGTAGATATGGAATTTCCATTGCATCCAGTATTATCGCTTCCATACCATAGACCAGAGAGTAGGGGGTTACCCCTATCGAGGATCAGACTGAAGTCCTGTAAGCCACCAAAGCATATGGAAACATATCATCCCATTCCTTATAGTTATCGATCATATTCCGAAGGATTTTCTTTATATTTTTATTAGTGGATTCCACTGCTACATTTATTTCTGAACGGTAAAGCACTGAGTTTCTGTGCTAGATCTTGAACTGCTGACAAATTTTCCATATTTCTGACCCTTTCAAGTTTTTGGCGTTGTCAGTTATCAGTGCTTGAGGCAAACTGTATCTTTACATGATGTTTTCTTTGATGAATTGTGCTATTGTCCTTTGAGTCACTCGGGCCAGGAAGACAGCCTCCACCTACTTTGTAAAATGATCAATTGCTACCAGGATAAAACGATGACCACTCGGCGCCTTAGGGGTAACTTCTCCAATGATGTCCATACCCCCACATTGAGAAAGGACAAGGGGTCTCCAAGAAATGAAGTTATGAAGGTGGGATATGGATTTGATCATCGTGAATCTGACACTTATGGCATCTTCGAACAAACTGCACACAAGCGCTTTCCATTGTCAGCCAAAAATGTCCAGTCCTCAGGATTTTCTTTGCGAGCATGAAGCCACTCATGTGGGGTCCACATATGCCACCATGGAATTCTCCCATCCATTGGATAGTCTATTCGAATCCAACACATCTCAGTAGGCCCATGTGAAGGGAGCGTTTGTACAAAGTTTCCGCACTTAGAAAGAATTGGCCTGCTAATCTCTGGAAGGTCTTCCGATCAATACTCATGCTCTTTTTGGATATTCTCAATTTTTAAGAAATTTTTTTATGTTGTGGTACCATGGGTCTTTGTCCAATTTGGCTTCGAGCTGGCAATAGTGGGCCGGTCGGTGCTGAACTAGAATTGCCACAGGAATAATACTGTCTTCTTCTCGGGTGATAGAAATCATAGATGCTAAGGTAGCTAAAGCATCGGCAAAGTCATTTTTTGAGTCTCGGTATGCTTTTAAACTTGATCATCGTGAACTGTTCGCACAACTCCAAGAGGTGATTATTATAGGCTACCAACGTCGGATCTGTCGTGGCATACTTATCCATCACCTAATTGATTGTCAACTCAGAATCACCAAACACTAGAAACTCTTTGATATTCATGACGATGGCTAGTTGGATCCCCAAAATACATGCTTCGTATTCAGCTTCGTATTCAGCTCAATTATTGGTGCTCTGGAACTTCAACTTAGAAGCCATCGGATAATGTTGCTTGCTTGGAGAAACAAGAACGACTCCGATTTTGACCTCTCAAGAGTTTACAGCTCTATTGAAATACATTTTCTAGATTGTTTCCTCATTTTGTTCCTCCACCGCATGAATCGACTTGTCAGGAAATAATATTTCAAGAGGCTGGTGATCCGTTTGAACTGGACAACTACCCAATTGATCCGCGATCGCCTGACCCTTTACTGACTTTTGGGTCTTGTAAACGATATCGAACACCGTTAACAACATCTGCTATTTTGCAACTTTTCCTGATAGAATCAGCTTTTCGAAGGTGTACTTTAAGGGACCCATTCTAGCTATCAAGTAAGTAGTCAATGGGAGCATATAATGGCGCAGTCTTTGAGCGGACCAGGCCAATGCATAACAGGTCCTTTCTAGTAAGGTGTAATTTTTCTCGTACTTCGTGAAGTGCTTGCTAAGGTAGTAGATGGTTTGTTCCTTTTTTCCAAATTCATCAAGGTGTCCGAGAATAGACCCTATGGAGGAGTCTAGAACCGACAGATACAGCAACAACGGAACTCCCTCCCAAGGCAACACCAGAACTAGAAGGTCGGTCAAATAGGCTTTAATATTTTCAAAAGCTTTCTGACAATCAGTATTTCATTGCCCATTACTCTACTTTCGAAAGAACTTGAAGATTGGCTCACAAGTGGCAGGGAGTTGGAAGATGAATTGGGCTATGAAATTCAATCGGCCTAGAAAACCTCATATCTCCTTCTCATTTTTCGGTGGCGACATCTCGCGAATGGACTTCGTCTTCGTAGGATCAATCTCAATTCTATGGAGGTTTACCATGAAACCAAGAAGCTTTCCGGAAGTCACCCTGAAAGTGCATTTTGCCGTTGAGCTTGAGCTGATACTTTCGAAGTCTATCTAACATCATTTTCAAATGGAAGAGATGGTCTTTGTTCTCTCTAGATTTAACGATCATGTCATCCACATATACCTCCATCTCCTTATGTATCATATTATGAAAGAGGGTCGTCATTGCTCTTTGCTATGTTGCCCCAACATTTTTTAGACCTAAAGGCATCGCCCTATAGTAGAAGACTCCCCACGGTGTGGTAAAGGCTATCTTTTCTCGATCTTCCTCATCTATCAGAATCTGATTATAGCTGGAGAATCGATCAATGAAGGAATAGAGATTTCGCCCCACAGTATTGTCGATAATAATATGGATGTTCAGCAACTAGAAATCATCTTTAGGACTTGCCCTGTTGAGATCACGATAATCCACGTTGACTCTGATTTTTCCCGAGGATTTTGGCACTAGAACGACATTAGAGATCCATTCACTATAGTTACAGACTTCGATAATTCAGGTATTAAACTGTTTCACGATCTCCTCCTTGACCTCGAGGCTGACAGAAGGCCTCAACTTTCTAAATTTTTGCTTGACCGGTACACTCCCAGGCTTTAGCAGTAGCTAATGGGTCACGATACTTTTGTCCAGCCCTACCATGTCATCGTAGGACCAAACAAAGATATCTTGATAGGAAACCAAGAGCGTTGTCAACTCTTTCTTTTCTAGAGTAGTGAGGGCTGATCCAATCTTTACTTCCTTTAACTCTTTTGGGGTCCCCAAGTTTATTAACTCGGTCAGCATTGGGAATCTGCTTATTCTCAAATTTTGCAAAAGCTTTCTGGATCTCACCATCATCTGATTGGAAGGAGTCATCTTCTATTTCCACTCCAAACAGATTATAGTCTGGTTTTGTATTAAAATAATACTCATCGCACTCTAGCTCAGTTATATCGCATGAATCATATACTGGTAACTTAGGTAACCTAAAAGAGTAAAATTTCAACATTTAAACCGTATATTGAATAAAACAGAATTGTATTCATTAAATTTAGTCATTATAAAGAAAAATCTCTTTCTATCTAGAAGGCTAGCTGAATGGAATGGTGAGTATAGAAAATTTTCCCAATTTTACCGAAAGGCCTGGCGAACCGGGAGGGAACAATAACCATAATTCTACAGATTTTCACCCTTTTAATTCGAATACCGGACCCATGACTTGGCCCTGCCTCATTTCCCAGGATTACGTTCACAGTTTACTCAATCAACACTTTCTCAGGGTGCAAGTCGAATTCTATAGTCTCCTTCCCCTTGTTGATGATTTCTGTCGGATAGGGGAATGTGACCCGAATATGCGGAATTTCCATTGGCAGACCATCTGAGAATCCATCTTTTTTCTTTCAAAAGTATCTCACCCTGTCTGCTCTTGTCGGCTCATATCCTAACCCAAATGTTCCCTTCTTATCCTTGACTTCTATCGGCTCTGTTATTCTATCTAGGTTCTTGCCCAGTCCTTTTCTAGGGATGCAACCCAGAGACTTTATTTCTCCAGCAACGAAGGTTATAGTTCTAGACAATGATGGCACCAATTCATGTCCTCCTTCTTTTACGAAAGTAGCATTCGTGACGTTGAGCACCTGATATGAGGCTTTAATCTTCTCTTTCTTAGTTTCTATTACAGGGATATATCGATTTATCATTTGATGGAAATGTGTGACATCTGAATCAACATTGATCACATACATCGTGTCGTCAACGATAAACTTGATTTTCTGGTGTAGCGACGAAGGCACTGCCCCAACATTGTGGATCCACGATCTCCCCAACAACAGATTGTACGAAGCAGGTATGTCGAGCACCTGGAACTTCATGTTGAATTGAATCAATCCAATTTTAATCGGTAGGTCAATCTCTTCGACACTATCTCTCCTGGAACCATCGAATGCCCTGATGACCATTTTTTACGATTAAATTTATGACAGGTCGATTCCTATTTCCTCCAGTGTTGACAAAGGGCAAATGTTTAGTGCCGATCCATTATCAATCAGCACCCGAGCTATAAACATCCTGTGGCTCTTGACTGTTATATTCAGGGACTTATTGTGTCCTGTTCCATCTTTGTCAATCTCATAATCGGTGAAAGTGATGGTGTTAGATCCCAGGACCTGCTGGACCAGAGTGACAAATTTCTCCAGAGGGATCATGTTTGTCAAGTGGGCTTCATTCAAGACTTTCAACAATGTTTGTCTGTGTACTTTTGAGGATAGGAGTAGTGAAAGCATCGAGATTTGTGCCGACGCATTGTTGAGTTGTTCTACTATCTTGTATTCTGAATTTTTCAATGCCTTTAAGAAGTCTTGAGCCTCTTGTTTTGACACTATTTTTTTTTCCAGAACTTCTCTTGGTTTTCTTAGGGGAACCCTAATAAAATCCTGTGGCGTGTACACCCTCCCAAATTGAGTGATTCCTTCAGTTTCTCCTGCTGATCTTGGTAATTCTTCTCCTTCTCTAGTTTTAGAGATGATCTAGTAGTTCCATAGGACTTTATTGAGACTTTCCACTAATTTTTGAATTGGAGAAGATAAGACCAGAGATTTCTCTAGTTTTTCGGCCACCTTTTCTGGATGCAATTCGAACCCTCCGTCAAGAACCTTAGGTTGTAAACAAATACCTCCGATATTAATCACAACTGCTTCTTTCTCAACCTCCTCTGTGAGAATTAAATTGACGCCACTTCCTGATGAGGCGTGTTTAGGCAGTGGATTCTGCTGATAGTTTGGCGTACCAGTCTCAGGCTTTTTAGGAAATATGATGGCTCATGTCCGTATAAACTCTCGAATCTTATTTTTCAAATGATAGCATTGCTCGGTCGTATATCCTCTGGATCCCAAGTGGTACTCACAGAAAGCATTTGAAGAAGCGGCTTTACTAGGCTTAGGCTCGTAAGATAGAAGAGGTGTTAGCATTCCCTACTTTAAACAATTTTGGTATGACTCAGTGATCGGGACCGGAAGGTCTAGTGATTCTTTGTCATCACTTTGGAAGTTTTCCCCAGTAGTATGAGGTGGATATCCTGGATGGTATTGGGTTCCCGGCTTTAAGGTATGGTTAGGAATTTGAGGCGAGCAATTTTCGTTTGGCTGATATGTATGGTAAGTGGGTATTTTGTAGGCTTGGGGACAATATTGGGGAGTGTGGTTTTGGTAAGGACAAGTTAGGTTATGATAATAATGGGGACGACTTTAAGAATATGCCTGGTTCCGGGAGTAATATTGGTTTTTGGCGATTTTGTGGGAGGTGGTTATGGTATTGGTTGTTTTGGTTTAGGTAGTTTTGAGGATATGAAGATTAGGGGTTGTTCTGGTGAAGGGTTTGTTGGGGGGAAACAACGACGACTACTTCATTATGTTTCTTTTTTGGCAGGCCTAACCTCTTCGTCGAATTAGACAAGGTCTCTTCAATCTTTTCGCTCCTTATTCCTTCATCTATTACTTCGTCTTACTTGATCACATCGCCGAAGGAAGTCACTGCTATGCTAGAGAGATCTCGATAGAACGGAGGTGTCTGAATTGACTTAAAAATTTCTAACTGAGCCTTCTCACTCAACCTGGGGACAACTTTGGTAGTCTCCTCCTTCTCGCGGACAGTATACTTTCGAAAGCTTTCTTCTTTCTTCTTCAGCATCTGGTAGAGGGAATTGCGATTTGGCGCAACATCCATATTGTACACATATTACTAACAGAAGGCCTCTACCAGCTGAGATTCGGTCCTTTCAACAATATCTAAAACATCTTTAGGCAAAGGTCTTCGTTCTGAGCATGAATTCCCAACTCCTTATTATAAATGCTGACATGCTATTCTGGGGGGGGACCAGTACCATCATACTTTGTGAACTCCGGAACTATGAAGTTTTTTGAGTACACCACCCATGGTGGTGCTAACAGCTCCTTGTACATCATTTTCCGAGATGGTTTATCCCTTTGCCATTCTTCTATAGTTTTTTTTTTTTTTTTTTTTTTAATTTCTTCATTTTCTGAACCTAAGCCGGTGGAGGGCCATTCTCCTCTCTGTTTTCGATTTTAGTGGTCGGGGCTGGTCGATTAGCATTTAGATCATCGGATAAAGCAATGACCTTCTCCGGGTGAATGAGGATCTGTGGTGCAGATGGGACCGGGCCATCAGGTGAGGCTTGATTAACATGCCCCTGACCGGGATATGTCGGTGGTCCATAGGCGAAAGGATGAGGACCTATCTAGGGTCTGTAGTGGACTGGTATTGAGAAGTTTGGGCTAGCATGGTTTGGATTCCGCACTAAGTTCTCCATCCTGACGCTTGGAGGGTTTCCGTTAGACGACTTAAAACTGTGTAGAGTCACTGGGGTTCCATTGGGCGAAAGGATAGGCACCTCTTGATCTTGGCTTAGCTTATCAAGCTTCTCCATTATTAACTTCATAGTCTCTTGCATCTGAGTCAATTCGGTCATGTAGGGAGATTCAGGATTGCCTTCGGATGCCATCTTGGAATGATTATGAGCCCAGCTGTGATTAAAATCGGACTTTGAATGGGGGGAACTAGAATTACTTTTTTGGGACCAATGTTCCTGTCTTGTCTTGTCTATAACAACAAGCCCACTTGTTAGTCCACATAGATCTTAGGTAGGCTTAAAACCTATTCGAGTTCAAAGTTTTCAATTTCGATGATGAGCAACCAAACAAATGATAGTTTTATGATTCATGGAAATTATTTCGTTACTTAATTCTCATCGATATTGGAAACTTTGAATTTATTTGGCTTTTAAGACTCCCTAAGACATGATCGATTCATCAAAACCCCCCCAAAAAGAACTTCTCAATCTCTTTACAAAATAGAAAGAAAATATGACAAAACAAAATAAAACATTTGGACTTGGATTAGTTGGATTATTTAGACATAATAGGCTCGACCCTCTTTTTATTCTCCAGTTGACGCACCCCGATTTTTTGGAAATGAAATAAATGAATATAAAGTGTAAAAGGAGAAAGAGTTTCTAAAAGCGTCGGTTTTCTCAAAAAAGTACTTAGGCCATTTTAAAAATTAGGAGTCGTCACCTAGCATTGAGTTTAAATGATGTGATAAGTCACTGATTTTTTATTTTTTATTTAAAAAAAAAAACAATTTAAAAGATCCTAAGTAAAATTGACTCCAAAAATATGGTCAAACCAAAGATTCATTTTAGAAAGAGTTCGGGGACTGGTTACGCTTGGGGAAGGTGTTAGGCACCCCAAGACGCCCGTCCAAAAATAGTACCTTATGTCCAATTAAGTCCAATTAGTTTAGTCCGAATATTTTATTTTATTTTGAAATCATTTTCTTCTAATGAAATCTTTTTTTTTTTTAGATATATACATAAAATGGGACAATTTTATTTTATTATTATTTTTTTAAATGTTCCCCCAGTATGACCTTTTATCAAATATTAAAGATTCGACAAGGATAGTCTCCGGGGAGATTTAATGTCTCGGGTTTTAATTTTGGGTTATTTTGATAAATGGAAAGAATTTGGATGTGTGTCAAAAATATTTTAAAGATTTTTTTTTTAAAAAAAAAATACAGGGGAATTGATTGATTTGGAAAAAACTTAACAAAACGTATTTTAAGAAAATTTTATTTTTAATGAAACATTTTTTTTATGCAAAAAAAAAAAAAAACTGTTTGTAATGATTTCCTTTTTCTAACTTTTCAAAATATTCCCCTTTCGAAAGACTATATTTTTTATTCCACAATTTTTTTTTAAAAAAAAAAATATTTTTTTTATTATTATTTTTTTTAAAAAAATTCATTTTACAGTAAAAACTATTTTCTTTTCATTTTTTTAAATATATGTGAAACGTGAAATAAAATTTTTATTTCTTCCATTTTATCACCTTATCCCAAGCTCAAACCTCAGCTTAGGGAAGTGCTTTCCTGAACCTATCATTTGAAAATTTCGCACTGGTTAGGAAATCTAAAATGGTGGTACGGAAAACTCTCTCTTTCTCAGATTTTAAAGGTTTTTTTTTTCATTTTTTATGTTTTTGATTTTTTTTATTTAAAAAAAAAACAAACAAACAACATTTTATTGTTTTGCGAGAAAATAAATATTTATAGAATACAACGTAATACATAAAGTGCATAAAATAGAATTATAGAAATAAAAGTGCGGAAAGGCGCAAAATACTAAATAAATATAATACAATAAAAGCGTGAAAAAACGCAGAACAATAAATAAAGTTAATAAAAGAAAAGCGCGAAAAGGCGCAGAGTAGTAAATAAATATAATTATATAAAACGCGAAAAGATGCAGACTAATAAATAAATACAAAGTGCGGAAATGCACAGAACAGTAAATAAATACAACAATATAAAGCGTATAAAGGCGCAATACAAAGCGCGGAAAGGCACAGAACAGAAAATAAATGCGGAAAAGTAAACTTTTTTTTTTTTTTTTTTTTAAATATTCCAGTGGAGTGTCCTTCTAAATTTTATCCAATTTTAGGTCCATCCTTTCAAATATTTTAAACAAAAAATAAAAGTATAGTTAGAGAGTAGAAAAAAACTTATCTGGTTTTGGACAATTCCTTATTTTTTTTTTCTGCTTCTTCAAAACTTCCTTTGTCTTCTTTTTGTTCTGCTGATTTCTCCTGAATTTGGATGGCTCCCTTTCTCTTGGATTTTTGGTAAAAACTCCATGTAACCTCACAAAGATTTCAAATCCAAAGTAATTTCTCACTTCTCTCTTCCTTTCCATTTTTGTTCACAAAAAATTCCCCACAACACACACACACACAAAAAAATAAAAAAAAATAAAAAAAATAAATAAATAAAATAAAATAAAATCTTCCCAAGACTCCCTCTCTCTAAAATTTGAAGCTCTTTCCCAAAAAAACAAAAAGAACTCCCCTCGCCCTCTCTAATCTCTAGGCCTTAAAAAGAGCTTCCCAAACCCCATTTTATCTTTTTTTTTTAATTATTATTTTTAATGGGGGTGGGGGGACAAGATGTTGACATCCCCACCCCTTTTGTATTCTTTTTTCTTTCCACCCAAAAGTAAAGATTTTTTTTCTTTTTTTTTTTTTTTTTTTTTTTTTTTGTTTTTTTTTTTTTTTTTTCTTTGTGTGTAAACATCAAAATAAAATATTACACTAGCAAGATTTAAACCTATGACCAACTCTGTGAAAGAAAATAGACTTACCACCGAACCACACTTAAAACTTATGTCTTAAATCTTCTTCATTTATTCTTAATTCTTTCCTCTTTCTCTTTTCTTTCTCATTCTTATTTTTCTTTTCTTTTCGAAAATAATAAAAATAAAATTGCACAATGAACTAAAAATCTCTGTATTTTTTTAATTATTATTATTATTTTTATTTTTTATATATTTGTTTTTTTTAAAAAAAGAGAAGAAATGACATGTAATACGCGAGATAAAATGTGGTGTTTATAATGTTGGGAAGGAAAGAGAGACTTTCGAAAAAGTACATGGTGGTTATGGATTTAGAGAGAAGAATCTAATGGGTGAGATGAATTTAGATTTTACTATGGCGTATGATTTAACTCTTCCGAGTAATTGTTTTAGGAAGAAAGATGAGCACCTTATCACATTTAAAAGTGGACAGAGGAATAGATAAACAGACTTTGTCCTTACTGGAATGAGAGATTGTTTAATATGTAAAGATTGTAAAATCAAACCCAAAGAGAGTATTGCTACCCAACATAGACAAATGGCAATCGATTTAAAGTTTTATGGGTAGGAGTGGAAGTTTAACATAAGTAGGCATGCAATAATACATTGTAGAGATCTAACAGGTGAAAAAATGGAGTTGTTTAAGGACAAAATAAGTGATGCTGACTTATGGAAGAGACATGAAGAAGTGAACAACATGTAAGGTGATATGGTGAGTCGTATTAAAGAGATAGGAAAAGAAGTTTTAGGAGTTTGCAAAGGAGGGAGAGCACAATATAAAGAAGGTTGGTGGTGGAATGAGGATGTCCAAAAATTCATTCATGATAAGAAAATAACTTATAAACAATAAAAAAATGTCGAATTAGGGAGAATTGAAAAAGTATAAACATGCAAAAATAGAGGCAAGAAAAGTAATTAAAGAATCAAAATTAAAGGTGCTTGATATTTTGTATGAAAAGTTTGATACAAAATCTGGAGAAAGTGATATACTTGCTAATCAACGTGAACAAAAGACTAGATATATAGAAAGTGTCATATGTATCAAAGACGCTAATGAAAAGGTCCTGGTGAAGAATGATGAGATTATAGAACAATGGATAAGTTATTTTTATAGTTTATTCAATGAGAACAACATTAGAGAATATGGATTAGAGTTGCATAGTTTATCTTCTTAGGGTTTATAGGTTTCATAGAAGAATTAAGGTTTCAGAAGTTAGAATGGCGCTAAGGAAGATGAGGATTGGAAGAGCAGTAGGACCATATGAGATCTCTATAGACGTATGGAAAAGTTTGTGAGATCTTAGAATAGAGTGGCTGATTAGACTTTTTAATAATATTTTGAGGACTAAAAGAATAACTGATGATTGGAGGAGGAGTATCTTAGTGCCCATTTATAAAAATGAAGGGGATGTTTAAAGTTACATGAACTATCGAGGCATAAAACTTATAAGTTATACTATGAAACTTTGGAAGAGAGTGATAAGATATAAAATAAGACATGAAACGAGCATAAAAGAGAACCAATTTGAATTTATGTCCAGTTGATCAACTACTGAAGATATCTATTTGGTCAGGAGATTATTGAAAATATATAGAGAAAAGAAGAAAAATTATAAGTGGAATTTGTGGACTTAGAAAAGGCTTATAATTAGGTACCCAGAGAAGTTTTGTGGTGGGTGCTAGAAAAGAAACATGCATCCAATGTGTATGTTGAGGTAATTAAGGATAAGTGTGAAGGTACAATCACTTGTGTTAGAACAAGAGGAGACAAAACTTGTGCTTTTCCTATTAATATAGACTTACATCAAAGATCATCTTTAAGTCCTTACCTCTTATTTCTAGTGATGGATGAGCTTACAAAACATATTCAAGATAGGGTACCTTGAAATACATTGTTTGCAGATGACATAGTACTAATTGATAAAAACATAATGGGTCTTAATATTAAGTTATAAAGATGGAGAGAAGTCGTAAAGTCTAAAGGTTTGAAGGTTAATCAAGATGGAATACATGCATTGGAATTTTAGTAAGGCCTAAAGAGATGAAGGTACAATAAACATTAGATATGAGAAAGTTCCAAAGATTAATCATTTTAGATATTTAGGTTCAATGATTCAGAGTAGTAGTGAAATTGAGGAAGATATTACTTAGTTTCAAGGCCTGATGGTTGAAGTGCAGATGTGCAATTGGAGTGATATGTGATCATATAATACCGTTAAAACTCAAAGAAATTTTTTACAAAACTATAATAAGACTAGAGCTTCTGTATAGTTCAAAATGTTGGGCAGTAAAAATAAAGTATGTTTAGAAAATTGGTGTGATAGAAATGAGGATGCTACAGTAGATGAGTGGGAAGACGAGAATTGGTGAAATTAAGAATGACACTATTAGATAGAATTTAGGAATCACACCCATCGAAGAGAATATGAGAAAATCATTCATGGTAGTTTGGACATATGCATAGAAGACCCATAGAAACACAAGTGAGAAAATGCAATTTAGCTCAAGTGTAGGGGGCTACTAGAGAGAGAGGTGGGCCTAAGAAGACTTGGGACGAGTGATAGGTGTAATTTACCTATCTATTTCTAAACCGAACTCGTTAGTTTTCAAGTATGTTGAGTATGTTTTAATACATTTATATATATATATTGTATAAATCAGGTGTATGGGGTGAAAAGGGATAAAAACAGATCATAAACGATCAAATCAAATCAAGAACGGTGGGAAAACAAGCATGGAGGCAATATTCTGAAAAACAGTCCATCGCCGCGGCGTCCAGACCACCATCGCGGCGGTGAATATGCAGAGAGGGGCCTAAAACTGCTGAACATTCACCATCGAGGACGTGAAATTGTAGAAAGGTGCTTACGCCTACCGTTGCCTCCACCGTTGCGGCGAAGATCAAACTGACATACTCACCGCCGCGACGGTCACTCTACACCAGATTTAGATATTATTTTGATATTTTAGGATATTTTGTTCCATTTAATCCTTCCTCCTCCCTCATTTTTGGATATATAGATCCTTAGAGCATATTTTGAGAGGATTTAGGGGAGCTCAACCAAATCCGAAGGAGAAGAAAACATTGTGAAGAAGGAGAAGCGATCTCGGAACGGTTTTAGCGTCAAATCTTCAGACTACGGCTAGTTCTCTTCGTTTCTTTCTTCATTTCCTAATTTCGGTATAGTATTTGAGCATGTTTAGCTCATTATTCGTTGTATATACGGTTATGACCGTTAGCCAAACATGAATTGTTTTAGGGATTAATAATATTTATGAAAATTTTGTTTATTTGAGTTTGTGTTTCGTTAATGGTTGTTCATATATAAATTTGATTGTATTTATCGGTTTTCCATGATTATTATTTTTGTTATGATATAGTGAGAAATTAGGGTTTGACACTTGGGAAAGGTAACCTCGAATTCGGACTAGGGTAAATACAACGCGACAATTCAATAACCCGGGAGGAAGTTGGAAAGTGTATAATCAATAACGTTAGGGCAAGACTCATGTGACCTAGCATCGTTAAGACATTGAGGGGGACTTCTTCGTTGACGTGAAGTCACATATTTACTTGTCTTACACTCGGTAGAGGTGGTGAGTGAGTTTACAAACCAAAATTGTTAGATAAGTCGAATGCCATTAACGTAAACTAAAACGAAATCAAACGCATTTAAGTAAATGAAGTTAATCCCTTAGAAATCTACTTCCCTTAATCATCTCATAGTAATATTAGTATAATTAGATTAATTAACTTAGTATTAGTATTTATTAATTATAAACACTTTTTTTCCGCCTAGATATAATTAGGTTATGATAATCGCAGTACTCAGTAATAATCTCAACCATTCCCTATGAACACGATACCCTTACTCTCCCCATCTGTACTAAAACTTGACCTGTACACTTGCGGTGAAAGTGACATGCGTTAATTTCACGCCACCAAGTTTTTGGCGCCATTGCCGGGGATTGGTTTTAGATTATTATAGATATTGTGAGTAAATGACCCGATTTTACTTTAGGCATTTCTTTTGTGTATAATTTTTGTTTTGTAGTTTTGTTTTTATTTCTTATGTAGGGTACTTAAAGATGTTAGATCGATAAGTATTGATGCATTTCTATCAACAAGATTCCGAGCCGTTTTATAGTGCTTGGGATCGATACAAGGAATATTCTACTTCGATTTCCGAACTAAGATTTCCCAAGGGAATGTCAACTCCTGAATTTATTCGATGGGTTACATGCCGTAACCATAATATGGGTGGAAAGAGAAAATAATACCTCATCTTTTTATGACCAAACTGCGGACGAAGCATATTGGATACTGGAAGACATGGCGGCCTTTGATTATCAGAGTTTCAACACTATGACGCCATGGATTGACATTTCGGATCAAGATAAGGAGTCTTCCCCTGCCTTAGAAGACATGTTTGCTACAGTTATGGGGAAAACTCAGAGTTTCTTGAGGGAGACACATGACTGGATCAACGAGCACGAGGATCATCTTGATTATATTGAGACGGTCTGCGCCGATATCAATACGACCATAACGTCTTTGCAGACGCAAATCGGTTAGCTTATCTGCTTGATTGAGGCTGAGTCAGACGCGGTGGCACTCAGAGATTCACAAGACACATTCATCGAAATCCACCAAGAGGAACTGGAAACGAGCGGGAGGAGCTTGAGAGAATTCATTGATGAAGCTGAAGAAGAGAGAACCCAAGAATGGATTGATAGCTATAAATTACCTATCTATTTCCAAACCGACCATTGTTAGTTTTTGAATGCGTTTAGTACGTTTTAATATGTTTTTTTGTATTTTTGTATAAATAAGGTGTTTGAGGTAAAAACGCATGAAAATGGATCAATAACAATGAAATCGAATCAAGAACGGTAGAAGAACGGTAGGAAAACAAACACGGAGGCAATATTCGGAATTACAGCCCACCACCGCGGCGGTGAATATGTAGAGAGGGCCTTATTACTGCTGGAAGCTCACCACCGAGGCGGTGAAACTGTAGAGAGGTCCCGATTCTACCGCCTCCTCCACTGCTGCGACGAAGACTATGCCAACATGCCCACCACCAAGGCGGTCACCTTTGCACAAATTTAGATATTTATTTAGATATTTTTGGCTCCCTATTTCTTCTCTTCTCATCTCCTCTAGCCATGAGAGCTCCATTAGACTTAGGATATTTTAGAGAGAGTTTTGGGAGTGTTCAACTAATTCCGAAAGAGAAGAACACGTTGTGAAGAAAGAGAAGCGATCCCGAAGCATTTTTAGCGGCAAATATTCGGACTAAGGCTAAGTTTCTTTCATTTCTTCTTTATTTTCTTAACTTCGGTAGTTATTTGGGTACGTTTAGCTCCGTTTTCCTTGTGTAAACGGTTATGGCCATGAGCTAAACGAGATTTTGTCTAGGAATTAATATAATTTATGAAATTATTGTTTGTTTGAGTTTGTGTTTCGTTTAATGGTTGTTCTTCACTATTTTGATTGTGTTTTCCATGTTGTTATGTTTATTATGCTTGTTTAGATATAGTGAGAATACGGGGTTTCACACTCGGGAGAGGTAACCCTGGATTCGGATTAGGGTAAACACAATGCGACGATCCAATAACTTGGGAGGGAGTTGGAAAGTGTGCAATCAATAACGTTAGGGTGAGACTCACATGACCTAGGGTCGTTAAGACATTGAAGGGGACTACTTTGTTGATGGGAAGTCGCGTATTCCCTCATCTTACACTCGGGAAAGGTGGCAAGTAAGTTTACGAACTAAGATTGTCGGATAAGTCGAACGCCGTTAACGTAGACTAAAATGAGACCGAACACGTTTTTGTAAATAAAGTCAATCCCTAGGAAATATTTTCCCTTAACAATCTAATATTAATATTAGTATTAGTATAGTTTAATTAACTTAGTATTAGTATTTATTAATTATATACATTCTTATCGCCTAGATAAAGTAAGGTCATGATAAACACGGTACTCGATAACAACAATAACCATTCCCTGTGGACACAATACCCTTACTCTCCCTATCTATATTAAAACTTGATCCGTTTACTTGCGGTGTAAGTTAGCAACGTAATATTCTACTACCAAGTTTTTGACGTCGTTGCCGGGGATTGTATTTTTAGTTTGTTATCGATATTGTGAGTAAATGACCCAATTTTACTTTAGACATTTCTTTTGTGTATATTTTTTGTTTTGTAATTTTGTTTTTATTTCTCTTGCAGGGTACTTAGAGATGTTAGATCGATAAGTATTGATGCAATTCTTTCAATAAGATTCCGAGCCGTTTTATAGTTCTTGGGATCGATAAAAGGAATTTCTACTTCAGTTTCTGAACCATTGTTTCCCAAGGGAGTGTCAACTACTGAACTTCCTCGATGGGTTACTAGCCGCAACCAGATGTGGGTGTAAGGAGGAAATGATACCACATCTTTCGACCAACTAACTGCGAATGAATCCTATTGGTTGCTAGAAGACATGGTAGCCTTTGATTATTAGAGTTTCAATACTACGGTGCCATGGATTGACATTCCGGATCAAGATGAGGAGTCCTCCCCTGACCTGGAAAAAATATTTGCTACTGTCATGGGAGAAACTCATAGAGTCTTGAGAGAAATAAATAACTGGATCAACATGCACAAGGATCGTCTTGATTATATCGAGATGGTCTGCGCCGACATCAATGCGACCGTAACGTCTTTCTAGATGCAAATCGGTCAGCTCATCTACTGGATTGAGGCTGAGTCAGACGTGGTGGCCTTGGGAGATACACAAGCCACATTCATCAAAAGCCACCACAAGGAACTAGAAACGAGCGGAAGGAGCTTCGAAGAATTCATTCATGAAGTTGAAGAAGAAAGAATGCAAGTATGGAGCAACGATGAAAATTAATATATTAATCGTTGTGAATTTTCACCGTTTGAATTCCAACTCGTGATGTCGCAGTCGATCCAAGACGATCACATCTATGAGGATCTGATGTGGCTCACTTGTCCTTCGTCACTGTTAGCAACATTTTTTTATGCCCACCAAGTACAAGAGCCGGTGAGGTATGATGTTGAAAGATCAAGCCGATCAGAGCAATATCTCGCCAATCTTGAGGGTGTTTTAAACCAAGACCTGTATGTGGTGTTATTTGACACGTACTATAGGCGGAAGCCACTCTTTGATGAACACTTCGGCGTGTCAGGCTGACGACCATAAACCAAGCACTTCTTGGGAGGCAACCCAAGGAAAAAAATAAGTTAGATCCATCTTTGTCGATTTTATTTGGAGGCGAGATTCTCTCGCCTCTCAGGTACGTGTTTTAAACCCCCGTCTTTATTATAATGCTTTATGATGTCATTGGGATTACTGACGGGTCATTTTGGGCATTTCCTATGTTAAGTTGATGGTGATGTATATTATGTTTTAGTTGTAGTTTATGTTTTACTATTTTTTATTGTGTGCATGTTTGTTTAGCGTAGTTATTATTATATGCTGAGTTTTGACATCATCTGCTTCTTTACCTGATGATGAGTTTGTCCCCTGATTGTTTATTGAGGTCGAGGGTAAATCTCATTCATGTGTGTTATGTGTGCTTAACGTATCGTCTTAGTAAAAGTTATTGTAGATCCTAAATGCACGAGCATGTAGACTCAATATAGCGCTATCTGATTAATTTGAAAATGATTATCCTTCATTCAATTTCATGACAATAGGGATTCTAGAACTTGATTTAGGAGAAATTCGAGGCGAAATCTTAGGCGAGGTAGTTTAGAAGATATGATTTAGTCTGTCATTTTGTCGCTTGAGCCTTTGAAGCTTATTTTGATATATCATTATCCTTCTTTACCCTGTTGAAGCATACTATTCATTTGAATTCTGAACACTTAAACAAATACCCTAGTCGATTAAAATTTTTCCAAACCTTTATCGCTAAACCAAAGGCATAATGTGAGTGAATCAAGTTAGCATTCGTTATGCTACATGATGTGAGCGGTTGGGTTTTGGGAGAGCTATTAATTGGTTTGGTATTCGAGTACTCAGTTGTCATTTTTCGTTCATATTTCACACACCCCTTAAATTATACAGATCAAATAAGTTTGGGGGTGTGTTTGTTTGTTTTAAAAAAAAATAAAAAAATCTATGTACATATAGTACAATTTTCGTTTCTTAATAGATTGTTCAGGGTTGTTTCCAATTTAATTGTGGGGTTTTGAGTGTGAGTGTGCCAAGCGATGTGCCTTGGGTAACGTTAAGTTGACGATGTTAACTCGTTTTCTCTTCTAATTTTGCCTTGGCCATTTTCCCAAACTAAACCAAGATCTATTGATCTTTATGAACCTCTGAGCCTATATTAGTGGAGAATAGATCCCGGGTCAGGCGCATGGATTCCCTATAGGTTTTAGTCATGAACTTTATTGAGGGATAATCCCATATAGTCAATAGATAGTTGTATATTTGAGTTTAATCATACACACTCTGAAAGGATCTAGAATTACACTTACTATTATTGAACATTGAAATTATACAACACTACATGGTGTGATTTATGCTTGAACTTGATAGGATTTGGGGCCGATGAGGGAAAAATTATTTGGCCGATATGATACTCAAAACTTGCACATTTTTATTTAAGTGTTTTTAGTTATTATTTGGTAATTAGTTATTTTATTTTCTTGTATTGTGTGGGTGTTTTAGACTAGAAAAATTTTGAGTTTGAGGTATTTGATAGGTGTAAATTACCTATCTATTTCTAAACAGAACATTGTTACTTTTCAAGTACGTTTAGTACGTTTTAATATGTTTTTATGTGTTTTTGTATAAATCAGGTGTTTGAGGTGAAAACGCATGAAAACGGATCAATAACAATGAAATCGGATTAAGAACAGTGGGAAAACAAGCACGAAGGCAATATTCGGAACAACAGTCGACCACTGCGGCGTCCAAACCACCACCGCAGTGGTGAATATGTAGAGAGGGCCTTATTACTACTGGAAGCTCACCGCCAAGGCGGTGAAATTTCAGAGAGGTCCGGATTCCACCGCCTCCTCCACCGCTGCGGCGAAGACTATGCCGACGTCAAATCTTAAGACTACGGCTAGTTCTCTTCGTTTGTTTCTTCATTTTTTAATGCCTGTTCGTATATACAATGTTTGAGTTTGTGTTTCGTTAATGCCTGTTCTTTATAAATTCAATTGCGTTTATCAATTTGTCATGATTATTATGCTTGTTATGATATAGTGAGAAATCGGGGGTTTAACACTCAGAAAAGGTAACCCCGAATTCGGACTAGGGTAAACACAACGCGACGATCCAATAACCCGGGAGGGAGTTGGAAAGTGTGCAATCAATGACATTGGGGTGAGACTCATGTGACCTAGCATAGTTAAGACGTTGAGGGGGACTTCTTCGTTGACATGAAGTTGCATATTCACTCGTCTTACACTAGGGAGAGGTGGCGAGTGAGTTTATGAACCAAGATTGTCGGATAAGTCGAACGCCGTTAACGTAAACTAAAACGAAATCAAACGCATTTAAGTAAATGAAGTTAATCCCTAGGCAATCTAGTTCCCTTAATCATCTAATAGTAATATTAGTATAATTAGATTAATTAACTTAGTATTAGTATTTATTAATTATAAACACATTTTTTCCGCTTAGATAAAATTAGGTTACGATAATCGCGGTATTCGATAATAATCTCAACCATTCCTTGTGGACACGATACCCTTACTCTCCCCATCTATACTAAAACTTGACCCGTACACTTGTGGTGAACGTGACGTGCGTTAATTTCGCACCACCAACGAGACTATTAGAATTGATTTGATGATATTAAACCTGACTGAGGGGATGAGCCTTGATAGATATTTATGGCATAAATGGATTCATATAGCCGACCCTACTTAAGTATGACAAAAATTTTGTTGTTGTTGTTTTTGTTTCATAGCAACTTGTCAACCAATGGATTCTTGGTCAATTTGATCAAATTAAAACATTGTGTAATGATCAGTTCTCATGACTCTAATGTTAAAATATTTAATTACAACAAATTAATTCCAAAATGATGCTCAATAGCTAGAATCCCAACCCTATATCCTGTTCAAAAAACATCTATTCAACAAACACGACTTCACGAATTTGACATACCATATACATACCATAAACACTTTTAGAACTTCATTGAGTGTATAATATTGCAAAAACACTACCTTTTAAAAACGGGGGAATGATTAAGGTAGTGAGCTTATTGTAGAAAAACATATCCATCAAATTAGTGTTATCTTGGGAAAAAAATTAGAATGAACTCAATTCCAAATTGATCAAGAATATTTAAATCCTAAATACTACCAGTGAGTTCATTCCATACTTGTATATTAATTGTGCTTACTTGTATATTATGTGGATTACTTGCGCATATACTTATATCTAGAATTCTAGCATAATGATCATATATTTATTTATAAATTTGATTATGTGATAAACAATTGTAGACACCGCATTTTGTCCCGCCCAGCCATTGTCGAATCAAGTACAAGTTCCGATAAATTTTAAACTTAGGTTTAAATAGAATGAATTTATACTTTGGATCACACTATATAATACAAAGTAACACCAAAAAACATAAGAAAACACAAAAAAACAGTTAAATTGGACTGAATTCAGCCAAGTAAAAGTTTTGGGTCAACCTCGAAAATCCTACGATTTAAGGGGGTCTAAAATGACATTATTAAAAGTTTATTTTTATTAAATCACCTTTAGTATGAATAAAAACTAGTCATTACCCTTCACTTATAGGATATTTCACCAATTTACCTCGGTTACCTACTTTGACCATGAGACATTTACTAACACTGGTTTTGTCCGTTTAACACCAAAAACATTTGTTTCATTCGTTCATATTACATCAAATACTGCCAATAAAAAATCCAAAATACCATGATAATTCATGTAAATGTCATGACAAATTCTAAATTACCAAAGTGATTAAGGATTTGGACTTGGTTTAAAATTGAACAAACCAAAGTTGTTTTGATAAACCATCTAGGCTCATTGAATCAACAGCCCAACCCATCATTAAATTAGTCACAAATTAGAATTGAAATGACCAATAATCCCTAAGATGTTCACTACAAAAAATATCTAAGGAAGAAACAAAACCACTTAGGAGGTAACTAACTGTTATCGAAAGTAAATCGATTCGGTTTGCCACCTAAGCAAGGCATTAATATGCATTTAATGCTCATCCCATAAATAATTAAATGATTGGTGTGAAATGTATAGGACACATTCAAGGAATGTAGATATTTTGATCAAAATATCTTAGGTTTAACCAAAAGCCTTGAAATGTGATTACTTGTTATCGAAACCAAACCAAACCGGTTTTCCACCTAACCCATGCATTTAATGACTATTAAATGCACATCCCATCAATAATTAATTTCTTAGGGATAACATGGAATAGGTGGATACATTAAATCTATATATTTTATCAAAATATCTTAGGGTTAATTAGAAACCTTAAAATATAACTATCGGTTGCAAGACAAACTAACCCGATTCAATCCAAATCCAACCAAATTCAAGTTCATCACATAATGAGTCATCATAAAACATTAAATTCAATATGTATTATTAGTATGATGTTCAATGCCCCTTGGAAGCATTAATGGCAACCAAACTGAAATAGTGAAACTAACCGGTACTTATGCTCTAAACCTAACTGAAAGTGTCACTTCATGCTATTAATGCACCCATGTGCGACCAATCATATTCAATATTGTGTAATGATTGTCAGTCATTACTAATTATTTCCAATCATTCTAAGAATCTTTACCAAATCTTTGAGAATCCAACACAATCTTCAATATTCATCCAAAACAAATCAAGATCAAGACAAGAGGACATGACTCCTATGCCAAATAGATCCCAGGGATCAGCTTGAATTGGCCTGCACATGGAATGAATGTGAAGGATCCCTGGCCTATATATACAGAGACCTAAATTTTCTCTTTCTAAACTTGGGTAATGCTCTCAAGTCCTAGGGATTCCAACCATCTTCTTTACTAAACACCTTGTTATTCTGCTAAAATTCAATCATGGAGGGGATTCTTCGAGCAAGAACTCAAGAAGTTGACGGCAACCGATCGAGTACAAACCGAGAAGATTAAGAAGGAGAAGAAGATATTTGTTTAGTGAAAGACCACTTCCCTAAACTGGGTATGCGTCCTAAAAATCCTTTGATCTTGTCTTAAAATTCATTTATATTTCTTGTATATATCATAATCATATAGTTACCATGCTTAAATTTCATGTATATAACATAAATAACCTATAATTAACTAAAAACGCTAAATTTATGTCATATAAACCAAACCATATCAAAACTATTCAAGATCATGTCAAGAACATCCAAGAACATGTTAAGAACATGTGAGGACCCAAATCATCTGAGAACATGTTAAGAACATGAGAGGATTCAAATAAAAATATCTATCACACCATGAGTTGTGCATAGTCTCTACGATTCTTTCATGAACGCTTTAAACCAAACTCTTACTAACTGTTAATCTAACCATATAAATATTAATAAACTGATTTATTTTATACTAAACATCAATATCATAGCCAAGTACTACATCGACAAACCCTTGTGGCTAAAAATTCGGGAAAAAGGGAGGACCTCTATCTCTTTGGGGATGTGTGTGACCCTTCTTCAAAAACCTTTCTATTTTTCTTAGTTACGAGTAGGACTGACATATATATATGGTATTTTCTTTTATTTTTAACTAAATAACTTAAAAACAAACACTAATTTGTCTAAACAAAAGAGTTCATTTGAGGTGATCTTGACAAAATCAAAGAGATTATGTACAAGTCATTTTTGTGGTTCATGTCTAGATTAATAATAAAATCAACTAAAACTAGTTTTAAACATAAATAAATGAACTATGCAATGACCTAAGCTTTGGTTATTAGCCTAAGTACGTAGGCAACCTCATATGGGTTCGGTCACCTTTAATAAATAAAACATATCATTTTAACCTTAAATAAATGAACTACGTGATGACCTAATCTTTGGTTATTCGCCAAAGTACGTAGGCAACCTTATACGGGTTCGGTCACATTGAATAATAATTTAGTCTTAATTTGCATGTTGGAACTAGATGTTGACCTGATTCCTTGTGAAAACAAGGATATATAGGAAGCCTTTATAAGGTTCGGTCATTAAAAAATACAAAATATATTTTGTTTCATATAGTTTGCATGTTGGAACTACATGTCGATCCGATTTCCTGTGAAAACAAGAATATGTAGGAAGCGTTCATAATGTTCGGTCGTTTATGTTTCTGTATCTTATAAACTATCATTGGGTGGTCACTACTTAGTTTAGTGTAGTTTACTTGCTTTCACATCAAAAATACAAAAATATTTTCATTTTTTATTTTTAGTTGCATTATAGATTGTTAAACCTCTACTGATTTCATTATGTAAAAAATGTATAAAAAGGGAAAAACTTTAAAAAAGGGAATTATTTTTGTTAAGTGAATCAAAGAAAATTACTTGGATGTTTTTTAACAGTTAATATTTATTCAGACCAAGGTACCATTTATGGACGAGTTTCTTGGGTTGTGTAAAACCTTCCCCGGGCATAACTGACCCCAGAACTTAAAGAAAATCTCTAGTGCAAAGACCTTTATGAAGTCAAAACACAAGCCATTTCAAATCCAAAAATGAATTTCCAAAATTTCGGTGACCTAGCACACTATTTAACCCTATACTAGGTGGTGACTCCTTTTAAACATAAAATCCCCGCCCAAGTAGTTTTTCAAAATCGACGCCTTGAAAAGCTCTTGAAAAAACCATTTCAAAATGAACGGCTTGGAAGAACTTAGAAAGGGAGAAATGGAAAGTTGTTTTTATCTTTTTTCCAATTTCTTCTTATTCCACTATCAAAATCCGGGTTGTGTCAACAACCATGGATTTCATATTGAGATTTAAAGAGTAAATTTTCCTTAGCATTGAAATTAATCATTTTTTAAAACCCAAAAGTCTTTATTAAATAAGCAATTTTTTTTTCAAAAAATCACAAAATTTGTTAGAATTGGTAAATATTGGACACCAGGAATAACTTGTACCACTGACGATATTAAGTTACTCTACGAGATATTAAATCCCCTCATTTACCATTCTAACAAGAGGTAAGCTAATTGTACAGTTTTACTGAATGTTCAAAGCTAATTTACTATCTTGAAAACCGTCCTAGCATGACTAAGTAAAGAATCATACGATATTGTTTATTGAGCTTAATTGTTTAATTGATTTTTTGTATCACGTATGCTTTATTATTATATCTGGAATGTGATTCTTGTGTCCTTGTACTTGCATAGAATATCTTGATTGTATTCACTTCTAAAACCACATAGTGAGTCAATAGAGGATGTATTGGTTTATAGGTGATGGAGAGAATCTTCAATTATTATCTTATTAATCTAACGACACAAAAGTGAACTTATGAGGGTGTGAGTCGTAGCATCAAATAGGGTATTGGTTTAAGTGAGAGAATTGTGAGAGAGTGAATAAGTAGTAAGGAGGGACTTTGCATTTGTTGTATTGGTTTGATCTTTACCAGGGAAGAAAATCAATGATTAGTGGATTAAAAATATCTAAAGGAGATCAAGAGAGTAGACATAGGTAAGGAGGGGCCTTTGTTGAACTACTATAAATCACTATGTCACTTTTGTTTTTTGTTTTAATCCCCATTTATATTTGCATGCTTGTGCATGGTTTGATTATTTGTTTTTTCTGCTACATTAGTTTTGCACTTCTTATTGATTAAATCCTTGTAAGTATATGATTAAGAAAAAGTTAAAATAAGTAAAAACAATTAAGTTATTTGTGCTACCCATTCAAACCCTCTAAAGTTGACTTAGAACAATATCATGCTTTGTTATTCCTCACATTTTATATTGTATATCCTTAACACTCATGTTTAGGAATTCATAGTAAAATTGCATGCCTAGATTTAAAATATATTTCATGCTTAAAACCCTAAAAATGACATTGTTGTGCATCTTAATTTTAGCCTATCTAAGGCTAGATTGAGCATTTGTATATTAGATAAAACCTTGAAGATTTTTGCAAGATTTTTTTATGATCAAAATGACATTGTTGTGCATCTCAATTTTCTCAGGAGCATTTAGATAAGGTTTTTAGTCATTTACTAAAACCTGTATTTTTGTGCAAGATATTTAAATAAAATGTGGTTTTTATCCCTTTCAGAAATAAATAGTTAATAAATGTGATAATTTGGTCTGAGAACCATTTCCACTCTTTTTCAAATATTAAAATAGAATGTGAAATCATTTTAAAATCATGCTAGATTCATATAGGTCGGGTAAATAAATACTTACATTTTTACCCTCATTCTTCATTTAAACAAAAAACATGTCAAATCCATGCTGAATTTGCCATGTGCATATTCATTTTATAAATACACATCCTATACATGTTTGATATTTTTAAATGTATTTTTTGTTTCATATACATGTCATTATGATAAATACATGTTATATAGATGGATTCTGACATGTCAAATATATAAAAAAATCGCTAAATGTCAAACACGTCATGTGAATGCTAAACTAATATTTTACATCTCATAGACATTACCATTAATATTTCATATACATATTGAATAGAGTGAACATTCTAGCATGTTATATACATGTTAAATTCTCATATCACATGTTATACATATGTTTACTAATATGTCAAAAACATATTCAAAATTTACAATTCTCATACACTTCATAAGCATGCTAGGTTTGATTCTTAAATATGACCTTTATATGTCGATTTATATGTCATGTACATATAAAAGGTTATTAAGTTTTTTCTACAGATCATATACATGTTGGGTTTTCTTTAAATCAATGTCATAAACATGTTCTTTAATATATAATATACATATTAAACATTTCTACGTTTCTACATGTCATATACACGATTTTTAATGTCTTACTCATATTAGAATTTTCTAAGGTTCCTAGATATCATATATATGTTTGTTTCATCTTCCATTCTAGCATGTCATATACCTTTATTCTCAAAATCCTAAGGATGTTTATTTCCTATCACATATATGTAGTAATGTCTAAGTCGTGTGTCATATACATACGCTTTTTATCCACTTTACATGTGATATACATCTAAAACATAAATTCGTTATAAATTTGATAAGGAATTTTTTTAAAAATATTTTCTCAATCAAAGCACATATAATTAAAATAAGTTAGATTAAAATTGATAAGGTACTATCTTTAGACAAGAGTCTTGGGGAGACTAACACATTTCCTAAGCGTAACAAACCTCTAAATCTTTCACAATCTCTAGAAAACTTTCTTTCAAAAGAATCCAAAATTTTTAAATGAAAAACTGACTTAAAAACTGACAAATTAAATCTAATGTTAGGTGGTGAATCTAAGTATTTATTTTCAAAATCTGTCACACAATAAAACCCATCTATAAAAATCAAATGATTTCAAAAAATGTTCCATACACACAAATCGCTCCCAAATTTTTTAAATAAATCATTTTTGAAAAACGATACTCAGAGGGGAGAGGGGTGATCTGGAGTGCGTCACTAAGTTTAAAATGTCTTTACTTTCAATGATAATTAAAAGGAATGAGGTTGTAGATATTTTAATAACTTATATCCCAAATGTTTCTAGTCAATTAGAATCGTTAAATTAGATTTAGACACCACATTTCATCTCTGAAATAATTTCAACCATTTAAGAAGGGTTTTAAGATGAGAAGGCCAACCAACCTAAGCAGTTACAAGCCTAGAGCATTCATTGGACTGTTAAAAATTGTGATCAACACGATCTAATTGATGACTGCCATGTGGCACTATGGTTGCATCACATGATATGGCCCTATCTAGGAAGGGGGCTATTATTATTCCTCTCCACTTCTAGAGAGGGAAAAGACATTTTTAGACAAAATAAACCTTTATATGTGAGTCTCATGTGAGAATTCTTCTACATCAGCAATTCTGAGCAATTCCAAGGAGAAGTTTGAGATCGAATCAGCATAATCATCATGCAAAAGTTTATAATCAGTGCATAAACACTATCCAGATTAGTATATCTATCATACTTCTTTTATCATTTCAATCTTTGATGTAGGAATATTTGTTAAGATTTGTGTACTTATCTTGTAGAGCTCGTTGGTAACGGTAGAAACAAGAGGGTTTCAATTGTCTTGATGAATATTTCTTCACTATAGATCTATTTGTTTGGTGTAATTAAATTTATGTAATTCAATCCGAGAATTCAATGATATGCTAGGAAAGGGGTGCGTATTCGATTCTAGCCCTGGAGCATTAAAAGAGGATGTTTCACTTTGATTTATCATTTGAATGTCGTTGTATTATAAAATCATAAAAATATTTTTGTTGTTATAAAAAAATAAATTTATTTATTCAAGATAACTCTTACCATCTTGTAGCGAATTCAATGATATAATAAGTTAAAGGAGAAGTTTTCGTAACATTCTTTTAATTCCCTAACTATGCGTGGAATTTTAAAACAGTGAGTTTAAGATATTTCTTCCATTAACATATTGTTTCGTTGAAGTCGCAATGGTCGTACAAGAATTAATTTCGATGAACTCTCTTATCCATGACGTGTTCTCAATTCTCATTCCATAAAATTCAGGAATATGTCTAAATTGAATTTCTATAATATAAAGGGTTAAATTAAAATAAGAGAATGTTTGATATTTTATTAAATTCATGTAGTTCGTATAGTACTCATGCATTCTTTATATTTTTGCATCATTTAGAAACATGCCTAGGACACTTTTCATCACACCTATGTCTTATTCTTAAATTTCATGGTAGTAAATTATGTCATTCCATGCATCACATAAAATAGACATTTCACATTGTTTTCAAAAATCAAAAATTAGTTTTATCATACAATTGTTGCATGATATATATATATATATATATATATATATATATATATATATATATATATATATATATATAATAGACAATTCAAAACATTTTTTTTTGGTAGTTATTCAAATCATATCTCATCATATAGTTTTACGTTCTTAATACATGACTTCACCACTTGTACTTTTCATGCTCATATTCGATAATCATGTAAATCATGTTAGTTGAAAATCACATTTTTTCAACATATATATGCCTTAGAACATCACGTCCCATAATGTTGATATCATATTTATCATTTTGTACTCACTTAACATATGGTCATAGAATCATGTTAAAATGAATTTGTATCCATAGGATCATTTGATGTCTGTTATTTACTTAAACTTATTTGCCTCTTTAAATTAATGAAACTCAAACATAATTTTAATAAACTACCCCCCTGAGGATCCCCTTTGTGAAATCTTCAATATTTTATAAGAGATCATGCCAAGGGAACTTTTCAAAAAAAAAAAAAAAAAACTTGTCTCATCTTATTTCGAAAAATATCAAAAATATTTTTATTAGAAAAGGGAAAAGATTCAAAATAAAACAAAGCTTGTGGACTTGAACTAAATGAATTAATTGGACATAAGGTACCATTTTTGGATATACGCCTTGGGGTGCCTGACACCTTCCTTGAGTGTAAATTGTTTGCTAACATTTCAAATGATTTTTTGGTTAGACTCTGTTTTTGGAGTCAAATTTTCTTAGGCCTTTAGAATTGTTTTCTAAAAATTTGGCGACCACCAGATTAACCCAATGCCAGGTGATGACTTCTTATTTTAAAAAATGGCCTAATTCTTTTAAGAGAGAACATGCACTCGTTAGCTTGTGAATGTTTTCTTTCTGAGAATGATAAATATCATAACTACTAGTGTGAGACATTAGAACTACCTATTGACACACCTCGGAAAAATATCTCAACGTGTTATTTCATTGACATATTAATCTATTCTTTTGGAAATCAAACCTATCATTTTCTCAATGATTTTGGATAAGATTATTTTTTAAAATCCTTTTTAAAAATATTTCATTGGCTTTTCTAGGCGTCAGTTTTGAAAATATTTTTTCTTTGGGCATAATTTCTTTAAATTATGTAATCGCCACCTAGTATTGGGTTTTAAAATGTGTGCTGAGTCATGAAGTTTTTATTAAAAAAATAAATCATTTTGTAGTGTTAAATGACCCAAATTTGACTAAAAAAATATGGTCTTAACCATAGTATTCTATAAAATTTGGAGGTCAGTTGTGCTCGGGGAAGGTGTTAGGTAGCCCAAGATACCCGTTAGAAAACGGTACCTCATGTCTAAATATTTTTAAATTAAACTAAGTCCAAGTGATTTTTGTTTCGTTAAGATGATCTTTTTCCCTTCTATTTTATTCACGCAAAAGGCAAAAACTTTAAAGTAAATGAAAGAAAGTAAAATAAAAGACAAAATGTCCCCCTTTCAAACCACCTATTGGTTATGGATAAATTAACAAGTTTGGTCTCCAGGGCGGGATTTGTGATTTTATCTTAGGTTATTTTGGCAAAACTTATGCATGAAAAAATTGAGATTTACTTATTATGAAGAAAATCCAAACTTTTTAAAAAGTTTATTTTTATGAAGAAAAACTTAAGTAAAATACATTAGAATTTTTTTTATGAAGAATTTTCTTTTGAAGAAAAAAAAATGATAAAAAAATTTTATGTTCTTTTATGAATAAATTTTATTTATTTTTTATTGTTTTTTTTTTTTTTTTTTTATGAAGAGATTTATAAAAAAAAATGTGTTTTCTTTTTATGAAGAAAATAATTTCAAAATAAAAGGTGTTGGTTTTTTTTTTTTTTATGAAGAGACTTATAAAGGATGAAAAACATTTTTATGTTCTTTTTATGAAGAAAATAATTTTAAAACAAAGGGATTGTAAATGTAAACCAATTTTTTTTTTATTAAGAAAATAATTTTAAATAGAAAAACATTAATTATAAAACAAAATATTTTTGTCTTTTGAAGAAAATAATTTTAAATAAAAAAGATATTAATTATAAAATAAAATATTTTTTTAATTTTCTCTTTTGAAGAAAATATTTTTAAAATAAAAGAGTTTGGTTTCTTTTTATGACGAAAAAACACGTTTTCCTTTTTGTTTTGTTTTGTTTTTTTGTTTTTTTTTTATGCATAAAATAATTTTAGAATGAAAATATTTAGGTTTTATTTTATGAGTAGAAATAAAATAAAATTATGAAAAATACTTTAGCATCTTTTTACAAAGAAAGCTTGGTTAAATGAAAGAAAGGATTTTTAGGTTTTCTTATTATGAAGAAAAACACTATCAAATAAAAATGTAAAAACTCTTTTTTTTGAAGAAAGTGAGAAATTTTTTGTTTCTTATTATGAAAAAAAAAAAAAAAAAAACAATTTAAGAAAAGTCATTTCTTTTTTATGAAGTGGTTTACTTCAAAATAAAGAATTATTTTTTTTCTTTTTATGAAGAAATTATTTTAAAGAAAAAAAAATTATGAAGAAAAATATTTTTAAGATTTTTTTTTTTTAGGTTTCTTATTATGAAGTGAACACTTTAAAGAAAGGTTTTAAAATTTTCTCTTTTTATGAAAAAGTAAGAAGCAACATTTTTTAATTTTCTTATTATGAAGGAAAGAATAAGAAAAATTCTTATTTTTATATAGAAGCTTACTATAAAGTAAGAATGTTTATTTTTATGAAAAAAAAATAATATTTTAAATAAAAGAAAATATTTTTAATTTCTTTTTACAAAGAAAGTTTATAAAAGTATAAAAAAGTAACTTAGTGTTTCTTATTATGAAGAAAACTTCTTCTTCTTCTTCTTTTTTTTTTTTTTTTAAAAAAAAAAAAAAAAACCCTCTTATTATAAAGTAAGTTCCTATGCAAATGGGAACAAAAAAATTGCCAATATAACATTAACAAAAAAACCCTCTTAGGGGAAAAGTTTTTGTTAACCCACCATTCCACCATTTAAAGTTTCTCCCAAAATCGGAAAATCTCAAAATGGAGTATAGAAAATCCTCCTTTTAAAGTTCCTTTTTATTTTTTTTTTGTGTGTGTGTGTGTGTTTTTTTTGTTAGGCAGAGTTTTTGTTTGTTATGTTTTTGTGAACATAATAAATTGACACATACACACACACATAAAAATTGTAGAAAATTTAAAGCGTGGAAAGACGTGGTATGGGAAATATAAATGACAGAAATTTAAATGTAGAAATATTAATGATTGAAAATAAAGTTCAGAAATGTGAAGCCCGGAAAGGCACAAAGCGGAAATGTAAATAACAGAAAATAAAGTGCAGAAAAGTAAATAACGAAATAAAATACAAAAAAATAAAACTTATTTTTAGTGTTCACTTGGGAACATCCTCTTATGTTATGGTTGGTTTTAGGTCTTCCTTTAAATGAGTAAAAAGATGAAAATGTTTAAGGGGTTTAGAAGACTTACATTGCTATGGAGGAAATCCCTTCACTTTTGTTACTTCTTATTCTCATTCTTCTTCTTCTTCTTTATTTATTCTACGTTATTTGATTTTTTTGATCTCTTGTCTGAAGAGTTTTTCAAAGATTTTGTGACTAAAACTAACTTTCAAGAGAGTGTTTTAGAGAGAGAGAGTGAATAGCATGTAATAGATATTTGTGTGAGTGAAATGGGATGGCCAACAAGGGTGCCTATTTATAGACAGCCAAACCTATTGCATTCACCAGGGTGGGCATCCTGGTGAGTGCTCCAACTCTATGGCTGCAGGAAAACCATCCCATGATAGGTGGCTACCCTCCTTGTTTCGTGGAAATGTGCAATTTAGCCCCCAATTTGGGAATTAAGTGGTTAACTTTTAATTTTAACATTTTTTAAGTCTTACCACTCATATTAAAGTCTTAGGGAACTACTAAAGATGCTATCACAACTCCCAAGATGACATCTTATGCTTTGCCTTATTTCTGGTGGTGGACATGAGGTGAACTTTATGCTTTGAGCACTTATTAACAATAAAATAATTTTTTTTTATGCTTTTTCATGAAATTAAAATAGAAAAAATGAAATTAAAATATCCAACATGTGATTGGAATGCTCAATTTTGAAAAATAATATGCAATTGGTCGTCCATTTGATGAATCTGGCAAACAAATATAGTTTTGGGGCTAAAATGCAAAGTATGTGTAATTGGAAAAATTTATTAAACTTAAAGGGTCGAATCCGAAACTAACTTTATTAAATGTGATACTCTAAGAAAAATAACTTTCAACTTAATAAATTTTTCCTAGAATTAACTTTTAGAACTTTGAATTTTTGCCGAAACTTTATTTATTTGTTGAAATTCCTCCTAATTGCATTTTTTTTTTTACTTTTCTTGTTAATGACATTAAATTAAACATGGGAATCTAAATCGTGAATTTTTATTTTTAAACATTACTCTAAAATTTATCTGAATTTACGCTTTCAACCCGAAACTTTTATTATACAAATATGAGCGGAACAAAATACGGTGTCTATACCTATAAGGAGACATACTAATTTGTAGAAATGATAGGAATATGATCATCCTAAATATTACACATGGTGATTTTTCTCAATGCCAAAATGGAATATAAAAGTTGTAATGGTGCATGTGATCTTCAGACTTGAGGTACTTGGTAATCATATAGATGAGTTCCTACATTTTGTTAATACAAAGTGTTGTCTTCAAACCACACTGCTTCAAAGATATTCATAGGGTATAGTAAAACACATATATGTTTATTCTAGTATACAAGAATGGATTTATCTCTCTCAATAAAGTGAAAAGTGTCCTATTTTATTAGATTTAGTGTAATTCAAATAAGACTCTCATCAGGAAGTGTGATGATTGTGATGAGATTCCAATTAGTATCACAAATTGAATTATTATTGATCAAATATATATGATTGGATACGTTTTTTTTTTTTTTTTTTTTTTTTTTTTTTTAATATAATCCATAATTTGTTGGTACTTTTAGGATCAGAATGATAAAAAGATCAAATAGCACAAAAATTGCAACTACAGAGGTTTTGTAGGTGAAATTCCTATAAACTGGATATAGCTATGGCGTGTTGGTTGACTTAAACGATAATTAGTGAGAATGTTACAAAGGAATAGTTTCTTTACAAGAAAAATTATAATTATTTTAGTTTCAATTAATCAATTTTTTTTCCTACTGTTAAATTTTTTATATTAACCAACTATGTCACATACAAATGAAAAAATGGAAGTCCAAGAAATCTTTCAAAAAGAATAGGTAGGAATGCCAAACCGTTTAATTATTCAGGATTTAAAGTATAATATTAGAAAAAAGAGAGTATTGGGTTTTATCCCTTGACAATTTATAAAGGCCTAAGATTTGAAGTGGCCATTCATCCTGAGTGAATTTTGGCCACCCTCTTGAGGTTACTAAAGCAAATTTTGGCCTTGTTTTTTGTTGTCACATAAATGCTTGCCAAATTTACCTAGTTCTACTTATTTAGAATCATATCATTAGACAGTCAATAGATAATATTTGAATTGAGTCCTCTATGTAGATACTGATAGAGAAGAGACACTTATGTCGCTCTTTGGAGAGCCAAATTGATTCATGTATAAGGATCAACTAACTAAGAAGTCGAAGCACATGATAAGGTAAGGAATATTTTTTATTTTTTTTAGATTTATATTTGTTTAATATTTATTTTATTATGTTAATATCGATTAATTTGGAAACTTGGGTATATGAATTATTAGAATATCCATCGAGCAAACATAACTATTTTAATATTTGTATCTTTCAAATGGAAGTCCAAATAGAATTTTAAAATAATGGGTAGAAATGTAGAACAATTTAATGAGGGTCAAAGTATAATATTGGATAAATATCCTTAGAAAGTATAAAACCCATTATATGGCACAATGGTTAACATAGCACTGTATTTTGATGCCCCTTTCTTGTCTCACAAAACATTGTCGGCTTCGATTTTGCTATCATAGAAATCCTTCCAGAACCTACACTAGCTCTAGATTTAGAATTAGATTCTTAGATACTAATCAGATAGATTTCTTCGTGTGGATATCATTAGAGACGAGAGACTTGTGATGCCCAACTTAAATCATGCCATAGGATCAACTGGAAGGAGGTTGAAGTAATAGATATAATTTGTCGGAATAGAATATAATTATTATTTTTATTACGAATTGATTTTAGAACTAGAACTAAGGAAAATAGAATTGGTTTAAATTTTTATAGTCTGCTACATAAACCTAGCTATTTTAGTTTCTATTTCCTTCAAGTGATACCATAGAAATGTTCATATTTGACACAAAAACAAATTTTGATCATGTATTGTAGAATATTGGATCATAGTTATTTTGATAAAAAATTACTTTGGGATTTTCTTGAATCTCGAGAAAAAAAAAAAAAAAAAAAAGAAAACGTATAAATTTTGAAAATTATTTTAAATTGTTTAAAACTTTTTTTGAATTAATTAAAAATGCTAACGAGGTAATCGAAGGAACAATGTCGTAGTCCAAATTGCAATACCATGTAGAGTAGTACTACGACGCATCAAAGACAATGGATGTTTCGTTGCCGCATCAGCAAACATTGAGCTGCTACAACTTTGGTGGTAGTTTCCCTATAGAATGTCGCTTCCAACAGTGGCTGGGCTATAATCTGCCCACTGCTGGCATAATGTTGCATGGTGGCAGTAGTAAAGGGTCGGTTTCTTAGGAAACTAACAACAATTTGTGGTAGTTCTTAGATGTCGCTCGGTTAGTTTTTGGATTTTTTAGAAGCTTGGTCAAATTTAGACTTTTCCAAAAATAAATTAGGAAACAAATATAATTTTTAAAATGTCTTCTAATTTAGAATATTGTGTCTTTCTCAATTTTAAATTTAACCTTCCTTATTCAAATATTTAAAACATTCATTTTAAATTATTATGAGAAACAATGACTACTATTTTAAATACTTGAATATTATTTTATCCAGTTTCAAATCTAAATTTTTTCTTTTTACTTTTAAATTTAATATATAAGGATTTCAAATTTAATTTTTTTGATAGTATCAAGAATGTTGGCCCAAAGATCTACCTAGAAAGGAGGAGGTGAATTGGATAGTGACAAAAATTTAAACAATAAATTCGAACACAAATTATCAATTTGTCTAATTGATTATTTTGTTAAGCAGCGGAAATGTATTTAACTAAGTACACACTCAACAATTAGAAATATTACAATTCAGCACACAACGAATTATCCTGGTTTGGCAAATTACTCTTATCTACGTTCAGTCCCCCGAGCTCCACAGTGATTTTGCAATCCACTAACCTTTAGGTAGGAACCAAACTTTTACAATCCTAATTCTATTTGTAGGTAATCAACCTTTACAACAATAATTATTTTCACAGGCTCAAAATCAACCTATTACTCTCTCACACTATTACATTTATTCTTTTTGCAGGCTTAAAAAGAACCGTCTCTTACTCTAATTCTATTATAAGAAGAATCAAAAACTAATCTTTTAAAAGGCTAAATATTAACCTAATATATTTTGCAAGCTAAAGATCAAACCCTAATCCTTTTCTCAAGGTAAATATTAAACCCTAATTTTTTTCTCAGACTAAAGATTAAAACCTAACTACCCAAATTTGACATCGTCCCAAATATGTTTAATCCACTCCAACTCACAAATACAAAAAATTACAATTTTCTTCTCACAAGGAGCTTCTACCACTTCAATACAATTATTGTCAATTAATTTCCCTAAATACTATGTGATAGAGTCTATTGTGAGTCACAAATATGATTTAAACAAATTAACGCACAAATAGCTAATAATCAAATTTCTCAAATAAAAAACGTTTTAAAAGATTTTCACGATTTAAATTTGAAAAAAAAAATGATTTTCCTAAAATAATTGGTCCAAGTAATTAAATAAATAATCTAAGAAAACAAATTAATTAGCTTGGAAAAATATCACCCGAATTCGTTGAAAACGATTGTAATAACTCAGTGATGAACACAAACCGGTGACCAAAACTTTTAGCGGTTCAATCAAGGACTCTTTCAATAACCTATCTTATAAATTTCCATGTAGAAATTCTCTCTTATAATAGATATAATCTGAATGTTCTTGATTAATCAATTTAAAAAACGCATGTTTGTATATATAGACCTTTAACTTGACCTCCAAAGGCTAGTTTTCAAATTCTAAGACTTTAAATGACTCTTTGATACCCCATATATCATATAATTTTAAAATAAGTATGTTTTATTTAAAATTACTTTTAGAAAAACTTGATTTGGTTCCCAGAACGTTTTCAATTCAAAATCATTAAGGATAGGAAGTAGTTTTATCAATTCAATTAAATGAATAATTAAATAGATGAACCAAATAAATAGGAAACAAATGATATATGATATATATGAGTGAAACATTCAAATCCCTTAAAAAACTCATTTAAAATCGTTAAAAACAAGGAGATTTTGGCTAAAACAACAAGATAGTCAAAATTTTGACTATTAACCTTCGGTTGACTGGCCCTACTATCTTTTGACTAACCCTGTGCAACGGTCAGAATTATGACCATTTTACTGTCATGTTCGATGATCGAATCCTCCAGTAGGTTTTTTGGTTTTTCGACTACTAGAATGGTTAGTGGACCGACCTTATTTGTCGATTAACCGAATTGGCTAGTAGGTCACCCATTTAACTTCCTTAAGTTATTGTTTTGTTTAGTTAGCCGACCCCTTTCGTCGATTGACCAAAAAACACATCATTTTAAGTGTTAAACTAACCCAAAATATTTTTATGCTTTAGCACTTTATAAAAACCATTTATAATCTTGAATTTATCACTTCTGATTAAGACAAGCATAAGATTTATTTATTTTAAAGTGTCATGCATGATCCTAATTTGAGTTGCATTAAGAGCATAAAGTTAATGCGTTGTTTTCACCTAAATTGTCTTCAATGTCTTTAATACTCTGAAAATATTTATTTCCTTCATCTCGCACCCGTCATGAATTCTTCAATGATTATTCTTTCCAACCAATTATGTTTCTCATTTCAACCAATAGAACATTTGAATCAGAAACCACTCAATAAAAACATTAGTTCCATAACATATCAACATTTAATTGTCCATCAAAATTTTAGGTTTAACAAAGAAATCTTTTTTAGGTAATTCTATATTAATATAATGAGATAATCTTAATATACAAGAAATTATGGTAATTCAAGATTTAATTAGACTATAATATGAAGTTTATAAGATAATATGCAATAGACATAGAATTTGTTAATTTCAAATTAAAATTCTAATTAAATTAGAATTAAACTAATATTTCTCATTTGGTAGAGATGGTTTCTTAGTTTCCTAATTGGATTCGGAAGTGTCGATATTTGAATGATGAACATTCTTATTTTAAATTGAAATTTTAGTGATCCAATTAGATTTTCATAATTGGAATAATCCCATCTTTATTATATATTATGCATGAGATGTTATATGTGTGTGTGAAATGTGGGATGGTTATGAACTTAAACTGTTCTTGTTATGTGATTGGTTTAATTTTAATGATTTTAATTTTTAGAGTTGGATGTTTTATGCCAACTGGTTTGTTATCTAATTATTAACAAGTTCTCAAGAGATTGTTGTTCTGCCTTATTTTTTTCATTTGATTCTACTAACTTGATACCCCTTATTGCCTCAATGTATCCTCCTGTTTTGTTATACCTTAATAGGATGAAGAGGATGTCAACGAAGGCAAGAAAAAGAAGGGACCAAAGGAGCATGATGAGATGTAGACCAAGATGATGAAAACACGAATGATAAGAAGATCCATGAATTGAATCATCATTTGAATTTGATTAAATACAACATTACATAACTAAACCAAGATTCGAATTAGTGACTCCGGTTGAATCGACTAAAACTCCATCATCATCCTACCTGACTTATATACTTGTATTATGTAATTTATTTATTTATTACGTTGCATGTTAGCCTAATTAGCATGTGTGCATATAACACTATTTATTTTGTTATATGCATGAGATACATATTAACAAAAGTTAAATAATTAAAATATGAGTTAAAAAATTAGAATTCATCAAATGAAATATTAAGTTATAAATGTGAGCCTAGAAAATTTGGGTCATCATGGTCTTCCACTAGGGAATAAGTTCGGGATAGAGTTTAAGAAGCCCTAAAGATGACCAATACCTGATAGTGTAGGGTTGTTAGAGGGAAGTCAAGCTCTCAATGACTTACTTTTATTTTAGATAACATACAAGGAGTAGATAGTGGGCTTGAGTAGCTAATAGTGTGATGGATAGACGAGAACAACCGTGGACGCTGCATCTGGAGGTTCTCTGTTATCTAAAACTCTTGACGAAGCTCAAGCGCTATTGGAGGAGATGGAGGCCAATAATTTTCAATGGCCCAATGAGCATAGTTTGGGAAGAAAGGTAGCCAGTATTCATGAGGTCGATCCTCTAGCTACCTTGTCGGCCCAAGTTTCGAAACTCACGGAATAGCTTGTCTCCTTCTCCACCAGAGACGCCTCATCAAGTCAGGAGATGGAAAATATTGCAAGTATTTCCCAACCGGGGATTGATAATGAGTTTGAGGAATGTCATTCGTCAACAACCGAGCCTATACCTTTAGGCCCGCCAACAACATCCCAACTCACTATCATGCCAGGATTCGGAATCACGAAATTTTTTCTTATGCGAATACCCATAATAACCTGCGACCTCTTCCTGGATATTTTTCGCAAACCCAAGGTTTTCTGCCATAGTAGACAAGTCGTCCCTTGCAACTACAATTAGTGGACAGAAATAAGCTACCATTGGAAGAATTGTTTAGTTCATTTATGAAGGAGACGCAAAATATCATGTCAGAAATGCATAATCATCTCAAGAAACATGAGATGCATCTTAACAGCATTGAGACGACATGCACCAACATCAATTTGACCTTGAAGTCTCTGGAAACGCAAATTGGCCAACTTGCGCCATCAAGGGGTAAACCTTGGGGAAGTTCCCAAGTGATAAGGAAATTAACGCAAGGGATTACAAAGCTATCATATTGAGAAGTAGAAAGAAAATCGAAGCCACAAAGCCAAAGAAAGAAAAAGAACTCATGTCGGATGAGAAGAAAAATAAAGTTCCGAAGAAAAATATGGGTTACATCTTGTATCTAGGTAATCCACCAATTATCACTCCGCCATTTTCGTATCTGCAGCGGTTTCAGAAGAATAAACTGAATAGCCAATTTGCAAAATTTCTTAAAATTTTCAAGAAGATCCATATCAATATGTCATTCATCGATGCATTAGAGCAAATGCCCCATTATGGGAATTTTTTAAAAGATATAATGATTAAGCAGAAGAAGTTGGAAGAGTAAGAAACCGTCAAGCTCACGGAGGAGTGTAGCTAAAGGATCCCAGAAGTTTTACCATCCCATGCACTATTGGGAAGTCCCATTTTGAGAATGCACTTCACGATCTTGGAGTGAGTATTAATCTTATACTATCATCCATTTTTTGGAAATTGGGGCTTGGAGAAGCAAAGCCTACTACTATTTCTCTACAAATGGCAGTCCGTTCCTTGACTTATCCAAAGGGAATTATTGAAGATGTGCTCATGAAGGTGGACAAATTCATCTTTCCGGTCGATTTTGTTGTGTTGGAGATGGAGGAAGACCAGGAAATTCCCATTATTCTTGGGAGTCATTTTCTCGTAACTGGGAAGGCGTTGATCGATGTGCATAATGGAAACATGACCTTATGGGTTAAATATGAGGAAGTAAAATTCAACATCTTCAACACCATGAAGTTTCAGGAAGAGTGCGTGACTTGCAATTGGGTGGAAGTGGTGGACTCGTGTGTTAAGGAGTTTTTTTTTTTATGAAATTGTGCACCAAGATCCTTTAGAGTACAGTCTCACAAATTCCCTATCTATTGTGCATTTTGGTGCAACACGAATAACCACAAAAGTGCTTCAATCAGGTTTTTACTGGCCGACTCTTTTCCGTGACTCGTATACTATTGTGAAAACTTGTGATTAGTGCTAGAGGGTCGGCAATATCTCCAGGCAGCATGAGTTTCCCTTAACAAATATTCTCAAACTGGAACTCTTTGATGTATGGGAAATAGATTTTATGGGACCGTTTCCTTCATCCTTTGGTCAAGAGTACATTCTGTTGGCGGTGGACTACATGTTAAAATAGGTAGAAGTTGTTGCATTCTAAAATTTCTTCAAAAGAACATATTAACAAGGTTCAGGACTCCTCTAAGTGTCATTAGCGATGAAGGAACCCATTTTTGTAACAAAATTTTCAATACGCTACTAACTAAGTATGGAGTTCGACACAAAGTAGCGCTAGCTTACTGATAGGTGTAATTTATCTATTTATTTCCAAGTCGGTTTTGGTAGTTTTCAAGTATTTTGATAGTGTTTTATTATATTTTAATACGTTTTTATTTATTTTATTATAAATCAAGTATTGGGGGTGAAAAGGGACTGAAATGGTCCATAAATAAGCAAGTCGGTGGAAGGACGGTGGAGGGAAAAAGCAAAACAGACAATTTTTAGAACTTGCATCCACCGCTATTGATAGGTGTGATCTACCTATATATTTCCAAACCGGTTTTATTAGTTTTAGAGTAGTTTTTATATTCATTTTATTATGTTTTAATTTATTTTTATACTTTTTGTATAAATCAGGTGTGTGGGGTAAAAAGATCGAAAACTGGAGCAAAAATGATAAGATCGAACCAAAAATAGTTGAAGAACGGTTTAAAATGAGCAAGGTGGAAATATTTTGAAAGAAGCCCACCGCCGTGGTGTCCAAACCTCCGCCGCGGCGGTGAAAATGTAGAGAGTGACTTATCCTTGCCAAACATCCATTGTCGCGGCGTGAGACCACCAGTGCGGCGCTGGAGTTGTAGGATGTTAACCAAGTCTACCGCTATTTTCACTGCGTAAGCGATCAACTAACCAACCTACTCACCGCCACGGTGGTGGCCTCTGTACCAAATTAGATATTTTTAGGATATTTTTGAGATATTTTGCCTATTTAATTCCCTCTCCTTTCCTCTGCCTCCCTTCCTCCATTTGAGCCCCTTAGAATATATCTAAGGGTACATAGAGAAGTTTTAGAGGGGGAGCTCACATCCCGAGGTGGAGGAAGACGGTAGAGCGATCGTTGAACGTTCTTAGCGGCCAAACTTCAGATGAGGCTAAGTTCTTCGATTTCTTCCCTTATTTCTTTAACTTGGGAAGTAGTAAGCATGTTTAGATTATTCTTATTTGTAAATACGGTTATGGCCGTTAGTTAAACGTAGATTGTATAGGGATTAACAATATATTTATAAATATGTGATTCGTATGATTTTGGTGTTGCGTTTATGTTTGTTCTTCGTAGTTTGATTGTGTTTATTGTATTGTTATGTTTATTATGCTTAGAATGATATTTGGAGAATATGGGGTTTGACACTCGAGAGAGGTAATCCTGGATTCAGACTAAAGTAAACATAACGCCAATCGATGACGTTGAGGCAAGACTCAAGTGACCTAGGGACGTTAAGACGTTGAGGGGGACTTCTTCGTTGACTCAAAGTCATGTATTCCCCCATATTACACTCAGAAGAGGTGGCGGTGGAGTTTTAGAACTGAGATTCTTGATAGGGTAAACACAACGCAACGATCCAATAATCCAGTCGAGAGTAGGATTATGTGCAATCAATAATGTTAGGGTGATACTTACATGACGTAGGGTCGTTAAGACGTTGAGATGGACTTCTTTGTTGACACAAAGTCGTGTTATATCCATCGCCTTACACTCGGGAGAGGTGGTGGGGGAGTTTATGAATTGAGATTGTCAAATAGGTCGAACACCATAAATGTAAGTAAATCGAGATCGAACACGCATTTGTAAACCGAGTTAATCCCTAGACAATTCTTTACCCTAAAACATCTCATTATATTAGTATAGTTAATTTAGGTTATATTAGTATTAGTAATAATTAATTAATTACATTTGTTTTTAGCGTAGATAAAGTTAGGTTATGATAAACACGATATTCGATAATAACGAACACCAATCCTTATGGATACAATACCTGATCTTAAACGATCACACTCTACTAAAACTTTGACCTCGTACACTTGCGAGTAGTTAATACGCGAGCCCGTAACAAATGCTCGCCATACAACTACAATGGTCAAAATGCAGAGAGTTATTGAACTCTCTAACGCTGCAACGGTGAAACCACTGCTGCAGCGATCACCCGCTTGAAGCCTACCGACCTCTCCACTGCTGCAGCAGTCAGGTGCCAGATAGTTTAGATATTTTAGGATATTTTGTTGATATTTTGGATCCTATAAATATTGTCTCTTCTTCCCCAAACATATAGTTGACATCTTCGGGAGTCTTGAGAGATCTAGGGCTATTGAACCAAGAGAAGATCATTAAGGCCAAGAGAAGGAAGTGTTCTCTGAGACGTTTTAGTGTTGGATCTTCGGATAATGGCTAGTCTTCTTGTTTCTATCATTTATTTCTTAGTTTGGATAAATGTTTTGAATATTTTTAGTTTGTTTCTATTTGTATATAGGGATATGGCCATGCATAGCTAAAGATATATTGTCTAGGGAGCGATTTACTTCACGAAAACGTTGTTTATATAAAATCGATATTTTGTTAATGGTTGTTCTTGTCTATTCGATTGTGTTTACCATTATTCCACATTCATATGATTGTTATGATATATTGAGAATACGGGGTTTGACACTCAGGAGAGGTAACCCCGAATTCAGACTAGGGTTGAAACACAACGCGATGATCTAATGACCTGGGTGGGCATTAGAAAGTGTGAAATCAATGACGTTGGGGTGAGACTCATGTGACTAAGTGTTATATAGACGCTCGATAGAGACTTCGACATTGGGGCGAAGTCACATATTCATTTAGTTTGCACTCGGGAGAGGTAGTGAGTGAGTTTACGATACCAAGATTGTCGAATAGATTGGAATGCCGTTAATGTAAACTAGATTGAAATGAACATGTTTAAGTGAACGAAGTTAATCCCTAGGCAATATTTTCCCATAAACGTCATACTAGTATATTAGTATAATTAGTTTAGTTTATAATTATCCTAAAAACTTAATTTTTATCGCCTAGATAAAGTTAAGTTATGATAATCGCGGTACTCAATGATCGTCTAATCCAATCCCTATGGATACGACATCCCCTACTCTTCCCAATCTATACTAAAACTTGACCCGTACACTTGCGGTGAAAATAGCGACGTAATTTATGCGCTACCAAGTTTTTGACGCTATTGCCAAGGATTGGCTTTTAGATTGTTGTTGATATTGTGAGTAAATAACTTGATTTTAATTTAGGCATTTATTTTGTTTATAATTTTTTGTTTGTAGTTTTGTTTTTCATGTAAGGTACTTGAAGATGCTAGATCAACAAGTGTTGTTGCATTTCTTTCATCGAGATTTTGAGCCGTTTTATTGAGCTTGGGATTGATACAAGGAGTTGCTATTCCGGCTTCTGAATTATCGTTTCTTGAGGGAGTATCAACTACTGAATTTCCTCGATGGGTTACTAGCTGGAACAAGAAATTGGGTTGAATGAGGAAACGATACCACATCTTTCGACTAATTAACCGCGGACGAAGCCTGTCGGTTGTTGGAAGACATGGCGGAGTATGATTTTCACTGTTGGAATTATTCAACAAGGTACCAAAGGTTGGGGGATAGTCCCACCGTTTCGGTGCCATGGATTGACATCCCAGACCAACAAGAGACGTCTTCGCCCGCCTAGGAAGATATATTTGTTCTAGTTATGAGGGAGACTCAAATTTTCTTCAGGGAAACAAATGACCGGCTAAATGAGCACGACGATTGTCTTGATAATATTGAGACGTTTTGCACCAAAATCGATGCGACAATAATGTTTCTTCACATGCAAATTGGTCAGCTTGTTAGCTTCATTGAGGCCGAGTAAAAAATGGTGGCACTGAGAGACGAACAAGCCACATTTATTTGTGAAAGCCATCGTGAGGAGCCGAAAACGAGCAAAAGGAGCTTGGGTGAGTTCAATGATGATTATTCGAATGAGACAAGAACCCAAGCATGGATCAACGATTGTGATTTTTCACCATTAGAGATCTACATTGTGATGCCACCACCGATCCAAAATGATCACATCTATGAGGATCCAGTGTGGCTTACTTGTCCTTCTCTGCCATTTTCAATGTTCATTCAGGCCAATCAAGCACATGAGATGGAGCTGTGTCGAGTTCAAAGTACGAACAAAACAATACCAAATCTCGTCAATCTTGAAGCGTTCTGAATCAAGACCCATATGTGGCATTGTACAACACTTACTATGGGCGGAGGCAACCCAAGGTTCTAACATAAGTTAGATCTATCACCGCCGACTTCATTCAAATGTGAGATTGTTTCGCCTCCTAGGTACGTGTTCTAAACCTCATTCGTATGCATGTTTTTATTTCTAAATGTTGATATCGATGATTGGGTCATTGTGAACACTGCTCGTTTTAAGTTTGGGGGTGATGTGTAGTATTTTAGTATGTTTTATTTTTATTACTTGTTGTGTAGTTGAAGTTTATAGTTTACGTGATTGTTTAGATTTGTTTAAATATGTTTATGTTTGTTGTTGTTGTTGTTGTTGTTGTTGTGTGCTGAGTTTTGCGTTCATTTGGGCCATTACCCAATGATGATATTATCTCCTAGTTGTTTTTTGAGGTCAAGGGTAATTCCATTCATGTGTGTTCTATGTGCTTGGCATGTTGTTTTGGTAAAAGTTATTGTGGATCCTAATCTGCACGAGCACGTAGACTTAATGTATAGTTATTCAATGGATTTGAGGCCAATTCTCCATGAGCCAAATTCATGACAATTTAAGGGATTCTAGAACCTGATTGGGGGAAACTTGAGGCGAAATCCTAGGCGAAGTAGTTCAGGAGACGTGATTTAGGCATTCATTTGATCCGCTTGAGCCTTTGAAACTTACCTTGCTATATGTTTATCCCTCGTTGCCCTATCGAAACCAATTAGTCATTTTAATTCTGAACACTTAACAAATACCCTGGCCAATTGAACTCTTTCCAAACCTATATCGTTGAACCGAAAGCATAATTTGAGTGAATCAAGTAAGCATTCGTTTATGCTACTTGAAGTGAGCAGTTGGGTTTAGGGCAAACTTTTGATTGGTTCGCTATTCGAGTACTCAATTGTCATTTTTCTTTCATTTTGACCACACCCATAAAAATGTAATAATCGAATAAGTTCGGGGATATGGTACGTCGGTCTTAAATATATGTTTAGAATTGTTTCAAATTTATCTGTGGGGGTTCGAGTATGATTGTGTGCCAAGTGTTGTGCTTTGGGTATCGTTAAGTTAACGACTTTAACCTGTTTAATATTCCCGATATACCCTAGGGAAAATGTTCCAAACCAAACTAAGTCCTATTGATCTTTTTGAACTTCCAAGCCTACATTAGTGGAGAGTAGAACCCAATTAGGCATATGAAAATCCTAATCCTTTATGGTATAAGTCATGAGCTTCATTGGTGGATAATCCAATCCGGTTGTTGGATAATTATATTATTGAGTTTCGTACACACACACTTTGAAATGATCTAGAATGGCGTTTACCATTATTGAATTTCGAAATTCTAGAACATCACATGGTGTGTTTTACTCCTGAACTCGATATGATTTGGGGGGTTGTTGAGGGAAAACATTTTGGTCGGAATAGTTGAATTCAAAACTTGCATGCCGTTGTTGTGTTTTAATTTGTTGTTTAGTTTTTGTGTTAGTTAATTTGATTGTATTTTTAATTTTAGTGTGAGTACTTTGCTCGAGAATTAGCAAAATTCTAAGTTTGAGGGTATTTGATAGGTGTAATTTATCTATTTATTCCCAAGCCAGTTTTAGTAGTTTTCGAGTATTTTTATAGCATTTTAATATGTTTTAATACTTTTTTTTATTTATTTTGTTATATATTAGGTATTTGGGGCAAAAAGGGACTAAAATGGTCTATAAACAAGCAAGTCGGTGGAAGAACGGTGGAAAAAAAGAGCAAAACGGATAATTTTTAGAACCTGCATCCACTGCTGCAGCGGTGAAACTACTGCTACAGCGGTTAAAATGTAGAGAGTTTCCGAACTCTCTGTCACTGCAGCGGTAAAACCACCGCTGCAGCGGTCACCCGCTAGGTGCCAGACAGTTTACATATTGTAGGATATTTTGTTGATATTTTGGATCCTATAAATATCATCTCTTCTCCCTCAAATACATAGTTGACGTTTTCGGGAGTCTTGGTAGCTTCAAGGCCATTTAACCAAGAAAAAATCATCAAGGCCAAGAAGATGAAGCGTTCTCTGAGCAGTTTTAGTGTCAAATCTTTGGATAATGGCTAGTCTCCTTGTTTCTCTCATTTATTTCTTAGTTTGGTTGAATGTTTTGAATATGTTTAACTCGTTTCTAGTTGTATATAGGGCTATGGCCAAGTATAGATAAACATATATTGTCTACGGAGCGATGTACTTCACGAAAACGTTGTTTGTATAAAATTGATGTTTGTTAATGATTGTTCTTGTCTATTCGATTGTGTTTACATATTTCCACATTTATATGCTTGTTATAATATATTGAGAATAAAGGATTTGACACTCGGGAGAGGTAACCCCGAATTCGGACTAGGATTTAAACACAACGCGACGATCTAATGACCTGGGAGGGCGTTAGAAAGTGTGTAATGCATGACGTTGGGGCGAGACTCATGTGACTAAGTGTCGTACAGACGCTCGAGGGGGACTTCGGCGTTGACGCAAAGTCACATATTCATTCACTTTACACTTGGGAGAGGTAGTGAGTTTATGATACTGAGATTGTCAAATAGATTGGAATGCTGTTAATGTAAACTAAATTGAAATGAACACGTTTAAGTGAATAAAATTAATCCCTAGGAAATATTTTCCCGTAAACATCATACTAGTATATTAGTTTAATTAGTTTAATTAGTTTAGTTTATAATTATTCTAAAAACTTAACTTTTATCACCCAGATACAATTAGGTTATGATAATTGTGGTACTCAACGGCCGTCTAATCCAATCCCTGTGGATACGGAAACCCTTACTCTTTCCCAATCTATACTAAAACTTAACTTGTACACTTGCGGTGAAAGTAGTGACGTAATTTACGCGCTACCACTTACCCACCCCAAACGAACGGTTAAGTTGAAGTTTCCAATTAGGGGATCAAACAGATTCTAGGGAAGGCGGTTCACTCCAACCAAAAAAATTGGGCGGTAAAACTTGACGATGCATTGTGGGCCTACCGCACAGTGTTTAAAACACCGATCAAAATATCTCCATATCTGTTGGTGTTTGGAAAAGCGTGCCACTTGTCGGTTGAGTTGGAACACCGTGCCTATTGGGCAATTCAGAAGCTAAATTTTAATCTCAATGCTTCAGGGCAACAACGTATCCTACTGCTCAATGAGCTAGAGGAATTCTGAAATGAGGCATACAAGAATGCTAAGTTATACAAGGAGAAAACCAAAAGATGGCATGACAAGCACATCGTTAGGAGATAATTCAGCCCGGGACAGCAAGTGTTACTTTTCAACTCTCGGCTAAGACTTTTTCCTGAAAAACTGAAGTCCCGGTGGTCCAGACTATTCTGTATTAAATAAGTATTTCCATTCGGTGTTGTTGAATTGGAAGATGTTGATGAACGAATTTTTCGAATTAATGGGGAAAGAATCATGCATTATTATGGAAATAAAGAGCGAGTTGTGGAGAGTATCTCCCTCGTTGATAACTGATGTGAGTCGTTGTTGAGTCCAACTAGGGATGTTAAATTTAGTGCCTTTTTTGAAATGCAACCCATGGGAATGGTTCTCTCTTATTTTGAAAAAAAGAAAAGAAAAGGAAAGGTGTTTCAGTGATTGCGGTACGAGTTTGTTGTGTAAATGGAGGAGCATAGATATTCAGGGATGTTGAGTAATGAGAAGAAATAGCAGCACGGCAATGGAACGGTAACCTACCATTTAAGAATCCAAGCAAAACAGAGCTAAGGCCTGCTAGCCTTAGTGCGTTGCAGCGCACCCATTTGCGTGCTGCAGTGCCCAACAGGCGTAACCTTGCTGTGTAATACCCTAATTTCAGCACACGCATAATCCTTAGCAGCATTTTAGAACATTTAGAAAATAACAGGGTAGAATGTGTCATTTCTAATTCAATTTAAAATTTTAGGGGTTAATTAGCAATTTTAGAAATATTAATTTTAAATTTTGGGTTTAAATGATAATTTAAAGATAATTAGGGGAGATTAACGTAATTAACCACATATATATATATATATATATATATATATAATTCATAATGGGGGCAAACTCATATCCACTATCTATGTATATATATATACACCCGTATACCCATCACAAGAACCGAGAAAAAAGAGAGAGAAGAAGATCGGTCGGCGGTGTGTCCATTCGGTCGGCGTGGGTATGCGTTCAGCTGGCAATTGCATCGGGGTGTGTGTGTTTTCTAATCATCGACAGTATGAGTGTGTGTATGTATTGCTGATCAATCGACGATGATCGTGCGTGTGTATGTGCGTGGTGTCACCGTTTGCTCTGGTGGTGTGGGATCATTATCGTTCATCACCATCGTTCGGTGAGTGTGTATGTGTGTAGCCGTGTGCATGTGTGTGTGCTATTCGTGTGTATTGTTCAGCGTCGTCGTGTGTGTGTGTTTCTGTGTGTGAGTGTGGTCAGTCGTTGGTCGTGGGTCGACTGTGTGGGTATGTGTGGCTATCCGGCAACTGTATGTGTGTGTCGTCCGACGTGTGTGCATGTGTGATCGTCGTCGTTCTGTCGCCGGTGGGTGTCATCGATTGCGTGGGGGTGTGTGTGTTCGGTTGTTTGCCGTCGGTGTGTGTGTGTGTGATCGTCGTTCTTGTATGTGCGCGCTCCGTCAATTAAGTGTGGGTGTCGCTGGCCATTGGTGTATGTGTGTGGTGATCGGTAGTGAGAGTATGTGTGGGTGTGTGTTGGTTGCAACCAAACAGAAACAGAAAACAGGAGAAAAAAAACCCCATAAAAATAAAATAAAGATTGAAAATCCAAAAAATACACCAATCTCTCGGCAGGCAAAAGATTCGGAACAAGTAAAAATTCCCGTCGATTACTATTTTCTTTAAAATTAAATTATGAATATTAAATTTTTGTAACCGTAATTATAATAATTTTTGTACAGTGAAAATTCACATAGGGAAATAGGGTAAATAATAATTTGCATAATTAAATTTGTGAAATGGGAAAATTATGCATTTTAGGGCCACGCATTGCATAACAGGGTTATTTTTAATAAAATATTAATTTAGGCCCTATCCCTATTAGGTTCACTGGCGCCAGCGTCTCGGTAGTTGTTGACGACGGTATTTTTACAGTGCGAAAATCGAGGTGAGTGTACTGTCTTCTATGTAAATGTACAAATTATATTTTTGTATAAATTGTGGGAAAAAAAAGTATTTATTAAAATTGGACGATTTTATGACTTATGTGAATCAAGTAGATTTTAAATATGGGAAGTGATTTTTGTTTGACTGTGCCATAATTTGATCCCGTCAAGAGGGTATGTCTTGCGGGATGGTATTGACCTATTAGGAGGGTAGTCCTGCAGCTGGTTGTTGATATTATGACCTGTCAGGAGGATTGGTCCTGCAGGTGGTTGTTGATATTATGATCTGTCAAGAGGATTAGTCCTGCAGGTGGTTGATTATTATGACCTACTAGGAGTGCCAGTCCTATAGGTGGTTGATTATTATGACCTCTCAGGAGGATTAGTCCAACAGGTAGTTGATTGACCCGTCAGGAGTGCAAATTCTGCAGGTGTTACCCCTACGATTAGGGATAATAAATGGCCCTGGCATTGATAGTCACATTAGATGGTATAGTTGTACAGGTTACGATGCCATCGTAACTCCCGATCGTGAGGTAAAAACGATTCTATGGCCAGTAAGAAACGATGTGTGGGGTATTTTATTATATGATGAACTACTTGGATTGATTGACTTATATATATAATTTTAAATGGGTTGATGTAAATATATCATTTTATGGCATTGGTGACAGTGGAAATTAATTTCCAGCCTGGTATCTGGTTATATGATATATATATTTTTTGAAACGTGGTATTTGACAATTATGCTTGATTCATAAAAAATGTTTTGGTATTATGAAGACAGTACACCAATAAAAATATTTGGTTTCAGGTACCTCAACTAGGAGTGGGTCCACTACTGACACTAGGTAGAGTCCGGAGGTAGTGTCATTTTAGGAGTGGGACGGTCGGAGGCGAACTGTGGAAGGTTCAATATTTTGTGATTTTTGTTATATATATTTGGGACGAGTGTGTTCCCACATTTGTGGAAATGAGTAAATAGATATTATTTTTGAAAAATAAATATTGATAGTGGTATGCGTGCGTCTGAATATGTATATATATGTATGTATGTATTTGGTTGGTTAGTTAGGAAGTGTCGAGTCGACGGCACTCCTGGCCTCGGGCAATGGGGGCCCAGGGTGGGGGTGTGACATGCTGGCCTTAGCGTATTGCAACGCGCACACCCCTGTTGCGATAAAATGATGTGATTCTTCATTTTCACCAATTCCTAACCCTAGTTTCGAAATTTCTCTCCTCTATTCTCTCCCAAACCATGAACCCACCTCCAAATTCATCTCTCCTTCTCAAGAATATATATCCCCACCACAAATCCACCATTTTTCTCCATATTCTCAAACAACCATTTGTTCAAAAAAGGATTCAAGCGGTCAAATGTGATGAGGACTTCATCTCCGGCGATTTGTCACCCAAAAATCATCAAGTAAGTTGTTTCAAGAAGGAATTTCCATTTATCTACTTTCATTTCCTTATTGGTGGCTCGTTGGCTTGGGATTTGCTTGTGAAATTGTAGTTTTGTTTGAAAACTGTGACTTTTGTGTTGCATTTGGGATTTTCTTAACTACTGTGGTAATGGGTTAATTTTTGTGAAGTCCAAATTGTGTTGGTGTGGGTTTGTTGTGTTTTGGCTCAAAAATTTTGCCGCCAAAATCAATTTCGAGAGCCCCGAATCCAGCCTCAAATTTTGATTCGAGCCGTTTCGTTTCCAAGTAGCATTTCAATAAACTTGAGAAAACTAGAAATTGCATTCGTGAACGAGGTTTCACCGATATCAAAGATCTTCCAGTTGAGATCGCAAATGTGATAAGAGGGAGAAAATAGCAGCGCTTTTGTAGACAACCAGCCCGTGGTGGCGTCATCTTGGTTCTTGAATTTTATGCCAATGCCATAGGATACGAGAACCACAAGACTAGGATTTGAAATCGTTGGGTGAAATTTTATCTTGAAATGATTAACTAACACTTGGGGTTTCCTAATGATGCGTCTGATCAGGAATCTGATGAAAATGAGACGAAATAGGATCTAGATGAAGTCATTAAGGCATTATGTTAAGAACGTGCACGTTGGACACCTACAAAGAATGACCAGGCTGTTTTAGTCCAAGCACTTGAAGAAGTTCTCGAAAGTCAGGTTTCGCTTCATTTGTGCCAGATTATTTCCAACAGCTCACCTGATGAACGTGATAAAAGATAGGGCGTTGGCACTTTTTGCAATTGAGCAAAAGCAGCCACTAAACGTCGAATTCCTCATCAGTTCCTCTATCTACCATGTCATCCGAAACGTCAATCTCAAACTGTCTTTCCCCTATATACTTACTGAGCTATTCTGGGAGGCAGGCATTGCCATTACAGACAACCACAAGTCCCAACCCACTTGAGCTATGGACATCAAGGCCATGAAGAGGATTCGAGCAACGAACTTGAAAGCAAAGAGGAAGACGAAGTAGGGCCATCCAAAGCTTAAAGTTCCGGGGACCTGGGAAAGGCAAAAATTTCCCTGGACGATCTTCATAAAAAAGTAGTTATCCAAGGCCAACAAATTCAAGCTCTACAGAATGAAAATGTTGAGTTCTGGGTGTATCAAGAGTCGTGCAACCAATCGATACATTAAGCTTTCCAATACTTTGGAATGGCAAACGGCTACGAGATGAGCAGATATCCCCAGATACCTCCACTCCCGGATCATCTTCGGTCGTCTTCTGTGCATCCATTTTAGCAGCCACACCCAAATTCTTCCTATTACGGAGGTGATGGGGACGACATGCAAGACGATGATAAATAGGAGGTGAGACTTAAATGTATCGCCTTCCAGGTATGTGTTCAAAAATCCCCTTCATCACTGTGCTACATGAAAGATTTTGAGTTTGAAGTTGGGTCATTGTGGACAATGCCCATTTTAAGTTTTTTTTTGGGGGGGGAGGAGGATTTTCTGTATGTTTTGTGTGTTTTCTTGTTTTTCGTCTATTTGTTTGGTTGTGTTAGTTTAAGTTTATTTGTTGTTAAGTTTCTTTCATGCATGTTTGTTTAGTTTTGGTTCAAATGTGTCTGTAACTTGTTGTTATTGTGTGTTGAGTTTTGTTGTTCTTGATGACCATAACCCGATGATGAAACTATCCCCTAATTATTTGTCGAGTTCAATCGTAATGCTTATCCTTGTGTGTTCTATGTGCCTGACATCTCATATTGGTTTATGTCGCTGTAGAATTTATTTTTTTAGCACAAGAACTTAGACCCGATGTATTGACCATCCAACGTTTGAACCCAATTATCCATTTAACCAAGTTCTTGACACATTTAAGGATTCTAGAACCTGATTGGGGGAAGCTTGAGGTGAAATCCTAGGTAAGGTAGTTTAAGAGAAACGGATTAGGCATTCGTTTTGATCATTTGAGCCGTTGAAGCCAACCATGCAAATTCTACCCATCATTTCCCCTGTTCAAGCCTTTTAGTTGTTTCAATTCTAAACACATATCTAAGAACCTAGCCAAATACTTTTTTCCCCAAACCCTTGTCGTTTTACCTAAGACACGGGACGAGTTGTCATCTCATTGGTATGGGTTTGGGCTGTTTAAAGAGTGTAATTGGGTTTTGGGTAATCATTTGATTGGTTCGGTATTCTAGTACTCACTTGTTAATATTTCATTAAGACACTCCCGAAATATTGTGCAAATTGAATAAGTTTGGGGATGTGCTCCGTATGGGTAAATATATATATAATTTTTTGCTTCTGCTAGACAAGTGAGTATTGTTGTACTAAATGGAATTTAGGATTGTTTCAGAATTATCTTTTTGGGTATGAGTGTGGTTGAAAAGTAAAGTTTCGTGCCTTGGGTATCTTTCTTCTGATGACGCATTCCCATTTAACCCTTGGCCATTTTTTAACCGATGAAAGTCTTATTAATCTCTGAGATTTACTTTGCCTATATTAGTGGAGAGTAGAACTTAGTCAGGCCTATGGAAATCATTTGCCATATCAGTATTAGTGGGGAACTTAGTTGGTGGATAATTCAATCCGGTCTTTGGATGGTTATGTGATAAGAGTCTTTAGCACATACACATGGGAAAGGATCTAGAATGGTGTATACCAATATTGATTGTTGAAATTCTAGAACATCACAAGGTGTAGCATTATTCTTGAACTCGAAATGATTGGGGGCTGTTGAGGGTAATTTTTGGTCATCAATGAAAATTCAAAACTCACACATCATTGTTTTTAGTTTGTTTTTATCTTTCTTCATTTTAATTGATGTGTGTGAATTCATTATGGTAGTTTTGTTTTCTTGTGTGGATGTTTTTGCTCGAGAACTAGCAAAATTCTAAATTAAGGAGTATTTGATAGATTGATATTTATCTATATATTTTCATACGAATTTTATAGTTTTCGAGTGTTATATTGGTGTTTTTAATCATTTTTAATTGTTTTTATGCAGATAAGGAGATTTGGGCGAAACCGGTTGAAAATCAAGCCCGTCGGTGGAATTTCGGTAAAGAAACAAGTGCTCTGGCCCATTTTTGGTTTTTGCCCTAAGTGCGCTGCAGCGTGCTCCTTACGCACTACAGTGCATCCATTTTTTGTTTTGTCCATAGCATGCTGTAGCGCATTCCAACGCGCTGCAACTCGCTCAGTGTTGCCATCCTTTCTTCTTGTTACGCGCTACAGCGTGCTACTTATGCACTGCAGCGCCAATAAATCGCTGATAATGTGTTTTCATCCATTTTGGGGTTTGGGGAGGTGACCTATAAATACCAGGTGACAACTCTTTTGATAAGGACATTTTTGGAGAACTCATTTTCAGACCAAACCAAGGATGCCACCATTAGAGAAAGAGAAGTGGCTTAGAGCAGTTCTTGTGGAAGTGGATTCCTTCTACCTATTAGATTTGGATCTCTACCCTCTCAATCTATCTCTCATTTTCAGATTTGGGTTTGTTGTTTTGAGTATGTATTCCTCATTTGATGCTAGATATTTGAAAATGACAATGTATAGCTGAACTTCTCTTGTTTAGAGATTAATGTAGTTCACTAGTGCTATGTTTGATTGAATCTATGTTTTGCTAATGGGTATTCATCTCTATTCAATTGTGTTTATCGCTCTATTACCTCCATTGTATGCTTGTATATGATATTGTGGTTGATTTAAGAATACGGGGTTTGACACTCGGAAGAGGTAACCCTGGATTTTGACTAAGATTAACCACAACACAAGTTTTAGTATATCAGGAGATTATTAAAACTTGTGCAGTCCATAAGATTGGGGCGAGATGCATGTAAACACCTAAACACTTGATAGGGATATCGGTTTAGAAGTGATTACATATTCGCTCACTATACACTCGAGAGAGGTAGTGAGAGAGCTTAAGAAATCTTGATTGTTGAATACGGAGATAACCATTAGTGTAAACGAGAATAAATGAAGCAAACGTACTAGTGAACGAAGTTAATCCCTAGATAATCCATTCCCATTGAATTTATTCCAATTCTTGTAATTTGATTTGTTTTAATATTTCAAACACCATTCAAATCATCAATCATCTAGATAAAATTGAGTTAGTCTAATAGTGGTACTTAGCTTGTTCTAACGGTAATCCCAGTGAACGATACTTGATCTTCGGATCACTTTATTACTTGTCGACCTCGTGCACTTGTGAGTATTCCTAGCGCATAATTTATCGCAACAAACTACATATTTAATTTTCTCAGTAACTCTCTGTATAAAGTATATGGAGGGATATCAACAACAAAAGAATTGTGGAAATCCTTGGATAAAAATACAAAACGCAGGACGTCGGCTTAAAGAAATTTGTAGTTGGGGTAGAAAGATCCTTGATTATGTTATGGTGGATTATGAATCAGTTGTCAAGAAATCCAAAGATCTTCAAGTCGTTATACATGATATTCTCGCTGAATGAATGTCATTGAGTGAATAATTTCAAGTAACTTCTATCATTGAGAAGTTATCACTGACCAGGAATGACTTCAAAAATTATCTCAAGCATAAACGCAAAGATATGAATGTTGAAGAGTTGATTATAAGGCTTAGAATTGAAGAGGAACATAGTTTTGCTAAGAATCCTGGTGGTCGTTATTCCATGAATGACACACCCAGGATATCCCATGAAAGAAAAAAGAAGTAGAGTTCTAGAAGACGAGGAAAACGGAGCTTGATTCCTTTCTCTTGAAATCCTTGAAAATCCTTTCAATTTAGAGAATGTTTTTTAGGGTCTTTTCTAGGCGCCGGTTTTGAAAATGTTCCCGTGGCTGGGATTTATATAAAAAATTGAGTCGCTTCCTAACATGTGGTTAAATGGTGTGCTAGGGCACCGGGATTTTAAAAATTCATTTTTACTTTGAAAATTACCAAAGTTTTGACTAGTAAATCATTTTGTCTTTACTAGAGATTTTTGTGAAGTTCAGGGGTCGCTTATGCTCGGGAAAAGTGTTAGACACCCCAAAACATCTGTCCGAAGACGGTACCTTAGTCTAAATAAAACTTAACATTTAAACAACATCCAAGCAATTTTATTTGGTTTTGTTAACGAAACAATTCCCTTTTATATATATATATTTTTTGTCTTTTTTATGATTTTTGTATGATACAACAAAAAGAAGGTAAACTACAACTAAACTAGCAGCGACAACCCAATAATAATATATAAGAAACCAAAATATTTTGTATTTTCTTAACAACCGAACGTTATAAAGGTTGCCTATATATCCCTGTTTTTACAGGGAATTAGGTTGAACTCTTTTGTTTCGTAGAGATTAGTGTTAGTATGTGAGTTGTTAGTTAAAAATGAAAGAAAAAAATCATATATATATATATGTGTGTGTGTGTGTGTGAGAGAGAGAGAGAGAGAGAGTCTTACTCGTAACTAAGAAAGACGAGAACGTTCCTGAAGAAGGTTCACACGTATCCCTGAAGGAATAGAAGTCCTTCATTTATCCCGAATTTTTACCCACAAGGGTCTTGATGGTGCCAGGTTGTGATCTAGACTATTATAGAGATGTAAAGGTGCCAGTCTACAAGTCTGAGACATGGGCCAGACAGTGATCTTGACGTGTAACAGGAGAGTAAAGTCAGTTATTAGCAATTATGGTTAGATTAATAGTTAGTAGAGTTCGATTTGACATGTTCATGAGAGAATCACATATACTATGCACAACTTATGGTTTGATAGATATTTTTTCAGAATTCTCACATGTTCTTAACATGTTCTCAGATAGTTTTTGGTCTTCACATGTCCTTAACATGTTCTCAGACATTCTTGATTTTCTTGACATGATTTTGATATGGTTTGATGATTGTGACGTGTTTTTACTCTTTTTTAGTTAATTACTTAATAAATATAATATGTACATAGAATATGTGTCTGAAACTATATTGAACGCAACCCGATTTTTTAGAAAGATAGATAAAAGAAAGAAATTTTGCATTTTAGGAAAACAAATGATGAGAGGGGTTTTTAAGGCGTTGATTTTCTCATAAAAATACTCAAGCCAATTTTAGAAAAAATATTTTTTTCATTTATATATATATTTGTTAACTATATCAAAAAATTTACATATTGAGGGGACAATTATCATTTTATCATGCTGAATCAAAAGGTGGGGAAATTTCCTCAACTTTAGTTAGCATACATATCGAGGGGAGTGATTTTCCAAAAGTAGGGAGTTTTCCATCTTATTTGTCAGTCGTTATATTTAACACCAGTTAGAGAAACACACACACACACACACACATATATATATATATATATATATATAAATATATATGTACAGTTATGTTAAGTCATGTTAGCTTTAATTAGTATACATATCGAGGGGAATGATATCTCGAAAGTAGAGAGTTTTCCACCGCATATGTCAATCGTTTAATTTAACATCAGTTAGAGAAACGTGCGCGCGCACACACACACACACACGCGTATATATATATATATATATAAAAAGTTATGTTAAGTCATGTTAGTTTCAATTAGTATAGATATCGAGGGGAATGATCTCTCAAAAGTAGGGAGTTTTCCACCGCATATGTCAACCGTTATATTTAACACCTGTTAGAAACACACACACACACACACACACACTTATATACATATATAGTTATGTTAAGTCAGTTTCAATCAAATAATTTACATATTGGGGGGATGATCTCCTTCTTAGAACCGGCCAAGTAGGTGGTGTACATGGAGTCCTCGTTTTGTCAACCGTTATATTTAATATAAGTTAGCAGAAACACACACACACACACATACACATATATATACATATATAGTTATGTTAAGTTAACTCTATTTAAAATAATTTACATATTGAAGGGATAATCTCCTTCCTAGAACTGGCCAAGTAGGTGGTGTATATGGAGTCTTCCTCGTTTTGTCAACTCATTAAATTATCCACAAGTTTTATAAAAATAAAAAATAAATAAGAAAAAAATTACAAACTGAAATTTTGGCATAATAATGTCCTCTATTTATTTATTTTGTTATTGCATAAATACAATAAGATAAAAATACAGAGAAAAAAAAAACACAAGAAAATAAATGCAAGAAAATAAAAAGATTTTAAAGTGTTCCATAGAACATCCTATGATTTTTTCTCGATTTTAGGTCTTCCTTTAAAACGGTTGAAAAATAGAAGTGTAGTGAGTAAATAAAAGAAAAAAAACTTACCTTAGTTTAGAGATTTCCTTCCCTTTTCCTCCTCCTCTTTTCCTCCAAGAAGACTTCCCTTCCCAACAATTTTGTCTCTCTAATTTATCTCTTAATCTCTAAAAAATTCCCTCCTTCTTAATGAAAAATGGAAAGGGGTATTTATAGGCAAGAAAGGTTGCTACCTAAAAGACCAAACTACCCTCCAATCTTTTGCTAAATCTCAAAATTACTACCTAAAATGTAGGATATTTTAATTTTCCAACCCAAAATGCATTCCACTTTTGGAGATGCCTAAAAATACTCTAAAATACTTCCATGCACACCCCCCCCCCCCCCCCCCCCCCCCCCCCAAGGGGATCCAAAGCTTGCCATTTCTCAAAATTGGTAGAGAAAACAAAATTATTTTTAAAACATTTTTTTTGTTTCTTTAATTGACAATAAATAAACAAAATTAGATACTCCCACAATTGATTGGATAGCCCAATTTGTGAAAACAATCTGAAATTACTTGCCAATTCGATGAATTTCGAAAATACCCAAAACTTCGGGGTCAAAATAGAAATTTTTCGAACTCTTTGATTTCACATGACTTCTTCAAAATTGATCTTTGTAACTGAAATTTAATGACTAAACCATGATATATTCCAAAATATTTCATCCGTCTTGATCAATTAACTTCAAAAGAAAACTTTGCAAAATTTATATTTTGACGCCGAAGTTTTTCTTCGACTTTTCGACACTCAATTGGAGCTCGATTGGATTTTCAAGGAATTAATAATTTTAAATATCTAATTACGAAATTTGGAATCACAAAATCTGGTCAATCTGAACGTAATTTTAAAGTTTCCTAAAATTTTCATTTAGACCCCTAAACTTTTTAATTTGACAAATTATATTAATTGACTTACTTAGGGGTCCAATTGGAATCTTGGAACTTTAATTTTACTTCTTTTGCGATTGAATTTAACTTTTTAAATATTAATTTTGAACTCCAGGCCCAATGCTAATATTTTGAAATTTCAATTTAGTCCCAAAATTTTCAAAAGGCAAAATTATGGTTCAAAACATCCTAATTGAAAAACCTTTAGACTTAAATTGAAGTTTTTAAAATATTAATTTAAACCTTAGAAATTTAATTTATTATTTCAAAATTTCAATTTAAACCATAATATATTTTTATTTTTTTTTAAATCAAGCTTAAATTAATTCTTAAAACTTTAGAATCGAGATTCTCCATTGTTTTTTTTTTAAATTCATAAATAATTGACTCGGTAAAATCATTTTATTTTTTTTATATATATTTTTTAATATATATACCTATATATATATAAAATAAAATTATCCATGGGCGGGACAAAATGTGGTATCTACAGCTGCCCTTCTTTGTCATGCGAGTTTACTTGTGGAGATACCAAAGATTAGGTCAAATATAGTTCAACAACACGATCCTTGTTACTTGGAACAAGGGAGGGAAAAAAATGATGTTGTGAAGAAACTTGGTTCTTGAAATATCAATGTTTCCTGTTGCGAAAATAATATGAAATCAAAATCTTTCTTTCATGACCGGACCCGCTTGGGTTTCCTACATATCCTAAACCTTGGGTTAGGAATCAAGTCAAATGTAGTTCTAAAAGTCCCACCTTTTGAAGTTGAGAGTTTCAGAACATCCAATCTTCTGAGGATGGAAATATAATTTCTTGTTTCGCCTTTTGAGGTCGAGACTTAAGTGCTTGATTATGACCTTTTGAGGTCATTGTTGTTGTTTTGTTTCGTTTTCTTCTTTTCTTTTCTTTTTTTTTTTTTTTTTTTTTTTTTTTTTTTTCTGTGTTTTTTTTTTTGAAAAGTGTCCCAACCTAATGCTTGGGTATACCAGAAATGGATATAAAGAGAGAATGCAAATCTGAATAAAATGTGCCCCAGCCTAAGGCTGGAGATATGTTTTATCCATCTATTAAAAAATGCTTTGATTTTGTGATGATTTTGTTTGCCATCTGAGGTTGGAGGAATGATTGTGAAATTTTTTATTTTCTTTTTGTCAGGATGTGAATATGTGGAATCCCTTTTGAGGGACATGATGTGAAATCCCTTTTGAGGAAATTTTTTTTTTGGACAAATTTCGTGCTTTATTCGGTACCTTTGTTGATTCACAATTTTGGGGAGATTTTGAATCTCTCGAGCCTTTCCACCTTTTGTCGGAAATCTTTGCTGTGAGCAATTCTTGTTTTCCACTTCGATTATGATTGGCTTATCGAAGTTAATGATCAGCTTGGCGTCGTTATCACTTGGGATGGATACTTTGTAAATCATCTTATCAGCTTGCTGCAATATACTGACTTTGGTAGGTTAGTTGAATGATGTTTTTCTGTCTTTTGGCTGCGGAAAGCCTGATGCTTGGCATGATCGAGAAATACTAAAAATTTCTCAACTTTAGAGGGTCCCCTTCTGTTAGGACTTCCGGACTATGTTTCTTACATCCTCTCCAAGTCCTTCACCTATTTGGGAGTATTTTTTTTTTCCGATCATGATCCAGTTGCTCATTTTGTACATCCTTCTACCAATACCAGGTATTTGAATTGGATTGAGTCTCAAGTTCGACTGGCAATCCTGACGCCATTTGCGGAGTTTACCATCGGTGTTGCCCTGCTTCTTCTTACTTGCTTCTGCTGCTAGCTCTTTCTTTATCTATAACAAAGTGTTAGTTATTATGAAAAATGACATGCAAAAGTCAGAAATCATGAATGCCTAACAAATGGTCTGAGTAATACTCATATATTTCCCTCTTTGAAATCTTTGCTTTAGGAATACAATTTCGGTTTCGGACTTAAAATTAAGGTCTTTAGATTTCTAGCAAATTTTGACCCTTCTTCTCCCTTCGGATTTTGAAGTTGCTTGGATTACCACTTGAATTCTTCGCTTCTTGACTAATTCCCATAATTTTTATCTTTGGGTAAATTCGATATCTTTTGAGATAACTGCTTGATGCCAAACCAACTCAGACTTTCTTCTCCCTAACCCTTTTTTTTTTGTATTGTTTTTTATTATTTTATTTATTTTTTCTTTTTTAGCTATTTTTACCCTTAGTGTCCTTTCGAATTTTCACTAAGGCCGGCTTCCACATTTTTGCACCTCAGCACCTTGTCGGGTTTTCACTGGGTCAGTGGTTTTATATCTTGCTACGATCCCGACGCTATTGCCCATAGCGCCCTTTCCAGTTTTCACTACGGCCTTGGGTCACCACTTTTTTTATTTATTTTTTTTTAATTTTTTTTAGGGGTAGTACCTTTTAACTGCATTAGGATTAATGGGTTCTATAAATTCTTCCCTATCCATCTCTTGGAGTATTAAAGTCCCGTTGCCCCAAACCTTCTTGACGATAAAGGGTCCTTCCCAATTTAGTGCGAACTTACCCTTAACCTCTTCTTGGAATGAAAAAAATTTCTTCAAGACTAGTCCACCCACACTATAAATTCGTGGGCGATCTCTTTTGTTATAGGCCCTAACCATCCTTTGCCGATAACATTGCCCGTAATAGATGGCGGTTAGCCACTTCTCATCGATTAGGCACAGTTGATCCAGTCTTTGTTGCACCCATTCAGCTTCATCCAGATTAGTTTCTATCAAGATCCTTAGGGAGGGAATTTCTACCTCAGTCGGGGTTACTTCTTTTGTCCCGTAAACAAGCGAATAAGGTGTTTCCCCTGTTGAGGTTCGAATTGACGTTTGGTAAGCCATTAAAGCAAACAGAAGCATATCGTCCCATTCTTTGTGATTATGAATCATTTTTCTCAACATCTTCTTGATGTTTTTGTTTGCCACCTCTACTGCCCCATTCATTTTCAGACAGTAGGGGCAGAGTTTTTGTGCTCGACTTTGAACTGGGTGCATATGGTCTTCATCATTTCTCCCTTGAGGTTCTTGGCATTGTCTGTTATCAAAACTTGTGGCATCCCGTAACGTGATAGGATATTTTCTTTGAAAAATCGCGTTACGGTCCTTTGAGTGACATAAGCGAGTGTGACGGCTTCAACCCATTTGGTAAAGTAATCAATGGCCACTAGGATAAAACGGCGTCCGCTTGGTGCTATTGGCGTGATTGGATCGGTGGCATCCATTTCCAACATAGAAAAGGGCCATGGGGCTGCTAGACAATGCAACTCTGTAGGGGATAAGTGTATATGGTCACCGTGAACCCGACATTTATGGCATTTTTGCACATAGGCTATACAGTCACTCTCTATTGTTATCCAGAAGTGGCCTGTTCGGATAATTTTCTTAGCTAACATGAATCCGCTCATGTGTGGGCCACAAACTCCACTATATACCTCCTTCATTCATTGTATTGTCGTGGGCGCTAACACATTGTAAGAGGCCCATGTCGGGTGATCTCTTGTATAAAGTGTCTCCACTCAAAAAGAACTGACATGCCAATCTTCACAAGGTTTTTCTGGTTAAATTGTTGGCCTCTTCCGGATACTCTCGATTTTTTAAGAATTTCTTAATATCAGTGTACCAAGGTTCCGCTTCTTACTCTATCCCAATCTGATTACAATGAGCTAGTTGATTATACACTTTGATTGTTATGGGGATTTCTTCATCGCCTTCTTTGATCAGGGATATCATGGACGCTAGTGTTGCGAGGGCATCAACAAATTCATTCTTCGTCCTTGGTACGTGTTCAAACTTAACCTCTGAGAATTTTTCACAAAGGTCGACGAGATAGTTATTATATCGTACTAGCTTTGTATCTTTTGTCGCATATCTTTCTGTGAATTGATTTATGATCAGCTCTGAGTCCCCATACACCATTAACTCTTTTACCTTCAGATTAATAGCCAACTCTAACCCCATGATACAGGCTTCATACTCAGCAGTGTTGTTTGTATTGGTGAATTTTAGCTTAGCAGCCACTGGAAAGTGTTGCCTTATTGGAGAGATTACGCCAGCCCCGATTCCAGCTCCTTTTGAATTGTTAGCCCCATCGAAATACATCTTCCATATATTTTCTTCTTTATCACTGGCTATAAGTGTTATGGACTCATCTGGGAACTCAATTTCCATCGGTTTATTGTCTGCTACTGGATCATCAGCAAGTTGGTCGGCAATTACTTACCCTTTGGTTGTTTTCTGCATCACATATATTATGTTGAACTCAGTTAACAACATCTTCCATTTAGCAATTCTTCCAATGAGTACTGTCTTCTCGAATATGTATTTTAAAGGGTCCATCTAGGCTATTAGATGAGTGCTGAAACATAGTAGATAGTGGCGCAGTCGATGGGCGGTCCAGGCCAACGCACAACAGGTCCGCTCTAGTACTGAATACTTTTCTTCATACAAAGTAAATCTTTTGCTGACGTAGTAAATTGCTTGTTCTTTTCTTCTGGATTTATCATGTTGGCCCAACATTGCCCCCATGGAAGTATCTAAGACGGTGAGATACAACAGCAATGGACAATTTTGTTGGGATGGTACCAAAATATAAGGATTCATCAGGTAAGCCTTGATTTTATCCAAGGCTGCCTGACATTCAGCATTCCATTTCCTGCTCGACTCCTTCCTCAGTAGTTTAAAAATTGGTTCGCAAGTTTCCGTTAATTGTGAGATAAATCGGGCGATAAAGTTTATTCTCCCGAGAAAATCGCAAATTTCTTTCTCCATTCTTGGGGCAGGCATTTTAATTATGGATTTGGTCTTTGTAGGATTGATCTTAATCCCTTGCTGGTTCACTAAAAAGCCTAAAAAATTTCCTGATGTTACTCCGAATGCACGTTTAGCTGGGTTGAGCTTCAGTTTGAACTTTCGGAGGCGATCAAACATCTTTTTCAGGTGTCCCAAGTGATCCCCATCTTTCCTTAACTTAATGATCATATCATCCACGTATACCTCCATCTCCTTACGAATCATGTCGTGGAAGAGAGTAGTCATAGCCCTTTGGTAAGTTGTGCTGGCATTTTTTAGTCCAAAAGGCATAGCTCGATAGCAGAATACGCCCCATGGTGTAATGAATGCAGTTTCGTGCTTATCCTTCTCATCAACCAAGATCTGATTATACCCACAAAACCCGTCCATGAAAGACGAGATCCGGCATTGGACAGTATTGTTGAGTATGATATGGATATTTGGTAATAGAAAATCATCTTTTGGATTGACACCATTGAGACTACGATAATCTACACATACCCTGATATTTTCTTATTTCTTTGGGACCGGGACTATATTACTCAGCCATTCTCAATATGTGCACACCTCGATGAGGCATGCATCAAATTGCTTTGGGATTTCTTCTTTAACTTTGAGGCTGATGTCTGGTCTCATCTTTCGGAGCTTCTGCATGATTGGCTTTATTCCCTCCTTGATAGGTAACTTGTGAGTTATGATGTCCGTCGCTAGTCCTACCATGTCATCATAGGACCAGGCGAACACATCCAAGTATTCCTTCAAAAAAGGGTCAACAAGTCTCCTCTCTCTTTCCCATTTAGAGCCTTCCTGATCTTGGTTTCTTTCGGATCTTCTGGACCTCCCAAATTTACTATTTATGTTTCATCTTAGCTAGGAATTAGTTGTTCTTCGAATCGTTCTAAGGATTTTTGGATTTCTTCAACATCCTCGGGGAGTGGGTCATCATCTATTTCAATTTCCATGGACTCCAAATTTATTTCCTTGTCAAAATTGTATTCTTTAAGTAAATTATTTTCTTTATTAGACGGATTATATATGGATGTACTTGGACACCTGAAAAGTAAACATAATACTGAATTTTAACACGATATTTTTTTGAAAATAACCATCACTTCATTACGTTAAAAGAAATTACAAAGCAAAAGCGTAAAACAGGATAAACTCAATCATCTAATGGCTAATCAAACAAAAAATAATGGTACCACTTCCACACTTTACCAAAATCCCCGGCGTATCGGAACCGGGCGTACCTCCCAGTTGTTGAGATTCTCCGTAGGCCCCACTTTTCTGATGGTCTTCTTTTCATTATCTTCTTCTCCCAAAATCCCATAACTGACCCTTTCTGGGTCTTACAACGGGTCTTTTTTCTTCAAATTTGGGACCGTATTTCTGGGAATCAATACAAACTTTGGCTCCTCTTTATTTTCTTCTCGATCTTCAAATCGGATCACTTCAATGACAAACGGGAATGTGACCTTAATGTGAGGGATCGTCATGGTCCCTCCTTCTTGATAAGCTGATCTACTGTACTTCTCTCATTTGTTTGGTACATATCACAATCCGTAGGTGTCTCGCTTCTCTCTGATGCACAGAAAGATTTTCATTCCCGTTTCTTGTTTTCCCAGACCCTTGTTTGGGTTGAAATCCATGGCATGCAGGTGAGTAGCCAACATTATTGTGGCGGCTGATAATCTAGGTATCGGCGGCGAGTTTCTTTCGTGGACGTAACTGGCATTGGCAATGTCAAATGCCTGAAATGAGGCTGCTAACTCTATTTGTTCTGTTACTACCACCGGGGCCGCTGATGATCGATATATGGCATAGTCATTTTCCGTGTGAATCGTCACAATATTGTCTTCAAACATGAACTTCATCTTTTGGTGGAATGATGATGGTACTGCACCGGCCGAGTGGATCCAAGGTCATCCCAAGAGTAGATTGTAGGCTACCGGTATGTTTAGAATGTGCAAGTCAACTTTAAAGGTGACTGGGCCTATAATAATAGGCAATGTTATTTCCCCCATTAATTCTCGTTTTGCACCATCGAAAGCCCAAATTGTGATTGTAGTGGTCCAGATCCGACTCGTGTCGATCCTTATCTTCTCCAACGTGCTCAAAGGGAAGATATTTAAGGTTAATCCATTGTCCATGAGTACCCGAGATAAGACAAAGTCTCTATATTGCACTGATATATTGAGTGTCTTGATATACCCCGTCCCGTCTACTAGTATTTCAGCATCGGTGAATGTCACAAGGTTGGTACTTAAGATGTTCTCTACTATATTAGTGAAGTGGTCCTTTTAAATAGAGCTAGGCACATGAGCTTTGTTCAGGACTTTTAGTACAGCATTCCGGTGGATTTCTAAGGTCATCAGTAATGACAACATTGAGATTTGTGCTAGTGCCTTACTTAGTTGCCTAACAACCAAGTACTCTGTATTTTTTACAGCGTTTAGAAAATCTTGGACTTCATGCTCTATGATTGGTCTTTTAGGAACTCCCTTAGACTCCTTGTCAGGTACTTTCAAGAGGTCTTGTGATGTGTAGACCCTTCCACTCCTAGTGATTCCTCTTACTTTTCCTACTAAGTCTTCTTTTCTTTTTTCTTGCGTGCTTGTCCTTATGGTAGTGGAATAGTTCCAAGGTACCTTTTTCAGACTTCTTACCGATTCTTTCTTTGGCACTTCAAACACTAATATGTTCTCTGGTTCAATGATTATCGACTTACTAGTGGTTTGTGGCTGCGCGGTAAAGATGGAGGCTTCAGTGGTCCATACTTTCTCGGGGTCTATTTTCATGAACCTGCAGTCGACCATATTAATCGTGGGGTCTCCTTTTGGTATTCCTTGGTTTGTCCTCCTGATAATTGATTGAGCAATTTTTGCTCTGGTCGATGTTGCCATATCAACCTACCATAGCTCCTTACGGGTCTCCTTTGAAATCTAGATTGGTTCCTGGATTTTGGACTTTATCATCTTTAGTGCGTCCTTTGACGTTGTAGTGACTGGTGCCTGCTGATAATAGTCATTTCTTTTTTCGAGTGTCTTTTTAGGTGGCAATGGAAACGGGAACTTGGGTTGTTGCTCTTCAACTTTTGGCGTAGCGATGGGATGGTACATGTCCAATATTTTTCTGACCAGATCGATTATTTCTGAATTATTATCGCCCAAGGTTTTTATCTCATCCTGGATGTGATTCGATTCTTCTCGATATGGGGGCCCTTTACTTTCTTCTTCATTTTCTTTGACATCTTGCATATTTTACCTTTTGTCCGTCTTTACGATGAACCTTTCTTCCTCATCATTGCTTTCCCAACCAGTGGCAGTGATTAGATGATTATCCGTTGCCCAAGAAGGAGGTGAGAAATCCACCTAGAACGCCTTTGAGCAATTTCCAGACTCTACCCAAACAGCTCTAGGGGGCTTTGGGTCAGTATTCTAGATTCCCTTGGCATTGTCTGAGTTATTTTTTCGATTCTCATCCAATCATGTTGACGGTCGGGGCCGAGTCTTTATGCTTTGGCAGCGGGTTATATTGACAATTCGGTTGGGAAGTTTCTCTTTCCTTTGGGAAGAATATCGCCTTGCTTAGATAAGATCCTCAATGCAGTGCTTTAAATGGTAGCAGTTGTCCGTGTGATGGCCTGCTGCGCCAGAATGATACGCACAAAAGAGGTTGGGATAAAAGGTTGGAGATTGTGGGTTTTGACGATGAAGAGGGATTGGCATGAGCATCTTGTTCTTTACGCACTCCTCAAATATTTGGGAGAGAGGAACCGATAATAAAGTGAACTATCTAGGCTCCTGGGATGGCGGTAAGATTCTGGATGTTGGCGATTTTTATTATATAGAAAGTGTTGCCCCAGTAGAATACCCAAGAGGGGAGGTGAATTGGATAATTAAAAAATAATCAAAATATAATTTGAATAAATCAAATAAATAACTTTATGCCTAAATTAATTATTATCATTATACCATAGTAGAATTAATCAATCAACTAGATGCACACATAAACAGCAAAAATAAACAATTTAAGAAAGCAGCACACCAGAGACTTATACTGGTTCACCAAGCTACTCTTGGCTAATCCAGTCCCCCGAGCTCCACGAAGGTCATACCCACTAAAACCAAGATTCCTTTAAAGGTAGGAAACAAACCCACACACTGATTCATTTACAAGCTCAGAATCAACCTTTACAAGTTTTTTTTCTCAGGTTAGGGAATAACCTCTACTTTTTAGAGGCTAAAGAATAACCTAATTCATTTTAACACTAAGGCTCAAGAATCAAAACATCTCACAAACACTCTAACTATCCTTTTACTAGGTAAGGATGGAACCTTTACAAATCACTTACACTAATTCTATTCAGGAAGAATTAAAACCTCAATCTCTTTACAGGAAGAGACTGAAACCCAACTACCCTTGATTAAATATCCCCAATGATATTTAATCTGTCACAACTCACCAATACACAAATTGATAAGTAGTAAATCTCTCTCGGAACTTCTACCACCCCAGATAAACAATAACTCAATTAATATCCCAACTAGTGATAGAAAACGTGAGATACAAAAATCTGATTTTAACAAGATATGAGTAGCAAATTGGAGTACATAATCAGATCCAAGAAATTGTTTGAAATAATATTTTCTTTTGAAATATCAAAAACAATTTCTAAGATCAATTTTCAAATATAATAATAAACAAGCAATAATCAGTATAGAAAGATCTCACCCGGAATCACAATATTAATGATTAGAAAAATGTAGCATCAATTCCAGTATCAGCAAAAATTGATCGCAGTTGATTACTAGAATCACTCTTAGAATAACTCAAAATGAATTAGAATGATAACTCTTATAAAAGCTCTCTCAAAATGATATAAACAGATTTTCTCTCTTAGAATGATTAGCTCTCTTAGAAAATTTGCAGGTCTATATAAAGGCACATGTAATCAACCTCCTAACGGTTAGTTTACAAGTGTCATGACAATAAAATGATCTTATATACCCCTTATAACATTAGGGTTTTATTTAGGTTCAATTACACTTAATAACAACTTTTAAAACTCTCGATTAAATCCCCAAAGTATTTCTCAATCAAAATAAATAAGTGTGAATCCATTTTAATTACCAAATTGAGAAACATTAAAATTTAATGAACCATATTGAAATGATTTAATTAGTATATGAACCATATATTAAATCTAGAGAATATCCCTTAAATCTCTCTCAAATCCTAACAAAAAATGGCTACTTTTGGATTTAAAATCGGATCAAACAATATCCTGAACCAGTACATTCAGTCGACTGCCCAACGCCGCTTGCGGCCAAACCATCGTAGCAGTGATCATAGGTCGACTGCTTGGTCGACTCGCAGATTCAGAGAGTTCAAATATTTTCACAGGTCGACCGGTCGGTCGACTATTCAATTTAAGCTGTTTTATCTTCCTTCTCCGGTCGACTTCTCAGTCAACTAACTCCTTCTGAATCACTTCTTTGATCTCGTTTTAAACCTACTTTCTTTTACAATTTCGTCCCTTCATCCATTTTTATATTTAAATAAGCTCGACTAATATTCTTATATTCCATTTTAGTCATTCAAAAATATTTCTTTTTAATTCACATAGGAGTAAATAAATATACTTAACAAAAACACACATCAAAGATAATATTCATTTTGTGCCATGTGTGTATTCCTAAATGAGATATTAAGAGTTAATATTCACTTGGGTTGTTTTCCCTAATTTCTTCAAACTCTTAATACTTCTTCGTCATCTTAATATCTTCATTAAGCATCCATTCCATTTAACATCTTCATTACTGGAATTTCAAATCACTGAAACACTTAATCAAATATTAGTTCCACCAAAACATCAATACTTAATTGTTCATCAAAATCTTGGGATTAACAATCTCCCCCTTTTTTATGATGACAATTAACTTTGATATTTTCTTTAAAATAAAATATAACCACAATCCCCTTGAATCCGATGATGGGTTCTTTAACTCATTAAAGTGTCACAATGAAAATTTCAATAATTCACAATTTAAAAATACTCAATAAAGCACAATTTTTAAATTCCTCCCTTTATTAAACCACAGTTTTAAAATACTCCCCGTAAATAAAACATCACTCATTTCTCCCCTTTTATCATCTTCAAAAATAGATTTAGGAAGGAAGTAGAAAATAGCAAACATGTAGCTCACACTAGGCAAACATCATTATGCCTAGCCATACCCAAATCGCGAATGATTTTCACAAACTGATATTTTGCTAGTGGTTTGGTAAAAATATCAGCAAGTTGGTCGGAAGTATCAATATACTTAATAATAATATCTCTTTTTTTGAATGTGATCATGAATAAAGTGATGTCTAATCTTTATGTACTTAGTTCGTGAGTGTTGTGTAGAATTCTTACTTAGACATATAGCACTTTTATTATCACAAAAGATCGGGACTTCCTCCATACAAACTCCAAAATCATTTAACTGTTGCTTAATATATAAGATTTGAGCAGAATAGTTACCAGCTTCCATGTATTCAGCCTCAGTAGTCGACAAGGCTATCGAATTATGTTGCTTACTTAACCAAGAAACCAAAGCATGTCCTAATAAATGACATGATTCACTTGTGCTTTTTCGCTCAACTTTGCAACTGGCAAAGTCAGCGTCAGAGTAACTTACCAATTTAAAATCACTCTCCCTAGGATACCATAATCCTAGGTTAATCGTCCCCTTTAAATAACGAAAAATTCGCGTAATCGCAGTCAAGTGCGATTCTTTAGGACAAGACTGAAATCTAGAACAAAGATAAACACTATACATAATGTTATGTCTACTAGCAGTTAAATACAACAAGCTACCAATCATATCTCGATACATCTTTTCATTAACGCTTTTGCCCGTATCATATTTTTCAATTTTTGCAGCCGTTGCCATGGGAGTTTTGTACTCTTTAGCTCCTTCCAAGCCATATTTCTTTAACAGCTCCTTGGTGTATTTAGCTTGGTTTATAAATATCCCTTCTTTGGTTTGCTTAATTTGCAATCCAAGAAAGAAATTCAGCTCTCCCATCATACTCATTCCAAATTCAACCTGCATTATCTTAGCAAACTCTTGGAAAATATCCTTATTAGTAGATCCAAAAATAATATCATCAACATACACTTGTACTAATAGGATATCAAAATTAGTTTGCTTTACAAATAGTGTTATATCACAAATACACCTTCGAAAATCATTTTCGATCAAATATCAGCTAAGTCTCTCATACCAAGCTCTCGGAGTTTGTTTGAGTCCGTACAAAGCCTTGCGAAGTTTAAATACATGATCGAAAAATTTGTCACTTTCAAATCCCGAGGTTTGTTCCACATAAACTTCTTCAGCTAGAAAGCCATTTAGAAATGTACTCTTTACATCCATTTGATATTAAAACTACGTGAACATACAAAGACGAGTAACATTCTAATTGCTTCTAGTCTAGCAACAGGAGCATAAGTTTCATCATAATCAATTACTTCATCTTGATTATAGCCATGTGCCACTAATCTTGCTTTATTTTTAATTACCATACCAGATTCATCATTTCTGTTTCTAAATACCCATTTAGTACCAATAACTGGATGAAAATCCGGTCTCGAAATAAGACACCATACTTTTTTCCGCTCAAATTGAACTAATTCATCTTGCATTGCAGAAATCCAAGATTCATCAATTAGCGACTCATTTAAATTTTTAGGCTCAATTTGAGATAAGAAAGTAAGATTAATTATATCCCTAAGAGAAGATCTAGTACTTACACCTTTTTCGAAATTACCGATGATTTCTTTAATTGAATGCCTTGGTACTTTCTTTATAGCTCTTAGTAAAGTTAAATCTTTCTCCTTAGGTTCCTTCTCTTGTTGAGACTCCTTTGGTGCATCATTACCTTGGTTTTGGTTATTTGAAAAACCTGCATCATCATCATCCAAAACCTTTCTTGGCAAGTATTGATCAGCTTCCTCAAAAACAACATGCATAGTTTCTTCTACTACTAAAGTATATTTATTATAAACTCTATAAGCTTTACTGTTAGCAGCATATCCAAGAAAAATCCCATAATCAGATTTAGCATCAAATTTACCAAAATTATCATTGTCATTCAAAATGAAACATTTGCATCCAAAGACTTTAAAATATGAAATGTTAGGAGTCTTACCATTCCGGATTTCATATGGGGTTTTGTTAAACCCTCTACGAATTGATACCCGGTTTACCACGTGACAAGCGGTACTTACTACTTCGACCCAGAAGTAGGTTGGTAAATGATTTTCACTTAGCATTGTTCTGGCCATCTCTTGAAGTATTCTGTTCTTCCTTTCTACTACACCATTTTGTTGGGGTGATCTTGGTGCAGAAAAATTGTGAGCATAACCATGCTCATCACAGTAGCTTATCACTTCATCATTTTTAAATTCTCTTCCTCTGTCACTACAAATGTTAATAATAGAACATTGCTTCTTATTTTGAACACATTTACAAAATTTAGCAAGAACGGAAGCAACTTCACTTTTCTTAGAAAGAAAATATACCTAGGTAAGTCAAGAATAGTCATCAACTATAACAAATGCATAAAACTTACCATCAAAACTAGCAACATAGTTAGGCTCAAATAAATCAAGATGCAATAATTTAAGACATCTAGACGTAGACGTGTGCATCTTTTTCTTAAATGATGATCTAACTTGCTTGACTAATTGACATGCATCACATACTTTATCCTTCATATATTTTAAATCAGGTAGGCCACGTACAAGACTCTTCTCAGATAAGTTAGAAATCAACTCTATACTTGCATACCCAAGTCTTCTATGCCATAACCAACTATTCTCAGATAAAGCATTCAAACAAGATAAATTTTGAGAATTAAAATCATCAAAAAAGAGCAAGTATAAACATTCTCAAAATGTGATGCAACTAGAAAAATACTACTATCATGACTATTCTTAATAATGCATCTATCATGATCAAATATAACATTGTATCCCTTGTCACATAGTTAACTAATATTAAGCAAATTATGTTTAAGTCCATCAACTAGTAACACATTTTTAATCATAGTAGTACCATCACCGATATTACTTATACCAATAATTTTACCCTTTACATTATCTCCGAAAGTCACATGACTTCCATCTTTAGGTGTCAAACATGTAAATTTTCCTTTATCTCCCGTTATGTGTCGAGAACAACCACTATCCAGGAACCATTTGTCCTTACTTATTGATACTTTTAGAATAATCTACAAGGAGCACCTCAAATAGTTCTTAAGTGGTTCCTAGCATACGTGGGTCCGATCTTGTTAGTCGAGACAATTTTTGTTCCTTTTGGAACCCAAATTTGTCTATAGTTAGATAGTTTACATCTACGAATAGTATGCCCCCACAACGTTATATTTAAAACATCTAACAAGATTCTTGGTTTCAGAAAATAATTTATGAAAGCATTTTTGTTTAAGATTTTTATGAAATCCAACACCGGCCTTATCAAAAACTCCATGTGAACTTCCCAAAAGTATTTTCAAATTATTTTCACCGCCAGTAAATTTGAGAACAATTGATTACAAATCCGTCAATTTAGATTTCAACCCATTGTTTTCAAATTCATAATCCACCACTTGCTTGTTTAATGTACTAATTGTACTTTGAAGGGCATTTATTTTAGAACACTGATTTTTATAATCATGTGAGAGTTATTGATAAACATCAAATAATTCATCAAAATTTAAAGGACAAGAATTTGAACAATTGGTTACCTCACCACCGGTGGCCATTAATGCAAGCATTGACAAATCCTCACTATTTGATTCTTCCGAGCTACTTGAATCGGTATCATCCCAAGTAGCCTTCATCGATTTCTTCTTACTCTTCTTTGCTTTCTTCTTTTCTTTCTTCTTTTTCTCATTTTCTTTATCTTTCTTCAATTGGCGTCAACCATTATCTTTTTACCACAGCGGAATTAATTAATCAACTAGATGCACAAACAAACAACAAAAATAAACAAATTAAGAAAGAAGCACACCAGAGATTTATACTGGTTCACCAAGCTACTCTTGGTTAATCCAATCCCCCAAGCTCCACGGAAGAGTCACCCACTAAAACCAAGATTCCTTTAAAGGTAGGAAACAAACCCGCACACTGATTCTTTTACAAACTCATAATCAACCTTTACAATTTTCTTTTCTCAGGGCAGGGAATAACTTCTACTTTTTAGAGGCTAAAGAATAACCTAATTCTTTTTCACACTAAGGCTCAAGAATCAAAACATCTCACAAACACTCCAACTATCCTTTTACTAGGTAAGGATGGAACCTTTACAAATCACTTACACTAATTCTATTCAGGAAGAATTAAAACCTCAATCTCTTTACAGGAAGAGATTGAAACCCAACTACCATTGATTAAATATCCCCAATGATATTTAATCTGTCACAACTCACCAATACACAAATTGATAAGTAGTAAATCTCTCTCGGAACTTCTACCACCCCAGATAAACAATAACTCAATTAATATCCCAACTAGTGATAGAAAACGTGAGATACAAAAATCTGATTTTAACAAGATATGGGTAGCAAATTGGAGTACATAATCAGATTCAAGAAATTGTTTGAAAGAATATTTTCTTTTAAAAAATCAAAATCAATTTCTAAAATCAATTTCCAAATATAATAATAAACAAGCAATAATCAGTACGGAAAGATCTCACCAGGAATCACAATATTAACGATTGGAAAAATGTAGCTTCAATTCCAGTATCAACAAAAATTGATCGCAGTTGATTACCAGAATTACTCTTAGAATAGCACACATTGAATTAGAATGATAACTCTTATAAAAACTCTTTCAAGATAATATAAACTAATTTTCTCTCTTAGAATGATTAGCTCTCTTAGAAAATTCGCAGGTCTATATAAATGCACATGTAATCAGCCTCCTAACGGCTAGTTTATAAGTGTTATGACAATAAAATGCTCTTATAGACCCCTTATAACATTAGGGTTTCATTTAGGTTCAATTACACTTAATAACAACTTTTAAAACTCTCAATTAAATCTCTAAAGTATTTCTCAATCAAAATAAATTAGTGTAGAATCTATTTTAATTACCAAATTGAGAAATATTAATATTTAATTAACCATATTGAAAGGATTTAAGTAGTATATGAACCATATGTTAAATATATATAATATCCCTTAAATCTCTCTCAAATCCTAACAAAAAAATGGCTACTTTGGATTTAAAATCGGATCAAACAATATCCTGAACCAGTACATTTAGTCGACTGCCTAACACCACTTGCAGCCAAACCATCGCCGCAACGATCATAGGTCGACTGGTTGGTCGACTCGCAGATTCATAGAGTTTGTCATGCTTTCACCGGTCGACCGCTATATTGACTCGCAGATTCAGAGAGTTCAGATGTTTTCACAGGTCGACCGGTCGATGGACTCTTCAATTCAAGATGTTTTATCTTCATTCTCCGGTTGACTTCTCAGTCGACTAACTCCTTCTGAATCACTTATCTGATCCCATTTTTAACCTACTTTATTTTACTATTTCATCCCTTTATCCATTTTTATATTTAAATAAGCTCCACTAATATTCTTATATTCCATTTTAGTCATTCAAAAATATTTATTTTTAATTTACATAGGAGCAAATAAATATACTTAACAAAAACACACATCAAAGATAATATTCATTTTGTGTCATGTGTGTATTCCTAAATGGGATATTAAGAGTTAATATTTACCTAGGTTGTTTTTCCTACTTTATTCAAACTCTTAAAACTTCTTCATCATCTTGATATCTTCATTAAGCATCCATTCCATTTGACATCTTCATTACTGAAACTTCAAATCACTAAAACACTTGATCAAACATTAGTTCCACCAAAACATCAATACTTAATTGTTCATCAAAATCTTGGGATCAACAAAAAGGTTTTGGTGATGGAATGTGTGGTGGTTGTGAAGTTCTATAAGGAGCATGATATGGGTTCGGACTGTATGCAGGGGCTTGAGTTTGGTATGAAGGAAACTGAGGGGGTCCCTAGATTGGAAAAGCCTGAGCCTGATACCCAGGGAAAGCTTGTTATGGATGGATGCTCTGTGGTCGGATATTTTGGTGAGTGTTTCTTAGGTTATGAACAACCATAACTACCTCTGGATCCTTTTTCTTTTGTGGCGTCAATTTCTTGTCCTCATTGTTTGTCGACTTTTGAATTCTTCCCGTTCTAATGCCTTCTTCCACGAATTCCCCACGGAGTATTACATCTGAAAATGGTTTTTTCAATGTATTGAGCAGTGGTTCATAGTACGGGTGCAGTTGTGCTTATACAAACATTTGAACCATCTCTGCTTCTTTCATAGGTGGCACTACTTGTACTGCCCTATCTCTCCATCGGACGGTGAATTCTCGAAAAGTTTCATTACTCTTTTTCGTTAAGGTCTGAAGAGATATCTTATCGGGTGATATCTCCTGATTATAGCCATACTGTTCACAAAAAACCTTGACTACATCAAGGAAGGTCTTTAATCATTCCTCTTCAAGGGTCCTGTACCACCGAGCTGTCGACCCTTCCAATGACTATTGAAAGAGTCGGATGGCCAACGCTTAATTGTGAATGTAAATGCCCATATCGTTCTTATATCTTTGAATGTGCCAATCTGGGAACCCTGATCCATCATGTTTTATGAGGTTTGGCATTACAAAGTTGTCCGGGAATCGAACTTGCGGCACTGAAGACAATCCAATGTATCTCGCATCAATTGTCAATTCGCCTCTCTTTACCTCCTTCAACTCCTTCTCCATCTGTTGAAATTTTTTTGTCAACTGAGAAGTTTTATCGGCCTGCTCCTTGACTTCTTTCTCAATATGCTTGGTTATTTCAGAGATGGCTAGATCCAAGTTATCAGGACTTGCAGATGCTGGAGCTAGGCCCGAACTAGTTGTCACCGGGGCCGCTTGGGGTCCTGCCGTTGGAAGTGAGGCCTGAGGAATGGTTTCCCTGACCACTGGGGTGGGGCCTCGAGAATTAGTAAGCTGATGTGATGATACTGGCTCAATTGAATCTGCAGTTTGGGCCAGTATTGCTGGGTTTAGCTGAGACTGACGAATTTGATGAAATAACTCGGTCATCTGATTGACAACCCCTTTCAATAAAGCGACCTCCTCTTTTAGTTGCGATACCTTAGTGGATCTTGGTGATCCCTCATCGTTATCTTCTATTTAGGCAAGTAGACGTGCTCGGGCACAAGTATAGATGGGGGAACGAATGACGACGTCCTCTTTGCGAGAAACTATTTCCTTGTATTTCAGAATTTTGTTAGTACTGCAGATTAATTAAATTTTCCCTTGACACACTTATTTTCAAAAACAAAATAGACTAAAACATTCAAATTTAAATTACTTGGACTCATTTGGATATCATAGGCTCGACCCTCTAAAACTATCCCCTGTGGAGTCGCCAACTGAACGTGCCCCGATTTTTCGGAAAGATAGATAAAAGAAAGAAATTTTGCGTTTTAGGAAAACGAATGATGAGAGGGGTTTTTAAGGTGTCAATTTTCTAATAAAAATACTCAAGCCAATTTTAGAAAAAAAAAGAGTTGCCACCTAGCATTGAGTTTAAATTGTGTGCTAGGTCACTGAATTTTTTTTTTTTTTTTTTGGCTTAATTAAATTTTTTAGCTTAAGTCTAACCAAAGATTCGCTTTAAGGATTCGGGGGTCACTTACACTCGGGGAAGGTGTTAGGCACCCCAAGACATCCGTCTGAAGACGGTACCTTATCCCATTAAGTCCAATTGAAATTTAAGTCCGAATGTTTTATTTTGAAATCCTCTGAAAAATATATTTTTTATTTATATATATATATATATATATTTTAACCATATCAAAGAATTTACATATGGAGGGGACAATTATCATTTTATCGTGCTAAATCAAAAGGTGGGGAAATTTCCTCCACGATTTTCCAATCCGTTAACTTTACCTCCAAAAAATAAATAAATAAGAAAAATGCACTCTCACACACACATACACACACACACACACACATTTATATAGTTATATAGTTATGTTATGTCAACTTCAATTACTATATATATTGAGGGGAGTGATTTCCCGAAAGTAGGGAGTTTTCCATCTCATTTGTCAGTTGTTATATTTAACACCAGTTAGAGAAACACACACCCACACGCGCGCGCGCGCACACACACACACACACATACACACACACACACACACACACACACATATATATATATATATATATATATATGTTAAGTCATGTTAGCTTCAATTAGTATACATTTCGAGGGGATTGATCTCTCGAAAGTAGAGAGTTTTCCACCGCATATGTCAACCTTTATATTTAACATCAGTTAGAGAAACACACATACACACACACACACACACACACACACACACACATATACATATACAGTTATGTTAAGTCATGTTAGCTTCAATTAGTATACATATCGAGGGGAATGATCTCTCGAAAGTAGGGACTTTTCCACTGCATATGTCAACCGCTATATTTAACACCTGTTAGAAAAATACACACACACACACACACACATATATATATACATATATAGTTATGTTAAGTCAGTTTCAATCAAATAATTTAAATATTGAGGGGATGATCTCCTTCCTAGAATCGGGCAAATAGGTAGTGTACATGGAGTCCTCCTCGTTTTGTCAACCGTTATATTTAATATAAGTTAGCAAAAACACACACACACACATACACATACACATACATATATAGTTATGTTAAGTTAATTCTATTTAAAATAATTTACATATTGAATGGATAATCTCCTTCCTAGAACCGGCCAAGTAGGTGGTGTATATGGAGTCCTCCTCGTTTTGTCAACTCATTAAATTATCCACAAGTTTTATAAAAATAAATAATAAATAAAAAAAAAAATTACAAACTAAAATTTTCGCATAATAACATCCTTTATTAATTTATTTTGTTATTGCATAAATACAATAAGATAAAAATACAGAGAAAAAAAACACAAGAAAATAAATGCCAGAAAATAAACTGATTTTAAAGTGTTCCATAGAATGTGCTCTAAATTGTTCTCAATTTTAGGTCTTCCTTTAAAATGGTTTAAAAATAGAAGTGTAGTGAGCAAATAAAAAATAAAAAAACTTACCTTTAGTTTAGAGATTTTCTTTCCTTTTCCTCCTCATTTTTTCCTCCAAGAAGACTTCCCTTCCCAACAATTTTGTCTCTCTAATTTATCTCTTAATCTCTAAAAAATTCCCTCTTTCTTAATGAAAAATGGAAAGGGGTATTTATAGGCTAGAAAGGTTGCTACCCAAAAGACCAAACTACCCTCAAATCTTTTGCTAAATCTCAAAATTACTACCTAGAAAGTAGGATATTTTGATTTTCCAACCCAAAATGCCTTTCACTTTTGGGGATGCCTAAAAATACTCCCAAAGACTTCCATGCCCCCCCCCCCCCAAGGGGATCAAAAGCTTGCCATTTCTCAAAATTGGTAGAGAAAACAAAATAATTTTTAAAACCTTTTTTTTTTTTTTTTAATTTTGTTTCTTTAATTGACAAGAAATAAAGAAAATTAGATACTCCCATACTTTATTGGATATCCCAATTTGTGAAAAAATCTAAAATTACTTGCCAATTTGATGAATTTCGAAAATACCAAAAACTTCGGGGTCAAAATAGAAATTTTCCGAACTCTTTGATTTCACATGACTTGTTCAAAATTGATATTTGTAACTGAAATTTAATGACTAAAACATGATATGTTCCAAAATATTTATTCCGTCTTGATCAATTAACTTCAAAAGAAAACTTTGCAAAATTTATATTTTGACCCCGAAGTTTTTCTTCAACTTTTCGATACTCAATTGGAGCTCGATTCGATTTTCAAGGAATTAATAATTTTAAATATCTAATTAGGAAATTTTGAATCAAAAAATCTGTTCAATCTGAACGTAATTTTAAAGTTTCCCAAAATTTGCATTTATACCCCTAAATTTTTCAATTTGACAAATTATCTTAATTGACTTATTTAGGGGTCCAATTGGAATCGTAGAACTTTAATTTTACTTGTTTTGCAACTGAATTTAACTTTTCAAATATTAATTTTGAACTCCAGGCCCAATACTAATATTTTGAAATTTCAATTTAGTCCCAAAATTTTCAAAAGGCAAAATTATGGTTCAAAACATCCTAATTGAAAAACCTTTAGACTAAAATTGAATTTTTTGAAATATTAATTTAAACCTTAGAACTTTATTTTATTATTTCAAAATTTCAATTTAACCCATAATTTGTTTTTTTGTTTTTCGTTTTTTTTTTTTTGTTTTTTTTTTTTTTTAAATCAAGCTTAAATTAATTCTTGAAACTTTAGAATCAATATTCTCCATTGTTTCTTTTCAAAATTCATAAATAATTGACTCGGTAAAATCATTTTACTTTTTTTTTTATATATTTTTTTTATATATATACCTATATATATATATATATATATATATATATATATATATATAATAAAATCATGCATGGGCGGGACAAAATGTGGTGTCTACATATATGAACAAGTTATGTACAAGAATAATACTCATATTTAGGAAAAGATCAAAGGATCATCAAGAAACGTACCTATTTTAGGGAGTAGTCTTTCCCTTAACGAAATATCGTTTTTTCCATCTCTGGATCTTCTTCGTTCCTCGATCGGTAGCCATCAACCTCTTGAGATCTTCCTCCAAGATCCTTACGAACTCCTCCGAGGTGGTATTTCAGCAAAATTTCACGGTGTTTATTGAAGAGAATTCTTGAACACCCTAGTGACCCGAGAGGATTGCTCAATCTTAGAGAGAGGGTGTGATTTCAAGACCTCTTCCAAATGAAAAGAGGCCCCATATTTATAAGCTTGGGATGCCTTCACATTTACCAATGCACAGATATACCCAGTTTGCTCCTTAGGCAGTGTTTAGTGGCTAAGTACTTGTTACTTGAACTAGTTTGGTTGGCTTGCATTAAATGCTTTAGAGGTTCAAAGAATGTAATCTACTATTGTCATTTTGAATTTAATGCATGATCATGACACTTTGTTTGGTGGGAATTGAATACCCTTTGACGGAATGGGATTGGTCTGCTTAGGCTTGTAACTGTGTAGTTAGTTCCAAAGCAATTTCGTTTCCTTGAGATATTTTGCTCAAAATATCTAGGTGCCTTGAATGTGGTCTTGACATGTCGTACCAAGCATTTAATTTATGATGGGAAGTTGATTTGATGGCTTATTTAATGCATGACTTGATTGGAAACCGAATCGATTGGATTTGAAACAAGTTTTTTAGCCTTAGTTACTTTGGGTAACTAGACTTGGCCATGGTAATTTCCTTGGTTTGATTAATGCTTTTGGATTGATTTCTTTGAGAATTATTACTTTAAATAATAAATTAGAGAAGCATTTTTGGTGTCAAGAAGACGAAACCAGTGGTAGTAATAGTTTCATGGGTCAAAATGGGTAACAAAAGATAATTAACCAAATTTCTTTAAGCAAAATTGTAGTAACTAATGTCATTCATATTAAAAGTGATTTCATGAAAATTCTACTTTTAATAATGTCATTTTCGTCTTTTTAACTTTCGGGACTTTCAAGGTTGACCTAAAACTTTTACTTATACCAAATTCAGTCAAATTGACAATTTTATGCTTTCTAGTGTTTTTTTGGGTCTTCGTACTATTCAATGTAATCTAGGGCAGAAATTTTGTTCCCTTTAAACATCAATTTAAAGTTTATCAGAATTTTGTCTTTAGAATTGATACTTTGATAACTTAAATAGACGGGTCAAAATGGGGTGTCTACAACTGCCCCTCTTTGTTATGCGAATTTACTTGTAATGATAACGATATGATTCACACAATATTTTGGGCCACCAATAAAATGAATGGCTTACCATATCTATCCTACGATGAACAATATCGTCTAGAGGACTGCTTTAGTGGAGGGTTTACCATACCAATCGCATGAAAATAGGGTCGTATAGATGGACGCTTTGATGGGGGGCCTTGCTACACCAATCTCATAAAAACAAAATCGTGTAAATGGATGCTTTGATGGGGGGGGTCTCGCTACACCGATCTCATAAGGATAACATGATGTAGAAGACGTTTTGATGGGGGTTCTCGCTACACCGATCTCATAAGGATAAGATCGTGCAGTGGATGTTTTGATGGGGGATCTCGCTACACCGATCTAATAAGGATAAGATTACGTATAGGGCGTTTTGATGGGAGTATCACTACACTGATCTCAGAAGGATAAGATCGTGTAGAGGACGTTCTGATAGGGGGTCTCGCTACACAGATCTCAAAAGAATAAGATTGTGTGGATGGTGTTTTGATTGGGATTCTTTCTATACCGATCTCATAAGGATAAGATCATGTAAAGGACGTTTTGATAGGGAGTCTCGCTAGACTAAATATCAAAAGGGTAAGATCGTGTAGAAGACGTTTTGATTGGGAGTCTTGCTATACCGATCTCATATGGATAAGATAGTGCAGTGGATGTTTTTATGGGGACTCTTACTATACTGATCTCATAAGGATAAAAACGTGTAGAAGATGTTTTGATAGGTAGTCTCACTACACTGATCTCATAAGGATCAAATCATGTAGATGGACACTTTGATTGGGGGGCCTCACTATACCGATCTCATAAGCATAAGATCATGTAGATGGACGCTTTGATTGGGGGTCTTACGACATTGATCTCATAACGATAAGATTGTAAAGAGGACATTTTGGTGGGGGTTCTCTCCACACCGATCTCTTAAGGATATGATTGTGTAGAGGACGTTTGGATGGGGAGTCCCACTACACCGGTCTCATAAGCATAAGATCGTGTAGAGGACATTCCGATGGGGAGTCTTGCTACACCGATCTCATAAGGATAAGATCGTCTAAAGGACATTTTGATGGGGAGTCTCGTTACACCGATCTCATAAGGATAAGATCGTGTAGAGGATGTTTTGATAGGGAGTCTTGCTATATTGATCTCATAAGTATAAGATCGTGTATATGGATGATTTGATGGGGGTCTCATATGGATAAGATCGTGTAGATGGACACTTTGATAGGGGGTCTAGCTACACTGATCTTATGAGGATAAGATCGTGTAGAGGACCTTTTGATGGAGAGTCTCACTACATTGATCTCATATGGATAAGATCGTGTAGATGGACGCTTTGATTAGGGGTCTCACTACATCGATCTCGTAAGGATAAGATCATGTATATGGACCCTTTTATTGGGGGTCTCACTACATGGATCTCATAAGGATAAGATCATGGAGATGGATGCTTTGATTGGGGGTCTTATGGGAGACTCACTATATCAACCTCATGACGAACAACACCACGTTGAGGATCCATTTAGTGGATGGTTTTTGAGAGACTCACTTCATCGACCTCGTGACGAACAACTTCGTGTAGATGATGGATTTAGTGGACGATTTTTGAGAGTCTCACTACATCGACCTCATGACGAACAATTTCATGTAGATGATTGATTTAGTGGATGGTTTTTGAGAGACTCACTACATCGACCTCTTTAAGAGAAACTTCATGTACAGGATTGATTTAGTGGATGGTTTTTGAGAGACTCACTACATCGACTTCTTTAAGAGAAACTTCATGTACAGGATTGATTTAGTGGATGGTTTTTGCAAGACTCACTACATTGACCTCATGACGAACCACTTCGTGTAGATAATCGATTTAGTGGATTTTTTTATTTTTTAGGATCTCACCATATCGATCTCATGAAGACAAGATCATGTACAGGGACACTCTGGTGGTTTCTTGGAATATTAATATGACGAATTAGACTACCTTCCAGCAGACATCGCATAATGTGCCCCAGCCTTTGGCTGGGATGAGTGAGGGATCAAATTAGTATAAAATATGCCCTAGCCTATAGTTGGGGCTAGTTTATGGATGTTACCCACTCGGAGTTAGTTGATGTCACTCTTTGGGAGTTTACGGAGGTTACTTACTATAAAACATGTTTACAGTTGGATGACCTAACCTTAATAGGTTTTCTACGTACCTTGGCATGTTGCTAAGGATCAGGTCAAACATAATTCTTAATTAGGAATCGTTTGTAAGGAAAGCGAATATGGATTCTCAATAGAGTCAAATGACCTTTCTGAAGATGCACCCCGATATAGGGCTAACAGAATGGCATAAAGACATCACTTCTATGATTCAACAAGACCTAGTTAGGTTTCCTACGTATCTGGGCAAATTTCCAAGAATCAGGGCATAACGAAGTTCGAACAATGAGATGATTTTAAGATTCATACCTAGTGTAGGTATATATTTATGTTCACTGGCAACAATCTACTCCTGTCCAATGGATAGAGTCTTTTGCCTATCATTTGCTAGGTAAGATTGATTGTTGTCTTGATTGGTAGTCTATTTAAGTCTTTAAATGACATTATTCTGTTTTGGGTTATTGGAGGCTTGGCACTTAGAGTACTTTGAATGACACTATGACTTACTCAATTCTAGGAAGATCATGTTAGATCCTGGTGAGGTCAACTTTCTAATGACACTTTATTATACCTCGATGCTTCTCAGAATGAATAAGGTCCATTATAAAGATACACCCTATGTAACATCGACTCCTTGTTCTAAGTTCTGATTTGGTTGAACCCATTATTAAATATGGACAATGGTATAATGAATGGTGAGGGAACTTGATCGGATTACATGTCCGAGGATCATCTGTTAGCCTACTAGAGTTTTCGAATAAAGTGTATGGGTTCAAGTGTTATATCGATTGTGACCTATGGACGCAAAATGATATGCAAGATGTCACAAGTTCTTGTTTAAAGCATGATACCTAATTTTCCTCATGTGTATAAAGGTTATGTATACCTAAGTAAGACGTGATGCGTGGTGCTTGTGTAGTATTTTGACACTGACATATGTATTTTATGATTTTATGAATCTAGAATGCTTTCCTAGGGAATGCATTTTCTATCTAGAGATACCAGTTTTTCCTAGAAAGTTTGCAGTAGGTACCTTTTGCTATTAGCCATATCCCTTGGTTATTTCCATATTGTTTCTGATACAAAAAGATGATTCTTGCTCATTTTCTCTTTCTTACATTGCAATTGGAATTCTGGTCGAGATTTTCTTCGAACAGTCTCTAGGTTCTCGTTGCAAAATGAAAATGTTTGGACAAGTATAGTAGAGGGCTATTTCATGCTTTTGTCTTGTTGAGTTTGGGATATCCTAGAATGAGAACATCTAGCATGGAATAGAGATCATTGTTCATCTAGCTCGGCCTTTGAATAACTTTTGGATAAGTTTTGGGAAAGGGTTTGAATGAATGATTTATTGAACAAGACTTCTTCTTTCCTTCTCCTCTACTTTTCCCAGTTCATTTCTAATGTTTTAGGAATTATACCTATATGTTCCACGTCTATTTTCTTTTTCACATTTGTGTGAGATTATTTTGATTAAAGTATACTTGGATAATCACATTCAAACGTTCAATCAACTCAAAGATTGTCGCGATTTTTTCATTGGATTAATCTAAATTATGAGAAGGATAAGTTCAATAGTAATTTAAACCAAATATCTATAGTTATTAGTTAAAGAGGTTGTCTAGTTCAATTCTATCAAGTTCTAATAATTGATCTTTTCTAAGATGTTATCAAGATCACCTAGGCCATGTATGTTACCCTAGGTTTCTTCAATGAATTTGATTCGTTTCTTCTATCTTGAACTGAAGGCAAATAGAATGGGCTTCCCAAGGTGACTCAAAGGAGGGAGAAAATAACTGATGGAAAAAAAAATGTTAGTTAATGATGACTAACAAATGTCGTTTTTATCTTGGTAGTGTTGAGAAATTTATTTATGTTTTTCTTTTTCCTTATTTCTTCACTCTAGCAAGTAAGGACTCATACTTCCTATATAATCCATGTAGCAAGCCTTAGTTAGTGATTCTGGTCCAGTTAGACCAAGTCACTTGGTGTTGAGACACCCCTACGACTTAAAACTTGGATTTTATAAAAAGTGTGGTTCACCTAATTGTTTTTGTGTGACCACTCAGTGTTTAAAAACTTTTTGAGATTAGTCTTGATTTTCTCTTAAAACTTTTTAAAATAAGCCCGCATTTAGTGATACGTAGATCTAGTACATAGACGTACAAGGTAATACGTAATTCATTAGAAGGGACTTAAGAAGTTAAGGGAAAGATAGAGATAGATATGGTATTCATTTTGTTTTTTTTTTTTTTTTCTCGGAATAGTGAGGCTGGGTTCATCTGGCTTAGGGTTTGTCACAGAATTGAAATGCTTCTTTATATTGTAGTAATCTTTGGTTGTCTTCGATAGAGGGGGGGATCGGGTTTATTTTTTTATCTTACGAGGGGATCTTTGATGGCTTTTAGTAGAAGTTACTTAATCTTTTGCTAATGAATTTCAAGGATGCAAAATTTTCCAATCCTTGTGCATGATTGTAGTTTTGCCTATGTATGAATAAGTCTTTATGAATGGATGATTGTGTTCATACTATATGTAATGCAATCCGAGGAAAATATAGCTCTTGCCGACGACTCTCAGATATATTTTAAATAGTCCTTGGCTTGGACTTGGTTTCATAGGACCAAGGTAACTTGCAATTTTTTATTTATCCTCAAACTTAGAAGTTACAATCATCCTAGGACTTTGGCATGATTAACCTTTTATCCCATATGGATCCTTCTTCCTAGGGCTCTAAGGCAAAATCGTCATTTTCTTTCCTCAAGACATGGATCATGGCTCCTAGGACTTAATAACAAAATTATCATTTTTTTTCAAAGTAGGGATCGTTGCTCCTAGAACTTGATGACAAACTAATCTTTTTCTTCCTTAGAAAATATGGATCATTTCTTCTAGGATTTATTGACAGGATTTGTTTTCTTTTCTTCTTCCTTAAACAAAAGATCATTGCTCCTAGGACTTAATGACAAAATTTTCCTTTTATTCCTCAAAATATGGATGATTGCTTCCTAGGACTCAGTGAAGGGTCTAAAACACCTTTGAATTCAATACGTCACACTGAGGGTGACTTTATGTTGATAGTCTGACTGGTGAGCATTAACTGGCTTCCTATCAGAAAAGGTTTTGACCTACTTAAGGCATTTTGAACCTAAACCAAAATGTCTTTCTTATGGTGCATAATTCCAACTGTATAGGCTTTATGGGAAAAGGCACTATGCTTAGGACGTGACATGTATCTCCTAGGAAAATATAATCGATGAATGTTTACTATTGGATCACACAGTCTTGATTTGACTGTGTGATAACACTTTCTTATGTATTCGTAAGCTCGGCATGATTTTGCACGATCAAAGTAGATTCTTTCACGCTGTCTTAGTGGACGAACTTTAGACAACTTTGTTTGGTAAAGGCTATTATTTTTTACTTATCAAGGTGGGATTTTCGTGCATTATTTAAAGGCAAATGTATTTGAAATTTTATTAGAGTAAGTTTTAAGTACATTATCATAGATGAAATGACAATTTATGATTTGATGCCTGTATTTGAGGGTTCATTGTATTAAGTGAAGTAAGGATTCTTGTTATTTCCTACAACTTTCTCTGTATTATAATTTTTTTGAAAACATTTTTCGATGTTGAGAAAGCTAGCAATGCATGGGATAGAATGAGAATTCTTACACTGACTATTATGCTCCTATTTGACTTATAAATTTTATTCCATCTACCTAGTATGACAATTTTATAAATAAAGTATGCAAGATGAAAAATAAAATCTCTCTCCAAGATAGTGTCCTAAGTAAAACAGGGTTGTGGATATCCTCTATCCTAGGCTCACTATATGTGGTTATGGATTTTCTTCTAACAAATTTTAGAAAGCTTCGGTTCCCAAACCTTCAAACCTTTGGCGTACTCCTCGGGGGAACATCCATCATTGGTTGGTGGTCTGAGCAAAGCGAGTTTCATAGCCGGCTCACAGGGGAGAAACCTACCCGCCCTTATTTCTACTAACTCCTCTTTCTATCCTAATGGTTTTAAAGCTTAGGTTGGCATAATGACCTCGCCAACTTTAGCCCCTACTGTCGGTCTCTCTATTCTTAACAGGGCTACGGCTTGTGTTTTTCATCATGATATACAATGCAAAAGCGATTCTCGTGCATTAGAGAGAGTATATAGAAATGAAATGTCAAAATTGAAAGACTATAATTTGAATGCAGTAAAGTAAATGCAAGTATATAAAGAGAATAAATAGATACACGCTAGTATGTACATATGGAATGAAATGTTTTTTTTTTTTTAGGGAATTATTTTATGTTTGAAAAACCAAAGACATATTTCTTGGATTTTACTAAACTGTGAATATAGATTTAGACTCCAACTAGGCTTGACCCTCTAAAGTCCCTAGCAGAGTCGCCAACTGATACACCTCGGATTTTCCTTAAAATCACGAGGAAGTAGAGATCAGGAAAACAAGGAAAAAAAACTTCATTCTTCCCTCTTGAAATCCTCAAAAATTCGTTTATTTCGAAAAACATATTTTCCAAGGACTTTTATAGGCACCGTCCTGGGCTGGGATTTATATGAAAATTAAAGTCGCCTCCTAACATGGGGTTAAATAGTGCGTTAGGCCACTGAGATTTTAGAAATTCATTTTTACTTTGAAAATAGCCCAAGTTTTTACTTGTAAAACATTTGGTCTTTTCCAAATATTTATTTAAAGTTCGAGGATCGGTTATGCTCGGGGAAGGTATTAGACACCCATATAAATATGGTACCTTAGTCTAAATAAATGTTCATAGCCGCGGAGAAGGAGAAGCGATCAGTGGACGATTTTAGCGGCTAATCTTCGGACTATGGCTAAGTTCATCCGTTTCTCCTTTTATTTCTTAACTTCGATAGTTGTTTGAGCATGTTTAACTCGATTTTAATTCTATAAATAGTTATGACCTCGAGTTAAATGTGTATTATATATTGGATTAATATTATTCATAAAAACGTAGTTTTGTTTGAGTTTAGATATTTTTTGAGATATTTTGCCTATTTACACCTCTTCTCTCCTTTTCTCTTCCTCTCTCCGGCCATTAGATCCCTTAGGGATTAGTTTAGAATAGAGAGAGAGTATGGGGAGTGCTCAAACAAATCCGAATGAGAAGATTAACATGCAGAGAAGGAGAAGCGATCGATGGACGGTTTTAGCGACTAATCTTCGGACTAAGGCTAAGTTCATTCGTTTCTCCTCTTATTTCTTAACTTCGATAGTTGTTTGAGCATGTTTATATTGATTTTAATTGTATAAATTTTTAATACCACGAGTTAAACATGGATTATATATGGGATTAATATTATTTATAAAAAACATAGTTTTGTTTGAGTTGTGTTTCTTTAATGATTGTTCTTCGCTATTTTGATTGTGTTTGCCATATTGTTTGTTTATTATGCTTAGGTAGATATATCTAGACTTTGGGGTTTGACACTCGGAAGATGTAACCACGGATTCAAACTAGGGTAAACAACGCGACGATCTAATAACCCGAGAAGGAGGTGGATTGTGGGCAATCGATGACGTTAGGGCAAGACTCACGTGACCTAGGGTCGTTAAGATGTTGAGGGGGACTTCTTCATTAACATGAAGTCACGCATTCCCTCATGTTACACTCGGGAAGTTTACGAATTGAGATTGTTATAGGGTAAACACAACGCGACAATCCAATAACCTGGGAGAGAGTTAGATTATGTGCAATCAATGAAGTTGGGGTGAGACTCACATGACCTAGGGTCATTAATATATTGAGGGAGACTTCTTCATTGACACGAAGTCACGTATTCCCTCGTCTTACACTCGGGAGAGGTAGCGGGAGAGTTTACAAACTGAGATTGTCGAATAGGTCGAACGCCGTTATTGCAAACTAAACGAAATCAAATGCGTTTAAGTAAATAAAGTTAATCCCTAGATGATCCGTCCCCTAACCATCTCGTATTAGTATAATTAGTATAGATTAAATTAGGTTATATTAGTATTAGTATTAATTAATTTAAAATCATTCTTTTTAGCCTAGATAAAGTTAGGTCATAACAATTATGGTACTTGATAATAACGATAACCAATTCATGTGGATACGATACCCAATCTTAAAGATCACATTATACTGAAACTTTGACCTCGTACACTTGCGAGTAGTCAATACGCGAGTGTGTAACAAACCCTCATCGTACAAGTTTTTGGCGTCGTTGCCGGAGATTTTGTTTGTCGTTTATTATTAATATTGTGAGTAAATGACCCGATTTTACTTTAGGCATTTTTTTTGTATATAATTTTTGTTTTGTAGTTTTGTTTTTATTTCTTATACAGGGTACTTAGCGATGTTAGATCGACAAGTATTGATGCATTCTTTTCAATGGGATTCCGAGCCGTTTATAGTGTTGGTGCCACGCACATAAGCCAGTGAGGCGTGTCATTTAAAGATCGAGTCATCCAGTACAATATCTTTCCAAGATTGAGGGCATTCTGAACATGTCGTGTCGAGGACATTAAACCACGCACTTCTTGGGAGATAACCCAGGTAAAAAATAAATTAAATCTGTCACAACCGAATTTATTCGGGCGAGATTCTCTCGCCTCCCAAGTACATGTTCTAAACCCCCTTCATCAGCATGCTTTATATTCATATGTTGAGAATGATGATTGGGCTGCTGAGAACACTATTTATCTTAAGTTCGAAAGTAATGTGTAGTATAGTATGTTAAATGTTTTATTGTTTTCTTGTGTGCATGTTTGTTTAGGTTAGTTTGTGTTTGTTTGTATTTGTTGTTGCATGCTGAGTTTTGCGTTCATCAGGGCCGTTACGCGATGATGATATTACCCCCTGGTTGTTTTCGAGGTCAAGGGTAATACCCATGCATATGTGTTCTGTGTGCTTGACAATGCGTTTTGGTGAAAATTATTGTAGATCCTAATTTGTACGAGCACATAGACTCAATGTATAGTTATTCAATTGATTTGAGAATGATTATCGATTAGTCAAACTCATAACAATTTAAGGATTCTAGAACCTGATTGAGGGGAAGCTTGAGGCGAAATCCTAGGCAAAGTAGTTCAGGAGACGTGATTTAGGCATTCATTTTGTCGCTTGAGCCTTTTTAGGCCTACCCTATAATATGATTATCCCTCGTTACCATGTCGAAGCCTAAAAACTTTTTCAATTCTAAACATATAAACAAATACCCTAGCCAATTGATCTTTTTTCAAACCTTTATCGCTTAACCAAAGGCACAAATTTGAGTGAATCAAGCTAGCAGTTGTGAATGCTACTTGATGTGAGTAGTTCGGTTTAGGGCGAACTTTGGATTAGTTTGGTATTCAAGTACTCACTTGTCATTTTTCTTTCGTTGTAACCACACCTGTGAAATCATACTAATCGAATAAGTTTAGGGGTGTGGTTCGTGAAAAAAAATATATGTTTCTTTTGACAAGTGAGTACGTCGGTCTAAAATGTTTGTTTAGAATTGTTTCCAATTTATCTATGGGGGTTCAAGAGTGAGTGTGCCAAGCGTTGAGCCTTGGGTAACGTTAAGTTAACAACGTTAACCCATTTTCTATTCCGAAATACCCTTGGCCAAATATTCCAAAATCGAACCAAGTCCTTCAGGTTTTTTTGAATTTCCAAGCCTACATCAGTAGAGAGTGGACCCCAATCAGGCCTATGGAAATCCTAGTCCTCTACGGTGTAAGTCATGAGTTTCGTTGGTGGATAATCCAATCCGATCTTGGATAGTTATATTATTGAGTCTCGCACAAACACGTTTACAGGATCTAGAATGGCGTTCACCATTATTGCATGTCGAAATTCTAGAACATCACATGATGTGTTCTACTGCCTGAACTCAAATGATTGGCGATTGTTGAGGGAAACATGACTAGATCGTTAGAAGAATGTAAAACTCGCATCTCATTATGTTTAGATTGTTTTTAGGTTGTTTGTTATTTCATTTAGTTGTGTTTTTTTCATTTTCGTATGTGCGTTTTGCTCGAGGACTAGCAAAATTCCAAGTTTGGGGGTATTTGATAGGTGTGATCTACCTATATATTTCCAAACCAGTTTTTTTAGTTTTAGAGTATTTTTATAGTATTTTATTACGTTTTAATTAATTTTTATTCTTTTTATATAAATCAGGTGTGTGGGGGTGAAAATGTATGAAAACGGAGCATAAACAATCAGATTGAACCAACAACGGTCGAAGAATAGTGGAAAAACAAGCACAGAGGCAAGATTTTTAAAAGAAGCCCACCGCCGCGACATCAGACCTTTGCCGTGGCAGTAAAAATGCAGAGAAAGCCAATTCTTGCTGGACATCCACCATCGCAGTGATAAAATCCACCATCGTGGTAGTGAAACTGTAGGATGGTCATCAATTCCACCGCTGCGGTGATCACTTAACCGACATACTCCACCGCTGCGGTGGTGACCTCTGCACCAGATTAGATATTTCTTGAGATATTTTACCTATTTAAACCCCTCTCCTATCCTTTCCTCTTTCTCTCTCCAGCCATTAGAGCCCTTAGGGCTTAGTTTAGAATAGAGAGAGAGTATGGGGAGTGCCCAAACATATCCGAAGGAGAAGATTACCACGCAGAGAAGGAGAAGCGATCAGTAGACGATTTTAGCGGGTAATCTTCGGACTATAGCTAAGTTCATCCGTTTATCCTTTTATTTCTTAACTTCGATAGTTGTTTGAGCATGTGTAGCTCAATTTTAATTGTATAAACAGTTATGACCTCGAGTTAAACGTAGATTATATATGGGATTAATATTATTTATAAAAACGTAGTTTTGTTTGAGTTGTGTTGCTTTAATGATTGTTCTTTACTATTTTGATTGTGTTTGCCGTATTGTTTGTTTATTATGCTTAGATAGATATATCGAGAATTTGGGGTTTGACACTCAGAAGGGTAACCCCGGATTCAGACTAGGGTAAATAACGCGACGATCCAATAACCCGAGAGGGAGTTGGATTGTGGGCAATCGATGACGTTGGGGCAAGACTCACGTGACCTAGGGTCGTTAAGACATTGAGGGGGACTTCTTCGTTGACATAAAGTCACGTATTCCCTCGTCTTACACTCGGGAGAAGTGGCAGGGGAGTTTACGAACTAAGATTGTTGAATAGGTCGAACGCCATTATTGTAAACTAAACGAAATCAAACACGTTTAAGTAAATAAAGTTAATCCCTAGATAATCCATCCCCTAACTATCTCGTATTAGTATAATTAGTGTAGATTAAATTAGGTTATATTAGTATTAGAATTAATTAATTTGAAATCATTCTTTTTAGCCTAGATAAAGTTAGGTCATGACAATTACGGTACTCGATAATAACGACAACCAATCCCTGTGGATACGATACCTGATCTTAAAGATCACATTATACTAAAACTTTGACCTCGTACACTTGCGAGTAGTCAATACGTGAGCGTGTAACAAATGCTCGTCGTATAGTTATCTATATATATCTAATTAGAATCAGATTATCACATAGTTCGTTTATACAAAATTATATGATTTTTTTTATGTTAGTTATTAAACATGACATGAATCAAACAATGATTTGCGAATAACATCCTTGATTTTGTCATGAACACCACAACCGAACTCTTTTGTTTTTTTGAGATTAGTTTTAGTATGTGACTTGTTAGTTGAAAAGGAAATAAAATACCATATATATATGTGAGTCCTACTCGTAACTAAGAAAGATGGGAATGTTCCTGAAGAAGGTTCACACACATCTCTAGAGGAATCGAGGTCGTCCCTTTATCCTGAATTTTTAGCCACCAGGGTCTCAACGATATATATATATATATATATATATATATATATATATATATATATATACACCAATCCACGAGCTTGAAGACTTAGTGCCAGGTTGTGATTTATATTATTGCAGAAATGTAAATGTGTCAATCCATAAGCTTGAGACATGGACCAAGCTATGATCTTGATGTTTAGTTGGAAATTAAAGTCAATTATTAAAAATTATGGCTCGATTAACAGTTAGTAGAGTTCCATTTGAAATGTTCATGAGATAATTATAGATGTTATGCACAACTCATGGTGTGATAGATTTTTTGTCAGAATCCTCACATATTTTTAACATGTTCTCGGAATTGTTTGGTCCTCACATGTTCTAAAATGTTCTTGATGTTTTTTACATGATTTTGATTATTTTTACATGGTTTAATGATTGTGACACGTTTTTACCCTTTTTTTAGTTAATTACTTGATAGATACAATATGTACATGGAATATGTGTATGAAAACTAAATGAACAAGCTATGTACAAGAATAATACACATTTTTAAGACAAGATCGAAGGATCATCAAGAAACAAACCTTTTTTAGGGGAGTTGTCTTCCTTAAGCAAAATACCTTATTCTCTTTCTTTGGATCTTCTTCATTGTCCTCGATCGGTTGCCATCAACATCTTGAGATCTTCATCCAAGATCCTTAAGAAATCCTCCAAGGCAGTATTTTATCATAATTTTTAGGTGTTTATTGAAGAAAAATCTTAGAAACCCTATTGGCCCAAGAGGATTACTCGAGCTTAAAGAGAGAATGTGTGATTTCAAGACCCCTTCCAAATGAAAATAGGCCCTCTATTTATAAGCTCGGGATGCCTGTGCATTCACCAATACACAGGCATACCCATCGTGCTCATTAGGCAATGTTTGGTCTAGGGGTCACCATTTGATGCATTGTATTTTGATGATTTTGGAAGAATTTGGAAGATTCTCTAAGATTTCCTAAGATTTTGTAACGATTACAAAATCTTAAAATATCTTAGGAAATTATTACTAATGATCAGAAATCATCGGCTATTATTAGCTTGCAAATGGGGCATTTATTGCTTAACCGGACACATTTCTGTTTGGTTTGGTGGCTAAGTACTAGTTACTTAAACTAGTTTATTTGGCTTACATTAAATGCTTTGGCGGTTCAAAGAATGTAATATCTACTTGTCATTTTGCATATAATGCATGATCATAACACTTGATTTGATGGCCTTTGAATGCCCTTTGATGGAATAGGATCGGTCTGGTTGGTCTTGTAACCGTGTAGTTAGTTCCAAAGCAATCTGGTTTCCATGAGATATTTTGCTCAAAATATCTAGGTGCCTTGAATGTGGTTTTGACATATCATCTCGAGATTTTAATTCTTGATAGGAGGTTAATTTTATGGCTCATTTAATGTATGACTTAAACCAAATTGGTTAGATTTGAACCGAGTTTTTTAGCCTTAGTTACTTTGGGTAACTAGACTTGGCCATGATAATTTCCTTGGTTTAGTCAATGCTTTTAGCTCAATTTATTGGATGATTATTACTTTAAATGAAAAATTAGAGAAGTAATTTTGGTTTCAAGAAGATGAAATCGGTGGTAGTAATAGTTTCAAGGGTCAAAATGGGTAACAAATGGTAATTGACGAAATTTACTTAAGCTAAAGTGTAGTAACTAATTTCCTTCATATTAAAAGTGATTTCATTAAAAATTCACCTTTAATAATGTCATTTTAGCCCTTTTTAACTTTAGGAACTTTTGAAGTTGACCAAAAACTTTTACTTATACCGAATTCAATCCAATTGATAATTTTATACTTTCTTGCGTTTTGTTTTTTGGTTTTTGTAGTATTCAATGTAATCTAAGGCAGAAATTTGTTCCCTTTAAACATCAGTTTAAAGTTTATCCGAATTTGGACTTTAGACTTGTTAATTTGAAAACTTAAATAGGCGGGTCAAAATAGGTTGTCTACAATGAACTCAAAGACAAATGTTGTAGAATTTTACAAAACCAATAAGAAACAAAAGTTTCAGATCCTTGAAATAAGTCAAAGCCTTGATCCCAAAGGAAAGAAAATGAAAAAAAAAAATCAAGGGGAACTGCTTCTCGTGAGGAAAGGTTAGATATTGTTTAAGTAAATACCATGTGAAATGTAATGTAAAAAGGTCCAAACATCATGCTAATATGATTGATGTCGAGCATCTTACTTCGGATGTTTCCGAGATGAATCTTTTTGTTGTAGTGTCTGAAGTCAACTTGGTTAGCAGCCATAAAGAATGGTACATGGACACTAGAGATACACGCCATATATACTTAGACAAGAGGATGTTCACCACTTATAAACCAGTGGATCAAAATTAAAAACTCTATATAGGAAACCCCTCGACTTCTAAAGTTGAAGGACACCAAAGGATTGTGCTGAAAATAACTTATGGGAAAGAGCTTATTCTCAATTATATGCTTCATGTGTCGAGCATTCTCAAGAAGCTAGTCTCCAAATCTCTAATGAGTAAGAAGGGCTTTAGAATGGTCTTTTGGGCTAAAAATGTTGTAATAACCAAAAGTGGAGTGTAGAGTGGAAGGGGCTATATGAATGTAACTCTTCAATTTGAATGTAATAATTTTGATTCTAAAAGCTAATAAAATTACATCTTTTATTTATATGATTGAGTCAATTGATGTTTGGCATGCTAGATTAGGACATCGTAGCTATGATGCTTTATGTAAATTAATTAGTTTAGATTTATTGTCAAAGTACAAAATTTGTTCAAATCATAAATGTAAGACTTGTGTGGAGTCCAAGTTGACTCGAACTTCTTTCCAATTGATTGAAAAAAGTACTGAACCTCTAGAGTTAATTCACACACATATTTGTGATTTAAAATTTATGCAAACTAGAGGTGGTAAAAAGTATTTCATTACTTTTATTGATGATTTTACTAGATATTGTTATGTTTATGAATCTCTTTAAATAACTAAGAATATCAACAATTAAATAAATAAAATAAGCATAAAATATAGAGAAAAATACATATATGGTGGATCGAGATATGTAAATATTGTCCTAAGAAGAGATATTTCGCCTCTATGTACAAGGTCAAATGGCGAGCCCTTTTCAAGATATAACGATCTAGGGAGTTGAAATGCAAGCAAGATCTCTCTATATTGAACCCATCGCGAACCCAATTGCCCTTATAAAATCAAGTATATGTGCAAAATATAAAAAGATATCAATTCTCTCTATCTATATACCTCAATAGAATCACACTCACTATTTTATATGTGTTGGCCTAAAGAGCTACCCAAGAGGAGGGTTGAATTGGATAGTAACAAAGATTTAACTAATTAAATCAAACACAAATGATTAATTTTCCTAATTGATTATTATCTCGTTAAGTAGCAAAAAAAATGTTTAACTAAGTGCACACCCAAAGAAACAGAAAAATAACAAAGAAGTACACAACAATATATCCTAGTTCGGTAAGCTACTCTTATCTATATCTAGTCCCCCGACCTCAACAAGGATTTGCAATTCAGTAAACCCCTGATTCCTTTCACATGTAGGAACTGAACCCTTATAATCTTTTTACAGACTAGAGACTAACCTAATTCTTTTTCTAAACTCAGAATCAATTCCTAACTATTCTGATTTTTTTTTTTCATACGCTCATAATCAACCTTTACAACCTTGATTATTTTTACAAGCTCATAATCAACCTTCTACTATCTCATTTATCCTTTTCGTAGGTTGAGGAAAAACCTTTACTCTCTTTAATTCAATTACAGAAAGAATCACAGCCTAATCTTTTCAAGGGAAAATACTAACCTAATCTTTTTGTAGGCCAAAGATTAAACCCTAATCTTTTTCATAGGAAAATGATCAAAACCCTAGCTACCCCGATTAGACACCGACCCAAATGTTTCTAATCCACTTAAACTCACAAATACAAAAAATAACAACTTTCTTCCCACAAGGAGCTTCTACCACCTTAATACAAATATACTTAATTAATGTCCCGAATAATAACTACGTGATAGCTACAATGTGAGGCAAATAAATCTAATTATAAAAAACAACTGGCAGCACACAAGTAGCACGTATCATATTTTGAATAAAAACCATTTAAAAGATTTTCAAGAATTAAGTTCAAAAATGATTTTTCTAAAACACCTTAACCAAGGAATAAATTAATAATCTAAGAAATCAATAAAGAGATCTTGGAAGGATCTCACTGGAATTCACAAAAGTAATAATGATTTCATAATAAGGAATAATATATATATCTCTTAAAAAACACAAATTTGATTGTTCTTGATGTTTTTAATTTCAATCTTGTAGGTCTGCATAAATAAACCTAAAACTAAACCTATAACGGATAGTTTTCAAATGTCATTACTGAAAATGACATACCAAGACACCATATATCATATATATTCAAAATAGATCTTTTTCATTTAAACATATTCTTGGAAAAACCCATTTCGGTCGTTAAAACTTTTTTAAATCGAAATCCATAGAAATGTGAAATATTCAATCACTTTAATTAAAAGAATATTTAATTAAATGGACTAATTAAATAGGAATCACATATTTCATGATATATAATAAAAATATTTCAAATCCCCGTAAAACCTCCCTAGGAATCATCAAAACTGAATTAGATTGACCAGAATCAGATATGTCAACCTGTTGACTGAACCAGTCGATCCATCGGCACCCTACCATCGGTTGACCGATCTCTCATAATGGTCACTAAATTAACCATTGTGCTGATCCCGTCAGTTGACCAACCATTTCGGTCGGTTGACCGATTGGACTATAAGGTTCTCATTCTTCCAATTTCAGCTATTATCCTCGTTAGTCGACCAATCCATCTTTCTAGTTTACCAAATGGACTAGTAGGTCACCCATTCCACTTAAAAAACACACTTTGTTGGTTAGTCAATCAACCCCTTTCGTCAGTTGACCGAATTGACCCAAAAACTTATCATTTTAAGCATTAAAACAAATTTTCTGACTAGGTCCTTAACCAAAATCATTTCACATAGTTAGGACATTAAAAATCACATTTTAGGCCCCTAAAATAATCACAACACACATAAGATTAATTCATTGTAAAGCATTATGTATGATCTTAATTCGGGTTGCATTAAGAGTATATAAGTAAAGAGTTTTTTCACCTAATTGTATTAAATGTCTTCAATACTCTTCAAATTTTAATTTTTCACCCATCTTTTATTCATTTTATTTTTTAATAATCGCTCATGAATTCTTCAATGATTAATCTTTCGGCCCATTATTTTTCTCATTTCAGCCTATGAAACTTTTAATATGAAATCACTCAATAAAAATATTAGTTTCATAAAATATCAACCGTTAATTATTCATCAAAATATTAGGTTCAAGAATATGTATCAACATATAGTATCAAACAATGAGGAAACATTTGGCTAGAAAACACCAGGGCACCACGTGTCCTTAAACACGCCACCGATTTGGGGTCTCCAAAATTGGTCGGATGGGCCCCTCAATACACTTACTTCGGGCTACCTCGCCCATTCGGGTCTCCACATCCCACCTAAGTTAATACTCATAGGGTATGAGCACTATCATGCTCCCACTTCTAAAAGCGATTAGAGTCGTCTCTTCTTCAAATAAAAGGGTCGTTGCCATAATGGTCCCGCAATCTCTACCTACTATCCCTACTATCTCAATGGAAAGGAAACTAAGATCTATGATCCTTGTCATACCAGTATTCAGAGAATTAAGGAAGGCTTTCCAAACGAGTCTTTCCCACTTCCTATATAACCTTCAGAACCCTAGAGGTTCGAGGTATGATGTGATTATGCTTTTTATTTCTTATTACATTTTATTTATTTTAGAAACTTGTAATGATTCTCACACTGGAGGTGCAATGCCGGTGAGCCCCACCTATGGTGCATTGTATTGCAGGAACAAAATCGAGAGAAAGTGAGCTAACCTTCATCATTGATCATATTCCCGGTCTCAGAAGCCAAAGTGTTCGGTGATCCACTTCTAGGCATCATCAGATTGGTTCCATCTTTGGGAAGCTGGGATGGATTAGGAGGAATAATCCAAGTATCTATGATATGGTAAAGCATAACGCTTCTCTGTTCACTTCCCTAAATGTTGTGGGTGCCTGTCCTGCCTAAGTTTAAGATGTCATCCTAGATTGGGACCAACTAGGGAGATTCTAACCCAGCAGTTTACCTCGATGCCAACCATGCGTACATCGACCTCTGAGGAGCATCAAATTCGACCAACTACCAAGCTTTCTAGGTCACTCTAGCCGGGGCCGCATGTAAGTGGTACAAATCCCAGAAGTTAAGTAGCTTTAATTCTTTTGAATCATTTAGCCTTTATTTTGCCTACATGTTTGTTAGCAACAAGAGGGAGGCTAAAGACCTATCACACCTTATGTAAATCAGATAGAGAGAAGGCAAAACACTAGAGGCCTACATCGAAAGATTCTGCCACAAATCGGACAAAGTTAAGGAACAAAATAATGGAGTGGCCATCATCTCCCTCATATTCGAGTTGCGATTGATCCCGTTCCTATACGAGATAGCCCACGCCCCTTTAAAAACCTTGGCCGCAACTTTTGTCCTCTCTACTGAGTTCATTATTGTAGAGGATGTCTATAATACCCAAGCCTAAGAAGAGGGGGCCGCCGAAGAAAAGAAGAAAGCCAACGAACTCGACGGTTAAAGACCTGGTGGAACAATTCCCAATCTAAGGAAAAATAGGGCGAGGTGGAGAAGAACTCAGCTAACCGAAGACAAAGGCAAACATATCCCCGCGATGCTAAAACAACCACACGTCCTTCAATACCCTGATATCCACCGTTCTAATGCAGATTAATGAAAAAAGGCTGCTCAAATAGCCTTAGCCCATGAAGCCCCGTGGGAAGAATTATTAAGCAAACAAATGGTGTGACTTCTATTGAAGTGCTGACACTACACTGACAACTGTATTGAACTGAAGAATGAAATCGAACATTTGATTCGAAGAGGCTACCTCAAAATATTCATTTTCAAAGAAGGTCAGAGTGAGCAATAACTTATGAGAAAAGAGTAAGGTCAGAGGTTGGAGGTATCATCCATACCATCCACGGTGGGAAAACCTCTCTGGTCGAGCACAAGAACCAGACCTAGAGCGATAAGCACTCGACCAAATCGAATATGTTTAAAGTCTCTAAAAATTGCCAACATTAGAATAGGAAATTTCTCTCACCGACAAAGATCTCTGTGGATTGCACATTCCCCCAAGACGACACTCTAGTGGTCAACTTGTAGGTCACCAACTACAATGTAGAACGCGTGCTGGTTGATAGCGACAGTTCAATAGAGATCCTTTATCTGGTTGCCTTTGATAGAATAGGAATTGACCGAGAATAACTAAATTCGATGATAACCCCACTAGTCAGATTAAGAGAAGAACCCATAAAGCTCCTTGGTGGGATTATGTTGCAAATCATAACCGAGAAGGACCTGAGGAATGCCACCGTCGACGGGTGGTTCATAGTAGTGGACAATCCATCAGCCTACAGCGCTATCATCAAAAAAATATGTCTCAATTCCTTGAGAGTCGTTACCTCGACATACCACCTCATACTGATGTCCTCCACGAAGAATGGTGTGGGAGAGATGCGTGGAAGTCAGAAGGTGGCCAGAGAATATTTTGTGGCCGAAATGAAGATCCCCAAAGTGTCGTCCACCAAATCACAATCAAAGAATGGGGGGTTTAATGAAGACTCATTACCTAGGATATCACCAAGCGTCCCAAAACAGGGGATATCCCAGACTCCCAGGTCGAACAGCCAAGTCAACCACACCCCCGTCCCAACGAAGAGCTGGAGGACATTCAAATCCTCTGACGCAGCCGAATCGAATAGTCCAGATTAGAAGAGCCCTGGCTGGGGGCATGAGGAATCAACTGGTTGAGCTCCTGAGAGCTAACCATGATATGTTCGCATGGTTGCATTCAGATCTTTCTGGTATGGATCTAAACATCTCTATGCACCAACTACATATAGACCCAACCTATCCGCTTATCCAATAGAAGAGGCAGATGTTTGGACTGTATTGGGAAGTGGTGATCGAAAAAGAAATAAAGAAACTTCTAGATGTTAGCACCATCTAGAAAATCAACTTCCCCCTCTGGTTAGCCAACATCGCCCTGGTCAAGAAGAAGACTGCGAAGTGGTGCATGTTTGTGGACTTCACCGAACTGAACAAGACGTGCCTCAAAGACTCTTTCCTTCTCCTGAAGATTGACGTGATCATGGATGATACAGCCGACTATGAGTTGCTTAGCTTTCTCAATATATTCTCCGAATACAACCAGATCAATATGTTACTTGACAAGAAAAAGATAGCATTCATCACCGACAAAGGTTTATACCACAACAAAGTTATGTTGTTCAGCCTGAAGAACACTGGAGCCACCTAACAAAGGTTGGTGAACAAAATGTTCACTAAACTGCTCAGAAAGACCATGGATGTTATTGGCCCAAATAGCTACCCAAGAGGGGGGTAGGTAGTTACTAAATTTAAACAATTAAGTCCTTCAAACACAAATAATTAATTTTCCTAAATCAATTATTACCTTGACACATAGAGGAAATATGTTTAATACTAAGTGCACACCCAAACACAATATTAGAAATAAAGAAATACACCACACTAGAATTTATCTTGGTTCGGCAGGCTAATCTTACCAACGTCTAGTCCCCCGAGCTCTACGAAGATTCACAACCCACTAAACCCCTTGATTCCTTTACTAGGTGAAAACCAAACCCTTACAATTCTCGATTCATTTCAAATTCTCATAATTAACCTTTACAATACCCTAATTCTTTTCACAGGATAAAAATTAACCTAACACTCTCTCAGTTATACTTTTCACAGGGTTAGGACGAATCTTTACAATTCACTCTTTAATTCAATTACAAGATGAATCAAAATCTAGTCCTTTTCAAGGAAAAAGAATAACCTAACCTTTTTAATAGGATAAAGATCAAACTCTAATCTTTTTCACCGGAAAAAGATCAAAACCTAGCTACTTTGACCAAGCAATCAATATAAATATGACTTATAAAGCAAATAATAAAACTTGGATAGATCTCAGTGGGAAACGCCAATGATAATGATAATATTGCAATTAGAACTCAAATCGGTGATGTTGATCCTAAGATTTTGATTAACAATTAAGTATTGATGTTTTGATGGAACTAATGGTTTGTTCAAGTGTTTTAGTTAATTAAGTTCCTGTGATGAAGATGTAATGACAAATTTATAAGTGGATGCTAAATGATGATGTCAAAGATGATGAAGAATTAAGAGTTTGAAGAAATTAGAGAAAACAACTCAGGTAAACTTCAACTCTTAATATCCCAATTAGGAACACAAATGGCACAAAAAGGTTTTATTATTTATGTGTGTTTTGATAAGATGAAATTATTTGCTCCTATATGTATTTAAAAAAATATATTTATAATTAACTAAAATGGAATTTAAGAAATTAGTGAAGCTTATTTAGAAAACAAAATTGTTAAAGGAGCAAACATGTAAAAGAGAATGAGTTAAAAACGAGTTCAGAAAAGAGATCTAGCATATAGAAGTCGACTGGTCAGTCGACTGGACAAAGCAGCATGAACTTTCTGTATCTCTAAGTCGACAGGCAGGTTGACCGGTGAAAAGAAACTAAACTCTCTATATCTCTAAGTTGATAGGTAGGTCTAACGGTGAAACTAAATCAAACTCTCTGAATCTCCAAGTCGACAAATAGGTCGACCGATGAACGCAGCATCTTTACTCCCGAATCTAGCTGTCGACTGAGGGCGCTATTTCAGGATTTTGTCGATTCTGAAATCATATCTAAAAGTAGCCATTTTTTGTTGGGATTTGAGAGATATTTAAGGGATTCATTAATATTTAAGATATGTTTCATCTATTATTTAAATCCTATTAAGTTGGTTTATTAAGTTTTAATATTTCTCAATTTGGTACATGAAATTGTTTCTATTCTATTCTAATTGAGATTGAGAAATATTTAGGCGACTTAACTGAAAGTATTAAAAGCTATAATTAAGTGAATTGAACCAAAATGAAGTCATAATGATATATGGGGTCTAAGAGAGCATTTAAGTGTCATGATACATAGGAACTAGCCGTTAGAGAGATGATTTATTTCTCATATATATAAACCTACAAATTTCACATATCATTAATCAAGAGAAGTGAGCTTAAAGAGATAAGATTATATTGTGCTGTTCTAAGAGTTATCCTTCTAAGATATTGTGTGAGTTATTCTAAGAGGCGATCTTGAGAATCAATTGCTATAAATCTTTGTTGCTACCAGATTTGAAGTAACATCGCACTATTCATTTTGTCTGTGGATTCTGGGTAAGATCTTTCCAATTATTTTCTATTTGTGCATTGCTTGTTTAAATTTGGAAATTGATCTTTAGAAATCTTTTTTGATTCTTTGTTGAAGAAAATATTTTATATACAATTTCTTGAACCTGATTATGTGCTCAATTATTTGCTACCCATATTTTGTTTAAAATTAGATTTTCAATCTCACACTTTTCTATCACTATATTTGGGATATTAATCGAGTTTTAATTTATTTGGGGTGATAGAAGTTCCAAGTGAGATTATTTACTTATCAATTTGTATTGGTGAGTAGTGTGACGGATTAAATACTGTTAGGGGTATTTAATCAAAGGGTAGCTGATTTTCAGTCTCTTCATGTAAAGAGATTGAGGTAGTAATTCTTCCTAGATAGAATTGTGTTTGAGTGAATTTTGTAACGGTTCAATCCTTACCAGGTAAAAGGATATTTGGAGTATTGGTGAGGTTTTGATTCTTTTGCCTTAGTGTTAAAAAGAATTAGGTTATTATTTAGCCTGTAAAAAGTAGAGGATCTTTCTTAGCCTATGAAAAGAATTTTGTAAAGGTTGATTCTGAACCTGTAAAAGAATCGTTGTGAGGGTTTTATTCCTTCCTGTAAAGGAATCTTGAGTATTAGTGGGTGCGACTCTAAGTGGGGCTCGGAGGACTGAATTAGCCAAGAGTAGCTTGGTGAACCAGTATAAATCTCTGGTGTGCTGCAATATTTACTTTGTTTATTTTTATTGTTGAGTCTAAAAATGCTTTATCTGAAATCAGTAAGTTGTATGATAAAATTGAGTCTCTTGAGGATGAGACTGAGATTTTGAAAAATAATTTGCATGATCTTCAACAGAATGAATTTAAAAGAAAAAATCTTGAAACCTTGAATGAGGCCTTGAGTAATGAATTGGATAATACAAGGTGTGAGCTTGATAAAGCTTGAGTGAAAATTCATTCTGTTGAAAATGAGTGCCCAATTCTTAAGAATGATCTTGAATTTTTACATAAAAAAAAAAAAATTGGTCTATAGGTAAACATTAGCACCAATGAACGGTTACCTGAGAAGACTCAAAAAGAGCTTAAAGAAGCAATGGATAAATTCAAGGATGTTGAGAGTACTAAATATTTTGATAAACCAATAGTTACCAAAGTTACTTCTCAAAATCGCAGAAAATATTATGCTCCCGTAAGAAACACTAACTATTCGAAGAAGTGTGTAGTATTAAGTGTTTTTATTGTTGTAAATTTGGTTATTATGAAAACTCTTGTCATTTATTACATGGTTACCCTATCGGATCCAGAAATAACTGGATACCAAAAAGAGAAAATTTTGGCGCAGGTACAACTCAGAGATTCAGACAAAGGTGCAATGAATACTACATGCTGACAAGGAGATTTAAATAGACAAGAAGGTATAATGAATATGCCATGCCAAATAGGGAACCAAGGTTCAATGTACCTAATAAGAAGAATCAGCACGTGCCAAATACAAGAGTACAAAAGCAACAAGCTCAATATGTGAGAGCTGACAAAGGTTATCCACAACAAACGGCAAGATACCAGTACAAGAAAAGGTTCATTTACAAAGTTATGCCAAAGTAGCATAAAGTACCAAATAAAGGCAAAGAAGTTTTTACTAAATCAGTTCAAAGAATTGCTGTACCTAAGAAAGAAGAAATTAAGGTGAAAAATCAAGTATTGGTGGAATCAAAGAATTCCAAGTCATAAATTAGTAATCCACAAAAGGTACACACACCACTTGCTCCCAAAGATGATCTAGGTATGTCAAAAATTTTAAAGTTTAAGTTTATTAATTTTGTTAGGGAGACTGAACCTGTTTATTTTGAAATTTAGATGTTTGCAATACATGTGTGTATGTGTGTGTTTAAATGTGTGAGTAAATATTTTTTTTAAATATATGTGGATCAAAATAAGAGGTAAAAATTGAGCTAAGTGGATCAAATTAGGTTTAAATGCACAAAATCAAACAAATTAGAAGTGAGCAGTCGACTTATAAGTCGACCGATAGTTTCAGGGTGGAATATCGAGAGTCACGCTGAGTTCAACTGTCGACTGCCCGATCGACCGATCCTATTAGGATATAAATATCCTGACTTCTTTATTTTATTTCATCTGAACCCTAAAAACCCTTCATCTCCTAAGATCGTTCAAGCCTAAATCCTACGAAATCAGTCCGTTTCGGCTAGGATTTGAAGAATTTTTGGTTGAATCAAAAGTTCAAAGGCTCAGATCTGTGTGTTGGAGGGTGTTCTCTCACGAAATAGGTTGGTTCGTCCTCTCTCATTCTAGGGTTTCGGTTGGTTTTCTGTTTGGCCTTAGTCTCTTGGGCTATTTTGGTTGATTGGTTTTAAGATTGTGTGAAATATGCCTAGAATCAAGAATCGTGCAAATAGAGCTAAATTTGGCAATGTATTTTTTCAAAGAGAATAGGATGAGAAAAAATATAATGAGGAGTTTGTTAATCGTAAAGTTTTAGGTTGCAAACCTATTGATTTTGTTGATTTGAAAGAGAAAAATATTGATATTGAAGGATATTTTAGAAATTTGGGATGGGTTGATTTTGTTACACAAAGACATGAGTGGATGTCGGTATGGGTATGGATGTTTTATAATAATCTGACCCACAATAATCATGAGATTACATCTTTTGTTAAAGGAAAGGTGATTCGGTTTAATGCGGTATTGCTAAGCTATATTTTGGAAATACCTAGAGGAAACGTAGTTCCGTACAATATTCCTCACTGGCTTTCGATAAATTTCAATAAAAGGGCAATTGCTGAGAAATTTCATTTAGAGGGAGACAAACAAGATCATTGTCCATCGAGCATCGATTCTTTCATTTGGTACTAACTTATTCGGTTATGCCTAAAGGGGGAAGTCATGCTAATGTAAATGATTTTTATTTGTATTTGATGAATGAGATTATTGAAGCAAAAAAATTGGATTTGGCTCATATCATGATGGACCACATGAAATATCATGTTCAGAAACCCTCTGGAATACTACCCTATGCTGATGCACTCCAAAGGTTATTTGTTTGGAGTTATAGTTGATCCTGATAAGAAAATGTTTATGATAATCACACCTGGATGGATCAATGTAGGGAATGCATCATTAATGGGGTATGAGTACAGAGAAAATATATGGGTAAAGAAGAGGAATCAAAAAAGACAGAGAATGAAGGGTGTAGATGAGGAAGAAGAAAATGAAGAAAAAATTAGCATAGATCAGAAGATGGATTTTCTTCATGATCAGATTGATGATCTAAGGATACATGCGGATTTAATGGATGAGTGGATGACTGGGCTAGAAGATAAAATGGTCCAAATGAATATGAACATGGAAGCTGGATTTGGGAAAATCACAGGAAATCTGGAACAAATGTTTCAGTTTATGCAGTCATCTCATCATGGATACCAGCAACAGTATAGTGCTCAGCCACACTTTACAGGACATTGTATGTTTGGAGCATAGCAGTCCTTTGGAGGACCAACTGCAGTAGGGCCATTTGGAGCAGGGCCATCTGGAGTAGGACCATCAATGTCGTTTCATCAACAAATAACTGCAGGACCCATTGTTCAGCCAAGAGTCCCGTATGCTCAGCCGCCAGTTACTAGTCCAATGGGATTTTATTATCACTTTTCTGGACAGAGCCCTCACTAAACCTTATTATTTTATTTTATTTTTGTTGTTATTCAGACAAGTTTCACATTTACTCTTTTGGTTTGTACTAGTTAATCTAGGTTATTTGGTTTAACATGACTTCTAGTGTTTGGATTTTGATGAATTACCTAGATTTGATCTAATTGGTTAGATTCTTTTATCTCTAATGATGATCCACATCGTATTTGTTGAAAATAATTTTATTATATAAACTTGATTTATTAAAATGAATTTTATTTCTTTCAAAGATTGAGTAGATTTGATATTTATCTATAGTGTTAATGTTTTGTGCTTAAAAAGTAATTTGTTAAAATGAGTTTTGATTTTGTGAATTAATTCAAAGTGTTTGCCTAAAGTGTTTATTAGTGTGTTCTCCCCGTCCCTAAATTTTATTTTTGAAGATAACAAAGGGGGAGAAATTAGATGATGTTTTATCAAGGAGGAGTATTTTTATTTTTTTGTGATTTATTGATTATATTTTTTTGAAATCTTCATTATGATGCTTAAATGAGTTATAAAACCCGTCCTTGGATTCAGGGAGAGTGTGGTTATATTTTTGTTTTGAAGAAAACATCACAGTTAATTGTCATGAGCAAAAATGGGGAGATTGTTGATCCTAAGATTTTGATGAACAATTAAGTATTGATGTTTTGATGGAACTAATGATTTGTTCAAGTGTTTCAGTTAATTAAGTTCCTGTGATGACGATGCAATGACAAATTTATAAATGGATGCTAAATGATGATGTAAAAGATAATGATGAATTAAGAGTTTGAAGAAATTATGAAAAACAACACAGGTGAATTTCAACTCTTAATATCCCAATTAGGAACACACATGGCATAAAAAGTTTTTATTGTCTATGTGTATTTTGATAAGATGAAATTATTTGCTCCTATGTGTATTTAAAAAGAAATATTTATAATTAACTAAAATAGAATTTAAGAAATTAGTGGAGCTTATTTAGAAAAAAAAATGGTTAAAGGGGAGAAAACGTAAAAGAGAATGAGTTAAAAACGAGTTTAGAAAAGGGATCCAGTATATATAAGGTGACTAGTCAATCAACTGGACAAAGCGGCATGAACTCTCTATATCTCTAAGTCAACAGGCAGGTCGACCGGTGAATAGAATTTGAACTCTCTGTATCTCTAAGTCGACAGTTAGGTCAAACGGTGAAGGTAAATCAAACTCTCAGAATCTCCAAGTTGACAGATAGGTCGACCGATGAACGCAGCATCTTTGATCCTGAAAGTTTTAAAAACTATAATTAAGTGAATTGAAGCAAAATGAAGTCATAATGATATATGGGGTCTAAGAGATCATTTAAATGTCATGATACATGAGAACTAGCTATTAGAGAACTGATTTATTTCCCATATATATAAACCTACGAATTTCATATATCATTAATCAAAAGAAGTGAGCTTAAAGAGATAAGATCATATTGTGTTGTTCTAAGAGTTATCATTCTATGATATTGTGTGATCTATTCTAAGAGGCAATCTTGAGAATTAATTGTTATTAATCTTTGCTGCTACTGGATCTGAAGTAACATCACGCTATTTTTTTTTTTTATGGATTCCGGATGAGATCTTTCTAATTATTTTCTATTTGTGCATTGCTTGTTTAAATTTAGAAATTGATCTTTAGAAATTGTTTTTTATTCTTTGTTGAAGAAAATATTTTATATACAATTTCTTGAATCTGATTACGTGCTCAATTATTTGCTACCCATATTTTGTTTAAAATCATATTTTCAATCTCACACTTTTCTATCACTAGATTTGGGATATTAATCGAGTTTTAATTTATCTGGGGTGGTAGAAGCTCTGAGTGAGATCATTTTCTTATCAATTTGTATTGGTGAGTAGTGTGACAGATTAAATACTGTTGGGGGTATTTAATCAAAGGATAGCTGGTTTTCAGTCTCTTCCTATAAAGAGCTTAAGGTAGTAATTCTTCCTGGATAGAATTGTGTTTGAGTGAAATTTGTAACGGTTCAATCCTTACTGGATAAAAGGATATTTGGAGTATTGGTAAAGTTTTGATTCTTTTGCCTTAATGTTAAAAAGAATTAGGTTATTTTTTACCCTGTAAAAAGTAGAGGTTCTTCCTTAGCCTATGAAAAGGATTTTGTAAAGGTTAATTCTGAGCCTGTAAAAGAATTGTTGTGAGGGTTTGATTCCTACCTTTAAAGGGATCTTGAGTATTAGTGGGTGTGACTCTCCGTGGGGCTCAGAGGACTGGATTAGCCAAGAGTAGCTTGGTGAACCAGTATAAATCTCTGATGTGCTGCAATATTTACTTCTTTTTTTGTTATTTGGTGTGCACCTAGTTGATTATTTAATTCCACTGTGATATAAAGATAATAATTAATTTAGGATTAAAATTAATTATTTTATTTATTGAAGTATTATTCTGATAAATTTTTAATTACTCAATTCACCCCCCCTCTTAGGTATTCTACTGGGCCAACAGGTGACACCAAATAGCAAGCGTTTTAGGAAACAAAAACTAAACTTGAATAGAATCTCTAGTAAAATCTCACTCTTATAAAAGCTCAAAACTGATGTTCTTAATGTACCAAATTTTATTCCCACAGGTCTTATTAAATAGATGTAGATTTAGCCATCTATCAGCTAATTTTTCAATGATATGTGATCTCGGAGTTCACCTTTCAGGATGGACTGATCCCCGAAAGCACGGATAGAACAAGAGACCCAGATCAACGATCAGTCGAGTACTGGATAGCGTATGTGCATGGATCTTCGAACTACAACGGTTCAGCGGCTGGAGCTGTGATTTGAACTCCCAAAAGAGACATCCGGGAATATACCCTAAGGCTCAACTTCCCAGCCACGAACAACGAGGCCAAATATGAAGTGTTAATATCCTCTCTGAGGATTCTCATAAAGATTGTCACAGTCGAAGTTGAAATATTCTACGACTCCTTTCTGATAGCTAATTAGATCAACAAGGAGTATGCCACCAAAAAAGCCAAAATGGAGGTATGTGAGCAATGCCACGCTACTGTTGCAAGGGTTCAATAAAGTCACAATCAAGTAGATCCCGTGGGAAGAGAACAAGCGTACTAATTCATTGGCTAGTTTAGCTTCTACCTTTAACTCCCCAGGACACCAGAGCATTGTAGTCGAGAGCATCCGGCAACCTATCTACAATAAACCCAAAGAAGAAGTGGAGATGATAATGTACAGCTCAGCTGGATGGATCCCATCTACAAATACCTCCATAGTGAACTCCTTCTAGAGTAGAAAAGTGAGGCCATGAAAGTTTGTTATTGAGCATCCCGATACACCTTGTTCTAAGGCGTCTTGTACAAGCTCTCCTTCATGGGACCGCTACTACGCTACCTACACCTGGATGAGGGCCACCTAGTCCTCCTGCACATCTATAAAGGACTTTGTGGTAACTCCTCAGGAGCACGATCTCTCACCAAGAAGGCAATCAAACAGGGTTACTTCTGGCCAACAATGGAGGCCGATGCTAAAAAATTGGTGAATAAATACAATAAGTGCCAAAGGTTTGGACCAACTATCAACACTCTAGCCACAGTTTAGCAGTTAATGTTTGCACAGTGGCCAGTTGCCCAATGGGGAGTTGACATCCTCGGGCCCTTTCCTATCACCGCAACCCAAAAAACGTTTCTCACCGTCGCCATCGACTACTTCACCAAGTGGGTCGAAAAAGAAACCGTAGCAAAGATCATCAATGCTAAGATTAGGGATTTCACTCGGAAGCATATTTTATACTAATTCGGGGTCCCACAGGCCAACATAAGTGACCACAGTTTGTAATTCAACTAGGGAAATTCCGTTCACAATGACATTCAGATCAAAAGCAATAATTCCCATCAAGTTGCGCCTACCAACTTGCATGGTATCCCACTATGATCCCGATGAAAACCAACTTGAACTAACGCGAAGCTTAGATTTATTGGAGGAAAAAAAAGAGCATGCACTTATCCAAGAGACTGCTTATAAACGGCGGATAGCCCAATACCATGAAAAGCACATCAAAGCACGCTCGTTCAAGGAAGATGATCTTGTTATATGAAAAGTTACCCTTGCCACGTAAGACCGAGCAGAAGGGAAGATGGGACAAATTAGGATTGGACCTTGATGTATCACCATAGTCTTCGACCCAGGCACCTACAAACTCTAAACGCTAAAAGGAAGACCATTAAAGAATCCATGGAATGTAGAGCACCTAAAGTAATATTTTTAGTAGCATGTGCAATTAATGTTATTCTCAATAAAAACCTATGTTTTACTCCAAATATTTGCAAGTATCTACACATGTCAAGATAACACAACAAACTAAGTCGATAAGACAACATCAGCCCTTGACTCGATAATACCTCACGCCACTATCCCTCAAAAGCCTGAATTTGATTCTGGATGGCTACACGCCATCAATAGCCTAGCTCACCAGACAACTACGGCCCCTGGCTAAGATTCAATCCCTTATGCCACGCCCTCGATAGGCCAGCCTCGACTCCTGACTCGATAACAATCCCTCAAAAGCCTAAATTTGATTCTGGATAGATACACACCATCAATAGCCTAGCTCATCTGACAACTACGGCCCCTAGTTGAGATTTGATCCCTCATGCCACGCGTAGAAAGGTAGTAGCTACTGAACAATGGCGTGACTTGCTTGATAGGGCGACCTTGGTCCCTGACTCAACAACAAGCCCTTAAAGGCTTAAATTCGGAAACTATAGAACATCTGCTAAACAAAGACCTCAATCTTCTTAAACTCATTGCCATAATCATCTCCAGAGCCTATGTAAAGGCTCATCATGCAAAAATATGAGAAACAAAAGAAATAATTTAGGGATAAAAAAATGAGGTGACAATGCGCTCCTTAAATAGGCATCCCCAAACAAAATGCCAAGGGATGCGTGTCATTAATGACGACAGGCAAGCACGCGACATTAAATGTTGAGAGATGAGAAGATCAACGAATCCCCAAAAAGCCTGCATACGGATACATTTCATGAAGACTGTATCCAGATACACCTCAAAAAGTTGCACGGAGATACAATCTGACAAACTTTACCTTGGAAACAAGCAAAATTTGAAATTTTTCAGTCTCAATAATACAATCAAAATAAATATATTAGGAACATACAAAATGGTAGCGCATAAATATGCTGCTACTTTCACTCGCAAGTATACGAGGTCAAGTTTTAGTAAAGGTGGGGAGAGTAAGGATATCGTGTCCACAGGGATTAGTTTTGACTATTATTGAGTACCGCGTTTATCATAACCTAACTTTATCTAGGCGAAAATAAATTTGAATAAAATTAAATACTAAAACTAATCTAATTAATCTAATTAAATTATCCAAACTAATATTAATATTCAGATAGTTTTTAGGGAATAGATTGTCTAGGGATTAACTTCGTTTACGAATACGTGTTCGATCTCGTTTTAGTTCATGTTAACGACGTTTGACTTATCCAACAATCTCAGTTCGTAAACTCCTCCGCCACCTCTCCCGAGTGTAAGATGAGGGAATACGCGACTTCTTGTCAAGGAAGAAGTCCCCCTAAATGTCTTAACGACCCTAGGTCATATGAATCTCGTTTCAATGTCATTGATTGCACACAATCTAACTCCCTCCCGGGTTATTGGATCGTCGCGTTGTGTTTACCCTATCGACAATCTCAGTTCGAAAACTCCCCCGCCACCTTTCCCGAGTGTAAAATGGGGGAATACATAACTTCCTATCAACGAAGAAGTCCCCCTCAATGTCTGAACGACCCTAGGTCACGTAAGTCGTGCCCCAACGTCATCGATTGCCCACAATTAAACTTTTTCTCGGGTTATTGGATCGTCGCGTTGTGTTTACCCTAGTCTGAATCCGGGGTTACCTCTTCTGAGTGTCAAACCCTAAATTCTCAATATATCCATCTAAGTATAATAAATAAACAATACGGAAAACACAATCAAAATAGCGAAGAACAATCATGAAAAAAACAAAAACTCAAACAAAACTACGTTTTTATAAATAATATTAATCTCATAGATAATCCACGTTTAACTCATGGTCATAACCATTTATACAATTAAAATCGAGATAAACATACTCAAACAAATATAGAAGTTAAGAAATAAAAAGAAAAACGGATGAATTTAGCTGTAGTTCGAAGATTAGCCACTAAAACTGTCCACCGATCGTTTCTCTTTCTCCCCGTGGTAATCTTCTCCTTCGGATTTGTTTGAGCCCTCCCCATACTCTATCTCTCTCTATTCTAAACTAAGCCTTAAGGGCTCTAATGGACGGAGAGTGCAAGCGGAAATGAGAGGAGAGGGGTTTAAATAGGCAAAATATCTCAAAAAATATCTAATTTGGTGCAAAGGTCACCGCCATGGCGGTGGGTATGTTGGTTTAATGTTCGCCCCAGTAGTAGAGAAGGCAGCGGAATTGGTGACCATCCTGCATTTTCACTGTCGCGACAGTGGATCTCACCGCTGCGGCGGTGGACGTTCAGCAAGAATTGGCCTTCTCTGTATTTTTACTGCCACGGCGGAGGTTTGGACACCGCGGCGGTGGGCTTCTTTTCAAAATATTGCTTCCTTGCTTGTTTTTCCATCGTTCTCCAACCATTTTTGGTCTGAATTAGTCATTTACACTCCAAGTTCATACCTTTTCACCCATACACTTGATTTATACAAAAAGAATAAAAACTAATTAAAATATAACAAAAACGCTATAAAAATACTCTAAAATTAACAAAATCGATTTGGAAATATATAGGTAGATCACACCTATCAAATACCCCCAAACTTAGAATTTTGCTAGTTCTCGAGCAAAACACACAAACGAAAATGAAAAAAACACAACTAAATGAAATAACAAACAACCTAAAAATAATCTAAACATAACGAGATGGGAGTTTTACATTCTTTTAACGGCCAAGTCATTTTTCCCTCAACAATTGCCAATTAGATCGAGTTCAGGGGGTACAATGCACCATGTAATGTTCTATAATTTTGACATGCAATAATGGTGAATGCCATTCTAGATCCTATAAACGTGTTTGTGCGAGACTCAATAATACAACTATCCAAGACCAGATTGGATTATCCACCAACGAAACTTATGACTTAGACCATATAAGACTAGGATATCTATATGTTTGATTGGGGTCTACTTTCCACTAATGTAGGCCTGGAAGTTCATAGAGATCAGAAGGACTTGGTTCGGTTTTGGAATATTTGGCCAATGGTATTTCGAAATGGAAAATGGGTTAACGTTGTTAACTTAATGTTACCCAAGGCTCAACGTTTGGCACATTCACTCTTGAACCGCCATATAAAAATTGGAAACAATTCTAAACAAATATTTTATACTGACGTACTCACTTTTCAAAAGAAACGTAATGTTTTTTTTCATGAACCATACCCCTAAACTTATTCAATTAGTATGATTTCACGGGTGTGGTTAAAATGAAAGAAAAACGACAAGTGAGTACTCGAATACTGAACCAATCTGAAATTCGCCTTAAACCCAACTGATAGGTGTAAAATACCTATCTAATTCTAAACCGAATTTGCCAGTTTTCGAGTATTTTATTGGAGCTCAAATACATTTTTAGCTGTTTTTATTAGTCAAGAGAAGGGACGTCAACAATCGGCAAAACGAGCGAAATGGTGGAGAAAATGGTAGCCAAAAAGATGAAAAAATGAGGTTTCAAAGAACAGTACAAATCCGCCTAGGCGAAGTATCCACCGCCTAGGCGGAAATTCACCAAAAAGTTGTAAAAGCTGAAGAATTGAATCCGCCTAGGCAGAAATCCGTTAGAAGGTTGCAAAGGCTGAAGTATTCAATCCGCCTAGGTGGAAATCCATCAAAATGCTGGAAGTGTTGAACTGCTGGAAGAGCTACACTGCTGTAAATCCGCCTAGGCGAAGTGGCTACCGCCTAGGCAGAAATCCGTCAGAAAGAATAGGGGCCCAAGAAGTTAGTCCTCCGCCTAGGCGAAGAAACCATCGCCTAGGCAGAATTCTAACCGACTTAAACTCTACCTAAGCGAAGTTTCTACCGCTTAGGCGGAAATCGCAGAACAGCCCAAAATATCTATTTAGATATTTTTGAACCCCTAGGCCTATATATACCCCTTTCCCACGTCTGAAACAGAGAGTTGACAAACCCTAACCCTAGAAGAAAGATCTTAAGCTATATTTTGAAGATCAAGAAGGAGGTTCATCATTCGGACAAAGAAGAATCACTTGTGGATCGATCATTAGCGACAGTGAACCGTTTCACTTCCAAATTTGATTGTTTTTCTCTTATTTTTATCTTTGTAATCACTTTTTCATATCTAAGAATTTTGAATCCCTCTTGTTTTGTATGAAATATGGCTAAGATATTATAGTATTAGTTAAATGTTACTTAGGTGTAGTTGAAATCATGTAATTGTTAACTTGAATGAATTAGTGTTACTTTAATGTGTTGTTTGTCTAAATCCGATTTTGTTTATCATTATTCTTGATATTATGCTTGTATTGATAAACCAAGAATACGGGGTTTGACACTCAGGAGAGGTAACCCTGGATTCGGACTAAGGTAAATACAACGTGACGTTCTAACAACTCGGGAGAGCGTTAGAACGTATGCAATCCATGACGTTGGCTAAAGACTCACGCGACCTAGGGTCGTTAAGGAGTTGAAGGGGACTTTCTCGTTGACACGAAGTTGTGTAATCCCCCGTCTTACACTCGGGAGAGGTAGCGGAGGAGTTATTGATACAGAGATTGTAGGACCAGATAGAAAACCATATAGCTAACTTAATGACTTCGATTATGCATTATGTGAAAGAAATCAATGCCTAAGTAATTAGTGTAATTAAAACTAACTTCATAGTTGTTGTTTATCTTAGTATATTAAATAGAAAATAAACAAAATTTGATTAGTTGAGATAATATGAAACTATTGAAATCGCAATACTCAACCGAATTACCTGTCTATCCCAGTGGAACGATATCCGATCTTACAAGATCCATTATATTAAAACTAGACCTCATACACTTGCGAGTAGTCCAATTACCGCGAGGAGGAAAAGGTTGTGAATCCTCGCGTGTACAAGTTTTTGGTTCCGTTGCCGGGGACGGCAATGTGTTTTTCAATTAAGTTGATATTGTGATTGAGTAGTTGAATGTTAATCATGATAATTCTTTTGCTTTTAAATTTTATTCAATTCATTTATTTATTTTAGTTGTCTATTGAATTTGAGCAGTGCATGCGGCGTAGTCAAAGGATTGCTAAACAGAAAGAAGAAAAAACAACCGCAATGGCCGGAGGACGTGAGAATATTCCGCAACCACCGGAGCCGCAAGCACTCCAGCCTCCGGAGCATGAGAGGCCACAACGATTCCTTCGGGACTATTATCGGCCACTCATGTTGGACAATTATTCTGGGATCCGGGGGCAGCCGATCCAAGCTAATAACTTCGAATTGAAGCCCGCCCTAATCAACATGGTTCAGCAAAACCAATATGGCGGAAACCTTCATGAAGACCCCAACGTATACTCAGTAACCTTTCTTGAGATCTGTGACACCATCAAGATTAACAGAGTTGCCGAAGATGTTATAAGGTTAAGGTTATTTCCATTCTCCTTACGAGACAGAGCAAGGGGATGGGTTCAATCGATTCAACCGGGGAGCATTAACACTTGGGAGGACCATGCACAAAGGTTCCTCACTAATTTCTTTCCACCCTCGAAGACTTCTCAACTCCGAGGCGAGATTGCGCAGTTTCGTCAAAGAGATTTTGAGCCGTTATTTGAGGCATGGGAGAGGTTTAAAGACTTATTGAGAAGGTTCCCCCAACATGGTTATCAATATTGGTTTCAAACCAAATTATTTTATAACGGTTTGGATGGCCAGACAAAAACGATAGTCGATGCAGCCTCAGGGGGATCGTTGTTGTCCAAAACCCCTACCGAAATAAATGCATTATTGGAAGAAATGGCGGCTAATAACTATCAATGGATGAATAAGAGAAACACGAGAAGACGAGTTGCTTCTATCCAAGAATCTGACCATATTTCAACGTTATCGGCCCAAGTGTCCAAGCTCTCGGATCAATTAGTTTCCTTGTCTACAAAAGGAGCTTTGTCGAGTCAAGGGGAGGAGATAGCGGCAAGTAGTTCTCAATCCGGATTGGATAACGAGTTCGAGGAATGCCATTTTCTGAATAACCGTGCCTACACTTTCAGGCAGGCTACCAACATTCTGACTCATTACAATCCTGGACTTCGTAACCATGAGAACTTCTCATATGCGAATAATCAGAACGCTTTGCAGCCACCTCCGGGTTATGGAAATCAAGCTTCGGGATATCCAATGCAATCTAATCGTACAATGCAACAACCACCAATGCACAATCCAAAGTCAAATTTGGATGAGGTTTTGGGTTCATTTATGAAGGAGACACAAACTATGATCCGTGAGACGCATAATCGGCTAAACAAACATGAAACACGGTTGGACTCTATTGATACCACTTGTATAAACACTAATGCCACGGTGAAGGATCTTGAGACTCAAATTGCGCAGCTTGCTAGAGCCATTCAAGAACAACAAAAGAGGAAGTTTCCAAGCAACATGGAAACCAACCCTCGGGAATGTAAGGCGATTAAGTTGAGGAGCGGAAGAGACGTGGAAGTGAGAAAGCCTATGGAAACCGAGCCGGGAATGAGTCGTGAGTTTCCGGATGATGAACCAAGAACTAGTGCGGTGGAGGAAGTTGAAGCAAAAATCGATAAAGGAAAGGAGAAGCCGAGTGAAGACGTGAATGGGGATAATAACAAGGAGAAAGTCAAGGAGAGAAGAAAAGATGAAAGGGTGATACCGGGCCGAGTAACATTTGCAGAGAATCCACCGATTCTAGCAACCCTATTTCCATATCCTCAAAGATTCCAAAAGAGGAAGTTAGATGCCCAATTTGAGAAATTTCTTGAAATCTTCAAGAAAATCCACATCAACATACCTTTTGCGGATGCATTGGAACAAATGCCCAACTATGGCAAGTTCTTGAAGGACACCATGACAAAGAAGAGAAAGTTGGAGGATTATGAAATGGTGAAGCTAACTGAGGAGTGTAGTGCAATACTACAAAGAAAGTTACCTACCAAATTGAAGGATCCTGGTAGTTTCACAATTTCGTGTACTATCGGGAAATCTCATTTTGATAAGGTGCTTTGTGATCTTGGGGCGAGTATCAATTTGATGCGTTCTTCCATTTATCGGAAGTTAAGACTTGGAAGTGCAAAGCCGACAACGATCTATCTTCAAATGGTAGATCGTTCGTTAACCTATCCGAAATGAATCATTGAGGATGTGCTAGTGAAGGTTGACAAATTCATATTTTCGGTGGATTTCGTTGTGCTTGAAATGGAAGAAGATAGAGAAATCCCGATCATCTTGGGAAGACCTTTCCTTGCAACAGGAAAGGCCTTGATTGATGTGCATAATGGAAATCTAACGTTGAGAGTCAATGATGAAGAGATAAGGTTCAACATCTTTAGAACTATGAACTTTCCAGATGAACCTCTCAATTGCAATCGAGTTGACGTTGTGGACTCTTGCGTGAGGGAGTTCTTTCTTGCAACTATGGAGATGGATTCACTAGAGCATACACTCACCAATTCCTTATCTATGGGGGATCTTGGTGAAGAAGGCTCTACCACAGAACTTGAGGTTGTGGACTACGTGTTGACTTTGGATGCTCAATCTAAAGACGTAGAAGATCCTATTCATGTGGCGAAGATTGAAGAAGTTGAAGACTCTCCTGAGGAATCAAATCCTCCTCACAGTGGGTTATTACTTAAGCAATTACCAGAACACCTTCGGTATATCTTTCTGGGAGAGAATTTGACCGATCCGGTTATAATTTCATCAACTCTAATGGAAGAAGAGGAGAGTAAGTTGCTAAGAATCTTGAAGAGGCACCGATCCGCTTTTGCTTAGTCTATTTTGGATATAAAAAGAATTAACCCCTCGGTTTGTATGCATAAGATTTTGATGGAGGATGAGTTCAAACCCTCCATTGAACATCAACGGCAGCTAAATCCGGCTATGAAGGAAGTGGTGAGAGCGGAGGTGTTGAAGCTTTTGAATACGGGAATTATATATGCTATATCCGATAGTGAGTGGGTTAGCCCGATGCAAGTGGTGCCCAAGAAAGGAGGTATGACGGTGGTGAGAAATGAGAAGGATGACCTTATTCCTACACGGACTATCACGGGATGGCGTGTATGCATTGATTATAGAAGATTGTATAAGGCGACGAAGAATGATCATTTTCCTCTTCCTTTCATTGACCAAATGCTAGATCGATTAGCCGGATACGAGTACTATTGCTTTCTTGATGGCTATTCAGGTTACAATCAAATAGCCATTACACCGGAGGACCAAGAGAAGACTACTTTCACATACCCGTATAGAACGTTTGCTTTGTCAGCGTATGCCGTTTGGCCTTTGCAATGCACCGGCAACTTTCGAACAGTGTATGATGGTGATTTTTTCTAAAATGGTAGATGAGAAAATGGAAATCTTCATGGATGACTTCTCAATCTATGGGTCGTCCGTTGATCACTGTCTCTACAATCTGGCGCTTGTTCTTGACCGATGTGAAGAGAAGAATTTGATTCTAAACTGGGAGAAGTGCCACTTTATGGTTAAAGAGGGGATCGTCTTAGGTCATCGAGTCTCTTCTAAGGGGCTTGAGGTAGACCGATCAAAGATTGAAACGATTGAGAAGCTTCTGCCACCGATTAATGTGAAAGGAGTTTAAAGTTTCTTGGGGCATGCCGGCTTTTAGCGACGCTTTATTAAGGACTTCTCGAAGACGGTGAAGCCGTTATGTCACCTTCTTGAGAAGAATACCTTATTTGAATTCAATGAGGCTTGCATGGAGGCTTTCAAGGCGATAAAGGAGAAGTTGATCACGGCTCCAATAATGGTCGCTCCGGATTGGGAAATGTCATTTGAGATAATGTGCGATGCAAGTGACTATGCCGTTGGCGCAGTGTTAGGCCAACGGAAAGAGAAGATCTTTAGCTCAATCTATTATGCAAGTAAGACATTGAATAATGCCCAGGAGAATTACACCACGACTGAGAAACAAATGCTAGCAGTGGTCTTTGCTTGTGATAAGTTTCGGTCTCATATCATTGAATCAAAAGTGATCGTCTACACGGATCATGCGGCTATCCGGTACTTATTTGGAAAAAAAGATGCCAAGCCGAGATTGATAAGGTAGATTCTTCTATTGCAAGAATTTGATGCTGAAATCAGGGACAAAAAGGGGAGTGAGAATGTTGTTGCCGACCATTTGTCGAGGTTGATTCAAGAAGACGTTGGTAAAGAGTCTAACATCATGGAAGCGTTCCCTGACGAACAACTATTTTTAGTGGAAAATGCACTTCTGTGGTATGCGGACATTGTTAATTATCTTGCATGTGACGTGTTACCACCTGAGCTGACGAGAGCCCAAAGGAAGAAATTTCTTTTTGATGCTAAGTATTATTTGTGGGATGAACCATTGCTATTCAAGAAATGTGTTGATCAGGTAATCCAGAGATGTGTTCCAGATGAGAAAATGGCTAGTATTCTCTACTATTTCCATTCATCACCTTGTAGCGGCCATTTTGGTGCGACTCGTACAGCATCGAAAGTACTTCAATTAGGTTTTTACTGGCCTTCTTTGTTTAAAGATTCATATACGTTTGTGAAAACCTGTGATAGATGTCAAAGGGTGGGTAACATATCGAGAAGGCATGAATTGCCACTGACGTTAATTCTTGAGCTTGTGCTATTTAATGTGTGGGGCATAGACTTCATGGGGCCATTTTCGCGTCATTTGGTAAGGAATATATTCTGTTAGCGGTGGACTATGTATCTAAATGGGTTGAGGCCGTAGCAACACCTACCAATGATGCCAAAGTGGTTTTGAAGTTCCTTCAGCACAATGTCATGACACGGTTCGGGACACCACAAGCCTTAATCAGTGATGAGGGAACCCACTTTTGTAACAAAATTCTAAACTCTTTGTTGGAAAAGTATGGGGTTAGACACAAGGTGGCGCTACCATACCACCCACAGACGAATGGCCAAGCTGAAGTTTCAAATCGAGAAATCAAGCTAATTCTAGAGAAAACGGTTCATACTAATCGCAAGGATTGGGCGGTGAAGCTTGACGATGCCTTATGGGCTTATCGCACGGCTTTTAAGACACCGATCAGTATGTCTCCGTATCGATTGGTGTTTGGGAAAGCATGTCATTTGCCCGTTGAATTGGAGCACCGTGCATTCTGGGCAATTAAGAAACTCAATTTTGACATAAAAGCTTCTAGTGCGCAACGTCTCCTCCAATTGAATGAAATAGAGAAATTCCAGCACGAGGCTTATGAGAATACCAAGTTCTACAAAAATAAAACGAAGAGGTGGCATGATAAAATGATAGTCCGAAGAGAGTTAAGTCCGGGCCAACAGGTTTTATTGTTTAACTCAAGGCTGAGACTCTTTCCGGGAAAGTTGAAGTCCCGATGGTCTGGACCGTTTCGGATCAAGCATATTTATCCATTTGGTGCTATCGAGCTAGAAGGCGAAGACAAATGAACTTTCCGAGTTAACAGGGAGCAGATCAAGCACTACTTCAAGGATGAAGAGCAAGTTGTGGAGAACATCTCCCTCGTTGAAGGATAGAGCCAGAATTCATCAACGTCCATGCTAGGGACGTAAAACCAAGCAACATCTTTTGATATATCATCGAGGGTAACGAATATTCCTAACTTTTATATAAATTACTTTTTGGAGATCGCATTAATCTCGTAATACTATTTTTTTTTTTGTGGTGAATTGATGAGGCTAGACATTTAGGATTGATTTGCATGCTAAAACTCATTTGAGGAATGAAGAGGAAATAAGAGTTGTAGAGAAACAATGTGAAAATCGGAAGGAATCCAGCCTAAGTCCACACTGGCAAAAATTCGCCTCGGCAGAAAAACTACCACCCAGGCGAAAATTGGACAAAAAGGCTGAGGAAACACACTGGCGTAAATTCGCCTAGGCGGAAAAACCACTGCCTAGGCGGAAATAGGAAGCAAAAAGCTTGAACTTTTACACTGCCGTAAGTTCGCCTATGCGGTAAAACCACCGCCTAGGCAAAAAATTGAAAAACAAAACTGAGTTCCAACACTGGTGTAAATTCGCTCAAGCGGAAAACCCACCGCCTAAGCGGATTTACAACCAAATCAGGGGTTTCACACTGGTGTAAACTCGCTCAGGCGGAAAACCCACCGCCTAAGTGGATTTACACAAAATCAAGGGCTTCACACTGGTGTAAACTCGCCCCGGCGGAAAAACCACCGCCTAGGCGGATTTACGTGAACCCTGTTTTAAAATGCACAGTCCTCTTCACAAACGGCATTTTCCTCCTAAAAATTTCAAGAAACCTCTCAACTTCACCATCCCAAATTCCTTCCTCCCTGTAAAGATTCATTCTATATTGCTAAAAACTTGGATTTTCACCAAGAATCTTCGCCCAAAACGTGGAATTTCTCTTCCCATTTTCAAAAATTAGGGTTCGAACAGTGAAACAGTGCCAAATCGCCATTCTCCACTGATTTGATCAAATTTTTCAACACGTAAGTGTCAATGATCCTATTTTTCATTTAGTTGTTGAATTATTTGCTTCATTTGCTCATTTATTTCAAAAATCATTGGATTTGATTGGAATCCAAAACTCCTTTAAACCCTAAGTTGCTGTTTTCATGCTATTTGGGATTGAGGAATGCTAAATGGTAAACCATATCATATTTTTGTGTTGATATACAATGTGAATCATGTAGTTGCGCTACATTGCAACAAAAATGTGATTTGGTTATGGTTGGTGGGATATCTTGTGAGATTTGTATTGTTTGGTTTTGGTTGGCATATGTTTGATAAAATAGGGCATTGTGTGTTCGTTGACAAGAGTTTGAATTGCTTGTTCTATTGTTATTATTGTGGTTGGTGTTGTGATTTTAATTTTCAGGAAAAATGGAAAAGCGTCGTGCTGCCAAGCAACCAAGAACAGACAAACCTCTGCCTGCTTCGGACTACAAATCTCTAAAATTTGTTTCAAAGTAGGCTGAGGATCGGTATAAAGAGCATGAGAATAAGCAGCCAGGCATCCGTTAGAGGGGGTTTGGACCTTTGAATGAACTCCCGGAAGAAATCAGAACTGTTATCGTACAAAGACGATGGGAACAGTTCTGTGCTCCACCTCCAACAAGAGAGTTGGCCCTTGTTCGAGAATTTTATGCAAACATTGCGGAGGCCACGGGGTTTCAAACACGGGTCTGAAACGTTCCCATCCTATTCAGTGCCGATCATTTTAATGTATAGATTTACTATGTTGTTTAGTGATGTATTGAGGTTGGCTAGTCAATTGGGCGGTGTCATGTCTACGTCATGCCGGCCTCACATGATGGGTGTCCGGGGTGGGGTGTGACAATTTTGGTATCAGAGCCTAGGTTATAGGTTCTGTAGACTTGTCAGTAGTGGTGTTACTAAAAGACCATGAGATAGGAGGACGTGCCAGTCGTCTAGTCAGTCAATAGGAGACATGAGATGGGGTGTCAATAGGTGAGTTTGGTACATGAGTGGTATTCAGTTTAGTCGATATGTTGACTTTGGGCATGGTGGGTTGTCTTATTAGAAATTAGTAGGTGTGATGGAAGTATGATATGGTTAGTTGGTGGATTCAGGTGGTGTTGTGTTGTGGGTAGTAGAAATGGGTGGATTGCAATTGTGGGAGTATTAATAGTTGGAAATGTGAGATTTTAATTGAAAAATAACTATATGCATATTACGTGACTATGAGATAATTAGCGGTAGCACCTAATAAATTGTTATTAAAGTACGAGATAATATAGCAGGACATACTTAAGTTAGAAAAAAAATGACATTTAAAATGAGTATAAAATTGCCTTTAAGGCAATATAAAAGGAATCTTGTGATAATATCAAAAGGAGAGTTCGTATTAGTTGGAATTAAGGATGTGAGAGAACTATGGAGATATTAGAAAAGATTTAGTTTGGTAGTACGTTCTAAGTTGACGGGGAGTTGGAGTAGAAGTTTGTAGAACTAGTAAATATCACAAACGATATGTAGAAAGTGGTCGAGAATTGTAGGTCTGAGATGATAGTAAGTGCGCATAAATATAGTCTGTTTGTATGAGTAATATAGAGTGGCCGGTGGAGTCAAATCTTAGATGAATCAAAGTGTGTATGGTTGGGAAGGTATAATTAGTACCTCAGTTAGTTGGATAATGGGTCTAGGAGGTCAGAAAAGTGTTAAAGAAATGATATCAGAACACTGTACGTGGGTGTTCGGCACCAGTCAGAACAAGTTCAGGCGGTGAATATTAAAATAGCTAGGGATTTTCCCTATGTAGTTCTGAGAAGAATTGTCAAGGTGTCAGTAAGCATGATTAATAATCGTAGTTGTCGTAAAATAAGTTTCATAATTTTAAGAAGGTGAACATTCGGTTCATTAAGTTGGTTAAATATAATCGTATTGATAAAAATGTGGGGAATTGGGAATTTAAAAATTTACTACTGTTGTGTAGAAAATGAGGGGAATAATTGTAAGTAGAAGATTGATTTCTATAGGAGAAGTCGTGTGACGGCCCATGGAAAACTAGGTCGTTACAATAAAGTAGACTGTTAACTTACCATTAAGTTAGATCTGGTGTTTCTTTCTATGAATCTCCGGTGTTACGGGAAAGGGAGATACAAAAAAGGAAGATACGTTAAGGATGCATGTTGGTAACTCATTATGTAGAATTGATGGTTTGTTTAATCAACTGTGAAAGGCCAGGGTGTCTTCCCAATAGATTGCAGAGTAGGATGGTTGTGGAGTAGGATAGTCCCAATTGGAGGTTAGAGATGGTGGCATAGTGAAAGCGACGATCCAGTCGAGCGTAAAGCAAAGTATGTAAAACATCTCCAAATGATGTTGCTAATGCTACGAGGAAAACAATGAGTTTTCGGATTCAATGCATGTGAGGTTTTGGTTGGATCGAGTGGTAATTTTGGGACGAGTGATCTTGAGACGTAGTATTCAAGTGAATCCAAAGGGAGTTGAAGCTGTGGTTTCATGGAGTATGGAGAAGACCAAAAAGTGTGACTAAAATTTGAAACTTTTGGAGTAGCAATAATTGTAATTGCCATCACAATTTAGCAATATTTCCTTTATGACGGGAATTATGGGATATGCATTTATCATCAGCGTTTGACATGCTTGCTTATTCACGAGGAGCTAAATCTGAGGCAAAGACAATAAATAAATATTGATCAAAGACTACAATTGTACTATCCATTTGTATTCAGGAAAGGCTAATGTTGTAGCAAATGCTTTGAGATGAAAATCGGTAAACGTGGTTGCGCATATTCAGGTTATTCATGCTAATGTATGTGTTGAGTTGAGATCTTTGTAAGTTCAGTGGGCGGTTGGTCAGATAACCACGCTGTTTGAGTTTTGGTTTGAAACCGACATTGATCGATTGTGTGGTAGAAGCACAAAAGTCGGATGTCCAATTGGGGGAAGATTAGAGAGAAAATGGAAAATGGCTACGGAGCTGACTATCATGTCAGAAATAATGATAAAGTTGGGATGGTAGGAAATAGATTGTCTATTCCTAATGATGCCCATATGACAAAAGAGACCTTAGAAGAGGTGCATAGAATAGTATATGCAATGCCCTGATAATATCAAACTATATTGAGATTGCGTGAGTATTATTAGTAGATTAGTATGGAAAAGGGAAATCATAGCATTTATTGTTAGGTATCTTGTTCGTTAGTAAAGTTAAGGTCGTGTGGTAATACCCAAGTAGGTTATTGTAGCTTTAACCTATTCCAGAAAGAAAAGAAAAGAGTAGCCCAATGAATGTTTCCTTGATATGTATGCCAAGTATATATTGACGGGATTGTTCGGTCGCACGTGGCACCGGTTTCATGCAAATGTCAAGTAAAGTGCGGTTAAGATAACTATTTTAAACCAAAAGTGAAGAATTGGATGCTGATTTACACGGTTGATCAGGATTAGTGGCTCCTTGATTAAAACTTTAGCATATGTTGATAAATTGACTCATGAGTATAATAATAATAATAATAATAATAATAATAATAATAATAATAATAATAATAATAATAATAATAATAATAATAATAATAATAATAATAATAATAATAATGCTAATGAATTTTATAGATATTAAACTAGGTTGATTGGTTATTCGAAATTTTGAATTGGAATCCTGAAATCGTAAGTGTTGTCGTCTTTTTGTGACTTGGATGATAATTGTTATCAAAGCAAAGTAAGTCGCCATTGTGTGAACAGTTCGTAGAGGAACTTGAAAATGCAATATTGAATGGTGATAATTTAAATTGGTATGTTGTAAATATGGAAAATTAGAAAGTATTTCTAGATAATAATCCTCAAACAAAGAAACTGTATATGTAAAACTCTAGTACCAGAATTGGATAATTATTTTGATGTTATAATCAAGTTTCCATATTGCTTTGGGTGTCAAGTTGAGAGTTCGTAACTCTTCTTATTTGTAGATTAACGGTCAATTGAGAAGTGCGATTCAAATATTGAAGGATATGTTTAGGAGTTGCGTTTGGGAATTTCTGGTACCAAGGAGGATCACGTGGCGCTAATAGAATGGGTTTAAACTCATAAATACCGTATAAAAGTGTTGTATAAAAAGATGTATGACTTCAGTCAAATAGACTGAACTGAGATAGAAGAATGAATTTTTTTTTCAAGAATTGGGGACAGCCCGGTGTGGTTATTTTTTTTTTAGGAAATAGAATTGATAAAAGGAATTCAATTAGATGTATTGATCTTCTACTAATTATTAGGCGAAGTTGGCATGTGGGATCACTGAGATCTCATGAGGGAAGGATAATTTGAATTATCCCGAATGGCTTTTGTGATGTCTTGAAATTTTGTAGTTGGGATGTAGCTAGGTAATTCGATCCATATTGTTATATGCTTGAAGTATGAGGTAGGTAGACTGAAATATAATTAAAGCGCATGGCTTTGCCAGGGACTTGATTAAATGTGAAGGCATGAAATGAATTCTTATAGATGACCCGTTTAACGTATTTTAATACGTATTGATGTGGTTTGGTAGTATCTATGTGGTTTTGACGCAATGACATCTTACGAAAAAAAAATATATAATATATTATTAGTTAACGTGGGATTGTGATACTAAGTATAAAATGTTTATGGAATGATTGAAAGTTCTGATGTAATTACTGCAATCAGTGACTGATATTCTCTCGACCCAAATCACGTGGGGTTTGAGCTAGTTGTTTCTTATGAGATTAGTTGCGAGTATTATTGGTCTAAATGTGAATGAAGATATTGTTGCGAACTGGTTGCCTGGAATTGTTGGACAAAATGGATAAATGTGAGTTATGAGAAATTACTGAGGTCGTGGACCTTCTGGAAAGAATATTCGTTGATAGTTGTTTGTCTGTGTTAGGTGTTACCAACCAAGTGCACCCTGTTTGTTGGTTGTTTAATATAAGGTTGGTCGTTGCAAATAAAAATGTTGCAATGGGCAGAAAGGACTTAACAGAAGTTGACGGTTACGAATAAAGGGTGACCTCGGTTATGGGACCCTACATAGGAAACAATTGTCCTAGGATCAAGTGTAACTAACATAACCGTGTGGTGCAACTCTGGATTTTGTTTATGTTAACTAAAACTTTAATTCCTGTTGGTTTGACGAAAATTTCGGGACGAAATTTCTTTTAGGAGGAAAAGGTTGTAAGACCGTGATTTTCTTTTTTTTTTAAGTCGTATCTTAAATGTTTAAAAAATAATAGGGTAGGTGGCGTAATTTATTATTTGATTTAAAAAGTTTTGGGGTCAATTTATAAATTTAGACAACATTCAATCCAAAAATGGCATTTAACTTTTGAATTAAAATTTTGTTGGGGTGGAATTGCAATTTAAGAAAGTATTAAATGTAAAATTGAACCGAAAATGAGATTTTAATAAAATTGGGGGAGGAAAGGATATTTTGATTAAAAGAATTTTTATAAAAATATATATATACATATCGCGTATGTGCCGTGAAGGCCGCCAGAGACAGGGGAATCGGGAGTGGGTGACGTGGCGTGAAATAATCAAAGCCAGCCATGCATATATATATGTACATGCATATAATTCCTTAGGGGAGCACCTCAAAAGAAGAAATCAGAAAACCGAGAGAGAGATAAGAAGGTTCGGGACGGTGGGTTCGGATCGTCGTCGTTGCTCCGGCATGGGTGCTGTGTGTGTGTCGTCGCCGTCGATCAACCGGAGATCAACAGCGTGTGTGATGGTGTTTCGTTGTGTGTGGGTGATCAACTAAGGGTGTGTGTGTGTGCCGGTGGATTCCAAACAAAAATAGAGAAGAGAGAGAGAAAGGTTTGCCGGCAAGGGAGTGCAGTCTGGCGTGGGTGGTGGCCCTGATCAAATTATGGGTATGTGATCGTCGTCGTTCGGTGAGTGGATGCATACCGTTCGCCGTCGTGGATGCAGTGGGGGGGTGATCGAAGTTGGCCGATCGAAAAGTTAGAGAGAGAGAAGGTGAGTTCGGTTTAGTGGAGATATGTTCCGGCGTGGATGTGTGTTGCCATGCTAGATAAAGCAGAGCAGAAACAGAAATGGTGGTGGCTATAGTGTGTCTATGTGTGTTGATCGGCGGCGAATGAAGGTCGTCGGCAACCGGCAGCTGAAACCAAACAGAATCGGGAAAAAAAATAAATAAATAAAAAGAAAGAATAAAAGAGAAAAAGGAAAAAAAATGGGAAATTTGCAGAAACCACCCCAGGAAAATCCAAAACCCATCTCTTGATCGTCAAAAGATTCGGAAACAGGTAAAATTTCAATCGATTATTAATTTTCGTTAAATTAAATTTTATTTAGCATTACAAATCCTAAAATCATAATAATTTCGTAACGATTAATTAATTTTAATTACGTGGTACATAAAATAGTAAAGATTCGAAATATAGGGTCTGTATTGCATGATTAGGATGTTTTAGATAAGATATTAATTTAGGCTCTGTCACTATTAGGTTCGTAGGTACCGATGTCCAGATAGAGTGTGGTTAGTGTCAGTTTTGCAAAACAGATATCGAGGTGAGTGTACTGTCTTCTTGCCAACCTATTTTTTTATATATATAAATGATATGGATCAAGTAGGATTTGGGTGAGCTGGTAAACTGGATTTTTGGAAGATTTCGATGGTTTTCGAAAAGAAGTGGAAAATAAATTTTCGTTGGATTAGGTGAAATCAGACGATGTTTTTAAAAGAGAATAGGAAACATCTGTTTTTCAAATAAAAAAATGCCTAATTTTCTAAAAAATAAAAGGTGGAAAAGTGATTTTGATAAAATCAAACGGTTTCTTTAAAGAAAGTGTGAACTATGATTTTGGATTTAAAAGTTGGTTTTGAAGAAAAGAGATAGACGTGGTGATTCGACGATGTGTTGTGAAAATGTATTTCTTCTCGTAAGGGATGTGGATTTTTAACTATACTAATGATTTTGACGATGCCATAGTTGTTCTCCCCGAAAGGGTTGTGGATTATATTTCTCCCCGTAAGGGGTGTGGATTATATTTTTCTCCAAAAAAGGGTGTGGATATTTCGTAGGAAGGCATTCCTATGGATGTTACAGTACCGTTGCAACTCCCGATCGTGAGGTTAAAACGATCACTAGGGCTGGCCAGCGTGTGTATTTGAGATGTGGTGTTTTACGTATTTTGGCTGATTTGATATTTATTATCATGATGATTATTATGATTTTTATATTAGTTGGATGTGAATGGAACTTAATTATGTCACTTTATTTTCCCTGCTTCTATATTGGAGATTTTACGAGTTATGTTGTATATGTACTTCCGCTTGATCTCATTTAGATATTGTAGAATAAGCTTTATTATAAAAAATATTTTTACTAAGAAGGCAATACACTCGTAGGTGAAATAGCTAGGAGTCGGTCGGTCCCCTATTGGCACTAGATAGAGTTATGCGGGTTATGCAAAGGAGTCTTTGAGATGAGATATCAAAGATGAAATCTAAGTGAGGTTTAGGGGATTTGTTTGATTGTTTTTATATTCGGGACGATGTATCCCTATCAAATGAAATTACTATATGTGTTGTATAGATTTACTATGTTGTTTAGTGACGTATTGAGGTTGGCTAGTAAATTGGGAGGTGTCATGTGTACGTCACGCCGGCCTCACATGATGGGTGTCCGGGATGGGGTGTGACAAGTTCAATAGTAATTTAAACCAAATATCTGTAGCTATTAGTTTGAAGAGTTTGTCTAGTTCAATTCCATCAAGTTCTAATATTGATCTTTTCTAAGATTCTTATCGAGATTACTTAGGCCCTGTATGTTACCTGAGGTTTCTTCAACGGCTCTGATTCATCTCTTCTGTATTGAACTGAAGGCAAACGGAATGGGCCTTCCCGAGATGACTCAAAGGATGGAGAAAAGAAATGATTGAGAAACAAGTGTTCGTTAATGACAACTAACAATTGTAGTTTTATCCTGGTAGTGTTAAGAAAATCATTTTTATTCCGTATTTATTTTCTTTCACTCTAGCAACTAAGGACTCGTACTTCTTATATAATCCATGTAGCGAGCTTTGGGTAGTGATCCCGGTCCAGTTGGCCTAAGTCACTAGGTGTGGAGACACCCCCTACGACTTAATACTCAGATTTATATAGAGAGCTTGATTCACCTAATTGCCTTAACCACTCAGTGTTTAAAAACTTTCCAATACTAGTGTTCATTTTTATTTATTTAGTTTTTCTCTTAACACTTAATTTTAGGATTTTACATTTTATAGAATTATGGCAGTTTGAGTCAGTCTCGAGGTCTTTGTTGATTTTGCCCCTATCCCTGATACTTCTCATTTATCGGCTATTATCCAGTAGAGTCTCCTTGTCTTTTTCCAACTTTATCGCTCTCTGAAAAATTCTTCTAGTTACCTACCTTACTCCTTTTGGTAACTTTGGGTAAGGCTAGTTATCACGAATTTCTGAGGACTTCTTTGATTGAATCTTTGAATTTTTCCCGGAACACAACCTTGGCCACTTGATTCGCCCTTGAGGAGAGTTTATGGTTACCTGCCCCCCTCTTAAGAATTTAAGGCAAGGTCAGGTTCTAAGGTAACTTTTCTCTTCTCAAGGTTCCTGAAGAATGATATCAACCAAAGGTCTCTCTTCCAATATCCAAAAGTATTCTTGATAGGTATGTTGGTTACAACAACTCTCAGGTTGGAACATGTCTAACGATTTCGCATTAGGGTTCTTCAGTTTTCCTTCTAACTTTCTCCGATTTTTTTTTTTTTTTGTTAACATCTCACCATCGTCTGGTTGAAACAATACATTTCTTTTATCATTTTTCTTTGGATGATGGTCTAATTTAGTATTAAAAGTATATTATCATTATTTTGATTATTCGCGGTGTGTGAATTATGACAAGCAAATTAATTTATGAAAGTTGGAGTATAGAAAACTAAGTCGACTTTAGTTAAAATAAGCATGCATTTAGTGATATATATAAATGTAGTACATAGATGTACAAGATAATACCTAATTTATTACAAAGTTCTTAAGAAACTAAAAGAAAAAGCAGAGATAGATATCACCTCCTTAAAGTTCTTGGTCTTTTGACAAACTTATAACCCCCCATTGGATGAGATCCTCAATGCAGTTCTTGAGGTCATGGCACTGGTTAGTGTGATGACCAGCCCCTCCAGAGTAGTATTGATAGAAAGTGCAGTGATTAAACTTTGAATTTTGAGGGTTTCCATGGTTAGGAATAATAAGTGCTATCAGCTTATTTTTTAAGCAGTTGCGGTAGATTTCAGATAGTGTAGCAGGGAGTTGGGTGGCCTGTCTCTTCTCTTTAGGTGCTTGGGTAGGCTTGAAGATTTTATAAGGTAATTGAATTGGAGTCAGTAATTGGCTACTTATTTGAGGAGAGCTACTTAGATATGAAGAAAAGATGAAAGGTTGGTGTTCTAAGTGAATTAGGGTCCTGATAACCTATTTGATATATTTAATAAACCGGTTCATGTAATCCATTTGCTTTCATATTTTGGATATTTCTCCTAGGACTGCATTTTCCTTAGGTTCAAGGTTTTTCTCCCAACTAGGCAATTCTTGGCTTGTGACAATGGCAAGAATGCCATCCTCCTATCTATCAAGGCTAATGTAATTTTCTGTGGAGATTAGTTTTTCATGAGGAAGCTTCTTGATTCTTATTTTGTCCCAATTCTTTATCATGCTAAGGGTATCTCTAGGTGACGATAATTAGTCTTTTTTTCTATCTTCATGGAATAGCGAGTCTAGGCTCATGTGGCTTAATATTTGTTTCAGGGAGGTAATGTTTTCTTGCATCGTCAAAATCTTGGAGTCATTCTATATTCTTCTAACAGAATGAGGAATCGGGTCCATTTTATGATCCTACGGGATAGATTTTAACAAAAGTAACCTAAAGAAAATTTTCTAGATTTATTAAGTAATTTAAAAACCTAGACCTTGACTAATGAACTTTTAAGGATACAAATTATCCTAATTTTTATACATGATTGTATTCTTGACTATGTATGGATATGTCTATATGAATGAATGATTATGTTCGTGTTGTATGTATGAAATCCTAGGGAGAGGTATCTCTAGTAGGAAACTTTGAGGCATGTTCTAGACAAATCTTGGCTTGGACTTGGTTTCGTAGGACCAGGATAACTTGCAATTTTTAGTTTATACTTAAATTTAGAAGTTATAGTCATCTTAGGACTATGGCGTGATTGCCCTTTTTATCCCCAAGATATGAATCATTATTTCTAGGACTCAAAGGCAAATTTCTTCTTCAAGATATGGATTATTGTTCCTAGGATTTAATGACAGAATTATCATTTTCTTCCTAAAAAAATAGATCATTGTTTTTAAGATTTAATGGTAGAATTTTCCTTTCATTTCTCAAAAGATAGATGGTCGCTCCTAGGACTCGATGAAGGGTCTAGAATACTTTTGAATTCATTATGTCTTTTAGAAAATGAGTTTATTTTAACAATCTAAAGGGTAAACCTTAGGTGGCTTCTTATCAGGATAGGTTTTGACCTGCTTAAGGCTTTTTGAACCTAAACAAAATGTCTTCCTAATGGTGCATAATTCCTATTGTATAGGCTTTATGGGAAAGGACACTAAGCTTAGGACATGACATGCATCTCCTAGGGAAATGTGACCCGGGGCATGTTTACTATTGGATCACATAGTCTTCATTTGACTGTGTGATAACACTTTTTTATGTCTTGATAAGCTTGACATGTTTTTGCACGATCAAAGTAGATTATTTCACGTTGTTTTAGTAAACGAACTTAGACAACTTTGTTTGGCGAAGGCTATTATTTTTTACTTATCGATGTGGGATTTTCGTGCATTATTTAAAGGCAAATGTATTTGTAATTGTATTAGAGTAAGTTTTAAGTACATTATCACAGATGAAATAGGCATTTATGATTTAATGTTTGCATTTGAGGGTTTATTGTATTAAGTAAAGTAAGGATTCTTGCCTTCTGTGCTAATTTTGAATCGCCAATGGCACCTATATGGATTCGATTTGAGTTTTTGCCTATTCACTTCCACAATAAAGTGGCGTTGTTCTCATTGGCCTCTATCATTGGCACGCCCCTTAAAATCAACTAAGCAAATTTCAATTTGTCTAAACCTAAAATTGCAAGAGTTTGTGTGGAAGTGGATTTGAGGCGCCCCCTTCTCAAAAGGATTTGGGTTGGTTGCTACTCAAGCAAATTTTGGCAATCGATTTCCTATGAGTCTACTCCATCCTACTGTAACTTCTTCTTTAAACAAGGTTACTTGGATTCCCACTGCAAAATCAAGCACCCTGAAACCTCTGCTCCTATTTTGAATGAAAAACCTACTCATGTGTTACAAAAACCAAAGTAGGCCTTTTATATATATATATATATATATATATAAACAAAACTTCTCCCATTTTGCATGAAAGGATTGAGATAGTCCCTATTACTAACCTCCAAAATAGAGCCTCTATTATCGCTCCAACCCTAGGCCTAATCACCAATTTGGTAAAAATATGTCCCTCTATTCCCTCCTTAAAGGCTACTAAAAAACAATCCACACTTGGTTTCTTGTATATTAAACAGAGGATATAGATGAAGATAATCCTGATTTTATTCTCAACACTGACATTTAGCCACCTATCTTTCAAAATCCTCCCTTTGCCAATAAGAATGGCGTAAAAGCTCCCAACTCGATTGTTTCAATTAATCCCCCCTCCCAAACTCCCCCATTTGATCAGCATCCAGATACTCCTTATCTTGAGCAGTCCATTGTTCAGCTTCCAGATCCTTCTCAACGTGAGCATACCACTTTACAACATCCAGCTCCTTTTGAGCAACCCACTGTTCACTCCCCAGTTTGTTCAAACTTAACAGTCTTAGCCTAACATTTCTACCCTCAGCTTACCCAGCAACCTGGTGCTCAGTATACCAATCAAACTGCCCACTTTAAGGTTGATTCCAGCTCCTTCCTCCTCTCTCAACCTCTTTATAACTCCAACATTATCAATTTCCTTATTTACCATTCCAAAAATTGGCAGTAACCCTGCCTCCTACCCTTCCTCACCCGAAATCTCCAATTCTGACAGTAAGAATGTGATCTATAAATTCACTATCTCCCCTAGAAGAATTTGTGTTGACCCAGTCCCTTCAAACCCTGAAGAAATTGATTGGATCTTCCCCAAAAAGAGATACCAAACCAGACGATCTAGAGTGGTCACTAGATCAATAAGAAACAACCACTTGAATAATGTTTATTTTATTCTGTATTCTTCCAGTATATTGGCTGCTGTGTGAATTACCTCCATTGTTGTAGGCAATGTTTAGTTGGTTTTGGTTTGCATTTATGCTGAGGGTTATGATCTTCAATTGGCTACTAAATTTTCTGTGCAAACCTTACTTTTATTGACTCATCCCTCTATCCTAAAGGTTTCAGAGCTTAGGTCAGCGTGGTAAAATTGCACTACTTCAGCCACTATTGTCGACCTTTCTATTCCTAAGAGGGTTACAGCTTAGGTTTTTCATCATATATGCAATGCGAAAGTGGTGCTCTTGCGTTGGAAAGAGTATACAGTAATTAAGGTAGAAATTTAAAAACTGTAAATTAAATTCAGGTATTGAAAGAGAGTAAGTGAATGCAAGTATGTAAAGACAATAAATTGACGCATGCTAGTAAATAAACGTATTAAAAGAAATGTTTATTATTATTTTTTAGGGAATTGTTTTATGTTTGAAAAACCAAAGACATTTTTTTCGGGTTTTATTTAAGTGTAAAAATAGATTTAGACTCCAATTAGGCTTGACCCTCTATAGTCCCCAACGAAGTCTCCAGCTGGCGTACCCCCGGATTTTGTTGAAAGTAGGGGAAGTAGAGATCGGAAGAAGAGGAAAATAAAGTTTGCATTCTTCCCTCTTGAAATCCTCAAAGTCTGTTCATTTTTTAAAATGGTTTTCAAGGGATGTTTTAGGCGTCAGTTTTGAAAACATTCTTTAGGCCGGGATTTTTTTTTCAAATGAGTCGCCACCTAGCTTGGGTTAAATGGTGTGCTAGGTCACCAGAATTTTAGAAATTCATTTTTCATTTTGAAATGACCCATGTTTTGACTCGTAAAGATCTTGTACCAGAGATTTCTATAAGTTCGGGTCGATTATGCTTAGGGAAGGTTTTACACACCCAAAGACACCCGTTCGAAGATGGTACTTCAGTCTAAATAAATATTCATTTTTAAACAAAATCCAAGTAACTTTCTTTGGTTTTGGTTAACAAAATGATTCCCTTTATTTAATTTTTGTCTTTTTTTATGCATTTTTATGGTATAATAAAAGTAGTAAACGTTAACTAATCAGTGACATCCTAATAATAGTATATGAAATGAAAATGTTTTTGTATTTTTTGATAACCGAACTTTATAAAGGTTGCCTACGTATCTTCGTTAACACGGAGAATCAAGTCAAAATGTAGTTCATCTATTCAAAGATGAATGAATTTTTATTTGATAGGTGACCGAACCCTTACATGAGTTGCCTACATATCTTATATCATTGAGAATCAGGTCAGCACATAGTTCATTTGTTTAAAATAAACTTAATTTTTTTAGTACAGGTGACCGAACCCGTACGTGGGTTACCTACGTACCTTGGCAAATAACCAAGGATTAGGTCATTATGTAGTTCATTTATGAAAAATAAATTGATTTTATTTGATTTTATTATTAAACAAGATATGAATCATACTATGATATGTGAATAATCCTTTTGATTGTGTTAAGAACACCACAACCAAACTCATTTGTTTAGACAAGATTAATGTTTGTTTTTGAGCTGTTAGTTGAAAAATAAAAATAAAATATATAGTATATATTGCAATCCTACTTGTAACTAAGAAAGACGGGAACGTTTATAAAGAAGGTGCACACATATCCCTGAAGGAATAGAGGTCCTCCCTTTATCCCGAATTTTTAGCCACAAGGGTCTCAACGGTGTAGTGTGTGTATCCACTAGCATAAAGATTTAGTTCCAGACTGTCATCTTGACGTTTAGCATAAAGTAAATTCAGTTATTAATAGTATATGGTTAGATTAATAGTTAATAGAGTTCAGTTTGATGTGTTCATGAGAGAATCACAGAGACTATACACAACTCATAGTGTGATAGATGTTTTGTGTATGATCCTCACATGTTCTTAACATGTTCTCGGATGTTCTTGATATTCTTAACAAGATCTTGGAAGGTTTTGACATGGTTTGATGAATATGACATAGTTTTAACGTTTTTTTACTTGATTATATGTTATATATATTATGTACATCAAATTTAAGTGTGAAAACTATATGAACATGCCATGTACAAGCCATATAAACAAATTTAATACAATATTGAAGTATTTTTAAGAAACATACCTAGTTTAGGGGAGTGGTCTTTCCCTAAACAAATATTTTTTTCTCCTTATTTGGATGTTCTTGGTTGTTCTCGATTGTTTTCCATCAACCTCTTGAGATCTTCCTCCAAGATCCTCAAGAACTCCTTCGGGATGGTATTTGAACATAATTTTGTGGTGTTTATAGAATGGAAAGCTTGGAAACTCAAATGATCTGAGAGCAATGCTCGAGCCTAGAGAGAGAAAGTAAGGGTTCCAACTCTTGGAATTGTGAAGAATGAAGGTTGTATTTATTGGCTGTGGGGTCTATACATTGGGCAATGCATAGGCCATCCCAGGATGATCCCTAGGATTTGTTTGGCTTAGGGGTCACCCCTTCATGTCTTGATGTTGAATAGTTTTGAACGAATCTCAAAGATTCTGTTAGATCTTTTAAAGATATGGTAATGATTATCAAATCATTAAATGTCTAGGTGCAATGATTGGCAATCATTGCAAATCATGAGCAATCATTAGTCATCATTACCCAATCTTGGATATTATTGGTTGCACATGGGATCATTTATGACTTAATATGACATTTCCGGTTTGGTTTAGAGGCTAAGTATTAGTTACTTTTACTATTTCAATTTAGTTGCCATTAATGCTTTGGAAGTTCTTTGAATCTAGTCTTGATGTGTCATTTGGCATTTAATGCTTGATAGGGACACTTGATGTTATGGGCATTGAATTGGTTCAATTTGGATTGAATCAGTTCTGTTTGCCTTGTAATGAGTAGTCATATTTCAAGTATTCTAGTTCTCCCTAAGATATTTTGATCAAAATATCTTAATATCTTGAATGCGGTCCATCCATGTCATTCCAACAATTAAATAATTGATGGGATGGACATTTTATGTCTTGATTAACTGTATGCTTAGGTGGCGTATCGGATCGGTTAGTTTCAATAATCATTAGTTACTCCTTAAGTAACTTAGTTACTTCCTTAGATATTTTGGTAGAGAATATATTAGTAATTTAAACTCATTAATGAGTCATTAAATAGTTGGTAGGTCCCTTGATTCAATGGGATTTGATAGCTAGTCAAGATGACTTTGGTTTAGTCGATTTCGAACTGAGTCTTAATCCTTAGTTACTTTGGTAACTTGGAGTTGTCGTTACAATTCTATGACTTGATTTAGGTAATTTGGATTTTATTTATGGATGTTAGAAATTCAAACAAGTATTTCAATAAATATTTTTGGTGTCGAATAGATGAAACTGGTGATAGTAAATGTTTTGGGATCAAAGTATGTAACAGAGGTAAATTAGTGAAATGTCCAATACTTAATGGGTAGTAACTAATTTTTATTTATATTAAAAATGATAAAAATCATCCTTTAATAAGGTCTTCTTAGTCCTTCTTTAACTTTAGAAATTTCGAGATTGACCCAAAATTTTTATTTAATCGAATTCAGTGTAATTTGACATTATTGTGTTTTTCTTGTTTTTTCGTAGTATCTAGTGTAACATTCAGTGTAATCCGAGATAAAAATTCATTCTCTTTAAACCCTTGTTTAAAGTTTATCTGAACTTATGCTTTTGATCTGACATTGACTACGCGGGACAAAATACAGTGTCTACAGTATAGCATAGAATGATCATTATTGTCAAATTTAGGATAATCCATATTAATCAGGAAATCCTTAGTATGTCTATTATCCACAAAGAACAAATTAATAAAATAATCTGTAACAAGAGTCTTAAGATCTTCCTTATTATTAAACTAGACATTGTTACTTTTCAAAGAAGAGATTTTATTTCTTCTTCTTCTTTGAAAAGCAATAATATGAAAGAATTTATTATTCTAATTACCAACTTTAACTATTGAATCCTGGATTTTTGATATTAAAGAATCTTTTCCTTCATTAAAATATTTTTAGATTATTTTTTAAGGTAATTTAAAAAAAAAAAAAAAAAAAAAAAAAAAAAAAAAAAGGTCAGATCATGGGATAAAGTTATATCCTGGGCTTTTTGAACACCTCTGATTCTAGAAAGAATGTGACGTTAGCTTTAAAAATATTACAAAAAACTTAAGTATTCCACTCTTGATGAATAAATGTTGAGTTTTTGAGTTTCAGATTAAGTGATAAATCATCATTAATCCAGTTATTAGTTATAAGGTCTTTAAAACCTTCATGTGTCATCCATATAGCCTCAAAACGAAATGGTTTAATTTGAGAGGGGCGGAGAACCCAGAACAATATAAAAGTAGGGGAAAATGATCGGAATACGTATGCAGCAAGGTTTCAACTCCCGTGTTTGGAAAGATGGCATTATATTTCTCATTGGCAAGCGTTATATCCAGTCTCTTACCAATTCTGATACCGCTACTCATTTTAGGAACGCTAGAGCCCAAATCTATGAGATCACATTCATCCAAGTTCCGGCTGAATTTAGCAATTCAGGCAATATCAATTTGGGTGCACGAACTTGTCTTCTCACTTTGGGAGGTAATTTCGTTGAAAATCTCCATCCATTGAGACAATTTTTGTGGAGACACTTCATAAATGTCTTTTCAAATGTCTTCCTTCAATTTGGGGTTAGGAATAGCATACACCACAAAGAAAAGCCATCGTATGAATAGCTTGGGGGTTGATGGAAATATTTTGAATTTGCAGTCTGTTAGGTATCTAAAGAACCCAGATGCCGCTAGCTCTGCCCTGAGGGTCAATATGAGAAGAAGCATTAAAACCAAAATTATTAAAAAAATAACCCATCGAAGATAAGTCTACTTCGGTTTCTAGGAAGACAAAAATATCAGGTCTATAGGTAAGAGTTAAATCTTTAAACATAGTTCTAAAAACTGGGTTACTAGTACCTTTATAATTCCAAAAAATAATTTTCATTGATCAAGGGTTGATAGGGTTAGGAGAAAATCCTTCCCTTGAACTACTAAGAGGATCTTGTATCTTCTCAAATTCCATTCCCACGATTTGGTCGATTCTATGAACACCTCCATAAAAAAAATGTTGGATTTTCCCCATCTCCATTAACCTAATCACCAACCTGATGTCCCTCACTACCCATAAGACCTCGAGAAGGTGAATGACATCCTTCTTCTGCTACAAGAAAGGCGAGAAGGGATTTTTGGTTAGAGTTTTTTGTGTTTCCATAAGATGGACAAGGATAAACGTCTGCGGGTATGGGAGTATCAAGGGTAATGGGTAAGGATAAGGGAAGGGGAGACAGAATATGACAAGGATACTTCTTCGAAGAAGGTTGTGGGGAAGAGAAAGAGGAGGCATAGGAAAAATAGTAGAGTTAGAAGTCAAGGATCCACTACTCAAGGCAACAGAGATGACAGGTTGAATTAAGACGGGTTACAAAGGCACAACGACCAATGGAACAGCACATTGAGTGGACAAGGCCCCATTTGCAGCTTTATTCTGCATAGGGTTGGTATAGTAGATATTCTGGGTAGCTGAAATAGTAACATGCATCACTGTCATGGCGTTTAGGGGGAGGGTTTGGATCCTTTATTTAGCATAATTTTGATATTTAGGTTTAAATGTGGATTTTGGGCCAGAGGAATTGTGGTCCTTAGGTATGTTTTGGGATTGTTTGCCCGAATTAGTATTAGAATCCATGGGTTTTTTATTACTCAAGTCCCCCCTCAAGTTTTTTTTCCTCTATTAGGTCTATTTTCAACATCACTTATAATTAAAAATGAATCTATTATAAGTCTTAGGTGGCCCATTTGCTTTGGCTTTATTCAAGTTAAATTTCTTCATTTTTTTCACTAGAAGCCAAGGGCCAAACTCGGATTCATCATTTGCTTGCATGGTACTGTTCATTCCCATCCCACTCATATTGTTAGCATTACCCTTACCAATCGTAACAGAACTGTTAGTGTTTCCACGAACCAGAGGCATATTCTCAACGGTTTCAGTGGGTGCCTAATTTCTCGACGGACTTTTAGGGGTCATCGGTGATAAATCTCTGGCCACAATCCTAAAAGGCCAATAATAAGCCCTGTGATGAACCCTACCCACAAGAATAACACATAGCATGTATACTTTCATATTCAATTTTATAGGAACTATCTTCCAACTCAAATCTCATATTTAAAGGTTTGTTTAAATCAACCTCAACACAAACTCTAAAAAAATTACCTCGAACAGAAAAGACAATATTGTCATCCATTTTAGTGTGACGACCTATTGCTTTGCAAAGAGAAAACAATATCCGTGGATCATAATATTCTACTGGTAGGTCAGAGAACCGAACCATACTGATGTTCGAGATGCGCTCGCTTCATTAGCATGAAAGTTTGGCTCTCATTTCCTCACCGTTAGGTAATGATTAAGAATTACCCAAGGGCCTTTAGTGAGGACTTTATTCGCATTAAATATTCTATCAAACTTAACTAGAAAAAAACCCCAAACTCAAATCGATTAACTCAAACTCACCTTGAGTTTTTCAGATAGTTTTCACACGAGATAAAAGGAGTTTCTATCTGATTGTCTTCCCAGTAAACGCATTATGAAAGTATCATGCCATTTTTCCCTGATTTGATTCAAAACAATAGGAGGAACTTTAAATTTAGGGATATTATGGTTTAAGGATATATAAGATGGGTCCTCAACAAAGCATAATGGCTCCATCACTAGATCCTCATCGTAATCGAAGAATGCTTATGAAAAGAACAGGACTCTACCACAAATAGTAAAGATTGCTTAAAGAGTTTTTTTTTTTTTTTTTTTTTAACGCGAAAGATGCTCTTTCTAATTCTAAGATTCGATTCTTTTGTTGGCTTCATCTCTTCCACCATTCAACATATCTTTGAACGATTTTGGTGTTGCATGCACTGATGCTACCTCGATGGTTGATTTCTCTTGTATCTAACCCTTGAATTTCGCCATCGCAAGTTTCTCCAATGAAGAATCGTCCATCTTCCCAATCGGTGGACTCTCAGGCTTATCGTTAGTTTCCGAAGAAACCTTAGGTTTATCGCAACCGACATCCTCCATCATCAAGTCTTCGGACGAAGGATTATAGAAATTTCAACCTCCATGCCAAAGAAGATCCAAGCAGAGGAGACAGAAGATCGTGTTTTACCATTTTTATGAATCGAGAAAGATAATCTTCCTCTTCCTTCGATAGCCTTGGGGAGAGAGTTTCTCTCTCTAGGTTATTCATGAGCAACCATCACAATTTGGTAGCTATTCTTATGGATACACTATCTTCTTTTGATTTTGATAAGATGTACATATATAAGAGATTTTTCTTAAAAAAATAAAAATAAAAATAAAAATGTTAGTGTGTGTTGCGTTGGAATTGCTTCTCGCTAATTGCATTTATAGTAACAATTGAATCCATTCATGAATGTAGCCAACACGTGCGTTAATACAGTGTCAGATATCCTATTTAACGATAATATGCAGCTTCATTTCCATGGAAAATTAGGGTTAACGTGAACAATTGACTGATCTCACTCTACATTTTGAGAGACTTTTACAGCTCTTTACTTTGTTCCCAACAAAAAGCAATGGCCGTCGTTCTATCACAACCCTGCTCTTTCAGATCACCGGGCTTGGCCTCCCAATCGTCGGCCTCTTCTCCGTCTCTCTCCGGCCAAAATCTCCGTCGATCTCCGCGTTTTCTCGGTGCGTATTCGCCTTCTATTGCCAATTCCCCGATCTTCAGTCGACGAATCTCGTGCCAGAGCGCCTTGTCTACCATTTCTCCAGTTTCTTCTTGTGTCAGTGAAAAAGGTCAGTCCATTTTCTTCATTTTTTTTTCTCGGTTGTTTTTGTGACCAATCAACTGGTGTTTGGATGCTTTGGTCGAATTTTACGATTATTTAGTCTGAATTGGGTTTAAAAGAGTGGTTAAGCATCGAAGTCTGGTGGAGTAAGTGGTATTTCCAAGAAGCTTTTGGTGGCTCCGCTACTCCGATGATGTCAACTTGACGATGGAAGTGGGATTCATGAATGTGACAGCTTTCTATAAAATTGGACAATTCAATTGAGCTCTTTTGCCTTCACCCCTCACTTTCAAGATATTGATCTTCCACTGGTTCTTTTTTGATTCTGCTGCTGCTTGGTCAGATAATTTTATGCATAATTACTAATAGAATCACTTATTATTATGCAAAAATCCTCCAATGTTGGGATCAGAAGAGACAAATTTTCTTTATACATGCTGGATTATTTCATTGGGGCTAGTGTTCTTGAAGCTTCATTAAGTCTAAGGCTCTAAGCTAATACAAGGCTTTAACAAGTGTTTATTTAACTGGAAAAAAAAAACAAAAAACTAACTTATGATATTTTCATGTTCTCCAAATTTTTGGCATGAATAACTTTCAATATTTTTTCCTGTTCTTTAACACACAGCATTGGATTTGAAATTTGACAGTAATTATCCTGTTGCCATGTTAAAGCTTGTTTGACTCATAAGATGATCATCCCTTTAAAGTGAATCTAGTTCAAGGCATTTGTTCATGGCCACCTTTCTGCCCATACTACGAGATAGCCATCACTCTCTACTATAAATGAATTGCGCCATAGCTTCATATTGCATGGCTTTGAAAGCAGAAGCTGTGGTTTAATATTCTAGTATCTTAGGCTGGCATCATTGTAACAATCTTTTAAAATATATTGTTTCCCCATCTATAATTGAATGTTTAAGTGTGATTGTCGATATCTAAAATATAAATTGTGACATGTCCAGGGCCATGAATTTTCTTTCGTGGTTTATGATCTGAATTCAGGTCATGTTTTGAAAGTCAAAGATGTACTTAGATAATGGAGGCTTTTATGGTGATATACTCCACTTACTAACTGGTCATAAGACATGGTTGAAATATATCTTTATATTTTGATGAGGGGTTCATACAATGAAATATGACCCAGAAGATCTTGTTTCGAATTAGTGAATATTACTTACTGTACATTGCAAACTTGTTTTGGATCTTGCTGAAAATTGAGATATATACTTGGGCATTTGCTAAGACATGACTGTGAAGCTGTCAAATGAAGCTAAAGAGACAAGGTTTTTGCTAACCTATTAAATTACTGTTTGGTATACAGAGAAATCAGGGCTAAAGGATTTTCTGCACATTAATGATTTTGACAAAGACACCATTTTGGAGATCTTAGACCGAGCAAAAGAGGTCAAGGCACTGCTAAAATCAGGAGAAAATACCTATCTCCCATTTAAAGGGAAAACGATGGCCATGATTTTTGCCAAGCCATCAATGAGGACGCGGGTTTCATTTGAGACTGGGTTTTTCCTTCTTGGTGGCCATGCTTTATACTTGGGACCAGATGATATACAGATGGGCAAGCGAGAGGAAACCCGTGATGTTGCTCGCGTCCTCTCTCGCTATAATGATATCATTATGGCCAGAGTTTTTGCTCATCAGGTATGCTGGTGAGTTTTCTTTTTGTAATAGGTCTTGCAAATTTCATGTGCGAAGGCCGGATTTTTCTTAAGAGCACACAAAAAGAAAAATGATAGGTAGAATATAATTGCTAGAGACATTAATGATAATCTGTTAGTCACTGTGAGTATATTGACAAAAATAAGCGATTAACATTATTGTTTACAAATAACATGATTTTTTGTCTCATAATTAGCGCAGTAAATATTTGACTCCAAATATTACCCATTAACTTCCGTTACAATTAAGAGATGATTCAAATATATCCATTAACTTGCATTAAAATTAAGAGAAGAAAAAAAGAGGACAACATTGAACTATGGGCTTGTTTGGTAACACAATTCAACACTTATAATTGAATGCAGTAAGTACTTATTCAATTGAGTGTGTTTGATAAAAAATAAACTAATATGTTAATTGAGTGTGTTTGATAAAAAAAAATAAACTAATCATTTTAACATAGTAATTATCACTTAAAAATGGACCAAAAAATTAAGTGATGAGAACGTGACTTATCTCTTATCATTTAAAATTAAATTATGCAATTTTCATTAATATAAGTATCATTAAACTATAACTAATGAAAAAATATAAAGAAAATTATAAAATAAAATTCAAGAGAGGGAGTAATAATGAGAGAAAAAAAATAGAGAGAAAATTGAAGAGAGTTTTCGAGAGATTTAAGTTGTAAGGAAACTTTTCAAATTAAAAAAGTCGTAAAGAACAAACTTTTTCAAATAAAAATATGTGAAAAAAAAAATTACTTAATCAATTCAACGCTTGATAAATTTCACACTTATATTTTGGAACTTAAAATTCTGTACCTATCAGCTTTCAGCACTTAATTTTCTGTTTTGTCAAACATGCCCTAAGTTTAGTAGAAAAAGTACGTTAGAGTAATTAATACAAATAAAATAATTTGTTCAACAAATATAAGTTATACATAAAATGATATGCTTAAAAAGTCATTGAATTGTTAGACTGGTAATGTAATTTATTGAAATTGAGAGGGGTCAACTACCTAATTTTTGAGGGTCATTGTGTAATTTTTCTAGCTTGAGGGTAATTTCCGTCTCTGGCCATACCGACACACATTTATTTGGATTTCGTATTGATTTTCTGATCCCCAAAACCATATCTTTGGCCATGTTGTTCCCGTAGTTTTTTGTCAAGTATAAGTTGTTTATAAACACTTAAATTATGGTGCTTAATACAAATAAATACGTAGTTTAATGGATAAAAGTTACATTTTTAAAATGATATGCGTAAAATGTCTTTGAATTGTCACTTAGAGAAAAAAAAGAAGTCATTGAATTGTTGAAGGTGTAATTTATTTAAATTGAGAGGGGTCAACCACCTAATTTTTAAGGGTCCTCATATAATTTTTCAATTTCAACGGTAACTCTGTCCCTGGCTATACTGAGACACATCTACTTGTTTCTTTGTCAAGTGTGAGTTGTTTATAATTCCAAGCTTCACTTTTCATAGGTTTCTGAAGTCTAGCTATGCGGCTGACTTGTTTTTATTACAGGACATTCTTGATCTTGCTATATACGCATCTGTTCCCGTGATTAATGGCTTGACGGACTACAACCATCCTTGTCAAATAATGGCTGATGCACTTACGATAATTGAACACATTGGTCAGTTGGAAGGAACCAAGGTATTCCTGCTTTTGGCCATCTTGTAAAAGCTGTTTGGTTTAGTCCTGATTTTTTTTAATGAAAAATATAATATTTATTAGTGATTTTTGAAAAATAAAAAATGTTAAAGCGATATGATTGATTGAAATATGACGTTGAAAAATAATAATGATATGTTTGTTGGTGAGAATCTTTAGGGAAATAAGAAGTAAAGTTATAGAGAAAAAAGTTAAAATTAGATTTATAAAATATTTAAAGTAGATGATGTGATAGATTGAGTAGTGAGTAATGTGAAAATTGTTTAGTGGAATTGTGTTAGAAGGGCAATTTTTTTTTCCCGAAAACAGAAAATTGTTTTTGACAATGAAATAAAACAAACAGGCCCTAATTCTTCCATTTTTATGCATGAAAAAAAATCAGGTAGTCTATGTTGGAGATGGAAACAACATCGTACACTCATGGCTGCTATTGGCATCAGTTGTTCCTTTCCATTTCATATGTGCTTGCCCTAAAGGTTTTGAACCTGACGAGAAGACAGTTGAGAAAGCACGTCTGGCTGGAGTCGGCAAAATTGAGATTACTAATGATCCAAAGGAAGCAGTGAAAGGAGCTGATGTTGTTTATTCTGATGTTTGGGCCAGCATGGGGCAGAAGGAAGAAGCTGCATATCGCCGTCAAGTCTTTCAAGGATTCCAGGTATTTATTGTGTCATATTTCATATATAGGATACCATTACTATAGGTTGTGGCAATATATAGAACGATGTTTTATTTGGTGAGGGCGTAAGGCAAGACATAAGCCACATGATTTTTTTTTTAAAATATTTTAGTTTTTTAAATATAATTAAAAATAATAAATATATAATTTAAAGACATTAACATTGTTAACCAGTTCAGTGCGTATTACTCCAATATTAGCTAATGATATTGAATGATATATGAGTTTGAAGCTTAAAAGTATGTCGAATCCTAAAACTATGCAAAACCTTTTGACAACAAACTCGATAATATTCTTTTAAAGTGTTAGCTGCATTGGCAAAAGTGCAAAAATGGGCCATTTAAGCCTCAAAATACTCCGTAGCAAAAAAATAACAATGCCCAAGTGCTACTGCCTTTCTCATGAGGTGTGAGGTGCTTTTTGGATTGTCTCGCCTTGAGTGAGTAGAGGCATTGCCTTTTGAAACACTCGCAACAACAATAATGCCAGTCTCACAGGTAGACAAAAACATTGGGCACAAATTGGCAAATCACTAATTTGATTGGTCTGGCGGTGAACTTTGCATGTAATTGTAGATTCCAGTCCACTTATTCTCTTCGTTGCTGAAATATTATGTCATTTTGATTTTGCAAAAATTTTCATGTAGTGGGTGAATATGTTTTTACTTTACTATATTTATACTGGCATGTATTGGAAAATGCACGGAAATGTTGAAACTTTTAGAAATTGGGATAAGTGGTTGAAGAAGAGGGTTTAATTTGGGAAAAATGATAAAAGTATCACTGTTAGTGTTAACTACGAAAATTGCATTGCTTATAACAACAACAATAACAACAACAATAATAATAAGCTAAGAAAAATGGACAATTACATTGGGACTCCTAAAAAAAGAAAGTAGGACTATTATTTTGGAACTCGAGTATTATCTAACCAATAAAATCACTTGAATGCCAATATGTGCACAATTTTTTTTTTTAAGATTTTTTCTAGTCTAGCATTACTCATGCTACAATTGTGGTATCAGAAACATTACAGGCAATGTTCTTACTTAAGGTTTAAATTTTAAGTGCTGAAGTTATAATTGGTGAATTTATTAAGTACTGAATATATTAAGTATTCAATTTTTAATACTTTTAAGTTAAATTTTTTTTTTTATCTTTGTACAATTTTTTATTTCTAAAATAGTTTTTACAATTTTATTTTTCTAAAATATCATCTCTCTACAATTTTTTCTCAATTTACTATTTTCTCTATTTATAATTTTTTGCATGTGCTTTTTTTTTTTTTTTTTTTTTTTTTTTTTTCAGATTTTACAATGTTGGTGCAAACTGCTAGTTGTAATAATTAGATATTTTATGGTATGAAGTGATAAGTGCTAAAAAAATTAAGTGAATCAAACATCACTTAAAATTTTGAACAAATTTTAAGTGATTCTTATATTTTAATTGATTCTTTAATTTTGTTATCAATCACACTTAATCTGATAAGTACATAATGAATTCAATTTTAAGTGTTCAATTGTGTTACCATACAAGGCCTTAGTCTTGTCACTAGTAATTTCTCCTACAATACATCTTCTTAGCAGTAACGAGTACCATAGTAATTGATATCCGGTCTGGTTGAGCAATCAATTTGATCGCTGCTTTAAACGGTGGGTTAATTAATAAACAAGTGGCCGAGTTTTGTAATTGTTTCTGTTTCCGCTTCACAGAAAAACAAAAGCAAACAAAATGTGTTTCGCTCTAGTCCCAAGGAAACGCAAAATCAGTTTTTTGGGATTTGTTATTTCTTGTTTGATTTTTATCCATAGTTGTTGTTCCTAATATTTTGTGACAAAAACTAAAAAACTGAAACAGAATGTGTAAAAAAAAAAATCACCAGCAATGTCCCGCAACTGTAGTTGAGGAGCACACTGAGTTTTCAAGTGGTACCGGGTTCAATTCTGTAAAAATTCACGAATCTCTCTCTCTTTTTTAGAGTTAATATTGTACTAGGTTAGATTACACATGGGTATAACTTGGTGCGTTGTTATAACTTTAGAGTGCGTTTGGTAAAGAATTTGAAAAATTCATGGAATTTAAAAATTATAGAATTTTGACTTTTAAAATTCCATCATTTCGGAAGGGTTTGCAACGAATTTTATGAAGTTTTTTAAGTAGCCAATCAGGGAATTTTAACTTATGAATTTCACGAATCTGATATATAAAATCATTCACCCAAACACATCCTTACAGTTTATGATCAATTTGAAGACAAGGTTGAATATTTTGCATGTTTTTTTCTGATGCTTGCTGTAGGTGGACGAAGAGCTTATGAAATTGGCAGGACCAAAAGCCTATTTTATGCATTGTCTACCGGCAGAAAGAGGTGTTGAGGTTACTGATGGGGTTATCGAAGCTCCGAATTCTATTGTTTACCCCCAAGCTGAAAACCGGATGCACGCTCAGAATGCAATCATGCTTCATGCACTTGGCTTGTAGAGAAATTCCGCTCTCTTTTATTCAATAAGGTAGCCTTTGCTAGCGCAGTAGTCAAGACTCCAACACTTTCCATGCGTAGATTTTTACATGAAAACCAGAGTTCATTTCTGAGGCTCCAACACTACCTAGGTGGCTTCATTTCAGACCTCTCTCTCTTTGGCTTACATTTATTTCTCCCTTTTTTTTTTTTTTTTTTTTTTTTTTTTTATTGTGTGTGTTGATTGCGGGATGGGTGGGGGGTTTGTTTCCTTCTCAAGGCAGTTGTGGAACTTCCCCCTTCTCTGTTTCTCTCTTAGTTTTGGCTGTATATCATGATGTTCGGCTTCCGTCTGCCTTATTTATTTGCTTCTCCTGTCATGTTTTATTTGTTTGGGTAAAAATTCAAGGAGATATCTAGATAGATTATAGGGTGACCTTTCAGCTTTGTCCTTATTTTTATTTTCTCGTCCGTTTCTCAACCATGCATGTTTTTTACACTGTTTTTTAATTGTTATTTTATTTTTTATATATGGTTAACTTGTTTGGAAAATGGCAGGGTGCATTGCACATTACCAGAATGGGTTCAATGGGTAAATTCAAAATATAACAAATTATTGTTTCTTTTTCTTTCATTTTTCCCATTTTTTTTCAACTTCTTTCTTTTTATTTTCCTTTTCTCCTCTCTCCATTCTTTGACCCATTTCAAGTGACCACCCCCCTTATCTCCAATGACCCCCATTTCCAACCGACCATTGCCCCATCGCAGATCAATGGAGCCATCACATCTCCGAGCGGCTTAAATGGCAACATAAATCACCACACCGACCACCAAACCTCCAGCTAAACTCTCTTGATCTATATCATCCTATCCGATTCCATCTTATATGTTCCAACATGAAGAACGCCGAGGGCTCAACACTCCACAGACGACGCGCTTGTTGTCACTCCACATATTGCCAACTACAACATTGAGCGAGTCTTGGTTGATAGTGGTAGTATGGTGAAAATTATCTACCTCTTGGCGTTCAATAAGACGAGAATTAACCTTAACAAGCTGAAGCCCATGATGACACCCCTTGTGGGTTTTATTGGCAAAACTGTGAAATTGTTGGGTCAGATTACACTGCAAGTCACCGAGGGAACCAAGCCCAGGCATGCTACTTGAATGCGAGGTTCATGGTGGTAGATTGTCCTTCCTTTCGCTTACAACGCCATTATAGGCCGACCACGCTTGAACGCGTTAAAGGTGATCATGTCCACTTACCATTTGGCGATGAAATCTTGCCAACTGAGAATAGAGTCGAAGAGTATGGCCAGGGAATGCTTCATAATTGAAATGGAGATACCTAAATAGAAACTATGCTTCCCAAAGACATGGTTAAATCCCCGAAGATGGGTGATTGATCCAAGGGTCGAGAAACTAAAACAAATTCGGCCTCGACCTGATGAAGAAGTAGTAGAGGTAAAGATCCACCTGACAATTGAAGATCAAATGGTGCAAATCAGCTTGGCTGCCCGAGGGATTGAAAGGAATATCGTCGATTTACTCCAAGAGAATAGTGATGTGTTTTCTTGGTCACATGCAGACTAGCCCGAGATTGATCCAAACATATATACATCGATTATCGATCCAAACCATCCCCCCATTCATTAAAAGTAAAGGAAGTTCAGACCAGATAGAGAGAATCATCGAGGAGGAGACAAAGAAGCTACTCGACGTTGAGACCATCGAGAAAATTAACTTCCCACTTTGATTAGTCCACATGGTTTTGGTGAAGAAGAAAACGAGCAAGTGGCATACATGCATAGATTTTATTGACCTCAACCACGCATTGCCCAAAGGATTGTTTTTCTCTCTCCAAGATAGTGTTGATTGTGGACACGACTGCAAAGTTTGAGTTGTTAAAGCTTCCTAAATGCATTCTCAGGGTACAACTAAGGATGGGTAGTTGGCGGATTGGGGCGGGTTGGGCCAAAACCGCGAACCAAATCAATACTTAGCGGGTTAGGTTAGTTTGAACCATGGACTACCCAATAATGTGCGGGTTGGTTAGTTTAAACCGTGAGTTACCCAATAGTGTACGGGTTGAGCTTATTTTCGGGTTGGGCTAATTAGAACCGTGGATTGCTATTAAAATATAATAAATGTTGCTAAAAAGAAAAACCATTACAGTACAAAAATTTGTAGAAAAATTGCAACAAAATTATAGTAACACCAAAATAAGAAAAAAAAAAAAAAAAAAAAAACTATAATGTAATTTATAAACCATCAGAAAAATAGAAAAAAAAAATTAAAAAATGTAAGTAATAAAGTCTAAAACGATGTCGTTTTGTGTATACTCGGGCGGGCGGATTGAACCCGTAAGAATATGGGCCAAATCGTAACCCGCCCATACATGTGCGGGTTATAAGATTTAACACATCCGCAATGCGTGGGTTAGTATTGGACGATTTTTTTGCGGTGCGGGTGAGTTTGGCGGGTTGACCTAATCTGTTGCACACCCCTAGGTACAACCAGATCAGCACACACCCTCTCGACCAAGAGAAGACAACCTTTATAACTAATAAAGGTATGTACTATTACCAAGTCATGCCCTTCGGGTTAAAGAATATTTAGGTCAACGTATCAGTGGTTAGTGAGCAAGATGTTTACCTGCTTATTGGGGAAAATCATTGAGGTCTACATCGATGATATGCTAGTAAAGAGCAAGGAAGCAACCGACCACCTCGCAGATCTACAAGAATGCTTCGATATTTTGAGAGAGCACAAGATGAAGCTTAACTTGAGCAAATCCATCTTCTGCGTTGGAACTAAGAAATTCCTCGGGTACATGGTGACAATGAGGGGCATCAATACTACCCTCGAATAGATTAAAGCCATCCAAGAGATGAAGTCGCAGATGACAATTGGGGAAAGTGTTTGACTAGGAGAATCACGATGCTCAATTGATTTATTTCGAGGAAATCAGACAAGTGCCTCCCATTTTTCAAGACATTCTGTGGGAACAAGGCCTAGAGTTGATAAACAAATATGATAATGCTTTCTATTCTTTGAAAAGGTACATCTCCTCCTTATCAATTCTGGCCACGCCTAGTCTTGTGCAAGAGATAATCGTGCTTCTACAACAACGATGAGCTCAGCCCTAGTATAAGACAAAGTAAGGACTGAGAGTCTGGTATACTATGTTAACCACACATCGACATAGGACAAGACCATTTATCCTAAATTAGAGTTGATCGCCTACGTACTGATCATCTTTATAAGAAAGCTTAAGTACTATTTACAAGTCCACCCATTCGTTCTCACAAACCAACATTGCAAATGATTCTACACCGACCGAAGATGTTACGATGATTACTGAAGTGGTCGATTAAACATGGGGAGTTCTACATCAAGTACAAATTGAGGGGAAAAAAAAGGCTCAATAATAGGAGCTATGACATAGGAAGATAATCGATCATGCACAGGCGCTTGGATAATATTTGTGGATGGGTCCTCGTATTAGAGCAACTTAGGGGTCGGTGTAGTCATTCAAATGCTCGAAGGTAACACCTTGGAGTATGCCCTTCGACTTGAATTCAAAGCAACAAACAGCAAAGCCAAGTATGAAGCTCTGATACCATCGTTGAGAAGACTAGGGGAGCTTAGAGCAATAGAGGTGGATGTTTACTGTGACTCCCTGCTAGTGGCTAATCAAGTGAACAAAGAATATGTAGCCAAGGAGACGAAGATGATAGCCTACTTGGGCAAGGAAAAACAACTGGATCAAAGGTTCACTAAGTTTCACATCAAGTGGATCCTAAGGGAAGAGAACAAACATGTCAACTCTTTGGTGAGTTTGGCCTCTTCCTACGACTCAAATGTTCTAAGAATGTTCATGGTCGAGACCTTGGCCAAGTCTTTGTTTCGGGGAAAATGAAAAGGTTATCTTAGTCATCCACCAGACAAGTTGGATAGGTCTGATACTCAATTACTTGAAGGATTTGTTGGCCTACAAATCTACCCAAGAGAGAGTGAAATGGATAGTTACAAAAATTTAAACAAATAATTACCAAACAAACAAACACCAAATTTTCCTACCAATTATTATCTTCAGTTATAGTAGAAACTTGTTTATCTAAATGCACAGCTAACTAAATTGGGATAGAGAAATTGAAAATGCAGATTTATTCGAGTTCGGCAAGTTACTCTTACCTATGTCCAGTCCCTTAAGTTCCTGCAAGGATTTCACAATCCACTAACCTTGATTCATTTTCTAGGTACGAATCAGACCCTTACAATCATTTTTACAGGTTAAGGACTAACATAATTCTTTTCCCAGGTTCATTATCAAACCTTTGCAATTTTCCTTTTACTAGGCTCAAGAAGAATCTAATTCTTTTGCAGGCTAAGAATTAAACCTAATTCTTTTGCAGGCTAAGAATCAAATCTATCTAGTTTTTTTCCGAGCTAAAGATTAAGAATCAAACCTAAACCCTGATAGACATCGACCCAGTATGTCTAATCCTCTCACACTCACAAATACAAAAAATATCAAGTTTCTTCACACATGAGCTTCTACCGCCTCAATACAATATATACTTGATTAATGTCCCAATAAACTATGTGAGAATATGCATATGTTTTTACTCAATTATAGCACAAAGATAAAATAAATCAAATTTCACAAGTAAAAATCGTTTCACAAGATTTTCAAGGTATTCTAAATAGAAAACAAATTTTCAAACAAAAATACTACAAGCTCAATTAAAGAATATAACTCAATTAAAACACAGTTAATTTTAAGTAAGTAAACAAGAACAATCTCACTGGGATTTCTTTTAGAAGATCATACGAAAGACTCAAATCCTATATAGCAAGAACAACGATTTCTTCAAAACAAAATTTTTTCTCTTAAAAATATTCTCAGTAAAATTACTCTCTTTATGAATATGGATGATTTAAACTCTTGCTCTAGATTGTTATTAAGTTAAAAAACGCAGGTCTATATTTATAAACTTCAAACTGTGCATATAACGACTATTTTTCAAAACATATGACTATTAATGTCTCATATAGACCCCATATAAGATACTCCTTCAAATCAGATATATTTGATTTAAAAATACTATTTGAAAAGTTCAATTTAGTACCCGAAACTTCTTTAATTTAAAACCCTTAATATAGAAAGTAGTTTTACCAGTTAAACTCATAGAATCAATTAATATAAGAACTAATTAATATGATCTTCAAAATACATGATATGTCAAACCCCACCAAGGACACTCGTCATGCGGGGCCGGCGTGTCGACAACACAACAACACACTGAACGCCAAACCAACTAGGAAACGACAAAGGACATATACCAAATGAATATATACAACCACAAATGTCACCAGATACAACATTTCTAGTTAGGGACACACCCGTCCCTGGAAATAATATTAACACAAAAATATAAACAACCAAGAACCTTTCACAGGTTCGCCTTAGACAGCTTCTCCCAAAGTTACTCCCATGCTATACCAACACCGGACTCTACCTAATGCCAGTAGAGGACTGACTCCTATGCTGTTGTACCTGCGAGTGTACTGCCTTCTTAGTAAAAATATTTTATAGTAATAGTTTAATCTACAACATCTAAATGGATCAAGCGTAAATATATAAACAGTGAAAATAAATCAATATATATAAGTTCCACTCAAACCCATTTAGTATATAATACTAATCACCATATATAAGTAAATCACCAAATATAAGTAAAATACCGCATCTCAAAACACCACACCACCACACCACTCACTATTTAGCCATAGTGATCGTTTTAACCTCACGATTGGGAGTTGCAACGATACAGTAACCATCTGTAAGATATGCCTTCCTAACGGACCTAACTGCGCAGATCACCGCCTACTGGACATCTCCGGAGGCCATAATATCAATCACCATAATAAATATCCATATGTCGGACCACCCTCCGGACAGACCATAATATGAATCACCACCTGCCGGACTATACCTCCAGACATGTCATAAACCATAGCATGGTCCAAATCAAATCACAATCAATATCCATCTGTCGGACCACCCTCCAGACATACCATAATATAAATCACCACCTCGTCAATATCGTCAAAATCACCAACGTCCACCTCTTTTTCGCAAAACCAACTTTTAAATCCGAAAATCATATTTTTCACTTTTGATTGAAAACCGTGTAATTTTAATAGAACCATTTTTCCCTTTTATATTTTTATGAAAACCAAATATTTTCTATCCTCTTTTAAAACCACCAAATTCAACAAAACTCATTTTTCAACTTTCCTTTTAAACTACCATATTTTAACGAAAATCCATTTCCGCTAACTCACCCAAAATCCAATGAAAATTATTTTAAATCCTTCTTTTCAGAAACTAACACAATTCCCTAAAAATTCGTTTTACCAACTCACTCCAAAAACCTGCTTGATCCATATTATTTTGAGATCACCTAATTTAAATACAATCATTTTATATCATATATATATATATATATATATATATATATATATAGAGAGAGAGAGAGAGAGAGAATAATTTGGCAAGAAGACAGTACACTCACCTGATATTCCACTTTTCAAAAGCTCCACCGACTAACCACTACTGAACTTCCGATAATTGTGAACCTATTTGTGACAGAATCTAAATTAACATTTTATGTAGAAATAACCTAACCATGCCATGAAATCCTAATTTTCGAAATTTTCCTATTTTCCGCATTTTCTTTTGGAATATTATCATTTAGTTAACATCGTTCCATTACGGTTTACTATATATAAACTTTGTTCCTATAAACGATCTCATTATTTGTTTTTCATCATTTCAACAACTTCGACACTAGCAATTAAATTAACAAATCATGAAATTTTAATGAGAAACGTTACCCGCTCCCAATCGGTTGTCGACCTTATCACGAATTCCTTGATTTTTGTTTACTGCTACCCACTGGCTAAGTGGACGATCCACCGCCTAGGCGAACGAGCTCCTTTACAGTTCTGAGTTACACACTGATGGCCCACCGCCTAAGCGAGAAACTTCCGCCTAGGCGAACTTTCTCTCATTCCTGCACACAAATCTACCACCGCCTAGGCGGACGCTCCTCCTCCCTTCTGCTTTGTTTTGTTAATTCCAGCTGACCACTCTCTCTCTCCTCACTAACTCCAACAGTCACCACCACTAAAGGTCCACACAGACACACAACACACGTAAACCTCACAACCACACATCCATACTCACAAACATCACCACCCCCCGCCCATAAACCGCAACACACACCCATACAACAAACACACACACATATGTACTGCTCTCTCTCTCTCTAACCTACCTTCACCGTCGGCCAAACTCCGGCGATGCCCTCACAACCAAATGAACGCATAAAACACACACCCACACACACCTCTTTTTCTGACCATCACCGGAGCAGCCACCACTACCGGAGAACGGACAACACACACATACCCACTTCTCTCTCTATCTCTCTCTCTAATTCTCACTTACTAACAGCCCAAAAATTTGAACAAAACAACATCCACACACACATACATGGAAACACACACACACACACCCCATCACAGCATCACCAACAGAAATGGAAAACGGAGAACACAAACAAAGCAAGCGCACACACACACACACACACATACACACACATACACGCAACACATACACACAACGAAACCCACAACTCACTGCCGGCGAACCCCACACGATCGGCAACATGACCCACCGGCGGATCTCTTTCTCTCTATCACTTTCTCTCTCTCTTCTCGATTTCTCTCGATCCTTCTCCCTTCTCTCTTATAAATGTATGTATGTATGTATGTATGTATGTATATATAGACAAATGAGAGCTGGCCAAGTGGCCCTCATTTCCACCACTCCTATCTATCTATCTATGTATATAATATATAAAGAATTTACACAATTCTCCCCTTTTTTTTATTTAAAATTTTAATTAGACCCATTCTCATTTTAATGTTGTGAAAAAAAATTACAATTTGATTCCCAAAATTTAAATTCACATAATTTATTTATACCATCTGCCCCAATATTTTCAAAACATTATACAACGCGATTTAAATTATACACATATCAAATATCGGGGTCTTACATGATAGATATATAGAATATACTCAAATCTACTTAAATTTAGATTTTATAACGTTCAAAACCATAGGATTTGGATTGAAGAACTCGAAAAACGAATCAGTCAACAATCTAATTCCTAACCCATCGGTCGACTAGTTTCCAGTTGCCTTGCAACGTTCCATTTTTTTTATCGTTTTACACCCTGGACTAGTCAACTGAACATATTGGTAGTCGACAGTTTAGGCCAGAAGCACAATCCTCAAGCCTACTACTGATCACACCGTTCAACCGATATTCCAGTCAGTCCATCGTCTAGACCAGAAGCTTCTCCTTCAATATACTGCTTTCATAGGTCAACCACCCACTTAGTCAGTTAACTGTCTGGCCCTGAATTTTTTCTCTTTTTCATATTTTAATATATTTTCCTGATCAATACTTTAGGAAAAATATTTAGACTCTTAAATTTATCACTTCTTACTATAATACGCATAAAATAATCAATTTTAAGTATCGTGCGTGATCCTAGTCGAGTTACATTAAGAGCATAAAGGTATTGAGTCGTTTTACCTTGAAATACAAAAAATATTTCTTGATCCAAAAAATCTTCAACACTTTCACTTGCAACCATCTTGAGACTTTTGTAAAATATCATCTTTGTAAATCGTCATCGAACATTATCTTTGAAATTCAACTTTTTTTTTTTTCTCATTTGCTCAAATGAAACTCAAATCAGAAATCACTCAATAAACACATTACTTCCATAAAATATCAACATTAAATTGTCCATCAAAATATCTAGGGTCAATAGGATGGAGTCTTAGCCGAGCAAAGGAACAAGGTGAATAAGGCACGCTATAGAGCTTCTCAGTTCATGCAGTTATGAGAAATCCTTTACAAGAGCCTTTTTGCGGGGCCGCTACTAAGGTGCCTCCGACACGAGGAAAACAACCATATCCTTCGTCAAATACACAAGGGTATTTGCGGGAATCACTAAGGGGCGTGATCCTTGGCTAAAAAAGTATTTTATTGAGGGTACTTCTGGCCGACAATGGAAGTGGACTCAAGGGACCTGGTGAAGAAATTTGTTAAATGCCTACAGTATGGCCCCATAATCAACCTACTAGCCACCGACACTGTCCCCATGAGCGGGCCTTGGCCGTTTGCGCAATGGAGAGTTGACATATTAGGTCATTTCCCAATAGAGGTAGCATAAACGAAGTTCCAGATCGTAGAAAACCACTATTTTACTAAGTGGGTGGAAGCTGAAGCAGCGGCTAAGAAAACTAATGCTAAAATAAAAGACTTCGTAGGGGAAGTACATCATCTGTTGCTTTAGTGTCCCAAACACAATCATTAACGACCATGGAGCCCAGTTCAATTGCAACTTATTCGGAACACTTTGCCAGGATCTGAAATTCATCACTACATGTCCAGACTGCCCTCAAGCTAATGAATAAGTTGAAGTTACCAACAAAACTATTCTACACAACCTAAAGACTCGATTGGATAATTACAAGTCTAATGGCTTGAAGACTTGTCGGAGGTTCTTTGGTCCTACAGCATGACTTTGAGGGTTTTGACGGGTGAAACCTATTTCTCAATAACTTTTTGGGCCCAAACAGTAATTGTAACGGCCCGGTTTCCAGGGCCGTTATACGGTTTCTCCCCTTGGAGAATTATCACCAAAACTGATCGACCAAAATTTCATTCTATAAAATCTAGTAAATTTTATAATGCGATGGTGCCCAGTAATTAATAATTCGTCTTATAAAAATCTTTTAATTTATAATGCGACGATGGAACTTATAATTATTGAATTCACCGATTTTACAAACAACGTCAATAATTTTAGTTATCGATTTTACAATGGTAATTAATATAATAATTACAATTTAAATCCAACCGAATAACCAATAATTTATTCCAAATTAATCCGATAATTTTTACGATGCTACGACGATAATTATAACTATCGAATTCACCGATTACACTAATAAATAATAAATATAATTATTATTTATATTCAGTATAAATTCCAGATATTCCAATTATATATATATTCAGAATACACAATAGTCTCAAGTATTAATGGCAGTCTCAAATTTACAAATATAATGATGATGATATATAATCTACTATTAGTAATAACCATTAGTTCATATTATATATGTATACTTATTTATATTCAGTATAAATTCCAGATATTCCAGATATTCCAATTATATATATATTCAGAATACACAATAGTCTCAAGTATTAATGGTAGTCTCAAATTTACAAATATAATGATGATGATATATAATCTACTATTAGTAATAACCATTAGTTTATATTATATATGTATACTAATATGTATATTTAATGGTGATATACTATTAAAGATCAAAATATAATTTGAGTATAATATCTTTAATATCTATAAAAAAATTTGATATTCAAATATTAGAAATTCAAATATGATTTTTATTATCGAATTCATCGATTTAGTTTTACAACACTAAATAGTAAATACATTTTTTTTACAAATAGAAATTCAACTAAAATTTGTATCGTCGTTTTGCTCCCACCGAGCCTATAATCAAAACTGTGGGATTGTGAGTCAACGCTCAGTAGAACTCCAACTCATCTAATACGTGCATTTCATTATCACAACAAATAAAGCACATTGGTATGATTTTCACATAATCATTATTATTTCATACGAACTAACAACGATAAATTCACTGATAATAATAACGTAAATCACTCAATAAACAGATTAAATACAAATATTAGAAGAGTTAGAAATTCTACCTAAAATCCGAAGTTGGAATTCGAATCGAAATCGATATTTTATTTAATTAATATTCTCACTCAAAACCCTTTTGATTTTTCGCACTGTATTTTTTCCATTTTTACACTGTCATGTGCCTTCTCCTCTAATTTTCTCCGTGCCAGTCTCCCAACACACATAACAAAAGAATATGTAAGAACAAAGTGGGACCCACGTGTCATTTCTCCCTTCCATCTCATCTCTCTCCTTTTCCCATATTCCACCACGTCTCCCCCTAGTTTGTCCATATATATATATATATTCCAAGAAGTATAAAACACAATATGTGCTAACACAAATCCCTAGATGTCAATCTAACTAAGATTTTAACACTTTGTACCCTTAAAGTTTCATAATATACCAAAATCACCCCCAAAAATTATATTATATTTTAAAATTAAGTTCAAAAATATAAATTGTTGCCAAAGTCATCCCCTAAAAATTATAACTTATTTAAATAGAATAATATTTTAAAATATAATTTCCGGGGTATTACAGTAATTCCAACTGAAGTTAGGATGTCGATACCATGGTTCAATTGTAGCAAACCCAATAGAACAATGACGAGCTCATAGTAAGCTTGGATTTGCTGGGAAAAAAAATTATAGAGCTTAGGTTCGACAAGCGGCCTACAAGCAAGAAATGGATTGGTATTACAACAAAAGGGTGATGTTCCGATCATTTGACGAAAGAGACCTAGTCCTTCAAAAGGTCACCACTATGACGAAAGATCGGACAAAAGGTAAGGTCAGACCTAACTGGGAAGGACCTTAGATGGTCATTAGAGTCATCCAACCAAGGACCTACGTGTTGGCAAATATGGAGGATCAGCCACTACGAAATCCTTGGAATGCAAAGCATTTAATGAAATATTACTAGTAAGGATTTTATTTTTCTAAGTGTTGTATTTGATTAATGCAGCGAATAAAATTTATTTTTCTATGAGTCCTTACTACTCAAATAAAGTTTGAAATCTAAAAACTCTACAAGAAAGGATTGGGCATAGCCTATCCGAACCTGTGAAATTTTATCTGAGCAGGCCGATGTGATCGACCAAGACACCAGGATGAACTTCGTCGATTGACCCGGAAAATCCTAGCAATGGGCTTTACAAAGATAACTTGGAACAACTCGTATGTTCAGGTGTAACTAGATGAAACGGGACAACCAAAGCTGATCTCAAAATAAAATTTAAAAGTATCAGATCAGGAATGGGGGGCCTGGTTGAGGTGGTCATCTGGAATCTCTACAATCTTTACCAACATTAACTCAATCTCACAAGTTTCTATGACCAAATGTGAGTCTCTACACTTATAATGTTTTCGAGTTCCTATACTTAAGCATTTTGGTATCTCGTTCCTATGACTGTCTACATCCACAAACAAGACTTTTTATGATTAAAATCCTACGACTAAATGTTTAGCGTAGAAGTAAAAAGGGTGTAATGAGAGAGAAACGAGAGATGAGCAAAATAAGGCCAAAAGTCCACGTTGTCATTTCATTTAAAAAAATATATACAAATAGCTCTAAGGCTAATTAAAATAATAAAAATAAATAAATTAAGAGATAGGTTTTGCTTCTTCATCTTTCTTCTTCTGAACATTAAAACAACATAACGCCAAAGGAAATGTCAAGGAGTAGGAGAAGCGTCCTCATCTTTACTGGAGGGATAATCGTCCACCTCTATATACTTTCCTAACCGCGTGAGGAGATCCCTAATCTTCCTATTATTCCTTTCATTTTGTGACTCAACCCTACCTCAACACCAGCGAGAAACATGTAGCCAAGTCCTCAACCGCTCTGTCTTATTAGGCTTATTCTCCATCCCCTTCTTGAGGTTGAAAGCCCTCATATCCACCTCCTTGAACTTATCCTGGGTCTCCAGCATCTCCAAAACCGAAAAGTAATGGTGGGAGTTCAAAGCAAATCATAAGGAGCATAGATCTTCTAACTTACATAGTTGTTGGTGTGCACCGAGCTCTGTCTTTAACTCCCGTAGTAGGGTGTGAAACTTCATATGGTTCTAGTTTTGCTTCTCCCGGAGTTCTTGAAGAATGTAATGAGCGGCCATGATCTTAATGAATGATGGAAAAAAGAAGAAAAACGCATATAAGTAGAAGGCTCTAACAAAAACAATGATGAAAATAGGAAGATGCCTACTTCCTAATTGGGTTTGCTAGAAATAGGAAAAATTAAGGGATGCCAAAGGAAGATGCATTAAATGATAAGACTCTTGGCTAATACCAACCATTAAGTGATGTATCGCAGTTACAAGCAATTGTGATTTTCATAAAAAAATGAGATAGAGAATTGAAAAATGCGAATATCAATACGCCGATCGATCTTTCTCGAGAAAATTCGACTCGGTGTCTCAAGAGTCTCAGGTTTGAGTAAAACGAAAAAAAACTCGAGACTGCTAAAAATATACAACGTTAAGTTCTAGTTAGTGGTAAAAGTTTGAGGAACACTCAAGTGGTGGAATCCTACAGTGCACAAAAAGTACGGTGTTGATACTCAAGTCAAAGCTCACTACTTGGGATTCAAAATGCAAGAATTTTAAATGTGGAATCCTACATGGGGAAATCAACTTGAAAACTCTACTTAGAAATTCTAATAAAGCATGAAGAAAATGATTTTTTTCATTAAAATTCAAAAAGCCAAAAGACATTATAAGGCGTCCCCTAGGAAATTACAAAACAAAAGCAGAAAGGTTACTACAACTACAAGGTTATGAAGTGAACATAAGCCTAAGCCTAGGTTTAAAGGACTGAGGGTCCAACTGTTTTGGAGGTAGTTGTGGTGGTCTACTCGGAAACGAAAGTGGGATCTGCCTCAGCCTGCTGATTATAATCCCCAACACTGAGGTACTCAGCAATATGTTGGATTGTTGTCACCATTGGAAACTCTCACACCCATATCTTTGCATCCTGGAAACCCATGCTAACATACATGCCCTGAAGTTCCTCCTCGAATGTCTTAAAGTTTTGGGAAGACTTCTGCTCCTAGACTCTTGGAGCCTTTATCTCGAAGGACCGAGGCCACTCCACTTCTAGGTTGGGAAATTTTTTATCCCTTTGAGACTTATCCTGGTCAAGCCAAAGCAATACCTCATCTCGAGCTTTATTAGCCTCATCGACTACCTTATTAGCCTCCTCGGGCGACTTCTTAGCCGTATTAGTCTCTTTCTTAGTCGATGCTCTAGCAAGATCAGGCTCTACAAGTGTCTTCACCTTGTCCCCAAGCTCCATATTAAGGACCTCTCGATCAAAAATCGAGCGAAAAAGGTTGTTGTCATCTTTCTTAGCCAAAATCGCACCCCAGGCCAAAGCTTGCAAGTCAAAGCACTGTCAAGGGCTTGGAAAAAGAAAAAATAGATTATACAATCAACTACTGAGGGGCATCACCTCCATGGATGTACAAAAAAAGGCTTGTGAACCTTTTTCGTTTCTCCTCTGCCTAGACCAAGTCATAATCCTAGGGTAATAGGTAAGACTCCAGGGACTCTAGGACCAAGGCCTCGACATTGAACCCCATTATTCTTAGGGCCGAAGAAGGTGGAACCTGAGAAACCGTAGTTTCTTTGCCATTGCCCATCACTTGAGGGCCAGACTTCGTAGACCTCTTTACCAAAGGCTAGTGAATGGCCACCCCAATCATGGGTTACTCACCTGGGTCTTATCCTTCGCACTTGGAGCCACCACCTTCTCAGAAGATGGGGTTAGCCTTAGGAAAGATAGGTTGGCGCTCGTAGTTCTGGTAACATGTCCTTTGCCACAGAATTGATTGTCGCTTTCTTCCTCATAACCTCTATGGATTTTCGAGATAAAGCCATATTTATACAAATAAGAATAAAAGAAACTATAGGCAGAATATAAACCAATCGATAAAGAGAAAGTAGATAGCACAATCTATCTTCTTGCTCGCGCACTACAGGGGTTGGTCATCGTGGGGGATTAAGGGATCTAATCATGGGGTTGGTAGCGGCCTAGTTGTAATGGTGGAAGAAAAAGGTACAGAGGAACATCAGATCCTTCTCACTATCAATGAACTTCGACAACATAGCAACATCAACCTCCTCAACAAGGGCGGGGGATGTGGCTCTACGATACAAACACAACAAATAAAAATGAAGGCGACTTCAACACGCAAAGTAAAAGGAGTGACAAGGAATTTAGGACACACTAGGAGCCAACCACCAGATCAAAATTGAGAAAGCATTCATCCCGTTAGTTGTGCACCCTCAGTTTCTACCAACGATGAACTATTTTTCCTTCCAACCCTTATTGTTGTCAAGGTGATTCAAGACAAATTTGGGCATATGGGCATAGGTTCGGAAATGCCACCAGCTCGAGTCTGGAGTCAGGTTCCTCACCAATTGATAAAAGATACAAAATAAGGGATAGTTCGGGTTATATTGTTATAGCGACAGATTTAGAAGAACCCAACCATTATGATCCATGTAGACACTATATTTTATCCCCCCCCTATACATGGCATTACAATAAAATAAATGAAAAATAAAAATGATGATTTTTGTCAAGTCAATTATTCATGAATTTTGAGAATATCCAAATAAAAATGGAGGGTTGATTGGAAGGTTTCAAGAATTAATTTAAATTTGAATTTTGCAGTTGAAAAATGTATTGTCTTGGAGGTTTGAAATAATAAATTAATTCTCTAAGATTTAAATTAATATCTCAAAAACTCGATTAAATCGAAAGGTTATCCAATTGAGGGTTTTAAATCAAAATTGTTCATTTTAAAAAGTATTGGGAATAATTTGAATATTCTAAAGATTGATATTTAAAGCCTAGATTTCAAATTTAATCTTTTAAAAAACCAATTAACCTCAAGCCAAGCTAAATGAAAGTCTCAAAATCCTGATAGGGCCCCCGAGCAAGCCGATTGAGACAATTTTAATTCAATTTTCAAAAGGAATAAATTTTAATTCAATTTTCCTATGAATATTTTCAAATAATTAATCCTTGAAAACTCAAATCGGAACTCCAATTGAGGTTCGGAAAGCCAAAAACAAATTTGGGGTCAAAATAAAATTTATAAAAGTTATTGTGAGACTAAATTGATCATATTGAAATAAATCTTGAAAATTTATGATGTTTTATTTTGTCAATTTGGGTTTTCAAAATTCAATTTGGTGAAAAACAAGTTAAATCGAAAGTATTTAGAAATTTTCATTTTGACCCCAAAGTTTGGACATTTTTTAAAATTCATGACATTCACGAAAAATTGAAAATCATTTTGAAATCGATTGAACTTTGGATAATCACGTTTTTGTATGATCGATTAGGAAAAATAATATTAGGAATAAAAAAAATTAAAATAAAGAAAAAAAAAAAAAAAGAAAAAAAAATGAAAAGAGAAATAGAAAAAAAAAATAAAAAAAAATCTAAGGATAGGTTGGTGGTAAGCCTTTCTCTTCTCAAGAAGGTGGTTTTGGGTTCAAATTTTGTTGGGTGCAATTTTGATATTGTTCAAAATTTAAAGAAAAAATATAGTTGGTGCGCGCACCACTCAGAACCTCTACTCTCTCGTGGACAGGTGTCCACGCGCAGAAAAGGGGCATGACCCCTATTTCTCTATACAATTGTAGCAAAAACAAATATTAAAAAAATAGTTTAATTTACCTTAGGCAGAGGGCAGTACCCTTTTGCCCGAGAAAAAAAGGGGTTTGGTTTGGCAGCCCCCCTCAAATCATGTGTGTGTGTGTGTGTAATATATAATATAATATAAAAATAAAAAAAGTAATAATTAATTCATATAAGAAAAGGGTGGGCTACCTATAAAAGAAGAAGCCCACCTTTTTTTTTTTGGAGAAATGTTTTTGATTGGGGGGTTGGGGTTCTTTCAATAGAAAAGAAAATAGGCAGAAGAGTGGGGGACTAAAGAAAACACAAGAAAAGGAGGAGAAGGAGGAAAAGAAAAGAAGAAAATGTGAGAAAAATTTTTGAGGCCCAGGTAAGCTTCTCAATCCCTCAACTATACTTTTATTTTTTGTTTAAATCGCTTGAAAGGAATGACCAAAAATTAGATAAAACTAAGAGGACATTCCTAATGAACACTTAAAATTTTTTTTTTTTTTTTGTATTTATTTTATTGTTCTGCACCTTCTCGTGCTTTATTATCTGTATTTATTTTCCTATTTTGCGCCTTTCCGCGCTTTTATTTTGTCGTATTTATTTTTTGATCTGCGTCTTTCCATACTTTTATTCCTGTAATTTTATTTTACAAACTTTACATATTGTCTTTATAAATATATATATATATATATATATATATATATATATATATATATATATATATATATATATATATATATATATATATAGTTTCTTGCACAAAAAAATAAAAAATAAAATGATCATTTTGATTCTAAAAATGAAATAATAAATAAATAAAAAGAACAAAAATCTAAAAAAAATAAAAAATAAAAGGTAAAAATTTTTAACTTGAAATCTGAGAAAATGAGAGCTTTTCAAACCACCATTTCATATATCCCGACCAACATGAAAATTTCTAATAGTGGGCTCAGGAAGGCACTCCTAAGCCAGGTTTTGAGCTTGGGATGTTGATAAAATAAAATTAATAAATTTTCATTCGCATATCATATATATTTTTATTTGAAAATAAATGAAAAATAATTTTTTTTTTTCTGTAAAAATGAGTTTTTCTGAAGAAAAAAAATGGAACAATTTTGGTTCCTTAAAAAAAAGGAGAATTTTATTTTTTATTTTTTTTGTGAGTAAATAAAACATTGGCTTTTCAAAAAAAAACGGAGTATTTTTTAAAAATCACAAAAAAATGGGAGTCACTCTAAATGATTTTCATGTAAAAAAAAGGTGTTTTTTTTTAAAAAAAAAAATCAAATTTTCTAAAAACTATGTTTTAACTGTACTTCTAAACCAATCAGCTCTCTTATCTTTTCTAAAATTTATCTCACTTTTTTTATTTTCTAAAAAAAACAAAAAACAAATAGAGTTTTGCAATCCCCCCCCCCCCCCCCAAAAAAAAAATATATATATATTTTTACATGCATATAAAACTTTTCCTGTTTATCAAAATAACTCAAACTTAAAACTCGTACATTAACCCCCCGGAGGTTATCCTTATTAAATCATTGATACTCGATAAAAGACCATATGGGAGAACATTTAAAATTAAAGAAAAAAAACAAAATTTATTTATTTTTTTCATTTTATTTTAAGAATAAATAAATAAATAAATGAAAAAGTTAAAAAAACATAATTTTTCCTTACTTTATTAAAAAAAAAAAAAAAAAAAAAAGTATTTCAAGAAAACTCAAAAAAAAAAAAAAAAAAAAAAATTCAAGAAAACCCAAAAAAAAGTAATAAAAAAAATAATTAAAAAAAATGTACTTTATTACATAAAAAAGTATTTTGTTTAAAGAAAATTCAAAAAAATGAAAAGAAAAAAACATAAAATAAAAAAAAAAAAACGAAAATTTAAAAAAACAAAAAAAAAAAAACAAAAACAAATACAAAAAAAAAGGGGGGGAGATTCTTTCAGGAAGAGATTTCAAAATCAAATCAAGCATTTGAATTTAAATTTTAATTGTATTTAATTGGATGAGGTACCGTCTTCGAACGGACATCTTGGAGTGAGTAATGCCTTCTTTGAGCATAATTTGCCCCTGAACCCTTAAAATCGAATCTTTAGTGTGACCGTGCTTTTGGAGTCAAAATTTTACTTAAGCCATTTTTCGAATTGCTAAAAAAAAAATCAAACCGTTGACCTAGCACACCATTTAAATCCAATGTTAGAGGGTGACTCTTTTTTCTGAAATTGGATTAAGTTGTTTTATGAGAAACCAGACGCTTTTCAAAGGCCTCATCTTTATTATTTTTCAAAAACAAAAAAGAAAAATATGGGGTGCATTAGCTAGCGGCTTCACTAGGGATTTATTTTAGAGGGTCAAGCCTACAATATCCAAATAAGTCCAAGAAATCTAAATCCAAATGGTATGTTTTATTTTATAATCTCTTTATTTTTATTTTTTTTAAATAAGTATGTGTGTGCATGTGTGTTGGGTTTCTGTTTTCTTTTATGATGTATATATTTGTTTCTCCCTTCCCCATATTACTTTTGCACATATATTTGCTTCTTATTTCTTATGTTATATTTGCTTCTTATTTCTTATGTTATTGTTATATTATACACTCTTCCCCAATGCACTTTTGCACAAGTGCATTACATCCACATTTATTGCGATCCTAACCCTTAGAAGGGTTGATGGTAGGAGCTAGGTCATGCAGTCTATTCGCTGGGTTTGGTTCTGAAACCCTATTGTACTAGAAAAAAGTTGATAGTAGGAGCTTGGCCGGGTGTGTTATCCGTCAGAACCGGTTTTGAAACTCACCTTGCTCGGACCACTAACCAACAATGGATGTTCCTCCAGGACGTTGTAAGTTTGAAGATTTAGAAATCGAGCCTTTAATAGGATACATCAGTTGAAAGCCAAGACCCTCATATAGTAATCCCTAGGTCTAGGTGTCATCATAACCTTTATAGAACACTTGATACTAAGAAATAGAAGAATACTTTGTATATTGTGTTTGGATTGATGATGTTTTAGGGAGTCTTAGAACCTTACAAGTTTAAGATTTCCAATACCGGTGAAGAATTCAACAATGAATGAATTTTCATAAGTCTCAAGGTAATTGTTATCGAGTCTGTAAATTCATTTCAAGGTTGTAAGTCATCAACTCAGTGCCGTTCGATATGGTTGTAATAATATGTTAAGTTCCTTGAGACAAATGGAAGTTCTTTTGCCAAATAGTTGCTTTTATAGATAATCATCATCGGAATTGGAAACTTGGGTCTTATACCTTGGATTCATGTAAACTAACAAATTGGATTCCGCTCAGTGTTTTGATGGAGAATTGGTCCCAAAAAGTAATTCATGTTCCCTACTCCTAAGTATGATCTTTACCCATAATCGAACTCAGAACCGTTCTAAAATGGCATCCGAAAGGAATCTTGAATATTCTCGTATAAGGAGGTCACTTCCCAGATAAATGGTCGTTGGATAAGCATCGAACACCAAAGCCACGATGTCTAACCAGCCTAACACTTGCAAAAGATCTTGAGTACATAATCTAGAGGCTCATGTTTTTATTCACAAGTATGCTCCATCAAAGTGCACCTGCCTCGAGTTCAAACAACCCAACAACCCACAACTGATAAATTAGATCGAATCGTTAACATCTATGGAGATAGACATGCTAAGCAGACAGTTTGGCCGCATTTCCGATATAAGACGTGTCAAATTCAATGGCAGGATGATCAAAGCACTAGTTTGATATTGCGTTTCATAGGCCTCTTGTTTTCAATTTGGCACGACAGAGCTGATCCCTTGTCTTGAGGAGGTGGCGCACCTTTTATGCCTTCCCCTAGTTAGTGAAATCCCATGTTGTTTCAACAATTCTCACAAAACTAATGTGGCCTAGGTGCTAGGAATGAAACGAAATCACATACATTAGCTTGGAGAGGGCTACGATCAATCAGTTAACATAGATATGGTGCTCAGTCAATTCGCGGACAATACTGGTTATGATCAATACAGAAAAGATTGTGGAACTTATAAGGAATGGCAGCAACACCGTGTGACCATATTGGGTTTGTGCTTACTACAACAGATCATGTTTCTTGGAAAGGCTTAGTCATCCATACACAATTGTTCGATATGGCAGAAAAGATAACCAAGGATTCATTGTATACTATAGTTGCAATGGTGTTGGCAGAATTGTATTACTCTCTAAGAGCTTGCCATCGCCAGGGGGGGTCCATTGTTTTTTGTGAGTTGTGTGCTACTAAAGGTCTGGTTTATATCAAACCTGATAAAAATTCTTGATATAATCTGGTGTACGATGAACTCAGTCATCAGGAAGCTCGTTGAAAATATAACCTCAATTCAGCGCAAGTTGGGTTCCCCTCCAGATTGGATTCGAATGCTACATCAACTTGTTGAGACATCTGTGTTTGGGACTACCCACCGAACAATGGACTCGTGTATCTACCTTGATAGCATGGGCCTTTCTCTAATACCAATATTGGGATTACGGGGTTATATTCCTTACATTCTGCTTCTCGCCTGCAACAATTGGGGAGAAATCAACGAGTCCCCAAATTAAAAAAGAAAGCTTAAGGCATTTTACTTTTGACTTCAAGAACCTTTTACAAGAAGCCGAGGATTTTGCTCAATGGAAGTTATGTCAACTAAATATAGATTTCATAGATCACTCTGAGCATCCAAGCGTGGACCCGGCGTATCTGGCTTCGATCTAGTCATTGATATAATATCCAAGCAATGGGATTCAGAATACAACCTTCACAGAGTCATCATTCGAGGCATGGGTTTTGTTTTCTCAAGGTAATAGAGAAAAGATAGAAAGACGGGATGTTATCATAGGTGAGTTGCAGAAGCGCATTTGTTACCTTGAAACTGAGTTGGAATTCTTGAGGTCCTTGTTCCATCTGGAAAGATCATTTTCACTGGCACTTTAACCTTTTTCCAAATATCAAATATTATGGTAAAATTGAGGCCTCTTGTGCCCACCCCTAAGCTTAGTTAGGCTTCAAAGTTTAAGGGGATTTGTTATGTAACGGCTTCTAACTTTTGATAAAATGCATGTGGTCTTCGCACAAATATTTTCAAATCCTTATTTTCTTAGTTTTCGAGTAATCAAATTATTTGTTCAAAATTCAATGTGCTAAGAATGATCTGAGTTGTGATAATCTAATTTCAAAACTAAGCCAGAACATAATCCAAATGGATAGAAATAGAAATGACTCATAGTATCCAAACGATAAAGAGATTCTAAATGCCTGAGGATATTAAAAGGGAGACCAAAACTTAAAATGGAATCATTACACATGTTCCAATTAGGGCTAGGGAGTTCAAAATGAGAGAAACAAGCCATGAACTGATTAAACCTTTGAAGTAATCAAGAAATTTAGAAGTTGAAAAATCATTTAATCATAATGAATTGCAATACGAGATTCCCTTCAATTAGAGGAGTTGTCAAAGATATAGCCTAATCCAATAAAGGACAATTTTTAACAAACACCTCAACATGAGCTTATTTGTACCTACTTGATCTATATATTGAGAGAAAAAGAAAAATAAAAAAGAAAAAGAAGAAAAGGAAAAAAGAAAAAGGAAAGAAAAAAGAAAAAAGAAAATGAAAAAGAAGAAAAATGAGAGTTGTAGAAGGACTAGACAATCAAAATTTTGATTATTTCCTTTGTACTTTTATTATAAGAGAAGCCATCTCGAGTAGTGCTAGAAGACATTGCTGGAATAAAAGAAAGTACAAGAAAGAAAAGTGTTCACCCTAAGAGTCCTCCCAAAACATATGGGGCCAAGTCTTCCCAATAATGATCTCAGTCGGGACTAGACTTTAGAACTTGATGGGTTCGAAAGAGTCGAATCTATGGATAGGAACTGCGAAAAAATGAACTAGAATACTATTGAAATCATACTATCACAATTTCGATCAATCTAATACATAAATTTTTTAAGAACAAAAAGATACTTGATTATTTTGAATTTATCTATTTGATGGTATTTGGGATAAAACAATCTTTCATAGATTTGAAAGAAACACAGAACATATAGGGATAAAATACCTCAAGCACTGGAATCAAGTTCACAGTTTAGAAAATGAAGAGGAGTCTGGTTGATCTCGTGTTGTCGCAAAAAGTAGTCCATCCCAAGCTTTCCATCAAGCAGGCCAACTAACAAAAGAAAAGTTATTCATTTCTCATCCCCTGAATGTATCACCGGTGCGCCCCTTCAAGAAAGATTACAATTCAGCATGGATTGCCATGATCTCTGCAACACATCATAATAATGGTTTTTCACTGGGGAATATCCATGTCGCCATTAACAAAGCTGTCAGGTACTCAATTACTCTCTCATTGATGGATTGACTCTTGGGTTATAATCAAGTCCCGATTAACTGAGGAGATCAATATGTCTACTGAACTCGGTTACTCCCAAATCATCGTGATCATCTGTTTTTTAAAAAAAAAAGTCCCAAACTCTTAACCGAAAGGTGACTTGGGCAAAAGAGGATAGAAAAAGATAATTGCGACCTGAAAGTGGTAAAAACTTATAAGAGTGCCATGAAAAGATTGTAGGCATTGTAGCAAGGTACAAAACCACGAACCCAGTGAAAACTCGAAAAGGCGTTGAGGTGCAAAAATGTGGGAGTCGGCCTTGGTGAAAATCCGAAAAGAAACTAAGGGAAAAAATGACAATAATAATTTTTTAAAAAAAATAGATTGATTCGCTTAGGGATTTCTTCTCTGTACCCCCGTATAGCCAATTTTGTTAATTGCTAACGATTCTCCAGATCAGAGCTTGACAAATTGTGATAAAGTTAGAATTTGAAGGGGACTGGAACTGGATCACTCAATAGGGACCAGTTTTCAATCATGTTTTGAATATATTGTGTTGTCCATTTGCAGGAAATCCAAAATTTAAGACTCATCTACCGCTGTGACACTCGTTGACTCAATATGTGCTCTCTTTAATGGGTTCGTTCTGATTGTGTCAACGTTAGCCATGAGCTAGAGCATTTTTGTAAAAGGAACAATGCTTGACCTAATCCTCGGTGTAATTTTGAGGTCCTTAGGCAACTTGTTTTTCAATCATCCAAGTGTCACACCTTTGATTCCTTATTCATCCCAACCACATGCATGGGCATATTATGTGGTGTCCACCCGTCTTTAGGTCCTAAAGATTTGAGCTTGTCTACCCTAGCCACAGACTAAGACATATTATGTCATGTTTACCCATCGTTGAGGCTCTGAATATGTTATTTCCCTAGCCATAGGCTTAGGCACTTTTGTAATTAATCTTGTCATTCTCGTCCTAGCCACAGGCTGGAGGGCATGTTATATTTTTTCATTGTTGCATTAAACCTATAGTGTCAATCCTCTCTTGCCCAAAAGTTTGGGAGGTATATCGATTTCATTGTGTGTCAATCCTCCCTTGCTAAAATTCGGGAGATATATTTATTTCATCTCAAGTCAATCTTCCCTTGCCCAAAATCCGAGAGGTATGTTGAGTTCATCTTTTGTCAATCCTTCCCAGCCGAAAGGCCGGAAGGTATGTCGATTTCATTGTGTATCAATCCTCCCTTACCCAAAGCCATGAGGTAAGTTAATTTCATCTTATATTAATTCTCCCTGACCCAAAATCTAGGACGTATGTCAATTTCATCTCTTGTCAACCATTTTTTGCCTAAAGTTGGGAGATATGTTCATTTCATCTAGTTAGTCTTCTCCAGCCACACGTCGAGTGGTATGTCAATTTCATCTCGTGTCAGTCTTCTCCTACCAAAGGTTGGGAAGTGTGTCAATTTCTTCTCGTGTTAATTCTTCCTTACCCAAAATCTGGGAGGTATGTTCAATATCTTCTCGTGTCAATCTTCATTTACCCAAAAGCTTGAAGGTATGTCAATCTCTTCTTGTGTTAATATTCCTCTGCCAAAAGCTAGGAAGTATGTTAATTTCATCTTATGTGAGTCCTCCCTTGCCTAAAAGCCAAGAGATATATTAATTTCATTATGTGTCAATCTTCTCCTGCCACAGGCCGATAGGTATGTTAATTTTATCTGGTGTCAGTCCTCCTGTGCTACAGGCTGGAAGGTCTTGTGTCAATTCTTCTTTACCCAAAAATTGATAAGTATGTTAGTATCATCATGTGTCAATCCTCCCTAGCCCAAAAGTTGGGAGGTGTGTCAATTTCATCTCGTGTCAATCCTCCCTTGCCCAAAAATTGAGAGGTATGCCAATTTTATTATGTGTCAATCCTTCATTGTCCAAAGCCGGGAGGTATATTCAATTTCATTGTGTATCAATCCTCATTTGCCCGAAATCCTGGAGGTTTGTTTAATTTCATTTTGTATCAATCATCATTTACCCAAAAGCTTGGAGGTATGTCGATCTTTTCTCGTATCAGTCTTCCCTTGCCAAAAGTTGGGAAGTATGTCAATATGTTCTCGTATCAATCTTTGTTTGCCTAAAAGTTAGGAGGTATGTTTAATTTCTTCTCATGTCAATCTTCATTTACCCAAAAGCTTAAAGGTATGTCGATCTCTTCTTATGTCAGTCTTCTTATGCCAAAAGCCAGAAAATAAGTTTATTTCATCTTATGTCAATCCTCTTTTACCCAAAAGTTTGGAGGTATGTTGATCTCTCTTCATGTCATTCTTCTCCTTCCAAAGGAGTGGAGGTATTGTTAGTTTTGTCATAAATCTTCTTAATCTTCTTTCTAGGAAGTGGCTTGATTCTTGTCATCAATATCCGTTGTTATTTCAACTAAGCGTTTCTCTAAAAGGGATTTGTTCATCATGAGTTGTCTTACATCCCTCCAAACAGTGTCTATTCATCATGAGTTATCTTCCATTCCTTTAAACGAACTTTGTTTGTCATGAGTTGTCCCCCATTCCCTCTAAACGGAGTCTGTTCATCATGAGTTGTCTCCCATTCCTCTAAATGAACTTTGTTCGTTATGATTTGTCTTCTATTCCTCTAAATAAACTTTGTTCGTTATGAGTTATTTTTATTTTATCTAAACAAACTCTGTTCATCATGAGTCACCCCTCTAAACGAACCATGTTCGTCATGAGCCAATTCCACTAAACAATTCTCTAAACGAGCATTGGTCATCATGAGTTCGTTGCGAGTATACTCTCTTGCTCCGCAAAAGTGTAAACACCGTATTTTGCCCCTCCAGTTAGTGTCAAATCAAAAGTATAAATTCAGATAAACTTTAAACTAGGGTTTAATGGGAATGAATTTTTTCCTCAGATTACACTGGATATTACACTAGATACTACGAAAAACAACTAAAAAGAAAAAGAAAAACATAAAATTGTCAAATTAGACTGAATTAAGTTAAGTAAACGTTTCGGTTCAGCCTCGAAATTCCTAAAAGTTAAAGGGGGACTAAGATTACTTAATTAAAAGATGATTTTTATCATGTTTAGTATAAATAAAAATTAGTTTCTACCCTTTAATTTTAGGAAATTTCACCAATTTACCTCTGTTACCTACTTTAATCCTGAAACATTTATTATCTTTGATTTCATTTATTTGACGCCAAAAATACTTTTTTAAATATTTGTTTAAAGTTCTAATATCCATAAATCAAATCCAAAAGACCTTAATAAAGTCATAAAATGTCTTTCCTAGATATTTTCTACAAAAAATATCTAACAAAACCTAGCTATTTAAGAAGTAACTAACGATTATCAAACTAACCGATCCGGTTCGCCACCTAGCATACATTTAATGAAGATATTAAATGTCCATCCCATCAAGCATTAAATTCTTGGGATGACATGGATCTACCACATTCAAAGACCAAGATATTTGGAGCAAAATTTCTTAGGAGAAAGCAAATACTTGAAATTTGACTACACGTTACAAGGAAAATCAAATTGATTCAATCCAATTTGAACCAATTCAATGCCCATCACATCAAGTGTCACTATCATGCATTAAATGCCAAATAAGACTTGAAGACTAAATGCATTGAACTTTTAAAGCATTAATGGCAACTAACCACAATAGTACAAGTAACCGATACTTAGCCACCAAACCAAACCGAAAAGGTCACGTCAAACTATAAATAATCTTATGTGCAACAAATCATATCCAAGGATTGGTAATGATAACTAATGATTACCAATCATTGCATTTAGATATTTAAAGATTTGGTAATCATTACCAAATCTTTGAGAATCTTACCATATCTTCCAAATTCGTTCAAAACCATTCAACATCAAGAAATAGAAGGATTACCTCTAAGCCAAACAGACCCTAAGGATCATCCTATAATGGCCTGTGCATTAGCCAATGCGTAGATCTCTCAGCCTATAAATATATGGCCCTATTTTCACAATTCAAAGAGCTGGAACCCATATTTTCTCTCTCTTGGTTTGTTCCAAGCTCTCAGGTCTTGAGATTTCTCAAGATTTCCCTTCTATAAATACCTTGAAATTCAGCTGAAATATTGTCCCGAATGAGTTCTTGAGGAACTTGGAGGAAGATCTCAAGAGGTTGACAACAAATGATCGAGAATAATCGAGAAGATCCAAAGAAGGAGAAAAATATAATTGTTTAGGGAAAGACCATTCCCCTAAACTAGGTATGTTTCTCGAAATCCTTCGATCTTGTCTTAAATATGGATTTTTTCTTGTATATAGCATATCCATATAGTTTTCAAACTTAAATTCCATGTACATAACATATATGATAGTATAATCAAGTGAATAACGTTAAAACTATGTCATAGTCATCAAACCATATCAAAACTATCCAAGATCATGTCAAGAACATCAAGAACGCCCGAGAACATGTGAGGACCAAAAATATTTGAGAACATGTGAGGATCATACATAAAACATCTATTACACCATACGTTATGCATAGTCTATGTGATTCTCTCATGAAAACATTAAACCAAACTCTATTAATTGTTAATCTAACCATATACTGTTAATAACATACTTTACTTTAATGCTAAACGTCAAGATCACAGCCTGGTACTAAGTCTTCAGGCTTGTGGACTGGAACCACACACACACACACACACACACACACACACACACATATATAACACACACACACACACACACACACACACACACACACACACACATATATATATATATTATCGTCGAGACCCTTGTGGCTAAAAATTCAGGATAAAGAGAGGACCTCTATTCCTTCAGGGATATGTGCACCTTCTTTAAAAACGTTCCCGTCTTTCTTAGTAACAAGTAGGTCTGACATATATATACTATGTATTTTTCTTTTTTTCTTTTTAACTAACAACCCAAATATAAACGTGCCTATGCAAGTGAGTTCGGTTGTAGTGTTCTTGACAAAATCAAAGAGATTATTCACATATCATAGTATGGTTCATGTCTTGTTTAATAATAAAATCAAATAAAATCAGTTTTACCTTTGCATAAATGAACTATGTGCTGATCTGATCCTTAGTTATTTGCCAAGGTACGTAGGCAACCCACGTATGGGTTCAGTTACCTATAATAATAAAATCAAGTTCATTTTTACTAAATAAACTATGTGCTGACCTGATCCATGGTTATTTGCCAAGGTACGTAGGTAACCTATGTACGTGTTCATCACCTATCTAAATAAAAATTAGTTCATCTTGAATCAATGAACTACATTTCGACCTGATTCCCCGTGATAACCGGGATATGTAGGCAACGATTATAAGGTTTAGTCATCAAAAAGTACTAAAAATATTTTCATTTTCAATCTGTTTTATCTGATGTTGATGATAGTCTAATTAAACTTCATCAGCTTTTCTTACATCACAAAAATACATAAAAAGGACAAAAACTTAAAAAAAAAAATGGAACTATTTTGTTAAGCAAACCCAAAGAAAATTACTTGGACTTTATTTAAAAGTGAATATCTATTAGACTGAGGTATCATCTTTGGACGAGTGTCTTAGGATGCTTAAAACCTTCCTCAAGCATAACCAAGCCCTGAACTTAAATAAATCCCTGGTACAAGACCTTTACGAGTCAAAACATGGGCCATTTCAAAAATCAAAATGAATTTCTAAAATCCTGATGAGCTAACACACCATTTAACCCCATGCTAGATGGCGACTCTATTTTCAACACAAATTCTGACCCAAACAATATTTTCAAAACCGATGCCTAGAAAAACCCTTGAAAATCATTTTTAAAAAATGAACAAATTTTGAGGATATCGAGAGGGAGGAATGAAAACTTGTTTTCCTTTTCTTTCGGATCTCTACTTCCTCTGCTTTTAAAACAAATCGGGGTGCATTAGGGAATATTCGCTAAACTATTTTTGACCTGATCATTGGTATACCCAAGGTACGTAGGCAACCCGAATAGGTTCGGTCATATCTTTTCTAAAGCTTCCATAGTCAGAACAAGATGGGTTGATTCCCAGGTAAGTTTTCTTTTCAACCATGCATTACTCCAGTTGCAAGCTAGGGCACATTTTACAAATTTCGTTGATTATCCTCTTTCATTACACTCAATCAAGTGGTCGAACAAAATGATGTGTGTCTCATATCTTTGTCATCACGAGTAAACTCACATGGCAAAGAAGGACAACTGTAAACACCGCATTTTATCTCGCTCATGCATGACATTTCAAAAATAAAAAAAAAAATAAAAAATAAAAATGATGTGGTTTTTGTCGAGTCAATTATTCATGAATTTTGAGAATATCTAAATAAAAATTGAGGGTCAATTTGAAGGTTTCAATAATTAATTCAAACTTGAATTTTGCAATTGGAAATCTTATTGGCTTTGAGGTTTGAAATAATAAATTAAGTTTCTAACATTTAAATTGATATCTCAAAAATTAGACTAAGTTGAAAGGTTATCCAATTGAGGGTTTTGAATCAAAATTGTTCAATTTTAAAAGTATTTGGACAAAATTTGAAAATTCGAAAGATTGATATTTGGACCTGGAGTTCAAAATTAATCTTCAAAAAATTCAATTAACCTCAATACAAGCTAAATAAAAGTCTCATAATCCCAATAGGGCCCCCGAGCAAACCGATTGAGATAATTTGTTAAATTAGAAAATTTAGGGGGCCTAATTAAAAATCTTGAGAAAAATTAAATCAGCATCCAAAAGGGATAAATTTTAATTTTAATTTTATTATTGAATCTTTTCAAATGATTAATTTTTGAAAAACTCGAATCGGAACTCCAATTGAGGTTCAGAAAGCCAAAAGAAAATTTCGAAGTCAAAATAAAATTTATAAAAGTTATTTTGAGACTAAATTGATCAAACTGAAATAAATCTTGAAACGTTTATGATGTTTTATTTTGTCAATTTGGGTTTTCAAATTTCAATTTGGTGAAAAACAAGTGAAATAAAAAGTACTTAGAAATTTTTATTTTGATCCCAAAGTTTGGGCATTTTTGAAAATTTGTGAAATTGGCGAACAATTGAAAATTATTTAGAAATCGATTGAAATATGGATAACCCAGTTATGTTTTCGTATCAATCAAGTGGTTTGGGTTCAAATTTTGTTGCGTGCAAAAAAAAAAAAATAGTTGGCCATTCGCGCCCCACCCAGAAAGGGGCATTGCCCCTTTTATTCTATACATAAAAAAAATAAAAAAAAAATTATTTTAATTTACCTCAGGCAGAGGGGCAGTGACCTTCTGCCCAAAGAAAAAGGGCCCCCCTAATCATGTATACTAGTTTTAGACCCACATAATATACGGGTTTAGAAAAAAAAAATATTAATATATATTTTTAAATTAAATACTAAATATGATTCTTGATCTGCATATAATAGAAAACATAGAGCATTTTTTAAAGAATAATTTTTTTTAGAGGTTCACTTGAAATTTATATAAATTAGAGGAGGAGTATATAAAATTTTAAAGATTGTAATTGCTTTTTTTCCAACAATAAAGGAGTGAAAATGTGTATTTTCAAAAGATTAGGGGTGATTAGTTCATAGAAGATTTAGGGTTAGAATATTAATAGTGGAAGAGAAGATCTTAATCATTAATTTGATAGGAATAAAGAGATTGGAGAGATGTCTTGTCATTCTTAGTTTTGACTTCAATTTTTAATATACTAACGTTGTGTTTGATACATGGAATTCGAGACAAGATTAGAATGTTCATTCTATTTCTATGTTTGGTACATGAGATTAAATTTTATTCTCATTACAAAGATTCCCCAATCACATAAAACATGGGATTAACCAATATCAAGATAAACTTGGTATTTGTTAATCCCAATTACATGAGATTAGGTTTTAATTCTTCATCGGCCAAAAAACGCGACCAAATACTAACCATATATTTGAATTGAAATGAAATTGAATTAAATTTATTATTATACCGTTTGAAAATTAATTAAATTACAATTTTACCCTTTGATATCATTTCAATACCACATGTACTTCTTTTTGTTACCAAACATAAGAATGATAATGATCATTCTATTCCATTACCATACTAATTCCAATCCTATTGTCATTGCATTCTATTCTATTCCACTCTAGTGTACCAAACGCAACATAAGTGTATAATTGTTTATATGGTAATTAAAATTTTGTAGGAGATTTAAGCAAAGCAAAAGGTGGTTTTTTTTTTTTTTTTTTTTTCCTTCTGTGACATATATATATATTAAAATGTAAAGTTGTTTCATTGGAAATTTTGGACTATAAAAATTAAAAAAAATAAAAAAATTACATATGTGCACCTTAAAAAAATATTTCTCACTTCTTGGTCCAATAAAAAATTTCAAAAAATAATAATAATTAAATTTTATCCCTTCATACTTTGATTTTTTTTTTTTTTTCATTTTGTTCTCTCTATTTATAATAAATTAAAAAATTATGTTTTTTTAATTTGGTGATATTTGTTAATTTTACCATTAAATATTGAATCTAATTTTGAAAATAAAGAAATAAAGTTATTTTGTATTTTTGGATAAAACAAACTTTCTTCATCCATGGTACCATAGTGGAAGGGGGTAGTTCGTAAAATTTAAAATAAAGGGGTTAAAATAGAATAAGAGTAAAGTATAAGGAGGTATCAAATAAATTTGTAAAGTGGGGTAGAAAGGAGATAATAGCATATTTAATATATTATTATCTCATTTTTTTCTCCCTCACAAATGTTGAGAAGGTAGATAAATGTGGTTTTTGCCCCTAGTCCAATCTCGGCTATTGTCTTCCTCTTTAAGTATATATAATATATAAAGAAAAAAGTAATAATTAACTAATTTAAGAGAGGGGTGATCTACTTATAAAAGGAGGAGCCCACCCTTTATTTTTTGAGAAGTTTTTTTTTTTTTTATTGGGGGCTGGGGTTTCTTTGGTCGAAAAGAAAAGAGGAAGAAGGGAAAAGAGAGAAGAAAATGGGTAAAAGAAGAAAACAAGAGAAAATTTTTCCAGGCCCAAGTATGTTTCTCAAACCCCCAACTACAATTTTATTTTTGTTTGAAACGCTTAAAAAGAAGGACCTAAAATTGAACAAAACTAAGAGGACGTTCCCAGTGAACACTTAAAAATTAGTTTATTTTTTATGTATTTATTTTCCTATTCTAGCCTTCTCGCGTTTTATTATCTGCATTTATTTTTCAATTCTGCATCTTTCCGCGCTTTTATTTTGTTGTATATTTTTTTTGTTCTACTACTTTTCGTGCTTTTATTTTGTTGTATGTATTTTTTATTATGTGTCTTTCCGAGCTTTTATTCTTGTAATTTTATTTTACGCACTTTATTTACCATCTTTATATTTCTTTATATATTTATTTCCTCGCACAAAAAAGTGAAAAATTCTGATGCCTGGAGTCGTCGTCGCCGTTACGATGCTCAAAACTGCAAAAACAGGTTCACAAACTTCGATTTCATCGACATCGGTCATGGTGTCAACAATGGTTGAAATGAAATCCTTCAAATTCTCCAGGAACCTCCAGTTTTCCTCCGAGAGCTTCGTAAAATGGGTGATGTTCAACAGCGAACTTACGCGATCTTTTTGGCTGAATCGCTTCGAGGCAGATTCGCTCCGAATCTAACACTGCTGATCTCCCTTGTCCAGTCTCGACAACGGCAGAGGTGTCGACGATCATCGTTCTGGTTCTGGAAAATAGATCTCTTGATCATATGCAGGGGTAAACGAAGAAAATTGTAAATCCATCCATCAATGGCATTACGAGAGGAGAATGCAACCCCGTTTCGACCAAGACAGCGGTGGCTATATCCATTTGCTTTACCGATGATGCCGAGTTTGTCGATCTGGATCCTGGTCAATCGTTTGAGACAGTGGCCCGACAAGCGATATGTCCGGAAGAACAGTTTGTGCGGTCTTGATGTCGGCATCGAATGCCTCATATCTGGACAACATCGGATGTGGTGTTGGAGTGTCGTGACGTCTCGCATGTGATGGCAAGGCGATCAGGTGTTGCATGGGTTTCGTGAATCTGATTATGTACTGCTCCCAGCCGCTCTTCATGGTGATATAGTCGTCACCCAAAATAATGAAACAGTTTTGGATCCATACATTTGAACATGAATCTGGATTAATTTCGTAGTATTTGTGCTTTCCGTTTGCAATGGCTGGCAATCGTGAATAAAAGATACCAGCGAAGAAGAGAATGGAGATTGCAATGCCAACGAGCACGAACAAAAAAAGCTGCTAATGGAGCATGTACTGAATCAGCCAAAACTTGGTGAGCCATGGCTTTTGAGGCTTCAACGAGTACGCTTCGCTCATTGGTTGCGTCTCGTGGCCACTGTAGCTCAACTCCGACGCCATCTCTTCCTCCTAACCCTCTTCAACTCGAGTTAAATAGTTGATGGCTAGGGAGAGAGAGTATGTGCCAGGTGCTGATCAATCTGTCATCCTCCATATGTTGGATATTCCTTTTGCTAAGGAAGCACTAAGTAGAATGAAAATAGAATTGGTTGATGCTGCCTTCCCCTCCCTCAAAGGTGCTAGTGCTACCTTTGATGCCAATGAAGTTCGCAAGGGTGTCAACATAGCAATGATGCAGCAAGATTTAAAAATAGTGATTGTACGCACACGTTGCATGATAGATATAGCTAAAAATAACACCGTGAATCATACGCTAAGTATTAATATACATAAGACAATTGTTAGAACATGCAGTAAATGTCTTGATTGAGCAATAGTGGTTGGTGGATCTCTCCGGTGGGCCTTTTCATCGGCATGAGCATACAGACCGTCGGTCCATTCATGTGTCCTACCACGTGAGCACTTCTGGACCTTAAACTCGTACATCCAGGAATAATCGCATGAGTACGCATCTACCGGAAGATCAAGGTCTGTGCCTTGGAGATCGCCGTCGAAATCGAGATCAACTTTGTTGATATTTGACGGACGGTAACAGCAGAATGTCGTTACAGTATCAGATGCCAATAATAAGCATCATGTCGTATACCATTAACAGCACTGAATTTATATGTGTGTGGCTATGAAACATCGTATCAGCAGGAACTTGTTGCAAGTATTTTGAATATACAAGACATTATGCAATAAAAGTAGATGATCATGAGGAACAATCCTTGTGGAGTAATTTTGAGTTGCTTAGAAATCATCTAGTGCCATTAACATGCATGTTTGGCTTTAGTATGTTTAGGGGGTTAAATTGTAAATATAATTGTTACCTCAGATTATCGAGGAGGCACGCTCAGACCCGACTTCTTCTGCCGGGGAGTTACCCTCATACCCGGGGAATTGTAATTGACTTTTCAAGACGTGAATGATAATTTAAAAATTTATGTTAAAAACAAACTTTAGGGTAGGGACCGTAAATATAATTGTTACTTAGGGTTTTTTGTATATTTAGCCCTAAATCAAATAAGTTTATTTTTAGAAATAAACCTTAAGTGGTAAAAGTGCAAAAAGAATTATTACCTTAGGGGCTTTAGTATATTTTCCCCTAGGTTTAGTTTTCAATTGTATTCCTTCTGCAGTTGTAGCCGCCTCCAAATTACATCATTATCCACCTTTTCAAAAATAAACTTTAGGGGCTAAAATGCAAACATTAATGTTACCTCAGGGCCCTTAGTGTATTTTGCCCTAGGTCATTTTCTTTTTCACATGCCTTCACCATGTTGCAGCCGCTGCGACCCTGATTTTCTTTGAGGGATGATGAATTTCTTCAAACATCATGGTCGACTGCTCCTCCATCGCAGTTGTCGGCGACCACCGGTGCACTGTACGACAGTGGCGGTGATTGGATTTGGTTGGAGTAAACACTATTAGTTATAAGAGGTAGCAGTGATTCTAACGCGACGGCGTTACAACTTGACTCAATCTGCCACTAAGCGACGTCAAAGGTGGTCCCGCAGCAATCATACGCGCGAGATCACCGTCTCCTTCGACGTCCTCCGGTCGCTCTCTCCCTGGAACTTCCTTGTTTTCGGCGTCGGCCATAACTTCCTCCCGTTGTAGGAGTAGGAGGCGAGGATCGATTTGAGCTTGGGATGGGCCTAAGCCAGTTGCCAAACGGGACCTTCGTGGCCGCTCAAAGTGGCGAGGTGCTGGGTGGAATTGTTGCTTACGCCGGTTATTTTGATGGTGGTATCGGATGAAGCCGTTGCCAAACGCTTCCCATAATAATCCATGGCTACATCGTGGACTATAAAGCTACGGCTTGTTTCAATCTTCCGAGCAGGCATCTTTGCAGTTGATCGCTAGAGATGGAGATAAACAGAGAAAATCAGAGGGTAGAACAGATGCTCTGGATGGACAGAAGGCTTCGTCGAGCATTACAAGGGAGATGAGCAAATTGTGAATCTAGGTCTGATCTGCCAACGACGCTCCCTACTCGGGAAATCACAGTTTGAGAGTCATCCGATTGGTAACGATAACTTATGAGCAGGTTTCGCCGGCGAAGTTTCGTTGTTGTAGAAAATACACGCATATTGTTCGTCGGAACCGAACAAAGTCTCCAGCGAGACAATAACGGGAACCTCCCAACCTGGGAAGAGAACGAAGACGGTTGAGATGGGAATTTCAAGACTTTTTGCTCGTTTTCCCACATACGGCGCCAAATGATGTGGCCAAAAAAATCCTTAGCATATGTAACAGTTTCGTACGTGTTAGAAATCTCCGCAACCTACATCTTTTGCTCCCCTAACCTACAAAACCGATTAGTTCTAAGGAGACACCAATGTGGTGTCAGCCAAAGAACCTCCGACGTGCGAATAAGTCAATCTATTCATGGGTACTAGGCGAAAGACTGCAATATAAAAATGATGTGATACATTTTTCTTATTTATAGACTGAGCAGATTACGACCGTTAGAGATAGGTGACATAGTCTTTGATGACTTAGTATTCCCTCATTATATTGCTATTCAATAGGGATTGAATGAGGAGTTATACAAATTGTGGGAAGTTACGCCCTTTTGGCTCCCTTATTTAAGTATGAATTAAGTTATTTGGCCTTCCACTTGATAGATCCATACAAAAATCACTGGTTTGGACCAACGTCCACGACCCAGCTCCTTTTGAGTATTGGGCTTATCATGATAGGCTTTTTTCGAGTAGTGAAAATTTTTCCTGCATCATTTTCCGACCAATATAAAATTTTCAAACAGTGAGTTTAGGAAGACACTTTCCTAAGGTAGATTTTGAGCTTGGAATAAGTTGATAAAATGGAAATAATAAATTTTCATTCTGTTGTCATATATATTTTTATTCAAAGATATATAAAAATTAGTTTTTTTTTTCTCGAAAAATAAGTCTTTCTAAAAAGCAAAATCGAACAATTTTGGTTCCTTAAAAAGTATTAAAAAAAAAGTTTTTTTTTTTGTGAGTAAAAAAAAATATTGGTTTTTCAAATATGGAGTATTTTTTTAAAAATCACAAAAAATGGGAGTCACTCTAAATGATTTTCATATAAAAAATTTATGTTTTTTTTTTAAAAAAATCAAAACTTCTGAAAAAATTGTTTTTACTATACTTTCTAAAGTAATCAACTCTCCTATCTTTCCAAAATTTATCTTTCATATTTTTTATTTTTTTTAAAACCAAAAAAAAAAAAAAAAAAAGAAGTTTGCATTCACCCCCACCAATAAAAATAAAAATTGACATGCATATAAAATTCTTCCTGTTTATTAAAATAACTTAAATTTAAAACTCGTTACATTAACTCTATGGGCTCATTCTTATCAAATTACTGATATTTGATAAGCGACTATACAGGAGAACATTTAAAATAAAAAAAAATGAAAACAAAATAATTTTTTTTATTTAATTTCAATAGAAAACCAAAAATAAAAAATAAAAAAGTCAAAAAAAAAAAATTCTTCACTTTATTAAAAAAAAAAAAAAAATCACTCTATTTCAAGAAAAAACCAAATCAAAAGTAAGTATTAAAAAATAATATATTTTTGTAATTTTGTTTTAAAAAAAATGTTTTATTTTAGGAAGAGATTTCAAAATCAAATAAAGCATTCGGATTTAATTTTTAATTGAAATTAATAGGATCCGTCTTCAGACGAGCGTCTTAGGGTGCATAATATCTTCCATGAGTATAGCTGACTCCCGAACCTCTAAAAACGAATCTCTAGTCGGACTGTGTTTTCGAAGTCAAAATTTTACTTAAGCTATTTTCAAATTGTTTTAAAATAAAAAATGAAAATAAAAAAATAAATTCGGTGACATGGCACATTATTTAAATCCAATGCTATAGGTGGTGGTTCATTTTTCTAAAATTGTCGACGCTTTTAAAAGGTCCCTCTCTTTAGTATTTTTCAAAAACAAGAAAGGAAAAAAACTTATATATTTATTATTTATTATATTATATTTTATATTTATATATATATATTTTTATTTTTTTATTTTTTTATTTTTTTCTAAATCCGAGGTACATCAATCCAAGTGATCTGAGCAAGCTGTGGAGGTTAAAGGTTGAATCTATGGAGAATCTCCCTGACAAAGATGGGCAGGGGAAATCAAGCACCCTCCCTTAATCAACTGCATTCTCGTATAAGACAGTCTTGCCTGGTAATAGGCCATGTGCCCTTTGGTTATCCTCCATTGGGAGTGATGTCCCCACGGAGTAAGGAATATGGCACAGGTAGCGCGGGAAAACACGCCGCTACTTACACTCGCAAGTATAAGAGGTCTAAGTTTTAATATAGTGGATCTTAAAGATTGGATATCGTTCCCACAGAAAAAAGTGTGAATAATTGAATACCGCAATTTACGTAGTCTCAAGTTATCCTGATGACGAAAGACATGATTTAAAATTAAACTAAGTTAAACTACAATTAGTGGGTTAATCCTAACTAAGTTGATTAATTAGGGATTTATTTCGTTCACTTAATACATGTTTGATTTCGTTCAGTTAACAATAACGGAATTTAGGTATCCGACAATCTCGGTTCATAAACTCTTCCGCCACTTCTTCCGAGTGTAAGACGGGGGAATACGCGACTTTGTGTCGACGAAGAGGTCCCCCTCCATGTCTTAACGACTCTAGGCCGCGTGAGTCTTGACCCAACGTCATCGATTGCACACTAACTAACGCCCTCCTGGGTTGTTAGGTCGTAACGATGTGTTTACCCTAGTCCAAATCTAGGGTTACCTCTCCCGAGTGTCAAGCCCTAGATTCTCAAATCCAACCCTAATACCATTACAAGCATACTAAGATCGTCATCAAATGATAAACACAATCGGACTTAAAAGCAACAATCGTTAAAGAAACGTATATTAAACCAAATGAGTATTTATACAACTACATATTTCCCTAACTAATCTCTAATTACACTAATATGTTCTTAGCCAATACAACATTAAATCAAGAGGAGATCATCAATATCAACAATAAACATTAAATACAAAGATGGAAACAATGGAAGAAAAGCCAAATCTCAAAGTGGAGTAGTCCACTTTCGCCAAAGCACAATCTTCCCGAGCTTCCTCTTCTCCATTGATGAACTTCCTCTTCTAGCTCTTCACGGATTGGCCAAGAACACTCTCTACAACTAATCTAATCTACTTCCTAAATTATATAAACCTAACTAAGGTGGAAGGAACTCTCCAAATGTCAACCGGAGCCTCCTCTCACATCTCAGGGTTTTTGAGGTTTGGTGAAGAAAGGGGTTAAAAAGAGGGATTTGGAAAATATCTTCAAAATATCTAAAATTAGATATTTCTGTGCAGAGTGTCACTACCTAAGGAGTGGTTCACCGCTTAGGCGGTGGCTTAAGTCAGTTAAGCTTCTGTCCGATCTTCGCCTAGGCGGTGGCTGCTAGCATAACAATCTGTCGTTTTCTCGCCTAGGTGGTAGTTCAGCCCTTCAGCACTCCAACATTCTGCCTCTTTTCTGTCTAGACAGTGGAACTTCCGCCTAGGCGGTGGTCTTTATTCACCAAAACCCTATTTTTCATATTTTGTTCATCGTTTCTCCACCGTTTTCACTTGTTTATCGCCCTTTAACGTCCCTTCACCTGTTTTACACTAAAACAGACTAAAACACAATTAAATATAACTAAAATACTTGAAAACTAACAAATTCGATTTAGAAATAAATAGGTTTTTCACACCTATCAATACCCCCAAACTTAGAATTTTGCTAGTCCTCGAGCAAAATACTAACACTAAACTAAACTAAACTAAACTAACTAACGAACTAACCAACTAAAAATGAAAAATTAAACTAACACGAAATAGGTATATGCATGTAAATATAAAGTTCAATCGTAATGACCAATTTGTTCCTCCCTCAATATCCCTAAATCGGATCAAGTTCGGGAGGTAACCCATACCAAGTGGTGTTCTATAATTTCAACCATCAATAACAATAAAAAACCATTCTAGATCCATTTGAAGTATGTGTGTGAGAACTCAAATGTGTAACTAGTCAAATACTGGATTCGATTATTCAATTGTCAAGCTCATAACTTAAATCGTTGAAGGATTCAGGAAAACCATACGCTTGACTGGAGTCTACTATCCACTAATGTCGGCTCGGATATTCACAGAAATCAATAGGGCTTGGTTTGGCTTTGGAGAACAACCACGGGTATCATTGGAATTGAAAATAGCAAATCGGTTTAATTGAACGATACCCGAGGTAAAATCGCTTGTCGCTATCCTTTCTCATGACCCTACATTCTTAGAATACAACTCTAAATAAGATAAGAAGATCCCTGTATTCACTTGTCGAAAGAGAAGAAAATGAAAACTATAATCTCGTTTATTATTTTTTTTTTTTAACAACATATTCCTAAATTAATTTGAATATTTACAGTTTTAGGAGAGTGCAAAAAGAAGTTAGAGAAACACACTCCCAAACTTATTTTAGGAGCGGGCAAAAAGGAATACGAAAGTGACAAGTGAATACACTAATACCGAATCAATAAAAATTTATCAAAAACCCGACCGCTCACTTGATTTCTCTCAATTTTGAAAATTAGGCTTAGCGACATTTGGTTAAGAAAAATTTAAATGAAACGAGCATTTGAACATTTTCAGAATTGATTACGTTATCGGCTTCGACAGGGGAAATAAGGAATGAAATTTTTAGGTTAGCTACAATGGTTCAAGCGAAAAATTGACAGCCTAAATCACGTCTCCGGAATTACCTTACCTAGGATTCCGCCTCAAGTTTCTCCCAAATCAAGTTCTAGTTTCCTCATTTTTTATCATGAGCTTAATATTGAATAATCAGCGTCTAATCGTTCAGATAATTATACATTAAGTTCAAATGTCGTGCGATTTTAGGATCGAGATAATTTTTACCCAATCAACATATTAAGCACACAAAACACACAAGGAATGTATTACCCCCGACTTCAATATGCAATTAGGGGATAATTCTCATCATCGGGTCTTGGCCCAAATGAACTCAATATCTAAACATGCACATACAACTTTATACATACACAATTCTAAACTAAATCTAATACTAACATACATTAATTAATCTAACACTACACATGTAAAAACAAAAAAATTAAACTAAACTAAACTAAAAATTTAAAAACTAAAACATTCATAATAAAATACATACATAAACATAGATTTGTACATCAAAAATTTTAATGGTTCATCATTTTCTACAAAAAATCAAAATGGATGAACATCCACTTATACTAACATCCATACCATCCCAATACATGCTTGAACAAAACACGTGTTCTACTGTCAGTGAACCCAATAAACATATAGCATTAATGCATACAAAATGGGTTGAACACATACCTAGGGAACAAGACTTATTCCCTACCGTTCACCTGACAAGGAAATTCCTCTCCACCACTATCATGTCGAAATGGAAATTGTGGCGGTTGCAAAAAGTGCTGCGACAATACTAAAGCGGTCGTACATGAACCTGTGGATTTGATCTGGCGCACACACTAATCACAACGTTTCAACAAAATATGAACAATATAGCATGCAATTTTGTTTCACACAATTCAACAATCCATAGAAACTAAGTTGTCACCAAAAATCAAATAAAAATCCCAAAGTGATAAAGAAAATCGCGAAAATGGGGCTAAAAATTGATTTATGGTGGATGATTCGGGGTAAAAATCACAAATTTTGTAATGGAAGAATGATTTTTGAGTATTGGAACGGTTTGGAAGTGAGGTTTTAGAGAGAAGGTGGAGGTTTTTGGGGAGGGAACCTTGCGATTTCAATTTTTGAACGAACGGGGGCTGTTTAACTGCAGAAGGTCCACCGCTTAGGCCGCGGATCCCTTTTCTTAAAAAAAAAATTTTTAAGAAATTCTGCCTAGGCGGTGGTTTTTCCGCCTAAGCGAAGTTACACCAGTGTGAAAACTAAGACAACTGCACTATTTTCGCCTAGGTGGTGGAGCGTATTTTCAAAATTTGTTACATCCTATATTTTTACCACCTAAGCGGTGGTTCACCGCTTAGGCGATGGACCGTTTTTGCTGAAAAACACCCAATCTGTATTTTTACTGCCTAAGCGGTGGTTCACCGCTTAGGTGATGGGCCGTTTTTGCTGAAAAACACACAACCTGTATTTTTACCGCCTAAGCGGTGGGCCTGCAGCTCCCACTTTCATGTTTTTCTCAAATTTTCAAAATATGGCTCCACCCCGTACGTTTTCACTTCACTTGTTCAACGTGTTTAAACTTAAAATACTTCCCCAAGCGTCCATACTCCTAAATTCACTTCCGAAGGCATTCCGAAGCCATACCGGCTTCCAAAAAGAATAAATAATCAAATAAATAGTAACAAAAATCGGGTAATTTGATACCCTAAGTTTCATTTCAAAAAAAATATAGCGCTTGAGTTACCGTCCCCAACTAGACTTTCGTGTTACTAAGTAGTTTTCACCAAAATTCCCCATAGATAAGGAATTTGGGCTCAAATGCTCAGTCGAATCAAGATCATGGCTTTGAAGTCGGCTTCTCCTCTCAGTCCTTATCATTTGCAATAAGCTAAATCTCGGGATTAAGAATTAAGAATTTCAATCTTTTTAATCGTTTATCGCACTGCTTGATCTCATTAACACAATGAAACAAAAATTAAAATTAAAAACAAAACAAAAATAAATGTCAGGATTAACAATCGACCACTTAGTCGCAATATCAACTTAAAATTCACACTAATCCCCGGCAACGGCGTCAAAAACTTGGTAGCGCGCGAAAACACGCCGCTACTTACACTCGCAAGTATACGAGGTCTAAGTTTTAATATAGTGGATCTTGAAGATCGGATACCATTCCCACAGAGAAAAGTGTGAATAATTGAATACCGCAATTTACGTAATCTCATGTTATCTTAACGACGAAAGGCATGATTTAAAATTAAACAAAGCTAAACTACAATTAGTGGGTTAATCCTAACTAAGTTGATTAATTAGGGATTGATTTCGTTCACTTAATACATGTTTGATTTCGTTCAGTTAACAATAACGGAGTTTAGGTATCCAATAATCTTGGTTCGTAAACTCTTCCGCCACCTTTTCTAAGTGTAAGACGGGGGAATACGCGACTTCGTGTCGACGAAGAGGTCCCCCTCAATGTCTTAATGACTCTAGGCCACGTGAGTCTTGACCCAACGTCATCGATTGCACACTAACTAACGCCCTCTTCGGTCGTTAGGTCGTAACGATGTGTTTACCCTAGTCCAAATCTAGGGTTACCTCTCCCGAGTGTCAAACCCTAGATTCTCAAATCCAACCCTAATACCATTACAAGCATACTAAGATCGTCATCAAATGATAAACACAATCGGACTTAAAAGCAACAACCATTAAAGAAACGTATATTAAACCAAACGAGTATTTACACAACTACATCTTTCCCTAACTAATCTCTAATTACACTAACATGTTCTTAGCCAATACAACATTAAATCAAGAGGAGATTGTCAATATCAACAATAAACATTAAATACAAAGATGGAAACAAGGGAAGAAAAGCCAAATCTCAAAGTGGAGTAGTCCACTTTCGCCAAAGAACAATCCTCCCGAGCTTCCTCTTCTCCATTGATGAACTTTCTCTTCTAGCTCTTCACGGATTGGCCAAGAACACTCTCTACAACTAATCTAATCTACTTCCTAAATTATCTAAACCGAACTAAGGTGGAAGGAACTCTCCAAATGTCAATCGGAGTCTCCTCTCACATCTCAGGGTTTTTGAGGTTTGGTGAAGAAAGAGGTTAAAAAGAGGGATTTGGAAAATATCTTCAAAATATCTAAAAATAGATATTTCTATGCAGAGTGTCACTGCCTAAGCAGTGGTTCACCGCTTAGGCGGTGGCTTAAGTCGATTAAGCTTATGTCGGATCTTCGCCTAGGCGATGGATTCTCTGCCTATGCGGTGGCTGCTGGCATAACAATCTGTCGTTTTCTCGCCTAGGCGGTGGTTCAGCCCTTCAGCACTCCAACATTCTGCCTCTTTTTCGCCTAGGCGATGGTCTTCATTCACCGAAACCATGTTTTTCACATTTTGTTTACCGTTTCTCCACCGTTTTCACTTGTTTATTGCCATTTAACGTCCCTTCACCTATTTCACACTAAAACAAACTAAAACACAATTAAATATAACTAAAACACTTAAAAACTAACAAATTCAGTTTAGAAATAGATAGGTTTTTCACACCTATCAGGCACCTAGTCCGAAGTTTGTCAAATTGGACTTATGTTATAACACTCCCATGATCTTGGATAAGATCATGCGTGGTCTTTTGACGAGTAGGCCTCATTACGGGAGGAAGATGTGAGGCTTCCCGAACCTAAGCAAGGGGTACAGGCTGAGACGCATCCTCGCGAGCCAATGATGGCTCTATTCCATTCAATTGGTTGGGTTGGACAGAGGACCCTACCTCCTCACCAGCCTGGGAAGACAAACCAGTGGGAGCAACTGGATCAACCCCATCCTCAAGATCGAGGCTAAGCCAGCTGGCCACGAACGAGAACCATGCCTCTTTGGCTCATAGAAGATGATTGCCCCCCAACCCCCCCACCCCCAAAAAAAAAGACAAACCAAAAACGAAATCTACACAAATAGAAATGAAAGAAATACAAAATGGAAAAGATTAGATGGATTGAAATTCCAAAACTGTAACCAAAACAGGAAGATAATCATCGGGGAACTTAGATATCTTGGAGTGAAAGGCACAAAAGCTAAAGGTTGCAAAAGGGCCGCATTGGAGGGGTTTGTTTAAATACTAGGACTCTATATACTCCGTTGCGCAAATAAAAAGATGCATGTAGTCCAATCATGCGAAGCATTAAATTTGCAGGAGGTTTTGGGCACAATCTTTAAACCAACTCAACTTTCATTTTTAAAATTGAGTGCCAAGACCATAACACTACGACCAATTAACTTTCGCAAGCTTGCATTTCGATACTTCGATAAAACCACAAGTGAATATTCCCTAGCTCTTGCAATAAAGAACCTCGGGAACAAGGGGCATCTGATGAAGGATTTTCTCGACCAGGTCCAAAAGTTGACATAGTGTGAAATAATCCCACGTGACCCGTATGCAAACCGGAGATACATACCAAACGCGTAGCCCCCAATTACCAACAGTAACCGAGGATACTTCTCGATAATGAGCAAACCATTGAAAACCTAATGAATTGAGCACGAAATTGTCATGCTCGGCTCTCTAAATTGAGCACAAAATTGCCACAAAAATTGATATTAGGAACCGTTACAATTGTCTGCTACGCATATGGAAAGAACAACTACATTTAAGGTATAATGGCCAATTAACCACATAATCCCACTAAATATGAGACAATAATAAGGATTGACCACAATTTATGGAAAATACTTGTCTAACAAGACTCTGATCTCCTATAAATACTACAAGGGAGGTTTATTTACGTACAATTTTACTAGACATACTACAAGAGACGTATAGTAATGTACACACCATTTTATTTGCCATTACTTCGCCAAAATTCTCTTAGAACTCTTTATTGATTCTCAAACCGGAGGTGCAACACTGGCAAACTCACTCGTGATGTATTGTTTTATAGGAACCTTACCTTAGGGAGGATTACATTCTGAACTTCGAATACCATATTTGACGAATCAAATTTTGGCTTCATAAAAAATAATTATCTTTAGTAAACATAATGTTATTATCAAAATTATCATTAATAAACATAATTCTTATTCCATTTTATTTGAAGTAAAAAAAATAAAAAATAAAAATGTTAATGTGAGAATCTAATACTACTAATTAAAAGTAGAATGAGTAAGAATGTTTTAATGAAATTAAAGAATGACTCTTTAAAGCCTTTTGATAAGTTCTTATATATATATATATATATGTATGTATGTATAATTAGTGACCCTAATCATTTTTTTTCTGTGTTACACCTAAAATACCTCACCTCATTTTGTCTTATAATTCTCAATTCGATATTTCCTATAAATTAATTTTATTAGACGAAAACAAACTATTTTTGCTCTCAATTTTATATTTTTTTATTTTGAAAAAGAAAATAGTTTTTTCCCCTAATATGTTGTTTTTGTTTCCGGAATGGAAATATATATTTTTTTTGTTCTCGATATTTTTTGAAATAGAAACAAGTTTTTTTTTTTTGGTTTTTTGTTTTTTTTTTTTCCAAATTTTTGTTTATGTTTCCTAAAGAAAAACATATTTTTTTTGTTCACAAACTTATAGTTTGAACAAAAAGTAAAAATTTGAAAGCGAAAAAATCAATTTATATTCCCGAAATAGAAATATAAATTTGGTAACAAAAAATATGTTATTGTTCCCAAAATAGAAACAAAAATTTTGGAACAAAAATTTAATTATTTTTTGAAATCAGAAATAGAAATTTGAGAACAAACAAAACCTATATAGGAAATGGAAGTGAAAATCTGAGAACCAAAAATATGTTTTTATTTCTAAACAAAAAAAAATATTTGAAAAAAATATAAATTTATGGTTTCAGAGCGATGACAAAAATTTAAGAACGAAATAATTTTATTAATATATTTATGAATGAATTTGATCTCAAAATTGATATGTAAAATAACAATATTACATTTCACTTCTTTAAACAAATAATAACAATCAAACAAAAAAAATGGAATAGTGATTCTATGACAAATCCATTCCATTTATTTTCTCATTTTATTCATTCTCCTTTTCCATTCTACCCTGATTCCATTCCATCTAACCAAACAAGTTGTAAGTTTATACTTTTACACTACGTTTGGTACATGGGATTCAAGATTGGATTAAAATGACCATGAGAAGGTCATTCCATTCCTATTTTTGGTACATAAGATTTAATCAAGTTCTCATTATCAAAGATTTTCTAATCCATCAAAATAGGGGATTAACCAATACCAAGATAAATTTGGTATTAGTTAATCCCAATTATATGGGATTAGGTTTTAATCATTTATCGGTAAAAAAACGAGACTACATACTAACCAAATATTTGAATTGGAATGAAATTTAATTAAATTAATTATTATACCATTTGAAAATTTAATTAAATTATTATTTTACCATTTTATGTTATTCTAATACCATATGCAATCTCTTTTGTCAACATATATAAGAATGGTAATGACTATTCCATTCTATTACCTTACTAATTACAATCCTATTGTCATTTCATTCAATTTAATTCCAGCGTATCAAACACAACATTAAAATATTCAACATCCAACAAACATATTGCGTTATGAACCTATTTTAAAAAGTAAAATTTGATCGTATTATTGATTTTTTTTAAATATTCTATTAAAAATTATTAAAATAATATAAATTAAGAACCTATATATTCTGCGTATCACGCGGATATTAACCTAGTAAAAATAAAAATGTTAACCATGCCATCTGTCACACAGTCGAATTTTCACCACAAATTTTCTAAGTGATGGCCTAATTGTACAGACAACTAGTTAGTCGCTCGTATGGTTCTCGAACAACCCACTGATAAAGTAAAAATGTGATATAAAAAAAACGAGAAGGCTTTCTATATTGTGTTAGCCTCTCCCATTATTTATAATAAGAATTAGGAAACAATACGATAAAACCTAAACCGTATGGGAAACCCTAATTAATACAGAAAAGACCTAACTACCCTTTAACATTCCCCCTCAAGCTGGAGCATATATATTGTATGCTCCTAGTTTGTTACAAATGTACTTTATCCTTGAACCCCCCAACGGTTTAGTAAATATATCAGCTAACTGATCAACTGAGTTTACATATTTAGTCTCAATCTGCTTCTGCAACAATTGTTCTCGAATAAAGTGACGGTTAACTTCAATGTGTTTTGTTATCTCATGGAAGACTGGGTTGGATGCAATGTGAAATGCTGCTTGATTATCACATATCAGGTCCATTAGTGAAGTGTGTTCAAATTCAAGTTCTTCCAACAAATATTTCAACCACATTAACTCACAAGTGGTATGTGCCATTACCTTGAATTCCGATTCCGTACTCGACCATGCCACTACCGTCTGCTTTTTACTCTTCTAAGAGATAAGGTTACCACCAACAAACACACAATACCCAGTAGTAGATTTTCTATCTAAGGGTAATATGGCCCAATCTACATCTGTGTAGCCCTTTATTTGAGTATGACCGAAATTTTGATATAGCAAACCACAACTAGGAGCACCTTTCAGATATCGGAGAAAATATGTCATTGACCTATTGAGTTAAACAAAAATGCTAGGAGCAAAACCGATTAACTCGCCTATGGATCCAAACACCAAATTATTGCCACCCAAATGCACTCGCACGTCCTAGAAAATAGTATAAAACACAACGTTTACAACTACAACCAACCTCGTTTTATTACTCTGTCAAAATAAGAAAACGCACAATACATAATTCAGGCCTAAGGGTTGTAGGAACATCACAACTCACTGCTCTACCCATAACAAAACCAAAATTATAGTATTTATAGACAAAAACAGCAATTAACAGCCCCTAACTCCTAGGTAAAATAGTTCCACAGAATCTGAACACTTGGCACAACAGTTTGCATATGCAGTTTTGTGTCCAGCTACCAAAACTACTCCATAACTGATCCACATAACCAGCACATGCCACCAAACTGCTTTCCTTAATTGAAATTCCTCTATCAACTAAGCCATAATTGCCCAACACAATTTTTGTCGTTCCGTTGCATCTGTTGCATTGTAGCACCCAACGACTACCTAGGTCCGTATGCATTTTCAGCACCATAATGCCCCACTGCCTAATGGTGCGTCATGTCCATCACATGACTCTACCCACAACGTAGTGTTGCACCTACATTGCGCTGTTTTGCCTTGGTACCACATCAAGGTCTTCCGTTGGTCCTGTGACTCCCCACGAAAACAAATTTCTGCATCCTCTACCAACGCGTGACCAACAGTTGGGTCCAACGCATCCTTAATCCTCCAACGCATACTTCTACATATTAGCCCTCATTGCCTTAGCCGCATGCCAAAGTATTACTCATTTCCATGCACCAACATAGTATCGATCCTAGTATTGCGCCTAGGATCGCTCAACACCCGCTAATGTTGTGCCGTAACGCTGTCCACCATGTTGCACCCGGTTGGTGCCTTTGTTTCCAACTCCTTCGTTTGTGCTACCCGCGCCACGTCCAGTAACAAAGCCATATACGTGCTAACTGGTCCTCCAGCCTTATTAGGGCTAACAAACTACCCCCACCAAAAAAATCTGACGTCCTCGTTGGATCGTCCCTAGCTTGACCTTGTGGATTTGGTATATTCCTATGACAATGTTATTGCCACAGTCTTTTCAATCTTCTAACAGTTTTTTGTCCATTCGTTGTAACTTATTGTAACTTGTTTGTCAATTTCGTTTGCCACAGTCCCCTTAATTTTCCCCCAGACTTCCATTGGTCTGTTGTAACTTATTACAATGCGTTTATCAATTGCGTCTACCACAATCTTCTCAATCTGACTGCAGACTTTGTCTCATGTCCATTGTACCTCCTTACAACGTCTTCGCCATGGAATACCTTTCATGACCGGACTAACCACCAGCCCATTGCTACCACAATAACCGAATTTGGCATACACCCATGCCGACGATACTGCCATAGTCTCCCCATTCTACCCACAGTATTTCCACAAGTGTTGGCCACAGAACACCGTCTGTGACCAGGCTGACCAATGGTCTGTTTACGACCACAGCAAACCTCATTTGGAAATCCCCACGATAACTAGCCGCCTCTGGTTATATTTCAGCATGGAGCATAGGATGTTTTCCTGAAATTCCATGTCCCAAATCAGGCATCATCGCGTATCTGATATCAGACTGCACCCGGTTTGATTGTTGTCCACCAACAACGTAGTTTTAATGTGCGTCCAACGACTTGGTCCAATGCCTCTCCATTCTTCCAATGACGTAAAATGCTCGTTTGCAAATCAACATCACATAGTTGATTTCAGACCGCTCCCGGTCTGTCCGTTATCCTCCAACAATGTAGTATCAACGAGCGCTCAAGGACTTGATCCAATGCCTCCTCATTTCGCTAACGAGGTAAGACATCCGTTTGCAAATTAGCATCACATAACCAATTTCAGATCGCTCCCGGTCTGTCCGTTGTCCTCCAACAACGTAATGTCGATGCACGCCCAACAGCTTGGTTCAACAACTTGCTGTTCCTCTAACAATTTGGGTTGTTCATATGCCGATGCAGAAGCCACTCGTAACTCTGCTCTAATAACTATTGTCACACAGTCGAATTTTCACCACAAAATTTCTAACTAGTTGCATCGACAATTAGTAAGCCGCTTGTATAGTTCCTGGAAAGCCCATTGTCATACCCACCCAGATGCACTCGCTCATCCTAGAAAACAGTATAAAACACAACGTTTACAGCTGCAACCATTCTCGTTTTATTACTCTGTCAAAACAAGGAAACGAGCAATACATAATTCTGGCCTAAGGGTGGCAAGAACATCATAACTCACTGCTCTATCCATTACAAAATCGAAATTACAGCATTTATAGAAAAAAAAAGAAGAAAAAACAGCAGTTAACAGCCCCTAACTTCTAGACAAAACAGTCGCACAGAATCTGGACACTTGGCATAACAGTTTGCATGGGCAATTTTGTGTCCAGCCACCAAAACTGCTCCATAAACTGATCCACATGTCCAGCACATGCCACAAAACTGCTTCCCTTAATTGAAATCCACCCATCAGCTAAGCCACAGTTGCCCAACACAATTCTGCCGTTCCGTTGCATCTGCTGCGTTGTTGCGCCCAACGATTGCCTACGTCCGTATGTATTTTCAGCACCAGAATGCATCGCCGCCTAACGGTGCGTCATATCTCACACATGACTCTGCTCACAACGTAGCATTGCGCCTACGTTGCGTCGTTTTGCCTTGGTACCATACCAAGATCTTCCGTTGGTCCCATGACTCCCCACGAAAATCATTTTTGGCATCCTCTGCCAATGCTGCCAATGTGCATCCACGTTGCCCACAGCGCACTGTTTCGCCAACGCGTGTCCAACAACTTGGTTCAATGCCTCCCCGTTCCTCCAACACATGCTGCCGCGTCTTGGCTCTCGTTGCGTTGGCCGCGTGCCAAAGTCTTGCTCATTGCCATGCACCCACATAGCACCGATCCTAACATTGTGCCTAGGATTGCCCAACACCCATTTGTGTTATGCTGCAACGCTGTCCACCGTGTAGCACTAGGTTGGTGCCTTTGTTGCCAATGCCTTCGTTTGTACCACCTTCACCATGTCCGGTAACAAAGTGCACAATGTCTCTGCCAACCCGTGCTAACACCATCTTGTGCTCTTGAGATTATTACTTCATATCTCTCCAATATCACCCCTCATAAAAGGTGAAATACCTCACCAACCATAGGTAGTGAACACACACCCCTCCCCCACTATCTCTGCTGCTATTTTCTCCATCTTCTTGCCTTCAAGAAAAAGAAAAAGCCGTTTCTTCAACTACTCCATAGGCGAGAAACCACATTTTGAGGGTGTTAATTTTACAGTGTGTGTAGTGTGTGAAGTGGGAACAAAGTCGACGTTCGGTGAAGATGTTCAGGAACCAGTACGACACGGACGTGACCACTTGGTCGCCGGCTGGGCGCTTGTTCCAGGTGGAGTACGCGATGGAGGCGGTGAAGCAAGGATCCGCGGCGATAGGTCTCCGGTCGAAGACCCACGTGGTGCTCGCCTGCGTCAATAAGGCTAACTCTGAGCTCTCGTCCCACCAGAGGAAGATCTTCAAAGTCGATGACCACATCGGGGTCGCAATCGCTGGACTCACCGCCGACGGACGTGTTCTGTCCCGGTACATGCGATCCGAGTGCATCAATTACAGCTACTCTTACGAGTCACCTCTCCCTGTCGGTCGACTAGTTGTCCAGCTCGCTGACAAAGCTCAGGTCTCCAACAAACCCTGATCTCTCCTCACTCTATATGCTATGAACGTATTTTTGAATTCTGATATGATTGGAATTTGGTGGTTGATTGTCTTGTTGGATCGTGGAAATTGGGGGCTTAGGGTTTTACTTCAGTCTTCTTTGTGATAGGGGCTTTGCTTCCACATTCTTTACTAGGGAGGAAATACGATGGGGGAAGCAATTGAATTAACACAATGGGGTCCTATTGGAAAGAGAAAGAACAAGTCTATGGTCGTAACCTCATTGGTTTTGTGCTCGAATCATTTTGATAAAACTTTTCACTTGGAATTCAGACCACATCCCATTTCTTGTCCGTTTCTAAGCATTTATATATGCCCATTGGACATGCACATAACTCACGTTTGTGGTTTTTGTATATATATGTTTGTAATTCAATACCAAGATCAAGGCTCTCTCATAATCTGCCACTCAGTTCATGTTGTAAGGAGAGATTGTATACCGAATGACTTGTTTGGAGCCTTCCGAAGAGGTAGGAAGGTTAGTAAGTGGGGATATCCAGCCAATGCTATATGATTTTTGAGTTGGTGTTTCTAGCATAATTTTTTCTGTTTGGAACATGAAGATAGATGTTTAGACTGCTTCTGCAAAGCAAAATAGATCTATTCTAAATTGCTTTTCGTTTCTTCCTAGCTTCGTAACAGATAATGCTAGGGCTGCTTTTTCTAAAATACAGATAGAGAGATTGTTCAAGTGGTGAGAGACCTTTGGTTTACTTATATATAGTGGGTTTTCTTCACTTTTCCTTTCCCTCAATTCCAGTACACATGATTTTGTTGGAAGTTGATCAGGTTATGCTTCCAGAACTAAAGGAGCTTGCCTATTAAAAAAAGACTAAAAAGCTTATAAGGTTGAAATATTCTTGTTTGAGGTTTCAGTTGTTTAGTTTATTCAAAAGTGTTGGCTCAGTGAGCTACCCAAGAGAGGAGGTGAATTTGGTAGTAATAAAAATTTAAACAAATTTAAATTTTTAAACACTTAATTAGTCAAATAATCAATTTTGTCATAAATAAATTATTATCTTGTTATGTAGCGGATAAGTGTTTAAACTACGTGCACAACCAAACAAAATGTAAACAATGCAAAACACGAAGATATATCCTGCTTCACTAAGTTACTTTTTACTAATCCAGTCTCCCGAACTCCACAGAGATTCACATCCACTAAAATCCAGATTCCTTTAAAGGTAGGAAGCGAACTCTCACAATAATTCTTTTACCAGGTTCAGAATTAACCTTTACAATTATCTTTTTCCTAGGTGAAGGAAGAACCTTATCTTTTTATCAGGTTAAAGACTAACCTAATTCTATTACAGGAGGAATCACCACCTAATCCTTTTACCAGGCTAAGAATCAAATCTCACAAACACTCCAAGTATCATTTTCACCGGTAAAGATAAAACCATTACAATTCACTCAAAAATGAACTCTATTCAAGAAGAATTCACGCCTAACTCTTTTCAAGAGAAAAAAATAACCTAATATTTTTATCCACTAGGTAAAGATCAAACCTCAATCTTTTTCTCGGAAAAGATTGAAACCACAGCTACCCTGATCAGATACAACCCAACTGTATCCAATCCGCACAAACTCACCAATTACAAAAAAAATTGTTGAGTTTCTTCCCACTCAGAGCTTCTACTACCTCAAACCAATTAAATTTAATTAATGTCACGATAATTACTACGTGATAGAATTAAGTGAGGAATTCAATATCTGATTATAATATGTGTGGGTAGCACAGAATTAAACATGTAATCAGATAATCACAAAATTATTTTAAAAATAATTTTTTTATGCTATTTAAAGTTCAAAAATGATTTTACTAAGATCTTATCAAACAAGCAAATAATAATATAATTTCATAATAAAAAATAATAGCTTGGAAAGATCTCACCAGGAAAACATTGAAAAGTTGGAATTAGAATAGCAAGACAGCACAGATTGGTGACGCCAACTCAATCAACGCTTTAACTTAAAAACTTTGCACACAATTGATCTCATAAATAATCTTTCGAATATATCTCAGAATAACAACTCTTAGAAAGCTCAGGAACTTTGAAGTTCTTGATTGATGTAATGTATTGATATAAAATTCATAGGTCTATTTAAACTGTTTTGAAATAGGCCTTCTAATAGTTAGTTTCCTCAAGATATGACATTCAAATGCCCCTATAGACTCCATATATCATAACCATTCATTCCTGGTATAATTCATTCAGATATGGCTTTAAAATCTTTTAATTAAGTCCTCAAATTAATTCTCAATTTCAAATTGAATAGATAGGAAGTATTAAATGTACCAAATTGAGAAACACTTCAATTTTATGTACCATAGCTATAGGGATAACAAAATAAGTGTGATATATCTCAAATATATTCAAATCTCAAGAATATCTGAATCAGATATGCCGAAAACGGCTAGTATTTGAATTAATCCTTAAAATCCTCGAAATTTTAACCAGACAGTCGGTTGACCGATCATCAGACCATTAGTTGACCGATCGATACAGGTTACAAGCCAAGCCATTTCTCAAATAGCGGTCGGTTGACCGATCGATTCAGGAAGTATTTCTAGACCATTTTTAAGCCCTAGTCTGTTGACTGATCCCCTACGGTTGGTTGACCGATTGATACGGAAAGTTTCACTTCGGTCCATCAGTTGACCGATCTCCCCTGGTCGGTTAACCGATCGTTGCTAGAACATTCTTTTCTCAAATTATTTCAACTCCAAACTTCGACGTTTTAATCCCTTAACCGATTTCTTTTCTCAATTAACTTAATTGACATTAATATTCAATTTTAAACACTAATTTAACTTAGGTCAATTTTCATTTTTCAATTTCACATTGGAGCAAATAATTTAACACTAATTAGGATCCTAATTTCATCAAATTAAGCACACATAAATATAACTTGTTAATTTGTGTCGTGTGTAATCCTAATCGGGATATATTAAGAGTAAAAGAGGTTTGAGTTGTTTTCACCTAATTTCTTCAGAATCAACACTCTTCATCTCTTTAATGTCCATCTTTGTATCTTCAATAATTATTTCATGATTTGATCTTTGATGGAACTCTTAAACTGAAACACTCAACAAATACGTTAGTTCCACAAAAACATCAATCCTTAATTGTCCATCAAAACCTCGGGATCAACAAAAAGTTTGGTTGCATGGCCAAGTGGAAGCGGTGATTCTAAAGCATCGTGTTATAAGTTGACTTTTGTGACAAAGAATGATTGTAACTTTATGATTAGTAGCCGTGGAAGTATTTTGAGTCTTGCTGGTTGGTTTTTAATGAGGGACCATCAGGTAGCTGAATGTTCCATGTTTTAGGTAACTTTTCATTTATGGGAAGCCAAGTAGAGTTTTGAATACTTACACCATTACCTTTGTGAGTGTGTGTGGTTTTTGTAGGTTACAAATGTAAAAGGTATTGATTAGCTCTAACCTTAAACTGAATTCGAAGACTTTTATATATATTTAGAAGTGCAAACTATTTACTTACCTTTGAAATTTCTTTGAACTAGGGATAGAGGATATAAAAAAACTTCCTACTAGCTTTTCAGATATAAGTCCTGCATTAGGTTCTTCAGAGATATAGAAACCGCTTGTGCGTGTTAACCAAATAAAAGAATATTTGAGAAAGATTTAATTGACTGTTCATTGAAAATTTTCTTTGAAGTTTTTAGTTGCTTTTATTATGTGAAAGGCCTGCTTTCTTAATTATGTAACTGGAGACACTCCTAAAATTTTAGTGGGCAAATCAGTCAACATAAAGGGGGACCAAATAGCAAGAAGATTTTGGTACACAGGTTTAAGGCAATTACTATTAAACAATGGGATTAAACGAGTATTAAGGGTCATAAATAGTATAAAAACTTGTTCTCCTTTAAATTGCCACAATGCACTCCAAGTATGGTAAATTGCATAGATTTTTTACTTGTGGTTATGGATGTAACTTATTCACATAGTGATCAACGGTCTCCTTCAGTTCGATTCTGTTGGTGTCACTAGGTGCCTATGGGATTTGATTCTGTTGCTTATTCTTTGGTGTCTATGGAGAGAGCAGAATTGGCCTATTTTCGAACACTCCTCCTTGTATATGCTGGGCTTTTGGTGAAAGGGTTGTTATCCTTAAGGGAGCCAGGAGTTTCTTGATTTTCTAGGAGAACTCAAGACTTCATAATTGTATAGAATGGACGCCCCTTGCCCATTTTTATGTTATTTTCCTTGCTTGCTTAGCAAGAAGAGGGTCTTCCTTGAGTTGGAAGATTTTAAGCACACACTTCCTAAAATGGAGAACTGGAAACAGAAACATATTGTTTATCTACTGAACATTAATTTAATGATGATTCAAAGAGAATAACATCCTAGGTCTGTTTAGAGCATGCTGTATGGGAATAGCACTACGTAAATTTCTAGAGGGTCAAATTTGCTATGATTTTGGATGGAACATGTTGATACCCAGATCTGAAGGACTCCGTAATAGGGGATCAGAGATAGCCCACGCACCGGCTCACTGTCAGGTGACCGGCAAGAATTTTTGCACCGGGTGGGTTTTACCCTACGAAGGACCTCGGGCGTGAGTCAACACTAGATCATTTGCCACATCACCTTCCTTTCGTGTGTTATGGAGCTGACACGTGGATGGTCAATTTCCGTCCACGTCAGAACATGTTCATAGCTTAATAATGTTAGGTTGCAGTAGCTTAGAATTCTCTGACAGTAATTATAACACTGGACTGGATGTTTTTAATGACAGGCACGTGAGTTATTGAGAAGTTGTCTTTATTCTGGTTTCAATCTTCATTGTTGGGACTTGGTGTGCCTCACAACAACATTTCTTTGGTTTGGTTTATTGTTGCTCAATATGAAGTTGATGCATATGATTTGTTGGGGTGGTGCATAAAATAGCCTTGTATGATCATGTTGTTGCCTATTTTTAAGGAGTTTATTACAACCTTTCGAGACATTGGGTGATCATTTGCAAATTTTTTAGAATTGGGCATTTTTTATGGGTTCCATTAGGGACAAAAATGGTTTGATTGATTAAGGTACCATTAATTTTTCTAGTAGTGTGTCTCGGGGTTGTAAATTTCCTGTAGGTGCAAGGTGCACCTAGGCACCATGGTCTCCCTGGAGCCTCAGCTCAAGGCTTGTCACACTGAAGTAAGGCGCATAATATATAATTACGAAAAATACTTATCTATGGTATAGAAGCAATGATAAAGAAAAATTATTATCCGAATAATGTTCACCGCAGTAATACAGAATCATTTAAGAAATGATATCTAATAATCTACGTATAAGTCCAAGCAAGATCAGATTTTGCTATCATATGATATTTTCAACTTGGGAATACCCTATAGGCATACTTTCGTGCCTAAAAGGTACTAATTGTAAATATTATTAATTAAAATTAAATCAAAATGTAAACCGAAGGGCATATAGGGGAAGAGAAATAGACGGGGGGTCTCGCCATTCAAATGTCTTGGACACTTCAAAACGAAAATGTGCTTTCATTTGTATACTAGATGATACAAACAACAACAACTAAGCTCTTGTCCCACTTATGTAGGGTCAGGTACATGAATTCGTTTACGCCATAATGATTGATTAAGGGCCATCCCCTTAGTTAGGTTTAATGTCATCAAATCAATTCTAATAATCTCATTCCAAATCTTCTGAGGTCTACCTCTCACTAATAGCCATCCGCACTTGAACAAAATCACTTCTTCTCACTGATGTTTCTATGGGATTTCTATGCGCATGTCCAAACCTTCGTAAACTATTTTCTCTAATCTTCTTTTCTATTGGTGTTATTCCTAAATTCTCTCTAATAGTTTTATTGTTAATTTTATCAATTCTTGTCTTCCCACTCATCCACTGGTTTTCAATTTTGCCATTCCAATTTTCTAGACATACGTAGTTTTTAGCGCCTAACATTCTGAACCATACCGAAGCGTCGGTTTTATTGCAGTTTTGTAGAATTTTTCTTTGAGTTTCAACGGTGACCTACGATCACAAATCACCTCAACTGTACTTCTCTACTTTAATCAACCTGTCTTGACTCTATGCGTAATGTCCTCCTCTATTTTACCATTGCTCTGAATCATTGAACCTAAATATCTAAAGTGATCAACCTTTAGAACCTTCTCATTTCCAATTTTGATCACTCCATCATTTCTTCGAAGATTACTAAAATTGCAATGCATGTATTCAGTCTTTCTTCTGCTAACCTTAAAACCTTGAGACTTTAAGGCTTCCTCCATCTTTCTAATTTAGTATTAACACTTATTCTACTTTTATCAATTAGTATTATGTCATCCGCAAACGACATGTTCCAAGGTATTCCATATCGAATATGTTTTGTAAACTCATCAATCACTAGAACGAAGAGGTAAGGACTCAAAGACGATCCTTGATGCAATATTAATAGAAAATGCACAAATATCTTCTCCTCCTGTTCAAACACTAGTGACTATACCTTCATATATATCCTTAATTATTTCGATATACACATTAGATACTTGCTTCTTTTCTAACACCTACCACAAAATTTCTCTGGGTACCCGATCATAAGCCTTTTCTAGGTCCACAAATACTACATGTAATTTTTTTTTCTCTATATTTTTTCATTGATTTTCTGAGTAAATAGATAGCTTCAGTGGTTGATCGGCTTGGCATAAATCCAAATTAGTTCTCTTCTATGCTTATTTCATGTCTTATTCTATATTCTATTATTTGGTTCCAATGTTTCATAGTATGACTTATAAGTTTTATGACTTGATAGTTCGTGCAATTTTGAAAATTCCTTTTATTTTTGTTGATGGATACTAAGATACTCCTCCAATCATCAGGTATTCTCTTAGTCTTCAAAATGTTATTGAAAAGTCTAGTTAAACTCTCTATCCCAAGATCTCCCAAACTTTTCTATATCTCTATAGGGATCTCATCTGGCCCTACTGCTTTTCCAATTCTCATATTCCTCAATGCTATTATAACTTCTGAGACCCTAATTTTTCTATGAAACCTATAACTCCTATCTAATGAAAAACTAGGCAACTTTAGTCTTGATTCCCCAACGTTCTCATTAGATAAATTATAAGAATAACTTTTCCATTATTCTATAATCTCTTCATCTTTCACCAGGACCTTTTCATCATTGTCTTTGATACATCTGGCACTTCCTATATCTATAGTCTTTCGTTCACATCGCCTAGTAAGTTTAAATATATCCCTTTCTCCGTCTTTTGTATCTAACTTTTAATACAAATTATCGTACGTTCTAAATTTTGATTCCTTAATTACTTTTCTCGCCTATGTATTTTTCATGTTTATACTTCTCCAAACTCTCTCTGTTTCGACATTTTTGCGATTCTTTATAAATTATTTTCTTGTTCCGAATGACTTTTTAGGCCTAGTCATTCCACGACCCACTTTTTTATATAGCGATCCTCCTCCTCTGCAAACTCCTAGAATTTCTCATCCTCTCTCTCTAATACGACTACCATATCACCCCATATTTTGTTCATTTCCTCATGTCTATTCCATAACTCATCATTGCTAATTTTGTCCTTAAACAACTCAATTTTTTCGCCTTTTAGGTCTCTCCAATGTATCCTTGCATGCCTACTTATCTTAAACTTCTACTTCCACCCTTGAAACTTCAAATCGTTTACGATCAATCTATATTGGGTAGCAATACTCTCACCCGGTATGATTTTATAGTCCTTACATATTAAACGATCACTCGTTCTAATAAGGACAAAGTCTATTTGGCTGATAAGGTGCTTATTTCTCATCCTGGAACATGTATTTAGAAGAACTAAATCATTCGTCATAGCAAAATCTAAAATCATCTCATCCATTGTATTATTCTCCCCAAATCCATAACCAACATGTAATTTCTTGAAAGTTCTCATTTCCTTCCCTACATGTCCATTCAAATCTCTCACAATAAATATTTTTTCTTGGTTAGGTATACTTTGAAGTTTGAACTACTTCGTCCACTTTCTCCCAAAATTTTCGTCTAACATCTTCTTGCAGTCCAATTTGAAGAGTTTACATATTAATAACGTTAATCACGTCCCCTCCAATAACTACCTTTATAACTATCATTCTATTTCTAATTCTCCTAGTATCGACTATGCTATCCTTTAAATCCCTGTCTATCGTGATACCCACCCAATTCCTGTGTTTGTCCTTCCCCGTATACCATAACTTATACCCCGTGCTCTCAATTTCTTTAGACCTCTCAATTTCTTTAGACCTCTCTCCAGCCCACTTAGTTTCCTGCAAGTATAGAATATTAACCCTTGTCCTACTTATCACGTCCACCAATTCTCTAGTTTACCCCATCAGTGTTCCTATAATCCAAGTTGCTAACCTAAGCTTATCCTTCTTTATCTGCCCCCATCCACCAGCAACCCTTGCTTATTTGTCACCGTATCCAAGTGGAAATAAGGTGCGTTGCTTTCGGGCAACGCTCTAGCCCACCCTTGCTTATTTCTCACTACATTCGAGCGGTGGTAATGTAGCGCGACGGTAGTAGGGGACGCCCCAACGTTTAATGTATTCGGATTCATGTCATAAAAGTTATGACAAAGTTTTTCGCTGACTATCAGTTACCTAACGCAACATTTCTTTACTCGGACATGGGACCGGCTGTGTAAAAAATAAAGTATAGAACATCCATAGACAGAGTTTCCAAGCTATGAAAAATGAAGCCCCCAATTTTCTCGGGCAATTCTAAATTACAAAACTTTGAACTTCACTCATTCGGAACGAAAAATCAAAGAGATCAATCTTCGTGTTTATTGTGCTAGATCTTTGAAATTGAATCAGTGAATTTAGAGTCGCCCGAGAAAACTGGGGGCTTTATTTTTGATAACATAGTATGTTTTATGCATGTATGATCCAACACATCGACCCTATTGTAGTAACACTCTAAGTCCATTCATTAAGTGGTCAATCAAAGATGGATGAAAGAAACTAGTCCACTTTTACAATTAAGCCTATAACTAAATCTTTGGTCACTCCCTTGCCTTAGATTCCTTGATTTCTACTAACCAATTAAAATGTCAAGGGATACTTCCCCAATAAAGTATTTTTCATCCAACTCCTCGAAATATGCTCGTCTTTACTATTAATTATATATCATTATGCTTTCATTTTTGTGCACCCGTGTGAACATGTGGAGGTGGTTATAGGCTGATCTTTACTATCATATTATCGTTTTTTGTGGTTTTTACTATATAGTCTCTATGTTTGGTTTTTGTATTTTTAATCCTATGTTAAGAGTAATTTCTTTTTTAGTTTTTTAGTGTTTGTCAGTATTTTTAGTTAACTTTACCTATGATAACAAATACAAATTGAACATGTAGTTGGTATCAGCTAGATGGATTAAATATTTGGTGATACTAACCTAATGACTAAAACTTTTTCTAAGAAGAAAGAAAAAATTATTCTAAGAACTTAAAAAAAGTTGGCGGGTGGGGGGAGGGAGAACAAAATTTATGTGAACTATTTCAAAGACTAATATTTTTCCCTTTTTTCACCGCTTTCTTGTCGTTAGGTTTGCACGCAGAGATCATGGAAAAGGCCTTACGGTGTTGGTTTGCTGATAGCTGGGCTCGATGAATCTGGAGCCCACCTGTACTACAACTGCCCTAGCGGAAACTACTTCGAATACCAAGCTTTTGCCATCGGTTCTCGCTCACAAGCCGCAAAGACATATTTAGAGCGCAAATTCGAGAATTTCATGGACTCCTCCCGTGAAGATCTTCTCAAGGACGCGCTCTTCGCATTGAGAGAGACACTGCAAGGTGAGAAACTAACAAGCTCAGTTTGCACGATTGCTATAGTTGGAATTGGAGAGGGATTCCATATATTGGATCAGGAAACGGTTCAAGCATTGATTAATGCGTTTGAGCTTGCCGGTGAAGAAGCTCCTCTGCCGGAGGCAGAAGTGGAAGCTCCAGCAGAACAGGGTGGAGCTCCGGCGGAACGGGCTGCATCTCCGATGGACATTTGACTCTTCTAAACTTTTTTACCCTGCATTCATGTTAGTTGTTTAAAGTATTGTTGTTGAATTTTTATGATGAAAATTGGATGTTGAGCTAAGTGCTTAAATGGGATTATATCAGTCTGCTGGTTCTTGGTCTGTATCGGATTTTGTTTTACATTTTGAGGAATATTTAACCAGTCTGTCTCCTTATTGCCTTTGAGAAAAAGCCATTCTGATATTTGACTTGTGCTTTGAAGCAATGGTTTTAAAACCGGACCGGACGTCGAACCGGAAAAATTACCGGGTCACGGGTCACCGGTAGGCGAATCGTCGTTGAACCGGTGACGTCATATATATATATATATATATATATATATATATATATATATCCCTCCCAATTAATATTAAAAAATATTAAAAGATACAAAATATATATACACACATATAATCTAATATCCCTCCCAATATATATATATATATATATATATATATAAAACAATTAGTCCAATATATATAAAAACAATTAGTCTACCATTGGATCACTTTTAATGCAAAGGTCAATATCAAACCTTTTGACTAATATACAACCAAACCTAATATACAACCAAACGAAATCTCAGCCGTCACTCCCAAATCCACTACTACTCAGATACAGTTCTGTTTCTCTCTCTATTTCTCTCTCTTTGTGGCTGCAAATGATAACGGTCGGTAGTGGTTGATCGGTGGAGGAACACAAACGAGGAGAAGGCAACGTTTCATCGTCCGCCTTCCAACCCTAAGTTGCCGCCGTATCCCTCTCTCCCTCCATCGCCATGATGCTAGCTGAACCATCGTCGAGGGTCGGATTTGGGATGGATGGGAAATGGCGAAAACGCGGCCGGTTCGAAGAAAAACAGGACCAGTTCACCGGTTTGAACTGGCCAATCCGATGATTTAACCATATAAACGGTTTTTAGTAGTTTTCCGGACCGGAGACTGGATCGGTCGACGGTTCAATCGCTTCGACCGGCCGGTCCGGTCCGGTTTTTAAATCATTGCTTTGAAGTTGGTAGTAATTCTGTGCAATGTTCTTGTATGTAAGTCCAACTCAAATCGAAGATTTTGACCCGCCGGATCTAGATTCAATGCTTGACTTCAAACTTAATTTTTTTTGTGTGTGTGTGTGTTGGGCTATTAAATCGTCGATCAAAAAAATTTTGTTTGACACTGATTTTTATGATGGGTTGGATTAAGCCTAGCACAAGTGACACAAAAAAAGTTAAAACAATAGATCTAACCCCGAACTTGTGTTTGAATCTATTCTTAGAAAAGTCGGAATAGAATTGGTTTATATTGTTTGTGTTGTGAGAATTATGAACGAGTGTTGAATTTCTTTTGGAAAAAAAGGATAATGGTAGTTTACCCTCTTATATTTAGGCACATTTTCGCTATACTTTCAAAATAGATACTTTATTTTTTTAGACCATAGAGTGAAGTGCAAAAATTAGTGTTTTTGTTAAATTTAACCGAATTGACAAAAAAAATTGAAATGCCCCTCAAGCATATCAAATCTTCAACTTTAATATACAAATTGACTACTCAAATGAAATTCATTTTGAATGATCTCTCTCTCTCTTTGTACATACATGCATACATACATACATACACACGTGCGCGCGCACACACACACACACATATATATATATCCATACTTTTTGGTCCCAAAAGTATGGGGTAGATGTTTATGTGAACCCTAAGATTTGCCAAATAATATATTTGTTCTTTCAAGTTTCACATTTGTTTCAATCGCACAAATTTAAAAATGTTGTTAATGATTGTGAATGGAAAAAGAGACTATGCTTAGCGTCACGGGCTGAGTCTTTTGAAACTAGAAAACGGACCGTGCGGTTCTAATTAGGGGATCGCCTAATAGCTAGCCTGAAAATCTGAGGATCTTGAATAGTGGAAGCGGTTGTAGTAGCAACGGGGTTCACTACAACAACACATGCAAAAATATAGTGAGAATACAATTATAATAACAACAATTGTATTAATATCGAAGGCTATAGGTGTAAAAGGTTTACAATGGTATGTCCTCCCACATAATACTTTAAGCAAAAAAATACAAGTGACAGGAATAGATATCATTATGCTTGAAGAGACATAATATGGTCATTTTACAAGAAATAATGAAAATAAGCCAAACTAAGCTAAAATATTCTTGAAAATAAATGAAAAGGTTCATGGGCAAACGACCATGTGCGAGAATGAGCATTAGAAATGCTTAGATAGTGATATTCTCCCCCAACTTGAGCAGTTGACGTCCTCGTAGCTAACTTGTGTCTTCTGTTTTCTCCTAGATAGTTTAACTTGTAGAGCTCATCCACCGAATGAGGATACAATAACTGGTTTGCGATAATCTCACTAGAACCCATGTTGCCATAAAAGCACTTGTTCCGATTACAGCAGGAATCAATGTGTGACCAAAGAGTGAAGTGCAACAGTTAGGTTGTGTTTGGATAAAGGGTTTGGGAGAGGGATTTCATTTGGGTATGGGATTTCAAAATCCATTTTTAACAAATACCTTGTTTGGGTAGTAATAAAAAAGATTTTTTCAAATCATTTTATATTAAAAAAAAGAGTGAAAATGGAGATTTGGAAATATTTTTGAGAGATGTGTCATTTGCTAAATCCACCCAAGAGAAGATTTCACAAATTGCTACCTTCTTATTCGCAACTGATTTGAGCCCTTCATTCTCCATCTTCTTCTTCTCGTCCCGATTGACTTGAGCCCTTGCTTCTCCATGTTCTTTTTCTCGTCGTCCTTCTTGTCGCGACTGACCTAAGCCCTCTTCTTCTCGACGTCTTCTTCTTCATCGCAATCATGGGCTTCTTCGTCAGATTTTGTCGCCATCGCCGTCGTTATTCAAGTTCGTCGAAGACACCAATTTCACCATCCCAATTTCATCGAAAGTGAAATCAACAACCAAAGGTGAAATCATCAATTGTAGTTGATCATCTAGGGTTCTTCGTCGTCGATCGTTTATCGTCTAGGGTTTTTCGTCGCAAGGCTTCTTCGTCGCTTTTTTAGGTATTAGCGATTTCTCTGTAATTTTCACTTGCTCGTTTTCAGATTTTGTGTAATTGGATGAGCTTTCCATTGAGAAATTGAAAATTTTATGTCTACATCGTCATTTTCCTGCAATTTTCACTTTATTTGATTGAAATGGAATGATCTTGATTTTGGTGTTCTAAATCGTGATCTATGGTGGGTGTTTTTTCTATAGCAAAACATGTTTGACCTTGGTGAATTGTATTTACAAATACTTTACCTATCCAAACAAGAGAATTATAAATTACACAATCAAATACTTCAACTCAAATAGTTATCCAAACAAAGGAGCCATCATTTCATAAATCCGTTACCCAAACGCAACCTTAGTGTTTTTGTTAAATCTAAAGGAATTGACAAAAAGACTGAAATGCCCCTCAAGCATATCAAATCTTCAACTTTGGAATACAAATTAACTACTCAAAACGAAATTCATTTTGGATGATATTTATCTATCTATCTATCTATCTATCTATCTATCTACACACACACACACACACACACACACACACACATACATATGTGTGTGTGTGTGGATTCATCTCAAAAAGTAGGAAAAATTATATTTTTGTCCCAAAAGTATGGGGTGGGCGTTTATGTGAACCATAAGATTTGCCAAATAATATATTTGTTCTTTCAAGTTTCACATTTGTTTCAATCACACAATATAAAAAATGTTGTTAATGACTGTGAATGAAAAATGGACTATGCTTAGTGTTATGGGCTGAGCCTTTTGAGGCTAGAAAACAGATTGTGCGGCGCTAACTAGGGTACAATGTTTAGTTTGTGACAATCTCACTAGAACTTATGATGCCATGAAAGCACTTGTGCTAATTAAAGCAGAAATTAATGTCTGACCAAAGAGTGAAGTGCAAAAGTTAGTGTTTTTGTCAAATCTAAAGGAATTGACAAAAATACTGAAATGCCCCTCAAGCATATCAAATCTTCAACTTTGGAATACAAATTGACTACTCAAACGAAATTCATTTTGGATGATCTCTCTCTCTCTCTCTCTCTATCCATCCATCCATCCATCCATCCATCCATCCATCTATCTATCTATCTATCTATCTTTCTGTCTGTCTATCTGTCTGTCTGTCTGTCTGTCTATCTATCTATCTATCTATCTATCTTTCTGTCTGTCTGTTTGTTTATCTATCTATCTATCTATCTATCTATCTATCTGTCTGTCTGTCTGTCTGTCTGTCTGTCTGTCTATCTATCTATCTATCTATCTATCTATCTATCTACACATACACACGTGCGCGCGCGCATGTGTGTGTGTATGGATTTTTCTCAAAAAGTAGTTAAATTTATATTTTTGGTCCCAAAAGTATGGGGTGGGTGTCTAAGTAAACCTTAAGATTTTCCAAATAAAATATTTGTTCTTTAAAGTTTCACATTTGTTTCAATTGCACAAAATAGAAAATGTTGTTAATGATTGTGAATGGAAAATGGACTATGCTTAGTGTCATGGGCCGAGCCTTTCGAGGCTAGAAAACGGATCGTGCGACGCTAACTAGGGTATAATGGCTAGTCTGTGACAATCTCACTAGAACCCATGTTGCCATCAAAGCACTTGTGCGGATAGTAGTAAGAATCAATGTGTGTCCAAAGATTTTTGAGAAGTTCTATTGAGAACGACTTTGTTAACTTCATATCTTTGTCATTGAGAATACTCTTCGAAAAATTCCACAACTGAGTATCATGCTTGAGAAACTGTGCGGCGGTGTCCTTGGAAGAACAATACTGAAGTGATGGAAATAAGGTTGTCGGACTCGATGATCTATCCACCATGACAACAATTGTGCCTTTGTTCCCCGAAACCCCAACTGTCAACACACAAAGTTGGTATTTTCATCTTTTAGAATGTAGTCCCATCGAAAGCAAGTGGTTATTTACGCTATTAGATAATATGAAAGCGGATAGGCCCAATGGGAACTTGATTTTTGCAGATTTTTCCTCGTCTGGATGAGGGGGAAACTTCTCTAGAAGTTATCTTAGAAAAACAATTCAAATAGAGTCAAACAACTCTTTTGCTAAAATCAAAGGTGGCTCTTATGGGTTTGTTACACTAGTGTCAACTAAAGTCTGAGCATTTCGCCCATTAATTCGAAGATCTACGAACATGAGATTCTTGTTTGAGACCTTCTTCTTTGCGAGCGATTGTCGTTTCATAGCATTCAGTAGAAGAATTGTACCCTTTTGTTTGGTATCAAAATCATCCAAAACTTCCTCCTCCTGCTTTTCGATACACTTTCCCCGATGTTTTTTTTTTTTCTTGAATTGATACTTGCAGCATAGACAAGGCATGTTTGTGGGGGAAAATTGGATACATCATGATTCTTATTTGCACAAAAAGTAAGAAGTAGGATTTTTATGGGTCTGGATGCCCCAGTGAGGCTTTTAATTTATCGAACTAAATGATTCCTTTGAGTTGTTGAACGATCGGACAGACTTTGAGTGCTGGTCTCGGTGTGGACTCCTTGGAGGAAAATTTGAGTTGGAGTTTCTCCAACATCTTGGCGGGCTTCCCCGAGATAATTAACCTTTATTTCTATCATTATGAGAGACATTCTTGTCTTTTATCTTTTTGTGGTTAGTGGTAGATTTAAAAGAGTAATCAGTTACTCAACTTTCAGCTTTCTCAGTTGTCGTCGAGCTGTGTACTCAACATTTTTCAGAAGGAATTGTAGCTTTAGTTCACCCTTAAGGTATTCCCAGGTATTGATAGTGCAGTGTCTCATATGGATGTCTGCATATTTTGTTTGCCACCATAATTTAGCATCACGATTAAGATACATGGAAGCTGTTGTCATATTTTCTTCCTTGGAGGTTACTCGAGTGACCCAAAAGTATTGCTCAATATCAAAGAGGAAATTTTCAAGCTCCTTGGCATATCTCGCGCTACCATAGGAATGAGGTTCAGGAACGCGAACCTTTGAAGTTGGTTGTCCGAAGAGTCTCTAGCAAAATCTTTGTACACAATATTCCTCAGGTCGTCTAGCTCGCCCTGGAGGTCAAGGACTGACCTTTCCATATGAGTATATTGGCCAGAGGATGTCTCGGCAACTAGGCCCATTCGTTTGATCAGATGATCCGTTTGGGGATTATGAGATGTCCCCTCCGCATTAGTATCGGGGCATCGCATAAGAGCTAGAGCAGTGTTAATGCAGGCAATGCTTTGCTCAAGCGAGTCGAGATGATCTTTCGTCATCATGGTTTTCACCAGCGAGGCTAGGCAACGAATCATACAAGTTTCTCTAATACCAACTGTCATAGGTCGAGCTTTTCGAGGCTGGAAAATAAAACTGTATAACGTTAACTAGGGGATCGACTGGTAGCTAACCTGAAGATCATAGGATCTTGAATAGCGAAAGTGGTTTTAATAGCAATAAGGTTCACTATAACAACACATGCAAATAGTGTAGTAAGATTACAATTACAATAACAACAACAATTGTATTAATATCAAAAGTTACAGGTGTAAAAGGTTTACAATGGCATGTCCTCCCATATAGTACTTTAAGCCAAAAAATGTAAGTAACAAGAATAGACATTATTATATTTGAGGAGACATAATGAGGCCCTTTTACAAGAAATAATGGTAACAAACTAAACTAAGTTAAACTAGTCTAGAAAACAAATGAAAAGGGTCACAGGCAAGCGGCCTTGTGTAAGAACAAGCTTAGACTGTGACACTTAGCACAGTGGCCTTCTGATGGAAATAGTTTGATAATTTAATCACTCCACTAAACCTGTGATATATTTCCATAATATTTTTCTAACAACAATTCTTCTGAAGAATAAGAGAAAAGTTTGAATCATTCTTAAGAGAAAACATCTTAAGTTTAACATAGTTATGAAATGATGAAAATATCCTCATTACAAGGCCATGTGTTGAGAACAACTCATTGCAGAACTTGAGAGATCAAATGTGTAATTTAACAAATCTTAGCGTCCATATAGACACCCATCCTATACTTTAGGAACCTAAAATATAATTTCCCCTAAAGATTAATACAACTTGAAATCAAGAATTTAATAAAAATATTAACATTTAATATCCAAACCACTTACCTCTTTTGAAAAAATGCTTATTTTACATGATTATTTTTTTTTTTTTAACCACACAAAATTAATCTCATGTTTTATTCGTTTTTAATGATGTATATATGCATTTCAATCTTTTAAGGGGTAGAATTCATTTCTTAAATCAAAATTGACATTTGGCGTATACATTAAAAAAAATTATTTTTTAATGTATTCAAAAGAAATTAATTTTGATACAAACCTCTTATGTCAAAATTGATTTGAAAATTTAGATTCTTTACCCCTTTTAAACATAAAAAATTATAATATAATTAAAAACAAATAAAAAAATAAGATGAATTTTGATTTTAAAAATTTCAAACTTCGTGTTTTAAAATTTGAATTTTTGTTTAAAATAATCCATTTTATTCTGGAAGGGTGTAAACGACTTGACTATGAAGTTTTAATACTTTTGTCAAATTCATGATTCCAATTTGTATTTTGTGAGAGGAATCATAGATCATTTAAATTGAATTCGTTTAAGTAGTCGATTTGTGTTCCAAAATTAAGGATATGGTCTAAGCTAGGGGCATTCCAGTCTTTTTGTTAATTCATTAGATTTAACGATATAACAAACTTTTACACTTCAATTCAATGTTCAATGAAATATAATTTCTATTTTCAAAGTATAAGAGCATCTTCAATAGCATGGCCAAATTTGGTAATACTAATTGCTTGGCCAAATTTGGTAATAGTAATTGCTCAATATAGCACACCAATAGTAGTATGACACACCTAATTTAAAGTTGGTACTCCAACAATTTTCGCAAAAATGATCTATCATATTTTGAATGTATTTTTGTATTAAAATTTAAAATAGAAATAGGCTTGAATTAATTTTTTAAAGTAACCACCAAAATTTTAATTTATTTCTTTTAATCTATTTTTTAAAAATTCTAAATTATTATTTTTATTTAGTTTGAATTTGAATTAGTATTATGTATCTATATGTATCGAATTATTGATTAGATTCTAAAGGTATTTTTATTCTTTAGATCAAATTCCATACTCTCTCTTCTCAACAAACCATTATGGAAATGAGATTATTATTTAGTCTTCTAACAAAATGTAGTTATTTTTCAATCATTTCATGAACATGAATGGACACATTTACCCCTTACATATAGGGGTAAATAGAAACCCTAATTCTTCATTCACGTTTGAGTAAATATTGACTATGTTCCCTGCCCATCCTCTCTCACTCTATCTCTTGAACCGTCGCCACCTGTCTCTCATATGTTTAACGACGCAATCGTCACCATTGGGATCGTCACCTTCATATCTCTCTCCCATGCTCGTCGGCCCTGCCGTATATTCATCTTTCCTCAACTGTTGCCGTCCTCGGTCTCTCTGCCGACGACACAATCGCTGCCGTTGCCTTCATCTTTCTCTCGTCCACACCGTCGTGTGTTCGTCCAATGATGACAATTTCAACCAACGACGAGACGACTTTGAGATAGAGGTGAAACTTTCTCAGGTGTGATGTTTATACAATTTTTTTGATATCTGGGAGAGTTTGGGGGTTTCATTTTCGTGATGATTTTTTTGTTGATTCCCCCGCGAATTAATTGGGGGGTTGGGGTGAATTTCGGTGATTTGTGTTTTTATGAATGTTTACATGTTTTTGTTTGATTTTCTGTTTTATTGATTTGTGTTTCTTTTTTGTGTTTTATGAATGTTTTTAGTGAAAAATGTCCACACCGATTGTTTTTCATTCATCTTATTTGGTTTAGGGTTTGATGAATGTTCATACGAAGTGTGTTTTTCATTGAACATTTTTATTAGGTGTGGGTTTGGTGAATATTCATACGAAGTGTGTTTTTCATTGATATTTTTTATTAGGTTTGGTGAATGTCCATAAACACTAATCTTATTTGGGTTTGGTTTTGGTGAATGTTCATACGAAGTATTTTTTCATTTGATCTTTTCATTAGGTTTCGTTTTGGTGAATGTTCAGACGAAGTGTGTCTTTCCATAATTTTTTTATTAAATTTGGTGAATGTCCATAAACACTGAACGAATTTGCAGTGGCGTTTGACATTCATATGAACATTCACCATTTTTCATTTCTTGTCCGAAAAAATCGAAAATTATCTCATTAGAAAGAGGATTTTGTGAATATTAATTTGATGATTTTTTTTTTCCACTTCTTGAGCAGTGATTCGATCACAACAACCCCTTTTTTAGTGATGGGTTTTGATGCTTTTAGAAGTTATAACTTACCATAAATATTTTCGTTGCATATTCCTCAATTGCAGTGGTTTGTAAATACAACATCAATAGGAGGCAAATGTTAGGGACTATTTTCTAAGAACTAAAAAATTTATTATCTTAGTTGAGGGGTTCATTTTATAAGTTGTACATCTCTTAAGGTCTATATAATAAAAATCCCAATTCTAAAACCATATATATCAAATTAAACTAAATAAATCAGTCAAACTTGAATGTAAATTAGCTCAAATTAAATTATAATCTAACTTAATTAATAAATTAAAATTAAGACAAATTAAATAAAATTAACAAATTAATCCAACCCAAATAAAATAAAATTAACAAACTTTTTTTGGCACATCTTATAGCACATCTATTGTAGTTGCTCTAAGTGGATAAAGTGAAAGCGGGTTTAAGTACAAAGAGTACCACATTTATGCCCCCAAAAATCTAATTTATTATTACTTCAAATTTCTAGAATAAATTCTTCCATAATTCTCCTTTTGGTTTTCAATTTCTGAATCATATTTTGAAAACAAAAACAAGATCACTTGGGTAGTGTTTGTTAAGTATTTTTGTTCCTAATTACAACTTAGTCCTCAAAAATCCAGAAACAGAAAGAAAAATATGGGAAAAATATAGTTTTGTTCCAAAAAATATGTTCTAAAAGTGTGGGAGTTCAAAAAGAAAAAAATAAATTTTTCTTGGTTCCTATTTTTGTTCCCATTGTTTTTGGAAACTAAAATAAAAATTTGGGAAAGAGAGAAATATTTTTTGATGTTTGGGATAGATTCTATTATCCTAATTATATAGCCATACTAGTTGGCTAAATTAGAAAAGATATCACCATAATAAATTGGCTAATAAATTCCTACAATAACAATATGAAAAATACAATGAAAACTAAAATAAATGCAAGAAATGTCATATTCCAACCCTCTTAAAGTTAGGGCAAAAATGTTGACGAGCCCTAACTTGCCAATAGCCGAATGAAGGAGAGAAGGTCCTATGAACTTAATGAACATATCGACAACCTATTCAGAAGATGGGATAAAGGTAGGTATGATGACTCCTGATTAGACTTTCTCACGGATACAATGGATATCTACCTCAATATGTTTTGTTCTTTCATGAAGGATTGAGTCAGATGATAAAATTATGATGGCATTGTTATCACAAACAACTTAGATGAGTTTCTCACGAGAAGTCCTAGCTCTGTTAGAAGAGGACAAAGCCAAAGGAGTTCACACACTCCCCAATCCATGGCACGATACTCAGCTTCAACAGAAGATCGAGAGAAAATGGATTACTTCTTACTTTTCCATGAGATTAGGTGTCTTCTATGAAAGGTGTACATACTAGAGGTCGAACGTCTATCATTTCTCGACCCTACATAGTTGGCATCTATAAAGCAGGAGAGCTTTTCCGGTGCCCCTATCATATAAAAAGGATCGAGTCTACGACAGGTTTTGAGGTACCAAAGGATATGGTAGACAGTATCTGATAGGTGTGAAGAACATATCTATTTCTAAACCAAATTTGTTAGTTTTCAAGCGTTTTAGTTATATTTAATTGTGTTTTAGTTTGTTGTAGTGTAAAACAGGTAAAGGGATGTCAAAGGACGATAAACAAGTGAAAATAGTGGAGAAACGGTGAACAAAATGTGAAAAACAGGATTTCGGTAAATGAAGACCACTGCCTAGGCGAAAAAGAGGCAGAATGTTGGAGTGCTGAAGGACTGAACCACCGCCTAGGAGAGAAAAGATCAGATTGAGATGCTAGCAGCTACCGCCTAGGCGAAGATCCGACAGAAACTTAACCGACTTAAGTCCACCACCTAAGCGGTGAACCACCGTTTAGGCGGTGACACTCTGCACAAAAATATCTATTTTTAGATATTTTCCAAATCCCTCCTTTTAACCCCTTTCTCCACCAAACCTCCAAAAGAGAGAGACGTGAGATGAGGCTCTGGTTGACATCTTGAGCGCTCTCTTCCACCTTAGTTAGGTTTAGATAATTTAGGAAGTAGATTAGATTAGTTTAGGAGGAGTTCTTGGCCAATCCATGAAGAGCTAGAAGAGAAAGTTCATTAACGGAGAAGAGGGAGTTCGGGAGGATTGTTCTTTGGCGAAACTAGACTACTCCACTTTGAGATTTGGCTTTTCTTCCCTTGTTTCCATATTTGTATTAAATGTTTATTGTTGATAATGATGATCTTATCTTGATTTATTGTTGTATTGGCTAAGAACATGTTAGTGTAATTTAGAGATTAGTTAGGGAAATGTGTAGTTGTGTAAATACTCGTTTGGTTTAATATATGTTTCTTTAACGGTTGTTGTTTTTAAGTCTGATTATGTTTATCATTTGATGACGATCTTAGTATGCTTGTAATGGTATTAGGGTTGGATTTGAGAATCTAGGATTTGACACTTGGGAGAGGTAACCCTGGATTCAGACTAGGGTAAACACATCGTTATGACCTAACGACCCGGGAGGGCGTTAGTTAGTGTGCAATCGATGACGTTGGGTCAAGACTCACGTGGCCTAGAGTCATTAAGACATCGAGGGGGATCTCTTCATCGACACAAAATCGCGTATTCCCTTGTCTTACACTCGGAAGAGGTGGCGGAGGAGTTTACAAACCGAGATTATCGGATACCTAAACTCTGTTATTATTAACTAAACGAAATCAAACGTGTATTAAGTGAACGAAATCAATCCCTAATTAATCAACTTAGTTAAGATTAACCCACTAATTGTAGTTTAGCTTAGTTTAATTTCAATTCACGTCTTTCGTCGTCAAGATAACATGAGACTACGTCAATTGCGGTATTCAATTCAATTATTCGCACTCTTCTATGTGGGAACGATATCTGATCTTCAAGATCCACTATATTAAAACTTAGACCTCGTATACTTGCAAGCGTAAGTAGGCGTGCAAATTCACGTCCCTACCAAGTTTTTGGCGCCGTTGCCGGGGATTAGTGTGAATTTTATTGAATATTGCAAAAGATAAGCGGTAACGGCTCAGAACTTAAGTTTTAAATAGGAAAAGCAAATGTATCGTATTCTAGTCCCGTCAACACACCAAGTTTTTGGCGCTGTTGACATGGGATTAGTGTGAATTTTAATTTGATATTGCGACTAAGTAGTCGAGTGTATATCCTGACATTTATTTTTGTTTTGTTTTTAATTTTTATTTTTGTTTCATTGTGTTAATGAGATCAAGCAGAGAGAGAAATGATGAAGAAGATTATAATTCTTAATTCTCAATCCCGAGATTGAGCTTATTGCAAATGATAAGGACTGAGAGGAGAAGTCGACTTCAAGCCATGATCTTGATCCGACTGAGCATTTGAGCCCAAATTTCTTGTCTATGGGGATTTGGTGAAAAATACTTAGCAACACGAAAGTCCAGCTGGGGACGGTAACTCAAGCGCTATTTGTTTTTTGAAATGAAATTTAGGGTATCAAATTACCCGATTTTTGTTACTATTTATTTGATTATTTATTCGTTTTGGAAGCTGGCATGGCTTCGGAACGTGTTCAGAAGTGAATTTAGGAGTATGGACACTTGGGAAAGTATTTTAAGTTTAAAAACGTTGAACAAGCGAATTGAAAACGTACGGGGTGGAGCCGTATTTTGAAAATTTGAGAAAAACATGAAAGTAGGAGCTGCAGGCCCACCTCCCAAGCAGTGAACCACCGCTTAGGCAGTAAAAATACAGAATGAGTATTTTTCAGCAAAAACGGCCCACCACCCAAGTGGTAAACCACTGCTTAGGCGGTAAAAATACAGGATGCTCCAAATTTTTAAAATACGCTCCACCGCTTAGGCGGAGAAACCACCGCCTAGGCGGAATTTCGTCAAAATGTTTGATTTTAAAGAAAAGGGCTCCACCGCTTAAGCGGTAAATCCACCGCCTAAGTGGAGGACCTTCTGTAGTTAAAATAGCCCGTTCGTTCAAAATTGAAATCGGAAGGTTCCCTCCCCAAAATCCTCCACCTTCTCTCTAGAACCTCACTTCTAAACCATTCCAATACTAAAAAATCATCCATCCATTACCAAAAGTAGTCATTTCCATCACGATTCAACCTCCAAGAATTGGATATCCACCCCTATTTTCGAAAATTTAGGGTTTTGGGTGAAAAATGCGATTTTTTCTTTCTCTTTTGATTAGACCATTAATTCTCAACAAGTAAGTTTCTTTTACATTACATTTAGTCTAATTGTTGAAATTATTGGTTGGTTTGAATGATTATAACAAAGAAATCATTGGATTTTGAAATTTTGCCCAAAACCCCTTAACCCTATTTTCGCAATTCCGAAGTTCCATGGGTTTTTGGTTTGATTCTTGGTGATGAGCATGTTTAATTGGATGGGTTGAGTGTGTGAACTAAGATAGGATGTCACATTTGCGAAATTTGTTTGAAAAATTCAAATGGGTGTTCGTTTTGGGATGTATGTGTTCTTGACAAAGTGATTAGGGAGGTTTATGTTTTTCAATTGTTCATATATGATGAGGTTGTATTGTTTTTTTTTTTTTGATTGTGATTGTAGGAAATACCAAAAAGAGTAGCAAAGAAGAGGGCGAGAGGAGAAGGGTCAAGTTCACACCTTGAGGTGCCGACCGACGTTGACTACGATGCCACCCGTTTTGTGTCAAAACAAGCGGAGGAGCACTTTAAAGAACATGAAAAATTTCGTGGCTGCATACGTCAATGGGGTTTCGGTCCGATTGAGGATCTCCCGATGGAATTTCAAAATAAAATCCGAAGCCGCCACTGGGAGCAATTCTGTAAATCGCCACCACCCGGCGAGGTTGTTTTGGTCAAAGAGTTTTATGCTAATTCTACAGAGGCCATTGACGACCAAGCAAGGGTTCGGAATAAGCCTATCATCTTCAACCCTGACTTTATCAACCATCTCTTTGGAATTTCGGCACCAGAGTCCCTTGAAAGCCAAGACCCTACTTTGCATAGGGTCATTCAAAAGATCACATATGGAAAAGTAAAGTGGAAAAACCAAGGGCCGAACGTCGCTACCTTTTCGGTGAAATGCCTCAAGCCAATTCCAAAAATCTGGCACCACTTTATTTGCGGAAGCCTCCTACCGACGTCACATATGCCAGACGTCTCAAAGGACAGGGCCTTTTTGATCTATAAAATTCAAACTGGGCAACCAATAAATGTTGGATTCCTGATCTATTCATCGATCATACATGCTACGAAGACGGTAAAGGCTGGGCTCCCGTTTCTGTCACTGTTGACCCATATTTTTTGATTAGCTGATGTGACAGTATCTGGGGAAAGCCTGTGCAACCCTATTGTTCCACTTAATCTGTCAATGATAAACCGGTTGTGGAAGACTGGGGCGCAAGAGGCAGCCGAGCCTAAGCTTGAGGAAGGGGAAGAGCCAGCAGACAAGATGGAATGACCTTCTGGAGCCCGAGATGAAAACTCCCAAGAGAGGATAAATAACAAGCTTTAGACCATCCTCCAGAACCAATATGAGATCGCTTCTTTCCTGGACCAATTTTCGAGGCAGCAAGATCGAGTCCAACAGAAGATTTGGGATGGCCTTGGCCTTGAGATGGACGATTACCCTCCGATGCCATCTGTGCCATCACATCTGCTCCAGAGACCACACTCTCCTTCCCAAAGTAATGATGATAATGATTCTTCTTCAGGTGAACAGTAGGGAATAAGTCTTATTCCCTTGGTATGTGTTCAACCCATTTTGTTTGCAAGCATGCTATATGTTTATTGGGTTCGCTGATGTTGGGACACTACTATGTTCAGGCCTGGATGGTATGGAATGGATGATAGTTTAGTGGATGTTCATCCATTTTGTTTTTTTTTTTTTTGTAGAAAAAGATGAACAATTATTATTTTTTTGAACAAAATGGAAAAAAAATTGATGTACAAATTTAAGTTTATGTATGTATGTTATTATGAATGTTTTAGTTTTTAAATTTTTAGTTTAGTTAGTTTAATTTTTGTTTTTACATGAGTAGTGGTAGATTAATTTATGTATGTTAGTATTAGATTTAGTTTAGTATTGTGTATGTATAAAGTTGTATTTGCATGTTTAGATGTTGAGTTCATTTGGGCCAAGACCCGATGATGAGAATTATCCCCTAATTGCATATTGAGGTCATGGGTAATACCTTCCTTGTGTGTTTTGTGTGCTTAACATGTTGATTGGGTAAAAATTATCTCGATCCAAAAATTGCACGACATTTGAACTCAATATATAATTATCTGAACGATTAGACATTGATTATTCAATATTAAGCTCATGATAGAAAATGAGGAAACTAGAACTTGATTTGGGGAAAACTTGAGGTGGAATCCTAGGTAAGGTAATTCTGGAGACGTGATTTAGGCCGTCAATTTTTTCTCTTGAACCGTTGTAGCAAACCTGAAAATTTTCATTCCTTATTTCCCCTGTCGAAGCCGATAACATAATCAAATTCTGAAAACGTTCAAATACTCCTTTCAATTAAATTTTTTCTAACCCAATGTCGCTAAGCCTAATTTTCAAAATTTAGTGAAATCAAGTGAGCGGTCAGGTTTTTGATAAATTTTTATTGATTCAGTATTAGAGTATTCACTTGTCATTTTTGTATTTCTTTTTGCACGCTCCTGAAATTAGTTTGGGGTATGTGTTTCTATCATTTCTTTTTAAATATTCCTAAAATTTTTATTAATTCGAATAAGTTTGGGGGTGTATTTCTTTAACTTCTTTTTGCACTCTCCAAAAACTGTAATAATTCGAATTAAATTAGGAATATGTTAAAAAAAAAACAAAAAAAAACGTGAATACAGTTTTCATTTTCTTCTCTTTTGACAAGTGAATACAAGGATCTTCGTTTCTTATTTAGAATTGTATCCTAAGAATGTGGGGTCATGAGAGAGGATAGCGACAAGCGATTTTACCTCGGGTATTAATCGATTAAACCGATTTGCTATTTTTATTCCAATGGTACCTGTGGTCGTTCTCCAAAGCCAAACCAAGCCCTATTGATTTATGTGAATATCCGAACCTACATTAGTGGATAGTAGACTCCAATCAAGTGTATGGTTTTCCTGAATCCTTCAACGGTTTAAATTACGAGCTTAACGATTGAATAATCGAATCTGGTATTTGACTAGTTATATATTTGAGTTCTCACACACATACTTCAAATGGATCTAGAATGATTTTTATTGGTATTGATCATTGAAATTCTAGAACACCACTTGGTGTGGGTTACTTCCCAAACTTGATCCGATTTAGGGATGTTGAGTGAAGAACGTATTGGTCATTTCGATTGAACTTTATATTTACATGCATATACTTCTTTCGTGTTAGTTTAATTTTTCATTTTTAGTTGGTTAGTTCGGTAGTTAGTTTAGTTTAGTGTTAGTGTTTTGCTCGAGGACTAGCAAAATTCTAAGTTTGGGGGTATTGATAGGTGTGAAAAACCTATCTATTTCTAAACCGAATTTGTTAGTTTTGAAGCATTTTAGTTATATTTAATTGTGTTTTAGTTTGTTGTAGTGTAAAACAGGTGAAGGGATGTCAAAGGGCGATAAACAAGTAAAAATGGTGGAGAAACGGTGAACAAAATGTGAAAAACAGGATTTCGGTGAATGAAGACCACCGCTTAGACGGAAGTTCCACCGCTTAGGCGGAAAAGAGGCAGAATGTTGGAGTGCTGAAGGGATGAACCACCGCCTAGGTGATAAAACCACCGCCTAGGCAAGAAAAGATCAGATTGATATGCTAGGAGCTACCGCCTAGGCGGAGAAACCACCGCCTAGGCGAAGATCCGACAAAAACTTTACCGACTTAAGTCCACCGCCTAAGTGGTGAACCACTGTTTAGGTGGTGACACTCTATACAGAAATATCTATTTTTAGCTATTTTGAAGATATTTTCCAAATCCCTCATTTTAACCCCTTTCTCCACCAAACCTCCAAAAGAGAGAGACGTGAGAGGAGGCTCCGGTTGACATCTTGAGAGATCTATTCCACCTTAGTTAGGTTTAGGTAATTTAGGAAGTAGATTAGATTAGTTTAGGAGGTGTTCTTAGCCAATCCTTGAAGAGCTAGAAGAAGAAGTTCATCAACGGAGAAGAGGAAGCTCGGAAGGATTGTTCTTTGGCGAAAGTGGACTACTCCACTTTGAGATTTGGCTTTTCTTCCCTTGTTTCCATCTTTATATTAAATGTTATTGTTGATAATGATTATCTCCTCTTGATTTATTGTTGTATTGGTTAAGAATATGTTAGTGTAATTTAGAGATTAGTTAGGAAAATGTGTAGTTGTGTAAATACTTGTTTGGTTTAATATACGTTTCTTTAACGGTTGTTGCTTCTAAGTACGATTGTGTTTATCATTTTATGACGATATTAGTATGCTTGTAATGGTATTAGAGTTGGATTTGAGAATATAGGGTTTAACACTCGGGAGAGGTAACCCTGGATTCGGACTAGGGTAAACACATCGTTACGACCTAATGACCCGAGAGGGTGTTAGTTAGTGTGCAATCGATGATGTTGGGTCAAAACTCACGTGGCCTAGAGTCATTAATACATTGAGGAGGACCTCTTCGTCGACACGAAGTCACGTATTCCCTTGTCTTACACTCGGAAGAGGTGGCGGAGGAGTTTACAAACCGAGATTGTCAGATACCTAAACTCCGTTATTGTTAACTAAACGAAATCAAACATGTATTAAGTGAATGAAATAAATCCCTAATTAATCAACTTAGTTAAGATTAACCCACTAATTGTAGTTTAGCTTAGTTTAATTTCAATTCATGTCTTTCGTCGTGAGGATAACATGAGACTACGTCAATTGCGGTATTCAATTCAATTATTCACACTCTTCTCTGTGGGAACGATATCCAATCTTCAAGATCCACTATATTGAAACTTAGACCTCGTATACTTGCGAGCGTAAGTAGGCATGCAAATTCGCGCCCCTACCAGTATCCAAGTGTCATGTATGTGGTGAGTGCATAAATAACTCACAACACTGATAGCATACATAAGATCTGCCCTTATATTAGTCAAATAGATGAGGTGAGTAGAAGTTGTTGATATACCGATGAGTCTAGTAATATTTCACCTGTGCCTGCTGTTAACTTAAAGGATTGGATCCATGGGATTAAACGTAGGTCGATGTATGGTGAAGCGTTTGTTACGCACTCGCGTATTGACTACTCACAAGTATACGAGATCAAAGTTTTAGTATAGTGTGATCGTTTAAGATCGGATATCGTATCCATAGGGATTGGTGTTCGTTTATTATCGAGTACCGTGTTTATCATGACCTAAATTTATCTAGGCTAAAAACAAATGTAATTAATTAATTAATTAATTAATACTAATACTAATATAATCTAAATTAACTATACTAATATAATGAGATGTTTTAGGGGAAAGAATTATCTAGGGATTAACTCGATCTACAAATACGTGTTCGATCCCGATTTACTTACGTCTACGGTGTTCAACCTATTTGACAATCTCAGTTCGTAAACTCTCCCGCCACCTCTCTGCGTGTAAGACGAGGGATATAACACGAATTCGTGTCAACGAAGAAGTCCCCCTCAATGTCTTAATGACCCTAGGTCACGTGAGTCTCGCCCCAACGTCATTAATTGCACACAATCCAACTCCTGATCGGGTAATTGGATTATCGCGTTGTGTTTACCCTATCGACAATCTCAATTCCAAAACTCCACCGCCACCTCTCCCAAGAATAATACGGGGGAATACATGAATTTGAGTCAATGAAGAAGTCCCCCTCAACATCTTAACAACCCTAGGTCACGTGAGTCTTGCCCCAACGTCATCGATTGGCGTTATGTTTACCTTAGTCCGAATCTGGGGTTTGTCAAACCTCGTATTCTTGATATATCAATCTAAGCATAATAAACATAAAAATACGATAAAAACAATCGAACTACGAAAAACAAATATAAACGCAACACCGAAATCATCTGAATCACATATTTATAAATATAGTGTTAATCCCTATACAATTCATGTTTAACTACGGTCATAACCGCATTTACAAATAAAGCACGAGCTAAACATGCTCACAAAATCCTAAGTTAATGAAATAAGGGAATAAATCAAAGAACTTAGCCTCGTCTGAAGATTTGTCGCTAAGAACCGTTCAACGATCGCTTTGCCGTCTTCATCCACCTCAGGATGTGAGCTCCACCTCTAAAACTTATCTACCTACCCTTAGATATATTCTAAGGGGCTCAAATGGCCGGAGAGAGCAAGTGTAAGGGAGAGGAGAGGGGTTTAAATAGGCAAAATATCTAAAAATAATCTAAATCTGTGCAGAGGACACCGCCGCAGCAGTGGGTAGGTTGGTGGTTGATCGCCTCGGCGGTGAAGAAGGCGGTGGATTTGGAAAACATTCTGCATTTTCAGCGCCTAGGCGGTGGGATCACTGCCTAGGCAATGAGCTTTAAGAAAGAATGGGGTTTTCTCAGCATCTTCACCACGGCGGCGGAGGTCTGGACATCGCGGCGGTGGGCTTCTTTCACAATTTTGCCCTCGAGCTTGTTTTTCCACCGTTCTTCGATCGTTTTGGTTCGATCTCATCGTTTTCGCTCCAGTTTCTTATCTTTTTTCCTACACACCTATTTTATACAAAAAGTAATAAAACTAATTAAAACATAATAAAATACTATATAAACGCTCGGAAACTAACTTAATTCGGTTTGAAAATAGATAGGTAGATCACACCTATCAAATACCTCCAAACTCAGAATTTTGCTAGTTCTCAAGCGAAACACACACACGAAAATGAAAAACACAAGTAAATTAAATAACAAACATCCTAAAACAATCTAAACATAATGACATGCAAGTTTCACATTCTTTTACCGACCAAGTCATTTTTTCCTCAACAACCGGTAGTCATATCGAGTTCAGGCAGTAAAACATATCATATGTAGTTCTAGAATTTCGACATGCAATAATGGTAAACGCCATTCCAGATCTTGTAAACGTGTTCGTGCGAGACTCAATAATATAACTATATAACGACCGGATTGGATTGTCCCGCAACGAAATTCATGACTTAGACTGTATAGGACTAGGATTTCTATATACGTGATTGGGGTCCACTCTCCACTAATGTAGGTTGAGTAGTTCATAGAGATCAAAAGGTATTGATTCAGTTTTGGTATATATTTGGCCAAGGGTAATTTGGAATAGAAACCGGGTTAACGTTGTTAACTTAACGTTACCCAAGGCTCAACGCTTGGCACATTCACTCTCGAACCCTCATAGATAAATTGGAAACAATTCTAAACAAACATTTTAGACCGATGTACTCACTTGTAAAAAAGAAACAAAATTTAACAATATTTACATTTTTTTTTCCATACGAACCACACCCCCAAATTTATTCGATTAGTATAATTTCATGGGTGTGGTTAAAGCGAATGAAAAACAACAAGTGAGTACTCGAATACCGAACTAGTTCGAAGTTCGCCCTAAACCCAACCGCTCATATCAAGAAGTATTTGCAACTTCTAACTTGATTCACTCAAATGTACCTTTAAATTCAACGATATCGGTTCGGAAAAAGATCAACTAGACAGGGTATTTGTTCTTGTATTCAGAATTGAAATGGCATTAGGGCTTTGACAAGGTAACGAGGGATAAACATATTACAGGGTAGGCTTAAATAGGCTCAAGAGACAAAGAGAATGCCTAAATCACGTCTCCTGAACTACCTCGCCTAGGATTTCGCCTCAAGCTTCCTCTCAATTAGGTTCTAGAATCCTTAATGTGTCATGAATTTGGCTAATCGATAATCGTCCTCAAATCAATTGAATAGAAATACATTGAGTCTATGTGCTTGTGCAAATTAGGATCTACAATAATTTTTACCAAAACGCATTGTCAAGCACATAGAACACACATGCATGGTATTACCCTTGACTTCGAAAACAACCAGGGGTAATCTCATCATTGGGTAACGGCTCAGATGAACGCAAAACTCAGCATGCACACAACAACAACAAGAAAAAAACATAAACACATTCTAACCTAAACAAACATGCACACGGAAAAATAATAACACATTTAACATAATATACTACACATCACTTCCGAACTCAAAACGGATAGTGTTCTCACCGGACCCAATCATCATTCTCAACATATGAAATTTAAGCATGCTGACGAAGGGGGTTTAGAACACATACCTAGGAGGCGAGAGAATCTCACCTCTGAATAAATTTGGCTGTGACAGATTTAATTTATGTTTAACCTTGGGTTGCCTCCCAAGAAGCGTGTGATGTCCTCAGCCTGATATTTTTAGAACGCCCTCAAGTTTGGCGAGGTTTTGCTTTGTTTGACTTGGTCTTTCAACGACACGCCTCACCAGATTATGTGCGTGGCCACACACAATAAAACGTCTTGGAATCCCATCGAAAGGAATGTATCAATACCTGTTGATCTAACATCTTCAGATACCTTGCATAACAAACAAAAACAAAACTACAAACAAAAATTATATACAAAAGAAATGCTAAAAGTAAAATCAAGTCATTTACTCACAATATCAATAATAACTCCAAAACACAATCCCCGACAATCATTATCAAAAACTTGGTGGCGATCGCCGAAAACTATATTTGACAAACCAATCCCCGGCAACGGTGCCAAAAACTTGTACGGCGAAACATTTCTTACGCACTCGCGTATTGACTACTCGCAAGTATACGAGGTTAAAATTTTAGTATAGTGTGGTCGTTTAAGATTGGGTATGGTATCCACATGGATTGGTGTTTGTTTATTATCGAGTACCGTGTTTTTCATGACCTAACTTTATCTAGGCTAAAAACAAATGTAATTAATTAATTAATACTAATACTAATATAATCTAATTAACTATACTAATATAATGAGATGTTTTAGGGGAAAGAATTGTCTTGGGATTAACTCGGTTTACAAATACGTGTTCGATCTCGATTTACTTACGTCTACGCTGTTCGACCTATTTGATAATCTCAGTTCGTAAACTCCCCCGCCACCTCTCCCAAGTGTAAGATGAGAGATATAACGCGACTTCATGTCAATGAAGAAGTCCCCCTAAACGTCTTAGCGATCCTATGTCATATGAGTCTCACTCCAACGTCATTGATTGCACACAATCCAACTCTCGACTGGGTCATTGGATCGCCGTGTTGTGTTTACCTTATTGACAATCTCAGTTCTAAAACTCCACCGTCAGCTCTCCCAAGTGTAAAACGGGTGAATACATAACTTCAAGTGAACGAAGAAGTCCCCCTCAACATCTTAATGACCCTAGGTCACGTGAGTCTTGCCTCAACGTCATTGATTGGCGTTACGTTCACCTTGGTTCGAATTCGGGGTTTGTTAAACCTTGTATTCTTGATATATCTGTCTAAGCAAAATAAACATAACAATACAATAAACACAATCAAACTACAAAGAACAAACATAAACGCAACACCGAAATCATCCGAATCACATATTTATAAATATAGTGTTAATCCCTATACAATCCATGTTTAACTACGGCCATAACAACATTTACAAATAAAGCACGAGCCAAATATGCTCATAAAATCCTAAGTTCAATAAATAAGGGAAGAAATCGAAGAACTTAGCCTCATCCGAAGATTTGTCGCTAAGAACCGTTCAACGATCGCTTTGTCGTCTTGCTCCACCTCGGGATGTGAGCTCCACCTCTAAAACTTCTCTACCTATCCTTAGATATATTCTAAGGGGATCAAATGGCCGGAGAGAGCAAGAGGAAGGGAGATGATAGGGTTTTAAATAGGCAAAATATCTAAAAAAAATCTAAATCTATGCAGAGGACACCGCTGTGACGGTGGGTAGGTTGGTGGCTGATCGCCTCGGTAAAGAATGCGGTAGATTTGGAAAACATTCTGTATTTTCACCGCCTTGGCGATGAGCTTGCAGCTAGAATGGGGTTTTCTTAGCATCTTAACCGCCGCGGTGGAGGTCTAGACGCCGCGACGGTGGGCTTCTTTCTCAATTTTACCTCCGAGCTTGTTTTTCCACCGTTCTTTGATCATTTTTGGTTCGATGTCATCATTTTTGCTCCAGTTTCCTATCATTTTGCCCGAAACACTTGTTTTATACAAAAAGTGATAAAACTAATTAAAATATAATAAAATACTATATAAATGCTCAAAAAGTAACTTAATTTGGTTTGGAAATAGATAGGTAGATCACACCTATCAGTCGACATCTAAGAATTCCATTGTCCTAAAAAAAATCAAATGATATATTTTCGTCGGGATTGAGAGATACCTCATTAGGACCGAGCAACCACAATACAAAGAAAAATAATGGAGAGAGCCCAAATCATTGATGTAAAAAATCTGCTCGAGATTTTTCTTGACCTGCTTAATGCTAGAATGTCATCTTTTGTGATAATAATATAATCTACATAAGCTGAGATAATGATGCACTATTCCTGGTATTGGAGACGGATAAAAAAAGTATAATCTGAGTGACATTGGGTAAACCCCAAAGTAAGGATGGCTTCACATAATTGGTTGAATCATGCCCAAGGAGACTGTTTACTTCTATAGAGGGATTTTTCAGAGTCGACAGACTTTGCAACAATACTCCCCCTAAGTCCAAATTTCTGATAGAGTCTCCATATAATTAGTCTCAGTCAGGTTGCTAATGAGAAAGACATTCTTGACATCTAATTGGTGTAGAAACTACGAATATGAGACATCTATTGAAACAAGGAGACAAAGAGTAGTTAACTTAGCAATAGGGGCAAAGTTGGCTGCAAAATCTTTGCCAAAGATTCGTGTGTAGACCTAAGAAATAAGTTGTGCTCTAAATCAATCAATGGTTCCATCAGCAATATATTTGACACTAAAGACCCACTTACAACCAACCAGTCATTCACCAGGTGGGAAGGCAACCAATTCCAATGTTTGATTTTACTGTAGAGCACCCATCTCTGCTTACATAGTGTCTAACCACTTTGGATTCTAGAGGGCCTTATGTCCTAAGTGAAGAATGATAACTGAACTAATCTGTCCAATGAATGATTTGTATTGATTCAAGTTGTTGGCCCAAAGAGCTACTTGAGAAAGATGTGAATTGGGTAGTTTAAAATTTAAACAATTAAACACTTAAACACAAAATCTCAATTATCCTAAATTGATTATTATCTTGATTACCAGCGAAAATTTGTTTAATCTAAATGCACACCAAAACAATTAGAAAAGAATAAATAATGCAACACACAAAGAGTTATCTTGGTTCGGTAAGCTACTCTTACCTACGTCCAGTCCCTCAAACTCGACGGAGATTCGCAATCCACTTAAACCCTTGATTCCTTTCACAGGTAAAAACCAAACCAATATAATCTCGATTCTTTTCACAGGTTCATAATCAACATTTCATACTATCATACTTATCCTTTTCACAAGCATAGGACGAACCTTTATAATCATAATTTAATTCTATTACAGGAAGAATTAAAACATAATCATTTCAAGGGAAAAGACCAACCTAATCTTCTTGCAAGACAAAGATTAAAACCTAATTTTGTTTCACAGGAAAAAGATAAAAACCCTAGCTACCTTGATTAGACACCAACTCAAGCATGTCCAATCCACTCAAACTCGCAAAAAAAAAAAAATAAAAAAAATATAGCAAGTTTCTTCCCACAAGGAACTTCTACCACCTCAATACAGATATACTCAATTAATATCCTGAATAATAATGACATGACAGATACAATGTGAGGCAAATAAATCTGATTATAAAAAATGATGGGTAACACACAAGTAGCACGTAATCAGATTTTCAATAAAAAAACTTTTAAAATATTTTCGTGAATTAAGTTCAAAAACAATTTTTCTAAAACACATTAACCAAGTAATGAAATAATAATAATAATATAAGAAAATAGTAAACAAAGCTTGGAAGGATCTTATTGGGATTCACCGGAAGCAATAACAATTTCGCAATAAGGAACACAAATCGGTGACGTAAACAATGAATGCTTTAAATCAAAAACTTCGAATATAATCTTACTAACAAATCTCAGCAATAATATCTCTCTTTAGAATGATAGAAGGTTGATGTTCTTGATATTTTTAATTCAAATCCCGTAGGTTTTTATAAATAGACCTAAAATTAGATCTCCAACGAATAGTTTTCGAATGTCATTACTAAAAATGATATCTCAAGACCCTATATATTAAGTATATTCAAAATATATTTTTTTCATTTAAAAATATTCTTGAAAAATCTCATTTTGGTCCATAAAACGTTTTTAAATAAAAAAATCATGGAAATAGGAAGAATTAAATCACTTTAATTAAAAGAATATTTAATTAAATGAACCAAATAAATAGGAATCATATAATACATGGAAGATAACAAAACTATATCAAATACACTTAAAAACCTTCCTTAGAATCATCAAAATCTAACTAGATTGATCAAAACATATCAGTTAAAGTTTCTGACTGACTAGGTCGGTCGAACGACACCATGCTGTTAGTTAATAGACCACTCACAACGGTCAGTTTGTTGACCGTTGTGCTGATCTGGTCGGTTGACCGATTGGACAAGAAGGTCCATTTTTCATCTAATTTCAACTACTATCTGCATCGGTTGACCAACCCATCTTGCTGGTTGACCGAATAAATCAGTAGTGTTGATCCTAAGATTTTGATAGAAAATTAAATGTTGATGTGTTTGGTGGAACTAACGGTTTTATTGAGTATTTCAGTTTAAAAAGTTCCAAACAGTATCATGAATTAATTATAAAGGATGCAGAGACGATAACATCATGAAGAAATTGTGAAGGATGCAGAGACGGATGCTAAAAGATTTAAGATTTCAAAGAATCTAGGTGAAAATAATTCTAATCTATTTTTACTCTTAATGTATCCCGATTAGGATCACAAACGACACAAAAATGATGTTATGATTATGTATGTTTTTCATAGGATCCTAATTAGTTAAAATATACTTGATCCTATGTGAGATTGAAGTATAAATATTTATTTATGAAAGATAAATGATTAAAATTGAATTTAAGTGATAGTTGAGTTAACCGAGAAAAGAAATTGGTTAAATGAGCAAAAATGTCAAAGAAAATAGATTAAAATTGAATCAGGGAAGGATTACAGTAGGGACCGGTTGACTTATGGTGTTTGAGTGGTCGACTTATGAAAATTAGCTAAAGTCCCTGAATCTTCCGGTCGACAGGTAGGTCGACCTATGACTAAAAGATGAACTCTCTGAATCGTTAAGTCAAAAAATAGGTCGACCTATGAATGTCTCTGAATCGTCCGGTCGATAGATGGATAAGTAGAGGTCAACTTATGGGCAAGAAGTTTTGGCTTGGCTAGTATCCTGCATCGATTGGTCGACCGATGGGCAGAGGTCGGCCAACCGACCATGCTGTTTCAGGTTTTGTGGAATTTTGGGATTTATTAAAAAATAAGTCGTTAACTAGCTGTTATTTGTTTAATTGATTGAGATATCATAGGTATATGGATATATTTAAGATACGATACTCTTTTTTGAATATCCATATAAATTTGGTACATGAAATTAAAGTGTTTCTCAAATCGGTCCTTTTAATACTTCCTATCTTATCGATTTGTGTTTAAAAATTATTTAAGGGACTAAATTGAATGTTTTGAAAACAATAATTAAGTCAAATATACTAGGATTGAATGAAATCAATATATGAGGTCTATAGGTGATTTGAAATGACATATCCTGTGGAAACTAGCCGTTATAGGGCTTATTTCAAGTGACTTTATATAGACCTGCGAATTTCACATAATAGAAAGATAAGATATCAAGAACTAAGTGTTCGTGAGCCATTCTAAGAGTTATCATTCTATAAAGAACCTTGAGTTCATGAGCTTTCTGAGAGTCATCCTTCTGAGATTATATTGAGCAATTAATTGAGAGATGTTTTCTTGAGAAAAAGTGTTGTGAATTTTGGTGTCACCGATCTAAGTTTTGTAACGATTCAATCTTCACTCTTTCGGTGATATTCTCGTGAGATTGTTCCAAACTTTAATTTTTTGTTGTGATTAAATATTATTTTGTTTGCTTGGATTTTTAGATATTGTGAAATCGTTTTCTGAACTTTAAATTGCATAAAAATATTTTAAAATAATTTTTGGTGAAAATCTGATTACGTACTTATATGTGTGCTACTCATATCTATTATAATCATATTTTTATGTTTTTTTGTTGAGATCATCCTAAGCATATTCTTAATTAAGTTTATTATTATTATCACTTGCTTGGCTAATTGATTGTATGAGAAATCGTTTTTGAACTTTAAAAGCATAAAAAATCTTTTAAAACGATTTGTGTGATAATCTGATTATGTGCTCGATTTTGTGCTACCCGCATTAATTTTATAATCATATTTTTATTATCCCCACTTAATTATATCACTAGTAAATATTGGTACATTAATTGAGTTTAACTTGATTTGAGGTAGTAGAAATTCTGAGTGGAAAAAACTTAACAATTTATTGTAATTGGTGAGTTGTGTGTCGAATTAGATACTATTGTGAGTGTCTAATCAGGGGTAGCTATGGGTTTCAATCTATTCTGATAAAGAGATTGAGATTTGATCTTTACCTAAGTACAAAAAGGTTAGGTTACTCTTTTCCCATTGAAAAGAGCTTAGGTGTGATTCATCATGATTAGGATCAATTATGAGTGATTTGTAATGGTTCCATCCTTACCTAGAAAAATTATAGTTGGAGTGTTTCTGTGAGGTTTAATTCTTAAGCCTAAGGTATAAAAAGAATTAGGTCGTGATTTTCACTGTAATAGAATCAGGTTAATAGTTAGCCTGTGAAAAGATAAGGTTATTCTTGAGCCTGAAAAAAAAAGAGGTTATTCCTCAGCTTGGGAAAAGGAATTTGTAAAAGTTGATTCTAAGCGTACGAAAAAAATCATTTTTGTAAGGGTTTGTTTCCTACCTGTTTAAAAGAATCTTAATGATTTAGTGGGTGCGAATCTCCGTGGGACTTGGAGAACTGGATTAGCTAAGATTAACTTGGTGAACCAGGATATATCAATGTGTACTGCATTGTTTATGTCTTTTATTTTATTTTGTATTGTTTGGGTGTACACCTAGAACTTATAACACTTATCCGCTACTATAAAGAGATAATAATTGATTGAGGATAAATTGATTAATTGATTAAATTAATTATTTGATTTTTGAAATATTATTATTTGGATTAAATTTTATATCTACCCAATTCACCCCCTCTTGGGTAACTCACTGGGTCAACAATTGACATAAGAGCTGGTTTTAGTTTGATATACTTCACAGTATAGCTAAACACGATCACATGGAGTGTCTTGATTCTGAAATTATGTGTACATTCTACTTCTTCTGATAGTCATTGTTCTGCTCGCGATACTGATATAATTTGCAATAATGAGATTTGTTGGCCCAGAGATTGATCCAAGAGGAGGGTGAATTGGATATATAAATTTTTTTGTGAAATCTTTCTACTAAAATCTCAAATCAAACTTGTTAGTTCTTGTGTTTGTGTGTGCAACGGAATAATAAATCAAATTAAAATAATCAAAGTAAAGAGTAAGGGATAGAGACAATTAAACCACAAGACACAAGGGATTTATAGTAGTTCGGCAAGACCTTCTTGCCTAGTTTACTCCTCCGCACTCCCGAAGGAGAATTCTAGTTCACTAATCTTTAATCTTCTTACAGGTGAAGATTAAACTATTTACAATCTTCTTATGGGTGAAGATCAAACCGTTTACAACCTTTCACTCTTCTTACGGGTGAAGAGAGACCTTTCGCAATCTTCTTATGGGTGAAGATCAAACCGTTCCACATGATATTCTTTCCAGCGAGATCGGTCCGTCATCACCAAAGGCACCTTCTTTGGTCTTCTTCAACTTCTTAACAAGTTGATGTTGATGTATATATGTTGAGGATCTTCCTCTCTTGGAAGTTTATATGAAGTACAATCTCTCAATACAACACTCAAAATGGTTTTGTAATCTAACTTACAAAACTGACCTTGGAGCTCTAAACACTCTCTATAAAGATTACAACACTTTCACTCACTAGTGTTTAGTGCTTCTCACAAATATCACTCAAGAAAAGATAAATAAACTTTAAGTACAAGAGTGATCAAGAAATATAAGAATAAAAAATATGATGTAGAAGAATATCACTTTGTAGTATAGCTATTTGAACCACTTTTTGTATGATTGATCTTTGTAGATCACTTGATTGATACTTGGATAGATGGTTAATTTCCTCTAGCAATCGTCTCTCCTTATATAGATATAGAGAATGTAGGAGGATATCACACTTGAAGAGCTTGAGAGCAAAGTGACCGTTTGGAAATTCTCTTCAAATTTCAAGATTCAAAATTTATAGGCTCTTCTCCATTATCTCTGCAAATTTGTCAAGATTCTTTTTATTTTTTCCAACCTCATTGAACATTATATAGTATAATTAAATACAAAGGACCTATAGTCTATTCATGTCTTTGAGGTAGTGGAAAATTACAGCCATATATATCACATATATAATGTATATAATTGAGTATGAGTGGTAATAATGATTGTAGACAAAGCATGATAGAGTTATTCAATGTTGGGTAGGAATCATTGAATGTAAGGCTCTTCAAGTTTGGAATATGTAGCAAGTTTATTTAAGATAAGATTCCATTCACGTTTGTGGAAGATAAGGTATGGACTTGCATTAATTGAGTTACCCTACCATTAAGTCAAAATGATATCTTTGTATTCCCACTTGGTTGTCTTGATAAATTCAAGATTTTTATATTTGTATTTTTATATGATTATGAATTTAATCATTCATATAAATAATGTATAATGTATATCATACATTTATACAATCCAATTAAGCACATACAAGCATTTAAGGCATTTGAACACTTAGAATTCATTTAGCATAATGAAAACATAATTTTCATACCCTTTGAGCCAATTTTTCAATTAATCATAGATGTAATGATGAACATATCAATTGATCATAAATATATCATGTAGACATGTTAAACTAACATCTTATAATATGATTTGAACATTCCAATCAAGATTTGATATGCAAATCCAAGTCTGAGTTTATGACCAAAAAAGTTGTGAAATGTGTTCTTAAACCTTTGAAATGCTTTTAATCTAATTGATTCAATCCAAATAATTCTTAATATACATATACTTAAAGGCAATTGAGTTAGTTATCCATAGAAAAAGGAATCACCTAATTTGGACTCCAAATGAGTGAGGTATGGTCATTTGAGTGAATAAAGGTATGTGCAGATTTTTCTGCTGGAACCTTCTGTTTGAAGGTAGTCGACTACTTTACCTAAATGTAGTCAACTACTCATGCTGTAACTTCAGCGCAAGTGTCATTTTCATCCGTTTTTGGTTTTTGACCTCAGTCCATAATCATTTACTATTCAAAACACTTTTAGAATATTGTTTCAATGATATTTGAAGTGTTTTCATATTGAGATCATGCAATGTACCATATGATCACATAGAATTCAAGTTTAAGTAATTTAAGAATATTGGTGATCAAATAGTTAATTTATCATATATGCATATATTGATCAAATCGATAACACGTATTGTGATATATAAGCATATTGGACACGTTAGAATCAATATATCACAATTGAGTACATATATTGATCATATCATCATTGTAAGCATTATTGATTATGTAATGCATGCAAGGTGTGTCTTGAACACATCATATCATGATATAAATATAAGTTGAGTCTATTAGATCACATATATCATGTTTTTATTATATAATAACTATTCTTAGCATGTTGTATCAAGCAATACATGCAACTTATCTTTTGATCACATTGAAAATAAGTTTTCTCATATTAAGCATATTGTGATCAAGATGTGAATTTAACAAATAATCATGTGTTGGACAATCCAATCACATATATCATGATATAATCAAATAATATATATGTTTAAATTATAATATCATGAATATATGCACTCTCAATGTGTGCGTGCATCCTAATGAGCGAAAGTCTATAATCTCTTCAAGAGTAACATCTTATAGAATTAATCTAATGAACTTAATCTTACCTAAGTCTTGCGCTCTTGATATTGTGATTATACCTGCATTTCACGCTTAAAATTTTGTTGTGGTTAGTACACGTAACGTATAATTGAATCTTAATACTTGCACTGAAGATATCACATTGGTCAGTACACTCAATGTATGAGATTCAATCAAAACATATTGGAACATATAATTTGTGTCTAATGTGACATCATATTATCACTAATATTGACATCATCAAAACAAATATATCAACAATCTCTCCTTTTTTTATGATGGCAACCATTTGATGGATTGTCACACAAATTATATGAATAAGCTCCCCTTAAATATATGCATTATATAGAAAATATTAATTTATATCAATTTAAGCATATATGCATATTTAATCCATATATCTCTTCTCCTTTGACATCATCAAAAAGATTATAAATATAGAAACATGATAGGATTGAGAGCGAAATAAAAATATCAATTGTTGGTAAGAATATACCAATTATTTGAGATATCAATTAAACACATCAATTGATGATACACTCATATTAAAAAATAAATCAATCAAGTTCAAGAAGATAAGAGAGTTTTCACAAATCAAGCTTATCCAATTTTGGATAAAGCTCCCCCTGAATATAACGCACTATACTTTAATCTTGTAGAAAATCTCAAGCGATATTTCACATATTAATACCAATGAGATTTTGTGCTAAATTGATTTACTCCTTAAATAAAGAATCATTAAAGCATGAAAATGGAGTAGGGTGATTCCAATTTTTGAATATAAAAGCGTTGAAATTAATGACGATTATACAAATAAATATCTTTTTCATATTCAATATCACTTTCAACAAAAAGAATATGAATAATTAAGATATAACACATAAGTCATGCATTCATGCTATAGTAAATTCCCCTTAGGAAGATACTAATTTTTCAACATAGTAAAGCCAGTCAAATCTTTTGATTTGAAATTATAATCATTTAAGAACAACCGGGGTATAGGTGCCAATAGACATATATCAAATTAAGATCAAACACTAAGCAACTTAGCACATACTAATTTTATACTAAAAACAAGAATTTAATCAATTATATCGCATAGTACCAATTGTATACCTATTGTTGCATGTTATCCTCAAATAAATCATGTGTATCAAATAATAATTAATTAATCAACCTCATATGATATATCATAGTTCAAGTGTATAACAATTATATCATATGCATGATGGACTAAATCACAAAAACATGTGTTCTCAAAAATATCGTAAAGACTTTAAGTATAGGAGAACATCCTTAATTAAATATATAAAATTCGATTACATAATTTATCAACTCATGATATAACACATATAACACAATATTAGAGCAAGGTTCAAATGAGTTTATGAATATGATGATATTATCATTAAGAACTATATTCATACAACGTAATCTATCTATTGTTATATGAATAATCATAAATTCAATAGATACTTCGACTCATATGATACCAATTGATCATAGTTATCAAAACATGAGTTAATCACACAAGTTTCATGCATATTATCTTATTATGCCATAACATTAAGAATAAACATAAATAGTAATACCAATGGAAAGATGAACTAAATGTGATTAGTCAAATAAAGTATTAAATTAATATAGGTTTTCATGTGAGGTATACATATTTCACAATGAGAATTTTCACATAAATTTTATAAATCCTTCTGAATCGATTTATTTATGAATATGAACACTTATAAAATAACCACATATTATATATTGATAAATTTAAAAATTCATTTTCAATAAACACACGTGACAACATGATTTTAAGTATATTCAATAAATATTTCATGTCACAAAATAATAATTAAATTATGTAAGGATATAATCAACATCACTTTGGTACTGTTAGTAAATAGGTAATCATATATAAATATATTCAATAAATATTAGAATTATTGAACTATTAGGTTGAACTTTGTTACCATTGAATTGAATGAAGATTCAATTTCTTGTAAACATTTTTTGAAGTTTTTGAGAGTTCCAATAAACTATTAATCTTCATAGTTATTGATCAAGATAAATGAATTCTTAAGAACGTGAACTCTTGAAACGTACTTGTTAAAAAAATTTGTTAATAATAGCATATTCAAGTATGAATTTAACAATAGCTACCAATGATAATGTATATTTCTTATTATTGAATAATACCATATATTCAATATATGTCACATACACTTCATGCAATTAGTAATCAATAAACTAAGTTGTATGATATGCATGAATCCATGATTTTCAAGATGTGACAATGGTCTAATAGAAATATTTAAAACCAAAACCAAAGTTAACAAACATGAGCAACAAGTTGAATTTCCAACTCAAATTGTCACATTAAAATTCAAATCTTATCATGAAATGATATATACATTATAATAAATGAGTTACAAAAGTATTTACATATCAACTCAACTCATTTGATAATTAGTTGTAGCATTTATAATGGTGTACGAGTCAATAAAATAGGTTACAACTTAATATGAACTAGATTAGTCTAAAATTGAATTTTATCAATTAAATGCATATCAAATAAATTCAAATAATTACAGAATATTTATAACAAATTTATACATACCAAATAACTAATTAAAGTTATTGGTTGACCATTTGGAATAACGCAATCAAGTTTAAAATCAATTGCAATAATGTAGTCAAACAAATTCTTGGACAGAAAATATTTTGGATGCACTATGATTATGCTAATCTGAAATTTGACCAAATAAATATTTAAAAGTTGTTTTAGACACATTTAATATCATCAAAAACCACACAAAGTTTTTTAAATCAATCCGATAAGTAGAATGTGAGTTATAGCAAAAATGGTGAAGATTGTCAAAAATTCTGCTAAAAAATTCTAGTCCGAATTTTATTTTACTTTTCAAAAGTAGTTGAACAATTTTATAATAAACTTATCCATATGAATATATTTAATAATGTATGTATGTAGAGAATTTAGAACACTTAAATATGATTTAATATCATGCAAAACTTGAAGTGGATAACGACAAGATCAATAATAGTAAATAGTAACATTCAAGTCCAATGCATGCATGCTCATATTATTTCATCATATAAACAATATAATTAAGAATGATCAACGCACATCTAAACGTATAATGTTATTACTATATAACACATCTATCATATAATAGTAATAAACCATTTTTGTGATTCTTAAAGAATCACCATACCATGTTTCTTAAGACAATGAATATAATCGTTAAAGAACTTGTCTAAGAAACACATCCCAACTTGTTTAATTAACAAGCAGAGCATTTAACCCTTTCACAAATTTTATAAATTTAGGATTACTAGAGTTAGATATACCTTCATTTACCTTTACAATAGATTTACCTTTGTAGACATAAACATTTGTAAAGATTATTGGTTTGGATGTATTTTTCGGTTCAATATTTTTGTATCATCCAAACCTCTTATTGTTGAAGTTCTTAGTTGATATAAATCTATTCTTGAACTTCTTTTTTCTATTGAGATAATTCTTCACAACATGTGGAAACTTAGATTCCACTTTGGACGGCCTTTTCGGTTTAGATCCCGTATTCATGACCCTATCATGAGTTTTATTCATAGTAGTGTAATTTCCTGCAATATTATACTTTGCATCTCCTTTTGGTGTCCATATCATTTTGGATCCATTTCGGTTAGTCTCAAAAAATATATTTTTGATAAGGACATGAAACCTTATAATGACCAATCTTGTTACAATAATAACATTTATATTTTGATTGATCATTATTTCTTCTCACATGACGATTAGCATGATATAGATAATTTTTGAATTTTCGACAATACTAATCTATCATTAACAATATGATGAGAAGAATTAGAAGATGAGACACAAAATTTATTGCAATTCTCTATTATCTTAAAATCAAAATTTTTATGTTTTTCAACAATCGATTTAAGTTCCGATTTTGATTTTTCGAGATCTTTCTTCAAAACTTAAAAATTCATTTCCAAATTAGATTTCATCAAAGTAATGTAATCAAAATTATTTTTCAAAGATTTATACTTACTTTCGAGAAATTGTATTTTTGACAAAAGATTTTCTTTTTCAAGTTTAGAATTTTCAAGATCTTTATTCAATCCATTTTCAAGATTTCTAAAACTTGAAATATTATCCTTTAGGCTATTTATATTATTTTTCAAAAATCATTGTCATTATCAAAATTTTTAACTTAATCAATCAAGTAGTTTATTTTCAAGACAAGATCACAAAACTCTTTTGTTTCCAAATAACTTTCCAAAAGATGTAATCTTGAATTTTTCAAATCATTTTCTTTATTTTCAAATGAATTTAGTTTTCTTTAGCAAAATATTGAATAAGAAGTAATAATTTTTTAATTGCAACATGTGGTGGATCATCATCATCATCATCAGTATTATCTTTATTACCACTAGTACTATAACATCTATCATTTTCTATATCATAGATTATAGGTCTTTCAAAGTTAGAATTCTCAATGAATGTAGAAGATGTAAAAGATTGTACCTCCGAACTAAAGTTATTTGATTCATTTTCCACATTTGATATATTTGGGTTGTAGTTGCCCATCGTATCCATTTCTTGTGTGATCGAGAAAACTTTATGATCTTTTCTACGAAGCGGTTAAGCTCAATCACGTAGACCGATCTCTGATACCAAGATTGCAGATAAGACTATTGAGATGCTTATTGCTCTTACGTGAATTTTAGGAAAATATAATTTTAAACTAGAGCAAAAAATTACAACTCTTGAAAATAAGAAGGTCAGTACTGTTATTTGAGAAAATTGAGTCTCTTGAAGATGAGACTGAGGTTTTGAAAAATGATTTTTATGATCTTCAACAGAATGAATTTAATAGGAAATATCTTAAAACTTTGAATGAGACCTTGAGTATTGAGTTGGATAATGCAAGGTGTGAGCTTGATAGAGCTCGTGTGAAAATTCATTCTGTGAAAAATGAGTGCCAAATTCTTAAGAATGATCTTGAATTTATCCATAAAATAAATTTTGGTCTACAGGTAAACGTTAGCACCAATGAGCAGTTACTTGAGAAGACGTAAAAGGAGCTTAAAGAAGCAATGGATAAATTCAAGGATGTTGAAAGTACTAAACCTGTTGAAAAACCAATAGTCACTAAAGCTATTTCTCCAAGTCGCCAACAATATCGTGCTCCCGTATGAAATAATGACTATCCAAAGAGACATACTAACAGTATTAAGTGTTTTTATTGTAGTAAGTTCGGTCATTATGAAAAATCTTGTTATTTATTGCATGGTTACCCTGTTGGATCAAGAAACAATTGGATACCAAAAAGAGAAAATTATGATGCAGGTATTAATCGGAGATTCAGTCAATTTCAAAGGTACAATGAATATTACTTGCCCACAAGGAGATTTGAACAGACACATAGGTATAATGAATATGCCTTGCCGACGAGGGAACCAAGGTTCAATGTATCTAAGAAGAAGAATCAGTACGTGCTAAATAGAATAGTATAGGAGCAACAAACTCAATATGTGAGAGCTGACAAAGCTTATCCACAACAAACTAGAAGATACTAGTACAAGAAAAAGTTTATTTACAAAGTTGTGGCAAAGTAGAATGAGGAAAACCAGCCTAAAGCACCAAATAATGGCAAATAAATACTTACCAAACCAATTCAGAAAATTTCCACTACTAAGAAGGAAGAAATTAAGGTGACAAATCAAGCAAAAGAAAAATTGATGGAATCAAAGGATTTCAAGTCAGAAATCAGTAATCCACCAAAGGTACACATACCAATTGCTCCCAAGGATGATCTAGGTATGTCAAACTTTTTAAAGTTTAAGTTTATTAATTTTGTTAGGGAGACTGAGCCTATTCATTTTAAAATTTAGATGTTTGTGATATGTAGATGTGTGTGTTTAAATGTGTGAGTAATTAATTTATTTTTTTTAAAATATGTGGATCAAAATAAGAGGTAAAAATTGAGCAAAGTTGATCAAATTAGGGTTTAAATGCACTAAAAGTCAAAGAGATCAGAGTGGTCAGTTGACCTATAGTGGGTCATCGGTCAACCGATAGTAGTAGGCTAGAAAAGAAAAAAAGGTGTTGCATCTATCTGTCGACTGACTCTAAGTGGGCGGTCAATCGGTCATTATGGGATTTAAATACCCTTTGCTATTTCATTTCATTTTATTCGAATCTAAAACCCTTTCTTTCCAAAACCTTTCATCTCCCAAGTCTATTCACTCCTAAACTTCATGAAATCAGTTCGATTCAGCTTGAATTTGAAGATCTTTGGGTCGGATCTGAAGGTCTAGGGCCTGGATATGAGATTTTATGACTCTTTGCTTCGCGAAAAGGTTGGTTCTTTCTCTACTCTCTAGGGTTTCGGCAGCTTCTTTGTCTAGGCTAAGTCTATTGGGTTTTTGTGGTTGATTTGTTTCGAGTTTGTATGAAAAATACCTAAAATCAAGAAGCATGCTCAAAGAGCTAAATATGAGAATACATATTTTCAAAAGGAGAACGAAGAGATTATGTATAATGAGAAATTTGTCAATCGAAAGGTTCTAGGTTACAAACCTATAGATTTTGTTAGTTTGAAAGAGAAAAATATTGATGTTGAAGGGCATTTTAGAAATTTGGGATGGATAGATTTTGTTACTCAAAGAAATGAATGGATGCCGGTGTGAGTAAGGATGTTCTATAATAATCTCACTTATAACAATGTTTATATGACATCATTTGTTAAAGGAAAAGAAATCAAATTTGATAGCGATATTTTGAGTATTATTTTGGGATTAAAAGAGGAGATGTATTTTCTTTTCATACCACCCCACTGGCTTTCGATAAATTTTAATCGAAAGGAAATTGCACAAAAATTTGATTTGGAGGGTGACAAAGCAGGATCATTAACCCTTGATCATCGGTTCCTTCATTTGGTGTTAACCTATACGATTGTACCTAGAGGGAGAAGTCATGCAAATGTGAATGACTTTGATATTTATTTGATGAATAAGATTGTTGAAGGTAGGAAGCTAGATTTAACACATATTATGGTGGGCCACATGAAGTATCACCATCAGAAACCCTCCGGAGTGTTGACTTATGCTGATGCGCTGCAAAGGCTGTTTGATCATTTTGGAGTAGAGACTGATCCTGATGAAGAAAAATTCATGACAATCACACTGGGATGGATTAATATGAATAATGTTATGCTAATGGGGTATATGTATAAAGGAAATAGATAGGTGAAGAAGAGGAGTACGAGAAGACAAAGAATGGGAGTCGTGAAAGAAGAAGAATATGATGAAGAATAAATGAGTAGTGAACAGAAGATGGACTTTATCCTAGATCAAGTTTATGATCTACGGATTCATGCGGATATGATGGAAGATTAGAAGGTTGGGCTAGAAAATAGTATGGCTTGAATGAATATGAATATGGAAGTTGGATTTGAGAAAATCATGAGAAATCTAGAACAAATGTTCCAGTTTATGCAGTCATCACATCATGGATACCAGCAGAATAATAGTGCTCAGCCACACTTTACAGGTCAGCCTATGTTTGGAGCACAACAATCATTTGGAGGACTGTCTGGAGTAGGACCATCGAGAGTAGGACCATCAATGTCATATCATCAACAAAGGACTCCTGGTTCAAGTGTTTAGCCAGTGGTTCAGTATCCTCAGCAGCCAGCCACTAGTCCGATGGGACTATATTATCAGTTTACTAGACAGGGTCCTCATTAGATTTTATCTTCCGTTTTCTCTTTAAATGTGTTAATTGGACAAGCCCCATAATTAGTATTTTAGTATGTAATAGCTAATCTAGGTTTTTAGTGAAACTTAACTTTTAGTGTGTGGATTTTGATGGATTAAGCTAGATCTACTTAGTTAGCTTTTATCTTTAATGATAATCCACATGGTGTTTGTTTTGTGCTTAAAATTGATTTGTTAAAATGGGTTTTGTTTCTTAAAAATATTGAGTTTTATGAGTTGGTTTATTATTTTGAAATAATTATATATCTTGGCTTAACTATTTTAGGTTTAATTTGCCTAAAGTGGATGCGTAGTGTTTATTTGTAGTTTCCCTTCGCCACTTTTTGAGATGACAAAATGGGAGAATTTATTGATGTTTTATTGAATACATTAAGGGGGATCTTGAATTATTTTCATGAATATCTTAAGGGGGAGTTTATCATATTTCAAAATTTGTGCTTTGTTGAATATCTTATGATTATCTTATTACTATGCTTTAATGAGTTATAAAACCCATCCTCGAATTTAGGGGGAGTGTGATTACATATTACTTTGACAAAAACATCAAAGTTAATTGTCATTATAAAAAAAGGGGAGATTGTTGATCCTAAGATTTTGATGGATAATTAAATGTTGATGTTTTTGGTGGAACTAACGATTTTATTAAGTGTTTCAATTTAAAGAGTTCCAGACAGTATTATGAAGTAATTATAAATGACGCAGAGACAATAACATTGTGAAGAAATTGTGAAGGATGTAGAAATGATAAAATCATGAAAAAATTGCGAAGGATGAAGAGACAGATACTAAAAGATTGAAGATTCCAAAAAATCTAGGTGAAAACAATTCTAATATATTTTTACTCTTAATATATCCCGATTAGGATCACAAACGACACAAAAATGATTTTATGATTATGTGTGTATTTTATAGGATCCTTAAAACATACTTGCTCCTATGTGAGATTGAAGTAGAAATATTGATTTAAGAAAGATAAATGATTAAAATTGAATTTAAGTGATAGTTGAGTTAACTGAGAAAAGAAATCAGTTAAAGGGGCAAAAACGTCGAAGAAAATGGATTAAAATTGAATTAAGGAAGGATTACACCAGGGACCGGTCGACTTATGGTGTTTGAGCGATTGACTTATGAAAATTAGCTAAAGTTCTTGAATCTTCCAGTCGACAGGTAGTTCGACCTATGACCAAAAGATGAACTCTCTGAATCGTTAGGTCGAAAGATAGGTCAACCTGTGAATGTCTCTGAATCGTCTGGTCGACAGATGGATAAGTAGCGGTCGATTTATGGGCTAGAAGTTTTGACTTGGCTAGTATCCTGTATCGATCGATCGACCGATGGGCAGAGGCCGGTCAATCGACCATGCTGTTTCAGGTTTTGTGGAATTTCACGATTTATTCAAAAACTAGTCGTTAACTAACCGTTATTTGTTTACTTGATTGAGAGATATTAGGGACATGGATATATTTAAGATATGATACTCCTATTTGAATATCCATATATATTTGGTACATGAAATTAAAGTGTTTCTCAAATCGATCCTTTTAATACTTCTTATCTTATCGATTTGTGTTTAAAAATTCTTTGAGGGATTAAATTGAATGTTTTGAAAGAAATAATTAAGTCAAATATACTACGAAGGAAATAAATCAATATATGGGGTCTATAGGTGATTTTAAATGACATATCTTGGGAAAACTAGCCATTATAGGGCTTGTTTCGAGTGACTTTATATAGACCTGTGGATTTCATATAATAGAAAGATAAGATATCTAGAACTAAGTGTTCGTGAGCCATTCTGAGAGTTATCATTCTATCAAGAACATTGAGTTCATGAGCTTTCTGAGAGTCATTATTCTGATATTATATTGAGCAATTAATTGTGAGATTTTTCTTTAGAAAAAGTGTTGTGAATTTTGGCGTCACCGATTTAAGCTTTGTCATGATTTAATCTTAATTCTTTTGGTGATATTCTGGTGAGATTGTTCCAAACTTTAATTCTTTGTTGTGATTAAATATTATTTTGCTTGCTTAGATTTTTAGATATTGTGTAATTGTGATCTAAACTTTAAATTACATAAAAATATTTTAAAATAATTTTTGGTGAAAATTTGATTACGTACTTATTTATGTGCTACTCATATCTATTATAATCAGATTTTTATGTTTTTTTTGTTGAGATCGTCCTAAGCATATTCTTAATTGAGTTTATTTTTATTATCACTTGCTTAGTTAATTGATTGTATGAGAAATCGTTTTTTAACTTTAAAAGCATAAAAAATCTTTTAAAACGATTTGTGTGATAATCTGATTACGTGCTCGATTTTGTGCTACCCGCATTAATTTTATTTTCAGATTTTTATTTTTCTCATTTAATTATATCACTAGTAAATATCGGGACATTAATTGAGTTTAAATTGATTTGATGTGATGGAGGCTCTTAGTGGGAAGAACTTATTAATTTATTATAATTGGTGAGTTGTGTGTCGGATTAGATACTATTAGGAGTGTCTGATCAGGGTAGCTCTGGGTTTCAATCTCTTCCGATAAAGAGATTGAGGTTTGGTCTTTACCTAGGTACAAAAAGGTTAGGTTACGCTTTTCCCGTTGAAAAGAGCTTAGGTGTGATTTATCCTGATTAGGATAAATTGTGAGTGATTTGTAAAAGGTTCCATCCTTACTTGGGAAAATGATAGTTGGAGTGTTTCTTTGAGGTTTAATTCTTAAGCCTAAGGTATAAAATGAATTAGGTCATGATTCTCCCTGTAATAGAATTAGATTAATCTTTAACATGTGAAAAGATAAGGTTATTCTTGAGTCTGGGAAAAAGAATAGTTTATTCCTGCGCCTGGGAAAATGAATTGTTAAGGTTGATTTTGAGCCTGCAAAAAGAATCATTTTTGTCAGGGTTTGGTTCCTACCTGTTTAAAGGAATCTTAGTGGTTTAGTGGGTGCGAATCTCCGTGGGGCTCGAAGAACTGGATTAGCCAAGATTAGCTTGGTGAACCAGGATATATCGGTATATACTGCATTGTTTATTTTCTTTACTTTATTTTGTGTTGTTTGTGTGTGCACCTAGAATTTATAACTCTTATCCGCTGCTATAAAGAGATAATAATCGATTTAGGATAAATTGATTAAATTAATTATTTAATTTTTGAAGTATTATTATTTGGATTAAATTTTATATCTACCCAATTCGCCCCCCCTTTTGGGTAGCTCACTGGGTCAATAAGTAGATCACCCTTTCTATTTTTAAAACAGATTGTTTTAGTTAGTCGACCGACCCTATTTTTTCAATTGATCGAATTGACCCGAAAACTTTTCATTTTAAGTATTAAAACCAATATTTCACTTAGGTCCTTAACCAAAACCATTTAAAATGTTTAGCACATCAAAACACACACTTTAAACTCCTAATTTAATCATAACATACATAAGATTAATTCAATTTAAAGTGTCGTGCGTGATCCTAATTCGGGTTGCGTTAATAGTATATAAATAAATAGTTATTTTTACTTAGTTGTCTTCAATGTGTTTAAAACTCTTGACGTTTTCATCATTTTCATTTTTGCACCCGCTACATTTTACTTGACGATTCTTCTTTGACGATTCCTCTTCTTAAATTACATGGACATATAAATCTGAAATCACTCAGTATAAACTTTAGTTCCATAAAAATATCAACACTTAATTGTCCATCAAAATATTGGATTCAACAATCTCTTCCTTTTTTATAATGACAATTAACTTTAATGTTTTCTTATAAAGATAATATAACCATGCTCTCCCTAAATCCGAGGACTGGTATTTAAACTCAATTAAGCATTATGACATAAAATATATATAAAAAAAAATTAAATTTCTCCCCAAATACAATAAAGATTTATCCCCCTTTATTAATGCAATGTTTGGGCGAACAAATGCCCACAGCATCAACTTATCCCCCTTTGTCATCTCAAAAAATGGGGGTGGAGAATCAAAACATTACTCTATGCATACATTATTATGCCTAGCCACACCTAAAGCTCGAATAATTTTCACGATTTAATCTTCAGCTAGAGGTTTAGTAAAAATATCAGCAAGCTGATCGGAGGTAGCAACATATTCAATAGATACATCCCATTTTCAGAATGTAATCATGAATAAAATGATGTCTAATCTCTACGTGCTTAGTTCGTGAGTGTTGTGTTGGATTCTTAATTAAGAAAATAGCACTTTTATTATCATAGTAGATAGGGACTTCCTCCATACAAATCTCAAAATCATATAATTGTTGCTTAATATATAGAATTTGAGCACAACAATTACCAGTTGCCATATACTCTGCCTCAGTTGTAGATAAGGCAATTGAATTATGTTTCGTGCTTAACCAAGAAACCGAGGCGTGTCCCAAAATGTGACATGAATTGCTTGTGCTTTCACACTCAACTTTGTATCTAGCAAAATCAATGTCGAAGTAACTAAGCAGTTTAATGTCACTCTCTCTAGGATACCATAATCCTAAATCACTTGTCCCTTTCACATATCTAAAGATTCACTTGGTAGATATTAAATGCGATTCTTTTGGACAAGATTGACATCTTGTGCACAAGCATACACTAGACATTATGTCAGGTCTACTAGTAATAAGATACAACAAACTACCGATCATACGTAGATACATTTTCTCATTGACATTTTTGCCCGTATCATCTTTTTCTATTTTTGTAACTGTTGCCATGGGAGTTTATATTCTTTAGCATCGTCCAAGTCATATTTTTTCAGTAACTCCTTGGTGTACTTGGCTTGATTAATAAAAATCCCTTCTTTGATTTGCTTAATTTGCAACCCAAGAAAGAAGGTTAATTATCCCTTCATGCTCATTTCAAACTCAACCTGCATATATTGGCAAACTCTTAACAAGAATCCTCATTAGTAGATCCAAAGATAATATCATATACATGTATTTGTACTAATAAGATATCAGATTCATTTTGCTTAATAAACAACGTTATATCGCTAAGAACCCATTGAAAACCATTCTTAATTAGATATCGACTAAGTCTCTCATACCAAGCTCGAGAAGCTTATTTGTGTCCATACAAAGCGTTCTGCAGTTTAAAAACATGATCGGGTAATTTCTTATTTCCAAACCCCCAGTGCTTGTTCGACATAAACTTCCTTAGTTAGAAAACCATTCAAGAATGCACTTTTGACATCCATTTGAAATAATTTAAAATCTCTAGAACTCGCAAATGCCAATAACATTCTAATAGCTTTTAATCTAGCCACATGTGCATATATCTCATCATACTCAATTCTTTCTTCTTCATTATAACCCTGTGCTACTAACCTTGCTTCGTTTCTAATTACCATACCTATTTCATTCTTTTTATTACGATAAATCCATTTACTGCCAATAACAAGATAAAAGTCAAGTCTAGGAACTAGAGACCAAATTTTATTTCGCTCAAATTCGACTAGCTCTTCTTACATCGCAGAGATCCCAGACTCATCAGTTAAAACCTTGTTTACATTCTTATGTTCAATTTGAGATAAGAAAGAAATATAATTTTATCCCTAAGAGAGGATCTTGAACTTACATATTTTTTCAAAATTGCCAATAATTTCTTTTACCGAATGTCCCGGATTGTCTTTATAGCTCGTGGAAAAGTCGTCTCTTTACTTTTTGGCTCCTCATTCCTTGGATTTGGTGGCTCTTTTTCTATCTCAACTCCTTGGTTGTTTTGCTTAATCATTGTACCTATATCATTATCATGCAAATCCTTTCTCGACACAAATGTATCTGATTCCTCAAATACAACATGCATAAACTCTTCCACAATTAAAGTACGTTTATTATAAATTCTATATGTTTTAGTATCCGAAGTGTTCCCAAGGAAAATACCGTAATCAAATTTAGCATCAAGCTTACCCAAATTATCCTTATCATTTAAAATAAAATATTTACATCCAATAACTTTAAAATATGATATTTTGGAATTTTGTCATTCCAAATCTCATAAGAGACTTTATTAAAACCTCTTTGGATAGAGACTCTACTAATAAATGGCACGCAATACTTACCGCTTCGGCTCAGAAATATTTAGGAAGGCAATTCTCATTCAACATTGTTCTGGCCATTTCCTTAAGCATCTTGTTCTTTCTCTCCACAACACCATTTGGTTGTGATATTTTTAGCACAAAAAAGTTATGAGCATACACATGCTTATCACAATAACTTATAATTTTATTATTCTTAAATTTTCTACCTTTATCATTACGAATGTTAATAATGCAGGACTTTTTCTCATTTTGCACATGTTTACAAAAATTAGAGAAAATAGAAACAACCTCATTTTTCTTAGACAAGAAGAAAACTCATGTTTGTCTAGAATAATCATCAACAATCAAGAATGCATAAAATTTACCTTCTAAACTAACAGTGGTAGTCAGACTAAATAAATCAAGATGCAACAATTCAAGACATTTTGATGTGGGTGTATGCAATTTCTTCTTAAACGATGATCTAGGTTGCTTATCTAGTTGACATGCATGACATACCTTATCCTTAACATAATTTAATGTACGTAAACCATGTACAAGACTCTTCTTAGACAAATTCGAAATTAACTCCGTACTAGCATGCCTAAGATGTTTATGCTATAACTAACTATTTTCAGATAATGCATTCAAACATAACAAATTTTGGGTTGAGAAATAATCAAATAAACATGTATAGACATTTCAACATGTGATGCAACAAGTAATATGTTACTATCATACCCATTCTTAATAATGCACCTATTATGATCAAATATCACATTATAACCCTTATCACATAATTAACTAATACAAAGTAGGTTATGTTTAAGACCATTTACTAATAGCATATCTTCAATAGTAGTAGACTCATTACCTATATTACCTATACCGATAATTTTATCCTTTGCGTTATCTCCAAAAGTCACATGACCTCCATCTTTAGATGTCAAAGATGTGAATTTAGATTTTTTACCGTCGTGTGCTGAGAACAACTACTGTTCAGGAACCATTTTTCTTTACCTATTGATTCTTTTAGAGTAACCTGCAAGGAGCAACTCAAACAATTCCTAAGTGGCACCCAATCTAAGTGGGTCCGATCTTATTAGTCGAAACAATTTTAATTCCTTTAGGAACCCAAACTTCTCTACAGTTAGATACTTTTTGAAAATATTTCTTTATGGAATGCCCCACAATGTTACATCTAAAACATCTAATAAGATATCTGGTTTTAGAAAAGAATTTGTGAAATTGCTTTTGTTTAATATTTTTCTAAAATCAATTCCAATTTTGTCAAAAATTCCTCTTGATCTCCCCAAAAGTTTTTTCAAATTATTTTTACCACCCGTGACTTTGAGAACAATAGAATGTAAATTTGAAATGTTGGATTTCAATTCATTGTTTTCAGATTCGAATTTAATCACTTGCTTGTTAAGTGTATTAATTGTACTCTGTAGCGTAATAATTTGGGAACATTGATTTTTATAATTATGCATTAGTTCTTGATAAACATCAAATTACTTATCAAACTTTAAAGGAAAAGAACTAGATCATTATGTTACCTCATCTCTAGTATCCATCAAAGCAAGCATGGATGAATTATCACTACTCGATAATTCCGAGCAACTGGACTCCGAGTCATCCCAGGTGGATTTAATAGGTTTCTTCTTACTCTTATTCACCTTTTTATTTTATTTCATTTTCTTCTCTTTCTCCTTCTTTGGCTTGGGACAATCAGATTGAAAATGACCCATTTTGTGACAATTGTAGCATTCAACATTATTCATGTTGAAGTTTTTCTTTCCAAGAAATATTTGTTGGGTTATCTTTTTGAACTTTTTGGTGAGAAGCGCCATAATATTTTCTTGCTCACTATCAAGACTTACATCATCACTATCGTCGTCTTCCTCATTCTTTTCCGCTTTCAACTCCAAAGATTTCCTTTTACTATTTCTTGATTCATCTTCATATTCTTGAATAGTTGTCTTGTGAGTCATTAAGTTGCTAATCAGTTTATTGATGGTGTATACTACGAGATCCTTAGCTTCCTCGATAGTTGTCACCTTTGGCTCCCAGACTTTAGTCAACAACCTCAGAACCTTTCGTACTTTGTACTCCACAGAATAAGGTTTTCCGAGTTGACTAAGGTTGTTGCAGATATTATTAAATCTCGTATACATTTTTGAAATCGTTTCTGCATCACCCATTCTAAATAGCTCGAACTGTCGAACCAAGGCATTAATTTTGGATCGTTTTACTTGATTTGTTCACTCATATGTGATTTGCAATGTATCATACATTTTTTTTCGCCGATCCGCAACCTGAAACCTTGTATTCATTTGCATTTGAAAAACAAAACAAAATGTTAATAGCTTGAGAATTAATAGACGATTTTTGCTTATCCAAGGGACTTAGTTGTTCCTTCTTCTTAATTACTCCATTCTTTTTAGTGGCTTGGAGAAAGGCAATAATTATGTCTTTCCAAAAGGAATAGTTATCACCTACAACCAAAACGGGACGATGCATAGATTGCCTCTTACCTAGAGTGTTTACATGGTGCGCCATGTGATATTGTTAGCTAGGATGCTAAGCCAAATGAGCTAAACTAGCTCTGGTACTATTTGTTGGCCCAAAGAGTTACTCAAAAGGGGGAGGGGGGGGGGGGATGAATTGGGTAGTTAAAAATTTAAACAATTAAACACTTAAACACAAAATCTTAATTATCTTAAATTGATTATTATCTTTGATTAGCAGCGAAAATCTGTTTAATTTAAATACATACCCAAACAATCAGAAAAGAATAAGCAATTCGACACACAAAGAATTATCTGGGTTTAGTAAGATACTCTTACCTACGTATAGTCCCCCAAGCTCCATGGAGATTTACAATCTACTAAACCCATGATTCATTTCACAGGTAAGAACCAAACCCTTACAATCTCGATTCTCTTTGCAGGCTCAGAATCACCCTCTACACCCTATCACACTTATCCTTTTCGTGGGCTTAGGATAAACCTTTACAATCATAATTTAATTATATTACAGGAAGAATTAAAACCTAATTCTTTCAAGGGAGAAAACTAACATAATCTTCTTATAGGACAAAGAACAAACCCTAATTTGTTTCACAGGAAAAAGATTGAAATCCTAACTACCTTGATTAGACATCGACCTAAACATATCTAATCTGCTCAAACTCGCAAATACAAAAAATAACAAGTTTCTTCCCACAAGGAGTTTCTACCACCTCAATACACATATAATCAATTAATGACCCGAATAATAACTACGTGATTGATACAATGTGAGGCAAATAAATCTGATTATAAAAAATAACGAGTAGCACACAAATAGCACGTAATCAGATTTTCAATAAAAAATCGTTTAAAAGATTTTTGTGAATTACGTTAAAAAATGATTTTTTCTAAAACACCTTAACGAAGCAATGAATTGATAATAATCTAAGAAAGCAATAAATAAAGTTTGGAAGGATCTAACCGGGATTCACCGGAAGCAATATCGATTTCATAATGAGGAACACAAATCGATGATGCAAACAACGAGGGCTTTAGATCAAGAACTTAGAATATAATCTCACTAGCAAATCTCATTAGTAGTATCTTTCTTAGAATGATAGAAAGCTGATGTTCTTGATGTTTTTAATTCAAATCCCCCAAGTCTTTATAAATAGACCTAAAAATCGTTTTCAAATGTCATTACTAAAAATGACATCCCAAGATGCCATATATTAAGTATATTCAAAATAGATATTTTTCATTTAAAAATATACTTAGGAAAACTCATTTTGGTGAATAAAACTTTTTTTAAATCTAAAATCATAGAAATAAGAAGAATTAAATCACTTTAATTAAAATAATATTCAATTAAATGAACAAAATAAATAGGAATCATATAATAAATGGAAGATAACAAAAATATATCTAATGCCCTTAAAAACCTCCCTTGGAATGATAAAAACTGAACTGGATTGACCAAAGCAGATCAGTCAAAGTTTCTACCTAACCAGGTTGGTCGACCGGAACCATGTCGTTGGTTGACTAGAACCATGTCATCGGTTGACCGTTGTGCTGGTCTAGTCAGTTGACTGATTAGACCAGAAAGTTCATCATTCATCCAATTTCAGCTACTGTTCGCGTTGGTTAACCGGACCATCTTGCCGGCTGACTGAATAAACCAGTAGGTCACCCTTTCCATTTTTAAAAGACATTTTTTTGGCTAGTCGACCGACCCTTTTTGTCGGCTGATCGAATTGACCAAAAAACTTATCGTTTTAAGCATTAACCAATTTTTCACTCAGGTCCTTAACCAAAACCATTTAACATATTTAGCACATTAAAACACATATTTTCAACTCCAAATTTAATCATAACACACATAAGATTAATTTATTTTAAAGTGTCGTTCGTGATCTTAATTCAGGTTGCATTAAAAGTGTATAAGTAAAGAATTGTTTTCACATAGTTGTCTTCAATGTCTTCAAAAGTCTTCATCATTTCTATTTTGCACCCACTATATTTTCCTTGATGATTCATCTTCATTGATTCCTCTACTTAAATTACATGGACTTATAAATCTGAATTCACTTAGTAGAAACATTAGTCCCATAAAAACATTAACATTTAATTCTCCATCAAAACATTGAATTCAGTATAAGCAATCTTGAAAATACAAATACTTAGAAATCAGATGATTAGTAAAACAAGAAATGAGGTAGCAAGAGGGTGGACGACGTTCCCGAGTAGAGTAAAGAAGGGAAAATGAGTTAGAAATTCTGTGGCATGAAGATTATACCTAATTTTGGAGAAAATGTCAAAAGAGGATGTAAAGAACGTGGACAACAAGAGTAAACCCGTAATGGTGCGAGTATGGGGTTAGGTGGTAAGTGTGGTGTGGACGATGAAGATATATCAAAGACAAGAATAGGGCGCAGAAGTGAGATATCATCCCTAATAGTGATTGTCTTGATAGGTAGAGAAGTTATAGTATCGAAAAAAAAGGGACAGTTTTGATAAACATAACATTGAGAGAGTAATAAATGTGGTGAGTGACTCGATCGTAGCACCTATATCATTTGTACATAGAAGAACAACCAAGAAAGACACACTGGATAGATTTGTTCTATAACTTAGTTCGAGTAGACTTATGATTCTTGAAAAACAAGTACAACCAAAGACATAGGGTAAGATAGGAAAAAAGACATTAGTGAGCTGCAGTATATGAAGAGGGACTATACTTATAAGGGCACGAATCGGGGTGTGATTAATGAGATAAGTGGCTGTAAGAACCACCATGTGCCAAAACAATTTGGGAACATTCATACCCCGTAAAAGACGTTGAACTATAGACATGATGTGACAGTTCTTACGTTCTTCCACACTATCTATTCAGGGATGTAAAGATAGGTAAGTTGTTGAAAGATGTATTGCTTATTAATCTCATCCCAAAAGTCATCAATTAAGTATTCCCGTATGTTGTCATACCTGATATTACACAGGACTATTTTGTATTGGGATTTTATCATTTGAAAAAAAATGGATAAAGTGATTGTGTACCTTTGATTTGTGCTTCATCAAATAAACCCAAATACACCGATTATAATAATCTATGAAGGTGATATTGTAGCAGTGTTTGAAATAGATGTAGGAGGGATGGGTCCCCAAATATTAGAGTGGATAAGATCAAAGGTCTGGGATGCACAGTGCATGCGAGAAATGTAAGAAGTGTATGTGTGTGTGTGTGCGTGCGTGTGCATGCGTGTGTGTTTAGACAATTCACAAATTGCACATTGAAATCCAAAAATCCTTGCAAGATTTATTCATAGAAGGAAATAACCAAAATAAATATTGAAAATTCGTATGTTCTAGAAAGGTATGTCACAAGTCTAAATTTTTTAACGAACAATTAGAAGGATAAAAAAATAAGGAGCGTAGAGGCCTTCATGCTAGAAGGTAGTACTTCTAAAGATGGAGAATTGTGGAAGTAATAGAGACCATCGTGTTCATATCCATTGTGAAAAATCTTCCTCGAAGTCAAGTCCTGCAAGAAGCAATGGTCAAGTAAGAAAGCGACACAATTAAGATTTTTATCAATGCCACTAACATATAGAAGATTATAGGCAAATTTAGGGACATAGTAAACATAGTGAAGGGTTATTACGGGGGATAAACAGGCATCTCCCTGACACACCCCACTTTTTTGAAAGATTAAGGGAATACGAGATAGTAAAGTGTAAAGAAGAGTTTTTTAAAGTGTCAGTTTTCTCAAGAAGTACTTAGGCCATTTTAAAAAATAAGGAGTCGCTACCTAGTATTGAGTTTAATTGATACGTCTAGACACAACATTTCGACCGTCCCGCAAAAATTCAATATATTATTTTATAGTTAACTTTGTTTATTCTATTTTATTTCAGAAAATAAAAAAATACAAAAAAAATAAAGAAGAATAGAAAATTTGAAATAAAAGAAAAAGGGTGTTGAAATTGAAAGAAAGAAGGAAAAAGAGAAGTAAATTGAAATAAAGGAAAGAAAGTGGGCCCCACCCTTTTGTCAAATTTGTGAGGGAGGAGAGAGAGAGGGAGAGGAACCAAAATGGAAAGAGAGAGAGAGAGAAAAGTTAAAGAGAAGTGGGGGCCCGACGCCACGTCAGCTTGTGTATGCATGTGGAGAGAGAGAGAGAAAAAATAAAAAGAGAGTAGAGAGAGAAGAAAATCGTGTGGCCCACCCACTTTTTGTTTTTAGCTAAATATGTGTGTGAGAGAGAGGACGATTGATAGGTGTAAATTACCTATCTATTTCCAAACCCAACATTGTTAGTTTTCGAGTACGTTTATTACGTTTTAATACATTCTAATATGTTTTTTTTATTCTTTTTGTATTAAATCAGATGTGTGGGGTGAAATGGTATGAAAATGGATGCTAAACAATGAAATCGAATCAAGAACGGTGTGAAAATAACCACGGAGGCAATATTCAGAACAATAGCCCACCTCCTAGGCGGTGAATATGCAGAGAGGGCCTTATTATTGCTGGAATCCCAACGCCTAGGCGATTACCTCTGCACAGATTTAGATATTTATTTAGATATTTTTAGCTCCCTATTTCTTTTCCTCCTTTTTCCTCCGGCCATTAGAGCTCCTTAGACTTAGGATATTTTAGAAAGAGATTTTGGGAGTGTTCAACCAATTCCGAATGAGAAGAACACGTTGCGAAGAAGAAGAAGCGATCCCGAAGAGTTTTTAGCAGTAAATCTTCGGAGTACGACTAGTTTCTTTCATTTCTTCTTTATTTTCTTTACTTCGGTAGTTAGTTGAGCACGTTTAGCTCTGTTTTCATTGTATAAACGGTTATGGCCATGAGCTAAACGGGTTTTTGTCTAAGGATTAATATAATTTATGAAATAGTTGTTTGTTTGAGTTTGTGTTTCATTTATGGTTGTTCTTCGCTATTTTGATTGTGTTTATCATTATTATTTGATATTATGCTTGTTTAGATAATTAGAGAATACGGAATTTCACACTCGGGAGAGGTAACCCAGAATTCGGATTAGGATAAACACAATGCGACGATCCAATAACTTGGGAGAGAGTTGGAAAGTGTGCAATCAATGACGTTACGGTGAGACTCACGTGACCTAGTGTCGTTAAGATGTTGAGGGGGACTTTTTCATTGACGTGAAGTCACGTATTCACTCTTCTTATACTCAGGAGAGGTGGCAAGTGAGTTTACAACCTCAAAATCGCCAATATCAACATTACCCTCAGAACTAACCATATTCCCAAAATCGTCCCCGCTATTACCAAAATGTACCTCCCCCTTACCAAAACCACACTCCCCAATATTATTCCCAAACCTACCAAGCACCCTCTTACATTACATATCAGCCAAACCCGAACACCCCACCTCAAATTCCTAACCACACCCTGAGGCTAGGAACCCAATACCACCAAGGCTCTCTACCTCGTGCTACTGAGGAAAACTTCTAGAATAATGACGAGGAGCCACTAGATCTTCCGGTCTCAATCACCGAGCGGTATCGGAGTTGTTTGAAGTAGGGGATGCTGATCGATATCGATGGTATTTGTTTACACCCAGAGGTTCTCAACGGAGGGTTCGAATTACATCAAGAAAAGGTAGCCAAAAAACTGGAGAAATCTCTAGTTTTGTCTTTCCTGATCCAAAAGCTGGTGGAAAGTCTCAATAAGGTCCTGTGGAATTACGAGATCGTTGCTAAAACAGGAGAAGAAGAAGAATTGCTAATGTCAAGTGGAGAAACTGGTAGAATCACTCGGTCTGGGAGGGTGTACACGCCGTATGATTTGATCAGGGTTCCTGTGAGGGAACCAAAAGGAGTTTTAAAAAAATCAATATCAGAACAGGAGGCTCACGACTTCTTAAAGGTAGTAAAGAATTCAGAATACAAGATAGTGGAGCAACTCAGCAAAGTGCCAGCGCAAATCTCAATGCTCTCACTACTCCTGTCTTCAAAAGTACACAGACAGGCACTACTGCAAGTCCACTTTCCTAGAACGATCCCTTTGAAAAAGTTTATTACTCTGATCGAGCCGGTCCTAGGATCTAACACCACCACTTTCACCGATGATGAGATTGATAAAGACGGAACATGTCACAACAAGTCTTTGAATGTCACGGTCGAAATCCATGGCATGTTCATAGCTCGGGTGCTAATTGACAATGGATCGGCGCTGAATATCTGCCATTTGTCGACGCTGGAAGAAATAGGGATAGATTTGTCACAGATTCGACCGTCAAAGACGGTTGTCAGGTTATTCGATGGGGCCAGGAGAGATAGCATTGGAGAGATTGACCTGCCAATTGAAATTGGCTTAATCCAGTTTAATGTGAAGTTCCAAGTGCTTGATATACCTGCTTCGTACAATTTGTTGTTAGGGAGGCCATGGATCCATAATGCTGGGGCAATGCCTTCGTCATTATACCAAAAGATCAAGTTCATCATTGATGACACACTCTATGTGATCAGGGCTAATTTGGATATCATACCTTTTCATCAAGCGATAAACTGGCATGTCTAGTCAATAGACGAGAAAAAAAGAAAAGAGAAAATTGAAGCCTCCTATCACGTGTTCGATGTCGCGAATGCTACCTTTATGAAGAAAAGAGGACATGAGATGGCACCATCACTGTCTAGTACTGTGGCCTTTGTTGCTAAAGAAATAAAGTCCCTGGGTTGCATCCTTGAGAAAGGACTGGGCAAGAATTTGGATGGAATTACAGAGCCGATAGAAGTCGGGGAGAAGAGAGGGAGATTCGGGTTAGGATACGAGTTGACAACAGCAGATAAGGCAGAGTTCTTCCGAAAGAAGATGGATGAATTCTCAAACAACTAGCCGATGAAAATTCTGCATATCCGGGTCACCTTCTTCTATTCAGTAGGTTAATAAGAGGAAGGAGACTATAGGATTCGAGTTGCACCTTGAGAGAGTGATGATCGAGGAAGCTGTGAATGTAATCATGGAAAATGAGACAAGACCAAGTCATGGGTCTGGTATTTGAACCAAGGTGGAAGCAAAGCTGCAGAATTGGGATTCTTGTTCCCTCCCGGTCTACCAGGCGTTTCGGTAAAATTGGAGAGATTTTCTGTACTCACGCTTCTATTCCTCTAGCCTTCTAGACGGAAAGGGATTTTTCTTTGTAATGGCTTTTTAAATTTAATGAATGCAATTCTGTTTTATCTAACCTATGGTTTAAATGTTTAAATTTTACTCTTTCAAGATGCCTAAGTTACCAGTGTATGATGCATACGATATAACTGAGCTAGAGTGCAATGAGTATGATTTTAATGCAGAACCAGACCATAACCTGATGGGAGTGGAAACAAAAGATGACTCTTTCCAGCCAGACAATGGTGAGATCCGAAAATCTTTTATGAAATTTTAGAATCAGCCGATTCCCAATAATGACGAGACTGAGTTGATAAACTTGGGGACCCCAGAAGAGTTGAAGTAAGTAAAGATTGGATTAGCCGTCACGGCTTTGGAAAAGAAAACGTTGACAACGCTCTTAGTTACCTACCAAGATATCTTTTCCTGGTCCTACGATGACATGGTAGGGTTAGACAAAAGTATCGTGACCCATAAGCTACCGCTAAAACTTGGGAGTATACCAGTCAAGCAAAAGTTGAGAAAATTGAGGCCTGTTGTCAGCCTCGAGGTCAAGGAGGAGATCGTAAGGCAGTTCAATTCTTGAATCATCAAAGTTTGTAACTACAGTGAATGGTTCTCAAATATCGTTCCAGTTCCAAAGTCCTCGGGAAAAATAAGAGTCTGTGTGGATTATCGTGATCTGAACTGGGCAAGTTCGAAAGATAATTTTCCGCTGCCAAACATTCATATCATCATCGACAATGCTGCAGGGCGAAAGCTCTATTCCTTCGTCGATGGTTTCTCTAGATATAATCAGATTATGATGGATGAGGAAGACTGAGAAAAGACAGTCTTTACTACACCATGGGGAGTCTTTTACTATAGGGCAATGTCTTTCGGTCTCAAAAATATCGGGATAACATACCAAAGATCAATGACAACCCTCTTTCATGATATAATGAACAAGGAGATGGATGTATATGTGGATGACATGATCCTTAAATCTCAAGGGAACGAGAACCATCTTTTCCGTTTGGAAATGATGTTCGATAGACTTCAAAAATATCAACTCAAGCTCAATCCAGCAAAATGCGCTTTCGGCGTGACTTCTGGAAAGCTTCTTGGTTTCATGGTAAATCGCCATGGAATCGAGATTGATCCTGCAAAGACGAAAGCCATTTGTGAGATGCCACCATCAAAAAATGAGAATAAGATTCGAGGTTTTCTAGGCCGATTAAATTTCATAGCCCGATTCATTTTCCAGCTCACAGCCACTTGTGAGCCAATCTTCAAGTTACTTCGAAAAGAAAGTGACGGGCGATGGAATGCAGATTGTCAGAATGCCTTGGAGAAGATTAAATCCTATCTAACCAACCCTCCAGTTCTTGTGCCGCCTCGGGAGAGGGTTCCATTGTTGTTGTATTTGTCAAATCTTGACTCCTTTATGGGAGCTATTCTTGGGCAACTCGATAAATCTGGAAAGAATGAACAAGCCATCTACTACCTCAGCAAGCACTTCACGAATTACAAGAAAAATTACACCTTACTGGAGAGGACCTATTGTGCATTGGCTTGGTCTTCTCAGAGACTGCGCCATTATATGCTCCTACTGACTACCTACTTGATAGCCCAGATGGATCCCTTAAAGTACATCTTTGAGAAGCCGATTCTGTCAGAAAAAGTTGTGAAATGGCAGATGTTGCTAACGAAGTTCGATATCGTCTACAAGCCCCAAAGGTCAGTGAAGAGTTAGGCGATAGCAGATCAGTTGGCTAGTTGTCCAGCTCAAACGAATCACCAGCCTCTTGAGATGCTATTCCCTGATGAGTTGATTCATGCGGTAGAAGAAGAGGAGGAGGAAATAATTTGGAAAATGTATTTCGATGGAAAAATGAACTCTCGAGGGGCCGGAATCAGAGTCGTTCCTGTTTCTCTAAGCAAACAACATTATCTGTTCGGACCTCGACAGGGGCAACCCCCTACTCTTTGGTTTATGGCACAGAAGCGATGATACCGGCTAAAGTGGAAATTCCATCTCTTCGAGTGCTCATGGAGGCCGAGTAGTAGTGCGTGAATACATCGCTACTTTTACCGTAAGTCTACAGGTCAAGTTTTAGTATAGTTTGGAAGAGTTAGGGTTGTCATATCCACAAGGATTGGTTGAGATTATCGTTGTGTACCGTAATTATCTAACCTAACTTTATTTAGGCAATAAAAATATGTTTTGTTTATAATATAAATACTAGTCTAAAATACTAATTAAACTATTTATACTAATATTGAAACATTTAGGAGAATGGATTATCTAGGGATTAACTTCATTTACTTAAACGTGTTTGATTTCGTTTAGTTAACAATAACGATATTCGATTTGTCCGACAATCTCTATATCGTAAACTTATTTACTCTCTCTCTCGAGTGTAAAGTGAATGAATATGTGACTTCGCATTAACATCGAAGTCCCCCTCTAGCATTTTTTAGAACATATAGTCACATGAGTCTTACCCCAACGTCATGGATTGCACACTTTCTAACTCACTCCCGGGTTATTAGATTGTCGCGTTGTGTTTAAACCTTAGTCCGAATTCGGGATTACCTCTCCCGAGTGTAAAACCCTAATTTCTCAATATATCTGAACAAGCATATAATGGAAATACAATAACGGTAAACACAATCGAATAGCGAAGAACAACCATTAAAGAAACACAATTCAAACAAACGATATTTTCATAAACTATATTAATCCCATAGATAATCCATGTTTAGCTAATAACCATAACCGTATATACAATGATAAACGAGCTAAACATTCTCAAATAAACTACCAAAGTTAAGAAATAAAGAAAGAAATGAAAGAACTTAGCTGTTATTCGAAGATCCGACGCTAAAACCACTCCGAGAGCATTTCTCCTTCTTCACAACGAGATCTTTTTCTTCGGGTTTGGATGAGCTCTCCCCGAAACCTCTAAACTCTATCCAATCCTCTAAGGAGGTCTAATGGCCGAAAATGAAAGGGGGATAGAAGATATGGGAACAAAAATATCTAAAAAAAAATGCACTTTACAGGTGCAGGGGTCACCGCTGCAACGGTGGGTATGTCGGCAGTAGTCACTACTGCAGTGGTGGCTTGATTGTTGCAGTGTGGTACATCAGTGGCATCCTATTGTTTCACCGCTGCAGTAGTGGCCTAACTGCTATGGCAGTGAACTTTCTGCACTCCCAATAGTTTCACCGCTGCAGGAGTGGGCTGTAGTTGCAAGATTTGTTGTTTTTACTCATTCTTCTACTGTCGTTTCATCGATTTGATCGTTTATGGACCGTTTTCATCCATTTTCACCCCAAACACCTGATTTATGCAAAAACACATAGAAACGTGTTGAAATATATTAAAATGCTATAACAATAGTAAAAAACTATCAAAACTGGCTTGGGAATAAATAGATAAATTACACCTATCACCGAGCTCGATGAAACTGAATGGGTACAATAAAGATTGGACCAACTTTTTTTAATTGATGAAAAATGGCTAACAGCGATATGCCATGGACAATGTTACAAATAGAGAATTACTAGAGCTCATGATAAGCGGGTACGCCCCAAAGTCTTCAGGGCAGGTGAGTTGGTATTGAAAAAAATCTTTCATTTCCAAGATGAAACTAAGGGCAAGTTCGCCCTAAATTGGAAGGTCCTTCTGTTGTTCACAAGGCTTTGAGCGGTGGAGCATCGATTCTCCAGGAAATGGATGGTGATGTACATCCCAAGCCACTAAACTCAGATTCTGTAAAAAAATACTTTGCCTAACAAAGATATTTCTTTTCCAAGTAAGTTTATTTCGATTTGTGATTATCTGTTTCTTAAAAAATATATATATAAAAAAAAAAAAAAGAGGTACAGCTCGAACATGGTGAAAACTCGAAAGAGCGCCATGAAAAGAATGTAGAGACCACAAAAAAATAAAAATAAATAAAAATAGGTAGATCGCTCGAGGGGCCATTTTCGGAATTCCACTACGGCTAACTTTCAATGACCATAATTTTTTTTCATGTTCGGAACTTGATGGATTTGGGCGAAGTTGGAATATGTGAAAAGGAACATCGAGTATAGATTAAATTTTCATTGAATCATACTTGTCAGACAGTCCGTCTTGGAATCTCATAGCCAACATATCTGGTGATAAAAGTACCTGTTTTAGTATGGTTTTACACATTTTTCCATATTTGGCTGAATCAGTTTTGCAGGATTTAAAAAATACTAAGCAAGCAGGAGTATATGATTCCCCTAATACTGAGGATACCTAGTGGAAGAGAGGAAATGAGAAACAGCAGATGTAGAGAAATAAAAGTTGATAGGGATGTTGTCCAGAACTAGACCCCGCTAGTAACCCGGAGAAAACCTCCAGAAGGTACACCTCTAAAATTGATGGAAGGATGAGACGAAAGCATTTCCTGATATTGTCTCAAGAAAGTCAAGCGCCGTCATCCGAGAGACTGCAACAGAAAAAGGGGAACGAAATTGCGAGTTGTCAAAGGTGACAAGTTTTTCAGACCAAATTTTTGTGCTACATGTGTTTTTCTTGTCCACTTACAGGGATCTCAAAAGGACTAGAAGCATGGATTTCCTTATCACTAAGACTTCTTTCCTTCCGACTCAAATTGGAGACTCTTATTGTTGAAAATTTAGAAGCTCTAAATGAGCATCCAGGTATGGGTTTTGCCCTGAAATAGGCATCAAGTGAACTATGCTAAACCTGATCCTTGGTGTAATGCTAACGTATGTAGGCAACCTGTAAAGGTTCGGTTATCTAAGAGTCAGCCCCAGCCGAACACTAGGGCACATTTTATATCTTTGCTCTCTCATTTTTGCCCAGCCACAAGCTGGGGCATATTTTATACCTTTGGACTTTCTTTTGTCCCCCAGCTAAGAGGGCTGGGGTTTGAGTCATTTTTTTATCACTCTAAATGATCCTCTAAACGGACATTAGTTCATCATGAGTCTTTTTTTTTTTTTTTTTTCATTTTTCTAAACGATCCTCTAAATGGACATTTGTTCGTCATGAGTATCGTTATGGGTTTTTTTTTTTTTTATTTCTCTGAACAATCCTCTAAACGGACATTTGTTCGTCATGAGTATTGTCACGAGTCTTTTTTTATTACTCTAAACGATCTTCTAAATGGACACTTGTTCATTATGAGTATCGTCATGAGTCATTCTTTTATTACTCTAAACGATCTTCTAAACGGACACTTGTTTGTCATGAGTCATTCTTTTATTATTCTAAACGATCTTCAAAATGGATACTTGTTCATCATCAGTATCATCATGAGTCACTCTTTTATGACTCTAAACGATCCTTTAAATGGACGCTTGTTTGTTATGAGTATCGTCATGAGTCATTTTACTTTATTTGTTCTATTGTTGAAAAATGCACTTTGAAAAAAACAAAAAAAAAATGGGACGATCAAAATGACGTGGTCTTTTGTCTTTGTCAAGCAAGTAAAACTCGCATGACAAAGAGGGGCAGCTGTAGTCACGGCATTTTGACTATTTTGCAAAATTTCTATGTTTTATTTTATAGTTAACTTTGTTTATTTAACTCTATTTATTCTATTTTATTTCAGAAAACAAAAAAAAATACAAAAAAAATAAAGAAAAATAGAAAATTTGAAATAAATGAAAAGGGGTGTTGAAATTGAAATAAGGAAAGGAAAAATGGAGTAAATTGAAATAAAGAAAAAGAAGTGGGCCCCACCCTTTGGTCAAATTCGTGAGAAAAGAGAGAGAGAGAGAGAGAGAGAGAGAGAGATATAAAGGAATCAAGATGGAGAGAGAGAGAGAGAAGAGAAAGAGAGAAAGAAAAGTCAAAGAGGAGTGGGGGCCCGTCGCCACGTCAGCGTGTGTGTGCATGTGGAGAGAGAGAATAGAAAGAGAGAGTGATGCAAACCTCACCAAGAATTAGTGAGACCCGAAACCAATTTATGGTGTCTTTACTAGGATCGATCTAAAATCTAGATTTATAAATGAAAAGAAAGAAAGGAAGAACACAAAAATACAGAATGTTTGATAGGAAACCTTAACCCAACGTTTATGAATGAAACGCGAACCAAAGGTATAAAATAATAAACCTCGACCCAAAGATTATACTGGAATCACGAACCAAAGTTATAGAGTTTGAACGCCACAAGAAATTCTTGATAAGTTCAAAGAAAAGTTCTATAAAGAACTCAAGAGAAAACTCTCTCAATTTGATATATTATTCAAGTAATGTATTTTTTTTCCATGGAATACAACTCTCTTAAATAGACAACCAACACAAAGGAGAGCCAAGGCTAGTGGGTGGTCAAGCACACCCTACCTTAGATATGGGGCGATTTTTCACACCTAGGGATGTCCTTTTCACATAAGTAGTCTTCAACTTTAGCATACCCTACTATAGATAGTAGGTGGCCTTTCACACCTAGGGGGAGGCTACAAGAACAAAAGTCATAGATGCCTTTCATACTTATTACAAGATCAATACTAGAAAATAAAAAATACTAATTGGCATTGATGCCTTACAAAATGATATAAACTAAAATAAATAAGTAGAATTTCGTGGGTCTCATGTTTTGGCCCATTTGAGTTCATGACTAAGCCCATTTGCTTGCCTTTCTGAGATGGATTAGGCCCTGATTGTCATTTGGGCCTAACTTGGGCATTACGACTTTAGATTCAGCCCATATATCTTGAATTAGCCCATTAAGTGCTTCTTTGATCTTCTTGGATCTTGCCCTCGTAATAGGCCCAATTGGAACATGCAGCGGATCCTCTGTTGGTGCATGTTGGTTCTCATCTGAGAGAGTAGAGAGAGAAAGAGAGAGAGAAAATAAAATCGTGGGGCCCTGATAGGTGTAAAATACCTATCTAATTCTAAACCGAATTTGCCAGTTTTTGAGTATTTTATTGAAGTTTGAATATCTTTTTAGCTATTTTTATTAGTCAGGAGTAGGGATGTAAACAATCGGCAAACTGAGCGAAATGGTGGATAAAAAGGTAGCAAAAAAGATGAAAAAATGAGGTTTCAAATAACAGCGCAAATCCGCCTAGGCGAAGTTTCCACCGCCTAGGCGGAAATTCGTCAGAATGTTGATAGTGCTAAGAAGTTGAAATCCGCCTAGGCGGAAATCCATCAGAAGGTTGCAAGGGATGAAGTATTGAAATCCGCCTAAAATTATTGAAATCCGCCAAGGCAAAGTTTCTACCGCCTTGGTGGAAATCCGTCAGAACGCTGGAAGTTCTGAACTGCTGAAAATCCGCCTAGGCGAAGTTTATACTGCCTAGGCGGAAATCCGTCAGAAAGAATGAAGAAACGAAGTTAGTCCTCCACCTAGGCGAAGAATTCTAACCGACTTAAACTCTGCCTAAGCGAAGTTTCTACCGCCTAGGCGCATTTCGCAGAATAGTCTGAAATATTTGTTTAGATATTTTTGAACCCCTAGGCCTATTTATACCCCTTTCCCACGTCTGAAAAAGGTAGTTGATGAACCCTAACCCTAGTAGAGAGTTCTTAATCTATATTTTGAAGATCAAGAAGGAGATTCATCATTCGGACAAAGAAGAATCACTTGCAAATCGATCATTAGCGATAGTGAACCGTTTCACTTTTAGATTTGATCGTTTCTCTCTTGTTTTTATATTTGTAATCACTTTTTCATATCTAAGAATGTTGAATCCATCTTATTTTGTATGGTATATGGCTAAGATCTTGTAGTATTAGTTAAATGTTACTTAGGTGTAGTTGAAATCATGTAATTGTTAAGTTGGAGGAATTAATGTTACTTTAATGTGTTATTTGTCTAAATCCGATTGTGTTTACCATTATTCCTGATATTATGCTTGTATTGATAAAACGAAAATATGGGGTTTGATACTCGGGAGAGGTAACCCCGGTTTCGGACTAGGGTAAATATAACGTGACGTTCTAACGACCCGGGAGGGCGTTAGAACGTATGCAATCTAGGACGTTGGCTAAAGACTCACGCGACCTAAGGTCATAAAGGCGTTGAAGAGGACTTTTTCATTGACACGAAGTCATGTAATCCCCCGTCTTACACTCGGGAGAGGTAGCGGAGGAATTATCGATATAGAGATTGTCGGAATAGATAGAAAACCATTATAGCTAACTTAATGACGTCGACTATGCATTATATGAAAGAAATAAATACCTAAGTAATTAGTGTAATTAGAACTAATCTCATAGTTTTCGTTTATCTTAGTGTATTAAATAGAAAACAAACAAATTTTGATTAGTCGAGATAATATGAAACTAATTAAATCACAATACTCAACCGAATTACACGTCATTCCCAGTGGAACGATATTCGATCTTACAAGATCCAATATATTAAAACTAGACCTCGTATACTTGAGAGTAGTCAATACCGCGAGGACGATGGTGAGAATCCTCATGCGTAAAAAGTTTTTGGCGCCGTTGCCGGGGAACGGCAAGGTGTTTTTCAATTGAGTTGATATTGTGATCAAGTAGTTGAATGTTAATCACGATAATTCTTTTTCTTTTAAATTTCATTCAATTCATTTGTTTTTTTGATTTATTTATTTGACTTAAGCAGTGCATGCGGCGTAGTCAACGCATTGGTAAACAGAAAGAGGAGAAAGATACCGCTATGGCCGGGGGACGTGAAAATGTTCCACAACCACCGGAGCCGCACGCACTTTAGCCTCCGGAGCAGGAGAGGCCACAACGAGTCCTTAGGGACTATTATCGGCCACTAATGCTGGATAACTATTCAGGGATCCAGAGGCAGCCAATCCAGGCAAATAACTTTGAGTTGAAGTCTGCCTTAATTAATATGGTTCAGCAAAACCAGTATGGCGGGAATCTTCACGAAGACCCCAACGTCCACTTGGCCACCTTTCTCGAGATTTGTGACACCGTCAAGATAAATGGAGTTGCTGAAGATATCATACAGTTGAGGTTATTTCCGTTTTCTTTACAAGATAGAGCAAGGGGTTGGTGTCAGTCGATTCAACCGGGGAGCATTAATACTTGGGAGGACCTTGCACAAAGGTTCCTCACTAAGTTCTTTCCACCTTCGAAGACTTCTCAACTCCGAGGCGAGATTGCGCAGTTTTGCCAGAGAGACTTTGAGCCGTTGTTTGAGGCATGAGAGAGATTCAAGGACCTATTGAGAAGGTACCCCTAATACGGGTATCAAGATTGGTTTCAAACCCAATTATTTTACAACGGGTTGGATGGCTAGACTAGAACGATAGTAGATGCAGCCTCAAGGGGATCGTTGTTGTCTAAAACTCCTACCGAAGCAAATGCATTATTGGAAGAAATGGCGGCTAACAATTATCAATGGTCGAATGAGAGGAACACGGGAAGACGGGTCTCTTCTATCCAAGAATCTGACCATATTGCAGCATTAATGGCCCAAGTGTCCAAGCTCTTGGATCAATTGGTCGCCATGTCTACAAAAAGAGCTTTGTCGAGTCAAGGGGAGGAGATAGCAGCAAGTTGTTCTCAATCTGGATTGGATAATGAGTTCGAGGAATGCCATTTTCTAAATAATCGTGCCTACACTTTTAGGCCCTCTACCAACATTCCAACTCATTACAATCTTGGTCTTCGTAACCATGAGAACTTCTCATATACGAACAGTCAGAACACTTTGCGGCCACTTCCAGGATATGAAAATCAAGCTTTGGGATATCCTATGCAATCCAATCGTCAAATACAACAACCACCAATGCATAATCCGAAGTCAAATTTGGATGAAGTTTTGGGTTCGTTTATGAAGGAGACTCAGACTATGATGCGTGAGACGCATAACCAGCTGAACAAACATGAAACACGGCTTGATTCAATCGATACCACTTGTACAAATACTAACGCCACGGTGAAGGCTTTAGAGACTCAAATCGCGCAGCTTGCTAGGGCCATCCAAGAGCAACAAAAGGGGAAGTTTCCAAGCAACACAGAAACCAACCCTCGGGAATGCAAGGCGATTAAGTTGAGGAGCGGAAGAGACGTGGAAGTGAGCAAGCCTACGGAAAATGAACCGGAAGTGAGTCGTGAGTTTCCTCATGATGAACCAAGAACAAGTGCGGAAGAGGAAGTTGAAGTAAAAATCAATGAAAGAAAGGAGAAGCCGAGTGAAGACTTGAAAGGGGATAAGAACCAAGAGAAAGTCGAGGAGACAAAAAGAGATGAAAGGGTGATTCCGGGGCAAGTAACATTTTTAGAGAATCCACCGATTCTAGTAACCCCATTTCCATATCCTCAAAGATTCCAAAAGAGGAAGTTGGATGCCCAATTTGAGAAATTTCTTGAAATTTTCAAGAAAATCCACATCAACATTCTTTTTGCGGATGCATTAGAACAAATGCCCAACTATGGCAAGTTCTTGAAGGACATCATGATGAAGAAAAGAAATTTGGAGGATTACGAAATGGTGAATCTAACGGAGGAGTGTAGTGCAATACTACAAAAAAAGTTACCTACCAAATTGAAGGATGCTGGTAGTTTTACAATTCCGTGTACTATCGAGAAATCTCATTTTGATAAGGCGCTTTGTGATCTTGGGGCGAGTATTAATTTGATATCTTCTTTCGTTTATCGAAAGTTAAGACTTGGGAGTACAAAGCCGACAACGATCTCTCTTTAGATAGCGGATCTTTCGTTAACCTATCCAAAATGTATCATTGAGGATGTGCTAGTGAAGGTAGACAAATTCATATTTTTGGTGGATTTCGTTGTGCTTGAAATGGAAGAAGATAGAGAAATCCCGAGCATCCTAGGAAGACCTTTCCTTGCAACAGGAAAGGCCTTGATTAATGTGCATAATGGAAATCTGATGTTAAGAGTGAATGATGAAGAGATAAGGTTCAACATTTTTAGAACTATGAACTTTCCGGATGAACCTCCCAATTGCAATCGAGTTGATGTTGTGGACTCTTGCGTGAGGGAGTTCTTGCTTGCAAATATGGAGATGGATTCGTTAGAGCATACTCTCACAAATTCCTTATCTCTGGGGGATCTTGGTGAGGAAGGCTTTACCACGGAACTTGAGGTTGTGGACTATTTGCTGACTTTGGATGCTCAATCTAAAGACGTAGAGGATCCTATTCATGTGGCAGAGATTAAAGAAGTTGAAAACTCTCCCGAGGAATCAAATCCGCCTTACGGGGGATTATTACTCAAGCAATTGCTGGAACATCTTTGGTATATCTTTTTGGGAGAGAATTCGACCGATCCGGTTATAATTTCATCAACTCTGATGGAAGAAGAGAAGAGTAAGTTGCTGAGAATCTTGAAGAGGCACCGATCCGCTTTTGCTTGGTTTATATCTGATATCAAAGGAATTAGCCCCGCGATTTGCATGCATAAGATTTTGATGGAAGATGTGTTCAAACCCTCCATTCAACATCAACGGTGGCTAAATTCAGCTATGAAGGAAGTGGTGAGAGCGGAGGTGTTGAAGCTCTTGAATGCGGGAATTATATATGCTATATCCGATAGTGAGTGGGTTAGCCCGGTGCAAGTGGTGCCCAAGAAATGAGGTATGATGATGGTGAAGAATGATAAGGACGACCTTATTCCTACACGGACCATCACGGGATGGTGTGTGTGCATTGATTATAGAAGATTGAATAAGGCGACGAGGAAGAATCATTTTCTTCTTCCTTTCATTGACCAAATGCTTGATCAATTAGCCGGGTATGAGTACTATTGCTTCCTTGACGGCTATTTGGGGTACAATCAAATAGCCATTGCACTGGAGGACCAAGAAAAGACTACTTTCACATGCCCGTATGGAACGTTTGCTTATATTTGGCCTTTGCAATGCACCGGCAACCTTTCAACGGTATATGATGGCAATATTTTCTGATATGGTGGAAGAGAAAATGAAAATCTTCATGGATGACTTCTTAGTCTTTGGGTCGTCTTTTGATCACTGTCTGTACAATCTGGCGTTTGTTCTTGACCGATGCGAGGAAAAGAATTTAGTTAGAAATTGGGAGAAGTGCCACTTTATGGTTAAAGAGGGGATCGTCTTGTATCATTGAGTCTCTTCCAAGGGGCTTGAGGTGGACCGAGCAAAGATTGAAACGATTGAGAAGCTTCCGCCATCGATTAATGTGAAAGGAGTTCGAAGTTTTTTGGGGCATGCTGGCTTTTACCGGTACCTTATTAAGGACTTCTCGAAGATGGTGAAGCCGTTATATCGCCTTCTTGAGAAGGATACTTCATTTTAATTCAATGAGACTTGCATGGAGGCTTTTAAGGTGATAAAGGAGAAGTTGATCACGGCTCCAATAATGGTCGCTCCGGACTGGGAGATGCCATTTGAGATTATGTGCAATGTGAGTGACTATGTCGTTGGTGCGGTGTTAGGCCAACGGAAGGAAACGATCTTCCGCTCAATCTATTATGCAAGTAAGACATTGAATGATGCCTAAGAGAATTATACCATGACTGAGAAAGAAATGCTAGCGGTGGTCTTTGCCTGTGATAAGTTCCGGTCTTATATCATTGGGTCAAAAGTGATCGTCTACACGGATCACGCGGCTATCCAATACTTATTTGCAAAGAAAGATGCCAAGTCGAGATTGATAAGGTGGATTCTTCTATTGCAAAAGTTTGATGCTGAAATAAGGGATAAAAAGGGGAGTGAGAACGTTGTTGCCGACCATTTGTCGAGGTTGATTCAAGAAGACGTTGGTGAGGAGTCTAGGATCACGGAAGTGTTCCTTGATGAACAACTATTTTCAGTTGAAAATGTACTTCCTTGGTATGCGGACATTGTGAATGATCTTACATGTAACGTGTTACCACCTGAGTTGATAGGAGCCCAAAGTCAGAAATTTCTTTTTGGTGCAAAGTATTATCTATGGGACGAGCCATTGCTATTCAAGAAATATGCTTATCAGGTGATCTAGAGATGTGTCCGGAGGAGGAAATAGCTAGTATTTTCTACCATTGTCATTCATCACCTTGGCGGCTATTTTGGTGCGACTCGGACAGCATCGAAAGTACTTCAATCAGGTTTTTACTGGTCTTCTTTGTTTAAAGATTCATATATGTTTGTGAAACCTTGTGATAGATGTCAAAGGGTGGGTAACATATCATGAAGGCATGAATTACCATTGACGTCAATTCTTGATCTTAAGTTATTTGATGTGTGGGGCGTAGATTTCATGAGGCAATTTCCACCGTCATTTGGCCAGGAGTATATTTTGTTAGCGGTGGATTATGTGTCTAAATGGGTCGAGGCCGTAGCAACACCTACCAATGATACCAAAGTGGTTTTGAAGTTCTTTCAACACAATGTCATGACACGGTTCGGGACACCTCGAGCCTTAATCATTGATGAGGGAACCCACTTTTGTAACAAAATTCTAAGCGCTTTATTGGCAAAGTATGGGGTTAGACACAAGGTAGCGCTACCATATCACCCTCAGACAAATGGCCAAGTAAAAATTTCAAACCGAGAAATTAAGCTAATTCTGGAGAAAACGGTTCATACTAATCGCAAGGATTGGATGGTGAAGCTTGATGATGCTTTATGGGCGTATCGCACGGCTTTTAAGACACCGATCGGCATGTTGCCGTATTGATTGGTGTTTGGGAAAGCGTGTCATTTGCCCGTTGAATTGGAGTACCATGCATTCTGGGCGATTAAGAAACTCAACTTTGACCTAAACGCTTCTGGTGCACAACGTCTCCTCCAATTAAATGAAATAGAGGAATTCTGGCACGAGGCTTATGAGAATGTCAAGCTTTACAAAGATAAACGAAGAGGTGGCATGATAAACTGATAGTCCGGAGGGAGTTCAGTCCAGGCCAACAAGTTCTATTGTTTAACTCAAGGCTTAGACTCTTTCTCAGAAAGTTGAAGTCCCGATAGTCTGGACCATTTTGGATCAAGCATATTTTTCTATTTGGTGCTATCGAGCTAGAAGGTGAAGACGGACGAACTTTCCGAGTCAACGGGGAGTGGATCAAGCACTACTTCAACGATGAAGAGCGAGTTGTGGAGAACATCTCTCTCGTTGAAGGATAGAGTCGGAATTCATAAACGTCCATGCTAGGGACGTAAAACCAAGCAACATCTTTTGATATGTCATCGAGGGTAACGACCATTCCTAACTTTTGTATAAATTACTTTTTGGAGATCGTATTGATCTCGTAATATTATTTTTTGTGGTGAATTGATGAGGCTAGATACTTAGGATTGAATTGCATGCTAAAACTCATTTGAGGAACGAAGAGGAAGTAAGAGGTGTAGAGCAAAAATATGAAAACCTGAAGGAATCCAACTAAAGTCCACAATGGCGTAAATTTGCCTAGGCGGAAAAACCACCGCCTAGGCGAAAATGGGACAAACGGCTGAGAAAACACACTGGCATAAATTCGCCTAGGCAGAAATAGGAAGAAAAAGTCTGAGTTTCTACATTGCCGTAAATTTGCCCAGGCGAAAAAACCACCGCCTAAGCGGAAAAAAAAAGAAAGACTGAGTTCTATACTGGCGGGAAAAACCATCGCCTAGGCGGATTTACAATAGAATCAAGGGTTTCACACTGGTGTAAATTTGCCCAGGCGAAAAAACCACCACCTAGGGGAATTAACACCAGAAGGTTTTTAAATAGAAAAAGGCGCTACTTCGCCTAGGCGGAAAAACCTCCGCCTAGGCGAAGTCAGGACAGCCCTGTTTTAAAACGCAGCAGTCCTCTTCGCAAACGGTACTTCCCTCCTAAAATTTTCAAGAAACCTCTCAAATTCACCATCCCAAATCCTTTCCTCACTTTAAAGATTCATCCCACATTGCGAAAAACTTGGATTTTCACCCAGAATCTTAATCCAAACGTGGGATTCCTCTTCCCATTTTCGAAAATTAGGGTTTAAACGGTGAAACAGTGCGAGATTGCCATCCTCAAGTGATTTGATCAAAAAATTTCGACAAGTGTCAATGATCTTATTTTTCATTTAATTGTTGAAATATTTGCTTCATTTTCTCATTTATTTCAAAAATCATTGGATTTGGCTAGAATCCTAAACCCCTTTAAACCCTAGATTCCGTTTTTCATGCTCTTAGGGATTTAGGAATGATTTTTGGTAAACCCTATCATGTTTTTGTATAGATAAACAATGTGAATCATTTATGTTATGCTACATTGCGACAAAAATGTGATTTGGTTTTGGTTGGTGGGATATCTTGTGAAATTTGTATTGTTTGGTTTTGGTTGGCATATGTTTGATAAAATAGGGCATTGTGTGTTCGCTGACAAGGGTTTGAATTGTGTGTTCTATTGTTATTATTGTGGTTGGTGTTGTGATTGTGATTTATAGGCAAAATGGCAAAGCGCCGGGCATCCAAGCAATCAGGAACGGAAGAACCTCCGGCTGCCTCGGATTACAACTCTCTCAAATTTGTCTCCAAGCAAGCCGAGGACCATTACAATAAACATGAAAGTGAGCGTCCTGGAATTCGCCAGAGGGGGTTCGGACCTTTGCATGAACTCCCTGAAGAATTCAGGACCGTCATTCAACAAAAACGATGGGAACAGTTTTGTGCTTCACCCCCACCAGGGGAGTTGGCCCTCATACGCGAGTTCTATGCAAACATTACTGAGGCCATGGGATTTCAGACAAGGGTTCGGAACATCCCAGTTCCGTTCAGTGCAGACCATTTCAACGAGTTGCTTGGATTGACGGGGCCAGAAGCCTCCAGAGATTTATCCGATGCCGCCACACCGACAATGAGTGCGGTAATTCAGGCCCTGATGAAGGGAAACACCCAGTGGAAGAACACATGGCAGGGTCAAGAAATCTTCAAGGCGCGGTTTCTGAAACCGATCCCCAAGATTTGGCATCAATTTATCTGCTCCAATTTGCTCCCTACCTCCAATGTGTCCGATGTTTCCAAGGAGCGAGCGTTTATGCTTCGGAGGGACGCTCGTCAATGTCGGTTGGCACATTTATTCTTCAATAATTCATAATGCTAGGACGACGAAGGGTGGCCTTCTTTTTCCCTTCTTCCTCACCGCTCTCTTTTAACGTGCCGAAGTTCATGTCACGTCCACAAGCCCCTTTCTACCTATAAAGCCACTCAATCTTTCAATGATTAACAAGTTGTGGAAAGGCAGACCAGGTGAGGGAGAAAAGGGTCTGAAAGTGGAAGAAGCCGGCCCTTCGGAGCCACCAAAGCCCACAACCCACCGCGACCAACTCACTCAGATTTCACGAGATGTCTGTAGTCTCCAGTACGATATGAGCCAGCTCCAAGCTAATTTTTCTCGGATGGAGAGCTACATGGATAACTACATTCGGCAACAAGATCAAAACCAAAGAGTCTTATTCGAACATCTCGGAATCGACATGGCGCGTTATACGCCTATGTCGTCTTCCGAGACTGATGAGTCACTACCGCCATCTCCTCCACAATGAACAGTAGGAGGTTAGACTTATATATCTTCCCTCCTAGGTATATGTCCACCCCAGTTTTCAATACGTATATTTCTATTCTGCTATTGGGTTCGCTGTTTAGGCAGTGAGGATACTGCCTCGTTCAAGTTTGGGGGTATATGATATGCAAGCATGTAGTTTTTTTTTCTTTTTTTGGGAGGAGGGATATGAAGGAAGGATGAATTTTTTTTGATGTAAATGGGACAAAGAATTCTTTTTGTGTACAAATTTTTGTTTATAATGATATTAATGTTAAATTTTTGTAAATTTTGAAATTCTTTTTGTTATGCACGAGTAATGTTTAGCTATGCATGTGTAAGGATCATTAGTATAAGTAATGTTAGTTTGTAGAATTAGAGTAGATATGTTAATGAATATAGTTGTACGTGCATGCTGAGTTTTTGAGTTCGTCCGAACCATGTCCCGATGATGAAAATTGTCGCTAGGAATAAAAGTGAAAATTGAGTGAAAACAAGCAGCATTAGATTATGCTAACTTGAAACGGGCAATCGGGGTTTCAGTTTAAATGTTTTTGGTTAAGTATAAGAGTATTTACTTGTCAATCCTTTAATTGTATTTACACGCCCCTAAAATTGTACAAAATTGAATAAGTTTGGGAAGGGGGGTGTTTATATATATATATATATAAACAAACAAACAAACACCACTATGTGAATATAGTGTTTAATTTCGGTTGTTGTGATAAGTGAATACAAGTTTACTTAATCTTGTTCAGGGTAATATCTTCAAAGATAGGGGGTTATGAGAGAAATATAGCGACAAGCGTTTGTACCTCGGGTATCCTTAAAATTTTAACAAGTTTCTATTTCTACAATACCCTTGATCGTTCTCCAATGTCAAACCAAGCCCTATTGATCTCGGTGAATGTTTGAACCTACATTAGTGGATAGTTGAGCCCAGTCAAGCATATAACTTTCCTGAATGTTTTAACAAGTTTAAGTCATGACCTTATTCATTGAATAATCCAATCCAGTGTTTGATTAGTTATACATCCGAGTTCTCGCACACACACATTTCAATTGGATCTAAAGTGATTTTAACTAATATTAAGTGTTGAAATTCTGGAACACCACGTGGTGTGTGTTATTCCTTAACCGGATCTGATTACGGGTTGTTGAGGGAAGAATAGCATGGTTTCTTTTATTGAACTTAAATCTCACAGGTGTGTACTTTTTATTTGTTAATGATTACTTATTTTTAGTTTAGAAATTAGCGAATTAGTGTAGTTAGTGTTATTTAGCATTAGGGTGTTTTGCTCGAGGACTAGCAAAATTCCAAGTTTGGGGGTATTTGATAGGTGTAAAATACCTATCTAATTCTAAACCGAATTTTCCAGTTTTCAAGGATTTTATTAAAGTTTGAATATCTTTTTATCTGTTTTTATTAGTCAGGAGTAGGGACGTAAACAATCGGTAAACTGAGCAAAATGGTGGAGAAAAGGGTAGCCAAAAAAATGAAAAAATAAGGTTTCAAAGAATAGCGCAAATCCGCCTAGGCGAAGTTTCCACCGCCTAGGCGGAAATCCATCAGAAAGTTGCAAATGTTGAAATCCGCCTAGGCGAAGTTTCCACCGCCTAGGCGAAAATCCATCCGAAGGTTGATAGCGCTGAGAAGTTGAAATCTGCCTAGGCGAAGTTTCCACCGCCTAGGCGAAAATCCATCAGATGGTTGCAAGGGCTGAAGTATTAAAATTTGCCTAGGCGAAGTTTCTACCGCCTAGGCGGAAATCCATCAGAACGCTGGAAATGCTGAACTGCTGAAAATCCGCCTAGGCGAAGTTTATACCGCCTAGGCAGAAATCCGTCAGAAAGAATGAAGAGTAGAAGTTAGTCCTCCGCTTAGGCGAAGAAACCATTGCCTAGGCGTATTTGGCAGAACAGTCTAAAATATCTGTTTAGATATTTTTGAACCCCTACGCCAATTTATACCCCTTTTCCCACATTTGGAAAAGGTAGTTAATGAACCCTAACCCTAGTAGAGAGTTCTTAATCTATATTTTGAAGATCAAGAAGGAGATTTATCATTTGGACAAAGAAGAATCACTTGCAGATCGATCATTAGCGACAGTGAACCGTTTCACTTTCAGATTTGATCGTTTCTCTCTTGTTTTTATCTTTGTAATCACTTTTTCATATCTAAGAATGTTGAATCCATCTTATTTTGTATTGTATATGGTTAAGATCTTGTAGTAGTAGTTAAATGTTACTTAGGTGTAGTTGAAATCATATAATTGTTAAGTAGGAGGAATTAATGTTACTTTAATGTGTTACTTGTCTAAATCCGATTGTGTTTACCATTATTCTTGATATTATGCTTGAATTGATAAAACGAGAATACGGGGTTTGACACTCGGGAGAGGTAACCCCGGATTCGGACTAGGGTAAATATAACGTGAAGTTCTAATGACCCGGGAGGGCGTTAGAACGTATGCAATCCATGACGTTGGCTAAAGACTCACGCGACCTAAGGTCGTAAAGGCGTTGAAGGGGACTTATTCGTTGACATGAAGTCGTGTAATCCCCTGTCTTATACTCGGGAGAGGTAGCAGAGGAATTATCGATACAAAGATTGTCGAAATAGATAGAAGACTATTATAGCTAACTTAATGATGTCAACGATGCATTATATGAAAGAAATCAATACCTAAGTAATTAGTGTAATTAGAACTAACCTCATAGTTGTCGTTTATCTTAGTATATTAAATAGAAAACAAACAAATTTTGATTAGTCGAGATAATATGAAACTATTTAAATCACAATACTCAACCGAATTAAACGTCATTCCCAGTGGAACGATATCCAATCTTACAAGATCCATTATATTGAAACTAGACCTCGTATACTTGCGAGTAGTCAATACCGCGAGGACGATGGTAAGAATCCTCGGGCGTACATGCCCACCCACTCTTTTTTCAGCCAAATATGTGTGAGAGAGAGGACGGTGGGCCCTCTATTGTCAGCATGTGTGTGTGTGCAGGTGAGAGAGAGAGAGTGTGTGTGTGTGTTAAGTGGGGGGGCGTTGCCATGTCCAGAATATTCTATTTTCTCCTATTTTACAATTTTACCATTTTCCAGTCCAATTTGGACTGAACTTTGACTGCCAGACCTAGTTTTTAGGGTTTTCTAAGTGTTTTTCACGTATAATCATCTCCTATAAATAAGACCCTCATTTTCCCACTTTAATCATTCAGAAATTGAGGGACAAATCCCTTAGAGAGTGATTCCCAAACTCTTTTTCGGGAAGCTGTCTGCGAGTGGAAAAAAGTCCGAACATCGGGATTCTTGACCTAGAACAGGTGTGTTTTCTGATTTTTAACTCTTTTTTTAGTTTATTTTATTCTCTTCGCAATTTAAATTACTGCAAGCTTTATTTATTTTTTATTTGTCCAATGACTCAAAGAAAAACGCCGGGATGAGGTTCCCCATTCTCAATCTAAATTTTTGTGCGTTTAGACGAGGACACTCGTTGTTTTATTTATTTTTATTTCTGTATTTTTTTTTCTTTTGTTTGTAATTCATAAAAAAACAAAAAAGGAATAAGTCGTCCGATGATCTGATGAAAACGTCGGGGTGGGTTTCTCGCATTGAGATTTACCCTGAGCGTTAGGTGAAAGATGTTCTATTGTTTCTTTTCTGTATTTTTATTCTTGTTATCAAAACCCTAAAAATAAAAAAATAAAATACAAAAATAATAAATAGGAATTAATCCTTATGAATCTTAAGATGAGTCCGACAATTCAATAAACCGTGGAAGAGTTATCCGTGACTTCGTTTTCATTCCCCGACTTGAGTAGAATTTAGAAATGAATGGTTTTAGGAAATCTCTTCTCGCGGTAAATTTTTCGTGGGATTCCGCTTAAGTTTCAGAAAGATTAATTTCAACAAAAATTGTCTTCACGAATCTACCCTTGATTCTTATATCCATAGAATTCGAGGAAGTTTCAAAATGAGATTTCTTTAAATTAAGTAGGCAAGCTCAAAGTATACTTTTTTTGCATCCACTTAGCATGTCTATTTCTCGTATCATTTAGACGGCATATTTAAGACACCCTTACCACTTACACTTTTTTTATACATATAGTTTAGTTTTTTATTTATTTATTTCATGAATCCACGCTACTTTTCACATTTAATCACGGCACGTGCACCACTTATATTTTTATATTAAATAATTAAATCATTACCACGTATAATCACGTAAATTCACTTAGTATTCCCTATTCATATCAGTTTGTATTGACATATTTGAATTAAACCATTTAGTTTTAGGTCACTTTTACATAAAAATAAAATTCATATAGATGTTAGTTTTGTATTCATATTTCTCATCTTATTCATCTATTTTAGTTTGTTTATTTAAATTAAAGAAATCTCTCAGAAACATGCATAAAACCCCTCGGGGACCATCTTTATCGAATCCTTAATATTAGATAAGAGGTTATACCAGGGGAACATTCCAAAAAATCTAAAAACTTGTCCCACCTTATTTGTGAAAATACCAAAAAGAATTTAGAAGAAGGAAATGATTTCAAAATAAAATAAAACACTCGGACTAAACTAATTGGACATAAAGTACCATTTTCGGACGGGCGTCTTGGGGTGCCTAACACCTTCCTCGAGTGTAACCATCTCTCGAGCCTTTAAATGAATTTTTGGTTTGGTTGCATTTGTTTGGAGTCAATTTTTTACTTAGGCCTTCTAAATTGTTTTCTAAAAATTCGGTGACCTAGCACACCATTTAAACCCAATGTTAGGTGGCGACTTCTTATTTTTAAAACGGCCTAAGTATATTTTTTGAGAAAATTGGCGATTAAAAAAACCCCTCTCCTTAAATTATTTATTATTTAATATTCTTTTCCTCTTGAAAAAACGGGGCATGTCAATGTGCTAGGTCACTAATTTTTATTTTTTATTTTTAAAAAAGACCTAAGTAAATTTAACTTCAAAGACACGCTCAATTCTAAGATTCATTAGTTTGAGGGTCATGTTCAGAGAAGGTCTTAAACACCCGAAAACGTTCATCCCAAAATGGTACCTTATATCCAATTAAGTCATATTAAGTATGAATATATTTATTTTATTTTGAAAATCTTTTCTTTCTGATAAACTCTTTTTGGTATTTTTCAAATCAGGATGGGACAAATATTTGGTATTTTTTTTTTTAATGTGTTCCCCCGATATGACCTCTTATCAAAACATTAAGAGATTTGACAAGGATAATTCTCAGGAGGATTTTATATATGTTACCGATGAACTTTTTAAATTTAAGTGTGCAAATCAATGCAAGTGAATTACAATAGTTCTTATGAAGGTATGAATGCGAAATACAAATCACGAGAATAATGATGTTAAACTAGCATAATATGAATCTACCTTTATTTCTGCAACAACATGCCTACTTGTGATGAAATGACCTAAGCTAACGAAACATGTTTGTAGTTTTTCATGACTTTCCTTTATGCAAAACATTTTAATTTAAGCATGTCAATGCAATAGACATGAATATGGGAAGAAACTAGGGACCCAAATGAATTAACATAACTATACGCTTTATGAAATGAATGACGTTTAGACTACGTGTAAAATGGATGCGAAAAGGATGAAAAACATGATTCCTAACCTAAGCATAATGACATGCTTATGATTTCTAATCTATATGAGAAAAAAATTTATTGTCTAACATATCTACTATGGCGTACATAAAAGGCCTATACGAGAATTAATATGAAAAGTTTTAAGTGTCTTAAACATTCATATACTAAATTATGAAGAATGGTTTGATGGCATGAGAATCCTGCAATCATATGTGATGTAATAAAACATGAGAAGTGTAGGTGGTGAAAAATGTCCTTAACATGTCTTCTAAGTGGTGTAAATGGCGTGAAATATTATATTACTTACCATCTATATTTTATGTGAATGTAATGTCATGGAATGCCTACTCCTTAATTTGCGCAATTAAGTCAATGAAGTCTCGATTTGACATTCTCTCAAATCCTATGGAGATGAGAATCAAGAAAACATCATGGAAACAAGTTTTGTCGGAATTAACCCCTCTAAGACTTAAGTGAAATCCAACAAACTGATTTACCAAGAGAAGTGATTTTTAAACCCATCGTTTCTAAATTCTACTCTATTTGGGGAATCAAATCAGAGGTATAGAAATCTCTCGCTCAATTTACCGAATTGTTGAAGTCGCAAAAGGCTTGTAGGAATTAATTTTTATAAAACAAATTTACTATTTTTATTTTATTTTTAATAATTGTTTTGTTTTTTTTCAAAATAAGAATTTAGATTTAGAAACAACATTTTTTTTAATAACAAACATATATTTGTATTTTAATTTTGAATAAATGTCCTAACGGCATAAACTAAAAAAAAATAAATGCAAAAAATATAAAAAGTTCTCATCTAACGCTCAGAGGCTAAGTCTAAAAGGTAAAATTTCGTTCCGGATTTTCATAGGATGATTTTTAACAATAATTAAATTTGTAGGAATTTAGATCATGATAACATAAAATGTGATAAAAAGATGAGAATGGTTAAAGAAAGGGTCTAAGAGATGAAGAGAAAATATGAAAATAATAAAGAAGTAACATTGAAAGAGAAACGTATCTGTTCTAGCAAAGATCTCCAACAAACGAGATTTCTCTCTCAAATACGGCTTCCCGAATAGGTTTCCCTCTCAGAATCAACTCCTAGATGGGTTTCTCTCTGAATTTTCGCTCATTGAACTGTGAGAATGAGGATCCTATTTATATAGGGAAAGCTAGGGAATAAAAAAACACAAAAAACCTTAGGAACCCGAATTGGCCGCCCAACCCTAATTAAATTGGCATGGAAAATGAAAACGAAAAGGAAGATTCTTCTCCATTTTTTTGGCCAAGGGGCGTGCCTTGCTTAGGCAACAATCTGCCATCGCAGTTATTTTTTTTTTAATGGGGGCAATGCGCATAGCCCCACGTTTTTTATTGCCTTTTCCTGCGGGTCCCACATCTCACTTTCTCTCTCCTTTTTTTTTTCCTATTTCTTTTTTTCCCTCCTATTTTCCCTTTTTTTTTCTATTTTTTCGGGGTTTTTTTTTTTTTTTCAAAATAAAATAAAAAATAAGTTGCAATAAAAAATTTGAGACGGACAAAAATGGCGTGTCTACACTCCCTGGCAATAAATAGGGATAAATGTCTCATATGCAATGTACACAGATTGATTGACAGATAAACCGAGAAAGGTAAACGTAGAGAGCTCACTAGTCATGTGATTGTTAGCCTCGGAATCCAAAATCGATGTAGGATGACCAGACTTATCATGAAGCGTCGTAGGAGTGCCCAAGGCAAGAACAACTGTGGGGTCGAAAGATGATGCCAAATTGTTTAAGTGAGGCTAAAGCTGGGCAATTTGAGCCTGAACTTGGGAAAGATCCGAGTGAGCTGGTGGTGAATCAACTAGACCAAGTACAATATTAGCAACAACACCAGTATGTGGTGCTCATTTTCTTTTCCTACCTCCTAGGTTCCTAGCTTTTAATTTAGGATGGAGGTTATAGTGGCGGCCAATGTGGTGATTGTGGTTTTGGCAGTGTTGACAGAAAGGACACGATCCGAATAGGCGAAGACCGGAGAGGGCCAAAACGGTCATCTACTCAAGAACTGAAGGAGTGACTTCAGGTGGGAGGAGAAGTTGTCATTTTGAATCATTATCAACAAAGGAGAATGCTCCATATAGATCAGACATCAAGGATGTGTTTAAAATTCGAGTGCAAAGATTCTCGTATTCAAAATTTTAACCCATCAATAAATGATGTGTTATGATGATCCTAGCGCTTGGACTTAATCTCAGCAGCATGCTCAGGGAAATTGCTTAGAAGTTCATGCTGCGCAATTTTCTCCCACCGAGCCTGAAAGTATTTGAAGTAATCTGCAACTGATAGTCCCAGGGATTGCCAAAAAGGCATGGGATATCTCATGATAGTTCGTGAGATATCAAAGATCTATGATTCGTTACGAGAGTGGTCATACATTTTCGTGAGAACAGACCATAATCCTTTTACTGTCTCATAAAATTTACCCTAGGATGGTACAGTTATCTACATTCCACTGAGTAAACTTAGGATCATTGATATCTGGTCTTGGCTCAGTGCTTACAAGCCATTTGATCTTATGTTTTGCACCAAGGTAGAGACGTAGGGAGTGAGACATGTATGGAAATTCGCCCCATTGAGTAATACGGTTGTGACACATTGGACCGTGGCATCATTTGCACGAGTAGAGTCTGATTGGCTGGGTAGCTATGGAGTAGGAACGGTCTAGGATTGGACGTCATTTTCTTTTCCAAAGACCATGGGTATAGATGATACGAGATTATAGCAGTAAAATAGGATGACATATGCAACATAGGACTAAGACTCTAGAAAAGAAAGTACAATGTGACGAGGGTAACTAAAGACACAGTTACTCAACCAATAATAGATAGAAAGAACTATCATTTGTTTAGGATATCTGACACAACAAATAGATGTAGAATAATGACGACGGGCATCAGAGATTTACGAGTGGCAAACATATTGCAGCTTACGGCAATGGACACACCGCAACATACAGTTAACGTCAGCACATGACAGATGCTAGACAGTAGTTAGTAGAAGCTGGATGGCTGCCTGGGGCGATGTCAGACAGATAGCCGCAGGTTATCGATGACTAACATTACAATGACAACAGTGGAAAATGACCTACACAGATGGATGATTAATGATTGGTGCAAGCAAGGTTGCATGTGGGCGACGGTTGCTTGTGCGCGATAGTGGTGCGCAAGGGCTGATGATTCGCGAAGGGACAATTGGTTGCGCGAAGGAACTGCACAGAGGGAATTTGTGCTAAGAGGACTGCTACTGCTTAGAAGGTTGGTTCGCTAGGGTTAGGGTTCACGACTAATGCACAAAGGAGCTGCACAACTTCTGGTGACTGGTGCGCGCTGCTGGTACATGAAGGTTGTGTGCGAAGGTGTTGCTGGTTCGCGAAGGTGCTATGGATAATTAGGGTTAAGGTTTGGATGGGGAAAAATTATAGTTCTAGATACCCAAAAATATAGTAAAAGAGAAATATTTTCATATATTCAGAATAAGCTTTATTCTCCTAATTATATAGACACAGTTGCAGTTTAAATTAAGAAAGATATCACCCAAATAAATTGACTAATAAAACTCCACAATAACCATATAGAAAATACAATGAAAATTGAAATAAATGGAGTAAATATCGAAAAGAAACACTATATAAAAGAACCATTATAAACGTGCAATAAATACATGGTTATAGAAGCAAGCCAAACTAGTCATGTAGCCATTTCTACATTGTGGAAAGATTGATCTCATGACATTAAATAAATAGACATCAGGTTATACATTAAGGCCTGAAATCTTCAAAAAAACAAACAAACAAGAATTTGCACCGGAACAAGTTGAAATTAAACCCTCATCTCTCTCTCTCTCTCTCTCTCTCTCTCTCTCCCTCTCTCCATTATTCTAATTTAGGAGTTACGTTAGGGACAGAAATTCCCTTGGTTTGCATCTGTTTATACATCCACTGCCAATTCTCGGGTGTGACTTCACCTCCCAGGGAGCGTATAACAGATCCACCACTACATGTTCCGATCCTGCAGCATTCCTCCAACGATAGTCCCCTTACTAATCCATACAAAAATCCACTAGCAAAAAGGTCCCCAGCTCCAGTCGCATCAACAGCCTTTGAATCGCCGATTGCTGGGACTCGCACGACCTGAAATTTCATCCAACGGTTGATAATGACGCTGAAGTTGAGATATGTCAGTAAACACAAAAACCCTAACTGCTGATTTGAGGCAATACTAGTGTTTTTCACACACTTCTCTCCCCCCTTACACAGTATAGAAAATAGAAGGGGCATTACAGACGTTTCACATGTTGCACTTAAACATTAACCGCCCATCTCCTCTACCTTTATATTAGTATAAATAATGCTAGAATCACATAGCTCTTCCAGAAGGAAATGTGAGTGATTTGATTACCAGATAATAAGGTAGTGTTTGGTTTCATGGAATTAGAGCCTCAGAATTGGAATTAGAGATGAGCCCATCTAACATTACGAGAATTTATCTGTTCCGCATTCAATTCAAGTTCTAAAGCTTGAATTTCCTGTTACCAAACGAAGTGGGTTCTATAACTTAAAAGAGGTAGGATCCGTACTTGCTATTTATGAGTCTAGCATTAGTATTTGAGGCAGTGGGTAGGATAAAAGCAGTGAGTTTTAACGGAGAATGAATTTCCAAAGGTAAACAAAAATAGAGTTTCATGCTCATTTAGAATCATGAAGCTCATAAAAGGAGTTTTGAGGTGCGTTTGAGTGAGGTATTTGAAGAACATGTTTCATTTTGAGATCTTAAGATAATGGGTTAAGTATACTTTGCCTCCTTGTAGTTTGACCAAATTGCACTTTACACCCTTGCAGTATTTTCGCCAGCACTTATGCCTCTTGTGTTTCAAAATTAAGTGTCACGATTATATTTTTCATTAACTTTAATGGTTAAACATCAAAGTCAACATTAATAAGTTATTTAATGCTAATTAACATTTATACCCTTTAACTAATTTAATAGAAATCATTTAAACTCTCATCTAAAACTTAAGGGTTAAATGTGTATTTTGAGCCTCTTCACCATCTTCTTCCTTTCCGTTTCTTCTTTCACGCCAAACCAACCAACCACCACCACACCTACAGCCTCCTCCTCTGCCTAATGCCAGTGTCTCGCCTCGCTCTCTATTTTTCTCTCTTCTCTCATCTCCTCTGTATGTAATAACATATACATGTGTGTGTGTGTGTGTGTGAGAGAGAGAGAGAGTGAGAAGAGAGATGGAGAAAGAAATATGATGTAGGTAGTTGTGTTGCTGGTGGTGGTGGAGATTTAAGGGGTTGCAAGTGTCTGTGATATGGTGTAGGTGGTGGTCTGGTTTTAAGAGGTTGCAGGTGGTTGTGTTTAGAAGGGTTGTCAGTTGTGGCTGGAAGTGGTGGTGCCGATGCACGCCAGAGGAAGGGCGCAGGAAGAAGATTTTGAAAAAAAAATAAAAAATAAAAACATATTTTCACCTTTAGAATTTGGATGATTGGTTAAATAGACCCCATTGAATTAGTTGAACGAAAATGGTGAAATTATCTTAATTTTCAAGTAAAATGACAAAATTACCCTTAATTTATTAAATATTTAATAGTTGCATTTAAGTCTGAAACAAGAGAAGTAAGTGCAAACGAAAATATCACGAAGATGTAAAACGCATTTCAGTTAAACCACGGAGGGGTAAATAAAATTAACCCTAAGATAATTTATAAATTCTCAAATCAAATATCTTCTTCGAATACCTTAGCCAAAAACCGGTTTCAAATCGTTTCTCTTTATTGCATGATAGCATAATAGTACTTTATTCTTCACATTCATTTGTCATCAACCCATCACCAATTAATTTAAGAAAAATTGGACAATAGTCTCAATTAAATGGTCTATTTAAATTGAGTATAAATCTCTTCATTATATTTTACATTGTATAATAGTCCCATAGTCAATACTCTCTTATCTCTAGTCAAATACTTTCAATTAAAGCTTGCATTGCCGGCCACCGGTGACACCCTCTATCGCCACTTGCACGCCACCCCACTGTCGGTACGGGCAAGTTGGGGTGGTATGGGCCAAAACCGTAGACTAAACCAATACTATGCGGGTTAGGCTAGTTTGAATCGTGGATCGCCCAATAATATGCAGGGTGCGGGGGCGGGTTGACTATTTTAAATTGTTGGTTGCACAATAGTGTGCGGATTTGGCCTATCTTGGGGTTGGGCAAATGAGAACCGTGGATCGTTCAAGTATTTTCGGGTTGGATCTTGAAATATAATAAATATTGCTAAAAAGAAAAATCATTACAGTGCTAAAATTTGCAAAAATTGCCACAAAATTACGAAACACAAAAAAAAAAAAAAAAAAAAAAACCAACTAAAATAGAATTTGTAAACCGTCACCAAAAAAAATAATAATAAATAAATAAAATAAAATAAAAAATTACAAATGTAAATAATAAAGTATAAACCTACAAAGTTATTAAACAATCCTAGGCGTGGGCAGCAGTTTGTGCCAAAATTGCAGACCAAACCAATACTATGCAGGTTGGGCTAATTTGAACCGTGGACCACCCAATAATGAGTGGGTTACAATGGACGGTTTGCGTTTCGGTGTAGATGTTGTGGTTTGGGCGGGTTACCACACCACTAGCTATCGGACCTCAGGATTTCGGTCGTTGAAGTTCGACTACCGGCCGCCGAAATTTTTTTAAGTCACATTTAGGGTATTTTTTAGTCACATTTTTAGTATATTTTTCAGTTAGATTTTTTATTGTTTTTCAATTACTATTTCTTAGTGTCTAGTTTTAGTTACATTGATATGATTTTTCGACGATCGGCAATAGAAAAGATTTTCTGACGATCGGCAACAGAAAAATCAGTTAATGTACCTCAAAAATATAATAACAATTGTTACTAAAAAATTAGTAATGTAAATAAGAAAAAAAATCTGGCGCCTGGAAATTCGGCGGCGGCGACTGACAGTGGCCAAAGTCTAGCGATTGAAGTTTGGCAACCGGCAGCGGTGGTACAACGGTTGGCAACATACCCTAATTGGAATATTAGTTTATATGAACTCTAATAAATATGACCAAAACCAAACTATTTATTTGGGTGGAAAGTTTTTATTAAGTTGATGCGATTTTTAGGACCTCCCACCGATTATTCTATTAATTTTCTTTACCTATCATATTAATAGCATAAATTAGAGTACACTTTCCACACTTTTCATACTCAAATACTCCCTCCGTTCCTATTTGGATGTTCCAAAATGTTTGTCCCACTTAGGGCATATTTGATAAAAAAATTAAGTGCGTAAAACTGATTATATTAAATACTTAATTAATTAAGTTTGTTTGATAAATGTAATTAGTATCACTTAATTAATTAAGTTAACTTAAAAATTAAGTCAAAATGTGAATAAAAAATTAAGTTAAAGTCCCTTCACTTATTTTATTTTGCTTAATGCACTCTATTATTTTTCACTTAAAAAAAATTTATATTTTGACCATTTTACCCTTGATCCCCCACGAGGGTTTAATTAAAGTTATGATTAATGAGAATTGAATTAATTTTGGATTATTTTATGGTTTTAATTTTATTTTATATTTAAATTATTGTTATAATTTAATTTAAATAATCAAACTACATAAAAAAAACACATAATATTTACATATTTTTAGGTTAATTTCTACTTTTAATTTTAATATAATTTATTTTTTTTAAATGGCACCCTGATTTTATTATTTTGTTCTCAATTTTTTTTTTTTTTACATTATCTTAATTCAAAGATAGTTATGTAAATTAAATAATTTTTAGCATACAAATTTTGTACTTATCAAACAAATAAAAAAAATTCAGCACTTTATTTTCAGCACAATTTTATCAAACAACCTTCTTACATTTTCAGCACTTAAAATTTCAGCACTTAATTTTCAGCACTTAAATTTTCAGCACTTAAAAATTAAGTTGTTATCAAACAAGCCCTTACTTTTTAAGATGGTAAAACTAAGCTGATTTCCTATTATATCCTTTCTAAACATTGCAAGAGTACTATAGAATGGAAGAGCCATTTGCATTGAAAATTGTGAAAGAAAAAGACACATGAGAGTTATTATATGGATTAATTTCTAGAACTTCAGAATTCTCTTTTAATTTGCTTTTGACAAAAGGGCACAAAGGTAAATGATAATTGTTGAAGCCTTTTTTAAACTTTGTGCATAGGCAAAGGACAATAAAATAGGGGCGGAGCGAGTACCTCTTTTTTATGTTTTGCGATGCATCCATTAGGGCCTAAAGTCACCACTGCCCATTGGCAGTGTTGGGCCAGATACTCAAGTGCAGCCTCAGGATCAGTAACTTGTTCACCACTGCAACCATAATAAATGGAATGGAAACAGCCATTTACTATAAATTTTACCAATTGAGAGACAAACTTCACAATTGGGTTCACCACAAATTAGAAGGATATATTGGGAAACTAGGGTGGCGTTTCTTCACTATTTCTGCTCTCCCCCAGAAAAAGAAGATTTCAGCTTCCATTCTGTTCTTGATTTTTCGATTAAATTTCTAAGGAAAAAAAATCTTGTTTCTCATTTTCAATTTTATGCTAAGTTTTCTTGGGGGTTCGGGGGGTGGGGGGGGGTGGGGGGGGGGGGGACAGAAACAATGATGAAACACCCCCTAATTGACATATCACCTTCGCAGCTCCATCGCTTCGTCCTCATTGGCAAAACACAAGTCTATATTTCCCGACTCTAGTAACTGTAGAAGTGGTAGTCTAAACTTCCGAACCATCTGAGCAAAAGACAAAATCATCAAACAAAATGATGACATACATGGCTTGTGTAACCTAAAAAATGTAATAACTAGACAAATTAGAAGATAGATTAGTCATTCGCACCATCTGATTAAGCAAACATTAAAGGCAAATAAACCCTAATTCCCGTAATTGTGACAAACATTACCTCGAAACTGGCCAAATCCAGGGAAACATAAACACCCTCTTGTTTGGCAATCCGGATAGCAGCATTAATAACTTCCAAATTGTATATCGAGTACCTCATTACCAACCACTGTAGCATAAGATATAAAGAGCCAATTATCTTTTGAAAAAACCTAATAAATTTATGGTTGAATAGAGTGAACTAAATTCAATCATGTTCAACACAACCAAGTGAATATCAACATTATGCAAATTAGTTTTAAGTAAACTAATAAGGAAATTCAGATGATGAAAATTAAGAAGATCGAGTTCGGAAAAGAATTTGCCATTATGCAGATGCAAAGAAACAACTTTTTCTTTTTTCAAATGAGGGATGTCTAACCTTGGAACCTTTAAAATTCTCCGTTGTTAGTTCATCTGCCTGATGAAGACAAACACAACGATAAAAAATGTCAGCAGCTCACTAGGATAAGAAATCCGCAACAATATTCAAGAAATCTTAAACTGTTCAAATAGTAGACTAAGACGCCGTTTGGTAACACTTTCTAAAGTACATTTTATAATTAAATATGTAATTTTACTTAAAAGCAAAAGCAAAAATCAAAAGTGCATTTGATTCCATAGAGATGACATCTTGAAAATTCGCAGAGGATTGAAAAAAATTGGGTAGAGAGGTACATTTTTTTAAAGTACCTTTTAAAGCGCAAAATAAAAAATTAATTTCAAGTACTCTACATTTAAAAGAAAAAAAGTACTTCCAACTTCCAAGAAGCGTTATCAAACGGTGCCTAAATTAAAACATGTACCTGAATTTTCACAATACTGGACAAACACGGTCTCATTGTACGGTTGCCCAATTCATCTACCAGGCAAACACACTGTGCCATACCATCATTTTACTAAGAATTTATCACATTAACAATTATCATGACATGAATCAAAGAATATTTCACATCTACAAAGGCAATATATAGCATGAAACCTGGGCAGTAGGTCCTTCTTTCATCCTCAATCTTGTGAGATCCACTCCGTAATAGTTCATGTTACTACTGAATAAACTACCCTGTTCATCGTTTCCACAGGCTCCAATTATTCCACAAGAGACCCCAAAGCCAGCAGCCAGGCCTCGGATAGTATTGGTGACACTGCCCCCGGCCATAGTTTTCATAGGAGATGGATCATCAGGCAAGGATAAGAAATGTGTGTTCACCTCCCCAAGAATATAATTGAGCTCTTCAATTGCAACCTACCACAACAAACAAAAGAATTATTTTTCTTAAAAAGTGAGAAAAAGAAAGGGGTTCTTATTGTACAATCCTTTAATCTTTGTTTTAAATTTTTTTATCCTATTAACATCAACTAATTCCACATCTAGATGATACTTGCAATAGATTCAATTTAGTTGATTTTAATTAGAGGACTAAAAAATTATTCGAGGGACTAAAATATAAATTAAAAGAAAAACAAGTATAAAAATAAATCTAAATGACTCAGTTCGAGAACAATCATAATTTCCCCCAAAAGAAAAATGAAGTTGAATGATTAAGATTTATAGAAGATTAATCTTGGTAAAACAACACAAGTATCATCAAAATTTTATTTTCAAGAAAAAAGAGCAAGGAATGAAATTATTTTATAGGAAAATTACAGAGATGTTAAGGTGAAAAAAGAAAAAGAGCACACAAGTAGAGGATAAACCAACAATTAATGCAACAGGCCTACCATGCCATTAAAACAACAAGTATCTAAAGATTATTCTATTTCTATCAAATTTTTGGGAAAGGGACAACATAAGCTTGGATTTGGGAACGATAATTGCAAGATCTTCGGATTACTCTTGAATGGCCAGAAATGCAAGTGCAACGACTATTCAACACAAAAAAAAAGAGTGGGGATTAAGGAAAATCCATCCAAAAAGAAGGCACATAAAGTTGTCTGATTAAACAAGTATTACTTTCATCAGTTGGCATGCGTAGGTTAAATTGCAACATTTTCTACTGAAATAATGGGTCAGGGATAGTAGAAAGAAGAACTCCAGAAATGGTTTATGCGAACAAAAATCACTATCAAGTAAATTTAAGGAATGCCCATCAGATTAGAAGAGAGATTTCTGTAAGTGTTCTAACAAAATTTCTGAAAGTCCGTTGAAATTACAATTTTTTTTTTTTAAAAAAATAAATAAATAATAACTCTTTTAAATTACTAACAAATGCTTAAGATTTTGTTGTGAAAATTTTAACTATAAAGCAGCCCAAACTCTGGCTCCACCACTGCTTAGGCCCCTATAGACCTAAAAACTAATACTCATGATCCTTGGAAAGAAAAGACAGATCCAGCAACAGAAAAAGAAAATGTTTTGGCATTGCCAAAAATCTAACCAATTCAATTTATATTGTCTTTTTTGACAAAGAATAGGAGTATGGACAGTGCCAATTCAATTTCCAACATGTGCTGCTCATTTGATGTCAGCCAAACGAATACTAGTTGATGGAATAGAGAAAAGAAAATGAGCGCACGACACCTGAAAGGTGATATAGTAAGGCAAGGCTGCCATTTGTGGCAAAAAGCTACTACTGGCTAAGCAATTAATATAGTCAAATCCAGTGACCAGGAATTGGTGTAGGCACAAACAGAGTGAAAGGGAACTGCCATAAGCTGTTTATAGTCAAAACCAAACACAACTGAGAAATAGATTATCAGAAGATTCTGAAGAAGCACAGTCACAGAGAGAATTTAACATAATCAAGCACGACGATAGGCCACGTAACTTGATGATTCCGCAACAATTGAACAACAAATAGCTCAGATTAAATTTATAGAAAGGAATTAAAATCAACATCAGAACAGAATTGGAAATCTCCAAGTTATATCATCGGTTATCAAAAAAAAAAAATGCATTGAAGCAGAAGTGGAGATTGAAGGAAGATGGAGTACCGGGAAGGAGCCACCGCGCTCACCGGGGATCTGAGAGAGGAAAGACCAATCGACCTTCGCCACGTGGTCGACCAGGGCAGAGGGCTGGAAACCCAGAACGAGCGGAGCGCCACCGTTGAGCTGCCGCTCCTCTCTGTCGTTGATGCCGTTTAAGGCGACAGTAGCGGTTACAGTGGGTTGAAATTCCACGCCCATTCCGGGAATTCCGTTCGGGAATAGATAGAATCTACTTCAAGTAGAAGAGATTTCCACTCTCCGCTTACTCACTCCGATCAAAATCCCTCTCCTCGCTCCCAATCCCTCGGTTTTTCATGCGTCCTATGTATTATATAGGCTCACGTGGGGTGGGGGAGTTTAATCGGATGTCAATCGGCCGGTTTCGGTCCGGTTTAACCAAAACTGAAACGGATACACATGTTACCAAATCAAAATGCAAATCCCCCACTTTTTAAACAGTTTTAACAAAACTAAAATTAAAACTGTCAAAATTATTTAAGATTTTTTAATTTTATAAAAAATCAAAATTAAAATTGTGAAACTGCATACCATTATTTTTTATATATAAACAAAAATATAATTTGATGAGTGTAAAAATGGTCAGTTCAACACAACCAATTGAAAACCGTCACGTGTCCACAATTCTCCACAAAAGTCAAGTCACGCCGAAGACTAAGTATGGGAATTACACCAAGTAAAGAAATGCCTCCATTTGTTTCAGCTATCCCAAAGGCTTCAACACCTTTCAGCAAGAGTCGGCAAGCCATCACTATGATAGGGGACCCTTCCCCATCTCCGCACTCTCCGCAACAACATTACTCACCCTATAAATTAACTCCTCAAGGCTCCTCAGGCAAGGCCCCCCTTCTCGCCTCCGGCTATTCGAGAAAGGAAGGGTAAAAAGCTCCATATGACTATCCTTTCTCGTCTCCGGTTATCCGGGAAGGACATGAATCAAACTTCTCATCCCGGCTACCGTGGGGTTGTATCTCTCTCAGTTTATGAGCTAGTTCAATTCCCATTGTTTTTTATATATAAACAAAAATATAATTTGATGAGTATAAAAATGGTCAGTCCAATGCAACCAATTGAAAATCGCCACGTGTCCACAACTCTCCACAAAGGTCAAGTCACACCGAAGACTAAGTATGGGAATTACACTGAGTAGAGGAATGCCTCCATTTGTTCAAGCTATCCCAAAGGTTTCAGCAACTTCCAGCAAGAGCCGGCAAGCCATTACTGTGATAGGGGACCCTTCCCCTTCTCGACACTCTCCGCAGCAACATTACTCACCCTGTAAATTAACTTCTCAAGGCTTCTCAGGTAAGGCCCCCCTTCTCGTCTCCAGCTATTCGAGAAAGGAAGGGTAGAAAACTCCGTATGACTACCCCTTCCTGTCTCTAGTTATCTGGGAAGGACAGGAATCAAACTTCTCATCCCGGCTACGGTAGGGTTGTGTCTCTCTCAGTTTATTAGCTGGTTCAATTCCTGTTGTTTTTTTATATATATAAACAAAAATATAATTTGATAAGCGTAAAAATTGTCAATCCAACGCAACCAATTGAAAACTGTCACATGTCCACAACTCTCCAGAAAGGTGAAGTTAAGCTGAAGACTAAGTATGGGAATTACATTGAGCAGAGGAATGCCTCCATTTGTTCCAGCTATCCCAAAGGCTTTAGCACCTTCCAGCAAGATTCGGCAAGCCATCACTGTGATGGGGGACCATTCCACATCTCGGCACTCTCTGCAGCAACATTACTCACCCTATAAATTAACTCCTCAAGGCTCCTTAGGCAAGGCCCCCTTTCTCGTCTCAGGCTATTCAAGAAGGGAAGGGTAGAAAGCTCCGTATAACTACCCCTTCCCGTCTCTGGTTATTCGGGAAGGGAAAGAATCAAATTTCTCATCCCGACTACGGCAGGGTTATGTCTCTCTCAGTTTATGAGTTGGTTTAATTCTCCATCCACATATATCCTTAAATATCTCCTAAATATCCCCCAAATATCCCTAAATATCCCCTAAAAATAGCAAAATATTTACAAATATCCCCAAGGCCTACTTCCCCAACCAAAAATATCTCCAGAATATCTCCTCCTATGGCCAACCTAAGGGCCTCTTGGTACCCTCTCATTGTCTATATCTCAAGTTGGAATATTGATGTGATGTGAAGAGACATTAATCCATAATTAAGCCCCTAAACTAATCTCTTCCTTGCCTATATATAGGAGGGCATACATTGCCCAAAGGTAGACAAGTTTTTCTTTCTCTTCTCGATAATTTTTTTATAAACTTTTTCCCCCGTACGCTGATTCTCACGCCGAATGGGACACATCGGGATAATCCCAGCAAGTCATTTGTGCAGGTTTCCAAGTGCTCCCCATCTTGGAACTGCTCCATTCCAAGCTCTGATTCACTTCTCCAAAGATCACAAGGCATTTTGAACCTCTCCTTCTTAACCTAGAAGACTTTGGGCTCCTCTCAATGAGGGTCTCTCCCTTCTCGGCCAAGGACTCCTTAATTGATTAGAAGCTCCACGAATTGAGGATCTCTATCCCGGACCTCTCCAACTTATCCACGGCTGATCGGACCATACCGTTGTAGTCTACCAAAATTTGACATCAACAGTTTGGTGCCGTTTGTGGGAAGTGCTACTGAAAGCCTTCCTCCAATCATCTGCTCCCGTCTCGATTGAGGGTTAGATGATTAAAAGGTTTGGTCAGTCTTTGAGACCAAGAGACCCTAATTGCACGGTGGATAGCGACCTGGCTAAAGAAATGTCAAGAATCCCTAGGCCAGATGCGAGGACTATCATCCCTATCCCAGAAGAAGAAGAAAGTGCACCCCTCATTAACTAAGCGGGCCCGTCAGCTCTACCTGTAGGAATACACGTTGGGCCGGCTATCAGAACTGTAGATATGGTATGACTTGATAACTTTGAACGTTAGTTGTTTCAGTTTCAAACCTGTATCGACATCATTCTCTCCCGCCTGTAATCGGCCTCGGATCGGAGGGGACCGATTCTCTGGAACATAGGGGGAGAGAAATGCCACCTGCCATCGGCTCCTGGGTTGAGAGGACCAGTTCTTCGGTATGCAGGTAGCGAGGATCATCATCAAGAATCGGACCGTGTCATCTACTCTAAAGGACCCATCTCGAGGGAACAACCTTGTCCGCACGATTGACCAGTTAGGGAACAAAATCTGACCCCACCAGTCATTTCTGATTCTGCATCTTTGCCTTCACGGGATCACTGGATAGAGGGCCACCGTGATCACCAACCCAAAAAAACTCATAGCTACGTCACCCATGCTTATCGCAGAGTTCGCCGTGCTCGGGAGGTTGACTTTTACTCCCCTCCCGCTGTAAGACAAGGGTCAAGAGCAGTTTCAAGTCATGTGGTAGCACTGCCCAGGGGAGAAATAGTATTAGAGAGGCACATCATTGAGATGAAGGTAACACTTGTGCAAATACGGGCCCCCGGGAGGGCTATTGGACTCCTTTCAAGTATAAGGTCCCCTTTTGTTGACGATATAGTATTTGAGATGGTCCCCTTCAGATTTCATAGTCCGTAAATAACCCCATACGACGGGACTACCGACCCCAGTAATCACCTCTTTGTTTTCATTGTATTCATGGACATGCATACGACATCCATGGTGGTAAGGTCCAAGTCATTTCCTCTTACTCTCATTGGAATGGCCAGCACATGGTTTTGCGAGTTGCCACTAGCTTCAATCTCCACGTTCACACAATTGGAACAACTCTTCTTGGCTTGATTCGACTATTCTCGGAGAAGGCCCAAAACTACAACTCACCTTCTCGCTCTCCAGCAAGAGATCACCGAAACTTTGGGTGATTTCTTTGCTCGATTCCACAGAGAAAGTTTAAGCTGTGGTAATATTCCGGATGCTGTGGCTCTGAATGACTTTATTGATGAACTAAGGCATCGAAGATTGTCTTATAATCTATGCTCCTATCTTGTGCCAAATCTAGTTGCTGCTCGTGCTTGGGGTACAAGATTCTATGAAGCCGACCTCAGAGATGCAGTGAAGCGAGAACGAGAAGGGAATCAAAAATAAAAGGGCCAAGCAGAGGAAGGACCAAGCCGGGCATAGGGGTTACGAAAGTTGTAGGCAGAAGGGTGGTTAGGACCTATTCTCAGGGATCAGAGACATCCTTTACCCCTAGGGAGTCGCCCAGCTCCATAGTGATGATTTTTGCCAAAACTTTGAGAAGTGGATTCTTCCTACTAGCTTCTCCTCCTAAAGGACGACCCATGGGAAAAGTCGTTTCTAAATATTGCGAGTTCCATCGCGACCATGGTCACTCGATGGACGAATGCTTTTAGCTTTAAGAAGAAATTGTGGTCCTCATAAAAGAGGGTGCCTTGTTCATTATGTTCGCAAAGAGAACACAGGCTCTAGAGAGAGTAGTCACCGAGATAAACGTAGGGGTCAGCCGAGAAGGAAAAGCCGTGGCCGAGCCCCACCAAGAAAGAAAACTGAAGAATTTCATGATGAGATGTGTATAGAAGGAGAAATCGATGTGATCGATGGCCGCCTCGGGCTCTGAGGGGAGACCACCTCTTCCCGGAAGACGCACAAGTGTAAAGCAAAGAGAAAAGCTGACGATGACGTGTACAAGGTAAAAGTTTTAGTATAATGTGATCTTTAAGATTGGATATCGTATCCACAGGGATTGGTTGTCATTATTATCGAGTACCGTAATTGTCATGAACTAACTTTATCTAGGCTAAAAAGAATGATTTTAAATTAATTAATACTAATACTAATATAACCTAATTTAATCTATACTAATTATACTAATACCAGATGGTTAGGGGATGGATTATCTAGGGATTAACTTTATTTACTTAAACGCGTTTGATTTCATTTAGTTTACAATAATGGTGTTCGACCTATTCGACAATCTCAGTTCGTAAACTCCTCTGCCACCTCTCCCGAGTGTAGGACGAGGGAATATGTGACTTCGTGTCAACGAAGAAGTCTCCCTCAACGTATTAATGACCCTAGGTCACGTGAGTCTCTCCCCAATGTCATTGATTGCACACAATCCAACTCTCTCTCGGGTTATTGGATCGTCGCGTTGTGTTTACCCTATCGACAATCTTAGTTTGTAAACTTCCCCGCCACCTCTTCCGAGTGTAAGACGAGGGAATATGTGACTTTGTGTCAATGAAGAAGTCCCCCTCAACGTCTTAATGACCCTAGGTCACGTGAGTCTTGCCCCAACGTCATCGATTGCCCATAATCCAACACTCTCCCGGGTTATTGGATCGTCGCATTGTGTTTACCCTAGTCCGAATCTGGGGTTACCTCTTCCGAGTATCAAACCCTTAATTCTTGATATATCTATCTAAGAATAATAAAAAAACAATACGGCAAACACAATCAAAATAGTGAAGAACAATCATTAAAGAAACAAAAACTCAAACAAATCTACGTTTTTATAAATAATATTAATCTCATTGATAATCCACATTTAACTTGTGGTCATAATTGTTTATACATTGAAAACCGAGCTAAACATACTCAAACAATTATTGAAGTTAAGAAATAAAAGAAGAAACGGATGAACTTAGCCGTAGTCTGAAGTTTAGCCGCTAAAACTGTTCACCGATCGCTTCTCCTTCTCTGCGTGGTAATCTTCTCCTTTGAAATTGTTTGAGCACTCCCCAAACTCTCTCTCTATTATAATATAAGCCCTAAGGGCTCTAATGGCCGGAGATGATCAAAGGAGATAAGAGGAGAGGGGATTAAATAGAGAAAATATCTCAAAAAATATCTAATATGTGCAGAGGTGACCGCCACGGTGGTGGGATTCACCGCCGTGGCGGTAGAGTATGTCAGTTAAGTGATCGCCTAAGCGGTGAAGAAAGCGGTTGATTCAGGGACCATCCTACAATTTCACCACCACGGTAGTGGATCTCACCGCTGTGGCGGTGGATGTCCAGCAAGATTAGGTCCACTCTGTATTTTCACCGCCGCGGCGATAAGCTTCTTTTCAAAATCTTGCCTCCGTGCTTGTTTTTCCACCGTTCTTCGACCGTTCTTGGTTCGATTTGATCGTTTATGCTCCGTTTTCCTACCTTTTCACCCCCACATACCTGATTTATACAAAAAGAATAAAAACTAATTAAAACGTAATAAAATACTATAAAATACTATAAAAACGCTCAAAAACTAACTTAGTTTGGTTTGGAAATAGATTGGTAGATCACACCTTTTAGCAAGCACGATTGATGCTTCCTCGCATAATGCCATCTCCTTCAGTGAAGCTGACCTCCGAGGGGTTTATACTCTTCATGATGATGCCTTGGTAATTTCTGCCCTGATCAACCACTACAAAGTTGGACGAATTCTGATCGATGGAGGAAGCTTTATAGATATCATATTCAAATATGCTTTCGATAAAATGAATATGAGTTCAAGCTCCGTGAGACCCATTACTTCCCCCCTTGTCGGATTTAGTGGGGAAGTGGTAAATTATATGGGTTGGGCCTCTTTTCTCTTTACTGTTGGTACTATGCCCACCGTGGCCACGGTTTGGGTCAAATTTCTCATCGTGGACTGACCTTCTCCTTATAATGCAATCATTGGGTGACCCACCTTGGTGGCTTTAAAAGCCGTATCCTCCCCTTACTATCAATCTATGAAGTTCCCTAGTGAAAGACGGTGGGGGAAGTGAGGAGAGATCAAGAATCCGCTAGGTCTTGTGCTGGAAGGGCACTCGAGAAAAAGAAATATCAATTAACGGCTGGGACCGAGGACTGCGAAGTTAAACTCATGGCCTTGTCTGGTATTGGAACCGTACCCATCGATGATCCTTGGGATGAGTAACCCCGTCCATAGCCTCATGAAAACTTGATAGAAGTACCCATTTACCCCACCATTGAAGGGAGAACTGTTCGAATTGGTGCCAAACTCAACACGACACAACAAGAAGAACTAATCGATCTTCTTAGAAAGAATTATGACGTGTTCGCTTGGTCCCACAACGAGCTTCCCGGGATTGATCCAAGCATCGCCATGCATTGTCTCTATGCAAATCCTCACCATCCCCCTATAAGGCAAAAACAAAGGAAATTCCACCCAGAACTTCAAAAGCTCATTGAACAAAAAATGGATTAGTTAGTGAAATCCTCCGTGGTGGAAGAGGTAGAATTTCCCGATGGCTCTCTAATGTCATCCTCGCACCTAAGGCCAAAAATAAATGGCATATCTGCGTAGACTTCAAGGATCTTAATAAGGCATGCCCCAAAGATTAATTCCCTTTGTTGAGAATAGACTTAGTCATAGATGTTAGGTGTGGCACGAACTCTTAAGTTTCCTGGATGCTTATGTCGGGTATAACCAAATTCCTATGTTCCCTCTCGATAAGGGAAAGACCTTGTTCATCATGGACAAAGGAACCTACTATTGTAAGGTTATACCCTTCGGCATTCATAACGCTGGGGCTGCCTACCAAAGGCTTGTCAACAACATGTTTAAGGAAGAGACTGGATTGATGATGGAAGTTTACATTGATGATATTCTCGTGAAGAGCGCTAAAGCACGTGATCATATTGCCCATGTCCAAAATTATTTCGACAAGCTTCGAACTCATCGCATGAAGTTGAAGCCTACCAAGTGTATCTTTGGGGTTTCAGCAGGAAAGGTTTTAGGTTACTTTATGTCCAGAGGGGCATTGATGCCAATCCGGATTAACTCAGCACCATTCTTGGAATGGCCTCTCCACGGACGAAAAAGGAAATTCAAATGCTTATGGGGAGGTTGGCTGCCTTGAATCACTTCATCTCAGGAATTTCAGAAAAATGCCTTCCCTTCTTCAAGGTTTTGAGGGACAACAAGATATTTGAGTGGACAACGGAGTGTGAGGCCGCCTTCCAAGGGCTTAAGGTATACCTATCCTCGATGCTGTTACTGAGTACCCCTAAGAACGATAAAAAATTATTCATGTACATTGTTGCGTCGAATACCACAATTAGTGCGGCATTGATCTTATAAGATGATTGAATACAAATACCCGTGTACTACACGAGTCGAGTATTGACTGATGCTGAGATGAAATATCAACAATTTGAGAAGTTGGCTTATGCCCTTCCTATCGCATCAACAAAATTGAGGCAATATTTCCAAGACCATATAATCATCGTACTTATTGATAAACCCTTATGGCAAATTCTTCACTCACTCGATGTCTCTGGTTGGCTTATAAAGTACAACCTTGAGCTTGGCCAATTCCACATTGAATACCAGCCTAGGACGACCATTAAAGGACAAGTCCTGGCCGACTTTATTGCCGAGATAACTGGTAGTGGGTAAATTACGTCGTTACTTTCACCGCAAATGTATGGGTCAAGTTTTAGTAGAGTGGAAAGAGTAGGGGTTGTCATATCTATAGGGATTGGATTAAATTGTCGCTAAGTACCACGATTGTCATAACCTAGCTTTATCTAGGCAACTCAAATTTAGTTTTTATAATAATTATATACTAAACTAAATTAAACTAATTATACTAATATACTAGTATGTCGTTTATGGGAAAATATTACCTAGGGATTAACTTCGTTCACTTAAACGTGTTCGTTTCAATCTAGTTTACATTAACGACATTCCAATCTATTTGATAATCTAGGTATTGAAAACTCACTCACTACCTTTTTCGAGTGTAAAGTGAATGAATATGTGACTTTGCGTCAATGCCGAAGTCCCCCTCGAGCGTCTATTCAATACTTGGTCACATAAGTCTCGCCCCAATCTCACGGATTGCACACTTTCTAACGCCCTCTCGGGTTATTAGATTGTCGCGTTGTGTTTAAACCCTAGTCCAAATTCGGGGTTACCTCTCTCAAGTGTCAAACCCCGATTTCTCAATATATCTAAATAAGCATATAAATGAAGAAGAACGGTAAACATAATCAAATAGGCAATAACAACCATTAACAAAACATTGATTTTATATAAACAGCGTTTTTGTGAATTCAATTAAGCCCTAGAAAATATATGTTTATCTACACATAGCCATAGCCCTATATACAACTAGAAACAAGCTAAACATATACAAAACAACCAACCAAACTAAGAAATAAAAGAGATAAACAAGGAGAGTAGGTGTTATCCAAAGATCCGATGCTAAAACAGCTTCGAGAACATTTTCTCCTCTTGGCCTTGATGATCTTCTCTTGGTTGGATATGCCTTGGATCTCTCAAGACTCCCAAAAACGTCAACCATGTGTTTGGGGGAGAAGAGATGATATTTATAGGATCTAAAATATCCTAAAATATCTAAAATGTCTAGCGCTTGACCGCTACAGCGTTGGAGAGATCGGTAGGCTTCTGGCCGGTAATTGCTGCAGCGGTGGTTTCACTACTATAGCGGTAGAGAGTTAAACAACTCTTTGCATTTTGATCGCTCCAACGGTGGTTTCACCGCAACAGTGATGGAGAATTCAACAATTTTTTGTATTTTCACTACTGGATGCAAGTTTTGAAAATTATCTGTTTTGCTATTTTTCTCCACCGATCTTCCACTTGCTCATTTCTGGATCGTTTTAGTCCCTTTTTGCCCCAAATACCTGATTTATAACAAAATAAATAAAAATGTATTAAAACATAATAAAACACTATAAAAATACTCAAAAACTACCAAAACCAGCTTGGGAATAAATAGATAAATTACACCTATCAATGAGTTTCTCGGAAGAGCCTATCTTGGAAGACCATGACCCTACCCAGCTAGAGGCCCATCTTGGCTAGGGAGAGGCACCGGTCCCAGAAGAGGCACCTTCCTGTCCCAAAATAAGTGGCGATATCGGTCCAACCAAGTGGTAACTATTCACGGATAGTTCCTCCAACGTGGGGGAATATGGGGTTGGATTGGTCCTTGTAGTCCCAGATCGAGAAAAAAATGAATATGCACTTCGATTGGGATTCAGAGCCACCAATAATGAAGCAGAATACGAAGCCCTCCTTGCCAGCCTTAGGTTGGCAATGGAATTCAATGTCAAACGTCTACAAGTCTTGTGTGATTTACAATTTATTGTAAACCAAGTAAACGGTGAGTACACGACTAAAGATCCAAGTATGACTGTTTATCTTGGGAGAGCAAAGGCAATTATGAAAAATTTCAAAAACATCCAAGTACGCAAAATCCCTTGAGAAGAGAATCAGCATGCTGATACTTTAACCAACTTGGCCTCTATCGTGGAATTCACCCTGAAGAGAAGTGTCCCATTGAGTACTTGGACGAGCTGAGTATGGTAATTTCTGATTCAGTATTTAATATATGCTCTCTTTCCGACGCACTAACTTGGATAGATCCGATAAGAGAATACCTCCAAAACGAAACACTCTCCTCTGACCGAATAGAGGCCAGGCAAGTGTGGTATAGGGTATCAAGGTATACCATCATTGATGGAGTGCTTTATCAATGATCCTTCTTGGGCCCATGCTCCCGTTCCCTAAGACCAGAAGAGTCTAACTATGTGATAAGCGAAATCCATGAAGGGATGTGTAGCAACCACTTAGGAGGAAGGCCCATGTTTCACAAGCTTATTAGACATGGATACTTCTAGCCAGACATGTGTAAGGACTACATGGAATTCATCAAAAAGTGTGATAAATGTCAAAGGTTTGCCTTCTATCCCCAGCTACCTCCAACTGTTCTCGTCCCCATGACAAGTCCTTGGCCGTTCGCCAAGTGGGGCATTGATCTTCTCTGACCATTTCCTCAAGGCACCAGGTAGAGAAGATTTCTTGTTGTCATAATTGACTATTTTACGAAATAGGTAGAAGCTAAACCACTTGTGAGGATCACCAAGGAAAGAATAAGAGATTTTGTATGGGAAAGTATTGTGTGCCACTTCAGAATACCCAAGGCCATCTTCTCCGACAATGGGAAGAAATTCGACAATGATCTCTTTGTAGAATTCTGCACTGGGCTGGGGATTTAGACCCACTTCACATCTCCAGGGTATCCCTAAGCCAACGGACAAGTAGAAGTTACCAACTGCATAATTCTCCATGGACTCAAAACTAGATTAGATAAATCAAAAGGAAGGTGAGTTGAAGACGTGTGCCCCGTTCCCTAGGCATACTATACTACCTCAAGGACCCCCATAGGGAAAACCCCTTTTGCAATGACTTTTGAGTTAGAGTTGGTGATCCATGTTGAGATTGGTGTGACTCTCACTGGACGACAATGATCTTCAGCCCAGATGAAAATGACACTTCCTTAGCCCTCAATATTGATCTTATTAAAGAAAACAAAGAATGTGCACATGTTCAACAAGCAGCTTATCAACAAACGGCAACCAAATATTACAATAGAAGGGTCTGTCCTAGGTCATTCGACGTTGGAGACCTCGTACTCCGAAAAATAACCCTGGCTACCAACGACTCAATCGCAGGCAAGCTTGCCCCATCCTTGGAAGGGCCATATCGTGTTACTCGTATTGCCCTTCCCGTCACTTACGAGTTAGAAATAGAAAAGGGTGTCCCCTTAAGGCACCATTGGAATGTAAAGCATCTGAAGCGCTATTACCCCAAAGAGGAAGCTCCGATGGATTTGTAAAGTTTTTCACTTTTTTGAAGCCTGTAAAGAAACTACTTATGAATGTAGGAAATGTTTTGTTCAACCAGGTCTTCATTCTCAAAATTTTGTCATTGGCGGTGAAGTGCAATCCCCATCCCATCTCGAGTTGGGATGAGTAGCCCCCCCAACGAATCTCCAAATTACATGTATGCCGGGATGAGTAGCCCTCTATCCCGTCTCGAATGAAGACGTGTCACCCCCAGCTCCAAGTTAACAAAAAATGGTATCTCGACACTTAGCATCAGGGGTAATCACCATAAAAGAACCCATCCTAACCCACGGTGTCAAGGGTATAACCAGACCCTCTCTATAGGTCGACAGTGTTGGCCTAGGGACTGATAGCTATCATCCTCCAATGGCGTTGCGCTGATCAGGTCTGAGGACCTACAGGTTCGCATCTCACCCCTGACAACTGAGCTAATCTCAGGCGATAAAAAAAAAAAGGATGCCCCTGGAAGGATAATTGGGGATAACTTGAAGAGGCTCAAGGATGAGCCCCACTAAGGAGAACCCATCTGTGACTGGCCATAGGGGGCTGACCTAAGGTAGCCCCCCTGGGGACTACGAGGGCCAAATTCCAGACAAGTACCACCCTTAGGATTATAACCTACCACCTGAGCTTTGCTCGGATGCTAGGCTGGGGGGTAATAAGGTTATGGATATGGTGGAAAAACTTGAAATAATGCCTTTCTCGAGAAGGGAAGGCATGATCTCTTTTTGGCATGTAAGTCTGAGAAGGGAAGCCTTATTTCTTCTCGGTCGCTTATCTGAGAAGAGGCGTAAAACTAAATGGAAGAGACTTGATTTTTTTTTCTAGCAAAAATTATATTTTCAGGTAGGCAAAAATTACACAAGTATTGTGGATTGTCTGCCCAGAGCTGAGAACTGCCAAGATTAGAAACAATGACAAAAAAGATGTCTAATTGACTAAAATAAAGGGCTAAGGGCAAAAAGCGAGTGTCATAGTTAAAAATGCCCAAGTACTAAAAAATAGTCGAAAATGGGACATAATGGTTAAGAAAAAGTCCAGAAATGTCCAAGTCACTAAAAATGACTGAGCAGGGCTCAGGTCCATCTCTGAGATGAGTTCAAGTAATTCGCTAAGCAAGAACCCAACCCTATGTTCTACCAACTTTACAAGGCCTCTCCCCATCTCGGTGTTTCTGAGATAAGGATGGGAATAAAACTCCTTTGTTGGGAAGAAGAACCGTTTCTACTCCAAATGGTACAAACTCTCCAAGGATAGACAAAAACAAAAACTCGAAGGTATGCAGATACAGACTCAAAGGCAATAAAGAAGATCATGTAGAAAATCACAAAGTGTTCGAAATCCTCCAAAAAGAAATAAAAAGGAAATATATGTTCATTCACCTAACATTCATTACAGGCCTAAGGCCCTAAAGCCCACCACAAAAGGCCATTTTCACTAAGGGGCTGGGGTGCTAGAAAGGCATAAAAAAAAAAAAAAAAAAAAAACAAAACAAAACAAAGTTCAAATTTTTGATTGGTCTAAGACTGAGGGGTTGGGTTGAAATTGGTTACTGGCCGATGGGGGATGGTTCGACGTCGTCTTCGCCTATTGGGGGGTTCATCCTGCTGGCCTTAAGGTTCCCTAGAATGGTATCTACTTCATCTAGGCCAGTGTTTACTTACCCTATCACGGTTTCAGTATTTCCTTGGTCAACTTCGGTGTCCCCTATCTCGGCGTTGACTTCAACCATTGATAGGTGTGAAAAACCTATCTATTTTCAATCCGAATTTGTTAGTTTTCGAATATGTTTATAGTTATTTTTATTATGTTTTAATTAGTTTTCATACTTTTTGTATAAATCAGGTGTGTAGGGCAAAAAAAAAAAGGAAATTGGAGCTAAAACGATGAGATCGAATCAAAGCGGTTCGAAGTTACGGTGGATAAACAAGCTCGGAGGCTAAATGATGAAACAGGCCCACCGCTTAGGCATCCAGATCATTGCCTAAGCGGTGAAGATGCAGAGAAGAGCAAAATGTTACTGACGGAAGACCGCCTAGGCGAAAATTCTATCGCCTAGGCGGAAATCCAGTAGAAGACGAAGAAGGGCTACTGATAGCCACTCGCCTAGGCGAAAATCCAATAGAATTTTCTCCCAGACCACCGCCTACTTCACTGCTTAGGCGATCAAACCGAACCGACCTAACTCCGCCTAGGCGCAATTTCCACCGCCTAGGTGGATTTGCCCTGCACAATCTTGAGATATTTTTAGGATATTTTTTCTATAAATATCCCATCTCCTCCCCCTTGGCTGGTGACTCTCTTCCCTCTCTTGCATTTTTGAGCCCCTTATTTCTTTATCCTAGGAGCATGTGAGCATATTTAGCTCGTTATTTCATTGTATATGCTGCTATGGCCCCGAGTTAAATATGGATTGTAGTAGGGATTAACTTATAATTTATAAATACGTTGTTTGGATGATTTCGGTGTTGTGTTTATGTTTGTTCTTCGTAGTTTGATTGTATTTATCGTATTGTTTGTTTATTATGCTTGGATTGATAAATGGAGAATACGGGGTTTTGATAAAACCCCGGATTCGGATTAAGGTGAACAAACGCCATGATTCTATAACCCGGTCGGGGTTTGAATCGTGGACAATTGATGACGTGGCGCAAGACACATGCTACCTAGGGTCGTTAAGACGTTGAGGAGGACCTCTTCGTTGGCTCGAAGTTGCGTTATATCCCTCGTCTTACACTCGGAAGAGGTGGCGAGGGAGTTTTAGAACGGAGATTGTCGATAGGGTAAATACAACGCGATGATCCAATAGCCTGGGAGGGAGTTGGATTGTGTGCAATCAATGACGTTGGGCTAGACTCACGTGATCTAGGGTCGTTAAGACATTGAGGGGGACTTCTTCGTTGACTCGAAGTCATGTATTCTCCCGTTTTACACTCGGAAGAGGTGGCGGTGGAGTTTACGTACCGAGGTTGTCAAATAGGTCGAACAACGTAAACGTGAGTAAATCGGAATCGAACACGTATTTGTAAACACGTTAATCCCTATGCAATTCTTCACCCTAAAACATATTAACATAATAGTGTAGTTAATTGAGGATATATTAGTATTAATTTAATTAATTAATTACATTTATTTTTCGCCTAGATAAACTTAGGTCACAACAAACGCGGTATTCGATAGTAACGACAACAATCCCTATGGATACGATAACCCGATCCTAACGATCACACTATACTAAAACTTAGACCTCGTATACTTGTGAATGTAAGTAGCGGCGTGTCATTTCGCGGCCCTACCAAGTTTTTGGTGCCGTTGCTGGGGATTGTTTTGATGTTAATGTTAGAGAAACGTGGTAATGGTTCTGGACTTAAGTTTTAGATAGGAGAAGCAAGTGTTTCGTATTACCGAGGATTAGCAAAATTGTTATTATTGATATTGTGTGTAAATGACTTAATTTTACTTTAGGCATTTATTTTGTATATAATTTTTCGTTTGTAGTTTTGTTTTTTGTTTCTTATGCAGGGTACGTGCCGATGTTAGATCGACGGGTATTGATGCATTCCTTTCGACGGGGTTCCAAATCGTTTTATGTTGCTTGGCTAAGCACATAAGCCGGTGAGGCATTTCGTTGAAAGATTAAGCCATCCAAGGTAAAACCTCGCCAATCTTGAGGGATTTCTGAAAATGTCGGGCCGAGGACATTAAACCACGCGCTTCTTGGGAGGCAACCCAAGGTCAAATTATTTTTGATCCATCCCATCCGACTTAAATCGGAGGCGAGATCCTCTCACCTCCCAGGTAAGTGTTCTGAACACCCTTCGTCAGCATGCTTTAATTCCATATGTTGAGATTGATGATGGGGATCGCTGAGGACACTGTCCATTTTGAGTTCGGAAGTGATGTGTAGTATTTAGTATTGTTAGTTTATGTGTTATTGCTTTCCGTATTGCATGTGTGTTTAGGTTAGAATGTGTTTACGTTTTTGTGTTGTTGTTTATATGTTGAGTTTTGCATTCATCTGGGCCGTCACCCGATGATGAAAATTACCCCTGGTTGTTTTCTAAGTCAAGGGTAATACCCATGCATGTGTGATTTTGTGTGCTTGACTATGCTTTTTGGTAAAAATTATTGTAGACCCAAATTTGCACGAGCACATAAACTCAATGTATTTTTATCCAATTGATTTGAGGATAATTATCGATTAACCAAATTCATGACACATTAAGGGTTCTAGAACTTGATTGAGGGGAAGCTTGAGGTGAAATCCTAGGCGAGGTAGTTTAGGAGACGTGATTTAGGCATTCGTTTTGTCGCTTGAGCCCTTTAAGCCTACCTTAATATATGTTTATCCCTGGTCACCCTGTCGAAGCCTAAATGCAAATTAAATTCAGAACATATAAACCAATACCACGGCCAATTGAATTCCTTCCAGTCCTTTATCGCTAATCCAAAGGCAAATTTGAGTGAATCAAGTTAGTCGTTGCAAAGGCTTTTTGATGTGAGCGGTTGGGATTAGGGCGAACTTCAAATTAGTTCAGTATTTGAGTACTCACTTGTCATTTTTCATTTGTATTTCACACACCCCTTCAATTGTAATAATCAAATAAGTTTGGGGGTGTGTTCGTTGAAAAGAAAAGAAAAAAAAATATAAAAGAAAAAAAAATAAAAATAAAGAAGCAAATATAAATACGATTTTTATTTCCGTTTCTTTTTGACAAGTGAGTACGTCAGTCTTAAATGCATGTTTCGGGATTGTTTTCCAATATTTCTATAGGGATTCGAGAGTGAATGTGCCAAGCGTTGAGTCTTGGGTAACGTTAACAACATTAACTCGTTTTCTATTCTAAATTACCCTTGGCCAAATTTACCAAAACCGAACCAAGTCCTAATGATCTTCATGAACTACTAAACCTACATTAGTGGAGAGTGGACCCCAATCTAGCTTATGGTAATCCTTAACTCATGAATTTTGTTGGGGGATAATTCAATCCGATCGTTGTATAGTTATATTATTGAGTCTCTCACTAACACGTTTAAAGGATCTAGAATAGAGTTCACCATTATTGCATGTCAAAATTCTAGAACATTACATGCTGTGTGTTACCGCCTGAACTCGAAATAATTGGCGGTTGTTGAGGGAAAAATAAATAGGCCGTTAAAAGAATTTAAAACTCGCATGTTGTTATGTTTAGATTGTTTTTAGGTTGTTTGTTATTTATTTCCATTTGTGTATTTTTCATTTTAGTGTGTGTGTTTGGCTCGAGGACTAGCCAAATTTTGAGTTTGGGGGTATTGATAGGTGTGAAAAATCTATCTATTTTCAATCCGAATTTGTTAGTTTTCGAATATGTTTATAGTTATTTTTATTATGTTTTAATTAGTTTTCATACTTTTTGTATAAATCAGGTGTGTAGGGCAAAAAGATAGGAAACTGGAGCTAAAACGATGAGATCGAACCAAAGCAGTTCGAAGTTACGGTGGATAAACAAGCTCGGAGGCTAAAAGATGAAACAGGCCCACCGCTTAGGCATCCAGACCACCGCCTAAGCGGTGAAGATGCAGAGAAGAGAAAAATATTACTGATGGAAGACCACCTAGGCAAAAATTCTATCGCCTAGGCGGAAATCCAGTAGAAGACGAAGAAGGGCTACTGACAGCCACTCGCCTAGGTGAAAATCCAACAGAATGTTCTCCCAGTCCACCGCCTACTTTACCACTTAGGCGATCAGACCGAACCGACCTAACTCCACCTAGGCACAATTTTCACCGCCTAGGCGTATTTGCCTTGCACAGTCTTGAAATATTTTTAGGATATTTTTGCTATAAATATCCCCTCTCCTCCCCCTTGGCCGGTGACTCTCTTCTCTTTCTTGCATTTTTGAGCCCCTTAGGCTATATTTAAGCCAAGGGTTAGGAATTTTAGCAGTGGAGCTCGCATCCCGAAGTGGAGAAGACGGCAAATCGATCGTTGAGCGTTCTTAGCGGTTTATCTTCGGACGAGGCTAAGTTCTTTGATCGTTTTTCCTTATTTCTTTATCCTAGGAGCATGTGAGCATATTTATCATGTTATTTCATTGTATATGCGGCTATGGCCCTAAGTTAAATATGGATTGTAGTAGGGATTAACCTATAATTTATAAATACGTTGTTTGGATGATTTCGGTGTTGTGTTTATGTTTGTTCTTCATAGTTTGATTGTATTTATCATATTATTTGTTTATTATTCTTGGATTGATAAATGGAGAATACGGGGTTTTGACAAAACCCCGGATTCAGATTAAGGTAAACAAACGCCACGATTCTATAACCCGGTCGGGGTTTGAATCATGGACAATCGATGACGTGGGGCAAGACACAGGCTACCTAGGGTCGTTAAGACGTTGAGGGGGGCCTCTTAGTTGGCTCGAAGTTGCGTTATATCCCTCATCTTATACTCGGAAGAGGTGGCGAGAGAGTTTTAGAACGGAGATTGTCGATAGGGTAAATACAACACGACGATCCAATAACCCGAGAAGGAGTTGGATTGTGTGCAATCAATGACGCTGGGCTAGACTCACGTGATCTAGGGTCGTTAAGACGTTGAGGGGGACTTCTTCATTGACTCGAAGTCATGTATTGTCCCATCTTACACTGAGGTGGTGGTGGAGTTTACGTACCGAGGTTGTCAAATAGGTCGAACAACGTAAACGTGAGTAAATCGGAATCGAACACGTATTTGTAAACACGTTAATCCCTATTAAATTCTTCACCCTAAAACATATTAACATAATAGTGTATTTAATTTAGGATATATTAGTATTAGTTTAATTAATTAATTACATTTGTTTTTCGCCTAGATAAACTTAGGTCACGACAAACGCGATATTCGATAGTAACGACAACAATCCCTGTGGATACAATAACCCAATCTTAACGATCACACTATACTAAAACTTAGACCTTGTATACTTACGAATGTAAGTAGCGGCGTGTCATTTCGCACCCCTACCAAGTTTTTGGGCATCTCCACTTCCTTCTTCAACTGCGATATTCTCCATCTCACGGCTGACACCTTCTTCAATATCAGAATAGTCCATGCCAATGTCGTCTTCCGAAAAGTTTGGATGTTGATTACACAAGTTGCGGATCGTGTACATATGCCTACTCTCAACCATATCGGCGGCCATAAGTGTTTTCATGTCGCTGAAGGCTGAAGATTTCCTCCATTCATCCACAACATCTTTTTGGCTCTGGCAACGGCAACATCGTGTTCCTTTTGCATCCCCTCTATTCTTTTCCTGATGGCGACAAGGTTAGTTTCAAGCCTACCATAACAGGATTCAATAGTTTTTTTCTCCTCGATCAACTTTGTCTTCTTCTCGGTTAGTTGCGCCTTCTCCTCATTTACCTTCTTCAACTCTCCCTTGGCATTTTCCTCATTCGCCATCAGTATCTTGCTCATCTCATGCTACCTTTTTGCATGCACCACACATGCTATCTATGCTCTTCATTCAGTTTCTGCTTTCTCTTTAAGGCAGCATTAAAGCGTCTAAACATAGAAGAAATCCTGGATAACACCTATAGAAGAAATCCTGGACAACACCTATAGAACATAAAAAAGAAGAAACATGTTATACCGTTATCCAACAACAAAGTGCAGTGAAGAGTCAAAGTAAATCTCAGTATTAGTCTTACCAACATCATGTCTCTCTACAGCATGGCAAGGGCTTGTGCATCCGACTCAGCATTTATTCATTCTTGGTTTTCGGGGAGAATGATGTGGCTGATATAGGCGGACAACATCTCTGGGTGCTCCAGGGCCCCTTGATCAAGAAGGAGACTTGTATCTGGGGCCGAGGATGGTTAAGGAGTGGGGACTTTACTTGGTTGGGGGCTTCAAAAGCTCTCTCGGCTCTGGCCTTCTTCGTTCGTTCAACCCCTAACCTCCCAGCTTTTCTCTTTCCTCTTTCTTGACTGCCCGCAATACTCCTATTCCTAGAGAAAAGGTGGGGTTCTGTTTAGCTTACGATGAAGTCTCTTTCCCGACAGTAGCTTTGGCCTCTCTCCATTGTTGCTTACTCCTGGTTATCTTCCTTAGCAAATTGTCCACCCCAACAGAGGTCTCACCAGTAGAGCTCAATTTGTCAGTCTTTTCTCCCTTCTCGGCTGTTCCCCCTAGGGAACCTCCACCTGAGGGAGGGAGGCTTTTCTCCTTGCGGCCTTTGCAGCCTTCTCCTTCAACAACCTATTTAGTGCTATCTTTTCTATCTCTGCCAAGAAAACAGGAAGATATGGATGAGAAAAATGCAAAGAAAATGATAGAAGATTAAAAAAATCAACTTTAGAGAAGGGGGAACCTTACCGTTCTTGGTATTTTATTTAATATATGGCATTGGTAAACCCGGAGCCCGGTAGAAATAGCGGCAATACAATGTCGAATCTAGTAGTTCGTTGATGTTCTTGTACTCTGTCTCCCACACAATTTTTCTCTCTTGTTTGACCGAAGCACTTGGTCGAACTCTCTTTCCGCTAACCTTTTCTGTGACTGTTCAAGGAAACAAAACAGAAGAAAAGGAAAAAACAGTCAAAATATTAAAGAAAGACTGTAATCGGCGAATCACTTACAAATGAAGACATTCTCACCTACAAAACCCAATTCCCTGGGAATGGGGTTGACTCCTTCATCATTAGGATTGAACTCCCATCCTGTTCCTCCCAATAATAAATACTGGGGCTTCCAGTTCTTCACTGATTCTTTAAGACCGGAGTAAAACTGCCTCCGAGAGGCAACAAAGGGCCAATGGTGGTCCTGGTGCCATCGTCATCGTTACGATGGCTGTAAGGTTCAACACCATCCGAAGACCCTGCTCGTTCTTCTAGGTAGGAGGATTAGCTGATCTAGAGTGGAAAATTTGTTCCCGTTCTTGGGCCACCCATTTGTACCCTTGGGCCTTTTTTTCTATTCTCAGGCGGGTTTCTCCCATCTCAGAATCGCTAGTTCCTTTCTCGGAAAGGAGGTCTAACCCTCGTGCAATGCTCTTTAAAGACCGAAAGGGGTCATTAACACCTCAAAAAACTCCGATAGAAGCAAAAAAAGACCCCAGAAGAGGATCTCAATAGAGTCCCCAGTATTTTAAATTTCTTTTTAACACTAGGTATTGGGGGACTACTGATGAGTGTAAAAATGGTCAGTCCAACGCAATCAATTGAAGACCTCTACGTGTCCATAACTCCCCACAAATGTTAAGTCATGCCAAAGACTAAGTATGGGAATTACGCCAAGCAGATGAATGCCTCTATTTGTTCCAACCACCCCAAAGGCTTCAACACCTTCCAGCAAGAGTTAGCAAGCCATCACCGTGATGGGGGACCCTTTCCCATCTCGGCACTCTCCGCAATAATATCACTCACCATGTAAATTAACTCCTCAAGGATCCTCAGGCAAGAACCTCCTTCTCGTCTCTGGCTATCCAAGAATAGAAGGGCAGAAAGCTCTGTATGACTACCCATTCCCGTCTCTGGTTTTTCGGGAAAGGCAGGAATCAAACTCCTCATCCCGACTACGACAGGGTTGTGTCTCTCTCAGTTTATGAGCTGGTTCAATTCCCCATCCACAAATATCCCTAAATATCTCCTAAATATCCCCAAGGCCTACTTCTCCAACAAAAAATATCTCCAGAATATCTAATCTTGTGGCCAACCTAAAATCCTCTTGGTACCCTTTAATTGGCTATCTCCCAAGTTAGAATATTAATGTGATGTGAAGAGACACTAATTCATGCTTAATCCCCTAAACTAATCTCCTCCCTGCCTAGATATAGGAGGGCATACAATTGCTAAACATAGATGATTTTTACTTCTTCTTTTCGAAAATTTCTCTATAAACGTTCTCCCCCATACGCTGATTCTCACACCGGAGAGGACATGCCAGGATCATCCCGGCAAGTTCTTTGTATAGGTTTCTAGGTGCTTTCCATATCGGAACAACTCTATTCCAAGCTCTGATTTACTTTTCTAAAGATCACAAGGTATTTTGAACCTCCCATTCTCAACCTAAAAGGCTTTGAGCTCCTCTCAATAAGGGTCTCTCCCTTCTTGGCCAGGGACTCCTTCATTGATTACAAGGTCCATGGATTAAAGATCTCTATTCTGGACCTTTCCAACTTATCCATAGCAGATCGGACCATACCGTTATGGTTTACCAAAATTTGACATCAACATAATTGAAATATAAAGCATAAATTATAAATCACAAAACTATTAATTGTTGCAATAAACATTCCTAACCATATTATAATACAACGATAGATAATCGTCATAATAATACAAATCAAGGTCTCTAAAACAAATACTCTCTCACACAAAAATGAGAAAACATAACCCAAATATATATATATATATAGAAAGAGAGAGGTTAAACTGTGAATATATAAAAACGTAAGGGTGCATGTATCATAAAAATATATCTAAAATATTAGTTACACAGTTTGGTTACGCATTTCGGTTATACGATTCGGTTTCATGGTTATCATCCCAAAACCAAAATCAAAATCAAAATCGTTTCGGTTGCTAATTTCAAATCAAAAACCAAAAAACGCTTCGGTAGCTAATTTCAAAACCAAATGCATTTAGTCAGTTTCAAAATCAAACCATTTAATTCGATTCCATTGAGTCACTCGTTGGTTCGGTTTTTAATTGTCATCCCTGGAGTTTAATTGTCTTTTACCTCACATACCAAATCACTCTACCCTGCACATCAAAACAATACACTTTACATCATTGTACTATTAACCAGAAAGTGAGACTTGACGTTATGCTATGGCATATGATAAATGATTAAATTGTACTTCAATAAATATTAGAGCCATTGGAAAGTGTTCATTCTAGAACTTTTCTTACTTTACTCAGTCTTTCTTTCTCTCTCTCACTCTCAAATTTATCATTATCGTCACATCTCTTCTCACGATTGGAGCTTGAGTTAGGGTTTAATAGTAAAATCTACCACTGATTTTGAGCTAGGAAGTAGTTACGAACACAATCGATTGAAGGATCTTTAAGATCTAAAGTTGAGGTAAGTTTTATGAGGTTTAGCGTTTTCGTTGTTTTTCTTTTAAGTTTTCATATATGTTTGCTTGTTTTTCTTGTTTGATTTTAACAAGTGTAAAAATGGTCATTCCCATGCAACTGATAGAAGACTGCTACGTGTGTACAACTCTACACCAAGATCAGCTCTCACCAAAGACTAAGTGTAAAGATTGTGTCGGGCAGGGTCGCACCTTATACCCATGCCTGCCATTCCAAAGGCCACTAGCAACACTCTCTACGAAAAGCTGGCAAACCACCGTTAGGATGGGAAAATCTTTCCCATCTCGGCATTCTCCACAATGACATTTCCCATCATGGAAATGGATTCCACAAGCTCCTCAACAAAGCCCCTCTACCCTTCTCCAACTATTTGGGAAGCATAAAGCAGGAAGCTCCTTACAACTCCTCCCTTCCCATCTCCAACTATCCGGGAAGGGCAGGGATCGAACTCTTTATCTTGGGTACAATAGGAAGGAGTCCTTCTCGGATTATGGGCTAGGCTACTTCTCCAATTGCAAATATTTTCTACCATAGGCCTCAACAAATGGGCCAAAAAGCTCAGGCCCACAAGATAAAGCCCTCCACTTGCCCTCTCATTGGCAACGTGCCGAGATGGGACACTAATAAGACACTAATCCTTTCTTAAGACCTTAAACTAATTCATCTAGCTCGGACTCATCCTAGCTCAGACTCTTCTCTCCATGGATTAGAAGACTAGAAGGCATTCAAGCTCATCCCAGCTCGAACCCATCTTTTCCCAGATCGAAAGGTATTTGAGCCTATTTCATCTCAGACCTATTATTTCTCGGTCGGAAGACTTTTCACAGATCGAAAGACTCCCAGGATACTTCTCTACTTTGTTTCCATCTCGGATTACTACAACTCTGCCCATCCTAGTCCAGGTAGACTAATCCCAGACCTGTCCATCCCCATCCTAGTAAGGACAAAGATCTCCATTAATAATGACCGGACCATACTGTTGAAGTCGTCCAAAATTCAACATCAACAGTTTGGCACCGTTTGTGAGAATTGTTACTAAAAGCTTTCCTCTAATCATTAGCTCCCATCTCGGCTAGAGGCTTGATGATCACAAAGTCCAGTCACTCTGCACAGTCGAGAGACCCGAATAGTACGGTGGATAGCAACCCAACTAGAGATATGTCAAGAGTCCCCAAACTGGATATGAGGGATTCATTCCCCATCTCGGAAGAAGAATAAAATGCATCCCTGGCTGACTAGGTTGGTCCGTTGGCTTTGCCATCAGGAGTTCATGCCAGCCTAGGACTGAGGCTGCAGATACGGTACGGATTGATAATATGGAGCGCTAACTAGGACAATTCCAATATTACCTTGATGTTATCCTCTCCCACCTGGTACTGACTTCAGCCTAGGAGGGACCAGTTCTCCAGAATCCAAGGGAGGAGAAATGTCACCAGGAGTTGGATCGTGTGATTAATTTTGAAGGGCATTTCTAAGAAACCAACATCATCTCCATGATCGACCAATCCAAGAATGGGATTTTGCCCTACCAACTATGTCAGACTCTGCATCCCTACCCTCTCAAGGTCGCCGAATAGAGGATCGCCATGGGTCCCGACCCGAAATAACCTACTACAATGTCACCTATACCGAGGGCAGGAATCACTGTGTTTGGGAGGAAGACTCCCACTCTCCTCCTGTCGGGGGGTAGGGATCTAGAGCGGCTACGAGCCAAGTTGTAGCACTGCCCAAGGGATGTCACTCTAGAAAGGTGCATGGTCGAGATGGATGGAACGCTCATATAGATGCGGGGCCCTAGATGGGCTATTGGACTTCCTTCAAGTATAAGGTCTCATTTTGTTGATGATATAGTGCTCAAAGTGGTGCCGTACTGGTTCCTTAGCCCCCAAATAACTATATACGATGGAACTACTTACCCCATTGATCATCTCACTATTTTTGTTACTTTCATGGATATACATACGTCTTCCGTCACGATTAGGTGTAAGTCATTCCCTCTTACCCTTTCCAGCATGGCTAGTACTTGGTTTTGGGACTTGGCTCCTGCCTCGATATCAAGTTGTACCCAGCTCAAATAACTTTTCCTAACCCGATTCAGTTGCTCCCGATGAAGGCTTAAAATAGTTACCCACATCCTCGCCCTTTAGTAGCAGATTGGAGAAAATTTAGGCAATTTTGTGAGAAAGTTCCATATAGAGAGCTTGTGTTGCGAAAGCCTTCCAGATGTCGTTGCCTTAAATGCATTCATTGATGGACTTAGGCACCAAAGGTTATCTTGCGACCTTTTTTTGCGACCTGTGCCTGATCTGGTTACCTCTCTGGCTAGAGGTACGATCTTTTATGAGGCAAAACTCAGGGACACCGTGAAGCATGACCGAGAAGAGAGTTATAAGAAGAAGGGCCAAACAGAAGAATAACCAAATAGGGCTCAGGGTTCTACGATGTTGTAGGCTGAGGAACGTTTTGGACCTATTTCTAGGGATCGGAGGCTTCCTCCACCCCCAGGGACTCGCCGAGGGTTGACTTCTCTAATAGTGTTCATTGTAACAATCTTCGCCATAAATGAAGGAATATGATTCTTCTCTATTACTCCTCCCCTAGCGGAAGACCCACGGGGAAATTAGTTGCCAAACACTACGAGTTCCACCGTGACCATGGTCACACGACGGATGAATATTACCAGCTATGAGAAGATATTGAGGCCCTTATAAAATGGGGGTATCTTGGTTACTACATCTGCAAAGAAAATGCATGCTCAGGGGAAAGTAGCCGTTGAGATGAGTGTAAGGGCCAGCCGAGAAGGGAAAACCATGGTCGACCCCCACCGAGAAGAGAAGGCCAAGAATATGATGATGATTTGCAGGTAGACAGTGAGATAAATGTGATCCATGGCGGCCTCGGCTTCGAAGACAATCTCCTCCTAGAAGAGGTACGAGTATAAAACAACAAAAAAAGTTGATGAAGACATGTATGAGGTGAGCATAATTGATGCTGCCATGTGCAATGTCATCTCCTTTAGCAAAGCTGACCTCTGAGGGGTGCATGCCCCTCATGACGATGCCTTAGTAATCTCAGCTCTTGTCAACCACTACAAAGTGAGACAGATTTTGATTGATGGAGGAAGCTCCATCGATATCGTCTTTAAATGAGCATTTGACAAAATGAACGTGAGTTCGGGCTCTGTAAAGCCCACTACCTCCCTTTTTGTCGATTTCGGTGGGGATGTCGTGAGCTCCATTTGCTAGATGTCCCTTCCCATCACGGTCGGCGCTGCACCCGTCTCGGCCATGGTTTGGCCAAATTCTTCATCGTGGACTAACCATCTCCGTATAATGCCATCATTGGATGACCAACGTTAGCTGCCCTAAAGGCTATAGCATCCCTCTACGACTAATCAATAAAGTTCCCTATAGAGGAAGGGGTGGGAAAAGTTTGTGGAGATCAAGAGACAACCAGATTATACAATAGAAGGGTACTTGAGAAGAGAAAATAGTAATCAATGGCCGGGACCAGAAAGCATGACCTTGTTCGATCCTGGAACTGTACCGATCAATGATCCCCAGGATAGGAAACCTCTTCCTCGACCCCATGAAAACTTGTTAGAAGTACCCATTTATTCCACCATTAAGGGATGGACCATTTGGTTAGGTACCAAGCTCAGCGCAGCATGGCGAGAAAAGCTCACTGATCTCCTCAAGAAACATTATGACGTATTCACTTGGTCTTACAATGAACTTCTTGGGATCGATGCAGATGTAGCTATGCACTATCTCCATGCCGATCCTCATCGGCCACCCATGAGACAGAAACGAAGGAAATTTTAGCCGGAACTCTAGAAGCTCATTGAGAAAGAAATAGATAAGCTATTGAAATTTACCGTGGTAAAAGAAGAAGAATTACCAGACTGGCACTGCAACGTCGTTCTTGCACCCAAGGCCAAAAACAAGTGGCATCTTTGCGTGGACTTCAAGGACCTCAAAAAGGCATACCCTAATGATTTCTTTTCCATTGTTAATGATAGATCTGGTCATAGATGCCATAGTGGGATATGAGCTCTTAAGTTTCCTTGACGCTTAAGCCGGATATAATCAGATCCCAATGTTTTCTCTTGATAAGGGTAAGGCCTCGTTCATCACGGATAGAGGCACCTACTGCTACAAGGTTATGCCCTTCGGCCTTCGTAATATTGGGGTAACCTATCAAAGGCTCGTGAATAAAATGTTTAAGGAGGAGATCGGGTCAACAATGGAAGTATACATTGATGATATGCTAGTAAAGAACACCAAAGCACCTGATCATATCATCCATCTCTAGAACTACTTTGACAAACTCTAAGCCTGTCTTATGAAGCTGAACCCTACCAAATATATTTTCGAGGTCTTAGCAGGGAAGTTCTTGGGCTATATGGTCTCCCAACATGGCCTTGATTCCAATGCTGATCAGATCAGCGCCGTTCTTGGAATGACCTCTCCACCGACAAAGAAAGAAGTCCAAATGCTCACCGGGAGATTGGCCGCTCTTAACCATTTTATCTTGTGCTCTTCTGAGAAATGTATCCCTCTCTTCAAGATCTTGCGGGGCAACAAATTCTTCGAGTGGATGGAAAAGTGTGAGGCCACCTCCCAAGAGCTCAAAGCTTACCTCTCCTCGGCACCGCTGCTGAGTAATCCCAAGGATAAGGAGAAATTATTCATTTACATCACTACTTCGAATACCACAGTTATCATGGCTCTTGTTCGAGAAGAGGAGGAAGTCCAGATACCTATATATTATTTAAGTCGAGTGTTAACTAACGCCGAGATGAGATACCAATGGTTCGAAAAGTTGGCTTATGCCCTTCTTATCGCGTTGAGAAAGTTGAGACAAACTTCCAAGCACACATGATTGTTTTCCTTACTTATCAACCTTTAAGACAAGTTTTTCACTCCCAAGACATCTCTGGTTGGCTCATGAAGTACAGCCTCGAGCTAGGCCAATTTCACATTGACTACTGGTAGCGGAATATTATGTCGCCAATTTCACCGTAAGTGTACATGTCAAGTTTTATAGAATAGTGAATGAGAAGGGTTGTCGTATTCATAGAGATTGGATTAAATTGTTGTTAAGTACCATGATTATCATAATCGAAATTTATCTAGGTGACTCAAATTAGGGTTTTTGTTTTTAGTATATACTAAATTAAATTAATAACTAATTAAATTACAATACTAAATATACTATATGAGAATAGATTATCTAGGGATTAACTTCATTTACTTATACGTGTTTGATCCAATCTAGTTTACATTAACGGTATTCAAACTATCTGACAATTTAGGTATCGAAAACTCACTCACTACCTCTCCTGAGTGTAAAATGAAAGAATATGCGACTTTGCGTCAACACCGATGTCCCCATCTATCATATAAATGACACTAATCACATGAGTCTTGCCCCAACCGCACTGATTGCATATTTTTTAATACTCTCCCGAGTCATTAGATTGTCACATTGTGTTTAAACCCGAGTCCGAATCTGGGGTTACCTCTCCCGAGTGTCAAGCCCCGTATTCTCAAATCAGCCACAATATCGTAAAAAACATACTATGGAGGTAAAATAACAGTGAACACAATTGAATACGGATGAACAACCGTTAACGAAACACGATTTATTCAAATAACGTTTTCATAAACTATATCAATCCCTAGACAATAGATATTTAGCTACTCATGATCTTAACCAAATATTCATTAAAATAAGAGATTAACATCATCATTCAATATACAAAACTTAAGAACAAAGAGAGAAACAAAAAACAAAGAATAAATATGTGAAGGGAAGTGTTCCACTTCCTCAAAAACCGCTCTGAAATCGTTTCCTCTTCTTTAATTGATGATCTCCTCTTCTTGGTTCTAGATATTGAGCTCTCAAATATCCCAAAATTATCCCAAAAACTATGCATGGTATGAGGGAGAGAAGGGGATATTAAGGGATCTAAAATATCTAAGAAAATATCCCAAAATATCTAAGTCACCTGGTGTTGGACCGCTGCAGTGGTGGAAAGTCAGTAGATTTCTACCAGTTGACCACTATAGTGGTGAAGTTCAACGCTGTAGCAGTGATCAAGAAGAATGTTTCTATTTGATTGATCATTGCAGTGGTGGTTTTGACCACTGCAGCGGTGAGGCTGCAGTTTCTGATCTTGGCCTTTTTCAACTTTTCTCCACCGACGTCCCACCGATTTGCTCGATTTTCAATTATTTTTATCTCTTCTCATCCCAAACACTTGATTTATACCAAAACAAATAAAAATGAATTAAAACATATTAAAACATTAGAATAACACTCGAAAACTACCAAAATTGGCTTGAGAATATATAGATAAATTCCACCTATCAACTACTGACCTAGAACACCCATCAAGGGGCAGGTCCTAACTGATTTTATTACCGAGATGACCTTTTCTGAAGAGCCCATCCCAAATGACCAAGACCCTGCTTGGCAAGAGACTAATTTAAGCCCGACAGAGGTGTTGGTCTCGGAAGGGACCTTATCCCATCTTGAATTAAACGATGATCTTTGTCCAGACCAATGGCAGCTTTTCATGAATAGTTCCTTAAACATTGGAGACTGTGGAGTTAGGGTGGTTCTAGTTGCCCCGGACCGAGAAGAGATTGAATATGCCCTCCGATTAGGTTTTTGGGCCACCAACAATGAAGCTGAATATAAATCTATTTTCGTAGGACTCATACTGGTAAGGGAATTCAATGCCAAAAATCTCCAAGTCTACTGCGACTCATAACTTGTTGTCAACCAAGTCAATGGCAAGTACGCGGCTAAGGACCCGAGCATGGCTGCTTATATTGGTAGGGTGAAAGTGCTTACGGAAAACTTCAAAAATGTCCAAGTGAAGCAGATCCCTCGAGATAAGAATCGGTCTGCCGACGCTTTCACTAACTTAGCCTTTATGGTGGAATTCACCCTAAAGAGAAGTGTCCCTGTTGAATACTTAGAGGGGCTGAGCACCACAATTTCTGACTAAGTGTCCACCATATGTGCCCTCTTAGATGGATCAACCTAGATGGACCCAACAAGGGATTATCTCCAATACAGGACATTCTCATCTGACCGGGCAGAGGCCAGACGAATGCACTACAGGGCCGCAAGGTATACCCTCACCAATGGGGTACTCTATCGACGATCTTTCTCGGGACCGTACTCCCACGGCTTGAGGTCGGAAGAGGATGAATAAGTAATGAGAGAAGTTTATGAGAGTGTGTATGGAAAACCATTCAGGAGGAAAGTCCATAGTTCACAAGCTCATCAGACATGGATATTTCTAGCCAAACATGCAGAAAGACTCCATGGAATTCATGAAAAAATGCGACAAATGTCAAAGGTTTTCTTTCTATCCACAACTTCCCTAATTGTTCTTATCCCTATGACGAGTCCTTGGCCCATCGCCTAGTGGGGTATTGACCTTCTCGGACCATTCCCCTAAGAGACCGGGCAGAGAAAATTCTTTGTCATTACAATCGACTATTTTACGAAATGGCTAGAGGCCAAGCCTCTGGCATAGATCACAAAGGAATGGATCAAAGACTTCATTTGGGAAAGCATAGTATGTCATTTCGGAATACCCAAGGCTATTGTCTCCAATAACAGGAAATAATTCGACAATGATATTTTTGCATAATTCTATGGTGGGCTGGGGATTCAGACCCACTTTGCCTCTCTAGGGCATCCTCAAGACAATGGACAAGTGAAAGTTACTAACTAGGCTAGATAAATAAAAAATAAGATGGGTTGAAGACGTGTGTCCCGTTCTCTAGGTATATCACACCACGGAAAGGACCCACATAGGGGAAACCCCTTTCGCAATGACTTTCAAATCTAAAGCCGTGATCCTTGCCGAGATCGACATGCCCTTTCCTCGGACAACAATGGTTTTCAGCCTGGAAAAGAACGACGCCTCCTTGGCTCTTAACCTTGACCTTCTCGAAGAAAAAATGGAGCGTGTCACTGTTCAACACACAGCTTATCAACAAACGTTGGCTATATATCACAACAGAAATGTCTGCCTACGATAATTTGATACTGGAAACCTCTTCCTCCAAAAACTAACCCTGGCCACTAAGGATCAAATAGCAAGCAAGTCAGTTCAAACTTGGGAAAGGCCATACCGTGTCACTCATATTACCCGTCCCGACACCTATGAGTTGTAAATAGAGAAAAGTGTCCCTTTAAGACATCTCTAGAATGTAGAGCATCTAAAGTGCTACTACCCCAATGATGAAGATCCGATGAACTGGTAAATATTTCATTTTTTTGAAGTTTGTTGTCCAGCTACCTATCAATGAAAGGAATCTTTGATTTAACCTATTATCTGTTCTCCAAATTTTGCATACAAAAAGCAAGGCTGGGATGAGCAGCCATATATCCCATCTCCAACAAGAAACGACATCCCGACGCACAGCGTTGATGATGATCTTTAACAAGAAATGGCATCCTGACGTATTGTGCCGAGGATGGTCTCCAATGAGCGAATCCATGCCTATATATTATGTCAAGAGTATAACTGGATCCTCTCCATAGGTCGATAGTTTATGCCCGGGGACTAACCACAGCCATCCTCCGATGGTTGAGCATCAATTGGGTCTGAGGACCTATAGCTAAGCATCCCACCCCCGAAGGGTAAGTTGAGCTCAGGCAATATAAATTGATGATGCTCCGGTAAGGGAAAATTGGGATAACTCGAAAAGGCTTAGGAATGAGCCCCACTATGGAGAACTCACCTGTGACCGGCTATAGGGGGCCGACCAAGGTCATCCCCTGGGGATTGCGAGGGCTATAAGCAATACTAGTACCTCTCTTAGACTAAAACCTACCACCCGAGCTACGCCATGATGTTAAGCTAGGGGAGGGAAAGAAGATATGGATATGGTGAGTAGCATAAGAAGTCTTTTCCAAGAAGGGAAGCTGATATTTCTTCTCGGGCACTTAGCCGAGAAGGGGCATGTGCCCAGAAAGGAAGAACTTGAATTTTTTTAAGCAAACAATTTCAATCACTAGCTTGAGTAGCCAACCTGAGGTCATGCTGAACCTAAGTTCCGTGGACGAAAAGGATGTAGCACAAAGAACCCTCTGTCTTATAGGCATACTGAGAAGAGATAAGGGGCTGAGATCAAATCTCATGCCTGAATTTTCGAGATCAAGCTAGAGGCAAAGCTCCACTGTCAGGAAGGGAAATCATTTCTGCTCCAAAGGGGACATCCCTTCAAGGATAGACAAAAACTCAAAGATATTAAAAAGCAGTCATCATTTATTCAAAATTTTGTTACAACTGTGGGGCCCCAAAGCCCATTTCTAAAAGGCTCTTTCCAGGTGAAGGGGCTGGGGCACCAAAAAATGGGGCATTGCAATAAAAAAAGTACAAGTTCTTGAATAATTTTGGGACTGAGTTTGGGGTTGCATTGGAATTTCCTACTGAGTAGCGGATGATGGTCTAACTGTACTTTTACCAGTGTGGGGTTCGTCTTGCTCAACCTCAACGCTTCCCTGAACGGTATCTATTTCACCCTAGCCGTCATTGGCTTCTCCCATATCAGCACCAGCATCTTCTTGTTTGGCTTTGGCATCTCCCTGCCCAATATTCTTGTTTGGCTTCGGCTTTTCTTTCAGAGTCTGAATAGTCCATTGCAATCTCATCAGCTAGAAAATTCGGATGCAAATGGTGCAGGTTGCGAATCATGTACCTATGTCCATCTTCTACCATCTCAACGACCATATCTATTCTTATCTTGTCAAAGACAAGGGTCAGCTTCCATTCCCTCACCACATCTAACTTAGCTTTGGCAATGGCGGCATTGTGCTCTACCTCGTTTTCTTGCATCCTCTCCCGTACAGTAGCAAGGTTGGCCTTAAACTTGCCGAGAAAGGATTCGAGGTCTTTCTTCTCATCAAAAAATTTGGTCATGTCTACACTAAATCCACTTTCACTCCTCATCAACTTATTACTTTATTCGTGGAATTTCTTAATCTGGGCCAAGTGTTTCGCACACTCCTCCCTAAGTCCTTTTTCTTTTCTCAGCACTATTTGGAAGCGCTCAAATTAAGAGGTAGCCCTCAAAAGTGCCTACATGAAAAGTGTTAAATGCTTAGCCAAAAATAGAGTCAAGAAGAAAATCAAAGTAAAATTCATTATTGTGAGAAGCTTTACCGACATGGCATCCCTCTGTAGCGCAATGGCAACTTTTGTGTCCAGCTCAAAATTCATGCGCTCTTAGTTTGGGGACAGAGTGAAGTGGTGGACATAGTCATATAGAATCTCGGGACGATCTAGGATCGTTTGATCAGGGATGAGGCCTGTGTCAAGCATCGAAAAAGGTGGAGGAGCTTTACTCGACTAAGGAGCACCAGAAACCGCCTATCCTTTGTGGGGACCTCCGATACGATTTTTTTCAGTTCGGGGCCTCTTCTTCCCTTCAGCCTTTGCCTCTTCGACCTTTTTTTCCCCCTCTTCTAGCTCTCTTCAGCGTTACTCTACTCAGATGGGGAGATGGGAGCTTGCTCTGATGGGGACGATGCCCCTCTTCTTGCTGCGGCCTTCGCCTCTCTCCTCTATAGTTCTCTCCTTGTCACCCTTCTCAGTTCAACTTCTACCCACCCTAGGGCTTCATACAGGGAACTCCTTGTAGCCGTTCCCTTACCTTCCTCAGGGGATCCTCCTTGAGCAGCCCCTTCCTAGGGCTGGGAGGCCGATCTCTTCTTGGCAACTGCTTTTGCGGCTTTCTCTTTCAATACTCTCTTCAACGCTACTTTATCTATCTCTGCCAAGGGAACACCAAGATAATCGAATAAGCAAGGGATAAAAGTGGAAATAGTACAATGTTAACTCCAATAGCTTATCAACGTTCCTGAACTCTGTATTCCAAATGGCCTTCCTCTGCCGCTGAATTAGTGTGCTTGGCCTTACCCTTATTCCACTCACTTTCTCTGGGACTGTATGGTGGAACAAAAAGAGGGAAAAATAGTCAAATTACAAAAAGATTACACAATCATAAAATTATCCGCAAATGATTCTATTCTCACCTACAACACCCCACTCCGTTGGGATGGGGCTGACTCTCTCCACATCTGGACTAAACTCCCAACCGATTCCTCCCAAGAAAAAGAATTGGGGCTTCCCGTTCTTGACAAAAGACTCTAGACCCAAAATGAACTATTTCTTAGATGCCACGTAGCACCAACCCTTCCCGAAAGGTATGGATTTTGGAAAGAAAAGAGACTTAAAAAGGTTAATAGATGGCTCTATCCCCTTAGCCTTACCAATAATGTACAAGGCCACGAAGGCCCTCATGCAATTCGGAGCTAGCTGTGACAGACACAATTGGTATTCCATACAGAGGGCCTCTATCCAGGGATGGATTAGAAACCTCATGCGACCACGAAGATACTCCATGTGTACAGTGATAAAGCCCTCACGGGGGGCTGGGGGAAGGGGAGAAGGGGGGCACAAGCCCTTTCCCTGGGAAGGGGAAGATGGACAAGCACTGCCTCCGTCATTATGGATTCAACACTCCAAATTGGGCTCAAGTGAGGAACGATTTTCTCCAAGGCCTCCTCAAGCTCCTAGACTTCTGTTGCATTCTCCTCAGGCCCATTCTTACCCTCCTGGCCTAAACTAACTTCAATGGTAGGACCACCAGAAGGCCTACCACCATCACCATCATTGCCATTATCGTGGCAACCAGAAGGCTTGGCGTCACTTGAAGAACTTACCCATTCTTGTAGGAGGGGAGAAACGCTCATACAGGGTCAACTCATTGAATTAGGGAGACGTTTAGAGCTTTTTAAGGGGTAGCAGACCCTAAGTTCGTGCCCAACCTTGAGGCGGACCTCGATGAAGACCCAGACATAGATTGAGAAAGGAGACGAAGAGAAAGAAGATATGATGAAAAGAAAAGAATTACCTATCGGAAAGGGAAGGACACTCCAAAAATTGCAAAATGTGAAAATAGGCTTGGGAAGCCTCCTGTATATAGGGTCTCTGTCTATCTCAATCGTTGTGAAGGACGACGATTTGATATCGCTTGGAGTATCGTTCTGTTCATAATCGTATGGACATGTGTCCCCTTTCCGTAGGTTTTACAGGCGGCGCTTCAGGCCATCCGTTTCCATTTCTAGCTTGACTGTTCCCATATCGGAACCACCCATTCCCCATTTTGGAAGAAGGTATGTTTCCTCCTCAACATATCTCTAAGGCCGGATAAGATTCCAAAAACCTAGAAATACTCCATAAAAGCATCATAACTCCCAAAAAGGCTTAGAGTAGAGTCCCTATTGCTTTAAGTTCCTTCTTAACACTAGGTCCTGGAGGGTAACTGATAAGTGTAAAAATGGTCACTCTCACGCAACTAACAGAAGACCGCCAGGTGTCTACACATCTACACCAAGATCAACTCTCACCAAAGAGTAGGTCTAAAGATTGTGCTGGGCAAGGGCATACCTTAAAACCAAGCCTACCATTCCAAAGGCCTCACCAGTAATACCCTCTAGGAAAAGTTGGTAAACCACTATCGGGAAGGGGAAACCTTTCCTATCTCGGCATTCTCCATAGCGACATTGCCCATCTCAGAGTTTGATTCCATAAGATCCTCAATAAATCCCATCTTCCCATCTTTGGCTATCCAGGAAGGGCGGGGCAGAAAGCTCCTTACAACTCCCATTTCTCATCTCTAGCTATCCAGGAAGGGCATGATCAAACTCTCTATCTCGGGTACAGCAGGAAGAAGTCCTTCTCAAATCATTGGCTTGGATACTTCTCCAATTGTCAAATATTTTCTACCATAGACCTCAACAAAATGGCCAAAATACCCAAGCCCACAAGATAAAGCCCTTCACTCGTCTTCTCATTGGCCACGTGCCAAGACGGGACACTGATGGGACACTAATCCTCACTTAAGACCTTAAACTAATCCATGCATTTCCTATATAAAGGAGGGCATACCAATGCCTAAAGGTACACCAAATTTTCTTACTCTTCTCAGTAGGATCTTTATAAATTTTCCCCCTAAGCACTAATTCTCACACCGGAGGGAACATGCCGGGTCCATCCCAGCAAGTCCTTCATGCAGGTGTCAAGGTACTGCTCATCCTAGCTTGGACTCATCTTTCCATGGATCAGAACACCAAAAGTCATTCAAGCTCATTCCAGCTCGAACCTGTCCTTTCCCGGACCAAAAGGTATTTGAGCCTGTTTCAGCTCAGACCCATTCCTCCTCGGTCAGAAAACTCTCTATGGATCAAAAGACTCCCAGGTTACTTCTCTACTCTATTCTTATCCCGTATTGATAAGTGTAATTTATCTATTTATTTTCAAGTCGGTTTTGGTAGTTTTCGAGTATTATTATAGCATTTTAATATGTTTTTATTTGTTTATGTATAAATAAGGTATTTGGGGTGAAGAAGGATGAAAATGGTCTATAAACGAGTAAGTCGGTGGAAGAACGGTGGAAAAAGTGCAAAAACATGCCTTCTAACATCTGCAGTTCTACCGCTGCAGCGGTGAAACCAGAGCTGCAGCGGTTAAAATATAGAGAGTTGTTATTTTTGCACCACTGTAGCGGTGTAAAAAAGGACTGCTGACTTCTCTACTACTACAGCGGTCCGACACCAGATCTTTTAGGATATTTTGAGATATTTTGTTGATATTTTGGGATCCCATTATAATACCTCTTTGCCCACAACACTTAGGACATTTTTTGGGAGGATTTTGGGAGCTTCAAACCCTATCAACTAAGAGAAGATCACAAAACCAAGAAGAAGAAATGTTCTTCGGATAACAGTTAGTCTCATTCTTTCTCTCTTTATTTCTTAGTTTTGTTTATAGTTTTGTATATGTATAGCTTGTATATTATTGTATATGTGGTTATGGCCATGAGAAACTAAACATATATTGTCTAGGGAGCAATTTATTTATGAAAACATCGTTTATTTAATCTTTGTTTCGTTATCGGTTGTTCATTGGTATTCGATTGTGTTTACCGCTCTTCCACGATTATATGATTGTTATGATATATTGAGAATATGGGGTTTGACACTCGGGAGAGGTAATCCTGGATTTGGACTAGGGTTTAAATACAACATGACGATCTAATGACCTGGGAGGGTGTTAGAAAGTGTGTAATCCGTGAGGTTGGGGCGAAACTCATGTGATCAAGTGTCGTATAGATGCTCGAGGGGGACTTTGGCATTGACGCAAAGTCTCATATTCATTCACTTTACAATCAGGATAGGTAGTGAGTGAGTTTTTGATACCTAGATTTTCAGACAGATTTGAATGCCGTTAATGTAAACTAGATTGAATTGTACACGTATTAGTAAGCGAAGTTAATCCATAGACAATAAATTCCCATAAATGTCATAATAGTATTATAGTTGAGTAATTAATTTAGTTTATTAGATTATAATTATTATACAAAATACATTTGAGTTGCCTAGATAAAATCTAGTTATGACAATCGCGGTACTTAACAATAATCTAATCTAATCTCTGTGGATACGACAACCCCTACTCTTCTCATTATACTAAAACTTGACTCGTACACTTGCGATGAAAGTAGCAATGTAATATTCCACTACCAAGTGTTTGGCGCATACGACAACCCCTACTCTTCCAATTATACTAAAACTTGACCTGTACACTTGCGGTGAAAGTAATGACGTAATATTCTGCTACCAAGTTTTTGACGCTGTTGCTGGAGATTGGTTTTCAGATTGTTGTTGATATTATGAGTAAATAACTTGATTTTAATTTAAGCATTTATTTTATTTTTAATTTATTTTTTTAGTTTTCTTTTTCTTGTAGGGTACTTGAAGATGTCTCATCAACAAGTACTGTTGCATTTCTTTCAAAGAGATTCTGAGACATTTTATTGTGCTTGGGGTCGATACAAAGAGTTGCTTATTCGATTTCCAAACCATCATTTCCCGAGGGTGTGTCAACTACTGAACTTCGTCGATAGGTTACTAGCTGCAACAAGAAATTGGGTTGAAGGAGGAAACGGTATCGCCTCTTTCGACCAATTAACTACAGACGAAGCCTATTGGGTACTGGAACACATGGTGGAGTTTGATTATCAGAGTTCGAATTATTCAACAAGCTACCAAATCTTGGGGGGTAATTCTACTATTTCGACTCCATGGATTAACATCCTGGACCAATAGGACTCTTCCCCCACCCTGGAGGAAATGTTCGTTGAATTTATGGGGGAGACTTAGGCTTTCTAGAGGTAAACAAATAATCATCTCAATGAGAATGTGGATCATCTTGACAATATTGAGATGACTTGCGCTAAAATTGATGCGACCGTAATGTCTTTTCAGACGCAAATTGGTCTGCTTATCTATTTTATTAAGGCCGAGTTAGAAATGGTGGCATTGAGAGACACGAATGCCACATGCATTGAAATCCACCGTGAGGACCTAGATACGAGCATGAGGAGCTTGGGAGCATTCAAAGATGATTATTCGAATGAGACGGAAACCCAAGCGTAGATCAAAGATTCTGATTCTTCACTATTTGAGATCCACATTGTGATGCCACCACCGATCCAAGATGGTCACATCTATGAGGATCCTATGTGGCTCACTTGTCCTTCACTGCCTTTTGCAATGCTCTTTTATGCCTACCAAGTACATGAGACGGTAAAGAATCAAATTGAGAGTATGAGTTGAACAATGCTATATCTCGCCAAGCTTGAGGGCATTCTAAAATAAGACCCATACGTAGTGTTGTATGACACTTACTATGGGCGGAAGCCACTCTTTGACCAGCCTTTCTCTGTGTCAAGCCGAGGACGTTAAACTAAGCGTTTCTTGAGAGGCAACCCAAGTTTTCAAAATAAATTAGATCATCACCGCTGACTTTACTCGGAGGCAAGATTGTCTCACCTCCTAGGTATGTGTTCTAAACCCCATTCGTCACTATAATGCATGCTAAATATTGAGATCGGTGATTGGGTCATTGTGGACACTGACCGTTTTAAGTTTGGGGGTGATGTTTCGTATGTTTAGTATGCTTAATTGTTGTTAGTTGTGTAGTTTAGTTTATAGTATGCATGTTTCTTTAGTTTGTGTAGTATGTTTGTGTTTGTAGTATGTGTTGTTGTGTGTTGAGTTTTGCGTTCATTTGGGCCATTACCCGATGCTGATATTATCCCCTGGTTGTTTTTCAAGGTCAAGGGTAATGCCCATTCATGTGTGTTCTATATGCTTGACATGTCATTTTGGTGAAAGTTATTATGGATCCTAATTTGCACGAGCACGTAGACTCAATGTATAGCTATTCAACTAATTTGGGGTCGATTATTCATTAGCCAAATTCATGACAATTTTATGGATTTTAGAACCTAATTAGGGGAAACTTAAGGTGAAACCATAGGTGAGGTAGTTCAGGAGATATGATTTAGGCATTCATTTGATTGCTTGAGCCTTTAAAGCTTACCATGCAGTATATTTTTCTCCCTCGTTACCCTGTCGAAGCCTATAAGCCATTTTAATTTTGAACACGTAACAAATACCCTGGTCGATAAAACGTTTTCCAAACCTAAGTCACTAAACCTAAGGCACAATTTGAGTGAATCAAGTTAGCAATCGTTTATGCTACTTGAAGTGAGAGATTGGGTTTTGGGCGAACTTTTGATTGGTTCGGTATTTGAGTACTCACTTGTCATTTTTTTTATCGTATTTCCACATCCGTCAAATTGTAACAAGTGTCATATAGATGCTCGAGGGGGACTTCAGCGTTGATGCAAAGTCGCATATTCATTCACTTTACACTCAGGATAGGTATTGAGTGAGTTTTTGATACTTAGATTGTCGGATAGATTTGAATGCCATTAATATAAACTAGATTGAATCGAACACGTATTAGTGAACGAAGTTAATCCCTAGACAATAAATTTCCATAAATGTCATAATAATATTATAGTTTAGTAATTAATTTAGTTTAGTAGATTATAATTATTATAAAAACTATATTTGAGTCGCCTAGATAAAATTCGGTTATGACAATCCCCGTACTTAATGATAATCTAATCCAATCCCTATTGATACGACAACCCGTACTCTTCCCATTATACTAAAACTTGACCTGTACACTTGCGGTGAAAATAGCGACGTAATATTCCGCTACCACGTATCACTCCAACTCTACCCATCCTGGGCCAGGTGGACTTATCCCAGATCCCTCCATCCCTATCCTAGCAAGGACAAAGATCTCCATCAATAGTGACCATACCATACCATTGAGGTCGTCTAAAATTCGACATCAACAGATTTGCTTGAAAATATTGTATAAAAAATGTCTTTTGATCCTCTGCTCTCTTAAAAGTCAGAGATTTTAGGGTTTATATATGACTTTTCATACAACATGAGAAATTTTTTATTTACTCTTGTGCTTTATGCTTTTTTTTTTTTGGGGTTTCTTACTGGTGTGGTATGTGAAAATTTGTTTCTGGATATGTGGTATCTATAAGCTGGTTTATGTGAATGCCTTTTGTCTTTATAAGTTTTCTATTAAAAACTATTGCTTGGTACCCACATGTTTGTTGAAATATTGTTTTTGAACATGTGGGGACCATTTGTATTTATTAGTTTATGGGTTGCCCTTAGTTTATAAACATGGTAATATTTAGTTTTTATCCAATTACAAAATATGACAGTGATTTTAATGCATGTAACTTTAAATTTTGGTGGTTATTTCACATTTTCCACATCAATTGAGGTAAATGTTGGGTTAAAATATATTGTGGTGGTACTAAAACTCTTAAAAATGAAGACTTGGATTATATTTCGTACTTTGAGATTAAAGGGATATTGAGGAGCCTAGGATGTGTGGTGTTGAATAAAATGTATTACTTGCTGCCTAGTAGGGATTTTGTGAATGGCCTGAGACTGTTAGAAGATGATGATAAAGATCATGATGCACAACAAATTATCTTAAGTTGTAAAGAATCTATAAATATAGTGCATACTCTTATGACGGGTTGAGTGCACCCTTAGCTAAAATTTATTAGAATATGGTGCAGTGATTGAATTAGGGGAAAATTATTAATTGATTGCATACTCTGAGAAAGTGAATGAACCCTAGAATGTGAATTAACCCTAGAATTTGAATAAATCTGAGACTGTGAGTAAGCCATAGAATTTGAATGAATCCGAGACTATGAAATCCCCCCAGAATTCGAATGAACCACATAATGATAATGATAATGAAGATGATAATGAATACGATAGTGTATTAAAATAAGTTAATGAAGATGAAAACAAAGCTGAAGAAGTTAGTGACATAAAATCTGATGTCCTTTCATTTCTTCAATTCAAAAAGATGACGAAATCTTGAATGATAATGGTGGTAGTGGGGAAGGAAAACCAGTAAATAAACCAACACCATGTCCAAAATATGAAAAAAAATTTTGTAACAATGAGGGTGGTAATAAGAAAGGGAAAGGGGTAGACAAACCAGTTTATGAAGATGGTTGGTATTCTAACCCTGATGTTGTTGATGATGTCAAAATCCTATATTTATCAGATGATGAGAGGAGTACATGGCCTAAATTTAATCTTGACGTAAACATAAAAGATCCCAAATTTGTGATTGCTATTGTTGTTTGCCACACCTCAGATATATAGTGAACATTAAGACAGTGGCAAATCTTCCAAGGTCATGATATTAAGTTGATTAGAAATAAAAGTGCAAGGATCACATCTATCTATAGGCATGGTTGTATTAAATGATTTTTTTGGGTATTTTGTGACCCAATTATTTCTGGGGCCTAATAATTATTTGGGACATATGAATATACTGACGTGCTCTCCTTAGTGAAGATATGAACGTGATATATTTATTTATGTAAAATTATTTAAAAGGTGAATTAAATTCATTAAAATACCCACACGAAAATATCGATTGAAGTGTTATGTGGGTTCCCAGATCAGTAACTGAAGAAGATAAAAAGTCATTTATTAAGATTTGGATTATCTCTTGTAGGTCAGCGTCGGAGTAACTTACCAATTTAAAATCACTCCCCCTAGGATACCATAATCCTAGGTTAGTCGTCCCCTTTAAATAACGAAAAATTCACTTAACCGTAGTCAAGTGTGATTCTTTAAGACAAGACTGAAATCTAGCACAAAGACAAACATTATACATAATGTCAGGTTTACTAGCAATTGAATACAATAGGCTTTCAATCATACCTCGATACATTTTTTCGTTAACACTTTTGCCCGTATCGTCTTTTTCTATCTTTGTAGCCGTTGCCATGAGTGTTTTGTACTCTTTAGCGCCATCCAAGCCATATTTCTTTATTAGCTCCTCGGTGTATTTAGCTTGATTTATAAATATCCCTTCTTTGGTTTGCTTAATTTGCAATCGAAGAAAGAAATTCAGCTCTCCCATCATGCTCATTTCAAATTCAACCTGCATTATCTTAGCAAACTCTTGGCAAAGATCCTCATTAGTAGATCCAAAAATGATATCATCAACATATATTTGTACTAATAGGATATCAGAATCAGTTTGCTTTACAAATAGTAAAATATCAGAAATACCCATTCGAAAACCATTTTCGATCGAATATCAGCTAAGTCTCTCCTACCAAGCTGTTGGAGCTTGTTTGAGCCCATATAAAGCTTTACGAAGTTTAAATACACGATCAGGAAATTTATTACTTTCAAATCCCCAGGGTTGTTCCACATAAACTTCTTTAGCTAGAAAGCCATTTAAAAATGCACTTTTTACATCCATTTGATATAGCTTAAAATTATGTGAACATGCAAAGGCGAGTAGCATTCTAATTGCTTCTGGTCTAGCAACAAGAGTATAAGTTTCATCATAATCAATTCTTTCCTCTTGATTATAGACTTGTGCCACTAATCTTGTTTTGTTTCTAATTACCATACCAGATTCAACCTTTTTGTTTCTAAATACCCATTTAGTACCAATAACTGGATGAAAATCCGGTCTTGGAACAAGACACCACACTTTGTTCCACTCAAATTGAACTAATTCATCTTGCATTGCGGAAATACAAGATTCATCAATTAATGCCTCATTTATATTTTTAGGTTTAATTTAAGATAAGAAAGCAAGATTAATTATATGCCTCATTTATATGCCTCATTTACTGATGATTTCTTTAATTGAATACCCTGGTATTTTCTTTATAACTCTTGGTAAAGTCGAATCATTCTCCTAAGGTTCCTCCTCTTGTTGAGACTCCTTTGGTACATCATTACCATAATTTTGGTTATTTAATATACCTGCATCATCATCATCCAAAACCTCTCTCGACAAGAATGGATCAGCTCCTCAAAAACAACATGCATTGTTTTTTCTACAACTAAAGTTCGTTTATTATAAACTCTATAAGCCTTACTGTTAGTAACATATCCAAGAAAAATCCCATAATCAGATTTAGTATAAAATTTACCAAGATTATCCTTCTCATTCAAAATGAAACATTTGCATTCAAAAACTTTAAAATAGGAAATATTAGAAGTCTTACCATTCCAGATTTCATATGGGATTTTGTTAAACCCTCTACGAATTGATACTCGGTTTACTACGTGACAAGCGGTACTTACTGTTCGGCCCAGAAGTAAGTTGGTAAGCGATTTTCATTTAGCATCGTTCTGGTCATTTCTTGAAGCGTTCTATTCTTCATTTCCACTACACCATTTTGTTGCGGTGATCTTGGTGCAACCATGCCCATCATAATAACTTACCACTTCATCATTTTTAAATTCCCTTCCTCTATCACTACAAATGTTAATAATAGAACATTGCTTCTCATTTTGAACACGTTTACAAAATTTAGCAAGAACCGAAGCAACCTCACTTTTCTTAGCAAGAAAATATACCTAGGTAAGTCTCGAATAATCATCAACTTTGACAAATGCATAAAACTTACCACCAAAACTAGCAATAGAGTTAGGCCCAAATAAATCAAGATGCAATAATTCAAGACATCTAGACGTGAACGTGTGCATCTTTTTCTAAAATGATGATCTAACTTGCTTACCTAATTGACATGCATCACATACTTTATCCTTCACATATCTCAAATCAGGTAGGCCACGTACAAGACACTTCTTAAATAAGTTAGAAATTAATTCCATACTAGCATGCCCAAGTCTTCTATGCCATAACCAACTATTTTCAGATAAAGCATTCAAACAAAATAAATTTTGAGAATTAAGAGCAAGTATACACATTCTCAAAATGTGATGCAATTAGCAAGATACTACTATCATGACTATTCTTAATGATGCATCTATCATGATCAAATATAACATTATAGCCTTTGTCACATAGTTGACTAATACTAAGCAAATTATGTTTAAGTCCATTAACTAGTAACAGATTTTTAATCATAGTAGTACCATTATTGATATTAGATATACCGATAATTTTACCCTTTGCGTTGTCTCCGAAAGTCACATGACCTCCATCTTTAGGTGTCAAAGATGTAAATTTTCCTTTATCTCCCGTAATGTGTTGGGAATAACCACAATCCAGGAGCCACTTGTCCTTGCTTATTGATGCTTTTAGAATAACCTGCAAGGAGCACCTCAAATATTTACTAAGTGGTACCCAGCCTACGTGGGTCCGATCTTGTTAGCCAGGACAATTTTAGTTCCTTTTGGAACCCAAACTTATCTTCAGTTAGATATTTTAGTAAAACATCTACGAATAGTATGCCCCACAATGTTACATTTAAAACATTTCACAAGATCCTTAGTTTCAGAAAAGAATTTATGAAAGCATTTTTGTTTAAGGTTTTTCTAAAATTCGACACCGACTTTATCAAAAACTCCACATGAACTTCCCAAAAGCATTTTCAAATTATTTTCACCGCCAGTGAATTTGAGAACAATTGATTGCAAATCCATCAATTTAGATTTCAACCCATTGTTGTCAGATTCGTAGTCCACCACTTGCTTGTTTAATGTGTTAATTGTACTTTGAAGGGCATTTATTTTAGAACACTAGTTTTTATAATCATGTGAAAGTTCTTGATAAACATCAAATAATTCATCAAAATATAAAGGATAAGAACTTGAACAATCGGTTACCTCACCACCAGTGGCCATTAATGCAAGCATGGACGTATCATCACTATCTGATTCTTCCGAGCTACTTGAATCGGTATCATCCCAAGTATCCTTAATTGATTTTTTCTTACTCGTCTTTGCTTTCTTTTTTTTCTTTCTTCTTTTTTTCTTTTTCTTTATCCTTCTTCGGTTCAAGACAATCATTTTGAAAATGACCAGTTTTACGACAGTTGTAGCATTCCACTTTAGATATGTTGAGATTTCTTTTCCTACGGAATGTGGGCCGAGTCATTCTTCTAAAGTTTTTTTTGTGAGAAGTAATACATTCTTCTCTTGCTCACTATCAAGACTTTCATCATCACTATCATCATCTTCTTCAATTTTTTAAACTTTTAGCGCCAAAGAATTCCTCTTGTCATTTTTCTGGAATCATTCTCATAACCTTTAATTGCCGATTCATGAGTCATAAAATTGCTAATGAGATCATCAATATTATATTTGCCAAGATCCTTAGTTTCCTCGATTGCCGTCACCTTTGACTCCCATATTTTTGTCAAGGACCTAAGGACCTTTCGTACTCTATCCTCCATAGAATATGGCTTTCTGAGTTCACTCATATTGTTGCATATATTGTTGAAGCGAGTGTACATCTCATGAATCGATTCATTCTCCTTCATCCTGAAAAACTCAAATTTTCTCATAAGTGCATTAATTTTTGACTACTTCACTTGACTTGTCCCTTCGTGGGTGACTTGTAGCTTATCCCACATCTCCTTTGTTGATTTGCAACCTGAAACTCTAGAATATTCATTAGTATCTAAAGAACAAAAGAGAATATGGATAGCTTGAGAATTAATAGAGAGTTTCTGCTTATCGGAAGCAGTGAGTTGTTCCTTCGTCTTCTCAACTCTGTTTTCCATTGGAATGAATGAACCATCCTCGATTGTTAGCCACACGTCATAATTTATAGCCTGAAGAAAGGTTATCATCCTATCTTTCCAAAATGAGTAACTTTCACCTGCAAACAAGGGTGGTCGGTGCATTGACTGCCGCTCAGCTAGTGTGCCTACTATGTGTGTCATGTGATATTTGTTAGCAAAAGAATTCGTGTTAAACCAGCTCTGATGCCAATTATTGGCCTAGTAGAATTCCCAGGGGGAGTGAATTGAGTAATTAAAAACCTTATCAGAATAAAACTTGAATAAATCAAATAATTAATTTTAAGCCTAAATTAATTATAATCTTTTTAGCACAGCGGAATAATATGATAAATCTATGTGCACACCCAAACAGCAAAAATAACAAAATAGTAATGCAGTACACAAAAGATTTATATTGGTTCACTAAGCAATACTTGGCTAATTTAGTCCCCCGAGCTCCACGGAGGTCGCACCCACTAAAACCGAGATTCCTTTAAAAGTAAGAATCAAACCCGCACACCGATTCTTTTACAGGCTTAGAATCAACCTTTATAATATCATTTTCTCAGGCTAAAGAAGAACCTCTACTTTTTACAGGTTAAAGAATAACCTAATCTTTTTTACAACTATGGCTCAAGAATCAAAACCTCTTACAAACACTGCAACGATCCTTTTCACAGTTAAGGATAGAACCTTTACAAATCACTCAAAACACAATTCTTATTCAAGAAGAATCACTACCTCAATCTCTATACAAGAAGAGATTGAAACCCGACTATCCTTGATTAAATACTCCCAATGGTATTTAACCCGTCACAACTCAAAAATACAAAAATTGATAAGAAGTAAATCTCACTCGGAGCTTCTACCACCCCAGATAAACAATAACTCAATTAATATCCCAACTAGTAATAGAAATACGTAAGATAAATTTTTTTTAATTTTAACAAGATATGGGTAGAAAATTGGAGTATGTAATCAGATTCAAGAAATTGTTTGTAAAAAATATTTTCTTCAAAAATCAGAAACAATTTCTACGATCAATTTCCAAATATAGAATAAAAAACAAATAATAAACAATATGGAAATATCTCACCTAGAATCCACATAAATAATGATTAGAACAATGTAGTTTCAAATATGGTATTAGCAAAAATTGATCGCAATTGATTCTCAAAATCACTCTTAGAAAAGCTCACAATATCGTAGAATGATAACTCTTATAAAAGCTCACAAATGATATATACTCTTTTATCACTCTCAATGAATGATTAGTCAAAAATAAAAATTCATAGGTCTATTTAAAAGAATATGTAATCAGTCTTCTAACGGTTTGTTTACATATGTCATGACAAATAAAAGCTCTTATAGACCCCTTATATCATAAGGACTTCATTTAGGTTCAATTCCACTTAAAAACCTCTTTCAAATCTCTTAATTAAACCCCCAAAGTATTTCTCAATTTCAATTAACAAAAATATGATCTATTTCAAGTACTAAATTGAGAAACATTAATATTTAATGAACCATATTAATAGGATTTAATTAGTATATGAACCATATCTTAAATATAGATAATATCCTCTAAATCTCTCTCAAATCCCAACCAAAAACGGCTACTTTTGGATATAATCTCGGATCAAATAGTATTCTAAAACAGTGCGTTTGGTCAATTGCTCAGTCGACTGCCCAACTCAGGTTGTAGCCAAGCTATTGCTGCTACGTGCATAGGTCGACAGCCTTGTCGACTCACAAATTAAGAGAGTTTAGCACTACTTCACCGGTCGACCTATTGGTCCACTTGTTGATTCAGAGAGTTCAGCCATTCTTGGCCGGTCGGCCTGTCGGTCGACTTAGAGATACAGGATGTTACAACTTCTATGTCTGGTCGACTCACCAGTCAACTGTTGTGCCTGGACCTCTTCTTTGAATATGTTTTTAACTTTTTTTCGTTTACGATTTCGCCCCTTAATCCATTTTCTTCTCTTAACAAGCTCCACTAATATTCTTATATTCCATTTTAGTCATTCAAAATTATTTCTTCTTATTTCACATAGGAGAAAATAATTTAACTTAATCAATACACACATAAATGATAAAATACATTTTGTGCCATGTGTGTGTTCCTAAATGGGATATTAAAATTTAAAATTCAGTTGAGTTGTTTTCCCTAATTTCTTTAAACTCTTAATTCTTCTTCATCATCTTGACATCTTCATTTCTCATCCATTTAATTTGACATCTTCATTACTGGAACTTTAAATCACTGAAACACTCAATTAAACATTAGTTCCATCCGAACATCAATACTTAATTGTTCATCAAAATCTTAGGATCAACAATCTAATTTTTAGTAGTATATTTATTTTCAATATTTATAAAACAACATTAGCTCCAGGATATTACTTCCAAAGTAACCAAATAAGACGTCTGTATCTTTATATTGACTTGTTTTTCTTTTTTGAAGTTTCCTTTTGTTCTCGAAACCTTGGTTTACTATATATTTATGGTGTGGGTAATTTTAGACGGCATAAGTGTAACAACTCGATTTCCCAAGGCCGCCACTCGATTCCTCCCCTTGGAGTAATTAATATTAAAACCTAATTACCAATATTTCATTTTATAAAATCTAATAAATTCTACAACAACCGGTGATAATTTTTTTTTTCAATTATCGATTTCATCGAGCCAGTTTTTACAATAGTAAGTTATAAAATTATTACAATTACAACTTGTAATTATTATTGTAATTATTTAGAATTACAAATTAAGTATAAATTATATCTATCGTTTTAATTTTTACAATGGTAAATAATAAATTCGACTATTGCAAATTCAATACAAATTCAAATAAAATTTTCGTTGCCATTTCATTCTCACCGGCCCTACAATCAAAACTATGGGGTTGTGAGCCAATGCTTAGTAGAATTTCAACCCCTCTAATACGTGTATTTAATTAATACAACAAATAAAACACATAGGCATGATTTTCCCATAATTTTCACATAAACACAATTATTTCATGAAAATTAACAACTATATTCCGACAACAATAATAACGTAAATCTCACAATAGAGAAATTGAATACATATATTGAAGAGTTAGAAATTCCACCTTAATCCTGAGATTAATAATTAGTGGAGAAATTAATAGAGATATCTCTTTTGGTTCGTCCTCTTGAGCTGTGTGAAATTCCACAACTCTCCCACACTCTAATTTTCCTCTTTACCCATATTTTTTAGGTCGTCCATCTGATTCCCCCTATATATATACTTTATAATGATTTCCCACTTTCTCTACTTTTCCCTAAATTTTCACCCATTTTGTCTTCTTTCCCACGTGATCCCTCTCACACACACCCCTTTATCTATTCTCATAACACACACACACACACACACACACACACACATATATATATGAGTGAAATGATACTAATGATCATGCCTTTCCTTGTTTTCCTCCAAGGCACACACGTATCCAATTTTAAATCATAATAATGAAATATGACATTCTTTAAATTTTTATATAGGCCACCTGATTTACTTTACACCTCAAACACACACACACGCGCGCGTGCGCGCATAACACATATATATATGTATATTTGGATTGGGTTTGTTTTCTTTATTAAGAAGGAAACAAATACATCCACATATTTATTTATTTACACAAACGTCTCTCTTAAAATAAAGAAAATATTAATTATATCCCAAAACTCTTAAAATTATATTTTAAATAATAAAATAGTCCCACAACTTTTAAACGTCAATTTAAAATTAACATTTAATCCCAAAAATTATCAAATATTATTTATACCATAAATTTACAAAACAGTTCCCAAAAAATATTAAACTTATATAAAATAATATTTTCAAAAATACAAAATTTTGGGGTATTACAATTTAACCCCCTTAAATAAATTTCGTCCTCGAAATTTTATTTAAAACAATAATAATTTAGCATCAAATCATATATATGGTCATGTTAGTTATAACGAAAAGTCACTACCACTCTTCCGCTACGCCACTCTGATAAAAGTAACAATAATATCTGTATAAAACTTTTTCAAGAAAATCTAAACAATCATTCTACACTATAATCTTACCTATCGTAGTAGTGGATACCTATCTAAATATTTTACTGGTGCACTGTCTTCATAATACGAAAATCATTTACGGATCAAGTGTTTTTATCGAAATCTATTTTTCAACAAAATATAACCAGTCACTTGTTAATATCAAAATTCCAACGAAATATCATCATAATAAAACAACTGAATTTAAATCAATTAGTCAACGCACGTTTATATAATAAAATATCATACTTCCTTGCCAGCCATAGGATCGTTTTACCTCAAGATTGGGAGTTATCATATCAACTACATACATGACTTGCCTTCCTGACAGGTAACAACATATATTCACCCTGCCGGACTTGTCTGACACGTAACAACATATATTCATCCTGCAGAACTTGCCTGATAGGTAACAACATATATCCACCCTGCAGGACTTGCCTGACACGTAATAACATATATGGATTTGCCTGACAAGTAACAACATATATCCACCCTGCAGAATTTGCCTAACAGGTAACATATATATATCCACCCTACAGGACTTGCCTAACAGGTAACAACATATATCCACCCTACAAGACTTGCCCTCCTGACAGGTAACTATGACATAGCAGGATAATAAAAATAATTTTTCACCCTTAAAAATATACTTGATCCATTAATCATCATAAAACTGTCCATCTTTATCAACACCCATTTTTTTCCAATTTAATACGAGAAATATAATCTGATAATTTATATAGAAGATGGTAAACACTTTTAAATTGATATTTTTAATTCAACGATAATCCTTATGGTCCATGATTAACACAATACTCTCCTAGAAATCATTAGGAATACAACTGGTAAAAGTTGGTGATATATTCTTAAATAGTCTATGGCATATCAAATACCTAGTTAATCATCTTTATGACCTAATTAAAGGAAACAAAATTGAGCTTCATCTAACGTCAAGTATGGTCAATATCTTAATATCTCAAGATACGAAAAATAAAAGAAATCATTATTGTCCCATTCAATTTCCTTCGGCTAAGCAAAACTTTACACCATTAGGGTGCATTTAGAGAAAGTTTCTAATTTCAAGAAGAGTTCTATAAATTTTACACAACCAACCCGTAATATACAATACTAATGCATGCATAATAAAGAAGGTCAGAACAACCCATCATTATAAAACCAAACACCTAATAATACAAATAAACAAGTAGTAAATGCAGTGTGAATGACATAAAATATACTATTATTACGAAACTCATGTAACGAAACTAACCTCAATTCAACCGTAATCAACAAACTTTTTTACAAGCCAAGATCAATTAAAATTTCAATACTGTGGCTTCATTTTTATTTTTTTTTCAATACATTCTCATAAGAAAATGGTATTTATTGAATTATTTGGAATTAATGTTCCAAATCAACAAGCGGCATCATAAATGAAGTTATCATAATAAACGAAATTTGTTGGTTGCACTAGCAAATTAAAATGAAACATAAATCTAGAACTAGAAATTAAAACATAAATTTATCTACTTCTCAAACCAGAAACAGAAATCTGGGAACCAAAACACTAAACAAAATAGTAAATTGGCTAGGTTAATTCTTGACCGTCCAGAAATTGATCTATCAAGTTATTCTAAGTTAATTCTAAATCAAATAACATTCAAATTTCTGGAACAATAAATTCTAGAACACTAAATGTTGGAACACTAAATTCTGGAACACTAAACCAGTTGGCAAGGTTAAATAATTGAATTAAATTTCCTACGTTCAGATATTAATCGATTAGGTCAATTAGTCTAAGAACAGTTCAAGAACTGAAAATGTTCCATCAATCAATAGTTTTTTTTTTTAATTAATGAGTTATACGAAAAGTATTATTTTTTAAGCACTACTTCATTTGTTATGAGTAATGGGGTACCATAACCCAAGCCTAGGGCGGTCGCAAACCTACTTTGATACCAACTGTAACATCCCGGTTTCCCAAGGCCACCCCTCGGTTCCTTCCCTTAGAAAAACTAATATGAAAACCAAATTACCAACATTTCATTTTATAAAATCAAATAAAATTTACAACAACCAGCGATAATGTTTTTTCAATTATTAATTTCATCTCGCCAATTTTTACAAGGGTAAGTTATAAAATTATTAGAATTACAACATGTAATTATTATTATTATAATTATTCACAATTACAAATTAAGTAGAAATTATATCTACCGTTTCAATTTTTACAATAGTAAATAATAAATTCGACTATTACAAATTTAATACAAATTTAAATAAAATTCTCGTCACCGTTTCGTTCTCACCGACCCTGCAATCAAAACTGTGGAGTTGTGAGTCAATGCTCTGAGAATTTCAACCCTTCTAATACGTGTATTTAATTAATACAACAAATAAAACACATAGCCATGATTTTTTTCCTAATTTTCATATAATCACAATTATTTTATGGAAATTAATAACTATATTCCGACGACAATAACAACGTAAATTTCACAATAGAGAAATTAAATACATATATTAGAATAGTTAGAAATTCTATCTTAATCTTGAGATTGATAATTAGTGTAGAAATTAATAGAGAGATCTCTTTTGGTTCCTCATCCTCTACCGTGTGAAACTTCACAACTCCCCCACACTCTAATTTTCCTATTTACCCATTTGTTTTCTTGCTTTTTTTTGGTCGTCCATTCCATTCCCCCCCCCCCCCTATATATATATATATTACAATCATTTTCCACCTTCTCTACTTTTCCCTAAATTTTCTCCCATTTTGTCTCCTTTCCCACATGACCCTCACACACACACCCCTTTCTCTATTTTCATAACACACACACATGCACACACACACACACACAAATATATAAGTGAAATGATACTAATGATCATGTTTTTCTTTGTTTTCCTCTAAGGCACGCACGTGTCTAATTTCAAAGCGTAATAATGAAAGATGACATTCTTTAAATTTTTATGCAAGCCACATGATTTACTTTACACCTCATCATCTTTAAATTTTTATGCAAGCCACATGATTTACTTTACACCTCTCACACACACACACACACATATATATGTGTGTGTGTTTGGATTAGGTGTTTTCCTTTATTAAGAAGTAAACAAATCCATTCACATATTTATTTATTTACACAAACATCCTTCTTAAAATAAAGAAAATATTAATTATATCCTAACACTGTTTAAAGTATATTTTAAATAATACAACTGCCCCACAACTTTTAAAATTCAATTTAAAATTAACATTAATCCCAAAAATTATCAAATATTATTTATACCATAAATTTACAAAACAGTCCCTCAAAAATGTTAAACTTATATAAAATAATATTTTCAAAATACAAATTTTTGGGGTATTACAATAAGCCTACGCCAGGCACCCCAGCCACGTGTTCGTCAACCCAACCATGTATCTGTCTCCGCTACTCAGCTAAGGCCTCTTCATCATTGTCTTGCGAGCAGCTCCCTGTCGTGCTATCCCTGGTTGGCATCTACCACGGGATGAACCCTTTGGAAATGGGCAGCTAGTGCCCTACTATGTTTCCCTGATTAGAAACCACCAAGGGATGGACCCTTTGGAAAGAGGCCAACTAAAACCCTACCATGCTATCCCCGGTCTACAACCACCACGGGATGGACTTAAGTGGAATGTACTAACCACCTCCATGTCATTCTATCTCTAAGAGGCATCCACCAATTAAAGGACTCATTTTCTCACCACCGACCAGCTACATTCCGTGTTATTTTTAATTGACAGCTACTAGAAGGAGAGCCCTTGTGATTTTGGCTAGCCATCCAACGCCCTTCCCCATTATCTCTAGTCGAAAAACCATATGACAAGGCACATTTGTCTTAGTTTGTCCTCCACTCAGGAGGTCTCAACATCCTCAAGTCATTTGAGATCAAGTTCTTCATCAATGAGTCTTCTCAAAGCCTAGTGAGTTAGCCCATCTTTTGGGTCAAGAGCCCAGGCCCATTGGGTAATCTCATCATCCACCTTTCTATTGGCTATGCGCAATGTTATCCTAATTAATTGTTCTCATGACCTCAATTTAAACAATGCTAATTACACTCAACTCCTATAAATACCTAGGCTTTCAATACTCAGGTAATGCTTAACCTTTGACTTGAAGCATATATTTGCCTTCCTCTGCCCGAGGTCTTACTCTCACGTTGGAGGAGCTTCACCGAGTACAACCCCGGTTGCTCTTTGTGCATGTACTTTCTCTGGACTTCAACTCTCTAGCCTTCACAACGGATTGTTGATTGTGGAGTGCTTGAGAACTGTAGAACTCTGAACTTAGCACCCACCCTAGTAAGAAAAATACACGTGAAATCTAATAGAACCAACTCAAGGTGTTTACAAAATTTAGACACCAATAATTTGGCATCATCTGTGGGAAGAGAACAAGAATCCTTCATCTGATCATCACTTTCTCGTCAGTTAAGACTTGATGATCCTAAGGTTTGGGCAGATCATCAGACAAAGAGACTAAGCACCTGCCGTAAACAACAACCCTAATAACCAGCCCTCTAGAGACATATCTAAAGTCCCTCGATTAAATGCCTGGGCACCTGAAAATGAAGACAATCCCCTGCCCATAGGCCAGACAGGCCTATCTACTTTGCCCTCTAGTCTTTTCGTGGGGGTACACCTCCCGAGCCACTGAGGCCTCGCACATTGACAATCTGGAATGCTAACTCGGCAAGTTCCAAACCTACTTTTTGGTCCTCCTTTCTCACTTATATAAACCTCCACCCTGAGGAAGACCGATTCTCTATCTTGTGGGATAAAAGGAGCAAGCCCAAGAATCAGAAGACCATGTGATCCACTCTGATGGAAATGTGCCTAGATATGAACCCTAGCCCCATAAACAAAAAGTAAGAGAGCGGGACAGAGCTGCATCAAGATCATTATCTCAGCCCCCGAGAAGACATGGGGTAGAAACTTTCTCAAATTTTCCACTTAGCAAACTTCCTAACCACGTCACAAGGTCAGACCACAAGACTCGGCGTGAGCAAGAAGTGGGCTCCAACTCTCCACCTTCCCAATATCGTGTAATCTAGGCCACAACCAATTATGTGCTGGTAGCACCCAAGGTGAAGTCATCATAGAGCATTGCTTCGACGATGTGAAAGCAGTCCTATACCAATTACAAGGAACAAAAGGGCAGTTGGGCTTCTTACCGAGGTAAGATATTCCTTTGTAGAGGAGATTCTAGATGAAGTCATGCCTCAATGCTTCACTCATCCTCAGAAGACCCCTAATGTTGGCACCTCAGACCCTGTAGACTACTTGTCCATTTTCAAGTCCTATATACACATGCACACAGCCTCAGTAGCTCTAAGGTACGAGTCTTACCACTTACCCTTGCGGGAGTATCGAAGGCCTGGTTCTAGAGTTTGGCACCGACCTCCATCTCTACGTTCCACGAGCTCGAGCAACTCTTCCTCACTCGGTTTAGCCACTCGTGCTGGAGGCTTAAGACCGTGGTGCATATCCTTGCAATCCAAGAAGAGGTCGGCAAGCCCCTAGGGGACTACGTTAAATGGTTTTATAGAGAGTCCAATGCATTGGACGAGCTCTCCAATGTCGTGGTCATGAATGTCTTCATTGATGGAATTAGGCACATAAGGTTATCTTATAAACTCTACTCAAATCCCACCCCCAACCCAGATATAGCCCTGGACCGTGGAACCCCATAATGTCGATCTAAGAGAAGAGGCCAAGAAAGACTGGGAAGAAAATTAGAGGTCGAAGAAATCTTGAGTAGAGCTCTAAGAGCAAAGAGACTATAAGCCGAAGGAAGGTTGAGACCTCGCCCCCTAGGTATTGCCAACAAGGGTTCATACTACTCACGGCCTCCATGGCCTCCATTTATGTGGAGAACTCTGGGAGAAAGTTCTTTTTCCCTCCTCCGACTCTGAAAGAAAAATTGATGAGGAGGTCACGAAATAAGTACTAAGAATTCCACCAAGATTGGGGGCACTCTATAAAAGATTGCTTCTAGCTCCAAGAGGAAATAGAAGCACTCATCTAGAGAGGATACCTTGGAAACTATGTTAAGAGAGAGAACAAAGAACCAACGTACTACCATAAAAATCATAGAAGTTCCCTCCGCCAAGGGAATAAGGTATGAGGGACAACGATGACCAATGCATAGACGGCGAAATCAACATCATTTATGGAAGATTTAACTTAGGAGAAGGAGGAGAATCATTCTCCAGGAGAGAACATGAGCAGGAGGCTAAGAGAAAAGCCGACGAGGATAACCTTAAAGTGGTGTATGTGCCCTACGATGACGCTCTGGTCATCACGACCCTAATCAATCACTTCAAAATATAACAAATCCTAATCAACAGGGGAAGCTCTGTCGATATCACCTTTAAGTGGGCTTTCGACAAAATGAAAGTGGATGTGACTGCCATCTAGCCCACAAAGTCTTCCCTGATCAGTTTTAGGAAGAGCACGTTGTCAATGCGATTGGATGGGTGTCCCTACTCGTCACAATAGGAACCAAATCTATATCATCAACATTATGGAGTAGGTTCCTAGTGGTGGATAGACCGTCACCCTACAATGCGATTATGAGCCAGCTATGGTCTCTGCTCTCAAGGCACAAAGTTGTGTGCTCCCTCTACCATCAAATTATACAGTTCTCCACTGACCAAAGAGTGGGAGAAGTAAGAGGTGACTGGGAGTCATCAAGGGCTTATGCTCGAAGGGTATTGGAGAAGAAAAAATAGCAATTACAGATCGAGGTCGAGCACGCAAAACCCTGGCACGAAGTACTAGAGATCATAACCTTAGATTCTGAACCAGCATCGGTACCAATGGATAACCCTTGGGACGAAGAACCGAACCCCCTCCCTCATGAAGACCTTGTTAAAGTGTCCATCCACCCAACCATGAAGGAAATAATGGTAAGGATAGGTGCTAAGATCAACCTAAAACAACGAGCTAAGCTCACTGACCTATTGTGGAGAAATTACGACGTGTTCGCTTAGTGTCATGTTGAGCTCCCGGGGATCGACCCCAAGGTATCCATGCATAAACTCCATGAAAACCCTCACCACCTATCTGTTAGACAGAAAATATGGAAGTTCTGCCTAGATCATCAGAAAATCATTGATGAAAAAATAAATAAATTGATCAAGTCCGATATAGTATAAGAGGTGAAGTTCCCAGATTGGATATCAAACCTTGTCTTTGAACCCAAGGCCGAAAACGAGTGAAGACTGTGCGTAGACTTCAAGGACCTCAACAAACCCTACCCCAAAGACTCTTTTCCTCTCCTGAGGATCGACATAGTCATTGACACTATAGTAGGGTACGAGCTCTTGAGGTTCTTGGATGCTTATGTCACCTACAACCAAATCCCCATGTTCTCCCCAAATAAGAGCAAGACATCATTCATTACGGACAAGTGCACATATTACTATAAGGTGATGCTCTTTGGCCTGCACAATACCGGGGTAACTTACTAGAGACTCATTAATAAAATATTTAAAGAGAAGATCGACATGACTATGGAGGTACACATCGATGATATGCTAGTAAAGAACTCTCGTGCTCCAGACCACAAAGCACACCTCCAGGGTTGCGTCGATAAGATGAGAGCCCATTGTATGAAACTTAATCCCAATAAGTGCATTTTCGGTATTTCTACATGGACGTTTTTCTGATACACGATTTTTTAGCAAGGGATTAACACCAATCCCGACTAGATAAGTGTCGTGCTTAGAATGTCCTCACCTTACACAAAGAATGAAGTTCAAATGTTGATCGGCAAACTTCCAGCCCTGGATCTGTTAATAGCTCGATCTTTAGAGAGATGCCTACCTTTCTTCAAGGATCTTCGCAAGAACAAAATCTTTGAGTTGATAGATGAGTGGGATAACGCATTTCGTGACTCAAGAGACACATTTCCTTGGATCCCTTGCACAACACTCCGAGTGAGCGATGAGTTATACTTGTACATATCTGCTTAACGATGGCGGTAAGTGCGGCTTTAGTGAGAGGAGATGATGGTGTTCAAATCCCGGTGTATTATTCCAATAGAGTTGTCATGGATGTTGAGAACAAATACTCGAGTTTTGAGAAGTGCATTTACACCCTACTAATCACCTTGAGAAAATTGAGACAATATTTCTATTGGCCTAGCGATCTACCCAAGAGGGGGTGAATTGGGTAGTTATAAAACTTAAAGCAAATTCGTATAATTCAACACTTAAATATTCAAATAATAAATTTAATCCTAAATTAATTATTATATTTATATAGCAGCGAATAAGTGTATAAATTTAGGCGCACACCCAAACAAAGAAAATCGACAATACAGCACATAAGGATATATCCTAGTTCACCAAGCTACTCTTGGCTAATCTAGTCCTCCGAGCCCCACTTGGATTCTCACCCACTAAACCACTTGATCCCTTTAATAGGTTGGAACCAAACTTTTACATAATAATTCTTTTCAGAGACTTAGAATCAACCTTTACAATTCCCTTTTCACAGGCTAAGGAAGAATCTTATCTTTTTTCAGGCTAAAGACTAACCTAATTATATTAAAGGAGGAATTACCACCTAATCCATTTTCCAGGCGCCAGAATAACCTTATCTTTTTTTAAGCTCAAGACTCACCTAATCCTTCCACAAGCTAAGGATGAAACCAAATTCTTTTATACCTTAAGCTAAGAATTAAACATCACCAAAAAACACTCCAAAAATCCTTTTCCGACAGAAGGATGAAACCATTACAAATCACTCCAAATTTAATTCTAATCAGGAAGAATCGAGCCTAACTCTTTTCAAGGAAAAATAATAACCTAACATTTTTATACAATAGGTAAAGATTAAACCTCAATCTCTTTATTGGAAGAGATCGAAACCCAAACTACCCCTAACTACATACTCCCCACAATATGTAATCTACATAAACTCACCAATTACAAACATTGATAAATTTCTTCCCACTCGGAGCATCTACCATGTTGATTCCAAGATTTTGATGAACAATTAAGTATTGATGTTTTGGTGGAACTAATGTTTGATCAAGTGTTTCAGTGATTTAAAGTTCCAGTAATGAAGATGTCAAATGGAATGGATGCTTAATGAAAATATAAAGATGTTGAAGAAGTATTAAGAGTTTGAAGAAATTAAGAAAAATAACCCAGGTAAATATTAACTCTTAATATCCCATTTAGGAACACACACATGGCACAAAATGAATCTTATCTTTTATGTGTGTTTTTGTTAATTATATTTATTTGCTCCTATGTGAACTAAAAAGAAATATTTTTGAATAACTAAAATGGAATATAAGAATATTGGTGGAGCTTATTTAAATATAAAAATGGATAAAGGGACGAAATCGTAAAAGAAAGTAGGTTAAAAACGAGATCAGAGAAGTGATTCAGAAAGAGGCAGTCGACTGAGGAGTTGACCGAAAAAGGAAGATGAAACATCCTGAATTGAAGAGTCGATCGACCAGTTAACCTATAAAAACATCTGAACTCTCTGAATTTGCGAGTTGATCAAGCGGTCAACCGGTGAAAGCATAACAAACTTTTTGAATCTGCGAGTCGACCAAGCGGTTGACCTATGATCGCTACAGCGATAGTTTGGCTGCAAGCGGCGTTGGGCAGTTGACTGGGCAGTCAACTGAATGTGCTGGTTTAAGATATTGTTTGATTTGATTTTAAATCCAAAATTACCCATTTTTTGTTAGGATTTGAGAGAGATTTAAGAAATATTCTTAATATTTAAGATATGGTTCATATACTAATTAAATCCTTTCAATATCGTTCATTAAATATTAATGTTTCTCAATTTGGTAATTAAAATGGATTCTACACTTATTTATTTTAATTGAGAAATATTTTGGGAATTTAATTGAGAGTTTTAAAAGTTGTTATTAAGTGAAATTGAACCTAAATGAAGTCCTAATGTTATAAGGGGTCTATAAGAGCATTTTATTGTCATGACACTTGTAAACTAGCCGTTAGGAGGCTGATTACATGTGCATTTACATAGACATGCGAATTTTCTAAGAGAGAAAATAATTGTGAGAGAGATAATCACTTTATATCATTTTGAGAGAGATTTTATAAGAGTTATCATTCTAAGTTATTGTGAGTTATTCTAAGAGTGATTCTGATAATCAATTACGATCAATCTTTGCTGATACCGGAATTAGAGCTACATTGTTCTCATCATTAATACTGTATATTCCAGGTGAGATCTTTCCATATTGATTATCGCTTGTTTATTATTTTATTTTTGGAAATTGATCTTAGAAATTATTTTTGATTTTTTAAGAAAATATTATTTCAAACAATTTCTTGAATCTGATTACGTGCTTCAATTTGCTACCCATATCTTGTTAAAATCAAATTTTTACATCTCACATATTTCTATCACTAGTTGGAATATTGATTGAGTTTTTATTTATCTGGGGTAGTAGAAGCTTCAAGTGAGATTTACTAATCAATTTTTGTATTGGTGAGTTGTGACAGATTAAATATTATTGGGGATACTTAATCAAGGGTAGCAGGGTTTTAATCTCTTTCTGTAAAGAGATTAAGGTAGTTATTCTTCCTCGATAAGAATTATGTTTTTGTTTTGAGTGATTTTGTAACGGTTCAATCCTTACCGGGTAAAAAGATATTTGGAGTGTTTTGGTGAGGTTGTGATTCTTGAGCCTTGTGTTAAAAAAAATTAGGTTATTCTTTAGCCTGTAAAAAGTAGAGGTTATTCCTTAGCTTGAGAAAAGAAAGTTGTAAAGGTTGATTCTGAGCCTGTAAAAGAATCGGTGTGCGGGTTTGGTTCCTACCTTTAAAGGAATCTTAGTTTCAGTGGGTGCGACCTCCATGGAGCTCGGGAGACTGGATTAGCCAAGAGTAGCTGGGTGAACCAGTATAAATCTCTGGTGTGCTGCTTTCTTAATTTGTTTATTTTTGTTCTTTGGGTGTGCACTTAGATTTATTTTAATTCCGCTGTGATATAAAGATAATAATTAATTTAGGCATAAAATTAATTATTTGATTTATTTAAGTATATTCTGATAATATTTTTTTAATTACCCAATTTACCCTCCCTCTTGGGTATTCTATTGGGCCAACAATTGGTAACAGAGCTGGTTTAGCTCGAATTTATTAGCTAACAAAGATCATATGGATTGTCCTGATTCTGATATTATGTGCGCTACTGTTAACTCTGGCTCTCCTAATAGTCATTGTTCTGATTATGAGTCTGATATTATTTGCAATGATGAGAATGCAGATAAAGCTATTGAGACACTTATTGTTCTTACTTATGTTTTGGAAAAAAGAATTTTAAATTAGAGCAAAAGATTGCAACTCTCGAAAACAAGAAGTTTAGTACTATCAAATTTCTTAAGAAAAATAATTTGGAAAAATATTTTGAAACTATTGAGTTTAAAAACGCTTTATCAGAAATCAGTAAGTTGTATGATAAAGTTGAGTCTTTTGAGAATGAGACTGAGGTTTTGAAAAATGATTTTTATGATCTTCAACAGAATAAATTTAAAAGGAAAAATCTTGAAACTTTGAATGAGGCCTTGAGTATTGAATTGGACAATACAAGGTATGAACTTAATAGAGCTCGTTTGAAAATCCATTCTATTGAAATTGAGTGCCAAATTCTTAAGAATGATCTTGAATTTATGCATAAAAGGAATTTTGGTCTACAAGTAAACGTTAGCACCAATGAACGATTACTTGATAAGACCCAAAAGGAGCTTAGAGAAGCAATGGATAAATTCAAAGGTGTTGAAAGTACTAAATATTTTGAAAAACCAATAGTTACTAAAACCGCTTTACAAAATCGCAGAAAATCTTATGCTTCGGTAAAAAACACTGATATTCGAAGAGGCGTACTAATAGTATTAAGTATTTCGATTGTGGTAAATTTGGTCATTATGAAAACTCTTGTTATTTATTGCATGGTTACCCTATCGGATCCAAAAATAACTGGATACCAAAAAGAGAAAATTTTGATGCAGGTACAAATCAGAGATTCAGATAAAAGTGCAATGAATATCACGTACCGACAAGGAGATATGAACAGACAAGAAGGTACAATGAATATGTCATGCCGAAGAAGGAATTAAGGTTTAATGTATCTATTAAAAAGAATAAGCACGTGCCAAATACAAGAGTACAACAGCAACAAGCTCAATATGTGAGAGCTAACAAAGTTTATCCACAACAAACAGCAAAATACCAGCACAAGAAAAGATTCATTTACAAAGTTGTGCCAAAGCAGCATGAAGCAACAAACAAAGGCAAACTGCTCCCAAAGATGATCCAAATATGTCAAAATTCTTAAAGTTTAAGTTTGTTAATTTTGTTAGGGAAACTGAGCTCGTTTATTTTGATATTTAGACGTTTACAAGTGTGTGTGTCTGTGTGTGTTGAAATATGTAAGTAAATTCTTTAAAATATATGTAGATCAAAATATGAGGTAAATAATTAAGCTAAAAAGATCAAATTAGGTTTAAATGCATAAAATCGAACAAAACAGAAAAAACTAGTCGACTGATCAGTTGATCGAAGGTTTCAGGTTCGAATCCCAAGAGTCACTCTGACTCAGTCAGTCGACTAGCGGTCGACCGATTGTGTCGGGATATAAAAACCAGACTTCTTTAATTTATTTCATCTGAACCCCAAAACCCTTATTCTCTCAAAACCCTTCCTCTCCCAAGTTCGCCCAAGCCTAACTATCACGAAATCAGTCCATTTTGGCTCAGATCTGAAGAAGTTTTGGATGAATTAACAAGCCTAAGGCTTGGATTACTGTTGGAAGTGTTCTCTCTCGCGAAACAGGTTGGTCTTCTCTCATTGTAGGGTTTCGACTGTTCTTGCGGATTGACCTTAGTTTTGTTTGTTTATTTTGATTAGTTGGTTGTTTAGCTTTGTTTTATTGAGATATTCTAGTTTGGTTGCTTGAGATTGTGCAAAAATGCCTAGAATCAAGAGTCGTACGAATAGGCCTAAGTTTGACACCATTCACTTTCGAAGTGAAGAGGCCGATAGAAAATAAAATGATCAATTTGTCAATCGAATGGTGTTAGGCTGCAAACCCACTAATTTTCTTAAGTTAAAAGAGAAGAACATTGATATTGAAGCGTATTTTAGAAATTTGGGATGGATTGAGTTTGTCAATCAAAAGGAAGAGTGGATACCAGTATGGGTACGTATGTTTTACAGTAATATGGCCTTCAATGATCTTGAAATTAAATCTTTTGTTAAAGGAACAGTAATTCGTTTCGATGCGGTATTGTTAAGTCACATTTTGAGATTACCAAGAGGAGATGTATTTCCATGTAATACTTCTCATTGGCTTTCAAGAAATTTTAATAGAAGGCCAATTGCAGAAAAAATTGATTTAGAGGAAGACAAAGCAGGCTCGTTATCCATTGAGCATCGATTTCTTCACTTAGTACTAACCTATTCGGTTGTGCCTAGAGGAGGAAGTCATGCTAATGTGAATGACTTTGATTTATACTTGTTGAATAAAATTGTGGAAGGGAGAAAGCTAGACTTACCCCATATCATGATGGAGCATATGATGCATCAAGTTAACAAACCCTCAGGAATACTACTCTACGCAGATGTACTTCAGAAAATATTCGATCACATTGGAATAATGGTTGATCCAGATGAGCAGAGATTTATGACAATGACACCAGGGTGGATTAATGTGAAAAATGCATCGTTGATGGGGTATGAGTTCAAAAGAAATGGATGGGCAAAGAAGAAGTCTCAGAAAAGGCAAAGAGCGCAGGCTGCAGATGAGGAAGAAGAAGAAGAAAATGAAGAAGAGATGAGATTGGATCAGAAGATGGATTATCTTCATGATCAGATTGATGATTTGAGAATTCATGCGGATTTGATGGATGAGAGGATGATTGGGCTAGAAAAAAAATGGTCCAGATGAATACAAACATAGAAGCTGGATTTAGAAAAATCACGGGAAATCCGAAACAGATGTTTCAGTATATACAGTCTTCTCATCATACCTACTAGCAGCAGTATAGTGCCCAACCACATTTTGTCAGACATCCTATGTATGGGGCACAACAGTCCTTTGGAGGACCTACTGCAGCAAGACCATCAGGCGCAGGACCATCTAGAGCAGTTCCTTCAACGCCATTCCACGAGCAGATGACTCCTGGACCAATGATTCAGCCAAGTGTTCCATATTCGCAGCCGCCAGCCACTAATCCAACAGGACTTTATTTTCATTTCTCTAGATTGAGTCCTCCTTAGATTTTATCTCTGTGTTGTTATTCAGACATACTCCACAACAATTTTGTTTGGTCTGTAATAGTTAATCTATGTTATTTGGATTTCATTAACTGATAGTGTTTAGATTTTTATAAATTGCCTAGACTTGATCCAATTGGTTAGATTTATTATCTCTAATGATGATCCATATTCTATTTGTTAAAATGGTTTTGATATGATAAATTTTTTAAATTTGAATTGATGTGGTATTTATTTATAAAGAAGATGTTTTATGGTTAAAAAGAGATTATTTTTTTTTAAAAAAAAAATGGTTGATCTGATGAGCTTATTATTATGTTTGCTTGGTGTGAGCTACATGTTTGTTATTTTCTCCTTCCTACCTAAATTTGTTTTTGAAGATGATAGAGGGGAAGAAATGAGTCATGTATTATTTAGGGGGAGTATTTTAAAATTGTGGTTTAATAAAAAGGGAGAAATTTAAAAATTGTGCTTTATTGAGTATTTTTTAAATTGTGCATTATTGAAATCTTCATTGTGACGCTTTAACGAGTTAAAGAACCCGTCCTCGGATTCAGGGAGAGTGTGGTTATATTTTATTTTGAAGAAAACATCAAAGTTAATTGTCATCATAAAAAAGGGGGAGATTGTTGATCCCATGATTTTGATGAACAATTAAGTATTGATGTTTTGGTGGAATTAATGTTTGATCAAGTGTTTTAGTGATTTAAAGTTCCAGTAATGAAGATGTCAAATGGAATGGATGCTTAATGAAGATATCAAGATGATGAAGAAATATTAAGAGTTTGAAGAAATTACGAAAAACAACCCAAATAAATATTAACTCTTAATATCCCATTTAGGAACACACACATGGCACAAAATGAATCTTATCTTTTGTATGTTTTTGTTAAGTATATTTATTTGCTCCTATGTGAATTAAAAAGAAATATTTTTGAATGACTAAAATGGAATATAAGAATATTAGTGGAGCTTATTTGAATATAAAAATGGATAAAGGGACGAAATCGTAAAATAAAGTAGGTTAAAAACGAGATCAGAGAAGTTATTTAGAAGGAGGCAGTCGACTGAGGAGTCGACTAGAGAAGGAAGATGAAACATCCTGAATTGAAGAGTGGACTGAACGATCGACCTATGAAAACATCTGAACTCTCTGAATCTGCGAGTCGATCAAGCAATCGATCGGTAAAAGCAGGACAAACTCTCTGAATCTGCAAGTCAACCAAGCGGTCGACCTATGATCGCTGCGGGGATACTTTGGCTGCAAGGGACGTTGGGCAGTCGACTGAATGTGCTGGTTCAAGATATTGTTTGATCCGATTTTAAATCCAAAAGTAGCCATTTTTTGTTAGGATTTGAGAGAGATTTAAGGGATATTCTTAATATTTAAGATATGGTTCATATACTAATTAAATCCTTTCAATATGGTTCATTAAATATTAATGTTTCTCAATTTGGTAATTAAAATGGATTCTACACTTATTTATTTTGATTGAGAAATATTTTGGGAATTTAATTGAGAGTTATAAAAGTTGTTATTAAGTGAAATTGAACCTATATGAAGTCCTAATGTTATAAGGGGTCTATAAGAGCATTTTATTGTCATGACACTTGTAAACTAGGCGTTAGGAGGATGATTACATGTGCATTTATTTAGACTTGCGAATTTTCTAAGAGAGAGAATCATTCTAAGAGAGATAATCACTTTATATAATTTTGATAGAGATTTTATAAGAGTTATCATTCTAAGTCATTGTGAGCTATTGTAAGAGTAATTCTGATAATCAATTGCGATCATTTTTTGCTGATACCGGAATTAAAGTTACATTGTTCTAATCATTAATACTGTGGATTCCGGGTGAGATCTTTCCACACTGATTATTGCTTGTTTATTATTTTATTTTTACAAATTGATTTTAGAAATTGTTTTTTATTTTTGAAGAAAATATTTTTTCAAACAATTTCTTGAATTTGATTACGTGCTCCAATTTGCTACCCATATCTTGTTAAAATCAGATTTTTGCATCTCACATATTTCTATCACTAGTTGGGATATTGATTGAGTTTTTATTTATATGGGGTGGTAGAAGCTCCGAGTGAGATTTACTTATCAATTTTTGTAATGGTGAGTTGGGACGGATTAAATATCATTGGGGATATTTAATCAAGGGTAGTAGGATTTTAATCTCTTCATGTAAAGAGATTAAGATAGTTATTCTTCATGGATAAGAATTGTGTTTTTGTTTTGAGTGATTTTGTAACGGTTCAATCCTTACCAGGTAAAAAGATATTTGGAGTGTTTTAGTGAGGTTGTGATTCTTGAGCCTTGTGTTGAAAAGAATTAGGTTATTCTTTAACCTGTAAGAAGTAGAGGTTATTCTTTAGCTTGAGAAAAGGAAATTGTAAAGGTTGATTCTGAGCCTGTAAAAGAATCGGTGTGTGGGTTTGGCTCCTACCTTTAAAGGAATCTTGCTTTTAGTAGGTGCGACCTCTGTGGAGCTTGGGGGACTGGATTAGCCAAGAGTAGCTTGGTGAACCAGTATAAATCTCTGGTGTGCTACTTTCTTAATTTGTTTATTTTTGTTATTTGGGTGTGCACTTAGATTCGTTTTAATTCTGCTGGGATATAAAGATAATAATTAATTTAGGCATAAAATTAATTATTTGATTTATTCAAGTATATTCTGATAATATTTTTTTAATTACCCAATTCACCCCCCCCTCTTGGGTATTCTATTGGGCCAACATACTACCTCAAATCAATTTAACTCAATTAATATCCCAAATTTATTAGTGATAGAATTTTATGTGAAGAAATACAAATCTAATTACAAAAGTAATACGAGTAGCACAAAAGTGAGCACGTAATCATATTATTACATAAATCGTTTTAAAACAATTTTTATACTTTTAAAGTTCAAAAAATGATTTCACAAAATCTTATAACCAAGCAAGCAGTAATAATATATAATCACAATACAGAACAAAAGTTTGGAACGATCTCACCAGGAAAACACTGAAAGATTGAAAACGAATTGCAAGACAGCTTAGATTGGTGATGTCACGACCCGGTTTCCCAGGGCCAGACTATGGTTTCTCTTATAGAGAAATCCTAAATCTAAAATCCAACTCACTCGACTTCCCAATCTATTCAATTTGATAAATTGTATTATAAAGGTGATAATTTTAATTGCCCATTTAACAACGGAAATCATTAAATATAATATTCACCATTTAAGTACCACCAAAGGACCAATCATCTATTTTAAAAATTAATTCGTGGATTATATAGATAGTGGCGACAACACTACTAATTTAGAAACGTATAAATTGAAATACGAATATTTAATAATTCCCAAAATTTAGAGATTTTGGAAAACCAATCGACCGAATTTAATATTTATAAAATCCAATATATTTGATCTTTCTCATAATTTAAAACTGAATTTCCAACATTTTTCCAAACCAATTATATTTACTGAATATTCAATACATTATTATTGAATACATTATTTTTTAGAGAAATATTCTTCAACAACTACGATAATTAATATTACCGTTTTCTCCGAAGTTTCAAATAAATTATCTCTTCACGTTTCATCCCAACCGACCATGCAACCAAACACTGTGGGGATGTGAGCTAACGCTCAGTAGAACTTCAGCCCTTCTAATACTTGTATTTAATTTATCACATAAACCACGTAATCATGTTCGTCACATAAATTTAATACATAAACCACATAGGCATGCTCATCACATAAATCCCGCATAGTCCAATATATTTCACATAATTTCGACAGATAAAATATCGCAACAATATACTAAATAATTTCATAATCACCCACGAGACAATTAAATACAATTAAATGCATATATTAAGAGTGACATGAATTCTACCTTTCTCGGATTTTCTGTTTGCCGCGAGATAAGTATTTTGTTTTTCATTGGGGTGGTTCGTGTAATTTTCTTTTCTTTTTCTTTTTCCCTTCTTCTTCCATTTTCTTTATATGTTTGCTTTTCCCCTATTTCTGATTTCTTGATTGCGCTCCTGACCGACGTCTCTCTCCTCCTCCTCCCAACTCCGGTGATCTCCCTTGCCACCTTTCCTGAACGAACGAAGCACCCATACACAACAACACACACACACGCAGAACAGCGACAACATACACACGGTCGGCGCTGCAACCGCCACGAACGGCAACCCATTTCTCTCTCTCTTCTGAAATTTGACGACGACACACCCTCCTCCGGCGACCGAACAACCGACCACACACACATATACACAGCAACATACACACAACGAACACATGCACACATGCACATAGTCGTCTACCCATACACCCACACGAAATCAACGGCACACATACACCCCCAGCACCGAAACACACACACACCCAACATCCACGCCCAACTCACACCATTGCCACCATTGTCGGATTAAACAACAAACACACACACATATGCTAAGACACACACTGATCATACGCAAAACACACACATACACACAGCAACACACACCTGTACAATGATGAAACGGAACAGAGCATACACACATGAACAAATCAGAAACAGAGCATACACATACTCACCGGAGTGACGACCACACCGTCGGACGGACGAACATCACATACACACACATAACCACTTCTTTCTCTATCTATCTCTCACTTACCATCGGCCCAATTAACCGACGGTGACATACACACATACTCCGAAACATACACTCACACATGCACGCATACATACTGCTGAACACACATACACCAAACGTTGGACACATCCAACACAGTAGCTCAAAACAGAATACACACACAAGGCCAAACCCACCTTCTCTCTCTCTAACTCACCATCGGCGAACTCCGGTAACTCACCTACGACCGGAACAACACACACACATATAGAAATTGCACACCCACACACACCCAGAACACACAACCATACACAAACCCGCACGATTGCCGACCACCGAACACTCACCGGCGAACCCACCTCCGATTCTCTCTGTTTTTTTTTTTTTTGTTTTTTTTTTTGACATTTTATGATCATATGAACAAATTTATATGCATGTTTATAGTGGATCAACTTAATCCCCCGCTTGCCACATCGTGATCTTGATCCTTCTTTTCTCGGTTTGTGTTTGATCGATCCTCCTACCGCATAACTTATATGTATATATATATATATAAATATAGATATTTTTAAAGTTTTTCCAAATTACAGTATCCTCCCCTGAAGTTTCTTTAAGGTTTCTTTTTAGTTCAATTTCCACCTTTATGAGTTTCTTACATTGTGATTTCACCCCTAACATTTTGATTTTATAATTTGAGTGACAAATTTGAATCCCATGTTTAGAATAAATGTTTCTAATTTTTGAAATTTGACCCATAACCTTTTAATTCACATAATTAATAGCGCTATCCACCCCGCTATTTTTGAAATATTTTAAAATACGACTTAAATAAAAATCAGGGTCTTACAAGTGAAGCCAAATCACTTAGCGTTTTAACTCAAGAACTTCAACCACATAATGATCTCACAATGATCTCTCAATAAAATATCAAAATGATAACTCTTAGAAAGCTCAGGAACAATTAGTTTTTGATGGAAGTGAGATGTTGATATGTGAAATCTGCAGGTCTACTAAAGCCCATTTGAAACAAGCCTTCTAACAGTTAGTTCACAAAAGATATGACACTTAAATGATCATATAGAACTCATATATTAATCATGGTCAATTTCATTTAAATATAACTTTTTAAATCATTTAATTTACTCCCCAAATTAATTCTCATTCTCAAATTGAAATGATAGGAAGTCTTAAATAAACTAAATTGAGAAAGACTTAAAATAAGTGTACCATAGCTATAGGGATATTAAAATAAGAGTATCATATCTATAGAAGATTCAAATCCCCAAAAGATGTCCTCAAGATCTGCTAAAACCAGCTACTTAACGACTAGTTTTGATAAAATCCCGAAATTTCTCGAAATCTGAAACAACACAGTCGGTTGACCAGCCTCTGACCATTGGTCGACCGATCGATATAGGATGCTAGCCAAGACTTTCTCAACATTGTTGGGTTGATCGATCCCCCACGGGTCGGTTGACCGATCGATACATAATGCATTTCCAAGCCTAATTTCGTCCCAGGTTAGTTGACCGATCATCGATGGTCAATCGACCAATCGATACAGAGAGTTCAACTATCGGCCATCGATTAACCGATCTCTCTTGATCAATTGACCGATTCATTGAGAGACTTTCCAATTCTCCAGCCCTTGCCTATCGGTTGACCGATCCCCTTGTGGTCGGTTGACCAATCACTGTTGGAACACCGTTTTACAATATATTTCAACGCTAAAACTTCAACGTTTTAAATCCTTTAACCGAGTTCTTTTATCGATTAAATAATATTGACACTATTAATCAATTTTAAACACTATTCTTGCTTAAGTCAATATTGTTTCTTTAATTTCACATTGGAGCAAATATTTAAACTTAATTAGGACCTTAATCCAAACACACATAAATATAGCTCATTTAATTTGTGTCGTGTGTGATCCTAATTGGGATACATTAAGAGTAGAAAGGAATTGAGTTGTTTTCACCTAGATTCTTCAAAATCTTCAATCTCTTAATGTCCGTCTCTTTATCCGTCTTTTTGCATCCATCATAATTACTTCATGATTTGATATTGAATGAAACTTTTAAACTGACACACTCAATAAACACGTTAGTTCCATAAAAAATCAACCCTTAATTGTCTATCAAAACCTCGGGATCAATAATCTCCCCCTTTTTTATGATGACAATTAACTTTGATGTTTTCTTCAAAATAAGAATGTAACCATGTTCCCCCTAAATTTGACGGCGGGTTGTTTAACTCATTAAAGTATAATCATAAAAAATAATTTAAAAACTTATCAGATATTCAACAAAGCACAAAATATGATAAAAGATATTCAATAAAGTAACATGATCATAACAACAATATTTTCCACCTATATTAGTGCAATGCTTAGGTGAACAAATCCTAAACATTAACTAACTCGTTTTAAGCACAAACATGGTTTCCCCTTTATATCTTCCCATTTTTTTAATCAATTCAATTCATTAAAGATATTCAATAAATATCAACATATTATCCCCCTTTGTCATCTCAAAAAGTTAGGAAGGGGAACCAAAAATACTACTCTAGGCAAACATCATTATGCCTAGTCATGCCTAAACCTCAAATAATTTTCATCAACTTTAATCTTCCTCTAGAGGTTTAGTGAATATATGACAAGCTAATCGAAGGTATCAAACTATTCAATGTCATCTTTTTTGATTTAAGCACAACACATTATTGCCCCACTTATAAAAACTTTTCCCCCTAAATAATTGTAAACAAGCAAATTCATGCATAGGAGAATAATCTTGAGGCAATCAAAATATTTCAACAATATATGATGTAATCATATAATTTCAATTACGTCAACATGCCTTACTCATGACACCAACTAATATCTTCCATTTAGATGGAATTAAGAACCATGTGATCTTTTAGGCACTAAGTCAGGAAGCATATCTCAATGATAATTTATCAAGATAACTCTAGTGCATGCATAAACATGGATAAGTGGTAGGGGCGTTTGTCGCACGCCTACTTATGCTCGCAAGTATACGAGGTTTAAAGTTTTAATATAGTGAATCTTTGAAGATCGGATATCGTTCCCACAAAGAAAAGTGTGAATAATTGAATTGAATACCGCAATTGACGTTGTCTCGTGTTATCCTGACGTCAGAAAGAGTGAATTGAAATTAAACTAAGCTAAATTACAATTAGTGGGTTAATTCTAACTAGGTTGATTAATTAGGGATTGATTTCGTTCACTTAATACACAATTGATTTAGTTTGGTTAACAATAACGGAGTTTAGGTATCTGACGATCTCGGTTCATAAACTACCTCGCCACCTCTTCCAATTGTGAGACCGGGGAATACGTGACTTCGTGTCAACGCCGAAGTCCCCCTCAACGTCTTAATGACTCTAGGTCACGTGAGTCTCGTCCCAACGTCATCGATTGCACACTTTCTAACGCCCTCCCGGGTCGTTAGGTCGTAACGATGTGTTTATCCTAGTCCGAATCCAGGGTTACCTCTCCCGAGTGTCAAACCCTAGATTCTCAAGTCCAATCCTAATACCGTTACAAGCATATTAAGATCATCATCAAATGATAAACACAATCGGACTTAAAACAACAACCGTTAAAGAAACGTATATTAAACCAAATGAGTATTTACACAACTACACCTTTCCCTAACTAATCTCTAAATTACACTAACATGTTCTTAGCTAATACAACATTTAATCAAGAGGAGATCATCATCATCAACAATAAACATTAAATACAAAGATGGAAACAAAGGAAGAAAAACCAAATCTCAAAGTGGAGTAGTCTACTTTCGCCAAAGAACGATCCTCCAGAGCTTCTTCTTTTCCGTTGATGAACTTCCTCTTTTGCCTCTTCAAGGATTGGCCACGAAAACTCTTTACAACTAATCTAATCTACTTTCTAAACTAATCTAATCTAACTAAGGTGGAAGAGAGCTTCTAAGAACAACCAAGCCCTCTCCCACATCTATGGGGTTCTAACCTAGCAGAGAGATCCTTTTGGTTTGGTAGAGAAAAGGGTTTTATAGGCAAGGGTTTGAAAAAATCTTCAAAATATCTGAAAACAGATATTTCTGTGCAGAGTGTCACCGCCTAAGCGGTGGTTCACCGCTTAGGCGGTGGACTTAAGTCGGTTAAGTTCTGTCGGTTACTTCGCCCAAGCGGTAGTTTTTACGCTTAGGCGGTGGCTGCTGGCAAGATATTCTGTTGTTTTCTCGCCTAGGCTGTGGTTTTCTCGCCTAGGCGGTAGTTCAGCCCTTCAGCACTCCAACATTCTGCCTCTTTTCCGCCTAAGAGGTGCAACTTCCGCTTAGGCGGTGGTCTTCATTCACCGAAATCCTATTTTGCATATTTTGTTCACCGTTTCTCCACCGTTTTCACTTGTTTCTCGCCCTTTTAGGTCCTTTCCCTGTTCTACACTAAAACACACTAAAACACAATTAAATATAACTAAAATGCTTGAGAACTAACAAATCCGGTTTAGAAATAGATAGGTTTTTCACACCTATCAATACCCCCAAACTTAGAATTTTGCTAGTTCTCGAGCAAAACACTAACGCTAAACTAAACTAACAAACTAATCAACTAAAAATGAAAAGTTAAACTAACACAAAAGAAGTATATACATGTAAATATAAAGTTCAATCGAAATGACCAATTTGTTCCTCCCTCAACATCCTGAAATCGGATCAAGCTCGGGAAGTAACCCACACCAAGTGGTGTTCTAGAATTTCAACGATCAATATCAATAAAAATCATTCTAGATCCATTTGAAGTGTGTGTGTGAGAACTCAAATGCATAACTAGTCAAATACCAGATTCGATTATTTAATTGTTAAGCTCATAATTTAAACCGTTGCAGGATTCAGGAAAACCATACGCTTGATTGGAGTCTATTATCCACTAATATAGGCTCGGATATTCCCAGAAATCAATAGGGCTTGGCTTGGCTTTTGGAGAACGACCACGGGTATCACTAGAATAAAAATAGACATACGGTTTAATTGATCGATACCCGAGGTAAAATCGCTTGTCTCTATCCTCTCTCATTACCCCACAAGTACAATTCTGAATAAGAAACGAAAATTCTTGTATTCACTTGTCAAAAGAGAAGAAAATGAAAATAATATTCACTTTTTTTTTTTTTTTTTTTAAACATACTCCTAAATTAATTTGAATTATTACAGTTTTAGGAGAGTGCAAAAAGAAGTTAGAGAAACACACCTCCAACTTATTCGAAGTTGTAAAATTTTAGGAATATGTAAAAAGAAATGATAGAAACACACGCCCAAACTTATGTTAGGAGTGTGAAAAAAGAAATACAAAAGCGACAAGTGAATAAACTAATACCGAATCAATAAAAATTCGTCCAAAACCCTACTGCTCACTTGATTTCACTCAATTTTAAAAATTAGGCTTAGCGACTTTGGTTTAGGAAAAATCTAAATGAAAAGAGTATTTGAAACGTTTTCAGAATTGATTACGTTCTCGGATTCGACAGGGGAAATAAAGAATGAATATTTTCAGGTTAGCTACAACGGATCAAGCGAAATATTTACGGCCTAAATCACGTCTCCGGAATTACCTTACCTAGGATTTCGCCTCAAGTTTTCCCAAAATCAAGTTCTAGTTTCCTCTTTTTCTATTATGAACTTAATATCAAATAATCAACGTCTAATCGTTCAGAAAATTATACAGTGAGTTCAAATGTCGTGCAATTTTCGGATCGAGATAATTTTTACACAATTGACATGTTAAGCACACAAAACACACTAGGATGGTATTACCCCCGACCTCAATATGCAATTAGGGGATAATTCTCATCATCGGGTCTTGGCCCAAATGAACTTACATCTAATCATGCAAACACAACTTTATACATACACAATATTAAATCAATTCTAATACTAACATACATACTAATTTAACACTACACATTCACAAACAAACATTAAACTAAACTAAACTAAAAATTTAAAAATTTAAAACTTGCATAATACATAAATAAATAAAAGTTTATACAACAAAAATTTTCATTTTGTTCAAAAATAGTAATAACTGTTCATCATTTTCTACAAAAAGTCAAAATGGATGAACATCCTCTAAGCTATCATCCGATCCATACCACTCAGGCCTGAACACGGCAGTGTTCCAATAGCAGCGAACCCAATAAACATATAGCATGCTTGCACACAAAAAAATGGGTTGAACACATACCTAGGGAATAAGAATTATTCCCTACTATTCACCTGAAGACGAGTCATCACCATCATCGCTCTGAGAAGGAGAATGTGGTCTCTGAAGTAGATGTGGTGGCACAGATGGCATCGGTGGGAAATCGTCCATCTCAAGGCCAAGGCCCTCCCAAATTTTCCGTTGGACTCGATCTTGTTGCCTCGAAAATTGGTCCAGGAAAGAGGCAATCTTGTATTGACTCTGGAAGACCATCTGAAGCTTTCTCTCTTGGGAGTTTTCAACTTAGGCTCCCGAGGGTCCAACCGTATCGCCTGGATGCTCTTCCCCTTCCTCCGGCTCAGGCTCGAGTGCCTCTTGTGCCCCATTCCTCCACAACTGATTTATCGCTGACAACGTAAGTGGAGTGATAGGCTCACACTGGCTTCCCCCGGATATAGTCATATCAGCTAATCTGAATATTTGGGTCAATAGTGACGGAAACGGGAGCCCACCCTTTATCAATTTCAAAGCATGAAGAATTGATGAATAGATCAGAAATCCAACGTTTATGGGTTGTCTGGTCTGGATTTTATAGATCAAATAGGCCTTGTCCTTAGAGACGTCTGACAAATGTGATGTCGGCAGAAGGCTTCCACAGATGAAGTTGTGCCAGATTTTTGAAACTGGCTTGAGGCATCTCACTGAAAATGTAGCGACGTTCGGCCCCTGGTGTTTCCACTTTACCGGGCCAAATGTGATATATTGGATGACCCGTTGTAAAGAAGGTTCTTGGCTTTCAATTAACTCCGGTGCCGAAAGCTCGAAGAGATGATTTATGAAGTCGAGGCTGAAGATAATGGGTTGATTCCGAACCCTTGCTTGATCGTCGATGGCCTCGGTAGCATTTGCATAGAATTTTTTGACCAAAGCGATTTTGCCTAGGGGTGGCGATTTGCAGAGTTTCTCCCAGTGGCGGCTTAGGATTTCATTCCGAAATTCCTCCGGGAGCTCCTCGATCGGACCGAATCCCCATTAATGTATGCAAGCACGATGTTTTTCGTGTTGTTCGAAGTGGTCCTCCGCTTGTTTTGACACAAAGCGGGAAGCATCAAAGTCAATGTCGGTCGGTGCCCTTGGGTTTGAACCCGACCCTTCGCCTCCAGCCCTCTTTTTAGCTGCTCTTTTCAGCATTTCCTACAATCACAATCACAAAAACCCAATACAACCTCATCATATATGAACATTTGAAAATCATACTTCCCTAATCACATTGCCATGAACAAATTCATCCCAAAACGAAAACCCATTTGAATTTTTCAAACAATGTTTCACAAATGTGACATCCTATATTAATCCACACACTCAACCAATCCAATTAAACATGTGTATCATCAAGAATCAAACCAAAAACCCATTGAACATTGAAATCGCGAAACTAGGGTTTTAGGTTTTGGGGCAAAATCTCAAAATCCATTGATTTCTTTGATAGAATCATGAAAACCAACCAATAATTTCAACAATTAAACTAAATGTAATGTAAAAGAAACTTGTTGAAAAATAATGGTGCAATCAAAAGAAATGGAAGAAATCGCACCTTTCATGCGAAACCCTTGATTTTCGAAAATGGGGGTTGAAATCCGATTCTTGGAGGTTGAATCGTGATGGAAATGACCACTCTTGGTAATGGACGGATGATTTTAGAGATTTGGAACGGTTTGGGAGTGAAGTTGTAGAGAGAAGGTGGAGGATTTGGGAAGGGAACTTGCGTTTTTGAATTTTAAGCGACGGGCTGTTTTTAATAGCAGACGGTCCATCGCTTAGGCGGTGGATTCACCGCTTGAGCGGTGGAACTTTTTTTTTTAAAATCAAACCTTCTGATGAAATTCCGCTTAGGCGGTGGTTTTTACGCCTTAGCGAAATTACACCAGTGTGCAAACGTTTTATTCTGCTGTAAATCCGCCTAGGCGGTGGTTTTACCGCCTAAGCGGTGGAGTATATTTTGAAAACTTGGTGCATCCTGTATTTTTACCGCCTAAGCGGTGGTTTACCGCTTGGGCGGTGGGCCTTTAGCTCCCACTTTGATGTTTTTCTTAAATTTTCAAAAGACGGCTCCACCCTTTACGTTTTCGCTTCGCTTATTCAACGTGTTTAAATTTAGAATACTTCCCCAAGCATCCACACTCCTAACCTCACTGCCGAACATGTTCCGAAGCCATTTCGGCTTCCAAAAAGAATAAATAATCAAATAAATAGTAACAAAAATCGGGTAATTTGATACCCTACGTTTCATTTCAAAAGAATAGCGCTTGAGTTACCGTCCCCAGCTGGACTTTTGTGTCACTAAGTATTTTTCACCAAAATTCCCCATAGACAAGGAATTTGGGCTCAAATGCTTAGTCGAATCAAGATCATGGCTTTGAAGTCGGCGTCTCCTCTCAGTCCTTATTATTTTCAACAAGCTCCATCTCGGGATTGAGATTTAAGAGTTCCAATCTTCATCATTTCTCGCACCGCTTGATCTCATTAACACAATGAAACAAAAATAAAAAAAATTAAGAAACAAAACAAAAATAAATGTCAAAATTAACACTCGACCACTTAGTCGCAATATCAACTTAGAATTCACACTGATCTCACGTCTACAACGCCAAAGACTTAGTGTGTTGACGGACTAGGATACGATACATTTGATTTTCCTATATAAAACTTAAGTTCTGGGCCGATACCGCGTTTCTTTTGCAATATTCAAATAAAATTCAAATAAAATTCACTCTAATCCCCGGCAACGGTGCCAAAAACTTGGTAGGCATTGACGGGAACATAATTTGACAATATTCAAATAAAATTCACTCTAATACCCGGCAACGGCGCCAAAAACTTGGTAGGGGCGTTTGTCGCACGCCTACTTATGCTCGCAAGTATACGAGGTCTAAAGTTTTAATATAGTGGATCTTTGCAGATCGGATATCGTTCCCACAGAGAAAAGTGTGAATAATTGAATGGAATACCGCAATTGACGTAGTCTCGTGTTATCCTGACGTCGGAAAGCGTGAATTGAAATTAAACTAAGCTAAATTACAATTAGTGGGTTAATTCTAACTAGGTTGATTAATTAGGGATTGATTTCATTCACTTAATACACAATTGATTTAGTTTGGTTAACAATAACGCAGTTTAGGTATCCGACAATCTCGATTCGTAAACTCTCTCCCCATCTCTTCCGAGTGTAAGACCGGGGAATATGTGACTTCGTGTCAATGCCGAAGTCCCCCTCAACGTCTTAATGACTCTAGGTCACGTGAGTCTCGTCCCAACGTCATCGATTGCACACTTTCTAACGCCCTCCCGGGTCGTTAGGTCGTAACGATGTGTTTACCCTAGTCCGAATCCAGGGTTACCTCTCCCGAGTGTCAAACCCTAGATTCTCAAGTCCAATCCTAATACCGTTACAAGCATATTAAGATCGTCATCAAATGATAAACACAATCGGACTTAAAACAACAACCGTTAAAGAAACGTATATTAAACCAAATGAGTATTTACACAACTACACATTTCCCTAACTAATCTCTAAATTACATTAACATGTTCTTAGCCAATACAACATTTAATCAAGAGGAGATCATCATCATCAACAATAAACATTAAATACAAAGATGGAAACAAAGGAAGAAAAACCAAATCTCAAAGTGGAGTAGTCCACTTTCGCCAAAGAACGATCCTCCCGAGCTTCTTCTTTTCCGTTGATGAACTTCCTCTTTTGCCTCTTCAAGGATTGGCCAAGAACACTCTTTACAACTAATCTAATCTACGTCCTAAACTAATCTAATCTAACTAAGGTGGAAGAGAGCTCCTAAGAACAACCAAGCCCTCTCCCACGTCTATGGGGTTCTAACCTAGCAGAGAGATCCTTTTGGTTTGGTAGAGAAAAGGGTTTTATAGGCAAGGGTTTGAAAAAATCTTCAAAATATCTGAAAACAGATATTTCTGTGCAGAGTGTCATCGCCTAAGCGGTGGTTCACCGCTTAGGCGGTGGACTTAAGTCGGTTAAGTTCTGTCGGTTACTTCGCCCAAGCAGTGGTTTTTACTCTTAGGCGGTGGCTGCTGGCAAGATATTCTGTTGTTTTCTCGCCTAGGCTGTGATTTTCTCGCCTAGGCGGTAGTTTAATCCTTTAGCACTCCAACATTCTGCCTCTTTTCCGCCTAAGCGGTGGAACTTCCGCTTAGGCGGTGGTCTTCATTCACCGAAATCCTATTTTACATATTTTGTTCACCGTTTCTCCACCGTTTTCACTTGTTTCTCACCCTTTTAGGTCCTTTCCATGTTCTACACTAAAACACACTAAAACACAATTAAATATAACTAAAATGCTTGAGAACTAACAAATCCGGTTTAGAAATAGATAGGTTTTTCACACCTATCAATAAGTGCATATTTATCTCATAAAATTTCAACTCTCTTTCAGAATAATAATCATTTACATAATAAAATATATTAGTTGTATACCTATAAATATATCCACATGCAACAGATTGAAATAACATATATGTTGACCCAGTAGAATACCCAAGGGGGGGTGCATGGGGTAATTAAAAATATATCAGAATAAAACTTGATAAATCAAATAATTAATTTTAAGCCTAAATTAATTATTATCTTTATAACACAGTGGAATAATGTGATCAATCTAAGTGCACACCCAAACAACAAAAATCGCAAAATAATAATGCAGCACACAAAAGATTTATATTGGTTTACCAAGCTACTCTTGGTTAGTCCAGTCCCCCGAGCACTACGGAGGTCGCACCCACTAAAACCAAGATCCCATTAAAGGTAGGAACCAAACTCGCACACCGATTCTTTTACAGGCTCATAATCAACATTTACAATTTCTTTTTCTCAGGCTAAGGAAGAACCTCTACTTTTTACAGGTTAAATAATAACCTAATTCTTGTTAACACTGAGGCTCAAGAATCAAAACCTTACCAAAAAACACTCCAACTATCCTTTTCATAAGTAAGGATGGAACATTTACAAATCATTCACACTAATTCTATTCAGGAAGAATTAATACCTCAATCTCTTTATAGGAAGAGACTGAAACCCAGCTACCCTTGATTAAATATCCCCAATGATATTTAATCTGTCACAACTCACCAATACAAAAATTGATAAGTAGTAAATCTCACTCGGAGTTTCTACCATTCCAGATAAATAAAAACTTAATTAATATCCCAACTAGTGATAGAAATATGTGAGATAGAGAAATATGATTTTAACAAGAATATGGGTAGCAAATTGGAGCACGTAATCAGATTCAAGAAATTGTTTGAAAGAATATTTTCTTCAAAAATCAAAAAAAGTTTCTAAGATCAATTTCCAAAATATAAAATAATTAACAATAAACAATATGGAAAGATCTCACCTAGAATCTACAGAAATAATGATTAGAACAATATAGTTTCAAATCTAGTATCAGCAAGAATAGATCGCAATTGATTATCAGAATCACTTTTAGAATAACTCACAATAATGTAGAATACTAGCTCTTATAAAAGCTCTCTCAAAATTATATAGAATGATTAACTCTCTTAGAAAGATTAGCTTCTCTAATAAAATTCACAGGTCTATTTAAAAGAACTTGTAATCAGCCTTCTAACGGCTAGTTTACAAGTGTTATGACAATAAAAAGCTCTTATAGACCCTTATAACATAAGAACTTCATTTAGGTTCAATTCCACTTAAAAACATCTTTCGAATCTCTCAATTAAACCCCTAAAGTATTTCTCAATTAAAATAAATAAGTATAGAATCTATTTTAATTACCAAATTGAGAAACATTAGTATTTAATGAACCATTTTGAAAGGATTTAATTAGTATATGAACCATATCTCAAATATAAAGAAAATCCCCAAAATCACTCTCAAATCCTAGCAAAAAATGGCTACTTTTGGATTTAAAATTGGATCAAATAATATCCTGAAACAGTGCATTCAGTCGACTGCCCAGTCGACTGGACGAATCAGGGAGTAGCCATCGTAGTACATCGGTCGACCGCTCGGTCAACTCTTCGATTCAGAGAGTTCAGTTGTTTTTACTGATCGACCTGTCGGTCGACTCTTCGATTCAGAGAGTTCAGCCACCATTGGCCAGTCAACTGCTCCTTTCTGGATATTTTCTCTGATCTCGTTTCTTACTCACTTTCTTTTATGATTTCGCCCCTTTATCCATTTTCTCTCTTAAATAAGCTCCACTAATATTCTTGTATTTCGATTTAGTCATTCAAGATTATTTCCTTTTAATTCACATAGGAGCACATAATTTTACTTAACCAAAACACACATAAAAGATAAGATTCATTTTGTGCCATGTGTGTGTTCCTAAATGGGATATTAAGAGTTAAGATATCCCTGGGTTGTTTTCCCTAATTTCTTCAAACTCTTAATTCCTCTTTATCATCTTAATATCTTCATTTAGTGTCCATTCAATTTGACGTCTTCATCACTAGAACTTTAAATCTCTGAAACACTCAATTAACCATTAGTTCCACTAAAACATCAATATTTAATTGTTCATCAAAATTTTTGGATCAACAATCTCCCCCTTTTTTATGATGACAATTAACTTTGATGTTTTCTTCAAAATAAAATATAACCACACTTCCCCTAAATCAAAGGACGTGTTCTTTAACTCCTTAAAGCATCATAATGAAGATTTCAATAACGCATAATTTAAAAAATACTCAATAAAGCACAATGTTTTTAAATTCTTCCATTTTGATTAAAACACAGTTTTAGAATACTCCCCCTTAATAAAACATTATCTAATTTCTCCCCATTTTCCATCCTCGAAAACAAAATTTCCGGGGGAGGAGGGGAACACAACACATGTAACTTAGTCTAGGCAAATATCATTATGCCTAACCATACCCAAACCGCGAATGTTTTTCATAAGCTGATCTTCTGCTAGTGGTTTGGCAAAAACATCAGCAAGGTGGTCGGAGGTATCAATATACTCAATAATAATATCCCTTTTCTGAATGTGATCATGAATAAAGTGATGTCTAATCTCTATGTGATTAGTTCGTGAGTGCTGTATAGGATTTTTACTTAGATATATAGCACTTTTATTATCACAAAAGATCGAGACCTCCTCCATACATACTCCAAAATCATTTAGCTGTTACTTAATATATAAAATTTGAGCACAACAGTTACCAGCTGCCATGTATTCAGCCTCAGTAGTCGATAAGGCTATCGAATTCTATTTCTTGCTTGACCAAGAAACCAAAGCATATCCTAACAAATGACATGACGCACTTGTGCTTTTTCGCTCAATTTTACAACCAAAAAAATCAACATCGGAGTAACATATCAATTTTAAATCACTCCCCCTAGGATACCATAATCCTAGGTCAGTCGTCCCCTTTAAATAATGAAAAATTCGCTTAACCGCTATCAAGTGTGATTCTTTAGGACAAGACTGAAATCTAGCACAAAGACAAATACTATACATAATGTCAGGTCTACTAGCAGTTAAATACAACAAGCTACCAATCATACCTCGATACATTTTTTTATTAACACTTTTGCTCGTATCATATTTTTTAACTTTTGTAGCCGTTCCCATGGGAGTTTTGTACTCTTTAGCTCCTTCCAAGCCATATTTCTTTAACAGCTCCTTGGTGTATTTAGCTTGTTTTATAAATATCCCTTCTTTGGTTTGCTTAATTTGCAATCCAAGAAAGAAATTCAACTATCCCATCATACTCATTTCAAATTCAACCTGCATTATCTTAGCAAACTCTTGGCAAAGATCCTCATTAGTAGATCCAAAAATGATATCATCAACTATGACAAATGCATAAAACATACCACCAAAACTAGCAACAAAGTTAGACGCAAATAAATCAAGATGCAATAATTCAAGACATCTAGACGTGGACGTGTGCATCTTTTTCTTAAATGATGATCTAACTTGCTTACCTAATTGACATCCATCACATACTTTATCCTTCATATATTTCAAATCAGGTAGACCACGTACAAGACCCTTCTTAGATAAGTTAGAAATTAACTCCATACTAGCATGCTCAAGTCTTCTATGCCATAACCAACTATTTTCAGATAAAACATTCAAACAAGATAAATTTTGAAAATTAAAATCATCAAAAGAGCAAGTATACACATTCTCAAAACGTGATTCAATTAGCAATATACTACTATCATGACTATTCTTAATAATGCATCTATCATGATCAAATATAACATTATAGCTCTTGTCACAAAGTTGACTAATACTAAGCAAATTATGTTTAAGTCCATCAACTAGTAATACATATTTAATTATAGTATTACCATTACCGATATTACCTATACTGATAATTTTACCCTTTGCGTTATCTCCAAAAGTCACATGACCTCTATCTTTAGGTGTCAAAGATGTAAATTTTTCTTTATCTCCCGTCATGTGTCGAGAACAATCACTATTCAGGAACCATTTGTCCTTGCTTATTGATGCTTTTAGAACAACCTCACCACCAGTGGCCATTAATGCAAACATGGACGTATCCTCACTATTTGATTTTTTCGAGCAACTTGAATCGGTATCATCCCAAGTAGCCTTCATCGATTTCTTCTTACTCTTCTTTGCTATCTTCTTTTCATTCTTCTTCTTCTTCTTTTCTTTATCCTTCTTTAGTTCAGGACAATCATTTTGAAAATGACCGATTTGATGACAGTTATAGCATTTCACTTTGGACATGTTGAGATTTCTTTTCCCACAGAATGTGCACCGAGTCATTCTAAATTGTTTGTGAGAAGTGATACATTCTTGTCTTGCTCACTATCAAGGCTTTCATCATCACTGTCATCATCTTCTTTAATTTTTTGAACTTTTAGTGCCAAGGATTTCCTCTTGCTATTTCCAGTATCATCCTCGTAGCCTTTGATCGCCGATTCATGAGTCATCAAATTACCCATTAGATCATCGATGTCATATTTTCCAAGATCCTTGGCTTCCTCGATTGCCATCACCTTTGACTCCCATATTTTCATCAAGGACCTTAGGAACTTTCGTACTCTATCCTCTATGGAGTATGGTTTTTTGAGTTGGTTCATACTGTTTCCTATGTTGTTGAAGAGAGTGTAGATCTTATGAATCGATTTATTCTCCTCCATCCTGAACAACTCAAATTTTCTCATAAGTGCATTGATTTTTGACTGCTTCACTTGACTTGTGCCTTCGTGGGTGACTTGTAGCTTATCCCACATCTCCTTTGCAGATTTACAACTAGAAACTCTAGAATAGTCATTAGCATCTAAAGAACAAAAAAGAATATTGATGGCTTGAGAATTAATAGAGAGTTTCTGCTTATCGGAAGTAGTAAGTTGTTCCTTCTTCTTATCAACTCCGTTTTCCATTGGAATGAATGGACCATCCTCGATTGTTAGCCACACGTCATAATTTGTAGCCTGAAGAAAGGCGATCATCTTGTCTTTCTAGAACGAGTAACTTTCACCTGCAAACAAGGGTGGTCGGTGCATAAACTGCCCCGTAGCTAATGTGCCTACTATGTGTGCCATGTGATCTTTGTTAGCAAAATAGATTCGAGCTAAACCAGCTCTGATACCAATTGTTGGCCCAGTAGAATACCCAAGAGTGGGGTGAATTGGGTAATTACAAATATATCAGAATAAAACTTGATAAATCAAATAATTAATTTTAAGCCTAAATTAATTACTATCTTTATAAAACAACGGAATAATATAATCAATCTAAGTGCATACCCAAACAACAAAAATAGCAAAATAATAACGCCACACACAAAAGATTTATACTGGTTTACCAAGCTACTCTTGGCTAGTCTAGTCCCCCGAGCTCCACGGAGGTCGTACCTACTAAAACCAAGATCCTTTTAAAGGTAGGAACCAAACCCGCACACTGATTCTTTCACAGGCTCATAATCAACCTTTAAAATTTTCTTTTCTCAGGCTAAGGAACAATCTTTACTTTTTACAGGCTAAAGAATAACCCAATTATTTCTAACACTGAGGCTCAAGAATCAAAACCTTACCAAAACATACTCCAACTATCCTTTTCATAGGTAAGGATGGAACCTTTACAAATCACTCACACTAATTCTATTTAGGAAGAATTAATACCTCAATCTCTTTACTGGAAGAGACTGAAACCCAACTACCCTTGATTAAATATCCCCAATGATATTTAATCCGTCACAACTCACCAATACAAAAATTGAGAAGTAGTAAATCTCACTCGGAGCTTCTACTACCCAGATAAATAAAAACTCAATTAATATCCAAACTAGTGATAGAAATATGTGAGATACAGAGATCTGATTTTAACAAGACTATGGGTAGCAAATTGGAGCATGTAATCAGATTCAAGAAATTGTTTGAAAGAATATTTTCTTCAAAAATCAAAAACAATTTCTACGATCAATTTCCAAAATATAAAATAATAAACAATAAACAATATAGAAAGATTTCATCCGGAATTCACAGAAATAGTGATTAGAACAGTATTGCTTCAAATCCAATATCAATAAGAATATATCGTAATTGATTATCAGAATCACTCTTAGAATAACTCACAATAATGTACAATACTAACTCTTACAAAAGCTCTCTTAAACTGATATAGAATGATTAACTCTCTTAGAATGATTAGATTCTCTAATAAAATTCCCAGGTCTATTTAAAAGAACTTGTAATCAGCTTTCTAACAGCTAGTTTACAAGTGTCATGACAATAAAAAGCTCTTATAGACCACTTATAACATAAAAACTTCATTTAGTTCAATTCCACTTAAAAACATCTTTTGAATCTTTCAATTACACCCCTAAAGTATTTCTCAATTAAAATAAATAAGTATAGAATCTATTTTAATTACCAAATTGAGAAACATTAATATTTAATGAACCAATTTGAAAGGATTTAATTAGTATATGAACCATATCTCAAATATAAAGAATATCCCCAAAATCACTCTCAAATGCTAACCAAAAATGGAAACTTTTGGATTTAAAATCGAATCAAACAATATCCTGAAACGGTGCATTTAGTCGACTGCCCAGTCGACTGGACGAATCAGGAAGTAGCCATCGTAGTACATTGGTCGACCGCTCTGTCGACTCTTCGATTCAAAGCATTCAGTTGTTTTTACCGGTCGACCTGTCGGTCGACTCTTCAATTCAGTGAATTCAGCTACCATTGGCCGGACGACTCATCAGTCAACTGCTCCCTTTTGAATCTTTTCTCTGATCTCGTTTTTTACTCACTTTCTTTTACGATTTCGCCCCTTTATCCATTTTCTCTATTAAATAAGCTCCACTAATATTCTTTTATTTCAATTTAGTAATTCAAGATTATTTCTTTTCAATTCACATAGGAGCAAACAATTTCACTTAACCAAGACACATTAGTAGGGCGTAAAATACGCTGCTACTTACACTCGCAAGTATACGAGGTCTAAGTTTTAGTATAGTGTGATCGTTAAGATTGTCTTACTGTATCCACAGGGATTGGTGTCATTACTATCGAATACAACATTTGTCATAACCTAATTTTATCTAGGCGAAAAACAAATGTATTTAATTAATTAAACTAATACTAATATAACATAAATTAACTACACTAATATACTAATATGTTTTAGCGTGAAGAATCACCTAGGGATTAACATGTTTACAAATACATGTTCGATTCGATTTACTCGCGTTTACGATGTTCGACCTATTTGACAATCTCGGTACGTAAACTCCACCGCCACCTCTTCCGAGTGTAAGATGGGGGAATACATGACTTCGAGCCAACGAAGAAGTCCCCCTCAACGTCTTAATGACCCTAGATCACGTGAGTCTCGCCCAGCGTCATTGATTGTGCACAATCCAACTCCCTCCCGGGTTATTAAATCGTCGCGTTGTATTTACCCTATCGACAATCTCCGTTCTAAAACTCCCTCGCCACCTCTCCCGAGTGTAAGACATGGGATATAACGCAACTTTGAGCCAACGATGAAATCCCCCTCAATGACTTAACGACCCTAGGTAGCGTGTGTCTTGCCCCACATCATCGATTGTCCATGATTCAAACCCCGACTGGGTTATAGAATCATAGTGTTTGTTTACTTTAATCCGAATCCGGGGTTTGTCAAAATCCCGTATTCTCCATTTATCAATCCAAGCATAATAAACAAACAATACAATAAATACAATCAAACTACGAAGAACAATCACAAACGAAACATCGAAATCATCCAAACAACGTATTTATAAATATATTGTTAATCCCTACTACAATCTATATTTAACTCGAGGCTATAGCCGCATATACAATAAAATAATGAGATAAACATGCTCACATACTCCTAAGATAAAGAAATAAGTAAAAACAATCGAAGAACTTAGCCTCGTCCGAAGATAAACCGCTAAGAACGCTCTACGATCGATTCGCCGTCTTCTCCACTTCAGGATGTGAGCTCCACCTCTAAAAATCCTAAATATACCCTTAGATATAGCCTAAGGGGTCCAAAATGCCATGGGGGCAAGAGACAGATCGGCCAAGGGGGAGGAGATGGGGTATTTATAGCCAAAATATCTCAAAAATATCTAAAAATATCTCAAAACTATGCAGGGCAAATCCGCCTAGGCGGTGGATTCTTCGCCTAGGAGGAGTTAGGTCAGTTCGGTGTAATCGCCTAGGCGGTGGACTGGGAGAACATTCTGTTGGATTTTCGCCTAGGAGAAGAAAACTTTGCCTAGGCAAGCGGGTGTCAGTAGCCCATCTTCGTCTTTTACTGGATTTTCGCCTAGGCGATGGAATCTTTGCCTAGGCGGTCGTCTGTCAGTAACATTTTTCTCTTTCTCAGCTTCTTCACCGCTTAGGCGGTGGTCTGGATACCTAAGCGGTGGGCCTGTTTCATCTTTTAGCCTCCGAGCTTGTTTATCCACCGTAACTTCGAACCGCTTTGGTTCAATCTCATCGTTTTAGCTCCAGTTTCCTATCTTTTTGCCCCCACACACCTGGTTTATACAAAAAGATAAAAAGTAATTAAAATATAATAAAAATAACTATAAACGTATTCAAAAACTAACAAATTTGGATTGGAAATAGATAGGTTTTTCACACCTATCAATACCCCCAAACTCGGAATTTGGCTATTCCTCGAGCCAAGCACACACACCAAAATGAAAAAAGCACAAACCGAATTAAATAACAAACAACCTAAAAACAATCTAAACATTACAACATGCGAGTTTTAAATTCTTCTAATAGCCTATTTAGTTTTCCCTCAACAACCGCTAGTAGTATCGAATTCAGGCAGTAACACACAGCATGTAATGTTCTAGATTTTCAACATGCAATAATGGTGAATGCTATTCTAGATCCTGTGAACGTGTTAGTAAGAGACTCAATAATATAACTATACAACGATTGGATTGGATTATCCCCCAACGAAATTCATGAGTTAAGGATTACCATAGGCTTGATTGGGGTCCACTCTCCACTAATGTAGGTTTAATAGCTCAAGAAGATCATTAGGACTTGGTTCGGTTTTGGTACATTTGGCCAAGGGTAATTTGGAATAGAAAACGGGTTAACGTTGTTAACTTAACATTACCCAAGGCTCAACGCTTGGCACATTCACTCTTGAATCTCCATAGAAAAATTGGAAACAATCCCGAACAAGCAATTAAAACCGACGTACTCACTTGTCAAAAGAAATGGAAATAAAAACCGTATTTACATTTGATTATTTTTTTTCCAATGAACACACCCCCAAACTTATTTGATTGTTACAATTGAAGGGGTGTGTGAAATACAAATGAAAAATGACAAGTGAATACTCAAATACCGAACCAATTGGAAGTTTGCCCTAAACCCAACCACTTACATCAAGTAGCATTTACAATTGCTAACTTGATTCACTCAAATGTGCCTTTAAATTTAGTGATTTAGGTTTGGAAAAAGATCCACTGGCCATGGTATTAGTTTATGTGTTCTGAATTGAATTTGCATTTAGACTTCGACAGGGTAACGAGGGATAAACATGTAATAAGGTAGGCTTAAAAAGGCTCAAGCGATAAAGAGAATACCTAAATCACGTCTCCTAAACTACCTCGCCTAGGATTTCACCTCAAGCTTCCCTTCAATCAAGTTCTAAAATATTTAATGTGTCATGAATTTGGTTAATCGATAATCGTCCTCAAATCAATTGAATAAAAATATATTGAGTTTATGTGCCCGTGCAAATTAGGATCTACAATAATTTTTACCAAAAAACATAGTCAAGCACACAGAATCACACATGCATGGGTATTACCCTTGACTTCGAAAACAACCAGGGGTAATTTTCATCATCGGGTAACGGCTCAAATGAATGCAAAACTCAACATATAAACAACAACACAAAAACATAAACACATTCTAACCTAAACACACATGCAATACGGAAAACGATAACACATAAACTAACATGCTATTACATACTACACATCACTTCCGAACTCAAAATGGACAGTGTCCTTAGCGAACCCAATCATTATTCTTCAACATATGGAATTAAAGCATGATGACGAAGGGTGTTTAGAACACTTACCTAGGAGGCGAGAGGATCTCGCCTCCGAATCAAGTCGGATGGGATGGATCAAAAAGAATTGCTTGGGTTGCCTCCCAAGAAGCACGTGGTTTAATGTCCTCGGCCCGACATTCAGAATGCCCTCAAGATTGGAGAGATTTTGCTTTGGATGGCTCGATCTTTCAACGAAACGCCTCACCGGCTTATGTGCTTGGCCAAGCACAATAAACGGCTTGGAATCCCGTCGAAAGGGATGCATCAATAACCGTCGATCTAACATCGCCAAGTACCCTGCATTGGAAACAAAAACAAAACTACAAACAAAAATTATATACAAATAAATACCTAAAGTAAAATTAAGTCATTTACACACAATATCAATAATAACAACTTCGCCAATCCCCGGAAACGGCGCCAAAAACTTGGTAGGGCGTAAAATACGCCGCTACTTACACTCACAAGTATACGAGGTCTAGGTTTTAGTATAGCGTGATCGTTAATATCGGGTTATCGTATCCACAGGGATTGGTGTCGTCACTATCGAATACCGCGTTTGTCGTGACCTAATTTTATCTAGGCGAAAAACAAATGTATTTAATTAATTAAACTAATACTAATATAACCTAAATTAACTACACTAATATACTAATATGTTTTAGGGTGAAGAATTGCCTAGGGATTAATGTGTTTACAAATACGTGTTTGATTCCGATTTACTCACGTTTACGATGTTCGACCTATTTGACAATCTCGGTACGTAAACTTTACCGCCACCTTTTCCGAGTGTAAGACGAGGGAATACATGACTTCGAGCCAATGAAGAAGTCCTCCTCAATGTCTTAACGACCCTAGATCACTTGAGTCTCACCCAGCGTCATTGATTGCACACAATCCAACTCCCTCCCGGGTTATTGGATCGTCGCATTGTATTTACCCTATCGACAATCTCCGTTCTAAAACTCCCTCGCCACCTCTCCCAAGTGTAAGACGAGGGATATAATGCAACTTCGAGCCAACGAAAAAGTCCCCATCAACGTCTTAACAACCCTGGGTAGCGTGTCTTACCCCACGTCATCGATTGTCCACGATTCAAACCCCGACCGGGTTATAGAATCATGGCGTTTACACCTTAATCCGAATCCGGGGTTTGTCAAAATCCCGTATTCTCCATTTATCAATCCAAGCATAATAAACAAAAAATATGATAAATACAATCAAACTACGAAGAACAATCACAAAACGGAACACCGAAATCATCCAAACAACGCATTTATAAATATAGTGTTAATCCCTACTACAATCCATATTTAACTCGAGGCTATGGTCGCATATATAATAAAATAACAAGCTAAACATGCTCACATACTCCTAAGATAAAGAAATAAGTAAAAACAATCGAAGAACTTAGCCTCGTCCGAAGATAAACCTCTAAGAACGCTCTACGATCGATTCACCGTCTTCTCCACTTTAGGATGTGAGCTCCACATTTAAAAATCCTAAATATACCCTTAGATATAGCCTAAGGGTCTCAAAAAGCCATGGGGGCAAGAGAGAGACCGACCAAGAAGGAGGAGATGGGGTATTTATAGCCAAAATATCTCAAAAATATCTCAAGACTGTGAAGGGCAAATCCGCCTAGGCGGTGGATTCTTCGCCTAGTCGGAGTTAGGTCGGTTCGGTCTGATTGCCTAGGCGGTGAAGTAGGCGGTGGACTGGGAGAATATTCTATTGGATTTCTGCCTAGGCGAAGAAAACCTCGCCTAGGCGAGCGGCTGTCAGTAGCCCATCTTTGTCTTCTGCTGGATTTCCGCCTAGGCGATGGAATCTTCGCCTAGGCGGTCGTACGTCAGTAACATTTTTCTCTTGCTCAGCTTCTTCACCGCTTAGGCGGTGGTCTGGACGCCTAAGTGGTGGGCCTGTTTCATCTTTTAGCCTCCGAGCTTGTTTATCCACCGTAACTTCGAACCGCTTTGGTTCGATCTCATCGTTTTAGTTCCAGTTTCCTATCTTTTTACCCCACACACCTGATTTATACAAAAACATAAAAACTAATTAAAACATAATAAAAATAACTATAAACGTATTTGAAAACTAACAAATTCGGATTGGAAATAAATAGGTTTTTCACACCTATCACACATATAAAAGATAAAATTCATTTTGTGTCATGTGTGTGTTCCTAAATGGGATATTAAGAGTTAAGATTTACCTGGATTGTTCTCCCTAATTTCTTCAAACTCTTAATTCCTCTTCATCATCTTGATATTTTCATTTAGCATCCATTCAATTTGACGTCTTCATCACTGGAACTTTAAATATCTGAAATACTCAATTAAACATTAGTTCCACTAAAACATCAATACTTAATTGTTCATCAAAATCTTAGGATCAACAATATATATTCAGACGATCATATATATGATATCATAAGTAGATTAACACAATTTCATAAAATGATACCAACCATGATCTGCTTAATTTCATACGATATACTCGTCAAATAAGATCATGCTAAAAACTGATTTTATCAAATATTTGATACAAAAGATAACTCAGGTTTAATTAATAAATTTGTATTAGCTAACAATAAAACTCCATGTAAGCATATAACCAAGGTCATGAATAGTCCAAATCAAATAAATCATTTAATTCTTTTTAATATACGATATCATGCACATGAATACATCTCAAACATACATAGATACATCCAAATCACATGAATACATCTCAAACATATAAATACGTCTTGAACCATATAGATATGTTTCAAATCATAGAAATACGTCTTAATCACGTAAATACATTTCAAATATATCAATACGTCCCTAAATACATGAATATGTGTCAATCATATAAACACGCCTCGAAACACGTAAATACGTGTTAAACTATAAAAAAATCAAGTACGTCTCAAATATAAATACGTCTCAAATGGTCAATACTCACGTAACATATATACAAAAATATTACACATAACCCCCAAAATTTTCAACAACTACCCCACACTCCGACTCTACCTATTGTTAGTAGTAGACCAGTATCTATCAGAATATCTTATCGGTGTATTATCTTCATAATATAAAAATTATTTTATAGATCAAGTATTTTTATCAAAATCCACTTTCCAAAAAAATATAACCATAGTGAGCAGTATCCGAATCCCAAAAAAAATATCATCATAACAGAACAACCAAGTTGAAATCAACAGATGAACTCACTTTTATATAATAAAATATCATACTTCCTTGTCAGCCATGAGATCATTTTCCTCACGATCGGGAGTTATAATGGTACTGTAACCTATTCATCTGTGCAATCTAAGGTTGCAATAAATGTCAAAGTCATTTAATATCTCCAATGGTAGGAGCCAACACGTGGTATAAACCACCATATGATGATAATCCTCATCGCCAACAACAACAACAATAGATATGAACCACCTGCAGGACTTGCTCTCTTGTTAGATCACAACATATCATCCTACGGGACATACCCTCCTGTTAGAACCAACAACATCCCACAAGACATGCTCTCCTGTCGAGATCATACTATGGTATAGTCGGATAAAAACTAATCAAATTATTTTGGTATATAATAATTATTTTGATATATAATCAATTTTTTTTAAGTAATCAATCAAATTATTTTGGTATATAATAAAATATCGCACATATGTTTTCCTACTAGCCATAGGATCATTTCACCTCATGATCGGGAGTTACGATAATATCGTAACCTGTACACCTATGCCATCTAAGGTGGCTATCAATGCTAGGGTCATTCAATATCTCCAATGGTAAGAGTTAACATAATGGTATAAAATACCATATCAATAACATATCCAACTACCTGTAGAACTTGCCCTCATGTCAGGTCTCAACATATCAACAACATATTCAACCACCTGCAGGACTTGCCCTCCTGTCAGGTCTCAACAATAAAGTCCTACGGGACATACTCTCTTATAAGGATTAACTACATCTCGTAGGATATGCCCTCCTGACGAGACAACTATGGAATAGCAAGATAATAAAAATAATTTTTCATCTTTAAAATTTTTTTACTTGATTCATTAATCATCATAAAAACTATCCATTTTTATCAACACTTTTTTTTTTTTCTAATTTAATACGAAAATAAGATTTGATAATTTACATAGAAGATAATAAATACATTTTTCCCATAAAAAAAATAAAACACCTAAAATATTACAAATTCTAAATTCAATCTAAATCATAATTTGACGAACCAACCCCAACATAATTCTCAAATAGTTCTATCTTTGTGTGTTTTATATTTGCATCAATTACGATGTTTGAGTTTTAGAAGTTTCTTAAGGCGTCAATCCTTACTCTTCTAATAGAACAATATCTAGTAATTCTTTCTATTCCATCATGTTAACTTGACATATTGGAGCTTCAGTTTATGAATAATGGTTTGTTTGTAGGTAATGTGACTAATATATGGTAAAACAAATTGAACTGTCATTTCATTATGGCTTAATCCTCATCAATGTCACATTTACGAGTTTTACTTAGTTGATTTTAGTACCCTGGCAACTTCAGTCCATGAAACAACCAAAATTGAAGTAGTTAACCATACACCAGTAGAAAACATTTTTACCCAACAAGAAATAGATGGACCGAACAGGACAATTGTTTTTTTTTTTTTTTAACTTCAATATCTCCACATTTTCACAAAATTTTCTTTCTTTCTTATTTTTTTTTTCGAACACTTCAGTATTGTACATGCAATTTCAAATAGAAGACAAGACTCATTGCAATACAATTTTTAATTAAGATTAATATATTATTAAATAATTAATTAAATGAATATGTTCACCACTAAAGTTCAATAATAAGTTACATCTAATACAAACGGTGGGTTATTTATTTATTATATATATATACATATATATATATATATATTACTTTATATTTTATATTGTTCTATACATAATCTTACGTATTGTTATTATTCACAACTATATTCTCTACGTTACATAGAAATATTTCAATGAATTTTTTTTAATTAAAACTTATTATTTTCAATCTAACTTAACTAGTAATAGGTATCATAACCCAAGCCTAGGATAGTCACAAACCCACTCTGATAATGAATGACAACACATTATATAAATAATCTTACTAAAATGCATATGCAATAAGTTATTAACACTACTTAGTGGAAGCTCAAACACTTAATTCATTTTTCAAATCACGTAACATGTTTTTCATACATATGATCACTATTTGATATAAACACATAAAAACATGTTAATACATCTTAAATAAATGTGATTCCACTGTTTCTGAGACAACAAGTAATGAATAATTTAAAATAAGTCTTAGAAACTATCACCAACTTACCTATTTGGTAAGTTGGACACCTCCATCTTTAACAAATTTAATGAATTTAAAATGCGGAGGGTAAGGAGTACCTCTTATATCCTTAGTGACAACTTTACTTTTTACCTCATCTGTACCAACGATTGATCTGGGTACACAATTTCTCTTGACCTGTGGCTTTGGTACATCTTTCATGTTTGCACGTACCTCTTGTGGCTTCTTGGTAATATTCCATCTTGGCTTTGGCAAATCTTTTCTATTTGCACGTTTCGCTTGTGGCTTCTTTGTAACTTCACATTTTGTCTTTGGTGCATCTTTTTGTTTTGTATACGTCGCTTGTGGATTCTTGGTGACTTCCTGCCTTTGCTTTGATATAACTTCTTTATTCGTTCCTTCCAATTCAGTCTCGACATTATGTAACTCTGCACAAGACTTTTCAATATCTCTCTTAGTATCCATTTTATTTTTGATCCATTCATGTTAGAAACAAACTTAGGGTTCCTAAATGGACATGATACTTTAAAATGTCCAACCCTATTGCAATAATAACATCTCAATTTTGATTGATTATCATAGAAAGCACAAGATGTAAAGCATAAATCATCTCTAACATTAGCAATATTACAATCATTGGCTAGTGACGAGGGATGAGACGATGAAACATATCCACTTCCACAAATTATTTTAAAACATGAAAAAACATTTTCAGAAGCTCTCGAAACAGACTTGAGGTCGAATTTTGATTTTCAAAAAATTTTCTTAAGTAAATCGATTTTTCATTTGAGATCTGACCATTGTTTGGAAATCATGTCAAAATTATTTTTTTAAAAACTCTGTTTTCATTTTCAAGAAAATTCACTTTAGAGAGCAAATTATTGATTTCAAAAACGAAATCCGAAAACTCTTTCGTACCACAATAATCATCCAAATGCATTTTAGATTTTTGAACACGTTTTCCTCTATTTTCAAAAGAATCAAATTTTTTTTAATCAAGTTTTCTTTGGCAAAAAAAAGTGTGAGAGAAAGCAATTTTTCCATGACAATATGGACTTTTTCATTATCACCATCTCCATCACTAGCACTAATACCACAAAAATCATACATCACATTATCATATAGGGATCTATCACCATCAAGAGAAGATACATAACAAATATTATCTATGGCGTGTGCACGTGACCGGTTTAGTTAGGGTATTAAGCCTAATCGAGCTAAAACCAGCTCTGATACTAATTCTTGGCCCAGTAATCTACCCAAGAGGGGGGTGAATTGGGTAGTTATAAAAATTAAAGCAAATTCTTATCTTTCAATACTTAAATATTCAAATAATTAATTTAATTCTAAATTAATTACAATCTTTATATAGCAGCGGATAAGTGTATAAATCTAGGTGCACACCCAAACAACAAGAAATAAAGAAAATCAACAATGTAGCACACAAGGATATATCCTGGTTCACCAAGCTACTATTGGCTAATCTAGTCCTCCAAGCCCTACGGAGATTCGCACCAACTAAACCACTTGATCCCTTTAACAGGTAGGAACCAAATCTTTACACAATGATTCTTTTCACATGCTCAGAATCAACCTTTACAATTCATTTTTCACAGGCTAAAGAAGAACCTTATCTTTTTTTCAGGCTAAAGACTAACCTAATTGTATTATAAGAGGAATCACCACCTACTCCTTTTTCCAGGTGCCGAAATAACTTTATCTTTTTTTCAACCTCAAGACTGACCTAATTCTTTCACAGGCTAAGGATCAAACCTAACTCTTTTATAACTTAGGCTAAGAATTAAACCCCACCAAAAACATTCCAAGTATAATATCCCAGGTAAGAATAGAACTGTTACAAATCACTCCAAATTTAATTCTAATCAGGAAAAATCAAGCCTAACTCTTTTCAAGGAAAAAGAGTAACCTAACATTTTTATACAATAGGTAAAGATTAAACCTGAATCTCTTGACCGGAATAGATCAGAACCCAAGCTATCTCTAACTAGATACTCCCAATAGTATTTAATCCCCACAAACTCACCAATTACAAAAACCGATAAGTTTTTTCCCACTCAGAGTTTCTACCACCTCAAATCAATTTAACTCAATTAATGTACCGAATTTAGTAGTGATAGAATTTTATGTGAGAAAATAAAATTTTGATTATAAAAATAATACGAAAGACAAAATTGAGCTCATAATCAGATTATCACACAAATCGTTTTAAAAGAATTTTTATGCTTTTAAAGTTTAAAAACAATTTCACAATATCGTATTCACAATAAAGAATAAAATCTTGGAATGATCTCACAGGGAAAACACTGAACGATTGAAAACAAATTGCAAGACGGCTTAGATCGGTGACGCCAAATCACTTAGCATTTTAACTCAAAAACTTCAACCACAAAATAATCTCACAATGATCTCTCAATAAAATATCAGAATGATAACTCTTAGAAACCTCAAGAACAATTAGTTCTTGATGGAAGTGAGATGTTGATATGTGAGATCTGTAGGTCAATTTAAGCTGATTTGAAACAGGCCTTCTAATTACTAGTTCCCAATTGATGTGACACTTAAATGCACGTATAGATCCCACATATTAATCCTGGTCAATTTAACTTAAATATAACTTTTTAAATCATTCAATTTAGTCCCTAAATTATTTCTCATTCTCAAATTGAAAGGATAGGAAATATTAAATAGACTAAATTGAGAAATACTTAAAATAAGTATACCATATCTATAGGGATATTAAAATAAGAGTATAATATCTATAGTAGATTCAAATCCCCAAAAGATCTCCTCAAGATCTGCTAAAAATGGCTACTTAATGGATAGTTTTGATAAAATCCTGAAATTCCTCGAAATCTGAAACAACACGGTTTGTTGACCGACTATTGCCCATCGGTTCACCGATCAATACAGGATGCTAGTCAAGCCTTTCTCAAACATTGGTCAGTTGACTGATCCCCCATGGATCAGTTAACCGATCAATACAGGATGCATTTTCAAGCATAATTTTGGCCCTTGTCGATTGACCGATCATCGATGATCAGTCAATCGATCGATACAGGGATTCAGTGAATATATCAACAAGCTAATCGAAGGTATCAAACTATTCAATATCATCTTTTTTTATTTAAACACAACACATTATTTCCCCACTTATAAAAACATCTCTCCCTAAATAATTGTAAATAAGAAAATTCATGCATAGGAGAATAAACCTAAGGCAATCAAAATATTTCAACAATATAGCATGCAATCATAATTTCAATTACGTCAATATGCCTTTCTCATGATACCAATTAATATCTTCCTTTTAGATGAAATTAAGAACCTTGTGATCTTTTATGCACTAAGTCAGGAAGCATATCTCAATGATAATTTATCAACATAACTCTAGTGCATGCATAAACATGAATAAGTGCATATTTATCTCATTAAATTTCAACTCTCTTTTAGAATAATAATCATTTACCGAACAAGAGATATTAGTTATATGCCTATAAATATATCCACATGCAATAGATTGAAATGTCATAGATATTCAGACGATCATATGTATGGTATCATAAGTGGATTAACACAATTTCATAAAAGGATACCAACCATGATCTACTTAATTTCATATGATATGCCAGTCAAATAAGATCATGCTAAAAACTTATTTTATCAAATATTTGATACAAAAGATAACTCAGGTTTAATTAATAAATAAGTATTAGCTAACAATAAAATTTTATGTAAGCATATAATCAAGGTCTTGAACAAACATGCCGATACCCTGGCCAACCTAGCCTCAGTGGTAGAGTGGACCTTGAAAAAGAGCGTGTATGTAGAATACCTAGACGCTCCAAGTATCAAGGCCTCGGACCAAGTGGCCACAATTGGCAAGCTCATAGGTGAGCCAACTTGGATGGTTCCAATCCGATAATATCTTGAGCATGGAACTCTTTTGGAAGACCCTACTAAGGCAATAAAAATGCACTTTCATTAGCTAGATACTCCATCATCGACGAAGTCCTTTAACAAAAATGCTTGCAAGGCACTTTTGTACAAATACTTCGAGCCAAAAATAGTCGAGGACATTACGAAATTTGTCAAAAAATAAGTAAAGTGCTAGAGATTTGCCCCACACCCGCACATCCCTATAATAATCTTAGTGACAATAACCAAACCATGGCCATTTGCCTAATGGGGCATCGACCTACTCGGGTTTTTCCCTTAGGGTACGGGCCAAAGAAAGTTTTTGGTTGTAGCCATTGATTACTTCAATAATTTGGGTTGAGGTCGAGCCCTTGGCCCATATAACAAACGAGAAGATAATAGATATCACATGGAAGAATACGATTTATCGCTTTGGTATACCCAAGGTGATTGTGTCCAACATTGGGCCTCAGTTTGACAACAATCTCTTCACTGAGTTTTGCTCTGGATTGGGAATCTGAATGCACTTTGCTTCACCAGATCATTCCCAGTCAAATGGACAGGTAGAGGTCACCAACCAAACAATCCTGCACGCCTTAAAAACAAGACTTGAAAAATAGAAAGACAGATGGATTGAGGATTTGCATCCAATCTTCAAGGTGTATCACACTACCTCGAGAACCGTTGCGGGAGAAAACACCTTAGGCGATTACCTTTGGTTTCGGATTTGTCATACCAGAACAGATCGACATGCGAAACCTGAGGATTTCTTTGGTCTTCGATCAAGTCGAGAACGACATAACGCTATCATTGAATCTCGATCTTCTCGAAGAGAGGAGAGAGCAAGCCTATATTCGACAAACTGCTTATCAATAACGAGCAACTCAATATTATGATAGACGAGTTTGCCCCTATTTCTTTGACGTTGGCGACCTCATCCTTGGAAAGATCACTCTGGCCACCAAGGAAACAAACGCTGGGAAACTTGCCCCCACCTAGGATGGGCCGTACATAGTTACAAGAATTGTGCACCCAAGTACTTATGAGCTCGAGACTGAAGATGGAGTGCCACTAAGGCACCCATGGAATGTCGAACACTTAAAGCATTACTTTTATAGAGATTGACACCTTGTTTTAAGACTATAAATTTCACCAAGTGTAATGAATTATCAATTCAATAAAAGAAAGTATTCGGTACAATGCGTAAAAGATTCATGTGTTTATCTTCAAAATAGAATCCCAGAGTACAACGTCAAGGGTGAAAACCAGACCTACTACACAGGTCAATAGTCCATTCCTGTGGATAGACCAAGGACATCCACCAAGGGTGGGGCGTTAATTAGTTCTAAGGGCTTGTAGAAAGTGCCTATCTTCTCATTAGCCGACCATAGGTCAGGCATTTCAAAAGAGAAAAGGCTCTTGCATGAACTTATTTGGGAAGACCTAAAAAGACTTGGGATGAGCTCGACTACGGATAACCCACCGATGGTAGGCCAATGGGGACTGACCTAGGTGTTATGCCCCTAAGGATCTAGAGGAATGAGCTACATGGAGAACCGCTCGCCTCATCCCATGACACGAATTCAGTTTTGCGAACACATATCCGGGGCTAAGGTGTAAAAGGGCCATGGCCACTAAAGGTAACAAGAGGAATAAAAACAAAAAGAGAAATCACTCAAAAAATTTAAAGAAACATACAACACTATGAAAAATGTCGATCACAAATTGATTATGTTTGTCAAGTGTCTTGAAAGTGGAAAAATCAAATGGGAAATGGAGAGCACCACTAAGCCATCCTAACCCTACTCAGTAATGACAAAGGTAAAAAAACCTCAAGATTTATATTGAACACCACCCAGACGTGCTAACTCTACTCAATGGTGATAAGGGTTGAAACCTCAAAATTCTCTCCGAACTTCGTCCAGTTTTTTAACCCTGGTCAGTGGTGACGGAAGTTAGAATGCCCATGATTTATGCCGACCTACGCCCTTCTTCTCAAGCTTCACCCATTAAAGGGCTTCAAGGAAATAATTATCTGAATCTTAACTCCTCATATGCTCACACACACACACAGACAAGGAGAATAGAAACCTTTAAAAATAAATGAGCTCGTATATTCATATATTCAAAAAGAAATTACAAACTAGGGTTTTTAACTCGGTACATTTGAGCTTGGCAAAAATGTTTTCAAAAAAAGGACTACAAAAATAAATGAGAAATCCGAGAAGTTCAAAGCTCAAAAAAGTCCTAAGTGCCCCAACTACGCCGGACAGAGACCTAGTCCTCCAGGTCCTTATCCCTAGTAATGTCCACATGGGGAGACCGTTCTTCGTGGATTTCGATCCCAAGAGACCGAGTAGCGACCATACCCTCTTTGGTGCCCTGAGTATTAGCATCTTCTTTTCTTTAACTGTAGCTTTATCGGTCTACTTCGAGAACTCCATCTTGATCAGGTTGGATGGAATTTCTAGAAACTGACGTTGAAGGGACTTAAGCGCACGCAAAAGCCCTCATTTATGAATTCAAAGCCGATCGACATCTGGAAGGATTCCAATTCTGGCCCCTGCTTCCACTTCTCCATGGCTTCTACTTTGTCCTGTTCAATAGCTTGGTCCATGGAGATCCTTTTTCTTTCGATCGACTACCTATAATTGGCGCTTAAAGTTATCTAGCTCAGCCTGGAGGGCATCAGCCTTGGAGGTGAGCTCCTAGACCTCGGAGTGCAAACTGAGATTTTCGATCCAAATGGAGGATAGATTAGCCCAAAGCTCAGACTCCATCTCCTTCTTCCTTCTCAGAGCCTCCTGAAGGGACTCTACCTCACTGGATAAGCTATTGTCTTCAGAGAAATACTTGCTGAGTACTGAGAAACGGAACATGGCATGTCAAGAATAATGTGTTAGAGGATAGAAAGTGGAGAAAAATTGACAAAATTTCGTAAGTATGGAAAAAGCTCCGCACACTTACCTCAACCATATCCTTGAAGTTCTCCGTGGCCAACCTTTATAGACATCGTATTTTGTCTCACCCAATCAGTGTTGAATCGAAAGTACAAGTTCAGATAAACTTTAAATTGAGGCTTAAAGGGAATGAATTTCAACCCTCAATCACACTGGATAATACAGAAAAAACAACAAAAACATAAAAACTATTGAATTTAACTAAATTCGGTAAAGTAAAAATTTTGGGTCAACCTCGAAATTCCTAAAATTACAGGAAGGCTAAGATTATTGTATTAAAGGATGATTTTATCACTTTTAATATGACTACAAATTAGTACAACCCTTTAATTATAGAAAATTTCACCAATTACCTTTGTTACCTACTTTGACCCTGAAATATTTACTACTACCGGTTTCGCCTATGCAACACCAAAAATACTTATCTAAACACTTGTTTAAGTTCAAATATCCCTAAATCCAATGCAAAATACCTTGACCAAGGCATACAAATGGCATGACAAATCCAAAGTTACTAAACTAACTAGGGATTAAAACTCGGTTCGAAATTGGCTAAAACGAAGTCATTTGACTAAGCATCAAAGCCCATCCCACCAAACGCCTAACCAAGTATAATGACTCATCAAAATTAGCATTAAAATTCCAAATGAGGCTTCCTAGAAATTGCCTACAAAATATCTAAGGAAGGAACCAATTCGGTTTCCCACCTAAGTAAGGCATTTAATGAGCATTAAATGCCCATACCATCAAGCATTAAATGCTTGGGATGACATCTCAAGACTAGGTTCAACGCATATAGATATTTTGAGCAAAATATCTTAGGATAACTAAGGCATTTGAAATGTAACTACCAGTTACAAGGCAAACTGAGTCGATTCGATCCGAATCCAACCGAATCAAAGCTCATCACATCAATGTTCACTATCAAGCATTAAATGCAAAGTGAAACCTCAATACTAAATACATTGAACCCTAAAGTAAATAATGGCAACCAAATCAAAATCGTGAAACTGACTGGTACTTAGCCACAAAATCGAACCGAAAGTGTCACTTCAATCCATTAATGACCTCATGTTCAACCAATCATATCAAAGGAAGGGTAATGATGACCAATGATTTCCAATCATTACCTAAATATATTTAAAGATTTGGTTATCATTACTCAATCTTTGAAGATCTTACAAAATCTTCCAAATTTGTTCAAACCAAAGAAAGATCAAGACAAGAAGGGATGACCCCTAAGCTAAACAACCCCTAAGGAGCTGGCTGGGCTACCCTGCACATTAGACAATGCACAGGGTGCCCAGCCTATAATTACAGGGGCCTCTATTCAGAATTTAAAGAGTTGGAAATCTCAATTTCTCTCTCTAGGCTTGGGCAATGCTCTCAGGTCTCTAGGGTTTCTAACTAATTCCTTCAATAAACACCTCAAAAAGAGGTCCCTGTATGAAATTCTGCCTCAGAAAAGCTCTTGAGGATCTCAAAAGAAGATCTCAAGAGGTTAACGAAAAACGATCGACGACAACAAAGAAGATCCAAATGAGGAGATGAAAGTAATCCCCTATTGAAGACTACTTCCTCTAAGTTAAGTATGTCTTCCTAAAAACCCTTTGATTTTGTCTTAAATAAATATATATATATATATATATATATATATATATATATATATATATATATATATATATATATATCTTGTACATAGTATGTTTATATAGTTTTCATACATATAGATACACAAACAACAATCAAAGCAAAAGACATCAGAAACGTGTCAAAAAACATCAAAACGATGACAAAATCATCAAAACATCTATCACACCATGAGTTATGCATAGTCTCTATGATTCTCTTATGAACACATCAAACGAACTCTATTAACTGTTAATCTAACCATATACTGCTAAAAACTGACTTACTTTATGCTAAACGTTAAGATCACATCTTGGTACTAAGTCTTCAGGCTAGTAGACTAGCACCTTATATATATATATATATATATATATACTACACCAACAGACCCTTATGGCTAAATATTCGGGATAAAAAGAGGACCTCTATATCATCGGGGATAAGTGTGCACCTTCTTCAGGAACATTCCCGTATTTCTTAGTTACAAGTAGGACTGACATATATATATGGTATTTTCTTTCCTCTTCAACCAACAACTAACATACTAACACTAATCTCACCAAAACAAAGGAGTTTGATTGTGGTGTTCTTAACAAAATCAAGGATATTATTCACAAATCATTGAATGGTTCATGTTTTGTCTAAAAAATAAAATCAAATAATCAGTTTTAACTTACATGAAAGAAATACATGATGACTTGATTCTCAACGATCTGAGATATGTAGGCAACCCACGCACGAGTTAGGTCACCTAAATAATAATAAAAAACTGTTAATCTTTGAACAAGTTTGAACTACTTGTCGACCTAATTCCTCGTGTTTACCGAAATATGTGGGAGACCATTATAAGGTTTAGTCTTTAGGAAAATACAAAAAATATTTCATATATCTTGCATATTGAAACTACATGTCGACTTGATTCCCTATAAAAACAGGGATATATAGAAAACCCTTATAAGGTTCAATCATTAGGAAAAATATAAAATATTTCAATTTGTTATATACTATCATTGGGTTATCGCTGTTTAGTTTAGTTATAGTATTTACTTTGTTTTCATTACTTCATGTCAAAAATGAATAAAAAAAAAAAAACTTAAAACTTTAAAAAGGGAATTATTTTTGTTAAATAAACCGAAGAAAATTGCTTGTATCTTGTTTAAAGGTGAATATTCATTTAAACTGAGGTACCATCTTTGAACAGGTGTCTTTGGCACAAGACCTTATGAGTTAAAACATGGGCCATTTCTAAAATAAAAAAATTAATTCGTAAAACTCCCAGTGACCTAGCATACCATTTAACCCATGCTAGGTGGAGACTCCATCTTCAACTCAAAATCTCGAACTAAAGATGTTTTCAAAACCGACGCTTAGAAAAGCCCTTGAAAACTATTTTTGAAAATGAACGGATTTGGAGGATTTCGATATGTTGGAATGGAAACTAGTTTTCTTTTTCTTCCCGATATATATTTTCCCTAATATCAAAATTTGGGGTGCGTCAACCTCTCTGGAGAGGTGTTCTCCAGTTTCTTCTCGTCAGCAGGGGCAGCACCCTATCTAGGAACACTAGCACTAGTGTCGAATTGTTTAAAAGGTGCATGCCGAGCTACAGACTTGTGTTCAGGAAAGGGAGTAGTGCGTTCTCATAATGGGACGGCTTGTTCTTCTTGTTTTTCTTCTTCTTACTACAGTGGCTGGACTCTTCAGCTCGACGTTTTTCTTTCTCATCACTATTTTGGTGGGCGCAAGAGAATGGAGCAATTGGGCGCTACCTTGAGAGGCTTGCTTGGGAGTGGTAAAAGAGCTCTTTGTAGTTGTAACCTATTTTTTAGCCTTGAGTTTCATCATGAGAACGACTTAGTCCACTCCTACCAAGGAAAAGAAGGGAGGATTCAGCTTCAAGTTAAAAAATTTAACCAAATATTGAAAGATGGATGACCAGGAGAAGAGAGCTTACTGTTGGATGGATTTGGCGGGAGTTTGACAAGAGGAAAAAAAAGTGCCTTGTCGTATAATGTTGACCTGATGAACTTGTTGACTTAGTAAAATATTGTCTAAAGCACATTCTCCTTCTGTACGACAATCTCTAGGCGAAAAATTTCTTTCTTCTTTGTTGCCTTCTCATTCTCTGAAAAATAGAAGAAAACAACAAGTTAGAAAAATTTGTCGAGCTCTTGAAGCCTTGTACCTTTGTGATTTCCTTACCAACTCTTCCCTAGTCCGGCTAGAAGAGGATCAAACAATCCTGTTCGTTTGGGCCAAACTCCTAGCCTTCCCATCCAAGGTAAAAATACTTCGGCCTCCATCCATGAATCTTTTAGTCTAGGTCATCTAAGAACTGAGGCCTAGAGGACACATAGCGCTACCCAGCACCTTGGGGTAGAGGTTTGGTAAAGAATAGAGCATAAAAGAACTCTATGCTAGCCTCTATTCCTTTCTCCCTGAAGATGATATAGGCCGCCATCACCACCCTAATGCTGTTTGGGGTAAGTTGTGACAGACATAAAGCGTATTCCTGGTAGTAAACCACTATGGGATTGACCCAAATGGAAAACCCCAACCACCTCTCTATCATTCTATCTTTAAGAGACATCTACAAGTTAAATGACCTATTTGCTCACTGCCGACCAGTGACCTGTCGTGTTATTTTTGCCCGATAGCCATTGGAAGAGCATTTCTTGTAATTTTAGCAGGCCAACACCCTTCCCCGCTATCTTTGGTCGGTAAGCCACACAACAAGGCACATTTATCTTCGTTTGTGCTCAGCTCAGGAGCTCTCATTTTTCTCAGGTCATCCAATATCAATTTCTTCATCAATGAGTCTACTCAAAGCTTAGTGAGTTCGCCTATGGGCCCATCTTTTGGGCCAAGAGCCAAGGCCCATTGGGTAATCTTCTCATCCACCTTTCTATTGGCCATGCATAGGGTTATCCTAATTAACCGTGCATAGGACTTCAATTAAGCAATGCTAATTACACTCAACTCATATAAATAACTCTTATAAATACACAAGTATTCAACGCCCCCGGTAATGCTCAATCTCTAACTTGAAGCATATATTTGTCATTTTCCCCCCAAGCTTTTACTCTCATGCCGAAGGGACTTTGCCAAGCACAACCCTAGCGGGTCCTTGTCTCTCGACTTCAGAAGGGACTGTTAACTGCGGAGTGCTTGAGAACTACATAACTCTAAACTCAGCACCCTACCTCAGCAAGAAAAATACATGTAGAATATGACCAAACAAACTCGAGGTGTTTATCAATTTTAGACACTAAAAATTTAATTTTTTTAAAAAATTACTTAATTATTAATTTCAGTAATTTCCACCAACAATATTTATTGGTAATTTTAGTATTGAGATTCCACGTGGAATTCACATGATACTCAAATGAAATGAAAAGTGACATCGCAAATATGATTAAATTTAAATAGAAATTTAATCATGTGTTAATTATAACAAATTTGTATTTTGGATTTTAGATTTTGATTTTTGTGTGATGCAAACATTTGCCCCATTGTTGTGTTGATCAAAAAAGAGAACGAAGTAAATAAAAAAAACACGGTTTTTTGTTTTCTAAGTACATTGTTATTTAAAAGTCAAGAATCATTTAATTTTAGAATATTGTTCATTTTGCACTAAATTTTTTAAAAAAAAAAAAAAACTAAGAATACAATTTTAAGTTATTCTACATAAAAATAAAATAAAAAATAAAAAAATAAAAAAAATAAAAAAATAGAAAAGTAAAAACAATTTTATTTAATTAAATTAAAAAGATTAATTTGTAAAAAAAATATTTAAAAGCAAAAGCAATGAAAAGTGTGTTTGATAGAGTTGAGCTAATATCTTAGTATCATCCCTTTAATTTTCTAATTTTAAAAGATTAAAAAAATGGTTAAAAAAACTATCATCCATTGATCGCTTTAAAAAAAAAAAAAAAGGTTTTCGGTTTTTTAAAAATGTTCTTAATATCACGTCTTTATTTTTTTTAATATTTTTTAAATGCAAAACTCAAGAGTGTAAAAATAGTCACTCCAACGCAACCAATGGAAGACCGCCACATGTCCACAACTCTCCATCAAGATCAACTTATACCAAAGGATTAAATGTGAAGATTGTATAGGGTAAGGGCACTGTAACACCCCGAAAATTTATAGTTTGAAAAATATTATTTTATATAAGTTTAATATTTTTAGAGAAGATTTTGTAAATTTGTGGTATAAATATATATTAGATAATTTTTTAAGTTAAATGTTAAATTCATATTTTTTGGAAATATTATTTTAATTTTTTTGGAGACGGTTTTGTATATTATGAAAATTTATGATAAATATTTGATAACTTTGGGAACATAAGTGTAATTATTGAGTTTAATATGAATTATATTATAATTAGAGGGTGTTAAATGTAATTTTTCAAATTCTTAATAACTAAGGAAACAGTTGGTGGACTGAAATTAAAGAAAACAAAATTATGGCCACAAAAGTGTCTCATATACATAGATAGGTGGCATGCATACACATTATGATAATAATAGTAAATTCATCATTAATTTGGATAAATATAACAGTGGTAATTATGGACGCGTCTTTTTTTTTTTTTTTTTTTTTCATGTCTTAATATACTCGCAAATGCACGAAATCAAGTTTTAATATAGAGGACCCTTTGATCGGATATCGTCCTTTGGGAAACGTGTTTAATTAATTGAATACTGCAATTTGCATAGTCTTATATTATCTCGACGGTTTAAGAAATGTTTGAAGTTAAATAAATAAAAACTAAGTTAAACTACAAACTATTGGGTTAATTCTAATTAATTTGATTATCTAGGGATTGATTTCATTCACTTAATATGTGTTTGACTTTGTTTAGTTAACAATAACGAGGTTTATCCTATCTGACAATCTCAATATTTTAAACTCACTCACCACCTCTCCCAAATGTAAGATGAGTGAATATGCAATTTTGACTCAACGAAGAAATATCCCTTAATGTCTTAACGACATTAGGTCACATGAGTCTTGCCCCAACGTCATGGATTGCACACTTTCTAACTCCCTCCCGGGTTATTAAATCGTCGCGTTGTATTTACCCTAGTTCGAATTTGGGGTTACCTCTCCCAAGTGTCAAACCCCGTATTCTCAAAACCAATCCTAATACCTTAACAAGCATATTAAAATTGGAATAAAATGGTAAACACAATCGGATTTAGACAAACAACCGTTAAAGTAACATATATTCAATCAAACGTGTATTTACATGAACTACATCGATCCCTATATAATATTTATCTAGCCTACCATGATCTTAGCCATTGAAACATTAAAACAAGAGCGATTCATCATTATTCACAATAAAATGTTAAGTTGCAAAGATAGAAACAAATAAAGAAAGATCAAATCTTAAAGTGGAGTGGTCCACTATCGCCAAAGATCGATCCAAAAGTGTTTCCTCTTCTCTGATATATGAATCTCCTCTTTGAGCTCTTCAAGAATGGCTTAAGATCTAGTGTCTAATGTTAGGAACGTCTTTGACAAATGGGGAAAAAATGGGTTTAAATAGAAGTCTTCAAAATATCTAAAAAATACATATTTGCTGCACAAAGAGGCCGCCTCGGCAATGGTTCACTGCTGCAGTAGAGAGTTAAGTCGGTTAACTTTACCGCTGCGGTGGTGAACCAAAAATGAAACTCTCTAGACTTTCACCGCCTAGGTGGGCGGTAAGACTGGCATAGCTCATTGGACTTTGACCACCTTGGCAGTGACTTCTACACAATTCTCCCTATATCTCCACCGCCTCAGCGGTAGGTTTGATGTCCTAAAACCTTATTTCTTTCACTGTTTCTTCCCCGTTTTTCTACCGTTTCGCTTGTTTATCACTCGATTACGTCCCTACACCTGATTTACACAAAAACAAACAAAAATGCAATAAAATATTACTAAAACACTCGAAAACTACCAAATTCAGCTTAGAAGTAGATAGGTATTTTCAACCTATCAAACACCCTCAAACTTGGAATTTTGCTGGTCCTCGAGCAAAACACCCTAACTCTAAAATAAACTAACTATACTAATTAACTAACTAACTACTAAAAATGAATAAACTTTAACAAATAAGATGTAAATGCATGTGAGTTCCAAGTTCAATCGAAGAAACCAAGTTGTTCTTCCCTCAACAGCCCTCAATCAGATCAAGTTCGGGAAATCATACACACCACGTGGTGTTCTAGAATTTCAACACTCAATATCAATAAAAATCATTCTAGATCCATTTAAAGTGTATGTGAGAACTCAAATATATATCTATCCAAACACCGGATTGGATTATTCAATAACTAAGCTCATGACTTAAACCATTTAAGGATTAAGAAAACCATATGCTTGACTGGGCTCGACTATCCACTAATGTAGATTCGGAAATTCAAAGAGATCAATAGGGCTTGGATAGGCATATGAGAATGGCCAAGAGTATCTCAGGAATAGAAAACAGGTAATTGTTATAATTATAATGATTCAATGATACCCGAGGCACAAACTCTTGTCTCTATATCTCTCTCGTAACCCCAAATATTTAAAACACAACCCTGAACAAGACTTTCAGAACTTTGCATTCACTTGTCGAAAGAACGAAAGTAAAAAACTATATTCACATAGTTTTTTTTTAAAAAAGATATCACACCCCCAAACTTATTCGATTTTGTACAATTTTAGGGGCGTGTAAATAGAATTTAAATATTAACAAGTGAATACACTAATACCGAACCAATAAAAATTCGTTCGAAACCCGACCGTTCACTTCAAGTAGCATAAAATAATGCTAACTTGATTTCACTCAATTCTTACGTTTGACTTAGCGACAATGGTTTGGAAAATTTTTAATTGGCTAGGGTTTTGATATATGTTCAGAATTGAATAGGTTATCGACTTCGACAGGGTAACGAGGATAAAATTTTCAAGGTTAGCTTCAAAGGTTCAAGCGATAAAAATGAAGGCCTAAATCATGCCTCTTGAACTACCTCACCTAGGATTTCGCCTCAAGTTTCCCCCAGTCAAGTTCTAGATTCCCCAAATTTGTCATGAACTTATTACTAAATAATCGGCATTAAATCGTTTGAATAATTATACAGTGAGTCTATGCTATCGTGCGATTTTAGGATCAAAATGATTTTTACCTAATCAACATTCCAAGCACACAAAACACACATGAATGGCATTACCCCTGACCTCGATATAAAATTGGGATAATTTTCATCATCGGGAAATGGCCTAGACAAACTCAACACGCAAATACTACTTCATACATAAAAACAACTTTACATTAAATCTAAATAATAACATACATACACTAAATTAAGCATTTCACATGCATAAACACAAAAATTAAAATCAAACTTAACTATATGTTAAAATCTACAATATACATCTAAGCTTTTACAAAGCATAACTAGGCATACACAAAACATCCAAATATAATACATCAAAATTTTGTTCATCTATTTCTACCAAAAACAAATATTGGATGAACATCCCCCCAAACTTGAAGTAGGCAGTGTCCACACTGACTGAGTAGTGAACCCAATAACAGTATATAGCATTCACAAGAAAATATTGGGTTTTGAACACATACTTAGAAGATACGACATAGAAGTCTCACCTTCTACTGTCCACCTGGAGGAAGGTCATCACCACCACTGTCTCGGCGGAAAGGAAAGTGTGGCGGTTACCAAAGGTACGGCGGCAATTGTGGCATTGGTGGATACGCGCTCATGTGGATGTCGAGGCACTCGCTAATGAACCATTGGACTTGATCTTGTTGACGAGTATACTGATCCAAAATCATCCCGAGCTTGGCATTTCGACAATCCAAAGTATATTTCCCTTGGCGAAGAACATGATTGTCAAGCTGGACCTCCTGGAGCTCCTTATAGACCCTATCCAAAGTGATCGAGTGTCGGCCAGGCTTTTCTGGAATTGGGGCCTCAGATGGCCTCGCCTTTTCCGCTTCAGGCCCTTTATCTTCTTCAGCTTCTTGCTCCCCCGCCCCTTGTGCTCCAGCTTTCCACATTCGATTTATTATTGCTAGATCGAGCGAAACGATAGGGGGGTAAGGGTTATCCCAAGTTATGGATACACCAGCTCATCAGAATAGGTTGGTCAATAGCAAAGAAAATGGAAGACCGGTCTTTGTTGTATTGACAGCATGAAGAATAGAGGAGTAGATTAAGAATCCATCATTTATCGGCTTGCCCGTCTGAATTGAATAAAAAGTCATGGCCCTTTCTTTGGAGACGTCCGACAAGTGAGATGTCGGGAAAAGGATTCCACAAACAAAATGGTGCCATCTTTTGGGGATCGAATTGAGGAACTTAGCTGGGAAAGTGGCTAGACCAGGACCTATGTGAGTCCACTAGACATTGCCTAAAGTGATGGCTTGGATCACAGTGTTCATGCTCAGATCTCTGCCCCTATATGGTTCGCGAGATGGTTCCGGGGCCGCTAATCCCAAAACTTCATTGATGAACTCAGGACTAAATGAGATGCGACGAGTTTAGACCCTTGTCCGGCTGTCATTTTCTTCAGTGATATTTACACAGAATTCCCACACTAAGGCCACCTCGCCCCGGGGTGGTGATTTGCAAAAACCTTCCCAACCGCGGTTTCCAATCACATCTTGAAATTCCACTGGGAGACTGTCCAATTACCCAAACCCTCACTGTCGAATGCATGTTCGTTTATATTTGAAGCGGTTAAAGTGCTCCTCGGCCTGTTTGGAAACAAAGCGGGCAGAATTATGTTCGTTAAGAACACGTTACAATCTCAATACGTACACACCAAACGCAACGGTTTCAACAAAATTTCAACAATGTAGCATGTAATTTTATATCACACAATGAAACAATCCACAGATAATGTCCTCATCACCAAAAATCAAGCCAAAATCCCATAGGTAAATACAATCACGAAAATGGGGTTCAAGGGTTTAAGGCACAATCCAAATTCAACGATTCTTGATATGAATATGAAAATTATCCAAAGATTTCAATATATATATGAAATGTGGGATCAAAATAACTTACTTGTTGAAACAATTCAGTCCAAACGATTGAAAATGGGTGAAATCGCACCTTTTGTTCCTTAAACCGTAGGATTCGAAAATGGGGTGGAAGATTGATGTTTGGATGATGATTTGTGGTGGAAATCACAAATTTTGTAAATGGAATGATGAATTTTTGGGATGGAAAAGGTTTGGGAGGATGAAAATTAAGAGATTTGGGGTTTTAGAAATGGGGTTGGCGGTTTAAATGAGCGATACGGTCTTTATTCGAACAGAGGCTTTACCACCGCGATGGTGGGATCACCGCCTCGGTGGTAGAGCACCTTTTTTTAAACCCAAACATTCTATTGTTTCACCGCCTCGACAGTGAAGCGTTTTGTTGAAAACCTCACATCCTGTAATTTCACCACCTCGGCGGTGAGCTGCCTGCTGGATTTTCATGATTTCTTCAAGTTTTCACAAAAAGACTCTACACCACATGTTTCCACTTCTCTAGTTCAACGATTTTAAGTACGAAACACATCCCCGAGTATCCACACTCCTCAATTCACCTCCAAACACGCTCCGAGACCACTCCGGCCTCCAAGAAGTAAATAATATCAAAAGTCGAGCAAGATCATACCCTTGGTTTTATATCAAAAAGTGCGCTTGATTTACCGTCCCTAGTTGGACTTAGCAAATTACAAGATTCGTCATCAATGAGGAAGATACTCTCCACAACTTGTTGTTCATTTCGGATATAGCGCTTGGTTCTCTACTCATCACATTATAGTGCGACTGAGCTGAAAGAAAATTTGCTTGATCCAAAACGGTCCGAACCATCTGAAAAAGGTGTACCGACTTTAGGTATGGCTTTAGGTACGGATTTTAGTACGTCTTTCGGTACAGCTTCCATAGATAGGACGTAGTCCATAATACATTCCGACGTGGTTAAGCATTTTTCACCAAAATCCCCCATAGATAAGGAATTTAGAATAGTATGCTCCATTGGATCTCGATTCATGGCTTGAAGTTGGATTCTTCTCTCTCTCCTTATCCTTTTTCAAGGTACGCTCGATCTCGAGATCAAGAGTCAAGAATTCCAAACTTCTTCTTCGTCGCGTGCACTGCTCGATCACATCTAATGAAACAAATAAAAAAATTGATTTGAAAGAAAATAAAACAAAAGAATTATTAGGATTAATATTACCACTTCGTCGCAATATCAACCAAATCAAAATACCATTCCCCGGCAACGGCGCCAAAAACTTGGACGCGTCTCATTTTTTCATGTCTTAATATACTCTCAAGTGCACGAGGTCAAGTTTTAACATAGTGACCTTTCGATCGAATATCGTCCTCTGGGAAATGTGTTTGATTAATTGAATACCGCAATTTGCATAGTCTTATATTATCTCGACGGTTTAAGAAATGTTTAAAGTTAAATAATTAAAAACTAAGTTAAACTACAAACTATTGGGTTAATTCTAATTAAGTTGATTACCTAGGGATTGATTTCATTCACTTAATATATGTTTAACTTTGTTTATTTAACAATAACATTGTTTATCCTATCCGACAATCTCAGTATCTTAAACTCACTCACCCCCTCTCCCGAGTGTAAGATGAGTGAATATGTGATTTCGCGTCAACGAAGAAGTCCCCTCAATGTCTTAACGACACTAGGTCACATGAGTCTTGCCCCAATGTCATGGATTGCACACTTTCTAACTCTCTCCCGGGTTATTAGATCGTCGCGTTGTGTTTATCCTAGTCCGAACTTGGGGTTACCTATCTCAAGTGTCAAACCCCGTATTCTCGAAACTAATCCTAAAACCTTAACAAGCATATTAAAATTGTAATGAAATGGTAAACACAATCAGATTTTGACCAACAACCATTAAAATAACATATATTCAATCAAACGTGTATTTACATGAACTACATCGATCCCTAGATAATATTTATCTAGCCTACCATGATCTTAGCCATTGAAACATTAAAACAACAAGGATTCATTATTATTCACAAGAAAACGTTAAGTTACAAAGATAGAAATAAAGAAAGAAAGATCAAATCTTAAAGTAAAGTGGTCCACTGTCGCTAAAGATCGATCCGAAAGTGTTTGCTCTTCTCCGATATGTGAATCTCTTCTTTGAGCTCTTCAAGAATGGCTTAAGATCAAGTGTCTAATGTTAGGAACGTCTTTGACAAATGGGGGGAAAAAAGGGTTTAAATAGAAGGCTTCAAAATATTTAAAAAATAGATATTTTTTGCATACAAAGACCACCTCGGCGGTGGTTCACTGTTGCGGCGGTGAGTTAAGTCGATTAATATCACCGCTACGATGGTGACTGACCGCTGCGGCGATGAACTGGTAGTGTGGGAAATGACACACCGCTACTTACACTCGCAAGTACACGAGGTCTAAGTTTTAGCATAGTGATATCATTAAGATCGGGTTATCGTATCCACAGGGATTGTTGTCGTTACTATCGAATACCGCGTTTGTCATGACCTCATTTTATCTAGGCGAAAACAAATGTATTTAATTAATTAAACTAATACTAATATAACCTAAATTAACTACACTAATATGCTAATATGTTTTAGGGTGAAGAATTGGATAGGGATTAACATGTTTACAAATACGTGTTCGATTTCGATTTACTCACGTTTACATTGTTCGACCTATTTGACAATCTCGGTATGTAAACTCTACCGCCACCTCTTCCGAGTATAAGACGATAGAATACATGACTTCGAGTCAACGAAGAAGTCCCCTTCAACGTCTTAACGACCCTAGGTCACGTGAGTCTCGCCCAGCGTCATTGATTGCACACAATCCAACTCTCTCCCGGGTTATTGGATCGTCGCATCGTATTTACCCTATCGACAATCTCCGTTCTAAAACTCCTTCGCCACCTCTTCAGAGTGTAAGACGAAGGATATAACGCAACTTTGAGTTAACAAAAAGGTCCTCCTCAACGTCTTAACGACCCTAGGTAGCGTGTGTCTAGCCCCACGCCATCGATTGTCCATGATTCAAACCCCGACCGGGTTATAGAATCGTGACGTTTGTTTACCCTAATCCGAATCCAAGGTTTGTCAAAACCCTGTATTCTCCATTTATCAATCCAAGCATAATAAACAAACAATACGATAAATACAATCAAACTACGAAGAACAAACATAAACGCAGCACCGAAATCATCCAAACAACGTATTTATAAATTATAGGTTAATCCCTACTACAATCCATATTTAACTTTGGGCCATAGCCGCATATATAATGAAATAATGAGCTAAATATGCTCACATGCTCCTAAGATAAAGAAATAAGAAAAAACGATCGAAGAACTTAACCTCGTCCAAAGATAAACCGCTAAGAACCCTCAACGATCGACTCGCCGTCTTCTCCACTTCGCGATGCGAGATCCACACCTAAACTTCTTAACCCTAGGCTTAAGTATAGCCTAAGGGGCCCAAAAATATAAGAGAGGGAAGAGAGTCACCGGCCAAGAGGGAGGAGAGGGGATATTTATAGCAAAAATATCTCAAAAATATCTAAAAATATCTCAAGACTGTGCAGGGAAAATCTGCCTAGGCGGTGGAAATTGTGCCTAGGCGGAGTTAGGTCGGTTCGGTCTGATCGCCTAGGCGGTGAAGTTGGCAGTAGACTGGGAGAACATTCTATTGAAATTTCACCTAGGCGAAGAAAACTTCGCCTAGGCGAGCGGCTGTCAGTAGCCCTTCTTCGTCTTCTGCTGGATTTTCGCCTAGGCAATAGAATTTTTGCCTAGGCGGTCTTCCGTCAGTAACATTTTGCTCTTCTCTGTATCTTCTCCGCTTAGGCAGTGGTCTGGACACCTAAGCGGTGGGCCTGTTTCATCTTTTAGCCTCTGAGTTTTTTTATCCACTGTAACTTCGAATCGCTTTGGTTCGATCTCATCGTTTTAGCTCCAGTTTGTTATCTTTTTGCCCCACACCTTTGATTTATACAAAAGGTATGAAAACTAATTAAAACATAATAAAATACTATATAAACATACTCGAAAACTAACAAATTCGGATTGGAAATAGATAGGTTTTTCACACCTATCATGAACCAAAAATGAAACTCTCTGGACTTTCACGGCCTAAACAGTGAGACTGGCATAGCTCAGTAGACTTTCACCGCCTCGGCGGTAAATAACAGCTACAATGGTGAATTCTACACAATTATTCTTGCCTCTTCATCGCCTCGGCAGTGGATTGACCGCTGCAGCAATGGATTGACCGCTGCGGCGGTGGGTTTGATGTCCTGAAATCTTATTTCTTTCACTGTTTCTTCACCATTTTTCCATTGTTTCGCTTGTTTATCCCTCGATTACGTCCCTACACCTGATTTACATAAAAATAAATAAAAATGCAATAAAATATTACTAAAACACTCGAAAACTATCAAATTCGGCTTAGAAGTAGATAGGTATTTTCAACCTATCACATTGCCTTGGGATTGTTATATATATTCGCATATATGTTTTGGTTGCTGCGACTTTTGGCGACATGGATTGTCAGCCTTTGTTATATATATATACACACACGAAGTAAAAATCAAAAAGGGGATGCTATTATATATCTCGAATATTTCAGTTAGTATTTCGACTTTAAATTTCCGGTAGAATTTCTAAATCTTTTAATATATGTATTTAATTTTCCTATTGTGTGATTTATGTTATTTATTGTTGTTGAGTTTTAACAGTTAAATTTTATGAAATAATTATGATTATGTGAAAATTATGTGGAAATCATACCAATGTGTTTTATTTGGTGTATTAATTAAATGCACATATTAGAGGGATTGAAATTCTACTGAGCATTGGCTCACAACCCCACAATTTTGATTACAAGGCCGGTGAGAAAGAAATGGCAATAGGAATTTCATTTGAATTTCTTTTTAATTTGTAATAATTGTATTGATTATATAATGTTGTAAAAAAATGATGCGATAAAATAACCAAATGTTCATGTGGTCATCTAATAAAATATTATTCTTAGGTTGGATAAGATAATATGCATATTAAATAAACACTATAAATATGATCATTCACTATTATTAGTTTATTAATAGTGTAATAATTTATCACACTGTTATGCCACTATTATTTTTATTAGTGGCCATTAGTGTAATAAAATATCACACTATTACATAATATGGTCGTTTCATATTATCTGTTATAATTTCATGCTAAAGTTGCCACTAGCATATACAAATTATTTTGATATCACAATAGACATGGTAATTTGATAATTCTTATTATAATTATAAGAATTTTAGTTGAAATTCTATTTGTAATAATTGTATTTCGTATTTACTGTTGTAAAAATTGAATTGATGTGTTCGATAAACATAATTGGTCACCGTAGTGTTATAAAATTTATCGGATTTTATCGAATAAATTGGTCGTTCGGTGTTAGTATTAATTCTCCAATGGGAAAACTTTGTAATGGTTATGGGAAACCAGGTCATTACAGGTGGTATCAGAGAGGGTTTACGACTACCTTAGGATAGGGTTATGGTACTTGTTGATGTCAAATTTTGGTCAACACCAGTGTTATGGTCCAGTCGGCCTTGGATGGAGTTGAAGAGGCCTGGAGTGGAGATCTTCAGTCTATGTAGCCTCTAATCCGCGAAAAGCTCTCTAGCCAGAAAGGGGAGGGCCTGTATTGGAAAGGACCCAAAAACCTTATGGACCAAGAAGGGAAGGATCAAAATGCCTTATGGTCCTCCGAAAGATAAATCAAAGCTTGGAATAGACCAGATCTGGGAAGAGGAAAGTTGGAATACTTTTTTATCTAGGAAGGAAAAAGTTAGAGATGGGCAGTAACCTGTCACCTACACATGTAACCTGGCTGGGGGTATCTCGAAATACCCTTCCGGCGTAAGAATCAGCGTATGGGGGGGGAAGATTTATAAAAGTGCTATCATGTAGAGGGAGCAAATTTCATGTGTGCTTGGAGTAAATGTCTCTACCTTTGGGCAATTGTATGCCCTCCGTTTTCTAAGCAATGAGTGGATTAGATTAGGGCTTTAAGCAAGGAATACTGTCTCTTCAATCATCACATCAATATTTCAACTTGGGAGATGGCCAATGGGAGGATGCCAAGAGGCCCTTGCCTTGACCATATTGGGAGATATTTAGTGATATTTTTCATTGGAGAAGGGAGCCATGATGACATTTGTGAATATTTTGGGATATTTTGGGCTGCTTGAAAGGTGGAAAACCAAGCCAACCTTCTTAACAAACTGAGGAGGACACTACTCTACTACGGTTGGGATGACGAGATTGACTCTTACCATTCCCAAGCGGACAAAGATGGGAAGGGATAAGCTTTCCCGCACTGGAGAACACCAAGATAGGGAGAGATTTCCCATCCCTGCAATGACTTGCTGGTTACCCAGGAGAGATTTGAATCCTTTGGGGCGATTGGTACAGTTGGAGACGTCTCCCTTCTCAGTACATTCTTCATACTTAGTCTTTGTCGTGTAGTGGTCTTTAAGTGGGTGCATTAGAGTGACCATTTTCACACTCATCATAGCCCCCCAGTCCCTATTGTTGAGAAGGAGTTCGAAAGACTGGGGACTCTATTGTGAGCCCTTCATGGAGTTTTGATGTTCCAATCAGAGCTTTTTGAGGTGTTAACGACCTTATTTGTCCTTTGTGAAGTGTCGTGTAGTGGAAAAATCTTTTTTTTGGGAAGAAGACGAGCAATTCCAGGACGAGAACGGTTAGTCCAAGAACAAAAATGACGGCCTGAGAACTCAGACGGACGGCCTGAGAACAACAATGAGTGGCTTTCCCTAGATTGGCGTGAAAGGCTGCGAATGGTCATACTTACGCCCCATCGCATTTATGTCTCTCCATTAGCGTTTCTTCGGTGGTGCCTCTTCAATGGATCATTTTTAATGTGAGCCGACGTGCCCAGTCATGCCGCCTGCCTAACCATCGGGGAGAAGACATGTGGCTGCACGGTCACTGAATGGTGCGCCTTTCCCAAGTGCCTTTATAGCATTGTTAGGTGCGACGGTTGGGATGAACGAGCGTCCCCTACATAAAGAACACGCCCTGAACCCTTTTCACATTTTTTAGATTTTACCTTGGTAGAGCATCAATCTTTCTGGCAGATAACTTCCTATTTTCTCAAAATATCTTCTTCTTTCTCTTCTTCTGCGACTGGGTCGGTGTCGGAGTCTGTTACCTCTAGGAAGGCCCTAAACGTTTCTCTCCTCCATCAGATAAACCTTCTTTTAGTCTTGCTCCCCTGCCTAGAGGAACGGAAAAGGTCTTCAAGCGGTGCAGAGCCCTCTGGCCGTCATGACGGCAACAATGGTGTCGGGTCTAGTAGTGGCCCTACCACCTAGGTGGCTCTAAGTGATAGGTGTGATTTATCAATTTATTCCCAAATCGATTTTGTTAGTTTTAGAGTATTTTATAGAATTTTTATATGTTTTTATTCTTTTGTATTAAAACAGGTGTGTGGGGTGATAATGTATGAAAACGGAGCATAAACGATCAAATTGGATCAAGAACGGTGGGAAAAAGAACATAAAGGCATAATTCTAAAAATTGGCCCACCACCGTGGCGGTCAATATGCAGAGAAGGACATTTTGTTGCTGGAAGCCCACTGCCAAGGCGGTGAAACAACAGGATGTTTTCTGTGCCCACTGCTACCTCCACCGCTACTGAGAAGATCAAACCGACATACCCACCACCACAGCGATCACTCTGCACACAGAATTAGATATTTATCTTGATATTTTGCTCCCTATATATTCCTCCTCTCCTCTCCTCCAGCCAAATTACACCCCCTAAGCCCCTTAGAATATATTTAGGGTTAGGTTGAGAGGTTTTTGAGGGAAAGCTCACAACCCGAAGAAGAAGAAGAAGAAGGAAGAGATCGTTCAACGGTTTTAGTGCCAAATCTTCAGATATTAGCTAAGTTTTTCAAATTTGTTTCTTTATTTTCTTAATTTTGGTAGTTGTTGAGCATGTTTAGCTCATTTTACATTGTATATATGGTTATAGCCATTGGCTAAACATGGATTGTTTAGGAATTAATATAAATTTATGAATATGTTGTTTGATTGAATTATGTTTCGTTAGCGGTTGTTCTTCATTATTTTGATTGTGTTTATCATTCTTGTATTGTTTGTATGCTTGCAATGATATATAGAGAATACGGGGTTTAACACTTGGGAGAGGTAACTCCGGATTTGAACTAGATTAAACACAACGCGACAATCTAATAACTCGGGAAGGAGTTAGAAAGTGTGTAATCAATGACGTTGGGACGAGACTCATGTGACCTAGCATCGTTAAGATGTTGAGGGGGTCTTCTTCATTGACGCAAAGTCGCATATTCACTCGTATTATACTCAAGAGAGGTGGCGAGTGAGTTTACGAACTGAGATTGTCGGATAAGTCGAACATCGTTAACGTAAACAAAAATGAAATCAAATGCATTTAAGTAAATGAAATTAATCCCTAGGCAATATTTTCCCTTAAACATCTCAAAATAGTATTATAGTTTAATTAGTATTTTAGTATTAGTTTTTATTAATTATAAATTACATTTTTTACCGCCTAGATAAAACTAGGTTATGATAATCATGGTACTCGATAATAATCTCAACAAATCCCTGTGAACACGATGCCCTTACTCTCCCAACCTATACTAAAATTTGACCCGTATACTTGCGGTGAGAGTGGCGTACGTTAATTACGCGCCACCACTAAGCTCAAGTGACAAGGTTGACGTATGGAAAGATGCAGTCCCAGGAGATAATCCCATCTAGGGAATTGAAACGACCATGACTGAGCAGAAAATCCGGAAAGCCCGGAGTATATACACCATCCCTGAGGGGGTGGAGACTCGTCCCCCCGCGTGGAGGATAGGGCTTGTACCCTTCCTAAAGGATTCATTACTGTGTACATGGAGCACTTAAGCAGAGGTTAATGATTCTTGATCTAGCCGTGGATTCAGACCCTATGCACGGAGTATAAGCTGTGTCCATTACAACTTGCTCCCAACTAGATCCAGGCCTTTGTGGCTTATTTCATCATCTTCAAGGCTAAGGGACTAGAACCGTCCCTAGACTTGTGTAAATCCCTATTTTTCCCAAAATTGATGCCTTCCGGGAAGGCATGGTGTTATGTGGCTTCTCGACAGCAGTTTCTTTTGGGTCTAGAGGAGTCGGTGAAAAACTAAAAGCCCCAATACTTTTTTCTGGAAGGAATAGGCTGGGCGTTTGGTCCCAATAAGGAGAGAGTCAACCCCATTCCCAGGGAATGGGGTGCTATAGGTAAGCATGTCCCTTTTTGTAAATGATTTATGGATTGAACAGTATATATCCATTTTTTTTAAATATTCTGATTGTTTGTCCTTTTTCTTTGTCTTTGTTTCTTGGAACAGTTCAGAGAAGGAAAAGGGAAAGGAGAGTGAGACCAAGTTCCCTGATCAAGCAGCAGAGGAAAGTAGTTTGGGAGATGGAATACAAAAACATTTACCAATTGCTAGAGTCAACATTATATTATCGTTATGTTTGCTGTGCACTGGGCCTTTCAATACCAGAGATCAAGGAGGACACTGAAAACGATAAGGCCTCCTCTTCTTGGAAGTTCCTAATTCTTTGAATCTTTTATCATGTTCTTTGTTCCTCACTTAACCAACTTATTACGCTGTCTTGGCAGAAAATGGATAAGATAGCATTAACGAGGTTGTTGAGAGAGAGGGGCGAAGTTGCGAAGGCAGAGGCCGAGAAGAAGAGAGATCACCCTCCCCAGGCGAAAGTCCCCAAGGAGGGGACTAGCAAAGAGGATGAGAAAATTAACAAAACGAGCTCTGTTGGAAAGGTCCCTGCTGGGTCAAAAAAATTACCAAGGAGAATAACGAAGAGGGAACAGCAGCAGCTCGAGGCCGAGGCCGAGGCCGTTGCCGGGAAAAAGACCTTGTCTCCATCTGAACAGGTACCCACGCTCTCTTCTAGGAAGGGTGTGGCCTTGAAGCAAGTTAGGAGAAAGGAAAGAGGAAGGTCGGGCGGTCTGGAGCTGATGGAACCAAGAAGGTAAGGACCGAGGGCATTTCTGGAGCCCCCTAGCCAAGCAAGGTTCCCACTCCGGGATCGATCCCAGCCTCAGGTACGTGCATCATTCTTGAGTAGAAAGCCCTGGAGCATCTAGAGATATTGTCTGCTTATATCAGTCACATCATCCTACCCAGGAGCAAAGAACGAATCAGCGCCGAGACAGATGTACAGATTCTTGTAAAGTTGAAGAGGGATACAATATTGGTAAGGCCAACACCAGAAGATTATTTGGATTCGTTGTTATAGCTTGTTTTTGGATAACAATATAATCAGCTTCTCCTTTTTTTCTGTCTTGCAGATGCTATCCAGAGTTTCATCTGTGGCCGGACGCCTCAATGTTGCACACGAGAGAGCAGAAGCCCGATAGAGAACGTAGATAACTCTTCGAGAAGCACAGAGAGCACGTAAACCAAGCAAAATAATGGCACAAGATGAGCAACGAGGAAAAAGCCAAGGATGAGTTGAAGATGGTAACCGAGAAGAATACATAGCTGAACAAGGATAAAACAAAGCTTTTAGAGGAGAAAACAGTCATCGAATCCTGTTACGACAGGCTTGAGGCCGACCTCTCCGCCGTTATGGAGAGAATAAAGAGAATACAGAAGGAACATAACGCCGCCATTACAAAGGCCAAGGAAGATACTGTAGAAGAATGGAAGAAGTCATCTGCCTTTACTGACATGAAGATGCTTATGGGGCCGAGATGGTGGAGAGTGGACAAAGGTATATAATCCAAAACTTGCGCAAACAACACCCTGAATTCTCGGTGGATGACATTGGAATGAACTATTCTAATGTGGAAGAAGGTGTTAGCCCCGGGACGGAGGATGTCGCGGTAGGAGACATCTCTCTTCTCGATACATTCTTCATACTTAGTCTTTATGGTGCTTTAAACCATGCAGGGAGCTGAGGCCGTGTGGCGATCTTTAAGTGGTTGTGTTGGAGTGACCATTTTCACACTCATCAGTACCTATTGCTCATAATAAATTAAGTAATATGTAAAAATAATAATTCTCTTTAGCTGGGAAAGAATATATTAGAAATTCTTGACAACAAAATAATATTACAACCAATATATGTAGTCATAACCAGTGCCAGGGTAATTATAGAGCATATTGGAAACCGCGAGTGAGACGTATTAGAGGTTCTTTATGGATTGTAATATTTAAGGAATATATAATATATTTTATTGTAATATTATATGACCTTACAATAAAGAATTATATATATAAGTATTATTTTAATAATGGTCATAACAATATGCAGTAAACAACTCTATATGAATTAGTAATATGAATTATACTTATATGTATATATGAATTACTTATATCTTTCATAATTTATAATATTACGATGTTTATATATGAACCAGGCATGGTTATTTTCTTCATTAAGGAAGTAGTTTTTTTAGGTTAACATCTCATTGCTGTTAAAAAACAAATGCAATTTTTGAACAAAAATGGCTATAGTAAACTTTTATCTATTATAATGAGAAATTACAACCATATCACTTTTTGGCGGTTGGTGGCGGAATATTACGTCGCCACTTTCACCGCAAGTGTATGGGTCAAGTTTTAGTATAGGGTTGGAAGAGTTAAAGTTGTCGTATCCACAGGGATTGGTTGATATTATTGTCGAGTACCATAATTATCATAACCTAATTTTATCTAAACAATAAAAATTGTAGTTTTATAATTAATTAATACTAAACTAAAATACGAATTTATCTAATTATACTATATTACTATATTGAGATATTTAAGGGAATAGATTATCTAGGGATGAACTTCATTTACTTAAATGTGTTTGATCTTATTCAGTTATCAATAACGGTGTTCGACTTATCTAATAATCTCTGTATCATAAACTCATTCACTCCCTCTCCCGAGTGACAAGTGAATTAATATGTGACTTCGCGTTAACGCAGAAGTCACCCTCTAGCATTTTTTAGAATACATAGTCACATGAGTCTTGCACCAACATCATTGATTGCACACTTTCTAACTTTCTCCCGGGTTATTAGATCGTCACGTTGTGTTTAACCCTACTCCGAATTCGGGGTTACCTCTCCCGAGTGTCAAACCCCATATTCTCTATATATCTAAACAAGCATATAATCGAAGAATAATGGTAAACACAATCAAATAACGAAAAACAATCATTAACGAAATACCGATTTCCAATAAACCACATATTCATAAATTATATTAACCCCTAGACAATATCCGTTTAGCTAACAACCATAACCGTATATACAATGATAAACAAGCTAAACATGCTCGAACCAACTACCGAAGTCAAAAAAATAAAGAAATAAACGAAGGAACTAAGTCGTATTCTGAAGATCCGCCTCTAAAACCGCTCTAGAATTGTTTCTCCTTCTTCGCTTTGTGTTCTTCTCCTTTGGATTTGGTCGATCACTCCCCAAAAGCCTCTATAATCTATTCTAATCCTAAATAAGCTATGCCCGAAAAAAAATAAAAAGAAGGAAGGAAATAGGGAACAAAAATATTAGAAATATCTAAAATCTGTGCAGAGTGACCACCGCAGCGGTGGGTATGTCAATAGTGGTTACCACCGTAGCGATGGATACAACGGTGGGAGCATAGACATTCTGTTGTTTCACCATCGTGGCAATGGATCTCACTACTGCGATGGTAGATTTGCAAAGAGTTTAGGCCCTTCTCTGTATTTTGACCGCCGCGGCGGTGGGTTGCAGGTTCTGAATTTTGCCCTTTTGCTTGTTTTCCCACCGTTCTTCCACCGTTCTTGATCCAATTTTATTGTTTATGATCCGTTTTCATCCATTTTCACCCCCACACCTGATTTATACAAAAACACAAAAAAACGTATTAAATCGTAATAAACATACTCAAAAACTAACAGGTTCGGTTTGGAAATAGATAGGTAAATTACACCTATCAAATACCCCCAAACTTGGAATTTTGCTTGTCCTCGAGCAAAAAACCCAAACAATACAAGAAAATGCAAAAACTAATTATGAAATTAAAAACTAAAAAATGAAAAACACTAAAAACAATAAGGTGCAAGTTTTAAATATCATCTACTGGCCAAACAATTTTTCTCTCATCGGCCCCCAATCCTATCAAGTTCAAGAATAAAACACACCATGTAGTATTCTAGAATTTCAACATTCAATGATAGTAAGCACCATTCTAGATCTTATCAACGTGTGTGTGATAAAACTCAATTAAACAATTATCCGTCGATCGGATTGAATTATCCATCAATAAAGCTCATGACTAAAACCAAAAAGGTATAGGGAATCCATAAGCTTGACTGAGTTCTATTCTCTACTAATGTAGGCTACGTAATTCAAAAAGATCAGTAGGAATTGGCTTGGTTTTTGGAACATCTAGCCAAGGGTATATTGGAAATAGAAAACAGGTTAACGTTGTTAACTTGACGATACCCGAGGCACATGCTTAGCACTCTCACACTCGAACCCCCATAGATAAATTTGAAATAACCCTGAACATATATTTATGAATTTCGTACTCACTTGTCAAAATAAACAAAAAATAAAACCGTATATACATGGGTTTTTTTTCAAATAAACCACACCCTCAAACTTATTCGATTATTATAATTTCACAGGTGTGGTGAAAATAAAAAAAAAATGACAAGTGAGTACTCGAATACCAAACCAATTTAAAAGTTTGCCCTAAACCCAACCGCTCACATCAAGTAGCATGCATGAATGCTAACTTGATTCACTCAAATTTGTGCCTTCAGTTCAGATATAGGTTTGGAAAGAATTCAATTGGCCATGGTATTAGTTAAGTGTTCAGAATTGAAACGGTTTTTTCGGCTTCGACAGGGTAACGAAGGATAAACATATAACAAGGAAAGCTTCAAAGGCTCAAGCGATCAAATGAATGCCTAAATCATATCTCCCAAACTACCTCGCCTAGGATTTCGCCTCGACTTTCCCCCAAATCAAGTTATAAAATCCCTATTGTCATGAATTTGGGTGAGGATAATCTTTTTCAAATCAATTAGATAGTTATACATTGAGTTTACGTGCTCGCGCGTTTAGGATCTACAATAACTTTTACTAAAATAATACGTCAAGCACACAAAACACACATAAATGAGCTTTACGCTCGACCTCAATAAACAATTAGGGGACAGAGTCAACATCGGGTAATGGCCCAGATGAAGTTAAAACTCATCACATAACAACAACTAACCTAAACAAACATCCAGACAATAAAAACAAAACAACATAACTAACAATATTAACACATACTACACATCGCCATCGTACTTAAACGGACAATGTTCTCAACAACCCATCAGCGATCCCAATGAAACATAAGCATTATAATGAAGATGGGGGTTTAGAACACGTACCTGGGACTCGCCTTCGAATCAAGTCGGTAGAGATGGATCTAACTTATTTTTTTCCTTGGGTTGCCTCTCAAAAAGCACTTGATTTAATGTCTTCGGCTTGACATGGAGAACGGCTCATCAAAGAGAGACTTCTACCCATAATACGTGTCATACAACACCACGTACAGGTCTTGATTTAGTACACCCTCAAGACTAGCGAGATGTTGCAATGTATGGATCGATCTTTCAACTCGACTCAGCTCTGAATTTTGTGCTTAGGGAGCTTGAATATACTGAGCTGGAAACGGGGTAGGATAGGTGAGCACATCGGATCCTCATAGATGCGATCATCTTGGATTGAGTGTGGCATTATTGACTAGAATTCAAACGGTGAAAAGTCACAACTATTAATATGTGTATCTCTATTGCCAATCCACACTTGGGTTCTCTCCCAATTAGCTTGATCATCTTCTATCTCACCTAAGTGCCTTCCGTTTGCATTCGGTTCCTCACGGTGGCTTTCACATTCGGATGTGATTTGTGAATCTCGTTTTTGATCTCACCTAAGTGCCTTCCATTTGCATTCGGTTCCTCACGGTGGCTTTCACATTCGGATGTGATTTGTGAATCTCTTAATGCCATCGCGTCTAACTCAGCCTCAATGTAGCAAAGAAGATAACCCATTTGTATCTGCAAAGACGTTATGGTCGCATCAATTTCGGCGTAGATCATCTCGATATTGTCAAGACGATCCTCATGCTCATTGATCCGGTCATGCGTCTTCCTCCAAAACACTTGAGTCTCCCCAATAAATCAGCAAATATTTCCTCTAATGCGGGGGAAGACTTAATATATTGGTTTGGTGTGTCAATCCATGGCGCCGTGGTGGTGAAACTATCCCCAAAGCTTTGGTGACTTGGTGAATAATTCCAACAGTGATAATCATAGGCCTCCAGTTCCTCCAACGACCAAATGGATTCGTCCGCAGTTAGGTCATAGAAAGAGGAGGTAATGTTTCCTCCTTCCACCCATATTCTGGTTGCGGCTTGTAACCCGTCGAGAAAATTCAGTAGTTGACACTCCCTCGGGAACCCATGATTCGAAAACCAGAATAGCAACTCATTGTAACGATCCCAAGCGCAATAAAATAGCTCAAAATTTTGTTGAAAGAAATGCATCAATACTCGCCAATCTAACATCTTAAAGTACCCTTCATAAAAAATAAAAACGAAACTACAAACAAAAAATTATACACAAGAAATGCCTAAATTAAAATCAAGTTATTTACATACAGTATCAACAATAATCTAAAACACAATCCTCGGCAACGGCGCCAAAAACTTGGTAGCGCATAGATACATCGCTACTTTCACCGCAAGTATACAGGTCAAGTTTTAGTATAGAGTTGGAAGAGTTAGGATTGTCGTATCCACAGGGATTGGTTGAGATTATTGTCGAGTACCATAATTATCATAATCTAATTTTATGTGGGTGATAAAAATTGTAGTTTTATAATTAATTAATACTAAACTAAAATACTAATTTATCTAATTATACTATATTACTATATTGAGATATTTAAGCGAATAGATTATTTAGGGATTAAATTCATTTACTTAAACGTGTTTGATCTCATTTAGTTATCAATAACGGTGTTCGATTTATCAGATAATCTCTGTATCGTGAACTCATTCACTCCCTCTCCCGAGTGACAAGTGAATAAATATGTGACTTCGAGTTAATGCAGAAGTCTCCTTCTAGCATTTTTTAGAACACATAGTCACATGAGTCCTGCCCCAACATCATGGATTGCACACTTTCTAACACCCTCCCGGGTTATTAGATCATCACGTTGTGTTTAACCCTAGTCTGAATTCCGGGTTACCTCTCTCGAGCGTCAAACCCCGTATTCTCTATACATCTAAACAAGCATATAATCGAAGAATAATGGTAAACACAATCAAATAGCGAAGAACAACCATTAACGAAATACCAATTTCAAATAAACCACATATTCATAAATTACATTATTCGCTAGACAATATCCGTTTAGCTAATGGCCATAACCGTATATACAATGATAAACGAGCTAAACATGCTCGAACTAACTACCAAAGTTAAGAAAATAAAGAAAGAAACGAAGGAACTTAGCCGTATTCCAAAGATCCACCGATAAAACTGCTATGAGATCGTTTCTCCTTCTTCGCTTTGTGTTCTTCTACTTCGGATTTGGTTGAGCACTCCCAAAAAACCTCTCTAATTTATTCTAATCCTAAATGAGCTCTCATTCCCAAAAAAAAAAAAAAAAAAAAAAAAAAAAAAAAAAAAAAAAAAAAAAAGAGAAAGAATAAAATATGGAACAAAAATATCTAAAAAATATCTAAAATTTGTGCAGAATGACTGTCGTGGCGATGAAATCACCGCCGTGGAGGTGGGTATGTCAGCAGTGGTCACCACGGTGGCAGTGGATTTGTGGAGAGTTTATGCCCTTCTCTGTATTTTCATCGCCGCAGCGGTGGGCTGCAAGTTCTGAATTTTGCCCTTTTGCTTGTTTTCCCATTGTTCTTCCACCATTCTTGATCCGATTTAATCGTTTATGATCAATTTTCATCCCTTTTCACCCCACACACCTGATTTATATAAAAATACATAAAAACGTATTAAATCATAATAAAACATAATAAACATACTCAAAAACTAACAGGTTCGGTTTGGAAATAGATAAGTAAATTACACCTATCAGCGGTCATGGAAAAAAATTTTAAAAATAGTAATAATATTTTTAGTATAATTTATTAATTTTAACTGTTATTTATTAATGGGTAGCCTATTTGGTGAGTGTCGTGTTAGTTGTGGACCATACGATAAGTTTTTTAAAGGATTGGTTAAAAGATGTTTACTATCTTCTATATAAATTACAAATTATATTTTTGTATTAAATTATCAGGAAAAAAAAAGTGTTAATGAAAATGGATAGATTTATGTTATTAAATAGATCAAGTAAAAATTTTAGAAGCGAAAAATAATTTTTATTATCCTGTTGTGCCATAGTCGTCTCGTCAGGAAGACATGTCCTTACCGAAGGGCATGTCCTGTAGGACGTTGTTATTGTGACCTGACAGCAGGGCAAGTCATGAAGGTTATTGATTATGTTGTTGATATTTTGAGACTTGTCAGGAGATCAAGTCCTGTCGATGGTTGATTATGTTATTGATATAATAGCTTATACCATATGTTGCTCCTACCATTGGAGATATTGAATGACCTTGGCACTGATAGACCTTAGATGACACAGTTGTACAGATTACGCTACTGTCTTAATTTCCGATCATGAGGTAAAATGATCCTATAGCGAGTAAAAAAATGTGTGTGCAATATTTTATTATATATCAAAGTAATTTGATTGGTTGATTTAAAAGCATCATTTTATTGTAATGGTAGAAAAAGAATTTTATTTCGGCTTGGTGTGCGGTTATAGTATATTATATTTTGAAAAGTGATATTTGATAAATATACTTGGTCCATAAATTCTTTTTATATTATGAAGACAGCATGTGCATTGTCTTTTATATAAATTGTTAAATTATATTTTCATATTAAAATATGGAAAGGAAAGGTTTATTAAAATTGATCATTTTATAATGTGATGCGGATCAAGTAATTTCTAAATGCAAAAAGTGGTTTATATTATCTGACTATACCATAGTATGATCCCGACATGAAGGCATGTCCTGTGGAATGTTGTTGATCCTAACAAGAGAGCATGTCATGTAGGACGATATGTTGTGACCTGACAAGAGGGCAAGTCCTACAGATGGTTGATATCTGTTGTTGTTTGATGATGATGATGATGATAATTTTTATGATATAGTGGTTTATACCATGTGTTGACTCCTACCATTGGAGATATTAAATGGCCCTAACATTAATAGCCACCTTAGATGGCACAATTGGACAGGTTACAGTATCATTATAACTCTCGATCGTGAGGTAAATGATCCTATGGATGGAAGTATGTTATTTTATTATATACAAAGTGAGTTGACTAGTTGATTTAAATTCGTTTATTCTATTACGATGATATTTTTGTTGGGGTTTGGATATTGCCCACTGTGGCTATATTTTATTGGAAAGTGGATTTTGATAAAAATATTTGATCTATAAAATATTTTTATATTATAAAGACAGTGCACCGGTAAAGTATTTAGAAAGATATTGGTCCACTACTAGCGATAGGTAGGATCAGAGTATCGAATGATTCTTGAGATTTTCTCAGGAAATTTTATATAGATATCATTACTATTTTCATAAGAATAGCGCAGCGGGAGCGTGGTGGTAACTTTCGGTTATTTAATCGAGAGTGACTAACATGACAGAGCGGTGTAATTTTAAATTTTTATTGCTTGAATGAAATTTCAAGGACAAAAATTATATAGGGGTAGATTGTAACACCCTGGAAATTTATATTTTGAAAAAAATTATTTTATATAAATTTAATATTTTTGGAGACGATTTTGTAAATTTGTAGTATAAATATATACTGGATAATTTTTTAAGTTAAACATTAAATTTATATTTTTTGGAAATATTATTTTAATATTTTTGTAGACGGTTTTGTATATTATGCAAATTAATGATAAATATTGGATAATTTTGGAGAGATAAGTGTAATTATTGAGTCTAATATGAATTACTTTATAATTATAGAGTATTAAATGCAATTTTCCAAATTCTTAATAATTAAGGAAACTATTTGTGGACTAAAATTAAAGAAAAAAAAATTGCGGCCACAAAAGTGTCTCATATACATAGATAGGTGGCATGCATACACATTATGATAATAATAGAAAATTCTTCATTAATTTGGATAAATATTACAGTGATCATTAGCCTTAGGATTGCTATATATATATATATATACGCACACACACGAAGTATATATCAAAACAGGGATGGTATTATATATCTCGAATATTCTAGTTAGTATTTCGGCTTCGAATTTTAGGTAGAATTTCTAACTCTTTTAATATATGTATTTAATTTTCCTATTGTGTGATTTATGTTATTTATTGTTGTTGAATTTTAACTGTTCAATTTTACGAAATAATTATGATTATGGGAAAATTATGTGGAAATCATGTCAATGTGTTTTATTTGGTGTTTTAGTTAAATTCACATATTAGATGAGTTGAAATTATATTGAGTATTGGCTCACAACCCCACAGTTTTGATTGCAGGGCTGGTGAGAAAGAAACAGCAATGGAAATTTTATTTGAATTTCTATTTAATTTGTAATAATTGTATTTATTGATGTCAAATTTTGGTTGACACCAGCGGTATGGTCCTGTCAGTCTTGGATGGAGTTGGAGGGGCCTAGAATGGAGATCTTTGGTCCATGTAGCTTCTGGTCCGTGGAGAGGTCCCTGGCCAGGAAACGACGGGTCTAAGTTGGAATTAGCACAAAAATCTTCTGGTCCGAGAAGGGGAGGAACAAAATTCCATGGGACTTGAGAAAAAGTGAACAGGAGCTTGAGAATGAGCTATTTCAGGAATATGAGAGCTGAAATGCTTTCTGAACCGGGAAGGAGAAAGTCTGCAATAGGTAACAACCTGTCACCTGCACACGTAACCTCGCCGGGGGTATCCCAGAAAACCCCTCCAGCATGAGAATCAGCATACGAGAAAAGGATTTATAAAAGTGCTATCATGTATAAGGAGTAAATATTTTATGTGCTTGGAGTAAATTTCATCTCTATTTTTTTAGGAGAATTTTTCTACATTTAAGAAATTGTATGCTCTCTTTTATATAGGCATGGAGTGAATTTGATTAGTGGCTTAAGTAAGGATTAGTGTCCCCTCCAAATCACATAAATGTCCCATCTTGGCATGTATCCAATGAGAGGGTGCCAAGGGGCTCTTATGTTGCCCATATTGGAAGATATTTGGTGATATTTGTTGTTGGGAAAGAAAGCCATTGTTGGGGAAGAAAGCCATTATGATAGTTGTAGATATTCTGAGATATTTTGGAATATTTATGGATAATTTTGGGAAATGAGCCGGCCAATGGCTAGAGGATGACATATTCCTGTTGCGCCCGAGATGGGGAATTTGACCCTTGCCCTTCCCAGATAGCCAAAGATGAGAATGAGAGTTGTACGGAGCTTAATGCCCTGCCCTTCTCGGATAGCCAGAGACGAGAAGGGGGGGATTTGTTGAGGAGCTTGTGGAGTTGATGTTCGAGATGGGCAATACCGCATAGGAAATTCCGAGATGGGAAAGGGTTCTCATCCCGGCAGCGGCTCGCCTTCCCTTCCTAGAGAGTGCGGAGGCCTTTGGGATGGCTGGCATAGCTAGAGATGTTCCTCTGCCTAGTATAATCTTCACACTTGACCTTTGGTAAGGGTTGACCTTGGTGGAGAGTTGTAGACACGTGGCCGTCTTCCATTGGTTACACGGGAGTGACCATTTTTACACTCATCAGTATTGATTATATAATGTTGTGAAAAAAAATTGATTCAATAAAATAAGCTAATGTTCATGTGGTCGTCTAATAAAATATTAGTACTAGGTTGGTTAAGATAATATGCATATTAAATAAACACTATAAATAGGGTCATTCACTATTATTAGTTTATTAATGGTGTAATAATTTATGACACTATTATGCCACTATTATTTTTAATAGTGGCCATTAGTGTAATAAAATATTACACTATTACATAATATGGTCGTTTCATATTATCTGTTATAATTTCATGCTAAAATTAGCACTAGTATGTATAAATTATTGTGATATCATAATAGACATAGTAATTTGATAATTCTTATTATAATTATAAAAAATTTAGTTGAATTTCTATCTGTAATAATTATATTTAGTATTTACTGCTGTAAAAATTGAATCGATGTATTCGATAAATATAATTAGTTGTTGTAGCGTTCTAAAATTTATCGAAATTTATAGAATAAAATATTGGTCGTTCAGTGTTAGTATTAATTCTCCAACGGGAGAAATCTTGTAATGGCCTTGGAAAACTGGGTTATTACAGGCACACCTTCGTCCCTGCTAGCTGTTCCAAGACCCCAACCAGTAGTACTCTCCAAGAAGAGCAGGTGAGCTGCCGCCAAGATGGGGAATCCTTCTCCATCCTGACTTTCTCTGCAGCGACATTGCCCATCTCGGGAATTAACTTCACAATCCCCTCAGCAAAAGCCCCTCTTATCTTCTCCAATTATCCGAGAAGGGCAGGGCAAGAAACTCCACACAACTCTCCATTCCTATCTCCGGTTATCCGGGAAGAGCATGAATCAAATTCCTCATCTCGGCTACGGCATAAAATTGTTCTCCTCGAATTATGGGTTGGCTCACTTCCCTAACCGTAAATATATATAAATATCTTCTGCCATGGATGACATCAAGTGGCCTCGTGCCCTCTCTTTATTGGCTAAAAAACTCATGGCCAACATAGGGTGCCCTCTTGTCCCTCTCCCATTAGCTACATGCCGAGATGGGACACTGATGTGACAATGAAGGAACACTAATCCATGTTTAAGCCTTTAAGTTAATCCACTCCATGCCTATATATAGGAAGGCATACCAATACCCAAAGGTAGATGAATTTTTCTCCCTCTTCTCGGTAGCTTATCTATAAAAAAAATTCTCTGTGTGTTGATTCTCACGTCGGAGGGGACACGTTGGAACTATCCTAGCAAGTCTTTTATGCAAGTGTCTAAGTGTTGCCCCATCTTGGCTCTGTCTCCTATCAGATCGGATCTGCTTCTTCTCGGATCACAAATCGTCCAACTCCTCTCTTCTCGGACCAGAAGGCTTTTGGGCTAATTCCAATTCAAACCCATCCATTTCTTGGCCAAGGACCTCTCCACGGATAAGAAGCTCCACGGAGTAGAAGACCCCCGAGCAGCTTCCTTGCTTGCTACTAATTCTAGATCACTCCTCTTTATCTCTTCTCTGGTTAGGAGGACTGATCTCAGACCTCTCCATCCCCTGCTCAACATAAAATGAGGTCTTTCTTTCGGACTCCTCTATCTCCACCATTGCTGATCAGACCATATTGTTGAGGTCATTCAAAATCCGACATTCCTATAATTTTCTAATTTTAAAAGATTAAAAAAATGGTTGAAAAAACTACCGTCCATTAATCTCTTGAAAAAAAAAAAAGGTTTTTGTTTTTTAAAAATGGTCTTAATATCACGTCTTTATTTTTTTTAATATTTTTTAAATGCAAAAAAAATAGTAATTAAATTAAGTATTTTTTTTCCTTAAAGTAAAAGGTACTTGAAAATGTTATCAAAGAATGCATATTTTTTTTTTTTTTTAAAGAATATTGATAAACTATACCATGTTTTATAACCACTTAAATTTAAAATTTTAAGTGCTGAAAATATTTAAATGTTGAATATATTAAGTATTCAATTTTTAAATACTTTTAGCTTAAAAAAAATTATTTTTCCACAAATTTTTATTTTTAAAATAACTTTTACAACTTTATTTTTCTAAAATATTCTCTCTCTTCAATTTTCTCTCTCTATTTTTTCTCAATTTTTTATTTTCTCTATCTATAATTATATGTATCTGACTTTATTGTGAAATTTTACAATATAAAATATTACATGTAATAATTAGATTATTTATGGTATTAAGTTATAAGTGCTAACAAATTAAGTGAATCATACATTATTTAAAATTTTGAATAATTTTTTAAGTGATGCTTATTTTTTAAATGACTGCCTAACTTTTGTTATCAAACACACCTAATTTAATAAGTATTTAATGCATTTAGTTTTAAATATTTAATTCTGTCATCAAACGGGGCTTAAGTTTTATAAAAAAAATGATTATATTTAAAATTCTTTTAAATTAAAATATATTTTATGTGAATAACACTAAGAAATTATTGCATCATTATCCAAGAAATCTTAATTTTTTTATAAAATTATTTAGATTAAAAAAAAAACTAATTTGCCAAAAGTTGCTAAATAAGGCCCCGTTTGGTTAATGTTTCCAACCCAACCCAACCCAAAAATTCTGGGATTGATTTTTGGGAACGTGTTTAGTGAACACAAAACTCAACTCAATCCAACCCAAAAAATGAGAATTGATTCTCAAAATCCTAAGGAAATGAGAAACAAAAAAAAAACTTTTTTTTTTTTTAGCCCAAAAAACTGAACCTAGAAATGAGGACATACTGGGAATTACATGAGTTGTAAGTGAGTCCCGTGTTCTACTTTTGTTAGCCTTATTTTCTTTTTCTTTTCTTTAGCATTTTGTTGTTGTGAGTCCACGTTCTTTTCGTTGTTGATCTCCGTCTTCGCCATCCTCCTCCTCGCAATCGTCTTCGCTATCCACCTCCTCGCAATCGTTTTTCCCGTCCTCGCCAACGTTCTTCCCAAGTTGTTGATCCTAAGATTTTGATGAACAAGTAATTTTGATGTTTTTTGTGGAACTAACGATTTGATAAAGTATTTCAGTTTATTAGTTTTAATTATGAAAATGATTATGAAAATATTATGGCAATGCTAAAGACAAAGAAAAAAATGATAGAAGATTAAGAATTTGAAGAAATTGAAGAACCTAGGAAAAATAACTCAGGTTAAATTTTAACTCTTAATATCCGAATTAGGATTACACACAACACAAAAATAATTTTTATAAATATGTGTATTTTTTATAGGATCCTAATTAGTTAAATTATTTGCTCATATGTGTAATTGAAAAAGAAATATTGACAATTAATTAAAATTAAATTTAAGAATTTAGTGGAGCTAACTGAGAAAATAAATCGGTTAAAGGGGCAATAACATTAAAGAAAATGGATTAAAAATGAATTTAGGAGAGGTTCCCAGCATTGACAAGTCGACAGGTAAGTCGACCGGAGCATAAAAGGTGAAGTTGTTGAATCTTTCGATCGACAGATTACTCAACCTAAGCTTAAATGGTCAACTCTCTGAATTGATCAGTCGACAGGGAGGTCGACCTGTGACCAAAAATAAAACTCTCTGAATTTCTAGGTTAACAGATAGGTTAACCGATAGGCGAAGAATTTTTGGCTTGGCTACATCCTGAATCGATCGGTAGACAGGTGACCCTTGGTCAGTTGACTTATGGCACAGTTTTAGGATTTTGTGGAATTTTGGAGTTTATTCTAAAAGTAGTCATTATTAGCCGTTTTTTTTGTTAGGATCTCCGAGATATCTTAGGAATCTGAAGTGTTTTTACTTATTTAAATGATATCTAAGTATTCCTATAGATATGGTTCAAGTATTTTTTATGTTTCTCAATTTGGTACGTATAATTATTTCAATCCTATTCAATTGTGTTGGAAAACATTTGAGGGACTTAATTCAAAGTTTTAAAAGATATTTTTGAGTGAATTATATCATAAATGAATCATTATGATATAGAGGGTCTATTGGTGCAATTAAACGTCATGATTCATGGGAACTAGCCGTTGGAGGGCTTGTTTTATTCCCTTTCATATAGACCTGCATTTTTCACATTTGAGAAACACATCTTGAGAATTATTCTGAGCTATTCAACCTTTGAGCTTTTCAAGAGTTATCATACTAAGAGAATTGTGAAATCTTTTCTGAGAGTTATTCTTGAGAAACATTTGTTGTAGATTATTGCTACTACCAATTTGAAGTGTCATTACTTTCATTATTCTTTCGGTGGATTCCTAGTGAGATTGTTCCAACTTATTTGTTTATTTGCTATAATTATTATTTACTTGGAATTTGATCTTTGAAATTGTTTTCCAATTTTTTATTGAAAAATATTTTTTGAAACAATTTCTTAAAGAAATCTAATTACATGCTCAATTACATGATACCCAATTTTTGTTTAAAATCAAATTTTGAATATCTCACTTTACTATCATTAGTTTTGGAATATTAATTGAGTTCTAATTTATTGGGATAGTAGAAGTTCCGAGTGAGAAAAATCACTTATCAATTTGTAATTGGTGAGTTGAGTGACGGATTAAATACTATTGGGAGTATTTAATTAAAGATTAGTTGGTTTCAGTCTCTTTCTGTAAAGAGATTGAGGTTGTAATTCTTTCTTAATTAAATTGATTTGTGAGCAATTTTGTAACTGTTCAATCCTTACTGGGTAAGAGAATATTTGGAGGGTTTGTGAGGTTTTGATTCTTTAGCCTTAGGTACAAAAAGAATTAAGTTATTCTTGAGCCTGTAAAAAGTACAGGTTATTCTTAAACTTGTGAAAAGAAATTTGTAAAGGTTAATTATGAGCCTGCGAAAAGAATCATTGTGAGGGTTTGGTTACTACCTTTAAAAGAATCTTGAGTTTAATGAGGGCAATTCTCCGTGGAGCTCAAAGGACTAGATTAGCCAAAAGTAGCTTGGTGAACTAGTATAAACTTCCAGTGTGCTGTTATTTTTTATTATTTATTTTTATTGTTTGGTGTGCACCTAGTTGATATTATATTTCTACTGTTATATAAAGATAATAATTAATTTAGGATTAAAATTACTTATTTGATTTTTTGAAGTATTTTTCTCTGATAATTTTTTATCTACCCAATTCACCCCTCTCTTAGGTAGCTCACTGGGCCAACAATTGACATTAGAGCTGGTTTAGCTCAACACACTTAGCTAAAAAAGATTACATGGCGCACATAATAGGCACACTAGCTAAGGGACAGTCTATACACTGACCACCATTTTTTGCAGGTAAAAATTATTCGTTCTGAAAAGACAGAATGATAGTCTTTCTTTAGGCTATAAATTACAATGTGTGGCTAACAATCGAGGATGGTCCATTTGTTCCAATGGAAAATGAAGTCGAGAAGAAAAAGGAACAGTTAACTGCTTCTGATAAGCAGAAACTCTCTCTAAACTCATAGGCTATTAACATTCTATTTTGCTCGTTAGATGCTAATGAATATTCTAGAGCTTCAGGTTGTAAATCAGCAAAGGAAATGTGAGACAAGTTACAAGTTACCCACGAAGGGACAAATCAAGTGAAGCAATCGAAAATCAATACTCTTATGAGGAAATTTGAATTGTTCAGAATAGAAGAAACTGAATCGATCCAAGAGATGTATACTCACTTCAACAACATTTGCAATCACTTGAGTCAACTTGGAAAGTCATACTCTATGGAGGATAGAGTTTGAAAGGTCCTAAGATCTTTAACAAAATTATGGGAGTCAAAGGTGATGGCAATTGAGAAAGTTAAAGATCTTAGCAAATACGAAATTGATGATCTCATTGGCAACTTGATGACTCATGAAGCAGCGATTAAAGGATATGAGGATGACACCGAAACTAGAAAGAGATGGCTCTAAAAGCTCAGAAAATTGAAGAAAATGATGACAGTGATGATGAAAGTCTTGACAGTGAGCAAAAGAAAGATATGGCGCTTCTCACAAAAAAAATTTAGAAGAATGACTCGACGCACATTCCGCGGAAAAAGAAACCTCAACATGACTAAAGTAAAATGTTACAACTGTCATAAAACCAGTCACTTTCAAAATGATTGTGCCAAACTGAAAAAGGATAAAGAAAAGAAAAACAAGAAGAATGAAAAGAAGAGAGGAAAGAAGAGGAAGAAGAAATCCATGAAGGCTACTTGGAATGATACTGAATCAAGTAGCTCCGAAAAATCAGATAGTGAAGATATGTCCATGTTTGCATTGATGGCCACTAGTGGTGAGGTAAATAAATGTTCAAGTTCTTGTCCTTTAGATTTTGATGAATTATTTGATATTTATCAAGAACTTTCTCATGATTATAAAAACCAGTGTTCTAAAATAAATGCCCTTCAAAGTACAATTAATACAGTAAACAAGTAAGTGATGGACTACGAATATGAAAACAATGAATTAAAATCCAAGTTGACGGATTTGCATTTAATTGTTCTCAAATTCACCAGCGGTGAAAAGAACTTGAAAATGCTTTTGGGAAGTTCACGTAGAATTTTTGATAAAGCCGGTATTGGATTTCACAAAAATCTTAAACAAAACTGTTTTCACAAATTCTTTTCTGAAACCAAAAATCTTGTTAGATGTTTTAAATGTAATGTTGTGGGGCATACTATTCATAGATGTTTTGCTAAAATATCTAACTTTAGACAAGTTTGGGTTCCAAAAGGAACTAAAATTATCCCGACTAACAAGATCGGACCTACTTAGACTGGATACCACTTAGGAACTATTTGAGGTGCTCCTTGCAGGTTATTCTAAAAGCTTCAATAATCAAAGACAGATGGTTCCTGGACAGTGGTTGTTCTCGACACATGACGGGAGACAAAGAAAAATTTACATCTTTGACACCTAAGGATAGAGGTCATGTGACTTTTGGAGATAACGCAAAGGATAAAATTATCGGTAAAAGTAATATTGATAATGGTACTACTATTATTAAATATGTGTTACTAGTTGATGGACTTAAACATAATTTATAAAATTATCGGTAAAAGTAATATTGATAATGGTACTACTATTATTAAAGATGTGTTACTAGTTGATGGACTTAAACATAATTTACTTAGTATTAGTCAACTATGTGATAAGGGTTATAACGTTATATTTGATCATGATGAGTGCATTATTAAGAATAATCATGATAGTAGTATCTTGTTAGTTGCATCACATTTTGAGAATGTTTATACTTCCACATTTGATGATTTTAATTCTCAAAATTTATCTTGTTTGAATGCTTTGTCTAAAGATAGTTGGTTAGGCCATAGGAAACTTAGGCATGCTAGTATAGAGTTAATCTTTAATTTATCTAAGTAGAGTCTCATACGTGGTCTACCTAATTTGAAATTTGTGAAAGATAAAATATGTGATGCATGTCAATTAGGCAAGTAGGCTAGATCATCATTTAAGAAAAAAAAATGCACACGTCCACGTCTAGATGTCTTGAATTGTTGCATCTTGATTTGTTTGGTCCAAACTCTGTTGCTAGTCTTGGTGGTAAGTTTTATGCTTTCGTTATAGTTGATGATTATTCCAGACTTACCTGGATATTTTTCCTTGCTAAGAAAAGTGAGGTTGTTTATATTCTTGCTAAATTTTGTAAACGTATTCAAAATGAGAAGCAGTGTTCCATTATTAACATTTGAAGTGACAGAAGAAGAGAGTTTAAGAATAATGATGTGGTAAGTTACTGTGATGAGCATGGTTATGTTCATAACTTTTCTATACCAAGATCACCACAACAAAATGGTATAGTGAAAAGGAAGAACATGACGCTTCAAGAGATGGTCAGAACGATACTTAATGAAAATCGCTTACCAACCTACTTCTGGGCCGAAATAGTAAGTATAGCTTGGCATGTGGTGAATTGGGTATCGATTTATAGACGATTCAATAAAACCCCATATGAAATCTAGAATGGTAAGACTCCTAATATTTCCTATTTTAAAGTATTTGGATGTAAGTGTTTTATTTGAATGACAAGAATAATCTTGGTAAATTTGACGCTAAATATGATTATGAGATTTTCCTTAGATATGCTACTAACAGTAAAGTTTATAGAGATTATAATAAATGTACATTAGTAGTAGAAGAAACTATGCATGTTGTTTTTGAGGAAGTAGATCCATTCTTGTCGAGAAAGATTTTGGATGATGATGATGCAGGTATTTGAAACCAAAACCAAGGTGATAATGTACCTAAGGAGTCCCAATAAGAGAAGGAACCTAAGGAAAATGATTCAACTTTACCACGAGCTATAAAGATAGTACCGGGACATTCGGTAAAAGAATCATCGGTAATTTCGAAAAATGTGTAAATACTCGTTCTTCTCTTAGGGATATAATTAATCTTGCTTTCTTATCTCAAATTGAGCCCAAGAATTTAGATGAGGCGTTAACTGATGAATCTTCAATTTTTGCAATGCAAGATGAGTTAGTTTAATTTGAGTGGAATAAAGTATGGTGTCTTGTTCCAAGACCGAATTTTCATCCAGTTATTGGTACTAAGTTGGTTTTTAGAAATAAAAAGGATGAATCTGGCATGGTAATTAGAAACAAAGCAAGATTAGTAGCACAGGACTATAATTAAGAGGAAGGAATTGATTATGATGAAACCTAAGCTCTTATTGCTAGACTAGAAGCAATTAGAATGCTACTCACTTTTGCATGTTCACGTAATTGTAAGTTATATCAAATGATTGTTAAGAGTGCATTTCTAAATGGCTTTCTAGCTGAAGAAGTTTATGTAGAACAACCCCCGGGTTTTGATAGTGATAAATTTTTCGATCACGTATTTAAGCTTCGCAAGGTTTTGTATGGGCTCAAACAAACTCCTAGAGTTTGGTATGAGAGACTTAACCAATATTTGATCGAAAACGGTTTTTGAAGGGGTATTTGTGATATAATACTGTTTGTGAAGCAAACTGATTTTAATATCCTATTAGTACAAGTGTATGTTGATGATATTATTTTTGGATATACTAATGAGGATCTTTGCCAAAAGTTTGATAAGATAATGTAGGTCGAATTTGAAATGAGCATGATGGGAGAGTTGAATTTCATTCTTGGATTGCAAATTAAGCAAACCAAATAAGGGATATTTATAAACCAAGCTAAATACACCAAGGAGCTGTTAAAGAAATATGACTTGGATGGCGCTAAAGAGTATAAAACTCTCATGACAACGACTACGAAGATAGACAAAGACGATACGGGCAAAAGTGTTAATGAAAAAATATAACAAGGTATGGTTGGTAGTTTGTTGTATTTAACTACTAGTAGACCTAACATTATGTATAGTGTTTGTCTTTGTGCTAGATTTCAGTCTGGTCCTAAAGAATCGCACTTGACTACGGTTAAGAAACAATTTCGATACTTAAAGGGGACGACTAACCTAGGATTATGGTATTCTAGGGGGAGTGATTTTAAATTGATAAGTCACTCCGATGTTGATTTTGTCGGTTTCAAAATTGAGCGAAAAATCACAAGTAGGTCATGTCATTTGTTAAGACATGCATTAGTTTCTTGGTCAAGCAAGAAATAGAATTTGATAGCCTTATCCACTATTGAGATTGAGTATATGGCAGCTAGTAACTGTTGTGCTCAAATTTTATATATTAAGCAACAGTTAAATGACTTTGGAATTTGCATGGAGGAGGTCCCGATTTATTGTGATAATAAAAATGCTATTTGTCTAAGTAAGAATCCTATACAACAATCACGAACTAAGTAGATAGAGATTAGACATCACTTTATTCGTGATTACATTCAGAAAATAGACATTGTTATTGAGTATATTAATACCTCCGACTAGCTTCCTGATATTTTTACCAAACCACTAGCGGAAGATCAATTTGTGAAAATCATTTGCGGTTTGGGTATGGTTAGGCATAACGATATTTGCCTAGAGTAGAGTTCTTTTGTAGTTCCCCCCTCTCCAATTTTTTTTTGAGATGACAAAGAGGGAGAAATACTTGATGTTTTAATGAATTATCTTTTTGAATATCTTAAGGGGAAGTTTATTATATATTGAAATTTGTTCTTTGTTGAAAATCTTATGATTATCTTCATTACTTTGCTTTAATGAGTTAAAGAACCCGTCCTCATATTTAGGGAGAGTGTGGTTACATTATTATTTTAAAGAAAACATCAAAGTTAATTGTCATCATCAAAAAATGGGAGATTGTTGATCCTAAGATTTTGATAAATAATTAACTTTGATGTTTTTGGTGGAACTAACGATTTGATTAAGTGTTTCAGTTTATTAGTTCCAGTGATGAAAATGATCATGAAGATATTGTGGCAATGCTAAAGATGATGACAAAGATTATGGAAGATTAAGAGCTTGAACAAATTGAAGAACCTAAGGAAAATAACTCATGTTAAATTCTAACTCTTAATATCCTAATTAGGATCACACACGACACAAAATAATTTTTATAAATATATATATTTTTAATAGGATCCTAATTAGTTAAAATATTTGCTCCTATGTTTAATTGAAAAATAAATATTGATAATTAATTAAAATTGAATTTAAGAATTTAGTGGAGTTAACTGAGAAAAGAAATCGGTTAAAGGGGTGAAAACGTTGAAGAAAATGAATTAAAAATGAATTTAGAAGAGGTTCCCAGTATTGACAAGTCGACAAGTAAGTCGACTAGAGCATAGAACGTGAAGTTGTTGAATCTCTTAATTGACAGGTAGGTCGACCTGAGCTTAAATGGTGAACTCTCTAAATCCATCAGTCGATAGGGAGGTCTACCTGTAACCAGAAATGAAACTCTTTAAATCTCTAGGTTGACAGATAGGTCGACCGATGGGTGACGAATTTTTGGCTTGGCTCCATCCTGAATCGATCAGTCGACAGGTGACCCTTGGTCAGTCAACTTATGACACTGTTTCAGAATTTTGTGAAATTCTAGATTTTATTCTAAAAGTAACCATTACTAGCCTTTTTTTTGTTAGGATCTCCAAGATATCTTAGGAATCTGAAGTGTTTTTACTTATTTAAATAATATCTAAGTATTCCTATAGATATGGTTCAAGTATTTTTTATGTTTCTCAATTTGGTATGTATAATTCTTTCAATCCTATTCAATTGTGCTTGAAGAAAAAAATTTAAGGGACTTAATTCAAAGTTTTAAAAGATATTTTTTATTGAATTATATTTTAAATGAATCATTATGATATAGAGGGTCTATTGGTGCAATTAAACATTATGATTCATGGGAACTAGCCGTTGGAGGGCTTGTTTTATTCCCTTTTATATAGACCGGTATTTTTTTCACATTTGAGAAACACATTTTGAGAATTATTCTAAGTTATTCAACCTTTGAGCTTTCTAAGAGTTATCATACTAAATGAATTGTGAGATCTTTTCTGAGAGTTATTCTTGAGAAACATTTGTTGTGGATTATTGCTACTACCGATCTAAAGTGTCACTGCTATCATTATTCTTTCAGTGGATTCCTAGTGAGATTGTTCCAAGTTATTTGTTTATTTTCTATAATTATTATTTACTTGGAATTTGATCTTTGAAATTGTTTTTTGATTTTTTATTGAAAAATATTTTTTGAAACAATTTCTTGAAAAAATCTGATTATATGCTCAGTTACGTGCTACCCAATTTTTGTTTAAAATCAGATTTTGAATATCTCACTTTTTTATCACTAGTTTTGGGATATTAATTGAGTTCTAATTTATCTAGGGTGGTAAAAACTCCGAGTGAGAAAAATCGCTTATCAATTTGTAATTGATGAGTTGAGTGACGGATTAAATACTATTGGGAGTATTTAATCAAAGAGTAACGGGTTTCAGTCTCTTTCTATAAAGAGATTGAGATAGTAATTCTTCCTTAATTGAATTTATTTGTGAGCAATTTTGTAACGGTTCAATCCTTACCGGGTAAAAGGATATTTGGAGTGTTTGTGAGGTTTTGATTCTTTAGCCTAAGGTATAAAAAAAATAATAATAATAAATAAATAAATAAAAAATAGGTTATTCTTGAATTTGTAAAATGTTGAGGTTATTCCTGAGCCTATGAAAATGAATTTGTAAAGGTTGATTTTAAGCTTGCAAAAAAAATCATTCTAAGGGTTTGGTTCCTACCTTTAAAATAATCTTGAGTTTAGTGGGTGCGACTCTCCATGGAGCTCGGGGGATTGGATTAGCAAAGAATGGTTTGGTGAACCAGTATAAATTTCTAATGTGCTGCTATTTTTCATTATTTATTTTTGTTGTTTGGTGTGCACCTAGTTGATATTATATTTCCGCTGTTATATAAAGATAATAATTAATTTAGGAGTAAAATTAATTATTTGATTTTTTGAAGTATTTTTCTCTGATACTTTTTTATCTACCCAGTTCACCTCCCCTCTTAGATAGCTCACTAGGCTAACACAAGTCATCGCATCTTCTTTGTTCGGTGGGTCTTCTCTTCTTCTTCTTCGTTCTCTCTTCTTAATTCGCCATCTTCGTCTTCGTCTCTTCATCCTCTCCAGACTTCGTCATCCTTCCCAACGTTCGCTTTGGTCGCCGATGTCAATTGTTGAACAGATCTGGTACTGTTTTTGCCTAACACCAATGTTGTCTCTGCCTTACCCCGATGTCGACTCTACTTCGCCGACGCTACACCAGGTACTCTCTCTCTCTCTCTCTCTCTTTTCCAAATTTTGACTGCAATTTCGATTTTAGATTTCGGATTGAAATTTCGATTTTGATTTCCGCTTGCAATTTCGATTTTTAATTCCTAAATATCGATTCTAAATTTGGGATTTTGAATTTCGACAAGCAGTGGCTCTCCAAATATCCAAATATTTGTTTTTGCTATTGTTGTTTGCTGTTGTTGCTGTTTTGTTGTTGTTGATCGCTGCTGCTGTTGTTAGCTTGGTATTGTTTATTGTTGTCTGTTATCCGAGGTTGGCTGGTTTGCAGTTGTAGTTGTTGTTGGTTTACTATTGTGGCTATTGTTTTCTTCGACAGGATTGGTTATACTTGTAACAATTACTTGTATTTCTGGGTTTTTAATTCAATTCATCTTTATTTCTATTTTTATAAATTGGGGAAATAATTTTAGAATTAAGCGTGTGTAAACGCGATTCTGTTCCTAGCACAAAATAAAATTTTATTGTTATTAAACGTAATTTTGTTCTTAAAAGGAAACTGAATTTTCAACTCAATTTAATTCAATTCAATTCAATTTAACTCATTTCAGATAGGTTGAGAAAGGTAGAAACACTAACCAAACGCCACCTAAATTTGGGTGAGGAGTTGAAAAAGAGCAATTTGAATGGAAAGAGAGAGGTTGGGGAAGGGCCTCATATATCTCACGCTTAGAATCCAATCGAAATCTAGAATGATTGGAGGGGACGGCTTCTTTTTTCATTCATTAAAAACTAGGACTTGTAGGATAGGATCCGGCTGAAATTACGGACTGTCTTTTTGAATTTTAGTAGTGTCCAATCATTTTCCACTCTCCAAGAAATTCTAGTTGCTTATAAATTTTTTCTAGCACATGTTGTTTGTAATCGAAATGAGTTTAGATGTAGCTCAACTAATTATTTTTTCAAATAGTCTTGAGAATACACTCTCTTACATGATCTTAATCTCTTACATGATCTTAATGTATTCAAGATTTTAATCCTAAAATGCAAAAGAACATATTCTCTTATCAACCGGATTAAAAAAAAAAAAAAACATTTTAACCTCTATTTTTTATTTTCAACATATTAAACCCTAAAATGTTTAAATCGTATCAAGTCAGTTATTCCATCATTTTTATGATAAAATCCACCTACGTGAATCATTATGTGTTTAACACATGACTGATTTTTATTAATTGTATGATGAAATTCACTTACGTGAGTGATTTCGTATTCGACACATAACTGATTTTCGTTATAAAAAATAACGGAAAGACTGTCTTCACATGATTTGAATACTTCAAAAAGTAACGTGTGTTAAAATTGAAAGAATAGAAATTAAAGTGAGATTTCTCAAAAATTTCAAGAATATAAAGTGCAAAAACCTCCAATAATTTGTCGCCCTAACCTCTTTTATAAATGAAAAATATAACTCGTAGTTTATAATTCAAATATGACAATCTTTTCATGAATATAATAAGAATATAATAATTTTGGGACAAATCTCGATCCGAGTAAATTAAATAAATCATTTATTCATATTTGTGATGGTCTATATTAATCCTATTCATTCTACCAAAAAAATATAACTTATTTTTACCCCCCCTGTTATCATACTTACTTTTTTTAAAATCTAGAGTTAAATTCTCTCCTATCTAAGACATGTATATAGTTTGGTCCTAAATAATTGCACAAGAAGATACTTGAACCTTTTATATTTTGTCCTTTTGCACAATATCTATATGGGCCCCAAAATAATGAAATGGCAAGTAGGGAAAGTGTAAACCTAGGTCTTAGAGTTGATGACTGGGCCACATGGCTATCTAACCACTAAACCACCTCTTTGTTTCTATATTCTCTCACTTACTAGTGCGTGGAACCAATTTCATATATTAATTTTGTCTTAACCTTTTCATTCAATACCTTTACATTCCATACCACAGGAACATTTAACCAGACATCCATATGCTTGGAATGTGACTGCTAATGAGGGGATAAAATTATCTTTTCAGTTCTATTATTAAAAGTAAATTTTATAGACTAAATTGGAATAATCATAAACTATTCTGGTAGTAAGTGAAAAATGATTTTTTATTTTTTATTCTTTTTTTTTTTCCTTATTTTCTTAACTTTTCCGATGGAGAGAAGAAATACGGTTAGCTTTTTGGAAAATTTCACTCCAAAACTTGCACCACCTCGCCATTGTCGTCCACCATCTCTTTCGCCCATTCCCATCGCTCACCGTGATGATACCTAGAAGTGAATCATCAAACACATCAGCTTTTGATACTAGGAGGTGATGGATAGAAACAGTTAACCCTCTTTCTCTCGATTTGATTCCTACAAAAAATTGCACTGCGGGTGGGCTTGTCGGCGATGCACTTCTAGTGTAAGAATTAGTATCGGTCTTGAGAGAAAAGTAATGTAGTGTTGCGTAAAGAGCGTAATATCTCACACATTACATACCTCAGACCTCTAGAGTTCTGACCTTTATATAGAAAGTGGAGGAAGACTTGTTTGACAAGCCTTCCTTAATTCTCTAAATATCGGTATGACAAGCAGTACGAATCTCGGCTCTCTTTCCATTAAGATGGCAGGATGACAGGTAGAGATCGTGAGCCCGTTGTGGCAACGACACTTTCCTTTGAGGAAGAGGCGACTTTAACTGCCTTTTGAAATGGGAGCATGATGGCGCTCATGCCCTAGGAATATTGACCCAAGTGAGGTGTGGAGACCCGAACGGGTGTACTGAGCCAAAGCGAGTATATAGAGAGGCCTATTTATCCGGTCGGTTCTGGAGATCTCGGACCAGTGGCGTGTTTGAGGACACGTGCTGCCTTAGTGCCTTATGGCTGATTTTTTCCTCATCAGATGTCTCCTATTCCAAGGGGTGTAATAATTTCACGCATTAGGAATATTTGGACTTTTCCATGATGATTCGACGTTCCGTCATTTTTTTTGTTTTCGTGAGGTGCATCGTGTTGGCACTCTGGTGGTGGCATAACGTCACAGATTTTCATCTTTCAAGAGTCTTGGGCATTAATTTCTACATGACTCAATTCAATGGTTGATCGATTCAGCTTCCTAAATGACGGTTGATGGGGAGTTGTGTTCGAACCGTTTAAATGGAAGAGTCTAAAAACTCTCCAGTCGTGTTCCTTGGAGCGTTGCTTTTGTTTCTAAGCAATCATTGAATGCATTATTTTCAATTTGTAATGGCAAGAGATTCTAGATCTTCTTTCCGTCCTTCGGGAAATAGGGGTGATGATGAGGCTAGGCCGTCATCTAGAGTGTCCAGTGGCAATGATGATGTTAGGCTAACATCCAGGATGTACAGTAATGATGCTAGCGGTGTTGGGGAAGCCAATTTGGTGATAGCCTAAAGCGAGGGGGTATAGCCTGCAGAAACTCGTTGCCTCCCTACTTCTAAGGCTAACACTGCTGCGAAAGCTACGCCGGTGGGAAAGCGATGATGGGCAACGGCCCGTCACGTGGTGAATCATCTGAGGGACTTCCATGCTTATGACATGCGTAGGGAGTTCTCTGTCCCTTTACCCATGAATATGATTGCTCTTGAGCCTTCGTGAAATATGGTGTAGTGTTCGACTCAGTGCACCGCTTTCTATGATAAAGCTTTTAATGTAGGAGTTTGCTTATTGCTTCACCCTTTTATTCATGAAGTCCTCCTTGTGGTCTAGTTAGCGCCTTCATATCTGGTGCTCAACGAATGGAGGCTGATGATGGGGTTCGCCATTTTGGGTTGTGGAATGGTGTCCCTCATTCGTCTTTTAGTTTCATCCATCTTTATCAACTTACCAAGAATGCGGATCCACCTAATTGTTGGTATCAAATATAGGCCTAGAATGGATAGCTCATCATGAGGGTCCTGGAGGATAGCCTGAGGTGGAGGAACATATGGGTCCTAGTAACTGGGTTTTGGGGGCGACCCTTGGGATGAGATAGAGCCCACCTAGTACCGAGAAGGTGGCAAGATCCGAGTAAGTTTGTGTCGTTACTTTTCTTTTTTTATATCGGGTTACCCTTCTTCTTTTAACTTTCTTCTTCCATAGGGCCTCTTGTCCGTCCAGCGCTTAGCGAGGCGAAGGAAATGGTAGTTGTTCTTCTACGGGGGCTTTCGAAAGCTGAGAGAGATTTTGCCTTCCTCAAGGATCCTTTATTCGATCACTTCTTTACTACCCTTGTCGAGGTTGTTGGTCATTTAGTTTTAGATCTTTCATCGGGATACGAACCGTCTCTTTAGGACACGCCTTCCAGGGAAGGAGGTTAGGTCCCCTATGTTTTTCATCTTTTGAAGTCTTTTTCTACTTCCTCTTTTAGCAGGGGTTGACGATTTTATTGGTGCAGAACTATTAGATGCTGAGCCAGAGGTCTTATTGGACACTAGGGTTAGCGTAACTATTTCATCTTTGCCGGCGGATTTGTTGGTTGTTGGCCATAGAGCGGTGGTGACGATAGTCCTATTCGTGGTTTCCCTAGAGGTGACTCTTCGTTCAGGCCTCGACTCTGTCAAGATGAGGTATAGTCTTGCCATTAGCATTATAATCCGAGATAAGCCGATAATGAAGAAGGAACAGGGGTCCCTTCTGGCAGCTTTTGGGAAGGGCAAAAAGAAGATAGGTGAGCCCTCTAAAGAGAGGCCACATCCTGTGATCTCGTAGTACGGTCCCCTAGGACCTTGGGGTCCATAGCTAGCAAGGCGACCATTCTCTTCCTAGAGAATGTGACGAGGTGGGCTCAAACTGCACTCCCTTCGAGAGATGTTGAGGTGCCTGCCGCAGAGTTGGCCAGTGACCTGGTGTTGACCCTACTACATTCGAACGTCATGGTAAATATGCTTTACTTTTCTCTAACTCTGATGACTTTTTGGAATTTGTCTGACATTCTCTAGTAGTTTTCAAGCCGTAGTGCGTTCTTTCACCCTCCACTAATGTAGGTTTAGTAGCTCATGAAGATCATTAGGACTTGGTTCGGTTAAGGTTAATTTGGCCAATGGTAATTTGGAATACAAAACGGGTTAACGTTGTTAACTTAACGTTACTCAAGGCTCAACGCTTGGCACATTCACTCTCGAATCCCCATAGAAAGATTTGAGACAATCCCAAACATGCATTTAAGACCGACGTATTCACTTGTCAAAAGAAACGGAAATAAAAACCATATTTACATTTGATTCTTTTTTTTTTTTTTCAACGAACACACCCCCAAACTTATATGATTGTTACAATTGAAGGGGTGTGTGAAATACAAATGAAAATCGACAAGTGAGTACTCAAATAACGAACCAATTAGAAGTTCGCCCTAAACCCAACCGCTCACATCAAGAAGCCTTTGTAATGGCTAACTTGATTCACTCAAATGTGCCTTTAAATTCAGCGATGTAGGTTTGGAAAAAGTCCACTGGCTAGGGTATTTGTTTATGTGTTCTGAATTGAATTTGCATTGAGGCTTCGACAGGGTAACGAGGGATAAACATAAAACAAGGTAGGCTTAAAAAGGCTTAAGAGACAAAGAGAATGCCTAAATCACGTCTCCTGAACTACCTCGCCTAGGATTTCGCCTCAAGCTTCCTCTCAATCAAGTTCTAGAACCCTTAATGTGTCATGAATTTGGTTAATCGATAATCATCCTCAAATCAATTGAATAACTATACATTGAGTCTATGTGCCCGTGCAAATTAGGATCTACAATAATTTTTACCAAAAGCATAGTCAAGCACACAGAATCACACATGCATGGGTATTACCCGTGACTTCGAAAACAACCAGGGGTAATTTTCATCATCGGGTGCTGGCCCAAATGAACACAAAACTCAACATATAAACAACAACACAAAAACATAAACACATTCTAACCTAAACACACATGCAATACGGAAAAACAATAACACATAAACTAACAATACTACATACTACACATCACCGCCAAACTCAAAGCGGACGGTGTCCTCAGCGAACCCAATCATCATTCTCAACATATGAAATTTAAAGCATGCTGACGAAGGGTGTTTAGAACACTTACATGAGAGGCGAGAGGATCTCGCCTCCGAATCAAGTCGGAGGTGATGGATCAAAAAGAATTTCTTGGGCTGCCACCCAAGAAGTGCGTGGTTTAATGTCCTCGGCCCGACATTTAGAATACCCTCAAGATTGGCGAGATTTTGCTTTGGATGGCTTGATCTTTCAACGAAATGCCTCACCGGCTTATGTGCTTGGCCAAACACAATAAACGGCTTAGAATCCCGTCGAAAGAGATGCATCAATACCCGTCGATCTAACATCGCCAAGTACCCTGCATAAGAAACAAAAACAAAACTACAAACAAAAATTATATACAAAGAAATACCTAAAATAAAATTAGGTCATTTACACACAATATCGACCATGAATGACATCGCCAATCCCGACAATACGAAACACTTGCTTCTCCTATCTAAAACTTAAGTCCAGAGCTGTTACCATATTTTTCCGACAATAACATCAAAACAATCCCCGGCAAGGGCGCCAAAAACTTGGTAGGGTGCGGAATGCGCCGCTACTTACTCTCGCAAGTATATGAGATCTTAAGTTTTGGTATAGTGTGATCATTAAGATCGGGTTATTGTATCCACAAGGATTGTTGTCGTTACTATCGAATACCGCGTTTGTCGTGACCTAAGTTTATCTAGGCGAAAACAAATGTAATTAATTAATTAAACTAATACTAATATATCCTAAATTAATTACACTAATATGCTAATATGTTTTAGGGTGAAGAATTGCATAGAGATTAACGTGTTTACAAATACGTGTTCGATTCCGATTTACTCGTGTTTACGTTGTTCGACCTATTTGACAACCTCGGTACGTAAACTTCATCGCTACCTCTTCTGAGTGTAAGACGGGAGAATACATGACTTCGTGCCAACGGAAAAGTACCTCTCAACGTCTTAACGACCCTAGGTCACGTGAGTCTCGCCCAGCGTCATTGATTGCATACAATCCAACTCCCTCCCAGGTTATTGGATCGTCGCGTTGTATTTACCCTATCGACAATCTCCATTTTAAAACTCCCTCGCCACCACTTCCGAGTGTAAGACGAGGGATATAACGCAACTTCGAGTTAACAAAGAAGTCCCCATCAATATCTTAACGACCCTAGGTAGTGTGTGTATAGCCCCACGTCATCGATTGTCCACGATTCAAACCCCAACTAGGTTTTTAATCATGGCGTTTGTTTACCGTAATCCGAATCTGGGGTTTGTCAAAATCTTGTATTATCCATTTATCAATCCAAGCATGATAAACAAACAATATGATAAATGCAATCAAACTACGAAGAATAATCACAAACGAAACACCAAAATCATCCAAACAACGTATTTATAAATTATATGTTAATCCCTACTACAATCCATATTTAACTCGTGGCCATAGCTGCATATACAAGAAAATAACGAGCTAAACATGCTCACATACTCCTAAGATAAATAAATAAGGAAAAATGATCGAAGAACTTAGCCTTATCCGAAGATAAACCGCTAAGAACGCCCCACGATCGATTCGCCGTCTTCTCCACTTCGGGATGCGAGCTCCACACCTAAAATCCCTAACCCTTGGCTTAAATATAGCCTAAGGGGCTCAAAAATGCAAGAGAGGGAAGAGAGATACCGGCCAAGGGGAAGGAAAGGGGATATTTATAGCAAAAATATCCTAAACATATCTAAAGACTGTGCAGGGCAAATCTGCCTAGGCGGTGGATATTGCGCCTAGGCGGAATTAGGTCGGTTGAGTCTGATCGCCTGGGCAGTGAAGTAGGCGGTAGACTAGAGAACATTTTGTTGAAATTCCTCCTAGGTGACGAAAACTTCGCCTAGGCGAGCGGATGTTAGTAGCCCTTCTTCATCCTCTGCTGGATTTCCGCCTAAGCAGTAGAATTTCCGCTCAGGCGGTCGTCCATCAGTAACATTTTGCTCTTCTCTGCATCTTCACCGCTTAGGCGGTGGTCTTGTTTCATCTTTTAGCCTCCAAACTTGTTTATCCACCGTAACTTCGAACTGCTTTGGTTCGATCTCATCGTTTTAAATCCAGTTTCCTATCTTTTTACCTGACACACCTGAGTTATACAAAAAGTATGAAAACTAATTAAAATATAATAAAAATAACTATAAATATATTCAAAAACTAACAAATTCGGATTGGAAATAGATAAGTTTTTCACACCTATCAATCAAGATATGAGGTTGCTGCCACACAAAATAGAGTTGCTGATGTTATGGAGTGTATTATGTCCCTAGAACGAAGACTCCGGCTGTCCCTTAAGCTCGAAGCAGCAAGCGAGGCACTACAAGCTGCTCTAGGTAAAGGGAGGAGAGGAGAGAGACTTGCTAGGGGAGGAAACCTCTAACCCAAGATGCATCTCCATTTTTTTGTAAATTTGGTACTTTCCCTCATTTTTGGATCTGCGGGGTATGCCCCATGTCGTGTACAAAACTTCTCAATAAAGTTGTATTTCTGTTGTTTTTCTTTAACTGTTCGGTCATTTTTGGCTTCTTCTATTTCCCAACTGGAGTCTTTAGCTAGGTAAATCCAAGTTGGAGCCCACCTTATATCAATTCTTATGCCAGATTTTGCCTGCTCCCAAGGCAAAGTTGGTCAGAGCGTATCTCTGTGTAGCTTTTCGATATGTATCTGAGCATAGTTTTCATTAAACAAATCTGCATACAGGCTTTTTGGGGATATAATGATCTTCACATACATCAGCATTTAATGTCGTGTGCTCACCTGTCGTCATTAACGATGTGTATTCCTTGGTGTTTTATCTGGGATGCTTATTTAAGGAGCACCTTACTGCCTCATCTCTTTATCCCTGAATTCTTCCTCATGTTTCTCTTATTTTTTCATAACAAGCCTTTACATAGGCTATGAAGATGATCATGGCAATGAGTTTCAAAATATTGAGGTCTTTGTTCAACAGATATTAGATGGTTTCGATGCTCTTGTTATCCAAAAGAGTTCAGAATTAATTTTGTCTTTATGTACAACATCTACCCTGGAAACCTTAGGCGTCTGGAGGAGAAAGAGGCATGGCTTGGCAAGCCGGAACTAGAGGTGGTCTAGCAATCAAGTGCAATGGCGAAGGCAGAAGAGAAAGTTTGTCATTCTGTCAGCTATTTGTTTGCGTATGAACCCAAATCTTTTCTCTCTGAGGGGTAAAGAGTTTCCAATGAAAGTCTTCCAATAGTGGTTAGTTGCCGAGGAGTACGACACCTCCCCCTACGGCAACCTGCAAGCGATAGGAAAGAGATGTGTTGTTGCATGGGGAGTAAGGACGAGTCTTTTCTGAGTCTATTGGTTTTAGGACTAGGAAACTTTACTTTTGCCCACTGTAGGTTAATTAGTCTTGATCAAATCGTTTATCAGCCTGTTTTCGAAGATTAATAGTTGAGGTGCAGTTGTGTTGTCTCTTGCTAATGAACCCATGTCGTTTGGTGGAAATCTCCAACTCTCTTTCATCAGATAAGAAGAGGGGTAAATCTTTATGGGACTTGCTTAAGCCGAGGATATTCTTATTCTCAACATTGTTTTTCCTGCCTATGTTGATAAAGTTTCCAACCTTATGTTCCACAGATTCTTCGGTATTATCTTATTTATTCCATATTTCCCATAGAGCATTTTATGTATCGCATCGGATGACTTGTGTATAGATGTATTTGAGAGAAATTTTATAGAAAACATACTCATGTGAATAAACTATCTCTTAGTTCTTTGCGTATCTACTTGCTTTGTTTGTTATGTATATTTTGATAGCATAAAGCTTCTAGTTGTTGCCACAAATAGTCGAATCTGAGCCATAAAATGCAAAAATAATTGCAAGATTACAGGAGATAGTGGTAGAAGATAGTAGTCTGGCATTAATCCTTGTTGTGGTATTTCATTTAGTGGTGGCCCTATAGACCCAAGTTTATAAGGCATGGTATCTGCTCTTCGCCGGCCCCCTACTCTAGTGGACACAGGTTATCGAGTTTGCCCAAGTATACGAAGGGTTTTTCATCCATGTGCAAAGTTGTTGTTGCATCTGGAGTTGTTGAAAACTCGGATGGTTGTTGGTGGTCTTCGCTCCTCATTGGTCTTCCTTGTTAAAGTGGCTCGAGTTATCAGTAGTGACCGAATGTATAGAGGGATCTTTCAACACTTCCTATGATAATGTTCTCTGGCTCCTCGCTGGTATCTTGTTGAAGGCGGGCTCAGGTTATTGGGTGTAACTGAGTGTACAGAGGGGTAGTTCGTCCCGTTATCTTTCCCATGCGTGGCATGAGGAATTAGATTTCAACTAAACCATTGAGGACCATAGTTAGCCTCAGTCGTCTGATGAGTTTTTGAATTTAGATTTTAAGAGCCTGTTGTCGAGTCACGGGCTGAGGCCACCCTATCAGGCAAGTTATGCCATTTGTCGACGATAACTCCCTTCCCACGCATGGTATGAGGGATCGGATCATGACCAAACTATTAAGGGTCGTAACCGTCTGGTGATCCAGACTATTGGTGGCTCATAGCCGCTTGGAACCAAATTCAAGCTTTTAGGGCCTATTGCTGAGGCAGCCCTATTAGGCTAGTCGCGCCATTGGTTAGCGATAAATCTCTTCCCACGTGTGGTATGAGAAATCAGATCTCAACTAGACTATTGAGGACCTTCATCGTATGGTGATCCAGGACATTGATGGCTCGTAACCGCCTAGAACCGAATTCAGGCTTTTGAGGGCTTATTGTCGAGTCAGGGGCCGAGGTCGCCCTATCAAGCTAGTTGATCCATTGGTCAGCGGTAACTCTCTCCCATCCCACGCATGGCGTAGGGCATTACCGAGTCAGGGGCCAAGGGCGCCTTATTGACTTAGTCCATTACTTCATCTCAACATGTGTAGATACTTACAAATATTTCAAGTAAAACGTAGGTCTTTATTGAGAAAAACATTGATTGAACATGCTACTGAAAATATTACTTTAACTTCTCCACATTCCATAGATTTTGCAATGGTCTTCCTTTCAGAGTTTTGAGTTAGTAGGTGCCTAAGCCGATGACTTTGGTGACTCGGTAAGGTCCATCCCAATTTGGTCCCAGTTTCCCTTCTGTTTGGTTTCACGTGGGAAGGGTAACTTTTCATAACACAAGATTACCTTCTTTAAACGAACGTGCTCTGATGCGCTTGTCATTGTACCAGGCCATTCACCTTTTATAAGTAGTCTGTCGGATATAGGTATGCTCATGTTTTTCTTCTAGTAAATCCAATCCCAGCGCTAGTTCGCACTAGTTTTCGTTGGGATCATAGTGGGTTACCCTGCAGGTTAGTAGGCCCAGCTCGATAGGAATTACTGCTTCTGATCCAAATTTCACTGCGAATGGTGTTTCCCTGTAGAGACCCTCGAAGTGGTGTGGTAGGCCCACAGCACTAAGTAGAGATCATCCACCTATTTGGTTTTGGACTTCTCCAGTTGAGTTTTTAGTATATAGAGAATAGTTTGGTTAGTTACCTCGACTTATCTGTTAGATTGTGGGTGGCTTGGTGTTGACATATGGTGTCAAATTCCTAAGTCAACATAAAGGTCGTCGAACAGGGTACAATCAAATTGCTAGCCATGGTCGCTTATGATGGCCTATAGAACCCCGAAACGTCATATGATGTGCTTCCAAGTGAAATCTTTGATCTTGGAATCAGTGATATTTCTACGGCTTCTGGTTTGACCCACTTAGTAAAGTAGTCTATGGTGACAACGAGAAACTTCTTCTAGGCTACAACGACAGGAAAGGCCCCTAGGATATCAACTCCCCACTGAGCGAATGGCCATGGTCTGCACATTGGCTGCTGACCTAGTTAGGTTGTTGATAGCTGGTTCAAATCTTTGGTACTTGTCGTATTTCTTCACCAATTTCTTAGCGTCTCCTTCCACTGTTGGCCATAAGTAGCCCTGTCTAAGTGCCTTCCTAGCGTGAGATCACGCCCCTGAGTAGTTACTGCAAAGGCCTTCATGGATGTTAAGGAGGACCAATTGGCCCTCGTCCGAGTATAGGCAGCATAGTAGTGGCCCCACGAAGTAACACTTATACAAGACACCTTGTAGTAAAGTGTACTGGGACAGTCAATAGTGAACTTTCTTGGCCTCACTTTTCTACTCCGGGAGGAGTCCACTATGGAGGTAGTTGTAGATAGGATCCATCCAGCTTGGCTAGTGCGTTATCATCTCCACTTCTTATTTAGGCTCGTCGCAGCTGCGTTGCGGGATACTTTCGACCAAGATGTTCCGATGTCCCAGAGAGTAAAAAACGGAAGCTAAGCTAGCTAATAAATTAGCGTACTTGTTCTCTTCCCATGGGATTTGTTTGATGGTGACTTTTTTGAACCCCTGTAATAGGAGAGTGACTCTGCTTAGGTACTGTGCCATTTTGGCTTCCTTGGCGGTATACTCCCCGTTGATTTGATTGGTTATCAAAAGGGAGTAACAAAAAATTTCCGCACTTCATATTCGATCTTGTAGTTCGTCACTTTAAAGCCAAGCCTTAGTGCGTATTCTAAGATGTCTCCTTTGAGAGTTCGGATTACAACTCTGGCCCTCGAGCCATTGTATTTCGAAGATCTGTCCACATTCACAATCCAATGTTTGACTGAATGTTGATCTAGGTCTCTTGTGTTATCTCTTCCTCCGGGGTTTGGTCAATCATGGAAGGTAAATTCCAAGATAAACTCAGCCAATACCTAAACTTTAACGACCATTCGCGATCGGTACTCGATGTAGAATTCTCCCAGTTTGATGGACCATTTCAACAGTCATTCAAAAGTCTTTATTTGATGTAGAATAACCCTCAGGAGTTGGTTTGTGAGCACTACCATAGGATGAGCTTGAAAGTAGTGCCAGAGCTTTTGGGTAGATGTTATTAGTGCATACGCGATTAGTTCTAGGTGGGGGTAGTGGGATTCTGATCCATTCAGTGCATGACTGACATTATACATGGGATTCTGGACTCCGTGCTCGTCGACTACTAGGTCCGAGCCTATGGCAGTAGCTGAAGCATCCAAATAGACTATCATTTTCTACCCTAGCTTTGGGGTGGTAAGTATTAGAGGTTCAGAGATGTATTTCTTGAGCTCCTCGAATGTGGCTTCGCATTTATCGGTCCACTCCAAACTCCCATTACCCTGCAGAGTTTTGAAGAAATTCAAGTACTTTATCGAAGCTCTATGAGATAAATCGATTTAAGGCGGTGACTCGCCCTATCAGTCCCTGCACCTCCTTCATAGTCCTTAGGGATGCCATGTTCAGGATTGCCTTGACTTGTTCCAAGATGGCCTCAATTTCTCTTTGGGTTACCAATTGATCGAGGAACTTTCCAACGCCAACTCCAAAGTCGCACTTACTAGGGTTCAACTTCATCTGGTACTTTCTGACTACGTGGAAACACTCTTGCAAGTAGGCAAGTTGGTCCTCGGCCTTCCTGTTCTTATCGAGTATATCGTCGATGTAAACTACATGGTTCTTCCAAGCAGTTAAACAAACATTTTGTTCACCAATCTTTGGTAGGCAGATCCAGCATTCTTCAAGCCTAAAGGCATGACTTTGTAGCAATAGAGATCTTTGTCAATGATGAATGTTATCTTTCCCTTTTTGGGCTGGTACATACTGATTTGGTTGTACACAAAGAATGTGTCGAGAAAGCTGAGCGACTCGTAGCCGGCTGTAGCATCCACGATCACGTCAATCTTTGGGAGAGGAAAATAGTCCTTGGGGTACGCCTTGTTCATGTCGGTAAAGTCCATGCACATACACCACTTTTTTGTCTTCTGCTTGACTAGGACAACGTTGGCTAACAAGATGAGAAAGTTTATTTTCTCGATCGTGCCAGCGTCCAGGATCTTTTTTGTTTCTTCTTCGATTACTGCTTTCCTATCTGGTCTAAACTTCTACCTCTTTTGTCGAGCAAGCAAATAGATTGGGTTCGTGTGTATACAGTGCATATAGATATCCAAAATATATCCTAGGCAAATCTGCATGAGACCAAGCGAACATGTCGTGGTTAGCTCTCAGGAGCTCAACCAATTGATTACTCATGCCCCCAGCTAGGGATCTTCCAGTCTGGACCATTCGGTCTAGCTCCGTCAGATGGATTCAAACATCCTCCAACTCTTCGTCAGGACAGGGTGTGGATGAATTTGTTGTTCGACCCGGGGGTCCAGTATGTCCCCTATTTTGGGGTCGCTCGGTGATGTCCCCTAGTAAGGAGTCTTCGTCAACCCCTCTACTCCTTAATTTCTATTTGGCAAATGGTGCTTCAGGGAGTTTTATCTTGGCCATGAAGCATTCTTTAGCCACCTTCTGACTTTCACGCACCTCTCCTATGTCATTCTTTGTGTGGAACTTTAGGATGAGGTAGTATGTTGAGGTGATGGTTGTTAGTCCAAAGATCTACCCAAAAAGGGGGTGAATTTGGTAGTTATAAAAAATTAAACAATAAATTCAGATTCAAGGTAAGTGCACACTCAAACAAATAAAAAAGAAATAATACAACACACAAGAATTTGTCTTGGTTCGACAAACTAATCTTATCTATGTCCAGTCCACCGAGCTCCACAGAGATTTCACAATCCACTACCCCTTGATTCTTTTACCAGGTAGGAACCAAACCATTACAATTTTTATTCTTTTCACAAGCTTAGAATCAACCTTTGCAACCCTGATTCTTTTCACATGCTCAAAATCAAGCTATCACTCTCTCACGCTATTATACTTATACTTTTCGTAGGCTTAGGAAGAACCTTTACAATCACTCTAATTCTATTACAGGAAGAATTGAAACCTAATATTTTTAAAGGCTAAAGACTAACCTAATCTTTTTCACAGGCTAAAGATCAAACCCTAATCCTTTTTTAGGCTAAAGATTAAACCCCAATTTTTTTCACAAGCTAAAGATTAAAACCTACTTACCCTAATTAGACACCGACCCATACGTGTTTAATCTACCCAAACTCTCGAATACAAAAGATTATCAGTTTCTTCCCACAATGAGCTTCTACCACCTCAATACAATTATACTCGATTAATGTCCCGAAATACTAAGTGATAGATTCAATGTGAGGCACAAATATAATTTTAAACAAATTATAACACAAATATTAAATAATCAGATTTCTTAAATAAAAAATTATTTTGAAAGATTTTTATGAAATAAGATTTGAAAACGATTTTTCACAAACAAATTATCCAAGTAATTAATCAAATTATCAAAGAAAACAAAATCAATAGTTTGGAAAGATCTCATCGAGATTCGTCGAAAATGATTACGATAACTCGATAGAAAAACACATGTCGGTGATAAGAACGTTGAGCGCTTTTGATCAAAAACACTTTTAATAATCTCAATTATAATTTTTAGCATAAAAATCTCTCTTAGAAAGCCAAAATCTGATTATTCTCGATTATTTTTTCTTAATCCCGCAGATTTATATTAATAGACCTAGAAGTAGACCTATATCGACTAGTTTTCAAAAGTCATGACACAAAAAGACACTTCAAGACCCTATATATCATATTCTTTCAAAATAAATATGTTTCATTTAAAAATACTTTTAGAAAATCTCAATTTGGTCCTTAAACGTTTTTCAAATCAAAATCCTTAGGAATAGGAAGTATTTTATCAATTTAATCAAGAGAATAAATACAATCATGAAAAACGAGGTGATGTGACCCAAAAATTGTATCTGTAAAAAAATTGACTGAGTCCATCAGTTGATCGGACCTTACTGCTGATCAACCACGTGCTTCAATGGTCTATTTTTTTACCATTGAGTAGCAGCCAGTCGGTTGATTGATTAGACCAGTAGGTCTCTCCTTTTTTCATTTTCAGCTATTGGATTCATTAGTCGACCGAGTCAACTTGTCAATTGAATAAACTGGCCAATAGGTCACCCATTTTACTTCCTTAATTCACTATTTTGGTTAGTCAACCGACCCCTTTTATTGGTTAACCCAAAAATCACCACAGTAAGTGTTAAATCTATTTTTTCAATTAGGCCCTTAACCAAAAAATATTTTACTGACTTAACACTTCATAAAAACATATTAGGACCCTAAAATTATCACTACACACATAATATTAATTCATTTTCAAGTGTCGTGCGTACTCCTAATTCAGGTTGCATTAAGAGTATAAAAGCAATGAGTGGTTTTCACCTAATTGTGTTTAATGTCTTCAATATCCTACATATTTCCGTTGCCTTCATTTTGCACTCATTATAAATTCTTCAATGATTCTCCTTCTCGATCAAATATATGGAACTTAAATCTAAAACCACTCAATAAAAACGTTAGTTCCACAAAATATCAACTTTTAATTGTTCATCAAAACATTGGGTTTAACAATCCTTCTCTTTTTTATGTAGACAATTAACTTTGATATTTTCCCAAAAAATAATGTAACCATACTGATGCAAACCTCACCAAGAATTGGTGAGACCCAAAACCAACTTAGAGTATCTTTGCGAGGATCAAACTAAATTCAAATTTATAAACGAAAAGACAAGAACATGAAAATACAGAATTTAAGATAGATTACTTTGACCCAACATTCATGAACGAAACGTGAACCAATGGTATAAGTAATGATCTTGACCCAATGATTATGACAAATCATGATCCAAATATATAGAGTTTGAACGCCATAACAAATTCTTGATAAATTCAGAAAACGTTCTCTGAAGAACGTAAAAGAAAACTCTAACAATTGTATTAATCAAAGTAATGTGTGAAATTCACAGGTCTACAGAACCCCTTAAATAGGAAGCCAAGATAACAAGAAAGAAACCCTAATATATCTTGAAAAATTCGTAGGCCTACATAAAGGAAAAAGGAAACCCTAATATCTAAAACTAAATAAAGAATAAGGAAGCTTCCTAACTTGCCTTACCTTCCTAATTGGAAAATGAAAAAATTACTTGGCAATCATGCTTTACAAATCAGCCTAAAAAGAAATAAGAGACTTAAAATAATAAAATAAAATTCGTGGGTCTTATCCTAGGACTATTCAGGATCACGCTTTAAGCCCATTCATTTGCCTTAATGAGATGGACTAGGCCTTAATTGTCCGATAGGCCTAATTTAGGCTTCACCATTGTAGACTCAGCCCAAATCTCTTGAATAAGCCCATTAAGTGTTTCTTTAAATCTTTTAACCCTTACCATTGTTATTGTAGATACGACATTTTAACTGTCCCGCAAAAAGTTATGCTTTATTTTTATTTTTATTTTTATTTTCAAAAAAAAAATTAAAAAATAGAGAAACAAAAAAGATAAAAGAAAAAAAGAAAAAAAATAAAACTGAAAAGAAAAATGGAAAAGAAAATGTTTTCTTGTCAAAATGGGATTAGATTTCCTTTTCCTCGTCGAATTGGGACTAAGGTTTCCTAGGGCTTCTAGGATTTCTCACTCTACATCGTTCCTATAAATAAGACTCTCTTCCTCATAGTTTAGATAGATAAAAAATTAATAGAGAAACCCTTTGGGGACATTCAGAAAATGAGAGAAAAATCCCCTACAGAGTGATTCCTAAACCTCTTTTCGGGAAGCTGTCTACGAGAAAAAGATGCCCGAATATTAGAATTTTTGGCCTAGAACAGGTATGTTTTCTGATTTTTAATTCTTTTTTCAATTTATTTTATTCTCTTCGCAATCTAAATTCCTGCAAGCTTTATTTTTTTTATATTTGTCCGATGACTCGATGAAAAATGGATGAGGTTCCACATTCTCAATCTGAATATTTTAGCGTTTAGACGAGGACACCTGCTGTTTTTTATTTATTTTATTTTTGTATTTTTTTATTTTGTTTCTAATTAAAAAAAGAAAAGAATAAGTCATCCGATGATCCGATAAAAATGTCGGGATGGGTTTCTTGCGTTAAGCTTAACCCGAGCGTTAGGTGAATGATGTTTCATTGTTTATTTTTTGTATTTTTTATTTTATTTTATTTTCATTCTTGTTATCAAAACCCTAAAAATAAAAAATAAAATACAAAAATCCAAAAATAATAAAATATTTATTTGTAGGAATTAATCCTTATGAATCTTAAGGTGAGTCCGACAATTCGATAAACTGTGGGAAAGTTCTCTGTGGCTTCGTTTCCATTCTCTGACTTGAGCAAAATTTAAAAACGAATGGTTTTAGAAAATCTCTTCCCTCGATAAATTTTTCGTGGGATTCCGCTTAAGTTTCAGAAAGATTAATTTTAACAAAAATTGTTTCCGCGAACCTCCCCTTGATTCTCATATCCATAGAATTCGAGAAAATTTCAAAACGGGATTTCTTTTAATTAATCGGGAAAACTCAAAGTAGACGTTTTTTCCATCCACTTAGCATGTTTATTTCTTGCATTATTTAGACGGCATGTTTAGTACACTTTCATCACTCACATATTTTTTTTCTACACAGAATTTTTTTTTTTTTTTTTTTTTTTTTTTTTTTTTAATTTCATAAATCCATGTTACGTTTTCATATATAATCATGACACGTGCACCATTTATGTTTTTTGTTATAATTAAATCATTGTCACATATAATCAGGTTAATTCACGTAGTATTCATATCAATTTACATTGACATATTTAAATTAAATCCTTTAGTTTTTTTGTTTTTTTTTTTTTTTGTCATTTTTGCATATAAAAAAAAAAAATCATATAATTTTAGTTTCTGCATTCATATTTTCATATTTATTCACTTATTTGAGTTTGCCCATTCAAAGTAAAGAAATCTTTAGGAAACATATATGAATACCCCTCCGGGGACCATCCTTATCGAATCTTTAATATTCGATACAAGGTTATACTGGGGGAACATTCCAAAAATCCAAAAACTTGTCCCACCTTATTTGTGAAAATACCAAAAAAAATTTATAAGAAGGGAATGATTTTAAAGTAAAATAAAACACTCAAACTAAACTAATTGGACTTAATTGAACATAAGGTACTATTTTCGGATGGGCGTCTTGAGGTGTCTAACACCTTCCCTAAGCGTAACCAACCCCCGAGCCTTTAAATGAATCTTTGGTTTAACCATATTTTTTTAAGTCAATTTTTTACTTAGGCAATTTAAATTTTTTTTTTTTAAATTCGGTAACCTAGCATACCATTTAAATCCAATGCTAGGTAGCGAATCCTTATTTTTTAAAACGGTCTAAGTATGTTTTTTGAGAAAACCGATGCTTAAAAATAAAAAAATAAATAAAAAATAAAAAAAAAACACCTCTCCTTAAGCTGTTTATTATTTAATATTCTTTTCCTTTCGAAAAATCGGGGCGCGTCAATTATTGGGTCAACTGGAACATGCAACGGATCTCTTGGTGCAGCTGATATATTCTCATCATTCCCTCCCTCTTGAAAATGATTTGTCCTCAAATCTTAACCTATACCAAACAGAGACAAGTTAGTCACATTAAAAGTAGCACTTACATTAAATTCACCTAGAAGGTCTAATTTGTAGGCGTTGTCATTGATTCGTTCCATTACTTGAAAATGGCCATCTCCCCTTGGAAGTAACTTAGAATACCTTTGTTAGGAAAATCGCTCGTTCCTCATGTACAACCAAACTCAATCACCAGGCTCAAACACAACCTTCTTATGCCCCTTATGATTGTTCCTGCTTTTGTACTAAATTTGTCCCCTAAATTTATAATTGTGTTAATATTTTTATTAATGTTTAATTAGTAATAACATAATTTATTATTTTTGCAGAAATAAAGTCGTAGTAATAAAAATGATGATTTGTAGGACCAAAAAAGGCGAAAATGGAACGAAACTAACGGTTATTAAATTCCAAAAATGGGGACCCATTTATTGCCCTAATTAAAGGTCATTGATTAGCCAATTAGGCAAATCAAACAAATGGGAATTAAAGGAATTAATGGAAATAAACCAGCAATTTCGGAGATCCAGGAGGTTTTATTTATTCATTATTTTTTTCAATGTTTTAAAGGGAAGAGATTATCAATCTTCATTTTTTCATACTTCCTTTGGCATGTTTTGGTAGTAGTTAGTAGGAAATTATTCATTCTTTCTTTTCTTCATCTTTTTAGTTTTTAGTTTTTTTGTCTTCCATTGTTCTTACTACCAGACTATTTTGGGGAGTTCACCATGGACACTATTCTTGAACATCTTTTGGAAGAACAATCCATGAAAGGCTAAGTTCTTCAATCGGGTTAGGATTCGAGTAAGTATTTTGGGTTTCATATAATATTGTATTTTTAATTTAATTTCAAATTATGTGTGAACAATTGTGTGATGAGGAATATTGTGTTTGAAATAGCTTCATTGTGGTTGGATTTATTTTCAAAGTGTTCTTGTAGAGATTTTGAATTTTAGATTCAATCGCTTCTAGAACGTTAGATCTAGATCTAGTACTTGTGGTCTAGATCTAACGATCATACAATCGTATTATTGGCATTTAATTATTGGTTTGGATGGTTTATGCCTAAATTAAAATTCACCCTAGATTAAAGTAACGTAAGAATTACATACTGAAGATAAATCATGCTAAAGAATGATAAATCCAATCTTTCTGAGTAATTCCAGCTTGTAGTTAGAAACACTCGTTTACACAAATTTGAATTAAAAAGAAAATACGAAACCCATATGAGTCTAAAATACGAAACCCGCAATTCCTAACCTAGTTATCTATTTTCATTTGTTTTAGATTTGTATTTTATTTTTCCTATATTAAAACCTAAAACTCAAATCAAAATTTATTTTCATTTTGGAAAGACGAATAATTAGAAATCGATTATTACAAGACCGATCCATGTGGTTCGACACCCTATTTGAACATCGTATTACATCAATATTATGATACCATTAAAAGGGTATTACTTTTGAGCGATCACCTTATTAGCTTAGTTGGCATATTGTTTAGTCCTTTTCTTAATGTTTTGTTGGGCATTTTCATGGATTTGTTTAAGAAAATCAGCCTTCTTCTTTATATCGAAGTTAACACGCTCATGCAAAGGTAAAGGAGTTAAATCCAAAAAAGTTAATGGATTGAAACCATAAACAATTTCAAGCGATGAAAACTTAGTTGAAGAATGCACACTCCTATTATAAGCAAACTCTACATGCGGCAAACAAGCTTCCCATGTTTACAAATTCTTTTGTATTATAGAATGCAATAAAGTAGATAAAGTCCTATTAACTACTTTGGTTTGACCATCAGTTTGTGGGTGACATGTAGTAGAAAATAAAAGTTTAGTTCCGAGCTTACCCTCACAAAGTCTTCCAAAAATAGCCTAAGAGCTTACCATCTCTATCTAAGATAATAGTCTTAGGCGTGCCATGCAACCTAACTATTTACTTAAAGAACAAATCAGCAATATATGATGTATCATCGGTTTTATGACATGGAATAACGTGAGCTATCTTAGAAAACCTATCTACAACCACATATGTAGAATCTTGACCTCTTTTTTACCTAGGTAAACCTAACACAAAATCCATAGAAATATTAATCTAAGGTTCACTAGGTATAGGGAAAGGAGTATACGAACCATGAGGTTTAACTTTAGACTTAGCTTGCGCACAAATAATACACTTCTCACAATTCTCTCCACTTCACATTTCATACGAGACTAGAAGAAATATTCATGCAAAACATCTAAAGTCTTAAATAATGCCAAAATGACCTATTAAACAACCCCCCATGAGCTTTTCTAAGAAGTAAGTAACGCAATGAACATTTAGGCACACACAATTTATTTTCTCTAAACAAAAACCCATTATGCCTAAAGAAATTGGCAAACGCTACTTTCTCACATGCAATGAATACATTACCAAAATCTGAATCATCAAAATACAAATCCTTAATATATTCAAAACCAAGCAATTTTGCATCCAAGGTAGAAAGTAAGGCGCACCTTTGAGATAATGCATCCACTACAATATTTTCCTTACCTTACTTGTACTTAATCACATAAGGAAACATTTCAATGAACTCCACCTACTTGGCATGTCCCTTGTTCAACTCTGTTGACCCTGCAAATGTTTCTAAAATTCATGATCCATGTGAATCACAAATTCTTTTGCCTAAAAGATAGTATTTCCAAGTCTCCAATGTCCTAATCAACGCATACATCTCTTTGTCATATGTAGGATAATTCACAGTTGCCCCCACTTAGTTTTTTACTAAAGTAGGAAATGGGACACCCTTCCTGTATTAGAATAGCTCCAATATGTATTCCTAAAGCATCACATTCAATCTCAAACGTTTTAGTGAAGTTAAGTAAAGCAAGCAAATGTGCATTAGTTAATTTATCCTTAATCAAATTAAATGCCTTTTTCTTGCTCATCACCCCAATTAAAACCCACATTATTTTTTGATAACTTCAATTAAAGGTCTGACTAGGCTACTAAAATCTTTCACAAACCTCCTATAAAAGCTAGCTAGCCTATGAAAACTTCTCATATGTCCCACACTTGTAGGTTTCGGCCGATCCTTGATTGCCTTAACCATTTTTTCATCCACCTCAATTCCCTTGGCACTAACAACAAAACCAAGAAATACAAACTTATCCATGAAAAAGGTATACCTTTTTAGGTTAGCAAACAACTTTTTTATCAAAACATCTAAAACAAGTTTTAAATGTTCAACATGCTCATCTAAGTTTTTGCTATAAGTCAGAATGTCATCAAAGTATACAACCACAAATTTTCCAATAAAAACATGCAAAACATGATTCATAAATCTCATGAACGAACTTGGTGCATTGATTAACCCCAAAAGGCATAACCAACCACTCATATAAACCATATTTTGTTTTGAATGCAGTTTTCCACTCATCCTAATCTGATAATATCTACTTTTAAGATCAATTTTAGTAAACACACAAGAACCATGCAATTCATCAAGCATATCGTCTAATCTAGGAATGGGATGTCGATAATTTACCTTGATGTTATTGATGGCATGACAATCCACACACATTCTTCACGTACCATCTTTCTTAGGTACAAGCAATACGAGAACCACACAAGGACTCATGTTTTCATCTACATACCCATTTTCCATATTGAAGCTCCTTTGTTTCCTCGGGATTGATTTTATATGTGAGTCTGTTTGGAATGGATGCTCTGGGCACGAAATCAATTTGATGCTCAATTCTCCTTATTGGTAGCAAACCATTAGGCACCTCTTTGGGAAACACATCATCAAAATCCTGTAAAAGAGACACAACACTAGGAAGAGAAAAGTTAAGATCGTTAGTGATAAAATAAACTTCTTTGCAAAAGTACAATCAATGGTTGGTTTGAAAACAAAACTTTTTTTTAGGGTTAATTAAACTTTACCCCCCTGTGGTTTGACCGATTTGTACTTACCCTCCTGTGGTTTGAAAATCGTCACTTACCCCCCTGTGGTTTGATTTTCAAACCACTTACCCCCCTGATATAGCGGAGAAGTACAACAAATATCTGACCACATGTAGGTAAGTGGTGATTTCCAAACCACAGGGGGGGTAAAGTTCTATTAACCCTTTTTTTATCTCATTATCTCTTGCGTAAAAACTCACTTGTTTCCTCTCTTCTTTTCTCTTACATTCTGAATTTTTTCTCTCTAACTTTTTTTTTTTCTCTCACTCTCTTTTTTCTTGTCACTCTCTCTTTTTCACCTCACTTGATCATCATACACTTGTCTTAGAGTTAATGGTACAAGAGTAATTAGCTTCTTATTAAGTACAAATGAGTATCCATTGGTATAACCATCATGAGTTACTTGCCGATCAAATTACCATGCTCTTCCCAAAAAAAACGTCTTGCATACATTGGCACCATATCACACAAGACCTGGTCTTTGTACCTTCAAATCGAGAACGATATGAGTACCTATTTATTCACTTTAATTTTTCTACAATCATTCAACCATTGTAAGTTGTATGGTCTAGGATGTTTTAAAGTTGACAAATTCAACCTTTCCACCAAACTAATGTTAGCCACATTAGTATAACTCCCCCCCCCCCTCCCCCCATTAATAATCATGTTACATACCTTATCATTGACATGACATCTAGTATGAAATATATTCTCATGTTGTATTATCTCATCTTCTTTGACTTGTGCACTAAGAGCTCTTTTTGCAACTAGAAGCTCGCCATCAACCGGGTATTCAACATCATGTGCATTCTCCAAAGGTAGCATCGAATCATCATCCGTCTCATCTTCAGTCTCAATACCTCCATCATCCCTCATAATTATCACTCTCTTATTCGGACATTGAGATGCAATATGACCTGTTCCCAAACATTTAAAACATTTAATTTCTTTATTTCTAGAAGGTTGGGAATTGGTTTTACCTTGGTTTGGTGTACTCCAGCTTTGTGAATTTTGGAAGGTTGGGCCTTGGGCTGAAAATTAGGCTTCTTATTCCTCGTGCTCCAATTCGGTTTCCAAAAAAAAAAAAAATCCGATTGCTGCCCAATTCGTGTGGAACCCTTTTGCTTCAATTATTGCTCCACTTTGATGGCCATGTGCACCATGTCACTCAACTTAACATAATGTTACAACTCCACCACATTTGTAATGTCATGATTTAGCCTGATTAGAAACCTAGCCATAGTTGCTTCTTCGTTCTCTTCCATATTGGCTTAAATCATGGACATCTCCATCTCTTTGTAGCACTCTTCCATACACTTGGAACCTTGTCTAAGACTTTGCAATTTCTGGAATAAGTCTCTACAGTAGTGACTTAGAATGAATCGCCTCCTCATAGTAGCTTTCACCGTTTCCCATATCATGATAGATCTCTCACCATTCATCCTCTTACTCAAGGCAAGTTGATCCTAACATACAATAGCATAATCGGTGAATTCTATTGCAGCCAACTTCACCTTCTTTAACTCGAAGTAGTTGTGACAATCAAACACCAACTCCATTCTCTTCTCCCACTCCAAATAAGCTTCAGGATTGTTTTTGCCTTGGAAATATGGAATGTTCACCTTGATGTTTCCCAAGTTATTATCAATCCTCTTCCCATACCAATCTCCTCTATTCCCATATGCACGCCCAAATCTGCCCAAGCTCGCATTAGAGGTGCGATCTTTTTCATCTAGGTCATCCCCATAATCATCTTCATATTCAAACCAAGGTAGATTCCTCTCTCTTTGTTGCACATTAGGAGCTTTAGGTAGCTGTCCCTTTTGTGAACTAGACTCACCTTTTTCTAGTCGATCATGCACTTCATCGAACCACGAGTTCAAGCGTTCAAACTTTTGTTCCAAGGATTTAAAGAAAAGTTTGAAATCTACCATTTTTGGTGTTTCATTGGACGAGCCTCTATTTGTTTCTTGAGACATTTTTAATTACCTACAAAACAAAGTTAGTAAACCTCACAAAAACTCCCTCATGTGTTTCCCTCCAAATTGATGGCACTTACACTCGATTCACTCAAATTCGATTTTTACCCTCTTATGAGATCACACTCTTTTGCCTTTTTCTATTCTTTAGTTCACTCTTTTAGTTCTTTATTGAACTTAACCAACCTCCATCAAAACTTTTACATGACAATCCAAACTCAACAAATCGATTCGCTAAGAAAGAGATTTAGGACAAAAGCAAAGTGAACAAGAAGAACACAAAAGATAAGCTTATGGAATAGAACAAGAAGAATTTAAATCTCAATATAGGTTGTTGGATCTTTTTTTATTATTATTTGATTCTTTTTTTTTCTTTTTTTTTTGGTGTAGTTTTTATTTATGATTTTATTATTATTTTTTTAAAAGCAGCAACTTTAAATCAAGATTTGAAGCACAGTAATTTAAACAAAATCGGACCAGATATGATTAGAATGAAAAAAAAAAACACGCAGTAGATCTGATGATATACTTCAGTCAAGAAAAAAAATAGAATAAATAGATATCAATGAATGAAAAAGAAAAGGATATATGAAACCTGATTTAGATCATTACTCTGATTTACCAAATGATGTAAACCTCACCAAGAATTAGTGAGACCTGAAACCAACTTAGGGTTTTTCGCGAGAATCGAACTAAATTCAAATTTATAAACGAAAAAATAAGAACACAAAAATACGAAATTTAAGATAGATTACCTTGACCCAGCGTTTATGAACGAAACGTAAATCAATGGTATAAGTAATGATCTTGACCCAATGATTATAACGAATCACGAATCAAAGATATAGAGTTTGAGCACCATAAGAAATTCTTGAAATTCAGGAAAAGTTCTCTAAAGAACTTAAGAGAAAACTCTCATAATTGTATTAATCAAAGTAATGTGTGAAATTCGCAAGTCTACAAAACCCTTTAAATAGACAGCCAAGAGAACAAGAAAGAAACCTAATATATCTTGGAAAATTTGCAAGCCTACATGAAGGAAAAAGGAAATCCTAATATCTAAGAATAAATAAAGAATAAGAAAACTCCCTAACTTGCCTTACCTTCCTAATTGAAAAATGAGAAGATTACTTGGCAATCATGGCTCACAAATCAACCTAAAAAAATTTTTAAAACTTAAAATAATAAAATAAAATAAAATTTGTGGGTCTCATCCTAGGCCCGTTCAGGATCACGCTTCAAGCCCATTCGCTTGTCTTGATGAGATGGACTAGGCCTTAATTGTCCGATGGGCCTAATTTGGGCTTCATCATTATAGAATAGGCCCAAATCTCTTGAATAAGCTCATTACGTAATTCTTTGGATCTTTTAACACTTGCCCTTGTTATTGAGCCAACTGGAACATACAACGGATCTCTTGGTACAGCTAATATATTCTCATCACACGCTCCATATAAATCCGACAATGGGTTTTTTTAACTCGTTTAAGCACTATTAATGAGAAACATAAATTTTATCAAAAAAAAATAAAACAACATGGCATAACATAAAAAAATCCTCCCCCTATACGATTGCAAAGCTTAGGCAAACAAATACCCAAAACGTCACATACCTTCTTCCCTTTTGTTATCTCAAAAAGTGGGGACGAAGGTTCAAAACATTACTCTAAGCATACATCGTTATGCCTAGTCATACCTAAACCTTGAATAATTCTGATAAATTAATCTTTAGCTAGAGGTTTAATGAAAATATCAGCAAGTTGGTCAGAAGTATCAACACATTCAATAGTTATGTCTCTTTTATGAATGTGATCACGAATAAAATGATGTTAAATCGCTATGTGTTTGGTTCATGAGTGCTGTATTAGATTTTTACTTAAGCAAATAACATTTTTATTATCACAATGGATAGGTGCGTCCTCTATACGTATTCCAAAGTCATATAATTGTTGTTTAATATATAAAATTTGTGCACAACAATTACTAGCTGCCACATATTCAAGAATGCACAATTGACATTCATTTGAAATAATTCTGGATTCCCAATCCGGACCAAAAGTCCTGAACAAGTCGTTGTCGAATTGTTTCCCATTATCAGCTATAATAGTCCTTGGAATAACGAAGCGACACACCAGGTTTTCCCATGCGATGTTTTAGATATTCTCTTAGGTGATTGTGGCCAGGGTTCTACCTCCACCCACTATGTGAAGCAATCGATCGCCACTAGCAGAAACTTGTGTTGGCCTGTATCCACAGGGAGAGGCCTAACGATGTCGATTCTTCACTAGGAAAAAGGCCATGGGTTGCTTATGGAAGTCATTTCCGTTGGAGGTAGTTGCGGATATGGGGAGAACCTTTCGCATGCGCATGTTTGTATGTGGAGTTTTGCATCGTGCACCAACGTTGGCCAGTAATACCCATTGCGGATTACTTTTAATGCGAGTAACCGCCATCCAGTATGGGTGCTGCACATGCCTTCCTGAACTTTGGATAGAACATACTGAGCTTCTTTGAGGCACCAGTATCGAGAATCCAATCCATGGAACGATCTCCGATAAAGAACTCTATTTACCATACAGTATCCAGAGGCCCGGTATTGTAGTCTCCTAGCCTCATCCTTGTCGCTCGGGAGGGCGCCATACTCGATATATTGCTTGATTAAGCCTATGCAACATGGCAAATCATCCATGCCATCAACCTGGTTGACTTGTTGTGCCTCGTCGATACTAGGTGTGTGAAGAACTCAACAGGAACATGCCAAGGCCTTCTGGACAGCACAGATGAGGCTAGATTGGCTAAGGTATTGGCATGGCGATTCTCGTCTCGAGCAACCTGGGTGATGCTAGGAGAAAGCCACTCTTCCAACAGGTTTTTTACCTTGTCTAGATATCTTGCCATGTTGGTATCCTTGGCTTGGTACTCTTTTCTCATCTGATTGACCACCAGTTGGGAATCCTAAAAGATCGATGTCTCGTATTCAGCCTCGTTATTAGTGGCCATGAAATCAAGTTTGAGGGAGTACTCAATCTCTTGTCCCATGGGGGTGGACTGGACCTGTCCTGCCCCGCTGTCTTTTTGGTTAGAGGAACTGTCAGGGGAATAGCCTCCACCTTGGCGGGAGAGGGTCCTCGCGAATAGAGGTGTCTTACCATGGCGACCGACGAGTAAGCGAAAGCGCTCTATTCCGCGATTGAAGGTGTCTTACCATGGTCATCGCTCAGCTGCTTAGGTATTTTACCCCACAGATGAGGATGTCTTACCATGGTCACTGAGTCGTCAACTTAGGCGTTTTACCTCTCTGTTCGGGAATATTTCACCGGAGATGCCGACTGATGCCTTAAGTGTTTTACCTCATGGTTAGAGGTGTCTCACCATGGACATCGATTGGTTGATGGGTGGTATACTAGCTTGTTGGAAGTGTCTCACCATGGTGATCATTTGACAGCTTAGACATTTTACCCTGCCGAGGGGGTATCTCATTATGGTTGTCGAATCGACGACTTAGGTGTTTTACCTCGCTATCCATTGCCCCCATGACCTTGTCCAATTTCAGTCCGGTGATCAATCTTTGTATTCAGCCTCGTTAATTCTGTCCTTAAAGTCAAGTTTGAGGTAGTACTCAATCTCTTTCCCCGTAGGGGTGGACTGGACCAATCTTACCCCGTTACCTTTTTGGTTAGAAGAACCATTGGTGAATAACCTCCACCTGGCGGGAAAAGGTCCTTGTTTGGAGCATCATATGCTATGATGGCGCTTGACCGACACGCTTCAGGTAACCAGCCTAGGTTTGTTTCCTTTGGGCTAGATGGGGCAGTCGTCTCCGGTGGAGATTTCTCAGCGAATGTGAACTCAACGATGAAATTAGACATGACCTATTGTTCATGATAATTTTACTCGCAAGTGCACTAGTTCAAGTTTTAATATAATGGATCTTATGATCAAGTGTCGTCCTCTGGGATTGGTGTTCAGATTAGTTGAATACTACAATTAACATAATTTAATATTATCTAGATGATTCAAGAATTGTTTTGAGTTTGCTAATCGAAAAACTAAATTAAACCTAAACAACTTTGGATTAAATCTATTAAAATGGATTACCTAGGGATTAATTTCGTTCACTAATACATGTTTGATTTCGTTTAGTTAACAATAACGGTGTTTATCCTATCCGACAATTTAGGTATCGTAAATTTGCTCACTACCTCTCACGAGCGTAAAGCGAGCGAATATGTACCTTCTCTCGACGTTGATATCCCTATCTAACATCTAAATGAGTACATGAGTCTTGACCCAACCTCACAGATTGCACATTTTCTAATGTTTCTAATACTCTCCCGAGTCATTAGATCGTCGTGATGTGTTTAACCCTAGTCCGAATTCGGGGTTACCTCTCCCGAGTGTCAAATCTCGTATTCTCAAAACCAACCCTAATACCATAACAAGCATATCGAGGATGTAACAAAACGGTAAACACAATTGGATTTAGACAAACAACCGTTAAAGAAACGTATATTCAATCAAACGTGTATATACATGAACTACATCAATTCCTAGATAATATCTACTTAGCCTACCATGATCACAACCATATAAACATGAAAACAAGATAAATACATCATCATTGAAGATATAACATTTAAATACAAAGAGGGAAACAAGGATAGAAAGGCAAATCTAAGAGTGGAGTGTTCCACTTTCACCAAAACCGTTCCGAAATCGCTTTCTCTTCTTTATAAATGAGATCTCCTCTTCTAGCTCTCAAAATATGGCTAAGAACAAGTGTAGAACGTTCTCTATAATAGGTAGGAGGAAGGGTATCAGACAAGGATCAAACATATCTAAAAAATATCTAATCCAGTTGTCTGATTGACTACTGTAACGGTGGGTTTGACTGCTGCAGCAGTGGCAAGTCAGTGGGCGTTCTGCCCTTTTACCGATACAGCGGTGGATAGGCAGAATGTTTCAATTGTTTCTGCTCGTTCACCACTGCACCGGTGAAACTGGTGGCTCTCTCTTTGATTATCTTTATCGTTTTTCCACCGATTTCCTACCGATTTTCTTAATTATCAACCGTTTACATCCCTACACCTGATTTATATAAAAACGAACACAAACACTTTAAAATATTACTAAAACACTCGAAAACTACAAAATTCGGCTTGAAAATAAATAGGTACTTTCAACCTATCACCTGTCCTTTGATGGTCGTATGCGAACGCTAGTCGATGTGAAACTCGCTGAGATCAAAAGACTATTTTATTAATCTCCCTGACGTATTTAAAGCGTCCAGTATTTGGCGTAAAGGATGCCTAGTTAGCAAAACTATGGAATGGGCCTAGAAATATTGCCTCATCTTTCGGGAGGCTACCAACAAGGCAACTTCTAACTTTTCCATCCTGGAGTACCAAACCTCGGTGGGCATCAAGACGTGATTGGAGTAATACACTGGGCTTTGACTAGTCCCTACCTCTCAGATTTGGGCAGCACTCATGGCCATTGGAAATACAATGAGGTACGTGGATTTTTTCCCCTATATTTTGGTTTTAAATTGGTTAACTAAAATAATTAGTCAGAGCATCGATATACTTTTAAGATGCCCTTGTTGAACTTCTATAATGACAAGCATGTTGATAATATTTTCAAAGGGTTAATACCATTTCCACCCCCCTCAAGTACTCACTGAACCACGGGAATCTCCTTAACTTTAAACAATCCTTGGGAGACCCCTTGAACTATTTGGTCAAAGGACACTAAGATCCCATATTCATCTCAGATTTCGATTTTACCCTTTGAAAGTCAAAATTCTAATTTGTTGACCAAGTAAAATGACTATATTACCCTTGCATTAAATTTAATGGTTCAAAATAAAACTTCAAAAAACGTTCAGGGTACATATTGTAATCAGAGCCCTAAAACTTTTGATCTTAATCGTTTCATCTATGTTTCTAGCCCCAAATCCACCATCAACTACCGCCACCCCAAATCCACCACCAACTACCACCACACCGACAGTGAACACCACCAACACGGACCAAACCACATTTGTTTAGTAGCCCACCCCACCACATCTGGTTAGTAGCCCCGTCGATTTTAGGGTTCGATTTTCCTGTTCGAACAACACCACCAAAACTTACAACACCGTCGACCAATGTCACTAAAATGAACAACACTGCTAAAGCACCGCAGATTTTTTTTTAGAAGATGAAACAAACCGAAATCGATGTTTTGTAGAGAGGACGACAGGTCTTCGATCGATGCTCTGTAGAGAGGGGTAAAGGTCTCCGATCGATGCTCTATAAAGAGGACAATAGGTCGTGGAAGAAATGCAATCGCCATTTCCTCATTCGTTACCCTTGGACCTCGAACCCTAACCCTAATCTTGATTCAACTATCTCCGTCCACAGTCCATTGCATCCCATTCCACCATTCTGATCACATCGACCTCAATGACTAACACATATTCGTTTTGATTCTTGATCGAATCGTCAATCGACACAATGGGAATAATCGATGTATTGAAGCAACGGATCTTGTTCGGCGGGGTGGTTGTTGTAGTTTGTCGTGGTGGTGGTTCGACGATTGTGGTGCTTGGTTCACCGATGGTGGAGATGTGTTTGGTTCAATGGTGCAGGGAAATAAAGAAGAAAGAAGAAGAGCATAATAATAATAATTAAAAAAAAAAAGGAAAAAAATTATTCAAAAAAAAATGAGGGTAGTTCGGTCATTCACTGATTTGAATTATTTTATTATTTTTTTGTTTTGAATGAGTAAGGATAATATGGTCATTTCAAAAATTACTCCTTCAAGGAGATCCCATGGTAATTTGGGAACTTAGTGGAGGTGTCAGTGGAATTTTAAAAAACATCAAGGGGTTTAAATGTTATTAACCCTATTTTCAAAATGAGAGAATCTTCCTACGAAGTTTTCAAGTGATAGGGGTATCCATAGAAATTCACACCAACTTTGCCACCGGCCTACAACCCAAAACAAACAAATTTTTGCTCAAATTAAATCATATTTAAAAACATTGTTTTCATAATACAAACCAAAGATAACCTAAACAATGATTTGGAACAAGTTCCAAATTATAGTACTACCAAACACTACTAGTAACAAACAAATACTTCTAAATTTTGAAACCCCAATTTGAAATTTCCACAAGGCTTTAAAGTAGTCCCAAATATGTGTAATTGCACACCATGTTCACTACAACTGAACCAATTCAAATTTACAAATGAAAATCATTTCATTAACTGATCAAAAAAGGTTCACACTTACAAGCTCCATTAAACCCCCCATGGCCTTGCTTCTTCAGCAAAACAAGTACCCGTTTGCACACAATTTAAAAATCTCAAAATTGCAGTTTAAAAGCCACCTTCTTCAAATTGCGATATAAATCTTTAAACCTGTCCACCAAACAGGTCCCATACTTCAAAGTTTCAGCAACAAAGAAAACTAACTGAAAACCCAGAAGAAGATAATAACACAAATGTCAGAACATTTTCCTAAAAATTGCAGCAAAATAAAAAAAAAAAAAAAAACTAAAACCAGATCTCGACTGCCAACACCACCAGTTATTAGCCACAGAGCCTAGATTTCAAGCTGATAATCTACATTTGGACACGAATCAACTTCCCATATATCACTTCCCATATATCGTTGTCAACAAAATTTGTGATAATAGATGGCATTTCGCATAATCAAAATCTAGCAAGATTTCAAAATTTTCTACCTCTACGACCAAACAACTTTGTTGCATAATAAACGACATACCGTTCTTGACTCCATGAAGATGAAGATCAGAGTATGAATGTTGTAATCAGGAGAAAAAACAATCAATTTTTACCCACTTCACGATGTCATCCTCCCAAACAGGAACTTCAAAATCACCTCATCCCGGGCCTATTCCGACGCAAAGCCTGAGACGCCATCAGTGAGACCTTAAGTGGCTCAGAAGCGGGAAAACCTTGAGCCTCCATTAACCCATGTACCCTTCTAGCGTCCTGCACAAACCCACCCTTTATAAGCGCATTTATAATCCTCTCGAAATCATCTGCCCCCAATTCATTCTTATTGTCCTCCAAAACACCCAAAGCTTGAAGTGCTTTTCTTTCAATCCCAGCCCTAGCATACATGTCGCAAAGCGTTACATGAATTCGAAATGGCGGGCCACCACCAATCCCAGAAATCTTCCCCAATACCTCCTCGGCTTCATTAATCAGCTGCAATTGACCTAACCAATCCACCAAAACAGTATAAGTAGCTAATCCGGGCACAAACCCATCTTTCTCGAGCTCCAAAAGGAGGTTTAATGCCTTATCCAACAAATTCTTCTTCTCATATGCCGCTATCATGGAAGCCATGCACCTGTCATCGGGCTTGTACCCGATTTTCATCATGTGGTCGAAGTGGTGGCGGGCCTGATCAGGATCACCCGCTTGCCCAAACGCCTCGACGAGCAGCGCGCATGAGTCTGGGCCAGGCTTGAAGCCTGCAAATTGCATGGTGGTTGCAATTCGTTGGGCCCCGGTGACGTCACCACGACGGGCAAACGACCGAAGCAAGGCCATGTAGATTTCTTCCGTCGGTTTGATGTCTCGGGCCTCCATCTCTCTCATCAGCGATTCGCCGAGCTTCGGTTGACCGGAATTTACATAGGCCATGATCATGGAGTTGTATACTGCTGTGTCTGGTTGGAATCCGTGGCTCCTCAGGATTTCGAATGCGGCTTTTGCCTTTTCGAGTTCACCGGATTTGCTATACATGTGGACGAGGATTGTTGATGTCATTATATCAGGTAGAATACCCTTTTCGTTCATCTTTTTTAGGATTCTTTCGGCATAGTTCGTGCTGTTTGCTTTCGCGTGGGCGTCAATAAGCTTTGAGTAATCACGAATGTTTGCCTGGAAGGATTCCTCATCTAGAAGATGTTCCGCAACCTAGAAACAAGTGTTTGGTTAGTAATCTGGATTCTAGATACATATACATACTCTTGGTTTTTTGAAAAAGAAGAAATAAATGACTAATTATGTTCTTACAAGACAACTCTAAAACAATTTTACAAAAAAAAAATAACAATATTCATCAAATGCATCACCTCTTTTTTAATATAAAAAAAATAAAAATAAAAATCCCAAAAACCAAACCAAACAAGCCTTCATAACTTCAAAATCTGCTTATGAAAATTGTTTCAAAATTTTGGAAAATCTAAGTCTGAGTTCTAAACCACACAGGCCCTCAACTACTTCTGTTTTTACAACACAACTCAAAAACTATTTTACAAAACAATTTTCCATATTCTCAATCAAACAAATCAATTATTTTTTTCATAATATTATAAAGAATTACTTATAAATTTTCTCTCTCATACAGTTCTCTTTCGTTCTCGCTCGGATGTGCATTTTAAATTAATTCTCTTCTTTCTCTCTTTTTTGCTTTCCCAAAATTTTCAATCAACCACATCCCATCACATCAATTTTAATTTTATTTTTTTAAACACATTATAAATTAAAAAAAAAAAAAAAAATCCCAAACCAAACCAAAAAAAAGTCTTCACAATTTTCAAAACATGTTTACAAAAACTTTTTTCAAATTTTTTGATATTATGGAGATGTATACCAAACGGACCCAACACAATCACATAGAAACATGTACTGGCATCATGATAAGATAATACATAGAAATAAAAATTCAACTTTACATATAATAAAAATGAAAATCTAGATGATCGGGTATCAGGTAGCTTGGTAGAGAAAGATCTAGCAGATGAAATGATCCAACTTACCCCAACGGCCCAACCCAACCACATCAGAGGCATTGAACAAACCAACACAAGTTTTTCCTTTTATATATGGTTTTTGCTACCTTAAAGTATATATACATAACCACAAGAGAGTTCCAACCAAAAAAACACATATGCATTCTAAACTTCTTTGAAACACATCATCACAATCCAAGAATATGAAATTAAGAACTATTAACTACCAACCAATACATGTGGATCAAACAACCATTAAAATCCACAAAGCTACATATCAGCCAAACAAAACACATTTGATAATGAGGATTCCATAATAAAGAACTATAGGGAACATATTGTGAATACCTACATAAATATCTTAATTGTTGTTGTTTAAGAAATTCGTTCTGATCTACATCCAACCATAACAATGCATGTGGATCACACCCAGGGGCTGAGGGAGAGTACTTTGAAAGGGGCACGTGCCCCCCCTCAAAAACTTAACAAAAAAAAAAAATCTTACTACCCTATACGTTTAGTTACTTTTTATTAGTGCCCCTCATTATTTTAAATAACACCCCTCATAATTTGGTTACAATCAATTGTCCCCCTGGTAATTTATAATTTAATCTTACATTATGTTTAAAAAATTTAAATAGGAAAAAACACTATTTTCATCTAAGTATTAATATTTTGTTTTAAATTAGTTTAAATATATAAAATTAAGGGTTTCTATGTATTTTCATTTTCCTTTTCTATCAGAGTACATGAATAAAATGTCAAAACTAAATTTATGATAGGTGAAGCATAAAGAATTAAACAGAAAACTCCGATTAATTCTTACTAAAAATATTATAATTTTAGGAATTATATTGAACAATCATTAAATTACATGTAATATTTTTGATTAATTTTGTGTATATTAATTAATTTAGGATTGTTATTGATCTGGTGGTTTTGTGATTTGAAATTAAAAATTCTTGATTAATTTAGGGTTGTTCATGTTAGCCCTTTGCTTGTAGATTTGTCTTAAGAAGTTATCTTCTTTCTCTCTCTAAAATTTATCTGAATAATATATAAATTGCATTAGTTTTTTTGTTTGTACTATTTTGTTACTAGAACTAGAAATGAATATATAAATATACTAGATAGTGAAGCTTGATTCATTTTGAAGTGTCGTTGAAAAATTCTTCTAGAAAATCATACAATAATTTTTTAATCATAATCCCACCCCCTCCGCCTCTACTAATTTCCTGTCATCACACCACCATTAAAAACCATGGAACTATATAATAACTTAACACAACACATATGTTAATGAGGATTCCATAACAGAGCACCATAGATAACAAGAAAACATATTGTGAATATCCACATAAATATAGTACTTTTTTTAGCTTGTTTTAGAGAACTCGGAATAATTTAAGTAATTTAGGCCCCGTTTGGTAACTGTTTTCATTCCAAAAATTCTCATTCCATTCCCAAATTTTTGGGAATTCTGTTTGAGAATAACGTTTGGTAATTTTTGTTCTCGTTTCCATTCCATTTCCATTTGAGAATTGTGCCCATTTTTTTCTTAAGAAATGAGAAACAAAAAAAAAATTGTTTCTTATAATTCCCATTTCATTCTCAGTTACTGTTCATTGTCGGCCGGCCACCGCCCGCCGCCACCGGCAACCATCTCCCGCGACCGTCGCCAGTCACCTCCAGCATCGCCGCCGTCGGCCACCTGACAACTTCCGGCGACGCCTGTCGGCCACCATCTGCCGCCAGCCGTCCACCACCGTCACCCACCTGCCGCCGCCGCCCGGCCAAAACAAAAAAGAAAAACTCAAAAAAAAAAATAGTTTTAAGATAAAATCGTTACCAAACGCGATTCTCTTCCAAAAAAAAATAAAAAATTATCGTTACCAAACGCGATTCTACTCCCAAGAAGGAAACAAAATTCTCATCACATTCCATCCAATTCCCATCCTACTGTTGGAATGGAAACAGAAACGGCTACCAAACGCCACCTTATTTGATTTCGGAACTCTTGCCAAGTGCTTGCAGCTTTCTTCATGTGTTCATTCTTGGGGCTGACTATATATAAGAATATTTAGCTAGATATCTTGAGGTACGGAAGTAAAAAGTAAAGCACAAGCTGATCATACAAGGAAACCTCAACATAATAAAAATAAACCAGCCAAGAATAGAAGGTCATAATAATCGACTAAATAATCAAGGAAGATATTTGGGGGAGTGGCATACCTTAAAGTACAAGCCGGAATTGTGTTCCTTTATTCGATCAAGCAATGTTATCCAGTCAATTCTACTAGGTTGGAGAAGATCTACCCATTCATCTAACAATGCAGACAGATCATCCTCCTCTTGCAATGAAACAATTTTTTCAGTAACAATTTTACATTTCCCAGTTATTGGTTTTGGTTCTTGAGGCCAAATTAATTCCCCATGCTCATGGATTTTATCAGCCACTTCTGCCCATTTCTGACCAGAGAAGTCAAGACCATAGATTTTGTACTTTATCTTCCCCTGTCTCTTGGGGAGAGTGAAAACCTTAGATCTCTCTTTAGCCTCACCAGATTCAATTTCACCCGTAAATTCAGATGTCTTTTCAACAGTGTCATTCTCTTTTTCTTCAGCCATGGCTTCCTTTTCCCGCAGAGATTCCAGGCTCTTGTAGAACTCACTCTCCTCCATCTTCTCGCGAGCCCATTTGAACCTGAGCTCCCTCAGCAAATCCCCGCGAATGCCCACTTCACCTGCAAATCTACACATTTCCTTAACTTCTTCGGATTGAAGAAATCCTTTCATTTTTTCCTTCTTCTTCGCTTTGTTCATATCAGCCAGCACCATATTGCTTACCTCCCAAACTGTTTTCCACAAATCGTCACTGAAATCCTGCGAGGGAGTGTCCACTGCCGCACTAAGCATCTGCTCGAACCCGCCCTTCTCCATTTCCGACACAACCTTCCCGACGATGACCAGAAGCATGCTGTCAATTGTCTTCTTGTCCAAGTCGGTGTACACTTCATAGAGCTTCCCACGCATTATCCAGACGAATCGGGATAAAAACTCGTTCATCGTTTCATCTTCCTCCGAAGTTGCATCCCCTTCAGTGTTCGAATCTGACAGTTTAATTTCTTCCGCCGAATGAACGTATCTACTGAAGCATAGAATTGGACTCCAGTGTGAACGATTTCCAAAATTAGAAGTCACAGTGCTGGGCGCAAGAATGGATGCGACGACGGGGAACGAAGTGGCAGAGGCGGCGGCGCTCCGGTAACTACAAGGACATGGGTTTGAAATTCTGGAATTCAATCTCGATACATTTTGAATCGTCTGCTTCGAGAAGAAATGCTTCACGTTCATTGTTCGCCTTCAGATGAGATTCAGGGAAGAGGAACCAAATACGATCACAGAGGTGTCTAGGTTTATGTAAAACCCTAGTCCGATTTCAGTTGGGGATGAAATCAGGGAAAGGTGAAAGACACGGAAAATGATAGTACTGTTTTGCAGAAACAGAGAGCGAAATCGTTACCAAACCGTTAATTATTTCTCGGCCCATGAGCCCAGTTACGTAATGTGCCGAGTCAATTTTGATAAAGGCCGTGTTTATGGTATTACTACAGCCCATTACATGATATATAGGGATCATTATATATCTATCACCCGTGATGTTTATCCAAAAGGCAGCTAGACCCCTTAAAAAAATAAAAAATAAAATAAAAAAACGCAGCAACAACAACAACAACAACAACAACAACAACAATAAAAAGGAGGATTTTGAGAGGTCACGAACATAGCTTGCAATTTTCACAATGACAGAGTTTGTAGAATTACAAGTACCTTCGATAACCTATTTATTTCTATCTGAAACTATAACAACTTATTTGATCTCAAATAATATAGGTTCTGAGACAAGTTCTAATAACATGTTCAATTTTTTCAATAGCTCCATGATATCTTTGACAAATATTGAAAATCTCATTACTTCTAACCTTTCAGTAACTAGCCTTTTATGAAAAATAGTCCAAAGAAAGAACTTTAAATTTTCAAATCCATTTAATTTGCTCAGATCAGCATTATCATAGTTACTACTATTATCAAGGAAATAGAAAAAACCTAGAGAATTTTGAGAATACCATAGAAGTTTGTCAATTTTATGATATTTATCGAAAACACAGGAGCTTCCATTTCAAGAATTTTCTTTCCAGTGACCTCGTCTATAAGGTGTAAAGTTGAAGAAGGAAATAATTGGGTCTCACAAATAATTGCGTCATAAAATACTTAAAAAATTAGTTTTATATAACAGTCCTCCATTTGAATAAAGAATTATCGAATAAACATGCATATGAAATGTAAACTCAAAGAGAGAGGGAGAGAGAGAGATAAAAAAAAATAACTACATCAGGACAGGTAACTTTTATCTTGAATCCCTAATAAGAATCTATCGAATTTACTCTGCCAAACAGTAAATATGATGCCTTAAACTATTCGTCTTTCATGTAAATCAAGACAATAAAAACTACATAGTTGTTTTCTAGATACTTTCTATTTATTGTTGCGCTCATTTTGTCCCTAAATACCCTAGTACTTTATGAGTGCTTCTAGAGAATTTAGTCTTTTCATTCTCCTAGAACAGACTCAATTCTTACTCATATAGGTGATTTTTAAATTTTCTATAAAGAGTATTCTGCTATACCCCACTTGAAATTTTCAAGATATAGAAATCATTAAAAATCATATTTATCCTTAACCGTACTGTACATATCACTGTTATGTCATAGGAATGATCCATAAAATTTTGGCTACTCAATTATACGCTTACAGTCACCTTTATGATTAGGTTGTCTATTTGAACCTAAATCTTGGGGATATCCAGTCAATTAGGTTGGGTTAATATTATGATGACTATTTCATAATAAGCTTTAAGTTCAATTCCCTCGATAAGTAGTTTACTCTATCTCGTGTAATACCTTTGGTCAATGAATCCGCTATCTTATCTTTTAACTTAATATAATCAATTGAGATAACTCCATTTGAAAATAACTATCTCACAGTATTATACCTTCAACGTAATTGTCGAGACTTACCATTATATGTACTACTATATGTTCTTCCAGTAATTGTTTGGCTATAGCAATGTATGCAAATAGTTGGCACAAACTTAGTTCACATTGGAATATCTTCCAAGAATTATCGAAGTCACTCTGCTTCTTCTCATGTTTTATCTAAAGTAATAAATTCAGCTTCCATTGTGGATCTATAAAAACACGTTTGCTTAGAGAATTTCCATGACACAGCAGCTTATCCAAATATAAAGATATATCCACTCATGGATTTGGTGTCTTTAGTATCATATATCCGATTTGAATCATTATACTTTTCAATGCCTGTTGGATATCTCGTGTAATGCAAACCATAATTTTGAGTATGTCTTTAATATCTTTAAAGTGTCACTATAGCAATATCGGGTCTTGTACCATTCATTATGCACATTAAACTGTCAATTATTCGAGAATACTCAAACTGAAATATGCTCTCACTAGTATTCTTTAAAAAAAATGTTAATTAACATCTACTGGTGTTCTGGATTTACCTGAATCGTCTTTGTTAAAATTTTAAAGTATCTTCTCAATGTAATGAGATTAATATAAGATCAATCCTTCAGATGTTCTTGGAATTCTAATTCCAAGAATGTCATCTCTTTTTCCGAAATCCTTCATCTTAAATTTATTTGTTAACATTTGTTTGGTAGATTTTATAATCTTATCACTATTACCAATAATAAGCACGTCATCTACATATAAGCATACAATAATGTAACAACACTCTATTGTCTTAATATAGACACACTTGTCACATTCATTAATCTTAAAATTATTTGTTGACATAACATTGTCAAATTTCTTATGCCATTATTTTTGCTATTTCTTTAATCCATACAAGGATTTTAAAAGTCGACATATTCTATTTTCTTTTTCAAGAACCACAAACTCATCTGGTTGTTTTATATAGATTTCTTCATCTAATTCGTCATTCAAGAAAGTAGTTTTAACATTCATTTGATGTATCTCAAGATTATGTATAGCTTCAATAGCTTTTAACATACGTATCTTGTTATTGATGAATAAACTTGTAACCTTTAGCTTCAAGTCTTGTTTTATATTTCTAAATTGATCCATCTACTTTTATCTTTTTCTTAAAGATCTATTTACATCCTGTTGGCCCAGAGATTGATCCAAGAGGGGGGTGAATTGGATATATAAAACTTTTCATGCAATCTTTCTACTAAAATCTCAAATCAAACTTGTTAGTTCTTGTGTTTGTGTGTGTAGCGGAATAATCAATCAAATCAAAGTAAAGAGTAAGGGATAGAGACAATCAAACCACAAGACAGAAGGGATTTATAGTAGTTTGGCAAAACCTTCTTACCTAGTCTACTCATCCGCGCTCCTGACGGAGAGTTCTAGTTTACTAATCTTTAATCTTCTTATGGGTGAAAATTAAACCATTTACAATCTTTTTACGGGTGAAAATCAAACCGTTTACAACCTTCCACTCTTCTTACGGGTGAAGAGAGACCTTTCACAATCTTCTTATGGGTGAAGATCAAACCGTTCCACGTGATCTTCTTTCTGGCGAGATCGGTCCGTCACCACCAAAAGCCCCTCCTTTGGTCTTCTTCAACTTCTTTACAAGTTGATGTTAATGTAGTGATGTTGATGATCTTCCTTGCTTAGATGTTTATATGAAGTACAATTTCTCAATACAACACTCAAAATAGTTTTGTAATCTAACTTACAAAACTGACCTTGGAGCTCTAAACACTCTCTATAAATATTACAACACTTTGACTCACTAGTGTTTAGTACTTCTCACAAATATCACTTAAGAAAAGATAGATAAACTTTAAGTACAAGAGTGATCAAGAAATACAAGAATCAAAGATATGGTGTAGAAGAATATCACTTTGTAGTATAGCTCTTTGAACCACTTTTTGTATGATTGATCTTTGTAACTCACTTGATTGATACTTGGATAGATGGTTGATTTCTTCCAGCAATCTTCTCTCCTTATATAGATGTAGAGAATGTAGGAGGATATCACACTTGAAGAACTTGAGAGCAAAGTAACCGTTTGAAAATCCTCTTCAATTTTTAAGATTCAAAACGTATAGGCTGCTCTCCATTATCTCTGCAGATTTGTTAAGATTCTTTTTTCTTTTTTTTAACCTCATTTAATGCTAGATAGTATAATTAAATGTAAATGACCCATAGTCCATTCATGTCTTTGAGGTAGTAAAAAATTATAACCATATATCACATAGACAATGTATATAATTGAGTATGGGTGGTAATAATAATTGTAGACAAAACATGATAGAGTTATTCAAAGTTAGGTAGGAATCATTGAATGTAAGTCTCCTCAACTTTGAAATATGCAGCAAATTTGTTCAAGATAAGATGTCATTCACATTTGTGGAAGACAATGTATAGGCTGGCATTAAATGAGTTACCCTACCACTAAATCAAAATGATATCTTTGTATTCCCACTTGGTTGTTTTGACAAATTCAAATATTTATACTTGTATTTTTATATGATTAGGAATTTGATCATTCATATAAATAATGTATAATATATATCATACATTTGTATAATCTAATTAAGCACATACAAACATTTATTGTATTTGAACACTTATAATTCATTTAGCATGATGAAAACAAAATTTACATACCCTTTGAGCCAATTTATCAATCAATTATAGAGGTAATAATGAACATATAAATTGATCATAAATATATCATGTAGACATGTTAAACTAATATTCCATAATATGATTTGAACATTTCAATCAAGATTTGATATGCAAATCCAAGTTTGAGTTTATAACCAAAAAATTATGAAATGTGTTCTTAAACCTTTGAAATGGTTTTAATCTAATTGATTTAATCCAATGATGATATGATTAAATTGAATATTTTTTATGATACTAGACATCTTAAATAAGGTATTCAAACATTCAAGACTCATAAAAAACAAGTTAAGATAGATCAAAGATTAGACCGAAAACAGAGTAGGAAAGAAAAAGCTTACTGACTTATTGATCAAAAAGCTACTTTGAAAATCAATGATATATCTAAATAATTCCTAACAGTCATATAATTAAAGGCAATTGAGTTAGCTATCCATAGAAAAATGAATCACCTAATTTGGACTCCAAATGAGTGAAATATGGCCATTTGAGTGAACAAAAGTATGTGCAGATTTTTCTACTGGAACCTTCTATTTGAAGGTAGTCGACTACTTTACCTAAATGTAGTCGACTACTTGTGCTGTAACTTTAGCACAAGTGTCATTTTCATCCGTTCTTGGTTTTTTACCTCAGTTAATGATCATTTACTATTCAAAACACTTTTAGAATATTGTTTCAATGATATTTGAAGTGTTTTCATATTGAGATCATGTAATATACCATATGATCACATAGAATTCAAGTTTAAGTAATTTAAGAATATTTATAATCAAATAATTAATTTCTCATATATGCATGTATTGATCAAATCGATAGCACATATTGTGATATATAAGCATATTGGACATGTTAGAATCAATATATCACAATTGTATACATATATTGATCATATCATCATTGTAAGCATATATTGATCATGTAATGCATACAAGGTGTGTCTTAAACACATTATATCATGATATAAATATAAGTTGAGTATATTATATCAAATATATCATGTTGTATCAAGTAATGCATGAAACGTATCTTTTGATCACATTGAAAACAAGTTTTCTCATATTAAGTATATTGTGATCAAGATGTGAATTTAACAAATAATCATGTGTTGGATAATCCAATCACATGTATCATGATATAATCAAATAATGTAAATGTTGAAATTATAATATCATGAATATATGCACTCTCAGTGTGTGCGTGCATCCTAATGAGCCAAAATCCATAATCTGTTCAAGAGTAACATCCTATAGACTTAATCTTACATAAGTCTTGTGCTCTTGATATCGTGATTATACCTGTATTTCACACTTAAAATTCCGTTGTGATTAGTACAAGCAATGTATAATTGAATCTTAATACCTGCACTTAAGGTATCACATTGGTTAGTACACTTAAGGTATGATTCAATCAAAACATATTGGAACTTATAATTTGTGTCTAATGTGATATCATAATATCACTAATATTGACATCATCAAAACACATATATCAACACATCCTATATGATGTATGATTCTATAAGATAGACTCAAGTTTATTATTCACAACCTCTTTCCAAAGAGGTACTTCATGCGTTAGTATAGTCTATGCAAAAGTTTAAGGTTCATACCTTTTCATATATGTATAAAAATTAGGATCAAAAGATTTAGAAATTTTTATTCTTTTACTACATTTAGGTTCAATTTCATCCTCTTGAAAATTACTAAAGGTAGTATCACTAGTTCTCTTTAAAGAACTCAACTCAATTGGAGTCTTACAAGGAAAACATTATCAAAGAATGATGCATTCATTGATTCAATAATTATGTTATCATGCACATTTATTTTTGTTTTATGAACAAAAAATCGATATGCACTACTATTTTGTGCATATTCAATAGATATGGATTGATTGAGATTATTATTGAGTACCGTAATTGTCATAACCTAATTTTATCTAGGCGGTAAAAATGTGTTTGTAATTAATTAATATTAATACTAAGTTAACCAATCTAACTATACTAATATTACTATGAGATGATTAAGGGAAGTAGATTGCCTAGGGATTAACTTCATTTACTTAAATACGTTTGATTTCCTTTTAGTTTACGTTAATGGCATTCGACTTATCCGACAATCTCGGTTCGTAAACTCACTCGCCACTTCTCTCGAGTGTAAAATGAGTCAATATGCTACTTCGCGTCAACGAAGAAATTTCCCTCAACGTCTTAACGACGCTAGGTCACATGAGTCTCACCCCAATGTCATTGATTGCATACTTTTCAACTCTCTCCCGGGTTATTGGATCGTTGCGTTGTGTTTACCCTAATCCAAATTCGGAGTTATCTCTCCTGAGTGTCAAACTTCGCATTCTCTAATTATCTAAACAAACATAATATCAAAGAATAATGGTAAACACAGTCAAAATAGCGAAGAACAACCATTAACGAAACACAAACTCAAACAAACAACGATTTCATAAATATTATTAATCCCTAAGACAATTTGTGTTTAGCTAACGGCCATAACCGTATATACAATGAATAACAAGCTAAACATGCTCAAACCATAATAAAAAATTAAGAAATGAAGAAAGAAACGAGAGAACCTAGCTATAGTCTGAAGATTTTATGCTAAAAATTCTTCAGGATCACTTCTCTTTCTTCATAACGTGTTTTTCTCCTTCGGAATTGGTTGAGCTCCCCAAAATCTATCAACCTAAGCTCTCTAATGTCTAAGGAGAGTTAATTTGGCCGAGTGAGAGGAGAGGAAAAAAAGTAAGGAACAAAAAATATCTAAAAAATATCCTAAATCTGGTGCAGAGTGACCGCCGCAGCGGTGGGTATGTTGGTTTGATCTTCGCCCCAGCGGTGGAGGTAGTGGTGGGAGTAGGGACCTTGCTGTTATTTCATAGCCACGGTGGTAGGCTTCCAGCAGTTTTAGACCCATCTCTGCATATTCACTGCCGCGGCGGTGGTCTGGACGCTGCGGCGGTGGGCTGTATTTCAGAATATTGCCTCTATGCTTGTTTTCCCACCGTTCTTAATCCAATTTGAACGTTTATGATCCGTTATCATCCATTTTCACTCCACACACCTGATTTATAACAAAAAGAATAAAAACACATTAAAACTTAATAAACATACTCGAAAACTAACGAGTTCAGTTTCAAAGTAGATAGGTAAATTACACCTATCAATACACAATCAATAGTTTTTTGTCCTATTTTAACCTACTTAGGATCAGGAACCACAACCTTTGTAAGACATCACCACACTTTTAAATATGAATATAAAGACTTTCTACCTTTTTGTAATTCATAAGGGTCTTATTTAATTTCTTGTGAGATAATTTGTTAAAACAAAATTCGCTGTTAAAACAGCCTTCCCCTACAAGTTCTGAGGTAAACTAGAAATGATTAACAAAGAATTGATTATTTCTTTTAGAGTTTTGTTCTTTCGCTTAGTAACTTCATTTTGCTAAGGTCAATAAGGTACTGCAGTTTAGTGAATTATTCCATATTGTGCACACAACTCACCAAAATGTGAAATATATTATTCATCTCTATCACTACCTAACACTTTAATCTTTTTGCTAAATTGATTTTCAACTTCAGTCTTATAATATACAAGCATGTTTAATGCTTCATATATATTTCTTAAAAATAAGCATAACAATATCTTGTAAAATTATTAATAAAAGTAACAAATTTTTTTTTTCATCTTTAGTTTGTACAAATTTTAAATCACAAATATTTGTATGCACCAACTCTAAATGTTCAGTTTTTTCGTTCAATTGAATGAAAAGAAATTTGAGTCAATTTTGACTCTACACAAGTTTCACATTTATGACTTTTATTATCTAGACATTTAAGAATTAAATTCTTATTAATTAATTTATGTAAAGTGTCATAATTAACATGTCCTAAACAATCGTGCTACAAATCCAAAGACTCAATCGTATAAGTAGAAGAAGTACTGTTTTATTGTTATTATTCTTTAGGATTACAATAGTAACACTAAGTTTGAAAATACTCTCATTCATATAGTATTTTCCAACATAAATACCACTCTTAGTAAGTTTAAATTTATCAAACTCAAACACTAACATAAATCCCTTCTTACTCGTCAATGGTCCAGAAACTAGATTCTTACGGATATATGGTACATGCAGCACATTGTTTAAAGTAAGTTCCTTACCAGAAGTCATCTTCAGCATGACCTTTCCTGAGTGTCAGACTATTCAGCCATGGCTAGAGCATCCTCGCGGAGGAATCTTGTCAAGTTCAATGATGTTTGCTAGAACAAAATCTTCTGCTGCCATCTTTTAAAAGAGTTTCTGTCAAACTTCTCAAACTTTTCTTCATGTGGAGTAGGCATAAGATGGACAGAAGGGGAAGTCACAACAAGTGGTATGACACCTTAATTTGTAGCTGCAACAATAGTAACAACAACATCATTTGAATGCATATTTCTTAAAATAAAATGAACAAATAATATAAGAAACTTTGTTACTGGAACATTTTATTAAACAAAAAACTAGAACTGTATAAAAATATTTAAAATTTTCTTTAAGATTGTTGGTAAAATATAGTCCAAAAATTAATTAAATAATAAATTATTTAATTAATTATTAATTAAAATAAAGATGAAACAGTTCTAAATTCTTTGTTACAGAAACATTCTAGATAACATTTGATAATACAAAAATATTAAAGAAATTGTTATTAAAATGTTGAATACAAAAACAGAAATAGGTTTGATGGCCCAAGAATTACCCAAGATGGGGGGTAAATTGGGTTTGACAAATTTTCGCTAATTAATTATACTCAATATAAACTAAGTGTTTATATAATTGTGTGAAGTGCACAACGGATATTCAATCAAAACAATAATCACAAACACAAATATAAACAGAAAAGTAAAAAATAGAGCTAGAAAAATTTACAGCGGTATTTATAGTAATTTGACAAAATCCTTTGTCTAGTCTACTCCCTTGAGCTCCTTCGAGGATTTCACTATCTTTGATCTTTTTTCAAGTAAAGACCAAACCATCTAAAGTCGTCGCTTGAGAAGTTTGAATATTAAGACTTTACAATCTAGAGTGAATATGTTCCACTCACAAATCTCTTATATTAAGTAAAACTCTTACTTAAGATTTACAATCAAATTCTCACCGTCTCACAAAATAGAGTTTTAACACTCACAAGATAAAGAACTGAAGAATCTATTTGTGTGAAGTTATAATAAAATAATCACTCAAGAAAATGAATCAAGAAGAAAGAAGTGATGTTGCACAGAATTTTGCTTGAAAGTTTTGGTAGTATATCTCTTTGAAACTCTTTGTGTAATTGATCTTTGTAGCTCAAATTGGTTGGTTCACTTGGTTTAATCTTCCAACAATCTTTCTCCTTATATATATGTAGAGAATGTAGGGAGGATATCACAAATAAATAGTTTGAGAGCAATTTCCCGTTGAGAGCTTCTCTTCAAATTGTCAGGACAAAGGCTTTTTTCCACTTCTAAAATTCTGTAGATTTGCCAAATGGCCAACAACCTTTTCTAACCCCATAAATTCTAGATATGTCTAATTAAGTGCAAAGAACTCATTGTCTGTCTTTTCATTGAGGTAGTAGAAAAATTCGGTGAGTTGTTCATATATTCAAATCTATGTAATTGAGTATGGATGGTCATTAATGCATATAAACAAACCATGATGGAGGTCTTCAAAGGTGGGTGTGAATCATTAAAGATATGGCTCTTCCAATTTGAATAATAATCAAAATATTAAAGAGTGTGGTTGACATGGAACAAGATGATATAGACCATACCTTAGCCAACCCTACCATAAAGTAGAATAGTATTAAATACTCCAAGCACGTATGCTTGTTTGGTCAAGATAATGTATTTCATGTGTATAATAATTGGACCACGAATTTATACATCAAATACATGATGTATAATTACATTTATACATGAATAAAATGTATTTGATCATCTAAAAGAATTCCAAACATGTTACAATATTTAAACACATTTTTCATGAAAAAATAGAATTTTTAGAGTAGTTTAACTAATTTGTTAATTAATTATGGATATAATGTTGAACATATCAATTGATTATGCATATATTATGTAGATATATTAAACTAACATATCATAACATGATTTGAACATTCTGAACAAGATTTGATATGTAAATCTAATTTTTGGTTCATGACAACAAGCTGCAAAATGAGTTCTTAAGAGTTTAAATCTAATTTTTGGTTCATGACAACAAGCTGCAAAATGAGTTCTTAAGAGTTTCAATATGTTTTGATCAAATTCTCTTTAATTCAATGTAATTTAGCTCAAATTGGATGATGATAAGATATTAAAAAATCATTATAAAGCATAGAAATCATTATATAACTATTAGAACAAGCAAATTTCACCAAATTGACAAGCCAAAAACAAAGTAGGAGAGAGAAAATATTCTGCTGCAATCTAGTCGACTACATTTTGCACAAGTAGTCGACTACTTGTTTTGCAATTCCTGCTACATTTTGTTTTTATTCGTTTTGGGTTTTTAGTCTCGTTTTATGACCGTTTATCATTCTAAACACTTTTAAAATATTTGGTAATGATATTCATGATATTTAGATGATGTAAAAATATAATGTACCTTATGATCATATTAAGAACGTGATTTTTCAATTTCGCATAATTATGATCAAGAGGTGATTTTTTCGATTTTGCATGTAATGATCAAACACATAATTTACATTGTGATATTTAGGCATATTGGACATGTTACAATCAATATATCACAGTTCCGTACACCCTCGATGTGTGTGTGCGTCCTATAGAGTTTCGAGTTCAATATCTTGCGAATATTATCGAAATGAAAAATTGCTTTAATTTAAATCATACCTTTAAACCTTTCGACTTGAATTCATTTCCATGGTACGTTTCGGTGATACTCAGATAATCTATACTAAAAAATATTGTTCGTTTATTTAAAACGTCAAATGTGATGTTATCATCAAAATAACATTTATCCAGGGATCCTATGATTGAAATCGTTTAGGCTAACAAGGTTAGTTTCTATATTATAGAACAAAACAGAAACCGAAATACTTACTGTATTATAGAACAAACAAAAAAATCATAAAAAAAGATCGAGGCAATCGTTTGACGGTTTGTCCTGAAAGCAAATTTTTTCCCCGCTGGGTGTTTACTGTTATGAGTGTCTGTCTTCCAAGATACAACGATGAAGTTGCTATTGGTACCAGCAATAGAAACTAGAAGTCGAACGAATTGAAAATATGATGAACTCTCTCAAGAACTCTTAGTAATAATGAAAGCTATGAAATCTCTCTTATGAAAATGTAATGCAAGCTTATGAGATGCCTACTATGCCGAGAATGTCTACCCTTTTATAGGGAGCAAAACTAGTAATTGAACAAGGCTTAAACTTCCGATTAAAGAAGACATTGAATGGACAACAGTAACTTTATGTAGTTACACACCTGAAGACTCTATAAGTTAGTAACTCTCTACAATTGCACACCTAAACCGTTTTCAAGTTTGTAACTTTCACCACAGTTGCAAACCTGTAATTAGACTTTTTCGGCTGTTGTTTGGGTTGGACCCAAGACCCAGGACCTAGGACCCAAGATTCGAATTTGGAGCCTAGACCCAATCTCTGGTAAGGTCGGTCGGCACAACGTGCACATGCACGCTGCTTTGTTTATTTTATAACCTTTAGTCTACTTTTTGTCCATATCATTTTAATGCCCTAGAGGGTTTACCTTCAAGAGGTAATCCGAGTCTTTAATAAATAACTCTTCATCTTCTTCCGTTACCAATGTCGGATAACCCACATAATACATTATTCAACATCTTCAATTAGGTATTTTAATGAAAAATTTCAATTCACTTTTTAAATAATTTTTTACACAAATAAATACATCATATTCATCCTCACCAAGGAGAATACATTGGTATATTCAAATACCCCAAATTAAAATTGGGTCCCACAAATAATTGGATCATAAAATATCCAAAAAATTATTTTTCTATAATAAACTAAATTAGTCAAAGTGTCTTTCAGAAAAATCCCAACTTGCTCTATTATATGCCTTTTCAAGATCAAGTTTAATGATGATACCCCCATCCTTACTCTTTGATTTCCTAAGAGAGTAAATAAGTTCCTGAGTAATGATGACATTATTTGTAGTCCTATACCCTGACACGAAACTATTTTGAAAAGAGCCAACAAGTTTATTCAAAAGACGTCTAAGTTGAGCTAACAAGTTTATTCAAAAGACGTCTAAGTCTAGAAACAATCAATTACGTGACAATTTTTATACACTTTTAGGGGTATCAATCTTTGGGGTGAGAGAGATAAAAGTTTTATTTAAAATGGACAACATCTCAGAAGTCTCAAAGCATCTTTGCACAAACTTACAAACATCAGTCCTTAAAATCCACTGGTTTCTTTTAAAACAATATAGGTTGATAACCATTCAGACCTGGAGCTTTTAGATCTTTTATACTTGTTAAAGTTTTCCAAATTTTTGGAAGCAAAGGTTCCAGGCAGATGGGGGAATGAATATTATCTTCAGTTTTAGGACATTGATTACTAATGCAAACATTAGAGTTCCATAAAATACTGTTTAACTTTGACCTTAAGCTCATTACTATTATTAATCAACACATTATCCTTTTTTACATAGAAATTTTATTCTTCTTTCTTATTTGGAGGGCCATAATATAGAAAAACTTATTATTTTTATTGCCAAGATACCTCCACTGAATTCTGAATTTTTTAAATTAGTGATTTTTTTCCTTAATCAGAAGATCCATATAATCTTTTTGAAGGTCAAGTTGAAGGCAATTCAAATTATGAGAATAACCATGATCTTGAGCCTTTTGAACATCTTTAATTTTAGGCAAAACAAGACGTTTGGTTTTAAAAATGTTTCCAAAGGTTTTATAATTCCACTCCCCAAGGATGGCAGTGAAATTCTACATCTATTTTTTCCATAACTCTTATTTAAAAACAAAATAACTTTCAAGACCCACTCAAGTAAAATATTGTTTACAAGTCTTATTTAAAAAAAAAAAAAACCTATGTATCAACTTTATCACACCCCACCCTGGACTCCTGTCACCCCGGGGCCAACGTGACGTCGACATGACTTCAGCTAACTGACTAGACAACCACAATTATGATAATATACAAACAAATGATATGTACAACATATACATAATTCCAATTGATAGGGACACACCGTCCTAAATATAAGAATAACCAAAATTCGAATCCCATGAATCTCACTTAGATTCATCTCTGACACCTCGCCTCAAAATTTCTCTCAAATGACTCCATCGCATGACCCGCATAACTCTATTTAGCACCAGTAGGGGACCGACTGACTCCTAACTATTTCACCTGCGAGTGTGCTGCTTTCTTAGTAAATTTTTTTTTGTAATAATAAATCATTCTACAACATCGAAATGGATCAAGTGTAAGTATGTAAACAACACGTAACTAGTAAAATTCTCCATAATATAAGCAATGAAAATAAACCAATAAATATAAGTTTCATCCAAATCCATCTAGTATAAAATCATACCAATCACCATAATAAATAATAAATCACCTAATATAAGTAAAACACCACATCTCAAACACACATCTCAAACCACCACTCCACCACAACACACACACTGGTTAGCCATAGTGATCGTTTTAATCTTACGATCGGGAGTGCAATGGTACCGTAACATCTGTAGGAATGCCTTCCTACGAAATATCCACACCCCTTTTTGGGGTGAAATAAAATCCACACCCCTTGCGGGGAGAACAACTATGGCATCGTCAAAATTATCAGTATAGTTAAAAATTCACATCCTTTATAGGAAGAAATATATTTTCACTCCATATCGTCAAAAATACACACCCCTTATGGGGAGAATATAAGCCACACCCCTTTCAGGGAGAATTTCTAAAATCACGTTTTTCACTCTCCTTTTTAAAAGTACCACCAATTTCAGTAAAACTCATTTTTCCACCTTTGTACCACCGATTTTAATAAAAACCATTTCTCCCACCTTAGTTTTTAGAAACCAAACATTCTTAGAAAACCAATTACTTTCCACTCTCTTTTAGAAACCAACACAATCCCGAAAATTCCTTTTACCCACTTACCCAAATACCTGCTTGATCCATATAATTTATAAAATTGTACAGTTTAAGTAAACCAATATTTCATCATACATATATATATAAAAATAGTTTGGCAAGAAAATAGTACACTCACATCGTTATCCGCTCTCCAAAACTTCCACTGACCACACTCTATCGGGACACCGGTGCCTGCGAACCTAATAGTGATAGAGCCTAAATTAATATCTTATCTAAAACATCCTAATCATGCAATGCAGACCCTATATTCCGAATCGTTACTATTTTATGTATAATGTAATTAAAATTAATTAATCGTTACGAAATTATTACGATTTTAGGATTTGTAACACTAAATAAAATTTAATTTAACGAAAATTAATTATCGATTGAAATTTCACCTGTTTCCAAATCGTTTGGTGACCACGTGATCGGTTTTGGATTTTCCTGGGTGGTTTCTGCAAATTCTCCATTTTTTATTCTTTTTTTTTTTTTTTTTTTTTCCGTTTTCTGCTTTTGCTTTCCATTTTTGTTTACTGTTCCGCTGCAGCAGCTGGCCCATTCCACTCCTCTCTACCACCGTCCGTCGGCCAACCCACAACCGACCACCCGCCTATAATTGCAGCAGCACAAACACAGCACACATACAGAGACAACCACACACCCACACACACAAACCCATTTCCTCTCTCTCTAACTCTCCGACGACAACTCTAGTGATCTACACACATACCACTGAATGACAACACCACTGGACCCAATACACACTCTTACGTATAGGACACACACAAACATACACGGATTCACAGACCCACACATGGCCAATGGAAAACACACCCACTTCTCTCTCTAAGCTTACCGCCGGCGAACATCCGGCGACATTAACACAACCACCGCCGTCCATGCCACACCCACAAAACACGGTCACCCACACACGCATCAGACTACACACACATGCCGATTGCAAATCACACCTAGACACACACAAACACGAACGTCCGAAACACACACACACACACACACACACACACACTCGTCGGACAAAACCGCACCTCCGACCAAATCAAACCGACGAACCCCACCCCCTCACAACGTTAGGGGTCACCGTCAAACGATCAGAAAACGCACACACACACACACACACACACGGTCACGAACAGAAGAGCCGAATTACATTATCCCCCCCTCAGTTTTTATTAGGTTTTTAGTGAAACCCAAATTCAAATTTAATATTTTAAAAATTACAAATTCACCCCTACACTTTTAAATTTTAATTTTTACTAACAAAAATTTATCCCAAATTTCCCAATACTTTAAAATGCAACTATTAATGACGTACTTATTATGATTTGGGCCTTACAACTCTTCCCTCCTAAAAGAAATTTCGTCCCGAATTTTTTTTTTTTTTTTTTTACCTAAATGAACAAATGTGGGCATTTGTTCCTCATTTCGTCTTCCCGCTCCCATGTCTCCTCTTCCACTACTTAATTACTCTACAACACTTTGACTAATGAGATTGTTTTCGTCCATAACACCTGGTCCTTACGACTTAGGATTTGGACTGCTTCTCAACATAGGTCAAATCTGATTCCAATTCGATCGTCTATGAAGTCAACACATGAGAAGGATCTGGGGCATATTTCCAGAGCATTGATACTTGGAAAATGTTGTGTAGTCAAGACAGCTCCAGTGGTAAAACAAGCCGATAGGCTGTCGCGCCAACCCGATCTAAGATTTCGTAGGGTCCGATGTATCTTGGACTCAACTTCTCTTTCTTCCCGAACCTCATTATGCCTTTTCATGGAGAAATACGCAAGAACACATGATCTCTTACTTTGAACTCCAACTCCCACCGATATTTGTCTGCATAACTCTTTTGTCGACTCTGAGCAAAAATAAAATAAAATATATATATATATATATATATATATATATATATATATATATATATATATATATATATATATATTATTTTATTTTATTTTTTATTATTATTATTATTATTTTATTTTATTTCTCAAATCACCTTTACCTTGTCTGTTATCATCTGAGCTATATCCGACATCAACAATTTACGTTCACCTACTTCAGTTTAGCAGACTGGAGTTTTGCGTTTCCTACCATACAATGCTTCATACAGGGCCATCTCGATTTCTGAATGGTAGCTGTTGTTGTAGGCAAATTCCATTAACGGCAACTGATCATCCTGGCTACCAGGAAATTCCAGAATATATCTTCTCAACATATCCTCCAATGTCTGAATCGTACGCTCTGATTGACTGTCTGTCTGAGGATGGAAAGCGGTACTAAATTTCAGCTTGGTATCCAAAGCAATTTGAATGCTAGGCCAGAACTCGAAGTAAATATCGGATCTCTATCCGATACTATAGAAACCGGTGTGTCATGCAACCTAACAATCTCATCGATATACAATTGGACATACTTTCAAGAGAATACGTCGTCTTTACGGTAAAAAAATGAGCGGACTTGGTAAGCCTATCAACGATCACCCAGATGGAATTATACCCCTTTTGAGTACGAGGTAATCCTGAACTGAAATTCATCGTGATATGCTCCCATTTTCACTCTGGAATAGGTAGAGGTTGTAGCAACCCACTTGGACGTTGATGCTCAATTTTCACTTGCTAACAAGTAGGACACCTGACAACAAACTCCGCGATTTCTTGTTTCATTCCAATCCACCAATAATGCTCACGCAAATCTCGATACATTTTTGGTATTGCCTGGATACATCGCGTACGCTGAGCTATGCGCTTCTTCCAAAATATAGTTCTTCAAATTAACATCATTAGGTACACACAACCTATTTCCAATCATCAAAGCCTTATCACTTTCCTTGAAATGATAATCCGCTCTGCGACCATTTTTCATTCCACCCCGAATCCTCTCCATTTGAACGTCCGACTTCTGACTTTCAATAATATGATTAATCCACGTCGGCTTCAAAGTCAAAGTCGTAAGCAGTGCTGTCGTCTAACCAACTGCCAACTGAACTCGTAAGGATCTCAAATCAGCATACAGATTAGTATGAATGACTCTAATGTGCGCGATTGAACCCGCCGATTCCCAACTCAACACATCTGCTACAATATTAGTCTTCCCTAGATGATAGTGGATGTTGCAATCATAATCTTTAATCAATTCTATTCAACACTTTTGCCTCAAATTTAACTCTTTCTGAGTAAACAAGTATTTTAAACTCTGATGATCAGTGTATATTTCACACGTTTCTCCATACAATTAGTGCCTCCAATTCTTCAGGGCGAACACAATTGCTGCCAACTCCAAATCGTGCGTTGGGTAATTACGCTCATGATTCTTCAATTTCTGCGATACATATGCGATTACGTGACCATGCTGCATCAGAACACATCCCAACCCTTGATGGGACGTATCACTATAAATCACAAAACCACCCCTTCTGTTGGGATGGATAGTGTTGGTGCCGATATCAATCTACTCTTCAACTCTTGGAAACTCTATTTGCATTTGTCAGTCCACTCAAATTTGGATTCCTTACGGGTCAAACAAGTCAACGGGGCAGTTATAACAGAAAATCCCTGCACAAACCGTTGAGATTAACCAGCCAATCCTAAAAAGTTTTGAATTTCAATCACATTTTTCGGTCTTTCTCACTGAACAACAACTTCAACTTCCTTTGGGTTCACCTGAATACCGTTTCCTAAAATAATACACCCCAAAAATACTACATAATCTAACCAAAATTCACATTTACGGTACTTCGCATATAGCCCCTTCTCCCGCCACACCTGCAACACGATTTGAAGATGTTTAGCATGCTCGTCTCTGCTTTGGGAATAGATCAATATATCGTCAATGAATATGATAATAAATTGATCCAAATAAAGTTGGAAGACCCGATTCATCAAGTCCATGAAGGCAGCAGGAGTATTTGTCAATCTGAAGGGCATAACCAAGAATTCATAGTGTCCATATCTCGTACGGAACGCCATTCTCGCCACATCACTGTCTCTGACTTTCAATTGGTGATACCCCGATCGAAGATCTATCTTGGAAAACACTTTAGCCTTCTAGAAATGATCAACAGGTCATCAATCCTAAGTAACGGATATTTATTACGGACGGTCACCCTAATTAGCTGCCGATAGTTGATACATATTCCGAACGTGCCATCCTTCTTCTTCACGAACAAACTGGGGCTACCCCTGGGGAGACTTTAGGTTTGATAAATCTATGATTTAATAAATCTTGCAACGAAATCTTGCAACTGCACTTTCAATTCTTCCAGCTCGGTAGGCGCCATACGATAAGGAATAATCGATATAGGAGCAGTTCTGGAAGCAACTTGATAATGACTTCAATCCCCCTATCTACTGGCAACCCTAGCCATTCTTCTGGAAAATACGTCGGGAAAATCTCTGACCACTGAAATATCCGTCGTCTGAATTTCTTTTTGACCGGTGTCAATCACGTGCGTGAGGTATCCCTGACATCATTTCTTTAATAATCTCCTGGCTTCTAAGGCTAAAATCAAACCAACAGGAGTGATAATTATGTCTCCCGAGAATACAAGTTCTGGCTCGCCTTAGATTCGAAAGATCAGTTTCTTCTTAAAACAATTCACCGTTGCATGATAGTCGAACAACAAATCCATACCCAGTATTACATCAAGATCGTAAGTATTCAAGGGTAATAGATCTATCGATAATTTCCTATCACCAATACGAAGTGAACTATATTTATATGCACTTACTATTAACACAGACTCATAGTTCTCGACTACTTCTTACACCTCATTCTCTATAAATTTTCACTCTGTTTACCCATTTCGTATAACTTTTTTATTTTTTTTTTATTTTTTTTTACATCAGATTTTTATTTCATACCGTCGAATAGTCGTCTCTTTCTGCCCTCTCTACTAAAATCACGAGCACACCCATACATTTTTTATAGAATCCGCGTATCTCAAATAGTAGCGCAGTGTGTCGTGTCATTGTATAAATAAAGTGTTGTCAACCGATTTAATTCAATGAACAACTTAACATTGGACGAAATAAGTATGCTCTACCATACTGTTGGTTCAACAATAAAAAATATTACATGCTACCGACAGAGAATCCCAATGTCAAATACTGCGAATAGAATTACTTATCAGTTATAATTTAATATTCCCAACCACTGGTACCCCCACAATCGCGATCTACCCATTACTACTGCCAATCGCCACCCAATCCACCAACAAGCAGTATCACACTTCGTTGCACCCACTAATTGCCAACAAGATAATTAATCATGCACGATGCCAATATATTATCTAATGCAATGCAATAACTATCACTCGCGTGCCGAACCCACCTATCGACACCCTATCTCAAAGTCCACAACTGACTAGACGACGGCACGTCTTCCTATCTCATGATCCTCTATTGACACAACTATTGGCAAGTCTACAGAACCTATAACCTAGGCTCTGATACCAAAATTGTCACACCCTACCCCGGACTCCTGTCACCCTAGGGCCAGCGTGATGTCGACATGACATCACCTAACTGACTAGACAACCACAATTATGATAATATACAAACAAATTATATGTACAACATATACATAATTCTAACTGATAGGGACACACCGTCCCAAATATAAGAATAACCAAAATTCGAATCCCATGAATCTCACTTAGATTCATCTCTGACACTTTGACTCAAAATTTCTCTCAAATGACTCCATCGCATGATCTGTATAACTCTATTTAGCGCCAGTAGGGGACCGACCGACTCCTAGCTATTTCACCTGCGAGTGTACTGCCTTCTTAGTAAAAAATATTTTGTAATAATAAATCATTCTACAACATCTAAATGGATCAAGCGTAAGTATGTAAACAATACGTAACTAGTAAAATTCTCCATAATATAAGCAATGAAAATAAACCAATAAGTATAAGTTTCATCCAAATCCATCTAGTATAAAATCATACCAATCACCATAATAAATAATAAATCACCCAATATAAGTAAAACACCACATCTCAAACACACATCTCAAACCACCACTCCACCACAACACACACACTGGCTAGCCATAGTGATCGTTTTAACCTCATGATCGGGAGTTGCAACGGTACCGTAACATCTGTAGGAATGCCTTCCTACGAAATATCCACACCTCTTTTTGGGGAGAAATAAAATCCACATCCCTTTCGAGGAGAAACCACACCTCTTGCGGGGAGAACAACTATGGCATCGTCAAAATCATCAGTATAGTTAAAAATACACATCCTTTATGGGAAAAAATATATTTTCACTCCATATTGTCAAAAATCCACACCCCTTATGGGGAGAATATAAGCCACACCCCTTTCAGGGAGAATTTCTAAAATCACGTTTTTCACTCTCCTTTTTAAAAGTACCATCAATTTCAGTAAAACCCATTTTTTCACCTTTGTACCACCGATTTTAATAAAAACCATTTCTCCCACCTTAGTTTTTAGAAAACCAAACATTCTTAGAAAATCAGTTACTTTCCACTCTCTTTTAGAAACCAACACAATATCCCGAAAATTCGTTTTACCAATTTACCCAAATACTTACTTAATCCATATAATTTATAAAATTGTACAGTTTAAGTAAACCAATATTTCATCATACATATATATATATATATATATATATATATAAAAATAGTTTGGCAAGAAGACAGTACACTCACCTCGTTATCCGCTCTCCAAAATCTTCACTGACCACACTCTATCGGGACACCGGTGCCTACGAACCTAATTGTGACAGAGCCTAAATTAATATCTTAGCTAAAACATCCTAATCATACAATGCAGACCCTATATTCCGAATCGTTACTATTTTATGTACCACGTAATTAAAATTAATTTATTGTTACGAAATTCTTACGATTTTAGGATTTGTAACGCTAAATAAAATTTAATTTAACAAAAATTAATCATCGATTGAAATTTCACCTGTTTCCAAATCGTTTGGCGACCACGTGATCGGTTTTGGATTTTCCTAGGGTGGTTTCTGCAAATTCCCCATTTTTTATTCTTTTTTTTTTCTTTCCCGTTTTCTGCTTTTGCTTTCCATTTTTGTTTGCTGTTCCGCTGCAGCCGCCGGCCCCTTCCACTCCTCCCTACCACCGTCCGCCGGCCAACCCACAATCGACCACCCGCCTACAATCGCAGCAGCACACACACAGCACACATACAGAGACAACCACACACCCACACACACATACCCACTTCCTTTCTCTCTAACTCTCCGGTGACAACTCCGGTGATCTATACACACACCGCCGAACGACAACACCACTGGACCAAATACACACTCTTACGTACAGGACACACACAAACATACACGGATGCACAGACCCACACACGACCAATGGAAAACACACCCACTTCTCTCTCTAAGCTTACCACCGGCGAACATCCGGCGACACCCACACAACCACCGCCGTCCACGCCACGCCCACAAAACACGGTCACCCACACACGCATCAGACTACACACACATGCCGATTGCAAATCATACCCAGACACACACAAACACGAACATTCAAAACACACACACACACACTCGTCGGACAAAACTGCACCTCCAACCAAACCAAACCGACGAACCCCACCCCCTCACAACGTTGGGGGTCACCGTCAAACGATCAAAAAATGCACACACACACACACACACACACGGTCACGAACAGAAGAGCTGAACGGCACACCCACGTATACCCACAAAATCACCGGAGAAGCAAATGACGATTCCACACATACTCTCGCAACGTCGACCTGCACAGAACACACGAGCAACACACACACCTACTGACCAACGACGACCGACACACCCACGCCGGAACAGCGCCGTCATTCCGAACCCATCACCGCCGGCCAAGCTTTTTTTTTCTCTCTCTCTCTAGAATTTTGTGTTTTCAGATTTCCTTACTTGGTTTTTGATCATGGTTTCTGCATGGATGCATTTATATGCATGAATTAAGTGGTGTTCGTTAATCATAACGCTGCCACGTCGTGATTTCGATTTACTCTAGATCCCACCGACGGTATGTATACACATATATATATATAAATTCATTTGCCCAAATTACATTATCCCCCCCTCAGTTTTCATTAGGTTTTTAGTGAAACCCAAATTCAAATTTAATATTTTGAAAGTTACAAATTGACCCTCACACTTTTAAATTTTAATATTTACTAACAAAAATTTTCCCCAAATTTTCCAATACTTTAAAATGCAACTATTAATGACGTATTTATTATGATTTGGGCCTTACAAACTTCCACTAATATTTTTTAATGACAAAATTGCTCTTCAAATTTAAAAAAGGAAAGCATAAATGTTTTTTTAAATCTCTTCCATTCACTCAGTTGTGTGTCTCTCTCTCCATTCATCTCTCACTCGATTGTCTCTCTCTCTTAGTTATAATGAGTTCGTCGTCGCTTGTTCTCCCTATCATCCGTCTTTGTTTCCATCATCATCATCATCATCATCATCATCGTCTCCTCCATCCATCGTCGCTGTTCATCCTCCTTGTTGTCCATTTTCGTCACTATCCTTGTTGTTGTCTCTTTCTTCCATCGTCGTCGCTCGTCCTCATCGTTGTTGTTGTCTCATTAATAAACCAGAACTAACTTATATCTAGTTAGATCAAGGTTAAATATAACAAGATCTAGGCTAGATCTGGGTAGATCTAGAGACGTCGTCACTATTGCCGTTCTCTTTTACTACCACCTTCCTTCTTCCATTGATAATTTTTCCTATTGTCTCCATCCATCGCCGCCATCTTATGCTCTATTCGTCATTAACCTTCAGCCATCGTCTTTTCTTTGGTTTCTTTAGTCGTCGCCTTCATCTAGGTTAAATCTAATTAGATCTAACTAGACCTAGCCTAGAACTAAACCCTAGATGGTGGTAAAAAAGCTCGATAACAATGAAAAAGCTCTTTCCCTTTCTTCTCTAATTCCAACTCGATTTGATCAAATAGAGAGAAGTTAATGGATTTTCTTATTCATAAATTCTCTGATTTTCTTGATGGTTTGTTGTTCGGATTTTGATTTCTCTGATTTCTTATTTGTAACGTGTTTGAGATGCTTAAATCTTGAATCTCGATGATTTACTTCAATTGTTGATTAATTTTTGCATCTTAATTCATCTCCATTCATCTACCTATTTGTAGTTTCAGAATTAAGTTCAAAATCTACATTTTTAGGGTTCAATAATTTTTAGTGGATTTCCATTTAATTATTAAGTGGATTTAAGTAAATTTTTCAGAAGGAATTTAACTAAAAATTAATATTTAGTGAATTTTTTATTTTATTTTTTTTGGAATTCAATGGATCTGGGTTCTCTATTTGATTTTCGATGGATTTATTCATGATAATGTGGTAAGGTGATGGCTTGTTTGATGGTGGTTCAGTTTTTAAATGATTCGGTTCAGAATCTAAGTTTTTTAGTTATATAATTTCTAGTGGAATTTCACTTGATTTTTTTAGTGGATTTCCACTTGATCTGTCTAGTAGATTTCTACTTAATTATTAAGTGAATTTATGTAAGTGATTTTTAAGGGTATTTAGTGTGTGTGTGTATATATATATATATATATATTCTGAATACAAAATAAAATTCAATGAAATTTCTATTGCAAATCAACATTCTGTGAACATTTACAAAATAAAATTAAATGAAATCTACATAAGGGTATTTATGATAATTTAAAAGAAATTGTATATTTTTAATAAAATAATATTAAATAATTTTTTTAATAAAAATAAAATTTTAGTGGACTTGCAAAAAATTAGTGGAATTTATATATATAAAGGAGGGGTAATTTTGAAATGATAATTGTTTTTGTACTTTTCACACAAGTCTAATTTTAGTAGTCGTTACAATTTTATTTTTTGAGTTTTAGGACCCATGGAAAAAAAACTAAAAAACTAACAATGGCATTGAAAAATAATTAAAATTTGTTATAAAAATAAAATAAAATAAATAGGAAAATAAAATATACAATTGAAAAAATAAAAAATAAATAAAAATATTGTTGATTTCCTTCCATGGAAAACTACTATTTGATGCAAGTGGATTTTCAAAATCAAAACACTTTTTTATGGCTCCGTTGACGCTATAAAGCTCCACTTATTGCAAAAGGATTCGCTCAAGAATATGACATTGACTACAAAGAGACATTTACCTCTATAGCTAAACTTACATCCATCCGTACTCTCCTTGTCATCGTTGTCATTCGCAAATGGTCTCTTTTTTAGATGGATGTCAAGAATGTTTTTCTCAATGATGAAGTTTATATGCATACATTTCCTAGCCTAGTTGCTCATCAACACGATGTTTGTCGCTTCGTCGTACCCTCTATGGTCTTAAACAAGATTCGCGTGCATGGTTGAAAAATTTAGCACCACTATGTATCAGTTCAAGTTCACATCCAGTGCTCATGATTCTGACTCACCAAACTTACAACGACATTATCCTCCTTTTATTGTATGTGGACGACATGATCATTTTAGGAGATGATCTACACAAAAGCTCTGAACTATAAAAAATTCTCAGTGGCCAATTCGAGATGAAAGATATTGGCATCCTTACTTATTTTCTTAGCCTCGAAGTTTTATGTGGTTCAGATGGATATTTTCTCTCTCAAACCAAATATGCCTCTGATATATTTTTTAAGGTTGACATCACTGATTCCACCGCTGCTAACACTCATTTGGAGCAGAATATCAGACTTACTCCACTAGATACTTACATCTTCCTAATGTTACTCTCTATCTCCAACTAGATGAAAGTTTGGTATATCTCACTGTTACTTGCCTCGACATTGCATATGTTTTCATCAATTCAGCTGGTTCCTTTTCGCTTCTCAGACCACTCACTACTCGATTGTTCTTTGGATTCTTTGATATGTCAAAAGCACTTTGTTTCATGGGTTCCATATCTCAGGCCAATCGACTCCCATCTTCAAGGCTCATTCTGATGTTGACTGGGTTGCGGACCCTTTTGACAGATGTCTGCTAATGGTAATTGTTTCTTCTTAGATGACTTACTCATTTCCTAGAACAGTAAGAAAGAAAACGTGGTTGCCCATTCTAGTAATGAACTTCAACTGACGCAACACAAGAACTATTTTCCCTTCATTGGCTCCTCTCTGACATTAGAATATCCTTCCCTATAACTATTGTTCTAAATTGTGACAACCAAAATACTATTATGATCATCCGCAGTGATGTTTTTCACGAGTGCACCAAATACATTGAGACTGATGTTACTTGATCTGTCACCATATTCATGAAAATGCTATTTATCTCTACTCTGTCAGTTTCACTGATAAGACAACAGATATTTTAACCGAGGCACATCCGCCCAAATGCTTTCACACTCTGATTTCCAAACTCAAGTTTACGTCTACTTTATTACCTTGAGTTTGAGAGGGTATATATATATATATACACGGACTTTGGCTCTCTAGATCAAACTAACTGAATCCCGCTTGAAAATTCATAGTCACTGTCCATGTATAGATCCTTTATATATCTCTATGACATTATACCTTTCTCATATATCAATACAAACATCTCATTTTCTCTCAATATTTCATTTCTCAATTATTCTAACATATTAAAAAAAAAAAAAAAAAAAACTAAGGTGGCATTTCTTTAGTGTTTCTACTCCCAAATATTTGTTTCGATCCCTAGTTTTCTATAAATGCCAAAAAAAAAAAAAAAAAAAAAAAAAAAAAAAAAAACAATTATCTTCTATTTCTATTCTCCAAATTTTGTTTTAAAAATTGGAAAACATATCATATATGTGTGTGCGCTTGATTTCTTTAGTTTTTGTTTCTCCAAGTTTTCTAGGAACTGAAACTAAGTGCCTAACAATGTTTTTGAAAGTCTAGACATGCATTTCGACCAAAAACTTTGTGAAAACACCGAGAAGAAAAATTATGTGAAAACGCATGAAAATACTTTCGTTTTAGACACAACCCATTGTTGCTTTTGATTGAAAAGTAATCAACAATATTTAGCTACTCGATAAAATAATTTTAATAGTTGCAAATTTAATATCCCCATTCATATAACGTGAATTAAATTTGATAAGCTATAAAATTATAATTTTATTCTCCTATAAATAATATTATAGTAGTTTTAATTTTTTAAATTTAATACTAAAACCTAAAATTGGAATATCTTATTCTAAAATAAATGAGAGCTCATAATTGATCGTCCATTCACTCAAATGCTCCTATTGTTGCCCCTCTCTCTCTTTTAATTGAGTTTTAATTGCTCATTTTGTATATCTCTCACTTGAGTAGGTTGTAAACGTAATCCTTCATTTCTCATGTTTCCCTATTCAATTAATTTTGCATCTCGTGTAAAATCTCTCATATTCCTTGGTTTGATGATTTTGCCTCTCCATTAATTGGGTTTTAATTGCTCATTACGCATTTTCTATATCCCTTGCTTTATTGGATTCTAAATGCAATCATTCATGAAATGTCAATGAGAAGGTTTCATAAAAAACCAAAAACAAAACCGTTAGACATATACCAAACCAAAACTAAAGTCAAAATCACCAATTTTTTTAAACGGTTTTAAGACAGAACCATTTAAGTTTATACGAAACCAAACCGCTAGCCATTGTTTTTTTATATAAAAACAACAATATAACTAAAAAATAAAACATAAATTCCAAAAAACCAAAAGAAATCACAAAACTATTAATTGTCACAATAAATATTCTTAACCATAATTAAAATACAACGATATAGAATCGTTACAATAATAGAAATCAATGTCTCCAAAGCAAATACTATTTCAGTAATTCAACATCTCAATAATTTTTAATCTTGTAAAAAAAAAATTGTTCTCATACATTATTACAATATCTTAATAACTATAAAATCTATGTGAACGTTATATATATATATATATAGGGGGGTTATGTTGGGAATGAATCCCTAAATCTCAATAGATTTCAAAATCCTAAATCATCATTTCAAATCATCAAAAGTTCTTTTAACACATAAACAAGCGTATATGAATTCATGGCGATGAATCGTTGGGGTAGAGGTCTCCCACAGGCTAATCACTTGATGTTCCTCAAAGAGTTCTCTATCTTAGATGGGAAAGAAGACATGAGTAGCCGTCTTATTAGTCTCAGGAACCATAACCCTAAGAGTATTTATATATTAGGTCAACTTAGGCCCCATTAACTATAATTACCTAATATGGGTAACTATACATTGCAAAGCCCATACCCATTTAATGTTTCCTGAGCCTAATTAATTTAATCACTTATTTTTGCTAGTATAAAATTGATAGCCCATAATATAACTATTTAATTAATCATATGAGCCCACAATAAGAAATAATTAATTTCATAACAATCTTCCACTTGGACTACATATAAAATTTCGAAGCCCACAATAGAAAATAATTAATTTCCTAACAATCTCCCGTTTGGGCTACATATGAAATTCCGAAACCAATTATATTCCATATTCTTGAGTGCACGCAAAAGGGTTATTTTCTTGAAACCATTCCTTAGTTACAATCTGGTCTATCTCCTATACCAGCATGAGATCAAAGCGATATTCATCATATTCATATTCGTAACTAGATCCATTAATGGTCACCATACCAAATATATTCAATGACATCGATCAAGTATGGATGTGCATTGGAAAATTACATGCAATGTGATCTCAAACATGCCTATTTCTAACTGGTCCCTCTTTATTCCGTAGTGAGATCAATGTTTAGTCTTTTTATCTTTATGTTTAAACCACAACTAGAAAGAACACATTTAGAGTAAACAAATTTTAAACCATCTTCTTTATTATGTTGAAAATCAAACATATGTATCTAACAAAAGAACATTCAACAAACACAAACTCCCACTAAACCAACGCATCTCCAAATGAAACCACACCCATACGAGCAGTGTGCTCATGAAATATCTTAGTTCAAAAACCTTTAGTAAGTAAATCCGCAATCATGGAGTTCATTCGCATATGTTATATAGATACTATCATACTTCGAATTCTTTCTTTAACAACTAGAAACTTGATGTCGATGTTCTTTGACTCCGTGGATCTTTTGTTGTTGTTAGAATATTGCACTACAAATTTATTGTCACAAAATATCTTTAGTGGTCTTTCAATACTATTCACTACTTGCAGCCCAGTGACAAAGTTTCGCAGCAATATTCCATGATTTGTTGCCTCATAACAGGCTATAAATTTAGCTGCCATGGTGGAAGGAGCTATGAGTGATTGCTTAGCACTTCTCCAGGAAACAGAACCTCCAGCCAGCAGGTAGACATAGCACGGAGTGTATCTCTTAGTGTCTTAGCAACTCGCAAGATCGGAATCAGAATACCTAATGATCTCCAAATGATCTGTCTTCCGATAAGTGAGCATGTAGTCTTTTGTTCTCTGTAAATACCTCATAACCCATTTGACTGCTTTCTAATGGTCCATCCTAGGATTACTTAAGTATCTGCCTAAAATTCCAACTATGAACGCTAAATCGAAATGCGTACATACTAGAATATACATAAGACTCCCTACTGCTAACGCATAAAGAATCTTTGCATCTTTCTTTTTTTCCCATCACATTCTTGGGGTATTGAGTGAGACTAAACGTGTCGTCTTTAGCAACAGAAGTATCTCTTTGTGCACAATATTTCATACCAAATCTAGCATGTACATTTTCGATATATCTCTTTTATGATAACCCAAGGATACCTAGAGAGCGATCTCGACGTATCTTTATTCCTCATATAAAAGAGGTATCCCCAATATCTTTCATTTCAAAATTCTTAGATAGAAATCTCTTGGTTCCGTGCAATAAGACTATACCACTGCAAGGCATCAGTATGACATCAATATATAGCACTAGAAAAATGAATTTACTCCAACTAAACTTGTGGTATATGTTGAATCCTATGTTTTGATGAACAATTAAATGTTAATGTTTTTATGGGACTAATATTTTTATTAAGTGGTTTTAGATTTATAGTTCCATGTAATATGTTTAAGAAGAGAAAATCGATGAAGAAAACATAAAGGGTGCAAGATAGATGTAATGAAGATGTGAAGAGTTTTCAAGACTTTGAAGAAAAATAGGTGAAAACAACTCTTTACTTATATACTCTAAATTTAAACCGAATTAAGATTACACATGACACTTAAAATGAGTTAACTTTATGTGTGTCTTGATAAGAAGTGATAAGTTTAACATCCTAAAATGAGATATTATATGTGCTCCTTATGTGAAATGAATTTGATAGTTAACCTAATTGGAAAATATGTTTTAACGTATAAAAAGTTAAGTTTTTGTGTCAATTTTGTCAACCAAGAAAAATAATCAGTTAACTAAATTAAATAGTGAGTTTTAGAGTTAAAATGATGTACTACTGATCCGGTCGGTCAACTGAATAAAATTAGTTGGTCAACCATTTGAAACAGTATCTGAATTAACTAAAGAAGTGAGCACACTGATCCAATCGGTTAACCGAAGAAGAGGGTCGGTCAACTGTTTAAGTCAATAGATGAATTGGTGGAAAGGTGGATTACACTGACCCAATCGGTCAACCGATGATTGTATTCCGTCAATCAACTAGCTTTGTACCAACAGTTATATTGAAAACAAGACTAGTCAATCAATCGACTTGTAGAAATCGGTCAACTGAATGATTCTGTTGAGATTTCGGGTGATTTGGTCTCTTGGTAATTATCCATTTTTTATGATTTTGAGAGAGGGATTTTTGGGATTTCAATTTAATTGAAGTATTGACAACCTATTATGTTATCTCTATTGGTATGGTCTATATATTTTAAGATTCTTCTAATTTAAATGGTCTAATACTTCCTATTTCTATAGTTTTAAATTGGGAATAGTTTTATGAACTTAAATAAGAGATTTGAAATATATTTTTGAGTAGAATATACCTGAAATGAAAGGTTATGATATATGGGGTCTTAGAATATCATTTAATGATATATCTTTGAAAACTAGTCGTTGGAGGGCTGGTTATTGGTCTATTAATAAACACCTGCAGGAATTGAATGAAAATCATCAAGAACAATTAGTTTTTGATTTTATAAGAGTGATATTTACGCTAAGATTTTTACGAGAAATTCTATTTAAGTTCTTGATCTAAAGCGCTAGCTGTTTGGTGTCACCGATTTGGGTCGTAATTGCTATTCAATCATTGTCTTCAGTGTTTTTCCAATTAAATCCTTATAAGTTATATTATGTTCTTTAAAGTTATATTTATCTTGATTATTTGGTTTAGGATTGTTAGAAAAATCGTTTTTGAAATTAAAAGTCAGAAAATCTTATTAAGCGATTTTTTCTTGTTTATCTAATTACGTGCTAAATTTGTGGTACTCACATTATTTATTAATAAGATTTGAATTACCTCGTATTGTATCTATCACGTAATAATTATTTGAGACATTTATTAAGTATATTCACATTGAGGTAGTAGAATCTCCTTGTGGGAAGAAACTTACATTTTTTGTATTTATGAGTTTGAGTGGATTAGACACGTTTGGGACAGTGTCTAGTTAGGATAGTAAGGTTTCGATATTTTTCCTGTAAAAAATATTAGGGTTTGATTTTTGTCCTGTAAAAAGGTGAGGTTATTCTTTTTCCTTGAAAATAATTAGGTTTTGATTCATCATGCAATTGAATTATTTTTGAGTGATTTATAAAGGTTCATCATTTCTTGTAAGAAGGATAAGTGAGAGAGAGTTAGATTTTTCTTTAGTTTGATAAAAAAAAATAGGGTTTATCATTGACCCATGAAAAGAGTAAATTATAAAGGTTGATTCTATACTTGTAAAAGAATCGTTAGTTGTAAGGGTTTGATTCCTACCTAGTAAAGGAATCAAGGGTTTAGTGGATTGCGAATCTCCATATAGCACAGGGAACTGGACGTAGGCAAGACTAGCTTGACCAAACTAGGATAAATTCTTGTGGGTTATATTAATTTATTTTCTATCTTGTGTTTGGGTGTGCACTTAATATTAAACACATATCTACTGTGTAACAAGATAATAATTGGTTTAAGAAAATTGATTATTTGTACTTAAGTGTTTAATTGTTAAATTTTAGTGACTATCCAATTCACCTCCCTTCTAATTAGCTCTTTGGGTCAACAATTGGTACCGAAGCTAGTTTTAGCTCGATAGGCTTAACATCAGAGCTAAACCGATCATGTGGCACACACTATAGATAATGTTTGTTGTGTATCCTCTCTTGATAGTGATAGATCCGTATATGATAATATTATTTATGATTCTTGTAGCATTAGTGGTAGTGATGGAGATGATGATAATGAAAATGTTTATATTATCATAGAAAAATTACTTGCTCTTACACTTCTTTTTACTAAATAAAACTTGGGTTTAAAAAGAAAAATTGATTCTTTTGAAAATAGAAGAAAAAGTGTTCAGAAATCTGAAATACATCTGGATGACTATTGTGGAAAGAAAGAGTTTTCAGATGTTATTTTTTAAATAAATAATTTTCTCTCTAAAGTGGATTTTCTTGAAAATGAAAACAGAGTTTTGAAAAATAATTTTGACATGGTTTCTAGATAAAGGTCAGATCTTAAATTAAATATTTATTTAGTTAAGAAAAAATTTGAAAATTCAAAATCTGACTTCAAGTCTATTTTAAGAGATTTTGAAAATGTTTCTTCATCTTTTAAAACATATAGGGAAAAAAACATTTATCCAAAATATTTATTCATTACTACTACATAAAGCACTACATTACATATATGGAAGTGGATATGTTTCATCATCTCATTCTTCATCACAAGTGAATGATTATAATTTTGATATTGTTAGATATGATTCATGTATTACTTCTCGTACTATCTATGATAATAAATCGAAGTTGAGATCTAATTATTGAAATAGGGTTGGGAATTTTTAAGTATCATGTTCGTTCAGAAACCCTAAGTTTATTTTTAACAAGAATGGATCCAAAATAAAATAGATATCGAAGAGTGCTATGCAAATGTCTTGCGTAGAGTTACATAATGATGTGACTGGAACAAAAGGAACAAACAAAATCTACGTATTGGTTATATTAAAACCAATACGGCAAGCCATCAAGAATCTACAAGCAAACCAAAAAGATATATAAAAGACAGGATGGAAGGTTACAAAGAAGCTACAAGCGACACGTGCAAATAGAAAAGAAGTACCAAATCCAAGATGGGATATTACTAGGAAACCACAAGCGACACGTGTAAATAAAAAAAAATACTAAAGCCAATATGGGATATCACTAGGAAGCCTCGAGTAACATGTTGAAATAGAAATATCATTGAATCAAATGACAACGATCAAAGGCTTATAAGATACGGACACGTCAAGAAAAATTGTCCATCCAAATCAACCGTTGGTACAAATGAGGTAAAAAGCAAAGTCGTCCCTAAAGATATAAGAGGTACTCCTAACCCTTCGTAGTTTAAGTTTATTAAATTTGTGAAAGAGCGAGATGTTCGGAATGCCTATTAGGTAAGTTGGTAATGGTTTCTAAGACTATATTAAATTACGCTTTTACTTGTTATCTTAGAAATATTGCATGGTGATTCTGAGAATCACATTGAGATAAAGTATATTAATATGTTTTTATGATATGCTTATATGAAGTATTGTTCATTTATTTGATTATATGAAACATGTTATATGATCTAAATTGCTAGATAATACTGATTTATTGATTAATATTGAGTCATATGATGGTTATTAAGTTTGTCGTATTTTCCCTATCGCATGTTACATGTTTTATAAAATCAGTATTTAGCATGGTCTACTTTGCCAGTATAATCATATGAATTTAAGCTTGCATGGTTAGGTATCCCTTTATGAAATTGTGTTAATCTATTTTCGATACCATTTAAATGATCATCTAAATATACAAGGCATATCAATCTATGCTTAGTGTTTTGAACGTGGATATCTTTATAAGTATCAAGTGCTTAGCTGAATGCATGATAATATGAACTTAGCATACGTTTTATTTCTCTTGGTCTTAAATGATTATTATTCCACAAGGGATCTAGAATTTTATGAGATAACATCTTTAGTGTGCAATTATCCATGCATTAGATTTATGTTAGTAGTTTCATAAATAATTTATATTATTAATGAGATATGCTTCATGTCCTAGCACGTTAAATATTACATATTTTTTTATTCTAACTAAAGGGAAGATATTAATTGGTATCATGAAATAAAGCATATTAATTTAATTGAAATTATATTATTTTATGCTATATTGTTGAAATGTATTGATGATCTCTTGAATTTACCTGAAGATGGTTCATGTAAAAATTAATCTTAAAAATTGTTATCATTATGATCCCTATTTTTTTATAGAATCTGGTGCCTTTATACTAATACTATTGGGGGAGAAAATATGATGTTATGAATTTTTATTTTCCTTAGCATGAATTAATGTTTTCAATTATATAGGGAGAGAAGTTTTTATAGGTTGAACAATAGTATGTTATCCTTAAATTGAAAAAGATGATGTATCTATTGAATATGTTGATACCTCCAATCAGCTTGTTGATATTTTTATCAAACCTCTAGCTAAAGATCAATTCGTGAAAATCATTCGAGGTTAGGTATGGTTAGGCATAACGATGTATGCCTAGAGTGATATTTTTTTTATTCTCCATCCACACCTTTTGAGATGACAAATGGGGAGAAGTTGATATTTAAGGAGAAGTTAATATTTAGAGATTTGCCTAAACATTGCTTGATTAAAGGGAGAAGTTATTAAGAGCTTGAGCTTATGTTGAATATCTTTATTATGGTTTCATTATTGTGTTTAAATGAGTTTAAATATCCGTCCTCGGATTTAGTTAAAGCGTGGTTACATTACATTTTGTAGAAAACATCAAAGTTAATTGTCATCATAAAAAAAAGGGAGATTGTTGAATCCAATGTTTTGATGAACAATTAAGTGTTGATCTTTTTATGGGACTAATATTTTTATTGAGTGGTTTCAGATTTACAGTTCTAGGTAATGTGTTTAAAAGAGGAATCGCCGAAGAGAAATTGTCAAAGAAAACATAAAGGGTGCAAGATGAACACAATGAAGATATGAAGAGTTTTTAAGACTTTAAAGAAATATAGGTGAAAAGAACTCTTTACATAAATACTCTAAATGCAACCCAAATTAGGATCACACACGACACTTAAAATGAGTTAATTCCATGTGTGTCTTGATAAGAAATGATAAGTTTAAGTTCTTAAAATGAGATATTTTATGTGCTCCTTATGTGAAATGAATTTGGTAGTTGACCTAATTGGAAAATATGTTTTAAAATATGAAACGTTAAGTTTTCGGGTCAATTCGGTCAACCGAGAAAAACAATCGGTCAGCTAAATCAAACAGTAACTTTTGGACTTAAAATGAGGTGCTATTGATCCAATCGGTCAACTGAATGAAATTAGCCGATCAACCATTTGAAACGGTGGCTAAATTGGCTAAGTGAGCACATTGATCCAATCGGTCAATCGAATGAAGAGGGTCGGTCAACCATTTGAGTCAGTAGATAAATTGGTGGAAAAGTGGATCACACCGATCCAATCGGTAAACCGATTGGGTATGGTCGGTCAATCGACTAGCTTTATGCCAACAATTATATTGGAAGCACAACAGGTCGGTCAACTGACTTGTAGGAATCAGTCAACCAACTGATTGGGTTGGATTTCGGGTGATTTGGTCTCTTGGTAAAAAACTATCCATTTTTTATGATTCCAAGAGAGGGATTTCGGGAATTTAAATTTACTTTAAGTATTAACAACCTATTATGTTATCCCTATTGATATGGTCCATATATTTTGAGATTCTCTTAATTTAAATAGTTTAATACTTCACATTTTTATGGTTTTATATTGGGAATAGTTTTATAGACTTATATGAGATATTTTTAAGTGGAATATACCTGAAATGAAAATTTACTATATATGGGGTCTTAGAATGTCATTTGATGACATATCTTTGAAAAAATAGTCGTTAGAGGGCTAGTTATTGATCCATTAATAAAGACCTGCGGGAATTGAATGAGAATCATCAAGAATAATCAGTTTGAGCTTTTATAAGAGTGAAATTTACGCTAAGATTTTTACGAGAGATTTTATTCATGTTCTTGATCTAAAGCGCTAGTTGTTTGGCACCACCGATTTGGGTCCTAAATAATATTCAATCATTGTCTCCAGTGTTTTCCCACTGAGATCCTTCCAAGTTATATTATTTACTTTAAAGTTAGATTTATATTGATTACTTGGTTCAGGATTAAGTTAAAAGAGAAAAACATTTATATCAAAGCATATTTTAAGAATTTGGGATGGGTTGAATTTGTCAATCAAAAGGATGAGTAGATGTCGGTGTGGGTACGGATATTTTACAGTAATATGACTTACAATAATCATCAAATTAAATCTTTTGTTAAAGAAAAAGTGATTCGTTTTGATGCGGTGTTATTAAGTCATATTTTGAAAATACCTAGAGGAGATGTATTTTCATATAATATCCCTCACTGGCTTTCAATAAATTTCAATAGAAGGGCAACTGCTGAAAATTTTGATTCAGAAGGAGACAAAGTAGGTTCGTTGTCCATTGAGCATTGATTTCTTCACTTGGTGCTAACCTATTCGGTTGTGCCTAGAGGGGGAAGTCATGCTAATGTGAATGACTTTGATTTATACTTGATGAATGAGATTGTGGAAGGGAGGAAGTTGGACTTAGCCCATATCATGATGGAGTATATGAAGTATCATGTTCAAAAACCCTCAGGAATACTACCATATGTGGATGCACTCCAGAGGATATTTGATCACTTTGGAATAATGATTGATCCTGATAAGCAGATGTTTTTGACAACCACACTGGGATGGATCAATGTTCAAAATGCTTCATTGATGGGGTATGAGTTCAGAGGAAATAGATGGGTGAAGAGGAACTCTCAGAAAAGGCAGAGAGTGTTGGCTGCGATGAAGAAGAAGAAGATGAATGAGAGATAAGCATAGATCAAAAGACGGACTTTCTTCATGATCAGATAGATGATTTGAGAATACATGCGGATTTGATGGATGAGAGAATGACTGGGCTAGAAAATAAAGTGGTCTAGATGAATATGAACATAGAAGCTGGGTTCGGAAAAATCACGGGAAATCTGGAACAAATGTTTCAGTATATTCAGTCATCTTATCATGGGTACCAGCAGTAGTATAGTGCTCAGCTACATTTTACTGGCCATCCTATGTATGGAGCACAATAGTCCTTTGGAGGACCTACTGCAGCCGAACCATCAAGAGTAGGACCATCTGGAGTAGTTCCGTCAACGCCATTTCATCAACAAATAACTCCAGGACCAATAATTCAGCCAAGTGTCACATATCTACAACAACCAGTCACTAGTTCGATGAGACTTTACTATCACTTCTCTCGACAAATCCCTTATTAGATTTCATTTTTGTGTTGCTATTCAAACAAGATCCACAGTTACTTTTATTTTTTGGTCAGTAATAGTTCATCTATGTTATTTGGATTACCTTGACTGCTAGTGTTTAGATTTTGATGAATTACCTAGATTTGATCTAATTAGTTAGATTTATTATCTCTAATAATGATGCACATCATATTCATTGAAAATGGTTTTGATGTGTTAAATGAATTTTATTTCTTTCAAAAATTGAGTTGATATGATATTTATCTAAAAGTGTTAATATTTTGTGCTTAAAAAGTTATTTATTCAAATGAGTTTTATTTCTTAAAATTGATTGCATAAGTTTTTATAAGATGTTTCCCTAGAGTGAGTTACATGTGTGATCCTCCCTCCCTCCCTAAATTTTGTTTTTGAAGATGACAAAGGGGGAGAAAGTAATGATGTTTTATTAAGGGGGAGTATTTTTAAAATTGTGCTTTATTGAGTATTTTTTATTTGTGCATTATTGATTATATTTATAAAATCTTCATTACAATGCTTTAACGAGTTAAAAAACCTGTCATCGGATTCAAGGGGAGTGTGGTTATATTTTTATTTTAAAGAAAACATCAAAGTTAATTGTCATCATAAAAAAAGGGGGAGATTGTTGATTCTAAGATTTTGATGAACAATTTAGCATTGATGTTTTTGTAGAACTAACGTTTTAGTTGAGTGTTTCAGTGATTTATAGTTCCAATAATGAAGATGTAAATTAAATGGATGCTAAACGATGATGTTGAAGAATTAAGAGTTTGAATAAATTAGAAAAAATAACTCATGTGAATTTTAACTCTTAATATCCCAATTAGGAATATACACATGACACAAAATGTATTTTATTATTTATGTGTGTTTTGATTAAGTGAAATTATTTGCTCCTATATGATTTGAAAAGAAATAATTTTAAATGACTAAAATGGAATATAAGAATATTAGTGGAGCTAATTTAGATGAGAAAATGGTTAAAAGGGTAAAAACGTAAAAGAAAATAAGTTAAAAACATGTTCAAAGAAGAGATCCAGAAGACATCAGTCGACTGGACCAAGCAGCTGAAAGATCCTGTATCTCCAAGTCGACCGACCAAGATGGTTGAACTCTCTGAATCTACAAGTCGACCGATAGGTCGACTGGTGAATGAAAAACAAACTCTCTGAATCTACAGGTCGACAAGCAGGTCGATCGATGAACGCCTTGGCTACAACCTGAATTTACCTGTCGACTGGTCAGTCGACCGGATGCGCTGTTTCAGGATGCTGTTTTATCCGAGATTATATCCAAAAGTACCTATTTTTTGTTAGGATTTGAGAGATATTTCGGGGATATTTTCTATATTTAAGATATGGCTATCATACTAATTAAATCCTATTAATATGGTTAATTGAATATTAATGTTTCTCAATTTGATACTTAAAATTGATTCTATTCTGATTTATGGAGATTTAAAAGTATTTGGGGGGTTTAATTGAGAGATTTGAAAGTTGTTTTTAAGTGAATTGAACCTAAATGAAGTCATTATGATATAAGGGGTCTATATGTGCTATTAATTGTCATGATACATGTAAACTAGCCGTTAGAAGGCTGATTTCATATTCTTATATAGTGACTTGCAAATTTCTTATATTATGAATCAATCATTATTGAGAGAGAAAAAAAGGTTAAGATCATTCTTAATCTTTTATAAGAGTCATCATACTGAAATATTGTGAGCTTTTCTAAGAGACGATCTTGAAGATCAATTGCAATTAATCTTTGTTGCTATTGGATTTGAAGTTACATTGTTCTAATAATTCTTTCTGTGGATTCCGGGTGAGATCTTTTCAATTATATTCTTTCATTGCATTATTTGATTATTATTTGGAAATTGATCTTAGAATTGTTTATGATTTTTGAAGAAAATATTTTTACAAACAATTTCTTGAATCTGATTGCGTGCTCCAATTTGTTACCCATATCTTGTTAAAATCATATTTTTCTATCTCACGTTTTTCTATCACTAAACTTGAGATATTAATTGAGTTATTATTTATCTGGGGTGGTAGAAGCTCCGAGTGAGATTTTTTGCTTATCATTTTATATTGGTGAGTAGTGTGACGGGTTAAATACTGTTGGGGGTATTTAATCAAGGGTAGTTGGGTTTCAGTCTTTTCTTGTAAAGAGATTGAGGTAACGATTTTTCCTGGATAGAATTGTGATTTGAGTGATTTGTAAAGGTTCTATCCTTACCTGGGAAAAGGATAGTTGGAGTGTTTTATAAGGTTTTGATTCTTGAGCCTTAGTGTTAAAAAGAATTAGGTTATTCTTTAACCTGTAAAATGTAGAGGTTCTTCCTTAGCCTGGGAAAAGGATATTGTAAAGGTTGATTCTAAGCCTGTAAAAGAATCGGTGTAAAAGTTTGGTTCCTACCTTTAAAATGATCTTGGTTTTAGTGGGTGCGACCTCCGTGGAGCTTGAGGGACTGGATTAGTTAAGAGTAGCTTGGTGTTCAATTCTTTGTGCGTTGCTATATTTACTTTACTAATTTTTATTGTTTGAGTGTGCACTTAGTTGATAATATTATTCCGCTGTAATATAAAGATAATAATTAATTTAGGATTAAAATTAATTATTTGATTTATTGAATTTTATTTTGATAATTTTTTAATTACCCAATTCACCTCCCCTCTTGGGTATTCTACTGAGCCAACAATAAGGTTTATGTCAAATTGTTAATAAAAAACATCAACACATATTTAGATGCACAACATAAACTAAACAATTATATTGGTAAGCCCTATCACAAGATACTTATCACAACATTAATGTCTAGTTTTTGGATAGAAACCCCAAGTTGTAAGTGGTACTTTTAATGCAATAATCAAATGTCGATAATAAATCATGACAAATAATATGCCTTTTTTTGGATCGACTTACTGTTCACATGGAAACTTGATAATCATCACACATTTATTATCGCATGTACGTTTATTATTAGGCCAAACGATAACCTTCTTTGGGTCGGTTAATGATTGCATAAATAACAATCATAATTATATTAATATCAAATCAATGCCTATTATTTGGCCAAACAATAACATTCCTTTATGCCAGTTATTTTTCGCATAAATATCAAACATCTACATCTCAATATCCCAAAATAATAAAAACTACACAATAAAGGTTACTTTGGCAACATATCGCTTCATTTAGTTTTGCTTCAAGATATAAGACTTTATTGGTTGGCCACCCTAATGATCATTGATCGAATGTCGTGTAACGAGTTTAAATTTCTAACATTGGGTATACCAGTTGGTAGACCAGCCCTGAATTTCGATTAACCAATTTAGCCTGTTGCTTTATTAGTCGAACGCCCCTTATTGATCGGTTAACCAATTCAGCCAGTGGCCAAATCGGTCCCCCGTCCCTTAATCAGTAGGTTGACCGCTCGTAATCAATCGATTCGGCCAGTAGCTAAATCGATCCTTTATCCCTTAATCGGTCGATTGATCGCTCATAATCAATCAGTTGATCGACTCGGCTAGTAGCAAAATCGATCGAACGACCTTAGCCGTTGGTTGACCGATTTGGCCAGTGGCCCAATTGGTCGACTGTTCTTAAATGTCTGTTGACCATTTCAGTCAATAACTGACTCTTTCAAAAATACGACGCCATTGGTCGACAGGCCTATTGGTCAGTCAAGCAACCTTTGTCAGTTCTTTACGTTCTACAATGGAAAAAATACCCTAAAATTCCGAAAATGGCTTTTCTTTTCTGTCCTCAAATCCATTATTTTCAACAATCATAAATCAAGTAATACATAATCTCAATGTTTTCTCCTACGATTCTACAAGGAATCAAACCGAGAAAACTCAAACCCTAAAAATACCATAAACATGAAGGTTTTAAGAAACCTAATGATTTAACATGAAGTAAGCTCTCATACCACTTGTTGAGAAAGAATCTCTAAATCTCGATAGATTTCTAAGTTCTAAATCAACATGTCAAATCATTAAAAGCTTTTTTAAGACATAAGCAAGCATACCTGAATCCATGGCGATCAATCATTGGGGTAGAGGTCTTCCATAGACTAATTACTTAATGTTCCTCAATGGGTTCTCTTTCTCAGATGGGAAAGAAAAGATACATAGCTGTCTAATTAATCACAGGGACCATAACCCTAAGAGTCTTTATATATTAGGTCAACTCAGACCATTAACCCTAATTTCCTAATATAGATAACAACATATTACAAAGCCCCATACCCATTTAATGTTTCCTGAGCCTAATTAATTAGATCTTTTATTTATGGCCCTTACAAAATTGATAGTCCACAATATAACTATTTAATTAATCATATGAGCCACAATAGAAAATAATTAATTTCCTAATAGGTTAAAGTGTAAATATTATATATATGTGTGTGTGTGTGTGTGTGTGTGTGCGCGCGCGCGTGTATGTGTATTAGGCGTTTAACTGTAAATATATATAAAAAAAATGAGGGATATTGGTAGCGATTTCTTTTGCTACACACCGCAAGTATACGGATCAAGTTTTAATAGTACAATGGTGAGTACAATGTCGTATCCACAAGGATTGGGTTAAATTGTCGCTAAGTACCGCAATTATCGTAACCTAACTTTATTTAGGCGTCCAAATTTAGGGTTTATAAAAATAATAAAACTAAAACAAATATAAAAGCAAAAGCAAAATAAAACATGAATTTCCTATGCACAATTGTTCTAGGGGCTTGATTTCATCTTGTTATCCCCATGTCATCATATTACGTAATTATTATTCAATTCCATTCATTCAATAATCAGGGTCGCTCGTACTCTCTCACTACCTCTCCCGAGTGTCAAGTGAGAGAATATGTCAACACTTTAGAACTGATATATCTATCTAGAATTTAGGTGAAAACATTCGTTACACCCTGACCTTATAGATTACCCAAACTTTAATAATCTCCCGATCTATTTAAACTCACGTTGTGCTTAACCTAAGTCCAAACCCGAGATCACCTCTCCTGAATGTCAAATCCCAAGTTCTCAAATCGATCAAGATACCATATGGGAGCATAAATTGGAAGCATTAATAAGACCTGTTTTTTCTCTACCTTCATTTATCAGGTAAACACTTATCACACCATTTCAATAGTTTGAATTCTAAATAATACGGTACATTCTCACATATTTACGCATGGTAATTTGTTTTACAATATATGTATACTTTTTACAGCAAGTAAAATGTGCTTTAGTCTTCTCTATTTCTTAGCCTACAATTGATGGTTCTTTTTGTTGTTTCTTCATGGTTGCACATTTTCCGGTTGAACAATCTAAGCCCATTTGATGCGTATTCTGCTGGGACAATACTATTGTAAATGGCAGTGTCATGTTTAAGATCTATTGCAGGTTTAAAGAATTTGAATTTAGAATTGAAATCAGTTGAATATCGCCTGAAAAATAGAAGAAAAAAAGGGGTTGGTCTCAATTCATCTCAATTCCATCAATTCGGAACACCGCGTATTAGTTTTTGTGTGTTCAAAGGATTTAAAATAAATATAATGGAAACTTATTTTGCATTCATTTCTACATATTCAAAAAAATTCATTATGATTATATGAGATACATCTCCAAAAGTCATCATACATTTGCTTATTTGTTATTCTCCAAATAATCTTTTGTATGAAAAAAAAAATGTCATCGATTTCTCATTGTTCCAATCTCGAAGTCCCTTAACAACTTTTACCCTACGCCTTCCTTGCAAGTTTCACTTACTCCAATTAGGGAAAAAAAATATATAGATGATGAAGCAAAATATAGGAATTTACAAAGTTATATAAGATCACATAAGAATGTTTAACTATTGTATTTCATCCATATCATTTGTTTTTATTATGTGTACTTCTTATCTTTATTTTATCATTTGTTTATCTTGCTTTCATTTTTCTTTTATTTTTTTAAAATATTAATGTTTTATTAAAAAATATTCGCTACACATTGTATTTGAATAATAAACAGACAATTGTAGAATTCCTTTTGATGTAACTTAGAAAATTTATACTTAAAAAGTCTTCTTTTTGTACTTCACGTTTTAATTTCGATTTTTTATTTTCTATTGACACAATATAAAAATTAAAAATTAAAAAAGAGACAGTAGAAAATTGAAATAAAAAAAAAATAAAAAAAATATTACATTGCAATGGTATTTTTGACAATAAAATGTAATATGGAGTATTTTAGGTAACCGGACTAAAATCATAAGGGATGTCTCAAGTATAATTCAAACTATACATGGTGTCTTTGGTATAAGGAAAAATGATATGGGATGTCTCCATCGTTATTATTAAAATCTATATGGAATTATATATTAAATTAATAGTAAAAATAAATTAAAAGTATTCTTCGTTTCACTGGCTCTAGTATTCATTAACCTTCAAGGAATGAAATATTATCAAGTAGCCTCCTCTATTTCGGATAACATTTATGGTTCTACCTTTTTCTAATCAACTGATCATTTGAAAACCTCAATCAATTTATTCCCCTGCTTCAGGCATGATTTGAAAGCAACAACCAAGGTTGTTGAGATATATATATATATATATATATATATATATATATATATCATTTAAATTTTTTTAATTTGACTGGTCTTCCTATTTTGGTCACAATAATCATAGTGTGACTTTATAAAGACAATGAGGGCTCTTAATTTTAGTTTATGATTATTTGAGAATATTCTTTCATATTATGAATGGAGAATTATTTTTTAGTTGTTTTAATTCTTGAAGTGGAAGGTGAATCAATATGAATGAGTTTTATTTGATTCGTGCTACTTTTTCCGAAAGGATTTTTATTTTTCTCAAACACGAGAAAACAAGTGAGGATGTAGACATATCTTTTTTTTGTTTTTGTTTACTCACGAGTGTCCTCCTACTCACATAGGGTGAAAGACTAACTCGTTTGGGGTGTGTGGCTGTCCCTCCCAACAAGTATTTTTCTGCAGACTCAAATTCCTCACTTTGCAGAAGCCCCTCAACTGCTTTAACTCAAGTGTGTCTTGCCACTTGAGCTACACCTCGTTAGTGGATGTAGACATATTCAATCATACCAATTTACTTATAAAAATAAAAATATAACTTTTAATATTTCTTTTAATAAAAACAATTTTATATAATTTTAAAATTTAACTAATTAATTACTTTTAATATTATAAAATAGAACATTGTAAGCTTTACAATGTAATTACAATCAATAGAAACAATATTAATATTTTTAAGTATAATCCAAGAGATAAAAGTATTTATTTAATTGAATGGTCGAGATTTAATTCACAATTTTACTAAAAGTATTGAATATCATTTAAAAAAAAAAAATTAACTATTTTCAATCCATTCGATTACCATTTTATTTGGAATTATTACTATTGGCTTCTATACTCTCTGGTTGAGGTAAGATCAATATATTTTCTAATTTATATTGTTAAAATTACTCTTTCATATATGCCATCCTGAAAAACCTATTTGATCCAACGTACATATTTTTTAGGGATAACCCATATCCTTTCATTTTATTAGTTAAATCTTTCATGTAAAATCAAGAGTGGAGCTACTTAGTGCTCAAGAGGACTCAATGACACTCATATTCACAACATATTCTTTGAACTCTATGGGTCTTAAACCTTAATTTAGTATAATCGATTCAAATAATATAATACGTAACAATACAATGTACAATAATGATGATCATCAAATAGAATTCAATTTTGCAAAACGCATAATAATAGTGGTCACAACATATCATAGAATTAAAGAAAAATACAAGAAAACTCATACTAAATCGGAGAATCAAAATACTCAAATAAGTATAAGTGACACAATATAAGAATAAATTGCATCATCATAAACTCTCCTTTGAGCAGAGTTTACAATAAACAATTATTCTTTAAGTATGAAGATCAACAAAATAATGAAAACTTTATAGCAATAGTGATCAATGCTTACACGACACAATTATCGAAATAAAGAAGATTACAAAGATTCTCATTAAATCAAAGAATCAATTTAGAATTTCATTGTGGCGTTATTGTTGTTCACAACAAAAAAAAAATTATTTTCACAAAAAAATTGCAACTAGATCAATTATGGGTAATAGGGCAAAATACTCAATTAAGTATATACAATACAATATAAGAATCAATTGTATTATCATAAACTTCCCTTTGAGTAGAGTTTATAATAAATAATTATTCTTTAATCAGAGGATCAATAAAATAAGAAAAAATTTTAAATTTAAAAATTCATCCCTTTTGAGTATATTGACTTTCAAATTCATATATTTCCTTCAAAATATAATGAAACAAATAATCTTTCAAAATTCATTCCCTTTGGGCAAATAAATTTATCAAATTATTTATTTTATATAATATCCTCATACAATTAAATTAATTTATACAATAAATCCTTTTGGGCAGGTGAATGCACAAATTAATCTAAAACTTTCCTATCAACAAAATAGGAACTCGAAAACTTGCAACTATATTGATTAAATCACTTTGGTAAAATAAACTCAATAATTGACAAGTAAACATTCCAAATTGAAAAAATTAAGTTCTATTGTCCAACAATTAAATTAATCTGCACAATAACCCTCTTTGTGCAAGTAAATGCACAAATTAATCTAAAAAAAAATTCATCAACAAAATAGAAACCCGAAAACTTGCAACCTATATTGATTAAATCATTTCAGTAAAATAACCTCAATAATTGACAAGTAAACGTTCAAAATTGAAAAAATTAAGCTATATTACCCAACAATTAAATTAATCTACACAATAACCTCCTTTGAGCAGGTGAATGCACAGATTAATCTTAAAAAAATTTCATCAACAAAATAAAAATCCGAAAACTTGGAAACTATGTTAATTAGATCACTTTGATAAAATAACCTCAATCATTGACAAGTAAACGTTTCAAATTAGAAAAATTAATCTATATTATCCAACAATTAAATTAATCTGCACAATAATCCCCTTTGGGCAGGTGAATGCACAAATTAATCTAAAAAAAATTCCATCGACAAAATAGGAACTCGAAAACTTGTAAATTATGTTGGTTAAATCACTTTGGTAAAATAATCTCAATAATTCACAAGAAACAATTCCAAAATAGGAAAATTAAATAATATTGCCCAATAATTAACAGTGCATATTAGCGACATATATGCATATGATCAAAACAAGATGAAGTACGTTACAAAATGTACTTTCAATAATTAGCGAGCAATTATAGTTGCAAGAATTTGAACAATAATTTTACTGCACTTTGAAACTAATTATTAAATTAGTCTCTATATAGAATAAAGAAAATTAAGAGCTTGAAAATTGTAAAATTATAATTAATCATAATTAATATTTTGATGGGCTCTTTAATATGAGCCTCAAGTCCAAAAGTTGTAACTAAAAAAAAAAATTAGTTGGCTGAGATATTACATAGGCCCAAATATAAAATCAATATCTATATAATAAGCCCAAATTTGGATCCCTACCAAGATATTCTTGTCACAATGATAGTGTTTTCAATTCAAGACCTTCATATATGTTCATGAATAATTTACCCGTATTAGTAATTCTACCAGAATTCTTAATTAATAAATAATTAATGACTCAACAAGCCCATCATACTATATATATATATATATGATCTATTAAACACTTTAAAACCCAGACAATATAAGAAGAAATCCATACGAAATTATACAAAAATAACTCAGTACTTTTCTATCATTCCAAAACGCAAATATTTTGCCCCAAATATAGCCCAAATTCGAAAAATGAAATATCTCATTTTTGTAATAATCAAATTAGTTATTAATATCATACTTAAACCACTAAAATCCTGAATACATATCATATATATGATTGTCTACGACCATTTTTTAACAGTGCTCTATTTAATTTAGCTTCCATCAAGTTATCAAAATAAAACAATGATATACTTCTCTCAATCATATCACTCATCCTATAAGTATTTCACAAAGACAACAAATAGAAAGACAAGGAGATCCACTTTAGGATTCCTAACCATCAATTACATAAATAAAACAGTCATATGGACAATGATCAAAACAACCAAATTTACACAACCTCTAAACTTTAGGTATTAATTGTGTAATTAATCATTCTTATTAGTTTCAGTTAATTGCACTTCAGAAAAGAACATATAAAGTTAATAAGACATCTTATATGTTTAAATTGAAACTACTTAGAACAAGTGAGATTCTAGTTAAATTTTTGGGGTACTTAGTGTCAAAACTCCTAACCCTAATTTCAATCCCCTCTCCCATACCACTTGAACGTTGCCACAACCTCGTTACCACCATTCGACTATATCAAATGAATGTCGATGTTCTTATCAGGGGCAATGTGGACTTTTGACAAACTACTACAAACGGATATCGGGTGAGAACCCAACATCGACGTGGAATTCAACACGCCTAACATCAAACAAGAGTCTTAAAGTAGAAAACTCAATGGGTCTAACTCAGTCTCAAAGAAAACCTTAACTCATAATTAAGTAACACAAGTGGTGTGGGATTCAACACAGAATAATATTCCCAAAATAAAATAAACACACCATTTATAGCTCATTTTGTGAGCAATGTATAATTATCCAGTCATCTAATCTGAACTAGGGTCACATATTCATGATCAATTGAAAAGTACTTAGAATGTGAAATAGACTTTGGGATGCTTGTTCATGAGCCAAGATAATAAAACTCAATGCATGAATTGACTTCTTTGAGCCCTTATGTTTGCTATTTAAAATAATAGAGACAAGCTTTTTTTTACAAGAATAATAACTTATTATAGTTTATTCATCATATGACCAATCAAAGAAAATGATATATGCATTATCCATATGATGCTTACTCTATCCATTTACAATTAATAAGAACTACTCACATATCATAGAGTTTATCGTGTATAAATAGCAATGAAGCAAAAGAGTATATGGAAAATCAATGTCCAACTTCCCATATAATTTCCATTATCAGAAATCAATTCAATTATCCAAAATGAGGCAGCAATTAAAATAAAGTGGAATTTATTTACCTTCTACTAGAATATTAGCACTAATAAATAGCTAACAGGTATATACCCATAATCCATTTACAGTAACAAAACAACTTCCTCAAATATATCAATGTGTTAACTTATTAATGCCTAATTTTTAGTAGTCGGTCGCATTTCATATTCCTCCATTTAATTTTCAGATTTGTACATTTCATATTCATCCATTTAACCTTCAGGTTTGTAATAAGAGATTACGGTAGTACAATGTAACTAAATAAAATTAGAGAGTACGTCAAAAGAATCGCAATGTTACAATAAACTTAAATTACGATACCATAATTTTCTTTAGTATAAATCTGAAAATTAAATGCGGCAATCAGAAATTATAACTGATTATTAAAATAATTTAATCATAATTGCTAATGTGATAATAAAAAATTATAATTGATTATTAAAAATAATTCAATCATAACTGCTAAAATAATCCACCAAAAAAAATGATATGCTCCAAGTGATATCAAGAAATCATGATTAGAAAAGTTAGGCAATTCACGATCAACCGCAAAATAGAACTCCAATTCAATAGTAGAATTGTTTACTATCTCATTTTTATTTCATATTAACCAAAAAGGAAAAAAACGCTAAATGATATATAGAAAAGCCAAGAATAACATATTTGGACAGTTGAAAAATAATAAGATATTCTAAGAAAAATTCAGTGATGAATTAAAGCACCATAGACAAGCTAAAATCATAAGTATAACATCAAAATCCAAATCGGTTACAATAGTTCTCCATAGAATAATTTGTCAAACTTGTTTCTATTTCTGAAATACTCCAAAACAAAAACGTAATTTATATCCCATCTCATCCCAGATTATTGGAAGTTCTTATATCATACTTCATTCAACCCAAAATCTAAGAAATTGGAACAACTGAAGCTATTAAATTTTTTTTTTTTTTTTTTGTGATTTAAAACTAATTAAGAGAGTACACATCAATAAATCTTAATCTAGGAAGAGTGAGTATAACAATACTATTCCAAATCATTCAATATAATTTCTATAAAATTTTCAACAAAAAATAATGCCTAAAAATAATTTTAAGCTAATTAAATCGTATAATAAGTAATAATTAACTAAAAATTATTTTTAATCCTAAAAAATAAAATAAATTATACAAAAAATTAGAAGATGAAAAAACAAGTGCACAGAAAAAAATGGGACCCAAAATGGGTCCCGGAACAGTGTTCACGCGCCCCCACGCACTTGTGCTGCGCGTAGGGAGTGTCGACCTCGGCTAGAGGTTGTCTTTAACCTCCAGCCGGGTCCTGAACCAGGTCGTTCGACCCGGTACTTCAAAACCCCAAATATGTCGTTTCTCCAATAGTTTTGTGGGTTTATGTAGATCCACTAATTTATAACATATCTATAACAATTAATTGAAAAAAAAAAAAGTGAATGGTCACCAAAAAGGAAGAACAAAACACGATTTTTACATCTCCATGGACAAAACCCTAAAACTCGATATTGATCATTATTTCTATTGAATTTTATGTGGGTTTATACCTAATACTAATTTAAAACCTTTATACAACGTTTAATTGAACAAAAAATGCATCTATATCCTTCGATTTTAAAAAAAAAAAACCTCAGTTTCACTAGGGTTTCGAAGCCAAAAAATAGACCACAAAATAGTTTCTAATTACACAACCAAATAACATGTGTAATATATCAAATTAAAACTTGAATCACGAGGAATAAAAGCCCTAAATTTTTACATTCAATAGAAGCAAAACAATACATGAAATCACGGCCCCAAGTTTCGGTTTCGGAAGTTTTCTGGGATTCATAGCCGAAACTTCAACCACGAAATACTCTCTAATTAAGTAACCAAATTACATGTATCTTATATCAAATTAAAGCTTAAAACAAGAATAACAAAATCCCTAATGTTTGACAACTAATCAAAACAAAAAATCACATAAAATAATGTCAGAAAGTTTCTGTTTTGTTCAAGAACAGAAAAATAAAATAAATTCTAATAAAAAAAACTTGTCGATCCTATATCATGTACGTTGGACCTGATACCACATATTGATTATTTATCATAATCACAATAAAACGGAATTGAATAATAATCGTAAACAAACATAAATATTAGGACACAATAATAAAGAATGGTAATCGAATACATACCTGTTTGGGCCATCGCAGGAGATTAAATCTGTCGCAGTGGATTACTAACTAGGTCTTCCTCCCTATGATCTAGATTATTATGGTGGTGGCTCTCAATGGGAAGAAACCATTAATCTAGATTAGGGAGGGGACCTAATTATATATACTAGGATTTCTCGTTGGGCCTTCCCATAATGGGCTTCAACGAAACCCTAAACCTACACTTGCCACTTAACTGAGCTTCTACATAAAAGACGCCATAGTCCAAATCAAAATATGATCATTGATTATTTGGGCTACTTAAATAATAGATTATCCATTAACCCGTTTTTGTAAAACAATTAATTCAATTAATGTTAGCCCATAAAATATTGCAATATTATACCCTTCATAAATATACAAACCCTAATCTAAACCCCATTCATTTCAGTCGACCTACATTTCAACCTTGATTTCTCTCTCTCCTCTCTATGTCTCAATTCATTTCATACATGGAGAATTTCCAAATCTGAGACAAACGGCGATGGGTGGAGATGCTCTCTCTTTCTCTCTCAACCTCTCTCTATCTCGTTATCTTCTCCGCCTATTAGCCATCGCTGTCGTCGCATGTGATCGCCATCGCCACGAAACTTTCATCGTCTACCTGTTCGCCTCGCCATGAAGGTCGTCGCCGCCGTGGTTTGTCGTTGTCACCGCGCTCCTATGGTTGCCGTTTTCATGCTCCTCATCTTCCTCATTTCTCTCTCTCTCTCTCTCTCTCTCTCTCTTCAGATCTGAAAAATTCCAAATCAAAAATTTTCCAGATTTGGTACGCCGATGGCAGATTAGTGAAATTGAAATCGGCGACCGGAGCTTCATCCGTTCACTATCGTCGTCGCCATTGCATCCACATGATGCGACTGTCCTTCATCGTTGAAACTCCGCCGATCACCGCCAACACCGTCTTTCGCCATCACCGTTAGGAGTTCATTGTAGCCATTCGCCATTCACCCTAAACTGAAGGTTCATATTCCACATAGAGGCATTAGGGTTTGTTGTAAATAGCATTAACTACACTTTTTACCTCTTAGTTAGTTTTAGTTTTAATTTTTTTTATACTTTCCACCCTGAACATTCATAAATTTCTAGATCTATAATTTTCCAGATCTCAAAGTGAATGTTCATTTTTTCAATGTAGGTGGATGTTCTTAGGGTGAATGTTCATTCTAGATCTTTGTTTTTTGTGAATGTTTTTTGTTTTTTGGGGAATGTTCAAATCTTTTTTTTTTTTGTTGAATGTTTACTGATTTTTGTTGATTTTGAATATTCAACAACAAAAAAAAAAAAAAAAAAACACAGATCTGGTTGTTTATTCGTCAACGATATGAACATTCACTGATTTTTGTTGTTGTGTTTTGGTCAACGTTTTTTTATTTTGTTTTGGTGTTTGGTAAATATTCATATCAATTGTTTTTCTTGATCTTAGTGGATTTTTCAATATCTTAATTTTTTGTTTTTGATTATTTTGGTGAATGTTCATGTGGTTTAGTTGAATGTTCACAATGGTTTATTTTTGTGATCTTAGTTTTTCGACCGTGAATATTCACAAAATAGTAGTGTGAATGATTGTTACAAAAAGAACAAATATGTTCTTTTTTCGTAAAATTTGTGAACATAATAAAAAGACAAAAAACTGAAGAATGTTTTAACAAAATTAAAACGCAATTTTGTTTTGATAATTCACAGCAGCACAAGATGTGAAAATATATTAAAATGTTTAAAACTAGCAAAACAAAAAATTTGAATATTCACGTCTAGCTATATTTTAACATAATGACATTGTATGTAAATAATATGAGAAAAAAAAAATGATCAAAAAACAGAGTACTATTTTCTCAAAAATCTTTGGGGACTAAAAACTTTATCATAATAGTAGAGGGTCTATTTTCTCATTTTTATATCTTTAAGGACCATAGATTTTCCTATTTTAAAACTCGAATAGGATATTAAAATGGAAAAATCATCAGGCACAAATTGGCGTCGAATTTGTGCCCTAGAGCACATATCTATGCTTCAGCGTATAGATCAGAGTTGATCTGTGCTTCGGTGTATAGATCGGAGCTGATCTGTGCGCCGAAGCACAGATCGACCTATTAAGAGCAACTCCAGCGAAAGAGGCAAATCAAATAGCTACTATTCTGCCTAGCCAAGATAAAAAAAATCAAATCCAACGCAAGAAGCAAATGACTACGCAAAATACCTCTAACCCTAAACCAGTAGCAAATTTGGAGAGTTCCTTGCCCTAGGCAAAAAAAACCTGGCGAGTACAAACTTACGGTTGGTGACCAACGATAAAAAAATTGGACATTGTAAAATAATTTCAGAAAACAGATTTCGAAAATCAACTATAAAATTTGAGAAGTTGGAAAAGAACTTTCCTAATTTCAGAAATTTAAGAAGAAAGAACTTACCTAATTTCATAAATTTTAGAAGAACTTATTGAGATTTGTAGGTGAGAGAGTGATCTTGCGGTAGTTTCTTCATCAAAATCGTGTTCTTGATCTCTGTTTCTCCCTCCCTCTCAAATTTTTTGACCTACGATGGCATTCTTCTTTTCCTCTTTTTCTCTCTTCTCTGCTTTCTTCTCCAAAGAACTCTTGTTCTCTCGCTCTTGTCCTCTCTCTGATAGGGTGGGTTGTTTTAGGGGTGGGTTATCTTTTGTAATTAGGAATTAGGGGTTATTTCTTTAGTGGTTTGGATTTGGACAAGTGTTTAGGTGTTTAGTGGGTTTGGGCTTGTTTAGTTATTTAATTAATATTGTTTAAGTGGGTTTAAGTTATTAGGTTGGATTTGGGCAAGTTTTTAGCTGGGTTTGTGTATTGGGTTATTTAATTAAATGGGTAATAGTAGTAATTGGACTTTTGGTTATTTTTTAAAATTGGGTTTTAGTTTTAATTTTAATTTTTGTAGTTGAAATTTAATTTATTTTTCAATGAATTTTTATATAATTATTTGTTACTTAATTATTTTTTCTATATTATATCATTTAAGTATATCTCATTGTGTGTTTATTTTTAATTTATTTTTTTATATCATTTTCACTAATGTTATTATTCTCAAATTTTGTAGATGAATTTTTAATTTATTAGTCTAAAATTTTAAATAAAAAATAATAAATAAAAAAATGGCCAACGTAAATACCTATTTGAGTTAATAAATAATAATTAATAAATGCCTATTTGAGTGAGAGGGACTTCTTGATTTTAGATAGACAAATTAATATTCAAGTAGACATATTGATTTGTGTACTCTAAATGCCTCTCTTGCTCGAAGTTGCTCTAAAAGTCAGTTCCCAAAAAAAAACAAAAAAACATCTCATAAAACTGCACATTTTCGACGGTGCTAGGTGGCGGTACGTCGTCTTCGGCGAGAACCGAAACCCTCAAGTCTTCTTCTCTCTCCCTAAAGAATAAAGATGGCCCTGAATCGGTCGACAATAGGAGAAGGAGCCGGCTTCGGCGACAGGAGTTCGTTGCCCATCAACTTGAAACTTCTAGGCTTCACAAATCGCTTCGCTTCCATGGATATGGTGTTTTGAGAGTTTAGGAGGAACAGTGAGGTTGTGATAGGATTAGGGTTTTGAACCACAGTGAGTTACCGACGAGCGGACGGACGGTGCTGCTGTACAATTTAGGCACTGAGAGAGAGGAATAAATTTGCGATTTCCACACTAGTAGAAGGTGGCACTCCCTAATCCCTATCAATCAAAACTTAGCTTCAGTCTATTTGGAGCATGGAAGAGACAGAAGGAAGAACAGACGGCAAGCATTGAGACCTCTATTTGTTTTTTTATTGTTTTGTTAAAAAATGAAGGGGGTTTAAAAATATATATTTTTTAAATAAGAAGGTTAGTGTAAAAAGATAAAGAGATAAATTATAATATAATAAAATAAAATAAACTTAAAAGAGATATTTGTTTATTTTAATTTTATTGTTTAATTATTTTTAAATGGTTAAAAGTAAAATTATCATTATAATAAAATTTAAATAATTTTTTACTTATAGAGAAACTAAGTAATCTTTGACAAAAATAATAAAGAATTTACTAGTATTTATAAAATGAAAAGGAAGATATTTGATTAATAACAAAAAGACAAGGAAGATAAGTAATATAAATCCAGAAAAATATTGTAACTATATTATATTTATTTTTTGAACAGTGACATGTGTTAGTGTATAATTATTATTTTTATTCAAATAACTTGCAAAACTGCATAGTGATTAATTTTGTTTTGTTAGAAGTATCAAAGTCTTATATATATAAACAGGATGGTTTTTTGGCTGACTAGGATAAACTTATAATTAGGACAAAAAATATGACTAGGACAAACAAAATTGCTGACAAGGCTAAATAAATTTGATGACTAGGACAAACATAAAGAAATTAACTCAATTTTGAACAAATGATTAACTCATTTCCTTAATTAAAAAAATTAAAATTTCTTATTCATTTCCTAATTTCTTGAATGCCCAGTGATCGCTCTCTCTTTCCACCGCCATGAGAAATTCAAAGAAATTGTGTTGGCTTGCTCATGAGGACCATCTTCCATATGTAATTTGATCTAAAACCCACTGTTGATGCTCACGCCGACCTCAAAACCTTTAGGTATGCTCTCTGCCTTACGATTTTATTTTTTTTAAAATTTTTGAATTTGGGTTTTAGATCTGAACGTTTAGGGTTTCAAATCTTGAAATTGGAATTGAAAAATCTCGCAGTCTCATCACCACTGCCATCAAATTGGGTTTTAGATATTGAATTTGTTCAAATTTGCCACATGAATTTGTTCATATTTAAACCAAGCTCCAACCTCTTAATCATTTGTTTTTCATTTTTTTATGTGATTAATTTTTTCTTTGGGTTTGGAATTTTAGGATGCAAGCAAGTTAATGATGGTTGCCATCCCTGTTGCTGATTCCGGTGGAGCTTTGGCGAAAGCTGCCGCCAAGTACTTAGGTCAGTCTACTCGATTAGTATTTTTATTTGTTCCCAAATTTTGGATTTTGTTCTATTCTTAAGAATTGGGTAAAAAACAAGAACATATTTTTCGTTCCCATATTTCTGTTTTTGTTCTTACCTTTTTTGGGAATAGAAACACTAAACAAATGCCGCCTTACTGTTTCTACTTCCCTTTTTTTGTTTGTGTTTCCAACAAAATAAAAATAAAAAATTGAGGCGAAAAATAAAAATCTAGGAAGAAAATTAAAAAATGTTTCAATTCTTTTCCAAAATTTGCCAATTATTCAATTTTTAGGGGACAAAGTGCAAGAAAACAAATACAACACGAAGAAGAAAAAGGTATCTCCATCTTACGTATTGTGGTGCAAAGATCACTTCAGTCGCTCTACTATGGTCTACCACAGCTTGCAGTATCTTCATACGCAATGGCAATTAGAGTACTTTTATTTATTAGTTTTTCATTTCTGTTAATCTCTCATTTTTTCTTTGATTTTCCTAACAAATATATTCATAGATTTGATTTCATTTCTTAGTTTTTTGATCTATTAAGAAATTGAATATTAATGTTTTCATAAATTCTAATAAACAGGATTAAAAATGAAATAATAATTTAATTTTGAATTTTTTATTGATTGGATAAATTATATATTTTTTATCCTCCTATTTGCTATTTGTTTTTTATGTAGCCTGCAATTTTATTTTATTTTCAATGTCATCCTTTTTTTTGTTGCCGATTTTTTATGTAATCCTTTTATCAAATAGTAGTGTTAATTTGGACGGATTTTAGCACGTGAGATGCACGTGCTATATTATATGGGTAAATTTTATCTTATTTTTATTATGGGTTCTTCGAAAGTATTTTGAGAATAAAAATGGTGATGAAGGTGAAGATGATTTACTTTAGTAGTAGTAGCAGGAGGAAGAGTATGTCAATGAAGCAACTCCATGTGTTCTTTTATGACCGTTGAGTGCTTGACTGGAGGAAAAAAGACAGAAACAAATAGGGCACTGGTGAATCTTCTCTTCCATCACTGACTCCGCATTTGTCATTGTTGGACCTCTGAGCTCCTTTGTTTCTTTTGTCATTAGAATGTTCCCGTGCCTTCAGGCACGGGTTATACACTAATATATATATATATATAATAGAATATGAAAGGGTGTATATCTAATTATGTTCTCAAAAAAATATTTTTGTATATAATAATATATCGAATATTAAAGTTAATCTTTTTGTTTTATTACTTAAAAAAAAAAAATCTAAATTAAGATTATCTTTTTTAGTCCGACTTCAACCACATGCTATAAACTATTATTATGCTCGCCAAAACTTATTTGATGTTTTTTCGAAAATAGAAATAAAGAGAATGACAGAAAGACCATAGCAAAGAAATGCATTGAATAAAAAAGAAAGAGAGAGGTTAAAAAAATTATATCTTTATAAGAATATTTATATTGTTATTTTTAGGGCTTCATTAGTCTATTTATTCTGTTGATATCTTTCTTAATTTACCCAGCTAATGTGATTATATAATTAGAAAATAAAGCCTATTCTTAATATACAAAATTTTTTTTTTTTTATATCTTTTTTTTTTTTTTTAATTACCTAATGTTAATATTTTTTCTTCAAATTAGGATTATCCTTTTTACGTGTTTGAAGACTCGGTTATACATTAACTACGTCTTACCAAAACTTATTTGATTTTTTTTTGAAAATAGGAACAAAGAGAATAACAGAAATAGACCATAAGAAAAAAATTGCATTGAATAAAAAAGAAAGAGAAAGGTAGAAAAAACTCATTATCTTCATGAGAATATTTATGTTATGTCCAATCTGGTGAGCATATTTATACGCATATATGTGTATGTCCATCAATACAAGCACGGCAAGTTTATGCAATTCCCTATTGGTTGGCACAGACGCCTCCCTTGGTCTATCTCCTTATCTTTTGGAACATTCCATCCCCAATACATTTTTTTTTTCTTTTCTTTTTATATCTTTTTAACTTCTTTTCAATGTCGATTCAATGTGAACTCTCTCTCTCTCTCTCTCACACACACACACACACTGCCACTTCCGTGTCATTATATTAGAAGAACGTCAAACCAATCAAAATGGTGTGACGGTCTCACTTGGATAATTTTTCCTAAATTAAAAAACTAGTAAAAAGGTGAGATGGTCGTGCCATAGGTTGTGGACCACTAAAATTGTTACATAAGAATTGTGTGAAAATATGATAACTATCCCGTCGATATGGATTATGGAGGCCGGAACCACTTTCCACAGCAACTGATCAGCATTATATCCTATGGTAAAACATTAAAATGAATGCCTATTTTTCGAATTTAAAAGATCTGTTTATAACTTGCTTTTTATTTCTTCTCTCTCATTAACAAAAAAAACAATATTAGATAATTTTTTGATAATATCTATATATTCACTGAGCAATGTCACTCAATTTTATAAAATTTGAAACCCTAAAGATATCAATACCTATTTATAGAGAGAATCCTAAAAGGTATATCATTTTCAATGGATGCCTACTAAATAAACGTGATCCTTGAGAATAAGAGACACACCTATTCACATGGTGGTTATTCATGGAACTTATGGCTCATGTGGATGTTCCACACGTCGACCCGATCCGCTTCATAATCCAGCATCTCTCACTTATACACAATGGGCATCAAATATGTTTCTCTCATTAAACTCATGCATTATACTCTTTTCATATAGGTTAATGGTGCGCATAATCAACTAATGTCTTCAAACAATATGGAAGCACCACGTTAAATTTTTATCTAACTAACATGGCAACGTCCCGAAATAAAATAAAATACTCGTCCATGCCTCAAACCAATTCAGTCACATTATATTAAGAATTTATAACCATTCATGCTTAATCCTCTTTGCAATAACGTACTTACTTTCAAAATAATATAATTATTTTGAAAAATATATTTATATGTGGTGGCCACCACTAAGCATTGTACGCAACAATTTTAACAATATGTGTTACTAAATTGTCTTCCTTTGATCTTCATTTTACTCAACTTCTGTTTGACTACTTTTCCAAATATGTCCCTTTAAACCATCATTCGTGAGCATAGGATAACAAGCTAAAGTAGAAACATCAAATTTCTTAATCAAAATATAGTTTAAAGTCATAAGAGCACAATTAAATTATTATTAATGATCTATATATATACAGCTCACACAATAAGGAAGTTGGAATCCATTTCTTACTCCCTAAATGGTCGTCCTAAAGCACATATAGTATGATTTACATGCTACGATATTATACTCACAAAAAATAAATGAGGATGTCATTCTAAATTATCATACGAAGGTAAGTCCAATCACTATATAAGTGATTGACTTGAGAATTTCAAGTTAATATCTCCTCGACTATCCATTTAAAATCCCATATTCGGTTATTCTTAAGCTATATAAAGTTAAAAACTTTCATGTTTTGTTTTTAGTAAACTTCATCTTGCCCTATCCAAGGAGACATTCTAAAGAATTCTCTAATTCGATCTTTAAAATTTTAAAGTCTCATCTCGCACGCTATCTCAATATCGAGATTCGTTGCTGTGTGAGAAGCCAACCATTTTGCCTAGTAAAATCTACCATCATGGTAATAATGTGTGTTATAACAAACATCCTATATTATTCATCATACTTTTAATGAATGCAAATAAAGTATGAAATTATAAAAGTACATTAGACGCACCCCAAATTTTGGAAAAGAGAAAGAAGAGAATGGAGAGAAAATGAAAACACGATTTGTTTCCTCCTTTTCGAAATCCTCAAAAATCCGTTTATTTTTTAGAAAACAAGTTTTCAAGGGCTTTTTCTAGGCGCTGGTTTTGAAAATATTTTTTGGGTCGGGATTTATTTTTAAAAAATAGAGTCGCCACCTAACATTGAGTTAAATGGTGTCCTAGGTCACCAAGATTTTTAAAATTATTTTTTATTTTAAAATGGCTCAAGTTTTGACTCAAAAAGCAGTTGGTCTTTCCCAAATATTTCTTTTAAGTTCGAGGGTCGGTTATGGCCGGAGAAGATGTTAGGCATCTCAAAACACCTGTACGAAGACAGTACCTATCTAAATAGATCTTTACATTTAAATAAGTTCAAGTAATTTCTTTTGATTTTGGTTAACACACTAATTCTCATTTTTATATATTTTTGTCTTTTTATGTAAAGAAAATAAGGATTATTTTTATTTTTATTTAAAGTAACAAGAATAGATTATCTATTTTTAGAGACGATCAAACCTGTAAAGGTTGCCTATATATCTTTATTTTCACAAGGAATCAGGTCGAAACGTAATTCACCACAAGGAGATTTCATTTAAATAGACGACTAAAGACTTGTATGGGGTTGCCTACGTATCATTTATTTCCTTTTTTGTTTATTTTTATTTAAAACAAAGTTCATAAAAACATTTACTTATAAAAAGCATTTTTTACAAAAGATAAAGGTTTGTTTTTTTAGATTAAACACCAAGTATTTTCGTATTGAAAACTGTTATACGAAAAACTCATTTTTTATCTTCTACTTTTTATTTCTTTTTTGCTTATTTAAGGTGAGGCAAAAACAATCATAACATAAATGGTAAGTAGATATGCAACGTTGATTTTGTCAAGAACACTTCAACCGAACTTACTTGCTTAAGCAAGTTTAGTGTTAAGGTTTACTTTATTAGTCTAAAAGACAAAAAAATACATAATATACGTGTCAATTCTACTCGTAACTAAGAAGAAGAAAATATTTTTGAAGAAGGTGCACACTAATCCCTAAAAGAATAGAAGTCCTCCATTTATTGCAACTTTTAGCCACGAAGGTCTAGACATAATAATATATATAGGGTGTCAGTCCACAAGCCTGAGACATAGACTAGGTTGTGATCTAGGTTAGCACAGTAAAGGTAAACGTCAGTTTTTAGTAATTAGTAGTCCTTCATCGAAAGTTCATTTTAGGTTCATTTGAGTTCAATTTCATGTGTTCTTGACAGAGCCAAAGATGTTATGCACAAACCATAGTATTCTCGATGTTCTTGAGACAAAACATGTTATTTACACTATGTACATAATCTAAAACTCTAAAAACTACCCAAGAACACTATATGCAAGTAATATAAAGCTACTTAAATAACAAAATTAAACAGGAGTTTAAGCGAACTTACCTAAATTAGGAGAGTAGTTTTTCCCTAAGTGTTTTTTCTTCTTCTCCTTCTTTAATCTTCTTTTTTCTTGATTGTTCCTCAACAACTTCTTAAGCCCTTGTTAAAAGAGTCTCAAGAACTCCTTTTTGGAGACTTTTTGGCAAGATTTAAGTGCGTTTTAAGGAGTAGAAAGCATAGGAAATCTGAATACCTGAGAGAAAAATTCAAGCCTAGAGAAATAAGGGACTTGGTCAAGCTTATTTCTGAATGAAAACAGATTGGTATTTATAGGCAAATTGTACCATGTACATTGATGAATGTGCAGGCTTCTCCAACATGTTACACATTATCTTTTAATGCTAGTTTTGACCTTTTAATGTCATTTAATGCTAGAACTAGAGCCATGTGATGAAGATTTACCTAGATATCCTAGGTAATCATGAGATTTTGTAATGATTTACCAAATCTCGAAAATATCTTGGCCATTAATGACCATTTAATACTTTCACATATGTTATTCAATGCCTATTTAATGCTCCATTTGATGGATTTCGGTTTGGTTTTCTTGGTAAGTACTAGTTACTCTTGCTAACTAAATTACTTAATTTGATTTTTGCTTAGAAAATACCTTCTTCATTTAATACTCATTGATGCATTTATTGTAATGAGACATTAGTGGCCATTCATGACATTTAATGCCATGATCTGACTTCGATTTGAAGGGTATTAAATGCATCGATGTGATGAAAACCGATCCGGTTAGCTTTGTAACCATTAGTTACTTCCAAGTAACTAGATTGTTATTAATATATTTTGGTAGGAAATCTTGCAAAGATCCCTTCCATTTAATGCCTATTAATACATACATTGAATTGAGACATTAATGGTCATTCATGACATTTAATGTCATGACTTGACCATGACTTGATGGGTCTTAAATGCCTTATCATGATGCAAACCGGTTTGGTTAATTTTAAGTTATGTCTTTAGGCACCAGTTACTTTAGGTAACTAATGTTTCATGATGGATTCGTGGATTAATCAAGGATTTGGCTTGATTTTTTAAAGATTAGTACTTTAAACAAAAAAATTAAAGAAATATTTTTGGTGTCAATTAGACGAAACTGGTGATAGTAAAAGTTTCAAGAGTCAACGGGAAACAAAGGTAATTGGTAAAATTTTCTTAAGTTAAAAAGGATAATAACTAATTTAATCATATTAAATGCAATTTTCATGAAAAATCTACTTTTGATATTGTCATTTTAGTCCCTCTTAGGTTTAGAAATTTCGAGATCGACCCGAAACTTTTACTTGTACCTAATTCAATTAAATTGACAATTTTATATTTTCTTATGTTTTTTTGTCTTTTTGTAGTATCCAATACAATCTAAGGCGGAAATTCGTTCTCTTTAAACCTCAGTATAAAGTTTATCTGAATTAACAATTTAGATCCGATACTTACATGAGCAGGACAAAATGTGGTTTCTACAACTGTCTCTCTTATCATGCGAGTTTACTCGTAATGATAAGAAAGAGACACAAACATTTTGTCCTGCGAGACATGAAAAGTAAGAACTGGAAATTTAAAGTAACTAAGATAGGAAAACAATAAAGTCCTTTAGGAAAACGAATACTTGTGACTCATTGCATAATTATTAGGGAACACAAAAAAGTAACCTCCTAGGAAAACGAATACTTTGGACTCACTACATCATAACTAGGCTTACAATAGCTTCCAAAGAAAGCGAATACTTTGGACCCACTGCATCATCATTTAGGAAAACTACATTCCTTCCCAATGGGTAAAGAATCTTTTCAAAGGAGTTTAAATAACCAATCCTAGAGGATTACGCCATAGCGTCTGGAGATTATCGACCCATCGCTAATTCCATAGCTTCCTAGGAAAGCGAATACTTAGGACTCGTTGTATCATCCATAGGAATATTACATTCCTTCCTAACAAGGAATATTCTCAAATGAGGATGAATGACCGGTCCTAGAGGATTACGCCGCAATGTTTGGAGATTGCCGACTCATCGCCAATTCCGTAGCTTCGTAGGAAAGTGAATACTTTGGACTTGTTGTATCATCCATAGGAATACTACATTCCTTCCTAACGGGTAAAGAATCTTCTCAAATGAGGTTGAATGACCGATCCTAGAGGATTATGCCGCAGTGTCTAGAGATTGACGACTCATCTCCATCTCCGTAGCTTCCTAGGAAAGCGAATACTTTGGGCTCACTGTATCATCTATAGAAATACTACATTCCTACCTAACGGGTAAGGAATCTTCTCAAAAGAGACTGAATAATTGGTCCTAGAAGATTATGCCGTAGCGTTTGGAAAATAACGACTAATCGCCGTCACCGTAGCGTCCTAGGAAAGCGAATACTTTGGACTCGCTGCAACATCCGTAGGAATACTACATTCCTTTCTAACGGGTAAGGAATCTTCTCAAAGAAGGTTGAATGACTAGTCCTAGAGGATTACGCCGCAGCGTTTGGAGAATGACGACTCATTGCCATCTCATGGTTATAACCATACCCATTTAGGGTTTTCCTAAATATCTCAGATTGTTGAGAATCAGGCCAAATGTAGTTCTAACAGGAAAAGTAAATCAATATTGGGTAGAAAGATTTTGGGTTAGAGAAACCAATTCCGGGGGTGTCTTCTTAGTCTAAGACTAAAGCCGACAGGGAAACAGTAAATTAAACATTTATTTATTTATTCGTTTATTTCAACCTAGCTTGATCAAACCCCATCGAGGCCCCTACGTATCTTAGACTTGCTAAGAATCAGGCCATTATGTTGTTTGGGATTTGGTTTTGTTTATTTATTTATTTTTTTGTACATATCTTAGGATAGCTAGGGATTCACAATGCATAGGGTTTTTCTATATATCTTAGGATAGTTAAGAATCAGGTCAAATGTAGTTCTAGCAATTAAAGTAAATCATTATTTGGTGGAAAAAGTTCTTGGTTAGAGAAACCAATTCCTGGATCGTCATATCAATGCATTCATTGAAAATGACTGAGAGGATTCTCACCTAAGAAAACCCTCAAAGAAACTCGACGCTTGGTGGAGTTTTATGGCCATATCCCACCTGGGACTGCTGACGAGGACTAGAAAACTTCCCATGAGAAGTTACCTCAGATAAAATGTGCCCCAGTCTCAGTTAAGTTTGTTTTTCGAGGATTATGGTTCTTAATTCTTAAATTTTGCCCCAGCCCTAGTTGGGGCGAATCTTATCAAAGAATGTCAACAGAGAAGCCTAATATAATGTACCCTAGCTAGGGCAAAGGAATACGTCCTGGGCATTCGGGAGAATGTGACGAAACCCACATGGGTTGCCCATGTATCCCGAACCGAGTGCATGTTTTTTAATGCCCGATTGAGACTAAAAACCTCATTCAGTTACTTTTTGGCTTTTATTTTAAAATTATGCCATGTTGTCGTTTCGAACAATCACTGTTAAACAATCGAAACCCAGTTGGGTTGTCTACGTACCCTGATTTCCTATGTTAGGAATCAGGTCGTAATGTAGTTTGGCCCTTGCTGTGATGAATTTACTTTTCTTTTAGATTGTCGTAGTTAGTGTCTTACATGATTTTATTTTTTTTAAGTTATCGACCGAACCTATAAAGGTTGCCTATGTATCCCTGTTTTCATAGAGAATCAGGTCGAAAAGTAGTTCATAGTTTGTTTAATTTCATTTTCTTTAGGTTGTCAACCAAACCCACAAGGGTTGCCTATGTATCCCTATTTTCACAGAGAATCAAGCTGAAACGTAAATCATGCTTCTTCTTTTTTCTTTTTTTTCATTTTTTTTTTTTTCATTTTGTGTCAATTTGTCAAGGCGTTCAATTTACGTCCTGGGATGGAAACGAAGGCAGATTCCAATAGGGAAATTCCGAATAGGGTGAAATGTGCCCGTCTCTGACTGGGGCAATGATTGGATAAGTTCCGTGAGGAATCTAATCCAACACCTCTTATCATGAGACTATGAACATCATCGATGTAAAATATGCCCAACTTGCGGGTTGGTAAGAAGACTGGTTAGCCACTGTAGGAGAAGCTAAGTTGGTTCATCTCGCTTTTGTCGGAGGTGAGGAAAAATGAATTCGAGATCATTGTTGTGAATCCTTAGACATGCTCGCTAGTGTATTATTGGTGGTGTCATAATGAGAAACCAATACTAGGATTCGCCCGTTGATTTCCAGCCTAGTCGGCATCAGAATATACCTTTAAGATTGGAGTGGATTGGACTGAGAAATTAATCCCGTGAAATAAGATGCCTTTGACATGTCAAAGAATGCAAAGAACAACTGAATAGTGAGTCGTCCGAGAAGCGAAAAAGAACTGGTTAACGTAATGGACACCATAGGCAATGTCGAGGCGAGTAACTATAAGATATACCAAACTTCCAACTAATTGTCAATAAAGAGTGACATCAGGAAGATGTGAGTCATCTAATGAAGTAACTCTGATATTCAGCACTAGATGAGTGTTAGCAATGGTGACGTCAGTGATGCCAATGTTGGAAATGAGATCAGAAGCATATTTGGCCTGAGAGAGAATATATTGATCTAAATCAAATGAAACTTTGAGGCCAAAGAAATAGCTGAGAAAACCAAGATTTTTCATCTTGAATTGACCACTGAGAAATTTTTTGAGTTTGGAAATACTTCATAAATCATCTCCTATAATGATCATGTCGCCCATGTACAGTAAAAGAAGGATAATGTTATTGTCGGTTTGGTGAATGAATAAAGTGGAATCATGAGCATTGGATATACACCCGAATTGGTGGATGATTGTGCAGAATTTTGCAAACCAAACACGTGGAATTTGTTTAAGACCATATACGGCACAATGAATGCGACACATATTGCATTGAAAAATAGCTAGAATAGGAGGGGTATGCAGCTAGAACAGGAGGGGTATGCATATAAACTTTCTCAAGGAGATTATCGTTGAGTAGGCATTCTTGACATCCATATGAAAAACGATCCACTTGTAAATGGCAGCGACGATAAGGAGAGTACAGAGATGTAAGTCTACCTACAAGAGCTAATGTCTCTCCGTAGTTGATGCCATATTCCTAAGTGAATCCTTTTGCAACAAGTCAGCATTTATAGCGTTCAACATAACCATCAGAAAATATTTTGATTTTGAAAATCCACCTGCATCCAATAAGAGTTTTCCTAAGACGGAGGTCAACAAGATCCAAGCATAAGTTTTGGCTAGAGCATGAAATTACTCGTTCATTACTTTATGCCAAAAAGATTTAGTACTAGCCCTTTTATAGGATTGAGAATCATGCAGATTAAGTATGGTAGAAAAGCAATGAAAATCACGAAAATATGGGAGAAATTGTGTTACCCTACTAGAACGACAAAGATTCTCTGTGATAGGCTCAGTTGGTACAATATTTGAAGTCATTGGGACATGCTCAAGGAGTCGTGCTTAGCATCCATAAATAGAGCAGGAACGTCAGTGGGGGTCAGCAAGGTAATTAGAGGATCTCTTTGAGGAGCAGTAACATTTATGCTCGAATGATCAAGAAAGAAGTTTATGGATGAATTAATGAAATGTATATGGTTAGTAGTAGATGTTGAATGAAACTTGAATATGGAGGAAAACATATTGTATTCATAGAAAGTGACATGACAAGAAATACAGAAAAGATTAGAAATAGGATCCCAAAATCAGTATCATTTTCTGTTCAATTCCATATTTGAGAAAACAACATGCTCAAGCTCGGGGTTCAAGTTTGGTATGTTCATGAGGTTGAAAGAGAACAAAGCAAACACATCTAACAGCTTTTAAGAGGTTGTAATTAGGAAAAACTCCACGCAATTTCTTACAAGCGCAAAGATTACCAATGGTAGGTGACGGGACCTAATTGATAATATGGACGATAGTAAGAGAAGCTTCTTCCCAAAAATGCTCTGGACAAGAAGATAAAAAGAGTAGTGCACAAACAGTATCTAAGATATATCGATATTTATATTCAGATTGACCATTTCGGGCAAAAGTGCTAGAGCAAGATTTATGGGAAATTGTGCCATATTTTCAAATGGTGGCAATGAAAGTTTGGTCATTGTATTCCATGGCATTATCAAATTTGAAATATTGCGGAAAAATTGAGTTTGAACCATGACAGCAAATTCTGAATAGATTTGAGATAATTCGGAACACGCTTATGCATGAGGTACAATCAGGTGCACCGAGAGTACCCGTCGACAAATATGACGCAGTATTTGGATCTCCCAGTTGTGGTAGAAAGTGAGAGCCCCCAAACATCAGAGTAGACTAGGTTAAATGGTGCATAAGAGACTGAGTCACTAGTGAAAAAATGTAAGGCGTATTGTTTAGCTTGTTGACATGGAAGGCAATCAAGATTCTCAGTAAAGACAAAGCCTAATTTCCTACTAGAGGCTCAAGTGCGAATATGTTCGATGGATTCATAGCTTAACTGGGAATGCAAAAGGCTGAGAGAAGATAAATCAGGTGATGATGATGATGAGGATGGTGGTGGTGATGGTAATAAAGATGGTGCTAGTGATGATGATGATGGTAGTGGTGGTAGGGTACAAAAGTTGGTAAAGGGACATAGGGTGGTGTGGGGGTGGTGCTGGGGATTAAGGTGAAAGGTGCAAACCACTGAGCTAAAATAGACGTCCAATTTTATGACCAGTTTAAAGAGTTTTTCATGTCCGATAATCCTACACATGACACCCGGTATTAAAAAATATTACTTTAAATCTAAATTCACAGAGTCAACCAACAGATGAAAGGTTTAAAGTGAGTTTTAGAATTAAATACGTGTGAAAAACAAAAAGATATGAAGTAGAAATATGACTAGTATGACTGACACGCATATGAGAAGAATCAACAATATGAATGCTAGAGCATTCACAGTAGATAGTTTGGATAAGAAGATGTGGAGTTCAAAAGTCATATAATTACAACAGGTAAAATCAAAGAAGTAATAAGAAATACCTATAGTAAGTGAAAGGGTAGGGGTAAAGTTTGTATAGGAATTGGAGAAATAGAGTTTCAAGATTGAAGCCATATCCCCCCAACAAATATGGAAATAATGGAGAAGGCAAGATCAAAATCCTTATTGGTAGCAAGTATAGCCAGTAAAGGTCGAGTTTTGAACATCATTATTGAATCGGATCAACAATATACAAGAAAGTATATTATATAATGTAAATTTGGAAAAACAGAGGCCACAGATTCATTTAGAATGTTAAAATTATCTAGGAACAGGTCTAAGGTCGTGAAGAACCGCTAATGAACCCTTGAACACGTCAAAACATCGTGATGAACCTAATCAACAATATAAAGAAAAGTATATTCTATGATCCAAATTTGAACAAATAAAGGTCACAGATGAATTCAAAACACCGAAATTGACGAGAAACCGAATTTGGACCTTCAAGAACGATAAAAAAATGGTAAACCAGCCAAAAAAAAAAATCTTGAAGTAGCAGTAAACCGGTCAACAACAAAATTAACCAAGGGTGAAGTGGCACTGACCAGGGATGGTGTGACGGTAGAGTGGTACTAATGTGGCAGTGACGAAGCAGAGATGTTGTAGCAGATAAACAGTCAATAAAGCAGCGGATGTGACAGGTGACATGGCAAGGTGCTAACATGTTACTACCCAAGCAAGGGATGAAATAATGTGGCGCTGGCGTGGCAATGGTCTCTAACGTGCCAGTCGACGTGGCTATAAGAAACAAGGCTAACGATGACGTGATAGGTAGCGTGCCAGGTAACATGGATGTTGGTGATAGCGTACCAACTGATGTGGTGCCATGTTAAAGTTGATGTGGTGGCACGCGGTAGCTGAGGTGGCTACAACGTTGGTGATGAGTTGGTTGGCACACGGCCTTGTTGATGACGTGTGAGGACACATGGATGACGAGTTGTCTAGAGTTGACGTGGATAGGCAGGCACGTGGATCTTCTTGGCGAAAATGCAACAGACAGTGGTGGCAAGTAAGGGCGTGTGCATTGTCATTTTTAGACGATCATGGTGTCCTTGGCTTCATTTTGGAAAGACAAAGGTGACGGTGGTGTTTTGATGTATGTAGGGTCAACGGCGGGTCGTGGATTGGTTAACAACAATGAGGACGGGGCAGACACTTTTGATGAAGCGTGAGAAGTTGGTTTGGAGTGGTTATGGTGGCGTGGGACTCGCCGTTTCGAGACAAGGCTATGGGTGCTTTTGGATTTTTGTTTTGGCTTGATGAATGGTGTTAGAGATGTGAACTGAAGTAGCACAGCTGAGAAAAGATTGATTTTGTGATTGCAAAATTTTAGTAGAGACAGTGCTAGGAAAATTTGGCTCTGATAATATGTTAGAATAATTGAGAAGGAAAATATTGGGAGAGAATATGAAATGAATGTATTGTTATATATGAAAGGTATAATATTAAAGACATACACAGAGGATTTATACATAGACAGTGACTAGGGTCTTTCTAATAGGATTAAGGTTTGATTTTCTTAATGAGATAAGGATTTAATTTAGTGGGCCAACCCCAATATACATATGTTAAAAAGAAGAAATGAGTTAAAAAAAAGAGTGGAAGAATCATGGGAGGAGCGATGGAACAAGATCAACTGATTGGTAAGTTGGATGTTTAAGTAAATCTAACGACAGTAAGGTACCGTCTTTTAAAACCCTTTTTTGACAATACTTGGGTACAAACGTAGGATTAATCAAGCAGGTGTAACGGTTTCAATTAAACTGAAAGAATAGTAAGCCTACTTGTTACTTTCTCTACCTGAAGATATCTCACTGTATCTTCAAGATCCAACAAAAAAAAGAATGGGGCAAAATAGTAGTAGTCCCAATTTCCAATGATGAGGAAGGACCACAGAGGAAGAAAGTGGAGAACCCATGGATAATATTTTCTTTGAGATGGACTGTAGATGATAAAGATTCTAAATATCAAAAGGGAAGGGGTGGCGCAACTTTTGTTCAGATTCCAAGAACATTTATCGAAATATCACACTCAGGTGGCCTGTATCCAAGAGCCAGAGGCTCAAGACCAAGTTGTCCCACAGGTTATTCTCACTAGCTAGAGTAGATCAACTTAGACCACTTTTGAAAAATAAAAATAAAGATTAAAAACTAATAATGAAGTTGATCTTACTTGTGGGTTCTTTTTCAGTTACCCATATGTTCCAAAAAAGGAGAGTTAAATTTGATCCACAGGACCACAGCTAGAGTTTGATAGCTTATCAAAATTTAAAATTTATTTTTTGTTCTGTTCCTAGAAATTTGTTCTAAAAATGTAAGAACAGAAACGAAACCATTTGCTTTCTTTTTGTTTCCCAGTTTTTGTTCCAAGTTTTCTGGGATCAAAAACAAAAGAAACAGGAACAAAAACACTAACTAAAGGCCACCTATTAATTAGCCTTTAAGCATAGGTATAGGATTCTTTTGATTTACAGCCTCGCGACTTGGAGACCTACACCATGATTTCCTTGATTTATTTACGGTGTTCTTATATGTAGTCCTAGATTTTTTATTTAAATTTTTTTTATCCCATTTGTGGAGCAAACTTAACTTATTTTTTAACCCTTACAAACTTATCTTTAATTTATTTTTTTGGTCCTTATCAATATTTTAATTTACATTAACTATGATATCATACCAAATTCCACATCCACTTAACATTAACTCAATAGATTCAATTTAATTGATATTAATTAAAGGATTAAAAAGTTATCCAAAAGATTAAAAAATAAAAATTGAGTATCAAAATTGTAAGTGACTTGTTTCAAGGACAAACTACTAATGTCTTCTTTATTTATTTTAAAATAAAAATTAAGAGATTTTTATTGTTTAACCCTTATTTAAGAGTTATTTTAATGAAAAATCTTTTTAAACAATTATGTCGTGTTGTAGTCTTTTTGCGAAATATTATTATTATTTAGTCCTTTGACCGCTGACCAATTTAGCAAATAGACATTTATACCCTTCTATAAATTAGAGCAACTATTTACAAATCCTAATCCTAATCTCACTCCCACCTAACCAACCGCAACAACCTGCCACTCTCTCTCTCTCTCTAGCCGCCACAGATGTCCATGAAGAAGACATCCATGCCTCGCGTTTGTTCGTCGGCGAACAGAATCTAGTCGCATATGTTCGCCTATTAGCATATGTTGGCCTATTTTTTGTCCATGGACTTGTTTTTTGTTTTTTTTGGGTCTGTTCGCATATATTCATCCATGGACTTACTTTTGGTTTTTTATCCAACACCACCCCATCTCTAATTCCTCTCTCTTGCTTTTAGAATTTTTGGTTTGTTCGCATATGTTCATCCATGGACTTGCTTGTGACTTTTTATCCAAGACCACCCATTTTCTCCTCTCTCTCTTCCTTTCGTTATTATTTTTTTTTTTTTTTGTCTGTTCGCATATGTTCATTCATGGAATTTCTTTCAATTTTTTATCCGAGACCACTCCTTCTCTAATTCCTTTCTCTCTCTCTCTTTGAAAACTCAGAAATGAATTTTTCAGATCTAATTTTCTCAGATATAGATTTCCAGATCTGAAATTTTCAGATTTGGATTGGATAATTTCAAATTTGTTTATCGTTATTTCAGATCTGGTTCGTGTGAATGTTTCAGATCTGTGAATTGTTTAGTTGATTTTTTTTCCACGTGAACGTTTAGAATTGTCGTCGTAAATTTTTAAATCAGTGAATGTTCATTTGAATTTTTTGTTGATTTTTGCAGAGCTTTTTGTTTATTCACTAATGTATTAGTTCTAAAATATTGAGTGAACATGCACGTGTAAACTATTGTTGAGCGAAATATTGAATGAACTGAAATTTTTGTTTTGAAATAAACATTCACATAGAACACATGAACGATTGTTGAGCGAAATTTGAATGAATTGAAATATATATTTTTTTAAATACTGAGTGAATATTCACACAGAACGTGTAAAATATGTTGAGTGAATTTCAAGTGAATTGAAATATCTGATGTAAAATATTGAGTAAACATTCATACAGAAATTCCAGTGGCATTGTTCGTAAATAAAAATAAACATGGAGGACACTTATCGAGGACTTTTTTATATAATATATGTGTGGACCATAAAATTAATTATTTGAATCAAAGGTCAATTTTCTAGTTTATACATCTCTAAAAGATCAAATAATTAATTGCTCAATAAATTAACTCAATTTACTAAGTTGAGTAAAACTTACTGGGTCAACTTTCCAAATCAGGAAAGGCATCCGCGATTCATCTTCAGTTCAGAAAAATACCCTGTTTTGTGAATATTGTGTGTAAAATAATTAGCATAGGAATCATACTCCAGCATAAGAAAAATAGTCAAAGCATAATGTTGTTGATAGAAAAAACGATAAATGCGACAGATTCTAGACAGCATGAATAAGGTGGCAAATCAATAAATCGGCATATCAAGTTTCAAATATTCATGCAGAGTTGGACTAGAATCTTATTCTAACCAGGTCATGGCTGAAAGTGCCACAACCCTATCTAGTCTTATCACGGAACAATCAACATAAACAAATAGGTCAAAACCTTTTTAATGGACAAGGTAAGGTCCCCTTTGATTAGTGTTCCTGTACATGTATTCCAGTTTTTGTTCCCAGAAAAATAAAAACAGAATTAGAAACAAAAAAAAATGCTTGCGTTTTACTCTCAAAATTTAAGAAAAAAATTTCTGGGAACATGTAGAAATCCAATCACCTAACTCACTCTCAAAAAATGCCTTGTAGGATAAGGATTGCCCTAGGCTTATATATAGCTCAAGATCAAGTAACACAAGCGATGTGGGAATCGACATGCCCCCTAATGAGCAGGGTGAACTTTGACAAACCATTATAAATTGATATTGGGGGACCCAATATTGATGTGGGACTCAACACGCATAACATCAAACAAAAGATTTATCTCTAATACCATGTAATAACCTAATGGGCCTAACTTAATCTTAAAAGACGCATTGTAAGATGAAAATTGTCCTAGAATTTATATATAGCTCAGGATCATGTAACATAAGCGATGTGGGATTCAAGACACCCCTCACGCGCAAGGTGGATTTTTTCAAACTGCTGCGAACAATATCGGAGAAAGGCCCAACATCGATGTGAGATTGAACATGCTCTACACACGCAGGGTGGACTTTTGCCAAACCACTGCGAACAGATAACGGGGGCTCTACGTCGATGTGGCATTAACACGCCGAACATCAAACAAAATGCCTAACTCTAATACCATGTAAAGACCCAATGGGCCTAACTCACTCGACGTCTTGTAAGAGGAAGATTGCCCTTGGCTTTAAATATAGCTCAGGATCAGGGAACACAAGTGAAGTGGGATTCAACATTTATTTTTATTTTTATTTTTTCGGTTCAAGAGGTGTTCTTGATGGCAACTAGACTTCTCTATTGGTGAGGGTGGCTTTGAACATGAGTTCAACATGCTGTGGACATACAGATGACACCACATTCGAATGGATAGAGTCATAAATAATCCCCTGATATGTGCATTGCACAGCCTGTCTTAAATTTTTCGCTCTCCCATCCCACACCAAGGCCATATAAAAGCTATCCCAAGATGCTCTATAAGCAATGAAAAGGCAAAAACATCTAACCAAAAGATAATAGAATATCAAAGTGAAATTTTTTGCATATGTAGAATATCATCTTCTTCGGCATCTATCTTATTAACTAGTAGGCTTGCGATCGGGGATCTAATCCCCACCAGCTGGGGTGTATTCTTTAGGGAAATCCACTTGCTGATGATATTATAAAAATAAAAAGACAAGAAAAAGACAATTCATAAAGAGCTTGTCCTTCTACCATTCTTCACTGATTCTCCTCCACATATCGTTCCCTAGTCATGCTCCGTGCTACGTCTGCTAAAAAAAATGAGATTTCATATAAATCGAGAAAAATTGAGATTAATTGTTAATACAAAAAAAAAAAAATGATGATCGTTGTATTTATATTTATATCATTTTTTCTAAATGAAGCTATAACTACGTGTTTCATGTGATAAACAAAATTAGCGACTTCTACCATAGGGGCAGAGTTTTGGGCAACAACAAAAAAAGGACTTGGGCAGAAAGAAAAAAATTATTGAAAGGGGCCTGAACAGTACCAAGTTCAAAAAGAGGAGGGCACAGCAATTTACCCTTAAAAAAAACGGTAGACGAATCACATCTTATTGTACCTAGCCATAAAGGTTAGAAAATATTCCCCAACTTGCTCCATTCTACCACCTTCTCCCCCTTGTTTATAAGGGGCTTGTGCAGCAATATCTTTCCCATACCATTCCCTTGACTTCAGTCTTCTCCCTTGACCGAGGCACTTCCTCCTTTTCTCGTTTTCCGAGTTTCTTCCCTTCCTTTGGAGCTTCTAAGTTTCAACTCAAGCACTTTAAGTCCATTCTTTCCTTTTACTTAAATTTTTTCTCTGAGTTCTATAATTCTACTTGAGAGTAATGGCATCAAGTTCTATTACCTCTTCACGCTGCTCAGGATCCTCCTGGACGCCTAAGCAAAACAAACAATTTGAAGAGGCTTTGGCTCTGTATGACAAGGACACCCCTGACCGCTGGTATAACATAGCCAGGGCTGTGGGCGGAAAGTCGGTGGAGGAAGTAAGGAGGCATTATGAGATCCTTGTGAAGGATATCATGCAAATAGAATCTGATCAAGTGCCAATTCCGAATTACAGGGCGTCTGGAAGCAACAATAGAGGATTTGGCAATGAGCACAGGTAGAAAATGATATTAATGCATTTGCCATAGTGTAAGATTAGGCTTCTTCATCTAAGGTCACGAGAAGTGATCAAGCCTGCAAAGTTAAGCATTTTAATTTATCTTTAAGGTAGCACTTCGTAGCACAAAATTGAAGGGTTGGAATTGAAATTGGAATGAACACGCGGATTTTTGAATTTTTACATGCATTCATTTTCTAAGTTAAAGTTCTGCGCAACCAAACATAGGGTAAAAGATGATGAGGAATTCTCTTAAAGCAAAAAAGAAAACATGTGAAAATTGGTTCAAAATTAGCCATAGCAAGACACGTTATGCAATGCAGCAGAAGGTTATGCATTTCTATTTCTGGTACCTGGAGTGAAGACCAAAGCCACCAAACGTTTTCCTAAATTTAACATATATTTGTATTTTTGTGATATTTACTAATGTCCATCATACTCTAACCAAGTTTCTAGGAAACCCCATGAAATCTAATCTAAAATTTGTTATATATCAGATTCACATGCACCTGGTCCTATCTTTTAAAGCTCCAGACACTTCATTGGTTTTAGCAATAAAAAATTAGTGCTGCTTGTCTTGATAAAGATCATCACATGATACAACAATACTTCTATTAGATTTTCATATTTCTTTTGTAAAGCTTCATTGATTCCAAGGCTTCGGCCATGACTACACCACTTGGATCTAGCCACGAAAAATGGGCAGGTACTAAAGTACTTTAAAAAAAAGAGAAAAAAAGGCAAAACCTTTTGCTTAATATGTAAGCACACACCGACCACTTTCACTGCTCATCTCATATTCATGCAAGAACATGCTTAATGGATGGTTATCTTTTATTATAAAGAAATAGAAATTTGCTCTCTCTCTCTCTCTATATATATATATATCCAGCGTTTAGCTTTACGAAAACGACTTGAAAGGATATTTGAAAAAGAACTAGTAAAGATTCGGGTGCATATTTGATTGGACTGAAAAAAGAAAAAAGAAAAAAAAGAGAACTTGAAGGAGAGTTGTGAGGCTAAACTTGTGATCCAACAGAGAAAAAAGTATGTGCCAGTTGAAAGTTCAGTGTTCTTTTGCAACCTTTTTTTTTTTTTCTAACAATAAAAAACAGAGATGAAAATCTAAGCTCCTTTTCACATCCTTTACTTTACTGTCAACAGGCTACTGAAGAATCTAAAGCTACAGTGAACCCATCACAGGTGTATACACTGAAAAGATCCTCCAAAAGAAGATGCATAACAATGAAAACTTATATTTATCTGTTTGTCTTTATTTCAGTGCTAACTGCATGAAAAAATCAGTCTCATGACTGCGAAGAAAGTGTAATACAATAACTCTCTTTCTATTTTTGTTCATTTGTTGCAACTAACAAATGTGCAAATGCCTAATGAATACTCTGGTTTCAATGTGCAAGTGTATTATGAGGACTTGCCAATATTTTTCCACCAACAAACTCAAATGCGATCTTAAGAATAAAAACACTTCTAACCACCATTTCCATTGATTAAGAAATAAGAAAAATGGATAGAAGTTTCTCACAACTCTGAAATTACAATGCATATTAGAATTTGAGAGAGTATCTTCCATAGAAGTATCTATTCCTTCTAGATGAAGAGTTTGTTACCTTGTTACAACTTGTTGAAATTTGTTAGTTTAGTTTTCATATGCCTATCAATAGATGTTTCTTTGTACTTCAAAATTAATGAGAATTCAATTTCCATTCAACTTTTCTCCATTTTTTATCTTCTAATATGATATCAGATGAACTTGTTGAAGAATAGCAGACCTACTGCTGAAGAACAGCAGAACTGCTGCTGATTTCAGTCCACCGCCACTAACATCATGGCTCGTGGCGGTGGTAATCAACAACCCACCGCCATTAACAACCGATTTCAGCCACTTACCCCTCCTTCTTCTTCTACCACCACTCAATCTCCTCCAGATTTCTTATATATGGACAATAACTACAGTCCATTCTTTCTACATAGTGGTGATCATCCCGGTTTAACACTTGTTTCTCAAGTTCTTAATGGTTCTAATTACAATACCCGGAATCGAGCAATGCGCATGGCTCTAAATGCCAAGAACAAACTTGGTTTTGTTGACGGCACTCTTCGAGCCTCCTTCGGACGATCCCTCTTCCAGTGCTTGGTCCAGATGCAATAGCATGGTTATTTCCTGGATCCTCAATTCTGTTGACAAAGAAATCGGCCATAGCCTTCTCTACATGGCCACTGACGAAGATGTCTGGACTGACCTACGTGCTCAATTTCGCCAAAGCAACGCTCCCCGCATTTTTCAACTCAAGCAACAATTGGCGGCACTTTCTCAAGGTTCTCTTGATGTTAATCTCTACTTTACGAAATTACTCTTTGGGATGAACTAAAGGATTACCAGCCCATACCTGTCTGTACTTGTGGAGGGATGAAATTATGGACCGATTTTCAGCAGCAATAACACCTCATGCAATTTCTTATGGGCCTAAACGAATCTTTCGCTGTTGTGCGTGCTCAGATATTGATGAACAATCCTCTTCCTACTGTGAGCAAAGCTTTCAATCTCGTTATACAGAAGGAACGGCAAAGGTCGATCGGATCCACTATTCTGACCACCGAATCCATGGCTTTTCAGACCTCCTCCCCTCCAATCGCCGCCGTTGCAGCTTCGAACCAGCACCGCAATCGCCCACTCTGCTCTCACTGTGGTCGATTAGGACACACCCACTCGGTATGCTATCAACTCCATGGATATCCACCCGGGTATCTGATCCATTCACCAACTTAAACCAGCTCTAATTTTCAACCCAACCACATTTCTCAGCCTAACCGACATTCTCAGCCCACCCGCAATATATGTCAGCCCACTCCATCGGCCCATGCTTCTTTTTTAAATTCTAGCCCATCTGATTTTATTCAGCCTCAAGCCCATTTAGTTTCAGCCATCTCCCTGTCTAATCCACATCAGTCTCCGGTCCATAACTTTTCAGCCCAATAATTGAGCTTCCTTCCATCCAAATCAGTATGTCCAGTTTCTTTCTCAACAGCACCAAATGTCAACAGCGTTGGAGTTTCTCTTTCTCCTGATTAATGCCAGCAGCTGATTTCTTTTCTCAACACTCAACTCAATCAAGGGTCGCTCGATACTCCGAATGAAACTTCTTTGTCCAGCTCCACACCCACAGCCTCAAGCTTTGCTAGTATTCTTTCTCCTTATATTTTTTCTATTGGCTCTCATATAGCTTCTGGTCACTGGGTTCTTGACACAGGCGCAACCAACCATGTTTATTTTGATATGTCTTTATTTTGTACCTCTCTTATCCCACACAACACTCACCTCCACCTTCCTAATGGTCACCGTGTAAAAATCCATTGCATTGGAACTGTGCAATTGTCTGAGAATCTTATACTTTCCAATGTCTTATTTGTGCCTGATTTTAAATTTAATCTTTTGAGCATAAGTGCCCTCACTCAATCTCTGCATTCTTCAGTAAATTTTTCTTCTGATTCTTATATCATACATGACCTTATTCGGGGCTCGATGATTGGAAAGGGTAGACATGAAGGAGATCTTTACCTTTTAGAGTAAGGAACTTTTGATTGCAATACTCAACGTTTACCTAGTTGTTCTATTTTGCAAATTGAATCTGTAGTGTCCAAAGATGCTATTTGGCATTATAGATTAGGTCATCCATCACTTGCAAAACTTCAAATATTACATAATCAATTGTGAATTCCTAGTTCCTTTTTTAATTCTTCTCCTCATTGTTCCATATGTCCATTAGCCAAGCAATGTCGCTTACCATTTATTTCCCATAACAATCTCTCGTTTAATGCATTTGATCTACTACATATCGATTTATGGGGTGCTTTTTATATTCCAACCATCTCAAGGCATTATTATTTTCTCCCCATTGTTAATGATTGCACTAGGGCCACTTGGGTATATTTGTTGCAAGCCAAATCTGAGGTTAAAACCATTTTTCTCACCTTTTATAACCTGATTTTGACACAATATAATATCCCAATTAAATCTGTCCACTCAAAGAATGCACATGAACTTGCTTTCACCGATTTCTTTCGATCCAAAGGCATCATCCACTATTTTTCTTATGTTGAAACTCTTGAACAAAACTCTGTTGTTGAACGTAAACATCAACACATTCTTAATGTTGCTCGTGCCTTATTGTTCCAGTCACAAGTTCATATTTGTTATTGGGGGATTGTGTTCTCACGACCATTTACTTAATCAACCAAACGCCTTCACCCTTGCTCTCCAACAAAACCCCTATTGAGTTATCGAATCATTCATCTCCTTCCTATAGTTATCTCCAAAGTTTTGGATGCCTCTATTATGGTTCCACACTCACTCAACATCGTTTCGAGTTCTCACCCCGTGCTCGAGCTTGCGTTTTTCTTGGATATCCTTTTGGTTTCATGAGCTTATCTTTCCCTTTGCCAAATCCATTCAGCGTTCCTTAGATATTTTCCATGACAAAGTTGAGTTCTCCCTCGCAGTTTCCCTCCTACTCACTCTCCTGACTATACTCCTCGACACACGCCTATGACCACTTCTACCCATCCATCATCTCCTACTCATGATATTATGCCTATATCTTTACCTTCACCTTTTTCTCCTTTCCCAAAATCTTCACAACCTTACAGAACAACCAGACCACCTTCCTATCTTTCAGACTAACATTGTTCCTTGGCCACTCATTCCCATATTCCATTACCTCATTCCACTGCCCATCCATTATCTTCTGTTCTTTCTTTCCACAAGCTGTCCCCCCACTTTCGTGCCTACATCTTAACCATATCTACTCCTACCGAACCCCAAACCTTTTCCCAGGCAATTAAGTTTCCAGAATGGCGAGCGGCCATGAATGTTGAGTTGGATACTTTGGATCGAAATGACACTTGGTCTATTGTCTCTCTTCCACCTGGAAAACATCCTGTTGGCTGTAAATGAGTGTATAAGCTCAAGTTTAACGCTGATGGCAGCAGTAAACGCCACAAAGCTCATCTTGTGGCAAAAGAGTACACTCAACAGGAAGGTATCAATTTTTAGGATACGTTTTCTCTTGTTACCAAACTTGTTACTTTTAAAGTTTTGTTTTCTTTGGCTGCTGTTTTTGGTTGGTCTTTGACTCAGTTGGATGTTAATAACACTTTTCTACAATGCAAAATTACTGAGGAAGTCAATATGACCATTCCACCTGGATATGTTTGTCGAAAGGGGGAGACTTTACCATCTAATGCTATTTGCAGATTGCATAAATCCTTATATAGCCTTAAATAAGCTTCTCGACAATGGTTTTCCAAGTTTTCTGGTGTGTTACTATGGGAAGGGTTCTCACAATCAACCAGCAATCATTCTCTATTTTATCAAAAACATTGGTAATGTCTTCTTGGCACTCTTGGTTTATGTCAATGATATAATTGTTGCTAGAAATGATCAAAAGGCAGTTGCAGATTTGAAAACTTGTCTTCATGATCGGTTCAAACTCTAAGGTTTGGGGGATCTTAAGTATTTCTTAAGCTTTGAAGTGGCTAGATCCCAATCTGGGATCTCTGTTTGTCAACGAAAATATGCTTTGGAACTGCATTCCGAAATTGGTTATATAAGTTTTAAACCTACACCTATACCAATGGAAGCAACCTTGAAATTATCTCAATATGATGGGGAGTTGCTTCAAGATTCCACCAGCTATAGACGATTAATTGGGAAACTTTTGTATTTAACCATCATTCGTCCTGATATTTGCTATGCCATCAATCGCCTTAGCTAGTTCATGCAATCACCACGGGAACCCCATTTGAAGGTTGTTGTTCGTATTCTTCAATATATAAAGGGTACTCCAAGACAAGGCATTTTCTTCTCAAGTGGCTCCACTATTCAGCTTAAAGCTTTTGCTGACTCAGATTGGGTTACAGGCCCAGACTCACGGCGCTCAATCAGTGGATTTTGTGTTTTTCTTGGAACTTCTTGTATCCTGGAAGTCCAAGAAACAACACATCATCTCTCGATCTTTCGTCGAAGCCTAATACCGTTCCATGGAAAATACTACTTGTGAAATTGTGTGGTTACTTGCGTTGCTCAAAGACTTAAGGGTCACTCACCATGGACCAGCTCTATTATTTTGTAATAAACAAGTTGCTCTTCATATTGCAGCAAATTCAGTTTACCATGAGCGCACCAAACACATCGAGATAGATTATCATATCATCCGTGAGAAGATTCAAGCTGGCCTACTAAAAACTTTACATGTTACCACTTTAAAACCAACTTGCTGACATATTTACAAAGGCCCTTCATCTGCATCAGTTCCGATTTCTTTTCGGCAAGATGAGAGTTCATAATATCTACTTTCCATCTTGAGGGGAGTATTAGAATTTGAGAGAGTATCTTCCATAGAAGCTTCTATTTCTTCTAGATGAAGAGTTTGTTAGCTTGTTACAACTTGTTGAAGTTTGTTAGTTTAGTTTTCATATGCCTATAAATAGATGTTTCTTTGTGCTTGAAAAATTTATGAGAATTCAATTTCCATTCAACTTTTCTCCATTTTTTATCTTCTAATAATGCAATATATTGCACGAAGATAATTTTAAATATATATCTGAAGGTTGGCAACTCCAAGAAATGTTAATGTTGAAAACCCAATGGGCCTAACTCACTCTCAAAAAACTCAGATTGCCTTAGGCTTTATATATAGCTCAGGATCAGGTAACAAAAGCTATGTGGGATTCAACATGCCCCCTCACGCACATGGTGGACTTTGACAACCATTTCGAACGGAAATCGGGGGACCTAACATTGATGTTGGATTTAACACGCTCAACATCCCGGCTTTGATACCATATAGAAAATCCAATGGATCTAAATCACTCTCAAAAGACACCTTAAAATAGGAGAATTATCTTAGGATTTATATATAGCTCATGATCAAGTAACACAAGTGATGTGGGATTCAACCGCAAGGCGGACTTTGGCAAACCACTGCGAATGGATATCGGGGGGCGACATCAATGTGAACAGTTAACGAAAATCAATGTGTAAGTGTAGGTTAATAGGAATTGAACCATGTTATGTGATTTCCATTTTTTTTTTTTTTTTTTTTTTTTTTTTTTTTTCACTTTGAAGGAGTAATCCAGGGAACTCACTAGATCACTTGATTGATTGATTGACTACAACAAATACGAACTGGTAACGATACCTTCCTATCTTCAGGAATCATACCCTAAGAAAATTAAATCTCACTCTAAAAATAAATGTACTACAAAGAATTTAATGGTGAAATCAAATGAAATTAAAAGAAATAGCAACTAAACGAGGAATAAAACGAAAGAAAAAGAACAGGAGAAAAATATTCATTTCCAGTTCCATAATTTACCCCATTTCCAAGTACAAAACAGAGTCTACCAGGAAAGGAATCCGGTGAACAATTAATACAGGCACAAAAGCCTTAACATTACGATGCACAATCAAATGCACGATATGAAAGGGCAAGATTATGCTAAAATGGATGAAGATTATAAAGCGCCAAAGAAACTAGTTTGCTATTGTCGATGACAGAATCACCGCTAAATGTCATAAACAAGCTACAGTAAGGAGATTTGATAACTGACCTTCAGTACTTCTTCGCGATTTTTGGCTGATCAGCCGATCAACCAGACTCCTTAGCGCTTCAAAACAGTTCAAAAGCTTCTGAACTATATAGAGCGCACACAAAATTTATGTTATCAAATGAAATCCAAGTAAGAAGATGAAGGTGTAGTAAGAATTCAGAAAATATCAAATTAGACAGAAGTCTGACCTGCAAGTGAATTCAATATAAATTGAAAAGGAAAAACGAGTTAGAAGGAAAATCGGCTTCAAAAATAACAAAGAGAAGCCACGAGAGGGCGGGAAAATATGACCAGAGATTAAGTAGGGATGGTCATGGGCCAGGCCGGGCTCGGGTCGGATTTTGACTAGGGTATTACACAAAAATGTTAGGCCCTAGCCCGGCCTGGCCCTATGATCGGGCTCTAATTTCATGCCCAAACCCGGCCCTACAAAAAAAAATTAAGCCCAGGCTCGACCCGGCTCTATAATTTTTTTTTAAATTTAAAAATTAAATACTAAAATTAAAAAATGACCCATCAACTCTCTCTCTATGAAGATGAATGAAACTAGGGTTTGTTAAATTATCTAGCTGAAATCAAAAATTACAAAATGGCCCCTCAACTCTCTCTCTCTCTCTCTCTCTATATATATATATATATATTTTAAAAAAGTTCGGTCCGGGCCGGGCCGGCCCTAAACAAAAATAATCAAGCCCTAACCCGGCCCTAAAAATGAATGAGCCTTAGTCTTTAGGCCCTAGCCCGGCCCATGGGCTCAAACACCAAGCCCAAGCCCTAAAAAAAGAGGGCCGGACTGGGCGGGCCTCCGGGCCTCTGGGCCCATGACCATCCCTAAGATTAAGGGACAAAAATGTCTATTTATGCTAAGCGAGTGCTCTACCATCTGAGCTACATCCCCTTACTTTACTTAATGTATTTGTATTAACACACATTTGCCTTAGGTCTTGGGAATTTCTCTCTCTCAATTATTTGGATAAATTGACTTTTACACTTCTCTATTTTTGTCTAATTATCATTTTGTCCTTCTTTATTCAAAAAATTACATTTTGCCCTTTTTGACTTTAAAAAAGTGATAAACAAATGTTTTCTATTTAAATTAACGAAATATGTTTAAAAATAGATGAAATTAAATTTGCATCCAATTTTTTGATGAAATAGACGATATTACCTCTTTATTTTAATTTTAATTTAGTTTTTTAAAAAATATTTTCTGATTAAAAATAAATAAATCAAAATTAAAATAAAATGATAAATTTGTCTATTTCATCCAAAAATTAGATGAAAATTTTAATTGCATCTATTTATAAGTATATTTCGTTAATTTTAATAGAAAAAAAAAATTCTTATTTTCTTCAAAGTAAAAGTAGGTAACTTTTGAAATGGAGAGAGATAAAGATAATGTTCCTACTTAGAATTAAAAAAAAAAAAAATGCTTCTTTTCTTTTGGGGTTATTCTCACGAAAAAGTGATGTGTGGGTTAATTTTCCTCTTTTACTTTAATTTTATTTTAACATTTAAAAATATACACGCCATTTCTATTTTTGAAAAAAAAAAACAACTGTATTTTATTTAAAAAATATAAAATAAATTAATTTTTCATTTAAATTTAATATTTAATGATAATTAAAAAAATTAATATTGTCTCTCTTTACCTCTTTGTCACTCTCTACTTTATTTATTTATTTATTTATATTTCATTAAAGATAGAATAAAATAAAAAAACTAATTTTGTACAAGTAAAGATTAGATAGAAATTAAATTTCACCATTTTTTTAACATAAGTCAAAAAAAATATTTTTCAATTTATTATAATTAGAAAAGAATAAAGTATAACTTTTTAAAATAAATGAGACCAAAAAAAAAAAAAAAAGTAAAAATGGAAGGGCGTGAAATGATATTGTTCTTAGAGCAACTTCAATGGGCTCGCCATCATTTTCACTAAATGAAGTAACAGTGTGTTTTCCTAATCAAAGGAAGAAAACGTAGTTCCAACGGGCTCGTCATCGCTTTCGTTAAATTGCTGAGTTCTGATTTAGCGAGTCATTTGTATCTATAGTCCACATGTGAGGCAAACTGTTCGCGCTCAAATTTCATAACCGTATGGTTGTACCTTTCTCTTTTTTCGGATTTGTATCTTGAAGCTCGATCGTCTTTCTCTCTCCCTTCCTACTTCTGTGTCTGCGGCTCCTCTAAAAAATGATGATGGTTTAAGGTTTAAAAATTAATTTAAAGGCTTTAAGAATAATTTGGGCTTAGCATTTTTTTTTTTTTTTTTTTCCCTTTTCTTTGGCTGGGCTGGACATAAGTTAATTAAGTAGATTTCATATTTTTTTTTTTATTTTTTTTTTTTTTTTTATGGGCTCAATGCCCAATATTAATTTCATAAAATCTTCATTATTTATTTTGATTTAGGTAAAAACTCATCTTGCACTGATATTTGCTGCATAGGAACATTTTGAACCATGTTACAAAATGCCTACATCGAGTTTTCAAATATTTGTTGCACAATAATATTTGCGAAACTAAATCACATTTAAGTAATTACTATTGTGTAGTAACTTTTATATCACCTATTGACGGTGCAGTAATTTTTATATCATATATCGACATTCGTATTAAGAATAAAATTTGGAGAACAAATATTTAGTCGTATCCATAAAAAATTGTTGCACAACAAATATCTATAGTTCAGATACTGTTGCCATAAAATACTGATGGGACACTCCACACGGACGCCCTTACTACTGGAAAAACGTGTCATCAACTGTCTTTCTCGCTAGAAGAAATTTGCTACCAAGAAACACTTACCGCCGCAGCACTTGATCTCCACCAAATCAAAGTACCCACTCGACAATGGAGCATTTTACAACTTAGAACAATATGAATAAAAAGGAGAAATTAAATCAATCAAAATCCTTTATTAAAATGAAAGATTTTTTAGGCAAACATCCAATATTAGACAATATTTTAAAATGGGCCCCAACGGACAAAGCCCATACCATCTTGAACTCATTTATTTATTTAATTTTTTTTAATAAAAATCCATTTGAGCAAAATACACGTGCGCGCGCTTGGGTGATAAAGAAGATCATATCCTGCAAATTAAAGTCAAAATGGAAACAATAACACAACTTAAAAAATAAAATCATTTGCTCAAATAGCATGAATAAAGTGTCAGAAATAGAAGAATTTTAGTTGATTCATTTTTTCATTTTTATTCATATTACCCCAAGTTGCAAAATACTATATTGTCAAGTGGGTACTTTAATTCGGTGGAGATCAAGTGTTGTGGCAACAAGTGTTTCTTGGCGGCAAGGTTTTTCTGACGAGAAAGACAATTGATAGTAAATATTTTCAGCCGTAAAGGTGTCCGCGTGGAGCGTCCCTACGGTATTTTATGATAACAGTATCTGAATTGTAAATATTTGTTGTGCAATTTTATTTTATTTTATTTTATTTTTTATTTTATTATTTTTTTTTTTTATGGATATGACTAAGTATTTGCTGCCTAGATTTTATTCTTAATACGAGCGTCGATATGTGATATAAAAGTTTCTGCACCGTCCATAGGTGATATAAAAGTTATTGCACATTAATAATTACTTCAATGTGATTTAGTTTTGCAAATATTATTGTGCAACAAATATTTGGAAACTCGACGTAGATATTTTGCAACATAGTTCAAAATATTGTTGTGCGGAAAATATTAGTGGAAGATGAATTTTTATCTAAATCAAAATAAATAATGAGGATTTTATGAAATTAATATTGGGCCTTGGGGCCCATTTATAAAAAAAAAATGATTTTTTTTGGAATACCAATCAATTTTTTTTTTTTTATGTTTGATATGAAGTATAAAGTCAAATTTGACTTAGACAAATCTATGCCCATCCATTTCACCTTAAGAGAATTAATAAAATATTAATAGTGGAAGTAATTAATCTTGTCTATCTATTTCACATTTCAATAGAATTTAAGAAATGACTAATATTTAACTCTAATTCATTCTAAGGTATTGTCTTCCGATTTTATGTTTTACTACTAGATATTAAATATTAGATTAGATTAGATATGTTGATGATAATTATTGAAATTTCGAAATGAATATCTAAATAATCTTAACTTAAATTAATAATAGTTAAACAATATCAATGTAAATGCCAACTAAGCATCTATAGGTTGTAAAACCAAATTCAGAAAATTCTATGAAAGATTACAATGTGCATTAAACTAGGTTCATAATATGAACATTCACAAAGTAGATGTAGAATGTGAACATTCATGAAATAGAAGCAGAAATAGAATCAGGGTTGCATTATAAAGATGAGAAAATACAGTATTGTGTTTATGTGTTGTTGTTACATATATGATGATTGTTTGTTAAAAATGTGTATCTCTTCCGCAAAACACCGAATCATATCCCATATATTTGTGTGTTGAATATAACATTCGTTCTCTACAACAATGCATATATTTCGTACCTTACAAGATTAAAAACTCTTATTTTAACATTAATTGAATATGAAAAAACTAAAAATGGAAATGGAAATCTCCTTTATTGTTATTGTGAAAGCTGTTTTTATTTTTTATTTTTAATGCAACTGAAAATGGAAAAACTCCTTTTATGTTACTTGTAGAAACTATTTTTGGTAATTCATTTAATAAGAGAGTTTTAACTCGCACAAATCTTGTAAGGTTATTTGAGTCATGAAAATTTTAGCATTTTTGAATTTGAGACTAAATAGTTTAAATAGTCAAATCAACGAGGTTAGATGGTTTAAATCTAAAATAATTAATATTGATCGTAATTTTGACCTTAATATGGTAATGTCCGGTAAATTCCCCCCCCCCCCCAAAAAAAAAAAACGGGCAAATTTGTGGTAACTATATAAGGGAAGGGAGGTATATATATATATAAGTTAAGGCTAGGGTCCTCGTCTTGTTGTTCACGATAAGAGCAATAAGGTAGTGTCTTGGACAAAAAAATTTAATATTCTAACACAAATTAATCTCCACAAGACTCAACTAACTCACCCCCAAGAAACCCAAGACCAAACACCCACCTAACCTTGTTTGTTTGTTCTTGTTGCAAATGCTCTACATTTGTTGCTTTGAAAAGGAAATTGAGTTTGAACTGCAGGAAACACTTATTTTCCTTTATCTCAAATCAATTAATTTCTTTGTGTATTCAATTCAACAAAGTATTCTACATGAAAATTAGGTAGCTTATGACCTTTGGGTAATTTTCAAAAATACATACGTTGGTTTTTAATTCTCATTTTAAAATTTCAGGTCGGTGCTACGAAATTCTACCTTTACTTAATTGGTTCCTCTAACCGAAACCCTTATAATATGATGTGGGCGGTGAATAATACTCTTTTCATAATATCAATTTTGTTCTTGATGTTTTAATTTTTCTAATAAAGTATTTGAAGTTTTGATCCAAATTTTTGAAAATTTTAAAGTCATTTTAATTTGACTTCGCATGCAACTTGCACACTTGAGTGTCATTAGTGAATTTGAGATAAATTAATGGCTGCATCAAAATGTTATTAAAATTTCAAAGACTTAATTAATTAACCAATAACTTTAAGGACTAATTAAACTATAAAAAAGAGAGGGCCTACATTATATTGTAAACCCTTTTACTTTTTCCTAGTTTCAATGAAAATCCTTGTAAGACTCAGTTGATTCTTTTTACCAAATTTTGCTATTAAACTGGAGGTGTTAATTTCACACTTCAAATAAGGAAATGCTTATGATTAATCCCGAGAGCAAAAGCATGAAAGAAAGAATCCCAAGCACATGCACTATACAAAGATAACACTGCTTATGATTCATTAACATATGGTACATGATAGTTTTTATTTCTGAAAAAGGAAATTGGAAACACAACTGTCCGTCCACATCACGTAGTAGAGATTTTCATTATTTTGTCGCAGTGTAAGAACTTTGAAGATTCCACTGGATGCCAATCATGTCACCATACAAAGATGCTATATATAATGCATTTCTATGCTGACGAACTTCTGTGATTTCTGTAGCATTAAATTGTGGGAAATCTCTTGTTTCTAAAATGTTGCCATCTCCATTAATTCTGTACCCTCTAAGTATATTGGTGTTTACTATATGAATAGACGTTGCTACCCAAAAATCTCCAGCTTCTGTCCTCACAATCTTATTTGGCCGCCCTGAGAGATTTAATATGACTTCTGAAGTATTCGCTTTGGGACCTATCAACCAATATTTTTGTAGTCTTCTAATGACATATTCAGAAACAAGGATAAAAGAACCATCTTTGCTGACTGCCGTCCCAGCTGCTCCAGAGAGTCTCGTCATTAATATCTTAGCTTGTTTTGTTCTTGGATCATATCTTATTAATCTTCCAGTAGTATCATTTTGAGAAACCACTTCAGAAGCTTCACTGCAAGACATATTCATGGTGTTTACATGGATATTATTTCAACTATCACATTGCAAGAAAAAAAAATAGAAATCAAATTAATTTACTTACTCCAACCCATATTGAACACTTGCATCAGACATGTATATAATACCAGTTCTTTGATCAACATCAGTTCCATCTGGAAAGCCAAATGGCACTCCTTCTGCCTCCGTGGCTAGTTGCTTTGCAAGCCCTCCTCTAGGCCCAAGGACGCATAGTCCATAATAACCATCGGCTATGATTATTTCACTTGTTCGTGTATTGTATGCAAGACCTAATGGTCTTCCACAAGGTATTCCTAAAGAAACATTATTGGTGCCATCACACAATGCCTTTGACCTAAACAATTAAGATTAAAAAGAAAATAATCATGCATTGGCAATTCAAAAAGTAAAAGGTTGATATAGTTAATGGGTGATTTGAATCCAGTCATACCTCTATAAAAACTACCATTTTGTTATGGGATCAATTCATTATTACACTAAGACATTTAGCTATGAATCACTCTATATTCATACCTATGAGGAGCAGTGTAACCAAAGTCGACAAATCGACCTCTAGTTCTGGAAAATCTGACGATTCTGCCATCAGAGATACTCGTATAAGGTCCTCTGCCAAAGTTATCGAATACAACGGACTCAGGACCAAATGACGGAACGCGGAGACTTATAAACGAGGAAAGTACCGAAGTAGGAAAGAAGAGAAGGACGATGATGCAAAACATATTAGTTGCCATCTCTACGTTTTTTCCCTCTATGGATGAACTACGAAGCACCGCGCAATGATATTTATAGGCACTAGAATGTCGAAGATATTAGGTAGGGGCACCTTGTGTACGCAAATATGAAAAGTCAAAGACTCAAAGAGCAATAATGTGATGAAGAGAACTAAATCCACGTGTTGCATGTTAGTATCTTTTTCAATTTTCAAATGATTAAGAAAATAAGAAAGAAAAGAACACCATATTTCTGTTACCTGCTCTCATTACTGTAATCTAATTATTAATTATTTTTAAATTCCTTCTCTGATCATATATTTTTTTTAGTTTTTGTTTAATTATTTTAAAAACAAAAAAAGTCCCTTGCAGAATCTTATCATGCGTAAGCTTCACTATTTAGGTTATTTAAATTTAATTAAGTTAATATGTGAATGATTCGTTTGATTTAGAAGTTGTCACGCCTCTATTCCCCCGAAAGATCGACGTGCGAGTGAAAAGCCATCGAAAACATGCGGAACACTAAATCATCGATAAATAAAATTCCAATAGTTAGATTCATACAACTCTAAACTCATAAATATGCTAAAATCTTCAATAACAAAATAATTACACTGTGCATAACAAATTCAATCTCGCCTAACTATAAGTTAATCCATCCCTGGCAACCCTATGATCGTTAATCTATAAATACAATGTAACCCACTTTAATTCAGCTCACAGCTGGCAAGGAACAATGTGCCTCAACTAGCTAGACAAAGCATTGCTAAATTAAAGTAATTTTATATGGTTTCCTCTCATAACATCCGATGCATAAATATATCATTTTATAAATAATATTTATATTTTATCACGAAAAATAAATAAAATGATACATACCAGTGAAATAGTCAATAACATTAACATTCTTAAACTATATTAATTTTCACAATCAATCTATCGTAATCCGATAAAATATATCTGTTAAGATAATTGAGAAGTGGAGGAAGAATCATGAATTGATATTATGAAAAGTAATATAAATATAATACAATGATATACACATATTTATAGGGGAAGTGGGGACTAGGATTTTGCCATAATGGGCCACGTGGACCAAGCACATATAATACATTAACATCCCCCCTAAAACTCAAGGCGGTAAGTGAGAGGTGAACTTGAGTTTGGAAACCAGGGAGTGAAAGCGTCCGGGTGGATGGGCCTTAGTGAAAATGCTTGCTGTTTGATCGGCTGAACTGACGAATTGTAGACGAATCGTATTCTGGAGAATGTGATGACGGATGAAATGACAATCAGTCTCGATGTATTTTGTACGCTCGTGGAATACATCATTGTGAGCGATCTGAATAGCACTCATATTGTCACAGTGTAGGGTAGTGGCAGGCAGAGAAGAGATGCCCATGTCTGCAAGAAGCCATCGAAGTCAGAGAAGTTTATGAGTTGCATCAATCATGGCACGATATTCAGCTTCAGTACTGGAGCGAGCAACTACAGTTTGTTTCTTACTACGCCAGGAAATGAGAGAATTATCCAAAAAGAAATAGTAACCAGTGGTTGAACGTCTGTCGATAGGGTCTTCGGCCCAATTGGCATCATAATAAACTTGTAAGACAGGAGCAAACTGAGGTGAGAAATGAAGCCCATGAAATAATGTACCCTTGACATACCGAAGAATGTGAAGAACAACTGAGTAACAGGTGGTTCGAGGAGCGAACAAGAACTGACTGACTTGATGAACAACATAGGCAATGTTAGGGCGAGTGATAGTGAGGTATACAAGACTTTCAACCAGTTGAAGAGGTGAACCATCAAGTGGGGTAAGTCTAACATTCGGCTCGAGAGGAGTAGTGGCAGTGGTTGAGTCAGTGATCCCAGACTTAAAAAGAAGATCCGAAGCATATTTGGCCTGAGAGAGAAAATATCCATCAAAACTCGATGAGACTTCAAGACCAAGAAAATAGGTGAGCACACCAAGTTCTTTCATCTCAAATTGGCCACTTAGAAACTTTTTGGGTTCAGAAATTCTGCATATATTATCTCTAGTGATAACCATATCGTCCACGTATAGTAAAAGAAGGATAATACCATTGGCAGTATGACAAATAAACAGAGCCGAATCATGAGCAGTAGGTGTGAACCCAAACTGATGAATAGTAGTATTGAATTTTGCAAACCAGGCACATGGAGTTTGTTTTAAACCATATAGAGCACGACGAAGGCGAAAAACTTTATTTCGAGGAGCAGTCAGGCCAGAAGGAGTATGCATATATACTTCCTCAAGAAGATCACAATTGAGAAATGCATTTTTGACATCCATTTGAAAGAAAGTCAATTTTCGAATGGCGGTGACGACAAGAAGTGTACGGACAGATGTTAGCCTCGCCATTGGAGCAAATATCTCTTCATAGTTAATACCATATTCCTAAGAAAATCCCTTGGCAACAAGTCGGGCTTTATATCTTCCAACAGATCCATTAGAAAACGTTTTGATCTTAAACACCCATTTGCACCCAATAAGAGTTTTTCCAGGGGCAGATCTATAATATTTCAAGTATGAGTATTGGCGAGGGCTTGAAGTTCTTCGTTCAGTGCTTTTTGCCAAAGAGGATTGGTACTACCCTTCTTATAGGATTGAGACTCATGCAAATGAAGTATAGTGAAAAAACAATGAAAATCAGAAAGGTAATGTGGAGGATGAGTTACCCTAGTAGAGCGGTGAGGGTGATCTGGGGCGTGGGTGTCAACGGAAGGCGGTACAGGATCATCGACCACAGGAGAAGTCTCAGGCATAGTCGCTGAAGTTGGAAAGGTGAGATCAGCTAGTGGTTCTGGAGTGGGTTCAGCTGGTGGGTCTAGGATGGACTCAGTATAGGATGCAGGGCTAGGCTCAACTGGTAGTGCTGGAGTGGACTCAATGGTAACTGAAACTGTATCATCTGGATATAACTCAATGGATGGATCAGTAAAGAATCTAGAGTTGGTGAGGGTTGATATGTCAAATGACCATAAGGAAGAAAACATGTGATATTCCCAAAAGATGACATGTCGCGAGATACGAAGGGTTTTAGAAATGGGATCCCAGTATCGATACCCTTTATGTTCGATGCCATATTTAAGAAAACACCACAGATGAGCCCTTGGTTCCAGTTTATTGTGTTCATGTGGTTTGAGAAGAACAAAGCAGGTGCAATCAAAGACTCTAAGTTCAGAGTAATCAGGAGTTTTATCGAAAAAACGTTCAAATGAAGGCTGGTTTTAGATTGTAGCGGAAGAGACACGGTTTATTGTGTACATGGTTGTAAAGGCAGCCTCACCCCAAAAACTCTCAGGACATGATGAAGAAATAAGAAGAGCATGAACTGTATCAAGAATATGTCTATGTTTGCGTTTGGCTCGTACATTTTGTTGGGATGTACTAGGATACGAGCGATGGGGGAGCATGCCATATTTGCGAAGCAGGTTAAGAAAAGAACAATCATTGTATTCCATTGCATTATTTGAGCAAAAAACTTTGATATTTATAGAAAATTGGGTTTGAAACATAGAAGAAAACTCAGAATATATTTGGAATAGCTCGGATCGATGTTTCATAAGAAACAACCATGTATATCGAGAATAGTTGTCCACAAAGATAACAAAGTAACGAAGGCCACCCATCGACGCATGATGAGAAGACCCCCAAATATTAGAATGAATTAGATCAAAGGGTGTAAGAGAAATAGACTGACTTTCTTTGAAAGGTAGGGCTGGTTGTTTGATAAGTTGGCAATGGATACATTTGAAGGACTCATGTTGAACTGAACCTAACTGACCACTAGAGAGAATTAATTTGAGTCGGCTAGATGAAGTGTGGCCTAACCGAGCATGCTAAAGTTGGGATGGTGAGAGAGACACTAGTGGTTGTGGAGATAAGGATGAGGAAGATGATACTAGCGGTAGTGATGAGGCTGCATAGGTTGATGAAAGGATATTTGGTTGTGGTGATGGTGCAGTTGGAGATGGAAGGTGTAAACTGGTAAGTTCAAATAAACGTCCAACCTTATGACCAGTCCCAAGAGTTTATCCTATCCGAGGATTCTACACACGACAACCACTATTAGAAAATATGACTTCAAATCCCAATTCACAAAGTTGCCCAGCAGACAAGAGATTTAAGGTGAGGTTTGGAATCAAATACGTGTTAGGAATAGAAAGATGGGAAGTAGAAACCTGACTAGTATGTGTAACAGGCATTTGAGAATCATTAGAAGTATGAATACTAGGGATATTCATCGCGGATAGTTTGGGGAAAAAATATTAGGATCAGAGGTCATGTGATTACAATAGGCAGAATCAAAGAACCAAAAGGAATTATCTGTAGTAAGTGAGAGAGCAGGGGAAAGATTTATACCAATACCAATTTTGGAGAAGATATGAAAGAGAAATGAGGCCAAATCTGCAATAGACATGGTGATAGTAGAGGAGGTAGGATATGAACCCTCTTTAGCATTAATAATGAGCGAAGAATCCACAAATATCGCTATTGAACCTAGGAAAGCTGTTGTCATGGATGGATTCAAAATGCCAAAATTGTCCATGAACTGATATTAAATCTCTAAGAATCGGGTGAGAAACGGGTGAACCGACATAGAAACCACACGAATATAAAGAAAAGTATATACTGTAAGCCTCAAATCATAAAACAGAGCACGAAAACAGAATCAGAATGTCAAAAAATCCCAAGAACCAGTCCAAGTTTGTAGAAAATCGACGAACAAAGGCCTGAATCGAGACAAAGAATGTACCGATGACGTGGCAAGAGTTGAGAAGATAGCAAGGTGCTGATGTGTCAATCAACGCTGATGTGGCAGACGGTCAATGCTTAAGTGGCAGTCGGTCAATGCTGATGTGGCGACGACGTGGCGCTGACATGGCAGTTGGTCAATGCTGATATGGCACGAGTCAACGATAAGATGGTGCTGACTGTGTGCTGAGGTGGCGCTGACTAGGTATTGAGGTGGCACTTACTGGGTTACTGAGGAGGCTTGGATGCGAGTAGATCTGACGCACTACGGATTGGCGGCGCGTGTAGGCGCATGAAGCTTCTTCTGGAGATGGACTTTACGGTTTTAGAATTGTCTCGTCGAGACAGTTCTGTTGGTATATTGTGGAGTGAATTTGGAGCTCTAGTTGCTGTAGTAGAGCCAAAAATCTGAGACTGTGCAGTTAGGGGTTACTGCTGGCTGTTGGTAACGCGTGTGAGCACGTGAATACTCCGATGATGGTGATTTTGGTGGTATTGTGTTCGTCTTTACAAGGCGAAGTCAGTGGTGTGGTGGTTGTTTATAACGGAGTGATGATGAAGCCTATAGCAGTGACAAAATCCGCGGGAGAAAAGAGACGGCGGCGACGGCGGAAGCTTTAGGGTTTCGAAAAAAATTTAGATAGAACAGGTCCAGAAAAGACTTGCTCTGATACCATGTTAGGAGGTTCCAACTTAAAACCATATGGTGCTAAGTAGAGTAACGCCTTTAATTTATATAGTAGTTTAGGAACTCTCAAATAAGCGATGTGGGACAGGAATCTAACACCCGCCCTTGAGTGTAACCCCCGGTTTGCACGAATGATTTGACTACGAGAGAATGATGAGAAATGTGTAACCCTCGGCTTGCATAAATGATTTGACTATGAGGAAATGAGAGACCTATAACTTTAGCTCTGATACTATATTAAGATAAATGAGAAGTGTGAGAAGAATCATGAATTGATATTATGAAAAGTGATACAAATATAATACAATGATATACACATATTTATAGGGGAAGTGAAGGCTAGGGTTTTTCCCTAATGGGCCACGTGGGTCAAGCCCATATAATACATTAATAATATTTAATAAAATATAGAAGATCATGATCCGGCTATATGGCCACGTTTCGTCTGTGACATGGCAACCTTGCGAACGAATACCCCAATTTGTGGGATTCGATACTGCCACAATAATTTATAACACAATTTTGATAACACCACAATATTCTATGAAAAAATCATTAAATCGGGACATTTGTCCCTAATCATGATGCTGATTCAAGGCCCTCGAGAAAAGTTCAATCATCACCAAAATTATTCAATTATAGCCAAAACTATGAATAATTTTCAAGGCCTTATTAATCAGTTGATTACTATTAAACTTGTTTTTAAAGATGAAGTGCAGACATTACTACTTCTCAGCACATTACGTGATAGTTAGAAAACGCTTAGAGTATTACTTAGCAATTTGACGCCAAATGAAAAGTTGAGGATGGATATGGTTAAAGATTGTCTCATTAATGAAGAGGTAATGAGGAAAGAGCATGGCTTATCCTTGGAATCGCAGGCACTAGTTACTGAAAATCAAGAAATACGAGGGAAAAGCAAAGTCGGAATTGTTGTAATGATGGAAGATTTCACAAATCAAGGGGTAGATCGAAAGGTAAAAAGAACTTCAGGTGCTTCCACTGCAACAACCCAAGACATATGATCTGGGATTGCAAAATATTGACAAGGGAATAATCTAAAGACCGAAATGACAAAGATAAAGAGAACAAGGAGACTAATGCAATTGTTGTGGATGGAGATATTGTGACTCTTTATGAAGATGGTTGTGTCAACCTCGCATACCAGGATAACAATTGGATGATTGATTCCGGAAGCTCATTTCATATTACTTCTCCTGGTAATTTTTTCTCGTCTTACACTAGTGGTGACTTTGGCTATATAAAGATGGGGGACGACGGTGCATACAAAATCATTGGCATGGGAGACATTTATATAAAAATCAATATCGACTTCAAATTGTTACTTAAAGATGTCAGACATGTTCTAGATGTTCGACTCAATCTGATCTCTGTCGGAAAGTTAGACTACGGAGGTTGCAATAATCATTTCGGTGAAGGAAAATAGAAATTCACCAGAGGCACTTTAGTGTTTACCAGAGGTAATCAACTGAGCAGTTTATATGTCATGCAAGAGAGATTTTGTTGGCCTACAGATCTACCCAAAAGAGGGGTAAATTGGGTAGTGATAAAAATTTAACCAATTAAAACTTTTAAAAAATAAGTTATCAATTTTCCTAATTGATTATTATCTAGTTATACAGTTGAAATATATTTAACTAAGTGCATACCCAAACAATAGAAAATAACAGAGTAGCACACAATGATTTATCCTGGTTCGATAAGCTACTATTACCTACGTCCAGTCTCTCGAACTCCACAGGGCTTTCGTAATCCACTAATCCCTTGATTCATTTCCAAATATAAACCAAACCCTTAAAATCCTTTTCACAGGTTCAAGATTAATCTAATTCTTTTTGCAGGTTCAGAATAAAATATTTACACTCTTACACTATTATACTTATCATTTTCACAGACTTAGGAAGAACCTTATCTTTTTCAGGCTAAGAACTAACATAATTCTATTACAGGAAGAATAAAAACATAATCCTTTTAAAAGGTTAAAGATCAAACCTAATTTTTTTCACAGGCTAAATTAGGCCTAATTTTTTTCACAAGCTAAAGATCAAACCTAATTTTTTTCACAGGCTAAAGATCAAACCCTAATTTTTTTTCTTAGACTAAAGATTAACCCTAACTACCCTGATTAGACACCATCCCAAATATGTCTAATCCACTCAAACTCACAAAAATAAAATTAACAAGTTTCTTCCCATAAAAGCTTCCACTACCTCAAAATAATTATTCTCAATTAATGTTTCGAAAAGTATGTGATAGAACTACGTGAGGAATAAATCTGATTTAATCAATTTAAAGCATAAATAATAGATAATCAGATTTCATAAATACAAATTATTTTATAAGATTTTCAAGATATTAGATTTGAAAACGATTTTTCTAAAACAATTATTCCAATTACTCAAATAGATAATCTAAGAAAGTAGTTTAATTAACTTGGAAAGATCTCATTAGGATTTATTGAAAACAATTACAATACCTCAGTGTATAAGAAAGACCGATGATGAAAAATTTTTCGCGCCTCGAACAAGAACTCTTCAAAATAACTCTCTCAGAAAATATTTTAGCGAAGATTAATCTCTTTTAATAGCAAAAGCTGATTGTTCTTGATTTTTTTTTTCATTTGAAAAATGCAGCTAGGCCTATGATGATTAGCTTTCAAAGTATAAGTCCTAAAATGACACTTAAGACCCCAAATATATTATATACTATCAAAATAGATGTATTTCATTTAAAAATACTTTTAGAAAAGCTCAATTTGGTCCCCAAAACTTTTTAAATTCAAAACACTTAAAGATAGGAACTAGTTTTATCAATTCAATTCAAAGAATAAATAGACAAAATCTTAGTGATATATGATATATAATAGTAAAATACCCAAATCCCCAAAACATTTCTCTTTCAAATGTTCAAAACAATGAGGTTTGGATTAAAAAAAACAGAAACAATAAATATTGATTGTTTGTCAATGTCGGTCGATCGTCCCTATAATGGTCAGTTTTCTGACCTTTGTACCGCCTCTTATCAGTTAACCAACTCATTGGTCGGTTGATTGACTGGTCCAGAGGGTTTCTCCCATTTTATTCGTTTCAGCTACTAGATTCATTAGTCAACCGACCTCCCTTATCGGTTGACCTAATTGGTTAGTAGGTTCACCCTTTTAACTCTCTCAGGATACTGTTTACCTTAGTTGACTGACCCATTTCGTTGGTTGACAAAATTGACAAAAAAATCCATTATTTTATGTGTTAAAAATATTTTTTTCACTTACATACTTTATCAAAAATATTTTTATAAATTTTAACACTTTATAAAAACCATTTAGAATCTTAAACTTATCACTTCTTACCATGACGCATATAAGTTTATTAATTTTAAAGTGTCGTGTGTGTTTTATTAAGTAATATAAAAGTAATGAGTTGTTTTTACCTAAAAGTCTCCAATGTCTTCAATGCTCCAAAAATCTTCATTATCTTTACTTTGCACCCATCTTGAGTTTCTTCATAAATTTCTTATAAATCTTCAATGATAGCTTCATAAATTCTTTATCTTGTAAATCTTCAACGATTTATCTTTTTGACTCATTCTTTTTCTCATCATTAAAACATACGGAACTTCTAATCTGAAATCACGCAATAAAATCATTAGTTCTATAAAACATCAATGTTCAATTGTCCATCAAATTATTAGGTTCAACAGATTAGCAAAAGGAGAGGTTAATGCAGTTCAAGATTCTTATATGGAGATATGACATCGACGAATTGGTCACTTAAATGAAAAAAGCCTTATATTCTCGCCACAAAATAATTCTTGACATGTATAAAAGGTACATCAACGTTCAATTGTCCATCAAAATATTAGGTACAAAACAATGTATATTCTTCGGCTAGGGACATGAGGAATTTGACTACAGATTGTGGGATTCAGTTAACAGAAAAGTGATTTATAGCAGGGATGTGATTTTTATTGAAGATCAAACGATCGAGGATATTGAGAAAAGTGTAAAACCGAAACCCTCCACTGCGTATCTAGTCAACCTAGATCTAGTTCCAACACCCATGGTAGATCCACTTGAAGAGTAGTTCTGTGAGACTATCAATGAAGCACATATCCGTGATGAAGTAGTGCACGTACAACCACCTCCAACTTTTCTTGTTGATGTTCAGTTGAGAAGGTTCGAAAGGAATCGAAGGACTTCTACAAATTAAATATTTATTGAATGATTAAGTGATGCTTACAGATGGAGGAAATCCAAAAAGCTACGAAGAAATCATGTCGAGTGAAAACAAAAATAAGTGGAGCAAAGCTATGCAAGAAGAGATGAAGTATTTATATGAGAATTACACTTATGACTTGGTATAACTTCCTAAAGGAAATTTTATTTTGAAGAATAAATGGGTTTACAAATTGAAAACTCAACTCACGTTTGAGGTGAAAATCTCGACTTGTTGTGAAGGAATTCAGTTAGAAGAAAGGTGTTGATTTTGAAGAAATTTTCTCTCTAGTGGTTAAAATATCTTCAATCTGGGTTGTGCTTGGGTTAGCTGCTGATTTGAATTTAGAGATTGAACAACTTGATGTGAAGACAATTGTTCTACATGAAAATTTGGAAGAGAAAATTCATATAGATCAACCAAAGGATTCAAAGTCAAAGGGAAAGAAAACTTTGTGTGTCGATTGAAAAAACGTTTGTACGGGCTCAAACAGGCTCCAAAATAGTGATATAACAAGTTTGACTCGTTTGTGATGAATCATGATTATACGAGATCCACATCAGATCATTGTGTGTGAAGATGTTCCCATATAGTAACTTCATCATTCTCCTACTTTATGTAGATGATATATTGATTGTTGGTCAGAATACAAGCAAGATTTAGAATTTGAAGAACGAACTCAATAAGACTATTGCGATGAATGATTTGGGACCAAAATGTAAATAATTGGAATGAAGATTACTCGGGAAAGGAAAAATAGAAAAGCTTTGGTTGTTTAAGGGGGATATATTGAGAAGGTTTTTAGAAAGATTCAATATGAGCAAAGTGAACCTGTTAGTTCTCCACTGTAAGTCATTTCAAGTTAAGTTCAAGTGAGTATCCTTCAAGTAATAGTGACAAGGATGAAATGAAGAAAGTATCTTAAACTTCAATAGTTGATAATTTAATGTATGCTATGGTATGCACGAGGTCAGATATTACTCATGCAGTTGGCGTTGTAAGTCGATTTCTCTTGAATTCGAGTAAAGAGCATCGAGCAATAGTAAAATGGATTTTCAGGTATCTCAGAGGCACTTTTAAAGTCTATTTACATTTTTTCAATAAAAATTCTATGCTAGAAAGGTATATCGATGCTAACATGGTTGGCGATATCGATACGAGAAAGTCCATATCAGAATGTTTGATTACCTTTGCAGGGTAAACAGTCTCTTGGAAATCTAGGTTATAAAAGTAGGTTACTTTATCAATCGCGGAAGTAGAATACATAGTATTGATAGAAGCATGTAAAGACGTTTTTTGGTTGAATAAGTTCCTATAAGAGTTAGGTTTCCAATAAGAAAGGTACAATCTTTAGTCTGATAGTCAAATTGCCATTCATCTTTCGAAAAATTCAATTTTCCATGCGAGATCCAAACATATTGTTGTGAGGTACCATTAGATTCGTAATGTGTTGGATATGAAATTGCTTTAGCATGAGAAGATACACACAGATGAAAATAGTTCGGATGTGATGACAAAAGTTCTTATTAGATAGATGCTTGAGAGTTGTAAAAAGAGGGAGATAAAGTCTCCTAAATTTTCCCACATGAGATGGAGGGAGATATTTGTTGGTTAGGTCAAGCCTCTGTGGGTGTGGACCTAACCCAAGCCTTTTGGGGTAAAAGAAAACAAATAAAAGGAAAAAAAATGGCCCATTAGGGCTTTAGGTTACCTATGCGAATGATTATATATAAAGAAAGGTAGTAGCAATTCCTTTTTGGAAATTCAGACATATGTGATAGTAGGTAGAGAAAAAAGGGAAGATGATAGAAAATTACACTTTGGCTTAACGATCAAATGGTGATTTGGATTCTGTTTAATGAAATTTTAGGAGTTTGTTCTTGGCATCAAGTGCTTTATTTTCATTGGTTTTGATCTTCGGTAACCCTATTCTAAATGGTAATTTAGTATTTTTCTCTAAACCCATATTTATCGTTTCTTGTTAAATTTCCTTTTTTCAATGATGTTTATAAGCTGATACAAGAGTTTTTCTCTTGAAGGTGTGAACAATTATAAGCCCAATAGTTTTTGTGATAATGAAAGATTATCTACTGTAATGATCATGTCATCCATATACAGTAGAAGGAAGATAATGTCGTTATTAGTTCGATGAATAAACGAGGCAGAGTCATGAGTACTGGATGTGAACCCTAACTGGTGGATGGTGGTACTGAATTTTGTAAACCAAGTAAGCAGAGCTTGTTTGAGATCGTATAGGGCACAAGAGACAAAATTTGTGATGATGAGAAACTAGACCTGGAGAAGTATGCATATAAAGTTCCTCAAGAAGGTCTTTATTCAAGAAGGCATTCTTGACATCCACCTGAAAGAGGGTCCTTCTACGAATAGCAGAAATAACAAGAAGTGTATGGACAGATGTGAGCCTAGCAACTATAGAAAATGTATCTTCACAGTCAATACAATATTCTTGAACAAATCACTTAGTAATGAGTCAGGATTTATAACGTTCAACGGAACCATCAGAAAGTGTTTGATCTTGAACACCCACTTGCATCCAATAGAAGTTTTCCCGGGGAGAGGATGAGATAAAGTATGGTAGAAAAACAATAATAGTTATTGACATAAAAGGGAAGATGAGTTACCCTATTAGAGAAAAGAGAGAGATCTAGGAGGTGAGTCTTAGAATGAGTCGGTGCGGAATCATCAGACATAGGAGGAGCGTCAGGCACGGTCGATGAAGTTGTGGGTAAGATCAGCTGGTTGTTCTGGAGGTGGCTCAGCAGCACCTGGAACTGCATCATCAGGGAATAACTCACTTGATGGATCAACAAATAATTTGTAGTTAGTAATAGTCGATATATCAAAGGATCGGACGGAATAAAACTTTTGATGCTCTTAAAAAATGACATGACGAAAAATACAAAGAGTTTTAGAGATGGGATTCCAATACTGATACCCTTTTATGTTCAATGCCATATCCTAGAAAACAACAAATGTGGGCCCTTGGTTCCGGTTTGTTGTGTTCATGTGGTTTGAGAAGAACAAAACAAATGCAACTAAAGACTTTGAGTTCAGAGTAAGTTGGAGGGTTACCAAAAAGACACTCAAATGGAGACTGATACTGAATTATAGGAAAAGGATACGATTTATTGTGTATAATACGGTTAGGACAATCTTATCCCAAAAGCGCTTAGGACAATATGGAGAAATGAGGAAGTTGTATCAAGAATGTGTTTATGTTTGGCTTTGACTTGTCCATTTTTTTAGGAGGTTTCAAGACACGAGCAGTAGGGGAGCGTGTCAGAGTTTGTGAAGTAGGTTGAGAAAAGCACGATCCTTGTATTTCATAGCATTATCTGAGCGAAAAACTTCGATATTTTGAGAAAATTGAATTTTAATCATAGAATAAAATTGTAATATATTTAGAATAGTTTAGATCTATTTTTCATAAGAAATATTTATGTATATCAAGAGTAGTCATCCACAAAATAACCAAAAAAATAATGAAAACTCATAATTATGGCCTAAAAATCATGGGTAACAACATATAACATGAATATGGCTATGAGAAAAACATACCACTTATAACACATCTCATGGAATGCATACACAAAAGGAAAAACAAAACACATTGACAATTTCATAGAAAAAGTTCCTAATACTGTTATGTATATATATTCTATAATCGAGTTTGACTTGGAAATTAGTAGAATTTATTTAATTGCATTCAACGTTAATTATCGAAACAATGAGATTAAACAAATATTAATAGACATAAATAAGGGAAAAATTAAATTCCCCTAAACAATACATGTAAAAAAAACACATTAGAAGTAATAATAAAAGAATCAGAAACCCAATTTTCTCTATATAATGGCAAGTGTAGAAAGAGAAGCTCTGACAATCAGGGTGAAAACCCTTGAGGAAGAAGATGGTTTACAACGAAGTACAAAGAAAGTCAAGAATGACCACCCTCTCCTCTACCGGAAAAGATGCTGGTGGAAATCAACCATGAAAAAGACATGGTACACTAAGAGATGAATACTCAAGCTGATTATCAGAAAGCATATGAAGAAATGCTAAATCAAAAAATAGAACATCAGGTACAAACTTCATCTCACAAATCATTCATTGATGCTCTTAGGGGAGATACGAAAATGAAAGGTAAAGAGTTGGAGGAAGTGTTCTTTGATCATGATAAGGTAATATGGAAGATGACTATCAATTTCAAGAAGACGAATCAGACCCAGTTGATTTAAGCATTCCAACAATCAAAGTGCACCCAAATATTCTAAAGAAAATCAGAGAAAAATGGCAAGAAACTCTCATCATAAAATTGCTTGGAAGACCCATAGGCTATAAGATTCTTTGCGAAAGAGCCAGAGCATTGTGGAAGCTTCAAGGAGATTTTGAGCTTACAGATCTCAATTATGGATACTTCTTAGTAAAATTTGACAGAGTAATTGATACACAAAAAGTTTTCATAGAGGGACCTTGGGTAATCTTTGACCATTATCTTACAGTTCGAAAATGAGAAGCAAATTTTAGAGCTGATGAAGCAGATGATTCAAGAACATCGATTTGGATACGACAACCGGACCTACCAGTAGAATTCTATGAATTGCCAATTCTCTATAGTATTGGTAAGGTAGTGGGGAAGCCAATTAAAATGGATAGTACCATGGCAGCGTTGAATAGAAGAAGATTTGCTAGAATATGTGTGGAGATTGATCTCAACAAACCCTTACTTCCAGAATATAGATTGTTGGTCGCATGTACTGATTTGAATATGAGAGTATTCAAAATCTTTATTTCAGTTGTGGCCATGGAAATCATAGAACAGAGTTCTGCCCACACAGTGGAAAGCAAAAAACTTCACCGGAAGGGATGGAAATTGCTGGAAGTTCTGCCGGAAAATCAACGGACATCCAAAATGGGTTTTTGGCCATTGAGCAAAGGCTACTTGCAACAGCAGGTATAGTGTAACAAGGCAGCATAATGGGTCAGGGCAAAGATGCTGAGGTGGATAGTGAATTTGGGTCGTGGCTCTCGGTAAAAAAAAAACTAAATGATTTTCAATAAAGCCTAAAGACGTTGGCCCAAGTAATAATTTTATTAATTATTGTTACCCACATACAATTTCTTATGACAAGATTGTACATACAATTGAGGATGAACAGATAATTGTTCCAAGGCTTGATGATCTTTTTCATTATAAGAGAATATAAGTATGTCATCAACATAAACTTTGGAAAAGATGATCCAAATTGTGATAATAACTGTATTAAAAGAAATTTGTTAGTCAAATTCTCCACTGATGGCTACTCCGACCCCCCGTTCTACTCTGGAGGTAGTGGTGGAATAAATAGATTCAACTATTTAAACAAAGAAAACCCAACTAATGGGCCTAGGGTAAGGAAGCCACAAAGGAATGACCCAAAACGTAGATACCTCCAAACCAGTAGGCCCATGGAACAATGGGAAAGAAACCACAACCCTGGGCAAGGAAAATAGGCTCAACTCAAATGCCACCAGTTGTAAGCTCTAGTTCACAAGAGATTACCCCCAGTGTGAAGCTTCCCTAGCAAGCTTAATATCAGAGTCCCAAGGAAAATAATGATCTAGCGGTGAGCAGAGTAACTCTTCCTTCAAGAGATCAGACTATTACTGCCACAAATCCCACGCCGAAGATTTCCATCTTTAATTCTAGCACCCCCATCACCCTCACAAGAAAACCTTCCTATCCACAAACTTCATCTCACTCTAGCTAGCAAAAAACCATACACATCCTCTACTAGTCCATCATCGATTCCGCCTAATAAACCCCCCGACGAAAACCTAAACCTCCATCCTGACTATGGAAGCAGTAGAAACCCATCTAGTTTTGGAAGAGCCGTTCTCGATATTTATGGAACTAGATCAAAAGATGAAGTTTCTAGTGGAAATGTTTTGGATAATGGAAAAGGTGAAGATGGAAATTCAATTAATCGACTGGAATGCAACCCAATCGCCGTCCATGGAAGTACTCATAAAACCATTAATGTGGACTCAAAATATCAGGAGATGCAAGAGGCTGCTCGGATTAAGGGATTCAAAAGCACTACCAGGTATCCCCAATCGTATATCAATGAAGTTTCTTATTTGGAACTGTAGGGGATAGGTAACTCCCATTTTCAAAATATCTTTAAAGGTATATTTCTAAACTTCCGTTCTAATTTAGTTGTCTTACTGGAAACCAAAGTTAATCTTTTATCCATAGGAATTTTTTTAAATATTTTATGTCTTTTTGCCTCTTTCCATATGGATCCTCTAGGAAGGGCGGGAGGTATATGGGTTCTCTGGAATCTGGACCGTCTCAATGTTGGTCAGATCTTGGTTAGTAAAACAGCTATCCATGCTATGGTAAGTAAAACTAACTTCAATGACTGGATTTTATCTGCTGTTTATGCGAGCACTAACTCGAGAGAACGAGAGAACCTTTGGAAAGATCTCAAAGAGATATCCCAAAGCGTTTCTTCACCTTGGATCGTAATTGGGGACCTAAATGATATTGCTAATCAAAATGAGAAAACTGGCTCCAGTAGTTGTGCGGATTTAGCTAGAATTAATAAGTTTAACAATAATTCTATGGAGTGTGGGCTTAATGATCTCGGTACTACTTGGAGAGGTACCAATAGGAATGGTATCAAGATCAGTAAGAGACTGCATAAAGCCTTAGGACATGATAAATGGTGCGACATTCATTCCGACACTATTGTGGAGACTCTACCGTGTACGTATTATGACCACTCTGCACTTTTTATTCATGTTCTTGCTTTTAAACTTATGCATGTCACTGCTAAACCTTTTAGATTTGAATCCATCTGGTTCTCTCATCTCTCTTTTACTATGTGCCTAAAAAAATTTTGGCAATTAAAACAGAACAATTTCCTTGGAAAATAACCAATTTACTGAGGACATTAAAGTTTGGAATAAGGAAACTTTTGATAATATCTTTAAAACAAAAAAGAATATTATTGCCAGACTTTCTGGAATTCAAAAAGCTCAAGAAATAAGATATTCTCATAATCTAAACATCATTGAAAAATCCCTTCAAAGAGATTATAGAGATATTCTTAAAAAGGAAGAAATACACTAGTTTCAAAAATCTAGAATTCAATAGCTGGAATTGGGAAATAAAAATACAAAATTTTTCCATGTAGCTACAGCTCAAAGAAGAAAGAAAAATAGAATTTTAATTCTTAAAGAAGGAAATAAGTGGATTAATTAAAGATGCTGACCAACTCAAAACCCTTGTGCGGAATTATTTTATGAACCTATTTCAAGAAGAGTTTACGAATCGTCAATGGCCTCAACAGATAAAACCTCCACATGTGACTAAAGACGGAGAACATAATTTTCTATCCCGTATATCTTGTGATGATGAGATAGAAAATGCTCTGAACAACATAAATAACTTTAAGGCTCTTGGACCTGATGGATTCTAAGCTATTTTCTTTAAGAGAAATTGGGATATCGTGGGTAGATACTTATGTGATTTTGTTATCAAATGCTTTGAGGACCAAATTATTCCTAGTGGTAACATCAAAACTCTAATTTCCCTTATTCCCAAAGTGGACCTCCGTGAACAAATTACACAATTTAGACCAATTAGTCTATGTAATACTTGATACAAAATAGTCACCAAAATCCTGGTCAATAGATTAAGGCCTATTCTCAAAGGAATTATTGGTCCTTCCCAAGGTAGCTTTATTCCGGGTAAAACGAAAATTGATATTATCATTATAACCCAAGAGATTATCCACATTTTAAAAAAGACTAAAAGAAATAAAGGGGCCCTTATCTTGAAAATTGTTCTTTAAAAGGCTTATGGAAGAATAAAATGGAATTTTATTGAAAAAACTCTCACATTCTTTAACTTGCCCCAATTTGGATTAATCTTATTATGAGTTGCGTTATAAGCCCCTCCCTATCTATCATTTGGAATGGAGAACCCCTTACTAAATTTACTCCATCTAGAGTTATTAGACAGGGAGACCCCCTACCTCCCTATCTCTTTGTTCTTTGCATGGAAAGACTATCCTACCTTATCCTCGATGATAATAAAAAAAGGTAATTGGAAAGGTATTAGAACATCTAAGTCTGGTCCTGTTATATCCCATATTTTTTTGCAGATGACCTAATGATCTTTTCTAATGCTGAGGAAAAAGCCTGTGAAAATATTCTTAACAATCTTAAAGTGTTTGCGGATTGCTCGGAACAAAAAACAAATTATTCAAAATCAAAACTCTTTGTCTCCCCTAATATTCTGCAAATTTAAGCCCGCAACTTAAGCAATAAAATGGGCATCGCCCTTACCTGTGATCTGGGTATCTACTTGGGGATGCCTCTTATCCATAATAGGTTTAATAGGAAGAATTTCAATTATGTTATTGAAAAAATCTAGAAGAGACTATCCTCATGGAAATCAAAGAATCTCAATATGCCTGGAAGAACTACTTTAATTAAATCGGTTTGTACTGCGATTCCAAATTATACTATGCAAGTTAATCCCATCCCATATAAACTTTGTGACAAAATCAATAAAATTAAATGGAAAGTTGGGGATGGTGCTTCTATTAACCTATGGACAGATTGGTGGTTTGATAAAGGTCCCCTGGGGGACAACAACCTTCAGGATCTATACGATCTAAAGGTTTCAGACATAATTGATAATACGGGGTAATTGGAATGTCATTTCGATCCTCCATTCCTTAACAAATGAACCATTGCAAAAGATAAAAAAAACTTGATCTTCCCGATGCTAACTCTGAGGATCAACCAATCTGGAGCCCGAAAAGTTATGGTATCTTCTCAGTTAAATCAACTTACTTATTAGTTGAAAACTGGGGAAATAACAAGGGAACTTCTCGTTGGAACTGGATTTGGACCCTCAAAATACCTCAAAGTATAATTTTTTTTTATGGGCTCTCCATCATAGAAGAATGATTATAAATAAGCTGAGGGCTTTGTGGTCCAATGATGCAACACCTATATGCTAAAGGCATTTGAATAAAATTGAATGCCTAGATCATGCTCTTAGGAGGTTCCCAAAAGCAAATAGCATCCAGTTAAAGTTTATGGACCCTCATCATTTAAGAGATGATTTGAATTTGAACCTTCTGGACTAGATTGAGAAGAAAATCAAATGGGGTAAATTATGCTCTAGCTCTATTCTTCTTTTGTTGCAATTATTTGGACAATTTGGAAGGATAGGAATAAAGAGGTGATAGAAAGAACCCCTTCAAACTCCTCGAAGGTTTTCCATCAGATTTCTCAATTACATAAAGATCTTATTGAAACCTTCCTTCCAAATTGTCCAAATATACACTATAATCTACACCATTATGTGAATTTGATTCCTCATCCTACAGGTTTTTACAAACTTAATACGGACGGAAGTGCCTGAGGTAATCCGGGAGTGGGAGGCATTGGCGGACTAGTCCAAGATTACCTTGATTCGTGGATCATTGGATATTTCAGAAATATCCCTAGTTGTACCAGTTTGGAAGCGGAGCTTCGTAGCCTACACACGGGTATCAGAATAATGGCGTCTTGGGACATCCCTCCCATAGTGGTGGAAACGGATTCCATGGAAGATCTAGCTCTCATTACTGAAAATTACCCAGAATATCATCAACTAAAGTCATGGGTGGAGGATATAAAGAGTATTCTAAAAAATGATAACTACATTATCCAATTCACACCTAGAGAGGGCAACAAATGTGCAGATTGTTTAGCTATGAAAGGTACAAATGGCACCATAGATATAAAGATGATGGAAACCCCTCCTGGAGATATGGAGATGCTAGTGATGGTTGATATGGAAGAAGAAGCTCTTTTTAGAGGGCCTTAGTTTCTTGTTGTTTTGTTTGTTTATTTCTTACTGTACAAAAAAAAAGTGTAATAATAAAAGAATGGTAACGCAAAAAAAAAAAAAAAGGTATTCTAACTATAAGTCAAATATTAATACTTACAACTACTTGAAAACTAGAAAATCTACATGCCTCAATTAAAGACAAAGAAATCTTTCCCCTTTCTTAATAGTAGGTTCAGTACCTTGTAAATGACATTCCCTAGAATAAGGGGGTAGGGAAGGAAAACAAAATCAAACTGAGGATAACTGAGAAAAACCAAACCGAATGGTCTAGTTTTGAAACCGACTAAATGGTTTGATTGCGGTTTCGATTTTAAAATTAGCAACCGAAGCGGTTTTTTGGTTTTGGAATAATAACCATGAAATCAAACTATGAAACCGATATTTTAGATATATTTTTATAACATACATACCCTCATTTTTCTTTACATATTTACAGTGTAACCCCTTATATATATTATTCATTGTTTGTGTGTGTGTATATATATGTTTTTATTTATTATAACAATTATGGTTACAATTATTTATTTTAATTATCGTTGTATTTTAAATATGGTTGGAAACGTTCATTATAACAATTAATAATTTTATATTTTAATTATATTTTTGTTTATATAAAAAATAATAGTCCACACTTTTGTGATTTTGATTTTTTATAAAATTGAAAAATCTTAAATGGTTTTGCAATTTTGGCTGCAGTTTTGGTTTGGTATATGTCTAACGGTTTTGGTTTTGGTTTTGGTTTTATATCAAACCGGACAAAAACCGAACCATTGAAATCTCTAATAGGGGGCCATTACCTGACGCGCTCCGTTTTTCCAAAAAGGAAAAAATAATAAATAATAAATAAGCTTAAGGAGAGGGGATTTTTAAAGCGCCGGTTTTCTTAAAAAATATACTTAGGCTGTTTTTGAAAATAAGGAGTCGCCACTTAACATTGGATTTAAATGGTGTGCTAGGTTACTTAATTTTTAAAAAACAATTTAAAAGGTCTAAGTAAAAAATTTGACTCCAAAAACACGGTCAAACCAAAAATTTATTTAAAGGCTCGGGGGTCGGTTACGCTCGGGGAAGGTGTTAGGCACCCCAAGACATCCGTCCGAAAACGGTACCTTATATCCAATTAAGTCCAATTAGTTTAGTCTGAGTGTTTTATTTTATTTTGAAATCATTCACTTCTTATAAAATCTTTTTGGTATTTTTCATAAATAAGGTGAGACAAGTTTTTAGATTTTTTGGAATGTTCCCTCGGTATAACTTCCTATCGAATATTAAAGATTCGACAAGGATGGTCCCCGGGGGGGTTTATATATGTTTCTAAGAGACTTCTTTAATTTAAATAGGCAAACTAAAATAGATGAATGAGATTTGAAAATATGAATGCAAAACTAACATTTAAATGAGTTTTATTTTTTATGCAAAAGTGACTAAAAAAAACTAAATGATTTAATTTAAATATGTTGATGTAGACTGATATGAATACGGGAATCGAATAGGGGACACTACGTTAATTAACGTGATTATGCGTGACAATGATTTAATTAAAAAATATAAGTGATACACGTGTCATGACTAAATGTGAAAAAGTAGCGTGGATTCATAAAAAAAAATAAAAAATGAAAAATATGTATGAAAAATGTGAGTGGTGAAAGTGTCCTAAACATTCCGTCTAAATGATACGAGAAATAAACATGATAAGTAGATGTAAAAAAAAAGAGTCTATTTTGAGTTTTCCTGATTAATTTAAAAAAATCCAGTTTTGAAATTCCCTCAAATTCTATAGCTAAGAGAATTGAGGGAGGTTCACGAAAACAATTTAATTGAAATTAATCTTTTCGATACTTAAAAGAAATCCGACAAAAATTTTACCTAGGGAAGATATTTCCTAAAATCATTTGTTTCTAAATTCCACTCGAGTTGGGGAATGGAAACGAAGTCATAGAAAACTCTCCCATGATTTATCCAATCATCGGATTCACCTTAAGGTTCGTAAGGATTAATTTCTACAAAAATAAAATAAAATATTTTATTATTATTATTATTATTATTATTATTATTATTATTATTATTTTGACAAGAATAAATCAAATAAAAAAAATATAGAAAAATAAATAATGAAAACATCCTTCACCTAACAATCAGGGTTAAGTTTAAGCACGAGAAACTCACCCTGGACGACCTTTCTTTTTTTGAGTTTTTCTTTATGAATTTGTAAATAAAATAAATAAAATAAAAATGCAGAAAGTAAAAAAAATACAGCGATATGGGTGTCCTCGTCTAAACGCTTAAAGATTCAGATTGAGTGTGGCGAATCTTGTCCCGGCGTTTTTCATCGAGTCATCGGACTACTAAAAGGAATAAAGTTTGCAAGAATTTAAACTATGGAGATATTTAAATAAATTGAAAAATAAAATAAAACATACTTGTTCTAGGCCAAGAATCCTGATACTCGGGCTTTTTCTCTCTCGCAGATGGCTTCCCGAAAAGGTGTTTGGGAATTACTCTTCTAGGAGGTGGCTCATCTCAATTTTTGAATGAATAAATTAGGAAGATGAGAGTCCTATTTATAGGAGAAAATTGGGTGTGAAAAACAATTTAGGAAACCCTAAAACTAGGTCTGACCGCCAAAGCCCAGTCCAAATTGGACTGGGAAAGGGTAAAATTATAAAAAGAACCACAAAGGAAGGTTTTGTACAGACATGCGCGTGAAATCAAGTGCCCATCCGCCGCAGCACCAGATCGCGCCACGTGGCAAGGGGGTAGAGGCCAAGCTCTTCTTTTTTTTTTTTTTTTTTTTTTTTTTTTTCCGCTTCTTTTTCTTTCTTTCTTCTCTACAAGTGCTGACAAAAATGGCCCTCTTTGACTTTCTCTCTCTCTCTTCTCTCCCTCTCTCCTCTCTTCTTTTTCTCTGGCGATGTGTAGGCAGCGAGCCCCACGCCTGTTTTTTTTTTTTTTCTCTCTCTCTCTCACCGATCTTTCTCTCTGTTTCTCTCACGGTTTGAACCCAAAAAGTGTCCCACTCCTTTTCTCCTATTTTCATTTTACTCCCTTTATTTTGCATACTTTCAATTTCAAACCCCATTTCTTTATTTTCAATTTCATACCTTTTTCTTTATCTCATTTTTCTTTTCTTTTTTGTATTTTTGGAACAAATGAAATAAAACAAAACAAATTCAGCTATAAAACGAATCATAATTATTTTTATTTTTGCGGAACGGTCAAAATGTCGTGTCTACATTACCATTGGCTCCAATTAGAAATTCAGTAATAAATAAATTTACATGAAGTCAAACTAGGAAAAAATAGAAAATAAGAAATTATTCCACTAATAAAGCAACCTAATTTTCCAGAAAACATGACAATAAAGCATAGTTCACCTCTTGCTTTCAAAGAAACCTTGTTGTTGACGATCATTAGGAGAAGAGGTGACCTATTTTTTAATGCTCGAGATGGCTCTCAAATGACTGAACAAATCAAACACACAATAACAACATTAATAGGGATAGGGATACTTGGACGGTTATTACTCCCCAAATAACATATGTAATTTAAAAAGAAATCCCGCGCTTAAGATATAAATTTTGATTTAGTTTCTTAAGTTGGTTTTTGCTTGAATTTTAGTTTTGTATGTGCAGACATTGTAAAGATTGTAAAGAGAACTTTGGTGAATAAATTCGTATTATAGTAAATATTAATTACATGTAACTAATATATATTACAACTTAATAATTAATTATTTTTACATATATCTGTGTAATATTAATTACATGTACTTGTGTAATATTATTTATACGTTATAAATTATATGTATTTAGGGGTGTGCAAAAAACCCGAAACCCGTTGGGCCGATCTGAACCCGCCCAAAAATGGCCCAATCCGATGTCAAATTGAACAGGAACAGATTGAATCGACCCAAAATGTTCAGGCCCGAAGTTCGCGGATCGGTGGGCAGGTATTAAACCCACGGATCGGATTACACCCGATCCGATCCGAAGGTAAAACGACGTTGTTTAACATAGTGTATATATACAACTTATGTGATTGGAACCCTAGCCGCATCTCTTCTTCCACCTCTCCTGACTGAAACTCTCTACTCTTCTCAAACTCTCCTCATCCCAGATCAATGAAGCTTGTTTTACCGAAGCTTCGTCCCTTCATCGATTTTAGATCGACGATGACGACTATGGTGCTTCATCGATATAGATCTCAGACCCGACTTCCAGATTGGCGACGACGACGGTGACGATGCTTCCCAGATCGACAATGACGACGACTACTACGATGCTTCCTGATCTTCCAAATCAACATTTCTTCCATGTGTCGGTGACAATGGTATGTTTTCGATTTAATTTGTTGTTGATTTCGTTTCGTTTGTTTGTGATCGCATCCAAATTCGATCCGACCGAAAAATCGTCCGACCGATGTGGTCAGGGATTCAACCGACCCCAATCCGAAATTTTCGGTATCGGTAATTATTTTGGGTAACCCAAATATCTCGGATCAGCCGAGTAAATCGGCCAAATCCCATCCGTTCCAACCCGTGCACACCCCTATATGTATTTGTGTAATATCTATGACATTTAACAAATATTAGACATATAAATTAATTTAATATTAATTACATGTATTTGTATAAAATTAATTACATGTTACAAATTACATGCATTTGTGTAAAATTTGTTACATATAACAATTTTTTACACAAATTAATTACATCTTACAAAATATAGTAACATTTGTTACATTCAATAAAAATTTTACACACAAATTAGTTACATGTAATTGCGCGAGTACAGACGCATTTATTGGACCTTCTGTATTTTTTAAATAGTCGGGACTAAAATACAAGTTAATTCTGTCTTTGGGATTTTTTTAAAATTAAGGGAAACTAATTGAATTAACGAATTGAGAGAGCGGAATTGATTAAGGGATGTCAATTAAGGACAAATCGATTGTGCCCTGGATAGAAACTAATTAGAAAAAGACGTGTATCAGAGATTGCCTAGGGCACTACGGGGGAGAGAGAGAACTTGTGAGAAAAAATGGCGATGACGCTAGAGCAGATAAATGGTGGAACTATTTTACAAGCATTTTAGTGAGAAATATTTTATTTTTGTGATTAAATTCAAATATTCAGTGACATTTTTTCTTTTATCGTGGATAAAAAAAATTTGGGCTCTTTTTTTAGAGGTCTCAAAAGTGAGGACCACCACTTTTAAAGACTATCCAAAGGCAAAAAAAATCCACTTAAATGGTCCTCTATAAAGTGATGTTTTTCACTTTTGGAGACATTTAAAAGAATTTGTCAAAAAAATTTAGTGAAGAATTTTTTATTTCGTAGAAAATAGTTACTGAGGTTTAGCGTGAAAATCAAAATTTCTTGTCAATATTACTATTTTATGAGGAATTTTATCTTCATTAATAAATTTTGTCGCTAATACAATTTTTAATGTTTGTTGTCGTTGTGGTGGTGACGGTACCAAATAGTTGATGTTGGGATTAGGGTGATAGAGAATATTTATTAATTATGGTGGTTAGGGTGATAACGAATATTTGTTGTGATGGAGGCATTGATAGGACTGTTTGTTGCGGTTGTGGTGGTGATGGTAGTGAATATTTGTTGCGGTTGTGGTGGTGGTAGTAGTGAATGTTTGTTGTGATTGTGATGGTGGTTAGTTTGATGTGATCATAGTAAAATTTGTGACAATAATGAATATTTATTGTATTAGTAAATGGTTGTGGTGGATACAACGGAGTTGTGGTGGTGGTGGTGGTGACTTTGATGCTATGGCAGGAGTATTCAACGGTGATAGTGATGATAGTAAATAGTTGGTGTAGTTGTGCCGATAATAATGAATATTTGTTGTGGTATTTAGGGTTTATTTATTATTAATAAAATAAAAACTTAATTGAGGGCATTTTTCCATGAAAAGTTATACATTTTCAATGCCGTGAATCCCATGCATGTGTTAGATTACAAGTTACCCCATTAAATATTACAACATGGAAAGCCTAAACAACACTATCTTGTTATCATGGAGAACGTGAATAAATAAAAAACTATTTTCTCTACACCAAAGGCAAACATTATGTAACAAAACTTTTTTTTTTTTTTTTAAAACTGTGATATAAGCATGGATTGTTTATGTAACAAAACATTTTTTTTTTTTTTTAAACTGTGCTATAAGAATGTGTTGGTGCCAAAAAGTGATGGTGGGTCAACAGTATGGTCCAGGAGGATATCTGGGACATAAGATGGCCGTTAGCGCTGCAGCGGGTTGAGTTCAGGGGTGGTGACGATCTCCGAGCTGAGTTCCACTCTTCTGTTCTGGGCACTTGCACAAAGACTCATCAGGGTTATCCCCAGTAAAGTCCCTCTAGCGCAAGAGTAAATATTCTGGGGTGAAGGGCTGAAAATATATTGAGTTCAGTAGTCATCACGTACCTCTGGGTAGTGGGTGCCCCGATTTATTTATAGGCGCTAGTGCTTGATTAGCGCCGCGAAATTAGGGGGCCAGCTTAGGTTAATTAATATAATCTGCTGGGCAACCAATGAGCAGACAAGTTAGCCCTCTAAACGTCTGGGCTGGCCTTTGAGCCCATAAGTAGAGGCCCATGGGCCAGAGCCTCACAACGGCCCGGCGAACTCCCGAGTATTGAGGTGGCTAGTAGAGGGTGTCTCAGACCGTCAATTTGGCGGATCGGATCTCAGCTTGTCGGTCCCGATTTCTTCACTGAGATGACCCTCAGTTCGACTGGGGGCATCTCAGCTCGGTACTGAGGGGATTTCAGCTCTCATCTCTACTGCTCTTCTACAATTGGGCGTATTTTGACCATGTGGTGTACCTGACAAGATTCCCCTATATCAGTTGCCCCCTAAGTCCTAAGGACAGGAGTGAAACGTGACGGCCTCGGGATTTTAAAGGAGAAAGCAAGTAGTAGTAGGGAAGGATATTGGGGACAAAATGCACAAGCGGTACACCATGGACCCCTGGGGGAAAAAAAAACGGCGGTAGGAAAGAAGGTAAAGAGCATAGTCCGGGCTGATGAGATGATATTTTCTTTTGTTCGGCAGGTCGACAGTACGACGGAAGCAGCGGTGGTAGGTGAGAATTTGGAGTCGTTCATGGGTTGAATGTTGGCGGAGCTGAGAGACCGCCAGGTCGTGATCTCGACCATCATCCACGCCGTAGAATGCTGTAGGGGGAAAAGTTGGAGAGCTTTCCCTCTTTTAAAAGTGGCCGAGCTGAGAGCCCGTAGAGTTGTGAGCTCGACCAAATGTGATGCCCCTTTGGTTTTTGTCCGAGCTGAGAGCCTGTCAGGTCGGCCATTGTTATTGCCTTAGAATTTTTGGAGGGTGGGAAGTTTGAGAGCCTTCCCCCTCTGGATTTTATCTAAGCTGAGAGCTCGTAGGGTCGTGAGCTCGGTCATTTTGCATGCCATAGAATTTTTTGAAGGTGGGAAGTTTGAGAGCCTTCCTCCTTTTTGATTTTGTTCGAGCTGAGAGCCCGTAGGGTCGTGAGCTTGGCTATTTTTCATGCCTTAGAATTTTTTGAGGGTGGGAAGTTTAAGAGCTTTCCTTCTTTTGATTTTGTTCGAGCTGAGAGCCCGTAGGGTCGTAAGCTCGGCCATTTGGCATGCCTTAGAATTTTTTAGGGTGGGAGGTTTGAGAGCCTTCCCCCTTTTGATTTTGTCCGAGCTGAGAGCCCGTAGGGTCGTGAGCTCGGCCATTTTTTATGCCTTAGAAATTTTTGAGGGTCGAAAGTTTGAGAGCCTTCCTCTTTTTGATTTTGTCCGAGCTGAGAGCTCGTAGGGTCGTGACTGAGTTGAGAGCCAGTAGGGTCGTGAGCTAGGCCATTTTGCATGCCTTGGAATTTTTTGAGGGTGGGAAGTTTGAAAGCCTTCCCCCTTTTAATTTTGTCCGAGTTGAAAGCCCATAGGGTCGTGAGCTCGGCCATTTGGCTTGCCTTAGAAGTTTTTTTAGGGTGGGAAGTTTGAGAGTTTTTCCCCTTTTGATTTTGTCCGAGCTGAGAGCCCGTAGGGTCGTGAGCTCGGCCATTTTGTATGCCTTAGAAATTTTTGAGGGTGGGAAGTTAGAGAGCCTTCCCCCTTTTGATTTTGTCCGAGCTGAGAGCCTGTAGGGTCGTGAGCTCGACCATTTTGCATGCCTTAGAATTTGTTAAGGGTGGGAAGTTTGAGAGCCTTCCCCCTTTTGATTTTGTCCAAGCTGAGAGCCCGTAGGGTTGTGAGCTCGGCCATTTGGCATGCCTTAGAAATTGTTGAGGGTGAGAAGTTTAAGAGCCTTCCCCCTTTTGATTTTGTCCGAGCTGAGAGCCCATAGGGTTGTGAGCTCGGCCATTTAGCATGCCTTAGAAATTTTTGAGGGTGGGAAGTTTGAGAGCCTTCCCTTTTTTGATTTTGTCTGAGCTGAGGACTCGTAGGGTCGTGAGCTCAGCCATTTTGCATGCCTTAGAAATTTTTGAGGGTGGGAAGTTTGATAGCCTTTCCCCTTTTGATTTTGTCCGAGCTGAGAGCCCGTAGGGTCGTGAGCTCAGCTATTTTGCATGCCTTAGAAATTTTTTGAGGGTGGGGAGTTTGAGAGCCTTTCCCCTTTTGATTTTGTCCAAGCTGAGAGCCCGTAGGGTCGTGAGCTCGGCCATTTTGCATGTCTTAGAAATTTTTTGAGGGTGGGAAGTGTGAGAGCCTTCTCCCTCACACGTGGAAAAATGTGCCACACGTGCCCCCTAATCTGAATTGTGTCATAGGCCATGCCACCATCGTTGGATGAGTGCCATGTGGCAACGGCGTTTAAACCAAGGCATCCCCAGCTACTGGCCTTTGCGACCTTTCGTCTGGCACACCATCCTTTTATAAATGGTGGCCCCTACCTTTCATTTAGTACTTGCGTAAGTTCCAGAGCCCATTCTTCCTCCTCGGCATTGGTACTCCTTTTTTTTTTGTTTGTTCGCATAAAATGGCGGGATCCCCTTCTTATTCTTATTTTTCGACATCTGGCTCTACTGCCGGCTCGGAGTCTGGCTCCTCGGACCGGTCGTCTTCCAGCTCCCCTCAATTCAGGGTGGAGAGGCGTCCTGCTCCGGGAGGCGCCTCCTCAAGCGCTATGGCCAGGATCCACGAAACGAGCGGTGCTATCCAGTCATGCCTGGAACACTGTGCATTCGTGGTGAGTCGTGCCGACGAGAGTGGTGGGGTATCTACATTACTTGACGCTGGGGTCGGGATCCCTCCCGACACCGTCACAGTAGGGGAGATCTATACCGGCGTCTCTTTTCCCAAGTTACTTCGTGAAAACGAGGTGCACAACGCCAGGCCAGAAAAACTGTTCATAAAAGTTCCGCCCTCGAGTCTGGTATAGAAAATCAAAACAACTATGACTGAAGAATCCGTCCTCTCCTTCCGGAGCAAATTTTTCATCCTGGAGGAGGTCACGACCTTTGTTCCTGGACCCGATGATTGGGCCTGTATGCCACCAGCTGGATTTATGACAATCTATAGAAAATAGCTGGAGGCGGGCCTTCGCTTTCCCTTCTACTGGTGGGTCAGGTCCATCTGTGAGGAGTACCATTTGTGTCCGTCACAAATTGCTCTGAACGGTATAAGAGCCCTAGTGGATTCATATATCATCTTCCGGGCCAAGGGACTCGAGCCGAGCATTGAGCTCTTCAGGGCTTTGTTCTTCCTCAAGCCACTTTTCCGGGGCGCTGGGTGGTGTTATATTTCGTCTAGGTCAACTTTTCTGAAGGACCTGGACTCTTCCATTCAACGATGGAAGCCCCAGTTCTTCTATATCAGAGGGAGCGGTTGGCAATCCAGCCTGGAAGAAGAAGGAAGGTATCCCCTCTAGATGGAATGGGAAAAAGTTGGTAAGGTTGTGGCCCCTTAAGGGGAGTGTTTGGTTTTTGGCTTTACTATTGCCTATACATTAATACCCTTGTTTTCATGATTTTCTGCAGCTAAGGAGACGCCCAAGAAGAAAAGACCAGAGCCGAGTAGAGAAATTTCTGAGCAGAGAAATAAGGTCTTGAGGACTGCCTTTAAAGACGTGAACACCCTGATCGCCTCTCAGCTCTTTCTAGCCTTCTGGTTTTTACCGCTGGACGTCTCAGCCGCACTCGATTTCTTCCTTGACTAGGACAACGGTAAGTAATTTTCTGCTATGCCAATTGTCCATACTTGATAATTTTACGCGTGTTACGCTCAATTCACGCAGATATCCTTGTATAGAACCGGATGCTGTCGGCCTAGACGGAAGAATTTCTAAAAATTATTAAATATTACAGCTATGGACAAGGCAATGGCAGTGCAGAAGCTTCTTGAGAAGAAGGCCAGGGAAGCTGCTGAAGCGGAGAAAGCGGAAAAGGACCCCGCACGGCTTCCGGGGATGCCAGCCCGGAGTGGCTCACCCGCCCTGCCGAGCGTGGTTATCCGGGACACGCCCCAATCCAAGTCAGGATCGCGGCAATCTATGCAAACCTTGAGTGGTGACTCTTCTCCTCGTCGTTCCGACAAGGGAAAGAAAAAGGCTCATGAGGGGAAGCATAAGAAGCATAAATCCTCGAAGAGAGCGAGGTTTGTGCCTGGAGCCTCATCCGAGCTGACAGTTGATGGATCTTTCTTCGGGGTGCCGAACACCGGGCTACCGGCCGATCGTACGCTACTGAAGAGCCCGGAAGTGATGCCGAGCTATCTCCGTCGCATGATGCCACCTAATGACAAGAAACTGATGGAGGGAGAGAGCACCGGTAACTTGATGCGCCAAGCAATCTGTGATCAAATCTCGGTAATAGTTTCTCACAATTTACCTTCCGTTTCATTTTTTGTGGCTAAAATTTGCTAAGTGTGATGAAATTTCCGTTCTCACGTAGTGCATGCTCCGGATGTTTGTGGTGTTTTACCAGATCTCTGAGAGTTCCATGGAGGAGGCCATGCTGAGGTCCAGGAAGAATGCTGCCGAGGCAAAGGTGAACCGCTTGAACGACAACCTTCAGCTTGCGTCCCAGGCCCATCAGGGCCTACAAGCTAGGCACGTCCTTGTTACCAAAGAAAGGGACGACTTTGAGAGGCAGAAGGTTACCCTGGAGAAGTGGGTTGAGGAGCTGGAGAAGAGACTCAAGAAAAAGAAGTAAGAGAGGGGAAAGGCCATCCGTCGGGGAGAGCAGAAAGCCATTGAGGATTATAAATTCGGTGAAGAATTCGAAAATCTAAAGTACGAGCTTGCTGCCGAATTCATGGATGACGGTCACAAGGCTACGATCCGCTTCCTTCAGCGCCATCATCCGGAGTTCGACTGCTCGGGTGTTGGGATGGAATTTTCCCAGCAAGGCGAGTTGGCGGTGGAGCGGCCAATCGAGGGGGCTTTCGAGGGTCCAACTCATGAAGTTGGTACTGAAGGAGCTGGGGGTGAGGAAGCCGAGGGCGATGAAGATGCCAATGTCGACGTTGTGGGCGTCGAAGGTACTTCCGGGGAAGAATAGGTCTTCACCTAGGCTTTTTTGAAGACTTAGAAAGATTTTTTTGTATTTTGAATTTTGCTGAACTCCTCTTGTACGTTTTTTTTTATTTGTGTATACGGGCAGGAACCCCACCGATGTAAGCCCTTTTTTTTTTTGGTGGAATACAACACAATACTTTTTTGAGCATTTGTTCCCAATTCCTTCTCGCCTCCCCCTTCCTTTAGGATGTAGCAGGCAATTTGCTTCGACCTTTTGCCCCAACTTGCACAAGTGGTCGTGAACCCACTAATGTTCTCGGGATAAGGTTGCAGACCTTTACACTTTCACAATCCCACCTTCCTGTACGCGTGCTAAGTCCTTACAAACCTTAGTTCAACGCTTACAACTTCAAACATGTTGTGGAATCGTTTTGGTGACTAATTGTCATGGTTATGACCACCCTACCCCCCAGCCTGTAGTAGGAGTAGTCTTACTTCTCATGCTACTGGTTGCAATGTGTCACTTTCGGTCTATCACTTAGGTATCTTAGTGCGCCAGAAGACTCGTTTAAGTAACAAAGTCTTTATATTATCATCAAAATACTTAATACTTTGCGGTATATAGATAAAATGATTATAAAATGACCTCAGACCTATAGTAGTATTGTTTGAGATGGTCGGCGTTCCACAGGTGTCGCAACGGAATGCCTTCCTACTCAGTTTCGAGTTCATAGGTACCCGATCTTGCAACTCTTATCACGCGATAAGGTCCCTCCAATTGGGGTCTGAGAAGTGGTGTGGTATGCCCAGAGGACCGGGTAAAGTTCCTCCACCCACCTCTCTTTGGCTTTGTCAGGTCTGGTCTTTAAACCGTGTAAAACCGTCCGATTCGTGACCTCTACATGTCCATTAGCTTGCGGATGACCAGGAGATGCAAAGTGTGTATGGATACCCAGGCCAGAACAAAAAGAAGTAAACAAATTGTTGTCGAACTGAGTGCCGTTGTTGGACACGATTACCCTTGGGATTTCGAATCGGCACACCATGGACTTCTAGACAAAGTCCCGAACTTTCTCCTTGGTGTTGCGAGCCAGGAGTTCGGCTTCCACCCACTTGGTAAAGTAATCGATAGCGACAACGAGGAATTTTCTTTGATCGGTGGCTTGTGGAAAAGGGCCCAACAAGTTAATTCCCCATTGAGCAAAGGGCCACGGGCTCGCCATGGGCACCATGGTCGTTGGCGGTAGATGAGGTTGGGGACCGAAACGTTGGCATTTGTTCTTATTTTTTCACGAACTCACTCTCGTCTTCCAGCATTTTTGGCCAAAAATACCCTTGGCGGAGGAGTTTGCCAGCCAGGGCCCTGCCCCCCAAGTGGTTGCCATAGATTCCCTCATGGGTCTCTCTCATAACATAGTCAGCCTCTTTCGGCTGTAGACACCGTGAGTATGGTCCAGAGAAGGAATGTCGATAAAGAACCCCATCCGGAATGCAATATCTGGCCGACCTGTATCGCATCTTTCTTGCTTCGTTGCTGTCGTCAGGGAGTGTTCCGTCTTCCAAATACCTATGGATAGGGTCCATCCAGGTAGGATGGTCGTTGAGCTCACTGATCGGAGCCACCTGGTCAGGAACTGCAGTGCTCGGAGCATCCAGATATTCAACTGGCACACTTCGCTTCAGGGTTAATGCTATTGCTGAGGCAAGGTTTGCCAAGGCATCAGCATGCCGGTTCTCTTCCCGTGGTATTTGGGATACATTGATTTTTTTGAATTTCTCCATCAGGGTTTTGACCCTCTCAAGATATGCAGTCATACTAGGATCTTTCGCCAAATATTCCCCATTGACCTGGTTGACGACCAGCTGAGAGTCGCAAAAGACAGACAATGCCGTCACATTGAACTCCCTAGCCAGGCGGAGCCCTGCCAGTAGAGCCTCGTACTCTGCCTCGTTGTTAGTTGCTCTGAACCCCAGTCTCAGGGCGTACTCTATTTCTTCATTGCCTGGGGCAACGAGCACCATCCCTGCTCCACAACCACTGGTGTTGGATGATCCATCGGCGAACAGCTTCCATGTCATTGGACCGGTACCGGGGCTGGAGTCCCCTGGCACTTTCCCTCCTTCCACTTTCTTCGCTTCCGGGTGAGCAGTGGGTGGCTCGGGGTCCTTAGAAAATATGAGCTCAGCGATGAAATCTACCAGGACCTGGCCCTTAATGGCCGTCCTGGGGTGATATTCGATGTGAAACTGACCCAGCTCAAGGATATACTTCATTAATCGTCCCGAGATGTTTGGTGAATGTAAAATTTGCCTTATCGGTTGGTCCATGAGGACGACGATCTCGTGGGCTTGGAAATACTGTTTCAGCTTTCGGGAAGCCACCAGTAGAGCATAAGTCAGTTCCTCAAACTTAGTATACCTCATCTCGGCATCCGAGAGGATCCTGCTAGAGTAAAAGACCAGGTGTTGGGTCCCGACGTTATCCCTTACAAGAGCAGCACTCATCGCCGTTGTAGATGCAGCAATATACAAGTACAAGGTCTCTCCCTCTTTCGGGTTACTGAGCAAAGGAGCAGAGGACAGATAACTCTTGAGAGCTTGGAAAGCAGACTTGCACTCGTCAGTCCATCCAAAATTGCCGTTGCCTCTTAGCACTTTGAAGAACGTCAGACACTTTTTCGATGCTCTGGCTATGAAGCGATTGAGTGCAACGAGTCTCCCCATCAGCATTTGTACCTTCTTCTTATTTCGAAGAGAGGCCATCCCGAGGATCGCATTTATTTGATCGGGGTTAGTATCGATGCCGTGCTGGGAGACCATGTACCCTAGGAACTTTCCCGCAGAAACTCCAAAAATACATTTGTTCGGGTTGAGCTTCATGCGATGAGCCCGGAGTTTTTTGAAGCAGTCGTGGAGATGCTGGGTGTGGTCAAGGGCCCTCGATCTCTTGACCAACATGTCATCAATGTAAACCTCCATCGTCTGTCCGATCTCTTCCTTGAACATTTTGTTCACCAGTCGTTGGTAAATGGCTCCGGCATTGCCCAAGCCAAACGGCATTACTTTGTAACAGTATGTACCCTTACCAGTGATGAATGATGTTTTTCTCTTATCGGTGGGGAACATTGGGATTTGATTGTACCCGGCATAAGCGTCGAGAAAACTCAGGCGCTCATATCCTGCTGTGGTGTCTATGACGATGTCAATCTGGGGCAAGGGGAAGAAGTCTTTCGAGCAGGTTTTATTCAGATCTTTGAAATCGACGTAGAGGTGCCACTTATTACCAGCCTTGGGAGCCAAAACCACATTCGCCAACCAGTCCGGGAATTTGACTTCTTCGATGACGCCAGAGTTGATCAATTTATCCATCTCTACTTTAATTATCCTTTGGCGCTTCGGATGAAATTTTTGTCATTTTTGCTGCATGGGAGGATGGTATGGATCATCATGGAGGTGATACATCTCCACGCTCGGATCAATACCCGACAGCTCGTCATGGGACCAGGTAAAGACATCGTAATTGTGTCGGAGTAGTTGGATGAGTTCATCCCTATGTTCGGACGGGAGACTAGCACCGATCCTGACAGTTCGTTCCTCGATGGTTGGGTGTATGGAAATCTCCTCTAGTTCCTCGTGAGGTCTGGGACCGGCCTCCTCCTCCCTTGGATCATCGATGGGCACAGGCACTGGTCCCTAACCCAGAGCCATGAGTTCGAAATCTCCGAGCCCTGGCTTTGTCTTTGATTACTATTTCTTCTTCTCCAATGCCCTCCGAGTATAAGCCCAGGAGGATTCTTGGTCACCTCTCACTACCCCCACGCCTCCCTCGGTGGGGAATTTCATCGCTTGGTGGTATGGGAAGCAGATGGCCTTAAGGGCAACCACCATGGGTCGACCCATGATTACGTTATAGGGTGATGGCCTGTCCATGATCAGAAATTTGGTCCAAATAGTGGAGGTTCGTGGATGGACTCCGACTGTTACGAGAAGTGAGACCCACCCGACAGCATTCACAACATCCCCTCCAAAACCAACTAGGGGGCCGTCGATGGTTTTACCGCGTTGGGGTCCACATTCATTTTATAAAATGCCCACTTGAAGATAATATCAGCAGAACTACTACCATCTACCAGGATCCGTCCTATTTTGTAGTGATGGATGAGGGCCACGATGACGAGGGCATCGTCATGAGGCACTTGAACATTCCTGAGGTCTGCCTCGTTGAATGAAATAACGTTGTGCTCCACAGCATCAACTGTGCTGACCTCGAAGACGTCTTCACTTACTTTTCTCTTGGCTTTGTGCTCGTACCTTTTCTTGGATGAGAGGGTCTTCCCCCCAAGGCCCAATCCGCCATGGATGACGTTAATCTCACCGTCAATCCTGTGTTCGTCACTACCCCTGTTCGCCTCTGACCTAGGAGGGGGTGACTTTTGTTCCTTCTTCTCCTACGACCCCTATGTTCATCGTGGGAGTCGTGCTCTTCCGTCTTGAGAACTCGGTCGTCCCTTTGAACATGGAAACTTAGGTACCCCCTGCAAATGAGGGCCTTAATTTCTTCCTAAAGTTGAAAACAATTCTCGGTGGAGTGGCCCCGGTCTTTGTGGAATTCACAGTATTTGTCCATAGACCTTCCCATTGGTTTTTCGTTGAGTGGAGGAAGAGGAGGAAAGAAATCCCTCCCCGCATTCTCAGCTAAGATGGTGGCCACTGAGACCGTGAGCGGCGTGTAGTTCTGCTGGCGGTTCCCCTGGGGTGGGAATGGTCTCTGATCCCCAGGCAATGGCCCTAGCCTCCCTTCTGCCTGTAGCCTTTTGGATCCATGGTGTTTGTTTGGCCCTTTCTCAGCCTTTCCTTTCTTTATTTGACCTCCTCCTCTATCCTTCCGGGCCGCTTCCCACTCATCAGTATTATGGAACCTCGTGCCTCTCTCCAGGGCAACATCCAGAGTAGGAGCTGGGTTAGAATAGAGGTCATACATAAGACGTCGATACTTCAGGCCGTCGATGAATGCGCTCATTGTGACCATGTCACTGAGCTCATCGTACCCGATGATCTCTTTGTAAAACCTCTCCACATAATCCCCCAGTGACTCATCAGGTAACTGCTAGAGTGTGAGGATGTGGGCCATGGTTTTTGGCCTACGCCACAATTGTCCAAACCGCGAAAGGAATAATACCTCTAACTTATGAAAATTGGAGATGGAGGTTGGTGCCAAAGTTCGGAACCAAGCCTTAGCGGCCCTCGTAAGGGTGAGGGGGAATGCCTTGTGATAGGTGTAAAATACCTATCTAATTCTAAACCGAATTTTCCAATTTTGGAGTATTTTATTGAAGTTTGAATATCATTTTAGCTGTTTTTATTAGTTAGGAGCAGGGAAGTAAACAATCGGCAAACCGAGTGAAATGGTGCGAAAAGGGTAGCCAAAAAGATGAAAAAATGAGGTTTCAAATAACAGAGTAATTCTGCCTAGGCGAAGTTTCTACCGCCTAGGCGGAAATTCATCAGAAAGTTACAATGCTGAAGATTTGAAATCCGCCTAGGCGAAGTTTCCACCGCCTAGGAGAAAATCCGTCAGAAGGTTGCAAGGGCTGAAGTATTGAATCCGCCTAGGCGAAGTTTCTACCGCCTAGGCGAAAATCAATCAGAACGCTAGATGAACTGAATTGCTGGATAGAGCTGCACTGCTGTAAATTCGCCTAGGCGAAGTAGCTACTGCCTAGGCAGAATTCCATCAGAAAGATAAGGAGCCAAGAAGTTAGTCCTTCGCCTAAGAGAAGATTCTATCACTTAGGTAGAATTCTAACCGACTTAAACTCCACCTAAGAGAAGTTTCTACCACTTAGGCGGAAATCGCAGAACAGGTCAAAATATCTGTTTAGATATTTTTGAACCCCTAGGCCTATAAATACCCCTTGGCCACGTCTGAAACTTGTTGTTGAAGAACCCTAACCCTAGAAGAAAGCTCTTAAGCTATATTTTGAAGATCAAGAAGGAGGTTTATCATTCGGATAAAGAAGGATAACTTGCAGATCGATCATTAGTGACAGTGAACCGTTTCACTTCCAGATTTGATCATTTCTCTCTTGTTTTATTCTTTGTAATCACTTTTTCATATCTAAGAATGTTGAATCTCTCTTATTTTGTTATATGGCTAAGATCTTGTAGTAGTAGTTAAATGTTACTTAGGTGTAGTCAAAATCATGTAACCGTTTAGTTGAGTAAATTTATGTTACTTTAACGTGTTGTTTGTTTAAATCCGATTATGTTTATCGTTATTCTTGATATCATGCTTGTATTGATAAACCGAGAATACGGGGTTTGACACTCGTGAGAGGTAACCCCGGATTCAGACTAGGGTAAATACAACGTGACGTTCTAACGACCCGGGAGGGCGTTAGAACGTATGCAACCCATGACGTTGGCTCAAAACTCACGCGACCTAGGGTCGTTAAGGCATTGAAGGGGACTTCTTCATTGACACGAAGTCGTGTAATCTCTCGTTTTACACTCGGTAGAAGTAACGGAGGAGTTATTGATACAGAGGTTGTCGGATTAGATAAAAATCGTTATAGCTAACTAAATGAAATCGATTATGCATTATATGAAAGAGATTTATACCTAAGTAATTAGTGTAATTAAAACTAACTTTATAGTTTTCATTTATCTTAGTATAGTAATTAAAAAGCAAACAAAATTTGATTAGTCGAGATAATATGAAACTATTGAAATCGCAATACTCAACCGAATTACCTGCCGTTCCCAGTGGAACGATATCCGATCCTAAAAGATCCATTATATTAAAATTAGACCTCGTACACTTGCGAGTAGTCCAATTACCGCGAGGAGGAAATGGTTGTGAATCCTCCCGCGTACACCTTGCATCTCATTGCTATTGAGGTGGTGTGTAGGTCCATGTACAACCTAAAGATGGACAAGTGGTCCACCGAATTAGTGACACCGTCATAGATGATCATTTGGGGGTGGGTGTATCACGTGGGCAGGGGTTCTTCCAGAATTTCATCGACGAAAGGAGATCTTACCTCCGAAGGAAGCCCGGACGAGCCCCTGGTTCCCCGGATCTGTTGTAAAGCTGCCTCCATGTCAGCTAGGCGCCTTTCCACCACCACCTCAGCCCCTAGCTGGGCTCGAGCCTGACTGAAAACGACATGAGACGGGGGCTGTTGTGGTAGGAAATGTGAATCTACCTCCCGATAGCGACGGGGGTGATGATCGGACCACACGGTAGTGCTATGAGCGGGGGGTGACTTGGCTCGGTTGCCTCTCCTTCACCTTAGTGGAGGTGGCGACGGGGATCCCGAGACCTTAGGGGGTACCAACTCTACCTCCCTCCGATCGACGTTACAGGTCCGAGGTGGCGGGATTCGTTCGTTGGAACGGATGACACGTTCTTCATCCTCGATTGCCCAACCCTCTCAGCTCGCAACTTGGACTGTCAAAAGATCCATTCGATGGACTGGTGGTAAATGGGCCAGGACGATCTAGAAGAAGGTTTGGAACTCGCCGAGCTGACGTTCCAAAAGATCGACGCGGGCTACCTCAGGTGCTCTAAAAGCCTACCCAACAAGCTATCCTGGGGGTAGGATCGGACACCCTCGGGCGGCTTGCTGAGTGGTCAGTCCTCCCAGCTCGGACGACGGGATAGCGGGCAGGTGGAGTCCCTCCGCAGGTGGTACCGGGGGATCCTACCTGGGAGCCCTATACATACCCTGCACGGATATGGGTGGTGGATTACTGCTGGTGGCAAGATCTTGGTCGGCCTGGCAGATTTTCTTCCCAAACCTTGTGATCATCAAGTCTTAACCTCGTGGGAAGCTGACGATTAGGGGAGGCTTTTAGTGCGTTCCCATAGACGGCGCCAAACTGTTGGTGCCAAAAGTGGTGTTGGGTTAACAATATGGTCCAGGAGGATATCTGGAACACGAGACGACCATTAGCGCTGCAGCGGGTTGAGTTCAGGGGTGGTGACGATCTCCGAGTTAAGCTCCACTCTTCTATTCTGAGCACCTGCACAAAGACCCACCGGGGTTATCCCCAGTAAAGTCCCTCCGGCATAAGAGGAAGTATTCTGGGGTAAAGGGCTAAAAATATATTGAGTTTAGTAGTCGTCACGTACCTCTGGGCAGTGGGTGCCCCGGTGTATTTATAGGCACCAGTGCTTGATTAGCGCCGCAAAATTAGGGGGCCAGCTCAGGTTAATTAACATAATTTGTGGGACAGCCAATGAGCAGATAGGTTAGCCCTCTAAATGTCTAGGCTGGCCTTTGAGCCCATAAGTAGAGGCCCATGGGCCAGAGTCTCACAACGGCCCGACGAATTCCCGAGTACTGAGGTGGCGAGCAGAGGGTGCCTCAGACCGTCAGTTCGATAGGTCGGATCTCAGCTTGTTGGTCCCGATTTCTTCACTAAGATGACCCTCAGTTCGGCTGGGGGGCATCTCAGCTCGATACTTAGGGGATTTCAGCTCTCATCCCTACCGCTCTTCTACAATTGGGCGTATTTTGACCACGTGGTGTACCTGACGAGATTCTCCTATATCAGCATGGATTGTTTTTCTTTTCACATTTTGCAGAGACTAGAATCGTAATACAGACATTCAAATAAATGGCTAGGAACTAATAGGGAATCTACAAGAGAGAATCCCACCTCGTTTGTCTATTACCTATATATTTTCTTTGAGTATCTTACTTTGACTCTATATAATTTTCATCTGGCACAGATGTATATATAGGAAAAATATTTTTGAACCCTCTTAACTTTCGTAATATTTTTTATGCTATTAATTAATTGTAAAATTTTCCTTTAAACATTATGTACTAACATTTTTTTTCCCTTCAAATCATTTGATAAAATAGGCTTTTTCTCTTTTGACTGTAAATATAACGACAGTTTTAAATAGTTCTCTTGTAAAATTTTCATCTCATTTTGGACTTGCAATCCCCCAAGCCTAAGATGGTTGACTTGTTCCCCAAGGCCCAAATCCTAGATATTAACCTGATGTGTTTATCCAACCTCGGATGTAGAAGTAATTGATGGTTAGGTTATACGTGTGAGGGAAAATCTCATACCTCACGAGTTAGCTTTTAGAGTGAGAGAGGCCAATAACCATCCTACACTAGTATCAGAACCCAGATTACAACAACTCCAGCTCAGTAGTCACGAAGAAAGAGACTAATCAAGTGTCAGCCAACCAAAGAACCAACGTGTGTGAGGGAAATAGTTGAATTTATTCCACATCAGATGTAGAAGAGACTGGTGGTCAGGTTATAACTGTGAGGGAAAACCACATCTCATAAGCTAGTTTTGGGGTTGAGATAGGCCAAGACCACCCTCCATTATTACCACCACAATAGTCTCTCCATATTTTAACTTTTCTACAACATTTCATGGGGGGAGGGAGGGGGATTACTCTTTGCCCCTGCACTTTTCCCCCCTATGTTATTTCTATCAGCACTTTGCCCCCTTATACTGGTGGATTAAAGTGCAACTATTAAAAAGTTAACAGAATCAAGGGTAACTATATTTATTTCACTTTGAAATTAAGGGTAATCTTGTCATTTTATTAAAACTAATTCAATGGGTCACTTTAACAACTTATCCAAACTTTAAGGGTGAAAATGTATTTTTCCTATTAATTTCACCTTCTTGGGCCTACAACTCCGGCTCTCTCTATCATCTCTCTCTCTTCTCTCATCCCTTCTCCTCCCCTATTCCACTCCCCATGTCCACCAATCCATGTTCTCTCTAACATATATATATATATATATATACATATACATATATATATATATACATATATATACATATATATATATATACATATATATACATATATATATATATACACACACACACACACACACACACACACACACACTAACTATGGTAGAACCCGTGTCTGAAGGAATAATTTTTTATTTTTATTGTGAAATTTATAAATAATTTAATATATCTAAATGAAAGAATTTTGACCAAAAAATTTGACATAATCCACTGTATAATATTCTCAAATGATAGTGTTGGTGTCGGAAATGGGTCCGACCAGTAGTATAGTCTGGCCCTTCACATGGGGTTGAAGCCGATCTCGAGATGATCTTTGTCCTTGCTGGAATCATGGGTCCGGGTTGGACGGGCGTTGTCCAGCCTATAGTCTAAGCCGATATCTTTTTTTTTGAGCCACTGTATAGGCTAAACTCTGATATGTCACTTGAACACAAGATAGGCCGGGGTGTTCTCGGCGTGTCCCCTCCGGCGTGAGAGTAAGAGCTCGGGAGGAAGACATCAGGATATTTGGGGATTATTACTTCGAACTGTCTAGGAAATCTATAGCGTGTGTTCTCTCTCTCTCTTTTAATGTGTTGATGAAGCCTTTTATTTATAGACAGAAGAGTGATTAGCATTTCGCAAAATTAGTGCCTTAAGCTCGATTTAACGTTAAGTAGTCAGGCGCGTGGGCGACACGACAGATTAGAGATATGGGTCTTGGGCCTACACACTAGAGATAGAGGAGCCCATGGGCCAAGCCTGTTAAGAGAGACAGGTCGGCCCAGGCACCGAGATGCAGGTCGGGCAAAACGCGCCAATTTGCCCACCGTGGCGATATTCCGAGGAGATTGTGTCTTGACGATCCGAGTGCTTCATGATGGCTGACCTGACTAGGAATCCTGGGCTGTCTATTCACTAGACTATTAGGCCATTGTTGATGTGGCGTTGGTGACGTCACAAAATTTGGTCCAATCAGCGGACACATGGAGCAGGTCTGACTTTACCCACATCAGTTACCTCTCAAGCCTTAGCATGGAAATAAGACATGAAACACTGGGGGTTTCGTTATCGTACGGTCTAAGAACGGTCAACTGAGTTTACGGAGAATAGGGGGTCGGGGCGCGTGAATTGACACTTTGCGCACCATCTGATCATCGCAACGGTTCAACTTCTCGGCCCCTCTATAAATATACATTTTATTTCTTCTCATTTATTCACTAGAGTAACGTGAAAGCTCCATCATACCTCCGAGCACGGTACTTCTCTTTCTCTTCTCTTCATCATTTTTTCTTCATGTCTTTTATATCTGAGTCTTGCTCGTCGGGGTACAGCCCGTCTGGATTTGGAAAGACTGTGGTTGAACCCTAGGTTGAGCAGATCGAGCTCAACTCATCTATGACTAAGGTTGATGAGCCAGAGGTGCCTTTGGCATCTGAGCCGGCAGGCGAGCTAGAGGTCTTCGTCTAGTGGACGACTTCTTCTTCTAAAAAGGCCTAGAAGGAGGCCAGAGTGGGGACCTCCCAGCCTTCTGGTGTGCTCAATGGGCCTTAGCGGAGGAGAGTGAGGAGCGAGGTAGGCTCTATTGGGGGGGTCCTGGGGTTGAGCTCAGCACGGGTCCAGCCGTGGAGTTCGACATCGAGGTAATGTCATATCAAGAGGTGGAAGCCCAACCGTTGATGTTCAGTCACCCTTATAGGGTGGGATCGACCTCTCGCCGATTGATCTGTGAGGTTCTCTAAGAAGCCTGGGTTTGGCGGGTAAAATTCGACCTAAGGGAGAAGGCCATTCGAGACCTGCGTTCTAAGTACGCGATCATCGGATAGGTGGTGATGCGCGTTCCCCGGGAGGACGACCGGGCTTACGCCCTATCGGAAGGGTTTATATCAGTCTACAGGGTGGCCTGCGATTTCCCATCCATCCCTGGGTGAGAGAGGTCTGTTGGGATCTCGGGTTGTATCCATTACAGCTTGCCCCCAACAGCATGCGCATGGTTGTGGCTTTCCACGTGATCTGCCTGGATGAGGGTATCACCTCGACACTCCTGCTTTTTCACGTCATCTTCCTAGTGAAGTCCATGCCCGGTGGGAAAGGCTGGTGTTAGATCTCGGCTTAACGGAAATTCCTTAAGGGCTACACCGATTATATCAAGGATTGGAAACTGGGCTTCTATTTTCTGGGCGGGACTAGATGGGAGGCCGACTAGGCACCATAGTATGAGTTCTCGGTCCAGAGGCATTGGGGGATAGTGGGTAAGCTTTTCCACCCGGAAACTATTTTATTCCCCTCCCCGGTCAATTTTTCTGAGTTGCTCTCGTTTTTAACTTTCATTTTCGAAGAAGCACAAATCAAGCCTAGAGGTCCTCGCTTAGAAAGATCAGATCTTTGGCACCTCGTTCCTTAATGTTGGTGCACTCATCTCATCGTGCTTATACGACCTCTACTTCTGGAGGGACCCTTCTCTGCCGGAGTCGATCTTAAATGAGGACTCTCAGAACAATAAGTTTTCCCATCCCGGCCCATTTAATTATTTACACTTGGAAATTTTCCATTGTTGATTGACACTTCTCGGTTTTTTCCTTGCAATTATGGACGTCGCTATGCTAGCTCGGTTGTCTACACAGGGCATGAAGAAGAGGGGCGGGTCTAGTCAACTCACTCAAGAAGGCTCGATAGGCCAGGTGGTGGCACGTAATTAATGCACACCACTTTCACCGCAAATATACGGGTCAAGTTTTAGTATATATGGGGAGAGTAGGGGTATCGTGTCCATAGGGATTGGTTGAGATTATTATCGAGTACCGTGATTATGATAACCTAATTTCATCTAGGCGATAATAATATACTAATACTAAGTTAACTAATCTAATAAAACTAAAATACTATATTGATAAGTTTAGGGAAAATGGATTAACTTTGTTTACAAAAACGTGTTTGGTCTCGTTTAGTTTACAATAACGGCATTCGACCTATCCGACAATCTCTGTATTATAAACTCACTCGCCACCTCTCCTGAGTATAAGACGAGTGAATATGTGACTTCACGTCAATGAAGAAGTCCTCCTCAACATCTTCACGACACTACGTCACATGAGTCTCGCCCCAACGTCATTGATTGCACACTTTTCAACTCCCTCCCGGGTTATTGGATCGTCGTATTGTATTTACCCTAGTTTGAATTCGAGGTTACCTCTCCTGAGTGTCAAATCCCGTATTCTATAATTATCTAAACAAACATAATATCAAAGAATAATGGTAAACACAATCAAAATAGCGAAGAACAGCCATTAACGAAACACAAACTCAAACAAACAACAATTTCATAAATATTATTAATCCCTAGAGAAAATCCGTTTAGCTCATGGATATAACCATTTATACACTGTAAAATGAGCTAAACATGCTCAATAACCTACTGAAGTTAAGAAAATAAAGAAGAAACGAAAGAAACTTAGTCGTAGTCCGAAGATTTGCTGCTAAAAACGCTTCGGGATCACTTCTCCTTCGGAATTGGTTGAACACTCCCCAAAGCTATCTCTAAAATATCCTAACCCTAAATGAGCTCTCATGGCCTAATAAAGAGAGAGGAGAACAAATAGGGAGCAAAAATATCTAAAAATTATCCTAAATCTGGTGCAAAGTGACTGCCGCAGCGGTGTGTATGTCGGTTTGATCTTCGCCGCAACGGTGGGCACAGAGGCTTCTCTGTAGTTTCACCACCGCTGCGGTGAGGTCACTGCCTCGGTGGTGGGATTACATTAGTTTTAGGCCCCTTTCTGCATATTGACCGCCGCGGCGGTGGGTTGCATTTCAGAATATTGCCTCTATGTTTGTTTTTCTACCGTTCTTCCACTTTTCTTGATCTAAATTGATCGTTTATGATCCGTTATCATCTATTTTCACCCCACACACCCGATTTAATACAAACAGAATAAAAATATATTAAAATGTATTAGAATACTATAATAACACTCGAAAACTAACAAGTTCAGTTTGGAAATAGATAGGTGAATTACACCTATTAAATACCCCCAAACTTAGAATTTTGCTAGTCCTCGAGCAAAACACTCATACTAAAATGAAAAACACAACTAAATTAAATAACATGAACAACCTAAACACAAACAATCTAAACATAACAATATGCGAGTTTTGAATTCTTCTATCAACCAAGTCATTTTCCCTTCAACAACCCCCACTCATATTGTGTTCAGGCTGTAAAACGCACTATGTGGTATTCTAGAATTTTGACATTCAATAATGGTAAACGCCATTCTAGATCCTTTTAACGTTTGTGTGCGAGACTCAATAATATAGCTATCCAAGATTGGATTGGATTATCCACTAACGAAACTCACGACTTAGACCGTAAAGGACTAGGATATCCATATGCCTGATTGGGGTCCACTCTCCACTAATGTTGTCTTGGAAGTTCATAAAGATCAGAAAGACTTGGTTCGGTTTTGTAAAATTTGGCCGAGGGTATTTCGGAATAGAAAATGAGTTAACTTAACATTACCCAAGGCTCAACGCTTGGGACATTCACTCTCGAACCTCCATAGATAAATTGAAAATAATCCCAAATAAACATTTAAGACCGACGTACTCACTTGTCAAAAGAAACGTAAATATAACGATATTTACATATGTTTTTTTTTTCTTTTTCAAAATCACACCTCCAAACTTATTTGATTATTATTGTTTCATGGGTATGGTTAAAACGAACGAAAAATGACAAGTGAGTACTCGAATACCGAACTAATCAAAAGTTTACCCTAAATCCAACTGCTCACTTCAAGTAGCATATACGAATGCTAACTTGATTCACTCAAATTGTGCCTTTAATTCAACGATATAGGTTTGGAAAAAGATCAGCTGGTGAGAGTATTTGCTTATGTGTTCATAATTGAAATGCCATTTAGGCTTTGACAGGGTAATGAGGGATAAACATATAACATGGTAAGCTTAAAAGGCTTAAGCAACAAAATGAATGCCTAAATCACGTCTCCTGAACTACCTCACCTAGGATTTCGCCTCAAGCTTCCCCTCAATCAGGTTCTAGAACCCTTCAATTGTCATGAGTTTGGCTAATCGATAATTGGCCTCAAATCAATTGAATAGAAACACATTGAGTTTATGTGCTCGTGCAAATTAGGATCCACAATAGCTTTCACCAAAATGCATTGTCAAACACATAGAACATACATGCATGAGTATTACCCTTGACCTCGAAAAACAACTAGGGGTAATATCATCATCGGTTAAAGGCCTAGATGAACGCAAAACTTAGCATACAACAGCAACAACACAAAAACATTCTAAACTAAACAAACATACAATATGGTAAAACAGTAAAACATAAACTACAACTCAAACATATACTAAAACATAATACACATCACTACCAACTTAACACAGGCAATGCCTAAAATGACCCGTTAGCGATCCTAATGACAACATATAGCATAATAAGGAAGACGGGGGGTTTAAAACACGTACCTGGGAGACGAGAGAATCTCGCCTCTGAATCAAGTCGTCTGTGATTAATTTAACTTATTTTTTTCCTTGGGTTGCCTCCCAAGAAGCGCTTGGTACACACCGAAGTGCTCATCAAAAAGTGGCTTCTGCCCATAGTACATATCAAATAACATCACATAACTTTGATTAGAGGACTTGTCAGTAAAGAGCTGCCAAGAAGGTTATCTTGATCGATTCCTTCGAGCCGCCGACTTGGTCTGTTATCAGAGAGGTATTTTGGGCATCTTCTTAGTTGACAATGGGATCTTCACCTGGGAAGGTTATCTTACCTATCCTTTTATCACCCTCCTAGGGTAATATTCGATATGAAATTGGCCCAACTCAAGGCTATACTTCATTAATTTCCTAGAGACATAAGGGGAGTGGAAAATGTTATGGTCGGTCAATACCACAATGGTATGAGCCTGAAAATACTACCTGAGCTTCCTCGACGCAATCAGTAGAGCGTAGGCTAGTTTTTCTAACTACGTGTACCTTCTCTCTACGTCAGTGAAGATCCTGCTCGAGTAATAGATCGAGATCTGCACGCCAACATTTTCTCTGACCAGGGCAGTACTCATTGCCATGGTGGAGGCTGCAATGTAATGGAGTAGGTCCTCTCATTTTTGAGGTGTGGTGAGCAGGAGAGCCAACGAGAGATACTTATTCCGCTCTTCAATGGCGTAGTCACACTCGGTTCACTCAAATGCCTTATTACCCAAAAAATTCTAAAAAATTGGAGGCATTTCTCAGACGACCTGGAGATAAACTGGTTCAGGGTAACCAACTGACCTGTTAGTATCTAAACCTATTTCTTGTTTTGGGCAGAAGCCATTCTGAGCACCACGCTAATCTAATCAGGATTAGCATCAATGTAGTGCTGAGAGACCATAAAGTCGAGGAATTTGCTAACGGACACGTCGAAGATGCACTTTCTCGGATTCAACTTTGATGAGTGAAAAAATGGTCAATCCAATGCACCTAATCAAAGACCGCCACTTGTGCTCAACTTCCTATAAGATCCAAAGCTCGTAGCACACCCTAGGTTAAGTATAGGAAATGTACCGAGAAGGAGAATCTCCTTTACCGTACCAGTCACCCTAGAGGGATCAACATTACCTGGGGTAATCTACAAGTCACCACTGGGATGGGAAGTTATTCCCCATCTCGGTGTCCTTCGCTGAAGTAGTACCCCCTTCCCGTCTCCGTCTACTCGGAAAGGGCAATCACTTCTCTCCTCATCCCAGTCGTAGCAGGGTAATGCCTTCTTCAATTTTTTCCCTGGGCTATTTCAGTTTTCCATCTTTTAAACCCCACAAAATATCCCATACTCCCCCAAAATATCCCATATTACCCCAAAATATCCCACCTTATCCCAAAATAGCCAAGCTCATCATGGTGACCCTCTTCCTAAGCTAAAATATATCTTAAATGTGGGTAAGAAAAAGGCCTCTTGGTATGCTTTCATTGGCTAGAAACCATGTGGCCACCATGATGTCATCATTAAAAAGGCATTGAACTCTGCGTTGGCTCCAAAACCGATCTCCACCTTGCCTATAAATAGGAGGGGCATATAATTGCCCAAAGGTAGATGAACTAAGCTTACTACTTTCTCTATCTTCCCTCTTCTCAAAAAATTACATTATAAACGTTTTCCCCGTACGCTGACTCTCACGTCGGAGTGGACACGTTGGGAAAAACCCAATAAGTCCTTTGTGTAGGTCTCCAGGTGCTCACTCTTCCTGGGACTGCTCAACATTAGAATTTTGGTGTGTTCAAGGTACTGATTCATACCTCCAAATATTGTATAGCCTCCTGCTCCTCTTCTTTTCGGCTCGGAAGGCCCACAATCTCTTCCCAGTCTTGGCTTTTCCTTTCCCGACTAGATGGTTTTTCATGGATAAGAAGCTACTCGGACCCACAATCTCTAATACAGGGCTCTCGAACGCCCCCCCAAGGGCTGACTGGACCATATCGTTGGTGTCGATCAAAAGTTGACATCAACAGTTTGGCACCATCTGTGGGACGCACTACTAAAAGCCTCTCCCAAATTGTCACCTACTATCTTCTTGGCTTAGAGCTTGATGCATACATGGTCTGGTCAGTCTCTACGACCAAGGGACCTAAACAGTACGGTGGATAACAACCCATCTGGTGAAATGGCACAGAATCCCAAGCCAAAGGCGAGGAATGTCATCCCCATTCTGGAAATAGAGGAATACCTCAACTAGGCGGGGTCGTCAACTCTACCCACAGGAACACATCCTGGAGCTACGGATGAGGTGCGCCTCGACAGTTGTGAGCATTAACTGTTCCAATTTCAAACTTACCTTGACAGCATCCTCTCTCATCTATCACTAACCCTAAATCAACAAGGGCCGGCTCTTCGGAACGTAGAAAGAGATGAGTGCCTCCTGCAACTGGCCCCCGTTCAAGGGGGACCAATTATCTGACATGCAGGAAATGAGGATCCTAGTCATAAATCAAACTGTGTCATTCATTCTGAAGGACACGTGTTAAGGGAACCATCTCGTCATAACGATCGATCGATTAGGGAACGAATCTCGGCTCAAGTAGCTGTTTCCAATTCTGTATCGTTACCCCAACGGTCTCGCAGGACAAAGGACCGCCATGACCGCCATGGTTGTCATGCGGAAAGAACTTTCAGTTACATCATCTATGCAGATCGAAGAACTTGTTGTGCTCAGTAGGTTGACTCCTACTCCCCTCCAGCCAAAAGACAGGGATCGAGAGCAGCCACAAGTCATGTGGTAGTATCGCCTAGGGGAGAAGCGGTATTAGAGAGGCGCGTCACTGAAATGGAGGCAGTGCTTGTTCATATCTGAGGCCCTGGGAAGGCTAATAGACTCCTTTTAGGTATTAGATCCCCTGTTATTGATTCCATAGTCCTTGAAGTGGTCCCATACCGGTTCCTAAGTTCACAAATAGCCCCCTACAATGGGACCACTGACCCAGGCAATCACCTCTCCGTTTTCATCGCATTTATGGACACGCACATAGCATCCATGGGGATGAGGTGTAAATTCTTCCCCTGGACTCTCACTGGAATGGCTAGCATATGGTACCGAGAGTTAGCTCTTGTATCGATCTTTTCATTTGCTCAACTGGAACAGCTCTTTTTAGCTCTATTTGACTGTTCCAAGAGAAGACCCAAAATGGTAAATTATCTCTTGACTCTCCAGTAAGAGAATACCGAAACTCTAGGTGATTTTGTTGCGCGGTTCCATAAAGAAAGTTCTAGTTGTAGCAACATCCCAGATACTGTGGCCTTGAATGCCTTTATTGACAGAGTAAGGCATCGAAGGTTGACTACGATTTATGCTCTTATCCTGCGCCAAACTTAGCTGTTATGCTTGCCTGAGGTACAAGTTTCTACCAAGCTGATCTCAGAGATACTATGAAAAGAGAGCATAAAGGGAACCAGAAGTGGAAAGGCCAACCAGAGAAAGGGCAGAGCAGGGCGTAAGGCTCTCGAAGGCTGCAGGTAGAGAGGCGGTTAGGACTTCTTCCTGGGGATCGGATATACCCCCAGCCCCTAGGGAATCTCCCAAGGATGATGCCCCTCACTACATCTATGGCCACAATCTTTGCTGAAAATTCAAGAAATGGATTCTTCCCGCCGGCTCTTCCTCCCAAGAGGAGATCTATGGGGAAAGTTGTCTCCAAATGTTGTGAGTTCCACCGTGACCATGGTCATTCTACGAACAAATATTTTCAGCTCCGAGAAGAGATTGAGGAACTCATAAAAAGGGGGTGCCATGGTCATTATGTCTGCAAGGAAGGTGCAAGCTCTGAGGCTGGAGATAACAGTCACCGTAATGAGTGACGGGATCGACCGAGGAAGGAAAGCTATAGTCGAGCCCCATCAAGGAGAGAAACCGATGAATTTGATGATGACATGTGCATTGATGGTAAAATCAATATAATCTTTGTGATAGATGGTGGCCTCTACCTTGGGAGAGCAACTACCTCTTCCCAAAAGAGGCACGAGTGTAAAGCCAAACAAAAGGTCGAAGAGGATGTGTACTAGGTGAGCATGATCGATGCTTCCTCACACAATGTTATCTTCTTTAGTGAAGCAGACCTTCAAGGAATTCATACCTCTCATGATGATGCTTTGGTGATATCCGCCCTGATCAACCACTACAAAGTTAGATGAATCCTAATCAATGGTGGTAGCACTGCGGATATCATTTTCAAGGAATTATTTGACCAAATGAACGTCAGTTCAAGCTCCGTTGGACCCACTACTTCTCCCCTTGTTTGTTTCGATGGGGAGATGGTTAATTATATCGGTTAGACATCTCTTCCCTTTACGGTAGGCACCGCACCCACCATGGCCATGGTTTGGGTTAAATTCCTCATTGTGGACCGACCTTCTCCATATAATGCAATCATTGGGTGACCCATCTTGGCGGCGCTGAAGGCCGTATCCTCCCCCTACCATCAATCAATAAAGTTTCCTACTAAATGAAAGGTGAGGGAGGTTAGGGGAGACTAAGAATCTGCTCGTTCCTGTGCTAGAAGGGCGTTGGAGAAGAAGAAATAGCAATTAATGACTGGGATCGGGATCGGGACTAGGACCGGAGAAATTAAGCTCATGACCATGACCGATCCCGGGACCATGCCTATCGATGACCCCCGAGAAGAAGAACCCCGGCCACGTCCTCATAAGGACCTTATTGAAGTTTCTATTCACCCTACCATCGAGGAGAGAACCTTTCGGATTGGTGCCAAGCTCAGCCCGACACAGTGAAAAGAGTTAACTGCTCTCCTTAGGAGGAATTACGATGTCTTTGCTTGGTCCCATAATGAACTTCTTGGGATTGACCCGAACATCGCTATGCACCGTGTAAGGCCCTAATTTTTGTATATGCATCATTTTAGTTGCATTCTAGAATAGTTAGAAAATAACGGGGTAGATTGTGTCATTTATTATTTATTTTAAAATTTTTAGGGATCAATTAGCAATTATAAAAATATTAATTCTAGATTTTGGGTTTAACTAATAACTTAAAGAAAATTAGGGGAGATTAATGTAATTTGGAAATAATAATAATATATATATAAACATACATTTGTGAAAAAAAAAAAAAAAAAAAGATAAAAAACGTGGCAACCAAGGAGGATCAAAGCAACCACTATTATCATGCATATATATGTATTCACACATGCATATAATTAATCACCAAAAATAGAAAAGAAAAAAAAAAGAAAACAGAAAAGAAAAATAGAGAGAGAGAGAGGGCAGTCGTCGGTGGTGTGTGTGTTCGGGCTGTTCATTCGGTTGGCGGTGGGGTCGTTCATCCGATGATCGTGCGTATGTGTGTGTCATCGCCGTGTGTCCGACGGTGTGACTGTGTATGTGTGTCGCTACTGTGTGGGTGTGTGTGTATGTGTGTCGTCGTGTGCATGTGTGTGGTTTGTCGTGGGTGTTCTGTTCTATTTCGTCCGTTGTGTATGTGGGTGTATGATCGTCGTTGTTGGTCCAACGGTGTGTGTGTATATCCGGTGATTGTGTGTGTGTATGTGTGTCGTCATCGATTTCGTGTGTGTATGTGCCATCGTTGTGTGTATGTGTGCTGTAGTGTGTTTATGTGCTCTGATCGTTGAGGAGAGGCGACAAGTAAGATTGCCATAGCTGGTGAGAAGAGAGAGTGTCGACTGCAGCTGAAGCTGAAGCAAAAACCCAAAATAGGAAAAAAATGGGTTGTCGCCGTGGCGGTGAGATCTGTTGCCGCGGCGGTGAGATCCAGCGATCAAAACAGAAAACAGGAATAGAAAGAAAAAGAGAAGGAAAAAAAAAAGGAGGAAAAAAAAAGGAGGAAATAAAAAAGGAAAAAAAATAAAAAGAAAATCAAACAAAAACCAAAAAAAAAACACCCAAAACCAACTTCTCAGCCGGCGGACAATTCGGAATAGGTAAAATTTCAATCGGTTATTATTTTCGTTAAATTAAATTGTTAGTATTAAAATTTTCATAGTTATAATAGTAATTTTTGTAATCGTTAATCTTAATAAATTCGGATAGTAAATATTAATGTAGCGAAACGAACAAAATTATAATTTTGCATAATTAAATTTGGGGAATGGGAAATTGTGTATTTTAGGACCATGCATTTCATATTAGGGTTACTTTAAATAAAATATTAATTTTGGCCCTATCACTATTAAGTTCGTAGGCACCAGCGTCCCGGTAGTTTTTGACGTCGATATTTTTGCAGTGTGGAAAACGAGGTGAGTGTACTGTCTTCTATGTAAATTTATAAATTTTATTTTCATATAAATTGTGGGGAAAAAAATGTTTATTAAAATTGGACGATTTTATAGCTTATGTGAATCAAGTAGATTTTAAATGTGAAAGGTGATTTTTGTCCGACTATGCCATAGTTTTGATCCCATTAGGAGGGTACGTCCTGCGGGATGGTTTTGACTTATTAGGAGGGCACTTCCTATAGGTGGTTGATTATTGTTATTGACTTGTCAGCAGTGTTAGTCTTATAGGTGGTTGATTATTATGACCTGTCAGGAGGGCATGTCCTGCAGGTGGTTGATGATATTATGACCTGTCAGGAGGATTAGTCCTACAGGTAGTTGATTATTATGACCTGTCAGGAGAATTAGTCTTGCAGGTGGTTGTTGATATTATGACATGTCAGGAGGGTTAGTCCTGCAGGTGGTTGATTATTATGACCGGTCAAGAGGATTAGTCTTGTAGGTGGTTGATTGACCCATCATGAGTGTAAATCCTGCGGGTGGTACCCCTACCATTGGAGATAATAAATGGCCTTGGCATTGATCGTCACCTTAGATGGTACAGTTGTATAGGTTACTGTACCATTGTAATTCCCGATCGTGAGGCAAAAACTGTCCTATGACTAGTAGAAGAGTGGCGTGCAATATTTTATTATATGTCGAGATGTTTGGATTGGTTGATTGTAAAATGATTGGGTTGGTTGATTTAAAATGTTTGGATTGAGTATTTTAAATATATGAGTTCATTTTATTGGTGACAGGGAAACTGAATTTCCGTATGGTACGTGGTTATATTATATTATATTTTGAAACGTGGTGTTCAATACTTATGCTTGATCCAATAAAAATATTTTTTTATATTATGAAGACAGTACACCGATAAAATATTTGGTTTCAGGTACCGCGGCTAGGAGTTGGTCCACTACTAGCACTAGGTAGAGTCCGGAGGTAGTGTTATTTTGGGAGTAGGCCGGTCAGAGGCTAACCATGGAAGGTTCAATATTTTTTGGTGATTTTTGTTGTATATATTTAGGATGGGTGTGTCCTATATTTTTGGAAAGAGTAAATAGATATATGTATTTTTGGAAAAAAAAAATTACCGTAGCACAAGTATGTACGTATATATGTATGCAGGTATATTTCGTTGACTGGGCAGGCAGCGTCATGTCGACATCACATCTGGCCTCGTGTGACGGGTACCCGGGGTAGGGTGTGACACACCGACTACACGCTAACCCTCACCATCTCCCAATGAGGCAAAAAAGAAGAAAATTCTACCCGGATCGTCAAAAACTCATTGAGCAGGAAATGGATAAGTTGGCGAAATTTATTGTGGTAGAGATTTCCAGATTGGCTCTCTAACGTTGTCCTCGCCTCTAAGGCCGGAAAAAAATGATGCCTTTGTTTAGACTTCAAAGACCTTAACAAAGCATGCCCTAAATATTTTTTCCCTTTGCTGAGAATAAACTTGGTCATTGATGCAACGGCGGGGCTTGAACTCTTGAGTTTTCTCGATGCATATGCTGGGTATAATCAAATTCCCATGTTCCCTCCCAACAAGGGAAAAACCTCATTCATTACAGATAGGGGTACATACTGCTACAAGGTGATGTTGTTCGGCCTTCGCAATGCCGGGACTACCTACCAAAGACTCATTAACAAAATGTTTAAGGAAGAGATTGGCTCAATAATGGAAGTTTACATTGACGACATGCCCGTGAAAAACACTAAAGTGTGTGATCATCTCGGCCATCTCCAAACCTGCTTCAACAAACTCCGAGCTTAACGCATGAAACTGAACCCCACTAAATGTATCTTTGGGGTTTCAACAGGGAAAATCTTGGGCTATATGGTGTCCCAAAGGGGTATCGTCACTATTCCTGACCAAATTAGTGCTATTCTCGGAATGACCTCTCCACGAACAAAAAATAAAGTCCAAATGCTCACTGGAAGGTTGGTCGCCCTGAATTGTTTCATTTCACGATCTTCGAAAAAATGCCTCCCATTCTTCAAAGTTTTACGGGGAAACAAGACCTTTGAGTGGACGGATGAATGTGAGGCCGCCTTCCAAGAGCTTATGGAATACCTCTCCTCGGCGCCGCTGCTGAGTACACCCAAGAACGGGGAGGAACTGTTCATGTATATAGTTGCTTCAAGTACTGTAGTCAGTACGGCGTTGGTCCGGGGAAGAAGAAGGGATTCAACTGCCCGTGTATTATGCAAGTCGAGTGCTGACTGATGCTGAAACTAGATATCAACGCTTTGAGAAGTTGGCCTATTCCCTTCTCGTTGCATCACGAAAATTGAGGCAATACTTCCACGCTCATGTGATTGTTGTGCTTACTAACCAACCTTTGCGGCAAGTTTTGCACTCTCCTGATGTTTCTGGCCGGCTACTGAAATATAGCCTTGAACTTAGCCAATTTCATATTGAATACCAATCGAGGATAGCCATCAAGGGACAAGTCTTGGTCGATTTTATTACTAAAATGACTTTTCCCAAAGAGCCCATCTCGAATGGTCATGACCCTTCCCGGTCGGAGCCCCATCCCGGCCTGGCACAAGTGTTCATCCCGAAAGGGGCACCTACTCATCCCGGACCAAACGACGATTTTGTTCCGGATACCTGGCAGCTGTTTATGGATGGTTCTTCTAATAAAGGGGTTGTAAGGCCGACATGGTCCTGGTAGCCCCTGATCGGGAAAAAATTGAATACGCACTCTGACTCGGATTTAGAACTACCAATAATGAAGCAAAGTATGAGGCCCTTCTTGCGGGACTTAGATTAGCGCGAGAATTCAATGCCAAAAACTTAGACGTCTTTTGTGACTCACAACTCGCTGTAAACCAAGTCAATGGTGAATACGCAGCCAAGGACCCTAGTATGGCTACCTATCTCAATAGGGTAAAAGCACTTATGGAAAATTTCGAGAAACTCTAAGTGCGCCAAATCCCCTAAGAAAAGAATCGACACACCTCCGCCTTGGCCAACCTAGCCTCCGCCTTGGAATTCATCTTGAAATTAAGCGTCCTCGTGCAATATTTGGAAGAACCGAGTATCGCCATCTTCAATTAAGTTGCCACTATATGTGCTCTTTCTAACGCACCAACCTGGATAGACCCAATAAAAGAATATCTCCTACACGGGACACTCTCCTCTAACCTAGCAGAGGAGAGGCGTATGCGATATCGGGCATCACGATACACCATCATTGATGGAGTGCTTTACCGGAGGTCCTTTTCGGGTCCCAATTCACGCTGTCTCAGGCCAGAGAAATCTAACTATGTTATGAATAAAGTTTATGAATGACTGTGTGGAAACCACCCTAGAGGAAGGTCCATGGTTCACAAGCTTATTCGTCACGGATACTTTTGGCTGGGCATGTATAGAGACTCTATGGAGTTTGTCAAGAAATGTGATAAATGTCAGAGATTCACCCGTCATCCCCAACAATACCCTACTGTTCTTGTCCACATGACGAGTCCATGACCCTTCGCCTAGTAGGGCATTGACCTTCTCCGTCTATTCCCCCAAGGGACCGAGAAAAGAAAGTTTTGCATTGTGACCATCGACTATTTCATGAAATAGGTAGAAGCTAAACCACTTTCACGAATCACCAAGAAAAAGATCTGAGATTTCGTATAGGAAATTTTTGTGTATCTCTTTGCCATACCTAAGGCTATTGTCTCCGACAACGGGAAGTAGTTCGACAACGAGCTCTTCGCGGAATTATGTGCCAGACTGAGGATTCAAACCAACTTCGCCTCTCTAGGGCACCCCTAGTCCAACGGACAAGTAGAAGTCACTAACCACACCATTCTCCACGGACTCAAAACTAGACTTGATAAATCAGAGGGAAAATAGGTTGGGGATATATACCCTGTCCTCTAGGCTTACCAAACCACAACAAGAACCCCCACGGGGGAAATTTCTTTCGCAATGACCTTCGGGTCAGAAGCGGTAATCCCCGTCGAGATTGGCATGCCCTCTTCTTGGAAAACGATGATTTTCAAAGATGAAAACAACGCTTCTTTGGCCCTTAACCTTGATCTACTTGAGGAAAAGAGGAAATGCGCACGTGTTCGACAAGTAGCCTACTGGCAAACTGCTACAAGATATTTGATAGGTGTGAAAAATCTATCTATTTCCAATCCGAATTTGTTAGTTTTCGAATATGTTTATAGTTATTTTTATTATATTTTAATTAGTTTTCGTACTTTTTGTATAACTCAGGTGTGTGGGGCAAAAAGATAGGAAACTGGAGCTAAAACGATGAGATCGAACCAAAGCGGTTCGAAGTTACGGTGGATAAACAAGCTCGGAGGCAAAAAGATGAAACAGGCCTACCGCTTAGGCGTCCAAACCACCGCCTAAGCGGTGAAGATGCAGGGAAGAGAAAAATGTTACTGACGGATGACCGCTTAGGCGAATATTCTATCGCCTAAGCGAAAATCCAGCAGAGGACGCAGAAGGGCTACAGACAGCCGCTCGCCTAGGCGGAAATTCTACCGCCTAGGCGAAAATCCAATAGAATGTTCTCCAAGTCCAACGCCTACTTCACCGCCTAGGTGATCAGACCAAACCGACCTAACTCCACCTAGGCGCAATTTCCACCGCCTAGGCGGATTTGCCCTGCACAGCCTTTAGATATTTTTAGATATTTTTAGGATATTTTTGCTATAAATATCCCCTCTACTCCTTCTTGGCAGGAATCTCTCTTCCCTCTCTTGCATTTTTGAGCCCCTTAGGCTATATTTAAGTCAAGGGTTAGGAATTTTAGTGGTGGAGCTCGCATCCCGAAGTGGAGAAGACAGTGAATCGATCGTGGAGCGTTCTTAGCGGTTTATCTTCGGACGAGGCTACGTTCTTTGATCGTTTTTCCTTATTTATTTATCTTAGGAGCATGTGAGCATATTTAGCTCGTTATTTCATTATATATGCGGCTATGGCCCCTAGTTAAATATGGATTGTAGTAGGGATTAACCTATAATTTATAAATATGTTGTTTGGATGATTTCGGTATTGTGTTTATGTTTGTTCTTCATAGTTTGATTGTATTTATTGTATTGTTTGTTTATTATGCTTGGATTGATAAATGGAGAATATGGGGTTTTGACAAAACTCCGGATTCAGATTAGGGTAAACAAACGCCACGATTCTATTACCTGGTTGGGGTTTGAATTGTGTACAATCGATGACGTTGGGCAAGACACACGCTACCTAGGGTTATTAAGATGTTGAGGGGGACTTCTTTGTTGACACGAAGTTGCATTATATCCCTTGTCTTACACTTGGAAGAGGTGGCGAGGGAGTTTTAGAACGGAGATTGTCGATAGGGTAAATACAACGCGACGATCCAATAACCCGGGAGGGAGTTAGATTGTGTGCAATCAATGACGCTGGGTGAGACTCACGTGACCTAGGGTTGTTAAGACGTTGAGGGGGACTTCTCCATTGACTCGAAGTCACGTATTCCCCCGTCTTACACTCGGAGGAGGTGGCGGTGGAGTTTACGTACCAAGGTTGTCAAATAGGTCGAACAATGTAAACATGAGTAAATCGAGATCAAACACGTATTTGTAAACACATTAATCCCTATGCAATTCTTTACCCTAAAACATATTAACATAATAGTGTAGTTAATTTAGGATATATTAGTATTAGTTTAAGTAATTAAATACATTTGTTTTCACCTAGATAAAGTTAAGTCACGACAAACGCGGTATTCGATAGTAACGACAACAATCCCTGTGGATACGATAACCCGATCTCAAGGATCACACTATACTAAAACTTAGACCTCGTATACTTGCGAGTGTAAGTAGCGGCGTGTCATTTCTCTCCCTACCAAGTTTTTGGCGCCTTTGCCGGGGATTAGGCATTCATTTTGTCACTTGAGCCCTTGAAGCCTACCTTGATATATGTTTATCCCTCGTCACCCTGTCGAAGCCTAAATGCAAATTCAATTCAGAACACATAAACCAATACCACGGCCAATTGAATTCCTTCCAGTCCTTTATCGCTAAAGCAAAGGCACATTTGAGTGAATCAATTTAGCCGTTGCAAAGGCTTCTTGATGTGAGCGGTTGGGATTAGGGCGAACTTCAAATTGGTTCGGTATTTGAGTACTCACTTGTCATTTTTCATTTGTATTTCACACACCCCTTCAATTGTAACAATCAAATAAGTTTGGGGGTGTGTTCATGGAAAAGAAAATAAATAAATAAATAAATAAAGAACCAAATGTAAATACGGTTTTTATTTTTGTTTCTTTTGAAAAGTGAGTACGTCGGTCTTAAATGTATGTTCGAGATTGTTTTCCAATCTTTCTATAGGGATTCGAGAGTGAATGTGCCAAGCGTTGAGCCTTGGGTAACGTTAAGTTAACAACATTAACCCGTTTTCTATCTCAAATTACCCTTGGCCAAATATACCAAAACCGAACCAAGCCCTAATGATCTTCATGAACTACTAAACCTACATTAGTGGAGAGTGGACCCCAATCCAGCTTATGGTAATCCTTAACTCGTGAATTTTGTTGGTGGATAATCCAATCCGATCGTTGTATAGTTATATTATTGAGTCTCGCACTAACACGTTTATAGGATCTAGAATAGCGTTCACCATTATTGCATGTCGAAATTCTAGAACATTACATACTGTGTGTTACCGCCTGAACTCGAAATAACTGGCGGTTGTTGAGGGCAAAAATAACTTAGCCGTTAGAAGAATTTAAAACTCGCATGTTGTTATGTTTAGATTGTTTTTAGGTTGTTTGTTATTTATTTTAGTTTGTGTATTTTTCATTTTAGTGCGTGTATTTCGCTCGAGAACTAGCCAAATTCTAAGTTTGGGAGTATTGATAGGTGTGAAAAACCTATCTATTTCCAATCCGAATTTGTTAGTCTTCGAATATGTTTATATAGTATTTTATTATGTTTTAATTAGTTTTCATACTTTTTGTATAATTCAGGTGTGTGGGTTAAAAAGATAGGAAACTAGAGCTAAAATGATGAGATCGAACCAAAGCAGTTCGAAATTACGGTGGATAAACAAGCTCGGAGGCTAAAAGATGAAACAGGCCTACCGCTTATGCGTCCAGACCACCGCCTAAGCGGTGAAAATGCAGAGAAAAGAAAAATGTTACTGACGGACGGCCGCTTAGGCGAAGATTCTATCGCCTAAGCAGAAATCCAGCAGAAGACGAAGAAGGGCTACTGATAGCCGCTCGCCTAGGCAAAAATTTTATCGCCTAGGCAAAAATCCAACAGAATGTTCTCCCAGTCCACCGCCTACTTCACCGCCTAGGCAATCAGACCAAATCGACGTAACTCCGCCTAGGCGCAATTTCCACCGCCTAGGCGGATTTGCCCTGCACAGCCTTTAGATATTTTTAGATATTTTTAGGATATTTTTGCTATAAATATCCCCTCTCCTCCCCCTTGGCCGGTATCACTCTTCCCTCTCTTTCATTTTTGATCCCCTTAGGCTATATTTAAGACAAGGGTTAGGAATTTTAGGTGTGGAGCTCGCATCCCGAAGGGGAGAAGACGGCAAATCGATCGTTGAGCATTCTTAGCGGTTTATCTTCGGACGAGGCTAAGTTCTTCAATTATTTTTCCTTATTTCTTTATCTTAGGAGTATGTGAGCATGTTGAGCTTGTTATTTTCCTGTATATACGGCTATGGCCCCGAGTTAAATATGGATTGTAGTAGAGATTAACACTATATTTATAAATATGTTGTTTGGATGATTTCGATGTTTCGTTTATGATTGTTCTTCGTAGTTTGATTGTATTTATTGTATTGTTTGTTTATTATGCTTGAATTGATAAATGGAGAATACGGGGTTTTGACAAACCCTAGATTCGGATTAGGGTAAACAAACGTCACGATTCTATAACCCGGTCGGGGTTTGAATCGTGGACAATCGATGACGTGGGGCTAGACACACGCTACCTAGGGTCGTTAATACATTGAGGGGTACTTCTTTGTTGACTCTAAGTTGCGTTATATCACTCGTCTTACGCTCGGAAGAGGTGGTGAGAGAGTTTTAGAACGGAGATTGTCGATAGGGTAAATACAACGCGACGATCCAATAACCCGGGAGGGAGTTGGATTGTGTGCAATCAATGATGCTGGGTGAGACTCATGCGACCTAGGGTCATTAAGACATTGAGGGGGACTTCTTCGTTGACTCAAAGTCATCTATTCTCCCGTCTTACACTTGGAATCGAACACATATTTGTAAACACGTTAATCCCTATGCAATTCTTCACCCTAAAACATATTAGCATATTAGTGTAGTTAATTTAGGATATATTAGTATTAGTTTAATTAATTACATACAATTGTTTTTCTCCTAGATAAACTTAGGTCACGACAAATGCGATATTCAATAGTAACAACAACAATCCCTATGGATACGATAACCCGATCTTAACGATCACACTATACTAAAACTTAGACCTCGTATACTTGTGAGTGTAAGTAGCGGCGTGTCATTTCCCGCGCTACCAAGTTTTTGGAGAAGTTTCTGGGGATTGTTTTGATGTTATTGTCGGAGAAACGCGGTAACGGCCGGAGACTTAAGTTTTAGATAGGAGAAGCAAGTGTTTCGTATTGCCGAGGATTGGCGAAGTTGTTATTATTGATATTGTGTGTAAATGATTTAATTTTACTTTAGGCATTTATTTTGTATATAATGTTTGTTTGTAGTTTTGTTTTTATTTCCAATGCAGGGTACTTAGAGATATTAGATCGACGGGTATTGATGCATCCCTTTCAATGGGATTCCAAGCCATTTACTGTGCTTGGCCAAGCACATAAGCCGGTAGGGCGTTTCGTTGAGAGATTGAGTCATCCAAAGCAAAATCTCGCCAATCCAGAAGGTGTTCTGAAAATGTCGGGCTGAGGACATTAAACCACGCGCTTCTTGGGAGGCAACCCAAGCAATTCTTTTTGATCCATCCCATCTGATTTAATTCGGAGGCGAGATCCTCTCACCTCCCAGGTAAGTGTTCTAAACACCCTTCGTCAGCATGCTTTAAATTTCATATGTTGAGAATGATGATTGGGTTCGCTGAGGACACTATCCACTTTGAGTTTAGCGGTGATGTGTAGTATTAGTATGTTAGTTTATGTGTTATTGTTTTTTCGTATTGCATGTGTGTTTAGGTTAGAATGTGTTTATGTTTTTGTGTTGTTGTTTATATGTTGAGTTTTGCATTCATCTAGGCCGTCACCCGATGATGAAAATTACCCCTGGTTATTTTCGAAGTCAAGGGTAATACCTATGCATGTGTGATTCTGTGTGCTTGACTATGCGTTTTGGTCAAAATTATTGTAGATCCTAATTTGCATGGGCACATAGACTCAATGTATAGTTATTCAATTGATTTGAGGACGATTATCGATTAACCAAATTTATGATACATTAAGGATTCTAGAATTTGATTGAGGGAAAACTTGAGGCGAAATCCTAGGCGAGATAGTTTAGGAGACGTGATTTAGGCTTTCGTTTTGTCACTTGAGCCTTTTTAAGCCTCCCTTGTTACATGTTTATCCCTCGTTACCCTGTCGAAGCCTAAATGCAAATTCAATTCAGAACACATAAACCAATACCATGGCCAATTGAATTCCTTCTAGTCCTTTATCGTTAAATCCAAAGGCACAATTTGAGTGAATCAAGTTAGCCGTTGCAAAGGCTTCTTGATGTGAGCGGTTGGGTTTAGGGCGAACTTCTAATTGGTTCGGTATTTGAATACTCACTTGTCGTTTTTTATTTGTATTTCACACACCCCTTCAATTATAACAATCAAATAAGTTTGGGGGTGTGTTCGTTGAAAAAAAATAAATAAATAATAAATAAAATGTAAATACGGATTTTATTTATGTTTCTTTTGACAAGTGAGTACGTTGATTTTAATTGCAAGTTCAAGATTGTTTTCCAATCTTTTTATGGGGGTTCGAGAGTGAACGTGCCAAGCGTTGAACCTTGGGTAACGTTAAGTTAACAACGTTAACCAATTTTCTATTTTGAAATACCCTTGGCGAAATTAACCTTAACCGAACCAAGCCCTAATGATCTTCATGAACTACTAAACCTACATTAGTGCAGAGTGGACCCCAATCCAGCTTATGGTAATCCCTAACTCGTGAATTTCGTTGGTGGATAATCCAATCCGATCGTTGTATAGTTATATTATTGAGTCTCGCACTAACACATTTACAGGATCTAGAATAGCATTCACCATTATTGCATGTCGAAATTCTAGAACATTACATGCTGTGTGTTACCGCCTGAACTCGATATAACTAGCGGTTGTTGAGGGAAAAATAAATAGGTCGTTAGAAGAATTTAAAACTCGCATGTTGTTATGTTTAGATTGTTTTTAGGTTATTTATTATTTAATTCATTTTGTTGTTTTTCTATTTTTTTTTCATTTTAGTTTGTGTGTTTGGCTCGAGGACTAGCCAAATTTTGAGTTTGGGGGTATTGATAGGTGTGAAAAATCTATCTATTTCCAATCCGAATTTGTTAGATTTCGACTATGTTTATAATTATTTTTATTATATTTTAATTAGTTTTCATACTTTTTGTATAACTCAGGTGTGTGGGGCAAAAAGATAGGAAACTGGAGCTAAAACGATGAGATCGAACCAAAGCGGTTCGAAGTTACGGTGGATAAATAAGCTCGGAGGCTAAAAGATGAAACAGGCCCACCGCTTAGGTGTCCAGACCACCGCCTAAGTGGTGAAGATGCGGAGAAGAGAAAAATGTTATTGACGGACGACTGCTTAGGCGAAGATTCTATCGCCTAAGCGGAAATCCAGCAAAGGACGCAGAAGGGCTACTGACAGCCGTACGCCTAGGAGGAAATTCTACCACCTAGGCAAAAATCCAACAGAATGTTCTCCAAGTCCACCGCCTACTTTACCGCCTAGGCGATCAGACCAAACCGACCTAACTCCACCTAGGCGCAATTTCCACCGCCTAGGCGAATTTGCCCTGCACAGTCTTTAGATATTTTTAGATATTTTTAGGATATGTTTTCTATAAATATCCCCTCTCCTCCCCCTTGTCCAGAATCTCTCTTCCCTCTCTTTCATTTTTGAGCCCCTTAGGCTATATTTAAGTCAAGGGTTAGGAATTTTAGTGGTGGAGCTCGCATCCCGAAGTGGAGAAGACGGCGAATCGATCGTGGAGCGTTCTTAGCGGTTTATCTTCGGACGAGGCTAAGTTCTTCGATCATTTTTTCTTATTTCTTTATCTGAAGAGTATGTGAGCATATTTAGCTCGCTATTTCAATGTATTTACGACTATGGCCCCTAATTAAATATGGATTGTAGTAGGGATTAACCTATAATTTATAAATACGTTGTTTGGATGATTTCGGTGTTGTGTTTATGTTTGTTCTTTATAGTTTGATTGTATTTATCGTATCGTTTGTTTGTTATGCTTGGATTGATAAATGGAGAATATGGGGTTTTGACAAAAGTCTGGATTTGGATTAGGGTAAACAAACGCCACGATTCTATAACCTGGTTGGGGTTTGAATTGTGTACAATCGATGACGTTGGGCAAGACACACGCTACCTAGGGTTGTTAAGACGTTGAGGAGGACTTTTTTGTTGACTCGAAGTTGCATTATATCCCTCTTCTTACACTCGGAAGAGGTGGTAAGGGAGTTTTAGAACGGAGATTGTCGATAGGGTAAATACAACGCGACGATCTAATAACCCGGGAGAGAGTTGGATTGTGTGCAATCAATGACGCTGGGCGAGACTCACGTGATCTAGGGTCGTTAAGACGTTGAGGGGGACTTCTCCATTGAATTGAAGTCATGTATTCCCCCGTCTTACACTCATAAGAGGTGGCGGTGGAGTTTACGTACCGAGGTTGTCAAATAGGTCGAACAACGTAAACATGAGTAAATCGAGATCGAACACGTATTTGTAAACACGTTAATCCCTATGCAATTCTTCACCCCAAAACATATTAACAAAATAGTGTAGTTAATTTAGGATATATTAGTATTAGTTTAAGTAATTAAATACATTTGTTTTTGCCTAGATAAAGTTAAGTCACGACAAACACGGTATTCGATAGTAACGACAACAATCCCTGTGGATACGATAACCCGATCTTAACGATCACACTATACTAAAACTTAGACCTCTTATACTTACGAGTGTAAGTAGTGACATGTCATTTCCCTCCCAACCAATATTACAATAAAAGGGTCCATCCTCGATCATTCGACATTGGAGACCTTGTCCTCCGTAAAGTAACCCTAGCCACCAAAGATATGGCCGTCGATAAACTAGCTCCATCCTGGGAAGGGCCATATGACGTCACCTGTATTACCTACCCTGGAACTTATGAGTTAGAAATCAAGGGAGGCATCCCCCTAAGGCACCCGTGGAATGCAGAACATTTGAAGCGATATTACCCCGAAGAGGAAATACCAATGGACTTGTAAAGTTTTTTTTTTTTTTTTTTTTTTTTTTTTTTCAATTTTTGTAACATGTCTCCTTATGGATGGAAGCTCTATTTTGATAAACTATGAACTATCACTCCATTCTCCAAATTTCGTTGGTGGCGGTGAAGTGCAGCCCCTATCCCATTCCTGGTTTGGGATGAGCAGCCCTGCCTACCATTCTCTAAAATACAAGTAAAGCTGGGATGAGAAGCCCTTGTCCTATCTCGGATGAAGTCGTGTTGCCCCCCAGCTCTATGTTCAAGCTAAATGGTATCCCGGCGCACAGCGTCGAGGGTAATCTCATTTACAAACCTCATCTCGACGTACTGCATCAGGGGTGTAACCGGACCCTCTCCACAAATCGATAGTTTGGAGCCTGGGGACAAATAGCTATCGTCCTCTGATGGCAGAACATTGATCGAGTCTAAGGACCTACAAGTAAACATCTCACCCCTTACAGCCAAGCCTACCTTAGGCGACATAAAGGGAAAATGTCCTTGGCAAGATAATTTTGGGATAACCTGAACAGGCTCGAAAATGAGACCTAATAAGGAGAACCCACCTATGACCGGCCACAGGGGGCCGACCTGAGGTTACCCCCATGGGGACCGTGAGGGCCAAATTTCACACTAGTACTACCCTTGGACATTTAACCTATTACCCAATCTCTGATTGGCTACTAGGATGGGGGGCAGGAAGACTGTGGATATGGTAAAACAACATGAAATTGTGTTTCCCGAGAAGGAGGGTACATGATCTCTTTCGGGAAATAAACCTCTCGAGAAGAGAAAACACGATACCTTCGAGAATTTCTTCTCAGTCGTCTACCTGAGAAGAGGCACAAGGTTAAGCGACAAGGGGTCTTGAAACTTGAATTTTTTCAAGCAAACGATCACAACAGTTTTTTTTTCCAAAATTAGAAAAAAAGCACGTATTGTGGCTCGAAATGACCAAGTCTCCAAAAACAACCAAGAAGGGGACGTGATGGTTAAATCATCGCCTAGTGATCAAGTCTACAAAATTGACAGAGCAGGGGCTCAGGTCCTTATCCAAAACAAGTTCAAAACAACTCCCTAATTTCCCAAGTACATTTCCTAAGAGAAGGCCACCTCCAAAAATCTAGACGTGACCAAGACAAGGATGACGACAAAGTTCCATCGCCATGAAAGGGAACCCTCCTTGTTTTCAAAAAAGTCACTCTCTCTTGACAAAAGAAATGGATGAGAACAAAGGTGTATTGAGGCATGCATTCATAAAGGTCAAAGAAGCAGAGAGATAGAAATACAAGTATTCATAATCCACCGAGAAAATATAAGAAAATATCCATCTATTCATTCATCGTTAAAATTACATTTCTAGGAAGAAAGGGTCCCTATGCCTATTGCAAAAAGGCCCTCATTTAGGGGGAAAAAAAAAGGGCTAGGGCACCCCCCCTCCCCCCCCCCCCCCCCCCCCCACACACACAAAAAAAAAAAAAAAAAAAAAAAAACAACAACAATAACAACAAACAACCATGTTGGGTTTAGGTTTTTCTTCGATCATAGCTGGGGGGCTGAAGTTTCTTCTTGGTTGAGGGGGAATAGAGCAATTTTACTTCCACCAATAAGAGGTTCATCCTGCCCGGCAGTAAGGTTCCCTGGAAAGGTATCTGTTTCTCCCATGCCAACATTTACTACCCCTATAGCGGTTTCAGCACTTGCATGCTCAACTCTGGCTCTCCCCATCTCGGCACCGACTGCCGTCTCTACTATTTCTTCACTTATTCCTTCCACCACTACATCCCCCATCTCGAGGTCAGTATTCTCAGCATTGGAGTAATCCATTCCTATGTCGTCCACCGAAAAGTTAGGATGTTGTCGGCAAAGATTTTGGATAGTGTACCTATGACCACTTTCTACCATCTCAGTGGCTATCATCATCTTTACCTCCTCAAAATTTGGGAAAATCTTCCACTCACTTATGGACTCTTCCCTGGCCTTGGAATTGGAAGCTTCATGTTCTCTCTTTACCTCCTCTATTTTCTCATCAACAATGGCAAGATCAACCTTGAGCCTACCGCAAAAGGATTCCAGGGTTGATTTATTCTCGATGGCCTTTTTGGCCTCCTCCTTGGCACTTTTCTCAGTAGCTTCCATGATTTTACTCTGTTCATGTCATTGTCTTGCTTGTTCCACATGTTCCTTGTGCTGTGCAAAGAGTTATTTGCGTTCCTCATCAAGTTTTTGCTCTCTTTCATGGGCAGCATCGATATGACTTGAAACGAAGGAGACTCTGGACAACACCTGCAAGACAAAACCAAGGGAGAATCTAGTCGTATGAGTTGTTTAAAGAAAAGTTGCAATAAAGACCCAAATAAAACTTCATCTTAACCTTACCAGCACTGCATCCTTTTCCAGCTTCACAAAGATCTGTGCGTCCGTCTCGGCATTGATTATTTCTTTGTTCCTGGGTAATATGATGTGGTTGATATAAGCAGATAGCATCTCTAGATGTTCCATGACTCCTTTCTCGAGGAGAGTACTGGTGCTTGAGGTCGGGGCTGGTCCTAGAGTAGAGACCTTGCTCGGTTGGGGGACTGCGGAGGCCCCCTAAGCCCTTACCTTCTTGGCCCCCTCTACTCCGAACTGCCCTGTCTTTCTCTTTTCTTTTTTTTGACCGGCCCCCAGGCTGCCCGTCTAGGATGAGGGTGTGGGCACCTGTTCAGGTCGTGGCAGAACATACCTCTCTACAGTAGCTTCAGCTTCTCGCCGCTGCTGCTCTCTCCTTGTGATCCGCCTCGGCAAGCTCCCCATCCTGGAAGGGGCCTCTCCAGCTAAGCTTCCTTTGTCAATTCCCTCATCCTCCTTATCAGTCCCTTCCTAAGGGACCTCCTCCTGAAAAGGTGGGCCTCTCTTTTTCTCCGCTTCTGCATTCGCAACTGCAGCCCTTTCCCTTAACAGCCATAATAATGTAATCTTATCCATTTCTGCCAACATAGTGCAAGGGGGTGAATAAGTGGCAAGCAACAAAAAATTTTGGACACACTAAAATAATTTTCGAGAAGGGAAAACTTTACCATTTGTGGTATTCTCCTCAATCTCTGGAATTAAATGCTATGGCGCACAATAAAAGTGACAGCAGTATAACATCGACTTCAGTAATTGGTTACGTTCTTGTGCTCCGTCCCCTAGATGATCTCTCTTTGTTGTTTGATCAAGGCACTAGGTCTTACCCTTCTCCCGCTTGCTTTCTCCGAAACTGTTTCAAAAACCAAGACGAGATAAGAAATAAACAGATTAATAAAGAAACAGAACACTCACAGATGGGGACATGCTCACCTACAACACTCTATTCACTGGGAATAGGGTTGACCCTCTCCTCATCAAGACCGAATTCCCAGCCATTGCCTCCCAAGAAAAAGTATTGGGGTTTCCAGTTCTTCACCGACTCTTTTAAGCCCATAAGGAATTGCTGTCGTGAAGCAATATAGCACCACCCCTTCTCGAAGGGCATGGATTTTAGAAAAAAATAAAGATTTGAACAATTCTAGGGACAGTTCCATTCCCTCAATCTTGAAGATAATAAAAGAAGCCACGAAGGCCTGAATGCAGTTATGAGTAAGCTGTGACGGACATAACTTGTACTCCGTGCAAAGGGTCCGAATCCATGGATGGATCAGGATTCGTAAACCTCCGCGCAGATACTCCATGTACACTGTAATGAACCCTTTGGGCAGGGCACAAGCCCTGTCCTCCGGACGAGGGAGATGAGTCACCACCCCCTCAGGGATAGTGTAAAGGCTCCGAGCTTTTTAAATTTTCTTCTCCATCATTACCGTTTCGATCTCCCAAATGGGGCTATTTCCCGGAACTGCCTTCTCCCACATCTCAATCTCAGAATCACCTCCATGGTGGGGCCACTACTGGACACAGTACCATCATCGCCACCATAACGGCTGGAGGGCTCTACACTGCCTGAAGAGTTTGTTCGTCCCTCTGAGCAGGGAGGTAAGGCAAGAAGGGGATCGATCTGACGAAAGAGATGAACTTTTAGGGCCTTCCCAGAAGGGGCAGACCCCGATATGGACCCAATACCAAAAGAAGAAGAAGAAGCAGACATTTTGGAAAGAATGAGTTACCTGCCAGAAGGTTGGAGCTCTGCCAAGTCAAAATCACGAAAAAAGTAAGAAGAGAGTTCAAATGTCCTCCTTTATATAGTGGGGGCACTTGTCAATCCCAACCGTCGCTCCCGGCACCACCACATGGGAATGGCACACTATGCAGAAGCCATGCAGCCATATGTCTTCTCCTCAATGATTTGGCAGGCAGCATGCTCGCTTGCATTAAAGAGGTGCCACTAAAGGGGTGCCAGTAGAGAGACACGATGTGAGGGGATGCATATGTGACTGTTCGTGGCCTTTCATATCAATCTAGGGAGGGCCACTCATTATTGTTCTTGGGCCATCCGTTTAACTTTTTGGGTTGTCCTCCCCATGCTCAGATCAATCGTTTCATCCCGGAATTGCCCACTCTCTTCTTGGAAAAATGGCATATTCCCTATACAATGCTTTGAAAAGCTTAAAAAAGGTATCAAACACCTCGGAACACTCCAATAGCAACAAGAAAGCTCCAAAAAAGACTCACTTTAGAGTCCCCAATCTCTCGAAGCTTCTTCTCAATACTAGAGACTGGGGGGCTACTAATGAGTGCAAAAATGGTAACTCCAACGCACCTAATCGAAGACCACCACGTGTGCTGAATTTTTGATAAGATCCAAAGCTCAGAGTACACCTTAGGCTAAGTATAGGAAATGTCACAAGAAGGGGAATCTCCTTCACCGTACCAGTCGCCCCAGAGGGCTCAACATTACCTGAGATAATCCGTAAGTCACCGTTGGGATGGGCAGTTATTCCTCATCTCGGTATCCTCCGCTGAAGTGGTACCCTCTTCCTGTCTTCGTCCACCTGGGGAGGGCAATAACTTCTCTCCTCACCCCGGCCGCTGTAGGGTAATGCCCTCTTCTATTTTTCCCTGGGCTATTTCAGCTTTCCACCTTTCAAACCCAACAAAATATCCCACACTCTCCTAAAATATCCCACTTTCTCCCAAAATATCCCACATTATCCTAAAATAGCCAGGCTCATCATGGTGACCCTCTTCCCAAGCTAAAATATATCTCAAATATGGCCAAGAAAAAGGCTTATTGGCATGCTTTCATTGGTTGGAAACCAAGTAGCCACTATGATAAGAAGGCATTGAACCATGTGTTGGCTCCAAAACCGATCTTCACCTTGCCTATAAATAGGAGGGGCATACAATTGTCCAAAGGTAGATGCACTAAGCTCACTACTCTCTCTCTCTCTTCCCTCTTCTCGATAAATTACATTATAAACGTTTTCTCCCGTACGCTGATTCTCATGCCGGAGGGGACATGCCGGGAAAAACCTGGCAAGTCCTTTGTGCACATCTCCAGGTGCTCGCTCTTCCCGGGAATGCTCAACTTTAGAATTGTGGTTCGTTCAAGGTACTGATTCATACCTCCAAAAATAGTATAGCCTCTTGGTCCTCCAATTCTCTAAGCGAAAGGCCCATGACCCCTTCCTGGTCTTGGTTTTTCCCTTTCCTGGCCAGAGGGTTTTTTACGGATAAGAAGCTACCTAGACCTACAATCTCCAACACAGGGCTCTTGAACGCCCCCCCAAGGGCTGACTGGACCATACCGTTGGTGTCGGCCAAAGGTTGACATCAATAATGTAAAACCTAAATTACAAGACGTACGTCATAAATAGTCACATTACAAAACATTAGAGGATTTTAGGGTAAAAATTTTATTAAAAAAAAAAATTCTAAATTTAAGATTTCATTTTGGCAATTAGGAATCGGGAATAAAAATATTAGGGGCAGAATCATAATTTTTGGGAAATTTTAAAACTTAAACTTATCAAAATAGAAATCCTAAAGAAAATAAGGGGAGGAAAGTGTAATTTGAGTTTTTTTTTTTACTCAACTGCCGAACCCACACGACAGCCGGACGACGAACCACCGGCCAAGGAGAGGAGTTCGAGGGTCGACGTGGCGAGCTCAGAATTCTTTCACCCACTAATTTCATGCATTAAAACCCTCTTACACGGGAAGAATGAGGGAGAAATCGGAGGAAGAAACTTCGGGAATTTTAGAGAGAGAGAGAGAACCGGAGCGGAGGGAGGGAGGTCGTCGGTTTTTCTTGAACCAGTGTTTCTCCAGCAGCGTGACCATGTGAGAATCACAAACAATTCCTGGAAGAGAGAGGGCTTGGTCCGGCCGGTGGAGTGGCCCGTCGACGGAGAGGAAGTCCACGTTTTAGCGTCGCTGGTGAGCGGAGCTACGGATCGCCGTTCGACCATCAATGATCATTGGGAAGGTGAGTATTTATATGTTTTTTTCTCATTTAATTGTCGAACGTACGCATGCATGGGCAAAACGGGCCGGGTCGGTAAGTTTCCGACGGTGTGCTCGATTTCCGTTTTCCGGTTGCGGTGTGCCGTCGTATGTGTGTGGGTCTCCGTCGGTAGGGATCGTGGGTCCCGTGGTATGCGGTCGACGGTGGCATACAAGCCTGACGGCATGCATAAGAGGATGTGCGTGTGTGTGTGTGTATCGTAACGTGTGGGTGTGTGCGGTGGTAGCTGGGTATGTGGTGGGGTGGCTGAGACAGCCGGAGGAGGGTGACTAAGGGAGGTTGTGGGTGGTGCAGGGCCGACGGGAGTGTTGGCTTTGGAGGGGAGGCCACCGGCGGACGGCCACCGTAGAGAGAGAGGGGCGACGGTCCGTCCGGAAGATATTTTGGTTTAACCCTTTGGTTTAACAAATGCCCCTGCAGCTTTCATGGATTTGATGAACCGTATCTTTCAACCTTATCTGGACCAATTCCTTATAGTGTTCATTGATGATATTTTGGTCTATTCGCAAAGTAGAGAAGAGCATATGAAGCATCTCTAGATTGTATTGCAAACGTTGCGGGAGAAGCGGTTGTATGCAAAACTTAGTAAATGTGAATTTTGGTTAGATCATGTGGTATTTTTGGGTCATGTCATTTCAGGAAATGGTATACAGGTGGACCCGAAGAAAGTTGAAGCTGTCGTTCAGTGGGAAAGACCAAAAAATATGACTGAAGTTCGAAGTTTTTAGGATTGGCCGGTTACTATCGACGATTTGTGCAGGGATTTTCCGTGATAACTACCCCGTTGACCCGATTGACTCACAAGGGATCCAAGTTTGAGTGGATCGATAAATGTGAGTAGAGTTTCCAGGAGTTAAAGAGTAGGTTGATATCGGCACCAATACTGTCCCTTCCGTCCGAAGGAGGTGGTTTCGTGATTTATAGCGACGCGTCACACTAAGGGCTGGGATGTGTGCTGATGCAGCATGGCCATGTGATCGCGTATGCATCCCGGCAACTGAAGAACCATGAGCGTAATTACCCGACGCACGATTTGGAGTTGGCCGCAATTGTGTTCGCTCTGAAGACTTGGAGGCACTACCTGTATGGCGAGACATGTGAAATATACACGGACCATCAGAGTTTAAAGTATTTGTTTACTCAAAAGGAATTAAATCTAAGGCAGAGGCGTTGGATGGAGGTGATCAAGAACTACGATTGCACCATCCATTACCATCCAGGAAAGGCTAATGTCGTAGCAGATGCACTCAGTCGGAAATCGGCAGGCTCGGTCGCCTACCTTCGTGTTACCCATACTAACCTATATGCGGAATTGAGAGCGATGCGAGTCCAGTTAGCGATTGGTCAGATGGCAGCACTGCTTGCAACTTTGACTTTGAGACCGACGTTGATTGACCGCATTACTGAAGCCCAAAAGTCAGACATTCAATTGGAAAGGATTCGAGGTGAAGTAAAAGCCGGTCACAAAACTGATTATCATATCCGGGAAGGGGACGAAGCTTTGGTGTGTGGAAATAGGTTGTGTGTGCCTAACGATGACAACTTAAAGAAAAATATCTTGGAAGAGGCGCACAGCTCCGCTTACGCAATGCATCCGGGGAGCACTAAAATGTATCGGGACTTGCGTGAACATTATTGGTGGACCGGGATGAAGCGGGAGATCGCGGAATTTGTGGCCAGGTGCCTGGTGTGCCAACAAGTAAAGATCGAGCATCAGCGTCCGGGTGGGTTGCTGCAACCCCTACCTATTCCAGAGTGGAAGTGGGAGCATATCACAATGGATTTTGTTTCGGGATTACCCCGTACTCAAAAGGGGTATAATTCCATCTGGGTGATCGTTGATAGGCTTACTAAGTCCGCTCATTTTCTGGCCGTAAACACGACCTTTTCTCTTGAGAAGTACGCCCAACTGTATATCGATGAGATTGTTAGACTGCATGGCGTACCAGTTTCTATAGTGTTGGATAGAGATCCGAGATTTACTTCAAGATTCTGGCCGAGCCTCCAAACTGCTTTAGGTACCAGATTGAAATTTAGCACCGCCTTCCATCCTCAGACAGACGGTCAGTCGGAGCGTACGATTCAGACGTTGGAAGATATGTTGAGGGGATGTGTTATGGAATTTCCTGGAAACTGGGACGATCACTTGTCGTTGATGGAGTTCGCTTACAACAACAGCTACCACTCGGCAATTGAGATGGCTTCATATGAAGCATTGTACGGTAGGAGATGCAAAACCCCTGTATGTTGGACTGAGGTGGGCGAACGTAAGTTGTTGATATCAGACATAGCCCAATTGACAGAAGACAAAGTGGAGGTAATTTGAGAAAAATTGAAAATCGCACAAAGTCGGCAGAAGAGTTATGCAGACAAGCGCCGGCGGGAGTTAGAATTCGAGGTAGGGGATCGTGTGTTCTTGCGTATCTCTCCGTGGAAAGGCATAATGAGGTTTGGGAAAAAAGGGAAGTTGAGTCCAAGATACATTGGACCGTATGAAATTCTAGAGCGGGTTGGCACATCAGCTTATAGACTCGCGCTACCGCCAGAATTATCACGACTGCATGATGTTTTTCACGTATCGATGCTTCGAAAATATGTGCCAGACCCATCTCATGTGTTGACTTCGCAACCGATTGAATTGGAAGCTGATTTATCTTACGTTGAGAAGCTGATCCAAATCCTAGGCCGAAAAGATCAAGTGTTGCGAACTAGGACGATTCCGTTGGTCAAGGTATTGTGGCGCAGCCATGCGGTGGAAGAGGCAACATGGGAACTAGAAGAAGAGATGAGGAACAAGTATCCACATTTGTTTGATTAAGGTAAAAATATATATATGTATTTAAATAAAAATTTCGGGACAAAATTTCTTTTAGGAGGAAAGAGTTGTAAAACCTAAATTACAAGACGTACGTCATAAATAGTCGCATTACAAAACATTAGAGGATTTTAGGGTAAAACTTTTATTAAAAAAAAAAATCTAAATTTAAGATTTCATTTTGGCAATTAGGAATCGGGAATAAAAATATTAGGGGCAGAATCATAATTTTTGGGAACTTTTAAAACTTAAACTTATCAAAATAGAAATCCTAAAGAAAATAAGGGGAGGAAAGTGTAATTTGAGTTTTTTTTTTTTACTCAACCGCCGAACCCACACGACAGCCGGACGACGAACCACCGGCCAAGGAGAGGAGTTCGAGGGTCGACGTGGCGAGCTCAGAATTCTTTCACCCACTAATTTCATGCATTAAAACCCTCTTACACGGGAAGAATAAGGGAGAAATCGGAGGAAGAAACTTCGGGAATTTTAGAGAGAGAGAGAGAACCGGAGCGGAGGGAGGGAGGTCGTCGGTTTTTCTTGAACCAGTGTTTCTCCAGCAGCGTGACCGTGTGAGAATCACAAACAATTCCTGGAAGAGAGAGGGCTTGGTCCGGCCGGTGGAGTGGCCCGTCGACGGAGAAGAAGTCCACGTTTTAGCGTCGCCGGTGAGCGGAGCTACGGATCGCCGTTCGACCATCAACGATCATCGGGAAGGTGAGTATTTATATGTTTTTTTCTCATTTAATTGTCGAACGTACGCATGCATGGGCAAAACGGGCCAGGTCGGTAAGTTTCCGACGGTGTGCTCGGTTTTTGTTTTCCGGTTGCGGTGTGCCGTCGTATGTGTGTGGGTCTCCATCGGCAGGGATCGTGGGTCCCGTGGCATGCGTTCGGCGGTGGCATGCAAGCCTGATGGCATGCATGAGAGGATGTGCGTGTGTGTTTGTGTATCGTAACGTGTGGGTGTGTGCGGTGGCAACTGGGTATGTAGTGGGGCGGCTGAGACTGCCGGAGGAGGGTGACTAAGGGAGGTTGTGGGTGGTGCAGGGCCGATGGGAGTGTTGGCTTTGGAGGGGAGGCCACTGGCGGACGGCCACCGTAGAGAGAGAGGGGCGACGGTCCGTCCGGAAGAAAGAAGAAAGAAAAAAAAAACAAAAAGAAGAGAAGGGGAAATTGCACAATTAACCCCAACACAAGAAAATGATTCAAATTTAAACTCAAATTCCTTCTCGACCCGTGAACGATCCGAGATGAATATCTTTTTCCGATTATAAGATATCCGATGTAATAAAAATAAAAAGTAAATAAATAAATAAAAATAAAAATCTTCGTAACTGGAATATTAAATTTAGGGTCGTCCCGATTATAAGATATCCGATGTAATAAATAACATAACAGAATTATTGGTATGATAACAAATCACAGGGATAAAATATGGAAAATAGAAAATGCGGAACTTCGGGCCTGCCTTACCTGCTTAGGTAATTTTTACATGAAATATTAACTTAGACCCCATCATTTCTAGGTTCGCAAACGCCAACATTTCGGTGAGCTTGGGACAGCGAGGTTTTTATAACGCTGGAAACGAGGTGAGTGTATTGTCTTCTCGACAAATTGTCTATATATGTGCATACATGATGGAAAATGGTTGAACTTAAAATTAGATGTTTTTAAACCATTATGTGATGATTAGACGATATTATTATGTGGTGTGATCCGCTTCGGCGGAATGATGTTTATCCGCATCAGCGGAGTGATGTTTATCTGCTTCGGCAGAGTGATGTTAGATGTTTGTACTGCGCAGTAATGATCCGCTTCGGCGGAGTGATGGGTGTTCGTAGGAAGGCATATCCTACAGATGGTACGGTACCGTTACAAACTCCCGATCGTGAGGTTAAAACGATCACCATGGCTAGCCTGTGTGCGTTGGGGTTTTGGGTGTGATGTGTTGTTTATTTTGGGGTAGTTTGTTGTTATTTCAGGTGATTGGTATGATGTTTATACTGCATGGGTAGAAAACAAAATAAAAATGAACTTACATATTTATACTTCATTTTTACTGTGCACGTGATGCTTGTGATAATTCATATGGAAATGTTGTGGTATCCAATAGGTATTATTATTACTAAATAAGAATGATTGTATTGAGAAGATGGTACACTCGCAGGTGATGTGGTTAGGAGTCGACCCCCTACTGGCACAGGGTAGAGTCCGTAGATGGTATAGCGAGGAGTGGAAGTTTTCGGGAAATGCCACATGAGACGAACCCAGAAAAGGTTCATAGTTGGTTTTCATTGTTCTAGAAGGAGATATTTTGGGGACGGATGTGTCCCTAGCTTGTAAAGACGTTTATGACTGGTATTTTGATTAGCTGTATAATTATGAACGCATAACATTTTTTTTTTGTTGGTTTGTCGCCTGGGAAATGTTGTGTCAACGTCACGCCGGCCCCACAGGTGACGTGTGTCCGAGGTGGGGTGTGACAAATAAGCTTCACGCGGTGAGCTCGGAGCTTATTGAAGTATGCCTGGAGATGACTGAGGTGATCTTTAGCCCGATTACTTTTCATGAGCATGTCGTCGATGTATACCTCCATCATGTTCCCGATTTCCTGCTTGAACATTTTGTTGACAAGTCTCTGATAGGTCGCCCCTGCATTGTAGAGGACGAAAGGCATGACCTTATAGCAGTAGGTGTCCCTATCTATGATGAATGAGGTTTTACTCTTATCAAGGGATACATGGGAATCTTTGTAGCCGGCATAAGCATCGAGGAAGCGGAGCTGCTCATGCCCTGCCGTAGCGTCGATCACGATGTCGATCTTGGGGTGGGGAAAGAAGTCATTCGGGTAGGCTTTGTTCAAATCCTTTAAGTCGACACAAAGTTGTCATTTGTTGTTGGCCTTAGGGGCCAGGATAACGTTGGTAAGCCAGTTCGGGAATTCAACCTCTTCCACGACATCCGACCTGACGAGTTAATTATATCTTCTTCAATTATCCTTTGTTGGTCTGGATGGAACTTCTTTTTTTCGGAGAAAAGACGGGTGGTGTATGTCGGCGTAAAGCTAATGCACAACAACACTGAGATCGATCTCGGGAAGTTCGTTGTGTGACCAGGCAAAAAGGTCATAGTTTTTCCTCAACAGCTGAGTAAGGTCGGCTCGTTCTTAGGACTGAGCCGAGCCCCAATCCTTACCGTTCTCACGGCTATGGTAGGGTGAATGGGGACATCGATCAGATCTTCATGAGGTCAGGGGATGGGCTCTTCGTCTTGGGGATCATCGATCGGGATGTGCTTACTTCCACTGGTCAGGGCCAAGAGCTCTTCGTAAGCTCGACACGGAATATTCAGATTAGGCCCTAATTGTAGTTGTTATTTCCTCTCCATGGCCCTTCTTACACAGGCTCGGATAGCTTCTTGGTCTCCTTGGACTTCTACTACCCAGTAACCTATGGGGAACTTCATTTCATGGTGATATGGGGAGCAAAAGACCTTCAGGGCGGCCACGGTAGGCCAACCCATTATCGCGTTGTAGGGAAACAACCTGTCCACTATGAGAAACTTGGACCAGACAGTGGCAATTTTGGGCCTAGAACCGACCGTGATGGGTAATGAGACCGAACTGATCGAGCTGACCACATACCCACCAAAATCGACGAGGGGGGATTTTACGGACAACACGGCGCTGGGGTTCACACTCATCTTGTCAAAGGCCCATTTTAAGATAATATTTATTGAGCTGCCACCATCGACAAGTATCCTTGCCATTTTAAAATAGTTAACTAGGCCTAAGATGACCAGGGCATCATCGTGCAGAATGTGCACCCCTTTGAGGTCGGCTTTGCTAAAGGAGATGACGTTATGCGAGGTAGCATCTATCATGTTGACCTCATATACATCCTACTTGACCTTTCTCTTTCCCTTACTTTTTTATCTCTTTCGGGATGAGGTTGTCTCACCACTGTGACCATGGACTCCATGAATGACGTTAATCTCGCCATTGACCCTCAGGTCGATTTCATTATTGGCACGATTTTCTCGGGGTAGAGCTCGATTATCGTTACATCTTCGACGCTGTCTACGGTGCTCGTCATGACGATCGCTCCCACTAACTCGGTCTTTATCTGGTCAGCAAACATAATTGTCGAGGTAACCTCATCGGATGAAAACCTCTATTTTTTTCTTCAACTGGAAAAAGTCCTCGGTGGTGTGACCACAACTCCTGTGAAATTCACAGTACTTATCGGCCAACCTGCCCAGAGACTAGGAGGGATAGGCAGGAAGATTTCTTTCTCGGTATTTTCGGTGAAGATGGTGGCAACAGATGCGGTGGGGGGCATAAAACCGTGATGGCGGGGGCTTGGGGACGGCCTCCTATCTCCAAGTAGAGGTCCCAATGGTCCCTCTGCTTGGACTCTTCTAGAGGCTTGAGATCGACTCGTTCTTTCGTTGGGTCAGCCCTTCTTCCTGAGGAGATCTTTTCTCTTATTTTTTACTCTGTTGAGAAGATCGGCTTTGTAGTAATTGGCGTCGAGATCTATAGCTTCACGTAGGCTGGTGGCAGACCTCGAACTTAAGTTGTAGGAAAGTCTTCGATGACCTAATTTGTCAATAAAGGCGTTGAGGGCCATAGCATCAGACACCCCTTCACAAGCCAGGGATTCTATCCAGATTCTCGTTTTCTTCCTTCCTAATGGTGAGGATATAAGTGATGGTTTGGGCCTTCTTCGCGATCGGCTGAACCTCTCTAGGAACTGCTATTTGAGCTGGAAAAAAATAGAGATTGAGGCCGGTAGCAGGTCGTTGAACCATGTCCTAGCAGGACCAGTCAACCCAAGAGAGAAGAACTTACACCTTACCGTGTTGAAGGCAGCATGCACATCCATGTGGGAGATGTAAATGGAGAGATGATTGAGGAGATCGATCATCCCATTGTATTGGGCCATTTCCAGATTGGGGAACTAATACGGGACTGGTTCGTCTGCAATATCCGCAATGAAAGGGGACCTGACCTTAGTGTTCATTCCAGTTGTTCCTATGGTAATGCGCATCTAACTAAAGACGGCCTCCATCTCAGCCATGCGTCACTCCATAATGGTTTCTACTCTCGCCGGGAAGGCGACTTGACTAGAGGCAGGCCTGGCTTCGCGCCTCCAAGTCAGTGCTCAGAGAGTGGGAGTCTACCTCTCAAATTTGGTGAGATCAGCGTTTGGAGCGATCTTGGCGGTTGTAATCCTGAACCAACTGCGACCTTGGCCTATCTTTAGATTGTCATCAGCAAGCTGATTGCAAAATAGATCCTGAGGTGACAGGGGGGGTCAAGATCCTTTTTCCTGGGTGCTCGATTTGAGGCTTGAGGCAGGACCTGCGACACTTGTCCATAAGGGATGGCCACTCGATCATCGAACTCCGGTGGACGAGCCTTCTCCCCTGGGATATGGAGATCCGATCCTCCTTTTACAGGGGCCGGTGAGAAGTGGGAGATAAGGATATTGAAGTAGTTAATTAGGTGAAATTTATCTATATATTTTCAAATCGATTTTGATAGTTTTTGAGTGTTCTTGTTATGTTTTAATATATTTTAATTTATTTTTATTTGTTTTTATGTAAATTAGGTGTTTGGGTTGAACATAATTGAAAATCGAACAAATTGGCAGGATGTTGGTGGAGAAAAGTTGAAAAAGGCAAAGTTCAGAAACTGCAGGCTTATCGCTGTAGCGATCAAAATGCAGAAATCTTTCAGCCCAACTACCGCTGCAGTGATGGCTCTCATCGTTGCAACGACAGCTTTTACCACTGCAATGGTCAAATGTCAGTGGCCTACTAACTTCTCATCGTTACAGTGGTGCTTCCCACTACTGCAGCGGTCCGACACCACCAGGCAAAGATATTTTAGTTTATTTTCTTAGATATTTTGGATCCCTCTAATATTCCTTCTCCCCCAACACCTTAGGCACATTTTTTGGGACTTCTTGAGAGCTCCAAGACCATACCAACAAGGAGAGATCATCAATTTGGAGAGTATAAAACGAGATCAGAGCGCAAATCATTGATGTGGAATCACCCATTCTTTAGATAATGGCTATTCTCTTTTGTTTCTCTCTTTTATTCTTAAACCCTTGTTGGTATTTGATGTTGTTTAGCTTGTTTGTAGTTGAATATTTGGTTATGACCATATATAACTAAACATATATTGTCTAGGGTTTGATGTAATTCATGAAAACGTTGTTTGAATAAATCAATGTTTTGTTAACGGTTGTTCATTTATATCTAATTGTGTTTACCATTTTATCACTTCCATTATATGCTTGTTATGATATATTGTTTGTTTTGCGAAATTGGGGTTTGACACTTGGGAGAGGTAACCCCGAATTCGGACTAGGGTTTAAACACAACGTGACGATCTAATGACTCGGGAGAGTATTAAAAAGTATACAATCCATGAGGTTGGGGAAAGATTCATGTGATCTGTGTTGTTTAGACTCTATATAGGGATATCATCGTTGACGCGAAATCTCATATTCATTCACTTTACACTTGGGCGAAGTAGTGAGTGAGTTTTCGATACCGAGATTGTCGGATAGTTTGAATACCGTTAATGTAAACTAGACTAAAATGAACATGTTTAAGTAAATGAAGTCAATCCCTAGATAATATATTTCCATTAATGCTATATTAGTATTATAGTTTAAATAGTTATTAGTTTAGTTTAGTTTCATTATTTCTATAAAAAAAAAAAAAATATTGGATCGCCTAAATGAAATTAGGTTATGACAATCACGGTACTTAACAAAAATTTAATCCAATCCCTATGGATACGACAACCCTTACTCTTTCCACTATATTAAAACTTGACCCATACACTTGCGGTAAAAGTAGCGACGAATAATTCTACTACCAAGTTTTTGGCGCCATTGCCGGGGATTGATTTTTAGATTGTTGTTGATATTGTGAGTAAGTAAGTTGATTTTAATTTAGGCATTTATTTTATTTATAATTTTTGTTTTTAGTTTGTTTTGTCATGTGAGTTACTTGAAGATGTTAGTTTAATAAGTGTTATTGCATTTCTTTCAGTGAGATTTCGAGCTATTTTATTGTGCTTGGGATAGATACAAAAAGTTGCTATGTTGGTTCCCCGATCATAGTTTCTCGAGGGAGTGTTGACTACTGAACTTCCTCGACGAGTTACTAGCCGCAACAAGAACTTTGGTGGAAGGGGAAAAATGTCACCACCTCTTTTGACCAACTAACTGCTGATAAAGCCTGGGGGATAGTTTGATTTTTGGAGTTGGAATTTTTTCAACAAACTACCAAAGCTTAGGGGATAATTTCAACTTTTTGGCACCATAGATTGACACCCCAAACCAACATGTAGAGACTTCCCCCACCCTGGACCAAATGTTCGCTGAATTTATGGGAGAGACTCAGGTTTTCTTAAGGAAAAAGAATGACCATCTCAATAAGCATAAGGATCGTCTTAACAATATTGAGACGACCTGCGTCGAAATTGATGTGACCATAAAGTCTCTTAAAACTCAAATCGGTCAGCTTATTTTCTTTATTGAGGCAGAGTCAGAAGTGGTGGCATTGAGAGATACACAAGTCACATCTATATGTGAAATCTACCAGGAGAAATCAGAAACGAGCGGGAGGAACTTGATGCCATCACTAATCCAAGACGATCAAATTTATGAGGATTCGATGTGGCTCACTTGTCCTCTCCCATTTCCACTATTGTTCATTCAAGCCCAACAAGAAGATGAGCCAGAGCCGAGTCACGTTGAGAGTACATGCCATACATTTTCATATTTCGCCAAGATTGAGGGCGTTCTGAACCAAGACTCGTATGTTGTGTTGTATGACACATACTATGGGTGGAAACTGCTTTTTGACGAGCCCTTCTCTATGTCAAGCCAAGGACATTAAACCAAGCGCTTCTTGGGAGGCAACCCAAGTTTCAAAATAAATTAGATCTTCACCGTCGACTTCACTCGGAGGCGAGATTGTCTCGCCTCCCAGGTACGTATTCTAAACCCCTTTCGTCGGCATGCTATATTTCAATTGTTGAGATCGATGATTGGGTCATTGTGGACATTGACCATTTTAAGTTTGGAGGGGATGTTTAGTATGTTTTCTTGTTGTTAGTTATGTAGTTTAAATTTTATTGTTGTTAGTTGTGTATTTTTATTTTATTGTATGTATGTTTGTTTGTTTGAGTAGTATGTTTTCGTTTGTAGTAGTTGTTGTCATGTGTTGAGTTTTGTAGTTCATCTGGGCTATTACTCATTGATGAAATTATCCCCTAGTTGTTTTTCAAGGTCAGGGGTAATGCCCATTCATGTGTGTTCTGTGTGCTTGGCATTTCTATTAGGTAAAAGTCATTTTGGATCCTAAATTGTAATCACGTAGACTTGTTGTATGGTTATTCAATCAATTTAACACCAATTATTTAGTAGCAAGTTCATGACAATTTTAGGGATTCTAGAACCTGATTAGGGGAAACTTGAGGCGAAATCCTAGGTGAGGTAGTTTAGGAGACATGATTTAGGCATTTATTTTGATTGTTTGAGCCGTTGAAGCCTACCTTGTAATATGTTTACCACTCGTTACCCTGTCGAAGCCTGTTACCCATTTCAATTCTGAATATGTAACAAATATCCTGGCTAATGAAACATTTTCCAAACCTTTGTCGCTAAAACCTAAGGCACAATTTGTGTCAAAATCAAGTAGGCATTTGTAAATGCTACTTGAAATGAGCGGTTGGGTTTTAGGCGAACTCTTTATTGTTTCAGTATTCGAGTACTCGATTGTTATTTTTCTTTCATTTTTTTTAACACCCGTGAAATTGTACAAATCGAATAAGTTTGGGGGTGTGATTTGTTTTAAAAAAAAACATATGTAAATATAGTTTTAATTTTGTTTCTTTTGACAAGTGAGTACAATGTTCTTAAATGTTTATTCAGGGTTGTTTCAAACTTATCTTCGGGGTTACGAGTATGGTTGAGCACCAAGCGTTGTGCCTCGGGTATCGTTGAGTTATAACGTTTACCTGTTTTCTATTCTTGACATACCCTTGGCCATTTACCAAAAATTGAACCAAGTTCTTTTGATATTCTTGATCTTCCAAGCCTACATTAGTGGAAAGTGGAACCCAATTTGGCATATGGATATCCTAATTCTTTATGGTCTAAGTCATGAGTTTCATTAGTGAATAATCCAATCCGGTCTTTGGATGGTTGTATTATTGAGTTTTCGCACACACACTTGAACAGGATCTAGAATGGTGCTTAATGCTATTGAATGTTAAAATTCTAGAATACCACATGTTGCGTTTTACTCTTGAAATCAATATAATTAGGGGTCGATAAGGGAAAACTTTTTGGTCGTTAGATGAAATTCAAAACTCACACGTTGTTATTTTTTAGTTCACTTTTTTTTTTCATTTTTAGTATTTGTGTTCATTGATTAGTTGTGTTTGTTTATTTTAGTGTGAGTGTTTTGCTCGAGAATTAGCAAAATTTTAAGTTTTGGGGTATTTGATAGGTGAAATTTATCTATATATTTCCAAAACGATTTTGGTAGTTTTCGAGTGTTCTTGTTATGTTTTAATATGTTTTAATTCGTTCTTATTTGTTTTTATGTGAATCAGGTGTTTGGGGTGAAAACGGTTGAAAATCGAGCAAATCAGTAGGACATCAGGAGACAAAAGTTGAAAAAGACCAAGTTCAGAAACTGCAGGCTCACCGCTACGGCGATCAAAATGCAAAAATCTTTCTGCCCAACCACCACTGCAGTGATGGCCTCTACTACTACAGCAGTCAAATGTTAGTGGCCTACTGACTTCTCACCGATGCAGTTGTGTTTCCCACCGCTGTAGCAGTCCAAGACCACCTGGTAAAGATATTTTGGTTTATTTTCTTAGATATTTTGGATCCCTCTAATATCCCTTCTCCCCCAACACCTTAGGCACATTTTTGGGGACTTCTTGAGAGCTCCAAAACCATACCAACAACGAGAGATCATCAATTTAGAGAAGAGAAAATGAGATCGAAGCGGAAATCACTGATGTGGAATCACCCATTCTTCAGATAACGGCTATTCTCCTTTGTTTCTCTCTTTTATTCTTAAACCCTTGTTTGTATTTGATGTTGTTTAGCTTATTTGTAGTTGAATATTTGGTTATGACCATGTATAGCTAAACATATATTGTATAGGGTTTGATGTAATTCATGAAAACGTTGTTTGAATAAATCGATGTTTTGTTAATGGTTATTCATTTGTATTCGATTGTGTTCACCATTTTATTACTTCCATTATATGATTGTTATGATATATTGGTTGGTTTGAGAAATCAGGGTTTGACACTTAGAAGAGGTAACCCTGAATTCGGACTAGGGTTTAAACACAACGTGACGATCTAATGCCTCGAGAATGTATTAGAAAGTATGCAATCTGTGAGGTTGGGGCAAAACTCATGTGATCAGTGTCGTTTAGACCCTAGATAAGGATATCAGCATTGACGCGAAGTCGCATATTCATTCACTTTACACTCGGGAGAGATGGTGAGTAAGTTTTCGATACCTAGATTGTCGGATAGTTTGAATATCGTTAATGTAAACTAGACTAAAACGAACATGTTTAAGTGAACGAAGTCAATCCCTAAATAATAAATTCCCATTAACGTCATATTAGTATTATAGTTTAAATAGTTATTAATTTAGTTTAGTTTTATTATTTCTATAAAAAAAAAAAAACATAAAATTGGATCACCTAGATAAAATTAGGTTATGACAATCGCGGTACTTAACGAATATTTAATTCAATCCTTGTGGATTCGACAACCCTTACTCTTCCCACTATATTAAAACTTGACTCGTACACTTGCGGTAAAAGTAGCGACGAATAATTTCGCTACTAGTAGTCTTGGAACTTACAGAGCTGGCGTTTCACGTTATCAAGTCAGGCAGCATCGATGGTCCCAGACTCCTGAGGCTGGGATTGGGGGACAGGATTATCCTTCAATATTGATATTTTGTCCTTCGATATCTAGATTTTCTCCGTCGACCTTTCTACAGGCTGTAGCCCTGGTTTCCGGTCTCGGTGCTCGTGATATATCTTCAATGGGGTTGCTATTTACCGCGACATTCTAGTTTCCTGATCGTAAAGAGTGTCCAAACCTTGTATTCATCAAACCTTAACAAAGTAGGTAGCTGATGATTTGGAGAAGGCTTTTAGCGTACTTCCCACAGACGGCGCCAAATTGTTAGTGTCGAAAATGGGTACGACTAGCAGTATGGTCTGGTCACCCTTCAGATGGGGTTGAAGTCGATCTCGAGATGATCTTTGTCCTTGCTTGAATCCTGGGTCTGGGCTGGACGGGCATTGTTCGGCCTGTAGTCCGAGCCGATTTCTTCTTTTTTGAGCCGCTGTTTGGGTTGAGCTCCGATCTGTCACTTGCATACAGGACGGGCCGGGGTGTTCCTGGCGTGTCTTCTCCGACGTGAGAATAAGAGCTCGGGAATAAGAAATCAGAACGTTTGGGGATTATTACTTCAACCTGTCTTCACGATCTGTAGCAGGTGTTCTCTCTTTCTTTGAATGTGTTGATGAAGCCTCTTATTTATAAATAGAAGAGTTATTAGCGTTCTGCAAGATTAGGGCCTTAAGCTCGGTTTAGCATTAAGTAGTCAAACGCGTGGGTGACACGACAGATTAGAGTTATGGGCCTAGGCCTACATACTGTAGATGGAGGAGCCCATGGGCCAAGCTTGCTAAGAGAGACAGGTCAGCCCAGGCACCAAGATGCAGGTCAGGCATAACGCGCCAACCTGACCGCTGTGGCGACATTCTGAGGGGATTGCGTCTTGACGATCTGAGTGCTTCATACTAGTCGACCTGATTAGGAACCCTGAGCTGTCTATTCATTGGACTATCAGGTCGTTGCTGATGTGGCGCTGGTGACGTAACAAAATTTGGTCCAGGCGACGGATACGTAGAGCAGATCCGACTTACCCATAACAGATAGTATGTATAATCTGACTATTTTTGTAATATATTTTTTTATTTTTTTATTTCAATTTGTCCTTTTTGGTATGTCAAATAGATTTGAAAATAAATAATTGGATAAAATTAATTACAAATAAATTATAAAACAATTATGCCTTAAATATTAGGGTTAATCGGCCAGAAGTCCCAAAAACCAAATCTAATTTTAAAAAAGTCTCGCCTAAGATATAAATTTTGATTTAGTCCCTAAAGTTATATTTCGCTTGAGTTTTAGTCCCGCATTACAGGGATTGTAGGCACATTGCAAGAATTATAGGGAAAACTTGGTGAGTAAATTCAATTTTATAGTGAATATTAGTTACATGTAACGAATCCTAGTTACAATTTAATAATTGTCATATTTACATATATTTGCGTATTTTTGTTTACATGTACTTATGTAATATCAGTTACATGTTATAATTACATATATCTGTGTAATATTTATGACATTTAACAAATATTGGACACAAAAATTATTTTAATAGTAGTTACATGTACTTGTGTACATTTAGTTATATGTTACTAATTACATGTATTTTGTATGATTTTTATTACATCTAACAAAATTTACACATAAATTAGTTACATGTTACAAAAAATAGTAATATTTGTTACATTTAACAAAAATTTACATACAAAGTTGTTGCATGTAACCGTACGTCTACAGGCGTGTGTAGTGGGATTCTGCCTTTTTTAAGTAGGCGGGACTAAAACACAAATTTCTTCCGTCTTTGTATTTTTTTTTTTAAATTAAGGGTGAAATAAGAGACCTCCTACCGAATAACCATAAATATTATAAGGAATTAGTTAGTAAGAAAATGATTTAAGATTTATTCCAATTTAATTTTTACATAGATTGAAGAATTAGTCTAATCCGCATCATGCAAAATTCAAAACAAAATTATTAATATTGTTAAACTCAACTCTTACTTTCCAGTGAATTCAACAGTAACCAATACTATAAACTTAATAAGTCTACCACAAAAAACAATTAACACTGAAACCAATAATTAGACATATTTTCAAATGAATATAGTTTCACTTAAGTGACTCTAAAAAAAATGTAATATATTACCTGCGGAGCTATAGAGTAAAATGAATCAAAATCCTTCTCATCAGAAGATAAATCATCACTCACATCAAAGCGAATAGCCCTAAGCATGAATAAAGGGGAACTTCTTAGAAATGAACCTTTAATTGGAAGAATAACCAATTAGGAGTCTAGGATGAACAATATTTTTCAAGTTGCATTTGTATCACTCGATATAACTTAATATACTTTTACTTACAGTCTTGATTGTAGTACTATTTTCTAGTAAACTTCTAGAGCCCCTTGCTCACCTCCCTGAACTACCAAAGAAATGCATATAAAGTTGAATATAAAACAGGAACGATCTCGTTTGTGGTGGTGCTGGGTTGCAGTAAGCAAAGACAGTGCATGGCGGCGATGTTGAGAGATACTGAGAGAGGCTCCTGGCTGCAAGTGGGGATCGTATTCGTAACTATAGCAGAGGCTTAGGTCTCGAGAGAGAGCCAATGCAAAAAGAATCTACAGAGGAAGAGAGACATATGATGTATACCAAAGAATGTCAAGAACTAAAAGAATAACTTGAACCTGTGAAAACATAAACAATTACCAAAGGCAACTAAATATCACCTAATTGAATGAATACCTTCACCATCCAAAATGTTGAACATTTGGGTGGGGTGCCTAAAGGATTAGAATGATTTTTAAACTAAATTAATGTCCAAAACTAATAAAATCCATTTAGAACGTAAAACAAAAACACCTAGAAGAATAAAAAAAAATATAAAGGTTCTCAACATCAAAATAAATTAAAAATAAACACTTAAAAATATGTTCACTTTTTCTGGTGTAGTTTTACTAGATTGACAAGAACAACCTCCACAGTGGGGCTTTTAAACATTTTGCGAAGGCTTGCTAGATTTGAAAAAGAAACATAAAGAGAAATCTTAACATAAATTACTAATCAAATCAAATCTAGCAAAAATCACATACGCCAATTCAAATGACACTCAAAACTGGCTCAAAAAACATCAAATCTACCTTGAATATGCACTCATCACAAACCAAAACAAACCAAAGACATTCATTTTTAAGCAACCACAACAAGATAAAATGGAGAGAATTTCAATTATTGATCGTTTTCATCATATCTCATAAAATGGATAGAAGAATTCCCATTCAAATCAAAGCTCTAATATCAAACATCAGCACAATCTCAAAATTCGATTAGGAGAATTAAGCACTTCATAAAACGAAAAACACAAAATCATTTTAGAAAATTTAGTAAATTTTGAATCAAATTAATGCAAAAAAAAAAACACAAAGATGTTGAAACCAAAGGGAGATAGAGATAGCAGAATCTACCGGTAGGTCAGCGGCAATGTTTTAAAAATCGAACCGGACGTTGAACCGGAAAAGTAATCGGGTCACGGGTCACTGGTCACTGGTTCAACCAGTAAACGAACCGCGATTAAATAATGCCGTCATAATTATGTCATTAAATAAATAAAATAATTTTTAAATTAATAAAATAAATTAAAAAATATATATACCCCAATATGGCCCCTCTCATGAATGGGTTTTTCTCCGTACACACATCCCAACAAATTCATCCTCTATCTCTACAAATGGGTTTCACTATACCTATTCTCTACACACCTCTGCCAAATTACTGAGTCATCGTGGTCTGCCATCGTCTTTGGTGGCTAGAGACGTCATTGGAGCTGCACAAAAACAAGAGATCGGAGGCAGCAAGGAGGTCCAAGCTCGTCGTCTTCGGAGGCAGAGGCAGAGTGAGACAGAGGTAGATCAGAACTCAAAAACGGATAGAACGGAGTTGAGAGAGAGAGATCCGAACTCAGAAATGTTGAATCGCTGTAAGAGGGAGAGAAAGTGATGAAGATGAAGCAACTCAGCAATGCAGTGACTAGGGAATTTGAGGATTGAGGGCTTTTTTTTCGAAGCAGTTTATACAAATGGAGAGTGAAAAAAATCAGCCAGTTCCTTGCCGATCTTTTCGGGTCGACGGTTTGGCGGTTCACCCGATTTAAACCAGCCAGTTTGCCGATTTTTTACCCCAAACGGTTTTGAGCGGTTAACTGAACCAGAAATTGGTCCGAGTGGCGGTTCAACCGATTGAACAGCACGGTCCGGTCCAGTTTTGAAAACACTGGTCGGCGGTAGAAGCAATGCGATACATCTGCTTGCCCAATTTTCTGCTTTCCTATCCTCCTATGAATCAAAAAATTGAAAACATTAAAAAAATAAGATATTAATATGGAAATAAGGAAAATTCATGAGTTTATCCTCAAGAAAATTAAAGAAATAGCAACTATATGCTTCTATTAAAACCTAAAATTCACCCTAGAATCCATTATAATAAAGCAACAAATCAAACCTTCACTAGGCAAAATTACCAACTATAAGCAGTAAATGGCTATATATAAGCATTGAATTTAGTAGGACTCGTAAAATTAGAATAAGATTAGGGTTTATGATGATCTCGCCAATCACAGAATATGAATTTATACTGTAAGGCCCAAATTATAATAGGTACATCATTAATAGTTGCATTTTAAAGTATGGAGAAATTCAGGGTCAAATTTGAAATTTAGAAAATATGGAAATTAAACTTGAGATCCAAATTGATAATGAAAATCAAAATTTAAAATAGTAAGGGTGAAATTATAATTTTAGAAACTTGTAAAAGTTGAAAATGATTAAAATAAGATCTTAAAGAAAGTTGGGGGAGGAAAGTGCATTTTAATTAAAAAAAAAAAACAGAAAAGGAAAAACGCCGTGTGCGTCACAGGACTCCAACCGGCCGGCAAGAGAGATCGGCGTAGGCGACGTGGCAAGCCAGGGACGATTCCTCCCACTAATTTCATGCATTATATACTGTCTTCTGGAATTGAGGAAAGATCCGGAAAAAAAAAAAAAAAAAAAAACAATCTAGAAATCACTTAGAAATATATAGAGAGAGAGAGAGAGAGAAGAGAGAGCAGGCCGAGGATGTGGGTTTGAGAAACGATCGCCGGCAAAGGTGTCGGAGGTGCATGGGGGTGTGATCATCGGCGTAGAGGCTCGTCGGTCCGTTTAAAGAGAGAGAGAGAGTTCGACGGTGGTGAGAGTTGGACCGTGGCCTTTGCTCTGGCAGGGGTGCTGTGGGGGTGTGCATTTTATGTGTATTGTTCGATCGCCGTGGTTGTATCATTGGTGGGCGTCGTTGTCGGTCCGGTGGGGGTGTTGTCGCCGTCTCTCCGGCTGAGTGGGTGGTGTGTATGGGTATTGACAGTAAATCCAGAATCACGAGCAGAGGAGAGAGAGAGAGAGGTCAGCATGGGGGGGTGGCGAGATTCGACGAGTATGGGCGTGAGTGGATTCGGACGGTTGTCAATCGTCGGGGGATGGCGTACGGCGGAGTGGGTGTTTTCCGTTTCTGGTTTTGTGCGGCGTGGTTGTGGTGGGTGTTTCCGGACCAACGACACTGTGCGTAGAGGAGTGTTTATCGAATTTGTTCGATCGGTGGATGTGTGGGTGGCCGGCCGTCGGCCGTTAGACATCTGTGATGGTGTGCGTAGGGGGTTCTGCCTTGCCGACGTGTGGTGCGTGGCTAGCCGGTGGACACCCAAAGTAGCAAACAAAGACGAGAAGCAGAAACAGGAAACGGGGAAGAAGAAGAGAAAAAAAAAAAAAGGAATTTGCAGAAACCACCCCAGGGAAATCTAAAACCGATCACGTGATCACAAAACATTTCGAAAACAGGTGAAACTTTAATCGATTACTAATTCTCGTTAAATTAAATTTTAGTTAGTGTTACAAATCCAAAAATCATAATAATTTCGTGACGATTAATTAATTTTAAGTACGTGGTACAATAGAATTAGCAATGATTCGGAATATAGGATCCGGATTGCATGATTAGGATGTTTTAGGTAAGATATTAATTTAGAATCTGTCACTATTAGGTTCGCAGGCACTGGCGTCCAGATAAAGTGCGGTCAGTGTCAGTTTTGCAAAACGGATATCGAGGTGAGTGTACTGTCTTCTTACCAAACTATTTTTCTATGTATATATATGATGAAATATGTGTTTACTTAAATTGTATGAATTTATAAATGATATGGATCAAGCAGGGTTTGGTTGAGTTGGTAAACTAAGTTTTTGGAAGATTTCGATGGTTTCCAAAATGAAACTGAAAATAATTTTTTATTGAATTTGGTAAAATCAGACGGTGTTTTTAAAAGGAAATAGAAAACATTTATTCTCCTAAGAATGTCCGGTTTTCAAAAGGAAAAATAAAGGGTGGAAAAGTTGCTTTGAAAGAATGAGACGTTTTTCTCTAAAAAGAAAAGTGGGAAATATGCTTTTGGACTTAAAAGTTGATTTTGAGGAAAAGAGATAGACGTGGTGATTTGACGATGTTGACGATATTTATTGAGTTGTGATTCGATGATGCTGTAGTTGATTTGACAATGCCCTAATATTTATCTGTTTCGGTAAAGTGAGATTATCCGCTTCGGCGGAGTGATGTTATCCATTACGGCAGAGTGATGTTTATCTGCTTCGGCAGAGTGATGTTAGATGTTTATACTGCGCAGTGATTATCCGCTTCGGTAGAGTGATGGGTGTTCGTAGGAAGACATATCCTACGAATGGTACGGTACCGTTACAAACTCCCGATCGTGAGGTTAAAACGATCACTAGGGCTGGCCAATGTGTGTGTGTTGGAGGTGTGTGTTTGAGATTGGTGCTTGAGATGTGGTGTTTTACGTATATTGGTTGATTTGATGTTATTTATTATGATGTTTGGTAGGATTTTGTACTTGATGGATTTGGGTGGAATTTATCTATATCGCTTTATTTTCATTGCTTATATACTTATGCTTGATCCATACTAAATTGTGGAAATATTTAGAACGTATTAATATTTTAAAAATATTTTACTAAGAAGGCAGTACACTTGCAGGTACAACAACTAAGAGTCGGTCCCCTACTGGCACTAAGTAGAGCTACGTAATGAAGTCATATAGGCGATTGAGAGAAGCTGTCAAAGGTGAACCTATAAAAGGTTCACGGATAAATACTTTTAGTTAATCAAATTTTGGGACATGTGTGTCCCCCATAGTAGGTGTTTGTATTATACAATAGGTGTATATTGTGATTGATATGCAAATTTGGGTATTGGTGATGTCATGTTGTAGTCACGCCCGCCTCGGGATGATGGGTATCTGGGACGTATTGTGACAATTTTGGTATCAGAGCCTAGGTTATAGGTTCTGTAGTCTTGTCAGGAGATGTGCCGGTAGAAGATCATGAGGTAGGAGTACGTGCCAGTCGTCTAGTCAGTAGGGGGCATGAGATTGGATGTTAATAGGTGAGCTTGGTATATGAGTGTTAGGTATTTTTTAAGTTGTGCATTAGCATGGTGCGTGGAGGGTTGTCTTTTTGGGCAAGCAACGATATGGCCACGCGATGATATTGCTAGGAGGGATGTCTTCCCCAGGATAAGAAGGCTAGGTTAGACAAGCAACAAATGATGTCGTTATCACTATACTAGATGATATGGCAGAACACACTTAAGTTGAAATAGGAAATAATATTCAAAAGGAGTAAATCGCTTTCTAGGCAATCTGAAAGGGAACTGTGACGTTACTAGACAAGAATTTAATTTGATAGCACTTTTTAGATTGATTAATAGACGAAATAACAGTTGTGGCATGTAGCAAGATAATAGGAAATGATATATAAGAAGTAGCCGAGGATTGTGGATTTAGGAGAATAGTAGGTGCGTGTAGATATAATCCATTGGAATGAGTAATGTAGAGTTGCAGGTGGAGTCAAATTTGGGATAAATAAAGGTATGTAATGTTGGAAAGGCGTATCTAGTACCTCAATTAGTCGGATAAGTGGGTTTAAGAGGTTAGCAAAGTATTAAAGAAAAGATATCACAGGTCAGTACGCAGATGTTGTTCATACAATTTCGGCAGTGGATATGGTAATAGCTAGGGATTTTCCCTATGTAGTTTCGAGAATGGACAAGGTGCTTGTAAGCGTGATTAGTAATTGTGTTTGCAGTTAAAAAGGTTCCATAGTGATAAGGAGGTGAACGATCGGCACATAAGTTGGTTAAGTATACTGGTGTGAATGAATGTGGGAAATTGAGATTTGAAATTATAATCTTGAGACTTTAAAAGTGATTGCTATGGGATAGAAAGAATTGAGTGGATTAATTTGAGACGATGATTGATTGCATTTAGTGGAACTCGAATAACTTGGGGGTGGTGTATAAAAAATAAAAAAAAAATAAAAAAAAACTAAAATAAAAAAAAAAATAAAAAAAAAAAATAAAAAAAAATAAAAAAATAATAATAATAATAATAATAATAATAATAATAATAAAATTTATTGTTGGATATTGGGAATCGGAGTAAGTTTGTTTGCGATTTAGGAAGATTTAATAGAAGAAGAAGTCGTCACAATAAATTAGAATATCAACTAATGATTTAGGTAGACCTGGTGTGTGTTTCCATAAAGATCCGGTGTTGGTAATGTAAAAGTTAGAGTGGATAGGTTGTTAAAGCAATTGCAACAAATAGGGTATCAGATTTTTGAGTAGGGTATTTGTAATTGAAGATTAGAGGCTGTGACGTGGTAAAACGGTGATCCGGTCGAAAGTAGAGAAGAGCATGTGGAACATCTCCAGAATGTATTACTAAGACGGTGACTAGTGCAGTAAATGTGACTAGTGCTCTTAAGGCATAGCATTCAAGTGAATCTAAAGGAAGTCGAAGTGGTGGATTGGCGGAATATGGAGAAGGCCGAGAACATGTGACTGGAATTCGGAACTTTTTGGAACTAGTAGAGATTGTATTCGTCCTAACGTTTACTAATGTATGTGTCAAGTTGACATCTTTGTAAACCTATTAGGCAATGGGTCGGATGACCACTCTAATCGAGCTTATAAATATAAAGTTGATATTTGTTGATTGTAGGGTAGAAGCGCAGAAGTAGATGTCCAATTGGAAACGATTAGAGTGGAAGGGAATGATGATGGTCACGGTGCTGACTATAACAAATATTTTGGGTCAAGAATTGGGTGAGTTGATGGTTCATAATAACTTATGGGTTAAGTTAAGGCCCTCGAAAGTTTGGTAGGCGGTTGATCAGATGGTAATGTTGTTCGGTATCGATTTTTACCGTGGTGTAGACATGTAAAAGTTGGGTGTCCAGCTAAAAAGGTTTGGCAATGCAGTGGGAATTTGACTGTAGAGCTGATTAGAGTGTCTGAAGGAATGAGGAAGTTTGGGAAATTTGAAATAAAATGTGTAAGGTTGATAATGTCAATTTATAGACATTATCAATTGGAATGGAAAGGGAAAATCGTAGCATTTGTTATTCGGTGATTAGTTAGTCAAGTTAAGATCGAGAAGTAACGAAAATCTCTAGGTGGGCTATTGTAGCCTTGACCTATACCAGAAAAGAAAAGGGAGAGGAGTTCGAGGAGTGTTTCCTGATACGTATGTCCAATATATATATTGATAGGATTGTTCGATTGAGTAACACACCAATTTAATACAAATATTAAAATTAAGATTGGGACAAGATATTCTTTTAAAATAAAAAGGGACAAGGATTAGCAACTCTAGGAATTTTATTAATTAGTTACTCGAAATCTTGGAGCTAAAATTCTGAAAGCATAGGTGTTACCGCCACATGGTGATCTGGACAATAATTGTTATCCAAGTGAAATAAGTCGTCAGTGTATGAACAATCCGTGGGAGGAAACTATAGTGTCAGAAGCTGATAAGTTATTTGAATATGCGGGTTAAAAAAAAAAAAAAAAAAACTGATTATACTAATAACTATCTGGTCGTCAATCGTGGTGGTATCGCATAAAGTGCGATATGAAAAGGATACAGAATTCCGATCTGATAGACTGAACTGAGATAGGAAAGCGAAACTTGCGGGATTTAAAAATAGCCCGATGTGACTACTTCTTACTGGAAATTAGAAGTTATTGAGATGTTACAGGACAAGAAGAATTTAAAATATCATTAAGCTGATATGTATACAAGATATAATGTTTTACAGTTAGTAGCTAACAATTACTAGAAGGTATTGATTTTGTTGTGACCGGGGCGTACCTATGCCCTTTGAGTCATATATATACGTGGATATGTGTTTGAAGCATGTTAGGCAGGTGGAAACAAACTTGAAACACGTGACCAGGTCAGGGACTTGATAAAATGTGGAGGCATGAAAGGAATTCTTATAGATTATTTGCTTGAATTATTTGAGTTGTAGTTATGTGGGTTGGTGATATTTAGGTATTATGAAAGATATCGATATGAGTATTAGAGAATTGAAGTAGGTATCGGGGTTAATGATAGTTGAGTTATCTATGTTTATGAGATTGGTGGCGATTATAGTTAGGTTAAGTGCTGAATGGAAAATATTGTTGCAACGGGCGACTAGGAAATATCGGATGAAATGGATAAGTGCCGGTTACAACGGGTTGAAATAGACTTACGGGACTGAAATATTTTCAGCATGTAGTGTTGTTATTGATTTTTGATTTTATCAGAGTAACGCAGTGAAAGCATTTAGGAACATGAGATCCTTTGACAGTGAGTTATCTGTGTTAAGTGCAATCGACCAAGTGCACCTTATTTGTTGGATGGTTATGATTTGATGAAAAGTTGTGGGTTATAAATCTTGGGCGATTTGGGGATGATGAGACCCCATACGGGAAACAGTTGTTCTGGCATCACATGAGACAAGTATAACTTGGTGATGCGACTTTGACATATTAGTAGCCTGGCGAAAATTAACGAGGTACAGGAAGAAAGAGAAGTTAAGTCTAAGGTACATCGGACTATATGGAATTTTAGATCAGGTGGGCACGACAGCGTATGGACTTGCGTTACCGCCAGAATTATCTCGACTACACGACAACCTCTATGAATCGATGCTCTGGAAATATGTGCCAAACCCTTCTCAGGTGTTGACTTCGCAGACGATCGAAGTGGAAACAGATTTGACCTATGTTAAGAAGCCAGTCCAAATCTTAAGTAGTAAAGACCAGGTGTTACGGACGGAAACAATCCCATTAGTCAAGGTATTGTGGAGCGATTAAGTAGTGGAAGAGGTGGCATGGGAGCGGGAAGACGAAAAGGGGAACAAACGCCCACATTTGTTCATTTAGGTAAATATATATATATATATATATATATATATATATATATATATATATATATATATATATATATATATATATATAATTTCGAGACGAAATGTTTTTTAGGAGGGAAGAGTTGTAAGGCCCAAATCATAATAGGTACATCATTAATAGTAGCATTTTAAAGTTTGGAGAAATTCGGGGTCAAATTTGAAATTTAGAAAACATGGAAATTAAACTTGAGATCCAAATTGATAATGAAAATCAAAATTTAAAATAGTAAGGGTGAAATTATAATTTTAGAAACTTGTAAAAGTTGAAAATGATTAAAATAAGATCTTAAAGAAAGTTGAGGGAGGAAAGTGCATTTTAATTAAAAGTTTAAAAAAAAAAAAAAAAAAAAGAGAGAGAGAGAGAAAAAGGAAAAACGTCGTGTGCGCCACAAGACTCCAACCGGCCGACAAGAGAGATCGGCGTAGGCGATGTGGCAAGCCAGGGACAATTCCTCCCACTAATTTCATGCATTATATACTATCTTATGGAATTGAGGAAAGATCTGGAAAAAAAAAAAAAAAAAAAAACAATCTAGAAATCACTTAGAAATATAGAGAGGGAGAGAAGAGAGAAAGAGAGAGCAGACCGAGGATGTGGGTTTGAGAAACGATCGCCGGCAAAGGTGTCTGAGGTGCATGGGGGTGTGATCATCGGCGTAAAGGCTCGTCGGTCCGTTTAGAGAGAGAGAGAGTTTGACGGTGGTGAGAGTCGGACCGTGGTCGTTGCTCCGGCAGGGGTGCTACGGGGGTGTGCGTTTTGTGTGTATTGTTCGATCGCCGTGGTTGTATCATTGGTAGGCGTCGTTGTCGGTCCGGTGGGGGTGTTGTCACCGTCTCTTCGGCTGAGTGGGTGGTGTGTGTGGGTACTGGCAGTAAATCCAGAATCACGAGCAGAGGAGAGAGAGAGAGAGGTCAGCATGGGGGGTGGAGAGATTCGACGAGTATGGGCGTGAGTGGGTTCGGACGGTTGTCGATCGTCGGGGGTGGCGTACGATGGAGTGGGTGTTTTCCGTTTCTGGTTTTGTGCGGCGTGGTTGTGGTGGGTGTTTCCGAACCAACGACACTGTGCGTAGAGGAGTGTTCATCGAATTTGTTCGATCAGTGGATGTGTGGGTGGCCGGCCGTCGGCCGTCAGACATTTGTGATGGTTTGCGTAGGGGGTTCTGCCTTGCCGACGTGTGGTGCGTGGCTGGCCGGTGGACATCCAAAGCAGTAAACAGAGACGAGAAGCAGAAACAGGAAACGGGGAAGAAGAAGAGAAAAAAAAAAAAACGAAAAGAAAAAAAAAAGAGAATTTGCAGAAACCACCCCAGGGAAATCTAAAACCGATTACGTGATCGCCAAACGTTTCGGAAACAGGTGAAACTTTAATCGATTACTAATTCTCGTTAAATTAAATTTTAGTTAGTATTACAAATCCAAAAATCATAATAATTTCGTGACGATTAATTAATTTTAAGTACATGGTACAATAGAATTAGCAACGATTCGGAATATAGGATCTGCATTGCATGATTAGGATGTTTTAGGTAAGATATTAATTTAGAATCTGTCACTGTTAGATTCGTAGGCACTAGCGTCCAGATAAAGTGCGGTCAGTATCAGTTTTGCAAAACGGATATCGAGGTGAGTGTACTGTCTTCTTACCAAACTATTTTTCTATGTATATATATGATGAAATATGTGTTTACTTAAATTTTATGAATTTATAAATGATATGGATCAAGCAGAGTTTGGTTGAGTTAGTAAACTGAGTTTTTGGAAGATTTCGATGGTTTCCAAAATGAAACTGAAAATAATTTTTTATTGAATTTGGTAAAATCAGACGGTATTTTTAAAAGGAAATAGAAAACATCTATTCTCCTAAGAATGTCCGGTTTTCAAAAGGAAAAATAAAGGGTGGAAAAGTTGTTTTGAAAGAATGAGACGTTTTTCTCTAAAAAGAAAAGTGGGAAATATGCTTTTGGACTTAAAAGTTGGTTTTGAGGAAAAGAGATAGACGTGGTGATTTGACGATGTTAACGATATTTATTGAGTTGTGATTTGATGATGCTGTAGTTGATTTGACAATGCCCTAATATTTATCTGTTTCGGTAGAGTGAGATTATCCGCTTCGGCGGAGTGATGTTATCCGCTACAGCGGAGTGATGTTTATCTGCTTCGGCAGAGTGATGTTAGACGTTTATACTGCGCAGTGATTATCCGCTTCGGCGGAGTAATGGGTGTTCGTAGGAAGGCATATCCTACGGATGGTACGGTACCGTTGCAAACTCCCAATCGTGAGGTTAAAACGATCACTAGGGCTAGCCAATGTGTGTGTGTTGGAGGTGTATGTTTGAGATTGGTGCTTGAGATGTGGTGTTTTACGTATATTGGTTGATTTGATGTTATTTATTATGATGTTTGGTAGGATTTTGTACTAGATGGATTTGGGTGGAATTTATCTATATCGCTTTATTTTCATTGCTTATATACTTATACTTGATCCATACTAAATTGTAGAAATATTTAGAACGTATTAATATTTTAAAAATGTTTTACTAAGAAGGCAGTACACTCGCAGATACAACAGCTAGGAGTCGGTCCCCTACTGGCACTAGGTAAAGCTACGTGATGAAGTCATATAGGCGATTGAGAGAAAATGTCAAAGGCGAACCTATAAAAGGTTCATGGATATATACTTTTAGTTAATCAAATTTTGGGACGAGTGTGTCCCCCATAGTAGGTGTTTGTATTATACAATAGGTGTATATTGTCATTGATATGCAAATTTGGGTATTGGTGATGTCATGTTGTAGTCACGCCCGCCTCGGGATGACGGGTGTGTGGGACGGGTTGTGACATATACAATTAAAACTTTTGATGCGGCAATAATAGCAGCACTCGAAAATACCTTTCCTGTCGGCGTAGTCCCGAACCGTCGTCCAAGTCGGCGGTGTCAAGTGACCTACCACCGCCGTCTTCTCCTCTTCTTCTATCGATGTGTGTTCTTCTCTTTTCACTTCTTTTCTCTCTCTCTCTCTCTCTTCAATCCTTGACTTTGTGGCCCTTTTTCCAACAGTCGCTCGCCGATGGGTCAGTTATCGGAGAAGAGAGATATCGAAAAAGGGTGATCTAGGATATTCTAGAGAGAGAAGAGAGATGGGTGAAGGAGGAATTAGGTGGGCGAGATTTGGGATATGAGTGTAGTTAAGAGGAGATGATGAGAGGAATGAGGATGGTTCGACGATTAGTTAGTGATGTGCGAGATTTTCGGTAAAATTAGATTGTAAATCAATTATAAAAAATTAATATATAATTTAATATTTGATTTTGGCCGTTAGATCAAGAGTGATCAAATGGCTGAAAATATTTCTTGATATTATTCAATATCGACTGTTAGATATTCGATCAAATGGTCTAAAATGTCTCAAATGTAAAATATGTCCAAATTCAATCTGGACCATCAGACATCTGATCTCAAATGTAAAATATGTCCCTGCATTCTCGCTGTAGAAATAGAAATGCAGGAATAAATTAGTTGTTTCTAGAAATTATTTGAAAATTCTAGGAGCAGAATTTTCAAATAATTCAACTGCTTATAGAAACAAAAAAGAACATTAAAACACATAGCAAAATGGAAATGGGTTTGATCAAGTCGAACTCAGATCTAGCAAAATTGGAGTTACATATGGTTAAATTAAACACAAATTTGTTCAAAGTTATATTGGTGTGTGGTGAGTGACGAAGTTGAGATAGAACTTGAGTGAGGGAAAAAAGACTTACCAAAGGTTGGGTGGGCAACATATTCACGGTGGCGTGATAGATCGAACTCGAGAGTGATATCGCAAGAGAGAGAGAGAGAGAGAGAGAATGGGAAAATCTAGAACAAAACCCAATCTCTAAAGTTAGACATCGATTGAGAGAAGTATGCAGAATAGGGGGCATCGATCGATCGAGATTGACGTTGCGCTGGAGCTAGAATGAGAAAACATGGTGATGAAGGCAATTCTTCTGCCACGAATACTCTCGAACAATTCAACGGATCTGAAAGAAGAAAATCAGAGGTAAATTATTGATCTAAATCTTAGATCAATCTGAGAAAAATCGGAGGTAAAAATATACCTGAAGGCAGCGATTTATCGAGACGATGATGACGACGACGGCAGTAGCAGATGCGATGGAGGTGGCGAGGCGACGGCTAGCTGTGGAGGTTCTGTCGGTGGTGATGGAGATGGCGAGAGCGACGGTGATGATTTGCGATAGAACGGTGATGGATTGGGAATGGATCTGAAGAGGAAATATGGAGGTCAAATTTTGGGAATGGATATGGCAATAAGATTGAGAAAGCAAATAAGCCAGTCACGATTATGGCGGGATTGTGAGAGATTTGGGGGGTTTATTTGTAGATATGGAAACTATAGAGTGTTGTGACTTGAGAGATTTTTTAAAAAATATTCAATCACAATCGTTGGATCAGTACAATCCCACGGTAAAAAATGATAAAAAAATCTCAGCCCATGATTTAATCTGATCTGATGGCCAAAAATGTCTCTTATATTATTCAATTTCGACCGTTAGATATTCGATCCAAGGGTCTAAAATGTCTCAAATATAAATTGTCTCCAGGTCTAATCTCAACCGTCAGATATTCAATCCGATAGCTCAAAATGTCTCAAAATGTAAATATGTTATGATTTATAAATATACTAGGGTATAACCAGTGCCGACAAAAAAATTAAACCTAAAAAAATTGTTATAATATCTTCTATTTATACAACATTATACACTTATTTTATCTAGAAATCAATGATAATTAACATTTTAATTGTCATCAGCAACTAACAATCTACATTATAAATACAACACAATCACTAACTAACAATCTACAGTATGAATACAACACAATCATAAATTGTTTTAGCAATAACCACAAAACAAAACAAACCACCACTTACTGCTTTGCGTCAACATATATCTAAAGAAATGCAGCAATTAACAAAATTCAAAAATGAAACACTTTTTATGCCTATTCCTTTTTATTTGGGTCTCCAAAACCCTAAAGTTCGTTAATGCTCAACAATATTGTATTTTTATTAGAAACAAAAATTTTGAAATATAAAACAATCTAGATTCCTAGAATAGAAACAAAAACAAAATTTTAGAATAGAAACAAAATTTTGAGAACATAAACAGAAGTCTGAAATTAAAAAAAAAAATGTCTAGTTGCATGAAATCGATGATAAAAGGCGGAAAATCCAAAACAAAAAACAAAAAAAAAAAACTCATTTGGTTAGGGTTTAGAAAAGTACAAATTAGATGCAGCTCAGTTCAAAACCAAATTAATGAAATCTACAATTGTAAGTCAAGAGATAACTGATACAGAAAATTGGTAGCAAAGAAATAAACTATATATCGAAGAAATCGCAAATCGTGATTGTAAGCCAAAATCACAAAAACGGCAAACTACATATCAAAGAATCAGGCAAAGAAATGTCTCCATATCGGGCAAGAGCCTTTACCTCTATATCTATATGCTTCAATCCCCATCTGCAATCAATTGAAAATTCAACAATAGACCCTCAATCACAGTGATTTGCAAGAAAATCACATAAAATCCAAGATTTGCAAGAAGCAACCCGCAAGAAAATCACATATAAACTCAATGACACCCAAAAACAAATGAAATAAATCAATATCTAAATAAATGTAACAGTTAACAAAATTCATAAATGAAACACTTTTTATGCCTAATCCCTTTCATTAGGGTCTCCCAAACCCTAAAGTTTATTAATACTCAACAATGTTGTATTTTTATTAGAAACAAAAAATTTAGAGTATAAAACAGTTTATAATCCTAGAATAGAACAGAAACATAATTTTTAGAACAGAAACAGAAGTCTGGAATTAAAAAAAAAATGTCTAGTTGCATGAAATCGATGATAAAAGGCGAAAAATCCTAAAAAACACTCACTAGGTTTGAATTTAGAAGAGTCCAAATCAGATGTAGCCCAGTTTAAAGCCAAATTCATGTAATCTGCAATTGTAAGCCAAGAGATAATCGAAACAAAAAATTGGTAGCAAAGAAATAAACTACATATCGAGGAAATCGCAAATTGTGATTGTAAGCCGAAATCACCCAAAACGCAAACTACATATCAATGAATCAAGCAAAGAAATGTCCCAAAACGCAAACTACATATCAATGAATCAAGCAAAGAAACATTTTACCATAGGTAACCTTGCTATAACTCAAATTTTAAAAATTCTAATAATTATTTTCTATCATGCAATTCAACACAAACTCAGCAACAACAATAATTCAACACAAACTGAAGTTAACCATTCAAATTAAGTTAAACCATATATATCAATAAAAAATGCACAATTTGGAGTTAACCATTCAAATTCACCCACAATTGACATCATCCAACCCAATTAACCACAACCATCACTTTAAATATTTAGTTTCATGCACACACACAAAGAGTACTACTCACTTGACTCTTGAGAGTGTAGTGCAGCATTCTTCATCGGCCATCATATTATCCTAGAGATGCCTGCCTTGATTAGAAGAGACCCAAGTGGCCAAAATCTCTATCGTTGCAGCCCTTCAACCTTTCTTGAGAATATCATGAGGATAAGAAATAAAAATCTAAATATGGCATCAATGTGATTTTAAAATAAGAAAATCATAAATTAGGTTCAACTGCTCTTCCAATTCTTCACTACACGTATGCAGAGCATTTGTGTTGTTTGATAAAATAAATGGAAGTCAAGAATTCACGGGTACACACATTCACAATATTTACAAACATGAAGAAAGAGAGTTGTACCTCGTTTATATGGCATTTGACCCCGTTTGTTCCCAAATTTCTGTTTTTTCTTTCCCAATGTCAGCATATTTCATGTCCTCTTTCAAAAGCCACCACCAAAAAATGAGAAATACATTTTTTTTGTTTTTTTAAAGTTTCAGAAAACATGGAACAAAAACAAATGCAATTGTGGAAAAAAAAAAACCCGTCCACATTAAAAACAAAATGTGAAAAAAAAAAAAAAAAATTAACAGATTGTGTTCCTTGTTCACTAATTGTGTTTACATTTTCAATTTTCTTAGAAAGACAAATTCAACAATGTGTGTTTGCAAAAATAGAAGGTTAAAAAAAAAAATGCGTCAAAGACAATGTCCTTACTAAGGATTGCATCAATTCTGTAGAAAAGTCACCAATTGTGTGTACATTTTACAATTTCTTGGAAACACAAATTCAACAATGTGTTTTTGCAGTGGATGCTATCACAATAAACAAAATTCACGATTTGTGTTCTCAATTCCATTTGTGTTTGCAAAAAATTCTGTTTGCAGAAAATTCAACAATTGTGTTACCTCTTTAGGATTTTTCTCCCCAAAAAAAAAACCCATATGTTCTCTACTATTGTCTTTTTGCTCCGAATAATCTAGGATGAGAAACAAAAATTTAAGAGAAAAATTCAAGCCGATTTGACTCCACCTCGATGCAACTGTCTTCAGTTACAGAAATATTTGAAATCGAAGCTACCTGTTCAAGTATTAACAAAAATATTAGATGAATTTGGAGGGAGAGAGATGGCGCAGTGATGGTGGTGGTGTGAGATTCAAAAATTAAATTTAATTCAGAAACACTAAAAAAAGGCATTACTATTCCAAGTTTTCTGAGAAAAGAAACACTTAACAAACGCATTCTTTTTCCAAGTTTTATGAGAAAAGAAACACTAAACAGAAATTAGATTTGAGGTTACCAAAATTAGGGTTGAGAAGGGGAGGGCGAAAGAGAGAGGGCCTGAAAAAAATCCATGACCTGATTATGGTCTCAAAAATATGTTTTTGTTCCAGCTGCAAAATTTAATAAATAAATGGTTAAAGGTGAATCATTGTCCTCCAATCATGAGAAATATACACATAAACAAATGAAAATAGGAACAGAAACAATTTAGGAACTAACTGAAATAAATGAAAATAGGAACTAACACAAATAATTTTGGTGGTAGTTCTTGTTTCATGTAACTAAGTTACAGATTCAGAGAGACAAATTCAAAACAGAAACAGAAACTTGGAACAGGAACAAACACAAAAAGAATATCCAGAACAAATGCAGAATATTCACAAATACACAATCTAACAACAAGTTTGCAGATTTGGACGTGCAAATATAGAGAACCTTAGATTTAACCAAATCAAGCTCAAAAACAGAGATCAATTTCAAGAAAAATAGTGTTAGGGTTTCGATGGAGACACTGGCAGGAGAGATATAGAGATAGAGAGATAAAGTTCTACCTTAGTTTCTACGGAAAGAAGACGGCAGTGGCAAGAACTGGTGGCACCAGAATCGACAACAGAGGAAGGTTGCCCTGCCAATGGCCGTGAGAGTGAGAGAGAGACTTTGATTGATGCACACGGTGGTGGCTGTGTGACGGATCTGGGACGTGGCGGTGTGGATGCGCAAGGTTGACGGCAGTGGCCAAGATTTGGCAGACAACGACCACCGCTGGAACCGCATCGCCGTACTCCGATCAACTTGCCGCAGTAGCAGAGGGCATGGCTGAACTTTTGAACTCAGCACAAGCACAATGGTGGTTGTCGAGGCACAATTGATCGACGACGATTGGTGGTCATCGAGAAAGCAATGGCGAGAAAGGGAATGAGAGAGCCAGAAGCGAGAGTGAAAGCTGAGCGAGAGAGTACTTAGAAGAGGAAATATGTATAATCCAATAACGGGGAGAGAACGATGTGATTTTAGGGCTGGGTAAAGGAGTGGCGATATTTTGGGTAAAAGTTATAAAAAAAAATGGCGAGATTTTGGGGTTGTTGGGTTAATTTTTAATCTTGACCCTTAGATCTAATCCAATCCGACGGCTGAAAATATCTCTTAATAATAGTTAATCTCAACCGTTAGATATTCGATCGAAAGGTCTAAAATGTCTCAATTATAAAATGTCTCCAGGTGTGATCTCAACCGTCAGATATTCGATTCGACTGCTCAAAATGTCTCAAAATGTAAATATATTGTAATATATATATATATATATATATATATATATCCAAGCATGTCTTTCTCCCACCCCTCATATATTTTTTGTTTTGTTTTCATACCTTGGACTTCCACCACCAGTTCACCATGCCACAACTTCGGACGGTCTCGATGGCCACCACCTCGAACCAACCTAGCCACTACCACGCCAAACCAATCAACCACCTTCTTCCTTCTCACCCTTTCATCATCATCTTCTATATCTATTTGATGAAACTCCTTTTAATTTCATTAAGCTCTATACTGATTGAGTTCCTTTCAAATCCCCAAAATCAACAAACCCATTGACCAAAACAAGATAAGTATATTCGACTCCACCCCCAATTTCTCCATCTCTTTCATGAAGTCCATACCTTTACCTGCTCTACCATCGATCCTTACAATTCCCATTTATCATAATAGTACAAGTATATACATCTGGAACAATCCCAGCTCTAATCATCTCGGCAAACGGCCATACTTGGGCATATTATCAAACACATAGAGTGCATAATTAGTCAACCCCTTTTGTCCATAAATTTTCGAATCATATCGAAAACAGTAGGCAAAAGTATGGATTCTCGATATACTCTAATTCATCCATAAGTAAAGAAACAAAATTGCTACTCTTACAAAGTTCGACGAGTTCTTTCAAATACGATCTTGTCTCACCTAACATCCGGCCTCTTGATAATATATGAACAATCCGGCAATAATTTTTTACGTTCGACCGATATTTCTGTTGCTTGCAAGCTAGTTTGAAGAACACGAGACCAGAGTTGGGCTTCAATTTTAGCTTCTCGAGAATGGCATCGACGAGGGCTAATGAGAAATTGAAGGACAGGCGTTGATAGCATTGAAGTGTTGGAGGAGAAGGAGTCGACAAGTCCGATCAACAAACTTGGGTTGGATCATCTTGAATTGCTCCTGGAGCTTCCATCATATGGTTGCCGGCGACGAGGGTTGCGCCGGAGGGGGAGATATGGGAGCACCTTACTGTTGGGTGAAGAAGACGATACAAAAATAAAATAAAAAAATTACACCATTGACCCTTTTTGTTTAGAAAAGTATCAAAATAATCCCTATTAAAAATTTCTAAGGTTATAAATGTCATTCCACTTTAATTAATGAATTTCTGTTGACTTTAACCTTTTGACCTTTAAAATTAATAAAAAAATTAACAATTACATTTTAGTCCACCAGCACAGGAAAACAAAGTGCTGACAAAAATAATATAAAAATAAAGTGCAACAAGAATTAATTACAGAGTAATTAATCCTCTTTTTTTATAAGCTCTACAACATTTCACTTTTCAATTTCCTATTGCAAGAGGCAATATCAAGAGTCTCATAAATGTACAATTATAGAAATAAGGGTCTATATATAGGATATGACTAGAAAACTCCTATTAAAATTAGAATTTGGCTTTTCTAGTAATATTAGGATTCAATCTAATGAGTCAAATCTATATACATATATTAACACCTCCCATTATTTGAGTTTAGAGATACAAATTGAAACTAATAACTGGATACTAAGATATTTGGAGAGAGAGCAACTAGCAAAACTAATACATAATCGCAAGAAGATTTAGTATCTTTGATGTGTAAATATATCATTTTTTCTCTCTCTACCAACCTCGACAAGCAGATGTATAAAGATTCTCATATAAGATTTTTATTTTAGACGAATTAAATTTACGCTACCCTCAATATTAGACAATATATTAAAATAAAGCCCAAAAGACAAAGTTCATATGATGTTAAACCTATTTTTTTATTTTTTAATAAAAACTCATTTTAGCAAAACAAACACATGCGCTTAGGTGATGAAGAATAACATATCTTACAAGGCCAAAATAAAAATAATAACACAACTTAAAAAATAAAATAATTTGCTCAAATAGCATGGATCAAGTATCCGAAATGTAAGGATCTTGGTTGATTCGATTTTTCTTTTTTATTCACATTGTCGTAAGTTGCAAAATACTCTATTGTGGTAGCAAGTGTTTCTTGGCAGTAAGGTTCTTTTGGCAGGAAAGACAGTTGATGACAAGTTTTTCCAGTGATGAAGGTGTCCGCATAGAATGTCCCGACTGTATTTTACGACAACAACATCTAAATTATAAATAATTGTTGTGCATCAATTTTTTTTATGGATATGACTAAATATTTACTGCTCATATTTTATTCTTAATACAAGCGTCGATATGTGATATAAAGTTGTGTTTGGATAAGGTATTTGTAGGAGGAATTTCATTTGGGGGAGGGATTTCAAAATTACTTTTTAGTAAATGCTTTGTTTGGATATTGATGAGGTAGATTTGTAAAATCCCTTCAAGCCTCAAATGAAGAATTTGGAAATCCTTTTAAAACAGGTTGAATTTCACAAATCCCTTTCCTCCTTCGGTTGTTCTATCGTTCATTCTTATTCTTCGTTCTTCATTGAAGTTGTTCGTCGTCTATTATGTTCGTCGTCTTCTTCTTCTTCTTAGATCTTCGATCGTTCGTCCTTCGTCCATCGTCGATACAGGTTCGTCCATAGTCGTCGATTGTCGCTGGAGGTTAGTCCATCGTCGCTGCAGGTTCGTCACTATTGCAGGTTCCACTTCGTCGATTGTCGCTGCAAGTTCGTTCATCGTCCGTCCTTCGTCTATCGTCATCCATCGTTGCTAGAGGTTCGTCGCTGTTGCAAGTTCCACTTCGTCTTCTTCATCTTGCCGTCAAGCAACAAAACCCTAATTCGGAGCTAAAATTCTAATTCGCAACCTTCGGAGAAGAAATCGAAAACCCTAAATCCGTCGTTGGGGAACCAAATCCAAAAGAGACGAACCCACGCTCGAAATCGAAAACCCTGATTCATCGATAGGGCACCAAATCCATCGGAGACGAACCACGCTCGAAATTTCCTTTTGAAAATCTTGGAACAGAACAGAAACAATGATTTTTTGTTCTATATTTTTATTTTCGTTTCATTTTCTTACAAATTCTATTTACAAATATTACATATCCAAACAGCGAATTTGTTAAATCAAGGGATTTCAAAATACAAGATTTTGAAATCCCATCATTTGACAAATCTCTTGAATTTATCAAATCCCTTACCCAAACGTAACATAAAAGTTATTATATAATAGTAATTATTTCAATGTATTTTAGTTTTGCAAATATTGTTATGCAACAAATATTTGAAAACTCGATGTAGACATTTCACAACATGATTGAAAATATTATTGTGCAATAAATATCAATAGAAGATGAGTTTTTACCTAAATCAAAATGAATAACGAGGATATTACAAAATGAATATTAGGCCTTGGGGCCCATATAAAAGAAAAAGCCTTTAATAAATTTATATTTAATTTGATTAAGTGGTTCACCTAAATAATTTATTTTGGATTAAGTCAATTAATTAATTAGGCTAATAGATAAAATATTATGTAATTACTTGTTATAAATTGATATAAAATTCTAATTAAATAAAAATATCTAATTTTAATACCTATGGATTGGAGTGTAAACATATTTTGTGTTAAGTAAAATATTGTTTAAGAAGGCATTTTGTTCATTTTACTATTTTAAATAGCTGCTTGGGTTAAAGTTGCTCTTAGTTTCTGAGGCATAAAATATTTAAAAAATAATTGAGTTATCCTCTACCCATTTTGAAACTCAATTCTCTTTAGAACCCTGAAAAAGAGATATTTTTCTCGTTAAAGGCCATCTATTTTTTCTCTCACAAGATAATTCAATATTATTATTTGCTTAAAACTGAATATATATAAATATTCACATAACAATCAATTTCATTCTATTTACTTTTTTAAAATATTACAAATTCACAATAATAAAATTCAATATAACGACAATTTTGCTCATGCACAATTATATTTTTTCCACAAATTTTAGCATTAGGCTGAGATTGTGGAAAAATAAGACGGAGCAGAGAGGTGTGGCACTCCTCCTTAAGGTCAAGGATGGTTGTGTTGAACCTCATTCGGAAGAAACGGGCACGAAAAGGATCCGCAGAAGTCATGCAAGGGCAATTCAATATAAAGACAATTTTGTTCAGCTACAATCATATATTTTTCACAAATTTTATCATTAGGTTGAGCTTGTGGCAAAATAAAAGAAGCATATAGGTATATTACTTTAGTAAATTTATTATACAGTACTCTAAACATATAAAATTTATTAAAAATATGTCCAACTATTTTAATTAAATTTTCGATCCCCAAATATTTTTTAGAAAATAGTTCTCATTCTTTAACTATCATTTTTTTTTAATTTACATAAAATATTATTTCTATAAATATAGTAACATGTGAATATTTACATTTTTATTTTTCAATTTTTAAACATCAATACAATAATTTCGGGGACTGATTGACCTGTTGTGGATGTTCACAACGTTTATGTGAACATTCACATTCTCTAATTATATTTTACTGCAACGATAACTGATTGAACTACATGAATTTTCACAAAATTACGTAGCAGAAACTCGCAAATACACTATATTTAATGGAGTTATTAGTATGAATATTCACATTTCTATGAACTGATGTGAATGTTGATAATATTTCAAAACAAATGAAAAAAATCAAATTTATTACCGATCATTAGTATGAACATTCACACTAATATTTAAATAGTTGTGAATGTTCAGGAGAAAGTGTAAAATGTAAAATAAAACTAAAAATTAAAACTAATACAAAAAATAAGGGAATAAAATGTAAGTAACATCCCCTTTTAACCTTCAATACAAAAACCCTAACCCATTAACATCCCTTGATCTGGAATTTTGTTCTTCAACAACCATGGTCGTTCTTTTTCAGCAACTGTGACCGTTCTTCTTCAGCAATAGTGAGGCAGTTGAAGTTTCTAGATCTAGAAAATTCCAAAGGTAGTAGGGATGTTGCGAAACGGCGAATGGAGCGACTACGACATTGGCGATAATAGAAGTGGATAGTGGCAACATTGGTTGTAGACGATAGCAATGGTAAGTTTCCAGACCTAAAAAATTCTAAAGGCAGCGGCGACGTTACGAACGACGCAGCGAAGAAGTTGGTGATGATGAATGTGGACAGCAACGACGGTGGCAACATCATGGATGCGGTGGCGAACTTACAGTACAGCATATCTGAAAACACGAATGGTTGTGGCGAACCGGAACGGTGATAAAATCTAGGGTTGCAGTGACAACGACAACTAAAGTAAGTTTCTAGATCTGGAATATAGGGTTGTGGTGACAGATATGAACAGAGGTATAAGCCCCAATTTTGCATGTACAAATTTTTAAGTGCATTTCGTAACATTTAGAAAATATTTGGGGCATTGTGGGTTACTTTAAAATTTTAGGGTTGTCACACCCAATCCCGGGTTCCCAATGCCTGAGGCCATGCGTGATCTCGACTTAATATTATCCAACCATTAAAAAATATATATAAACATACACTGATATAGATTTTATTTTTTTTTCAAAAAAAAATATTTACCAACTTCAAAAATTCAGAAACACACATGTCCCAAATATCCATAACAAGACTACAAAAAACACTGAATCTTTCACGGTTCACACCTGTCCTACCAATCCTTAAAAAAACGGCACCACCCTCTGACTCTACCTAGTACCAGTAGTGGACCCGTCTCTAGCTGAGGTAACTAAGACAAAATATTTTATCGATGTAGTATCTTCATAATATAGGAATAATTTATGGATCAAACATAATTATCAAACACCACTTTTCAAAAAATAATATAAATATAGCCGTACACTGAGCCGAAATAAACTTTCACAACTATCATCACAATAAAACAAATGCATTTAAATTAACTGGTAAAATTACTTTGACATATACAATAAAATACTACACATATACTTCCCTACTAATTATAGGATCATTTCACCTCACGATCGGGAGTTATGACGGTACTGTAACCTGTACAATTGTGCAATTTAAGGTTGCCATCAATGTTAAGGCCATTTAATATTTCTAATGGTAGGAGTCAACCCATAGTATAAACCACTATATCATTATGATAATCACCATTGTCAACAATAATAACATATATCAACCACTTGCAGGACTTGTCTTCCTGTTAGGATAAAACACAACGTCCTACAAGATATGCCATCGTATTAGGACCAACAACATTCCGTAGGACATGCCCTCCCGTCAGGATCATACTATGGCATAGCCGGATAATTTAGTAGGAAAATATAATTTGATAATTTACATAGAAGATAATACACTCACCTCGATATTTACGCTACTGAATACACTGCCGTCGTAATGCTAGCATTGTCGACGTCGCTTATAAACCTAACAACGACAGAGTCTAAACTAAGAATTTATCTAAACAATATAATATGCAATGTAATGCGTAATACTAAAATGCAATTTTTCCTATTCCCAATTTTAACCCAATTATATAAAATTTACTATAATTAAACGTTCTATTTTCACAACCCAATATTAATTGTACAAACGAAAAAACTATCTCTACAATTATAAAATTTATCAATTAATAGTTTAGTTTGCAAAAAAATATTAACCCAACTATTAATAAAATTTACTAGTCAAAATACTAATAATATTATTCTAATTAAATTTATAATATTTTATATAAATATAAACCTATTATATTTTTCAAATTAAACATATATATATATAAATATAAACCTATTATATTTTTCAAACATATATATATATATATATACTAGAAGAAACAATAAAGTACATACCTTCAAAAGTGAATAGAACAAGCTAAGGGGAGAGAAAAAAAAAAATCTTGCTATAGAGAAATCTTGAGAGAGAATAAGGAGTAAAGGAATAATTACAAATGAAGAATATATATATATATATATATATATATATATAAGCATGTTAAAGGAATTGTCACTACCATTTTTACCCAACAATTACCACCTCTTGTTTTTTATTCTTTTCTTTAGTGGAGCAAATACCCTGTTTCGTACTTTTTTTTTACATTATCCATCTTATGTGATTATTATTTTTTATTATTATTATTATTATTATTATTATTATTACATATTTTTTTAATATTTACACTTATTATCCCCCCAAAATGAAAAAAATATTAATTATATCCCAAAAATTTTTAAGATTATAATTTAAATAACTTAAAAATTCCTAAACTTTTAAAAGACAAAAAATTAAAATTAACACTTAACCCCCAAATTTTTTTAAAGTAAACTTTTAAATATCATATTAACCCTTTGAAAATTTTAAGATAAAATTTAAATAGCACAATGAACTCCATTACTTTTCTAAATGTTTTAAAATACAACTAAAAATATGCATGTGCAAAACTTAGGTCTTATAATCCTCCTCCTTTAAAAGAAATTTCTCCCTGAAACTTAGTTACCTTAAAAGAATAAATGTGGATATTTACTACTCATTTCCTCTTTTCTTTCCCATGTTGCTTCTTTTACTGAATGGCTGCGCCATAGCACTTTTACCAACGGAATTATTTTTATTCGCAGCACTTAATCCTTAGGATTTAGAATTTACACTAGCTCCTCAACGTATGATAAGTCTTCCTTCAATTCGATTGTTGAGAAGTCAACACATGCGAAGGGTCTGACAAATATTTCATGAGTATCAAAACGTGAAAAATATCGTGCAATCTAGACAACGCTGGTAGTAGACCTAGTCAATAGGCCGTTGTACCAACTAGTTCTAGAAGTTCGTATGGCCCGATAACCTCGAACTTAACTTTTTCTTTTTTCTGAATCTCATAATTCCTTTCCACAGAGATATATGCAGAAACACATAATCACATATTTCAAATTTCAACTCACGTCTACGCTTGTCAGTATAGTTATTTTGTCGATTCTAAGAAATCTTCAGTCTTTCCTGAATCACTTTCACCTTTTCACCGTCATCTGAGCTATGTCATGCATCAACAATTTTTGTTCTCAACTTCAGTCCAATAGACTGTAATTATGCATCTTCTACCATACAACGCCTCATACGGTGTCATCTCAATTGCTGAATGATAACTATTGTTATAAGCAAATTCCATCAATGTCAAATGATCATCCCAGTTACCAGAAAATTCTAGAACGCAACCTCTCAATATATCCTCCAATGTTTGAATTGTGCGCTCTAATTTTTCTTTAGTTTGAGGGTGAAAAGCTATACTGAATTTTAACTTGTGGTACCCAGAGGAGCCTGAAGACTAGGCCAGAATCTCAACATAAATTTTGGATCTATATCCGACATGAAGGAAACCAACGCACTATGTAATCTAACAATCTCATCAATATACAATTTTTGCATACTTGTCCATAGAGTACGTAGTTTTCACGTCCAAAAAATGAGCAGACTTTGTAAGTCTATCAATAATCACCCAAATGGAATTATGCCCCTTTTGAGTACGGGGCAATCCCAAAATAAAATCCATCGTGATATGTTCATATTTCCATTATGGAATAGGCAAAGACTGTAGTAACCCTCCTACACATTGGTGCTCAATCTTGATTTGCTGAGAGACAAGACACTTGACAAAAAAAATTACAATTTCTTGTTTCATTCCATTCCACCAATAGTGGTCTTGTAAGTCTCGATACATTTTAGTCTTGCCTGGATGTATTGCATACGCTGAGCTATGCGCTTTCTCCACGATATTTTTCTTCAAATCAATATTATTAGGCACACATAGTCTATTCTCAAACATCAAGACTTCATCATTATCTCTTACGCGATAGTCGGTTCTCTGACCATTTTTCAATTCATCTCTGATATTTCTCTATTTAGCATCCGACTTCTGTGCTTCTATAATACGGTCTATTAACGTCATTCTTAAGATTAAAGTCACAAGTAACAATGCCATCTAACCAACTACCAATTGGACTCGCAGAGATCTCAGCTCGGCATATAGGTTAGTATGAATAACTTGAAGGTGCGCAACTGAACCTGTCGATTTTTTACTTAATGCATCTACTACAACATTAACCTTTCCAAGATGATAATGAATGGTACAATTATAATCCTTGATCAATTTTATCCAACGACTCTATCTCAGATTCATTTCTTTCTAAGTAAACAAATATTTTAAACTCTAGTAATCAGTATAAATCTTGCATGTCTCGCCATACAGATAATGTCTCCAGAGCTTTAAGGCAAATACAATCGTCGCCAACTCCAAATCATATATCGGGTAGTTACTCTCATGATTGTTTAATTGCTGAGAGGCATATGTAATCATGTGGTCATGTTGCATCAGTACACAGCCTAGCCCCTAGTGTAAAGAGCTACTGTATATCACAAAGCCAATACTTTCTACCGGGAGAAAAAGTATTGGAACTGATATTGGTCTATTTTTTAGCTCCCAAAAGCTCTGTTCATATTTGTATAGCTTTCTTGTGGGTCAAACGGGTCAACGGGACAGCTATAACAGAAAATCCTTGTACAAGCCGACAATAATAACTCGCTAATCTCTGGAAGCTTCGACTTTCTTTGGTTCGACTTGAATACCATCACCTAAGATAACATGCCCCAAGAATACAATTCTATCTAGCCAAAACTCACATTTACTTAACTTTGCATAGAATTACTTCTCTCTCAAAATATGTTGCACAATTTTGAGATGTTTTGCATGTTCTTCTAAATCAATATATCATCAATGAATACGATGATAAACTGATCTAAATAAGGCTAAAAGATCCAATTCATCAGATCCATAAATGCAGCAGGGGCATTAATCAACCTAAATGACATAACTAAAAATTCATAATATCCATATCTCGTACGGAATGCCGTCTTCGACACATCACTATCTCTGATTTTCAACTGATGATATCCTGATCGAAGATCTATTTTAGAAAATATCTTGGCCTTCTGCAATAGATCGAACAAATCATTAATTCCAGGCAACGAGTATTTATTACGAATCGTCACCTTATTCAGTTGCCTGTAATCGATGCACATCCTCAGAGTTTCATCCTTCTTCCTTACGAATGACACTAGATCTCCCCACGGAGAAACACTAGGTCTGATAAACCTGCGATCTAACAAATCTTGCGGCTGAATTTTCAGTTTTTTTAATTCAGTCGGTACCATGCAATAGGGTGTAATCGATATAGGAGAAGTACCCGAAAGTAATTTGATAGTGAATTCAATTTGCCTATCTACTGGAAACCTTGGCAATTCTTCTAGAAATACATTGAGATAATCCTTGACCATTAGGATATCTACCAATTGTACCTGTATGCTAAGGATTTACACCCTCGAAGTATATGACTACTCGCAAGTGTACGAGGTCAAAGTTTTAGTATAGTATGATCGTGAAAGATTGGGTTATCATATCCACAGGGATTGGTGTCGTTACTATCGAAAACCGCATTTGTCGTGATCTAATTTTATCTAGGTGAAAAACAAATGTATTTAATTAATTAAACTAATACTAATATATCCTAAATTAACTACATTAATATGCTAATATGTTTTAGGGTGAATAATTACCTAGGGATTAATGTGTTTACAAATACGTGTTCGATCTCGATTTACTCACGTTTACGATGTTCGACCTATTTGACAACCTTGGTACGTAAACTCCACCGCCACCTCTCCCGAGTGTAAGATGGGGGAATACATGACTTCGAGTCAACGAAGAAGTCCTCATCAACGTCTTAACGACCCTAGGTCACGTGAGTCTCGCCCAGCGTCATTGATTGCACACAATCCAACTCCCTCCCGGGTTATTAGATCATGCGTTGCATTTACCCTATCGACAATCTCCGTTCTAAAACTCTTTCGCCATCCTCCCGAGTATAAGACGAGAGATATAACGCAACTTCGAGTCAACGAAGAAGTCCCCCTCAATGTCTTAACGACCCTAGGTCACGTGAGTCTTGCCCCAACATTATCGATTGTCCACAATTCAAACCCCGACCAGGTTATAGAATCGTGGCATTTGTTTACCCTAATCTGAATCTGGGGTTTGTCAAAACCCCGTATTCTCCATTTATTGATCCAAGCATAATAAACAAACAATATGATAAACACAATCAAACTACGAAAAACAAACATAAACGCAACACCGAAATCATCCAAACAAACATATTTATAAATACACCGTTAATCCCTACTACAATCCATATTTAACTCGTGGCCATAGCCGCATAAACATTTAAATCAAGCTAAACATGCTCACATGATCTTAAGATAAAGAAATAAGGAAAAACAATCGAAGAACTTAGCCTCATCCGAAGATAACCCGCTAAGAACGCTCAACGATCAATTCGCCGTCTTCTCCACTTCAGGATGTGAGCTCAACCTCTAAAACTCCTAAACCCTAGCCTAAATATGGCTTAAGCTTCCCAAATGGTCGGGGGGGCTCAAAGGAGAGGGAAAGAGAGGAGTATTTATAAGCAAAATATCTAAATAAAATATCTAGGCTGTGTAGAAGGTCACCGCCGCGGTAGTAGGATTTAGTACCACGACGGTGGGTAGGTCGATTAGTTGATCATTGCGGCAATGAAGACAACGGTGTCTTAGGAAGAACATTCTGCTGGATCACCGCCACGGTGGTGGGCTGTCAGTAGCTTACTTCTGTTTCTCTGCTTCTTCACCATCGCGACAGTGGGATTCACCGCTGCGGCGGTGGTCTGTCAGTAGCATTTTGCCTTTCTCAGTATCTTCACTGCCGCGGCGGTGGTCTAGACGCCACAGCGGTGGGCTTGTTTCACAGTTTTGCCTCCGAGCTTATTTTTCCACCGTTCTTTCAATCGCTTTTGATTCGATCTCATCGTTTTCGCTCCAGTTTCCTATCTTTTTGCCCCCCCACACCTGATTTAATATAAAAAGATAAAACTAATTAAAATATAATAAAATACTATATAAACACTCAAAAACTAACTTAATTCGGTTTGAAAATACATAGGTATGTCACACCTATCAAATACCCCCAAATAGTGATGAATCAGGAAGTGAGTACGAGTGCTAATCCTGACCTATCAATTGATCCCGATGAAAATAAGGATGATTATAGAGCTGAAGCAATTATTAATCGAAAATTACTTAAAAACATTGGAACTTTTGGAAACAATGAGTTATTTCGAAAAAGTTTTTTAGATAAATTTAATAGAAAAAATATTTGCTATTACGGAGAATGTCAATTCGAAGCTGCTCTTAATACTGAAGAATCAAAAGGAAAGATTAATATCCCACTCATTAGTAGAAACATGATTAATAGACAATTAGAAAAATTAGGAAGAGATAAAGATAAAATCGGATATATACACGTTGGTGGAATACAAATTGTTTTTAAATCTTGCTTTAGAGAAGGAATTAACTTCCCCACAAAAGCTGTTGTTCTAGATAATAGAATATTTGATAGAACTGATGCTCTACTAGGCCTTGTCCATGGAAACCTTAGTCAAGGAATACTAAGAATAAAAATATATCCAAAATTTGTTGTTAGTATACATGAACCTAGAATAAATGAAATATTTAGCCTTGCCCATGAATGTGCTAGAAAGGATTTTATGGAAGAAGGAAGATTTCCTTATTCTATACCATACCATGTTGGTTATTTTCTAAGTAATAGTCACCATAGCAATAAATTCATGAAACATGAGTTCATCAAAATTGACAAAGTATTCGAACCATTTGCTAATATTTATAAACCAGACCTGGTGCAAGAAATTGATTTACCTACCGATTGGAAATTAAACATCAATAAAAAACCTGATTTTAATATTGCTATATCAGACTGTAGTAACTCTGGGAAAACCAGAAGAATACTACCTGATTTCGATGATACTAATAACTTTTGAAAAATTAAAAGGATTTCTTCTTTAAAGATAATTGGTGGAGAAATAGGAGAATGTTCTATATAGACGAATGATAGAAAAGAAAGTTGATGTTCTAATTTACAAGATTAAAGTAAAATATTTCAATGGAAATAATTTAAAAGAAGTAGAAGCCCTAATAGATACTGGTGCATCTGTCAGTCACATATCTCCTTATAAGATATCTGATGAAATGCCTAACAATATGCTAAAAGAAGTTTATATCTACAAAGACTTGGAATTTGGCTATTCCTCGAGCCAAACACACACACTAAAATGAAAATACACAAACTGAATTTTAAATACCAAACAAACTAAAACAATATAAACATGACAACCTGCGAGTTTTGACTTCTTCTAACGGCATCTTTATTTTTGTCCCTCAACAACCGCCAGTTATTTCGAGTTTAGGCAGTAACACACATTATCTAATGTTCTAGATTTTCAACATGCAATAATGGTGAATGTCATTCTAGATCCTATAAATGTGTTAGTGCGTGACTCAATAATATATCTATACAACGATCGGATTGGATTATCTCCCAACGAAATTCATGACTTAGACCGTGAAGGACTAGGATTTCAATAGGCCGGATTGGGGTCCACTCTCCACTAATGTAGGTTAAGTAGTTCGTAGAGATAATTAAGACTTGGTTCGGTTTTGTTATATTTGGCCAAGGATAATTTGAAATAGAAAACGGGTTAACGTTGTTAACTTAACATTACCCAAGGCTCAACACTTGGCACATTCACTCTTGAACCCCCATAGAATATTAGAAACAATCCCGAACATGCATTTAAGACCGACGTACTCACTTGTCAAAAGAAACAGAAATAAAAACCATATTTACATTTGGTTCCTTCTTCTTTTTTTCTTCATCCGAACACCCCCCAAAACTTATTCGATTGTTACAATTGATGGGGTGTGTGAAATACAAAGAAAAAACGATAAGTGAGTACTCAAATACCAAATCAATCTAAAGTTTGTCCTAAACCCAACCGCTCACATCAAGTAGCAGTTGCAACTGCTACTTGATTCACTCAAGATTGTGCATTTAAATTCAGTGATTTAGGTTTGGAAAAAGATACATTGGCCATGGTATTAGTTTATGTGCTCAGAATTGAATTTGTATTTAGACTTCGACAGGGTGACGAGGGATAAACATGTAACAAGGTAGGCTTAAAAAGGCTCAAGCGACAAAACAACTACCTAAATCACGTCTCCTGAACTACCTCACCTAGGATTTTTCCTCAAGCTTCCCCTCAATCAAGTTCTAGAATCCTTAATGTGTCATAAATTTAGCTAATCGATAATCTTTCTCAAGTCAATTGAATTGAAATACATTGAGTCTATGTACCCATGGAAATTAGGATCTACAATAATTTTTACCAAAAAACATAGTCAATCACACAAAATCACACATGCATGGGGATTACCCTTGACCTCGAAAACAACCAGGGGTAATTATCATCATCGGGTAATGGCCAAGATGAACACAAAACTCAACATATAAACAACAACACAAAAACATAAACACATTCTAACCTAAACACATATGCAATACGAGAAAATAGTAACACATATACTAACATACTACACATCACTTCCGAACTTAAAACGGCTAGTGTTCTCAGCGATCCCAATCATTATTCGCAACATATAAAATTTAAAGCATGCTAACGAAGGGTGTTTAGAACACTTACCCTCCGAATCAAATTGGATGTAACGAATTTAACTTATTTAACCTTGGGTTGCCTCCCAAGAAGCGCGTGGTTTAATGTCCTCGGCCCGACATTTTCAGAACGCCCTCAAGATTGGCGAGGTTGTGCTTTGAATGGCTAAATATTTCAATGAAATGCCTCACCGTCTTATGTGCTTGGCCAAGCAACATAAAACGGTTTGGAATCCCGTTGAAAGGGATGCATCAATATCCAACGATCTAACATCACCACGTACTCTGCATAAGAAACAAAAACAAAACTACAAACAAAAATTATATATAAAGAAATGCCTAAGTAAAATTAAGTCATTTACATACAATATCAATACTAACAAAATCGCCAATCCCCGGCAATGGCGCCAAAAACTTGTACGCCGAGGATTTACACCCTTGAAGTATATGACTACTCGCAAGTGTACGAGGTCAAAGTTTTAGTATAGTGTGATCGTGAAATATCGGGTTATTGTATCCACAGAGATTAGTGTCGTTACTATTGAATACCGTGTTTGTCGTGACCTAATTTTATCTAGGAGGAAAATAAATATATTTAATTAAACTGATACTAATATATCCTAAATTAACTACATTAATATGCTAATATGTTTTAGGGTGAAGAATTGCCTAGGGATTAACGTGTTTACCAATACGTGTTCGATCTCGATTTACTCACGTTTACGCGATGTTTAATATATTTGACAACCTCGGTACGTAAACTCCACCGCCACCTCTCCCGAGTGTAAGATGGGGGAATACATGATTTCGAGTCAACGAAGAAGTCCCCATCATCGTCTTAATGACCCTAGGTCACGTGAGTCTCGCCCAGCGTCATTGATTGAACACAATCCAACTCTCTCCCGGGTTATTAGATCGTGCGTTGTATTTACCCTATCGACAATCTCCGTTCTAAAACTCTCTCGCTACCTCTCCCGAGTGTAAGACGAGGGATATAACTCAACTTCGAGTCAACAAAGAAGTCCCCCTCAACGTCTTAACGACCCTAGGTCGCGTGAGTCTTGCCCCAACGTCATCGATTGTCCATAATTCAAAACCCGACCGAGTTATAGAATCATAGTGTTTGTTTACCCTAATCCGAATCTGGGGTTTGTCAAAACCCCGTATTCTCCATTTATTGATCCAAGCATAATAAAGAAACAATACGATAAACACAATCAAACTACGAAGAACAAACATAAATACAACACCGAAATCATCCAAACCAATATATTTATAAATACACCGTTAATCCCTACTACAATCCATATTTAACTAGTGGCCATAGCCACATAAACATTTAAATCGAGCTAAATATGCTCACATGATCCTAAGATAAAGAAATAAGGAAAAACAATTGAAGAACTTAGTCTCGTCCGAAGATAAACTGCTAAGAACGCTCAACGATCGATTCGCCATCTTCTCCACTTCGGGATGTGAGCTCCACTTCTAAAACTCCTAAACCCTAGCCTAAATATGGCCTAAGGTGCCCAAATGGACGAGGGGGATCAAAGGAGGGGGAAGGAGAGGGGTATTTATAAGCAAAATATCTAAATAAAATATCTAGGTTGTGCAGAGGGTCACTACCGCGGTCGTGGGATTCAACGCCGCGGCGGTGGGTAGGTCGGTTAGTTGATCCCTACGACAATGAAGACAGTGGTGGCTTAGGAAGAACATTTTTTTGGATCACTGCCGCGGTGGTGGATTTCACCGCTACGACGGTGGGCTGTCAGTAGCCTACCTCTGTTTCTCTGCTTTTTCACCGCCGCGGCGGTGGTCCGTTAGTAGCATTTTGCCTTTCTCAGCATCTTCACCACCACGGCGGTGGGCTTGTTTCACAGTGTTGCCTCCGATCTTGTTTTTCCACCGTTCTTTCGATCGCTTTTGGTTCGATCTCATTGTTTTCGCTCCAGTTTCCTATCTTTTCACTCCACACACCTAATTTAATATAAAATGATAAAAACTAATTAAAACATAATAAAATACTATATAAACGCTCAAAAACTAACTTAATTCGGTTTGGAAATACGTAGGTATGTCACACCTATCAGTACCTCATTCTGACTGGTGTCAATCACATGCGCGAAGTATCCTTGGCATTTCTTCTTCAAAAAGTTTCTGGCCTCTAGAATTGAAATCAAACTAATAGGGGTAATGATTATACAACAACAACAACAATCATTTCTACATGAATCCATTTACGCCATAGTGATCGATCAAGGGCTATCCCCTCCATCAAGTTTAATGTCATCAAATCATTTATAATAGTTTTGCCTATCGTCTTCGTAGGCTTACCTCTCCCTCTAGTAGCTTCCTGCACTTGAATTAAATCAAAATTTCTCACTGGTGCTTCTAGGGGTAATGATTCTATCCACCAAAAATACAAACTCTCACTTGTCTTGGACTCGAAAAGTAACTTCTTTTTTAAAGCAATCGACTGTGGCATGATAGTCGGATAGCAAATCCATACCTAATATCACATCAAAATCATGAATACTCAGGGGTAATAGATCCACTAATAATTATCTATCACCAATGTGAAACAAACTATCGTTATACACACTATTTATCAATACTGACTCGCCTACATGGGTCGAAATAATAATATCATATGATAGAAAAGTAGGGAATCTTTCTACGTGCACCATAAAGGTCGTCGAGATAAATGAATAAGCAAAACCTTGATAGATAAATATACGTGCATCTTTATCACATAAAGACATGATACCTATAACCACATCTGGGGTAACTTGAGCATCTTGCTGGGTAGTAGCAAAAACACGACCCTAGTTGAAGGTCTACTGACCGATCCTCTATCTCTCCCTTGAACACCGTTGGGGCCGACACTGCCCATACTACTCGCAGAAAAGGTAAGAGTAGCAGCAAATTTCGGACAAAACGGAGATATGTGGTCCGGCTCGTGACAAAGAAAACATATCAGGCCTGCCATGGGACAATCTTTAATAAAATGGTCTGGTGAACCGCATTGATAGCATACGGCTGTCCCAGCTTGGCTAGACATTTGGCCCCTACCTTGCCCTTACTGGCCTGAACTCTGTCTAGGCATGATCTTTTGTCGCCCGAAATATGATTGCTATGGGCCTAGGCTCCTAGCTGACTGATCCGTTGTCGGGGCCCGAGGAAGATGTGGTCAAGGGACAGATCCCCGAAAGGTACCACCTAGATATCTGCTAGATGGCTCAAATCTACTCTTCGTGTACTATTCATGGTTCCCTACGATTTTTCGCACATCCTTCTCTATTAATTCTGCCATGCTCACCAATTTCGCATAACGTTTGATCCACCGAGCAAAATGTATTTGCAAATCTATCCCTTTTTGGAATCGTCTACATCTCGTTTCCTTGGTCTTTACTAAATCAAGAGCGAATCGGGACAAGGCATCAAATTTAATTTCATAATGCAGAACAGACATTTTTCCCGATTTCAGTAATATGAATTCCTTCTCCATCTCAAACTGATAAGATGCAGGGAAATATTTTTCATTAAATATTACAACGAATGGATCCCAGGTGATCTTCTAATCTGGAATTGAAATCAGCCTCTTCATTTCTTCCCACCAGTGTTCGGCTTCTCCTTTCGCTGGAAGGTGGAAAGAGGAATTCGATTGTCATTAGTAATACCCATTGTCTCGAATACGTGCCCTATACTCCTCAACCAATTTTCAGCATCAATAGGACCTGCAGTTCCCGAAAAAGTAAGAGGGTCCAATTCCTAGAATATTTTCAGGAGTACAACCTAAGGATTGACTGTTTTTTTATTTTATTTTTTATTTATTTTTTATTTTTTTATTTTTGTGAATGGTTGTTTTAGTTTGGGCCCTCTGGATTTCCATCATATTTTCCTGCTACTCAATCAGTTATGCAGCAACCTATAATATTCGCTCGACAACATCCCAGCTCTCTTTCGCCCTACACTTTTTTCTTTGGGGTCCCGAATTCCCACTACTTTCATTTTCGTGATCTATATTCAAGATCTGAAATGAAATTTAATAAATAAAAAGGCCTACGATGCAAACAACATTGCATGATACAAAAGTACAATTTAATCAAATAAAATAACTATCAATCACGTGCCAAACCAACCTATCAACACCCTATCTTACGGTCCACTATTGACGAGACAATCTGACATGTCTATAGAACCTATAATCTGGCTCTGATACCAAAAACTGTCACACTCTATCCCGGGCTCCCAACGCCCGAGGCCAGGCATGACCTCGACTTTATATTACCCAACCAATAACAAATATATATAAACATGTACTGATATAGATTTTTTTTTTCCCAAAAAAACTATTTACCAACTTCAAAATTCAGAAATACACATGTCCCAAATATCCATAACAAAACTACAAAAAACACTAAACCTTTTACGGTCTACACCTGTCCTGCCAATCTTAAAAAAACTGACACCACCCCCTAACTCTACCTAGTACTAGTAATGGACCAGTCTTTAGTTGAGGTACCTGAGACAAAATATTTTATCGGTGTACTGTCTTCATAATATATAAATAATTTATGAATCAAGCATAATTATCAAACACCATTTTTCAAAACATAATATAAATATAGTCGCACATAGAGCCGAAATAAAATTTCACAACTATCATCACAATAAAACAAATGCATTTAAATTAACTGAAAAAATTACTTTGACATATATAATAAAATTCAACACACATACTTCCCTACTAGTCATAGGATCGTTTCACCTCATGATTGGGAGTTATGATGGTACCGTAAACTATACAATTGTGTAAGCTAAGGTTGCCATCAGTGTTAGGGCCATTTAATATCTCCAATGGTGGGAACCAACTCGTGGTATAAACTACCATGTCATAATGAAAATTATCATCGTCAACAACAACAACATATATCAACCATCTGCAAGATTTGTCCTCCTGTCAGGTCCCAACACAACGTTCTATAGGACATGCCCTCCTGTCGGGATCATACTATGACATAGTCAGATAATAATAAAAAAAAAAAACACTTTTTCACAATCTACTTTTTACTTGATCTGTCTAAAATTACAAAACCGTTCATTTTAATAAATATTTTATTTTTCATAATTTAGTATGAAAATATAATTTGACAATTTACATAGAAGACAGTACACTCACCTCGATATTTGCGCTACTAAATACACTACCATCGTAATACTGACGTTGTCGGCGTCGCTTGTAAATCTAACAACGATAGGGTCTAAACTAAAAATTTATCTAAAGAATCTAATATGCAATTCAATGCGGGATACTAATTTATCAATTAATAGTTTACTTTGCAGAAAAATAATAACCTAACCATTAATAAAGTCTACTAGTCAAAATACTAATAATATTATTCTAATTAAATTTATAATATTTTATTTTAAATTAAATTCTTCACAAATTAAACATATCTATATAAATATAAACCTATTATATTTTTCAAATATATATATATATATATACTTGCATATATACAGATACGCACTGTATATATATATTATACTAGAAGAAACAATAAAGTACATACATTCAAAGAATGTGCCTTTTTTCCCCAACAATTGCGTTTTTTATTCTTTTCTTTAGTGGAGCAAATGCCACGTTTCATACCTTTTTTTTTGTTTTTTAACATTATCGATCTAATGAGATTATTATTATTATTTTTTTTTTATTTATTTATTTATTTATTATTATTATTATATATTTTAATATTTACACTTATTATCTCCCAAAATAAATAAATAAATATTAATTATATCCTAGAAATTTTTAAGATTATAATTTAAATAACTTAACAATCCCTAAACTTTTAAAAGTCAAAAATTTAAAATTAACAAATAACCCCCAAAGTTTTTTAAAGTCAACTTTTAAATATCATAATAACCTTTTTAAAAATTATAAGGAAAAATTTAAATAACACAATCAACTTCATTACTTTTTTAAATGTTCTAAAATACGAATAAAAATATGCATGTGCAAAATTTAGGTCTTACAATCCTCCTCCCTAAAAGAAATTTTGTTTCGAAATTTAGTGGCTCGGTGATTTATTAGTGGGGTATTTTATTGCGTGTACATAACAACCTAGTATTTTATTGTGGTCTTACATGGGTCGTTGGTCCTGACCCAACTAATTTTTAGTATCAAACACTGGTGTACATGCAAGGAAGGGACATTTTAATAAATTTTATGTTGGTACTCTCATAACACCACCAGGTGGTGTTAGTGTGCCATACGGTGGTTTCGAATAATTAAGAAAATTTGGGAATGAGAAGAATTACATTTTGGTATCATGCATTTTCACTCATTGCATATCATATTAGATTATTTAGATAAATTCTTAATTTAGGCAAGGTCACTGTTAGATTCACAAGCGACGTCGACTACGTCAATGTTACGATAGTAGTGTAAAAAGAAGCGTAATTATCGAGGTAAGTATATTGTCTTCTATGTAAATTGTCAAATTATATTTTTGTATTAAAATGTGAAAAATAAAATATTTATTAAAATATACGGTTTTATAATTTTAGACGGATCAAATAAAAAGTTGATTGTGGAAAAGTGATTTTTATTATTATACTATTATACCATAGTGTGATCTCGACAGGAAGGCATGTCCTATGGGATGTTGTTGGACCTAACAGGAGGGCATGTCTTGTAGGACGTTGTATTGTAATCTGACAGCATGGCAAGTCTTGCATGTGGTTGTTGTTGTTGACAATGATGATTATCATCATGATATGATAATTTATTTCATGTGTTGGCTCCTACCATTGGAGATATTGAATGACCCTAACACTGATGAAAACATTAGATTGCATAATTGTACAGATTATGATACTGTTATAACTCATGATCGTGAGGTAAAATGATCATATGGTTAGTAGGGAAATATTTGTACAGTATTTTATTATATATCAAAATAATTTGATTAGTTAATTTAAATGCATTTGTTTTATTGCGATGATAGCTGTGGAATTTTATTTCGACTCAGTGTGCGGTTATAGTTATATTATGTTTTGAAAAGTGGTGTTTGATAATTATGCTTGATTAATTAATTATTTTTATCTTATGAAGATAGTATACCGATAAAATATTTTATTTTAGGTACTCCAAGTAGAGACGGGTACACTACTAGTGTTCGATACTTTCAGAGGGTGCTGCTGCTTTAGAGGTAGTTGGGGCAGTTGTGGTAACAAATTATTCAAGCTTTTGTAGTGTTACAAAAAAGTTGGATCGGTATAGTTGAATTTTGAATTAGTAAATTTTTAAATTAATGTCAGTTGACAATTAATTTATATTTTTATCTATTATTATTATCATTTTATTAATCATAGTGACGTAGCGGAATCATAGTGGAGTGATTTGTGTTTTTTCAATATTTCTCCATAAAAATAAAAGAGACAAATCGAGTGGCGGTCCTTGGAAATCGGGTCGTTGGGCCCCCCAACAACCACTAAAATACCACTTTCAATTTTAAAATACCAGCCCTGGAAAACTGGATCCGTGGGGTATTTTATTGCGTGTACATAAAATATATATAGTCGTCATTTAGAATTTTAAAATTTGGTTGAAGAACTTTAGGGGGTTAACATGATATTTTTAATTTGATTTTAAAAATTTTAGGAGTTAAGTAAATATTTATAAAATTTACTGGGATTATATGTATAATTAATTATTGATGGGTTATATGTGTTATTAACAAATTATCATTTCAAACTTATCAAGTTAGATTTGATAAGGGCTAAAAAAAAAGGGTTAAAAGAGAAAGAAAAGAAACATGGCATTATGTTTGCAAGCCAACAAAATAAAATGAAATGACATTTCTCTCTCTCTCTCTCTCTCTCTCTCTCTCTCTCTCTCTCTATATATATATATATATATATATATATATATATATATATATATAAAGTGTTTTCACTTCATAATATGGGTGGCACATTCTCTCTCTCATTACTTTTCGTTTCTTTGGCCTTGAGCAAGGTAATGACTTTTCTTATTTTATTTTGTTATCTTTTTTAAGTTAATGTGTGTGTATATATATATATATATATTGGATTCATATTATAAATAAAAATAGTTGTAAAGAATTTAATTTAGATAAAAATTATGAATTTTATTAGAATGATAAATTTTTTGGTATTTCATTACCCAGTAATATTGTTAATCATTATTTAAAATATTAATTGATAAATTTTATAAACATAAAATTGGGCTAAGAAAATATGGCGTTTAATTTTAATAAATTTCAAATAATTAAGAAAATTTAGGAATGAGAATAATTGCATTTTGGTGTCATGCATTACATGTCATATTAGATTATTTAGATAAATTCTTAATTTAGACCATGTCGTTATTAGGTTCACAGGAGACATCGACTACGTCAATGTTACAACGGTAATATAATAATCAACGTAATTATCAAGGTGAGTGTACTATTTTTTATATAAATTGTCAAATTATATTTATGTATTAAATTGCGAAAAATAAAAGATTTATTAAATTGAAAGTTTTATAATTTTAGACGAATCAAGTAAAGAGTTGATTGTGGAAAAGTAATTTTTATTATTATACTACTATGCCATTGTGTGACCTCGACATGAAGGCATCTGCTGCGGGATGTTGTTGGTCCTAACATGTGAGCATATCCTGTAAGACGTTGTGCTGTGACCTGATAGGAGAAAGTCCTAGAGGTGATTATTGTTGTTATTGTTGACGATGGTGATTATTATCATGATATGGTAATTTATACCATGTGTTGACCCTTACCATTGGAGATATTGAATGACATTGACACCGATGGCAACATTAGATTGCACAGTTGTACAAGTTACGGTACAGTCATAACTCCCGATCATAAGGAAAAACGATCATGTGGTTATTATGATATTTAAAAGTTGACTTTAAAAAACATTGGGGGTTAAGTGTTAATTTTAAATTTTCAACTTTTAAAAGTTTAGGGATTGTTAACTTATTTAAATTATAATCTTAGGTACTCCAAGTAGTGACGGGTCTACTACTGGCGTTAAATAAAGTTAGAAGGTGGTGTCGTTTTTTTTTTTTTTTTTTTTTTAAGATTGGTAGGACAGATGTGAATCGTGAAAGGTTTAGTTTTCAAGAAATTTGGGAATGGAAAAATTGTACTTTAGTATCACGAATTTCACGCATTGCATATGAGATTTATTTAGTTAAATTCTTAATTTAGGCTTTGTCGTTGTTAGGTTCATAGGCGAGGCTGACTCCGTCAAGGTTACGACAGTAGTGTGAAAAGCAATGTAATTATCGAGGTGAATGTACTGTCTTCTACATAAATTGTCAAATTATATTTTCGTACAAAATTGTGAAAGAAAAAAAAAAGATTTATTAAAATGGACGATTTATAATATTACGTAGATCAAGTAAATTTTTGAATGTGAAAGTTGACTTTTATTATTATTCGACTATGTCATTGTGTGGTCTTGACAGGAGGGCAGTCCTGCGAGATGTTGTTGGTCCTAGCAGGAGGATATGCCATATAGGACGTTATGTTGTGGCCTAACAGGAGAACAAGTCCTGCAGATAGTGATTGTTGTTGTTGTTGACAATGATAATTATTATTATGACATGGTGGTTTATACAGTATAAAACGTGGCATTTGCTCTACTAAACAAAAGAATAAAAACCAAGAGGTGGCAATTGTTGGGTAAAAATGGCAGTGATAATTTCTTTAACATGCATATATATATATCAAGATTTCTCTCTATGAAGATTTTTGTTTCTCTCTCCTATTAGCTTGTTCTATTAACTTTTGAAGGTATGTATTTTATTTTTTATTTTAGTATAATATATATACAGTGCGTATATGTATATATGCTGGTGTGTGTGTGTGTGTATATATATATATGTTTGAAAAATATAATAGGTTTATATTTATATAGATATGTTTAATTTGTGAAGAATTTAATTTAAAATAAAATATTATAAATTTAATTAAAATGATATTATTAGTATTTTAACTAGTAGATTTTATTAATAGTTTGGTTAATATTTTTCTGCAAACTAACTAGTAATGGATAAATTTATAATTGTAGTAATAGTATTTTCGTTTGTACAATTAATATTGGGTTGTGAAAATAAAACGTTTAATTAAAGTAGATTTTATATAATTAGATTAAAATTGGGAATAGGAAAAATTACATTTTAGTATCACGCATTACATTGCATATTAGATTGTTTAGATAAATTCTTAGTTTAGACCATGTTGTTGTTAGATTTACAAGCGATGCCGACAACGCCAACATTACGACGGTAGTGTATTTAATGGCGCAAATATCGAGGTGAATGTATTGTCTTCTATTTTTTTTTCAAATTATATCTTTGTACTAAATTGTGAAAAATAAAAGATTTATTAAAATAGATGGTTTTATAACTTTAGATAGATTAAGTAAAAAGTGGATTGTGGAAAAGTGATTTTTTATTATTATCTGACTATGCCATAGTGTGATCCCGACAGGAAGGCATGTCCTGCAAAATGTTGTTGGTCCTAACAGGAGGGCATATCTTATAGGACTTTATGTTGTGACCTGACAGAGGAGACAAGTCCTGGAGGTAGTTGATATATGTTGTTGTTGTTGTTGACGATGATGATTATCATCATGATATGGTGGTTTATATCACGGATTGGCTGCCACAATTGGAGATATTAAATGGCTTTGATACTGATGACAACCATAAATTGCATAATTGTACAGGTTGAGGTACCGTTAAAACTCCCGATCGTAAGGTAAAACGAACCTATGGCTAATAGAGAATTATGTGTGCGGTATTTTATTATATATGTCAAAATAATTTTACCAGTTAATTTAAATGCATTTATTTTATTATGATGATAGCTGTGGAATTTTATTTCGACTCATTGTGCGACTATATTTTTATTATGTTTTGAAAAATGGTGTTTGATAATTATGCTTGATCCATAAATTATTTCTATATTATGAAGACCTTACACAAATAAAATATTTTATCTCAGGTACCTTAGTTAGAGACGAGTCCACTACTAACACTAAGTAGGAGTAGTGTCGTTTTTTTTAGAATTGACAGGATAGGTGTGAACCGTGAAAGGATCAGTGTTTTTTGTAATTTTGTTTTGGATATTTAGGATATGTGTATTTCTGAATTTTGAAGTTGGTAAATATTTTTTTTTTTTTTGGAAAAAAAAAATCTATATCTGTACATATTTATATATATTTGTTGTTGGTTGGGTAACATTAAGTCGAGATCACACATGGCCTCGGGTGTTAGGGGCTTGGGATGGGGTGTGACAGTTTTTGCTATCAGAGCCAGGTTATAGATTCTATAGACGTGTCAGATTGTCTTGTTAGTAGTAGACCGTAAAATAGGGTCCCTGAGGTGTACCACTAGACAATCAATAGCCCTGTGGTGTCAAATTGTCCGTTGGGTGTTACAATCAATACACTTACATTGTTTCTCCATGGAGAGCTCTAGTGTTATTCATAAAGAATTAGGATAACACTTTGAGGATGTGCATCGATTACAAGAAACTGAATAAAATACCCATTACCTATAATTGATGATTTGTTCGATCAGTTGAAGATGATCAGGTTATCTTCCAAAATAGATCTTCGATCAGGATATCATCAGTTGAAAGTTAGAGACAGTAATGTGTCGAAGACGACATTCCGTACGAGGTATGAATATTATGAATATCTAGTTATTCCATTTGAGTTAACAAATGCCCCTGCTGCATTTATGGATCTGATAAATCGGATCTTCTAGCTTTATTTAGATAAGTTTATTATCGTGTTCATTGATGACATATTGATTTACTACCAAAATAAATAAAAACATGCAGAACATCTCAAAATTGTGCTACATATTTTGAGATAGAAGCAATTGTATGCGAAGTTCAGTAAATGTGAGTTTTTGATAGATAAAGTTGTATTGTTGGGTCATGTTATCTCGGGTGATGGTATTCAAGTCAACCCAAAGAAAGTCGAAGTCGTTGTTCAGTGAGAAAGGCTGAAAAGTATGACAGATGTTCAAAACTTCCTGGGATTGGCAGGTTATTATTGCCGATTTGTACAGGGATTTTCTATTATAACTATCTCATTGACCCGCAAGGAAGTTAAATTTGAGTGAATTGACAAATGTGAACAGAGCTTCCAAGAGCTAAAAAATATACTGATATCAGCGCCAATATTTTCTCTTCCGACAGAAGGTGGTGGCTTTGTAATATACAGTGATGTTTTACACCAATAGCTAGGTTGTGTACTGATGCAACATAGCCACGTGATTGCATATACCTCTCGACAATTAAGGAATCATGAGCATAACTAGCCAACACATGATTTGGAGTTGGCAGTGATTGTGTTGCCTTAAAGCTCTGAAGACATTATATGTATGGCGAGACATGCGAGATTTACACTGATCATTAGAGTTTAAAATATTTATTTACTTAGAAAGAACTAAATTTGAGACAGAGGCGTTGAATGAAATTGATCAAGGATTATGATTATATTATCTATTATCATCCTAGAAAGGCTAATGTTATAGCAGATGCATTAAGTCGAAAATCGATAGGTTCGGTTGTGCACCTTTGAGTTTTTCATACTAACATATATGTCGAACTGAGATCTCTGTGAGTCTAGTAAGCAGTTGGTATCAGAGCTTAGATTATAAGTTCTTTAGACTTGGTGTTAGAGTGTCGTGTCTGTAGTGGACCATAGCATATGTTGTTGAGTTGTGAGGTCGATTTAGAAATACGTTTGAAATCATTTTACTTAACTCGAGAGGAGTACACATGCATCAGGCACTGCATTATATCATTGTTGTTCATGTTACCCACATTTATTCGTTTAGGGTAATTGAATTTCGGGATGAAATTCTTTCAAGGAGGTAAAGATTATAAGCCATAATTTTGCATGTACATATTTTTAAGTGTATTTCATAACACTTAGAAAATATTTAGGGCATTATGTGTTATTTTAAATTTCACTTTAAAATTTTAGGGGTCAATATGTATTTAATAATTTAGTATTAAAATTTTTGCAGGTTACTTGGATTTTTAAAATTTAATTTTAAATAATTTTGAAGGTTAAATATTAATTTTATTTTTGACTTTTAAAAGTTTTCGGATTATTGCGTTATTTAAAATATAATTTTAATAATTTTGAGATATAATTAATATTTACTTTAGTTTAGATTGAAGTTAGTATATATATATATATACCAGAGACGGTTTACCTTCTCCATTTACCTATTTTTTTAATTTTTTATTTATGTTTAATCTTAGTCACCCAAAATCATTCAATCTATGGCAAGGACACGTGTGTCCTTGTCATAGATTATATATATATATATATATATAACTTGTGGTTTTTTTTTTTTTTTCCATTCACTTTTGTTCGCTCTCACTCCTTGGGCTTACCATATCTCAAGTAAGTTGATTCCCTAATTTTCTTTTGTTTTATATGCATATAGAATGTATATAAGTGTATATATATACACACACAATAATATATATATATATAGAATTTATATTTACAAATAAAAATATTATTAAAATAACATTTGTGGTTTTTCATTTCTTAGTAATATTGTTAATAGTTAGTTAATATTTTTCTCTGTAGTTAAATTATTAATTGATAAATTTTATAAACGTAACTATAATATTTTAGTTGTAAAATTAATATGGGGTTGAGAAAATAGAACGTTTAATTTTAATAAATTTCACACAATTAGGAAAATTTGGGAGTGAAAAAAAAAATTGTATTTTAGTATCACGCATTACGTCGCATATTAGATTTATTTAAATAAATTCTTAGTTTAGGTCCTATTGTTGTTAGGTTCACAAGCGACACCGCCTACGTCGATATTACAACAGTAGCGTAGTAAGCATTGCAAATATCGAGGTGAGTGTATTGTCTTCTATGTAAGTTGCTCAATTATATTTTCGTATTAAAATGTGAAAAAAAAAAAATATTTATTAAAATCGATTATTTTATAACGTTAAAAGGATAAAGTAAATGGTTAAATGTGAAAAGTAAATTTTTATTATAAAACTTATATGCCATAATGTGATCCCGACAGAAGAGCATGTCCTGCGGGATGTTTCTGGTCTTAACAGGATGACATATCCTGTAGGACGTTATATTATAACCTGACAAAAGGGCAAGTCCTACAGATGGTGGTGGTGGTTGTTGTTGTTGTTGTTTTTCTTGACAATGATAATTATCATCATGATATGGTGGTCTATACCACATGTTGACTCCTACCATTGGAGATATTGAATAATCTTAACACTAATAACAACCTTAGATTGTATAGTTGTACAAGTTACAGTACCATTATAACTTCCGATCATGAAGTGAAACGATCTTATGGTTAGAAAGAAAGTATTTTGTGGTATTTTATTATATAAAGAACGATTTGATTGATTGATTTATATTAAGTCACTCTATCTTGATGATATCTGTGAATTTCGATACTTTGAGTGTGATTATATTCTATTTGAAAAATAGATTCTGACAAATGTACTTAATTCATAAATTGTTTTTATATTATAAAGACAGTATATTGATAAAATATTTTGTCTCAGGTACTCCAACTAAAGACGGATCCACTACTGGCATTAGATAAAGTGAGAGAGTAGGCTGTCGTTGATAATCAGGGGTTCGAACTTTTGTAGTATTACAGGAAAATTGGATAGGTGTAGTTGAATTTTAAATTAGTAAATTTTAATATTTGTGTGAGTTGACAGTTAATTTATATTTATTATTGGTTGGGTAATAGTAAGTCGATGTCACGTTTATTGTTATTTATCATAGTAGCGCAGCAGAAACGTGGTGGTGGAGTGATTTTTCTTTCACCAATATTTCTTCGTAGAAATGGAGAAATCGAATGGCGACCCTAGAAAACTGGGTCTTTTCAAGAGGCGATAGCGCCACTGGTTCACTTGACTTCAACTTCAGCAGTGGTGATGGTGGGGGCTTGCGGCTAAAAAATGGAGAGAGAGAGAGAAAAAAAAAAAAAAAAAAGAGAGAGAGAGAGGGGGGTGACGAGTAGCAATGGTGGAATTGGAGGTGGAGGTGGTGGCGGAGACAAAGCTGAAAAATGAAGAGACGAAGAAAAGTTTTAACATTAGGGCTCTAAATCTCTCTCTCTCTCTCATATATACAAGGTATAAATGTCCATCCACCACTTTTTGTTAACAGTCAAGAACTATACACTAAAAATGTTTTGAACAAGGATTAAAAAGAAAAAAAAACACTCATTACTTTACCACAACAAATACCACATTCGTTGGAACTAGGGCTGAAAGTCGGTCGAGCGGGTCTAGCACTAGGTTTTAATTGTCTACCAGTTAGGCAATGAATCGTTGTTTAATGGTTGTTTACCTTCTCAACCTTGTAATCTTATGCACTTATAAGAGAGTCCAAAGAACTCCATTCTTCTATTATTATTATTATTATTATTATTATTATTTATTTATTTATTTATTTTGAAAAATAAGATCTTTCCGCTTTTCATTCCTCGTGCACTAAGAAGTAGCAAAGGAGACATAGATGCTAATTTTTCCAAGTATTGTTGTTTTATTATAAAAAATAAGAGGGCCAAACCCACCAGAACCTGAAGTGGATGGCCCAAACACTTGATCGAGTTCGGGTGTTTCAGGTTTTGGGTGGGCTTAAGGTATTTAAAACCCTAGCAATCAACCCTCACATCCAAGTTCCAACCCTCGTCAAGTCCTCCACCATTAACAACCACCATATGCGAAACAGTTCAACTCCCATCAGATTTTTTGTTTACATACTCAAAAAAAATAAAAAATTATTCATTTGAGATCTAAACACTAAACTTACAGATCTAAACCCTAACTTACAGGTTTAACAATAATATAAAAAAATAAAAATAAAAATAAAAAAAGGATCTAAAGTCTAAACAATTAAAAAATTATAGATCAAACCTTTATTGGAATTGATTTAGATTTGACCGGAGCAGGAGACAGAGAAGAAACTGGTGCATGATGACGAAGAATGGAGGTAGCTACGATGCAACGCAGGTAGACAGAAAGCGAAGGTAGCGGCGCAATGCCAAATCTTTGCCGGAGGACTAAGATTTCATAGAGAGAGAGTGAGCGGTTACAAAGGGAATGATAATGAACTTTAGGGTTTTTATTTTCTAATATATATATATAGAGAGAGAGAGAGATAGGTTCTTTGTTATATGGCAGATTTAGGAGAGTACTCTGTAAAGTATAAATATTAGGGTTGTGTGTTTGGTCGGATCTGGGTAGGGCAAATATAGGTAGAGGATCACCTGATCCAATAGGGTTCAAGTACCTGGGGTCGGGGGTCGGGTGAAACTAAAAAATTAGAAACAATCTGACCGACCCAATGGCTAGTTGGGTCGAGTCTGCGGGTTAAACTTACCCTTGGTTGGAACTCTAATTTTGGTTGAAAATGGAAAAAGAACAATTATTTTTTCTTAACACAATGGGACGCAAGAGAGGCTGGAGATGCTTTAGGAGTAGTTATTTTTGCTAATTCCCTCCCAAGAAAAAAAACATCATCGAAGCTCCATACAATTTCAGATTCCCCACTCTTCAAATCTAAAATGGCGATTGCCTTATGCTTCTATTTTTATTAATGTATATATATAGTTTTTTTGCATCTATTCCCCCCAAAAACTGAACAGAAACAGATATATGAGGAAAAAAATTGTTTTTGTAATGTTCCCTAATTTCCAGGAAAAAATTCTGAAAATTGAAACGAATTTAGAAAGTTGGAAACATATTTTTCCCCAAAATTCTGTTTCTTTACCAAGTTTTCTGGGATCTGAAACAAAAACGCTAAACAAATGCTGCCCTAAGAGATTAGATCCGAATGTGCAATGGCAGTAGCCTTTGTGTCTCCCAACTTTCTGATCATTGTCCCCAAGCACACGCCCTAAAAATCACCAGAAACGCTGGAAATATGAGAACATGAACGTATGCATAATCCATATATAAATAACAATCAAGATGCTAGCCCCTTTGTTAAGGCTCGTTTAGTTACCATTTCCATTCCCTGATTTTTGTTCCCACTCTCAAAATTTTAAGATTAATGTACAAAAACGCGCTTAGTAAACACGTTTCCATTCCAAAAATTTTGAGAGTAAAGTTGGGATTAATTCCTGAATTCCTTAAGAATCAGATAAACAAAAAAATGTTGATTTCTATTCACTCACACAAAACTATTCTCACCACCACCCTGCTGGCCACCGTACATTTAAACAAAAAAAGGACTAAATGTTGCAACCAAATATGTTTCTTGTTTTTGTTCTCATAAATTAAAAGAAACAATTTCAAGACAATAGTCGTTGCCTTACATGTTTCTATTCTAGGAATAAAAACTTATTCCTCTATGAGGGAGAAAGCAAATTGAAGAACCCGCGGATATGGAAAAAAACTCAAATTCATTGTTAGCCAAGGAAAATGACTCGTGGTAAAGACAAGATAGACGTTGACCAAACCTGCTCGGAATCTTTATTTTTATTTTTTTTAGAGAAATGAAGCGAGCAATGGTGTGGAGACACATAATGTAGCTCCAGGACAGAAACAGAATTCTTATCCTAGTTTATTGGAAGTAGAAACACTAACCAAACAGCACCTTAGTGTTTATGTTCCCAGAATATGGAAACAAAAAAAAAAAACTGTTCTGCTCCCAGATTTTTAGAACAAATTTATGGGAACAATCTGGGAAAAGAAACACTAAAAACAAACACCACAAGTCTCTCATATTTCAATAGTCCATGCGAAACAATAAACGTAAAAAGTAAAACTTCTTGTTGCAACTGAATAGCAGTGGATCCATCCATAAAATTGATGGAAGAGGGGGCTAAATTTCTTCAAGGGTTTATATATATATATATATATATATATAAGAAGGAGCTAATATGAAGTTTTAAAGGTTTTAATTGATTGATTGATTTATTTATTTTAAAAAATACAGGGATCTGTAGAAAGGAGGAAAGAAGTTTCAAGCTAATACCATGTTTTGGTACGCAATGGCAAAAATATGGTATCAAGAAATGTGATATATGACTTCTTAAGTGAACCTATTCACCTAAAATACATGATTTTGTTCTATTCCAATTTGTTTGTTTGTTCCAAAAATTTGGTAGTTAAACATGAACATATTCTTTTTGTCTCCATATTTTTGTTTCTGTTCCCAGTTTTGGAACAAAAACACCGGAAAACAAAACAACAAAGGGAGCCTATGTATATTAAAAAAACAAATTCCAAATAAGTGCTCACTCACCTTTGATTGAAAAGGATACTAATGCAATAGATACAACAAGAACAAAATCACTGAAATTAAAGTCACCAACGTTTGTTTAGAGTTCCTATGTTTTATTTTAGTTCATTTTTTTGGTTCCGTAAAAACTTGGAAAAAAATAGAAATAAAACATTAGAACATGAAAAAATATGTTTCTCACACAAATTTGTTCCGAAAATCCGGGAACAAAACAAAAACAGTTTTTTTTTTTTTTCGTATTTATATTTATATTCCATGAAAAAAAAAATAGAAATAGAAACACTAAGAGCAACCCCAACCCAACTTAACCAGGAGTCTTCTCAAGAGCCAAAAGATGTAACTACCATTTCAGCTAAACAAAGTAAAAAAAAATCGACCACCAATTTACCTATTAACATCAAAATGATGCATAAATTGATTGTTTAGCCAAAATTAAAATCATACTATGAATAGCAAATCCATTTGGCTAGTATGGTTCTTAGATGCACGAAGCAGGGGTTGGGGCAAGCAATCATTGAAATCTAGAAGGTCTAAAATCATTCTTATTATACAGTTCTCTATCTAATGTTTTTAACTTCTTTGTCATATTTGAGAGCAATTTATTTTTTAGTCATTCTCAACTTATTTTTTGGTCCTACTTGACATTGACTATATGAATTTAACAATTACTTAGGACTTGTTTGATAATCAAATTAAGCACTTAAAACTTATTATATTAAGCACTTAATTAATTAAGTTTATTTGATAAATGCAATTAAAATCACTTAATTAATTAAGTTAACTTAAAAATTAAGTCAAAATTTAAGTAAAAAATTAAGTGAAGACCCTTCAACTTAATTCATTGTGCTTAATTCATTTTACTTCTATAGAAGGTAAATAATTATAAATAATGCCCCATACCTCTTTTGATTTTTTTTTTTAACTGTTATTTATTTTTTGTAAAATCTGACTTTCTCTGTTTTTTAATTTTTTTCAGTTTTAATTTTTTTTTTGTTTTATTTTTTTATATTTTATTTATTATTTTTATATTTTATATTTTACTTAATTATTTATTGTTTAATTTTATCTACGTACTGTTCTAAGAAGAGCGATGACATTTGCGGAGATTCTTTCTATGAGGTACTATTTTTTCTTCATCTTCTTCCGATTGATCTGTGTTATGTGTAATTTCATAGCAATTTTTTCGAATTCTTGTTGACATTGCTGAAATTTGTTGATACTTAATTGCTTATATGTTCTACGTGTTTCATTAATTTGGTTGATTGAAAAGTAAATTTTAGGTTCAGATTTTTTTTTTTTAATCTTGATTCAAGGGTAGTTATGTAAATTAAATAATTTTCAGCATTCAAATTGTATAATTATCAAACAAACAAACAAAAATTCAGCACTTAAATTTTCAGTATTTAAAATTTAATGTTAACAAACAATTTTTTTAAATTTTCAGCACTTAAAATTTAAGCACTTAATTTTCCGCACTTAAATTTTTAGCACTTAAAAATTAAGTGGTTATCAAACATGCCCTTAATGTTAACTAAAGAATTAAATAACTAGTTGCTATTTTAACTATAGGACTTAAAACTTATTACGAGGACTAAAAACTAAAGAAGAAAAAGGAAGAGGGGGGGGGGGGGGGGGGAATAAAAAAAGATAAACAACTTATTTCAAGGACAATCTAATAATTTAGCATGGCACTGATAGAGTATTGTTTGAATTAATATTTAATATATTTCACAATGCATTTATTTTTTTTGAGAAATTATATTCTATGCTTTTCTATATAAAAATAAAATTTCCGGCTAAAATATTTTAAAAAAAATTAAATTATTTTGACATTTACTTATGATAGGAATATGTCGGTATCGAGATTCTAGCCTGATACTTATAAGACAAAGTACTAGTTTAGCCACTTTTAAATATTTACTCAGGTTGGAGTTGCTCTATTAAAGTTGCTCTATTAAAGCAAAGGATAAGTTTTTAAAGACAAAAGCACAATGAAAGTAATGAATGGAGACCATTGAGGCCCAAGAGGTGTTAATCTGGTTGGTAAGGGAATATATATCTTCTTTCCTTGTTAATCAAGGTTTGATTCTCTCGGAGAGCACTCCAAAAACTAAATCTTAAATTTAATCTTGAATGCATCTGGTCGATGTGAAGAAGTTCACTCTTAAGATCATCCATACACAAACAGGCCCAGACTCACCTTACCATAAAAAATAAATTGCAATTTGTACTATTTTTCAATTCGGTTCTAAGAATTAGAAATACTAAGAGGATTTCAGAGATATTAAAGAACAAATCCACAAAGAAAGAACAAGAGATTAAAGTAAGAATCATACCCGAGATTGAGAATGCTGTTAATAGGATCCACAAACTGCTGCTGTTGTGGTTGCTGCTGCTGCAAACTCAACGGAGCAGTCGCCGGAGGTGCACCGGGAGGAGCGCCAGTTGCTTCTACAAACCTCCACATATACCACGACCCAACTGATCTGTACGGCCTCCACTTCTCACACAGTTGCTCCATTTGTGACGGCCTTGGCAACTCCTCTAACCCATATAGTGATTGGATCCCTTTACGAACGCCATTATCGTTTACAGGCAGAACATCGGGTCTGTGCAACGAGAAAATCATGAACATGTGAACTGACCAAGATCCAATTCCGTTCACCATGGTAAGCATTGTGAAGAGTGATTTATCGTCCATTTCAAGAATCGAAGAATCGGAGAGAATACCGTTTTGGTACTTTCTGGCGAGGTCATGGAGATAACTGCTTTTCCGGGCGGAGATACCGATTTGGCGGAGTTGTTGAGGGCTTTGGGCGAGAACAGCATCGGGAAGAACAGCCGCTTCGCCGCTGCAAAGAGAGACGAACCGATTATAGATTGAAGTACCGGCTTTGTAAGCGAGCTGTTGGTAGATGATGCTTTTGGCCAAGGCCAAAAATGGGGGTTGGAAGGGTTCGAATGTGGGGGGCGGGTAGATATCAATCAGCGGAGAGAGTTGGGGATCGACATTACGGAGATGCCGGAGGGCGATTTCGATTTCGCCATGACAGGACAGTGATCGAGCAATGATTCTAGGTATTGGTTGGGTTTGTGAACTCACGATTTTGTTCTTTGTGGTTGTTATAGGGTTCTCGAAGGCGATGATTATTTGGGAGGAACTGGACTCGAAGGTTTCGGATGAGAGTTTCCGAATTTTTTTCGGGCGGAACGGGATTTTGGCCGGTGGATCTTCATGCGTCGGTTGACCACTGCTCAAGTCCGCGGTTGTAGATGCGGCGGCTGCTTGAGTAGGAGGAGCGGTGGCGGTCGACGCGTCGTCGTCATGGTGGGGCTTAGTCTGAGTCTCGAGTTGGGCTTGTGACCCTTCGCCCATCAGTGGAGACTGTAACTGGCAATTGAATTGGCTGATGGCGGCGTCGGAGTCGTCGGCGGCGTAAGGAAGTTGATTGGTGGCGATTAAAATAGAAGACAATACACACTTCTACGCCTAGAAGATGAAGTTGCGACTTGCGAGTCGTGAGTGAGATCGTTTCGCAGCCTCTATTCTTCTTTCGGTTTCTGATGGCGGGTTGCGGACGGGTCGGGGTTTTCATATCCGACCATCTTCTACCTTTTGGGCCACGCCCCGAGTTAAGTTGGCAAGTCGAAGTTTAAGGTTTTTTTTTTTTGGTAATCCAGGGGTCGGAATTTAAACGGACCTGTCGAAAGTTCGAGATCGGGTAATTCTACATGTGAACTCTCTTGTAAAGGAAGCTTCATGTAAACACTGTTTTTGGGTAATTTACGTTGAACCCTAAAAATCAATAAATATTTAAGTTTTACCAAAATCCCAATATATATATTTCGAGTGGTTTACGTAATAAATATTTTTTTTTGAAAAAAAATCTTAAAAACGACGGTTTTTAACTTATTTACACAACTCAGATAACCCAAAGTTCCGAACACGAGGACTTGTTTTTTTTTTTTTTTTTTTTTCTGGTCCCGACATTCACATCGTCGGGACCTTTAAAATTACAAACGGTGTTTGATACGCTGTTTGGCGTTTGGGCTTGGGACCAAGTGACCTAGTTCCGGCATTTTGAACGCCGGGACAAAGTCATTTTTGTCATTACTAACACACACACACACGCAGAGAGCTTTCTTGCAAAGGGTTTTTGCCACTTTATGCTATGACCATTATTTCACTTTGAATAATTTCTTTTGTTTTTTTTTTTTTTTTTTTTTTAAATTTCGTTTTTTATAAAGATTTTTTTTTTTGTTAATTTTAATTTTTTTATTGTTGTAATTTTAATTTAAAAGTGAGGTCAAACGATCGATCGAATAAGTCAAACATTTGACTAGTTAAAGTAGTGAGGTAAAAAGTTCTGAAAACTAATCAATTCGGTTAATCAACTTGACAAATCAGTCAACTGTTGAAAATAGTAGGTTTAAATTGCATGTCTTGATCTAATCGGTCAAGTGAATCGGGCATCTGTCGATCAAATTGAATTTGTACTTGAATTCAATTGAAAATAAAAATTAAAAAAAAAAAATACTTTATTAATAATTAAAAAGTAATAAATAATAAAATACAAAAAAATTTCCATGATATAATAAAAAAAAAATATAATAGTTGAATTTCACTTGAATTCTCTTTGAAAATTTATTGGTTTGGTTTCAAATATTATCGATTTTTTTTTAAATAGTTGAATTTTAATTGAAATTTTTGAAGTAAAAATATTTTCTTATTTTTTATTTTGAAGTAAAATATTTTGGAATGGAAAGTAATAAAAATAAAAAAAAAAAGAATAGAAGGTTATTACCTTCCATTTTAATGATATAATAAGAAGTTTAATTTATATATGTGGATAGAAAGCCCAACTATTTTTCTATTACAATTTTTTTTAATTTAATAAAAAATATTTTTACTTTATTAAAATATTTTTTTAAATAGTTGAATTTTAATTAGAATTTTTGAAAAATTGGAATATTTTTACTTTATTAATAATAAAAAAATATTTTTACTTCAAAAATTTAATTTCTTATTACAATTTTAAAATGGAAGGTAATAAAAAAATTACCTTCCATTCTAAAATATTTTTATTTTAAAATAAAAAATAAAAAAATATCTTTACTTCAAAAATTCCAATTAAAATTCAACTATTTAAAAAAAAAATCGATAATACCAAACCAACAAATTTTCAAAGAGAATTCATTTACTTCAAAAATTCAAGTGAAATTCAACTATTATAAAATATTTTTTTATTCATTTTTATTATATCATGGAAATTCTTTTTATTTATTACTTTTTTATTATTAATAAAGTAAAAAAAAAAAAAATTCAATTGAATTTAAGTAAAAATTCAATTTGGTTGACATGATGCCTCATTCAGTTGATCGATTAGATCAAGACATGCAATTTAAATCTACTATTTTCAACGGTCGACTCATTTGTCAAGTCGGTTGACCAACTTGATTAGTTTTCAGAACTTTTTACTTCACTATTTTAACTAGTCAAACGTTTGACTCTTTCGATCAACAATTTGACCTCACTTTTAAATTAAAATTACAACAATCAAAGAAATTAAAATTAACAAACAAAAAAAGTTTTCTTTATAAAAAAAAAATTTAAAAATAAAAAATAAAAAATAAAAAAACTAAAAACTAAAAAAATAAAAAAAATGTTCAAAGTGAAATAATGGTCAAACTTTAGGGGTATAAAGTGTCGAAAACTCTTTTCAAGAAACCCACTTGATTCTCTCTCTCTCTTTGTTAGTAACGAAAAAAATGACTTAGTCCTGGTGTTTTGAACGTCGGGACTAGGTCACTTGGTCCCAAGCCCAAACGTCAAATGGTGTATCAAATACCGTTTGTAATTTGACTTTGTGAACGCTGGGACCAGGAAAATTAAAAAAATAATAATAAAACAAGTTCCGGTGTTCGGAACATCGGGTTACTTGGGTTGTGTAAATAAGTTAAAAACCAACATTTTTCAGAATTAAAAAAAAAAAAAAAAAAAAAAAAAAAAAAAAAAAAAATCCCAAAACAAAACAAAACATTTACTATGTAAACAACTCTATATATTTCATTGGTAATTAATTAATAGAAACCTCTAAAACTCAAATATTTACTACTTCAATAAAGATATATACACATTCACGAATAAGGCACGTGAACTACGCTAGTAGGATTATGTTGAAATGAAAGATTTTTATTTTTTTTTCAATTAAACTGAAATTTGTGGAGCTCATCTTAATTAAATTCTTATATATGAGTTTATGGCCAAAAAAATTTTTTTTTTTTTGTTAGTGTTATATTATTTTTCAAAAAAAAATTATTTAATTAAATTAATATTTTATCCTTTAATTTATTAGTATATATCTTTTAGATTTTTTATTTTTACACATTCCTCCCCTTCTTTCGTCCGCTCTTCTCCGGTGAACAACCATCGCCAAAGATAGCGTTAGTGCCAGATTTTATCTATCTTTTCTCCCATTCATTTTCTAACCCCCTGACCACTCATTGGTATACCCTAACTTGGCGGTATCCCCAAACTACCCAGTACCTTCAAGCCCCTGCCCCCATGTCCACCGCCTCCCCCTCTTTCTCTTTTCTTCTTCTTCGTCTTTTCTCTCCATAATGATTTGGAAAGGACTTCCTTAATAGTGGGCAAAAAGGTTTATGGAGATAGATAAAAAATTATGCTTAAATTTTCAAATCTCTATACATAGGGTCGGCTTAACAAATTACTAATGAGGACCTTTGCCAATCCATCATGAGATTTGTCTCTTAATGGTATGAGTCCAAAAGACTCTAGTTAAGAAAGATATAATGAGTAAGATTCATATGATTCGACAATTGGAACTCTTATGTATTATGTGTTATTTACTAGACTGGATATCGTATACGTTATTAGCTTGACTAGCGTATATCAATCTCATTCAGACTAAGAGTACTGAAAGGTGTTGAAATATATCTTATTGAAGAACATATGATAAATTTTTGGAATTAAGAGAATAAGAACAACAGATTGATGGATTTATGGTATCGAATTTCAAATTCGATGTGAGCAACTGTTAATATTTTTTAGGATATTCCGATATCTTGATAGGTGGGGTCTTTAGTTGGAGACGTTATGGATGAGATCCAAAACTGCTAGTTCAATTATGGAGACCAAGTTCATTTTTACATCAGATATAACTGATAAAGGTGTAAGGATTTAGAAATCAGTTTGACAAACTTGGTACCCACCATTGAGTCAATGATACTATGGTATTCTAACAACGATGGGGTTATGGCTCAGGCCAAGGAACCTAGATATCATCAATAACTAAATACCAGGAGCGTGTCTTTCATATATTCATGAAAGTTAATATATCTACTTAGAAAGGAGGCACAACGAACAACATGGCAGATCCACTAAGGCCCTAACATTACAACAGTTAGCCGAATAAAATATTAGATATTTTACGGGGTTGGCTATAATGCTAGTGGGAGATTATTGGGGATAAGTCCTATAGACAATCATAGGTGGGCTTGTTTCTAGTAACAATATCAAGTAAATAAACAATAGAAGGTATTTTGATATTATTTTTAAATCATATCAATGTTGTTGTAGACCCTGAATATAAAGTTGAAATGTATTGGCCCTTTATTGTGATTAAAAGACAGAGACACAAAGACATTATGTAACTTGTACTCTATATTGTTCTCAATCGGTATTGGATTGTTGAAACATGTCTTTAACAATCGAGACAAGCTTGTTAGGGTGTTTTATCTTTTGAGAATTATGAGTCTCAAACTATTAGTATAAGATATTAGAATAACCACAAAGGGACTTACCAAGGTGTAGCAAAGGTTTGAACGTAATCATTCTTGATATCCTACATGACAGCTTTTCTCAATGTCAAAATGAGATGTTTGAGTTGTGCTTATACTTGTGATATTTTGGGATGTCTGAGTTGTGATTGTACTTGTGATCTTTTTACATGAGATACTATATTACATATGTGGGTTGCCATACTTTGATAATACTGAGTATTATATTCTATCCAAGAATTTTCAAAGGTATTTATTGGGTATTTTGTGGAACATACATGCGAATATGCGAGTATGTAAGATAAGATCTATCTAGGGGTGGGCAGTGGGCAGTTCGAGCCAAACTCGCAGCCTAAACCGTTTAATTCGGGTTGGGCTAATTGGAACCATGGGCATCATACACTATTTGGGTTTGGCCAACTAATAAGACTCGAGTTGGGCTAATCGGAACTACAAATTGCCCAAGAAAGTTGGGTTGGGCTATTTTTGGGTTTTCAGCCCTATTTTTTGGTTGGGCCAAAAAATGTAATTTAAATTATTGAAAAAAACTGTTGTGTTGACTGTTGAGTTTAGAGTAATAGAAGGGAAAAAAACTAATGTAATTTTATAATTACTTCACACAATGATAAAAGAAACAAGGTGTTGGCCCAGTGATCTACCTAAGAGGGGGGTGAATTTGGTGGTTTTAAAATTAAATCAAATTATAATACTTGAAAATTCAAATAATTAATTTTATTCTAAATTAATTATTATCTTTATACCGTGGATAAGTGTTATGTAAATTAGGTGCATACCCAAACAATTGAAAATAAATAAAGTAAAATAGCAGCACACCAAAATTTATACTGGTTCACTAAGCTACTCTTGGCTAATCCAATCCTCCGAACCCCATTGAGAGTCGCACCCACTAATCACTATTATTATTTAATCAGATTGGAACCAAATCCTTACAAAATGATTCTTTTCATAGGCTCGGAATCAACATTTACAATTTTTCTTTTCACAGGCTAAGGAAAAACCTCTATCTTTTTATCAGGCTAAAAATTAACTTAATTCTATTACAGGGAGAATCACGACCTAATTCTTTTTTAACCTTATGTTTAAGAATTAAACCTCACAAAATCACTCCAAGTATCATTTTATCCGGTAAGGATGAAACCGTTACAAAATTCATTCAAAATCTAATTCTATTCAGGAAGAATTAACACCTATCTCTTTTCAAGGGAAAAGAGTAACCTAATCTTTTTATGCACTAGGTAAAGATCAAACCTCAATCCATTTATCGGAAAAGATTGAAACCCAGCTACCCCTGATTAGATATTCCCAATAATGTCTAATCCGCACATAACTTGCCAATTATAAGAAATTGATAAGTTTTTCTCACTTGGAGCTTCTACCACCTTAGATTAATTTAAACTCAATTAATGTCCCGATAAATAATAGTAATAGAAATAAAGTGAGAATTTCAAAATCTGATTATAAATAAATAACGAGTAGCATACAATTTAGCACGTAATCAGATTTTCACAAGAAATCGTTTCAAAAATATTTTCAAGCAATTTTAGTTCAGAAAAACGATTTCGAATATCTAAATTCCAAACAATAAATAGTAATAACAAATAGCAATAAAAAGTTCAAGCTTGGAACGATCTCACCAGGATATCACTGAATGAATGAAAATTGGATCGCAATGAAACTTTAGATTGGTGACAGAAAAAATTTCCATACACTTCTTCAAAAACTTTTCTCAAATATAATTTCACAATACTCTCAGTATAATTGTAGAATAAAAACTCTCAGAAAGCTCAGGAACTTAATAACTCTTGAAAAACAATTGATTGAGATCTTTCCAAATGAAGAAAAAAAAAACAAAAAAAATGTAGGTATATATATAATGATTTGAAACAGGCCCTCCGACGGCTAGTTTCCACATATCATGGCACTTAATTGATCTTACAGACCCTTTATATTGATATGACTCAATCCTAGTTCAATTCACTTAATTATAGCTTTTAAATCATTCAATTTAATCTCTCAGATATTTCTTAATCTTAAATAGATATGATAGAAAGAATTAAATGTACCAATTTGAGAAATATTCAAAATATATGAACTATATCTTTAGGAACATCAAAATAAAAACCATATATCTTAAATAACATCAAATCCTTAAGATATCTCTCAGATTTAAACCATAAAACAGTTAGTAATGACTACTTTTTGATTAAATCCACAAAATCCTCTAAACCTAAAATAGACCCATCGGTTGACCGATCAAATACCATAAGTCGACCGATCTATTCAGGTTGTAGCCTAAGCCAAAAATACTTGCCAATTGGTCAGTCGACCGATACTCCATGAGTCGGTTGACTGATTGATTCAGGATGCTCCCCAGGCCATTTCTCAGCTATAGTCGGTCGACCAATAATTTATGATCTATCGACTGATCGATTCAGATAGTCCATGTATTGGCAATAGGTCAAATGATCTCTCCTCGGTCGGTTGACCGATCAATCTAGAGACTACACTATTTTCAAGCCTACGCCCATTGGTTGACCGATCCTACTTAGTCGGTTGGCCAATCAACGTTAGAATAACTTTTCCTTAGTTCATTTCCACTCCAATCTTCGACGTTTTTTCCCTTTTAATCGATTTTTTTCTCGGTTAACTTAATTGACACTTACTAATCAATTTTAAGCACTAACTTTCTTAGGTCAATATTTTTTATTCAATTTCACATTGGAGCAAATATGTTAACTAATTAAGATCCTAATAAAAACACACATAGATATCAATCCATTTTTGTGTCGTGTGTGATCCTAATCGGGATATATTAAGAGTAAAAATTAACTTGAGTTGTTTTCACCTAAATTCTTCAAAGTCTTCAATCTCTTAATGCTCGTCTCTTTGTCAGTCTCTTTGTCAGTCTCTTTGCATCCTTAACCATTTCTTTATGATACCATCCTCAATGGAACTCTTACACTGAAACACTCAATAAACTTGTTAGTTCCACAAAAAATATTAACATTTAATTGTCCATCAAAATCTTATAATCAACAATCTCCCCATTTTTTTATGATGACAATTGACTTTGATGTTTTCATCAAAATAAAATGTAACCACACTCTCCCTAAATCTGAGGACGAATTTTTTTTTTATAACTTATTAAAGCACAATCATAAAGAATATTTTGAAAAAATATATAAGATATTCAACAAAGTATAAAATAACTAATAAGCTTCACCTACATTAGTGCAATGCTTAGGCGAACAAACCTAAATATTAACTAATCCCCTTTTAAGCACAACTATGGTTTTCCTCTTTATAGATATTCAACAAAACATTAACTAATCTCATTTTAAGCACAACTATGGTTTCCCCCTTTATAGATATTCAACAAAATATCAACTAATTCTCTTCTTTTTTCATATCAAAATGTGGGGAAGGGGAACCAAAAACATCACTCTAGGCAAACATTATTGTGCTTAACCATACATAAACCTTGAATGATTTTCATGAACTTTAATCTTCCGCTAGAGGTTTAGTGAATATATCAACAAGTTAATCGAAAGAATCATAATATTCAATATCAATATCATCTTTTTTTATTTAAACATAACACATTATTACCCCACTTATAAAAACTTTCCCCCTATATAATTGTAAACAAACAAATTCATGCTTAGAAGAATAAATCTGAGGCAATCACAATATTTCAACAATATTGCATATAATCATATAATTTCAGTTAAGTCTACATGTCTTACTCATGATACCAAATAATGTCTTCCTATTAGATAGAATCAAGTCATGTAATATTTAATGCACTATAATAGGAAGTATATCTCAATAATAACTTATGATCAATCAACATAGATCTAATACATGCTTTAAACATAAATCAATGCATATTCATCTCATAAAAAATTCAACTCCCTTTTTGAATAATAATCATTAATGAATAACTTATGTTATATATTTAGAGATTATACAGATTAACAAATAACTCAATGATAAACAAGTCATGGATAGATTCAAGATGTTTCGCATATTTTAAACATAACTTTTACAGGATCTCATATAACATAGCATAAAAATATCACATAAAAATATGTAAACTTTTCTAATTATCATGAAATATATATATCGTCAATAAATCAATATTTACTAACAATAGAAATCCATGTAGGCATATAATCAGAGCATAATATTTAAATTTCTTACATAATTATGCAAGAGTAAGATTGTTTTACCATTGAGTTGAATGAAGATTCAACCATAATCAATTATCTTCCTTGAATCAACCTCATTCTTATTCTTGATTAAACTTTGAATTTTGGTATGAATATTTGTTTCTCCTTGAGTAAGATTATAACCTGAAACTCTTTGAAATATACTTGGAAGAAGATCATTAGTAGAAATCAAGTGAATCATATATTTATCAATTATTCTCATCATCATGCATGATCACTAATCAATTTCAAGCAATTCTAATAATATAAACCAATTAATTCAAATTGAGTATTCTTAAGTAACATGTTTCTAATAATCATATAATCATTAACACACAAAGTCATGAATCATATCTCAATAATAAATATGTTATCTCATATCATTCTAAATTCTTTCATAATCATAATCATTTAAAAATCAGGAGACATCAAATATATGAGAAAAACGTATTATCATGTATATAGCTAGATACTTAATATCTATAAATATATCCATGTGCACAAAATACCAACTTAAAACATTAAGCACATATTGATGCTCTATTAATATTCAAATGATCACATATATGGTATAGACTTAACACAATTTCATAAAAAGATACCAATCATGATCTGCTTAATTTCATATGATATACCAATCAAATAAGATCATGCTAAAAACTGATTTTATCAAATATTTGATACAAGAGATAACTCAGATTTAATTAATCTATCAGTATTAGCTAACAATAAAGTTCCACTTAATCATATAATTAAGGTCTTGAAAAAGTCAAATCAAATAAATCATTCTTTATCATTTAATTCTCCTCAATATAAATATCATGTATTTTAATAAATCAAGATGCATAAAATATTAGCTCAATTTAACTTATTTGTATAAAAGTATATAACATGAATGACATTACATTATACAAATAATCTTACTAAAATGGATATGCAACAAGTTATTAACACTACTTAGTGGGAGCTTAAACACTTAATTTATTTTTCAAATAACGTAACATGTTTTTCAAACATATAATCACTACTTGATATAAGCACATAAAAATATGTTCATACACCTTAACTAAATGTGATTCTAAGAATCACCATTAACTGTTTCTAAGACATTAAATAAATACATCATTTAGTATAAGTCTTAGAAATCAGTACCAACTTACCTATTTGGTAAGTCGGACATCTCATTCTTTAACAAATTTAAATTGCAAGGGGCTAGGAGTACCTTTTATATCTTTTGGCACGACTTTACTTTTTACCTCATTTGTACTCTTAATTGATTTGGGTGCACAATTCTTCTTGACCTGTCCGTATCCTTTCCACCATTGATTATTTTCATTTGATTCGTTGATGATTCCCTTTGTAGGTATCGATTGTGACTTCCTGGTGATATCCCATATTGGTTTTGACAATTCTTTTCTAATTGCATGTTTCGCTTGTGGCTCTTTTGTAATTTCACATTTTGTCTTTAGTGCATCTTTTCGCTTTGTACGCGTCTCTTATGGATCCTTGGTGATTTCCTGTCTTGGCTTTGATATAGCTTCTGTGTTTATTCATTCTAGTCCACTCCTGACATTATGAAACTCTGCACAAGACATTTCAATAGGTTTCTTCGGTATCAATTTCATTTTGGATCCATTTTTATTAGTCATGAACTTAGGGTTTCTGAATGGACATGATACTTTAAAATGCCCAACCCTATTGCAATAATAACATCTCAAATCTGATTTATCATAGAAAGCACGAGATGTAGAATAAGAATCATTTCTAACAATATCAACAAAACTATCACTGACTTGTGATGAAGAATGAGACAATGAAATATATCCACTTTACCTAGAAAAATTATTTTCAGAAACTCTTAAAATAGATTTGAGGTCGGATTTTGATTTTTCAAAATTTTTCTTAAGTAAATCGACTTTTGAATCAAGATCTGACCTTTACCTGGAAATCATGTCAAAGTTATTTTTTAAAACTCGATTTTCATTTTCAAGAAAATCCACTTTAGAGAGCAAATAATTAATTTAAAAAGCGACATCCAAAAACTCTTTTGTACCATAATAATCATCCAAATACACTTTAGATTTTCGAACACTTTTTCTTCCATTTTCAAAAGAATCAATTTTTCTTTTTAAACTCAAACTATCTTTAGAAAAAATATTGTTGACTTATTAATGCCTAATTTTTAGCAGTTAGTCGCATTTCATATTCCTTCTTTAACTTTCAAGTTTGTACATTTCATATTCTCCATTTAACTTTCAGTTTTGTAGTAAGAGGTTATGGTAGTAGAATATAACTGCATCATATATTTAACTATCACAATCTCTAAATGCATTGAGTATTAAATGGAACAACTCGAAATGTAACTAAATGAGAATTAGAGAGTAAGTCAAAAGAATCGCAATGTTACAATATACTTAAATTACGATACCCTTTTTTTGGTATAAATCTAAAAATTAAATGGAACAATCAGAAATTATAACTGATTATTAAAAAAAATTAATCATAACTACTAAAATAATCCACCAAAAAAAAAAGTTATGATATGCTCCAAGTGATATCAAGAAATCATTATTAGAAAAGTTAGGCAATTCACGATCAACCGCAAAATAAAACTCCAATTCAATAGTAGGATTGTTTACTATCTCTTTTCTATTTCATATTAACCAAAAGATAAAACACTAAATGATATATAGAAAGGCCAAGAATAGCATATCTGGACAGTTAAAAAATAAGAAGATATTCCAAGAAAATTTCAGTGATGAATTAAACCACCATAGACAAGCTAAAATTACAAAGATGACATCAAAATCCAAATTGATTGCAATAAATCTACATAGAATAATTTGTCAAACATGTTTCTATTTCTAGAATACTCCAGAACGGAAACATAATTCACATTCCATTTCATCTGAGATTATTGGAATTAGAAAAAAAAAAAAAAACAGAAACACCAATCAAACGCCACCTACACTTCTAACCTGTTAGTCATACCAAGATTTTCACTTGGGTTCATAAACCCTAAGATTTGATCATTCAGACCTTGAGTTTTGAGATTCATAGACATATTGTCAAACACTTAGCTTTTGAGTGAATTCAGAATGCAATCAGGAGATTTAGAATATGAATTTGATAACATTGTGTTCATTTTACTAATGTATACTAGACCAACGTCATCCTAAATACCAATAGAATATTTTACATTACTTGAACTGCGAAGGTCCAGAGCTCGAAGAAGCCGATGAAGGCACCATCGACATCGTCGGGAAAAGGATGTCGGAGAAAAAAAAAAGATTATGTATTTATAACATACCTATAATAATTAATTGAAGAAAAAATTATAGAATCATCCCCAAACTCAGAACAAGTCGCGGTTATTTACACTTCCATGGACAAAATCCAAAACTTGATTTTAACCCTGATTTCTATCAAGTTTTATATGGGTTTATTCCTAATATTAATTTTAAAACTATCTACAACATTTAATTGAACCAAAGACTCATCAATCTTCATCAATTTGTAAAGTGAATCTCGATTTTTTAGGGTTCGTGGCCGAAACTTCAAAGTTGAAATACTCACAAATTACCTAACCAAATTACACGCACAATATATAAATTTAAAGATTGAATCAATAGGAACAAAAACCTTAATATTTTACAGTTAATAGAAGCAAAATATTACATGAAATCACGGCCCCAAGTTTCGATTTCGAGAGTTTTCTAGGGTTCGTAGCCGAAACTTCAACTACAAAATACTCTCTGATTACACCGCCAAATAGCATGTATAATATATCAATTTAAAACTTGAATCAATAGAAACAAAAGCCCCAATATTTTACAGTTAATAGAAACAAAAAATCTCATGAAATCATGGTCGTACGTTTCGGTTTTGTGAATGAACAAAAAAAAAAATTCAAAAAACCAATTGTAGATCCTAAATCATGTATGTAGACTTTGATACTACATGTTGATTATATCTCATAATCAAAATAATACATAATTAATTAATAATCTAAAGCATACATGGATTATAGGATACAATAATGAAGAACGGTAATCAAAAGTGTATCCGTCTCGACCATTGCAAGAGATTGAACTGTCGCAGCGGAATACACACTAGGTCTTCCTCCCTATGATCTAGATTATTGTGTTGGTGGCTCTCAATGGGAAGAAACCCTTAATCTAGACTAGGGAGAGGACCTAGTTATGTATACTAGGGTTTCTTGTTGTGTCCTCCTATAACGGGTGATGAGTGATTTATTTACCAATAAATTAAGTACTTTTAGATTCAAATATTTATGTGTTTTCAAGCATTTTTTTTAGTTTAATGTGTGTTTGTATTGTTCTATAGGTTTTTGAATAAATGGGTGAAAATGTGCAAAGCTGGTTCAGGTGCAATAACTTCAAGGCCAATTTTGGACATGATGCAATTCGATTTTGGAAAAACTCAAAATATAAAAGTTGTAGATATCTGTCTTAGCATTTAATGGGTTTTTTAATAACCTCAATCGGATTTCGGACGAGAACTTTACGGCCAAACGACCACCGCTGCAACAGTGAAAAGTTAGTGAATCTACTGACTTCCCACCACTGCAGCGGCCCAACACCAGGTGGCTTAGATATTTCTTTATAGTTTTGAGATATTTTGGACCCCTAATTGATCACCTCTTTCACCAACACCCTTAGGACATTTTTGGGACTTCCTTAAGAGCTCCTAGGCATATTAACCAAGAGGATATCACAATTTGAAGAGGAGAAATCAAGATCGGAGAGGAAATCACGGACGTGCAATCGTCTATTCTTCGATTTAGCTATTATCCCTTATTGATCTCTTTATTTATTAGCTTTGGTTGGTAGTTTTGTTTATGTTTAGCTTGTATAGTGTTGAATATTAGGTTATGGCCATATGTAACTAAACATATATTGTTTAGGGATTTATGTAGTTCATGAAAACATGCTTTGAATAAATTAACGGCTATTTATCTTTATTTGATTGTGTTTACTATTTTATTACTTCCACAGTATGTTTGTTATGGTATTGTGGTTGGTTTGAGAATACGGGATTTGACACTCAGGAGAGATAACTCCGGATTCGGACTAGGGTTTAAACACAACGTGACGATCTAATGACTCGAGAGAATATTAGAAAGTATGCAATCTATGAGGTTGGGGCGAGACTCATGTGACCAAGTGTCGTATAAACGCTAGACGGGGACGTCGGCGTTGACACGAAATCACATATTCAATAATTTTACACTAAGGAGAGGTAGTGAGTGAATTTTCAATACCTAGATTGTCTGATAGTTTGAATGTCGCTAATGTAAATCAGATTAAATCGAACACGTTTAAGTGAACGAAGTTAATCCCTAGGCAATATACTCCCATAAACATCATATTAGTATACTAGTTAATTAGTTTAGTTTATTATTAATATATAAAAACCCTAAATTTGTGTCGCCTAGATAAAGTTAGCTTATGACAATCGTGGTACTTAGTGACGATCTAATCCAATCCTTGTGGATATGAAAACACTTACTCTTCCTATTATACCAAAACTTTACCCGTACACTTGCAGTGAAAGTAGCGACATAATATGCCGCTACCAAGTTTTTGGCTCCGTTGTCGAGGATTGGTTTTTAGATTGTTGTTGATATTGTGAGTACATAACTTGATTTTAATTTAGGCATTTATTTTATTTTTAATTTTTGTTTTTAGTTTTGTCTATATTGCGAGGTACTTGAAGATGTCTCATCAACAAGTGCTATTGCGGTTTTCTCAACTGGATTCCGAGCCGTTGTGCTTGGGATCGATATAAGGAGTTTCTCATTCGATTCCCAAATCATCGTTTCCCGAGAGAGTGTCAACTACAAACTTCCTCAATAGGTTACAATCCACAACAAGAAATTGGGTTGAAGGAGGAAATGGTACTACCTCTTTCGACCAACTAACTGCGGACGAAGCCTATTGGGTACTGAAAGACATGGTGGAGCTTGATTTTCAGAGTTGGAATTATTCAACAAGCTACCAAAGCTTGGGGGATAGTTCCACCGTTTCGGCGCCATGGATTGACATCCGGATCAACATGAGGAGTCTTCCCCCACCCTGGAAGAAATGTTCGCTGAATTTATGGGGAAAACTCAAGCTTTCTAGAGGGAAACGAATGACCGACTCAACGAGCTTAAGGATCGTCTTGATAATATTGAGACAACTTGCGCTGAAATTGATGCAACCGTAATGTCTCTTCAGTCGCAAATCGGTCAGCTTATCTGCCTAATTGAGGCTGAGTCAGAAACGGTGGCATTAAGAGACACAAATGCCACATGCATTGAAAGCCACCGTGAGGAATCGAATGCAAGTGAGAGGACATTGGGTTGATTGTTATTGTAAGGATTGAGGAAGAGACCCAAAAATTGAGCAATGATGAAGATTCACAAGATAACGTTTGTGATTATCCACCGTTTGAGATCCACGTTATGATTCCGACATCGATTAAAGACGAACATTTCTATGAGGATCCAATGTGCCTCACTTATTGGTGGCCGCTAATTAAGCGCTGCCACTTTCACCGTAAGCATACGGATCAAGTTTTAGTATAGTAGACCTTTCGGTCAGGTATCGTATCCACAGGGATTGGTAGAGATTACTATCGATTACCGTGATTGTCATAACCTAACTTTATCTAGGAGCTAAAAATGGAATATAATTTATACTAATACTAAACTAAAATACTAATTTAATTAACTATACTACAAATACTAATTTGAGATTGTTTAGGGGAGTAGATTGCCTAGGGATCAACTCTATTTACTTAAATGCGTTTGATTTCGTTTTAGTTAACATTAACGGCATTCGGCGTATCCGACAATCTCGGTTTGTAAACTCCCTCGCTACATCTTCCTAGTATAAGACGAGGGAAAATGTGACTTCGTGTCAATGCCGAAATCCCCCTCAACGTCTTAACAACTCTAGGTCACGTGAGTCTCGCCCTAACGTAATTGATTGCACACTTTCTAACGCCCTCCCTGGTCATTAGATTGTCGTGTTGTGTTAACCCTAGTCCGAATCTGGGGTTACCTCTCCCGAGTGTCAAATCCCATATTCTCAATATATCTAAACTAGCATATAATCATAGAAAACATGGAAATACGATCAAAATTATAAGGAACAACCATAAACGAAACACAGACTTCACCAAAACTACATTTTCATAAATAATTTGTTAATCCCTATTACAATCCATGTTTAGCTCATGGCCCTAATCGTTTATACAATGTAAAACAAGCTAAACATGCTCAAATGATAATCCTAAGATAAGAGATGAAGAGAGAAACAAGAGAAACTAGCCATAATCCGAAGATTTGTTCCTAAGAGCATTCTATGATTGCTTCTCCTTCATTGCTTTGTGTTCTTCCCCTTAGGATTTGTTTGAGCTCTCCCAAAACACTCTCTAATATCATAGGAACCCTAAAGGGTCTCCTATGGCCGGAAGAAGCAAGAAGAGAGGAAAATAAAGGGGTATAAATAAGCAAACTATCCTAAAAAAATATTCATTCTGGTGCAGAGTTGACTGCGCGGCGGTGGTAGGTCAGTTTGGATGATCGCCCTGGTGATAAAGACAGTGGTGGCTTAGGAAGAACCTTCTGCTGGGTTACCGCCTAGGCGGTGGGATCACAACAAGTTTGGGAAAACCTTCTGTTGGGTTATTGCCTAAGCGGTGGTCCAGTAGAAGATTTTTGGTCTTTCTCAGCATCTTCACCGTCGTGGCGGAGGTTTGGACGCCGTGACGGTGGGTTTGTTTCACAGTTTTGCCTCCGAACTTGTTTTTCCACCGTTTTTCGACCGCTTTTGGTTCGATCTCATCGTTTTAGCTCCACTTTTCTATCTTTTTGCCCCCACACACATATTTTAATATAAAAAGATAAAACTAATTAAAACATAATAAAATACTATAAAAATGCTCGAAAACTAACTTAATTCGGTTTGGAAATACATAGGTAGATCACACCTATCAAATACCCCCAAAGTTGGAATTTGGCTAATCCTTGAGCCAAACACACACACGAAATGAAAAATAAAACGAAATGACTAACACAATCAACCTAAATATAAATAAACTAAACATAATATTATGCAAGTTTTACATTCTTCTTTCGACCAACACATTTTTCCCTCAACAACCCCCAAATATTGCCAAGTTCAGGAGTAACACGCACCAGGTGGTGTTCTAGAATTTTGACACTCAATAACAGTAGAAACCATTCTAGATCCATATCAAGTGTGTGTGTGAGACATCAAATATATAACTATCCAAACACCGGATTGGATTATTCAATAACTAAGCTCATGACTTAAACCGATAAGGATTAGGAAAACCATATGCTTGACCGAGCTCGACTATCCACTAATGTAGGTTCAGAAATTCACAGAGATCAATAGGGCTTGTTTTGGTTTTGGAGAACGACCAAGGGTATCGTAGGAATAGAAAACAAAAAATTGTTATAGAATGAACAATACCCGAGGCACAAACGCTTGTCGCTATATCACTCTCTCATAACCCCACACGTTTAAAATACAACCCTAAACGAGAATTGAAGAACTTTGTATTCACTTGTCACAAGAATCAGAATTAAAAACTATATTCACATAGTTATTTATTTATTTTTTTAGACAAACACACCCCCAAACTTATTCGAATTTGTACAATTATTGGGGCGTGCAAAAAGCACTAAGAGACTGACAAGTGAATACTTTAATACTGAACCAATAAACTTTCGTCCAAAACCCTGGTCGCTCACTTCAAGTTAGCATTAGTCTATGCTACTTGATTTCACTCAATTTGAATATTAGGCTTAGAGACAATGGTTTGGAAAGATTTAATTGGCTAAAGTATAGATATATGTTTAGAATTGAAACGTTTATGGCTTCGACAGGAGAACAAGGTAATAAAGTTTTCAGGTTAGTTTCAAAAAGGTTCAAGCAAAAAAATTGAAGGCCTAAATCATGCCTCCGGAATTACCTCACCTATAATTTCGCCTCAAGCCTCCCCCAATCAAGTTCTAGATTCCTCAAATTTGTCATGAACTTATTACTAAATAATCGGTATCAAATCGTTCGAATAGCTATACAATGAGTCTATGCAATCGTGCATTTTAGGATCAGAATAATTTTTACTTAATCAATATGCCAAGCACACAGAACACACATGAATAGGTATTACCCTTGACCACGACAAACAATTAGGGGGTAATTTCATCATCGGTTAATGGCCCAGATGATGAAATTACCCGGCAGGCAACAACAAATACAAACAAACACAAACTAACCTAAACAAACATGCACACGTAAAAACAATAACTTTAAACTAACATACTATACTACACATCAACGCCAAACTCAAAATGGACAGTGTCCTCAGCGAACCTAATCATCATTCTCAACATATAATTATTTAAAACATGCTGACGAAAGGTGTTTAGAACACTTACCTGGAAGGCGAGAGGATCTCACCTCCGTTCCAAGTCAACGGAGATGGATTTAATTTATTTGTGACCTTGGGTTGCCTCCCAATAAGCGCTTGGTTTAATGTCCTCGGCTCGACATTTAGAATGCCCTCAAGTTTAGCGAGATTTTGCTTTGTTCAGCTCGATCTTTCAACGACACACCTCACCAAATTATGTGCGTGGCCACGCACCATAAAATGGCTTGGAATCCCGTCGAAAGGGATGCATCAATATATGTCGATCTAACATCGCCAAGTACCCTACATAAGAAATAAAAACAAAACTACAACAAAAAATTATATACATTAAAAAATGCCTAAATTAAAATCAAGTTATTTACTTACAATATCAACAATAATCAACAAACCAATTCCTGATAATCATTACCAAATACTTGGTCGCGATTGTCGAAAACTGAATTTGACAACAAACCAATTCCTAGCAATCGTTACCAAATACTTGGTTGCGATCGCCGAAAACTGAATTTGATGACAACCAATCCCTAGCAACGGCGCTAAAAACTTGGTGGCCGCTAATTAAGCGTTGTCACTTTTACCGCAAGTGGACAGATCAAGTTTTAGTATAGTAAACCTTTTGGTCGGGTATCGTATCCACAAGGATTGATAGAGATTACTATCGATTACCACAGTTGTCATAACCTAACTTTATCTAGGCGCTAAAAATAGAATATAATTTATACTAATACTAAACTAAAATACTAATTTACTTAACTATACTATAAATACTAATTTGAGATTATTTAGGGGAGTACATTGCCTAGGGATTAACTATATTTACTTAAAGGTGTTTGATTTTGTTTTAGTTAACATTAACGGCGTTCGGTGTATCCGACAATCTCGGTTCATAAACTCCCTCGCCACCTCTTCCGAATGTAAGACAGGGAAAAACGTGACTTCGTGTCAATACCGAAGTCCCCCTCAACGTCTTAATGATTCTGGGTCACGTGAGTCTCGCCCCAACATCATCGATTGCACACTTTCTAACGCCCTACCGGGTCGTTAGATTGTTGTGTTGTGTTAACCCTAGTCCGAATCCGAGGTTACCTCTTCTGAGTGTCAAACCTCATATTCTCAATATATCTAAACTAGCATATAATCATAGAAAACATGGTAACACAATCAAAATTATAAGGAACAACCATAAATGAAACACAAACTTCACCCAAATTACATTTTTATAAATAATATGTGAATCCCTATTACAATCCATGTTTAGCTCATGGCCCTAACCGTTTATACAATGTAAAACAAGATAAACATGCTCAAATAATAATCTTAAGATAAGAGATGAAGAGAGAAACAAGAGAAACTAGCCATAATCCGAAGATTTGTCGCTAAGAGCGTTTCATGATCGCTTCTCCTTCGTTGCTTTATGTTCTTCCCCTTAGAATTTGCTTGAGCTCTCCCAAAACACTCTCTAATATCATAGGAACCCTAAATGGTCTCCTATGGCTGGAAGAAGCAAGAGGAGAGAAAAAGAGAAGGGCATAAATAAGCAAAATATCCTAAAAAAATATCTATTCGGGTGCAGAGCTGACCCCCGCCGCGGTGGTAGGTCAGTTTGGCTGATCGTCTCAGCAATGAAGATAGCGGTGCCTTAGGAATAACTTTCTACTGGGTTATCGCCTAGGCAGTGGTATTCACCGCCTAGGTAGTGGGATCACAACAAGTTTGGGAAAACCTTCTGTTGGGGTACCGCCTAGGCGGTGGGATTCACCACCTAGGTGGTGGTCCAACAAAAGATTTTTGGTCTTTCTCAGCATCTTCACCATTGCTGCGGAGGTCTGGACGCCGCGGCAGTGGGCTTGTTTCTCAGTTTTGCCTCCGAGCTTATTTTTCCACCGTTCTTCGACTGCTTTTGATTTGATTTCATAGTTTTAGCTCCAGTTTTCTATTTTTTCCCCCACACACCTATTTTAATACAAAAAGATAAAACTAATTATAACATAATAAAATACTATAAAAACGCTCGAAAACTAACTTAATTCGGTTTGGAAATAGATAGGTAGATCATACATATCACTTATCCTCCACCACTTCCAACTCCGTTTATCCATGCCTACCAAGGAAAAAATCCGAAAAAGAATCAAGTTGAGAATATAAGCGAAACAATGCCAAATCTCGTCAATCTTGAGGGCGTTCTGAACCAAGACCCGTATGTTGTGTTGTATGACACATACTTTGGGCGAAAGCCGCTCTTTGACGAGCTCTTCTCCATGTAAATTCGATTACATTAAACCAAGAAGTTCTTGGGAGGTAACCCAAGTTTCAAAATAAATTAGAGCATCACCGCCGACTTCACTCAGAAGCAAGATTGTCTCGCGTCCCAAGTACATGTTCTAAACCCCATTCGTTGGCATGCTTTATTTCAATTGTTGAGATCGATGATTGGGTCATTGTGGACACTGACCGTTTTAAGTTTGGGGAGATGTTTAGTATGTTTAATTGTTGTTAGTTTAGTTTAATTGTATGCATGTTTGTTTATGTAGTGTGTTTATGTTTGTAGTTGTCGTTTTTGTGTGCTGAGTTTTGTAGTTCTTTTTAGCCATTACCCGATGATGATATTATCCCCTAGTTGTTTTTCGAGGTCAAGAGTAATGCCCATTCATATGTGTTCTGTGTGCTTGACATATCGTTTTGGTAAAAGTTATTGTGGATCCTAATCTGCACGAGCACGTAGACTCAATGTATAGCTATTCAATTGATTTGAGGTCGATTATTCGTTAGCCAAATTCATGATAATTTTAAGGATTCTAGAACCTGATTAGGGGAAACTTGAGGCAAAATCCGAGGCGAGGCAATTCAGGAGACATGATTTAGGCATTCATTTTGATCACTCGAGCCATTGAAGCCGTCCATACTATATGTTTTATCCCTCGTTACCTTGTCGAAACCTGTAAGCTGTTTCAATTCTGAACACGTAACAAATACCCTGGTCAATTGAATTTTTTCCAAACCACTGTCGTTAAACCTAAGGCACAATTTGAGTTGAAATTAAGTTCGTATTTTTATGCTACTTGAAGTGAGCGGTTGGGTTTAGGGTGAAATTTCGATTGATTCAGTATTCGAGTACTTACTTGTCATTTTTCTATCATTTTCCCATACCCTTGAAATTGTACAAATCAAATAAGTTTGGGGTTGTGGTATGTTTAAAAAAAAAAATTAAATATAGTTCTATTTTAGTTTCTTTTGACAAGTGAGTATGACATTATTAAATGTTTGTTCAGGGTTGTTTCAAATTGATCATAATGGGGTTCGAGAGTGATTGAGTACCAAGCGTTGTGCCTTGAGTATCGTTGAGTTAATGATGTTAACCTGTTTTATATTTCCAATATACCCTTGGCCATTTTCCAACACCTGATTTACATACAAACAAATAAAAACGAATTAAAACATATTAAAATACTATAATAATACTCGAAAACTACCAAAACCGGTTTGAAAATATATAGATAAATTACACCTATCAGTACCCATTTCCTAGCTACTATTATTCATTGTGACAATTAAAGTGCGATCCAGATTGCTCACAATGACATCTTCATGAGCGAACAAAGCACATTAAAACAGATTGTCACTTTGTTCACCATCATATTCTTTAAACTATTGTTCGTCTTTATTCAACTTGCTCCTCAGCTCAAACCGCTGACATCTTCACTAAAGTTCACCCACCTATACGCTTTCAGACTTTACTTTCCAAACTCAAGATGATAGCCACTCTACCAACTTGAGTTTGGTGGTGGGGGTGGGGGTGGGGGGGGTTATAGATGCAAAAGTCTTCAGAGTAATTGGTCAACCACCTCAACATTAATTGTTTCATGTATTAATGCTTTCAATCACTACTTGTATTTACATGTATACAAATAGAGTTTATCTCTTCAGTATAAAATACGTATGAACATAAGAATATCCATCTTTAATATTGATATTAAGTATTTTAACATACATAAAACATATTGACATTTTGCATTTTTAGATTGTCAATTGTTTCTTTCTAAGTACTAGGGTTTGTGTTTTTCATTTTTATGGAAATTAATTGATATTTTTGCATGTTGATATTCAATGAGTCCACTCTCTCTCTCTCGTATGTATTGGGATAATATGGTGTTGATTTTGCAGGTACATTCATACTACACTTTATTATGTGTGCCATTATTGTGGCATTTGTGACAATTTGGGGGCTAGAAATAAAGGGGAAGTTCTGGAGAAAATACAATTCTCTTTTAGATAAGATAGAACTACACTCTCCCTGCTGAGGTACAACCGAAATTGTAAAAGTAAGAAACAGTAAAAAATTTACTAACAATAAAGTAAGAAACAATAAAAAATTTACTACTAGTATATATTCACCAGTGGTAAAAAACAGGAAAACCAACTTGAAACAATTTACAACAGTAGAAAAGTTTTGGTACCAGGGGTCTCTCTTGGTATCAGAGCCCAAAGATCTCCATATAGTTTATGAAAAAATTTGAATATTTAGATTTAGAACTTTCAACCTATAATAAAATACATAATTTAGACAATAACTATTAATTTCTCTGCAATTTTGAAGGAAAATATAAATACAACTATCATATAGATAATAAACAATTAAACAGCTTAATATATTTAATAATAAATCTAGAAAATAATTTAGAATCTCAAATAAACAGACAAGATAGAATTTATCATTCTATTTTAACAGCTACTGAAAATAAGAATAAAATAATAAAAGAATTAGGTGAAAAATTAGAATATATTAAAAATCAAAATTCTAGTAACACAGAAAGATTAGTTAGAATAAAAAAGAAATTAGGATTTGAGCATTTGCCCAGCAAAAGTGACATAAATCAATGGAAAATTGCAAGGTAAAACAGTTGATACCACAAAAATCTAAGAGTTATTTAAAAATTTAAAACTAGAAAAAGAAGAACATAGTGATAAAAGGTAAAAAAACCTAAAAAACAAAAAATAGTTATCTCTACGAAACAATAAAATGAGCAGCAAAGAAATAATATTACATGACCAGTGATGAGTGGTTTATTTACCAATAAATCAAGTACTTTTATATTCAAATATTTATGTGTTTTCAAGCACTTTGTTAGTTTAATGTGTTTTTATATTATTTAATAGGTTTTTGAATAAATGGGTGAAAAGATGTAAATTCGGTACAGGTACAGTAAATTCAAGGACAATTTTTAACATTATTAAATCATATTTTTGAAAAATTCAAAACATGTAAGTTGTATATCTCTGTCTTATCTTTCTATAGGTTTTTGAATCACCTCAATCGGAGTTTGGACGAGAAAGTTACGGCCAAAAGAAGAATCTAGTGTCGGCACTGCCTTGACCATTGCTGCAACGACCATTTCCACCAATGCAGCGATGGCATCTCTGTAGAGATGATTCCCATCACTTCAGGGATGACCTGGAAGTAAGTTAATTCCCTTTTATCTCTCCAGTGATGCCCTCTATCGCTGCAGTGACCTGGTACCACCTGGCAAAAATATTTTGAGATATTTTTGAGATATTTTGGATTTGTCTTGATATCCCCTCATTCCCAACACCCTATGCACATTTTAGGGAACATTTTTGGAGATATTTGGGAGTGTAAGATCAAGAACCAAAAGGATAGATCATCAAGAGGAGAAGAGAAAACAATCTTGAAGCCGATTTCGCAGAAGTGGAACCATTCACTTCACATATTTGCTTTCCATTCTTTGTTTCTCTCTTTGTTCTTTAACTTTGTAGATTGTATGATGATATTATTCTCATGTAATGTTGAATATGTGGTTATAATCATGAGTAGCAAAGTATCTATTGTCTACGGATTGAATTAGTTCATGAAAACTATGTTTGTTTGAATCGTTGTTTCGTTAATGGTTGTTCATTTGCATTCGATTGTGTTTGTCATTTTATTACATCCATTATATGCTTGTTATGATATTATGGTTGGTTTGAGAATACGGGGTTTAACACTCGGGAGAGATAACCCCAGATTTAGATTAAGGTTTAAATACAACGCGACGATCTAATGAATCGAGATATTATTAGAAAGTGTGCAATCCGTGAGGTTGGTGTGAGACCCATATGATTGTTTAGATGCTAGATAGGGATATTAGTGTTGACACGAGTCACATATTCATTCACTTTACACTCGGGAGAGGTAGTGAGTCAGTTTTCGATACCTAGATTTTCAGATAGTTTGAATGTTGTTAATGTAAACAAGACTAATTCAAACACGTTTAAGTGAACGAAGTTAATCCCTAGATAAACTATTCCCATAAACGTCATTATTAGTATTGTAGTTTAATTAGTTATAATTTTAGTTTAGTTTATCTTATAACAAAGACCCTAAAAATTCTATCGCCTAGATAAAATTAGGTAACGATAATCGCGGTACTTAACGACAATTTAATCTAATCCCTGTGGATACGACAACCCTACTCATCACTATTCTATTAAAATATAACCCGTACACTTGCGGTAAAAGTAGCGATGAATAATTCTGCTACCAACCAGTTAAGAAGAAGTCTTAGTTCCAGGTTATTTAGGAAAAATAAAGCAGTAGATAACCAAATAGAAATATTAATAGATATAGACAAAGATTATGAAAAAAATTAAAAAGGAGGATTAAAAAAGATAAAATAAACACACTTATATAATAAAGGAAATATAATAGGTGATAGTAGCTAGCTATACAGACATTTTCATGAACAAACAATCAGTTGCACCACAGAAAGTGAACAGGTATCAGTAAACCTTATAAGTAGAAAACGTCATAGTAATATAATAAGATTAAACTTAAACCTACTCATATAGGACTAGTAGTAATAGGAATCAAAGGACTACACCGACAATTCTTGGGAACCAAAGTATTAATATGTTTATATGATGGTAGACACAAAAATTTGGAAATGAATTTGTTAGGAACAGCTAAAATAGATATGAGCCATAATGGAGGAATTGTGTATTTTATGCCTGATTTTTTAATAAAGACAACAGACCTTTTAAATCATATAAAAGTAGAAATTAAACTAAAGGTTATGATATAGAAATAGGAATAGAAAATCTAATTGTATGTACGGGATTTATAGGAAGAATGAGTGAAAATAGTACTATAAATTATAAAATTGAAAATGAAGAAATATTCAATCTACTAAAAACAGAAGGTATAAAAGCAATACCAACCAAGAAATTTAGTCCAGAAATGAATACAGAACCAGATTGGAACCTTAACAGTTTTATAAATAATACTATATTTACACCAAATAATAACATAACATATAAAAATAAAGATGGTAGCCTAAACTTAAGATTTATAGATTATAAATATCAAATTAGTAGTAGTAATAGCCAAAATAATGAAGAAATAAATGAGGAAGAGACAACATTTGTTAATATAGAAAAAGAATATAACTTTACCTATATGGATTACGAGAATGAAATAACTGAAGAATATTTAACCACATTATTAAATAATGAATATGACATATTAGAAAAATTAGAATACACACACGAACAGATAATATCTCTTAATAAAAAAAATCTAGAATATGAAATTAATAGAGGAATTATATGTAGGAAATCCAAACATAAAACCTCTAGACACATTTAAAGATATAGAAAGCATAAAAATTAACTTTGATGCTAATACAATAATCAAAATGGAATCAATGAAAGTAGACATAGAAATATAAAAAGTCAATAAATATCTAGAGGATGTTAAAATGGAAAGTACAGTAAACCAACCACGAGCACGTACAACTATAATACCAATAGGAGAAAGAACTAGTAGAGGACCAATAGATGAAGATACTCTAATGTCAGATAGAACATATTATTATTTAACCAGATTCCAAAACAGAATATCCTTTAGGAGGAAGATATCCAAGAAGTGGAGTCAACCTCTTAACAATAGATTTAACAGGAAAACCAGTAGGAAAAATATTAATGTCGGACGGTTTAGAAAAATTACCAACGACAATGCAAACCGAAACAATATTAGAGCTAATGAAATATGAACCTCAGGTTTGGCTAGAAATCATTGATAGGTAGGAACAAGATGCAGCTAGAGCATGACAAAACAGCAATAGGACAGAAGAAATGTTCAAATATCTAGAAACACTACTAGGTGAAACAGTGGGAAATTTTTATAATGAATACAAAAGAGATAATCCAGAGGACATTATTAGATTAAAAGATATAGGAAATAACCCATATAATTTTACTAATATGATTAGACAAATAACAACAGGAATAAATATATACTCTACAGCCGAATACTCTCTAGCAGATATGGCATTGAGAAATATAGATCAGATGAAAATAACAAATTTGAAACATATAGTAGAATTCAGTCAAGACTATGCATATAAAGCAAGCAAAGCAGGATTAGCTTATAACGAGGAAATAAGAGATAAATATTTTAGAAAAATACCAGGACTATTAGGAAGACACATACAAAAAGAATGGATAAAACATAGCAATAACAATAAAAATGCAGGAATAGAAGTTAGGATAATATTTGTCTTTGATCAGCTCAGAAGAAAATGCACAAATTTTAAAATAATAGAAACGGTAAATAAAACAGATTATGATTTCTGCAAAAGAATAATATATGCAACTCAAAGATATGGAGAAAAAAAAAAGAATTGAACAAAAAATATAAAAGATTCATTAAAAGAATAAAAGTATAAAAAATATACAAAAGAATATAAAAATAGAAATAACTACAAAACATACAAAATTTATAAAAAGAAGAAAATATATCTTAGAAAAAGTAGAACCTATAAAAGAGGAGAGTTCAAGAAAACTAATCATGTCAAAAAATTTAAAAGATATAATAACAAAAAAATGAAAATGTTTTATATGTAGAAATGAACAACATTTAGCCAATAGATGTCCACTGAAATTTAAAAATATAGAACGTGCAAACATGATACAGGATATAGATGAAGAAATAGTAAGCGTAGACTCCAACAACTCTATAGCATATAGTATATTAACAGAAACAAGTAGTGAAGAAGATATAAAATTATTATATACAAATAATAGTAGCACAGAATATAGTAGTAACACAGAATCAAATGATGAATTTAGCTAAATGAACATAACAGAAATAAAACCTGGATAGGAATGTGACATACATAACTAGAAATATACTTTAGGCGATAATAATATCAAATGTTTTCAGTGCAGAGGATTTCCCAGTTGAGATAAAAGATACAAATGTTTACAATGTCATCTAGAAATATGTCATATGTGTATAAAAGAAACATATGGAATCGAAACCAATCTAAAAAGTTCACCAAAATTCACAGAAAAAGATTTAGAAATAGCACAATTAAAGTTGAAAATCAAAAAATTAAAATATGAAATGGAAAAGATTAGACTCCAACATGACTGAGAAATAATAAAATACGAATGAAAAATAGAAAAACTAGAAATAAAGAACAAAGGAAAACAAAAATTAGAAAATGAAAGTGATGATAATGAAAGTAATTCTAATGAAAGCTACGAGACAGAAGGAAACACACTAAAATAAGAATTTCAAAGTAGTAAAATTCAATATGAGAACTACGACATAACAACATCACATTTAGACATAGATCTTGTCTCAAAAGAGGTAATACATTAATTAAAACAATCAGTTATAACAGAACAAATAGATGGAAGTACATTACAATATAATAAGTGTCTCAGAGATAGTCAAATAGCATTTCTAATAGAAGATGACTTTAACGTATACTATCCACTACCACAAGTATGGTTAAGTAAAATAAATCACAGATATAAATTTATAATAGGTTTAAACTTTATTCAGCGTCAAGGCGGTAGTATAACGATAACAAATGATTTTGTAACAATAACTAAAAAGGCAAGTATAACACCCGCGAATTATTTTATTGCAAAGTTACCAGTAACTTCACCACTAACGCAGAAAGTAATACCAAAGCAGTTACAATCAGAGTCCTCGCATGCAATGCGTGATGGAACCATCAATAGTTTAAAACAACTATATATAGGAAACACAGAAAATAGAAAATATCTTAACGAAGAAACCTGGGAACACTCTAAATTCCTTATATAACCTAAAAATTATAACTACTTCAAAGAATTTAACATAAAAAATAACATTCCAAAATATTTGAGTAAAAAGGAACAGCTGTACAAAATAATACAAATGGCAGAAGAAACACAAGTTTTGGGAGAAAACCCTATAAAATTTTGGAAAAGAAATAAAATTGAAGCACACTTAGAAATAAAAAATCTTGAACTTAGTATAAAAACAACTAATGAAAAATATGACCTAATAGATATAGAAGAATTTGATAAACAAATTACCGAACTTAAAAAATTAGGAGTTATAAAAAATAGTTCGAGCAGACATAGTAGCACAACATTTATGGTAAGAAATCATGTTGAAATAAAAAGAGGGAAAGCTAGAATGGTCATAAATTATAAACGTCTAAATGATAACACCATAGAAGACAAATACCCGATACCAGAAAAGATATGCTAATAAATTGCATACAGGGAATTTTTTTTTTTTTAGCAAATTTGATTGTAAATTCGGATTTTGGCAAATAAAAATGCACAAAGATAATATTCCTTGGACAGCTTTCTCATGTCCTAATGGACATTTTGAATAGTTAATTTTACCTTTTGTACTAAAAAATGCAGCTAGCATATTTCAAAGAAAAATGGATAGCATATTTTTTGAAACACAGAAAATTTGCATTAGTATCTTGGTTTACTCACAAAATAAGGAGGAACACATGTATCACCTACTTATAATATTCACAGAATTCTTGAATAATAGAATAATAATAAGTAAAAATAAGATGGAACTCTTCAAAGAATATATAGGATTTTTGGGAACAAAAATTGGAAAAAGAAAAATCAAATTACAACTACATATTGTAAAAAAGATATTAGAATTTTCAGATAAGATAACATAACTAAGCAGCTTCAAGCTTTCTTAGAATTGTTGAATTATGCTAGAATGTATATCAAAGACTTAGGAAAAATATTAGGACTACTATATAGTAAAACTAGACCAGAAGGACAAAAAATATTTAATATTGAAAATATAAAAATAATTCAAACAATCAAAGAAAAATGTAAGTAATTCCCAGAGCTACAATTTCCCTTAGAAACAAATTATAAAATCGTAAAAACAGATGCTTCACAAGAAGGATGGGGAGAAATCCTATACTGCAAACCTAACAAATACTTTGACAAAAAAGAAGAGAAAATATGTAGATATGGATCAGGAAAATATAAAGAAAAAGAAACAACGTTGACTAGCTTAGATTATGAATTATTAAGAGTAATTAATGCTTTAGACAGCTTCAGACTATTCCTAAACAAAGAATTTACAGTTAGAATAGATTGTGAAAACATAATCAGATTCTATAATAAAAGTAGTGAAAGGAGAATACATAAAAAAAGATGGGTCAACTTTGTAAATAGTATTGTAGGAAGGTAGAATTTGAACATATCAAAGGAATAGATAGCAGCCTAGCAGATTATTTATCTAGAGAAATATATTCTTAATATCATTTTAATTTCATTATAGATGGAGAGAAGAATGATAAAGTTCGAAAAGCAGAGCTTTCAGTTTACGAAAATCAAAGTAAGAAATTTAGAGCTAATTACAGAATCATAGAATAGCAAGAGTGTCTTCTGGATAATATATGGAACCTCAAAACTTTGGAAAACCGATAATATTATTAAAATAAGAATTTTAAATGCTCTCACAGAATACTTTGTAAAACCAAAAACCTTCAAAGCACATAAAAAATATTCGTATTATGTAATAGTCAAAGGATTAGAAACAAAAGTTTTTCACAATTGGAAAAAAGTGATAAAAAGAATTGATAATTATCCTAAATCACTTTACAAGAGTTTTTATAATCTTTCAACAGCTTTAGACTTTGCAAAATCACAACTAGACATTAACTATTTAATATCTTCTTGTGCTATTGAATTTTCACAGAATAATAATATCACAAAAATTAACCCTAACATTTTGAAAAAATTCAAAAGTTTTGCAAAATATGGAGAGAAGTCTTCCAAAGACCCCAAACCGTTAGAACAATCACAATTTTTTAATTTTCAAAATCAGTGTGAAAGTTGTCTCTAACTTATGCAAAATTGAAAAAATATTGAATTTCAAAATCTAGAATTATTGTCATAGAATGATTTCTTTTATCTTAAAAGTGAAAAACAGAATGAAGAGATTTCTCTTCTCACTCAAACAAAAATGGTCTTAAAGGGAAAAGTTGCTTTGTTTGAAAAAATTATTTGTGACCTTAGAGGAACATCTACATCCCAACAACCTACCTTATCCCAGCAACCTTCTTCCTTAACCAAAGAACAAACTAAAAATCTAAAAACCTGAGCCTTTTTCTTCACCCATACATTTCTTTATCAATTCTCCCAGCTTATTCGACCAACCATAATCCATTACAAAAATCGCCTTAATTTAGACATCCAAATCGTCATTCAATAGTTCTTTCAAAATAGTTGGACCAAACACATCTTCTTCCCAGGAGTCAGATACACCTCAGAAAATCATTACAAATTAACCACATGTTGCCGTAATAATAGAAATTGTCAAGCCCTTCCATTGGAACATGCAGAATGTAAATGCAACCTCATGTATACTATCATTCGTCTCAAACTCAATCTCCAAAACTATAATACCATAACCTTTTTTCCACAGAAATCAAAAAAATTCTCTCACACCACAAATGCTCTTAGACTATGGATTTTTATCAGCTATGTATTTTCACAACCCTATCCAAACAGAGTTCTTTGGAAGAAAATTAGCCACATGTGTTATTCACCTTGTCCACAAAAGCCCAACAAAAATGGTGGAAGTTATAATCAAGTCTTTTAAGACCCATATTCGAAGGTTATCTACATTTTCAAGCCAAACATAAAATATTACTCACAAAGACCATGGATTTGTGAGAATCTCAGTATTGAAGATCAAATAAAAATTTGAGACTACGACAACATCACCCACAACGTCAATTTCGTTCCACATCAGTATACATCTGGACTATTCAACCTAATCAAAGAAGACAATCACCAGAAGATTTACTACAAATGATACATTCCAGAAATTAATTTCAGAATTCTTAAAAGAAAAGAACCTATACAACAACAGTATGAAGAAGAACTATAGAAAGCAACAATTCCAGACGATGATGCTGAATCAAGAATAGCCAAAGCTAGAGAAAAATATTACAAGAAGTACCTACCATACAGTACCCACATGGATATTTTGCCAAAATCGTCATCAGAGGAAGAGAAAAATTATATGCCAAATAGTGATGATTTCTATTTAGATCGAGATAGTGAAAGTTACCTCGACACAGATTAGCTATGAATTTTGGGACAAAAATTAAAATTGGTTATGTACAAATGTGCCCAAAGGTCACCCTTCCATGTGTAGTATAACCAAATTTAACTTCTGATTCCAAAAATTGTCAGCACTTGCGTCATCTTTTTTGTTGGATTCCTCAAAGATTCTATTTAAGTCTTTTTCACCTTTACGTTCCCATTTTTCAAAGAAGCAACAGTAAAAAGGTAATAAATGTACCCCTTTCGCACTGTTTACCTTTTGACAAACTTGGCATGAGTCTTTTTCGGCCAACTTTTTACCGATTCCTTCGGTGGCCTGTATTTTTCTTTTCATTGCCTATATAAGAAAGCTTCGCCTAAAAGATTAAGTATGAGTGGAGAAGCAATAAAGGTCTGAGAGCAGAGAGCATCCAAAGTATACTCTGAGCCCAGATATCAATCATTAACCATTGATACTTAAAGAATAAGCATATTAAGGTCGGTCTTGTAAAACTCTACTCACTTTGTGAATAAAAGCGTTGTGTTTATTTGTCCCTTTAGGGACTTCCCGAAAGGAAAAACCCTTCTTATTTTCCTAATGTTGTGTTTGTTTAAAAGTTTTTAGTTTAATGAGTTATTATTGTTTATTCATGCAATTCGTGGCCAGTTGAAAAACAAAATTTTTAAAATCTTAAGTTTTACTATACTAAGAAAATTAACCTCAACTAAAAAGCCTATGAGCACCTAGTCTTTTGTGCTCTTTAACTATTTGCTGATGAATTAGCGTTTCTAAGTCTTTTGTGAGCCTAAGTGATAGGGTGACATGCTAGAATATTGAGTGTTTGATAATCTTGTTAAGTAAAGCCAGTAGATTTAAAAAAATTGCATAACGGCTTCTAGCCCATTTGTGGCGACTAGCTTCTTGGTTGCATGCTTAAACCATTTAACTCAAAACTTTAAACTTTTTAACCTAAAACTATTAGGAAAAAGGGAAAGAGGTGGTAAGTATCGAGTAGGATTTCAATCACTTAAGAAAAACAAATGTTTATGATATGTAATTTGCCATATAATTTTATTATTGAAATCAATAAACTCAACCTTGGAAACCAAGAGAAAGTAAAAGAACAGATTAGAATTCTAAAGAAAGAAATATTAATTCACAAAATTACTACATAACTTTACCTGAAAAGTTTCAAAATAAAACAGATTGTAATCTTATAATACATTTAATAACAAATAATATCGAAGCTCTAGAACAAATAAAATCCGTTGCACAAAATCTATCCTATATAATTGATTATTTAAATCAGGATTAGAAAGGTCGAGGTAACCAGGATAATACTCTGAATGGTCCACGAAGTTATAATTTATGCCTATAAAGTTCACACGTTAAACTAATTTTTTTATTAGTTCAAAATTATCGAACTATATGAAAGTCACTGTAAATTTTTTCATGTAATGACTTGTAGTGATTTTCATATAATGCGACGGCTTTAGACTTCTTACATTATTATTAAACTTATTAAAAAACTTATCGTATCGAGTGGATTAGGTTAATAGTGGGACACAAAATTTGGATTGATGACAAAAAAACATTAGTTTTCTAACGTCTAAGTTTAACTGATTATGTATCTTTCATTTAGTCGTAAGTGGTATTTTTATTCAATTCAGTTAAATTTATTTTATTTTTTTCATACTTTGTCGAATCCACATGAGATTCTTCATTGATTCAAAAGAAAAATATATATTTTTTAAATGTAATTTGCACCAAATTAGTAAAAACTCTAGAAATAAATTAGCACTTTTACTTGCTCCCATCTATTACAGTTCATAGAAATTTTAATGCTCTCAATTAGGATTTGCATTGCCTACCGCCAGTCATTACCAAGTCATCAGAGTTTGCCACCATCAGTTGCCGATTTTCAATTATATTCAACTATTATTTTAGTATATTTTTAGCTACACCTTTTATTATATTTTTTTAGTTATATTTTCTGATATATTTTTAAATTACATTCATTTTTTTTTTTAAGTTACATGCATATATGTTTTTTAATTACATCAGTATATTTTAATTACATTCAATAATTTTTGTTATATTAAATAATGATGCAATTAAATGCAATTTTTGTTAGATTTTTAAATACATGTAACTTAAAAAAGTATTATAAACATATAATTAAGCATGCATGACTATGATAAAAAAATATATATATATTAAATATATAAAAAAAAAATTGGGTACAACTAAAATTAAATATATACATGAATATAACAAAATAAAAATAAAAATACATGAATATAATTAAAAATATAACTGAAAAAACACACTAAAAAATAGATGAATGTAACTAAAAAAAATTATCACAACTAATAGTCAGACTTCGTTGGTCAGGCAATACGTAATGACTGACAATGCATACTTAAACTGAGAGTGTTGACCGTAAATTAGAGAACATTGACAACGAAACTAAACCACAATCCTGAATTAAACTGCCTATTTGGGACCAATAACCTATCAACCCTATTTTTGATGGGAATAATTGAAGATAATCCCAATTTTTAGAGAAAAAATAGGATGGTGCCAATTCAACCCTGAATTTTTTTTCCCTCATAAAACACTCTTTATGAAATATATATATATTAAAAAAAAAAAAACCATAACTTAAACTTAGAATTCCTAAACTACCCCTTTTTAAAAAATAAGAATTACACTACTTTTTCTCAAGCCTAGAATTCCTAAATTGCCCCTTTAAAAAAAATACTACTTTTCATCAAGCCTTTCGGCCGTGAGATCTCTCTGTCTCTGTCTCTCTCTCTCTATTCCGGCCACACCCATATTCCGAAGCTCCGGCCACACCTAGATTCCAAATCTCCGGCCACAACAAGAACGCCATCACCATCACTTTATCATCGTGCCACCTCCACCATTCGTGATGAACCCCAGTACACACACTCATGTGAAACAATCACCTCTCTCTCTCTCTCTCTCTCTCCCCAAAACACGGCCACCACCACTGAATCTGGTGGTGGCCTTGTACAGAAAGATTGTGTTTTTCTACACGACAATCTTGCCATCTTCGGCCAGATCTAGATTTTCTACCGCCATGATCGCCTATAATCGCCTTTTAACTCCATCGTTCACTTTGCCGCCATCGTTTCACTTCTATTCACCTCCCTCCCTCTCTTTCTCTGTCTCCAGAAAATTCAAGATATGATGTTTTCTTTGAAACCCATCTGAAAACAAAACAAATTGATTATATATTGGTAGCAAATATGTTGAGTTTGATTTTTGTTATTGATTGTTTTGATGATGACAACAAATTTATTGTGTTTAGTTTTTTTCTTGTTGATATTTTGAGCAATGACAACAAATTTATTAAACAGTTAAAATGTAAACTTTAAAGATCTGAAATTTATAGTAAATGTTATTTTTGATTTGTTGAAATTTACTGCAATGTGTGGATGTGATTTGTTGAAATTTACTATTGATTTTTCAAATCAAAATTTACAGCAATGTGTGAATGTGATTTGTTGAAATTTACTATTGATTTTTTATTATTTTTTTGTGATGATGTCAATCGTAATTGCAAATTTTTGTTATAGTAGTAGTAGTGATAGCGAATATTCGCTTTGTTAGTAATGGTGGTGATAACAAATATTTGTTATGGAGATAATGACGATAAAAACAAATATTTTTGTGATAGTGGCGGCAATAATAGCAAGTGATTTTTAAGTTGTGAATAGATAGTAAATATTTTATATTCTGATTAGTATCTATATCTAATACTTAAAAGTAGAAGGAGCGAGAAGAGTTTAATGAGGTTAAAAAATGCATTTTTTAAGTTTTTTGGTGAGTTCTAATTTTATTTTATTTTTATTTCTTTACCTATAAAATTAGAATTTGTTGACTTACAAAAATTGATAAAATTAATCTTAATTTATGGTTATTTATTTATCATTTTATAATATATTAGTAAAAAAGTAATTTGTAGAAATATTATTTTACTATGATTATTTATGTAATTTTTAATAATATATTTATTTTAGATATTTATAAAACGTCATTACTTATTAAAATTTATAGATTTTTATTTTTGAATTTTTATTATCACAAATAATAAAAGGAAAGAGAAATTCAATATAAAAGTTCAAATTAAAAAAAAAAAAAAAAAAAAAAAAAGAAAGAAAGAAAGAGAGAGAGAGATATATAATATTTAGAGTGGAAGAAAAGAAGATTTTAATGAGGTTAAACAAAATATTTTCCAAGCTTTTTTTGTAGGTTCTGATTTTTTACTTTTTTATTTTTTAATATATAAAATTAGAATTTGTTGACTTACAAAAATTGATAAAATTAATCTTAATTTATGGTTATTTGTTTATTATTTTATAACATATTAGTAAAAAATAATTTATAAAAATATTATTTTACAATGATTATTTATGTAATTTTAATAATATATTTATTTTTCGAAATTTATAAAACGTGATTACTTATTAAAATTTATAGGTTTTTATTTTTAATTTTTTATTACCACAAATAATAAAAGAAAAGAAAAATTCAATATAAAAGTTCAAATTAAAAAAAAAAAAAAAAAAAAAAAATCTATATCTATATCTAATATTTAAAGTGGAAAAGATGAAGATTTTAATGAGGTTAAAAAATATTTTTTTCAAGCTTTTTAATGGGTTCTAAATGGTTTTCCAATCCTTTTCCGGACTCCGTGCATAGCGAAAATTTTGCAGTACCGGACTACCCTTTTATGTATAAAATAATGAGTGATTCCACTCAATACTTTTTTTAGCTATATTTAATTTTTTAATTATTACAAAATTATGTGATTAATTTCCATGTTCATATTTTAAATTATTTCAAAAAATAATTGTGATTCACATAATAATTTCACCAAAAATAAAAATAGATGCGATATAAATTAATTAAATTAAAAAAAAATATTTATAAAAATTAATAAAATTAGTCTCAATTTATGGTTGTTTGATTATTTTATAGTATATTAGTAAAAATTAATATATAGAAATATTATTTTATTTTATTTTTTATTATTTATGTAATTTTTAATAATATATTTAATTTTAAAATTTTTAAAACATCATTATTTACTAAACTTTATACATTTGCTCTCGAATATTATTACCAAAGTAATCAAACGATATCGATGTGTTTAATGTTTCAATATTATAAATTTATTATAATTTTTTTTTTTATGCCCAAACAATGTGCAGCTCTAAAACTAATCTAATAGTCTAATAGTAAACCTAAAATTGGAAGACATACACTAAGAATGAAGGAGAGGTCAAGAAACACTATTTCTTTGCTCCTATTCAATCTTCATTCCTACACTTTAATCCTCTCATTTTCATTGCAAAAAAATAAATTCATTATGCCATTCACATGCATTAATGGACCTAATCAAAACCTACAATTGTTAAATCACTCTCCTCCGTTTAATTGCTCTATTCAATCTCCATAATACCCTGCATTTATATGATGTTACAAAACCTTCCTCCTTCTCATCCATTTATTTGCTCCTATTCACCAAAACCCTCAATTAAATTCTCCTCCTCTATTTATTTGATCCCACCCACCAAAACCCTCAATTAGTGGTTCATCATTGCCAAAAAATTCTATGTAGCTTCTCTATCTCCAAAAATCTATTGGATTACAATTCTCATGGAAAACAATACAATACCAGGTTAGTCTTTGTTATATTTAATCATTCTCTTTTTCTAACAATTGAAGTAAATGTACTATGATTAGTACGTACAATTATGCTCTTAGTATTTTATTATGTGTTCTGTTTTGGTATTGTATAAGTATAATTTTGATTTAGCATTGTATGTTCTAAACTAAGTAGCTATGGATGTATGAGTATTGATAAGGTAATGGTTTTGTGTGTGTGTGTGTGTGTTTTTCTTTTCTTTTTTTTTGAATGATGAAAGACACCATACTTAAGAAATGCTTAATTTTTCTTTTGCTAAAAAATGATGAATAATCACTAAAAATAAGTTTAACTGTGATGAACATCTGCAACCTTTACAACTTCTTTTATCTTTCTCATCGATTTTTTTTGTTTTTTCCTTTTTAGGTTTGGTTCATATCATATGCTTGAATTTAACAAATAAAATTTGATGATATGAAATATATATCATCCATACAAAAGCACAAGAATAAAAGTAAAAATTTAAATTATCTCTTTATTTCTAAAATATAAAATTGAAATATAGTTCTAAATATTTATTTCATTTCTATTTTTATGGTGTTTATAGAAGATTAAAATAAAAAATAAAATAAAAAATATATAACCAAAAAATAAAAAACAAAACAACAAACAAGGAATTAAAAAGAAAACTAAATTAAAATTTCTCCTTTATTTTTTTTTATTTTGTTTTGTTTTTATCTGTATTTTTTTTCTTTTTGTTTTATAATTTTTTTCCTTCTACTTTTGTATTTTATTTTTTTACAAACACTACAAAAGACGTATTAAAAAAAACAACTAAGTTTAAATATTTGTTTTTGAAACTTAATGAAAGAAATAGATAAAATCGATATGCGGACATTATTCCAAAAATAATTTATTTATTTTTTTTAATATAAAATAAAAATAAAAAATAGATTCATCTCGATTAATTAATTGAAAAGTGAGGAACTAAAAATTATTCAAAGAACTAAAACAAAGAGAAAAAATATATATATATATATATATAGATAGATAGATTAATTTTAAAGATAACTTACAAGTCTTCCCAACAAAAAAATATTAATTTTAGAACACTATATGTATATATATATATATACACACACACACATTTTTAGGATTGTGGAGCGAAAAACTAACTAAATATTTTTGTTTTGTTTTCAAATTTAATAAGTAAAAATAGATAAAAAAAAAAAAACGATAGATTGATAATTAATATTCTAAGAATAATTGATTTATTTTTAAATATAAATTAAAATTAGAAATGGATCCTTAGTATATAATTCTCCACATTTAATTTATTTTATTTTTTTAATTGAGGAACTAAAATTTAATTATAAAAATAAATAAACATATATTCGAATAATAAAATCAAAATAATTAAAAGAAAGAAACACATATTGATGTGAAAGAAATATTTCCAAATAAAAAATAATTAGACTGTAATCCCTCCTAATTTTTCTAATTTTATAATTTTTTAAATAGTAAAAAAAAGAAAAACAAGAGGTGCGCGCCAACTCTATGACCATCATAATGCATGCCCGTACATACTACAATTTATTTTCCTTCTCATCTTAATCAAGACAACAATAGCCCCCAAACATGCACTATTTAATATGAAAAGAAAACCATATATATATATATATATATATATATATATATATATATATATATATATATTCAATTAATTATTAATTTATTTTCATTCTACTTCAAGGGTTTAAATTTATCATTTTTTTTATCTTTCCATTTTAATTCCTTGGTAAATTAGAAAAATATTAAAAGATAAGAGAACTAAACAAAATGGTGATATTTGTTTTTAAAAAAAAAAAACAAATACAACAAAATATATGCAAAATAAGATAAAATAAAAAATAAATTTTCAACAAATAAATATTTGTAACCCTCTAAATGATACATAATTCACCGGAAAAAAAAAAACCAAAAACAATACAAGCTACAATAACTAATAAAAAAAAATCTCTCAAACGCAACATATACAAAATTATTTTTAAATAATCAAATAAAAAATTCTATAAAATTATTTCAAAACCCGCGCTTAGCGCGGGCATAAAACTAGTTTATTATTAAACCAAAAGACAAGTTTACCAGAACTGGAATATCAGAAGATGAACAAGGAATGATATCACTAACCCGTAAATGCTACACAAAAATTGAAGATAACAAAAAGTATCTAACACGTAAAAAAAAAAAGACTAAAATAAATTAAATAAATTAAAAATACCAACAGGTCAACGGGTCGATTTGTGATGCCTTTCTTTCTTAAACCGCAATTGGGCTGGATCAAATCCGCCTTCCTCCGCTCCATAAACCGCCCACGATGGTGTAAGAGCCATGTAATCCTTGCTATAAAAAGGCTCCCCAGAGGCCACCTGAATTTCCAAGTTTTCCCAGAACAAAAATCAGAAATCTAGGAACAAAAACACTAAACAAACGCCACCTTAGGGGGTTTTATTCCCGTTCTTTTGTTTGTTCACGGAAAACTTAGAACTAGAAACAAAAAATGTTATCCATTGAATTTGTTATATCTGGGAACAAAACAGAAACATGTGTTTTTTTGTTTCTAGTTCAAGTTTTTGGGAATAGAAAGGAAAAAATGTGTTTGGATAAGGGATTTGAAGAAGGAATTGATTTGAAAATGGGATTTGTCAATTTTTCCGAAGAAAAATCCTTAGCGAAACTTTACGAATCCCATTTTCCAAATCAAATTTCTTCCTCAAATGCCTCAACCAAAACCACTTTAAAAGGGGGGTGAAAAAATCACCAACCAAATCATGGAATTTCTCATAGTCTATCCATGTGAACCATTGGCCATTAACCTTAAACTTATCAACTTTGGCCAAAAGAACACAACACGAATGAATGTGCTCGCATGCCACCTCATATTCCCCATCGCTCTTTTGAGCTATAGCTTCCGAGAAGGCTTTTACATCGGTATGCCAAGGCACATTCTCCATTGTCAATTTCGATGTTGCTGATCTGTTATACAATCATATTTGATTATGTACCAAATCATCAAATATCTAAGATTTGAAAAAGGTTAAGGCACTGTTTGGTAACATTTTTTTTTAAAATACATTTTAAAAGGAAAAAAGTTATTTTTCAAAAAAGTACTAATTATAAGTGGAAGCAAAAAAGACACTTAAGAAAATATCTTCTTGTTATCTCATACATATGAGATCTCTACATCAAAGGGAATTTTGAAGATGGTTGAGAAATTTTGGGCGGAGAGATCCTAGTTAGTTGATACATAATCTTTAAATAGAAAAGTAAAGAAAAAACTTTCAGACACTGCTTGAAAATGTTTTTTTAGTACTTTTTAAAATAAAATAAAATAAAATTAATTAATTTAAAAAAAAAAAAAAAAACCTTTTACTTAAAAGCAAAAGTGAAAAATCAGAAGTATGTTTGATAGTGTAGCGGTAATATCTTAATATTATCCATATAAATGATCTCTCTTAGTCCAAAAGCATTCGTTGATGATTGAAAAAAATGAGTGAAGAGGTCCTAGTCCATTTTATCTCCATCTATCGCTTATAATATAAAATCGAAAAAAAAAAAAAAAAAAAAAAAAGAACAACTAATTTTTTTTTATTTTCAAAGGAAAGTTCTTTCAATCAGTGTAGTAAAAGGTGCAGGCGAGAGGCGGCATAAATCCCATAAAATATGGTTATTTAACATTTTTAAAATATATAGTACTTAAAAAATATCTAAAATAGAATAAAAAGAATAATAAGAAAAAAGATAAGATCGGGAAAAACAATAGACATCATGTGTGAAAAATTTATGCTAAGTTACTGATAGAATGTAACTAAAAGTAACAATACAAGTTCAATTCTCACTAAAGGTATAGATTTAATCACTTAATGGGAAGGATGAGGGAAGATGAATAAGTCTGACCATATTTTAGGCATTTTCTAATGGTAACTTGAGTTATTTTAAATGCTAACTTTAGTTAAAAAATTAGAACAACTTAATTTTAATTATCATTTAATTCACTAAAGAAAAAATAAATGAAAAGCCCATTGGGCTAATGTCCTAAGCCCTGGGCTTCGACCATTTTTTATGCCCAAGGCTCCAGCCAAAAGCCTGGGGCTTACACCCAATGAGCATTTCACCCGACACATAACCTAGGGGCATTTCGATGACACCCCGTCTCTAGCCTGGCTCAGGATCGTCCAAGAAAAACCATTTGCAACACTACTTTAAATCATGTCTTGAAGTACTTTTTAAGCGCAAAACACATGCTACTTTTAAAGTTAAATATTTTTTTGCTTTTAAGCAAAAGAGTAATTACAGAAAAACTTTACCGAACGGAGCCTTAAAAATCATGTTTTCATCTTTTCTTTTTAAAATAGTTCTGTGAGAGCAAAACAAACATCCCTTTTGATCTTTTTTTCTCTCTATTGAAAGTAAAAAAGTACTATAAAAAGGGTTACCAAACGGTGACACCATTGTAAAAAGAAAGTGAGAACAAGAACTTACGATCCACAATATGTGACACCTTTGATTTCAATAAAATCGGGATTTCCAATGCTGAAGAGGCTCGAATAAGCATCTATATCCTCTGTATTCCACCCTTTAACAAGTGTTAATCGATAAACAGTTCGCTGCCCTTTTTCCTTGAGAGCTTTCAACGAATCCTGAAACGCAATAACATATATGTCTAAATAAAAGAATGTAAACTCCAAAATAACAAAGTTGAAAGCTACTACATCTAAATCTTGATGTATATATACAGTATCATAAGGTATCCAAGAGATTTGGCACACTCGATCCATGTACAACTTCTATAAACAACAAAATAAATTAAAAGAGAGATTTTATGCATCTTAAAGGTATTATAGATCTGTCATATGTTGATACACTAAAAAAATAACTACCACCACCTTACTTTTTCTTTATATATAGTATAGATAAAAAAAAATGTATCGGAAAACTTGGGGTGGCTAATATCTATGCTTTTACAATTATTTTAAGCAACGTTTGGTAAGACCTTCTAACTACTTCATTACTTTTTAAGTAAATAAATAAAATGGGGCATTTGTATTGCACTTAAAAAAAGTTCTTTTATGAATTAAAGAAAAAGGAAAAAGTCAAAAACATAATTTTAAGTACTTCTTTGTAAAGAAAAAAAATATTTTTTTCTGTTTAATTTTTATATTTTAAGAGATCGATGACTTCTACCACTCTACTGAAAGTCTATCATTTATGAAATTTCTTTTGATGAAGAGATCTCCTATGGCAATAACAACAACATATTCTACCTACAACATCAAACATATTTTGGATTTTTGTTTGTATTTATAAGAGAAAGTACTTTTTTGACATTATTTATTTATTTTTTTTTATTTTTTTGTTTCTATAAAAAATACTTAAAAAGACGCTACCAAAGGGTGGCTTAATTTGAAACACTATAATTACAAGTATTTTGCGTTATCGTTAACACACTGTACACAAGGAAAATTGAAGTTTTTTCTAAAACCGAACTTACCACAAACCGTTCCCAAAAGTCCCCAAACAGTGGCCTATCAATCGCCTTTAGGCTGTCTTTCGTTGCAGCATCTACACTAACATATAACTGCAGAATTCAAACAAGTGAAAACAGAAGACCTTGATATCAGGACACCATATTCATCCATATACTTACATAGATTGATGTGTTAAAAGATGAGAAAGAAGGTGGCAAACCTGTGTAATTGGTTTCAAAGTCTTAATTTTTTCGGGGAACTGTGCATTTGTCACAAGAAAAGTAGATATTCGTCTCCGGTGAAGCTCATCTACAAGTGCGTTGATCTCTGGATACATGATAGGCTCACCGACAAGAGATAAGGCACAATGTCTAGGAGAAAGACCTTCCAATAAACGATCCACTTTAACACCTGGAGATACATAATTCTATCATCAACAATCAATTTTAAGATCAAGCAGCTCGTAGAACATACTCTCTCTCTCTCTCTCTCTCTCTCTCTCTAAAATATACTGACTAGACACACATAAATCCTAAGCAATGATGTTAAGGAAGTGTTTCAATTGGAATTAAAAATGAATGCAAGTAAATTTTCATATTTTTACACACGTGTAATTTCTAATTCCAAATCCTAGCCTCCAATTCCATGAAACCAAATGCTAATTAACGACTGTTCATGTTCCCAGTAGTGGATTCTGTTGGAATATTCAATATTGGTATTATTTGTATATAGGGAAAGTCAAATATGTAAATTAGGAAGTTATTATCTGTCATAGTTAATTTCCTTATTTAGTCTTAATTACTCCTATATGTAGCCTAATTGTACAATTAGAAAGATACACAATTGATTAATTAATTTCAATTTGGCATCAGAGCTCAAACAAAAAAAAAAAACCCTAGCCTTTGCAGCAGCCGCCGACCCTTTACAAGCTTTCGACGTTCGCCGCCGGCCATTGTAGTCGTCGACGACGTTCGCCGGCATCCAACAACAGCCAACGAAGGTTCGCCAGCGTCCCTTACATCCAGGCGACGAACGAAAGCTCCCCTACAGCCGACAACGAGCCCTCATTACAACTGACGAAGCCTCGCCAGTCCTCTACAGCAGCGGACGAACACTCTCCGGCCTTCTGCAACCGACAACGAAGCCTCGTCGGTCCTCTATTCGCTGCCGACAGCCTCGCCGGAGCCCTAGCAACCGACGAACTTGCCCTCGCGAGATTTGTACGAAATAGATCTTGCAATTACAACTCGATTGCACTTCGTGAGGTTCAATTGCAGCCACCGACGAACACTCGCGGCCCTAGCCACCGCCACCGCTGCAGGATTTGCTTGAAATCAACGAAACCGAGTCAACTCAGACGATTCTCAGTGAGTCAACTCAGACGATTCTCAGTGAGTCAACTCAGCATCAAGCAGCTTGGTTTCACGAGATTTACTCGTTGAAGGCCAACCCGACGATTCTCAATCTCTGACGATATTTCCCCTTGCCTTCACCATGTCTGACGTTACCTTGAAATCCATCCCAAGGTCCAACCAACTTACCGAACCAAAGCATCTCCCTTCCGAATCCCACTCCATCCAAATCACCTCTGTTCGTCTGAATGGAACCAATTTCTTGCGTTGGTCTCAATCAGTGCGAATGTATATCCATGGACGAGGACGGATGAGATATCTAACCGGTGATGCAAAGGAGCCCTCCATCAAAGATCCGTCGCATACGACTTGGGATGCTGAAAACTCCATGGTGATAACGTGGCTCGTAAACTCTCTGGATGAGGAAATCAGCTCCAACTACATGTGCTACCCTACGGCGAAAGAACTTTGGGACAATGTAAATCAGATGTATTATGATCTGGGAAACCAATCTCAAAAGTATGAGCTGACTCTAAAACTCCGTGATATCCGTCAAGGCGAAGACAGTATTACCAAGTATTTCAATTCATTGAAGAGAATATGGCAAGATCAAGATATGTTCGACGATCATGAATGGCATTCGACCGAGGATTATAGCCACTATAAGAAGTTGGTGGATGATCGTGTTTTTAAGTTCCTGGCAAGTCTGAAACTGGAACTTGACGAAGTTAGAGGACGAATCATTGGTCGTTAGCCTTTTCCCTCAATTAATGAGGTTTTCTCGGAGGTCCGAAGGGAGGAGACCCGTCGGAACGTCATGCTTAACAAGCCACAAATTATCAACCCTACAGTTGTTCCAATTGACCAGTCTGCTTTGGTTGCTGCTAATGCTCACTCCAGTAGGTTTCCACGCCGAGCAAAGGAATGTCCTCGTATATGGTGCGACTACTGCAACAAGCCCTGTCATACACGGGAAACATGATGGAAAATCCATGGGAAACCGGCAAATTTGAAGAGCAACAAAACGGGAGAAAAATCTAACCGATCCTATCCTTCCGCGCATGAAGCTGCCACCACTCCATTCAACAAAGAGCAGATTGATCAACTTCTGAAACTACTGACTGTCAATCCATCATTTGGTACTTTTAATGCTTCCTTAGCTCAAACAGGTAGTAACTTTAGAGCCTTTTCTTGTTCCTTAAACTCAGCACCTTGGATTATTGATTCAGGTGCTTCTGATCATATGACAAGTTTTTATCACCTTTTCAATACCTATTCACCATGTTCTGGTAATGAAAGAATTAAAATTGTAGACGGTAGTTTCTCACCCATTGCAGGAAAAGGCCAAATAACAATCTCAGATAATGTTAATCTAAAAACGGTCCTCCACGTTCCTAAACTTACTTGTAACCTCTTATCTGTAAGTAAACTATTGCGAGATTCGAACTGTCATGCCATTTTCTCTGAATCTCAAAGTTTCTTTTAGGACCAGAGTTCGGGGAAGATGATTGGCAGTGCTAGATTGGTGGATGGCCTGTATTACTTCAATGATAACTCCTTAAGGAATAAAACAATTCACGGCACCAGTGGCATGAGTTCAATGTCTGTTCGTGATAAAATCATGCTTTGGCACCTTAGACTAGGACATCCAAGTTTTCAATATCTTAAACATTTGTTTCCGACGTTATTTAAGAATGTGGATTGTTCTTCTTTTCATTGTGAAAGTTGTTTGTTTGCAAAAAGTCAGCGTATTTCTTATATTTCAAAACCATATCGTGCATCTAAACCATTTTATTTAATTCACAGCGATGTATGAGGTCCCTAAAAAATCACAACACTATCCGGAAAAAGATGGTTTGTAACATTTATTGATGATCGCACACGATTATGCTGGACATATTTGATGCGTGCAAACTCTGATATAGCAGCTTTATTTAAAGATTTTTGCATTATGCTAGAAAACTAATTTCAAATAAAACCTAGCATTCTTCGCACAAATAATGGAATAGAATATTTCAACGAATGTTCAGGCAGTTTTTTTAAAACAAATGGTACTCTACATCAATCCACGTGTCGTGACACGCCCCAACAAAATGGCATCGTTGAACGAAAAAATAAACACTTACTCGAAATCGCACGTGCACTCATGTTTTCTATGCATATTCCAAAATATTTGTGGGGTGATACTCTTTTAGCAGTCGCATATTTAATAAATCGCATGCCTACACGTATTCTAAATTACACCACACCATTTGATAACTTCAAAACACACTTTCCAGCTTCTAGGATATCAGTTGACCTGCCTCTTAAAATATTTGGCTGCATCTCCTATGTTCATATTCCTAGCCAATTTCAGTCTAAACTTGATCCTAGAGCAGAAAAATGTGTTTTCATCGGTTATGCACCAAATCAAAAAGGGTATAAGTGTTACAATCCACAAACCAAGAAAATTCATGTTAATATGGACGTCACATTTTTGGAAAATGTTTCTTTCTTTGACAAAAATCCCTTTCAGGGGGAGAATGTAATAGAAGGGAATTTTTGGGTCACTGATGATCTTCTCTCTACCACAGTCTTAGAAATTTTTCCTCCAAATCAGTCAAAAACAAGTGATGACAATATTGAAAAACAAAAAGGGATCCCTACTAGTACACTAGTGCCGAGCATAATTCATTCACAAACAGATAAAGAAATACCACGATCATGTACTAAGTTGCGGGTTTATACTCGGAGAGGTACAAAAAAAAATACAGATCAGCTTACTGTTCTAGCACAAGGTCAATCCGACTCCTCAAGCAATAATCCAGGTAATCCTATATCTTTACCACCTCCTAATGAATCTTCTCATTCCAGTATTCCTCTAGATCTTAATATCCCTATAGCCATCAGGAAAGGAGTTAGAACCTGCACCAATCACCCTATATCTAGATATGTATCCTACACAAAACTTTCCGAACTTTATAGAGTCTTTACTTCTAAAGTTACTAATCTGTTTATTCCAAGGAACATTGAGGAAGCACTAGGTGATATAGGTTGGAAGTTAGCAGTTCTGGAAGAGATGAATGCTCTTAAAAGGGGTGGTACGTGGGAAATAGTTGATTCGCCAAAGGATACAAAGATAGTCGGGTGCAAGTGGGTATTCACAGTTAAGTGTAAGGCAGATGGAAGCATAGAACGGTACAAAGCAAGGCTCGTGGCTAAAGGGTTCACGCAGACATATGGAATAGACTACCAAGAAACATTTGCTCCAGTTGCTAAGATAAACTCGATTCGGGTTCTATTGTCCTTAGCTATGAATCTTGATTGGCCACTACACCAATTAGACGTGAAAAATGTCTTTCTAAATGGAGACTTGGAGGAGGAAGTGTTCATGAGTTTACCACCGGGCTTTGAAAGAAAGATAGGACAAGGAAAGGTGTGCAAGCTAAAGAAGTCACTATACGGCCTAAAACAGGCTCCAAGAGCGCGGTTTGAACGCTTTGGAACCACTGTAAAAGGTCAGGGTTATCAACAAAGCCAAGCAGATCATACTATGTTTTATAGACACTCAATTGATGGTAAGATTGCCATTTTAATTGTCAATGTAGATGATATTATCTTAACAGGAAGTGATAGTGACGAGTTGAGAAGACTTAAAGGAAAACTTGCTGATAATTTTGAAATCAAAGACTTAGGTCCATTAAAATATTTTCTTGGAATGGAATTTGCTAGATCAAAGGGAGGCATATTTGTGAGTCAAAGAAAGTATGTACCCGACCTACTGAATGAAACAGGGTTACTCTGGTGCAAAGCTGTAGAAACTTCAAGTGAACCGAATGAGGAACTACAACCGGCCAAACCTGAAGCTGTGATAAACCAAGAACAATATCAAAGACTAGTGGAGCAATTAATCTACTTATCACATACCCATCCGGATATAGGCTTTGCCGTAAGCATGGTCAGCCAATTTATGCACTCACCAGGACAAGAACACTTCGATGCTGCCTATAGAATATTAAGGTACTTAAAGGGTACTCCTAGAAAGGGAATTTTGTACAAGAAACGTGGCCACCACCTTGTAAAGGCTTATACCGATGCAGACTGGGCTGGGAACATCACGGACAGGAGATCAACCTCCGATTACTGTACTTTGTTGGTGGGAACCTCGTCACATGGCGGAGTAAGAAACAGAATGTCGTAACTAGAAGTAGCGCAGAAGCGGAGTACAGATCAGTGGCTCACGGCATCTGTGAAGTATTATGGATTAACAGATTACTCGGAGAGTTGAAGATATCTAATTCAGTACCTATGAAGGTTTACTGTGATAACAAATCAACCATTGCAATTGCTCACAATCCGGTGTTGCACGATCGAACAAAACATATGGAAGTGGACAAGCATTTCATCAAGGAAAAGATCGAGTGGACAAATATGTATGCCATATGTACCAACTACTGAACAGATTGCAGACATTCTAACAAAAGGATTACCAAAAAAGAGATTCGACTATCTAGTATGCAAGTTGACAATGGAAGATATCTTCATACCAGCTTGAGGGGGAGTGTTGGAATATTCAATATTGGTATTATTTGTATATAGGGAAAGTCAAATATGTAGATTAGGAAGGTATTATCTGTCGTAGTTAATTTCCTTATTTAGTCTTAATTACTCCTATATGTAGCCTAATTGTACAATTAGAAAGATACACAATTGATTAATTCATTTCAATTGATTCATCAAACAAGTGGGGAAAAAAATCTACTAATGCTTCTTTTGGATTGGGAGAAATGAGAGCAGAAAAGATGAGGATATGGTTTCTGCCAGTTCTCTTGCAATGGTAGATGTAATGAGGAAATGAGAAAAAAATGAAGAAAAATGGAGAGAATTTTCTTAAAAAAAATAAAGATTTTTCCTCCCCCATATTGACGAGATTTGGAGAGAGATGCAATGAAAAAACTAATATATTCTCAGGAAATTTGTAGGGCATAATAGTATAATACTTATATAACAACACTTTCTCTTCGTCTTCGCTCAATTTCTCTTAATCCAAACACGCTGTAGAAGTTTTCATGACCTCATAATTCATTGAATTAATCAACATTAACTTTCACAAAAGATTGTAAGAATATCATGGGAACATTAAAAACCTGCCTGGAACTCCTTTCATTTGCCTTATCATTTTCGTGTGGATATCAATGGCAGAATTTACAATCTCCAGAGGATCATCCATCTTCCATCTCCAGTTCTTTCCGACAGGGTTGGTGTGATGTCTCCAACAAAAAACGCATTTGTTTGCACATGCCAAACTTGGAGTTGCCTCCATGCACCTGTTTCAATGCAAAAAATATACTTTGATCATAATTGCTGACAGTTTTGAAGAAAACTACATGAAAGAGATGGGATTACATTTAAAAGAAATTGCACTATGGCCCCGTTTATTTAGGGTTAATAGGTCAATGCTCCCAATTAGGGTATTTTGCCCCAACTACATGATAACAGAATATTTAAACTAGAGCCAAAATAGTTAGCTAGCTAAATTGAGTTTTTAAAAAACCAAACACCAAAATATAACAATTTATAAATAGATTAAATGAAAAATAGTACGATTTGCAAATTGCAAAGGAAAGGAGGAAGTTTCGTTGAACTGGATCTCCCTCCAAGCCGTACATACGACTTTCATCGGAAGGACAACCAAACAGAATTTTGATCCAGAACAGAATTGTTCCTATACCTCTATATCTGTTCAAGTTTTCTGCAAACAGAAACAAAAATCAAGGAACAAAACCACTAAACAACAGTCACCTAAAAGTTCATGGCGGCAAACCATATAATGACTATCATCATCACAACGAAGAACGAACAGACAAATAATATTAATTTTCACACACGAAGATCATACAAATGCAACTGAAGCATCGTGTCTTACTAGACAAACAACTTAGGTAGCGTTTGGTTTCATGGAACTAAAGCCTTTTGGCTTGTAAATAAACGCATGCAAAATTTAGAAATTTACATGCATTCAAGCTCCAATTCCTGAAAACCACCTTAGTAAAGTAGGTTGGTTATAAACAATCACCTGTGACTCTCAATGCCATAAAAGGAGTGCTTATAGCAGCCTCCACGCCCTCTCAGTTGTGATTTGGTCCATCTACAAAGTTTAACACCGCTGTGTGATCCAATTATTTTATATCCCTGCCAGAAGATATCAACCAAATCATAAAATGACGAAATTTTGATACACAAATCCTATCCAAATAGCCAATGCGATCATATTTAAAGTAGAATAATAATCATATATGCAATAACATCTATTACACAAGCTAGAGAAAATATACTAGATTAGGGAAAGGGAGCAAGTCTTTCATAATTTAAACAGGTTTCAATTCTATTGTTCCAAAGAAAAGAAGAAACAAACAGAATTTAAACCCCACAACAAAAACATCAATGACTGTAGGAACTTGCATGGGCCTAACTCACTCTCAAAGGACGCATTGTAAGAGGAGAATTGCCCTAGATTTTATGTATAGCTCAGGATCAGGTAACACAAGCGATGTGGGATTCAACACGCCTCCTCACGTGCAGGGTGGACTTTGACAAACTATTGCGAACGCATATCGGGGGGCCCAACATTGATGTGGGATGGGATTCAACACTGCCAACATCAGATAAAAGGATTGGCTTTGATACCATGTAGGAACCGAATGGGCCTAACTCAAACACCTTGTAAGAGGAGGATTGCCCTACGCTTTATGTATAGCCCCGGATCAGGTAACATAAGCGATGTGGGATTCAACAATAACTAAATAATCTGTTGAAATACAACGCAGTAATTGGATTATTGGAATAACACTAATGGCCCGTTTGGTTTCATGGAATTGGATCCTCATAATTGGAATTGAAAATGAACCCACGCAAAAACTTGAAAATTTCCATGCACTAATTTCTAATTCCATTCCGAGGCTACAATTCCTTACAACCAAACACTACCTAAGAACAATGCTTTAACATAACACTAAGAATGCCCAAGCAAATGTGATGCGAGATTACCTGCTTCACTAAGCTAGCCCTGATGACTGGAGTCACCATTTCTTTGTCTCCATTCAACGTCTCAACATTCAAAATTCCATTAGATTTAGTGGCCACCATGGACTTCCTTGAAGGCCCTTTACCTGCAATATCCTCAAGATCAACAATTTCCGACTCCCCACCATTTTCTTCTTCTTCATCTTCCCCATCTGATTCATCAATCAAACTTTCACTCCCATCACCATGCCCAGAATCGAATCTTCCTCCATCATCAACCAGATTACCTTTCAAAATCCCAATTACCTTCCTACTCCAACCATCAAAAACCTCATCCAATTCACCCTCATCAACATCCCCTTCGCAAGTCGGCAGAACCTCCATAGCTCCCAGAGCTTGGAACCTTTTTGAAAATTCCTTCGCAACAGCATTGAACGTGGAACCATAAGATCGACTTCCGACTCCAAACACAGCAAATTTGCACTTACTAAGCAACAAAGACCCAACTCTAAAGTCATCGGCACTCTCAGCAAGCCAATTCGCGAAGAATCCCCCATCAGGCGGCGGTCTACCATCTTCCCAAGTCGACGCAACAATCAACACTAAGGTTTCCTTGTGTAAATCTTCTGGCTCGTAGTCCTTGGGATCGACGAGGTCGAAATCCAGATCATTCGCAACCAAGAGCTTGTGGAGACGTTGAGCTAGGGTTTTGGAAGTGCCCGTCTGGGAGAAGAAGAAGAGCTTGCCCCTTCTAGGAGCAGGATCGGGGCTAGGGTTTGGGACGGAGAGTCTACGGAGGAGTCTGAGGCGGCGGGATTTGTAGAAGAAGTAGACGGTGGTGGCGGAGAGGAATGCGAGAAGGGTGAGGCGGGTGGAGAGAGATGGAGATGACGCCATTTTCAGCATTTTTCTGAGCTTAGGGTTCGATTGTTGACGATCCGATTCAAGGGTTTTTGAAGTTTCAGTTCTCGGAATCGATCGGAGTGAGAAGCAACGAACGAACTATAACTATAAAATTTACTGTTCCCATGGGAGGGGTGTGACATTGGAGTTTAAGGTTGCTTTCGGTTGTTGAAGTTTGGGTAAATCTCACTTTGCACCCGTAAAGTTTGGGTCAAACCTTTATGTGCCCTTGATATTCTAATTATCGCAATGAACCTAAAACGTTTTATTTTTGTCTTTAATTGGTCCATTTGTGATGTTTTGAAGGTAAACTTGGAAACATAAAAATTTATCCCTCGATGTTTATAAGTGTAAATCACATGATCATTGAGGACCCCTTCTGTAGTTATTAATAATCTTCTCTCTTGCTTCGCTCTCTACCACGAAATCTCTGGCCAAGTTCTCAAGAACTAAGACGGGGACCCACGATTAACAAGCTCGACCAAAGGTTGATTGACCTCCAAATTTTCAGAGAAGAAGCGTATCGCACATGGAGGAACATGGTTGAAAGTGTAAATTTAGTAATGGCAACGTACCAAAATTCGATATTTAGCAAGTTCAGAGTGTCTCGGAGAACAAAATAGGGCTTATGTCCTCAGGTTGGACAGTTGGGGCTTCAATCTCTCCAATTTTGCTAAAATCTATGCTTCCAAATTTATGGCCGATGAATCAAAGATGATGAAACGGCTATGAGGTGAGAATTTCTTCAATTCAAAGACAAACAAATATATGAAATCCAACCCTGACTCTGGCAGTTGCATTTGGAGATAACATTTTATGATCAATCTGATTTTATTTGGTTTTTCTGCAAAATTATAATATCAAGTATTTATTAATAAAAATATATATTTGATTTTTATTTAATTGTATCATATTGTTGTCGGATACCATGGATACTTAGTTAAAATATATTATCTTTATCTTTTAATGGTGATTAAAAGAGTGAAATCATATACATTTGGTAAGTGGTATCCTAAATTTTCTTAATAGTTTAGAATTGTTGAATTAGTAATTAACCATTTGACGCACCCCGAAAGGTTATTCAACTCAAGTTATCACCTTCTTCAGGGTATTCTCGATTATTCAAAAACCTCTGAATATCCGTGTACCAGGGTTTTGTTTCCTGCTTTGCTTTAATTTGATTACAATGAGCTGGCTAATGACGTATTTGGATGGTTATGGGGATTTCTTCATCACTTTTCTTTATTACTGATGTCATGGATGCTAATGTTGACAAAGCGTCATGGAAGTTATTTTACAGCCTTGGTACATGTTCAAACTGGATCATTGAAAAAATTTCACAGAGATCGAATAAGTGATTATTATATCGTACCGACTTGGCTTCTCTAGTTAAATACTTGTCTGTAATCTAGTTTATGATTAATTTGAAGTGTCCATATACCATCAGTTCTTTTATCTTCAAACTCATTGCCATTTCGAGTCCCTAGATACATACTTCGTATTCAGCGATGTTGTTTGTGTTTGCGAACATCAACTTGGCAGCAACAGGGAAGTGTTGACCCGGTGCGAAAATCTGGATAGCCCCGATTCCATTTTCTTTCGAGTTGCTAGCTCTATCAAAGTACATCTCCTATGTATTTTCCTTTTCATTGGACATTAGGAGTACTACAAGCTCATCAGGGAAGTATGTCTCTAACAATTCATTGTTGGCTGTCGGATTGTCAGCAAGTTGATCAAACGATCACTTACCCTTTGACGGCCTTATGAGTATGTACACAACGTCGAATTTGGTGAGTAGCATTTGCTATTTGGAAATTCTTCATGTGAAAACTAGTTTTTTCTAATATGTACTTTAACGGATCTATTCGGGCGATTAGGTAAGTAGTGAAGCACAATAAGTAGTAACATAGCCTCTAAGCAATCCAGGCTAGCGCACAAGAAGTCTTTCCTAGTATTGAGTACTTCTCTTCATAATGGGTGAACCTCTTACTGACGTAGTATATTGTGTGCTCTTTCTTTCTTGAATTATCATGCTGGTCCAACATCGCTCTCATAGATGTTTCGAGGATGGTGAGGTATAGCAGTAGGGGGCATCCTTGTTGTGGTGGCACCAGGACAAAAGGATTCATCAGGTAGATTTTGACTTTATTTAAGGTTGCTTGGATTCCTTATAGTATTTTCCACTAGACTCATTTCTTAACAATTTGAAGATTGGCTCACACATTGTTGTTGTAAATTACCTATCTATTTTCAAACTGAATATTGTTAGTTTTCGAGTATTTTTATTATTTTTTAATATGTTTTTATGTGTTTTTGTATAAATCAGGTGTTTGAGGTGAAAATGTATGAAAACGGATCAATAACAATGAAATCGGATCAAAAACGGTGGAAGAACGGTGGGAAAACATGTATAGAGGCAATATTCAGAATAGCAGCCCACCGCCAATGCGCCTAAATCTGCTGGAAGCTCACCGCCTAGGCGGTGAAACTATAGAGAGATTCTTGAATCCATCGCCTCCTCCACCGTTGCGGCGAAGATCAAGCCGACCTACCCACCGCCTAGGCAGTCACCACTGCATAGATTTAGATATTTTTTTAGATATTTTTGGCTCCCTATTTCTTCTCCTCTCCTCTTCTCCGGCCATGAGAGCTCCATTAGGCTTAGTATATTTTAGAGAGAGGTTTTGGGAGTGTTCAACCAATCCCAAAGGAGAAGAGCACGTTGCGATAAAGGAGAAATGATCCCGAAGCGTTTTTAGCAGCAAATCTTTGGACTAGGCTAAGTTTCTTTTGTTTCTTCTTTATTTTCTTAACTTCGCTAGTTCATTGAGCATGTTTAGCTCTATTTTCATTGTATAATTGGCTATGACCATGAGCTAAACGAGTTTTTAACTAGGGATTAATATAATTTATAAAAGTGTTGTTTGTTTGATTTCGGTGTTTCGTTAATGTGTGTTCTTTATAATTTCGATTGTGTTTACCGTTATTCTTAGATATTATCCTTGTTTAGATAATTAGAGAATACGGGGTTTGACACTTGGGAGAGGTAATCCCGAATTCAAATTAGGGTAAACACAACACGATAATTTAACGACTCGGGAAAGCGTTAGAAAGTGTGCAATCAATGATGTTGGGGCAAGACTCATGTGACCTAGCGTCGTTAAGACGTTGGGGGGGGGGGGGGGGGACTTCTTCATTGATGCGAAGTCACGTATTCACTCGTCTTACACTTGGGAGAGGTGGCGAGTGAGTTTACGAACCGAGATTGTCGGATACACGAACGCCATTAACGTAAACTAAAACGAGACCAAATATGTTTTTGTAAACAAAGTTAATCCCTAGGCAATTATTCCCCTACAACATCTCATATTAGTATTAGTATAGTTTAATTAGTATTTTAGTATTAGTATTAATTAATTATAAACACATTCTTTTCGCCTAGATAAAATTAGGTCATGATAAACACAGTACTCGATAATAGTCTCAACCAATCCCCGTGAATACGATACCCTTACTCTTCCTACCTATACTAAAACTTGACCTCGTATACTTGCGAGTAAAAGTAGCGACGTATTTACGTGCTACCAGCTGTCAATTACGAAATGAATCGAGCTATGAAGTTAACCTTCTCATGGAAACCTCGGATCTCATTTTTTATTCTTAGGTCTGGCATCTCAATTATAGCTTTGGTTTCTAGGGGGTTAATTTTGATACCTCGACGATTCACCATGAAGCCTAGCAATTTTCTGGATACTACTCCTAATGCACACTTGGTTGGATTGAGTTTTAAATAGAACTTTCGGAGACGATCAAACATCTTTTTTAAAATGCTCTATGTGATTTTCATTCTCTTTCAACTTCACGATCATGTCATTTACGTATACTTCCATTTTCTTGTAGATTACATTGTGAAAAAAAGCATCGTCATAGCCCTCTGGTAAGTTGGTCCATTATTATTGAGTCCGAAGGTCCTTACTCTGTAGCAAAACATGCCCCATAGCGTGATGAATGTAGATTTGTGCTTGTCTTCTTCATCGACCACGATTTGGTTATACCACAGAATCCGTTTACGAAAGATAAGATTTTGTGTTTAGTGGTATTGTCCAAAATGATGTGGATATTGGGCAATAGGAAGTCATCTTTTGGACTTGCTACATTAAGACCTCGGTAATCTACGTAAACTTGGATTCTTTCATCCTTCTTTGGTATGGGGACTATGTTGCTCATAGTATGTGAACACTTCAATGAGGCGTATCTCGAATTACTTCATCACTTCTTCCTTGACCTTTAAGCTGATGTCGGGTTTCTTTTTTTTTAAACTTTTGCTTCATTAGATTGATTCCCTACTTTGTGTGTCTTAATGTCGATCGCCAGTCCTACCATATTGTCATAGAACCAGGCGAACACATCCGAATACTTTTGTAGCAGTGATACTAAATCTTCTCTCTCTTGGTAGATCAAAGATTTCCCAATGTTGGTGTTAAAGTAACAAGATAATACGAAAAGAATGAGATGGCTCTACCATTGTGTTAGCCTCTCTCTCTCTCTCTGTTTATAATAGTAACTAGGGAACAATAAAAGAAACCCTAAACAATATGGGAAACCTAAAACAGTACTGGAAAGACATAATTACCCTTTAACACTCCCCCTCAAGCTGGAGTATATATATTGTATGCTCCTAATTTGTTACAAATATACTTTATCCTTGAATCTCCTAACAGTTTAGTGAATAAATCAGCTAACTGATCAACTAACTTTACATGTTTAGTTTCAATATGCTTCTGCAGTACTTTTTATCGAATGAAGTGACAATCAACTTCAATGTGTTTTGTCATCTCATGAAAAACTGGGTTGGATGCAATGTGAAGTGTTGCTTGATTATCACATGTCAGATCCATCAGTGAAGAGTGTTTGAATCAAAATTCTTCCAACAAATGTTTCAACCAATTTAACTTACAAGTAGTATGGGCCATCGCCCTGTATTCTGATTTTGCACTTGACTGCGCCACAACTGTATGCTTTTTACTCTTCCAAGAAATGAAATTACCTCCAACAAACACACAATAACCTGTAGTAGACTTCCTATCTGAGGGAGATCCAACCCAATCTACATCTATATATCCCTTAATTTGGATGTGACCAAAATTCTGATACAACAAACCACATATTGGAGAACCTTTCAGATATCAAAGAATACGAATCACTGCATCCCAATGATAAGTCATGGGACGATCCAAGAACTAATTGATAACACTCACAGCAAAGAAAATATCTGGTCTAATAACCGTCAAATAGTTCAACTTCCCAACTAACCATCTGGATTGTGCTGAATCTGTTAGTGGTATTCCTTGATTTGCTAATAGTTTGTTGTTTGAATCCATAGGTAACTCAATCGATTTAGCTCCTAGCATTATTGTTTCACTTAACAAATCAAGAACATATTTCCTCCGACACAGGTAAATACCTTGACTTGATCGAGCAACTTCAATTCCCAAGAAATATTTCAATTGTCCCAAATATTTGGTTTGAAACTTTCTATGCAAAAACGTTTTGAGTTCTTGAATACTCTGGTGGTCGTCCCCAGTAATCATGATATCATCCACATATACAATCAACAATATTCTCCTGACTTTACTATGTCTGTAGAATACAAAATGATCGACTCCAAAACGATAAAGAGTAAATTCAGTGACCACTTTACTGAATCTTCCAAACCATGCTTGAGGAGACTGCTTGAGGCCATAAATGGATTTCTTCAAGCGACATACCAAACTAGACTCCCCCTGAGCAACAAACCCAAGAGGTTTTTCCATGAACACTTTCTCAGTTAAATCGCCATTTAAGAATGCATTCTTGATTTCAAGTTGATGAACGACCAATGAAAGGTGGCAGCCAAAGAGATGAACAAGCGAACAGAAGTGAGTTTGGCAAAGGGAGAAAAGGTCTCAGAATAATCAAGATCATATACCTGAGTGTAACCTTTGGCAACTAAACGAGCCTTGAGTCGATCAATGGTTCCATCCGAATGAACTTTAACTGTGTACAACCATTTACATCCAACTATTATTTTGTCAAGTGGAAGCAAGACAAGATCCCAAGTACTATTATGAAGTAAAACTAGCATTTTTTCTTCCACTGTGGTCGTCTAACCAGGGAAAATGAGGGCCTATGTGACAAACTTAGAAATAGAAATAAATGACAAAGAAGCAATAAAAGAGGAATATGAAGGAGATAGATATACATACGAGACAAAGTTAGAAATAGGATATTGAGCACATGTGCGCTTACCCTTCCGAACAGTAATGGGTATGTCCAAGTCAGATACGGATGCATGAACTGGAGAAGAATCTGAAGACACAGAGACGATAGACTCTCGATAGCGGAAGCTACCTTCTGGCGATAAGAGTATACCTGCAAAGGTAGTGAAGGACGACTAGGCAAGATAGGTTCTGAAGTGGAAGGAGATGGCATCAGGTCTGGGAGGCTTGGTAAATGAAGGGTGACATCCACATCATCCCGAGGGGATGGGGTAGAAAAGTAAGGGGTGGACTCAAAGAAGGTGACATCTTCACATATGAAAGAGTGATGTAAAGAAGGACTATAACATCGATAACCATTTTGTGTACGAGAATAACCAAGGAAAACACATTTTATGGCACGAGTATCTAACTTATCCTTACCGGGAGTCAATTGGCGGACAAAACAGACATGTCCAAAGATACAGGAAGGTAAAGCGAACCAGGGTGATTGGGAAAAAAGAATAGAGTGAGGAACTTTGTCATTCAGGGTAGAAGATGGTATTCGATTGATTAATGAGTGTTTGGGAACATTCATCTCCAATATCAGAGTTCAAGACACTTCTAGGAGATGTCGATTTTTACACTCAGTGACTCCATTTTGCTACGGTGTATGAGGATAAGAAGACTAATGCAGTATACCAAACTGTGACATGAAGAAAGTAAAGGGTTGAGAAAAATATTCTCGAGCGTTATCACTACAAAGTATACGCACGGGCACATTAAATTGAGTTTTAATTTCAACACAAAAGACAGAGAAAATAGAGAACAATTCAGTATGATCTTTCATTAAATAGAGCTATGTAACCTTGGAGAAGTCATCGAAAACTTGTGACAAAATAATGAAAGCCTAATGTAAAGCCACTATGAGAAGGACCCCAAATGTTTGAATGAACTAAACTAAAGGGACTTGTTGCTCGAAACTGAGTTAGAGAAGTAAATGATGTACGATAATGTTTTTCCAATTGACAAGACTCACAATCTAAGGAGGACAAATAATGTAAATTAGGAACAAATACCTTTAGATTGGCAAGATATGGATGGCCTAGGCGATAATGAATTTGATAGGCAGATGCAAAGGCAAGACGGGCCGTAGGCGGGATAACAAGTGTCTCGTTGGGATTGTCAAAGTAATAAAGGCCATTTTTCTCACGCCCTATGCCAATCGTCTTCTGTGTTTTCAAATCCTGGATAATGATAGAATTAGGAAAGAAGCGAACAAAACAATGACATTGTTGAGTAAGCTTACTAACTGATATCAAATTAAAAGAAAAAGAGAAAATGTACAAGACAGAGGATAAAGAAAAAGAGAGTAAAAGTTTCACAGTGCCAATACCACAAACAGGGAGGTAACAACAGTAACAGGGGACAATGAGAGAGATAATTGAATAAGCGTAAATAAAGAAGAGGTACCTTACATATGATCGGTGGCAGCGGAGTCTATGATCCAAGGTGTAGAAGTGTCAAGATAAAAAGAAAGACATACAGTGGGGTTACCTCGTTGAGCTAGCGAAGTAATGGGGGTAGATGTTTGCTTGGATACCTTAAACTGGAGGAACTGAGCATACTCGTCATCAGAAATTGCCTTGGTAATTGAAGAGTTGGATGCTGAAAGAGGAGGAACTTGATTAGAAGTTTCCACATGAACATACTTAGGAGAACGACCAACTCTGTACCAACAAGTATCTTGGGTATAATTTTCCTTGCCATAAAATGAGCACTGACGATGTTGACCACGACAATGGGCACCTCGAAATTCATTACTACGACTTTTTCAGCCACCTCGTTTCCCTTGATTGGTAACAAAAACTTGTACAACTTTAGACCATTGTAAGTAATTGCTCTCATTCAACTTACGAGTGGTAAATAATGGGGCCGACAAAGTCGACATCGATGCACTGCTAAACACTTGAGACAATACACACTAATACAACAATTAACTGAAGTGAACAATTACAATCAGGGAAAATGAACAAACAAGGTCTCCCATATTAAAAAAAAAAAAGAAAAAAAAAAAAAAAAACTTTTTTTTTTTTTTTTTTTTGTCTTTTGTTTTAACACACACTTACAGCGGTGGGAGGGCAGAGAACTGAGCAAACGATGGCCAGAGTAGGTGTTACGAGGTCAAAGAACTACCGGCAATGGTTGGATGTGGACTGCGAAGGTGGCAAAGGCTCAGATTTTGACGATGACTGTGGGGAAGGTATCTAACTGGACGACGACAATAGGATAGGGTCGGAGCTGTGTTACGAAGGTGATGGAGGCATGGATCTTGATGTCGACGATGGGGAAGGCATCGGATTTAGACAGTGACAGCGGTGAAGGTGCGATTCCGGACGGCGGGGCTTTGGCGACGACGGCTATGGTGTGCAGCTGGTTAGGGTTACGGATCGACGGCTGTTAGGGTTTCTTATTTTATTTATTTATTTTTTTTGTTTCGTACGAATGATGAGGAAAATAAATTAAAAGAGGGAATTGGGGAAAAAAATGGTTGAACAGACTTACGGGATGAATATTCCATAACCTGCTCTTGATACCATGTTAAAGTAACAAGAGAATATGAAAAGAATGAGACGGCTCTACCATTGTGTTAGCATCTCCCTCTATTTATAATAGTAATTAGAGAACAATACAAGAAACCCTAAACAGTATGGGAAACCCAAAATAGTACTGAAAAGACATAATTACCCTTTAACAGTTGGTTTCCCTTGGATTGTCTGGGTCCCTTAGATTTACTGTTTTGGTTTCATCTTGGCTCGGGATTGGTCGATTCTCAAATTGTTCTAAAACTGTCTTGATTTCTCTAGTATTCTCAGGGATAGGATCGCCTTCTATTTCAATTTCCATTAATTCTCGACTTATTTCCTTATTGAGGTTGTACTTCTTATGTATGTGACTTTCAGTATTATATGGATTATAGTTCGATATACTTGTGCAGTTGAAAAGCAAATATGAGATTTGATTTTAACTACGATACTTTTCTAAATAACCATTACATTTACTATAGAAAGGAAATTATAGAAAACGAAGGCTTACGATAGAATAGTCTCAACTGTCTGTTGGCAAGTCGGACATGAGAAAATAATACAACTTCCTAGATTAGCCCAACTCTCAGTGCACCAGGATTGGTTGAGCTTCCCAGTTGCTAAGTCTTTCTGCTGGTTCTATCTTTCAGATGACCTTATCTTTGTCTCACATTTCCCGAAGATTCTGCAAACTAAACTTTTTTGGGATATTGAGGAGTGGCTGCCCCTAGCGCATTTTGGGATCAGTACGAATTTAGGATCTTCTTTATCTTTTTTCTCATCTTATTGAACTATATTTGCGGCGAACAAGAACATTATCCGGATATAAGGAATTTTCACAGGTCTTTCTTGATGTCAATACTTCCCCTTTCATTTCGGCGCATATCCTAATCCAAAGGTATTTCTCTTTCCTCTGACCTTAAGTGGCACTTGTATTCCTGTCTTATTCAATCTGAGGCTCTTCCCTTGGTCAAAACCTATGACGTGCAGATGGTTAGCTAGCCTGGTCATGGAGGTTGACAATCTGGGTATCAATAGAGGATTTCCTTCTCAAATAAATGTAGAATTAACTATATCGAAGGCTTGAAGTGAGGCTACTTGTTCAACTTGTTCTACCAAAACCATGGGAATGGTTGTGGTCCTGTAGATGGCGTGGTCGTCTTCGACATGGACGGTTATGATGTTGTCCTCAAATATAAAATTCACCTTTTGATGCAATGACGAGAGTACAACCCCTACTGAGTGTATCCAAAGTTGACCTAAAAGCAGGTTGTAGGTGGTTGGTATATCAAGCACATGCAAGTCTATCTGAAATGTTACCGGTCCTATAGTGATTGGTAAGGTTATTTCTTCCATGGACCCTCTCTTTTCACTATTGAAGGCTAGAATGGTGATAGATGATGTTCTAATGCGGATTTCTTCAATACCCACTTTCTTGAGCATACTTAGAGGGCATATGTTCAGTGTAGATCCATTGTCCACAAGGACTCGAGATGGGATGTAGTCTTTGTACTTCACTGATATGTTTAACGTCTTGATGTGCCTAGTCCCATTAGTGGGTATCTCATCATCGGTGACAAGGTTGGCACTGAGGATGTTTTCCATTATGTTGGCGAAGTGGTCATGTGATATTGAGCTTCGAACATGCGTTTTGTTAAGCACTTTCAATAACGCATCACGGTGGATTTCTGAAGCCATTAGCAGGGATAACATAAAGATTTGGACATATGCTTTTCTTAGTTGTTCTATAATCAGGTACTCGGTATTTTTATTGTATTAAGGAATTTGTTTACCTCTTGCTCAGTAATTGACTTTTTAAAAGCTCTCATAGTTTCCTTGTCAGGTACCTTAAAGAAGTTTGGGTAGGAAAAAACTCTTCTACTAGGGGTGATTCCTCCTACTTCTCTTACTTGACTTTCATCATTTTTTAGGACCTCGGTTTGAATGGTGGTGGAATAATTTTGCAGCACCTTTTTTAGAGTTTTGTTTGATTATTGTTTCGAAGTTTCAAAGACCAATACCTTCTCAGGCTCGAGGGTTATCATCTTTTGGGAGGCTTGCGATTGTACAGTAAAGATGGAGACTTTGGGACTCTAGGCTTCCTCAAGGTCCATTTGCATGAATCAATAATCTACTAAATCGATCCAATAGTCATTTCCAATAAGCACACTTGGCCTTCTATTAATGGTCCTAAAGTTTTCCTCGGTTGGTAAATTAGTTTCATTTTTCTATAAGGCTCTTTTCGATCCCCATATTTGGTCAACTGATATTGGGTGGTTGAAGTTGGTTCTTTTGTTACATGACTTCTTTGGTAGGAGAAATAATGGGTTGCACAGGTGTTCATTGATAGGTGTAAAATACCTATCTAATTCTAAATCGAATTTGCCAGTTTTCGAGTACTTTATTTAAGTTTGAATATCGTTTTAGCTGTTTTTATTAGTCAAGAGCAGGGAAGTAAACAATCGGCAAACCGAGCATAATAGTGCAAAAAGGGTAGCCAAAAAGATGAAAAGAGGAGGTTTCAAATAACAGAACAATTCCGCCTAGGCAAAGTTTCCACCGCCTAGGAAGAAATTCAGCAGAAAGATGCAAAACTGAAGATTTGAAATTCGCCTAGGCGACGTTTCCACCGCCTAGGCAAAAATCCATTAGAATGCTGGATTGACTGAACTACTGGATTGAGCTGCACTGCTGTAAATCCACCTAGGTGAAGTAGCTACCGCTTAGGCGGAATTCTGTCAGAAAGATAAGGAGCCAAGAAGTTAGTCCTCCACCTAAGCGAAGATTCTACCGCTTAGGCAGAATTCTAACTGACTTAAGCACCGCCTAAGCAAAGTTTCCACCGTTTAGGCGGAAATCGTTGAACAGGTCAAAATATCTGTTTAGATATTTTTGAACCCCTAAGCCTATAAATACCCCTTGGCCACGTCTGAAACTTGTTGTTGAAGAACCCTAACCCTAGTAAAGAGCTCTTAAGCTATATTTTGAAGATCAAGAAGGAGGTTCATCATTCAGATAAAGAAGGATAACTTGCGGATCGATCATTAGTGACAGTGAACCGTTTCACTTCCAGATTTGATCATTTCTCTCGTGTTTTATTCTTTGTAATCACTTTTTCATATCTAAGAATGTTTAATCCCTCTTATTTTGTATGGTATATGGCTAAGATCTTATAGTAGTAGTTAAATGTTACTTAGGTGTAGTAGAAATCATGTAATCGTTTAGTTGAATGAATTTATGTTACTTTAACGAGTAGTTTGTCTAAATCCGATTGTGTTTATCGTTATTCTTGTTATTATGCTTGTATTGATAAACTAAGAATACGGGGTTTGACACTCGGGAGAGGTAACCCCGAATCCGGACTAGGGTAAATACAACGTGACTTTCTAACAACCCGGGAGGGCGTTAGAACGTATGCAACCCATGACATTGGCTCAAAACTCACACGACCTAGGATTGTTAAGGCGTTGAAGGGGACTTCTTTGTTGACACGCAGTCGTGTAATCCCTTGTCTTATACTCGGGAGAGGTAGCGGAGGAGTTATTGACACAGAGGTTGTCGGATTAGATAAAAACCGTTATAGCTAACTAAATGAAATTGGTTATGCATTATATGAAAGAGATTTATACCTAAGTAATTAGTGTAATTAAAACTAACTTTATAGTTGTCATTTATCTTAGTATAGTAATTAGAAAACAAACGAGTTATGATTAGTCGAGATAATACGAAACTATGTAAATCACAATACTCAACCGAATTACACGAATTTCCCAGTGGAACGATATCCAATCCTAAAAGATCCATTATATTAAAACTAGACCTCGTACACTTGCGAGTAGTCCAATTACCGCGAGGAGAAAACATAGTTGTGAATCCGAGCGTGTACCATTCATCTTGGGATGGACAACATACATTTACCAATTTGTTGAACATGTTGGCCACTTTTGTGAATTTTTTATTTAGGACATCCATATTTTCCCATATGAGGTTTATTTCTTCACGATCTTGGGGGATCTTTTCCTTTCTCTTAATTTCTTCCATATCGACATCGATCATGGGCTCTTTTCCTTTACTAGCCTCTTTTCTAGGCATTTCTTCTTCAAATTCATTTTCTTAACCAGTAGGCATGATTGGACGACCAATCCCTACCCATGAAATGAGTGATAAATCTACCCAGTATGCTTCGAGCAGTTACCTGATTCTACCCAATTTGCTTTAGGTAGTTTTGGGTCAGTCTTCCAGACTTCTACAAGGTTGTCAGAGTAGTTTTCCTAGTCTCGGACGATCATGTTGACGATCGGAACTGAGTCTTTATGCTTTGGTAATGGGATTTGCTGATAGTTAGGCCGAGTATTTTCTCCATTTTGGGAAGAAAATGGCCTTAGCTTGGATAAGGTCCTCTATTCGGTGCCTTAGGTTGTAATACTTGTCAGTGTGGTGATCAGGTGCTCTAGACTGATAGGCGTAAAATTGGTTAGGGTTCAAATTTGAGCATTGCTGGTTTTGTCGACTTGGAGGAATTGGCTCAAACATATTATTTTTTATACGCTCCTCGAAGATTCAAGAGGGTGGTACTGGTAGAGAGGTGAATTATCTTCTGTATTTAGTGGGTGGGTTAATACCTTAGTGGTTCAAATTGAGATTGAAAGGGGTTGGAAGATGTGGTACTGGAGCTCTGTAGGGTACAACATATGGATAATGGGTATATGCTGGAGCGAACAGGGGTAAACCCCAGTTTTGAATAGGGAAGTTTTGGTATTTGAGGAGATTTGGCTATTGATGATTATATTGCGGTTTGATGTTCTCAAGGTTTCTTTGGTTATGGGTAATCATTGCCACCTTGGGTTCTTTCCTTTTGGGAGGAGCAAACTTTTTTGGTTTCATTATCAGATGACTTTTAGATTCTTCTAGTTCTGATACATTCTTCTACGTTTTCTTCTCGAAGTATTACATTAGAGAATGGCCCTCTAACGTGTTGAGGAGGGGCTCGTAGTACAGATGCGACTAAGCTTGTACAAAAATTTATACCATTTTTGAATTCTTAATTGGCGGCACTATTTGTGCAGCCCTATCCCTCTAGTAGACAACATACTCTCAGAAACATTCTTTACTTTTCTTGACTAGTATTCGGAGCAAAATTTTATCTTGTGATATCTCGTGGTTATAGCCATACTAGTCACAAAATACCCTGATAACATTAAGGAAGGTCTTTAGTTCTTCTTATTCTAATGTTCCATACCACCAAGTTGCTGGCCTATCCAAAGACTGTGGTAAAAGTATGATGGCTAATGCCTCATTGTAGATGAAGGCTCCCATTTCGTTCTTGTATCTCTAGATATGCCAATCTAGGCACCTAGATCTTTCATACTTGGTAAGGTTCGACAATGTGAAATTTTTAGGGAATTTTACTTCGGGATCAGATAACAACCCTATATATCCAAGGTTGACAAGAGATTTTTCTTTCTTTACCTATTTTAGCTCATTTTCCATTTGTTGCAGCTTCTCAGTCTGTAGCTAAGTCTTTTCAGATTGCCCCTTCTTTTTTGATACATTCGGATGCTTTAGGATTCGGGGTTATCGGCTTTTCGGACATAGCACTCGAATTCGAATTTACAGGGATGGCTCGTAGTCCAGATGCATGAAACAATGATTCTCCCACTACCAAGCTAGGTCCTTTTAAAACTTGTTTTGGATAAACTTTAATTTTGAAAATATTTTTAGAAAACAAGTTCAAGGGATTTTTCTAGGCATCGGTTTTGAACTAATTTACTTGGGCCAAATTTTATGAAAAACTTGGAGTAGCGACATAGAATTGGTTTTGAAAAGGTATGTTCGGTCATCAGGTTTTAAAGAAGAAAGAAAATAAAAGTAAAGAAAGAAAAACTCTTTGAAATGGCCTAAATTTTGACTAAACAAAATCTTAACTAGAGTATCCTTTAAGTTTGAGGGTCAGTTATGCTCGGTGAAGGTATTAGGCACCCCAAGACAACCGTTTGAAAACGGTACCCAGTGTCTAAGTATTTTAAATTAAACTAAATCCAAGTTTTATTTTATTTTGTTGGTTAACATGATTTTTTTTCTCTTATTCTTTATTTATTTATGATATGCAAATGAAGTAAAACAAATAAACAAATAAGTAAAAAAAAAAAAAAAAAACAAGTATGTAAAATAAAAAAAAAAAATATTCCCCTTTTAAACCACTAATTGATTATAGAAGAATCGATAAGTTTGGTCCGGGGGAGGTTTTGATTTTAGTTCAAGTCATGATGGAAAAGCCTTATGCATTAAAAAGAAAATAAAATAAAATTTTAAAATAAAACACTTTCTATTAAGACAAGATTTTTATAAAAGAGATGCTTTCCTTTATTCAAGAAAAAATATAAAGACTAAGAAAATATTTTTGTTGTGGTTTTTATTAATGAAGAAAAATTATTAAAAAAATAATAAAAAAACAATTATTTAAAAAAATATTTTTTCAAAAACATTTTGGGTTTTGGAAAAGAAAAATTAAGAAGAAACAAGGGTTTGAGAAAAACTTTGGAAAAAAAAGTATTTTATTTATGAATAAAAACATTTTAATTAGAAAAGGGAGTTTTGTTTTCTTATAAAAAACAAACAAAATTGTTCTAAATAAATCAAAGAAAAATAATTTTTAAGAAAAAGGAAAAAGAAAAATATTGTTTTAGAACAATTTTGGTCTTATTATAAGAAGACATTTTTGAGAAGAAAACATTTTTAAGAGAATTTTTTTTTTTAATATTTTTTAATATGAAAACAGATTTTATGAAAAATTATTTTTTAGAAAAAAAATATTCTTATGTAAAGAAAACATTAATTTTTTTTTTTTTAATTTTCAAAGAAGAAAAATTGTTTCTTAAGAAAAAAAAAATAGTTTAAAGATGTAAGAAAAATTTAAAGTTTTATCAAAGAATTTTTTTAGGAAAATTCATTTTTTTTTTTTTATTGTTTTCTTAGATGTTGAAGACATTCTTTTCAAAAAATTTCGTTTTACGGAAAGAATATTTGGTGAAGAAAAGAAGAACATTTTCTTTGAAAGTTTCATTGTTTTGGAAGAAGACAATGAGACTTGGTTTTTTCTTATTTTTAGCAAAAATTGAAGGTAACAAAATTTCACATATATTTTTGCCATAATAATCTTAACTAAAACCATTTTGGGGAGGAATTTTTTTTTTTTTTTACCTTTATTTAAAACTTCTCACAAGATAGAAACCCAGAAATGAGGTATAAAAAATCCTAATCAGGTTGCATTAAGAGTATAAAAAGTATTGAGTTGTTTTTACCTAAAAATACAAAAAAAAAAAAAAAAAAAAAAAAAATTCTACTCCAAAAATCTTCAATGTTTCATTGCAACCATCTTGACCAAGCAGTCGACCGTTTTAGTCTCTGAATCTACCATCAACTCTATCGATTGACCGTTATGCTTGAAACTTCAAAAACACTCAACCTGAATCTGCCAGTCGACCATTCTCTATGTTGGTCGACCGTTCAGGCCAAAATCCAAAAAACTCCTATCCTGATTCTTCTAGTAAACCGCCTTCATTGTCAGTCAACTATTTAGGCTGAAAACCCCCTAAGCTTAGATAAGAAAATACATTCTCGCATTACTATTTATTTTTATTTTTATTTATTTATTTTTGGTTTACTCAACTAGCGAGAAAAAATATTTTCCATTTTTAAAATAATTTCTTAAACGATACTTTTAGGAAAAATGTTTAAACATTTGAACTTATCAATTCTAACAATAACTCACATAATTTAAATTATTTCATAAGCGTCGTACAAGATCTTAATCGGATTGCATTAAGAGTATAAAAAATATTGAGTTGTTTTTACCTAAAAAAAATAAAATAATAATAAAATAAAAAAATTCTGCTCCAAAAATCTTCAATGTCTTCGTTGCAACCATCTTGAACTTCTATACAATGTCACCTTGAAATCCATTATTTTTCTCAATTTTCCAGTTGGAACTTAATTATGAAATAATTTAATAAAACCATTAGTTTCATAAAAATATGAACGTTAATTTGTCTAACAAAACATCTAGGGTCAACAATCTCTCCATTTTTTATGATGATAATTAATTTTGATATTTTCTCGTAACAATTATATACCACGCTCCCTTTGAATATGAAGATGGGTTTTTTTACGCATTATAATGAGAAGAATATTTCAAGAATATGCAATGATAAATTAAAAAAATATGTTTGAAACATATTATAATTCATAAAATTTTATTATTCTCCTTTTCTAAATATGTTTATCAATTCATGCATAAAAAACATCATAACTTTGTCCCATTTGTAATATCAAAAAGTGGGGATGAATAATCAAATCATCTACTCTAGCACACATAATTATGCCTAGCATTCCTAAACCCCTAATGACTTTCAAAAATTGATCATGACATGTTTGGAAAATCAAAATTATAGTAACATTATTCTTCTTAGATCAAAAATATTTTCAAAATCATATTTTTGAATAATAAATATTGATACCCATTTTTCAATCCATTAAGATTGAGATATAATTCAATGATAAATTCAAATTTTGAATAATATATCTCTCAATAAGGTTTATAAATAAGACTTATCTTTTATTTCAAAATTTTCACCGTTTTGCATAAGTGATTCACAAGCAAATTTAATCTTAATATTTACATAGATCATCTTGAGACAATATATTAGATTAGGCATTAATGTATCAAAATATAGCCAACCATATCATCATCCAACAACTTATATCAAAATATAGCCAACCATATCATCATCCAACAACTTAATTACTACTAAGTTGTTCATCACCAAACCTAATTACTATTACATACCGAAAGATTTGAAGCTTATCTCAATAATATTACAAATTAAGAGATTATTCATGAAAATGGACCGAGACTAGAGAAGTGATAATACGGGCCAAGAGAGCTACAGGACGACAGTGGTTGGTAGTATGAACTTGATTGATCGGTCGTTCAAAAAGGCATCTGCTGATCATAGGAGCTCGACGGGCCAATTATTCCGGAAGGCATATGCGCATTGTACAACTGAAAATTTTTCATCATCCCTATAGATGTCAATAGTCCAATTTCATACAAAACCCAAATCAAAACTGTTAGATATACCAAGCTAAAACGAAAACCAAAACCGTCAATGTCTTTAAACGGTTTTATAACCTTTATATAAAACAAAAACTGCAAAACTATTTTTGATTTTTGAATTTTTTAAAAAACCAAAACCAAAAGTACGAAACCGCAGACCGTTGCTTTTTATATATAAACAAAACATAACTAAAATATAAAACATGAATTTCAAAACATAAAATCAAACCACAAAACTATTAATTTTTACAATAAACCTTCTTAACAATAATTAAAATATACGATAGATAATCGTCACAATAATACAAATCAAAATCTCCAAAGCAAACACTATTTCAATAATTCAACTACATCTCAATAATTTTTAATCTTGTAAAACAAAGGCGTTCTTATACATTACTACAAAATCTTAATAACTATAAAATCTATGTGAACATTATTCTTATACTGTAAAATGTTTCTGACCTCAATAAAACACGAATCTTTCGGTCCAAATAAAAGTAAGATAAAGTTTAGAGATAAGATAATTGAGTGATGGAATGGAAGTTCGAAGTCAGCTAGGCTACAACACACACAAATGATAAAACCTAACCCCAACACACACACACACACACATATATATAAACTTTAAATAAATCAACACACATACACACATATATATATTGGGGGTCAAATTGTAAATATATAAAATTGAGGGTATATATAGCATAAAAATATATCTAAAAAATAGATTACATGGTTCGATTATGCGGTTCGGTTTCATAGTTACTATTCCAAAACTAAAACCAAAAATACTGATGTAGTCGACTTCGCTTGCGAACCTAATAACGACAGGGCCTAAACTAATAATTTATTTAAATAAATATGAAATACAATGCGTGAAATGCATGACACTAAAATGAAAATTTTCCCATTATCAAATTTTGCTTAATTATATAAAATTTATTAAAATTAAATATTCTATTTTCTCAACCCAATATTAATTTTATAGAAAAAAATATTACGGTTCAATTTAATTATAGAGAAAATATTAACTGATTATTAACAATATTATTAGGCAATGAAATACAAAAAATATTATTCTAATTAAATTTACAATTTTTTTATTTAAATTGAAATTTTTGCCATTTAAATGTGTTATTATTATTTTTTATTTGTGATTATAAATCATATATATATATATATATATATATATATATATATATTTATTTATTTATTTATTTATACTTCTTATACAAATATTCAACACATGTATATGTGTTAATTTGAACAAAAACAAAAACAAACTAATAAAGGGACTTACCTAATTAGAGAGAGGAGAGAGCCAGAGAGAGAAAGAATTAAATGAGAGAGTGTGTGTGTGTGAGAAAGAACAAGGTGATTCAACTGCCTCGCAATTTTATTTTCATATTTTTTTATATAATATATATGTGCATATGTATTGTACCCAAGGGTACAACACATTCTTGTGCATTTGTGTTGTCTTCTTTTATAAGAAGACAACAACACAGTTTTTAATATAATATATATTTTTTTTAATTTTTTTACTATTTAAACATATTACCCCTAAAAAAAATATTATTTATATCCAAAACTATTAAAACTATATTTAAATAACAAAATAATCCTAATTTTTTTAAAAGTTAGAATTAATTTAACATTTAAACCCCAAAATTCTTAGAATCAAAATTCAAATACCATAATAACCCTCAAATTTTTTTAAAGTAACATTTAAATGACACAATAGACCCTATTAGTTGGTAAATGTTCTAAGGGTTTATACCATTTACCTCTCCTGTTATTTTGCCCAAAATCACAAATCTCTCTATCATTTGACAAATACTAGTCAATCCATTTGATCATGTTTTTCTTGTAAAAAGACATGAATACCCTTTATTTTTAATTCTATTATATATTATTTTGAAATTAACTAAAATTCCTATTTTCAAAAATACATTTTTGACCCCTAATTTTTAAATAATTTTATTATTCCATCCCTACTCTCCCCTCCCCTCCCCTCCCACTGTCGCTATACTCCACTCCATCCATCCATCGCCGACGCCGCTGGAATTCCCCTTTCCTCTATCATTGGAATCCCCCCTTTCCCTTCCACCGGACTCTTCACCCTTTGAACATAAAAAAGTGGTAAAGTTGAAGAACCAAAGTACTTTAAGATACCCCACTTATTATTACACCGATATCTAAATATAAAAATATTTTCATATAAAATTATCCATCATATATTGGATTACTGGTACGCCGAGGTCCCCAACAAACTCTCCGTCGATGAAACTTTGGGACCCAATATCTTTGCTAAAGAAGCAGGTTTTATTCCCTAAGAATGAGAAGTTGCAGTTGTCTATCACCGTTAGGGCAAAAGACTCAATAGAGGTTCCGACGAAGGTGGTGTTGGTAATGCTAACATCATCGTTGGGAGGTCGATGAGGTCTTCAATAGCAAAATTGTCGGCTGTTTTGGTATTAGAGTAGCGCTTTTCAGGCGTGAATTGGGAATGGAAGTAATTTCCTTCGAAGATTTTTGGGTTTTCCATTGGGGATAATTATAAGTGTTGATCCTAAGATTTTGATAAACAATTAAATGTCAATATTTTTTGTGGAACTAATGATTTTATTGAGTGTTTCAGTTTATTAGTTCCAGTGATGAAAATGATCATGAAAATATTGTGACAATGCTAAAGATGATGACAAAGTTGATGGAAGATTAAGAGTTTGATGAAATTGAAGAACCTAGGGAAAATAACTTAGGTTAAATTTTAACTCTTAATGTATCCTGATTAGGATCACACACGACACAAAATATTTTTTATAATTACATGTGTTTTTGATAGGATTCTAATTAATTAAATTATTTGCTCCTATGTGTAATTGAAGAAAGGTAATTGATTAAATTGAATTTAAGGATTAGTGGAGTTAACTGAGAAAAGAAATTGATTAAAGGGGCAAAAACGTCGAAGAAATTGAATGAAAATGAATTAAGGAGAGGTGTTCCAGCAATGGTCGGTCGACAGGTAAGTCGACCTATGGTTATAAGGTGAACTCTTTGGATCATTCAGTCAATAGGTAAGTCGACTTATGGAACTCTCTGAATAGTCCGGTCGACAGGAAAGTCAACCTATGCTTAGAGGATGAACTCTCTGGATCTTCTAGTCGACAGATAGGTTGACTTGTGAAAGTCTCTAGATCGTTCGGTCGACAGGTAAGTCAACTGATGGCGAAGCAATTTTAGCTTGGGCTACGTCCTGAATTGGGCGGTTGACCGATGGGTGTTGGCCGGTCAACCGATGGTCAGTTTTAGGATTTGTGGAATTTCAGGATTTATTCAAATACTAGTCGTTTTATGGTTAGAATATGAGAGATATCTTAGGGATCTAAACTTAATTGAGATATGATTTATCTATTTTATTATCCCTATTAATTTGGTCTAATTAATTAAATGTTCTTTCAATTAAAGTGCTTTAATACTTTCTATTTTGATGAATTTCGATTTAAAAATGGTTAAGGACCAAAATGAGATTTCCCAAGAATATTTTTAAATGAAAAAGATCTATTTTGATTATATATGATGTATGGGGTCTTGGGGTGTCATTTAATGACATAATATTTGAAAAGTAGTTGTTATAAGATATCTTTGAAATTCCTATATTTAAACCTGGGAATTTTGAATTTAGATATTGTTATTTTGGTGGAGAATATTTTGGGCCTAAAATATGGGAGAGATTTAAGGGATTTTATTTTGAGCTTACAATTTAGTCCATATATTTAAATATAATTCTTTCTATACTTTCATTGATTAAGATCAAATTATTTTGGGGATGAAATTGAGAGCTTTAGAAGTTATATTATTATGTTAAATATACCAGGATTGAAATGAATCAATATATGAGGTCTATATGTGATTTTAAATGACATATTTTGTGGAAACTAATCGTTATAGGGCTTGTTTCAAGTGGCTTTAAATAGATTGCGGATTTCACTGAACAATACACACAATATCAAGAACTATTACGTTCCTGAGCTTTTTGAGAGCTATCATTTTGATATTATTTTGAGAAATCAATTGTGAGATCGATTATTGAGAAGTTCTTGAGTTAAAACGCTGTTTGAGTTAGTGTCAGCGATCTAAGCTGTCTCGTGATACTATGTGCAATCTATTCAATATTTTCTTGGTGAGATCTTTCCAAACTTATTCTGTAATTGAGTATTTTATTATTATTATTATTTGCTTAGTGAGTTGATCTTTTTGAGAAATGGTTTTTGAACTTTAAAAACATAAAAATATTTTAAAAACGATTTGTTTGTTAATCTGATTACATGCTTAATTGTACTACCCGCATTATTTATTATACTCAGATTTTGTTTCCTCATTTTATTTTCTATCACTAATATCGGGACATTAATTGAGTATTAATTAATCTGAGGTGGTAGAAGCTCTGAGTGGGAAAAACTTATCAATTCTGTAATTTGTGAGTTGAGTGCAGATTAGATATTATTAGGAATATCTAATCAGGGGTAACTTTGGATTTCGATCTCTTCCTGTAAAGAGATTGAGGTTTGATCTTTACCTAAGTACAAAAAAGGTTAGGTTACTATTTTTCCATTGAAAAGAGCTTAAGTGTGATTCTTCCCGATTAGGATAATTATGAGTGAATTGTAAAGGTTTCATCCTTAGCTAGGAAAAAGATACTTAGAGTGATGATGTGGTTTTGATTCCTAAGTCTAAGGTATAAAAAGAATTAGGTCGTGATTCTCCTTGTAATAGAATTAGGTTAATCTTTAGCCTGTAAAAGGATTGGGTTAATCTTGATCCAGAGAAAAAGATAAGGTTATTCCTGAGTCTGTAAAAAGGGATTGTAAATGTTGATTTTAAGCCTACAAAAAGAATCATTATGAGGGTTTGGTTCCTACCTATAAATGAATCTTGAGTTTAGTGGGTACGAATCTCCGTGGGGCTCGGAGGACTAAATTAGCCAGAATAGTCTGGTGAACTAGGATATATCGTGATGTGCTGTTTTATTTACTTTACTTATATATTGTTGTTTGTGGGTGTACCTAGTTGATAACATATATCCGCTGCTATGAAGATAATAATTAATTTTAGGATAAAATTAATTGTTTGATTTTTGAAGTGTTATTTTGATAATTTTTAATACTACCGAATTCACCCCCTCTTGGGTAGCTCATTGGACCAACAATTCATATCAGAGCTGATTTTAGCTCGATTAGGCTTAACATCCTAGCTAAACCGATCATGTGCACACACCGTGGATGATGTGTTTTCTGTATCCTCTTTTGATAGTGGTAAAATCATATATGAAAATATGGTTTATGATTCTTGTGATTCTTGTGGTAGTGATGGAGATGATGATGATGAAAATGTCTATATTGTTATGAAAAAATTATTTTCTTTAACACTACTTTTTGCTAAAGAGAGCTTGAGTTTAAAAAGAAAAATTGACTTTTTTTGAAAATGGTCGAAAAACTGTCCGAAAATCTAAGGTGCATTTGGATGATTATTGTGGTACAAAAGAATTTTAGGATGTTGTTTTTGAAATTAATAATTTGCTCCCTGAAGTGGATTCTCTTGAAAATGAAAACAGAGTTTTAAAAAATAATTTTGATATAATTTCCAAGTAAAGGTCAAATCTTGTTGCTAAAATCGATTTACTTAAGAAAAATTTTGAAAAATCAAAATCCCACCTTAAGACTGTTTCAAGAGATTCTAAAAATGATTTTCCTAGGTAAAGTGGATATACTTCATCGTCTCATCCTTCATCACAAGCTAGTGATAGTTTTGTTAGTATTGTTAGAAATGATTCTTGTTTTACATCTCGTGCTTTCTATGATAAATTGGATTTGAGATGTTATTATTGTAATAGGGTTGGTCATTTTAAAGTATCATGTCCATTTCGGAATCCTAAATTTATGTCTAACTAGGACGGATCTAAAATAAAATAGATACTGAAGAGAACTATTGAAATGTCTTGTGCAGAATTACATAAGTTCTGAAGTGGACCTAAAGGAACAAAGAAAGAAGTTGTATCAAAGGCGAAACAGGAAGTCACCAAAAATTCATAAGCAGTGCGTGCAAAGCGAAAAGATACACCAAAGACAAAATGTTAAATTACAAAGAAACCACAAGCGAAATGTGCAAAAAGAAAATATTTGTCAAAGGCAAGATGGAACATCACCAAGAAGCCGCAAGTGACACGAGCAAATGAAAATATCAGAAAATCAAGTGGCAATAATAAAAAGTTGAGATGATACAGACAGACCAAGATGAATTATACACCCAAAGTAATCATGAGTACAAATGAGATAAAAAGTAAAGTCGTCCTGAAAGATATAAAAGGTACTCTTAATCCCTCACGGTTTAAATTTATTAAATTTGTTAAAGATGGAGATTCCCAACTTACCAAATAGGTAAGTTGGTAATGGTTTCTAAGACTTATTTTAAATAATGTATTACTTGTTGTCTTAGAAACATTACATGGTGATTATGGGAATCATATTTAGTTAAAGTGTATTAACATGTTTTTATAATGTACTTATATCGAGTAGTTATCATGTGTTAATTTTAAAGCATGTTATATGATTTAGAAGATTAATCGAGTGTTTGTGATTTCACTAAATAGTGCTAATTATTTGTTGCATGTTAGTAAGACCATTTGTATAATGTGCTCTTATTCATGAATATATCTTTTTTACAAATGTGTTGGATTGAGCTGATATTTTATGCTTCTTAAAATGATATCTTGATTTATTATAATGCATAATATCATAATATATTAAAGGTTTTCAAATGATTATTATTTTAGAAGGGTTTTAAAATTTTATTATGCATGTTATTATTAAGATTCATATTCTTATGCGTTAATGATTATAAGGAGTATGTTACTTGAGATAACTTCATTAACTGATAGGATTAAGATTGTTTGGAATTAATTAGTGATCATGCAGGTTGATGAGAATAATTGATAAATATATGTTCACTTAATTTCTACTAATGATCTTCTTCCAAGTATGTTTCAAAGAGTTTCAAGTTGTAAGATCACTCAAGGAGAAACAAATATTCATATCGAAAGTCAAATTTGAGTCAAAAATAAAAATAAGGTGGATTCAAGGAGATAATTAATTAAAGTTGAATTTTCATTCAACTCAATGGTAAAACAATCTCATTCTTACATAATTATGTAAGAAATTTAAGTATCATGCTTTGATTATATGCCTACATGGATTTCTATTGATTTATTGATATATATATATATATATATATTGCATGATTAATTAATCTATATGATCTTTAAATATATAGTATGATATTGTCGCACATGGATATCCCTATAATCATTAGATGTCTAGTTTTCATCTAATGTCTCATATTTTTATTAATGATTATTGTTCAAAAATGGAGTTGATATTTTATGAGAGAAATATGCACTTATCCACGGTTATGTATGCACTAGATTTATGATCGATAAATTATTCTTGAGATATGCTTCCTATTCTAGTGCGTTAAAGATCACATATTTTGTTTCTATAAAGGGAAGACATTATTTGGAATCATTAGTAAGGCATGCGGACTTAACTGAAATTATATGATTGCATGCTATATTATTGAAATACTTTTATTGCCTCAGGGTTACTCTCCTATGCATGAATTTACTTCTTTACAATTATTTAGAGGAAGAAAATTTTATAAGTAGGGCAATAATGTGTTATGCTTAGATTGAAAAAGATGATATTGAAGATTTTGATACTTTTGATTAGTTTGTTATACTCACTAAATCTCTAGCGAGAAATTAAAGTTCATGACATTTGCCTAGAGTAGTGATGTTTTTGGTTCCCCTTCCCCATTTTTTTTAGATGACAAAGGGGGAGAATTAGTTGATATTTTAATGAATATCTTAAGGAGGAGCTTGAATTATTTCGTTGAATATCTTAAGGGGGAGTTTATTATATATTGAAATTTGTTCTTTATTGAAAATCTTATGATTATCTTCATTACTTTGTTTTAACGAGTTAAAGAACTCGTCCTCGGATTTATAGGGAGTGTGGTTATATTTTTGTTTTGAAGAAAACATCAAAGTTAATTGTAATCATCAAAAAGAGAAAAATTGTTGATCCTAAGATTTTGATAAACAATTAAATGTTGATATTTTTTGTGGAACTAACGATTTTATTGAGTATTTTAATTTATTAGTTTCAGTGATGAAAACGATCATGAAGATATTGTGACAATGCTAAAAATGATGACAAAGATGATGGAAGATTAAGAGTTTAAAGAAATTGAAGAATTTAGAAAAAACAACTCAGATTAAATTTTAACTCTTAATGTATCCCGATTAGGATCACACGTGACACAAAATATTTTTTATAATTGTATGTGTTTTTTTATAGGATCCTAATTAGTTAAATTATTTGCTCCTATGTGTAATTGAAGAAATATAATTTTATTTTCTCAACTCAATATTAATTTTATAGCAAAAATATTATGGTTCGATTTAATTATAGAGAAAATATTAACTGACTATTAACAATATTATTAGGCAATGAAATATAAAAAATATTATTCCAATTAAATTTACAATTTTTTTAATTAAATTGAAATTTTCACCATTTAAATGTTTTATTATTATTTTTTATTTGTGAATATAAATTATATATATATATATATATATATATATATATATATATATATATATATATATATATTTATACTTTTTATACAAACATACAACACACGTATATGTGTTAATTTAAACAAATACAAACAAATAAAGGGACTCACCTAATTAGAGAGAGGAGGGAGCCAGAGAGAGAGAATTAAATGAGAGTGTGTGTGTGTGTGTGTGAGAGAGAGAGAAAGAACAAGGTGATTCAATTGCCTTGCAATTTTATTTTCATATTTTTTTTTATATAATATATATGTGCATATGTGTTGTACCCAAGGGTACAACACATTCTTGTGCATTTGTGTTGTCTTCTTTTAAAAGAAGACAACAACACAATTTTTAATATAATATTTATTTATTTATTTTTTTTTTTTTTTTTTTTTTTTTTTTTTTTTTTACAATTTAAACAAATTACCCCTAAAAAAATATTATTTATATCTAAAACTATTAAAACTATATTTAAATAACAAAATAATCCTAATTTTTTTTAAAAGTTAGAATTAATTTAACATTTAACCCCCAAAATTTAAATACCATAATAACCCTCAAAAAATTTTAAAGTAACATTTAAATTACACAATAGACCCTATTAGTTGGTAAATGTTCTAAGGGTTTATACCATTTACCTCTCCTGTTATTTTGCCCAAAATCACAAATCTTTTTCTTATAAAAAAACATGAATACCCTTTATTTTAAATTCTATTATATATTATTTTGAAATTAACTAACATTCCTCTTTTCAAAAATACATTTTTGACCCCTAATTTTTAAATAATTTTATTATTCTATCCCTCCCCTCCCCTCCCACAGTCGCTATACTCCACTCCATCCATCCATCGCCAATGCCGCTGGAATTCCCCTTTCCCCTGCCGCTGGAATCCCCCCTTCCCCTCTCACCGGAATCCTCACCCTTTGAACATAAAAAAGTGGTAAAGTTGAAGAACCAAAGTACTTTAAGATACCCCATTTATTATTACATCAATATCTAAATATGAAAATATTTTCATATAAAATTATCCATCATATATTGGACTACTGGTACGCCGAGGTCCCCAACAAACTCTCTATCGATGAAACTTTGGGACCCAATATCTCTGCTGACGAAGCAGGTTTCATTCCCTAATAAAGAGAAGTTGAAGTTGTCCATCACCGTTAGGGCAGAAGACTTAATAGAGGTTCCAACGAAGGTATAGTAACGCTAACGTCATCATTGGGAGGTCGAGGAGGTCTTCAATGGCAAAATTGTTGGTTGTTTTGGTATTATAGTAGCGTTTTTCCTACGTGAATTGGGTATGGCAGTAATTTCCTTCGAAGATTTTTGGGTTTTCCACTGGGGATAATTAAAAGTATTGATCCTAAGATTTTAATGAACAATTAAATGTTGATATTTTTTGTGAAACTAACGATTTTATTGAGTGTTTCAGTTTATTAGTTTCAGTGATAAAAATGATCATGAAGATATTGTGACAATGCTAAAGATGGTGACAAAGATGATGGAAGATTAAGAGTTTGAAGAAATTGAAGAACCTAGGGAAAACAACTCAGGTAAAATTTTAACTTTTAATGTATCCCGATTAGGATAACACACGGCACAAATATTTTTTTTATAATTATACGTGATTTTGATAGGATCCTAATTAGTTAAATTATTTGCTCCTATGTGTAATTGAAGAAATGTAATTAATTAAAATTGAATTTAAGGATTTGGTGGAGCTAACCGAGAAAAGAAATCAGTTAAAGTAGCGAAAACGGTGAAGAAATTGAATGAAAATGAATTAAGGAGAGGTGTTCCAATAATGGTCGGTCGACGGGTAAGTCGACCTATAGTTATAAGGCAAACTCTATGGATCATTCAGTCGACAGGTAAGTCGACTTGTGCGTTGAGGATGAACTTTTTGGATCTTTCAGTCAACTTGTGAAAGTCTCTGGATCGTCCGGTCGATAGGTAAGTCAACTGATGGCAAAGCAATTTTGACTTGGGCTACGTCCTGAATTGGGCAGTTGACCGATGGGTGTTGGCCTGTCAACCGATGATCAGTTTCAGGATTTGTGGAATTTTAGGATTTATTCAAATACTAGCCGTTTTATGGTTAGGATATGAGAGATATCTTAGGGATTTAAATTTAATTGAGATACGATCTATCTATTCTATTATTCCTATTAATTTGGTTTATTTAATTAAACGTTCTTTTAATTAAAGAGTTGTAATACTTTCTATTTTGATGAATTTCGATTTAAAAATGTTTAAGGACAAAATGAGATTTCCCAAGAATATTTTTAAATGAAAAAAATCTATTTTGATTATATATGATGTATGGGGTTTTGGGGTGTCATTTAATGACATAATATTTGAAAAGTAGTTGTTATAAGATATCTTTGAAATTCTTATATTTAAACTTGCGAATTTTGAGTTTAAATATTGCTATTTTGGTGGAGAATATTTTGGGCCTAAAATATGGGAGAGATTTAAGGGATTTTATTTTGATCTTACGATTTATTCCATATATTTAAATATAATTTTTTCTATACTTTCATTGATTAAGATCAAATTATTTTGGGGACTAAATTGAGAGCTTTAGAAGTTGTATTATTAAGTTAAATATACCCGGATTGAAAGGAATCAATATATGGGTTCTATAGGTGATTTTAAATGACTTATTTTTTGGAAACTAGTCATTATAGGGTTTGTTTCAAGTGGCTTTAAATAGATCTGCGGATTTCACTGAACAATACACACCATATCTAGAACTATTATGTTCCTGAGTTTTCTGAAAGTTATCATTCTGATATTATTTTGAGAGATTAATTGTGAGATCGATTATTGAGAAGTTCTTGAGTTAAAGCGCTATTTGAGTTAGCGTCACCAATCTAAATTGTCTTTCGATACTACGTGGAATCTATTCGGTGTTTTCCTGGTGAGATCGTTCCAAACTTATTCTTTAATTGAGTATTTTATTATTATTATTTGCTTGGTGAATTGATCTTTTTGATAAATCATTTTTGAACTTCTAAAGCATAAAAATATTTTAAAAATGATTTATGTGTTAATCTGATTACGTGCTTAATTGTGCTACCCGCATTCTTTATTATAATCATATTTTGTTTCCTCACTTTATTTTTATCACTAGTATCAGAACATTAATTGATTATTATTTAATCTGGGGTGGTAGAAGCTCTTAGTGGGAAAAATCTTATCAATTATGTAATTGGTGAGTTGTGTGCGGATTAGATATTATTAGAAATATCTAATCAGGGGTAACTTTGGGTTTTGATCTCTTCCTGTAAAGAGATTGAGGTTTGATCTTTACCTAAGTACAAAATTGTTAGGTTACTCTTTTTCCGTTGAAAAGAGCTTAGGTGTGATTCATCCTGATTAGGATAAATTGTGAGTGAATTGTAAATGTTAATCCTTACCTGAGAAAAGGATACTTGGAGTGATTGTGAGATTTTGATTCTTATGCCTAAGGTATAAAAAGAATTAGGTCGTGATTCTCTTTGTAATAGAATTAGGTTAATCCTTAGCCTGTAGAAGGAATAGGTTAGTCTTGAGCCTGAGAAAAAGATAAGGTTATTCCTGAGCCTGTGAAAAGGGATTGTAAAGGTTGATTTTGAGCCTATGAAAAGAATCATTGTGAGGGTTTGATTCCTACCTATAAAGGAATCTAGAGTTTAGTAGGTGCGAATCTCCGTGGGTCCCGGAGAACTGGATTAGCTAAGAGTAGTTTAGGGAATCAGGATATATCGTGGTGTGCTATTTTATTTATTTTACTTATATATTGTTATTTGGGTGTGTACCTAGTTGATCACATATATCCGTTGCTACGAAGATAATAATTAATTTTAGGATAAAATTAATTGTTTGATTTTTTAAGTGTTATTCTGATAATTTTTAATACTACCCAATTCACCTCCCCCTCTTGGGTAACTCACTAGGCCAACTATAAGGTTGTGGGAGAAAATGAATACGAAAAATGAGAGAAGGGAAAGTGTTGGAAGAGAGAGTGAGAGACAGGTGGGTGTGTCTATGTAGAGAGAGAGAGATTCAAGGGAGAAAAAAAGGGCTTGAAGAGAGAGAAAGGTGTGAAAAATAGTAAAGTAAAATTGTTAAGAGCATCTCCAAGGGAGTTGCTAAATTTTGGTGTGCCATTTGTTGATATGGCCCACCAAAATCAATACAGTACACCTAGTTGAGAGTGAGTACTCCAACAACTATGATAAATGTAATGTGCCATTTAAAAAAAAAACAAACTATTTTTTGTATCAAATTAAATTTATTTTTTATTTTCAATTTTTAAATCTATTTTTAAAAAGTAACCCTAAATTTCAATTTAATTTTTATTTTCAAAATTTTTAATTTACTAAATTAGCTAACACAAAGCCCGACCCAACCCCAACCCCAACCCAACCCAACCGACAAAAGACAAACTAGACAATAGATAGAAAGAAAGAGCACATTTTCTATTATGAAGTGGGTAGACAGAGAGAACACACGGCCTTTTCTGCAACGTCGGGTCTGACCATTAACTTTAAAAAATCTAAATTGTTTGTTGCCCCTAGAGTTAATAATTTACTTGCTCGGGACATTAGCAAAAATTTAAATATTCGATTATGCAAGGATTTGGGGACTTATTTAGGAACCCCTCTCATTTTGGACAGATTTAAAGGGAGTCAGTTTAATATTATTTTGGAAAAAAATACAAAAAAGACTCTCAAATTGGAAAGCTAAGAATTTATCTATAGCAGGTCTTGCCACTCTGGTTAAGTCAGTGCTAACATTGATCCCATTATATTATATGCAACCACTCTCCTCCCCATTTTATTTTGTGATAAGATAGATAAATTGGTCAGAAGCTTTCTTTGGGGAGATTCGGATGGTTGTAGGAAGTACCACCTTATCGACTGGGATAAGTATGTGCTCCTACTAGCATGGGAGGCCTCAACATTTGAAATTCCAGATTTATTAATGCTGCTTTTATGGCTAAACTCGCTTGGAATATTATTTAAAAAAGTAATAACTTTATGAGGGTGGATGTGTTTATGAGTAAATACAACATTGACAGAAACCCATAAAATTGGAAAAAACACAATAGAGGCTCTCATATATGGAGGGGTATATTTCATTCCCGTTCTACCATTGCTAAAGGTATTAAATGAAAAATTGGAAACGGTGTCAATGTCAACCTTTGAACTAATTGGTGGTGCGGGAATGGTCCCCTAAGTAATGATGAACTCCAACAGAGATTTGATCTCAAAGTTGTTGATATTCTGGATGATTCAGATAGTTGGTTTCTTCTGTCAATCATCCACCTAATTTTGGATGATCAAGTCAATGACATCCTGAGTTCTGAGCCCCAAATATTTTGGAAGAAGATGTAGGTATCTAGCTTCCGAAAAATTTGGGAAAATTTACAGTCAAATCGGCCTACTCATTAGTTGCGGATTTCAATGTTTCTAATTCCACTTTCAATTGGGAGTGGATTTGGAAGTTAAAAATCCCGCAATCAATAAAATTCTTTTTGTGGAAAATATTTCATAAGCAGTTATTGACAAATGAGATGAGAGCTAAATGGTCAATGGATTTGTCGGCTATTTGCAAGAGGTGTAATGGAGCTATTGAATCCATTGACCACGCCCTTAAAAATTTCCCTAAGGCCGAGACTGTTTGGGCTATGTTCCTTGACAGGAATAGCTTGTGGCGCAAACAAAACATGAGTATCCAAAATTAGATTTCCAAATACACTAAAGGAAAATCCATTAATTCTTCGTCATTTTACTTGTTTGTGGCCATCTTATGGGAAATATGGAAAAGCCATAACAAAGAGGTCATCGAAGGGACTAATCTGGATTCCTCCGTGGTCGATTCCAAAATTAACCGTAGTGCGCGGGAAATGTTGGAAGAGTTCCATCCCTCTAAGTCCCATAATGGCATTTTTGTTCTTCCGGCTACTAAATGGATACTTCCTATTGCAGGTCATTTCAAACCCAACAAGGATGGGAGTGTGCGTGGTAATCCGGGGAGATGTGGCTTTGGTGGCCTAATTAGGAACAAGGAAGGGGTTTGGTTAATCGGCTACTTCGGGCACCTTAGCACTTGCACTAGCTTGGTGGCAGAGATAAGAGGTATACATGTGGGTCTATGCCTGGAAATATCTAGGGATTTGCAAGAGTGATAGTCGAGTCAAACTCTCAGGAAGCCATCGATCTAATCAAAGGGGAATGCCCGGATATACATCTCTTAAGAGGATGGATTATGGATTGCAAATATATAGCTGAGAATCATGATTTTGAGTTTCGTGTTGTCAGAAGGGAAAGTAATTGCTGCACGGATTTTCTTGCTTGAATGGGAACTAATAATAGATCAGAAATGCATTATCTTGAAGAACCTTCGAAGGGCATCGAGAGCCTCCTGCTAGTTGATATGGAGGCTGAAGGCATTTCGTCCAGTTGCTAGTTTTTTTGTGTTGTTTCTTTCCTACCAAAAAAAAATAAAGACAGAGAGAACACATAAGAGAGAGAGAGAGAGAGAAAAAAACTCCGATGTGAAATGGGTATACAGAGAGAACACATTAGAGAGAGAGGAAAGTAACTCCTATGTGAAGTGGGTATACAGTGATAGAACTACATATACGAGATATAGAGAGTTGCAATGGCAATCGGAGATCGGAATGACGAGTAGAGCTGCAAGATAAATTAAGATTTTTGCCAAAAAAAAAAAAAGATGAAGAATTGAGCGCGTGAATTTGATGACTGATGTAGCTCCCACGATTTTTTGGCTAATGGTTCAATGTGTGCCAAATATGGTTAACGCAGAGGAGATGTGCCATTTTTCCACAACTTATCATAATGATTACCCCTAAAATTTTTAGGTGAAATTAAAAATAACATATTAGACCACACATTTCTTAAATGTCCTAAAATGCAAATAAAAATATGCATATGTTGAAATTGGTTCTTATAATCTTTCTCCCCTAAAAGAAATTTCGTCCCAAAATTTAGTTACCTTAAATGAATAAATGCAGATACTTATTTCTCATCTCCTTTTCTCTTTCCCATGTTGCCTTTTCCACAGAGTGACTGTGTCATAGCACTTTCACTAATAGAATTATTTTTGTTCGTAGGACTTGATCTTTACGGTCTAGAATTTGTTCTGACTCCTCAATGTATGATAAATCTTCCTTCAATTCGATTGGTTGAGAAGTTAACACATGTGAAGGTTTGACACTTATTTCTTGAGCATTGATACTTGAAAAATATCATGCAATCTCGATAACTCTGGCGGTAGGGCTAGTCGATAAACCACTATATCGACCCTTTCTAGAATCCCGTACGGTCCAATATACCTTAGACTTAGTTTTTCCTTTTTTCCCAACCTCTTGATTCCAGAATCCCGTACGGTCCAATATACCTTAGACTTAGTTTTTCCTTTTTTCCCAACATCTTTATTCCTTTTCACGAAGATATACGTAAACATACGTAATCACCTACTTCAAAGTTCAACTCACGTCTATACTTTTTAGTATTTCTCTTTTGCCGACTCTAACCAACATTCATTCTTTCTTGAATCACTTTTACCTTTTCCGCTGTCATCTGAGCTATGTCGGGCATCAACAATTTTTGTTCCCCAACTTCACTCTATCATACTGGAGTTCTGCATCTTCTACCATACAGTGCTTCATACGATATCATTTCAATTGCCAAATGATAGCTATTGTTATAGGCAAACTCCATCAACGTCAAATGATAATCCCAACTACCAAGAATTCTAACACGCAACCCCTCAACATATCCTACAGGATCTAAATTGTGCGCTTTGATTGGCTTTCAGTCTAAGGGTAAAAGGTTGTATTTAACCTTAACTTGGTACCCAGAGCAGCCTAAAGACTAGGCCAAAATTTCGACGTAAATTTCAGATCTCTATCTGACACTATGGAAACCAGCACACCATGCAAACTGACAATATCGTCAATATACAATTTTGTATACTTGTCCAAGGGCTACATGATTTTTACAGCCAGAAAATTAATATATTTTTAAGTCTATCAACAATTACCCAAATGGAATTATGTCCCTTTTGAGTACGGGGCAATCTCGAAATAAAATCCATCGTAATATGTTCCTACTTCTATTCCGGGATAGGTAAAGGCTGCAATAGTCCTCTTGGACGTTGGTAATTGATCTTGACTTGCTGACAAATAAGACACCTGTCAACAAATTTTGCAATTTCTCATTTCATTACATTCTACCAATAATGTTCTCACAAGTCCTGATACATTTTGGTATTGTCTTGATACATTGCATACGCTGAATTGTGCGCTTTTTCCAAGATATCTTTCTTCCAATCAGTATTATTAGGCACACACAATCTATTTACAAACATCAAGGTTTTCTCATTATCTCTAACACGATAGTCGATTCTTTGACCATTTTTCACTTCATCCCTAATGTTCCCCAATTGGGCATCTAACGTTTGCGCTTCTATAATACGGTTAATTAACCTCGGTCTCAAGGTCAAAGTTGCAAGAAACAATGCAGTCTAACCCATTGCTAACTAGACTCACAGGGATCACAATTCAACATATAGGTTAATATGAACAAATCGAAGGTGCGCAACCGAACATGTCGATTTTTGACTTAATGCATCTGCTACAACATTAACCTTTCCAAGATGACAATGAATAATACAATCATAATCCTTGATTAATTCCATCCAACGTCTTTTGCCTCAGATTCAGTTCCTTCTAAGTAAACAAATATTTTAAACTCTATTGATTAGTGTATATCTCGCAAGTCTCGCCATAAAGATAATATCTCTAGAGTTTCAAGGCAAATACAATCACTGCCAATTCCAAAACATGTGTCGGGTAGTTACGCTCATGATTTTTTAATTTTTGATAGGCATATGCAATCATGTGGCCATGTTGTATCAATTCACAACATAGGCCCCAGTGTGAAGTAGCATTGTATATCATGAAGCCACCACCTTCTGTCAGGATAAAATGTATTGGCACTGATATCAGTTTATTCTTCAACTCCTAAAAGCTCTGTTCACATTTGTCAGTCCACTCAAATTTAGTTTCCTTACAATCAAATGGATCAATGGGGCGCTAACCATCACCCAAGATAACATGCCTTAAAAATACGACTCTATCCAGCCAAAACTCACATTTACTGAACTTCATATACGATTGTTTCTCTCTTAAAATTTTTAACACAATTTTTAGATGTTCTGTATGCTCTTATTTTTTGGGGAGTAAATCAATATATCATCAATGAATACGATGATAAACTAATCTAAATAAAGTTGAAGATCTGATTCATCAGATCCATAAATGCAGCTGGGGCATTCGTAAACCCAAATGGCATAACTAAAAATTCATAATGTTCATACCTCGTAGGGAATGCCATCTTTGATACATCACTATCTCTAATTTTCAATTGGTAATATCCTAATTGAAGATCTATTTTGAAAAATACCCTGGCTTCCTGCAACTGATCAAATAAATCATCAATTCTAGGCAATGAATATTTGTTACAAATTGTCACCTTGTTCAATTGTCGATAATCGATGCACATCCTCAGAGTGTTATATTTCTTCCTTATAAACAACACTGGAGCTTCCCACGGAGAAACACTAGGTTTGATAAACCCGCGATTTAACAGATCTTGCAATTAAATCTTCAATTCTTTCAGCTCGGTAAGTGACATGTGATAGGGTGGAATTGATATAGGAGAAGTACCCGGAAGTAATTTGATAGTTAATTCAATTTCTCTATCCATTGGAAACCCTAACAATTCTTCTAGAAATACATCAGGATAATCTCCGACCACTAGGATATATGCCAATTGTACCTCATTCTGACTAGTGTCAATCACATGCGTGAGGTATCTATGATATCCCTTCTTTAATAATTTCTTGGCCTCTAGAACTAAAATCAAACTGACAGAGGTAATGATTCTATCCCCCCTAAAACACAAACTCTGACTCGCCTTGAACTCGGAAGGTAACTTCATTTTTAAAATAATTGATTGTGGCATGATAGACGAATAGCAAATTCATACCTAATATCACAACAAAATTGTGAATACTTAAGGGTAATAGATCCACTGATCCACATTGGGTCTACCATAGGACAGTATCTAACGAAGTGATCCAGTGATCCACATTGATAGCATATACAGCTGTCCCGGTTTGGTTAGACGTTTGGCCTCCACCTTGCCCTTGCTAACCTGGTAGAGATTATTTTGCTATACTACAAGTGTACAGGTCAAGTTTTAATAATATAGAGAGAGTAACATATCGTATCTACAAGGATTAGTTTAAATCGTTTCTAAGTATCATGATTATTGTAACTTAACTTTATTTAGGCGTCCAAATTTAAGGTTTGTAAAAATAAAACTAAAACAAATATAAAATCGAAAGCAAAATAAAATGTAGACTTCCTATGCACAATTGTTCTGGGGGGTGGACATCACTTTGCTAAACGATACTAATCCAATTCAAGCTTGTTAATTAAATTCATGCCTAATCATTAATCATGGGTGTCTAATTAACCTCACTTCTACCTCTCGAATGCCAAGTAAGATAATTTGTATAATTATTCAAATTAATATCTCTATTCAACCCAACTAATTAGCCAATATTTAAGTCTCACCCATCAAATAGCTACCCATATTATATTAGACTCTCGCACTCAACATAATGAGGGTTGTATTTCTCCGTTCTCAATATGCAAGATTATCGCTTCTCGAATGCCTAATCTTACACATCTATGATATCTAATTTACCTCTCGCATAAATTAGCAAATGCGTATAAAGAAATACAAATGATCGAAACATGAAATCCAATTAACAAAATCTTAAAGTCTCAAGGCATAGTTTATACAAAACTTTTCAAATTCCCCTAAATTGAAACTTTAACTCAACATAATAGAATCCATGAGTAATCGTTTAAAGAAATTTATAAATCCAAACATGTTCAACACAATATTACAAATACAAAACTTTAATAAAAATATTAGGGTGTGAGAAAGGAAGAGAAAACTCTTTGTGGAGATGAGCTTCAAGGTTTCAAATCTTCAATAATCTTCAACTCCAAGCTCTCTCTCTAGGAATTTTAGGCCTCCAATAGTATTTTTCTTCTCAAAATCTAGCTACCTATGGTGTTTTTCTTCAAATTTCTTCGCCCTTCGGTTTTGAGGCTTAAGGTAATATTTATAAGGCTCAAAAATAGGATTTTTCGAGTTTCCAGGCTGTAGAGGTGAGCTGCAACAGGGTTTAGTGCACTGCAGTGCACTTTTAGGCAGTGGAAAACTGCTGAAAATGCACTGCAGCACGGTTCCGGTGCTCTGCGGCGTACTTTTGGTAGATTTGACATTTGTTCGTATTTTAGTCATAAAGTTCTCTTACGAACTCCGATTATGGAGATTTAAAAGGCTATAGAAACCTAAGAAAGAGATGTACAACTTATATGTTTTGAGTTATTCCGAAATCGGATTGTATCATGGTCAAACTTGGTTTTCCAGTTACTGCACCTGCACTACTAATTTAACCATTTCAACCCAATTCACCTAATTTTACCACATTTTCTCATTTTCATCCAATTATTTGTAATTCCTACAAAATAACACAAAAAATACATCAAACTAACAAAAATGCTTGAAAACTCAAAAATATTTGAATCTAAAAGTATTTAATTTGTTGGTGAATGACCACTCATCATGACCTAAACTCTGTCCTAGTACTTTCTGTCGTCTCCGGAATATGATTGTCGTTGGCCTAGGATCCCACTTCCTAGCCGACTAGTCGACTATCGGAGCCTGTCAAGGGTAAAATCCCTGAGATGTGCCATTTGGGTATCTACTAGACGATTCAAATATGCTATTCTTGTACTATTCACGATTCTAGGTGGTTTCTTGCACATCTTTCTCTATTAATTTTTTCGTGTTCACAAGTTCAACATATTTGCAAATCTAGTCATTTTTTAAATCTTCTATATCTCGCTTCCTTGGTTTTTACCAAATCACGAGCGAATCTAGACAAAGTATCAAATTTGATTTCATATTGTAGAACTAATATTTTCTCCTATTTTAGTAGTATGAATTTCTCTTCCATCTCAAATTGGTAGAATTCAGGGAAATATTTTTCATTAAATACTACAACGAATTGATCCAGGTGATCTCTTAGTCTAGAATTGAAATTAACATTTTCATTTCCTTTCACCAATGTTTGACTTCCCCCTTTAGCTAGAAGTTGACGAGAGGAACTCGACTGTCATCAGTAATACCTATTGCATTGAATACGTGCCCTATGCTCCTCAACCAATTCTCAGCATCAACAAGACCTGTGGTTCCTGTAAAAGTTGGGGGATCCAGTTCCTTGAATCTTTTCAGGACTACAATCTGAGGATTGGCTGTTTCGGTTTGGGCCCTCTAGCATTCTGTCATCTTTGTCTGCCGCTCTATTAGTTACGCAACAACCTGTAATATTCGTTTAACAACATTCAGTCCTTTCCGTGCCCTACCCCTTTTTTGGGTCCAAAATTCCCACTACTTTTATTTTCATGATCCATATTCAAAATCTAAATAAAATTTAATAAATAAAAATGCCAACAAGGCAACAAACAGTTCATGATGTAATGGTACTATTTAATCAAGTAAAAATAACTACCACTCACATGTTGAACCAGCCTATCAACACCCTATCTTATGACCTACTTCTGACGAGACAACCTAACAAGTCTATAAAACCTATAACCTAGGCTCTTATATTAAAAACTGTCTTCCCTACCTTGAGCCCCAATGCTTGAGGCTAGGTACTTGAAATAAAATATTTTATCAGTGTATTGTCTTCATAATATAAAAATAATTTGTAGATCAAGTACATTTGTCATAATTCACTTTCCAAAACAGAATATAACCGCAGTAATATTTTCCAAATATAATATTACCGCACTGAATAATAATAAAATTCACAAATATCATCAAGATAGAGAAACTAAATATAAATCAGTTGATCAAGTCACTTTTATATAATCAAATACCACAAACATACTTTTTTACTAGTCATAGGATCGTTTTACCATACGATCGGGAGTTATAATAGTGTCGTAACTTATACAACTGTGCAATCTAAGGTTGCCATCAGTGTTATGATCATTCAATATTCCAATGGTAGGAGCCAACACATGGTATAAACCACTATATCATAAGTATAATTATTATCATCATCATCATCATCATCAACAACAACAACAACAACATTATATATCAACCATCTGTACAATTTGTCCTCCTGACAGATCACAACACAGCATCCTATAGGATTATCCTCCTGTTAGGAACAACAACATCCCGTAGAACATACCCTCTTATCGGGACTATACTATGGCATAGTAGTATAATAATAATAAATAAAAAAATCTATTTTCACATTTAATCATTTACTTAATCCATTTAACGTTATAAAATAATCAAGTTTAATAAATATTTTCTTTTTATATTTTAGTACGAAAATATAATTTAAAAATTTATATAGAAGAAAATACACTCACTTCCAAAATTGCGCTGCTTAATAGGCTATCATCAAAATATTATCGTAGTTGGTGTCGCTTGTGAACTTAACAACGACAGAGTTTAAGATAAGAATTTATCCAAATAAATCTAATATGCAATGAAATACGTGATACTAAAATACAATTTTTTCCATTTTTAAATTTTTCTAATTATATAAAATTTGCTAGAATTAAACGTTCTATTTTCTCAACTAAATACTAATTGTACAAACTATAATATAACTGACTATTAATTTTAGCCAAAATGTCATTTTAGTCAAATTTATAAATTTTAGTTTGAATTGATTTATTCACAAATTAAATATATCTTTATATAATTATAGATCCAATATATATATATATATATTTATATATATATATATATATATATATATATATATATATATATATATATATATATATATATATATATTATCCCATATATTTCTAACTACCCACTTACACAAACATAGACACAAATATATGTATATATACACACACACATATATACACATCATGCCCATATATATATAGATAGTTACATATACACACACCACACCTCGTATATCGATATATTTATACCCATAAACATATACATATATTAACTTTTTTTTTGGAAGTCTTATCCATGGGTTTTTGTCAACTAGTAGAAAAATTATGTACAACACCCTACTAACTCTTTAAAATTTAATTTAAGCCCCAAAGTTAAAATTAATATATTAAAATAGCATTTGGCCCCACAAATTTTAAAAGTCAAATTAAACTAATTTATTAACACTCCAATTTTTTACTTATTTTTGAAAATTTTATTGTTAAATATCATAATGATCACCCCTAATTTTTTTAGGTGAAATTAAAAATAACACATTCGACCACATATTTCTTAAATGTCCTAAAATACAAATAAAAATATGGACATACAGAAATTGGGTCTACATCCCTTGTCATTTGAAAAATATCTCCAACACCCCTTTCATTTGATGTTAAATATAAAATTATTTATTTGTCCATGTTGCAATGTCACTGTACTATTAAAAATAAATTAAAATTATCTAATAAAAAAAATACTCTTATAACCCTCTTAAAACCTTAGTCGCCATGCAGCCCTAGCACTCGCCGTTTACCCTAGCCGCCGGCGATGTTTGACCGTCGACTAATTGATTGCTTCATCGTCTGACTTCATTGGGAAATTGGTTTATTCAGCGTTTGATCTCATTAGGCGCTGTTACCCTTGGTCAATTAATATTTTCAGCTTTTGATCTCATTGGGCACTATTATTAGTGGCGATTGATTTTGTCAGCTCTTGATCTCATTGGGCGGTTATTATTGGACGTTGTGTTCTTGGAATTCAGTAGCTACTTCAACAATGGTTGTTCCTTCTCATGCAACTGCGTCATCAGGTAATCGCTCCACTAATCCAGGTTTTGTTCGATCATATGCTGCTTCATTATTGGATTATTCTACGTTGCCTATTTTCAAGGTTCAGGCTCGAACATACGCGAAAGAAGGTAATCCTGCAGTATTGTTTTCCCTTTCAATAATTACTCAATCTGAAGCTATTTTTGAGAAAGCGGTTATTTTAAAATTCTTAGCGGGACGACCATCTTTGGAAGAGATTCAAGGTGTTATCAAGAGTATTGGAATATGGAGGGCTATTTCTCCATAGGTCTTATGGACTCACGTTCCTTATTTATTCTATTTCAATTAGAGTCGGATATGCTTCGAGTATTGATGAGGGAAGTCACGTCTATCAAAGGTTATCAGATCTACAGATGAAATAAGGCTTATAATAACCGACATGATTCATCTATAACTCCTGTCTGGATTCAATTCCCAAAGCTTCCGTTGAATTATTTTGTCCTAGGGTTGCTATGTACTTTAGCGAGTACTATAGGACCCGTTCTTGCTATTGATTCTACAACCTTAACTTTGACTCTGCTTAATGCGGCTAGGGTCTATGTTGTGGTGGATTTGGCTAAAACTCTCCCATCTAAAATCTGGATTGGAAAGCAAGATGGTTTTTATCAAGACGTAATCTATGAAAAATTATATTTCTTTTGTACGTTTTGTAATGTGCAAGGGCACTCTTATGCAAATTGTTGTAGGTGGGATTCTATTCCCTGTGATACCGTAGCGAAAGAGATCCAAACAAATGGTAAGGAGAAACTTATGGTGACTAATATCTCCAAATCGGCTATGAAATGCAAGAAGAGAGTTGGAAGAAAAGAAATGAGATTTCACAGATAAATAATGAAAAATGGCATACTTCAGGTTTACAAAAAGAGAGAGAGAGGAAAATGATATTGGGGAGTCTGATGCGGGAGAAGAATCGGATGAACATGTAGAGGATAAGTACATGCAGAATATGAACAATGTTGGTGATCCTGAAATACAGGTTCCAGAACACGATGATGCAGTTGTGCAAAATTCCACTGATGCTAGGTCTTCTCATCAGGAGGAAATCAATAATACCGAGAGAGTGAATCAAGAGGTAATTGAGAATGTTGTCACTAATACTACCACTGGTTTGGAAATGATTATACATGTTAGTGATGCTACAGAAAGCGTGCAGAATGCATGGGATGGTTTACTTCCCAATTAGCTGGAGGATGGGGAGTTTATTGTTGTTGTTAGGAAAAGAGGTTTTCCTAAGAATGCTAATGGTGTGAGAGGCAACTCTCAGACTATGAGTCTTCAGATTAATTAAAATCGTTTTCCATGTCTGATTCCTTCATTTTTTGGAACTGTAGGGGTATCGGTAATCCAATGACCCTTACTACTTTAAAAAAGATTGTTAATCAACAAAAAGTTTCTATGGTAGGTCTCATTGATCCATGGATAGATGACAACAATTTATTTCGTATTAATAAAGTCATTCGGCTTCATAATGGTATTTTCTAATCAGGAGGTGGGAGTAAAATTTTGGTTATTATGGAAGAATATATTCCAGGTTACTATGGTAAAGAAACATAAACAATTTATTGCTTGCTCTATCTCATGGCTCAACATGGAGGTTTTGGTGATGATTGCTTATACTAGTTATTTTATTCTAGAAAGAATGGAGTTATGGGTTGCTCTTTTGGATTTAATGGCATCTAATTCATTACCAATGATTTGAGGTGGGGATTTTAATATTATTCGTCACTAAGAGGAGAAGATGGGTCGTATTCTTCCTTCGTGACGAGGTATGCCAGACTTTGAAGATTGTATATAGGGAGCTGGTTTGATTGAACTGGGGTTTTCTAGTTCCATTTATAGGTTTTGTAATAATAGATTGGGTTTGGCCCGGCAATATTCTCGCCATGACAGAGTTCTGGTATCTCTTATTTTTTGTTATACTTATGCAGAGAAAGTGAATTATTACCACAAGAGTTGTCTGATCATTGTCCCTTGCTATTTAACTCTACGGCCATAAATTATTTGAGACCTTGGCTGTATAGATTTCAAAGAATGTGGGTTAACCATGTTTCATTTTGGATGTTGTTCATTTTGCTTGGACCTCTAGTTATTATGATCCTGTGGTGATGTTAAGTCACAACTTGTTGCAAACTCGTCAAGCCCTTAAGTCTTGGAACAAAACGGTGTTTGGGAATATTTTCACCGAATTAATATATGGAGAGATAATGTGGAAGTGCTTGATTCGATTTTGTAAGATGGGTGGTCTGATTCGACAGCTTTGGATCTTGAAAATGCTAAAGATAATTTATCCCGTTGTTTGTTGAACGGGGAAATTTATTGGAAGCAAAATTAAAAGATGTGATTTGATTTTTTTTAATCATTTATGGATTTAGAAATGGAGAATCAATGAGAGGATAAAAATTACATTTTATGAGCTCTCATTCATTCCAAAGCGAAGTCTTCCAATTTTAGGTACTAGTACTAGATTTCGGTTGATGATTCTTTTTGTTTTGATTAATTCTATGTAACCTTATCTTCTTATATAATTTTCCATTTTCCCTCTCCAACCATTTAATATAATTCACTCTCTCAATTTATTAATTACATATAAAATTTATTTAACTTCATGTGCCCCCAGTCCCCATGGCACCCTGTGTAAAATAGACGCTCGGAGAGCTTAACGGGGGCTCATTCATGACTCTCCTATGAAAGCTTATCGACGAGTCCAAGTATGTGCAGAACAACCCACTAGACCTCATTCCAAAAGAGGACAGAATCGTACGACATGTGCTAGATGCCCACCTCTCCTTCAGCACCACCACCGGCCGCTCAATAATCATCAACCATGTCACCTACAAACCTAGTAGAGAAAATCATATTGTGGAGTACCCCGAAGCTAAACCTGGGAAGATCTTGTCTTTTATCATGATGCAAATAAATGTTGTAACTACCAATCCTAGTATATAAAGTGACAACCTTTTCGCAGTCACATGAAGATCATAAGGAAAGAAAAAGTTATTTCCCTTTAATTATCTTCTAGTTTTAGACTCGCATATATTATGTGAATCTAGAAAAAAAAAATATTATTATATTATATTTTATTTTATTATTACGCATGATATGATGTATAATTAATTTTTAAATTTTATATTCAATACATATTATAAAAGTATAGAAAAATAATTTTTAATACTGAGGAATAAAAAATAAGTTTGTAACTAGAAAACTATTATATGTTAACCTCCAACACTATTAAGGTTTATCACTCATAAATACTTTTATAAAATAGGAAATAAGTTCTAAGAGGATTTTTTTTTTTTTTAAATTGCAACATTTTTTAACTAATAGTTTTAAAATAATCTAATATATTATTTTATGTTGTTTAATAGTTTTTCAAATAATAGGGTGCTTCACCGAAATTTATCCATATTTTGGTTGACGATTTAAAATGAATAGTTCTATGTAATCTTATCTCTTTATCTCATTTTCTGTCTCTAACCAATTAATAAAATTCATTCTCTCCATTTATTAATTAAATATAAAATTTATTGAATTTCATGTGCCTCCGGATCCCATGGTTTCTTGTGTGAAGGAGACGTTGGGAGAGCTTAACGGGGACTAATTCATGACTTTCCTATCAAAACTTATTGGAGAGTCCAAGTACGTGCAGAACAACCCATCAGACTTCATTCCAGAAGAGGACATAATCATCCAGCACGTGCTCGACGCCCTCTTCCCTTTCAGCACATCCACCAGTAATGGCCCAATCATCCTCAACTATGTCACCTATAAACCCAATAAAGGAAATCTCATCATGGAGTACCCTGGAACTCAACCTAGAATTATCTTGCCTTTTGTCGGGATGCACATGGATGTTTGTCACTACCAATCCTAGTACATCAAGTGATCACCTTTTGTTAGTCACATGAAGATCATGACGAAAGAAGAAGTTATTTTCCTTTATTTATGTATTAGTTTTAGACTTGCATATATTATGTGGATATAGAAAAATATTATATAGTTATATTTTATTTTATTTTATTATTACACATGACATTATGCATAATTAATTTTTAAATTTTATTTTCAATACACATTATAAAAGTATAGAAAAAATAATTTTTAATGCTGAGGAATAAAAAATAAGTTTGTAATCTATAAAACTATTAATGTCAACCTCCAACACTATTAAGGTTTATCACTCATATTTACTTTTATAAAACAGTAAATAAGTTCATAGAGAATTTTTAAATTTTGTAATATTTTTTTAACTAATAGTTTTGAAATAATCGAATATATTATGTTTATGTTGTTTAGTAGTTTTTCAAATAATAGGATGCTTCAAAGAAATTTATCCATATTTTGGTTGATAATTATTTTTATTGCAATTAATTCTATGTAACCTTATCTACTTATCTCATTTTCTCTCTCCAACCAATTAATAAAATTCATTCTCACGATTTATTAATTAAATATAAAATTTATTGAATTTCATGTGCCTCCAGATCCCATGGTTTCTTGTGTGAAGGAGACGCTGGGAGAGCTTAACGGGGACTAATTCATGACTTTCCTATCAAAACTTATTGGAGAGTCCAAGTACGTGCAGAACAACCCATCAGACTTCATTCCAGAAGAGGACATAATCATCCAGCACGTGCTTGACGCCCTCTTCCCTTTCAGCACATCCACCAGTAATGGCCCAATCATCCTCAACTATGTCACCTATAAACCCAATAAAGGAAATCTCATCGTGGAGTACCCTGGAACTCAACCCAGGATTATCTTGCCTTTTGTCGGGATGGACATGGATGTTTGTCACTACCAATCCTAGTACATCAAGTGATCACCTTTTGTTAGTCACATGAAGATCATGACGAAAGAAGAAGTTATTTTCCTTTATTTATGTATTAGTTTTAGACTTGCATATATTATGTGGATATAGAAAAATATTATATAATTATATTTTTATTTTATTTTATTATTACACAAGACATAAAGTGTAATTATTTTTTAAATTTTATGTTCAATACATATTATAAAAGTATAGAAAAAATAATTTTTAATGTAGAGAAGTAAAAACTAAGTTTGTAACCTAGAAAATTATTAATTTCAACATCCAACACTATTAAGGTTTATCACTTATATTTACTTTTATAAAAAAGTAAATAAGTTGTCGGAGGATTTTTTAAATTTTCTAATATTTTTTTAACTAATAGTTTTAAAATAATCGAATATATTATTTTTATGTTGTTTAATAGTTTTTCAAATAATAGGGTGCTTCACAGAAATTTATCCACATTTCGGTTAATGATTGTTTTTATTGTGATTAGTTCTATGTAACCTTATCTACTTATCTCATTTTCTCTCTCCAACCAATTAATAAAATTCATTCTCACGATTTATTAATTAAATATAAAATTTATTGAATTTCATGTGCCTCCGGATCCCATGGTTTCTTGTGTGAAGGAGACGCTGGGTGAGCTTAACGGGGACTAATTCATGACTTTCCTATCAAAACTTATTGGAGAGTCCAAGTACGTGCAGAACAACCCATCAGACTTCATTCCAGAAGAGGACATAATCATCCAGTACATGCTCGACGCCTTCTTCCCTTTCAGTACATCCACCAGTAATGGCCCAATCATCCTCAACTATGTCACCTATAAACCCAATAAAGGAAATCTCATCGTGGAGTACCCTGGAACTTAACCTAGGATTATCTTACCTTTTGTGGGGATGCACATGGATGTTTGTCACTACCAATCCTAGTACATCAAGTGATCACCTTTTGTTAGTCACATGAAGATCATGACGAAAGAAGAAGTTATTTTCCTTTATTTATGTATTAGTTTTAAACTTGCATATATTATGTGGATATAGAAAAATATTATATTATTATATTTTTATTTTATTTTATTATTACAAAAGACATAAAGCGTAGTTATTTTTTAAATTTTATGTTCAATACATATTATAAAAGTATAGACAAAATAATTTTTAATGTAGAGAAGTAAAAACTAAGTTTGTAACCTAGAAAATTATTAATTTCAACATCCAACACTATTAAGGTTTATCACTTATATTTACTTTTATAAAATAGTAAATAAGTTGTCGGAGGATTTTTTAAATTTTCTAATATTTTTTTAACTAATAGTTTTAAAATAATCGAATATATTATTTTTATATTGTTTAATAGTTTTTCAAATAATAGGGTGCTTCACAGAAATTTATCCACATTTCGGTTAATGATTGTTTTTTATTGTGATTAGTTCTATGTAACCTTATCTACTTATCTCATTTTCTCTCTCCAACCAATTAATAAAATTCATTCTCACGATTTATTAATTAAATATAAAATTTATTGAATTTCATGTGCCTCCAGATCCCATGGTTTCTTGTGTGAAGGAGACGCTGGGTGAGCTTAACGGGGACTAATTCATGACTTTCCTATCAAAACTTATTGGAGAGTCCAAGTACGTGCAGAACAACCCATCAGACTTCATTCCAGAAGAGGACATAATCATCCAGCACGTGCTCGACGCCCTCTTCCCTTTCAGCACATCCACCAGTAATGGCCCAATCATCCTCAACTATGTCACCTATAAACCCAATAAAGGAAATCTCATCGTGGAGTACCCTGGAGCTCAACCTAGGATTATCTTGCCTTTTGTCGGGATGCACATGGATGTTTGTCACTACCAATCCTAGTACATCAAGTGATCACCTTTTGTTAGTCACATGAAGATCATGACGAAAGAAGAAGTTATTTTCCTTTATTTATGTATTAGTTTTAGACTTGCATATATTATGTGGATATAGAAAAATATTATATTATTATATTTTTATTTTATTTTATTATTACAAAAGACATAAAGCGTAGTTATTTTTTAAATTTTATGTTCAATACATATTATAAAAGTATAGAAAAAATAATTTTTAATGTAGAGAAGTAAAAACTAAGTTTTGTAACCTAGAAAATTATTAATTTCAACATCCAACACTATTAAGGTTTATCACTTATATTTACTTTTATAAAATAGTAAATAAGTTGTCGGAGGATTTTTTAAATTTTCTAATATGTTTTTTAACTAATAGTTTTAAAATAATCTAATATTTTATTTTTATGTTGTTTAATAGTTTTTCAAATAATAAGGTGCTGTGCTTCACAGAAATTTATCTACATTTCAGTTAATGATTGTTTTTATTGTGATTAGTTCTATGTAACCTTATCTACTTATCTCATTTTCTCTCTCCAACCAATTGATAAAATTCATCCTCACGATTTGTTAATTAAATATAAAATTTATTGAATTTCATGTGCCTTTGGTTCCCATGGCTTCCTACGGAGACACTGGGAAAGCATAATGGGGACTTATTCGAGACTTTCCTATCAAAACTTATTGGAGAGTCCAAATACATGTTGAACAACCCACCAGAGCTCATTCCAAAAGAGTACATAATTGTCCAGCACGTGCTCGATTCTCTCTACTTCAGCACGTCCATCGGCAGTGGCCCAATCATCCTAAACCATGTCACCTACAAACCCAATAGAGGAAATCTCATTGTGGAGTACCTAGGAACTCAACCTAGGATGATCTTGCCTTTTGTTGGGATGCACATGGATGTTGCCACAACCAATCCGAGTATATAAAGTAACCACCTTTTGGTGGTCACTTGAAAATCATGAGGAAAGGATAAGTTATTTCCCTTTAATTATCTATTAGTTTCAGACTCACATATATTATGTGGATATATTAAAATATTATATTATTATATTTTTATTTTATTATTACACATGACATGATGCATAATTAATTTTTAAATTTTATTTCCATACATATTATGAAAGTATAGAAAAAATAATTTTTAATGCTAAGGAATAAAAAATAAGTTTGTAACCTAGAAAACTATTACTGTCAACCTCTTGCACTAATAAGGTTTATCACTCATATTTACTTTTATAAAATAGTAAATAAGTTGTTGGAGAATTTTTAAAATTTTGTAATATTTATTTTAACTAATAGTTTTAAAATAATCTAATATATTATTTTTATGTTGTTTAATAGTTTTTCAAATAATAGGGTGCATCACAGAAATTTATCCATATTTCGGTTGATGACTGTTTTTATTTTGATTAGTTATATGTAACTGTATCTCTTTATCTCATTTTCTCTCTCCAACCAATTAATAAAATTCATTCTCTCGATTCATTAACCACATATAAAATTTATTGAATTTCAGTGCCTCCAGTTCCCATGGCTTCTTGTGTAAAAGAGCCATTGGGAGAGCTTCACGGGGACTCATTCATGACTTTCCTATCAAAACGTATTAGAGAGTCAAAGTACATGCAGAACAACCCACCAGACCTCATTTCGAAAGAGGACATAATCGTCCAGCACGTGATTGACGCCTTCCTCCCCTTCAGCACGTCCACCAGCAGTGGCCCAATCATCCTAACCATGTCACCTACAAACCAAATATAGGAAATCTCATTGTGGAGTATCCAGGAACTCAACCTAGGATGATCTTGCCTTTTGTCGGGATGCACTAGTATATAAAGTGACCACCTTTTGGTGGTCACATGAAGATCATGAGGAAATAAGAAGTTGTTTCTCTTTAATTATCTATTAGTTTTAGACTCACATATATTATGTGGATCTAGAAAAATATATTATAATATTTTATTTTATTATTACACATGACATGATGCATAATTAAATTTTTAAATTTTTTATTCAATACATATTATAAAAGTATAGAAAAAATAATTTTTAACGCTGAGGAATAAAAAATAAGTTCGTAACCTAGAAAAATAGTAATGTCAACCTCCAACACTATTAAGGTTTACAACTCATATTTACTTTTATTAAACAGTAAATAAATTCTTTGAGGATTTTTTAAATTTTGTAATATTGTTTAACTAATAGTTTTAAAATAATCTAATACATTATTTTTATTTTGTTTAATAGTTTTTCAAATAATAGGGTGCTTCACAAAAAATTATCCGTATTTCGGTTGATGGTTGTTTTTATTGTGATTAGTTTTATGTAACCTTATCTATTTATCTCATTTTGTCTCTCCAACCAGTTAATAAAATTCATTCTATCGATTTTTTGATTACATATAAAATTTATTGAATTTCATGTGCCTCTTGTTCCCATGGTTTCCTGCATCAAAGAGACACTGGAGGAGCTTAACGGGGACTCATTCGTGACTTTCCTACCAAAACCTATTTGAGAGTCCAAGTACATGTAGAACAACCCACCAAACCTCATTCCAAAATAGGACATAATCGTCCAGCACGTGCTTGACTCCCTCCTCCCCTTAAGCACGTCCACCGGCAGTGGCCCAATCATCCTCAACCATGTCACCTACAAACCCAATAGAGGAAATCTCATTGTGTAGTACCCTGGAACTAAACCTTGAATGATCTTGCCTTTTGTTGGGATGCACATAGATGTTGTCACTACCAATCCTAGTATATAAAGTGACCACCTTTTGGTGGTCACATGAAGATCATGAAGAATGGAGAAGTTATTTTCCTTTAATTTTCGATTAGTTTTAGACTAGCATATATTATGTGGATCAAGAAAAATATTATATTATTTTTTTATTTTTTTTATTTCAGTATTACACATGACATGATGTATCATTACTTTTAAATTTTATATTCAATACATGTTATAATTTAATGCTGAGAAATAAAAATAAGGTTGTAACCTAGAAAATTATTAATGTCAACCTCCAACACTATTCAGGTTTAACACTCTTATTTACTTTTATAAAATAGTAAATAAGTTCTTGAGGATGTTGTAATATTTTTTTAAATAATAGTTTTAAAATAATCTAATAGATTAATTTTATATTGTTTAATAGTTTTTCAAATAATGGGGTGTTTCACTAAAATTTATCCATACTACGATTCATGATTGTTTTTATTATGATTAATTCTATGTAATCTTATCTCTTTATATCATTTTATCTCTCTAACCATTTGATAAAATTCATTCTCTTCATTTATTAATTACAGGAAAAATTTATTCAATTTTATGTGCCCGAGTTCCCATGGCTTCTTGCTTAAAAGAAACGTTGGGAGAACTTAACGGGGACTCATTTGTGACTCTCCTATCGAATCAAAATAAGATTGTAACCTAGAAAACTATTATTGCTCATTTGATTGAATGGAATGGAAACATGGTGAAATAGAATGGGACAAGAAATGGAATGAGAGAAAGAATTGAATGGATTTAGTAATGGAATCACAATTCAACTCTATTGTTTGGTTTCTATTGAATGTCTAAAGGAATGGAATTGAATAACTCTTTTATATATCAATTTTGAGATCAAATTCATTTTCGAAATATATCTAATCATAATTTATTAAAAAAAATTTGTCTAAAAACGTTTGAGTAATATCTCTTATGAAAAATATTCAAAATTTACAAACAACTAAAATTGTTTTGTTCTTAAATTTTTTGTTTTTGATTTTGGAGCATAATTAGAATTGTTTTCTCAAATATTTATTTTTGTTTAGGAATAGAAACATATTTTTTGTTCTAAAATTTATATTTTTATTCAGGTAAATAATTATATTTTTTGTTCGCAAATTTTTGTTTTTGTTTCAAGAACAGTAACATATTTTTTGTTCTTAAAATTTTTATTTCTATTTTGGAAATATGAACTTATTTTTTGATAACATGGACTATGAAATCCGATTCTGGCCCATGAAATATGAAATTTGATTCCATCTATTTTAATTTCAATGGAATCAAATTTTTTATTACATTGGATAACCAAACAAAGGGAATCAAAATCGAAGGTGGAATTACGATTCCATTCCACCCTCATTTCGTCGAACCAAATGCACCGTTAATGTCAACCTCCAACACTATTAAGGTTTATCTCTCATATTTAATTTTGTAAAATAGTTAATAAGTTCTTAGAGGATTTTTTAAATTTTGTACCATTTTTTTAAAATAATAGTTTTAAAATAATTTAGATTGATTTTTTATGGGTTCCAAAATCCTACCACTTATTAACTTTATCCCCATTTTTTTTTATGAAAACTCCATTTCAAAAACTATATTAATTTTGTGACAGGAATACCCTTAAATTATTATTATTAATTATAAATATTAATCATCACATAACATATTCACTATCCCGTCACCAACACAATAAATATTTATTATCACCGCTGATCACTGCTACAACAAATATTTATTACCACTATTGCTGCTACCGTAGCAAATATTTGCTATCACCACTATCACCATAAGAAACATTTACTATCACCACCATCACACCACCGCCACTATCGCAACAAATATTTACAATTACCACTGCCAACATCACAATAAATATTCATTATTGCCACTCTACAATCAACAATTCAACATGCACTACCACCACCTTCACCATCTCAGTAAACATTTTTATCATTACTATTACCAAAGTAAATATTAACTTTCATCAACAACGTCATCACAACAGGAAATTTAAGTTATTATCAGCTTAATAACCATGACAGATATCCAAAAAAAATAGAAAAAAAAAATGCAAATTAACGGATAAAAAATCATTTCAATATATTGAAAACCAAAATTGACAATTTTCAAATTTAAGAAACAAAAGCTCAGAATCCGACAAAAATTCGCCGCTGACGTCCCATTAATAGCCATCTCTGGATAGAAAGCGGCTAGATCTAGTCGTGATGGCTAGATCTATTCAAGCATCGGCAAGATCTGGCCGCAACGACCAGATTTGGGCCGCCGTCGCCAGATTTGGCTAGACGTGGCCAACTGTTAGTCTTCGCAAGTAAATCTGGATGGAGACGGCGGTGAGAGAGAGAGATCGGTGGCGTGGTAGATTCGACCAAATTGTTGTCTTCGCTTTTGTTGGATGTTTTGGTGAGAATTAATCACTCGGTGGTGGGGTAGTTTTGGAGAGACGGTGAAGCGGTTACTCCGATGGTTGCGACGATGAGACAATACCGCCATAAGTAGGTGGTGTAGGGGTAGTGCACGGATCTGGACAAATTTGGAGCCACCGCCTATGTACTCGAAGAGAGACAAATTAAAGAGAGAGAGAGAACGCAAAGAGAGAAAAGAGGTGGGCCTAGTGTTTTGCAAATTGAAGAGTTAATTTAGAATAGTCTAGGTTTTGTTTTATAAGGGTATCTTTGGAATTTTAATTTAAATTTATGAGTTTTTTTTTTTTTTTTTTTTTTTTTAAAAAAAAACTTTTTCTAACATACAATGTTTTGTTGAAAGTGGAAGTGGGCCTGTGGGCATTTATAATTTTCAGTTAAAAATTGGGTTATCCTAAAAAAATCCAATAATTTAATAGAATATTTTTATGTTGTTTAATAGTTTATATTATTTGGTCAAAATTGTTAGAATACTATTTGCAACATGAAATTGAATAAAAATTATATGTAATTAATAAATGGGGTGAGTGAATTTTATTAAATGGTTGGAGAGAGAAAATGAGATAAAGAGATAAGGTTACACAGATTTAATCATAATAAAAACAATAATCAACCGAAATATGGATAAATTTCGGTGAAACACTCTATATTATTTGAAAAATATAGGATGATATCCCCATCATTTGGAAAATCTCTTCGAAACTCATTTCCTTTTATGTTAAATATAAAATTACTTATTTGTTCCTTTTATTGTACTATTAAAAAATTTAAATAAAAAAAAATTGTTTTTATAACGCTCTTAAAAGAATTATAATTTTGGTCAAGATTTATTTTTGTATATAAATTTTATATATGCAATATATTTTTAATTTTATTTTTATTAATTTTTGGGATCAAATGATGGTTGTTACATTTTCTTTGAATATTTAAAGAGCACTTGGTGCTGGATTTTTTTTAATTTTTTTGGTAATTAAATATTATTGGTATATGTAATACATTTTCAATTTTATTTTTATTACTTTTGAGATCAAAAGATAGATTTTAGCAGTTTTTATTTTCTTAAAACATAAAAAATAAAATATAATTTATATTTATGTTAATTTTTCAGATCAATCTGGACAATTTTTTATGGGAATATAAAGAGTGGTTGAGATTTTCTTAGATGATTTATATACGTCTTGTTTTATTATATAGATAATTGAAGAAAAATATTTATCGAAGATCATGATTTTTTCAAGCGTTTTATGGATTTTTTTACTCGAATATGTTTAATATAATAATTTTACTTCCTATGGATTAGTAATTCAATATTTATGTTTTATTTTAAAAAAAAAATAACTGTCGTTCCAGAGCCTAATTTTATTTAAAGAAATTATCAGGTTCTTTTTTAGAAAAAATCATCAATTAATTTTCCATTTATTTAAATGTTTTTTATTTTGAAAAAATAGCGTTCAATTTTGGGACACACTATTAAACTTTTCTTCTTAGTAATAATTATTAATTTCCCAGTGTGTTTCAAATGAGCTAGATAGCAAATCCATTTGCCTACAAATCAATAACATGCAACAATCAAAAGCCAAAGATGGCAACAATATAGTGTTTGCCAAAAAACATCTCTGATGTGAAAATAAATTAAAATATTATAAGAGTAAAGAAATTTTTTTGTTATATCTATCAAATGAATTTCCTTTTGTATTTATACCTGTGTTTTCTTGCTGAGTCTCTGAATTTCATGCATCACTTGTAATTGGTTGGCAATAAACTTCCCACTTTAGCCATGTCGAGCAAAGCAGCCATCGTGGCAAGCCATCTAAATGTAGTTGGTTTGTCCTTTTGTCTGACCCAAAAATTAAAAATTAAAAATTAAAAAAAAAATAAAAATAAAAACTGTTAAAATCTATCTTTTGATCCCAAAAGTAATAAAAATAAACAAATATATTTTTGTTCTTTAGAGAGATAGTAAGGCTCCATTGCGTTCCGAGGAATATCGTATTTGATCGTGATGTTAAGTTCCCTAGCTATTTTTGGAAAATCTTGTGGGGAAAGTTGGGAACTAAATTATTGTTTTCAACTACTTGTCACCCCCAAATGGATGGACAAACCGAGGTAATAAATCGAACTTTATCTACTTTGTTACATACCATAGTTCAAAAGAACTTGAAAAATTGGGAGGATTGTTTTCCATTCATTGAATTTGCTTATAAAAAAATAATTAAAAGTATTAAATGAAAAAATTGCTTTTATAACGCTCTTAATAGAATTATAATTTTGGTCAAGATTGATTTTTGTGTATAAATTTTGTTTATGTAATATATTTTTAATTTTTTTTTTAATTAAATTTTGGGATCAAATGATGGTTGTTATATTTTCTTTGAGTATTTAAAGAGCACTTGTTGCTAAAGTTTTTAATTTTTTTGGGAAGTAAATATTGTTAGTTTATGTAATACATTTTTAATTCTATTTTTATTACTTTTGGGATCAAAAGATAGATTTTAACAGTTTTTTTAGTATTTAAAGAGTATTTCTTGCTTATAAATTATTCTAAGAATGAAATATTTTTATTTATGAAGTTTTAGTTACTATTTATATATAAATTGTTTCATTTAACTATTATTTTTTTAATTATTTGGTGAAGTTTTTGTATGAGACTTTATTAAATAATAGTTTTACTCATGTTCAAAAATATATTATTGATTTTGTTAAGATAATTGAGAAGTGAGAGAATGAATCATGAATCAATATTATGCGAAAAAGATACAAAGAATACAATGTTATACATAAGTATTTATAAGGGAAGTAGGGATTAGGGTTTTGCCCTAATAGGCCAAATGGGTCAAGCCCATTATTACATTAGCATCTCCCCTCAAACTCAAGGCGGTAAGTGAGAGGTGAACTTGAGTTTGGAAACTAGAAAGTGAAAGCGTCAGGGTGGATGAGTCTTAGTAAAAATGTTTGTTGTCTGATCAGCTGAACTGACGAATTATAGACGAACTGTATTCTAGAGAATGTGATGACAGATGAAGTGTCAATCAGTCTCGATGTGTTTTCTACGTTTGTGGAATACATCATTGTAAGCGATCTGAATAGCACTCATGTTGTCACAGTGTAGAGTAGTGGCAACAGGAGAAGGGATGTCCATGTCAGTGAGTAGTCATTGAAGTCAGAGAAGTTCTTGAGTTACATCAGTCATGGCACGATATTTAGCTTTAGTAATGGAGCGAGCAACCACAGTTTGTTTCTTACTACATTAGGAAATGAGAGAATTACCCAAAAAGAAATAGTAACCAGTGGTTGAACGTTTGTCGGTAGGGTCTCCGGCCCAATTGGCATCAAAATAAACTTGTAAGACGGGAGCAGACTGAGTTGAAAAATGAAGCCCATGAAATAAAGTATCCTTAGCATACCGAAGAATGCGAAGAACAGCCGATAATGGGTGATTTGAAGAGCAGACAAAAACTAGCTGACCTGATGAACGGCATTGGCAATGTCAGGGTGAGTGACAATAAGATATACAAGATTTCTAACCAGTAAGCGATATAGGGTGGCATCCTGAAGAGGTGAACCATCAAGTGGAGTAAGTTTGACATTCGGCTCGAGAGGAATAGTGGCAGTGGTTAAGTCAGTGATCTCATCCTTGGAAATGAGATCCAAGGCATACTTAACCTGAGAGAGAAAATATTCATCAGAACCATATGAGATTTCGAGGCCAAGAAAATAGGTGAGCACTCAAGAAGTTTCATCTCGAATTGGCCATTGAGGAACTTTTTAAGTTCAGAAATACCACGTAGATCATCTCCAGTAATAACCATATTATCCACATACAGTAAAATAAGGATAATACAATTGGCAGTATGGAGAATAAATAGAGACGAATCATAAGCACTAGGTGTGAACCCAAACTGATGAATAGTAGTGTTGAATTTGACAAACCAGGCATATGGAGCTTGTTTCAAACCATATAGAGCACAGCGAATGCGACAAACTTAATTGAGAAATGCATTTTTTACATCCATTTGAAAGAGAGTTCATTTTCGAATGGCGACAACAACAAGAAGTGTACGGACATATGTTAGCCTCGCCACTGGAGCAAACGTCTCTTCATAGTCAATGTCATATTCCTGAGCAAATCCCTTGGTAACAAGTCGGGCTTTACATCGTTCAACAGAGCTATCAGAAAGCGTCTTGATCTTAAACACTCATTTGCACCCAATAGGAGTTTTTTCAAGGGGCAGATCAACAATATCCTAGGTATGAATTTTGACGAGTGTCTGAAGTTCTTCGTTCATTGATTTCTGCCAAAGATGATTAGTACTAGCCTCCTTATAGGATTGAGGCTCATGCAGGTAAAGTATAGTGGAAAAACAATGAAAATTAGAAAGGTAATGTGGAGGATGAGTTACCCTGGTAGAGAGACGGGGGTGATCTGGGGCGTGGGTCTCAAATAAAGGCGATACATGATCATTGGTTTTAAGAAAAGTCTCTGGCATAGTCGCTGGAGTTGGAAGGATGAAATTAGCTGATGGTTTTGGAGTGGGTTTAGCTGGTGGTTCCGGGGTGGTCTTAGCATAAAAGGCAGGGCTGGGATCAACTAGTGGTACTGGAGTAGACTCAACAGTACCTGGAACTGTATCATCTGGAAATAACTCAATTGATAGATTAGTAAATAATCTGGAGTTGGTGAGGGTTGACATGTTAAATGACCGTAAGAAAGAAAACATTTGATGTTCCCAAAAAACGACATGTCGCGAGATACGAAGGGTTGTAGAAATGGGATCCCAGCATCGATACCCTTTATGTTCGATGCCATATCCAATAAAACAACACAGACGAGCCTTTAGTTCTAGTTTGTTGTGTTCATGTGGTTTGAGAAGAACAAAACAAGAGCAACCAAAGATTTTGAGTTTAGAGTAATCGGGAGGTTTACCGAAAAGGCGCTCAAATGGAGACTGGTTTTGGATTGTAGCAGAAGGGACACAGTTTATTGTATTGACGGTTGTGAAGGCAGCATCACCCCAAAAACGCTTAGGACATGATGAAGAAATGAAGAGAACACGAACTATGTCAAGAATATGTCTATGTTTGAGTTCGGCTTGTCCATTTTGTTAGGATGTACTAGGATACGAGTGATGGGAGAGCATGCCATTTTTGCGAAACATGTTAAGAAAAGCACGATCCTTGTATTCCATTGCATTATTGTTGCGATAAATTATGCTCTAGAAATACTCGCAAGTGCACGAGGTCAACAAATAATAAAGTGATCTGAAGATCAAATATCGTCCACTAGGATTTATCGTTAGAACAAGATAAGTACTACAATTAGAATAACTCAATTTTATCTAGACGATTAAAGATTTGAAATGTGTTCGAAATATGAAAACAAATTGAACGACAATCCTTGGAATAAATACTATGGGAATGAATTATCTAGGGATTAACTTCGTTCACTCATACGTACTTGATTTATTCTAGTTTACACTAATGGTTATTAATCTATTTAACAATCAAGATTTCTAATACCTACTCACTACCTCTCCTAAGTGTAAAGTGAGTGAACCACGTCAAAACCGATATTCCTATCAAGAGTTTAAATGATTACATGCATCTTGCCTCAACCTTATGGATTACACAAGTTCTAATAATCTCCCAAAACATTAGAACTAGTGTTGTGTTTAAACCTAGTCCGAATTCGGGGTTACCTCTCCCGAGTGTCAAAGCCCATATTCTCAATTTAACCACAATATCATATGCAAACATACAATAGAAATGATATAACGCTAAACACAATCGAATAGAGACGAACAACCATTAGCCAAACATAGATTTACTTAAACACAATACTTGTGAACTACATTAATCCCTAGAAAATAAATATTTAGCTACTTATGGTCCTAACCAAATATCCAACAACAAATGAGGAGTACATCATCAAAACAACAAATCAAGATTTGAAAATGAAAGAGAGAATGAAAGAGAAAATATCCAAATCTAAAAAGTGTATGAGTCCACTTTAGCAAGATCCGCTCTAAGCCGCTTCCCTCTTCTTCAATGGTGATCTTCTTGATTTGGTCTGCATATAGGCTCCTAAAAATGTCCCAAACAAAAAAGGCATCAAAGTGTATTTATAAAATTCTTCAAAAACCCTAAAAATGGTTGAAACGCGTTGCCAACTGGTGTAATGGCGCTGCAGTACGTAAGGAGCGCGTTACAGTGCGCAAACAGCAGAGATGGGATGCACTGTAGTGCACTATGGTCAAAACAAAATAAGGAAGCACGTTGCAGCATATAAGGAGCGCGCAGCAGCACGCCTAGGGCAGAACACCAATAAGGGCCTTTTTCACTCGTTTTTTCATCAACGTTCTACTGACGAGCCTGATTTGCATCCGTTTTCGCTCAAAACACCTTATCTGCACAAAAACAAATAAAAATGATTGAAAACACTAATAGAACACTCGAAAACTACCAAATTCGTAAGGAAATATATAGATAAATATCAATCTATCAATTATCAAAGCGGAAAACTTTGATATTTCTAGAAAAATATGTTTGAACCATAGAGGAAAACTCATAATATATTTAGAATAGTTCGGATCGATGTTTCATAAGAAACAACCATGTATATCGAGAGCAGTCGTCCACAAAGATAACAAAGAAATGACAACCACCTATCGAGACATGAGGAAAAGGCCCTCAAATATTAAAATGAATTAGATCAAAGGGTGTAAGAGAAATAGACTGACTCCCTTTGAAAGGTAGGGCTGATTGTTTTGCAAGTTGGCAATGGATACATTTGAATGACTCATGCTGAACTGAACCTAACTGACCGCTAGAGATAAATAATTTGAGTCGGCTAGATGAAGTGTGGCCCAAACGAGTATGCTAAATTTGGGATAGTGAAAGAAACACTGGTGGTTGTGGATATAAGAATGAGGATGAGGAAGAAGATACTGGCGGTGGTGGTGAGATTGTACAGGTTGATTAAGGGACATGTGGTTGTGGTGGTGATGGAGATGGAGATGGAAAGTGCAAACTGGTAAGTTCAAATATGCGTCCAACCTTACGATCAGTCCCAAGAGTTTCTCATGTCCGAGAATCCTGCACATAACAACCACTATTAGAAAATATGACTTCAAATTCTAATTCACAAAATTGTCCAACAGACAATAAATTTAAGGTGAGTTTCAGAATCAAATACGTGTCAGGAACAGAAAGATAGGAAGTAAGAATCTGACCGGTATGAGTAACACACATTTGAGAACCATCAACGGTATGAATACTAAAATTATTCATAGCAGAGAGTTTGGTTAAAAAAATATTGGGATCAGATGTCATATAATTCCAATAAGAATAATCAAATAACCAAGAAGAGTTACCTCCAGTAAGTGAGAGCGTAGGGGAAAGGTTTGTACCATTTTTAGAGAAGATGTAGAGTAGGAGTGAAACTAAATTTGCAATAGACAGGGTAATAATACTGGAGGAATGATTAGAACCCTCTTTGGTATTGATAATGAGCGAAGAACCCACAGACATCGTTGTTGAACTTGGAAAAACTGTTGTCATGGATGGATTCAGAATACTGAAATTGTTCAGGAACCGATCCATACTCGTGAAGAATCGATTGAGAATTCCTTGAACCGATCAAATCTCTATAATGAATCGAATCAACAATATAAAGAGAATTATATTGTATGATCCGAATTTGATAAAACGAAGATCATAGATAAATCCGCAATATTGAAGTTGTTGAGGAACCGATATTAAATCTTCAAGGATCAAGTGAAAAACGGGTAAAACGGTGTAGGGACCACACGGATATAACATAAAGTATATTCTGTGAGCCTCAAATCATAAAACAGAGGCTAAAAATAGAATCAGAACACCAAAAAACCTCAAGAATCGGTCCAACTTTGAAGAAAATCGGTCTAAAACACCTAAACCGGGCAAAGAGAATTACCTTAATCAAACCGCTAACATGGCAACTGAAAGACTGAGTGGCGCTGGCATGGTGGTCAGCGGATGGTGTGGCGGTCAACGCGCTAACGTGGCACTAATTGAACGCTGATTTGGTGTTGATTGTATGCTAACGTGGCGCTGACATGGCAATGGAAACAGCTATTAAGCGTGTGAATCTGAAAGCGAAACAGCGATAAAGGCTACGCGTCGCGCGTGGAGGCGCATACTGCTGAGAACGGCGGCTTGTTTTGCGTAGTTTGAATTGCCTCGTCGATACGGTTCTAATGGTATATTGTGAGGTGGATTTAGAGCCCTAGTTGAGGTCGTAGATCCCAAAATCCAAAATGATGATGGGTGGTGGTATTGCGGGTTGTTGAAGGCACGCGAGGGCTCTGGTAGTGGTGATTTTGGTGGCATTATGTTTGTGTCTTCAAGACGAAGACGGTGGTATGGCGGTTGTTGATACCAAAGAAGGAATGAAGCCTATAGTAGCGACAAAAGTCTCGGGAGAATAAGGGCGACAGCGGCAGAAGCTTTAGGGTTGCGAAAATTTTAGGGAGAACAGGTACATGAAAGATTTGTTCTTGATACCATATTAAGATAATTGAGAAGTGGAATAATGAATCATGAATTGATATTATGCGAAAAAGATACAAAGAATACAACGCTATACACAAATATTTATAGAGGAAGTGGGGATTAAAGTTTTGCCCGAATGGGCCAAATGGGCCAAGCTCATTATTATATTAACAGATTTTATAATTGTTATTTTTTACTCTTTTTGTGTTTATGATTTTAAGCTTGTTTTGTATATGAAATTGGTTGTATAAAAAAGAAAACTATTTTTTTTCATTATTTCTGTCAATACTCATATGTGAAATAAAGAATATAAAAAGTCCAAAAAAGAAAAAGGAAGTCTAGTATAGGTTTTTTGTTATTTATTTTAAAAAATTATCTTTTATTTCAAACAAAAATATCACTATTTTAAATATAAAAAAATATTTAAAATTCATTGAACCCACTATATTAAAGATTACATTCAAATCATTATATCAATGATGAATAATATTTAAAACTCATTTAAATAAAATATTAAATAGAGAAATTAAGGAGTGTCAAGAAAAAAGATTTTGTGAGCTTTTTTTCATTCTCTAGTGTAGTCTTCCAATTTTAGTTTCTTATATAGATATAGATTATATAAAACAATTTGCACTACATTTTTACCTATATATTTTGAGAAAATACCTAAGGAAATAACGCACTGACATGCTCCACACTTTCTGTTCTTCAAAACTTTCCTTTCTATCTCAAACCCAAACTATTTTCAATGGACAAGTATTTGGGACTTCGACTTCTCTTTTGTTTATTTTTCAACCCCCTATTTTCAAAACAACCGAAATTCTATTATCTGGTTTTTTTTTTTTTTAACTTTTTTGTTTTTAATATAATAAAATAAGAAATGATGTGCTTTCAAAAGATATTTTTAAGAGATATTATTAGTCATTAAATTTAAAAACAGAAAAATAACTAAGTACACATTTTTTGGATATATTTTCGAAACAAATTTATAAGAGATATTTTCAAAATAAAAAATAAAAATGGGTCTCATTCTTCTCCTTCTCTCTTCTTTAATGGACTACTTTTATCTTATTTAATTTTGAAACCCATCTTCTTCCTTTTTTTTAATTCAAAATAAACAAAATTCCATCACCCATATTTTCTATTATTTATTTATTTATTTTATAATTTATATAATAAAATTAGAGATGGTAACATTTTAAAGAAACATTATTAGCCATTAGATTTAAAAATAAATGACAAATATCAAGATTGAATTTGAGATATATATATATATATATATATATATATATAATTGAAGGAGATGCATTTTTTTTTCCTTTTTATGAATAACTACATAATAAAAACAACCTATTCAAAAAACCGCCCCAAGGCCCTAATATATGGAAAATTAATTAAATTTAAACACCATCCAAATCAGTCCAAAAAAACCAAGATCACATAAGTTGGTCAAAAAAAAAATTAAAGGAAAAGTAACGAAGGGTCTTGATATGGACCTAAATTTTATTAAATTATCCCACAACTTTTTAATTGAACAAAATGGCCCTCATAATCCGAAATTATGTTGCCAAATAGTCCCAATTCAAATTCAAAATTAAATGTGGACGATTTTGTCCTTATGCGATTCACTCAGAATTAGGAACAATTGAAGAGAAACATGATTGACGTTAACAATCTCATTAGAGAGAAGATCTAGCGTGTGTAATCTGTGATGGTACTGCAGATCGCTCGGAATACGACCAATGAGGCTCCTATCGCGAAGCTCGAGGCTGATCAGGTGATTCTCGCGATTGTTCCAGCAGAAAATGCCGACGAATCCGACAGTGTTGTTGTCGAAATTCCATGACCAGAGCCTATTCTGAGGATCAGAGAGCGGCCTCCTCACACCTTGCAAGCACCTCCTCACAAATGATACGACCTCACAAACGAGCATGTTCTGAGGATCGGAGAGCGACCTCCTCACAAATGATGAGAAACACCAGAAAAGAAGCGAGACCGGGTGTATAGAACGCGATAATCAAGCAAAAAAAAAAAACAATAATCTGAAGAAAATAACCCCGAGCTCCTCATAATCAAGATAGTTGATTTGGGTGCAATCGGAGTTAGGTCCAGAGATTCAACAACAAGCGATGGAGTTTCTTAGTCGACATACGTATATGATATTGTTGGTTTGAAATTACGAGCAAGAATTCATCACAATGACTGCTGATTGGGGTTCTGCTGTAGATGAGCATTGATATGGTTTTCAATGGTTGAGATTGGTTTTGTGAGGGAATGGATTGGAATGGAAGAGAGAGAGAGAGAGAGAACTGTTGATTTTTTAACGCAATAGTTTTCTTAATAGTTACAGTTTCCTTTAACCCTCAACTTTATGTCGAATTCAACAGGATTGATGAACAATTTATGAATGTTGTGTTGAACGTAACACGAACGAAAATGTTGTGTTCAGTTTCAATTTTATGATTTCATGTTGAATTATAATAAATTTGGTACTAAATGTAACATGAACATAAATTTTGTGTTAAATGGAACACAAATCTAAATTTTTAATGAAAAATGATAAACGTGATATAATTTTGAAGATTTTATAATATATAATTAAATTATGAAAAAAAAAAAATACAATGTTGAATTCCACGATATATGAAAAAAAATACGAAGATTCAGAAGTCGTATATTAAATATAATATGATTGTGAAAATTAAAATTTTTGAAAATTCTCTGTTGAATATAACACAAATTTGAAAATTAATGAAAAAATAGTAAATATGATATCACTTTGAAAATTTTATTCAGACGAATGTAAATATATAATTAGATCATAAAATAATGTGTAAAACAATAGTAATTTTAATTTTAATAAAATGATTTTGAATCCCAATTTTTTAAGATGTTATATATTAAGTAGTTAGAGAGGCAAATCTGAATAAATAATTATTTGGTAACACTTAAAAAAATAGTTTATTTGGTAATTTTACTTTATTATGAGTAGTGTTGAGTAACTGCCCCTAAAATTAAATCTCAAGACCTCCCAAAAATGGTTCGAATTGGAAATGGAAACAAAAACAAATTTTAAACTATGTTTGACTTAATTTCAATCCAGTCCTAGCACCCTGTTCAAATACATAGACAACCGAGCTCCAATTGGGTACAACCACAATCCTTAAAATTAAATCCAAATTTTTGAACCACGTCTAACTTGATTCCGATCCAACCTTAGCATTCAACTAAAACATACAAACAACCCGACTCCAAGTCACTGCAATCATAATTTTTGTGAAATTTAAATTTTTAGGCAAATCAAATAAAAATCCAATTTCTAAGTTAGGTAGGTCCTTACGCAAACCAAGAAAAATTTCGTCCATTCCACCTATTCTAAATTAATATTTTTTTTTTTCAAAATAAATATTTTATTACCTATTTAAATAAATAAAATAAATCATTTCCAAAATATTCTCTTATTTCCCAATTATCTTAAATGGTTCTGACCTACACAAAAAAAAGCCCATGTGATGTTCCATTGTCAAATCATTCCTGCCCGTACGCGGAACACTCAAACAAGACAGAAAAAAAAAAAAAAAAAAACACAGAATTTTCTCAATAAATCAAACCATATCAGATATCACCAAAAAGGAGCATCCCCTAAAATATTATAACAAAGTAACAACCATAGGAAGAACAAAAAAGTGGTGAGAATTCAATACTATTTCTGTAAAATAAAAATAAAAAATAAAACAAAAGCTAAAAAAAAAACTACACTAAATTTCACAAAAAAAAAAAAAAAAGAGGCAAAACCTATTTGTCGTAAATCAAGGAATTTTAAAAACTTACCTCGAAACTGTAGTTTACTAAAGAAGAGATTCAAGTTTTAGGGTTCTAAAGGTTTTTTTTTTTCAGGGTCGCCACAAGGTCTTTTGGATGCAAAGAATGCCCTCTTTGTTCGGGGCATAGGTCAAACGAATCTCCCAATTCAAACTTCTAAATATAGCTTCCAAGGGATCAAGAATCTCCACCTTGTCTCGTATAATTGCCCAACCACCAGGTCTTAACACACGATCCATGTCAACAACAATTGCTACCGGTTGCTTACACCTACAAAAGTAATTATCCTTTAAAACATACGGGAAAAAAAAAAAAGTATTTTTGAGGTCTACCGGATGAGTTTGTTCAGTTTGCAACTGAAAAACGGTTTCTTTTTTTAATTTTGTTTTTCACTGACCCGAAAACTGTTCTTAACTACTTGTCCAAACAGATTTCCTATCAGAGAAAACTATATTAGAAACCACAGTTTTCAGGATGCTAGTTTCAGATTGCAGACCAAACAGACCTTGACAACTTCCCCTAGAGGACCCAATATTTCTTCTTGGGCGTTTCCAGTGGCTTGTTCTCATTCCATTAGGTGGTGGCATTTTTGGCAAGTATTTCTGTTTCTATTTCCAAAACACTTGAAGCAGAAAAAAAAAATGTTTTTGGTCTATTTCCAGAAATTTGTTCATAAATTTCGGAAGGGAAACAAAAACAGCAACCAAATGCCACTCGAGAGAACCATCTCTATGGACTTGTCGGATGCGTGAATCAAAAAATATGTTCTTGTTTCGATCCCCGAAACTTGTTCTTCAACTTTGAGAAAAGAAACAAAGAAACAGAAACGAAAACACCAACCAGGCGCCTCTTTCATACACAAATAAAGATTCAAAAAATAAATAAATAAATAAATTAACCTGTTCTTGAGCCTTGAGAAGAGATGATCGGCATGCAAAAGGTCGTATGATCTCGGGTAAGTGCCAAACGATTCACACCAATCATGATAAACACCAATAAGCCCACGTTCGAATATTATTGGAAGAGTGTCTGGGGCATGTACAGACACCACGTTCATCACCCAAACCTTCTGCTGTGATAGAGAAGCTGCAAATCTGTGTTTAAACCAATATTATTAATAACTAGGGATTCCTCGAGCCCCTCAAAAATTCTATTAGATTCCCCCACGTCTAAAGGCACTTTATCCAATTTATAATTGTTAAAAAATAGCAAAGAATAAAAAATTGGTTAATAACGTGTCTATATATAACATAAAGGGCTAAAAAAATAATTAAACTCAACCACTTTGTAAGCCGGGTGTTAAATTTTAGCAGGGAATTTTCCTTCCTAATTATATTGTCAACTCATCCCAACCATCCATTCTCATCAAATTAATCCAATTTATTAATGAAAATACATTTTGGAAAAAAACGTCCTCATTCATTAATAGATTTAGATATTTGTATTTAATATTTTTTATTTAGAGAGATTGATAGAGATAAAGTATTATCATTGTACTATTGATTCCTTGTGTCTAAAGGCATTGCCACAGAATCAAAGATTAACAAGTGAAAATTGACCAGGCCTCATCAAAAAGGCCACTTCAATACAAATGTGATACTTTCAAGAGCAAATTGATGCAATTAAACGAGTAAAGTGCAAAGTATAAAAAACATATACTTCATGGATGAAAAGTGTAAATTAGTCAGATTAAGGTGTACTTGTGCGGTGCAAAGAGTAATCTCAACCCTCAATTAAAAAAAAGTGATTTATCATTTTTATCACTTTTTTTTTTTCACTCCTTGTGAATAAGTTTTTAGTCTTCGAGTTAATATTAATTAGTTGTTTAACTTTTCAGTTAACATTAACTAACTATTAAATTCAGTGAATGAGTTAATATTAATTAGTTGTTTAACTCTTTAGTTAATATTAACTAACTGTTAAAAATTCATTTTGTTAATATCCACTAGGACTAAAAAATAAAGTAGCATTTGGTAACACTTTTTTCAAGTGCTTTTATGCTCTCTTTTTTTTTAAAAAAAATAAATAAATAAACCTTGATAGTAGCATTTATTTTGCACTTAAAAAAATTACTTTAATTACTTTTTTTGAAAACCATTGTTTTAATTCTTCTATTTTTATATTATAAGATATTGATGGACTAGGAGCTTCCACCAACTTTTTTAATCATTAATGATTTTTTGTTGTATTAACAGATTACTTATAGGGATAATCATAATACTAAGATATTATCTCTACACTATCAAGCACACATTTCATTTTTTGCTTTCAAGCAAATGTATTTTTTTTTTGTCAATTTAACTTTTTTTATTTAGAAAGTACTAAAAGCATTACCAAACAACGCCGAAGTTGAAAACGACTAAAAAATAAGTTGCTCTAAAACAATAGAGAGGACTATATATTATTATATTATATACAGACAATATAACTTTATATAAACAAAATCTGCGAAATAGGAATATATAACTCATATTTAAGTTTTGTTGCTTACCCTCCATTTATGGCTTTCATGTCCATTATATTCCGAACATTTGACCAGTCAATTCCCATTCCAGTAAGATAGGACTTGTTAACGATATGTTTCCAATGTTCATCTTCTGTGATTAATTTCTCTTCGTTATTCATCCAGTCTGGGAAAGTTTGAAGCCTCTTTGGCCATTCGGGAGGCCACTCGGTCCCACGTTGTTCAATCGAAGAAGGAATGGTGTGCAAGCAGGTTTTCATCGGAACATACCTGGTGCAATAAAAAATTATGCAATCAATGGACTTAGTTGTTTGGTTGTAAGGAATTGGAACCACATAAGCAGAATCAGACAATAAAAAACACGTGTAAAATTTTAGATTTGTGCATGCGTTCCAAACACTACCTTAACAGAGAAAAGTTAGATGAGATTGTGAAAAAGAAGTGGGTGAAACGCAAGCTTAAGTTGGCAATTTGCTAAAAACAGTTTACAGTAAGACAAACCTAAATTTTATCATAAAGGCGCTTTTGGGCTTTTTAAAGTACATATTTTGGAAGCACTCAAAAAAGCACAGGCTCTACTTCCTTTCTTTGTTTTTTTTCCCTGAAAAAGCTCATTACATAAACCCAAGAAAAGGGGTTGTTTAAGCGCCAAAAATGAATGGACAAATGACTACTGCAAGATGCCTATAACCAAATGCTCCAGAAGAAAAACAATATATATATATATACACATACACACACGTATGTTTGTGCATATAAAAGAAAGTTTATTCATACTTACCAGGCAGCGTCCGGATTTTCATTTTCCTTGCATAGTGGAGGAATCTTTTTCCTCCTCAACTCATATATATCATTTGATTCTGGCTTCTGATATATTTTAACACCTATATCGCTGACTTCATCGGTTCTATGAGCCAATATATTCCAACAGATAGATGCTGTCAATCTCGCCATAGCTGGCAAAAAAAAAAAGAGAGAAGTATACATCATTAGAAACACTTGATTCCACATTTCAATTTTCAATTAGCTTGAAAAGATTTCAGAATTTAAGCAGCCACATAAAAATGGAAGTTTTTCAAAAACAATTCACTGTTTGATTTTGGAAAAGCAATTGATTAGTGTTTCTGTTCTTGTTTTTTTTTTTTTCTTTTTTTTTCCGACAAAAAATAAACAAAATTGGAACATATGTATCAGGATACAAGTATAGCCTAACCAAATGACATGTCTGTTTGTGCACGACTTATTAATTTGAATAATTTCATGATTCTAGCATTATTGTTTATTGTATATGTTGAATCTCAGTTGCATGTGGTACCTCATCCTGAGCTATATATAAGCCTACGGCAATCTTTCTATCTCAAGGCATTTTTTGAGAGTGAGTTTGACCCATTGGGTTTATACATGGTATCAGAGTTAGGCAATTTTCAATTAGCTTGAAAAGATTTCAGAATTTAAGCAGCCACATAAAAATGGAAGTTTTTCAAAAACAATTCACTGTTTGATTTTGGAAAAGCAATTGATTAGTGTTTCTGTTCTTGTTTTTTTTTTTCTTTTTTTTTCCGACAAAAAATAAACAAAATTGGAACATATGTATCAGGATACAAGTATAGCCTAACCAAATGACATGTCTGTTTGTGCTCGACTTATTAATTTGAATAATTTCATGATTCTAGCATTATTGTTTATTGTATATGTTGAATCTCAGTTGCATGTGGTACCTCATCCTGAGCTATATATAAGCCTACGGCAATCTTTCTATCTCAAGGTATTTTTTGAGAGTGAGTTAGACCCATTGGGTTTATACATGGTATCAGAGTTAGGCAATTTTCAATTAGCTTGAAAAGATTTCAGAATTTAAGCAGCCACATAAAAATGGAAGTTTTTCAAAAACAATTCACTGTTTGATTTTGGAAAAGCAATTGATTAGTGTTTCTGTTCTTGTTTTTTTTTTTCTTTTTTTTTCCGACAAAAAATAAACAAAATTGGAACATATGTATCAGGATACAAGTATAGCCTAACCAAATGACATGTCTGTTTGAATCTCAGTTGCATGTGGTACCTCATCCTGAGCTATATATAAGCCTACGGCAATCTTTCTATCTCAAGGCATTTTTTGAGAGTGAGTTAGACCCATTGGGTTTATACATGGTATCAGAGTTAGGCCACTTATCTGATGTTGCCCCCCCCCCCCCCACCAAAACACGATATTCGTTCGTAGTGGTTCGGAAAAGTCCACATTGCACATGAGGGGGCGTGTTGAATCCCAAATCGCTTTTGCTACCTTATCCAGAGCTATATATAAGCCTAGGGCAATCCTCCTCCCTCAAGGCGTCATTTGAGAATAAGTTAGGCCGATTGAGTTTCTACATGGTATCAGAGCTAGCCTCTTTTCTGATGTCCCCCCCCCCCCCCCCCCCCGATATTTGTTCGCTGTGGTTTGGCAAAATCCACCCTGCGTGTGAGGAGACATGTTAAATCCCACCCTGATATCCATTCATAGTGGTTTGGCAAAATCCACCTTGCACGTGAGGAGACGTGTTGAATCCCACGTCGCTTATGTTACCTCATTCCGAGTTATATAAAAGTTTAGGGCAATCATTTCCTCTCAAGGCGCCTTTTGAAAGTGAGTTAGGCCTATTGGATTTCTATAGTATATGAATTATGTCGGAATATTCAATATTGTTATTATTTGTATATAGGGAAAGTCAACTATGTAGATTAGGAAGGTATTATCTGTCATAGTTAATTTCCTTATTTAGTCTTAATTACTCCTATATGTAGCCTAATTGTACAATTAGAAATACACACAATTGATTATTCAATTTCAATTTGGCATCAGAGCTAAAACAAAAAACCCTAGCCTTTGCAGCCGCCGCTGGCCTTTTGCAAGCTTTCGACATTCGCCGCCGGCCATTATTGTCGTCGACAACGTTCGCCGGCATCCAACAACAGCCGACGAAGGTTCGCCAGCGTTCCTTACAACCAGGCGACGAACGAAAGCTCCCCTACAGTCGACGACGAGCCCTCATTACAACTGACGAACACTTGCCGGCCTTCTACAACCGACGACGAAGCCTCATCAGTCCTCTATTCGCCGCAGACAGCCTCGCTGGAGCCCTAGCAGCCAACGAACTTGCCCTCGCGAGATTTGTACGAAATAGATCTTGCGATTACAGCTCAATTGCAGTTCGTGAGGTTCAATTGCAGCCACCGACAAACACTCGTAGCCCTAGCCACCGCCACCGCTGCTGGATTTACTTGAAATCGACAAAACCGAGTCAACTCAATGAGTCAACTCAGACAATTCTCAGTGAGTCAACTTAGCATCAAGCAGCTTGGTTTCGCGAGATTTACTCGTTGAAGGCCAACCCGACGATTCTCAATCTCTGACGATATTTTCCCTTGCCTTAACCATGTCCAACGTTACCTCGGAATCCATCCCAAGGTTCAGCCAACTTATCGAACCAAAGCATCTCCCTTCTGAATCCCACTCCATCCAAATCACCTCTGTTCGTTTGAATGGAACCAATTTCTTGCGTTGGTCTCAATTGGCGCGAATGTATATCCGTGGATGAGGACGGATCCGATATCTAACCGGTGATGCAAAAGAGCCCGCCATCAAAGATCCGTCGCATACGACTTGGGATGCTGAAAACTCCATGGTGATGACGTGGCTCGTAAACTCTATAGATGAGGAAATCAGCTCCAACTACATGTGCTACCCTACAGCGAAGGAACTTCGGGACAATGTAAATCAGATGTATTCTGATCTAGGAAACCAATCTCAAAAGTATGAGTTGACTCTAAAACTCCGTGATATCCGTCAAGGCGAAGACCGTATCACCAAGTATTTCAATTCATTGAAGAGAATATGACAAGATCAGGATATGTTCAACGATCATGAATGACATTCGACTGAGGATTATAACCACTATAAGAAGTTGATGGATGATGATCGTATTTTTAAGTTCCTGGCAGGTCTGAAACCAGAACTTGACGAAGTTAGGGGACGAATCATTGGTCGTCAGCCTCTTCCCTCAGTTCATGAGGTTTTCTCGGAGATCCGAAGGGAGGAGACCTGTCGGAACGTTATGCTCTACAAGCAACAAATTATCAGCCCTACAGTTGCTCTAATTGACCAGTCTGCTTTGGCTGCTGCTAATGCTCACTCCAACAAGTTTCCACGCCGAGCAGAAGAACATCCTCGTATATGGTGCGACTACTGCAACAAGCCTCGTCATACACGGGAAACATGCTGGAAAATCCATGGGAAACCAGCAAATTTGAAGAGCAACAAAACGAGAGAAAAATCTAACCGATCCTATCCTTCTGCGCATGAAGCTACCACCACTCTATTCAACAAAGAGTAGATCGATCAACTTCTAAAACTGTTGACTATCAATCCATCATTTGTTACTCCTAATGCTTCCTTAGCTCAAACAGGTAGTAACTTTAGAGTCTTTTCTTATTCCTTAAACTTAGCACCTTGGATTATTGATTCAGGTGCTTCTGATCATATGACAAGTTTTTATCACCTTTTCAATACCTATTCACCATGTTCTGATAACGAAAGAATTAAAATTGCAAACGGTAGTTTCTCACCCATTGCAGGAAAAAGCCAAATAACAATATCAAATAATATTAATCTAAAAACAGTCCTCCACGTTCCTAAACTTACTTGTAACCTCTTATCTTTGAATCTCAATGTTTCTTTCAGGACCAGAGCTCAGGGAAGATGATTGGCAGTGCTAGATTGGTGGATGGCCTTTATTACTTCGATAATAACTCCTTGAGGAATAAAACAACTCACGGCACCAGTGGTATGAGTTCAACGTCTGTTCGTGATAAAATCATGCTTTGGCACCTTAGACTAGGACATACAAGTTTTCGATATCTTAAACATTTGTTTCCGACTTTATTTAAGAATGTGGATTGTTCTTCTTTTCATTGTGAAAGCTGTTTGTTTGTAAAAAGTCAGTGTACTTCTTATATTTCAAAACCATATCGTGCATCCAAACCATTCTATTTAATTCACAGCGATGTATGGGGTCCCTCAAAAATCACAACACTATCCGGAAAAAGATAGTTTGTGACATTTATTGATGATCACACACGTTTATGCTGGACATATTTGATGCGTGCAAAATCTGATGTAGTAGCTTTATTTAAAGATTTTTGCATTATGCTAGAAAACCAATTTCAAATGAAACATAGCATTCTTCGCATAGATAATGGAACAGAATATTTCAACGAATGTTTAAGCAATTTTTTGAAAACAAATGGTATTTTACATCAATCCACATGTCGTGACACGCCCCAACAAAATGGCATCGCTGAACGAAAAAATAAACACTTACTCGAAGTCGCACGTGCACTCATGTTTTCTATGCATATTCCAAAATATTTGTGGAGTGATACTCTTTTAACAACCGTATATTTAATAAATCGCATGCCTACACGTATTCTAAATTACACTACACCATTTGATAACTTCAAAACACACTTTCCAGCTTCTAGGATATCAGTTAATCTATCTCTTAAAGTATTTGGCTGCACCTCCTATATTCATATTCCTAGCCAAATTCGGTCTAAACTTGATCCTAGAGCAGAAAAATGTGTTTTTATCGGTTATGCACCAAATCAAAAAAGGTATAAGTGTTACAATCCACAAACCAAGAAAATTCATGTTAATATGGACGTCACGTTTTTGGAAAATGTTTCTTTCTTTGACAAAAATCCCTTTCAGGGGGAGAATGTAATGGAAGGGAATTTTTGGGTCACTGATGATCCTCTCTCTACCACAGTCTTAGAAATTTTTCCTCCAAATCAGTAAAAAACAAGTGATGACAATATTGAAAAACAAAAAGAGATCCCTACTAGTACACTAGTGTCGAGCATAATTCCTTCACAAACAGATGAAGAAATACCATGATCATGTACTGAGTTGTGGGTTTATACTCGAAGAGGTACAAAAAAGAATACAGATCAGCCTACTGTTATAGCACAAGGTCAATCCGACTCCCCAAGCAATGATCCAGGTAATCCTATATCTTTACCACCTCCTAATGAATCTTCCTATTTCAGTATTCCTTCAGATCTTAATATCTCTATAGCCATCAGGAAAGGAGTTAGAATCTGCACCAATCACCCCATATCTAGATATGTATCCTATACAAAACTATCCGAACCTTATAGAGTCTTTACTTCTAAAGTTACTAATCTATTTATTCCAAGGAACATTGAGGAAGCACTAGGTGATACAGGTTGGAAGCTAGCAATTCTAGAAGAGATAAATGTTCTTAAAATGAGTGGTACGTGAGAAATAGTTGATTCGCCAAATGATACAAAGATAATCGGGTGCAAGTAAGTATTCACAGTTAAGTGTAAGGCAGATGGAAGCATAGAACGGTACAAAGTAAGGCTCCTGGCTAAAGGATTCACGCAGACATATGAGATAGACTACCAAGAAACATTTGCTCCAGTTGCTAAGATAAACTCGATTCGGGTTCTATTGTCCCTAACTGTGAATCTTGATTGGCCACTACACCAATTAGATGTGAAAAATGTCTTTCTAAATGGAGATTTAGAGGAGGAAGTGTTAATGAGTTTACCACCGAGCTTTGAAAGAAAGATAGGACAAGGAAAGGTGTGCAAGCTAAAGAAGTCACTATTCGGCCTAAAACAGTCTCCAAGAGCGTGGTTTGAACGCTTTGAAACCACTATAAAAGGTCAGAGTTATCAATAAAGCCAAGCAGATCATACTATGTTCTATAGACACTCAATTGATGATAAGATTGTCATTTTAATGGTCTATGTAGATGATATCATCTTAACAAGAAGTGATAGTGACGAGTTGAAAAGATTTAAAGGAAAACTTGCTGATAATTTTGAAATCAAAGACTTAGGTCCGTTGAAGTGTTTTCTTGGAATGGAATTTGCTAGATCAAAGGGAGGCATATTTGTGAGTCAAAGAAAGTATGTACTCGACCTACTGAATGAAACAGAGTTACTCGGGTGCAAAGCTGTAGAAACTCCAAGTGAACCGAATGAGAAACTACAACCGGCCAAACCTGAAGCTATGATAAACTGAGAACAATATCAAAGACTAGTGGGGCGGTTAATCTACTTATCACATACCCGTCCGGATATAGCCTTTTCCATAAGCATGGTCAGCCAATTTATGCACTCACCAAGACAAGAACACTTCGATGCTACCTATAGAATATTAAGGTACTTAAAGGGTACTCCTGGAAAGGGAATTTTGTATAAGAAACGTGGCCACCAACTTGTAGAGATTTATACCAATGCAGACTGGGCTGGGAGCATCACGGACAGGAGATCGACCTCCGGTTACTGTACCTTTGTTGGTGGGAACCTCGTCACATGGCGGAGCAAGAAACATAATGTCGTAACTAGAAGTAGCGCAGAAGTAGAATACAAATCAGTGGCTCACGGCATCTGTGAAGTGTTATGGATTAACAGATTACTCGGAGAGTTGAAGATATCTAATTTAGCACCTATGAAGGTTTACTGTGATAACAAATCAGCAATTGCAATTGCTCACAATCCGGTGTTGCACGATCAGACAAAACATGTGGAAATGGACAAGTATTTCATTAAGGAAAATATCGAAAGTGGACAAATATATATGTCATATGTACCGACTACTGAACAGATCGCAGACATTCTAACAAAAGGATTACCAAAAAAGAGATTCGATTATCTAGTATGCAAACTGACAATGGAAGATATTTTCATACCAGCTTGAGGGGGAGTGTTGGAATATTCAATATTGTTATTATTTGTATATAGGGAAAATCAAATATGTAAATTAAAAAGGTATTATCTGTCGTAGTTAATTTCCTTATTTAGTCTTAATTGCTCTTATATGTAGCCTAATTGTACAATTAGAAATACACACAATTGATTATTCAATTTCAATTAATTATTCCTTGCGGTGGAAAAAAAAATTGAGGTTAAACCTTCTTCATCTTCAATAGTTTCATGTCTAGTAGATAAAATAAAGTACCCTCCAGGCCTCAAAATTCTATTCATCTCCAGAAGCAGCTGACCACCTGAAAATAAATGAGATTCAAATCCACCTTAGGAATAACTGATAGGAAGGTACAACTTGGTTGCATGAAATTACAGCCTTGGAATTGGAACATGTAAAAAACTGCAAATTTAGGCAGTGTTTGGTTGTATGAAATTGGAGTCTTAGAAAATTGGAACTATAAATGAAGGCACATAAACGTTCATTTTGAAATCCATTTTCATGGCTTCAATTCGGTACTCCCAAACACTAACTTACTCTAATTATGTGCAACCAAACGTTACCATAGTGGAAAACCATAAGATTGGCGAGGAAACAAACCATTAGAATGCCAATGAATTCGGCATTCACCACAATGAATTGCATCGAAAACCCCACTAGGGAATGGAAGCCTTCGAGCTGCCAAAGGGCTAACAATGGCTGGAAAACCACGCTCCATTGCAACCTGTGCTAGGTCAACTAGGTCATCCTTTAGGCCTAAAGTAAGAGTCAATACATCCTTGTCAAGAAGAGAAGCCCCTAAGCTTGAATCCGAACATCCAATATCTAGCACCACACGAATATTTTTCCCCCACTCGATGTCAGGAACCATCTATCAAAGTTCAAATAATTTCAAAGCAAATATATTAGTGACCAGGCCTAGATAACTAGAGAGCACCACTTATAGTAGTGAAGAACCTGGGGGAGGGTGGAAGACAGCCTAAAATATGATAATGTATGTTTATGTTCTCTAGAAAAAAGGAAGAAAAAAGCAAGCCATTTCACAAGTCATCCAGATTAACTAAGAAACCGTTTGGTAACACTTTTTTATTTTTATTTATTTTTAAGCAAAAAAATAAAAGTAGTTTTTTTTTTTTTTTTGGCATGCGAAAAAGGGGTACTTTTTTAGAGCAAAACAAGAGTATAAGTACAAATCAGGGATAATTTCCCTTAGTTTTTGAGTAATCTTTCACGAAAATGAGGCAAATCATGGTTATTAAAAAAAAAAATCATTTTTTCATTTATATTTTTAAGCAAATGCATTTTTTTGTAAAAATAGCTTTCTTTATTTTTATTTTTTTAAAAAAACGTACTTGAAAAGCATTACTTAACAATGCCTAAAAAAATTTGGATGAGTATATTAATGTTCACATTGCGTCATGTTTATTTGTGTTGCTTATTTAGAACATACTGTATTCATTATAACTTGCCCTGTAGACGAACAAAATTTAGGCTGATCCATATGCTAGATTCTTTCTTTGCTGTCCAAGTGAAAAAAAGCAAGCCGGACATCAATGCGGTGTTCATTTTCGCATTATGTTTTGCTCCCACACAATTCGAAAGAGAAACAAAAATCCATGTACAAAAAAATTGTTTTTGTTATGCTCAAGAAGTTTATCCTAGGTTTTATTCCTGCATCTCTGTTTCTGGTCCAAGTTTTTTGGGAACAAAAACTCTCAAGACTTGCTTGTTTTTCTATTCCCTGACTTTGTTTCTGTTGTCAAAGAATTCAGAACAGAAACAAAAATATGATAAGAATAAAATTATTTCTCTTCTACTCTTAGATTTTAATAATAAATTTTGGGAACGAAAATAATTGTTCCACGATTTTTGTTTCTGTTTCAAAATTTGTGGGAACAGAAACACTAAACAAATGCCACCCCATTATTCAAAACATATCCAATGTACCTCTTCAATGGATTCGAGATAATGTGAAATCCCACCCTTGATTTCAGATTGATTCTGAGGAAAAGTGAGATATTCACCAGACTCCACCACCCAACTCTGCATCTTAATGAACGCTGCCAGTTTCGGATGTGCCACATTCTTATACAATATCTACAAACATTATAAAACTACTATCTGAGAAATAAGCAATCCAAACAATTCCTTAACCCACAAAAAAAAGAAAAAAGAAAAAGAAACTCAGTGTTTACCTTCGATTTACTTGCAGGCCACCTCACCGGAGTCCCATACCCCTCATGGGGAAGAGGCACAAGACACAAAAGGGGCGCTCGAGGGCAACTCCTCTCATGATGCCGAAGCCTCCCAATGGAACTTTCAAAATCTATACAAGGAATGTAATTGTGTTTGCTTCTCGTGTTACATAATTTCCAAATATAATGTGCTTTCGGATCAAACAAAGGACCGGTTTTCTTCTTCTTTTTACCCATGGGTTTCGACTCATTATTACTCTCATCTTCTTCCACCTTCTCCGGAGCTTCTTGATCCAAATCCACATCACCTTCAACACCATGATTCAACTTATCTTCTTCACTATTCTCACCTCCTCCTTCTTCCTCGATCTCCGTTTTCAATTCATCAGAATCTTCAAAACTTTCATTTTTCTCCTTATCAGACCTTTCATTTTTCTCCTTATCAATCATTTTGGGTATTTGTGTTTTCCCATTTGATGCTTCTTTTTCAGGCGAAATAGGTAGAGATTCAGATTCGTTCACCCTTTTCTTACCCTTCTCTTGAAATTCAGAATCGAATTTGGATTTCGATTTTTTGGCCTCTTTTTGAAATTGAGTTTTTTTGGGTTCTTTTTCTTTGTTCTTCCCATTGGAGGAAACAGGTTCGGCAATGTCATCGAAGGTGTTCCTTTGGGAGATAACAGAGGAAGAAGAAGGTGAAAATAGAGACCAAATGACTACAAAACAGAGACCCAAAATGGCTACTGCAGTTAACTTGACGCAAAATCCGTATGACTGATATGAACGTTTGGCTTGCCGACCAAATCGCGATACTGCCATAGCCGAATTCTCTCTCTCTCTCTCTCTCTCTCTCTCTCTCTCTCTCTCTCTCTCTCTCTCTCTCTCTCTCAACCCAATATGAATAATTTACGAATAAAGCATCAAAATATAAATCTATGGGCTTTTGAGAAATCAGAAGGGGTAAAAAGAAATGGAAAAACAGTGTAATTTTAATTGAAAAAAAGTGAGGAAATGAAGATCCACAAGGGTTTTCAAGTATAGCAAGAAAATTGGAAACACCCACTTGGAGGAGGAGTCATTGGATTCAAATTAAAGAAAAACCTATCAAAAATAATCCTTTAACACCTGAAAATTTCTGTGTCGAAGTTGAAAAACGATATGAAGAAGATAATAAAAATCTCAAGGGACAAACAAGTGAGAAAAAATTGAAGATCCAGAAGGGTTTTCAGCTTGAAGAAAGAAAACTGGAGCAGCCACTTGGAGTAGTCATCAATGGATTCAAGATTAACTTAAAAAACCCATAAAGAATAACCAACCTTCAGCATTCCTCTGAAATCAGAAGTGGTAGCCACCTAATTCAACCTTTTCGAAAGCTACATTTATCAATTTCAGGCGAAAAATGAAGAATAAGAAAAGGTTTCTAGATTTGTACTTATTTCATATAGATCAACAGCTAAGTAGAAGAATAATAAGCTTAAAAAAAAGAACAAAACATAATCAGGAACTCCTTACGGCATGTTTGTTTGGACGGAATGGAACGAGGGTGAGGGTGGAATGAAATGGAAGAAGTAATGGAATAAGAGAAGAAATGGAATGGAATTGTGAATGGAATCACTATTCCATTATCTTGTTTGGTTGGTATGGAATGAAAGAAAGAATGGAATAGTGAAATATAGTAAAATTTCTATTTTGCCCTTATAAAATTATTATTCCATTCTCTTCTTGGTCGGTTATAATAAAATTTTATTATATTTCACTATTCTATTCCTTTCTTCATTTTATTATATTTCATTATTCAACTCAACTTTAAGTTTTTGTTCTCTAATTTCTATTTTTGTTCTCAATTTTCAGTTTCAATTCTTTAATTTCTGTTTTTCTTCTCAATTTTCAGTTTCCTTTTTCAATTTTCCGTTATCTAATTTTCTATTTTTTGTTCTCAATTTTCAGTTTATATTCTCAATTTTTTTTTTGTTCTCAATTTTCTGTTTCTATTCTCTAATTTTTGTTTTTGTTCTCAAGTTTTCAGTTTTCGTTCTCAATTTTCCGTTCTCTAATTTTATATTTTTGTTCTCAATTTTCAGTTTATGTTCTCAATTTTTTGTTCTTTAATTTTATGTTTTTGTTCTCAATTTTTAGTTTATGTTCTCAATTTCCTATTCTCTAATTTTCTATTTTTGTTCTCAATTTTTGGTTTATGTTCTCAATTTTATGTTTCTATTCTCATTTTTCAGTTTCTGTTCTCAATTTTTTGTTCTCAAATTTCTATTTCTATTCCCAACTTTCTGTTTTCTAATTTCAATTTATGTTCTCTAATTTCTATTTTTGTTCTCAATTTTCAAAGGCTTAATTATAAGGGCTATCATGTAATTTAAGATATTAATTCCATTGGGTTGGAATCTCATTCTACCCCATTTCAAATGGAATTCCATTCCATCCAATTTTATTCCAATGGAATCACAAAAGTGATTCCATTGGAGAACCAAACAACGGAATAGGAGGGCGGAATGCGATTTCATTCCGCCCTTGATTCCATCCAACCAAACATGCCGTTAATGACTATGTGAAGACGAAATGAGAAGGTCGCGAGAGAGACGGAGAGAGAGAGGGAGGAAGAGTCGGGTCGTGCGTTTACATTTTTAGTGCTAAAAAGTTCTTAAATTACGTAAATAGGTCCTTTTTCATATTTTTTGCTAAAATGGGTTTAATTGGCCGTAAAGCCGGTTTGTTTTTTTTGTTTTTTTTGTTTTTTTTTTTTTTTTTGTTTTTCGGTTTTACCATGGCCCAGCCCCCTATGCCCCCATCCCCTTTTTTATTTATTCATTTATAGATATATATAAATTTAAAATTTGTGATTATTTTATTTTATATATATATTTAAATTATGATAATTAGAAAATTTATTTAATATTTTAAAATTAAAAATTAAATATAAATTATAATTATTTGGTAAATGTAATTAATTTTAAAAAATATTAACAAAACATTAAAAATGACCGTTATACTGAAATTAAACGTGTTTCCCATAAAAACGCAATTCATTTATGAAATATAAGTTTTTATGAACAAAAGTGCCCACAATAATAGAAAAAATAGAAACTAAAATTAAACAAAGGAATAAAAATATAATTAATATTTTTTAAATTGAACCCAAAGTTTCAAGGATGAAAATGTTAAAAAAAAAAAAAAAAACTAAAATTAATTAAAGGGGAGAAAATATAATTAACATTTTTTAGTTGAAACCCAAAATTTCAAGTAAAAAAAAAAAACTAAAATTTAAAAAAAAGGGGAGAAAAATGTAATTAACACTTTTTAATTGAATCCCAAAGTTTGTATTAAATATAATTTTTTTTAAAAATTATATAACAAACGACAACAGTCAACGAATGGACCTCCTCAAACGAACAGCAATAGAGATGAATCCTGAACCTTCAATCTCGAACGGCGAAAGTGGTAACAATAAAAGAAAAAATAGAAAGTAAAATTAAATAAAGGAACAAAAATGTAGTTAATACTTTTTAATTGAAACCCACAGTTGCAGGAATGAAAGTGGAAAAAAGTAAAATAAAAAATAAAAATTAAATTAAATAAAGGGACAGGTTGAATTGGAAGAAGAAATTGACGATGATGATGAAGATGATGACGTAACCGAAATTAACTCGATTATTTTGGCAACGTTAAGTAAATAAAAGACGCTCTATCCATAACCGAAATGAACCCAATTTTTTTGGTACGTAAACTGGGTTCCTAAGACTACATAATGAAACTTGAAGAAGTAAAAACGGACAAGTGAATAACTTTTAAATAATTGTCAAAGTTGGTCAGATGAGTTATTTCGATGACGATGCAGGTTTTTTGGCAATTTTGAGTAAACAAAAGACGGTCTATCCGTAACCGAAATTAACCCAATTTTTTTTGTACGTAAACTGGGTTCCTAAGGCTACGTAATAAAACTTCAAGAAGTAAAAATGGACAAGTGGATAACTTTTAAATAATCGTCAAAGTTGGTCAGATGAGTTGTTTCGATGATGATGCAGTTTTTTTGACAACTTTGAGCAAACAAAAGACGTTTTATCCGTAACCGAAATTAACCCAATTTTTTGGTACGTAAACTGGGTTCCTAAGGCTACGTAATAAAACTTGAAGAAGTAAAAATAGATAAGTGAATAACTTTTAAATAATCGTCAAACTTGGTCGGATGAGTTGTTTCGATGACGATGCAGTTTTTTTGGCAACTTTGAGTAAACAAAAGACAGTCTATCCGGAACCGAAATTAACTCAATTTTTTTGTACTTAAACTGGGTTCCTAAGGTTACGTAATAAAACTTGAAGAAGTAAAAACGGACAAGTGGATAACTTTTAAATAATCGTCAAAATTGACCGGATGAATTGTTTTGATGATGATACAGTTTTTTTTAGCAACTTTGAGTAAACAAAAGACGATCTATCCGTAACTGAAATAAACCCAATTTTTTTGTACGTAAACTGAGTTCCTAAGGCTACGTAATAAAACTTCAAGAAGTAAAAACGGACAAATGGATAACTTTTAAATAATCGTCAAAGTTGATCGGATGAGTTGTTTCGATAACGATGCAGTTTTTTTGGCAATTTTGAGTAAACAAAATACGGTTTACCGAAATGAACCCAATTTTTTTGTACGTAAACTGGGTTCCTAAGGCTACGTAATAAAACTTCAAGAAGTAAAAACGGACAAGTGGCTAACTTTGAAATAATTGTCAAAGTTGGTCGGATGAGTTGTTTCGTTGACGATGCAGTTTTTTTAACAATTTTGAGTAAACAAAAGATGGTTTATCCGTAACCGAAATTAACCCAATTATTTAGGTTCCTGAGGCTACGTAATAAAACTTGAAGAAGTAAAAATGAACGAATGAATAACTTTTAAATAATCGTCAAAGTTGGTCGGATGAGTTATTTCGATGACGATGCAGTTTTTTTGACAACTTTGAGCAAACAAAAGACGCTTTATCCGTAACCGAAATGAACTCAATTTTTTTGTACGTAAACTGGGCTCCTAAGGCTACGTAATAAAACTTGAAGAAGTAAAAATGGACAAGTGAATAACTTTTAAATAATCCTCAAAGTTGGTCAGATGAGTTGTTTCGATGACGATGCAGTTTTTTTTGGCAACTTTAAGTAAACAAAATATGGTCTATCCGTAACCGAAATGAATCCAATTTTTTTGTACTTAAATCTGGTTCCTAAGGCTACGTAATAAAACTTGAAGAAGTAAAAATGGACAAGTGGATAACTTTTAAATAATCGTCAAAGTTGGTCGGATGAGTTGTTTCGATAACGATGCAGTTTTTTTGGCAATTTTGAGTAAACAAAATACGGTTTACCGAAATGAACCCAATTTTTTTGTACGTAAACTGGGTTCCTAAGGCTACGTAATAAAACTTCAAGAAATAAAAACGGACAGGTGGATAACTTTTAAATAATTGTCAAAGTTGGTCGGATGAGTTGTTTCGATGACGATGCAGTTTTTTTGACAATTTTGAGTAAACAAAAGATGGTTTATCCGTAACCAAAATGAACCCAATTTTTTAGGTTCCTGAGGCTACGTAATAAAACTTGAAGAAGTAAAAATGAACGAATGAATAACTTTTAAATAATCGTCAAAGTTGGTCGGATGAGTTGTTTCGATGACGATGCAGTTTTTTTGACAACTTTGAGCAAACAAAAGACGCTTTATCCGTAACCGAAATGAACTCAATTTTTTTGTACGTAAACTGGGCTCCTAAGGCTACGTAATAAAACTTGAAGAAGTAAAAATAGACAAGTGAATAACTTTTAAATAATCCTCAAAGTTGGTCAGATGAGTTGTTTCGATGACGATGCAGTTTTTTTTGGCAACTTTAAGTAAACAAAATATGGTCTATCCGTAACCGAAATGAACCCAATTTTTTTGTACTTAAATCTGGTTCCTAAGGCTACGTAATAAAACTTGAAGAAGTAAAAATGGACAAGTGGATAACTTTTAAATAATCGTCAAAGTTGGTCGGATGAGTTGTTTCGATAACGATGCAGTTTTTTTGGCAATTTTGAGTAAACAAAATACGGTTTACCGAAATGAACCCATTTTTTTTGTACGTAAACTGGGTTCCTAAGGCTACGTAATAAAACTTCAAGAAATAAAAACGGACAAGTGGATAACTTTTAAATAATCGTCAAAGTTGGTCGGATGAGTTGTTTCGAAGACGATGCAGTTTTTTTGGCAATTTTGAGTAAACAAAAGACGGTCTATCCGTAACCAAAATGAACCCAATTTTTTTTTTGTATGTAAACTGGGTTCCTAAGGCTACGTAATAAAAGTTGAAGAAGTAAAAATGGACAAGTGGATAACTTTTAAATAATCATCAAAATTGGTCGAATGAGTTGTTTCGATGACGATGTAATTTTTTTTACAACTTTAAGTAAACAAAATACGCTTTATTCGTAACCGAAATGAACCCAATTTTTTTGTATGTAAACTGGGTTCCTAAGGCTACGTAATAAAATTTGAAGAAGTAAAAATAGACAAGTGAATAACTTTTAAATAATCGTCAAAGTTGGTCGGATGAGTTGTTTCGACGACGATGCTGTTGTTTTGGCAATTTTGAGTAAACAAAAGACGGTCTATCTGTAACCGAAATTAACCCAATTGTTTTGTACGTAAACTGGGTTCCTAAGGCTACATAATAAAATTTTAAGAAATAAAAAGGGACAAGTGAATAACTTTTAAATAATCGTCAAAGTTGGTCGGATGAGCTATTTTTGGATGAATTTTTTTAATGATTTGTATAAAATTGGTAAAGGCTGTAGACGCAACTGCCTAAATTAAATATTTTTATTTCTAATTATTTTCTCTAATTTTATTTATTCTTAATTTTTTTAATTATTAAGGATATAATATTTTTGAGATTATTAAAGAAATGGTAAGAAAAATTAAAAGGGTTGAAAATTAATTCCGGCTTTCGAAATCATTTATGATTCTGGCCGTGCGACAGCCAGAATTAAATACGTCATTTTATCAATTGTGCAATTTTTAAATTACATTAATAAAAACAAAATTTAATTTAGTCAGTCCCACAACGTGGCCTTTGCGTATTCTTTCTCGGCCTCCGAACCTGCAAGGGCTCGTCATAGCAACTGAAAAATATTGTAACAAGTATACAGTAATAACATCTACCAATAAAAAAAAATATAACAGTAATATTAAAATAAAGATTACATAAGGTAATGACATTAAATTAAACTATAATAATAACTTATATAAAAGAAGTATATATATTGTACGACTAAAGAAATATTACATAGTAACTGAAAATTTCATGATAGGCATGTCCTAATAACATTTAGCGATTAACAAAAATGTAATAGTAACATTAAAATAAAGATTACTTAAGATGATGACATTAAACTAAACTATAGTAATAAATAATAGGCAAGTAATATTTCTACTCTACGACTATTGCGGTAGTACAACTCCATCCACGGGTTGTTGCCTTTGGGGACATCTTGGTTTGTCATGGCCAATTTGCGTACACAAATTGCATCTATATTCTTGATGTAGATGGCCGTCCACGTGTAACAGTCCTAAGACGGTGTGGATGAGGAAACATGATTGGCATGTTCATCGATGGCCAATAAGCTTCGTGTGGCATCGGATTGAAGTAGTTCTGCCAAATCCGTGAATATACTTCCATTGTGTACGTAGGATCCACAAGTGAAAATGGATCCTCTCCAACAACAATAGTCACAGCTATAATGTGGGAGCACGGAAAGCAATATGTGGCATATTTACCACAGAAACAACTAGGTTCCGGTCTAAGGAAGACGACTTGTTGATTGTGTCCCCTAGAATCTCGTTGCCTAGTCTTTACTTCAAAGCTCCCATCAATCCTGTGGTAATTTAAATTTACAAATTGAACGACTTCAATGAATAAAAATAGGAAAAACTTGAACTCAAAACAAGTAATGCTTAATTACCTGTTGAAGCTAACACCCTCGTGTGTATTTCCCCTTACTTTATTCTTTCTTAGTTCCTCGACGACATGGCGAGTATACTTAACTTCATTGCCATTATCCCTAGCTGCCTCACAATGTCACTCATCAAAATATTTAACAGTGCAATAAAACGTAATTTGAATTGTTGCGATGATTGGAACATTTCTCGCCCCTTAAGCACACTGTTAAATATTTCGGCAAAGTTTGTAGTTAATATACCCCAACGTCTACCCTCATCATGGGACAGTGCCCATTTTTTGGCAGGAATTTTTTGTAACTGAGCCTTGGCCTCTGGTTTAAGCTCTTCAATCTTCTCCATGATCTAATCAAATTTTTGGATCTGGTGGGCACAGCCGACTTTCCATACAAGGTCCTTCAATTGTTGATTCCGGTATATTTTGATGAAATTGCTCTAGATGTGACGTAGACAATATCGGTGATGTCCACGAGGTCCACGGGATGGATTCTCCCAAATATCCTGAACAACAGACTTGATGGACTGGTGTCGATCCGATATGAGGGTCACATTAGGCAACTGCCCAACGACATGAATACGGAGTTTCGTTAAAAACTATTGCCAACATTCATATGTCTCTTCCTCCACAAGTGCAAAAGCAATGGGGAAAACTTTGTTGGATGACAGAATGCCAACAGCGGTAAGCAATTTGCCTTTATACTTTCTGCTAAGAAATGTGCCATCAATGCAGATCACTGGTCGACAATACTTGAATCCTTCTATTGCGGGCTTGAATGCCCAGAAGAACTTGTCCAAGATGAAACTGTCGGGGGTATCACTAGGAAAGTAGTTAAATTGTGCTACAATACCGAGGTTGAAATGTTGTAACGCAACAACATACCGAGACAACTTTTCATATGACTTGTCCCAATCCCCAAATAGCATCCCTACTGCTTTCGTCCTTGCCAGCCAAGTCTTACGATAGGATATCATGAACTTGTAGTTGTTGCATATATTTTGTCTAATGACAGCTATCTTGACTTCAGGATCATGCTGCAACATTAATTAATGCAATGATCCTTGTTATTTTCATGCAGTGATCCTTGTTATTTAAAATGAAAGTATACTTATAAAACTATTTAAATTGATGACAATCATAAACTTACAGCAATTTAGTTAAGCAATATATGAGCAATCATTCCCGAATCTAAGTTGGAATGATCTCGATTCGTCTTCGAAGACAAACACGTATGGTTTCCACCGTATCTTTTTACCTCAAAGTAATCGTGTTTCTTTTTCTAAACAGCACGCAACCGCCACCGACAACCATTTTGGCACTCAACAATCCACTTCGTCTGCTTGCTTTCCCTGACGATGTACTCACTATTGACTTTCACATTGTACATTTTCACTGCTTTTTGAAGTGACTATTTATCTTTAAAAACCATCCCGACGCTGAACTCTTGGTTTTCAAGATCCCATATCTTCATGTTATTTTTGCATTTATAGTCTCTAATAATTGTTGTATCTCCATATTCGTATTCTGACATGTACGGGATCGGAGTCTCATACGTCATCTGCACATTATCATCATCGACATCAGCAATGACATCATCAATCTCATGGGGATCCACAAGTCCAGCGTTCCCTACAGCTGTGTCAATGTCATCCTCGTTCAAATCATCTATCGGGTCGTTTGCCATCAACTCCTCGTCAACATTCTCCTCCAAATGGTTGTCCACCACAGATGGATCGTCCATCGTCGTCTCAAGCTCAGCCACTAGCTGCTGAACTGCATTCGTCGAATCTCCACAGATACGAGATGGGGCTCGCTCGAAACTACCACTAGGGCCTACATTGGCCTCGTAAACCAACTGCGATTGGAAGTTCTCAATAGGGTCTTGTGAGTAACCACAACTACTAGGCCTTACATCGGCTTGGTAGACCGACTGCGATTGGAAGTTTCTAATATGGTCTTGCGAGTAAGCTGAGGGATTGTACTGGGAAGCGCTCGAAAAATCGTTCAAATTGCATTTTTCCATTAGCATCTTACTATATGACCCTATTTCGTTGGTCAACGCAAGACCAAAATATTATGTTCGAATGACTTCCTTCTCCACGTAAATTTCAACTGTATATATCCCGGGAAATTACAAAGGTATGCGCAAGCGCACTGTAAGCGCGTCGTCATCCTCAACCGGATACAATGTACTGATCCAATGTGATTGTCATTGATACAATGGGTATCGGCATTGAAACTTCAAACATACATTTTCCCTGTCTAAAACTACCTTCGGCCTTATCGCATTTTTAAACTCGTCCAACGTCGTACTGATACTAAATGATCTTATCTCTTTAGGAGGCATATTATAGGATATAAATCCATTTTTTTCTTGTATATATTACCACATCAATATAATACAACGTTCGTCATGATTAAGCTTCAAAAATAAAATAACTTTAATTAATAAAAGAAGCTAAATACATTTAGTAATTTTATAAATATTTAACAAAGATGACTAAATTTAACATATTCCTTTTTTTAAGTCTAAACAATATAAATAATTTTATTTATTTTAAACAAAATTTTAATTTTTTAAAATCAATTTCTCCGGCCCTACCAGACCCGGATATGTTTGTGTTAATTTCATTTTATTTTTTCCTTCTCCCAATAATTTTTTTAATTTTTTTTTACAATTTGTTTATTCTAAATAATAACTCACAAACCAAATTTTGTAACCTATTTTAATATATATTTTTACAAAGATTACTACTATAGTAATTGAATTTTTGAAGTCTACCTAATACAAATAAATTTATAAGAAGATGATTAGTTATTTAACAATTATTAACATCTTATAGTTATTATTTATAAGAAATTTTTTAATTATGTTGTCTAGAAACAAAAAAATTATCTCAAGCACGATAATAATCGAATTCGGCCGTGGTAGGGTCGGATTCAGTTAGGATTATTATTATTTATTTATTTTTGGTAAAAATTGTTTAATATATTTAAATTTCAAATGTAAGAAAAATTATAATTTTTTTTACATGTTTGTATAAATTATGATTTATACAATTATAAATTTTTATAACTTTTTATATTTTGTATAAGTAATAAACAACAGACTAGTGAAAAAAGTAGGTGAATGTGTACTCGCAATTAGCATTATAGAGTTAGATGTTAAAACATTAATAATTGTTTTAATTTTTTTATTTATTACATATAAATAATAATGAAAAAAAAAGAATCTGGCCCTCACATATTATTACATATAATATGTTTCAAAAATATGCTACTTATATTAAAATTATTAATTTAACTTTTTAAGAATAAATAACTTCTAAATAACTTTTAAATATTTATTTTAATAAAATTTATTAATTTATGATTTATATATCCGGATTCTCTATTGTTTTTATTTTTTATTATTATAGTAAATAATAATTGTTTTTATTTTTATTTTATTTATTAATAACAAAGAGAATCCAGCCCTCATATGGGTGGATTTAAAAAAGATAAAATAGAATTCGGCCCTGTAAGGGCCGGATAATAATTGTTTTTATTTTTATTTTATTTATTAATCACAAATATATTTGTTTTTATTCTCTTTGTTATTTATTAATAACAAAGAAAATTATTTTTATTTTTATTTTATTTATACAAAAAGAATCTGACCCTCTCATATGGCCGAATTTTATCTTTTCTATTTCTATTTTTTTTTCTCTTTTTTTCTTTTATACATTTTGTCATTCTCAAATTTTTAAAAGATTTTGATTTTTAGTTATTTTTTTTAATTATATTATTTTATTAGAGATATATATTTTGTTAAATTATTTTTAAAAAAATTCAAAAAAACAGAAAAGAAAATTTTCAAAAACTAAAGTTAATTCCGGCCATAACAGGGCCGAAATCAAGTTATTTTATATATTAAAAAGAGAATCCCGCCCTGTGAGGGCCGGATTCTCCATTGTTTTTATTTTTATTTTTATTATAATCTATAAATAATAATTATTTTTATTTTTATTTCATTTATTATAATTTGTACATTTTAAAGTATATTGTATTTTGTTTTTCTAATTTTTTTTTCTCTTTCTTTGTTTTAAACATTTTGTCATTCCCAATGTTTTTAAAAGACATTGATTTTTAGTTACTTCTTTTCTTTTCTTTTTTTAATTATTTTATTTTATTAAAGATATTTTTGTTTGTTAAATTATTTAAAAAATGGTAAAAAAATATTATAAAAAAGAGAAAAGCTAAAAATTAAAAAACTATATTTGATTCTAGCCCTAATAGGGCCAAAATCAAATTATTAGATGCTATAGTTGTAGATGCTATAAAACTTTAATTACATGGACTATTTTGTAATTTATGTAATGTTTTATTTTTGTAATGATTAATTGTACTGGTTAAAGCATTTAATTTTAGTATGATGCTTATTTAGAACAATTGAATTTATTTTTATTCAGTGTTTATAACCACATACGTGTGTGTATATATATGAGACTTTATGTCAATTGTAATCACTCCAAACACATTATTGGAGCAAAATTAGTAATTTTATATCTTGTTTTACAAAATTGGGTTCATTTCGGTTATGGATAAACCATCTTTTATTAACTCAAAATTGCAAAACAAAACTGCAGAATCAACTCATCCGACCAACTTTGACAATTATTTAAAAGTTATTCATTAGTCCGTTTTGACCTTTTCAAATTTTATTACGTAGTCTTAGAAACACAGTTTATGTACAAAAAATTGGGTTCATTTTGGGTACGGATAGACCATCTTTTTTAAGTAAAAGTTGCCAAACAATAGAACTAACTCATAGTGAACCAACTTTGACGATTATTTAAAATTACTTCACTAGTCCATTTAGCATTTTTAAATTTTATTACGTATTCTTAGTAATACATTTTAAGTTTTATTACGTAGTCTTCGGAATACAGTTTATATAAAAAAATAAAAAATAAACCAAATATATTCAAACCATAAAAATTTAAAGTTATGTTACCTATAATCTTTCATATTTAAAACATATTGTAAAGGCTATAACATTTACTGCAAAGCCTATATATTTTACTGCAAAAATAAAATATTGAGATTTACTGCAAAAACTATAAAATTTCTGCAATCTTATACTACCAGAAAAAAAATGTTAAATAAAAAATATAAAAAAAGATAAAAATGGTACAAAACCTAACAAATTAAAGTTCTGCACTCCTATACTTCATTTATAATTTAGACTACTGTAAAAGAAAAAGTAAAAGAAAAAAAAATTAAACATGTGAATTGAATGGATGTCAATTTTTTTTTCTATTACATTCTTACATTTTTTTTAAGTTGTTTAAAATATTTAAAAAATCGAAATCTCCTTAAAAAAAATGAAAATATTAATAAATAAAAAAATGATTTAAACCGACCATCCCACGGCCGATTTCTCAAAAAAGAAAAATTATATATTAAAAAAAATTAAAAAATAAAAGGTTTCTCCAAAAGAAAATATATGTAATAAAAAAAAATGAAATCCACCCTGGGACGGTGGAAATCAAATTTTGACATTTTTAAGTCCAACGGCCGGAATATATTTAAAAAAAATATATTAAAAAAATACACCCCCTTCGTGTTCCTATATAAACAACATCCATTTACATTTACAAACACATTTTTCTATTCTTCTAAAAAAATTGTGTATTCTTTGCTTCTGCTATAGCCATGTTTTTAATTACAAATGAACTCTTTTTACTCCTGCCATGGCAATATTCTTCTTTCACAACTGTCTACGACTTTCTATTTCAAAGGTGAGTAAAACTATCTCGTTTTCTTAATTAGTTTATGGTTTCTTAAATAGAGGTAGTTCCGAATTTCAGATAAGTATTATTGGGTTTATTTCGTGTATGGATAAGTTATTGTTTGTTAACTTCAGATTTAGCCGATCGAGAACTTCAACCTCCTTATGTCTTCCACGTGTTGTCTAGGAGATTAAAAAACTCGCACCATGTCTTTCCCTAAACAATAGTAAGGGAAACAGATCCAGATCAAAAAACATTGAAGCGGCCGGAATTGGGAAATCTTCAGGAAATGATGGCGTCAAAGAGCGTAGAGTCCTAAGATCTCGATACTTGACTGTGAAGAATCGCATCAACGGTAATCGCATCAGAGTACTTAGATCTCGATATTTCCAAGCCGGACGTTGAGCGTGCATTCGATTATTGATGAATTTGACAACCTGTATCGACTCACCTCTGATTGTACTTTCTGGATTATCAAAAAGTGACATACAAATGATGTTGGATTTAAATGGAGAAGAAAAAAAAACACAAAACAAACCTCTTCGAATGCAATGAAAATAAATTACACCGTTATCGAAATAGGTCATCTGACCAACTTTGACGATTTTGTAAAATTCATTCACTTGTTCGTTTGTTTTATTTTCTAAATTTTATTATGTATTGTTACCAACTTTAAAGATTACTTAAAAATTATAGTCTCTTACAATGGTTGTATCTCATCCGATCATCTTCTATTGATATATATGTATATGTAATCGACAAATTATATATAAAGAAATAAAAAATAAAAACAATTGACAATCAGACATATAAAGAAAAGAAAAAAAAAAAAAAACAATCCCAATCTATTGTCACTACAAAAAGAATAGATTTTTTTTACTATAAATATATATATTAATATGTTATTTAAGTTATTATATTAAAAAAAAAAAAACACAATTCAGTTTCATCTATTATTTGAGGTTAGTAATAATACATTATTTTAGTTCAATTTTTTAGATGCTATAATTTATGTAATGTTTTATTTTTTTAATGATTAATTGTACTGCTTAAAGTGTTTAATTTTAGTATGATCCTTATTATTTTAAGTAATTTTATTCATGTGATTTATAAAACAAAATAAAAAAAATATTTTTATATATTAATATTTATAAAAAAATAAATTAATGGGTACCAGTTCCTATCAAATACAACACACATAAAATATAAGTATTCAAATTTCATTTTAATACTATATATATATATATATATATATATATATATATATATATATTAAAACATCCTTTCAATAGTGGCTTTAAATTTATTTAGCATAATTGAATTTTTATTTATTCAGTGTTTATATCCATATACCTGTGTATATATATATATATATATATATATATGAGACTTTATGTCAATTACAATCACTCCAAACACATTATTGGAGCGAAGTTAGAAATTTTATATCTTGTTTTACAAAAATAAAATGTACACGGTTAGAGATCTATATCGTTCAATGGGATGTTATTGGATTTTGGAAGATGAATTTTCATTCTCTTTAGACTCAAGAGCTCGTTATTCTCCACACTAGGTTGCAAAGATACGGGAGGAATACAGTTATCGGGTCACCAAGCACAAATTATGGTAAACGGATGCAGGCAGTACAATATTCCAATAGTGCGTCAATTGGAGACCACAATGCCAATAGATACGCCACATAATCTTCAGATGGCATTGCATTGCTACCGCGAAGAAAATAACTGAATGCAAATTTGAATTTTTCGACACGAGCTTCAAATGACGGGACGTGAGCGTCTACAAGAAGGTTTCTTTGCCGAAGCGCGTACTTACATGAGATGCTTAAAGAAACCTCAATATCTGTCGGATATTGAAATGTCTGATGATAAGAATAATGTTTAATGTTTTCGTATTTGTAATTTGCAATTTCACTATGTATTTCTTTTCAAGTCTAATGTATCATTTCTACATTAATTTATGATAACGTTATAGTCAATTTAAATTTTCTTCATTGATAATCACACAAAAAAACTAAAAAAACAAAAATTCAACTAGCAAAAAAAAATATTATTTTTCATTGGACATATATCCCTTAGACAGATATTCATTGTTGGTTATCACGCTATGATATTCGTTCGGAGATAGTAGTCTGTTACTTGCAGCAGCCATTTCATTGGCTAGTTGGAGTAGATAGTATCGCCTGTTGCGCAACAACATTCTATTATTTTCTAAGCGAATTCGTGTAATAGCATCTTCGATCTCTGATGTGTCATCAATTATACATCGTCGAGGTATCTGAAAACTTCGACGATGAGGAACCGATGCATTAAGAGCTATTAAACAAAAAACAAGATTGTTAGATTCTTTTACTATGTATTTTCATTCTTGGCGTAGCTCAACGCGATACTCTATCAGATTGATGTCTTGCTCGCTCCAGTAGTCGTCATAATATGGTTTTAGAACCCAACAACTTAAGTGATCCTAGGGACCAGACTAACCCCAAACACCATATGAGTTTTTCCTCACTTGAAAAATCATATGAACTTTCTTCACTTCAGTTCATATTTGAAGATGTTCCAATACAAAACTCAGTTTTTATAGTAACACGGTGATTGACAAGTCTCAAATATCAAATCAACTTTATACTTTTTGCAGTGACAATTGTATAATTATTGTCCTTGTTTACAATAAAAAAAATTGAAAAAATAATTAAAAATAATTTTTTTTTTTTAATTTTATTTAAAAATATTTTTTTTTAAAATTTATATTCTTTTAAAAAGGACGAAATAATTGCGGTATGTCAAATCAAGTTCAAACTTTTTATTTTACAATAATTGTCATTATTTACAATTTTTGGTCAAAAAATAGGTTGCACCATAGCCATAGGCTTTTCAGAATAATTATTTTTTTTTCTTTTTGTACAATCCAAAATTAAAGTAAATCTTATCTTTTGGTCAGAATTTTAACTATTTCGTGAGGATTATTTTTTGGGTCAACATTCATTTACAGAAAATTTAATTATTTTTTAATTTTTTTTCCTATTTTTTTTTTACAATATTTGAATAATTTTTTAAACAATTTATATTCTTTTTGTATATTTTTTTAAATTCGGTTCAAATTGAAATTGTATATATTTTTACAAATTTAGAAATTATATATATTTTTACAAATTTCGAAATTATATATATTTTTAAAATATAATTCTAAATATTTTCAAATATATAAAATTTTACTTTTGAAAAAATAAATTAAAATTGATTCCGGCTGTGGGTCGGTCAGAATTAAAATCCGCCGGTATTATTTTAGTTTTCTTTTTTTTAAATAATTCAGATTAATTTTATTTTTAATTTTATTTTTTGTTTTTAAAATTTTGAAATTAATTTGTTTTTTAAAAAAAACCGCCCGTGGGGTGGCCAGTTTTAAATTAAAACCGGCCGTCCAACGGCCTTTTTTTTTTTTTTTTTAAATTATTTTAAATTTTAATATTTTTTTCGGTTTTTTTTTTTTTTTAAAAAATTTATTAATATTTTCACTATTTTTTTTAAAGAAGATTCATATTTTTTTAAAATATTTTAAATAACTAAAAAAAATTATGTAAAAATTTAATAGAAAAAAAAAATTCCAATCAGTTTCATCATTTTTTTATTAATATTTTCATTTTTTTTAAAGGGGATTTTGACGTCCATTCAATTCACTTTAATTTCTTAGGTTTGTACGATTTTTTTGTCTTTTTTTTATAGCTCTTAATCTTTAATTTTTGCAGTAGTTCCAGTAAACTTTATATCCTTTCAAATATATTTTTGATTGTATGTATCCATATCGTAAATCGATTTTTTATCTTTTACAGTAATCACATGTCGATCTTTTACTTTTGCAGTATTGAAATATCAAATCTTATTTATTTATTTTTTTGGCAGCACTGACAAATGTTCTCTGATTTCCATTCTTTTATATATATATATATATATATATATATATATATATATATATATATATTCTTTTAAAAAGGATGAAATAATTGCCTAATTGTCAAATCAACTTCAAACTTTTTATTTTACAATAGTTGCCACAATTTTTGGTTAAAAAATAGATTGCAGAAATTTTATAAACTTTTCAGAGTAAGTATTTTTTTTCTTTTTGTACGATCCAAAATTGAAGTAAATCTTATCTCTTAGTCAGAATTTTAACTATTTGGTGAGTTTTGCAGAGTAATTATTTTATTTGATTTTGTACTATCCAAATTCAAGTAAATCTTATCTGTTAGTCAGAAATTTAACTATTTGGTAAAGATTCATTTTTTGGGTCAACATTCATTTACAGAAAATTTAATTATATTTTAGTTTTTTTTGTATTTTTTTTTACAATATTTGAATAATTTTTTAAACAATTTATATTCTTTTTTATATATTTTTTTAAATTCGGTTGAAATTGAAATTGTATATATTTTTACAAATTTCTAAATTATATATATTTTTACAAATTTCGAAATTATATATATTTTTAAAATATAATTATATATATTTTCAAATATATAAAATTTTACTTTTGAAAAAATAAATTAAAATTGATTCCAGCCATGGGTTGGCCAGAATTAAAATTGATTCCGGCCTCCCCAAGGCCGGTTTTGTTTTTGGTTTTTTTTTAAAAAAAAATTCAGATTATTTTTTTTTAATTTTTTTAAATTTTGAAATTAAACCGGTCATCCAACGGCCAATTTTTTTAATTTTCTTTTTTTATTTTAAATTTTAATATTTTTTTCGATTTTTTTTTCAAACTTTTTATTAATATTTTCACTGTTTGTTTTAAGGAGATTCTTATTTTTTAAAAAATATTTTAAACAACTAAAAAAATATATGTAAAAATTTAATAGAAAAAAAAAATGCCAAATTTTAATAGAAAAAAAAAAATTGCTAATGGTTTCATCAAATTTTTTTTATTAATATTTTCATTTTTTTTAAAGGAGATTTTGACATCCATTCAATTCACTTTAATTTTTCTTAGGTTTGTACTATTTTTTTGTCTTTTTTTTATAGGCTTTAGAGTAAATCTTAATCTTTAATTTTTACAGTAATTTGCAATAAACTTTATATCCTTTCAAATATATTTTTGATTCTATGCATCCTTACAGTAAACTGATTTTTTTTCTTTTGCAGTAATCACATGTTGATTTTTACTTTTGCAGTACTGAAATATCAAATCTTATTTATTTTTTTTGGCAACACTAACAAATATTCTCTGATTCCCATTCTTTATATATATATATATATATATATATTATTTGAATAAAATTGATTTTAATATAATTTTTTACATTTTCTCTATTTTAAAAATTTAATTTTTTTCTATAAATACTTTCTATTTATCTTTCATTTTTTAATTACATTCATCATATTTTTCTATTAGAGTTATTTACAGTTTTGAGTTAATTTAAAAATTTGGAGCTTTAACTTAATCTACCATTTGAGGTTAGTAATAACACTTTATTTTAAAAAAATTATTTTTATGTAAATATAAGTTCTTAGTAAAATTATTTTGATGTAAATATATAATTTTTAGGTTCGAATTTGTGCAATTTTATTTTTAGTTTTCAGAGTAATTTTTTTTTTCTTTTTGTACAATTCAAAATTGAAGTAAATCTTATCTCTTGGTCAGAACTTTAACTATTTGGTGAAAAATAAAATTATATATAATCTTAAAAAAAATTAATTGAAAATTTTATTTAATATTCGGTCATGCTATGGACGGATTCATAATGATTATCTTTTCATATTCCTATATAAATAATATTCATTCAACAATCATTTATGTTAATAAACACCTTACTCTTTTCTTCTTTAGAAATTGTGTTTTCTCTGCTTCTGCCACAATCATGTTCTTCATTAGAAATGGTGTCTTTTTGCTTCTGTCAGGCTAATATTCTCCATTCACAACTATCTACGACTTTCTATTTCACAGGTCAGTAACAATATCCATTTATATTTACAAACACATTTATTTCTTTTTTTTTTTTTTCGAAATAACGTCTTTTCTATTTCTACCATATCCATGTCCTTCATCACAAATTATGGATTTTTGCTTCTGCCGTGACAATATTCTTCTTTCGCAACTATGTACAACTTTTTATTTGAAAAGTGAGTGAAAATATCTTATTTTGTTAATTAATTTATGATTTCTTAAAATGTTGAAGTGGCGGCAAGGACTGGAAACTCTAAAAAAAATGAACTATTTACTGATGGCGTCAACGAATGAAGAGTTCTTAGATCTCGATAGCTGACAGTGAAGAATCGCATCAGCGGTAATGCTAGCTTGTTATCTATGATTCGTTTGATTTATAATGCTTAGGAAAAATTTTGATTTCAGTTGCTAATTTAGTTAATACATATATTGATTGTTGCAGATGAGAATGAATATTTCGACTCATTACACTTTCTGGACTGTAAAAAATAACCTAAAAATTATGTAGTTGGATGGGGAAGAAGAAGAAAACAACTCATTTCACCAATTTATGAAGTGTTTTCAACTTAAATTATGCAAAAATAAATTAAAAATTGACCTTAAAAATACTGATATACTACCGTTAATTAACTCAAAGTTATCATCAAACTGGGTTGAATAATTAATATTTTTGATGAATTAATTTTGTATTGTTATGGGGTTGTAATATAAAATAATTATTGTTATTCAGTAGTCCGTTTTCAGTGTTTTAATTTTTATTACCTAGTTATTCGAAAAGAAAATGGATTCCGTAACAAATATGCTACATTTTATTAACTCAAAATTTAATTAAACAAAAAAAATATCATCTTCATTGAAATAACTCATACGAATTGTATATAAACTTGTTTGTAAAATATTAAAAACAATTATAATTGGGTTAATCTTACTTTGCAAACCAAATATTGCATGCGAATAGGTGTAAAAATTGGCTAACTCTTCAAGTTTGAAAAAACATTACACTTTTATATGGTTTTTCTTTCAAATTTTGAACTTTGGCAGGTTGTCGAGATTATTTTTTTTTGTACGAGAAAATAATGGGTTCAGGACGGAGTGAAAAGCTGATGGTGGTTATGCAAGTTAGCGTCGATGGGTTTGGTAAATACACACCACTGCAAAAATGCTTTTGGAGTATTTTAAAGAAAATGTTGGGGAAATTTTGAGATGTAGACTAAAGACATCTTCAAATCCTACTGAATCATATCCATGTTTTGAGATTGACGTTGGCAATATTTAAAAAATGGATGATTATGAAAAGGTCGAACCTCATGCATTCTTGCATTTTGCTATTCCTGAATCTGTGAATTCAGCCCTAAATGTTGCAGGGCGTGGTGAGCTTGTTTATATACGCAAGCCTCTAAAGGTTAGTTTGGGGCCTCAAAATTCATATCATATGAATCAAATGAGAATGACTACAATTCCGTTCAATCTATCTAATGTGCAAGTTGAGGTTGGGTGTATGAGTAACTTGCAATTCTGTGTTGGTTGGAGATGACCTTCTGAAGGAGTTAATTTTCTTATCGATTTGTTTGATGGAACTTGCAAATTGCATCGTCGTCTAAACAACTCATCCCACCAATTTTGACGATTATTTAAAAATTATTACCTATTTGAGTGTTATAAATTTTATTATGTATTGTTATGAACCCAGTTTGTATACAAAAATATTAGGTTCTTTACTATTACGGATAGACCATATTTTGTGAAATCAAACTTGCCAAAAACAAATGCATCGTCACCTAAACAACTCATCCGACCAAGTTTGACAATTATTTTAAAATTATTCATTAGTCCATTTTTAGGGTTCTAAGTTTTATTACGTAGTATGATGAATGCATTTTATGCACAACAAAAATGGATACATTTTTGTTGTGGATAAGTCATCTTTTGTTAAGTCAAAGTTATCAAAAAAACTGTATCGTCGTCGAAACAACTCATCCGACCAACTTTGACGATTATTTAAAATTTATTCAGTAGTCTATTCTGACATTTTTAAGTTTTATTACGTAGTCTTAGGAACCCAAATTATGTACAAAAAAATTAGGTTTATTTCAGTTACAGATAGACCATCTTTTGTTAACTCAAAGTTGTCAAAAAAACTACAGAACCAACTCATCCAACCAATTTTGACGACTATTTAAAAAATATTCACTAATCCGTTATGAAAGTTTTAAGTTTTATTACGTACTCTTACGAACATAGTTTATGTCCAAAAAAAATTGGGTTCATTCCGGTTACGGATAGACCATCTTTTGTTAACTCAAAGTTGCAAAAAAAACTGCAGAACCAACTTATCCGACCAAATTTGCCAATTATTTAAAATTAATTCACCAGTCTATTCTGACATTTTTAAGTTTTATTACGTACTCGTAGGAACCCATATTATGTACAAAAAAAATTGGGTTCATTTCGGTTATGGATATACCATCTTTTGTTAACTCAAAATTGCAAAAACAAATGCAGAATCAACTCATCTGACCAAATTTGACGATTATCTAAAATTAATTCACCAATCCATTCTGACATTTTTAAGTTTATTACGTACTCTTAGAAACCCAGATTATGTACAAAAAAATTGGGTTCATTTTGGTTACGGATAAAACATCTTTTGTTAACTCAAAGTTGCAAAAATAACTGCAGAACCAACTCATCCGACCAACTTTGACGATTATTTAAAAGTTATTCACTAGTCCATTCTGACATTTTTAAATTTTATTACGTAATCTTAAGAACCCAGATTATTTACAAAAAAAAAAAGGTTCATTTCGGTTACGGATAGACCATATTTTGTTAACTCAAAGTTGCAAAAAATAACTGCAGAACCAACTCATCCGACCAAATTTAATAATTATTTAAAATTAATTCATCAGTCCGTCCTGACATTTTTAAGTTTTATTACGTACTCTTAGGAACCCAGATTATGTACAAAAAAATTGGGTTCATTTTGGTTACGGATAGACCATCTTTTGTTAACTCAAAGTTGCAAAAAAAAAAACTACAGAACCAACTCATCCAACCAATTTTGATGATTATTTAAAATTAGTTCACTAGTCTGTTTTGACATTTTTAAATTTTATTACGTACTCTTAGAAACCCAGATTATGTTCAAAAAAATTGGGTTCATTTCGGGTACGAATAGACCATATTTTTTTAACTCAAAGTTGCAAAAAATACTGCATAACCAACTCATCTTACCAACTTTGACGATTATTTAAAAAATATTTGATAGTCTGTTTTGACTTTTTTAAGTATTAGTATGTAGTCTTAGTAACAGAATTTATGTAAAAAAATATTGGGTTCATTTCGGTTACGGATAGACCATATTTTGTTAACTCAAAGTTACAAAACAAAACTGCAAAATCAGCTCATCGAACCAACTTTGACGATTATTTAAAATTAGTTCACTAGTCCATTTTGACATTTTTAAGTTTTATTACGTATTCTTAGTAACACATTTTATGTACAAAAAAAATTGAGTTAATTTCGGGTACGGATAAACCATCTTTTTTTAACTCAAAGTTGCGAAAAAATACTGCAGAACCAACTCATCCGACCAATTTTGACAATTATTTAAAAAATATTCACTAGTCCGTTCTAACATTTTTAAATTGTATTAACGTAGTCTTAGGAACACAGTTTATGTACAAAAAAAATGGGTTCACTTCGATTACGAATAGACCATCTTTTGTTAACTCAAAATTGGCAAAAGATAAATGCAGAACCAACTCATCTGATCAACTTTGACGATTATTTAAAATTAATTCACCAGTCTGTTTTAAAATTTTTAAGTTTTATTACGTAGTCTTAGGAACCTAGATTATGTATAAAAAAATTGAGTTCATTTCGGGTACGGATAGACCATATTTTTTTAACTCAAAGTTGCGAAAAAACTATGCAGAACCAACTCATCCGACCAACTTTGACGATTACTTAAAACATATTCGCTAGTCTGTTGTGATATTTTTAAGTTTTATTACATACTCTTAGGAACACAGTTTATATACAAAAAAAAAATTGGATTCATTCATGTCGCCGTTCGTTTAAATGGGTCCGTTCGTTGACTGTCGCCATTTGTTATATAATTTTTTTTTAAAAATTTATATTTAATACAAACATTGGGATTCAATTAAAAAGTGTTAATTATATTTTCGTTCCTTTTACTACAGGCGCTTTACAATGCTCGGTCAAAATTATTTGACAATTATCTTTCGCATTGTTTGGTAACAAAAAAATCCACTCCCTCCATTTTCCAAAGTGTCCAATTTGATTTTGCACAAAAGTTGTATAATAATAAATAACAATGGTGGTGACGGAAATTGGAACAACCAATAGTATGGTCCGGTCACTCTTTGCGTGAAAAGCTGCAACTGATCTGGAGATGACTTTCATCCTTGCTAGAGTCTTTAATCCAAGCTGGAAAAGCATTGTCTGGCCTGAGTTCCGAGTCATAAGACCCAATCCTTCAGAGGTGCCCTCTATCCAAGTTGTTGGGGCGTTGTCCGTCTTGAGCTTCGACTTGTCACCTGCACCTACACATAGGACGGGCCGGGGTATTCCCGGCGTGAGAGTAAAAGCTCAGAAGAAAAAAAGCAGGTCGTTTGGAGAGATAAATCTATTAGCTCGACCCTTATGCGTGTTTTTGCGTGCAAAAATGTGTTGGTGAAAATCTTTTTTTATAGACGAAGAGGCGATTAGTATTCCAAACAATTAGGGCCTTAAGCTCGGTTTACCATTAATCAGTCAGGTGTGTGGGGAACACGATGGATTAGAGTTATGGGTCTGGGCCTTGGGCCCTTTTATTCCTTGATGGAGAAGCCCATGGGCCAAGCCTGCTAAGGGTAACAGGCTGGCTCGGGCGCCGGGGTGGAGATCATGTTGTGAACGCCGACCTAATCTTCTTAGGGGACACTTTGAGGAGATTCTGGCTTGGAGACTTGATGGCCCTTTACTTTTTATCGACCTGAAGTTTTTCCAGGCTGTCTATTTACTAGGCTCTCGAGGTCGTGTGATGAAGTGGCGCTAGTGACGTGGCTGTCTTGATCCAGGTGGCGGACACGTGGAGGTGATCGAATTTTACCCATATCAGTTACCCCCCAAGCCTTAGCGAGGAGATGGAACATGAGATGCTGAGGGTTCTAGTCACGGTCTCATAGGAGTTGGATGTCTGGGCCGAGAAGAAACAGGCCAGACTAGATGGACGCGAGGCTTCCGCAGAAAGCTTGACTGACACATTGACCGGATCCGCGACACGTAGCTGATGGCGCATGAATCGACGCTCTACACGCTGTCTAATTAATGCGACGGTTCAACTTCTTGGCCCTTCTATAAATAGGCACTTCATTCTTCCGCATTTCTTCACACCAGAGTATTCGCGATAGCTCCGTCCGACTTCAGAGCACGATACTCTCATTTTTCTTCTCTTCTTTCCTTTATGTCTTCAGTGTCTAAGTCCTACTCGTCGGGGTACTGCCCTTCTGAATCTGAAAAGACTGTGGTTGAACCCCAGGTTAAGCAGATCAACTTTAGCTAGTCTGCGACTGAGGTCGATGAACCAGAGGTGATCTCCGCATCCAAGGAGACCGCTAAGCAAGAGGCCATTATTGAATGGATGAACTCTTCTTCTTAAAAGGCCTGCAGGGTGGCCAGAGCTGGGACCTCCCAGTCTCCCGACGTGACCAGCGGACCTTAGTGGAGGAGGGTGAGAAGCAAAGCAGGCTAATCTGAGGGCCTCGATGTGGAGCTCAACACAAACTCAACAATGGAGCTTGACATCAAGGGTTTTTCCTCCCCGGAGACGGAAGCCCATCCATCTACGTCGGGTTGAGCACCGAGGGTTGGCCCGTCCTGGCCATTGGTCAGCTAAACCATAAGGTCCTTTAGGATGCCCTAGTTTGACGGGTACAAACTGAACTATCGAAGAAGTCTGTTCAGGACCTTCGCTCCAAGTATGAGTTCCCCAGCATGGTAGAGACGCGTGTTCTCGGGGATGATGACTGGGCTTGTGCCCCACTGGAGGGGTTCATAACAGTTTATGATCAGCAACTGCAAGGCGGTCTATGCTCTCCCATTCACCCTTGGGTGAGGGAGGTCTGTTGGGATCTTGGGTTGTGTCCGTCATAGTTCACCCCCAATAGTATGCGAATGGTAGTGCTCTTCCATGTGATCTGCTTAGCCGAAGGTATTGTTCCAACCTTTGAGCTCTTTCATGCCGTCTTTCTGGTGAAGTCCATACCCAGTGGGAAGGGCTGGTGCTACATCTCGGCCCCGCAGAAGTTCCTCAACTGTTATGCTGACTCCATCAAAGATTGGAAATCGAGCTTCTTCTTTCTTAGCGGGACCGGATGGGAGGCTGCTCCGGCGACAAAGTAGGAATACCCGGTCCAGAAGCACTGAGGGACCGTGGATAAGCATTTCAGCCCAGCATAAATTTCATTCCCTACCCCGATCGATTTTCCTGACTTATTTCCTTTCTCTGGTTTTTTTAGTTCCAAAGAAATACAAGCCGAGCCTGGAGATTCTCGTGCTGAGAGATCGGATCATTAGCACGCGTTTCACTCATGTTGGGGCTCTTGTTACGTCATATTTGTACGACCTTTACCTCTGGAGTGATCATTCCCTTCCACCACCATCTTTAAAACAGGATTCCAAGAACAATAAGTCAATTTACCCCTGCTCGTCTAATTATTTACACTTGTATTTTCTTTTGTTGATTGATGTTGTCTTCTTGCAGTTATGGAGATTAAGATGCTTGGAAAAAAAATAATAGAACAGGAGGGGAGGGCCCTTAGCAAGCAAAACAAGGAGTCACGGCTCAGGTCGTTCCTGCTAGATTGACCTGAACCAACCCGCCTCATCGAGCCGCGCCTCAGGTAGCCCCTTCCAGGTTAGTGACGATGGGCATAGCTGCAGCGACCAAGAGACTAGGGACCCCAGCCAGGTCGGCGGTGGTATTTGTGGACGCAACGAGCCCGACCCCCACAGAGAGGAAAGGCAAGGGGAAGCGAAAAGTAGGCATGTCTGAGATAGCAGCCGGTCATCAGAAGAAGTGCCGAGTAGAGGTCCAACAAGGTCGTGAGGAGGTCCAGTAGGAGCTAGTGAGGCCTTTCGCTGTCACCACCAACCTTTAGGGCGACCGCAGTATCTTAGAAATGCCATCCATTCTCCAGACTTTTATTCACCAGATTACTCTCTCGGTAGACCGAACCAAGTTTAGCAAAAACATCCAGCGGCAGACTCACCTCCAACCTTTATTGGTACTTGTTGTCGGTGAGTTTTTACCTCGACGAACTTTTCAAACTTGTAATATCTATTAAGCTTCGTCTGTTTTAATCCCTTTACCCTTACAAGCCCTCTACACCACGTCCGAGCTGGGGCTGCGCCACCACAATACTAGCGAGAGATGTGATAAGCTAGAGACTGGAAGGACTAAGGTGATAGACATGGTGAATGAGTACCAGGTAGGTCTGGAGAGGCTTCGGGTCGAGAATGAACAATTGACGAAGAGGAATGAGGATCTGGCTAAGCAGGTCGATGAGAGCTCGAAAAGAGAAAATAGGGCAATTAGCCAGGCCAACTCCGAACTCGAGGTGATGAGAAACGGTCAGGCCGCTGTGTTAGAGCATGCCCGAGTTGGAGTAATGGAAAAGTGGAAGATAAGCCAAGAATTCGTCAACTTTCGGAATCGAATCGGACTGGACGTGATAAAGTTGGGGTTCAAATCAGCGGTCAATTCTGTCCGGCACCAATTTCCTGATGTTGATTGTACGAAGATCCGGGTCGAGTTGAACCCTGAAGACATCCGAGAGGCCCAGGCCGTACAGGACGTTGGGTAGAGCATGGGCCCAGGAGATCAAGCAGGCCCTTCAGCCAGAAGTGACACCCAGGCCGATTCTACCCCGCACTAGCTTTCGATCAGCCCAGTCAATCACCAAAGAAATAATTTTTTTTCTTTTGTTTTTTCTTCTTTGTTCTTTTTAGTTCAACCCTGCCAATGAGCAAGCTTGCAATCACGGGCAGGAGCCCTAATTTTTGTGGTTTGCCGAGGTTTTGTGGTCGTCTTAGCAGAGGGAATCTAATCTAAGATAAGGTTGTCTTAGCCTTTTTGGACTGTCCTAATATTCCCTACAAGAGAATTTTTTCTTATGGTAGTCTGATCTCAGCTCGATTGTGAGATAGTAGGTGCTAGCTGATAGGTCTTCGGTTACGATCGGTGCAACACTATCAGACGGTGACATCCAGTCAACACCTCCTGGCTAAAACTACTGACCTATTTGACAACCGGTCTATTTTCTCAGCATGACATCTAGTCTTTTGTCGGGATGTGCTAGAGGTTCAGCGGGAAGGATACCTTCGTGCGGAGAAGTGGATGGAAGGCGGCTTGTCCCTGACCTTTAGGCAAGGAGGACTGCTTATCTCCGCCTTCATTTAGAGAAGCGGTTAGAAGGTGACTCGTCCCTGGCCTCTCGGCACGGAGGGCTACTCGTCCCCAATTTTATTTGGAGAAGTGGCTGAAGGGCGGCTCATCCCAGGCCTCTTGACACGGAGGGCTGCTCATCTTCGTCTTCGTTTGGAGAAGCGACTGGAGAAATGGATGGAAGGCAGCTTATCCCCGGCCTCTCGGCACGGAGGGTTGCTCATCTCCACCTTCGCACTTGTGGAGAATTTAGAGATTTAGGAGAATTTGAACCTAGACCCCTTTCATTGATTTTAAATTTTTGATTACAAGCTTCTAAGATCAAAATAAAAAATCTAACAAATCTAGGAAGGCGACCCTTCTCTAGCATAGTAGCGCTTCAGGTGCTCGGCATTCTATGGGTACCTTAGGGGTATCTCTTTCTCGGTTTCCGAGTTATAGGTATTGGGTCGGGCTATTTGAGTGACTCGATAAGGCCCTTCCCAACTCAGAGCAAGCTTGCCGGTATTTGGTCCCTAGTAGCCAGAGTGACCTTCCTCAGGACAAGGTCACCGACATTAAAAGATCGAGGTCGGACCCGACAATTATAGTACCAAGCCGTTCTTTGTTGATAGATAGCCTGATGGACCTGAGATTTTTCTATTATTTCTTCCAGCAGATCTGGCTGAGTATTAGACCTGCTTCGTTTTTAGCTCAGTCAAAGGTAGTTGTAGTCTGGGGCAACGACAGACCAATCTCAACCTGGATGATGGCCTCTGAGTTGAAGGTCATGGAAAAAGGCATCTCATTGGTGGGGGTCTGAGCTGTTGTGTGATAAGCCTACAGTATAGGGTACAAGTCTTCCACTCATAACTCCTTGAATTTGTCTAGCCTGGTCTTCAGATTTAGCAAAATAGTTTGATTGGTGACTTCAACGTAACCATTAGCTTGTGGATGACCAAGGGAAGAGAAATACGTGCTGATTCCCAACTCGGAGCAGAGCTCGGTGAATAAGTCATTGTCGAACTGCTTCCCATCAATCATGCACTTCTAGATAAAGTCTCGGATCCTTTCCTTGGTAATTTTGGCAAGCGGCTCAACTTCTACCCATTTTGTAAAGTAATTGATGGCGACAACCAAGAACTTCCTTTGGTCGATCCCCTGAGGAAACAGGCCTAGGAGATCTATCCCCTACTGGGCGAAGGGCTACAGGCTAGTTATCGGCACCAGCTCAATTGGCGGGACATGAGGGTGGGCGGCGAACCGCTGGCACTTGTCACACTTTTTTATGAATTAACCTGTATCTTCTAGCATTTTGGGCCAGTAGTAACCATGTAGGAGCAACTTCTGGGATAATGACCTGCCCCCCGAGTAGTTTCCACAAAAGCCCTCGTGAACCTCTCTCATGACGTAGTCGGCCTCCTCAAGCCGTAGGCACTTGTAGTATGGACCCGAGAAAGACTTGCGATACAGGATATCGTCGATGAGGGCGTATCGTACTACCTGGTATTATATATTTTGAGAATGAGTTGGGTCCTTTGGTAGTGTCCTATCGGCAAAATAGCTCACGATCGGACCCATCCAGGTCGGATCAGAGCTGAGGGTATAGATAGTAGTGACCTCGTCCGAGGAGACAGTGCTCGGCTCGGATAGATATTCCACAGGAATTGTTCTCTTGAGAGTATATTCAATCACCGGGCCAAGTTAGCCAATGCATCGGCATACTTCTTCTCTTCTCAGGGTATTTTCTTGATATGCAGTCTCTCGAAGTTTTTCATCAGGAGCTTCTCCCTTTCCAAGTAGCCCACCATGCTCGAATCCTTAGCGAGGTACTCGCCATTAACTTGGTTGACCACGATCTGGGAGTTGCACAGGACCTGGAGAGTCTTTACATTAAACTCCCGGGCTAATCATAGCCCGGCCAAGAGGGTTACGTACTCGGCCTCATTATTTATAGCTTGAAATCTGAGCCTGAGGGTGTATTCAATTTCTTCTTTGCCTGGGCGACGAGGACCATCCCAGCACCCGAGCAGTTCTGATTTGAAGACCCATTGGTAAAAAGTTACCACGTATCGGGGTCCAGGTCAGTGTAAACCTAATTAAGTTGGGGGACATACCGGCCTGGCTAGCTAATGAAGAGGTCTTCTCAGCAGTCTCTTGTTCGGTGGTGGGCTCTTCATTTGGGAAGGTCAGCTCGGCTATGAAATCAGTCAAGACCTATCCCTTTACAACCATCCTAGGCGATACTCAATGTGGAATTGGCCAAGTTCGAGGCTACACTTCATCAGGATTTACCTTAACGGTTGGTCAGTTAATACCACGATGGTATGAGATTGAAAATACTGCATGTGCTTTCTCGAGGCAATCAGTAGAGCATAGGCCAACTTCTCAAACCTTGTATATCTTGTCTCGGTATTGGTGAGGACTCTACTCTAATAGTAGACCGGGCTCTGCACACCATCTTCTTCTCTAACTAGGGTGGCACTTACTGCCGTGGTAAAGACAACCACGTATAGGAGCAGGTCATCTCCTTTCTGCAGCGTGCTAAGGAGCGGAGTTGAGGAGAGGTACTTCTTTAACTCCTGGAAGGCGCTATCATACTCCTCAGTCCATTTGAATACCTTGCTCCCTCTGAGGATCTTAAAAAATAGGAGGCATTTCTTATACAACCTAGAGATAAATCGGTTCAGGGCGGCCAACTGCCCTGCTAGTATCTAAACCTCTTTCTTATTCCGTATGGAAACCATACTGAGGACCGCCCTGATTTGGTTGGGGTTGGCATCAATACTGCTCTGTGATACCACAAAGCCCAGAAACTTGCCAGTAGACACCCCAAAGATGCATTTGCTCGGAATCAACTTTATACGGTGAGCTTGAAGTTTATCGATGTAGGCTTGGAGATGACCAAGGTGGTCATGAGCCTAAATGCTTTTTACGAGCATATCGTCGATGTATACCTCAATTGTCTCCCTAATCTCTTCTTTAAACATCTTATTGACGAGCCTCTGATAGGTTACTCAGGCATTGCGAAGGTCGAAAAGCATAACCTTATAGCCGTAGGTGTCTCTGTCCATGATGAACGATGTCTTACTCTTGTCAGAGGGATACATAGGGATTTGGTTGTAGTCGGCATAAGCGTTGAGGAAGCTGACTTGCTCGTACCCAGTCATAGTGTTGATCACGTTGTCAATCCTCAGAAGTGGGAAGAAGTCCTTTGAGAAAGCCTTGTTCAGATCCTTAAAGTCCACGCAAAGTTTCCATTTGTTGCCAGTCTTGGGGCCAAGACAACGTTAGCTAGCCTGTTCGGGAATTTGATCCCTTCTACGAAATCTGACATAATGAGCTTATCTATCTCTTCTTTAATTATTTTTCGTCAGTCCTGATGAAACTTCTTTTTCTTTTGGTGTACAGGTGGGTGGTTCACATTGGCATGAAGCCAGTGCATAGCCACACTAGGATCAATCCCAGGAAGCTCATTATGGGATCAGGCAAAAATGTTGCAATTGTTTCTCAATAGTGAGCCCAGCTCACCAGTTCAAGGCAAAGCCTGACGCCTATCTTCACCGTCCTCTCGGTGATGGTGGGGGTGAATAGAGACTTCGAGCAGATCCTCATGAGGTTAGAGAACGGGCTCTTTGTCTCGAGGATTATCAATCGGGACAGGCTCTCCCTTTTAGGCTAGGACCACGAGCTCTAGAAAAGGTCGGTGCAGCCCCCCGAGCTCGGATCCAAACGGTAATTTCTATTTCTTCTCCATGGCCCACCTTGTATAAGCATGGGCAGCTTCTTGGTCTCACTAGATTTCACCCATTCTGGAACTAGTGGGGAACTTCATCTTCTGGTGGTAAGACGAACAAACGGCCTTCAGGGTGGCCACGGTGGACCAACCCATAATCGCATTGTACAGTGACGGCCTATCCACAATGAGAAATTTTGACCAAAAGATGGCTATTTTGGGTCTAGATCCAATTATGACAGGAAGTGAGACCCATCCGACTAAGCTGACAATGTCGCCTCTGAAACCGACAAGAGGGGACTTCACGGGTTGAATAGTATTGGCGTCCACGCCCATTTTGTCAAAGGCCTATTTAAAGATGATATCGGTCAAGCTTCCTCCGTCTACCAAAATCCTCGCTATCTTGTAATGATTAATCAGAGCGAAAATGATCAGGGTATCATCGTGCGGAACGTGTACTTGTTTTAGGTCGACTTTGCTGAAGGAGATGACATTATGCGAGGTAACATCTACCGTGCTGACCTCATACACGTCCTGCTTGGCCTTTCTATTGCCCTTGCTTTTGTATCTCTTTCGAGAGGAAGATGTTTTGCCACTAAGACCCAGTCCTCCATGGATGATGTTAATCTCGCCATCCACCCTAAGGTTGGCATATCCCCAAGGTTATCATCGCGGGGGTGGAGGTCGACTGTTATTTCTTCTGCGTCATTGACTACGGTATTTGTTACGACGATCATTCCCCCCAACCTGAGCTTCGTTTGTCCGGTGGACGTAATTCTCAAGGTATCCTCGTTTAATGAGGGCCTCTATTTCTTCTTTTAGTTGGAAACAGCCTTCGGTGGCGTGGCCACGAACCCAGTGAAAGTCACAATACTTATCGACTGATCTGCCCAAAGACTTTCCTCTCAAGGGGGGCAGGTAAGAAGATTCTCTTCCCAGCATTCTCAGCAAAAATGGTGGCAAATAAAGATTATAAGTAGGGTAAAACTGTGCTGGCTGGGCCCTCGGGGTGGCTTCTTATCCTCGGGTAAAGGCCCCACCCGACCTTCAGCTTGGAGTCTTCTGGAGGCCTGAGCTCGGCTCGACCCCCTGTCGGGTTGGCCTTTCCTCTTGAGGAGTCCTTCTCTCTCCCTCTTTACTCTATCGATGAGGTCGTCCTTGTAGTAACTGGTGCCAAGATCTAAATCTTCTCAAAGACACAAGGTTGGTCTTAAACTTAAATCGTATGAGAGTCTCCGATGCCTTAATCCGTCGATAAAAGCATTGAGGGCCACGGTGTTGGATACCCCTTCACAAGAAAGTAACTCCATCCAGAATCTGTCAACATAATTGCCCAAGTTTTCATTAGCTCCCTACCTAAGAGGGATGATATGAGTGACGGTCTTGGGCCTTCGCCGAGATCGATTGAACCTTTCTAAGAATTGTTGTTCAAGATAGAGGAAAGTAGAGATTGAAGCCGGAGCTAGGTCGTTGAACCACATCCGAGCAGGACCGGTCAGGCCGAGTGAAAAAAACTTGCATATCACTATGTTGGAGGTGGCGTGCTTGTCCATGTGGGACACATAAATAGAGAGATGATCTATGGGGTCGGTGGTCCCATCATATTGGGCCAATAGGGGGTTGGGAAATCAAAAAGAAACTAGTTTGTCCATGATTTTAGCAATGAAAGGAGATTTTACCCCAGTATACAGCTAGGTTGGACCTCCGGTATTTCGTATTTGGTTGAGAGTGACCTCAATCTTGGCCATGCATCACTCTATAGCTGCTTCCACTCTCGTCGAAGCAGTGACCTTACTGGCCGCGACCCGAGCTTTACACCTCCGAGCTGAGGACGGAGAATGAGAGTCTACCTCACGAATTTGGTGAGACCGGCGCTCAAAACTGTCTTGGTGACCATATTTTTGAGTTGGCGACGACCTCGACGTGTCCTCGTTGACCGAGACAGAGACCTCGAGGCACCAGGGGGGTCAAGATCCCTCTTCCTGTTTGTCCAGTCAACGGCCTGAGGTCAGACCTGCGTCACATGTCTGTGAGAGGTGACCACTCTATTGATCCTAAGATTTTGATGGATAATTAATGTTGATATTTTTTGTAGAACTAACGAGTTTATTGAGTGATTCAGTGTAAAAATTTTATTACTGATGTTATCATGAAGAAATTACTAAGGATGCAAAGAGACAGACGAAGAGACTAACATTAAGAGATTGAAGATTCTGAAGAATCTAGGTGAAAACAACTCAAGTCAATTTTTATTCTTAATATATCCCGATTAGGATCAGACACGACACAAAAATGAATTTATATTTATGTGTGTTTTTATTAGGATCCTAATTAGTTTACATATCTGCTCCAATGTGAAATTAAAAAATAAAAATTGATCTAAGAAAGATTTGTACTTAAAATTGATTAATAATATTAATTAAGTTAACTAAGAAAAGAAATCAGTTAAAGGGTCAAAAACGTCGAAGCTTGGAGTTGAAATAAATGAAGAAAATGAGATCTAGCACTGATCGGTCAACCAACCAAAAGAGATCGGTCAACCGATCGTTGATAATCGGTCAACCGACCAGGGCCGAAAAATGGCCTGGGGAGCATCCTGAATCGATCGATCAACCGACCCATAGGGAATCAGTCGACCGACTGGCATATTTAAATGGCTTGGGCTACAACCTAAAATTATCGGTCGACTGATGGTGGTTTGGTCGGTCAACCGGCTATGCTGTTTCAGGATTTGAGGATTTCGAGGATTTTATCCAAAAGTAGTCATTACTAGCCCTTTTTTTTTTGTTAATATCTTGGAGATATTCTGGGAATTTGAACATATTATAGATATATTATTCATACTTATATATCTCTATAGATATGGTACAAATATTTTAAGTGTTTCTCAAATTGGTACATTCAATAGTTCCTATCTAGTTTTATTTGAAATTGAGAAATATTTGGGAGACTAAATTGAAAGATTTAAAAGCTATAATTAAGTGAATTGAACTAGAATTGAGTAGTATTAATATATGGGGGTCTATATGAGCATTTAATGTCATATTTTATGGGAACTAACCATTAGAGAGCTTGTTTAAAACAAGTATATATAGGCTTGCATTTTTCACTTATGAGATACATTATTCTATCAAGAATAAATCAGTTCTTGAGCTTTATGTGAGTCAATATTTTGATATTATATTGAGAGTTTATTGTGAGATCGTTCTTGAGAAAAGTTCTTGAGAGTAAATGCTGAGAATTTTGTTGTCACCGATCTAGGTTTTACTACGATTCAATTTTCATTCTTTCGGTGGTATTCTGATGAGATTGTTTCAAGATTTTGTTCTTAATTGTTATTTCATATTATTATTATTATTATTATTATTATTATTATTATTATTATTATTATTATTATTATTATTATTATTATTATTATTATTATTATTATTTTCTTGGATTCTAGATCATTGCAAAATTGTTTTTAAACTTTAAATTGTATAAAAATTAATTTAAAAAACGATTTTGATGATAATCTAATTACGTGCTCAATTGTGTGCTACCCACTTATTTTATAATCAGATTTTAAATTTCTCACTTAATTCTATCACTAGTATTTATCGGGACATTAATTGAGTTTAAATAGACTTGAGGTGGTAGAAGCTCCGAGTGGAAAAAAACTTATCAATTTATTGTAATTGGTAAGAGTTGTGTGGATTAGATATTATTGGGAATATCTAATAAAGGATAGCTAGATTTCAATCTCTTTCGGTAAAGAGATTGAGGTTTGATCATTACCTAAGGCATAAAAAGGTTAGGTTACTCTTTTCCGTGAAAAGAGATAGGTGTTAATTCTTCCTTAATAGAATTAGTTTGTGTGAGTTGTAACGGTTTCATCCTTACCAATGAAAAGGATACTTGGAGTGATTTTGGTAAGGTTTGATTCTTAGCCTAACTATAAAAAAATTAGGTTAATCTTTAGCCTGTTAAAAAGATAGAGGTTCTTCCTTAACCAGTGAAAAGGAAATTGTAAAGGTTGATTCTGAACTTGTGAAAAGAATCATTATGTAAAGATTTGGTTCTTACCTATTTATAGGAATCTTAGTGGTTTAGTGGGTAAGAATCTTTGTGGGGCTCGGAGGACTGGATTAGCTAAGAGTATCTTGGTAAACCAGTATACATTGTGGTGTACTGCTTTGTTACTTTCTTTATTTCTTGTTGTTTGGGTATGCATCTAGAATTTATAATAATTATCCGCTGCATTATAAAGATAATAATTAATTTATGATTAATTATTTGAAAATTTAATTGTTGAAAGATAATTATTTGCTTTAATTTTCTAACTACCCAATTCACCCTCCTCTTGAGTAGATCATTGGGCTAACACACTCGATCATTGGACTCCTGTGGGCAGTCTCTCTCCCCTACAATATGGAGATCCAGTTCCACTTAATATGGGGCCAGAGGCAGACGGGAGAGGAGGATGTTGAAGTAGTCTTTGAACTTGCCGAGCAGGCATTCCACGTTGTCGAACCTGGAGGCATCAATGGTCCCGGAAGCCTGGCCTGGGCAAACGCCTGAGGCCGGGGTTGGGGGGCTAGATTGTCCCTCAATATTGATATTTTTCTCCCCGCCTGGATGGCGGGAAATGACCTTGGTTTTCAGTCTGGGAGCTCGATACATGTCTTCAGTGGCGTTACTATTCACTGCGGCGTTTTTGGTTCCTTGATTGAAAAGAGCGTCCAGACCTTGTGTTCATAAAACCTTAGCAAATCGAATATCTAATAATTTGGATAAGTCTATTCGTGCACTTCTCACAAATGGCGCCAAATTGTTGGTGTCAAAAATTGGACCAACCAGTAGTATAGTCCGGCTACTCTTTTGCGTAGAGAGTAGCAATTGATCTGGAGATGGCTTTCGTCCTTGTTGGAGTCTTTAATCCTGGCTAGACAGGCATTATCCAACCTGATTTCTTAGCCGTAAGACCCAATCCTTCAGAGGTACTCTCTGACACTATCTGAGCTATTGGGGTAATGTCCGTCCTGAGCTTCGACCTGTCACCTACACATAGGACGGATCGGGGTGTTCCCGGCGTATCCCTTCCGACGTGAAAGTAAGATCTCGGGGGGAAGAAATTAAGTTTTTTGGAGAGAAAAAATTATTACCTCGACCTTTATGCATGTTTTTCACGTGTGAAAATGTGTTGGTGAAGCCCTATTTTTATAGGCGATAAGGTGATTTGTATTCAAGGAAATTATGGCCTTAAGCTCAGTTTACCGTTAATCAGTTAGGCGCATGGGGAACACGGTGGATTAGATTTATGGGCCTGGGCCTTGGGCCCATTGTACCTTCATGGAGAAGCCCATGGGCAAAGCTTGCTAAGGGTAACAGGCTGGCTTGGGCGCCGAGGTGGAGGTCATGCTGTGAGTGCCGACGTGATCTTCTTGGGAGCCACTTTTAAGAGATTCTGGCTTGGAGAATTGATGACCCTTTACTTTTTACCGACCTGAGGTTCTTCCAGGCTGCCTATTCACTAGGCTCTCGAGGTTGTGTGATAAAGTGACACTGGTGACGTGGCTGTCTTGATCCAAATGGCAGACACGTGGAGGTGGTCAGATTTTACCCATATCAAACTAGTTTGTTTACCCACGCAATGCGGGGGGTATTTTTTCTTTTTGTATTTAATTTTTTTTTTGTTTTTTATTTAGTTAATACAATTTGGATAGTACTTGATGAGTGTAAAAATGGTCACTCTAACGCAACCAATTGAAGACCGCCATGTGTCCATAATTCCCCATAAAAATCAAGACCATCCGAAGACTAAGTATGAAAATTGCATCGAATAGAGGAATATCCACATTCGTTTCAGCCGTCCCAAAGGCTTCAACACTTTCTAGGAAGAGTTGGTAAGCCATCACCGGGATGGGGAACCCTTCTCCATCTCTGCATTCTCCGCTGCAGCATCACTCATCCCGTAAATCAACTCCTCATGGCTTCTCGAGTAAGGCCCTCTTTCTTGTCTCCAGCTATCTGAGAAGGGAATGACAGAAAGCTCCGTATGACTCCCTCTTCTCATCTCCGGTTACCCGGGAAGGACAGGGATCAAACTCATCATCTCGACTACAGCAGGATAGTATCTCCCTTGGTTTATGAGCTCGTTCAATTTCCCATCCACAAATATCTCCGAATATCTCCTAAATATCACCAAATGTCCCTAAATATCCCAAAATATCTACAAATATCTTCATGGCTCACTTCTCCAACTAAAAATATCACCATGTATCCCCCAATATGGCCAAGATAAGAGCCCCTTGGCATCCTCCCATTGGCTACATGCCAAGTTAAAACTTTGATGTGATTTTGAGGAGACACTGATCTATGCTTAAGCCCCTAATATAATATGCTCTTTACCTATAAATAAGGGGGTATACAATTGCCCAAAGGTAAATGAATATTTCCCACTCTATAAACGTTTTCCCCTATACGCTGATGCCCACGTCGAAGGGAACACGCCGGGATCATCCCGGTAAGTCCTTTATGCAGGTTTCCAGGTGCTCCCCATCTTGGAACAACTCTATTCCCAGCTCTGATTCACTTTTCCAAGAATCACAAGGAGTTTTGAGCCTCCATTTCTAGCCGAGAGGGCTTTGGGCTCCTCTCAATACGGGAATCTCCATTCTCGACTAGAGACCTCTCTACTGATCAGAAGCTCCATGGATTGAAGATCTCTATTCCAAATCTCTCCAACTTATCCGAGGCTAACCGGACCATACTGTTGGAGTCAACCAAAATTTGACATCAACAGTTTGGCACCTTCTATGGGAAACGCTACTGAAAGCCTTCCTCCAACATCTATTCCTATCTCGGGAGAAGTTGAATATATGGAATTGATTATCAATATGTTGTGTCAAGACCTGTCAGGAAGGTAAGTTCTGTAGGTAGTTGATATGATAACTCCCGATCGTGAGGTAAAACAATCATATGGCTAGTAAGGAAATATGATATTTTATTATATTAAAGTGAGTTGATCTGTTGATTTAAATTCGGTATTTCTATAATATTTGTGGAAATTTGATATTTCCCAGTGTTGAAAATGGGTTTCGATAAAAAAAAAAAAAAAAAAAATACTTGATTCATAAATTATTTTTGTATTATGAAGACAGAACACTGATAAAATATTCGAATAGATATTGGTCTACTACTAACGATTGGTAGGGTCAGAGTGTCGGCTAATTATTGCAATTTTTGAGGGACTTCATAGAATAGTTTTATAAATATTTTACGTTAATTTTTACTTGGAGTTTAAATGATAATTTAAAAATTCAAGTGAGGGATTTTAACTTAAGTAATATTTTATATACATGTTACGTGAGTATTAAACTTTTGAGACATATTTATATGTTTGAGATATATTTATGTGATTGAAACGTAATTATGTGGTTGAAAACATATTTATGTGTTTTCAGATATATTTATGTAATTAAGACGTATTTATGTAATTAAGAAGTATTTATATATTTTGGGATGTATTTATGTGGTTGAGATGTATTTATATGTTTTCAGACGTATTTCAGAAAAAATCCGTTATTTAAAGTTTGGATTATGAAAAAATTTACGAGATTATTGGAATTATTATGTAGATATGAAATTGATTATTTTTAATCTCACGAGACATTTCACAAGGAATTGGGCTATCTAATGCTTATGATGCTAATTGCAAACATTTTGGTTTGAATGTTGGATGGAATTGATCAATGTTGGTTATGGGATATAGCAGTGGACTTGAAAAGTTATGCCAAGTGAGAAAAATTATTGAGTTCATGGACCTGTCAGAATTGAGATAAACTCAATCTAAGTGAGATTAATGTGATATTTAAAAAAAAAATTGTTGGTTATAGATATAAAGACATATTCATTACTATTTTTATCAGAGTAAAGCAGCAGAAGCATTTAGAAATATAAGACTCTTTGGCAATTAGTCATTTATGTTAGAAGTTACTGACTAAAGTGCACCATGTTGGATATAATATGGGTCACCGCAAATGCGGATGTGGCAATGTGTGGAATGGATTTTGTTGATTATGAATTGTGGGTGACTTTCAGTTATGGGACCCTACATAGAGAACGATTATCTCAGAATCAAGTGTAATTAACATGACTGTACAGTGCGATTACGAATTATTATTGTTTTGAACGAAATTTCGAAGCCAAAATTTATTTAAAGGGGGTAGATTGTAATACCTCAAAAATTTATAATTTGAAAATATTATTTTATAAAAGTTTAATATTTTTGGGTTATTTTGTATATTATGAAAATTTATGGTATAAATAAATATTTAATAATTTTTTGGGGTTAAATGTTAATTTTAAATTAATTTTTTAAAGTGTTGGGACCATTGTGTTATTTAAAATTTAATTTTAAGTTTTAGGATATAATTAATATTTTTTTTTATTTCAAGAGGGATGATTAATGTAAATAAATAAATAAAAATAATAAACGAATTGTGGCTAGGAATCGTTAAAGGCAACATTCCTAAACCACACATAATATATATATACACACACACACATGTATGACAAGTGTATGTTAATAATAATAATAATAATAATAATAATAATAATAATAATAATAATAATAATAATAATAATAAATAAATAAATAAATAAATAACAACAACAATAATATGTATACATATATAAGCAAAGTGGTCAAGATATTAAGCGGATATATATATGGGTATATTAAACATATAGGAGGATATTAAGAAAGTTACGATGTTATATTTTGAATGCTTCAGTTTCGATTTCGGCTCAGATTTCAGGTAGAATTTCTAACTCTTTTAATATTTGTATTTAATCTCTCTCTCTCTCTCTCTCTCTCTTTTCATTACGTAATTCATCCTAAAGTTGATATTAAATTTTAATTGTTAGTTATCATGAAATATTTAGGATTATTATATAAAAATTATGTGGGAAATATGTATATGTATTTATTTGTGGATTAATTAAATGTACGTAGTAAAGGAGTTAAAAATTCTACTAAGCCCTGACTCACAACCTTACAGTTTTTATTGCAGGGCCAATGAAAATGGTGCAACGCATGAAATTCTATTTGAATTTCTATTTAATTTGTAATAATTGTATTTATCATTTATTATTGTAAAATTGACTCGATAAATCGATAATTATAATTATCGCTTAAATAAAATATTGGTTATTCGATTTTAGTGTTAATTCTCCAAAAGGATAAACTTTTTACTGTGGTTGAATTATAATTGTTAATTTCCATGAAATAATTATGATTGTGTAAAAATTACGTGTAATACATGCCTATGTGTTTATTTGCTGTAATCATTAGATATACGTATTAGAGGGGTTGAAATTCTTCTAAGCCTTGGCTCACAATCCCACAATTTTGATTGCAGGACCGGTGAGAATGATACTGTGCCAGGAATTTTATTTGAATTTATATTTAAATTTGTAATAATTGTATTTATTATTTACAGTAGTAAAATTAATTCCGACAATTTGATAATTATAATGATCGACGACGCCTTGTAAAATATTTCTCAGATTTTATAAAATAAAATATTGGTGATTCGATTTTAGTGTTAATTCACCAAAGGGAGAAATCGTGTGACGGCCCTGGAAAATTGGGTTGTTACAGAAGCACCAGAAGAGGTATTATTTATATTAAAAGAGTTGTTATATTCCTTGATTCTTTGTTTTAATGTTAAACGATTAGATCTGACTTAAGGAATTAGATATCAAATAGTGATTTATTTGTTTTATATTACGCTACATAAATCTTTCAATTTTGATATTTTATCCCTAGTAGCGCGTAAATACGTCGCTACTTTCACACGCAAGTGTACGAGGTCAAGTTTTAGTATAAATCGGGAGATTTAGGGTTATCGTGTCCACAGATATTGGTTGTCGTTATTATCAATTACCGTGTTTATCATGACTTAATTTTATCTAGATACTAAAAATTATAATTTAATTAATTAATACTAATACTAATATAACCTAATTTAATCTATACTAATATGAGATGTTTTAGGGAAAAGAATTGTCTAAGGATTAAATTAGTTTACAAATATATGTTCGATTTTGTTTGACTTACGTTTACGGTGTTCAACTTATTTGACAATCTCGGTTCGTAAACTCCTCCGCCACCTCTCCCGAGTGTAAGATGAGGGAATACGTGACTTCGTGTCAACGAAGAAGTCCCCCTCAACGTCTTAACGACCCTAGGTCATGTGAGTCTTCCCCAACATCATCGATTGCACACTCTCCAACTCTCTCTCGGGTTATTGGATCGTCGTGTTGTGTTTAACCTAGTCCGAATCCGGAGTTACCTCTCCTGAGTGTCAAACCATGTATTCTCAATATATCCAAACTAGCATATATGCATAAAAACACCATAAACACAATCAAACTTCGAAGAACAATCATAAACGAAACACCAAAATCATATGAATCACATATTTATAAATTTATTGTTAATCCCTAAACAAACCACGTTTAACTAACGGCCATAACCGTATTTACAATAACAAACGAGCTAAACATGCTCACAAATTCCAAAGTTAAATAAATAAAGGAAGAAACCGAAGAACTTAGCCGTAGTCCGAAGATTCGTCGCTAAGAACGTTCAACAATCGCTTCACCTTCTTCTTCTCCTTCGGGTTGTGAGCTTTCCCTCTAAAACTCCTCAACCTACCCCTAGATATGTTCTAAGGATGGTAGCATGAAAGAAATGCCCGAAAATGAGGGAGGGGAATGGATTAAATAGGCAAAATATCCTAAAAAATATCTAATCTGTACAGAGGTGACCGCCGCGGCGATGAATAGGTCGGTTAAGTGATCGCCTAGGCGGTGAAGACCATCTTGTAGTTTCACCACCGCGGCGGTGGGCTTCTTTTCAAAATATTGCCGCCTTGCTTGTTTCCACCGTTCTTCGACCGTTCTTGGTTCGATCTAATCGTTTACGCTCCGTTTTTCTACCTTTTTACCCCACACACCTGATTTATAAAAAAAGAATAAAAACTAATTAATACGTAATAAAATACTATAAAAATGCTCGAAAATTAACTTAGTTCGGTTTGGAAATGGATAGGTAGATTACACCTATCAAATACCCCCAAACTTGGAATGTTGCTAGTTCTCGAGCAAAACACTCACACTAAAATAAAAAAACACAACAAAATTAAATAACATGAACAACCTAAACACAAACAATCTAAACATAACGAGATGCGAGTTTTGAATCCTTCTAACAACCAAGTCATTTTCCCTCAACAACCGCCAGTCATATCAAGTTCAAGCGGTAAGACATACCATGTGGTGTTCTAGAATTTCGACATTCAATGATGGTGAATGTTATTCTAGATCCTGTTAACATGTTTGGGCGAGACTCAATAATATAACTATATAACGACCAGATTGGATTATCCACCAACGAAACTCACGACTTAGACCGTAAAAGATTAGGATATCCATATGCCTGATTGGGGTCTATTCTCCACTAATGTAGGCTAGTAGTTCATAAAAATCAAAATGACTTGGTTTGGTTATGGAATAGTTGGTCAAGGGTATTTCGGAATAGAAAATAGGTTAACGTTGTTAACTTAATGTTACCCAAGGCCCAACGCTTGGCACATTCACTCTCGAACTCCCATAGATAAATTGAAAACAATTTTAAACAAATATTTTAGACCGACGTACTCACTTGTCAAAATAAATATAATTTTTTTATATACAACCACACCCCCAAACTTATTCGATTAGTATGATTTCACGGGTATGGTTAAAATGAAAGAAAAATGACAAGTGAGTACTCAAATACCGAACCAATCTGAAGTTCGCCCTAAACCCAACCACTCACATCAAGAAGCATTTGCAACTGCTAACTTGATTCACTCAAATATGCCTTTAAATTCAGCGATATAAGTTTGAAAAAAAATCAATTGGCTAGAGTATTTGTTTATGTATTTAGAATTGAAATGTCATTTTAGGCTCCAACAGGGTAACGAGGGTTAAACATGTTACAAGGTAGGCTTCAAAGCCTTAAGCAATAAAAAGAACGCCTAAATCACGTCTCCTGAACTACCTCGCCTAGGATTTCCTCAAGCTTCCCCTCAATTAGGTTCTAGAATCCTTAATTTGTCATGAGTTTGACTAATCGATATTCGTCCTCAAATCAATTGAATAGAAATACATTGAGTCTATGTGCTCGTGCAAATTAAGATCTACAATAATTTTCACCAAAATGCATTGTCAAGCACTCAGAACACACTTGCATGGGTATTACCCTTGATCTTGAAAACAACCAGGGGGTAATATCATCATTGGGTAATAGCCCAGATGAACGCAAAACTCAGCATGCAACAACAACTACAAACAAACAAAAACTAACCTAAACAAACATGCACACAAGAAAACAATAAAACATTTAACATATTATACTACACATCACTTTCGAACTTAAAACAGACAGTGTTCTCAGCGGCCCAATCATCAATCTCAACATATAAAAAATTAAAGCATGCTGACAAAGGGTGTTTAGAACACGTACTTGGGAGGTGAAAGAATCTCGCCTCCGAATGAATTCAACTGTGACGGATTTAATTTATTTTTTACCTTGGGTTGCCTTCCAAGAAGCGCGTGGTTTAATGTCCTCGGCCCGACATACTCAGAATTCCCTTAAGCTTGGCGATGTTTTGCTTTGTTCGGCTCGATCTTTCAACGACACGCCTCACCGGCTTATGTGCGTGGCCACGCACTATAAAACGGCTCGGAATCCTGTTGAAATGAATGCATCAATACCTGGCGATCTAAAATCTCCATGTACCCTGCATAAGAAATAAAAACAAAACTACAAAACAAAAATTATATACAAAAGAAATGCCTAAAGTAAAATCAGGTCATTTACTCACAATATTGATAATAACCCAATCCAATCCCCGGCAACAGCGCCAAAAACTTGGTAGCGCGTAAATACGTCGCTACTTTCACTCGCAAGTGTACGAGGTCAAGTTGTAGTATAAATCAGGAGATTTAGGGTTATCGTGTCCACAAGGATTGGTTGTCGTTATTATCGATTATCGTGTTTATCATGACCTAATTTTATCTAAGCGCTAAAAAATATAATTTAATTAATTAACACTAATACTAAGATAACCTAATTTAATCTATACTAATATGATATGTTTTAGGGAAAAGAATTGTCTAGGGATTAACTTGGTTTACAAATACATGTTCGATTTCGTTTGACTTACGTTTACGGTGTTCGACCTATTTGACAATCTCGGTTTGTAAACTCCTCCGCCACCTCTCCCAAGTGTAAGATGAGGGAATACGCGACTTCGTGTCAATGAATAAGTCTCCATCAACGTCTTAATGACCCTAGGTCACGGGAGTCTTGCCCCAACGTCATCGATTGCACACTCTCCAACTCCCTCCCGGGTTATTGGATCGTCGTGTTGTGTTTAACCTCATCCGAATATGGGATTACCTCTCCCGAGTGTCAAATCCCGTATTCTCAATATATCTAAACTAGCATGTATGCATAGAAACACGATAAACACAATCAAACTTCGAAGAACAATCATAAACGAAACACCAAAATCATATGAATCTCATATTTATAAATTTATTGTTAATCCCTAAACAAACCACGTTTAACTAATGGTTATAACTGTATTTACAATAACGAACGAGCTAAACATGCTCACAAATTCCAAAGTTAAAAAAATAAAGGAAGAAACCGAAAAACTTAGCCGTAGTCCAAATATTTGTCGCTAAGAACGTTCAACGATCGCTTCACCTTCTTCTTCTCCTTCGGGTTGTAAGCTCTCCCTCTAAAACTTCTCAACCTACCCCTAGATATGTTCTAAGGGTGATAGCATACAAGAGAGGCCCGAAAATTAGGGAGAGGAATGGATTAAATAGGCAAAATATTCTAAAAATATCCGAAAAAATATCTAATATGTGCAGAGATGACAACCGCAGCGGTGAGTAGGTCGGTTAAGTGATCGCCTAGGCGGTGAAGACAGCGGTGGATTTGGTGACCATCCTGCAGTTTCACCGCCGCGCCGGTGGATGTCTAGCAAGAATTGGCCCTCTCTGCATTTTCACCGCCGCGGCGAAGGTCTGGAAGCCGCGACGGTGGGTTTCTTTTCAGAATATTGTCGTTTTGCTTGTTTTTCCACCGTTCTTAATTCGATGTAATCGTTTACGCTCCATTTTCCTACCTTTTCACGCCACACACTTGATTTATACAAAAGGAATAAAAACTAATTAAAACATAATAAAATACTATAAAAACGCTCAAAAACTAACTTAGTTCGGTTTGGAAATAGATAGGTAGATCATACCTATCAATCCCTTCAGGAGCATCATTAATATATGGATTTCTAGGATGCCTAAGATGAACAAATGTATGTTGGGACTCTATTTGGTTAAACGAATAACTGGTTGGTTGAAAAACAGATAACACTAGTGAGTAAACAGATTGATTTCGAAATAGTTTTCAAGGAAAGTTTATTGTGTATATTTTATTGAAAATATAATGATATCTTAGGCGTACAATGTTTTGAAGTCACTATAATAATTGAAGTATGGATTTCTTCAATTCAAGGTATTAGTGATATTCACTTGAAAGGTAGTGAATAAAAGTCGTCTAGATTGTGCCATTTTGACTGGTGGCATATAGGGAAAGGACCCAGACAATAAAATTGATCGAAAATGTCCTTGTATAGATAATACCAACATTTGACATCAATATTTAAGATGTAGATAAGAGTCGTAGTTTTTTCAATTGTCACCATCCTATGAGTACTCAAAGTTCTCGAATTTTCAACCAAGCTAGTGTCATTTATGGACATGTCACATATTTATCAAGTGGAAATTGATGGTGGTTAATGACATAGATGTGAATGTGTGGTAAGGTGGACCACACCAGATTAAAACCCTAAATTGTAAATAACTTGCCACTTAAGGGAGTAACTAGGTGTGTGAGAATGTATGGTAAGAGAATGGACACGGCAATTCGAATAGAATATGCATATTTTAATGGATTGCAATTCGTAGTTAATCATAGAGATGTCTCTTGACGATTGGTCACATGGATAGTTTACATGCACCATTTAGCACGCTATAACTACTGAGGAGGCAAACCCATTTTTCCATACTTGTATCACGTGTAACATTTGTCTCCACTCTCTCTCTCTCTCATGTGTGATTAGATGTGAAAACTCACACCTTTGATCCTTCAAGTAGTGTTTGGTTGCATGGAATTGGAATTGCAATCTTATGTAGTTAGAATTTTAGAAATTGTATATTACAATTATATTATTTTGTAGTATATTTGAATTCAATTGTAATTTTAATTTCACTATTTGAATTCTTCAATTATTCATTTCTAATTCTAATATAAAAACATATGTGTTTACTATAAAGTACAACAAAAATTTATTAGAAAAAAAAATACATCTCACATATTTTTAGGAAAAAAAATATTTGACATTATTTATTGATTACTTACTATTAAATCTTAGCTAATAAGTTAACGTGTTCACTAAAAAATTAAATAAATAAAATAAAAATTCATTTCATTGCCTAGTTTTAGGGAGAGAACATTTCATCGTTGTCATTGAAACTTGAGTAAGGGAATAGAGATACAAAAAACGAGGGTGAAGACAATGAACCAATCATGAGGATTTTCTTTTTTATGAACCAAGTTCGAAAGAGTAATTTTATAATTCTTTACTTGGACTGTTGATTTTCAAATAAGAAATTGAGATTCATGGAATTAAAAATGAATACCAAATCTAAGATTAAATAAATTATCTAAACAAAAAGATTGGAATTGAGCCTTCCAATTTTAATTCCATGACACCATACAGACCCAGTTTCTATATAAAATCCATAAGCGAAAGATTTTTTACATAGATTAAACAATTAACGTTGCCAGGCAAGAGGGAATTTCAATCACCAATTTACTCCGATCCTGCTTGCGAGGGTTTAAATAACTAAAAATGGGAAAGAAAAAAAAAATTATGGGTAGACTAAGTTGACTCAAGGAGTGAACTGAGCAAGAAAAGTTTGAAACAAGGAGAACCAAGATTTTCTATTAATCAAAGGAAAGCTTACATAACGGCAATTTTTGGTTGAAGATAACAAAATCTCATTGTGAGAGAATATAACTGAATTTTCAATGAATGTTCATTTAAATTTTAATTTCATTTCATTAGAATCCGATTCTATTATCTCTAACTAAATATCCCGCAAAGATTTTAAATGATTTTTTTTTCTAAAATATTGAAATAGAAGAGTAAATTTTGAAAAAGGATCTTCTACAACTAAATAAGAACTTCTTCCTCCTTGGCTACTTAGGTGGCGTTTGGTTAGTGTTTCTAATTTTCCCATCTCACTCCCAAAAAATTGGGATATGATCGGATAAGAATTATGTTTTCTTTTAGGAACATAATCACGTTTGGTAACGATAGAAGTATGTTTCCTTCTGAAAACAGAATCACGTTTGGTAACGACATTATTTTAAAATTATTTCTTCAATTTATGAGAACAAATACAGAGAATCGTGTTTGGTAACGACCATTATTTTGAAATTGTTTGCTCAATTTATGAGAACAGAAACAAATAATCACATTTGGTTGCAATTTGTTTTTTGTTTCTTTACACGTATGAAAATATTTCCTAGAAGATGCATATTTGTTTTAGTATGAGGTACATATATCACTACCATTAGTATAATCACCGTACTAATTTTCTTAAAGTGACAATATTCTAATCACATTCAAGAAAATATTTAAAGAGTAATCAAAATGGCTAAGGGTGCATTTGGGGAGACATTTTTTCAAGAAAAAAATAAAATATTTTTTTTAAAAATCCAATACCTCGTCCAAACAGACCATAATAGTTCAACTATTTTAAAAATATCACTATTTTCTCCATCTTTAAAACCTGAAAAGCATCAATAACAAGAATAATCTATATATAACAACAAAACATCAAGCAAGATGATCTATGTTCAACATACGAATTATAATAAACAGCCCATCGGCTAACTGAAACTCAGTTGTCTTCTCAAAGCGGGATCTCTTATCAGATGTTGTTGACCGAAAGATCTACCCAAGAGGGAGGGTGAATTAAGTAGTTACAAAAATTTAAGTAATAAATTCAAACACAAATAGCCAATTTCCCTAAATAGACTATTATTCTTTTACGCAGCAGAAATGTGTTTATCTAGATACATACCAAAACAATCAGAAATATAACAAACCAACACACGAGAATTTATCCTAGTTCGGCAAGCTAATCTTACCCACCTCCAGTCCCCAGAGCTCTATGAAGATTCACAATCCATTAAACCCCGATTCCTCTCCCATGTAGTAACCAAACCCTTACAATTTTGATTCTTTCACAGGCTCATAATCAACCTTTACAACCCTAATTCTTTTCACAGTCTAAGAATCAACATATCACTCTCTCACTATTACACTTATCCTTTTCACAGGTTTAGGAAGAAGCTTTACAACACTCAAACGTGTTTAATCCGCTCAAATTCACAAATAAAAAAGATTAACTAGTTTCTTTCCACAAGGAGTGTCTACCACATCAAACTAGTTATACTCAATTAATATCCCAAAATTACTACGTGATAAATTCAATGTGATGTACAAATCTGATTTAAATAATTTCACACACAAATAGCACGTAATCAGATTTCTCAAATAAAAATTGTTTTAAAAAGATTTTAACAAAATTAAGTTTGAAAACGATTTATCTCAAATACATTATCTAAGTAATTAATGAAAATAATATAAGAAAGTAAAACCAATAGCTTGCAAAAATCTCACTGGAATTCGTTGAAAACGATTATGATAACTCAATAGCAAAGCACAAACCGGTGACAAGAACGTTGAGCGCTTTAGATCAAGAACTTTATGAATAATCTCACTTATGAATATCAGCGACAAACTCGCTCTTAGAAAGCCAAAATCTGATTGTTCTTGAGTGAGTTTTCTCAATCCCGCATGTCTATATTAATAGACCTAGAACTAGACTTCCAATGGTTAGTTTTCAAATGTCATAACTCTAAATGACATCCCGAGATCCCATATAACTTATGTTCTTGAGTGAGTTTTCTCAATCCCACAAGTCTATATTAATAGACCTAGAACTAGGCCTTCAACGACTAATTTTCAAATGTCATAACTCTAAATGACATCTCAAGATCTCATATAACATATGTGTTCAAAATAAGAATGGTTTATAAACAAAATACTCTTGGTAAATATCAATTTGGTCCTTAAAACTTTTTCAAATAAGAATCCATAAAGATAGGAAGTATGTTATCAATTAAATTAAAAGAATAAATAAATATATGTACCAATTAAATAAGAATCATTTAATATATGATATATTTTAAAAATGCATTTAATTCCCTTGAAACACGCCCTTGAAATCATCAAAACCGATGTGTATTGACCAAAAAACAAATCAGTCAAAGAATTGATTGCAGCCTTCAGTTGACCAGCCAAACCTGTTGGTTGACCGACCCCTCACAACTGTCACAATTTTGATCGTTGTGCTGGTCTAGTAGGTTGACTGACCTTTCTAGTTGATTGACCGATCGAACTAGTAGATCATTCCCTTTTTTCCAATTTCGGCTATAGGATTGGTTAGCCCACCGACCCAATTTGTCGGTTAACCAAATTGACCAATATGTCACCCTTTTCACTTCCTAAACTTACTATTTTGGTTAGTTGATCAACCCCTTTTCCCAATCGACTGAATTGATCCGAAAAACCTCTATTTTAAGTGTTGAAACCAAATTTTCAATTAAACCCTTAACCAAAAATATTTTTACGATTTAACACATTATAAAAACCATTTAAAATCTTAAATGTATCGCTTCTGACCTTGACACACATAAGATTTATTCATTTTAAAGTGTTGTGCAGGATCTTAATTCGGGTTTCATTACAAGTATAAAAGTAAAGAGTTGTTTTCACTTAATTGTCTTTAGTGTCTTCAATACTCTTCAAATCTTCATTATCTCTATTTTGCGCTCATTATAAATTCTTAACTGTTCTATTTTTTCAATCAATTTTTTTTCTCATTACTACATGTGGAACTTAAATCTAAAATCACTTAATAAAAATATTAGTTCCATAAAATATCAACGTTTAATTGTTCATCAAAATATTAGGTTCAACAATCTCTACCTTTTTTTATGATGACAATTAACTTTGATATTTTTTCAAAACAATAACGTAACCACACTCCCCCTAAATCTGAGGATGGTTTTTTGAACTCATTTAAGCATCATTAATGGGAAAAAAAACATAATCATAAAAATCCCCTTTTTCCCCGATATAATTTGTAAGAAATTTCATCCCCAATACTTAGGCAAACAAATACCCTAAACATCAACTTCTCCCCCTTTGTCATCTCAAAAAATGGGGATGAAAATAAAAGACATTTTGTAAACTCAAAAAAATATTTTTAAATTATTGCTCATTTGAAAGAACTCATTTCTCAATAAACATACATTTTTAAGCAATAAAACATTAACTTTAAAAATTAAATTAAAAGTTTGAAAAATATTTTTTTCTCACAAAATCATATTTTAAAATTTTCAAGTTAGCACATATGATATTAATGTGGATCATTATGAGAAATAAATGATTAAGCATAAATAGAAATTCACAATTATAAGCCAATATCTATCAAGCCTATATAGGTCTAACGAGCATCACATGTCCTAAATAAATTATAACAAACCAAGGTACGAAATAAGACTTGTTCAAATATCATTACACATCACAAAGAGAGAGTGATAAAAGTCTAGCGCGGACCCTAACCCATAAAAGGTTAATACGGACCAAGTGAGTTGGTGGAAGAAGGTTGCAGATAGTACCCTCCAGGTAGGGTTGGTCATGGGCCGGGCTTACACTAGGATATTACAAAAAAAATGCTAGACTCGAGCCCGGCCCGACCCTATGATCGGGCCTTAATTCAGTGCCTAAGCCTAGCCCTATAAACAAAACCTAAGCCCAAATCCAACCCCAGGGCCCCCATTTTTTTACCTTACCCAAGCCCGGCCCTAAATTTGATCGGGCTCTAATACCTAGGCCCAGCCCCTGTCTGTGGGCTCAAACCCTAAGCCCAAGCCCTAAAAAAATAGGGCCGGGCCGTTCGGACTAGGCGGGCTCCAGAGCCCATGACCATCCCTACCTCCAGGTTGTCCGCTAGAGCTAGGAGGCATCGGCAGATAATACAAAGTTGATGGTCTGGATGTTCCTGTTGTTGCCTATCCTCCGAACGGTTGTTGTCCTCCACATGACGGTTGCCCTCCAAACTTTTGTTGTCGCCCCAAACTTTTGTTGGTTTTGCATCATCATAAGCATTTGATCCATAATGATTATAATTATGCCTAACCTAGCTTCCATTGAGATTCTGAAACCTCTCATCTAGTCAGACATCCTAATCATCCTCTAGTTAAGTACTTTAGTGTATTGTTGAAAATTATCAAACTAACGTTGAAGCTGATCCATTCTACGATCCAAGTTTCCTAAACTTACCTCTTATTCTTCTTCTTCCTCAACCATTCTCTCTCTTTTCTCTTCTCTTTTCTTAACCCATCTATTTCCAACACGCTCATAACCCATTTAAATTATGCTAATTGTGTTCAACCATGTTGGATTGGGCATAAAATACGCCTCATCTTCTGCATCCCTTTGAATCCCACAACGCACAAAAATTCTCTAAAGAGCGTTACCATAAGGTAATACTCTTGAAGGTACTCTCAATTGATATTTCATGTGCTCAAATATAACATGCACAAGATCAATACGTTGACCCCATAAAGTGGTATTCATCAAATAGAGATCAAAATCAGTAACCGTAGCATGGCTACCTTCCCTAAGAACAATAGAGAAAGTGATTATAGAATGGAGAATTCGATTCTCAAGACTTAATGTCCCCGCCTTACTCCCAACCAAATTAAAGTTCTCACGGACTTCATTCGCATTAAAATACGGACTAGTTAGCCCACCGACAAGCTTGAATTTTTGGCTTGGGCTACAACCTAAATTGATCGGTCGACCTATGGACTTTGGTCGGTCAACTGATGGTTAAGTTTTAGCATTAGAGGATTTCGTGGATTTTTCCAAAAAGTAGTCATTACTAGCCATTTTATGGTTAGAATCTGAGAGTTATCTTAGGGATCTGATGGTATTTAAGATATGATATTAATATTTTGTTATCCCTATAGATATGGTTCATATATTTTGATTATTTCTCAAATTAGTTCATATAATTCTTTCTATCCTATCTAATTGAGTTTGAGAAAATATTTGAGGAACTAAATTGAATATTTTAAAAAATATAATTGAGTAAATTATACTAGGATTGAGCCATAATGATATAACGGGTCTATAAGTGTAATTACTTGTCATGATATGTGGGAACTAGCTGTTAGAGGGCTTGTTTCAATTCCATATAAATAGACTTGCGTTTTTAAGATTCCAATAATCCCAACCAATCAAGAACTAAGTGTTCGTGAGCTTTCTGAGAGTTATCATTCTATCAAGAACCTTGAGTTCATGAGCTTTCTTAGAGTTATCCTTCTGAGATTATATTGAGCAATTAATCGTGAAATTTTTTCTTGAGAAAAAGTGTTGTGAATTTTGGCATCACCAACCTAAACTTTGTCATGATTCAATCTTCATTCTTTCGGTGATATTCTGGTGAGATTGTTCCACGCTTTAATTCTTTGTTATGATTAAATATTATTTTGTTTGGTTGGATTTTTAGATATTGTGCAATTGTTTTCTTAACTTTAAATTGCATACAAATATTTTTTTAAAAAATGATTTTTAGTGAAAATCTGATTACATATTTATTTGTGTGTTGCCTATATTTATTATAATCAGATTTTTATGTTTTCTAGGTGAGATCGTTTCAAACTTATTCTTAATTGAGTTTATTGTTATTATCGCTTGCTTGGTTAATTGATCGTATGGAAAATCATTTTTGAACTTTAAAAGCATAAAAATCTTTTAAAATGATTTGTGTGATAATCTGATTACATGCTCAATTTTGTGCTAGCTGCATTATTTTTATAATCAAATTTTTATTTCCTCACTTAATTCTATCACTGGTAATTATCGGGACATTAATTGAGTTTAAATTGATTTGAGGTGGTAAAAGTTTCGAGTGGAAAAAACTTATCAATTTCTTGTAATTGGTGAGTTGTGTCAAAATTAGATACTATTGGAAATATCTAATCAGGAGTAGCTGGGTTTCAGTCTCTTCTAGTAAAAAAATTGAGATTTGATCTTTACCTAAGTACAAAAAGATTAGGTTACTCTTTTCCCGTGAAAAGAGATAGGCGTAATTCTTCCTGATTAGAATTAATTTGTGAGTGAATTGTAAAGGTTTCATCCTTACTTGGGAAAATAATACTTTGAGTGTTTGTGAGGTTTAATTCTTAGCCTAAGATATAAAAGAATTAGGTTGATCCTTAACTTGTGAAAGGATTAAGTTAGTTTTGAGCCTGAAAAAAAAAAAAGATAAGGTTATTCTTGAGCCTGAAAAAAAAAAAAAAAAAGGTTATTCCTAAGTCTGGGAAAAAGAAGATGTAAAGGTTGATTCTGAGCTTGTAAAAAGAATCATTATGTAAAGGTTTGGTTCCTATTTGTTTAAAAGAATCTAGTAGTTTCGTGGGTGTGAATCTCCGTAAGGCTCAGAGAACTAGATTATCCAAGAGTAGCTTGGTGAATCAGGATATATCGTGGTGTACTGCATTATTATTTTCTTATTTATTGTTATTTGGGTGTGCATTTAAATTTGAACACTTATCCGCTGCCTTATAAAGATAATAATTAATTTAGGATAAAATTAATTATTTGATTTTTGAAGTGTTATTATTTGATAAATTTTATTACTATCTAATTCACCCCCCCCCCCCTCCCTCTTGGGTAGCTCACTGGACCAACACATACGACTTTCTGATTTATCGTTTCATTATTATATTTTTCCTCATCTTCTTTGGACAAAAAATATATGGCGTTAAAATTAGTGTTGATCCCAAAATTTTGATGGACAATTAAGTGTTAATATTTTTTATGGAATTAACATTTTTATTGAGTGTTTCAGTTTAAAGAGTTCAAATAAAGATAACATCATGAAGTAATTATGAATGATGTAGAGACAGACATTAAGAGATAGAAGATTCTGAAGAATCTAGGTGAAAACAACTTTTTTTTTTTTACTCTTAATGTATCCCGATTAGGATCACACACGACATAAGTTAAATGATTTATATTTATGTGTGTTTGAATTAAGGTCCTAATTAAGTTCAAATATTTGCTCCAATGTGAAATTAAAAAATAAAAATTGACTTAGGCAAGATTAGTGTTTAAAATTGATTAATAGTGTCAATTTAATTAACTGAGAAATGAAATCGGTTAAAGGATTTAAAACATCGAAGATTGGAGTTGAAATAAATTAAGTGTTCCAGCAAGGATTGGTCAACCGACCAAGAATATCTGGTCAACTGATAGGCAAGGGCTAAAGGAATTGGAAGTCTCTGAATCAATTGGTCAACCGATCGAGGGAGATCGGTCAACCAATGAAAGCTGAACTCCCTGTATCGATCGGTCAACCAACTAGGGCCGAAAAATGGCCTGAGATTGCATCATGTATTGATTGGTCAACGGACCCATGGGGGATCAGTCAACCGACCAGTGTTTGAGAATGGCTTGGCTAGCAACCTGTATTCATCGGTCGACCGATGGTGCAGAGGCTAGTCAACCGACTATGCTATTTGAATTTCGAGGCTTTTAACGAACATATCTAAAACTAGCCCTTTTTTTGCATATCTTTTGGAGATATTCTGGGGATTAGGATAAACTGAATATATGATACTATTATTTGAATATTCCTATAGATATGGTACATTAAATTAAATTTTTTCTCAATTTAGTTCATTTAATACTTCCTATCATTTTTATTTGAGAATGAGAAATAATTTGGAGACTAAATTGAATGATTTAAAAGCCATATTTAAGTGAAATTGACCAGGATTAAATAGTATTAATATATGGGGTCTATATGTGTATTTAATTGTCATAACATGTGGAAACTAACTATTATAGAACATGTTTCAAATTAGCTTAAATAGACCTGCATTTTTCACATATTAAAATATTATATCTATCAATAACTTTTAGTTCGTGAGCTTTTTAAGAGTGATTATTTTGAGATTATATCGAGTGATTATTGTGAGATCATTTTGTGAGAAACGTTTTTGAGTTAAAGCGGTAAGTGATTTGGTGTTACCGATATAAGTTGTCTTGCAATTTGTTTTCAATCTTTCGGTATTTTCTTAGTTAGATCGTTCCAAGTTTTTGTTCTTTATTGTGGTTGTATATTATTATTTCTTGCTTGGATATAAGATCTTGTGAAATTGTTTTTGAACTTTAAAAGCATAAAAATTATTTTAAAACAATTTGTGTAATAATCTGATTACGTGCTTAATTTTGTACTACCCGCATTATTTTTATAATCAGATTTTTATTTCCTCGCGTAAAATTCTATCATTAGTAAATTCGGGATATTAATTGAGTTAAATTGATTTGAGGTGGTAGAAGTTCCGAGTGAAAAGAAACTTATCGATTTATTAATTAGTAAGTTTGTGCGGATTAGATAATATTGAGAGTATCTAGTCAGAGGTAGCAAGGGTTTCAATCTCTTTCAGTAAAGAGATTGAGGTTTCATCTTTACCTAAGGTACAAAAAGATTAGATTACTCTTTTCCCTTGAAAAGAGTTAGGCGTGATTCTTCCTGATTAGAATTAAAATTTGAGTAAATTGTAACGGTTTTATCCTTACTAGTGAAAAGGATACTTGGAGTGTTTTTAGTGAGGTTTGATTCTTAGCCTGAGGTATAAAAGAATTAGGTTTAATCCTTGGCCTGTGAAAGGATTAGGTTAATCTTGAGCCTAGTAAAAAGATAACGTTATTCCTACGCCTAGGAAAAGGATTAGGTGGTAATTCCTCCTTAATAGAATTGGGTTTGTATTTAGCCTGAAAAAAAATATAAGGTTTTTCCTTAGCCTATGAAAAAAGAATTGTAAATGTTGATTCTGAATCTGTGAAAAGAATCATTATGTAAAGGCCTGATTCTTACCTGGTAAAGGAATCTTGAGTTTAGTGAGGGCGAATCTCCATGGGGCTCGGAGGACTGGATTAGCCAAGAGTAATTTGGTGAACCAAGATATATCATTGTGTGCTGCAATATTACTTTAATTATATTTTTTTGTTTAAATGTGCACCTAGAATGAAATAACACTTATCTGTTGCGTTATAAAGATAAATACTTAATTTAGAATTACATCAATTATTTGATTATTTAAATGCTGAAAGATAAGAATTTAGTTAAATTTTTATACCTACCCAATTCAACCCCCCCCCCCCCCCCCCCCCCCCCTCTTGGGAAAATCACTGGGCTAACAATCTGGTTTTCCGAGACATTGCTTCTTAGCTCTTTAAGAAATCTTAAAGCCAAACCAAAGAAAGAATAACCCTAAATGAACAAACTAACCAAAAAAATCTAAGAGAGAAAGGGGGGATAAAGAGAGAAAGAGAGTCAATTTTACTTGAAGAATCACCCAAAATGTATGGAAATTGCTAGATCTGTGCATGAAATCCTTTAATCCAACCCAAATATAAAGAGCCTTAATAGTTTTTGGATCAAAACTCTCTAGATCTAGAGTAGTTGAGGGAGGGAGAAAGATTTTGGAATGAACAAGGGAAATAGGGTTCAAGGGATATAAATCTCATAACGATTGGTTCACCGACTGTTATGATCGGTTGAGCAAGCAGTCCAGTAACCTAAAAAAAGCTACCATCTACTGTTGTCGGTTGACCGATGGGATTGTCTTTTTGTCATTTTCTCTATTTAAACGTCATTTATTCCTCATTTTGATCCACATAGAAAATTAGTTCAAAAATTATTTTATAATACTTAAATATTTACTTAATAAATTAATTTTTTATTATCAATTTTCACACACACACACATCAAATAAATAAATAAATTAAAAAAATGTGAAGCATCGGTCTCCCTAACAAAATTAACATATTTAAATTTCAAAATATTTCACATACCTGGTGTAGACACGGCATTTTGATCGCTCCACAAAAAATTTATGTTTTATTTTATTTTATTTTCAAAAAAATAAAAAACAAATAGAGAAAAAAGAAAATAAAAAATGAAAAAAAGAAAAGAAGGATAAATAAAAACTAAAAAAAATGGAAAAGAAAAGGTTTCCTCGTCAAAATGGGATTAAGTTTCCTTTTCCCTTTCCTTTTAAGTTTTGTTTTCTTTTCTTTGTCGAATTGGGACTAGGGCTTCGTAGGGTTTCTAGAATTTTTCACTCCACACATCCTTCCTATAAATAAGACTCTCATTTTCATAATTTAGAAACAAACAAAAATTTAGAGAAAAACCCTTCGGGGGAAATTCAAAAATTGAGAGCAGTCACCCCTTTTAGAAGAGTGATTCTCAAAATTCTTTCGGGAAGCCATCTGTGAAAGAGGAAAATCCGAGTATCGAGATTCTTGGACTACAACAGGTATGTTTTCTAATTTTTAATTCCTCTTTCAGTTTATTTTATTCTTTTCGCAATTTAAATTTCTGCAAATTTTATTTATTTATTTATTTATTGTTGTCCGATGATCCGATGAAAACGTCGGGTGGGTTTCTTATGCTTAAACATAACCCCCTATCGTTAGGTGAAGGACGTTTTCATTATTTATTTTGTTTTGTTTTGTTTTTTTAACAAATTCATAAAGAAAAACACAAAAAAAAAAAAAAAAAAAAAAAAAAAAAAAAAAAAATTTGTCCAATGATTCGATGAAAACGTCGGGCTGGGTTTCTCGTGCTTAAACCTAACCCCCGATCGTTAAGTGAAGGATGTTTTCGTTGTTTATTTTTCTGTATTTTCTTTATTTATTTTTATTATTATTATCAAAACCCTAAAAAATAAGAAATAAAAATAAAAAATCCAAAAAAAAAGAAAAGAAATAATAATAATAAAATCTTTTATTTTTAAAAATTAATCCTTATGAACCTTAAGGTGAATCCGACGATTCGATAAATCGTGGGACAGTTTTCCGTGACCTCGTTTCCATTTCCCGACTCGAGTGAAATTTAGAAACGAATGATTTTAGAAAATCTCTTCCCTCGGTAAATTTTTCGTGGGATTTCTTTTAAGTATCGAAAAGATTAATTTCAACTAAATTATTTCCGCGAACCTCATTCGATTATCTTATTCATAGAATTTGAGGAAATTTCAAAACGAAATTTTTTTAAATCGATCAGGCAAACTCAAAGTAGACGTTTTTTTTGCATCCACTTAACATATTTATTTCTCGTATCATTTAGACAGCATGTTTAGGACACTTTCACCACTTACACTTTTCATACATATAGGTTTTTATTTATTTATTTATTTATTCACGAATTCACTCTACTTTTTCACATATAGTCATGACATGTGCACAACTTCTATTTTTTAATTAAATCATTGTCACGCATAATCATGTTAATTCACGTACTGTTCCTTATTCGATTCTCGTATTCATATCAGTTTGCATTGACATAATTAAATTAAATCATTTAGGTTTTTTTTAGTCACTCTTGTATAAAAAAAAATAAAACTTATTTAGGTGTTAGTTTTGCATTCATATTTCCAAATCTTATTCATCTATTTTAGTTTGCCTATTTAAATTAAAGAAATCTCTCAAAAACATACATAAAATCCCCCGGGGACCATCCTTGTCGAATCCTTAATATTCGATAAGAGGTTATACCGAGGGAACATTCCCAAAAATCTAAAAACTTATCTCACCTTATTTGTGAAAAATACCAAAAAGATTTTATAAGAAGTGAATGATTTCAAAATAAAATAAATACTCGGACTAAACTAATTGGACATAAAGTACCATTTTCGGACGGGCGTCTTGGGGTTCCTAACACCTTCCCTGAGCGTAACCGACCCCCGAGCCTTTAAATAAATCTTTGGTTTTACCGTGTTTTTGGAGTCAATTTTTTACTTAGGCCCTTTAAATTGTTTTTCTAAAAATTCGATGACCTAGCACACCATTTAAACCCAATAATAGGTGGTGAATCCGTATTTTTTTAAAATGACCTAAGTATATTCTTTTAAGAAAACCAGTGCTTTAAAAACCCCTCTCTCCTTAAGCTTATTATTTATTATTCATTATTCTTTTCCTTTTTGGAAAATCGAGGCGCGTCAGCTGGCGACTCCGCTAGGAAATATTAAAGGGTCGAGCCTAATATGTCCAAATAAATCCAACCATTCCATGTCCGAATGTTATATTTTATTTTGTTATCTTTTCCTTCTATTTTTGTAAATAAGTTATGATGTTTGTTTTTTATTTATTTATTCTCGGACTCTTATATTGTTGTAAACCCTCTGACACAAGTACGGTCGTCTTGTATCCATATTATCCCTTTGGGATTCTATGATACAAGACTGGGGGTTTCATACTTGACAGATTAATGATGTCTTAGGAAGTTTTAAAAACCAAACGAGTTCGGAGTTTCCAATATCGATTAAGCTACGAAAGAATTTTCATAAATCATTATCTATTTTTGATCTGTCATTATCAGAATTGAAAACTTTGAACTCGGACAGGTTTTAAAACTACCTAAGACCCACGTGGACTAATAAATGAGTTTGTTGTAAGAATAGGACGAGACAGTAAAATTGGACCCAGAAAAGCAATTCCGGTTTCCCCCATCCGAAGTCCGGTCTTTACTCGCAGCCGAGCCCAGACTCACTCCAGGATGACATCAAAAGGCAATCCTGAATCTCCCCGTACGGCCCAGACGGCTCGGATGTAGGAAACCATCGACATGCTGAGGGAAATGATCAACGAACTTAGCCAACCTAAGGAGGTGTCTATTCCTCCGTCCAGTGGAACTCCTGTAACTAAATCACCAAATGGAAACCCTCCAAGTGCTGAGATGGAGAACTCAATGCCGAATCTGAACCATGTCAGCCCGAACTTCACGGAGCCGGTCTACTATAAAACCTAGATGGGCCCTCATCCTTTCGCCTATGGAGCACCGGCATATCCCAACCAAGGACATGTCTATCAGGCCTCACCAGAAGGCTCGGCCCCCACCGCACCGCAGATTTTCATTCACCCGGAGAGGGTCGTTGTTCCACTGAATGATCCGAATGGTAATCAACCAACCCCAGCCACTGAAACCGAAAACAGAAAAGAAAATAATGGACCCCCTCCAGCCTGGGTTATGAAAATACAAAAATTAGAGAGAACGGTAGAAGAACTGAAAAGGGATAAGCCATCCAGGAAAGCGGCATATAAGGAGTTGTCAGCACCACCCCGGGTGATATATCCGGAAAACTTCATAGTTTCGGAGTTCACAAAGTATGATGGCACTGGCCCTCCAGAGTGGCATGTCAGCATCTACAAGGAGGAGTTAGGAGTTTATGCTCAAAATGAAGTCCTTTGCCTGAAGATGTTCCGACGATCGTTGAAAGGACCAGCTCTCAACTGGTACATGACCCTAGACCTGGTGCAGATTAAAACATTCGAGGATCTAGTAGAAGCCTTATGTAAGAAGAATGTGTACAATAAGGATGTCGCGCCGGATCGTAATACCCTCTACCAGATACTGAAGAAGAAATATAAGAGTTTCCGGAGGTATACTGCCCGTTGGAGGGAGAAGGCTATCAAAGTTGTCCCCAGGCTAAATGAGGAGGCTCAATTAGAGATATTCAAGTCAATCCAGAAGTCGCCATTCTATCGAGATCTATCAAGTATAGCAGTGACTTCTTTCGGCGATGCGATCAAACAAGCCAAGGTGATAGAAGAGGGAATAAGAAGTGGAAAGATTGAAGGGACCCTGCCCGATCCGACTAAGAGGTTAGCCCCACCAAAGAAAAGAGAAGATGAAGTAGTTGTCGTTGTTTCCCCCCAGCAAACCCATCACCAAAACTACCCCCAAGCGTCCTATCCCCAAACCTACCCGAACCAAAACAACCAATACCGTAACCACCTTTCTCAAAATCGCCTAAACCAATATTACCCCCGAAACTAGCCATATTCCAAAAACCGTCCCTGCTACTACCAAAATGTACCTCCCCCTTACCAAAATCACATTCCCCAATATTATCCCCAAACCTACCAAGCACCCTATTACATTACATATCAGCCAAACCCGAACACCCCACCTCAAATTCCTAACCACACCCTAAGGCCAAGAACCCAATACCACCAAGGCTATCTACCTCGTGCTACTGGGGAGAACTTCCAGAACGATGATAAGGAACCACTAGACCTTTCGGTCTCAATCACTGAGTTGTACCAGAGTTGTTTGAAGTAGAGGATGCTGACACCCCTTCCATCATACTAACTTAAGCTTGGGAGTAAAGCAGCTTCTTCGAATACTTTCTGTGAATACCACTCAGGAACTAGAGAACAAGCGACCAAGCATTGCTTTCAGCTAAAGGACAAGATCCAAGAGTTCATACGGACAGGAGCCATCATATTTCCTAAAAAACTTGAGACCAATGCACCAAACTGTCAGCATAATCCGTTACCTGAGCATGCCTTTTCAGGGAGTGATGAAACCGATCTTTAGCAAGCCGTTGGCAGAGATGGGAACGAGTTATTGTTCGAGGCTCAATTTTAAAAAAAATAAATCTAAAGGCTGCAAAACTGGGTTTCTTGTTTACTTTCAATCTGATAGGTGTTTTGATAAAATTGGGAGATCTTCACGTACTCACATTTCCATCCCGTTAGTCTTTCGGATGAAAAAGGATTTGCTCTATAATGGCTTTTTAAATTTCAATAATGCAGTACTATCTATCCAAAAATGTAATCTGATGTTTGAATTTTACTCTTTCAGGTACCCAAAATCGTCTGTCTATGTTGTATATGATATGACTAGGCGAGGATGCGAGTATATGATTTCAATACAGAGCTAGATCACGATCCAATAGGACTAGAAACAAAGGAAGATTATGTTTAGACAAACGATGGTAAGATCCAAATGGCCCCTAACTAAATCTGACAACAATTCCAAAGTACCAGAGGATTCAAAAATCAAGATTGGCTTTCATTGCCCTAACAATACTTTGATATATTGCTGCAAGCTGATCTAGCCATCTTCGGTGGTCCTTTAGTGATTTGATAAAACTAGGTGTAAATATCCCGGTTCGCCAACTGTCAGACCCAATGGCGAAAAGAGAACACAATCATCCCAGGACAATGATCCCAATGAAGAAACTCTCAAATGTTGCAAGATCTCAATTCGCAAAGAAGATTAAGTTCATTAATAAGCTCGGCTGTCTTTGAACCATCGTAAGTTCGATCATCTATTTAAAAAAAAAGGGGGGGGGGAAAATAAAATAAAATAAAAATGTGGAGTAACCTAGCAAGAAGCGTTGGTGCAAATATGGAAGAGTTTAGAAGAGGAAAGAAAGATGATAATTTCATTCGTTCAAAGTTTTCGCCTCAACTCAATTTGGCAGTCAAACGACGTTTTTCGGGATCAGAACTTGATCGATTTGAATGGAATAAGAATTTGTGAAAAGAAACATTGATCGTGGTCTGGAAATCTATTGGAACCGTATTCCTCTACAATCTGACTCAAGATCTCATATAAAATCATATCGGCTAATTGAAGGTACTCATTTTAGTAATTTTTTACATTTGTCCATTTTTGGACTAAATCAGTTTTGCAGGACTTGAGAAAATACAGAACATGTAGGAGTATTAGAACCCCAAGCATTAAAACATCTAGAATTTGAAAAGACAAAAATCAGTTGTGCAAGCCAACGAGATCTCGATAAAGGTATGTTGGGCCCTCCCATGAGTTGAAAAGTGAAATCTTAAAAGTAAAAAAAAAAAAAAAAATCATCGAACCACCCGAGGCATGTCGGGCCCTGAGTAGGAAAGCGAAGCCTCTAAATTCAAATGGAAAAATCTCTCGATACTGTTCCGATCTAAGCTCCATCACCCGAAGCGATTACAGCCAAAAGGGAGGGAACAAAATTGTGAGTCGTCAAAGGTGACAAGTTTTTCAGACTAAATATTTTTGTTGCATGTGTTTTTCTAGAACAATTACAGGGATCTCAAAGGGGCTGGAAGCATGGATTTTTCTATCACTAGGACTTCTTACCTTCCGACTCAAATTGGAGACTCCTGTTGTTGAAAATTCAGAAGCTCTAAATGAGCATCCAAGTATGCCTTTTGCCTTGAAAAGGGGCATTCAGTGAACTACGCTAAACCTGATCCTCGGTCATCAAAGTGTCAATTTACGTAGGCAACTTGTAAAGGTTCGGTCATCAAAGTGTCAATTTTTCCCTAGCCCAAGGCTGGGGCACATTATATGGAATTTGTCTATTTTGACATTTAGGGAGTTTTGAACTGGACAACCCCAGCCACTGGCTGAGGCACATATTATATCCTACCCTTAGTTCACACATGCCTCTCCATGATGGTCTTTCATTTTGCATTATACCCTTCCATGGTGGCTTTTCCATTTGCATTTTGCCTCTCCGTGATGACCTTTCATTTTTGCATTATGCCCCTCCGCGGTGGCTTTTCATTCTGCATTACACCCCTCTGTGGTGGCTTTTTTCATTTGCATTTTGCCCCTTCGTGGTAACTTTTCATTTTTTGCATTTTGCCCCTCCGTGGTGGCTTTTCATTTTTGCAATTTTGCTTATCTGTGATGGGCTTTCATTTTTGCATTATGCCCCTTCACAATGGCTTTTCATTCTGCATTACACCCCTCCGTGGTGGCTTTTTTCATTTGCATTTTGCCCCTCCGTGGTGGCTTGTCATTTTTTTGCATTATGTCTCCCCGTGGTGGCTTTTCATTTTCCATTTTGCCTCTCCATAATGGATTTTTCATTTGCATTCTACCTCTCCATGATGGTGCTTCTTTTTGCATTATGCCTCTCCGTGATGGCCTTTCATTTTTTGTATTATGCCCCTCCGCTGTGACTTGTCATTTTTTTGCATTATGCCTCTCCGTGATGGCTTTTCATTTTTTGCATTTTTGTCTTTCCGTGATAGCTTTTTCCATTTGTATTTGGCCTCTCCATGATGGCTCTTTTCTATATTCTGCATTGCCTCTCTGTAAAAGCCACTTTATTTTTGCATTTTTTCATCGTCCCGCTTGGGGCATATGCTGAACTACGTGTGACTTGATTCTTGGCACTGTCGAGATATGTAGGCAACACTCGTAGGGTTCGGTCGTAATTCATCCATATTCTATTCTCATTTGTTTACATCACGCCCTCAAAATGATCGCTTTTGTCTAATTTTGTCTTTTGTTATAAAACTTCAAAAAAAAATACTTTGAAAAAAAAAAATGGGATATTCAAAATGACATAATCTTTTGTCTTTGCCAAGCAAGTGGAACTCGCATAACAAAGAAGGGCAGCGTAGACACGGCATTTTGACCGTCCCGCAAAAATTTTATGCTTTATTTATTTTTTTCAAAAAAATAAAAAATGAAAAGAGAAAAAAGAAAATAAAAAATGAAAAAAGAAAAGAAGGATAAAAAAACTGAAAAAAAAAATGGAAAATAAAATATTTCCTTGTCAAAATAGGATTAGGTTTTCTTTTAGGTTTTGTTTCCTTTTCCTCGTCGAATTGGGACTAGGATTTCCTAGAGTTTCTAGGATTTTTCACTCCACATCCTTCCTATAAATAAAACCCTCCTCCTCATAATTTAGAAACAAACAAAAAATTAGAGAGAAACCTTTCGGGGGACATTCAAAAATTGAGAGGAGTCACCCCCTTTAGAAGAGCGATTCTCAAAACCCTTTCGGGAAGCCGTTTACGAGAGAGGAAAATCCGAGTATCGAGATTTTTGGCCTAAAATAGGTATGTTTCCTAATTTTTAATTCCTCTTTTAGTTTATATTATTTTTTTCGCAATTTAAATTTCTGCAAGTTTTATTTATTTATTTATTTATTTATTGTTATTCGATGATCCGATGAAAACGTTGGGGTGGGTTTCTCGTGCTTAAACCTAACTCCCGATCGTTAGGTGAATGACGTTTTTATTATTTATTTTATTTTGTTTTGTTTTGTTTACAAATTCATAAAGAAAAAAAAAAGTGTCATCCGATGATCCGATGAAAACGTCGAGGTAGGTTTCTCGTGCTTAAATCTAACCCTCGATCGTTAGGTGAAGGATGTTTTCGTTGTTTATTTTTCTATATTTTCTTTATTTATTTTTATTCTTGTTATCAAAACTCTAAAAAAAAAAAAAAAAAATCCAAAAAAAAAATAATAATAAAATCTTTTATTTGCAAAAATTAATCCTTACGAACCTTAAGGTGAATCCGACAATTCGATAAATCGTGGGAGAGTTTTCCGTGACCTTGTTTCCATTCCCAAACTCAAGTGAAATTTAGAAATTAATGGTTTTAGGAAATCTCTTCCCTCGGTAAATTGTTTGTATGATTTCTTTTAAGTATCGAAAAGATTAATTTCAACTAAATTATTTCCGCGAACCTCCTTTGATTCTCTTACCCATAAAATTTGAGGGAATTTCAAAACGAGATTTCTTTAAATTAATCAGGCAAATTCAAAGTAAACTTTTTTGCATCCACTTAACATGTTTATTTCTCGTATCATTTAGACGGCATGTTTAGGACACTTTCACCACTTACACTTTTCATACATATAGGTTTTTTTTTTTTTTTTTTTTTTTTTTTTTTTTTTTTTTTTATACGAATCTACGCTACTTTTTCACATCTAGTCATTACATGTGCACCACTTTTATTTTTTTAATTAAATCATTGTCACGCATAATCACGTTAATTCACGTACTGTTCCTTATTCGATTCCCGTATTCATACCAGTTTGCATTGACATATTTAAATTAAATCATTTAGTTTTTTTTAGTCACTCTTGCATAAAAAAATAAAACTTATTTAGGTATTAGTTTTCCATTCATATTTCCAAATCTCATTCATCTATTTTAATTTGCCTATTTAAATTAAAGAAGTCTCTCGGAAACATACATAAAACCCCCCGGGGACCATTCTTGTCGAATCCTTAATATTTGATAAGAGGTTGTACCGAGGGAATATTCCCAAAAATCTAAAAACTTGTCTCACCTTATTTGTGAAAAATACCAAAAAGATTTTATAAGAAGTGAATTATTTCAAAATAAAATAAAACACTTGGACTAAACTAATTGGACTTAATTAGACATAAGGTACCATTTTTGGACGGGCGTCTTAGGGTGCCTAACACCTTCCCTGAGCGTAACCGACCCCCGAGCCTTTAAATGAATCTTTGGTTTTATTGTGTGTTTGGAGTCAATTTTTTATTTAGGCCTTTTAAATCGTTTTTCTAAAAATTCGGTGACCTAGCACACCATTTAAACCCAATGTTAGGTGGCAACTCCTTATTTTTTAAAAACGGCCTAAGTATATTCTTTTGAGAAAACCGGTGCTTTAAAAACTCCTCTCTCCTTAAGCTTATTATTTATTATTTTTTATTCTTTTCCTTTTTGAAAAATCAAGGCGCGTCACCAGTAACATCCTTGGGAACAGTTAGTGTATATACCTTTGATTGATTTTCAATTCCAAACATGTCCTCCTTTGAATCAACTAATTTTTCTTTTTTAATTGGTTCACCTTTATAATGTATTCCTTATAAGAGGCGATTTTCTTCTGAATTGTTTCAGTAGCAATCTTTTTGCCTTTATAAGAAGCTCTGGATTGTTTTGTCTTGTTATGATCATCCACAACTTTATACGTCATCTTTTTCTAATATTGATTCCGTGCTTAATAATCACCAATTGATATCCTATACTAAACTTGCTATTTTCTGAAATTCCCATTGAATCTTTGAATATCATTTTGATTTATTCTTCTTTGTTCAGTTTATTTGGAATTCCTCCTTAGTATGTAGTGTCTATTTGTTGTTCTAGATTGAACAAATCCACCCTTTACACCTGCATAAAGATTTTCTTTTCTAGGTATCTAATTATTTTTGGATCAAATTGGGTAACCATGCAGTAGGTAACACCATTTCTCAATATAACCAAATTTCCCACAATGATAACATCTAAAATTATTTGCACGTTTTTTAGAATAATCAACTTTCCATGTTGGGGCACAATATTGATCTTGATATTGAGAAACTGTTTTAGGTACTACTTGTTTTTCAAGATTTTTAATTTTCTCAATACTCTTAAATTTATCCACTACCTCATTGAGCTCCTTTTGAGTCTTTTCAGGTGATTGTTCCAACGAACTTACATTTACCTAAAGACTAAAATTCTTTTTATGTATAAATTCAAGATCATTTTTCAAAATTCGACAATCATTTTCAACTGAATAAATTTTTAAACGAACTCTATTAAGTTCATATCTTGCATTATCCAATTCAATATTTAAAGTTCCGTTTAAGATTTCAATATTTCTTTTTGTAAAATCACTATGCCGAAAATCCGCAATATTAATTTTGAAAACTCTATTTACTTCTTCAAGAGAATCAAGTTTTTCAAGCAACTTACCAATTTTAGATTGAGTATTTAAAAATTCAGCAGTTTCAAAATATTTATCTAAATTCTTTTTCCAAATAGAGATTTAGTAGTACTAAATTTTTTATTTTCAAGAATAGCAATTTCTACCCAAGTTTCAAATTTTCTTTACCAAATCATATGTGAGAACAATTAATGTCTCAATAACCTCATCAACAACCTCATTATCACAATTTTTGTCACTCACTAACATATTCTTGATTATCAAAACACGAAAAATATTCACTTACAACATCATGACAAGCAGAAGATTCACATATAACATTATCCTCAGTGCACTCCATATGATCGTGTTTAGTTAGGATGTTAAGCCTAATCGAGCTAAAACCAGTTCTTGTACCATTGTTGGCCCAAAGATCTACCCAAAAGGGAGGTGAATTGAATAGTTATAAAAATTTAAGCAATAAATTCAAATACAAATAACCAATTTTCCTAAATCGATTATTAGTTTTTACGCAGTGAAAATGTGTTTATCTAGATGCATACTCAAACAATCAGAAAAATGACAAACCAGCACATGAGAATTTACTTTGGTTCGGCAAGCTAGTCTTACCTACGTCCAGTCCCCCGAGCTCCGCGGATATTCACAATCCACTAAACCCTAATTTCTCTCCTAAGTAGAAATCAAACCCTTACAATCTCCATTCTTTTCACAATCTAAGAATTAACCTATCACTCTCTCACTATTACGCTTATCATTTTCCCAAGCTCAGGAAGAACCTTTACAATACTCAAATTCAATTATAAAAAGAATTTAAAACTTAGGGCTTGTTTGATAACGACTTAATTTTAAAGTGCTGAAATTTAAGTGCTGAAAAATTAAGAAGGTTGTTTGATAAATTGTGCTGAAAATTTAAGTGCTGAAATTTTTTTATTTGTTTGATAAGTGCAAAATTTGAATTGCTGAAAATTGTTTAATTTACACAATTGTCCTTAAATCAAGATAATACAAAAAATAAAATAAAAATAAATAAATAAAAATAGAGAATAAAACAATAAAATAAAAACACCAATAATATACTAAGAAGTTCAAATAAATAAATTATCACAAGTCAACAATTACATAGAATTCAACAAAAAAAATTAAATTCGGGAATTAAACAATTCAATTACAATTCTCTCTCTCATGTTAATAATATATGCTTGATCTGCTTGCTTGCTTCCCCTTCTAGTTTCAATTTCTAAAGTAATTATTTCATCATCAAATGATTCATTTATTTCATAACCTTCAGTAAATTGGTCGAAAAAATCATCAGTCACAATTATTTTCCAAAGATAGTTATGAATAGCTACACAAGCAATAACAATATTTCTCTGCACTCCAAATGTATATGATGGCATCAACTTTAAGATTGAAAAACGCATTTTCAAAACCCCAAAAGCTCGTTCAATTACATTCCGTAATTTGGCATAAGCATAGTTGAAAAGTTCTTTTTTCGTTCTAAGACCGTTGCTCCTAAAGTCAGACAACCAATATCGTACATTACTATAGGGTGCCATAAATCCCCTTGTATGCGTATATGCAGCATCGCATAAATAATAGTTATCTGTATAATTAATATGTAGAAATATTATTCAATCGCATAACTCATAAATATACTAAATTGCATTATACATTTAAATTAATATGAAAAATAATATAAAAAGAACTTACCTGGCAAAGGAAATAGAAAATTATTCGCTGGATCATTCATAGTTTCTGACAACACTCTTGCGTCATGTGCAACACCTTCCCAACCAGCCCATAAAAATGTAAAAATCATATCGAAGTCACATATCGTAAACACATTTTGATAACACTGTCCTCTCCCTCTTCCTCTAAATGGAACTTGCTTATCAGGAGAAATAACCGCATGAATAAGAGTTCCATCAAATGCCCCTACAGCACCCTTTAAAAAGAATCGGTTAATTCAAACAAAACACCAAAATCAACTATTAAACAAACAATTTAGATATTTTACCTGAAATATTTGCCTAAGGCGTTAATGGTGTTGATTTGAACTCTCATTGCTTGTTGTTGAGATGATGATTTCTTTAAAAAAATATATCATTGCATCCAATACTTCATGAAAAATTTTATGTATAGTTTGAGTTGAATGGTTGAATCTTCTCTTCACACAACGAATTCTTGAATTGTGACTTAAAATTAAGAGAAATATTGTCATTCTCTCTTTAACGGAAATGTAACGACTATCTTTTAACCATCCTTTGTTTTCGAAGTAGGTGCACAACCTTATGAGTGGGTCAATCTTCATCCTCAACATTTCGAGACAATGAGAATCATTTCCGTTAACAATTTCTTCTACATATAATTTTCCACTAAGAGATGAATCGATATCGGGTCTTCTTCTATTTCTCCTTATTTTTTTCATTAACAAAAGAACTGCAACTTTCTTTAAGACGATATTTGAATTCTTTACTTTCATTCCACAACAAAAATAAAATACTTTAATCATCGGCTAAAAATATTTCATTGAAATAAAAAGACAAATATCACATATATATATAAAACCTTAAAAAAACAAATACATAATAAGTCACATATTAAAACCATTAAGCGAATACTCAAATACTTATAAATCCAAATACTACATTAGCATAAAAATTCATAATTGAAGTTCAACAAAAGATAATTCAAAATCCGCTACATTCAAAGAAATCCTAATTTCTTCACATTCATTTGTAGCCAATTGATTCTAACTTCTTCAGGTTTTCGAACTAATGTCATCCATTGCTCTCGATGTGATTGACTCTCACAAAAGATACTTAGCGCCGCAATATATAAAGGGTCATCCATTTGGAGCATTATCATACTATCCAAAGCTCCATTACACTCATCCATGGTAGATCCATCCGATTTCTCTAAGCTTTGCAAAACAGCTTGTAGTTGTTTATCGATATCATCACTTTTCATCTTCTTCTGACGCTTAGCTTTTGAAGATGAAGGTACAGAATCACCCTCTAGGTCAATTTGTACTCGTCTAATAGATTGAGACGTTGATGAGTACTGGACATCATCGGAAGGTAATCCTATCCTAGAAGGACCCCATGATGCTTCCCTTGTCACTGTTATACCATCAAACAACGCCTTCATTTCATCAGCATATTGCAGACCAACATATCGAAATTGTTTAGCTTCGGGATTGTCCTGTAAGGCATCATATTTTTTATTTATAAGTTATTATTTTATTATGTAATTTAAATAAATATTTGATAAATAATATCGTACTTTGTGTTACCTTTAAGTATGCGTTACATTGCTCAGCATTTCAATTCTTCGTGTTTGTCAATGGATCATCTCCATGACCGGTATTTTTCATTAGTTTGGTCCATATTTGATATTTTTTCTTCATATAGTCCCATTGATTTTTCATTTGCTTTTAAGTTAAGACAATATTTTTTTTCTCGGCAATCTTCTTTGCTATATAATCCCACGCTTCTTTCCTAAGAGTTCCACTAAATTTCTTGTTATGATTTGCCTCTTCAAGACATAAATCCAGAAAACGTTTATATTGATCTGGATCTTTCCAATTAGCTCTAGCATCATTAGTCAACATACCTACACCGATTTGATTGAAAAAACATAATACAAGTGTAAATTAAAAAAAAGAGTAGCTTATTCGCATGCAATGATCAAATTATTATATGTTGAACGACTTGGAGGAATCTGTATTCAAATATATGTAAAATATATGACCGTCACCAACATATCCAAAGAAAAAATTCACACGCACAAGTACACTTGATGAAGCACAACTATTGGTTATTTTAAGCAGCACATACACCGTATATTTTAATTTCTATGACAGATCATCATTAAGAACGCCATTAAGATAAGATCAGGTAAATCACTCTCAAAGAACGCCATTAAGATCAGGTAATTCTTCACCCATAATCATAAACATTACAAAAACCAATTGCAAATTTCAAATGTTCTCTTGTTCACTACCAACCAAAATTTGAAAAACATTACAAAAACCAATAATCTTAAATAGAGGTTAGAGGAGGCAGTAATTCTGATAATTTTGTCTCTCTCTTGGTGGCGTTTGTTTAGTATTTTTGTTCTTAATTACTGTTTTTGTTCTCAGATATTAGAGAACAATAGGCCCTGTTTCTGTTCTTGACTCAAATAGGTCATGTTTCTGTTCTTGATTACTGTTTTTGTTCTCAGATATCAAAGAACCGAAACTGGAAATAGGCCATGTTTCTGTTTTTGACTCAAATAGGCCATGTTTCTGTTCTTGATTACAGTTTTTGTTCTTAAATATCAGAGAACCGAAAACTGGAAATAGGCCCTGTTTCTGTTCTTGACTCAAATAGGCCATGTTTCTGTTCTTGATTACAGTTTTTGTTCTCAAATATTAGAGAACCGAAACTGGAAATAGGCCCTGTTTCTGTTCTTGACTCAAATAGGTCATGTTTCTGTTCTTGATTACAGTTTTTAATTAGAGAACCGAAATTGGAATTTAAGATCAGGTAATCCTTCACCCATAATCATAAACATTACAAAAACCAGTTGCAAATTTCAAATATTCTCTTACACATAACAACTCAATGTGTACTGGAAAACATTACAAAAACCAAAAACATTAAAAATCCAGAAAAACGCCTTGCACAGACCAACTCAATGTGTACTGGTTTGAAATCAAAATCAAAGAACAGAAATCTCATATATCAAGCAAAAATTTCAAATTTCGAAATAGAAAAACATATATATGAAGAAACCCTAAACCCTAAACTATAGATTCGAAGAAGAACATACCTTGTTGCTTTGCCTATTCACCGCCTTTCTTCTAAGCTCGTCGCCACCGCTGTCGCTCCTCTTCTAAACTCGTCGCCGCCGCTGCCGCTCCTCTTCTAAGCTCTCCGCTGCCGCTCATCTTTGAAGCTCGCCGGCGTCACCTCTCTTCTCAAATAGCGTCTCTTCTCAGACCGCTAAAATGGCCTCTCTGCACAGCGACGAAAAAGAGACCGATCAAATGATAATCAGTAGAAGAACCCTACTTCCCTAAGGGCAAAACAGTCAATTCCATTTATTTTTTTAATTTAAAAAATTCTGAGCGCATTCTGTAAAAAAAAATAAACAAGGGGGGTTTTACTGAATTTTTAACTTAATTTTTAAGCAAACTTAATTCATTAAGTAATTTTTATTACATTTGTCAAACACACTTAATTCATTAAGCACTTAATTTAATCAATTTTAAGTACTTAATTTTTTTATCAAACAAGTCCTTAATCTTTTTACAAGCTAAAGATCAAACCATAATCCTTTTTCAGGTTAAAGATTAAATCTCAATCTTTTTCACATGCTATAAATTAAAACTTAACTACCCTGATTAGACACCAACCCAAACTTGTCTAATCCGCCGAAACTCGTAAATACAAAAAATTTATTAGTTTCTTCCTACTAGGAACTTCTACCACCTCAAAACAATTATACTCAATCAATATCATAAAATTACTGCATGATAGATTCAATGTGAGACACAAATCTTATTTAAATAATTAAACCTACAAATAGCACGTAATCAAATTTCTCAAATAAAAATCGTTTTAATTTTTTTTTTTACAAAATTAAGTTTGAAAACGATTTTTTCTCAAATACCTTATCTAAGCAATTAATCAAAATAATATAAGAAAGTAAAACCAATAGCTTGGAAAGATTTCACGGAATTCATCGAAAACGATTATGATAACTCGATAGTAAAACACAAATCGATGACAAGAACGTTGAATGCCTTAGATCAAGAACTTTATGAATAATCCCATTTATGAATTTCAGCAACAAAATATCTCTTAGAAACCCAAAATCTAAATGTTTTTGAGTGAGTTTTTTCAATCCCGCAGATCTATATTAATAGACCTAGAATTAGACCTCCAACAGTTAGTTTTCAAATGTCATAACTCTAAATGATATCTCAAGACCTCATATAACATATGTATTCAAAATCAATATGTTTTATTAAAAAAAAAATGCTCTTGGTAAATATCAATTTCATTCTTAAATTTTTTTCAAATCAGAATCCATAAAAATAGTATCTTATCAATTAAATTAAGAGAATAAACAAATATATGTACAAATTAAATATGAATCATTTAATATATGAATCATTTTGAAAATACACTTAATTCCCTTGAAATCATCAAAACCAAGGTGCATTGACAAAAAAAATACGTCGGTCAAATAATTGACTACAGCCGTCGATTAACCAACTCCTCACAACGGTCACAATTTTGACCATTGTGCTAATCTGGTCAGTTGACCGATTAGACCAGTACGTCCTTTCCCTTTTTCAATTTCGGCTACTAGATTGGTTAGTCAACCGACCCAACTTGTCGGTTGATTGAATCGACTAGCATGCCACGATTTTCATTTCCTAAACTCATTGTTTTGGTTAGTCGACCAACCCCTTTCATCGGTTGACCGAATTGACCCGAAAAAACCTACATTTTAAGTGTTAAAACCAAATTTTCAATTAAGCGCTTAACCAAAAATATTTTTACGATTTAACACATCATCGCTTTTGACCATGACACACATAAGATTTATTCATTTTAAAATGTTGTGCGTAATCCTAATTCAGGTTTCATTAAGAATATAAAAGTAAAGAGTTGTTTTTACCTAATTGTCTTCAATACTCTATAAATCTTCATGGTCTCCATTTTGCACTCATAATAAATTCTTCAACAATTCTTCTTTTTATATCAAATCTTTTTCTCATTACAACATATGGAACTTAAATGTAAAAACAATCAATAAAAACATTAGTCCCATAAAAATCAACACTTAATTGGTCATCAAAACATTGGATTCAACAAATATCACTGACTATCTCCAACTGGTTGACTCCTTATAGTATATCACTTTCACCAGACTAGACATTACCTATATTGTTCATTATGTTGCTCAGTTCATGAGCCAACCTCAAACATACCACCTTATAGCCGTCGAACGAATTCTTCGGTATCTAAAAGGGACTCTGAACTTTAGCGTCCTTTTTCAGTGTAATGCTACCCCCTTAACCCTCAAAGCTTATTCTGATGCTGATTGGACAAGTTGTTATGACTCTCATTACTCTACCACTGGCTTTTGTGTTTTCTTGGGCTCCAATCTGATCTCTTAAACCACCAAGAAACAATCAACTGTCTCTCGATCAAAAGCTGAAGCTGAGTACTAATCCCTTACTCATGTTTGTGCCAAATCCACATGGATACTTCATCTACTCCAAGAGTAGCAAATTCCCATATTCACGCCTATCTCCTTACTTTGTGATAATCTCCACACTACATATATGGCCTCAAACCCTGTGTTCCACGCTTGAACTACGCATATTAAACTGGATTATCACTTTATACGAGAACGCATTTTTACTCACACACATCGAGTTCAATTTATCCCTTCTACTGACCAACTCGCAAACATATTTACCAAGGGACTTCACAAGACACACTTTCATTTTCTACAAACCAACCTCGTCTCTCCAGGTTAGCCAAGTTTGTAGGAGATTATTATAACTCTCTTTATTATTGTAATCAATTCATATATTTAGTCTTTATTTTAATAACAGTTACAAATCTGTATTTTAAGTATTTAGAAACAGTTACAACTAGGGCTGTAAACGAGCCGAGCTGAGTTTTGGATGTTCAGGCTTGTTTATTCATTTTTAAAAATAAACGAGTCGAGCTCCTAGGCCATTGTTCGAGCTCGTCTCACCAGGTAATACATGAGCTTGAGCTCGAGCTCGACTCGGCTCGATTAATCCAAACGAGCTCGAGCTCAAAAATTCAACAGATCTCAATTCGAAAGAGAAATTAACAGATCTAGAGTTGGAGATTGAAAATTCAAACATGCAGTTACATGGAAAGAAAGATAGAGTATCGGATCTAATGGTGGCATCGCCACGTAGGGGCTGGTAGAGGTTCGTTGTACCGATGCTGCTCGTCGACAATATGGAAGGGGACAAGGATTGGCATCGACGTCATCGTTGCATGGGCTTCCGGTGGCTCATAAGAGGCGTCAAGATCCAAGGAGCAAAGGTAATGGCAACGACGGCGGCATGGATGATGGAGGATTGAGGAGAAATTAAATTTAAGAGAGGGTTTGGTTGGAGATCTTATGTTGGGTTGAGACTTGGGACTTGGACGGCTGACAAACTTAGTGAGAGAGAGAGTAGGGTTTGGTTGCAGAGAATGACTTAGTGAGAGAATGAGATAAAGGACAAATGTTTGGTTGGATAGCACTTTTAGGGTTGGGTGGCTAAGTGACTTAGTGGGATGATGTCATGAATCATGAGAACCCTACAAAATAAGTAAAATTTATATATTTAATTAAATATATTATTTGTTCGCGAACATTAAACGAGCAACTCACGAAAAAGTTCGGCTTAGCTCATTTATTTCAATAAACAAGTTCAAACGAACTTTTTTCGAGTCAAGCCCGAGCTGCTCATGAACAGCTCAGTTCGTTTACAATCCTAGTTACAACATAATTATTGTATAAATTGGATCATTCTCTATAATTGAAATACATTGAATCTTGATTTCTTACAAATGAAACAATAGCTTCGAGAATAAGTGGGATGAGATCTTCTCATTAACAATTGAAAAAATGCCAAGCATGGAATAAAAAGAATCAACAATTTTTTGTTTCTCACATTCTTAAGGAAACAAGAATGAATCCCAAAATTTTGAAAAGGGATAGGAAAATAAACATGTTTACCAAACATGTTTCTATATATCACTCCCAAAATTCTGAGAGTGGAAACAAGAATTAGGGATCGAAAACACTAAAGTGGCGTTTGTTTAGGTGGCATTTGGTAACCATTTCTGTTCTCATCCCATGCAGTGGAATGGGAATTTGATGAGATGAGATAAAAATTATGTTTATTTCTTGGGAGTAGAATCGTGTTTAGTAACGATAATTTTTATTTTTATTTTTTTAGAACAGAATCGAATTAGTTAACGATTTTATCCTAAAATAAAAAAATAAAAAAAATTGTTTTGAGAACATTTTTTTTTTGTTTTGGCCGGGCGGAGGCAGCGGCGATGACTGGCGGGTGGCTGACGATGGCCGGCGTCCGATGTCGAAAGTTGTCGGACGGTGGCCAGCAGCAGCGATGACCAGACGGTGGGTGACCGACAACAACGCGGACGGTTGCCTGAGATGGCCGGCAGCGGCAGACAATGGCCAGCCGGCGGATGAACAGTGGCGGTGGCCCTCTTTAATTTTTGGGAATGAGATGGGAATAATGAGAAACAATTTTTTTTTTTTTTTGTTTCTCATTTCTTAAGAAAAAAAATAGGCACAATTCTCAAATGAAAATGAAATGGGAACGAGAACAAAAATTACCAAACGCTATTTCCAAACAGAAATCTCAAAAATCTAGGAATAGGATAGGAATTTTTGGGATGGAAACGATTACCAAACGGGGCCGTAGTGTTCCCACTTTTCTCAACCCAACTGGGATGAGTTGTGTTGAGTTGAGAATTCAGTTTCCTACTGGAAACAGAATTGTGTTTGGTAACGACAAATTTTTTTTGTGCTGGGAGCAGAATCACGTTTAGTAACGATATCATCGTAAAATTATTTCCTCATAATAGTTTTTTTTTATTTCTTTTTTTTTTCTTTTCTTTTTTCTTTTTCTTTTTCTGTTTTTCTCTTCCTTCGTATTCATCTTCATCGAACAGCCTGGTTTGGTTACTGATTTCGATTTCATGGTTTCGATTTCGATTTCGTTCATGAAATCGAAATCGTTATTCGTTCACGAAATCAAACAATCGAAATTTCATGGTTTGGTTAACGATTTCATGGTTTGGTTTGGTTTGATTCATGAACGAACAATTTTGATTTGGTTTCGATTTCGTGAACGAGCAATCGATTTCATGAACGAAATCGAAATCGGTAACCAAATCAAAATCAAGAACCAAAATCAATAATCAAATCAAAACCCTAATCAGTAACCAAATTTAACCAAAATCAAGAAACAAAATTAGAGGGAGGAAATTGACATCGATTTCGATTTCGAAATCCTATTTCAATTAGGGTGTTGATTTCGAAATCGAAATCGACGAAGATGACGTCGACCAGAGGACGGTGATGATCGAAACCCTAAATGGCGAGAACGATGACGATAGCGAGAACGACGACAGCGACGAGTTTGGTGAAGACGATGGCGAGGACAACGATGACGATTGCGAAGAGGAACGAGCGGTGAAGACGATTGCGAGGAGGAGGAATGAGCGGTGAATGAAAAAATCCGACGATTCCGAGGAAGACGACGGCGAAGTCGACAGAGAGAAGGAGGTGGACGGCGAAGACGTCGGAGATTATGGCGAGAAGGGTTTCAGCTATGAGAAGAAAACGATAGAAATGAGAGAGGGAAATGGGTTGAGTTTTTTGGGGAAAAAAAAAATTGTTTCTCATTTCCTTAGAATTTTGAGAATCAATTCTCATTTTTTGAGTTAGGTTGAGTTAGATTTTGTGTTTGCCAAATGCGTTCCCAAAAATTAATCCCATAATTTTTTAATTGGGTTGAGTTGGAATGGAAACACTAAGGCCCCGTTTGACTAGTGTTTCCATTCCAACGCAACCCAACCTAATCCAAAAATTTTGGGATTAATTTTTAGAAACGCATTTTGTAACCCAAAACTCAACTCAACCCAACTCAAAAAATGAGAATTGATTCTCAAAATCCTAAGGAAATGAGAAATAAAGAAAACTTATTTCTTTTTGTGCTCAAAAAACTCAACCAAAAAAAAGGACGCACTTGGAATTAACTAAATTGTTATTGAAACCTTGTTTGACTTTTGTTAGCTCAAAATGAGAGCTTTTTTATTTTTCATTTTTCCCTTCCCAGCTCTATATCTTCGTCATCGTCATCGTCCTCGCCTATGTGTTCTTCGTCTTCGTCCTCGCCTCCTCCTCTCGTCGTCATCGTCTTCCTTCTTCGTTAACTCACTTCTTCATCGTCTTCGTCTACTCATTTCGATTTTCGATTTTGAAATCGAAATTGAAATGCAAAAATCGATTTTCGAAATCGATTTCAATTTCATCACGAAATCGATTTTCAATTTCAATTTCTATTTCGAATTTCATTTCTATTTTCGATTTCGAAATCGAAAACGGTATTCGATTTTGATTTCGAAATCGCTGAACCCTTTCATCACGAAATTGATTTTCGATTTTCATTTATATTTTCGATTTCGAAATCGAAATCGAAAACGTTGTTCGATTTTGATTTCTATTTCGATTTTCGTTCTTGATTTTGGTTTAGGTTTAGGATTCGTCCTTAATTTTGGTTTAAAGTTGGTTCTTGATTTGGAGGTTTGCTTGAATTTCATGAAATTAATTCTACGGTTAATTCTTGATTTGGGAATTTTGGTTGAATTTGGGAGTTTGGTTAAATCAATTAGAAAGTTGGTTTATGAAAGCAATTTTAGGATAATATTGTTACTAAACATGATTCTGTTCCCAGTACAAAAAAAAATTGTCGTTACCAAACGCAATTCAGTTCTCAGTAGGAAACAGAATTCTCAACCTAACTCAACCCAACCTATCTCAGTTGGGTTGAGAAAAATAAGAACACTAACCAAACGCCACCTAACCAAGCAGGGCCTAACTAAACGGGGCCTTAATCAAAACTTACCCAACAACAAATTTCGCTAGCTTCATCTGGCAAAAGTGAAAGGACAAACTCAACATTCGAATGTCGTGAGTTAATGTCAAAATTCTGTCAACCGACACAAATAAATCATTACCACTCCTCGAAAAAACATTTCATTTTTGTGTTGTGGTAAATACGTAAATTCCAAAGTACACAAATCTTTTATTTGGGAACACTTTCTACCAAAATTCTACACACCACATGTAAATATGAAACTTCTTGCAGGAGTGATTCAATTAAAATATATATATATATATATATATATATATATATATATATATATTATTCCAAAAAATTGACAATGGAAGGTGTTAAATCAACTAAGGTTCCATTTTTCTGGAAAGCACTCTAGAAATTAAATTTTAAATTTAATCATGAATACACTAGATATGAATACACTAGATTGATATGAAGTGTACACCCAGATACACTTTACCATCCAAAAAAAAAACTAAAAATAATAACGAGAAGACAATAAATGATTCTATAGTAAAACTATCCATGAATTGAATAGTTGTCCGGTACAATCAGTTAATGCATACTTCGGTCCCATAACATAACATTATTTGTTAAACATTCACGGCTACATCTACATCATAATATGGCAAAAGCTCAGTATTATTTGGCCCACTCTCTACCCAATTTAAGCCACTAAATAAACAACGAGAGAAAGTTCCTTAAATGGATGAGGGAGGCGTTTACGAACCAGAAAGACAATAAAGTACTTGGCAGATACACATGGTCTAGTAGTCCATTTCATTACCCCAAGCTGGAACTGGAACCCACCCGCACCTGAAACAACCCTTTCAACTGGGACCCATTTGGCACTTTTTAGCAACTTTGAAGGTTAGATAGAGAGAGCCAGAGGGGGAGGAGGTGGGAGGCGTGGACTCCTTCATTACCTCCCTTTGATCCAAGGCAAACAAGCTGGATACGATTGAACTTCTTTTCTCAGACGTTGGTTGTGTGTGGCTCTCTTTCCTTATCTCCTTCTCTCTCTACCCCCCTCTCTCTTCATCACACTTTATGTTTATATATATTTATTCCCATGCATTATCTCCTCACTTCTTCTCTCTCAAAACTCCAGCATTTAAAGAAAAAAAAAAAACATGTCGGAACAAGAGAATATTAACGGTCACCAAGAAGATCAAACGAGCTGGCCGGAGCTAAAACTACCAGACTTACTAAACGCAGACACCGTCCGGGAAATCCACGCATCAATCGAGAGCGAGTGGGATTCACCGCGGCGGTCGGCGTGCCAGACGGCAGCCGGAAGGGCATTGTGGAAACACGTGATAAACGATCCTGTCGCGGGGATACTGGCGGGGGAGAATTACCTCATTACCCTCTACGAGAAGATGAAGAAGGATCGGCTCAACGACGCAAAAGAGGTGTCGGGGGTGATTCTCGCGGTTCGGACACTCTGGTTCGATGCCAAAATCGAGGACGCCATCAGTTCATTCGGTGGCGGGGGAGCTCAGGTCATACTTCTTGGTGCAGGTTAGTGCAATGGCATGAGTAATGTACTTCGACAGTGAATCTGCAACTGATTTGGGGGCTATATAGGGAAAAATAAAAGATACCACAAGGAAGAAAAATAAAATAAAATAAAAAGATAGGCAAATTTAACATGGCATTTGGCACAGTGATTATATAGTGACTCTGCTTAGCAGGGGGCTCATGAGATCAAAACCCACCCCCACCCTCATAGCATAATTGTATTGGAAAAGAAATTGAAAAGAGGACTCTAGAAATGTCATTTATAGAAAGGTCAGCACCTCTTCTTCTTCCTCTTTTTATGTTTGGATGGTGGGGAGGGGGAGGGGGAGGGGGAGGGGCAGAGGAATTAGGAAGGAAAATCCAAAAAGAGTGAATCTTTCCAATTTGGAAGGATTCACCATTTCTCTCCAATTTTTCACTCATTTTACTATTTAACTCTATGTAATTATTTTATTGCACACATTTTGTTAATATCTTACCTTATCCATATAGATTTCCCGTGCCTAAAGACAGTATATTAATTTTCTAATTTATAAATGTCAAGAAGATAGTGAAAAAATAATTAACTAAATACAAATATAAAACTTAAAGGGTACAAGATACAACTTAGTTTAACCGTTTTAAAAATGGGGGTTTGAAATTTTTGGATGGGAATTTCTCTCCCTAAAATTTTTATAATCTAATTCATTAATTGCTCTCAAATCAATCTCAACTCTTAACGAAAATATATTTTAAAAAAAAAAAATTATAATTTATTACATAGATGAAAAACCATTTTGTTAAGAGTTTGTTATTCAGTTTTTCAACAAAATCTAAATAATGGTAGTTGTTATTTGTTGAGATAATTTGTTTAAATTTTCATGATCTCAACCCTTGAATATCTAATCCAAAAGTTTAAAATGTCTCAAATATAAAATATGTCATGATTTATAGAATGGATATAGTAGTCATATTACATAATGAAAAATAAAATTCCCTTTTTTTATTCAAACACAACAAAAGAAAGACAATCCTCCTTCCTACCCCTCTCCTTCCCTCTACTTTTCTCTTCTCCATCCAAACGGACCCCTAGAACACTTCAGATAAGTTGGTCTCATGGATAATTCTACACATACACCTTTTTTTCAAAATATACAAAATTTCTAAATATATGGTCATTTAAAACTTAATTAAAACAAGTTAAATATAGGTAGACATCTACATTTCCTTAAATATCCTTTAATAATTGAACTTCTGTCCCTTTCTCTCTCTCTAGTCTCTAATCCCTCTCAAAAAATTCTCACTCAACTTCAGCATACACAAAACTTCTAAATATATGGTCACTGGGGCAGGAGCCGAACTACCCCTTAAAATATGAATTAAACCCCTGAAAAAAATTCCATTAGTGCTTCAATTTTTCTTTTTAATGAATATAGAAATATAAGTTAAGTCTTGGTCTCATTAATGAACAAGATCAATAACTTGGAACTTTTTCCATTTCAAATCCAATATAATAAAAGTGAATAAGCCAATTGAATTCAACTAAACTTCTCGCTCTTCAATTAAATAAATTACAAATTCTACCTTTAAAGTTTGAGCATAATTACATTTTACTCTCTAAGTTTAGCGCAAAGAGTTCTTGTAGCCGACCCTACTTAGGTCGTACAAAACTTTGTTATTGTTGTTGGTGTACCTTTAAAGTTTGAGCATAATTACATTTTACTCCCTATTTTTTTTTAATATTTGTATATCACTCCTAAATATATTACTCTTACAGTAGCACGTTGCCCTCCCTACCTAGTATAATAACATATAGCAAACCAGAATTTGAATTAGATATAAATGCAGGAATGGATTCAAGGGCATACCGATTGAGTTGCTTGAAAGAGTGCAATGTTTTTGAGGTGGACTTTCCAGAGGTCTTGGAGAAGAAAAGCACCATTCTAGAGTTGGCAACGGACAAATGCCAGCACCTGAGGATCAAAGCAAGATCGTTGATCAGAGTAGCAGCTGATATCGAAGATGAGAACTGGCTAGAAAAGCTTAAGATGGCTGGATTTTCACCTGAGAAGAATACGGTGTGGGTGTTGGAAGGTATTCTCTACTATCTCTCCCACTCCAACGCCATGGAAGTACTGAAGGCGATAGCCAACAATTGCAGTTTCACCAACACAGTGCTCCTGGCAGACTTCATGAACAAACAGTCGACCACGCTCTCGAGCAGCTCCGTCTTCCGTTTCTACAGTGACTGGCCTGATCATCTCCTGCCGTCTTTAGGGTTTTCTGATGTCAAGCTTTCACAAATTGGTGACCCAGATGCCCATTTTGGGCTGCTCCATGACCCGATGAATCTGTTCAACAAGCTCAGAAGCCTGCCACGATCACTCCAGACTTACCCAGATGACGGAAAGCCGTGTTGTCGTTTGTATTTGGTGCAGGCCTCCGGTTCACCTAATCCAATTATTTGATTCTCATAGTAGTGAAAAATTGGATTTTGACAAACTTCACACAAGATGCAAGATAATTCTCTAAGCAAGTAAGAGATGTATACCGTGATAGAAATTTTAAGTAGCCCCAAGTCTTTAGTAGCCTAGATGAAGATTGTTTCGTAGTTTCAATAAACACATATCTGTCCTTAATAGTGGGGAGAAAACCTTATTCATAATTCATAATTCATAATTTTATGTGTTTTAAGCTATTTATCTGCTTCTCATTGAATGAATAAAATAAAGAAACAGACAAGGAAACCCTTTCAGCACATGAGACTTAAAATATGAACTTGTAAAGGATTGATATTAGTGCCTAAGTAACTAGTTAATATAATACATAAAATGTACTAGATGTATACCTTTTCCATGGCCATGAGTAACTCCTGAGTCCTGACTTGCAGTTGCACAGAGACTTTTAGCTGAAAGAAGTCGCAAGAACTTAACCTTCGTCCCCAAATCAGCACGAGCCCCTTGTTGAGAACAACAGATGAGAATAGAACAGCACAGATTGCTGACCAACTAACAGCAAGATTTGATTCCATAGCATCACCAGAAAGAGAGGGAGGGAGATGCTTGTATCTTGGAAGCAACTAATAGGCATTTAAACGAACTTAATATAAGACAAACTTAATGGATAGCCAAAAATAACTCCTTTTGATTAATGAATTAAAATATAAAGATTGAAGTATGCTTAAAAATGGATCACCAGACACATGACCCTGAGATTCGAATCGATGGAATATCCTCCGATTTAGCTCACTTTCTCTCAACTAGGGTTCCTACAAAACAATACACCACAAATGAGCCTACCGGCGTTGCACCTCAGGTGTGAGAATCAGTCGACTGTTTCTGAGTAGAATTTTGGGCAAAGTGATAACTAGGTAAAGGTGTGTGTAGCTGATTATCCCTCTGTTCTGATATTTATAGGTAGGCGAAAACTTGTTTGGCAAGTCTTCCCTAATTCTCGGTTCACCATTAGTGAGGTGTCGTCGATCTCAGTCCACTACCATTGAGCTGGCAATGATTACAGACATAGATCATGGAGCCATTACCTAGTGGGGGTAACGGCTCTTTCCTTACCAGGCAGAGGCTACTCGAATTGCTTTCGAGCAATAGCGGTGAAAGCACTCTCGCCCGAGGGGCGTGACCTTGACTAGGAGGGGAGGTTGGGCATGGTCAAGTTGGCCGGTCTGGAGTCTGTCGTATCCTGCCGTGCCTACCACGTGCCTGTGACACGTGGCAACCTTTCAGGTCCTGTTGGATTTTCCCTCATCAAAGACTAAATAGAACTTTGTGCAATAAAGTTTGGATGATGTTTCAATTTTTGCAATTGGCTCCTGCAATTAGTTTTTCATATATTTGGTCCAATTGGTTAATTTTGACCATTTTTTTTTTGGTTGGAGTAGGAGGCAAAGTGCAATAAAATTCAAACTTTGTGTGCAAAGTGAAATATAATATTATCTTTAGTCTATTACTTTTGCCTTATGTACAGACAAACTCCAAAGATAAAATTGGCCGATGTCAGTCAATTGGACCAAAATGATATGAAAACCTAACTTTAGGGGGGGGCATGATAGGAACCAATGCAGTAACAAAGTAATTTCTTAATGAACTTCTATGGTGAGAAATATTATTGATCAACTGAGTGCGTATAAAGGAAATACCAAGCATTCGAGAGGCTTGGAACTCTCCAAAAGAGCAGAGTTCAATACAAACTATTCCGATACCCCCTACAAGGTAAACACCCTCCTTATATCTTTCTCACCAATCCCTATCCATAACAGAATTGTAAAACAGAATTCTAACAGAAACTTTACAAATCCCTATCCATAACAGAATTGTAAAACAAAATCACAACATACAAATTACAACTCAGCAATAATTTGCCTTACCCATATTACCCTTACGCCTAGAATATGTGAAACGGACCTGTGGCCTAACATTACACCCCCCCCCCAAAAAACATTCACCTTGTCCTCAAGATGAAATTCAGGAAACTGTTTATGAATCATGTGAAAGTCCTCCCAAGTTGCTTCAAATTCAAGCAGTGACTTCCATTTCAGCAACAACTTCAACCGCACTACGACTACCATGTGCCTAGGGACGCACTCCCAATAACAGCTTAGGTTCCACTACTAATTCGAGCTCTGGAGTCAGTTGTGGAGGTAGCACTAGAGATGAAGTAGAGATCCCTCAAGCTCGACGCAACTAAGAAACGTGAAAGACGAGATGTCTAATAGCTGAAGGGGGAAGTTCTAGCTTGTAGGAAACCTTGTCAATGCGCTGCAGAATCTTAAAAGGACCGTAGAAACGAGCAGCAAGTTTCTCATACTTGCGTTGAACAGATGTAATGTTAGGCCACAGGTCCGTTTCACATATTCTAGGCGTAAGAGTAAATATGGGTAAGGCAAATTAATATTGACTTGTAATTTGTGTCTTATGATTCTGTTTTATAATTCTGTTATGGATAAGGACTAGTGAAGCTTTTGTTAGAATTCTGTTTTACAATTCTGTTATGGATAGGAATTGGTGAGAAAGATATAAAGAGAGTGTTTACTTTGTAGAGGGTATCGGAATAGTTTGTATTGAGCTCTGCTGGCAAACCGTGCATTCTTACACAAATTTAATAATATCTTTGTGCATGCCAACCCAAAACAACTCAGCTACAACACGCTGATACGTTTTCATCTCTCCTGAATGCCCACCAATTGGGGAGTTATGAAACTCTCCAATAATAGTAGAGAAAAGCTTAGAGGTACGCGGGAATCACAGGGTGTCCTTTATAATACAAGACTCCCTGCTCCACCAAGAATCCAACATGGTGCTGAGTACCTAAACTAATGTCATCCCTTAATTTTTTAAGATATTCATCCTCTGCTAATTCAGCCCATAAAGTATCCCAGTATTGCCACTGAGAAACTACCAAAATTGAACACTCTACCTGTTCCGGAATACAAGAGAGAGCATCAGTCACCCTATTACTTGCCCCACTACGGTATTGGATGTCAAAATGGTACCCCATGAGTTTGGTAATCCATTTTTGGTATTCAGCTCCCACAATTCTCTGTTCTAGCAGAAACTTCAAACTCCGTTGGTTTGTCCTCACTACAAAACGTCTCCCAAGCAAATAAGGTCGCCACTTCATTACTGCAACACTATCACCATCAATTCCTTCTCATAGATTGACTTCAAGCGAGCTTGAGGACCAAGAGTGCGGCTAAAAAATGCTACTGGTCGCTGGCCCTATAAGAGTATTGCTCCTAACCCAAAAGCCGAGGCATCTGTCTCTATGATAAAAGGCGGTGTAAAATCAGGCATCGCCAGCACAGTGTCACGGACTTACTTTCCCCAAAGTAATTGTGCGACACTTAGTCTCGATTCCAACCCCTTGGAATGACTAAGTCAGTCTTGCCAAGACAACTAACCAAACAAAAGAGAGAAAGGAAGCTAGAAATCTTTAGGGAAAGAGAGAGTATGGGAGAATGAGAAAGTTTGTATTGCAATTCTCAACTTGGTGAGGAGAAAATGAGCTTAATTTGTATTACAATGGATGGCCGAGATCGTTTCGATCTAACGATTATGTAGGAAATTCAATGGGCCTAACTCACTCTCAAAAGACGCCTTGTAAGAGGAGAATTGCCCTTAACTTTATATATAGCTCAGGATCAGGTAACAAAAGCGATGTGGAATTCAACACACCCCTTCATGCGCAGGGTGGACTTTGACAAACCACTGTAAACGGATATCGAGACGTCCAATATCAATGTGGAATTCAACAGACTACAATATACCATCTAGAGAATTCTATGAGATATTTACAAAGGAATATTCTAGAATGGATTTCTCTAAAAGAGTGAGGAAGGTAATGGAGTTATCTAGGGTTCTCCATAGTTCTCTACAATATTCTAGAAACTATGAAACCTCCATGATAACCCTCTTCCTTAACCTTATATATACATGACTTGGCCTCCATACTTAGAGAATTCTCCAAGGAAAGGTGCCAAAGTCTAAAGAACGTCACATTCTCCCCCATCTATTTTCGCGACGCCCTTGTCACGCCTTCGTCCTTGAACCTCTGGATATGATCCGCGAATTGTCATAGTAAGTCTTCGCGCTCCCAGCTCGCCTCGCTATCCGGAAGGTTCTTCCACTTAACCAAGTACTCGTGGTAGTTTGGCACGCCTCTCCTCCGTATAACCCGATCGGCTAATATGCATTCAACCTCTTTGTCAAAAGAGGTTACTACGGCAGTTGGTGTCTGTTTTGATGCCCCGCATCTTGATTCTTCCATATCTTCATGATACGGCTTCAAGAAGCTAACGTGGAAGACAAGGTGGATCTTCAGCTTTGGTGGGAGGAGTTTGTACGAGACCTTCCCCACACGTTTCATTACCGGAAAGGGACCCTCATGGCCCCGAATAAGGCCCTTGTGAACTTTCCTTAGAGTTTTGAACTGTTGTGGCAAAAGTTTCACAAGAACCAAGTCGCCCTTGTTGAACTCTAGTGGCCGTCTAGACTTGTCCGCCCATTTCCTCATCTTCTTGGCCACTTTGTCCAGATATGCCCTAGCCATATCGGTTTGTTCATTCCATGCCTTCGCAAACTTGTACACGGTAGGACTCTTCCCATCATAGCTTGCTGCTAAGGCGTTGGGCGTTAAAGGCTACCTTCCCGTAACAACCTCGAAAGGACTTTGGTTTGTCGCCTCGCTCTTTTGCAAGTTGTACGAGAATTGTGCCACGTCGAGTAATTTGACCCAATCGGTTTGGTTGACACTCATGTAGTGCCGCAAATATAACTCCAACAGTGTGTTAATTCGCTCTGTCTGCCCATCGGTTTGTGGATGGAAGCTTGTTGAGAAGTCCAAGCCCATCCCCAATAGCTTGAACAACTTTGTCCAGACTCGCCCGGTAAATCAAAGGTCTCGATCGCTAAAAATATGTAGTGGAACTCCCCAGTGTTTCACCACGTGTTTAAGGAATAGTCGGGTTGTCTCTTCCGCCGTACAGTCGGTTGGTACAGGAATGAAGGTAGCAAGCATACTTACTGAACCGATCAACGACCACGACAATGCTCCCACAACCTTCCAACTTTGGTAGTGCTGATATGAAGTCCATAGAGACCGTTTCCCATGGACGTTCCGGTATAGGCAGCGGTTCTAACAATCCTACTAGATTTTGTTGCTCTACCTTGTCTTGTTGACATACAAGACAAGTTTTAACGTAGACCTCTATGTCGTCCCGCATCCGAGGCCAATAATAAGCATCCTCCATCAGCGCCATGGTATGCCACATACCAGGATGTCCCGCCCACTTTGAGTCATGGCTTTCCTTCATCAAGTCCTTCCACAGGTTTTGCCACTTGGGGACATAAAGTCTGACCCCTTTCGTATACAAAATACCATCCCTTAGCCAAAAGCGCTTCGTCTTCCCCTCGTTGGCCATATTAATGAGGCTCTTGGCTAGTGGGTCATGTTGTAGTCCCTCTTTTATGCGATCCACCAAAGGGCATTTCGGACTACTAATAGATGCTAGCTCGGCCTTACAGCTTAAGGCATCGGCTACCACATTAGCCCGCCCAGGCTTATACTCCAACTGATAGTCAAACTCGGCAAGAAAATCCTGTCACCGTGCTTGCTTCCGGCTCAGCTTCTTTTGCGTTTGGAAATGGCTTGTGGCAACATTGTCGGTCGTGATGACAAACCGAGACCCCAAGAGGTAGTGCCTCCAAGTTCGTAGGCAATAAACAACAACAGCCATTTCTTTCTCTTGTACGGTGTAACGCCTCTCGGTGTCATTTAGCTTTCGACTCTCGTATGCCACGGGATGCCCTTCCTGCATAAGAACTCTCCCAATAGCAAAGTCAGAGGCATCCGTGTGAACCTCGTATGACTTGGAGTAGTCGGGCAAGCACAAGACAGGCTCCTCCGAGACGGCTTTCTTCAAATCGTCAAAGGCATGTTGGCATTTCTCGAACCAACATGCCTTTCCTTTCTTCAATAGATCGGTGAGAGGGGCGGCTCGGGCTGAATAGCTCCTTATGAATCGCCGAAAATAGTTGACAAGTCCCAAGAAAGAACGTAACTCCGTCACTTTCGTGGGCAGTTCCCATTCTTGAATTTCCCTCACCTTGCACGTCTCCATCATTATCTTTCTTTGTCTCACCTTGTGGACAAGGAAGAATACTTCTTCTTGGGCAAACAAACATTTTTCCAACTTGATATAGAGCTTCTTTTCTCATAGTACTTGGAAGACTTGTTTCAATTGTTTGAGATGTTGGACGTGTTCGTCCAAGGTCTCGCTATAGATGAGGATGTCATCCAAGTAGACTACAACAAAACGATCAAGGAATGGATGAAAAATCTTGTTCATCAAGGTACAAAAGGTGGTCGGTGCATTTGGTGAGGCCGAAGGGCATTACGAGAAATTCAAAAGAACCATACCTTGTTACACATGTTGTTTTGGACTCGTCTCCTACAGCAATTCGAACTTGATAGTATCCCGATCACAAGTCCAACTTGGAGAAGTACCGTGCTCTAGGGAGTCAATCAAAGAGGTCCATGATCAAAGGAATCGGGTACTTATTCTTGATCATGACCTTGTTGAGTGCCTGATAGTCGATGCACATCCACAACAATCCGTCTTTTTTCTTTTTGAAATAGCACCGGTGCCCCATACGATACTTTGGACACCCGAGTTCGGCATCCAATAGCTCCTTCAGTTGCCTCCTTAGCTTCTCGAGTTCGGGAGGCAACATCCGATAGGATGCCATGACCGGAGGTTTGGCACCTGGTTCCAACTCAATCTTGTGGTCCACCTCCCTCCAGGGTAGTAGTCGTTTCAGTAGCTCTTTCGGCAAAACGTCCTTGTACGCCTCAAGGACACCTTTGATTTCGATCGGCACCTCAGGTAAGTCGGGAACTAGTGGGTCTTCGGTCATTCCTTTCATTATCGCAAGGTAGTTAGCTTTCCCCTTCTTGAACACCTTTTTGAATTGCATAGCGGACAAGGCTTGTTTTTCGATCTTAGCGGTACGTTCCGCAGGAATCTTGCAAGCCTTACCACTATCCATAATACACACCGAATTTGCAAAAGGGATAGGGAAAACGTTTACCTTGTCGAGGAATTACATCCCAATCACAACCTTGAAGTCGTCCATTGGTACTACCGACATATCTATCGTGCTTTCCCATTGTCCAATGTTGGCACATACACCTCGTGCCACACCTTGTATCAGTTGGGCCGCCGAGTTCACGGCCTTCATTGTGCCTCCTTCCTTAATGAAATTGAGCTTTAGTCTTTTTGCCACGTCCGCCGAAACAAAGTTATGACTTGCCCTGTTATCGATTAGGGTCTTAGTAAGCATTCCATTGATCTTTGCTTCAACGAACATTAGTCCCTTCGGTGGAGCTTCCAGCACGGAACATTTAGCCTTAATGGCGTTTAAGAGACGAAGGGAGCCCATGTGTACCTCGTCTTCTTGCTGGCTATGTTGTTCCTCGTACTCCATTGTCGTAGCATTAAAGGCCTTCCGTTTAGGACACTCCCGCACCCAATGTAGCCCATCACAAAGGAAACAATTGCTTTTGGGATGAGAGCGGTCTTTGTATTTGGCATCCGACGACTTTTCTTTTCCGAACGAGGGTTTGTGACCCCCAACATCTTGATATACCTTGTCTCCCTTGCCCTTTACCAGGTTAAACTTCTTGGGCTTATCTTTCGCCTTGGGTGCTTCACCCCTGGAACTATAGTCGATGAGCGATTCCGCTGCGGCTATAGCGTCAAAGAGACTTTGCGCGCCTCGACGTCTTGATTCCGTCTTGGCCCAATTTTGCAATCCATCAAGGACGTAGAACAATTTATCCTTATCGGCCAAATCTGGGATTTCCAGTGTCAGAGCAGTGAACTCTTTCACGTATTCCGAGATTGACCCAGTTTGTTTAAGCCGACGAAACTTTCCCCTTGCTTCCGCCTTGGCAGGATAAAATTGTTTCTTGATTTCCCTTTTGAAATCGTTAAAAGTATCAATTATACACGTACCTTTAGAGATCTCCTCGTCTTCCTGGCGCCACCACAATAAGGCCATATCCGTATGGTACGTCACCGCGTTGTTGATCTTGGAGGCCTCACGTACTATCCCCTTTGCGGCAAAGTAACATTCCAGTCCCCAAAGGAAATTGTCCAATTCCCGAGCATTCCCTCTACCTAAGAAAGTGTTCGGTTTCGGAATGTCGATGTCTGAAACCTCGCAAGTGGTAACAATCCCCGATAACACCGCTCGCTTGCACAAAGACCAATCTGATCGAACCTCCTCAATTTCGGCCCGAATTTTGGAGAGTTCTCCTTCGTAATAGCGTCTTAGGCTTTCTTCCAACTCAGCCCGAATGTTGGAGAGTTCACCTTCATAGTGGCCTCTTAGGCTTCCTCCCAACTCGGCCCGAATACTGGAGAGTTCACCTTCGAAGTGCTTCCGTAGGTTCTTTAACTCTAAGAAAACTTGATCTTGAAGGGCACGTACCTCTCCTCATAGTGAACCACCATGTTCACGAAGAGACACCCACATAGCTTCATTGATCGCTTGGTCCTCCGACTCTAAGCTTTGAAGTTGTTGTCCCATGTCCTCGAAATCGGACTTCACCTTCGCCAAGGTCTCCTCAAGATGGGTCACCCTACCCTCAAGGCTCGAGGCAGCGTCCTTAGACTTATTCCTCTTACCCTTTTAGATTGGGGGACAGCTCTCCTCTTGACCACGTTCCATCACAGGTTCCTCCAAAATAACCGTGCAGCACTTAGTCTCGATTCCAACCCCTTGGAAGGACTAAGTAAGCCTTGCCAAGACAACCAACCAAGCAAAAGGGAGAAAGAAAGCTAGATTTAGAAAGAGAGAGAGTTTGGGAGAATGAGAAAGCTTGTACTGCAATTCTCAACTTGGTGAGGAGCAAATGAGCTCTCTTTCCTTTATATAGGCTAAGGGCCTTACAATGGATGGCCGAGATCGTTTCGATTTAACGGCTACAATCTATCATCTAGAGAATTCTATGAGATATTTACAAAGGAATATTCTAGAATGGATTTCTCTAGAAGAGTGGGGAAAGTAATGGAGTTTCTAGGGTTCTCCGTAGTTCTCTAAAATATCCTAGAATATTCTAGAAACTATGAAGCATCTATGGTAACCCTCTTCCCTACCCTTATATATACATGACTTGGCCTCCATACTTAGAGAATTCTCCAAGGAAGGGTGTCAAAGTCTAAAGAAAGTCACAACGGGCACTGAAGTCATAGCTCGTTTCAGCTCCTCAAAAGCCTTCTTAGCCGCAACATTCCACCCGAATTTATCTTTTTTTAACTGCTCAATCAATGGCAAGGCAATTCGAGCATAACCAACTACAAATTTTCTATAGTAGCCCGTCAAACCCAAGAAGCCACATAACTCTCTCAGATTGGTAGGTGTTGGCCAAGATACCATGACCTAAATCTTGCTTGGCTCAGCTGCAACTCTATCTCCAGAAATGATATGTCCAAGATAAGAAACTTGAGTTTTACCAAACTACATTTCTTGCGGTTGGCATATAAACTATTCTGTTGTAGAACACCCAAAACTTGTGCCAAATATTGCTGATGGGATTCCTCAAAAGGGCTGCAAATCAAAATGTCATAAAAATAAATAAATAAATAAATAAAACAAATTTTCTGAGATAAGGCCGAAACACCTCATTCATAAGTGATTGAAACGTCGCTCGGGCGTTAGTGAGATCAAAGGGCATTACAAGGAACTCATAATGGCCATCATGAGTCCTAAAAACTATTTTATGGACATCCTCAGTTTTAACCCTGATCTGATGGTAGCCTGACTTCAGGTCAAGCTTCGAAAAAATACGTGCACTATATAACTCATCAAAAAGTTCATCTACAACAGGAATGGAGCACTTATCTGGTACTGTTGCCTTGTTCAGAGCCCTGTAGTCCACACAAATACACCATGAACCATCCTTTTTCTTAACTCACAGGACAGGACTCGAAAATGGGCTATTACTGACTTGTATGATGCCGGTTGAGAGCACCTCTTTGATCAATCGTTCTATCTCACCCTTCTGAATGCAGGGATATTGATAAGGGCGTACACTTATTGGTAAGTTGTCCTCTTTGAGCACAATGGAGTGCTCATGTCCACGGGCATGTGGTAATCCAAGAGGCATATTAAAAACAGCATCCTGCTCAGCAAGAGGGGTAAAGAAACTCGGGCACAGAGAAAATACTTTCATCAGGCACAACTATTTGATTAAGCTCTACCAAAATCCTAGAACCCTCATGTCTAAGGGTCCTTATCATTGCATTGAAAGACACCAAAGTTTTGCCTAGAGAGGGATCCCCACGTAAGGTGATAGTCTCATTACCTAATTTGAACTTCATCACCTGTGATTTCCAATTCGCGGGGGTCATTCCCAATGTTTCAAGCCATTGAATGCCAAAGATTACATTCGAGCTCCCCAACCCAAGTGGCAAAAAATAATCAACGATATCAATTCCCTGCAAGTAAAGGGATACTTCTTGGTAAATTCCTTCTCCTCGCACAGAATTACCAGTTCCCATAGTCACTCAATAAACTTCTTTTTAGAAACTGGAAGCTGTAAACGTTGCACCAACTCAAGAGAAATGAAATTATGAGTTGCACCTAGATCAATCAACGTTATCACTTCTTATTCATCAATCAATCATTTCAGCTTCATAGTCTTCGGAGTCGTTAAGCCCACCAACCGAATTGAGTGAGACCTCCACCACCTGATTGATCTCTGCTGTCTCCAATTTCGGTTCCACCTTGTCCAAATTATCATATTTCACTACCTCTCCTTCGTCTTCATCATGGGTCAGCAGAACATTCAATTCCCTCTTCTTACAATGGTGCCCAAGCGCCCATTTGTCATCACACCGATAGTAAAGTCCTTTTTCTGGTTTCTTTTGCATTTCAGAGTAAATCAACTTTCATACCTCTCCATGAGGCTTAGCTATGGAAGTGCTTCCCCCATGGACAATCGAGATCCTCCTGATGAAGCGGTGGTCGAGCGAGAAACCCAACCAAAACGAGAATTCAAATTACCCCTGAAGCCTTGAAAGAATTTGCAACCAGATTTTTTTCTTCTATCTTTTGGGCCAAATCCATGGCCCAGCCCAAGTTACTAGGCTCCAAGATCTGAAGCTCGACCCGTATGTCTGGCTTCAAGCCATTAATAAAATTACCTAGGGCTACCTCATCCGATACACTGTCCAACGGTACCGAGAGTTCGATAAACTTCCGCCGACAGCCTCAAACACTGTCGTCCTGCTCCAGAGCAAGCCATTGTTCATGGAGTGACCCCATTTGAGTAGAGCGAAATTGCTTCAGAAGCAAAATCTTCATCTCCTCCCACAGAACGATGGATCGTTTCTTGTCTTCCCACTGGTACCATAGTAAGGCGTCTCCCTCGAAACTGATGACCGTCGCCTCGAGCTTCTCTTCATTCGTGAACCGGTGGAGAGCAAAAAATCATTCTGCCTTCAAGATCCAGCCGTCGGGATTCATTCCGTCGAACACCGATATCTCTAATTTCCGAAATCGAAAATCACAGCGCAAACCAAAAAGAATGGTGGCACCGTCAGTTCTCTATAAACCTCCCACCATCGGAGTCAGTGCCACAGCCACTTTCACCTTGTCAGACGACGACGAAGTATTACAAGCTGAATCCTCTTGGGGCTTAATGAGTTGATCAAAACGCTTATTCATGTTTTGTATCTCCTCCTTCAAAGTACCAATTTCCCGGTGAAACTCCTCTTGCACAGAGCCGACAACCTCCTCCATCATGTCCATACGTTGAGCAACGTTTTTGGCTATCATCTACCCAGAATTGTGCTCTGATACCAATTTGATAGGAACCAATGTAGTAACAAAGTAATTTTTGAATGAACTTCTATGGTGAGAAATATTATTGATCAACTGAGAGTGTACAAAGGAAATACCAAGCATTCGAGAAGCTTGGAACTCTCCAAAGGAGCAGAGCTCAATACAAACTATTCCGATACCCCCTACAAGATAAACATCCCATCCTTATATCTTTCTCACCAATCCATGTCCATAATAGAATTGTAAAACAGAATTCTAACAGAAACTTCACTAATCCCTATTCATAACAGAATTGTAAAAAAAAATCACAGCACTAATTTGTCTTACCCATACTACCCTTACGCCTAGAATATGTGAAACGGATCTGTGGCCTAACAGGGCACGTTGCAAAAATTGAAACATCGGCAAAGTGAGATTACACCCAAACTTCAGGGTCGCAGAGTGTGATCAAGACAAATATAAATGAAGATGCAGAATGATGAATGTTGAAGATGGACCACACTTCAATGGATCCCCTGTTTCAATTATAAGGGTGGGAGGCTTTGCGTAATCTTCATGTAGAGACATAGAGTACAAAGAAGAATGCTTAAAATTTAGAAGGAAATGAAAATAATCAAACTTCAAGGCAATCCTTGATGCCCTGCTCAAATTTATCAAGCCAAGATATTGTGTCCAAGAGCGCATCTGCCACCTTTTGCCTGCAACAAAGGAACAGAAAACATGATTTCTGAAGTAAAGATAAAGCTGTACTACATTTGTGTAACTCAACATGCAGCCTGACTTCAAGATATTAATGTATAACATACAAACATAAATAATTGAAGCACGTTTTGTATTCGATTTGACCTCTTAAACATGAGTTCAAAGCAATCGCCAAGGTGCTAATCATGTACCTAGTGTGAAATGGAAGACCTGGGGCTCAAAATGTGTTAGATCACTCCCAAACATTAACTGATAGGATGAGAAATATAGAGAAGTTGAGAGGAAAATGTAGTTGAATTCACTGATTCAATGAGAACAAATATAGAAACCGTAATTGAAGAATGAAATACAGAAACAGTAAACACTCTAGGATTTCGAGAGCCTAGTCTCTCCCAATTCTTTTCCCAATTTTCAGATGCCTAGACCCAAGCCCTTACCTGCTATTTATTCACTTCAAACTAACAAACTCCTCTAACAAACAACTCCCTAACAAACTCAACAACTAATCTAGAGAGGACTAGAACCTTCTCAACCCCTTACTAACTAATTGGTCTATCAATACCGCCCCCTCGGACTCTCACCTTGTCCTCAAGGTGAAAAATACTGGATCATAATCATTCCAACTCTTGAGATGTGCATGAACAAAATGTGGTTCAATAAGTTGTTTGAGTACTGGAAACATTGTCATCATGATTTCATTTTGGGGCATAAAGTGACCCTACCCTTGTTTCTTTGAACTCGAGAAATCAAATGAGAATGAACACCTCCCCTAGACCTCCACTTAGGACACAAATCCCTCCTTCTCTTCCTCGGTTCATCTTCGATTGAGCAAAAATCATACAAACCACCCCTAATATAAATCTTTTGAATCTCCTCTTTGGGTCTTTTGCCTTTTTGCCGCGAATCATTATTTGTTTGCTTCTGAAAATCAGATGTATCGTTATGCGCATTCACGAAGTTTTGAAATTCTTGACTAGAAGGCAGCAGCTCATCATACAGTGCCTCTTTTAGGATCTTCCCCTTAGACATTAACTTCAACATATGTGGATCAGTAAACCCCATTATAGAGTTCATTGACAGTTCAATTGCGCCTTCCACAAGTTCAGGTTCTTCTTCTACTAATTCCTCATCTCCTGCTTCTTCGATTGCCCCATCATCGGCCACAATCAACACCTGGAGTTGCCGATTCTTGCACACGTGGCCAATAGAATACTTTTCCTCACATCGAAAACACAATTCCCTCGCGCGATGGCTCAGAAGCTCAGAGTCTGTGAATTGCCTGTAAGTCGACGAGTTTCGTGTCACCATCATCTCCTGCGGTGGTGTCTTCCTCTGATCTGATCCGGCGTGTCCAGTGGACGTTGTCAGCGATGATCTGATTGAGTTCGAAGGTCCGTACGTCGTCATTGCGTAAGTCGAATACCTAGGATTCGAATAAGTTGGACCCGACCTGGAACCTGCTGCTTTGCTCCACAACCCATTGGATCTAGACCCGACCCGCGTGGATTGGAGTACGATACCTTCTTATCTTCGATCAAACGCACAACCTCCATCATCTCGAACAAATTGTTAGGTCTGAAAAGTCTCACCTCTGCTCTGATCGACGATTTCAATCCATTGAGGTAGGCACTCTCGAGTTCTTTGTCCAACAATCCTTGCAACTTCGACACCAAGATTTGAAATCGTTCGTAGTAATCTTCAATGGTGGTCTCTTGACGTATGGCCAGGAATTCCTCCCGCAACGATCTCTCCATGCTCGATCGAAATCGAGACTAAGAAATCAGCTTGAACTCCTCCCAGGTATGCGATTCCCTAATCTCTGTCTGCTTCTTCTTCTCCACGATCTTCGATGACAAACTCATGTGGTTCCTTTGCACCAGTTGATCTAACTTCTCCAACATAAGAGCCATTGTCTTCTCCAAACCACCGATTTTCTGAACTTCAGTACGCATAGCGTTACTTGTCTTCTCCAAACCACTGATTTTCTGAACTTCAAGGTCCATTCTCTCCTCCAATGCCTCAACCTTCCTTGGTGCCATTTTATCCCAGAATAGTCACTGCTCTCATACCAATTTGTAAGATCACTCCCAAACATTAACTGATAAGATGAGAAATATAGAGAACTTGAGAGGAAAATGTAGTTGAATTCATTGATTCAATGAGAACAAATACAGAAACCGTAATTGAAGAATGAAATATAGAAACAGTAAACACTCTAGGATTTCGAGAGCCTAATATCTCCTCTAGGATTTCAAGAGCCTAGTCTCTCCCAATTCTTTTCCCAATTTTCAAATGCCTAGACCCAAGCCCTTACCTACTATTTATTCACTTCAAACTAACAAACACTCTAACAAATAACTCCCTAACAAACTCAACCACTAATCTAAAGAGGACTAGAATCTTCTCAACCCCTTACTAACTAATTGGTATATCAAAATGCAATAAATAAGAAGGCTATGCCCAAATCACGCACTACACGAGATCCCTCCAGACTTGGCGTCAAGCTCACACAGTGCGAGATTGGCATGATTTTTTTGAGAAACATTTGTCCGTCCAGCCGTGTTTTGAGTAACTACAGTGTATACACCCTTTGAAACCCTCTTAACTAGGGTTCACAATTTTATCTATCGACCAAAAGGAGACAAAAAACGACTCAAGGACGTCGAAGTACATTTCCACGAGGATCGAATCTATGAGATGGTGTTCAAAACCAACATGAGCAACTGATCTTCCTATTTTGGATTTAGGGATATGTAGTGTTTTGAGGTTCTTATGTAAGTTTCTATTTTATTTCTTTCTAAATCTGTGTGCAGGGTTTTAAATATCGGCCGTTACGTACCGTAACGGCCGATTCGTATTGGAAAATGGGTAGGCCGATACCGATACACAGCAGATTCCGGCATCTAGGGATGAATCGCACCGTATCGGGCCGATACGGGCAGTTAACGGCCGTTACGGAGACCGTAACGGCCGTTACAGTCTGTAAAGAACAACCGACCGACCGACCGACTCCCTAATTTCGCGCACACTTTCAAAGATTCTTCATATAATTGAGGAAGGAAGAGAAAAAAGTAGTAGAAGATAACCAAACACTTACCGAAAGTTGAGGATTTCGTCGAACGTTGAGGATTTCGTCGCGGTTCGTCTAACAGAAACAGCTCAACGCCGCCGAACGTAGCTCTCGCGTCGCCAGCGACGTCTCCTGTCCTTCGTGTTGCAGCTCGTCCTCATCGCCGTCGCCGTCGCCGTCTCGCCTCCGCTCCATTTGTCTCTCTCTCTCTCTCTCTCTCTCTCTCCATTCGGGTGTTAGGGATTACGATTTGCAATGGGCGTGTTTGATTTGGGGGTGGGGGCTGAACTCAATTTGGTATTTTAGACATTAAAATTATTTATAAATTATAATTTAGAAATAATTAAGGGTTTAAAAATATTTTTTGTTTACAATTTAGTCCTAAAATTGTTAATTAACTTGTTTACAATTACAATTTAGTCCTAAAATTGTTAATTAGCTTTTTTACAATTACAATTTAGTCCTAAAATTTTTTAACTTATATTTTTGTAGCAAATTTTTTTTTTGTCATTATTATTTATCACATTATATATATATATATAATGGTTAATGTAGTGTTAATTAGCTTCAATTATAATTTTAGTAAATAGTATGAATTAAATTTGTGTATGTAAATTGCAGAAAATTAAAATTTAACAATGTCGGGTGAAGAAGGATCACATCCTCCTAGTGATGATATTGGATGGAAATTTGGGATTCCTATTAGTGGTTCTAGACATAAATTAAAATGTAAATTTTGTGGTAGAGAGATAAATGGTGGAATAACTAGATTGAAGCAACACTTGGCGGCCAAAAAGGGTCAAGTAGCTCCATGCCAAAGTGTTAGTGCCGATGTTAGAACGCTTATGATGAAACATCTTGAAGGTAACTTGGAGAAAAAAATGGATAAAAGAAAACAAAGAGAAGAAGTGATTGAACAAATTCGAGTTTCTCAACGTGATCAAGATAATCCTTACGATTTGAGTGATGATGATAACTCGGATGATCCGGATATGGCTTATGCACGAAAAGAAAGTATGAGGTTGCATAGAGAAGAAGAAGATAGGGAGAGATATAGGAGGGATGCAGGCAACCGATATGAGACCGGGAGTAATAGCGGGGTTGGTGAAAGCACCAGACGGGGAAGCACTACTACTCGCATTGCTAATATGTTTCGACGATCTTCTATTGTCCGTGAATCGAGTTCGAAAAAAAGTTGGATTGATTCGTCTTTACCTGAAGCACGGTTGGCCGAGATTGATGTTGATCTACACCGTAGCAAAGCCCCCAAACAACAAAAGATCTCAACAAGGGTAATAAAAGGGTTGAGGAAAAAATTAGGGGTCGCAGTTAGTCAATTTGTGTTATACACACGTTTGCCAACAAACGTTGTTAATTCGCCATGGCTTGAGCCAATGTTCGATGTTGCAAGGGAGGTTGGAAAAGGAGTGAAAGTCCCTACTCCTTACGAGGTGACTGAAGTTTTCTTACCTAGAGAATATGAAGAATTGAGAAAGTGGATCGAATCTCATAAACCAAGTTGGGAGGAGAGGGGCGTTACGATCATGTGTGATGGATGGAGCGGACCTACCCGGAAGCACATTATCAATTTTTTGATTTATAGCAATCGGGGGACTGTTTTTCATAAATCAGTGGATGCCACCGATGTTGTTAGCAGAACTGTCGATTATTACTTCGGGCTTATGGACAAGGTGGTAGATGAAATTGGTGAAAAATATATTGTCCAAATCGTCACTGATAATGAGCCTGCAATAAAAGCGGCGGGGAAAAAACTTATGTTAAAAAGACCAAATTTATATTGGACAGGTTGTGCTGCACATTGCCTTGATTTGATATTGAAAGATATTGGAGAGAAAACAAATGTGCTGAAAGTCTTGGATGATGCAAGAAGAATATCACGCTTCATTTATAACTCTAGTTGGGTTATTGATTTTATGAAGAGATTTACTGAAGGAAAAGAGTTATTACGCCCCGGGATCACACGTTTTACCACTAATTTCATTATGCTGGAAAGCATTGTAAGGTATAAGAATGCCTTACAAAATATGTTTAATTGTGATGAGTGGAAAAGCAAAAGATGGGTGAAGGAGGACTGTGGAAAAAAAGTTAGAAAAATTGTGAACGACAATGGTTTTTGGATAAAAGCTTCAGAAATTTTAAAAGTTCAAGAACCATTGGTAAGGGTACTTAGGCTTGTTGATGGATATGAGAAGCCTACAATGGGATTTGTCTATGAAGCTATGGACAAAGCGAAGATGGCCATTGAAAAAAATTGTCGTTACTACAAAAAATATTGGAAAATAATCGACAAAAGATGGCAATTCCAATTACACCATGATTTGCATGCGGCTGGTAAGTAATTGACTAATTGTAAATTCAATTTTAAAAACTCTTGTTACTTGTTAGAATTAAACTTCATTTAACAAAATGTGCTTTTTGTTTTGAATTCATGTAGGTTATTTTTTAAATCCTCAATTTCAATATGGTGGTAAACTTTCTGACCATAGAGGGGTAATGGAGGGAGTTCAAAAAGTGATTCAAAGATTGGAGCCGAATATTGATAAACAAATTCAAGCTATTAATCAAGTTAGTTCTTTTTTTTTTTTTTTTTTTAAGTAACAACTAGCGACTAACAAGTTACTAAGTTTTATATGTTTTAGTTGTGGGTTTTTGATTTGTTACGTTCTAAATATAGATTATGATGTTTCGTTATAAAGAACATTCTTTCGAGACAGTATTGGCTCAAAAAGCAGTAACACGCACAAATCCAGGTAATACAATGAACAATTAACTATTAATATAAGAATCTCAATCTTCGTATCGTTTTAATTCATATTGTTTCTACAGCTGAATGGTGGATCCACTTTGGTGCATCTGCCCCTGAACTTCAAGCGATTGCAGTTAAAGTGTTGAGCCAAACAACATCGTCTTCTAATTGCGAGCGTAATTGGAACACATTCAGCTTGATACATACAAAGACGAGAAATCGTCTAAAGTATCAAAAACTGAATAAACTTGTTTACGTGGCTTATAATATGAGGTTGAAAATTAGACATGCTACGAGATTAAGCCAAAGTGAAATTGAAGACAGCTTCAACCCTATAAACTTGGATTATATCTTTGAAGAAGATGATCCACTATCTCCATGGCTTCAAGAGAGAGAAGAACCATTGTTAGATGATCAGGACAACTCCAGATGGTTAGACGTAAGCGATGATGAGGTTGCTACTTCCAGTAGCCAAGCACCTCGACGTTGGCAAAGTGATAGTCCATCTGGAGATGGAAGTGATACTGATAGTGGTCGTGGTTTGAGCCCACCTAGTGGAGAGTCTAGTGGTGATGATGGTGGAGGTGGAGGTGGAGGAGACACTAGACAATCGCCGTATCATGGAGAGTTAGGAATGGCTGGATTTGCAGACAATGTCGAACGTGGGGATATTAGTGAGCCACGAAGGCATTCTGTTTCTAGTGCAATTGGATCATCAAGAAGAAGACCAAACCCACAATCCTCAAATTCCGAAGAATATGATGACATGGAAAACCGCTTTGGTATGCTTGGAGTTGGAGGATACGGATATGGATATCAAGGGGATAATTATCATCAGTGGCGTCAACCACAACCATATCCTTACCCTTATTATCCCTCTTCGGAATATGTTTCGGCGCCACATTATGTGGGTATGGGTCCTTTAGGATGCCCACAACCTCCTACTACCGGATACTCATATCCACCACCACCTTCTTACCAATACGGTGTCCCTCTTCCACATCAAGAGAGTTCGAGTTCTACTTTCGGTCACTGCGAAGAAAGAGCAAAATCTAGCGGTACCGGTGGTAGTGGCCCTAGCAACACCATTTATGATCATTGCACCTTTAACTACTTTGGTGGTTATGGTGCTGCACAACAAAATCAGAGTGGTGATCATGCCGATGCCGACTATGAAGAGCCTGTGCGCAATTCGTTTTGGTATTGATAATTTTATACGAGTGTATTGTTTTTGTAATATGATGTACAAGTATAATTTACTCTTTTATTATATTTGTGTAATATATTTTTATTAAGTATTGTGTGCATCATCTTATTCTTTTAAGATTGTTAAGTACGATGATTTTTCGTATTTTTTATGTCTTTATTGTGTTGTATATAACCTTAAAATGTCATAAGATCTATTATAATGTGTTTATTAAAGGTTAAATGAGTGAAACAATTATTCTTATTGAGTTTTTGGGGATGTTCTAGTGATTTTAAAAAATTCACGACCGTTACGGCCGATTCCCGTTACGGACAGGCCGATACTCCCGATACCGTTACACCGCGACCGTTACCATTACGTAACCCGATACCACGATTTAAAATCTTGTCTGTGTGTAATCATCGCACAACATGAAATTGATTTTTTGGCTTAACATATTTGATTTTTCATCTCAATTATCTTGTAAAAATTAGGTTTTGAATTGATTATTACTAGAAGTTAGATCTAATACCGGTAATTTAGATCTGCCAGTTGTGCAATGTTTTCTATTGTTATTAATGATGTGATAGGATGACATGTGCTCTCTCTCATAGATAGATCCACCCTAAATTGGTTAACATAGGAATTAGATTTCAAGGACAATCCATACAGATCAAATAGTTCATCAATCTTTTTGTAGTAATTCTAGATTGTAGTCAAGATTGCTCTATTACACACGGATTTAGATTGAATTTAAATTGAAAAATGACAAGATTACCTAATTACATGAACAGAAACCCCAAGTCCCTAACCAATTCCCATCTCGATTCAAATTTAATCTCAATTGATTTTCTGCGCAATGATTAGGAACAAACCCCCCAAATTCATCCTTCTCAGAAAGAAAAGTAAGAATAAATTGATAATTGACAATTCGATCCCTACGCATTCAACACCCCAATATAGACGCAACATACTACAACTGGAATTTTCTTTCTTATACAAGGTACAGAAGGTTGCCAAATTGCACTGGTAAAATGGTGCATAAAAATGGCAACGAATTATAGGCGAAAGCCGAAAATTTTTCATGCTCTCTGAATTTATGCTCTAAGACAAATATAGAGCTACGCCATAGTTGACAAACTACCCAGATAGAGTTAATGATTGTATTTGCTATATTTGAAGAAGCACATACCTACTGGAAGCGAGGACGACGTCACTTTCATTTACCACACCATTGAGAGAGACAAAAGAACTGTGAAACGGTAAGAGCAATGTGCAAATGTAAGTTGCTAACCACAACAACATAAGGAAAGTCTTAGAAGAGAGAGCAGATACTATTGGAGTATCTTGAAGCATATAACTCAATTTTGGAAGGTTTTTCTGGAAAAGACAGTACATGCAAATCAGTAAATGTCAGTATAATAGTATAATATAATCCTTGGATGTTCTTAGCAGGCGATATGGTTTCCCATGTTCAACAAGATCGCAGAAAACATCAAGAACCCCACGAATCACCAATCAGCAGTAGACATTTTGCAAATTCAGCATCCCTAAGGGTGAGTGAGGGTGAAGGGTTTTGGGAAAGGATATAAGATTACTGAAATTCGAAAGTTAAAATTTCTTATTTGGCCACCCCAAAAAGAAATTTATAAAATTCCTTTGGAATTTCGAAATGGGATTTGAGAGGGGTAAAATGACGTCTCCAAATAATTCTTAAAGAGGTGTTCTCCGTAAATCCTTCCAAATGCAGTAAACCTCTCCATCTCAAGGTGAAATCACATCAATAAACCAAAACAATGAATTTGCAAAAGATGGGTTAAAATTCAAATATTTCAAAATTTTATAAATTTATCAAATTCCTTATCCAAAAATACCCTAGAAGTCCAGACAACATGAAAACAAAAATCATTTGAGTAGTACAATGTTACCACCTTATGAGATTGCTTAGTTTAGCTTCAGCTTCCAATTTGATGGGATCTTTATCATCAAGCAAGGAAGATGCATTCTTCACAATCAATCGGAATGTGCAAACCTGAGTGTTAAAAAGGTAGATGCCATAGTAAAATCATAAATGGAGTCCCTTATTCAATCCAAATTGTCCTCTTTTTTCAGTCATTTTTTATTGAATCCAATAGATTATCTTTGGAAACTCCTAATCAGGCAACCTTCCAATCCATGATCCCCAAAACCAACTCAACCCTTCTCATAACAGAAGCTTCGCTCTTCGCAAGTAAGAGTATGTAAACATTTCCGGTTTTCTGAGATCAAATTGCATTTCCAAAAGCCATGAAAGCCAAAAAAAGAAGAAGGAAAAAATCAAGAGCATATGATAACATTAAAGTAGCATTTAGAAGTACATAATAGAACCCATGTAATTAGAATTCGAAATGAACACGCGTAAATTTTTTTGATTATTACATACATCCAGAGTAATGACGAAATTGAGGAGGATATTACGCATAGAATCAAGGCAGGTTGGTTAAAATGGAGAAGTGCAGCTGGGGTGATTTGTGATTGTAAGATTTCGTTGAAACTTAAAGGAAAATTCTACAAAATTACTACAAAATCAGCGTTTTTTTATGGTTTAAAATGTTGAACGGTAAAAACAAATCATGGCCAGAAAATTGGGATAACAGAAATGAGGTTGCTGCGGTGGATGAGTGGGAAGACGCGAATGGATAAAATTAAGAATGAAACTATTAGAGAGAATTTAAGAATAACCCTCATCAAAGAGAAAATTAGAGAAAATCGTTTACGATGATTTGGACATGTGCATAGAAGACTCATAGAAGTACCAACGAAAAAATGTGTAGACCTAAGAACACGTTGGACGAGACTATTAGAAATAATTTGGCGACATTAAACCTGACGGAGGGGATGGCCCTTGATCGATCGCTATGACGTAAATGGATTCATGTAACCGACCTTACGTAAATGGGACAAAGACTTAGTTGTTGTTGTTGTTGATTACATACATCCATTTTCAATTCCAATCCTAAAGTCCCAATTCCATACAATTGAACACTGCTTAACGAGAATCACAACGAACGAAAGAATGAAATACATTTCCAATTTTCTGAGATCAAATAGCATTTGCAGAAGCCATGAAAGCCACAAAAATTAACTCTTCAAGAATATATGACAACATTAAGGTAGCATTTAGAAGTACAGAATTGAAGCCATGGAACACGTGTAAATTTTTTAAGAGTTTTACTTGCATTCATTTCAATTCAAATTCAGAAGTTCCAATTCCATACAATCAACACTTCATAAAGAGACTCACGACGACAAAAGAATGAAATGCATTTACAATTTTACAAGATCAAATTGCATTTGCAAAAGCCATGAAAACCACAAAAACTCAACTCTTCAAGAACATATAACAACATTAAAGTAGCAGTTAGAAGTATAGAATTGAAGCCACGGAATTCAAAATAAACAAGTGAAGATTTTTAGATTTTCTTGAATCTCACATTGATATTGGATCCCCCGATATCCGTTCGCAGTGATTTGTCAAAATCCACTTCATGTGAAGGGACGTGTTGAATCCCACATTACTTGTGTTACTTTGATTCTAGGCTATATAAATCCTAGAGTAATCCTCCTTATTCAAGGCCTCTTTTGAGAGTGAGTTGGGCCACTACGAACGGATATTGGGGCGCCCAACATCAATGTGGGGTTCAACAGATTTTCAATTCAAAATGAGCACGTGTAAACTTTAAGACTTTTACATACTTCCATTTTCAATTCAAATTCTGAAGTTCCAATTCCACACAATCAAACACTGCCTACAGTGAATCGCAACAAACAAAAGAATGAAATACATCTGGGTGGTGATGTCAATTGCAATAAATCAAGACAACGAGCTTGACTGCTTCAATATATAACTACGTCAATCTATTTATTAGTTATAGATGCAAGATGAGAAGAAGATGATACCTCAACTCCAGTGTTAGCTTGAAACGTGACGAAAGAATTCCTCTCTTGCGGAACGCAATCCCTAGCAGCTGATCGAAGCAGCTTCTGCACTTCTTCTAAGTCCTGGCCGCCATTATCAGAACCACTATCTGCAATAATCAACCACATAAATTATATATACATTTTGAAGGGAAAAAAAAAAGTACAGACAAATAGTGTGTGTGAGGGCGCACTTAACAAAAGATAGGCAGAGCGAAGGCTGTTACGAGAGGCGTCCACCGGAGCCAAGAGGAACTTGTAGGACTTCTTCTTTTGCTCCTTGAGCCAACCTTTCGGTCCTGCTGTGCGTGGAGTTTTTGAAAATCAAATAACACCAATCACAAACACAAATTACGAAAATAAGGTTCAAGAATTAGAAAATCCACTAGTTTCGATGCCGCGTACAGAAGCCAAAAGAGGATGCAGCAGCCGGGGCCGGTCGCCGGAGAAAAGGAACGAGAGCGATGGCCGAGATAAGAACGGCGGCGTCCCTGCGGGAGAGTATCTCCGTTCTGAACTGAGGAGAGCATCGAGGTTCTTCTTCTAGCTGGTGGTGGTGGTGGTGGCCGGCCAGCGAGGGCAGTGTAGAAATGCGAGGTTTGGACGGGAAGACGGTGGAGGGGATAAGGGACACAAGTGTCGCCAAGGACATCGTTGGCTCAGTTAAGTCTTAACAGATTGGTCGGGTTGCCACCGAAAAACAAAACGAACTTGAATTCGAACGGGAAGAAAAAGGAAAACGTTGAAAAACAATTATAATGCGGATGGAGATGCGGGGGATCGAGCCACGTGACTCTCGCATACCACTTGAGTAACTTCCCCTTGTTAATATGTTTTTCATAATTGGTAATTTAATTACGATTCTTAAATAAATAAATAATTAAAAAGGATATTAAAGAAAGGTTTTTTTATTAGGATAATTGGTCCAAAATCCTAAAAATGACACTAAATGTATAAAACTCTAAAACCAAATAAGTAATTTTATTTTAGTCACGTCTATTAAGGTTCATTGAAATATTAATGTTTCAATTAGTATTGCGTCGCCATCCACTGTCCCATCGTCGTCGGCCACCATACTCCAAACACCAAATTTTGGCCAACACTCTTTGAAACTCCAATCGCAAATTACTAGATTTTTTTTTAATTATATTTAACTAATTTTTAGATTGCCATTTGTCAAAAAAATTACATGAATGTAAGTAAAAAATACATTAAAAATGTAAATGATGGAGAGAAAATCGGGTGTAGCTCCATCTTCGCCCAAGTGTCCCTAATGCATGACAGGCACAAGGAACTCCTCATTATTTCCAGGTTGGCTACGGCACCAACTTGACTGGGAAATGATCGACCCGCTCCGTGGAGACCTCCAAACGAGTGGGGTTAGGGTACACCTCAAAGGTAAGCGTCGGGCAACCGTGTAGCATCTTTCAACTTCGTGTTCGTCGTCGCATTCAACGAGGATTAATCCCATGACCTTAGAGCACGACAGCACGACTAAGGCGGTTACAATAGATGCCACCCTACTAGGAAAGAGCCATTACCTCCCATAAGTAACGACTCCGTGATTTACGAGGCTGAAATCGTCGCCACCCTAATAACAACGGACTGAAATTTAGGGAAGACTTGGCCTAATAAGTTTTCTCCCTCTTATATATCAGAACGGTGAGCTAATCAGATACACACACTTTTCTTAACCACCACTCTGCCAATTTCTACTCAGAAACTCTAAATTGATTCTCAGACCGGAAGTGCAACATTGTTAGGCCACCCATAGTGCATTGTTTTATAAAACCCAAGCTGAGAGAAATTAAGTTAAGCCAGAGGATATTCAATTTTTTCGAATCTCACAGTGACGGGTCCGGTGAGCGATTTTTGGGTATCATTAGATTAACGCCGTCTGTAGGAACGACAAAAAGTTGTTCTCACAAATTTTATCAACTACGTAAATGGTTACCCTGAGATCTGGAATCATGACCAATGAAGACGAGAGCGCGATAAATCCACTTCATACAATTTCTTATGAAGTTAGTCCATTATGGGAGTCACCTATACTTCTGTGGAATTAATGAGAGAAATCTAATATCTCTCCAAAATTGTCCGGTATCTGACTAAACAAACCAAAATTCCCCAAGGGTATGCGCCACCTATCAACATGGTACAACTCATTGCAGATAAGGGACGAATGATATGTTGCGAACAACATCAAGAAGAGGAAGGTTGTCGTGCACAACATGACCTTCGCAAAGAATAGAAAGGATACAGAGGGAAAGGGACGAGTTGCGTCGAGAAAGCCAAACCAACCGACGAGGTCTCGAAACCTAACGATACGAGAAGACCCCCAACATACTCGCGACTAGGCTCCAAGATGTCCTCTAACTAGAATGACGATAGGTCGAACGAAGAGCTTACACGAAAAAATAAGGCGCGCCATATCCGAGCCATGGGAAAAATCAACAATGCGTTTTACGATGCCCTGCCACCTTCGATATAGGCTTTCTCAACATTTCGGCCGAGAAAACGACGAAGCGATCTGGATCAACAACCTAACAAGGACCTATACAAGAAAGTCAAGACTATCAAAGAAAAACTTGGGTTGATCGGAAAGAAGGAGCCCAACGTTTATGAGACAGTAAAGATAAATGCCTTTCCCTTTACTACCTGGGTATTGTAAGAGAAGGTCCCTATCAACTTCATGATGTCGTCTCAAATCAGGACGCCAGGGAAACTCTGACCCAGTGGAGCACCTCGATACTTACCACATGCATATGGACCTGCGAGAAGCGTTTAACTCAATGAAATGCCAAGCCTTCCAAGTGACTCTCGCTAGAGTGGCGCGTAAATAGTGGAAGGCTTGAAATCAGGTAGCTTCAATTCCTTTGAATCTTTTAGTATTGCTGTTGTACACAGGTTTGTGAGCAGTAAGAAGCAGGCGAAAAACCTGTTGCATCTTATGTCGGTAAGACAAAGGAAGAATAAAAAACTTGAAGCCCACCCATTGCATGTCATTTCTTTCTAATGAAAAAAAAAAAAGGTTATATTTTTTTCATGCTCTAATTTTATGCATTTGTTGAATTTTTAGAGTACAAATAAATATTTGATAAATTTTAGGGGTATAAGTATAATATACGAGATGTTTATGTAATTTAGAAATTTGATAATAATCGGTGAGAAAATTTTGATAAAAAACAAAAATGTGGGTCCCTTGTTTATTTATTTATAATATATATTTTTATATAATAAATAAATAGAAAAAAATGGTGGGAAGCACCGCCTCCATCCAATTCAAATTAAAAGCAGCCTCTTACAAATCAATGTTTAAAAAGAAAAATGGTGGATTGTCTATTTATAGACAATCCATCTCAATCATTCAAGGATTTTTTTTTTTTCTAGGGTGGGAGATCTGGGGTGAAGAAAGCCAAATAGAAAGTGAGACAAAAACTAGGGAGAGATTGAGAGAATTTTTTTGGGCTTTCTTAGAAACTTCTTCTGCAAAAAGAGGGAGGGAAGTGAGGAGACTGATATAAATTTTTTATTTTTTTTAGGGAAAATAAGCAATTGGTTAAGGGAAATGAAGCAAACGAAAAAAGAAAAGAAAAGAAAGAATCTCTTCAAGCTAGGAAAAGAAGTAAAGGAGAAGAAAAAAGAAGAATATATTCTATCAGTAAGATAATAAATTTTATTTTTACTCTTTAACTAAATTTTTGTATTTTTTTTTGTTCTGCACTTTTAATTTTTCATATTTATTTTATATTCTGTATCTTTCCGCGCTTTTTTATTATCCTGTATTTATTTTTTATTCTATGCCTTTCCGCGTTTTTTATTACCTGTATTTATTTTTTGTTCTACGTATTTCCACGCTTTTATTATCCTGTATTTATTTTATGTTTCATGTCTTTCTGCGTTTTTATTTTCTGTTTTGCCCTTTTCACGTTTTTCAAAAAAAAAACACAAAAAAAATCATTTCTCTTCTAAAATATTTTCATATCAGAATTAAAAAAAAAATTGTATAAAAAAACTATTTTTTTTTTAAAAAAAAAAATATGTACAAATCTTTTTTATTAAAATAACTTGAACTTAAAACTCACTACATTAAAATCCCCCGGAGGATCATCCTTGTCAAATTTCTTAATATTTGATAAAAGGTCATATCGGGAGAATATTAAAAAAGAAAAAAAATGTCTCATCCTGATTTGAAAAATACCAAAAAGATTTCATGAGAAGGCATAACAACTTTTGCATGTTTTTATTGAGAAAGCATCCAAGAAATATCATCTAAAAAGGCATAGCCAACCACTCATATAATCCATATTTTATTTTGAATTCCACTCATCACCTTCCCTCATCCTATGCTGATGATATCCACTTTTAAGAATAATTTTAGTAAACATACAAGAATCCCACAATTCATCAAGCATATCATCTAATCTATGAATGAAATATCGATACTTTGTCGTGATATTGTTAATGACCCGACAATCCACACACATTCTTTACATACCATCTTTCTTAGGTACAATCAATATGGGAATCGCACAAGAACTTATGCTTTCCACGTACATACCATTTCTCCATAAGCTCACTAATCTGCCGTTGAAGCTTCTTTGTTTTGCTCGAGATTACTTCTATAAGCGGGTCTGTTTGGAATAGATGCTCTAGGTATGAAATCAATTTGATGCTCGATTCCCCTTATTGGTGGCGAACCATTAGGCACCTCTTCGGGAAACACATAATCAAAATCATGTTAAAGAGAAACAACAACACTAGGAAGAGAATAGTTAAGATCATTAGTGGTAAAATAAGCATCTTTATACAAAAGTACAATCAAATGTTGGTTTGAAAACAAAGTTTTTTTTTTTTTTTTGTCTCGCTCTTTCTCGAATAAAAACTTACTTATTTCCTCTCTTCTTTTCCCTCACCTTCTAAATTTTTTTCTCTCTCACTCTCCTTTTACTTGTCACTCTTTCTTTTTAACCTCATTTTTTCATCATATTCTTACCTTGGTGTTAAGGGTACAAGAGTATTTGACTTTTTGTTAGGTACAAAGAAGTATCTATTGGTATAACCATCATAAGTTACTTGCCGATCAAATTACCATGGTCTTACCAAAAGAATATGCCCCTCATGCACTAGCACCACATCACACAAGACCTCGTCTTTGTACCTTCCAATCAAGAACAATTCGAGCACCTGTTTATTCACTTTAATTTCCCCATAATCATCAACCATTATAACTTGTATGGTCTAGGATGTTTTAAAGTTGACAAATTCAACTTCTTCACCAAACTAGTGCTAGCCACATTAGTACAACTAGCCCCATCAATAATCATGCTACATACCTTATCATTGACATGGCATCTAGTATAAAAGATATTCTCACGTTGTATCATCTCATCTTCTTTGACATGTACACTAAGGGTTCTTCTTGCAAACAGAAGCTCTCCATCAACTAGGTATTCAACATCTCATACATCCTCCAAAGGTGGAATCGAACCATCATCCGTCTCATCTTCGGTCTCAATATGTAACAACTCGGTTTTCCCGAGTCCGCCCTGCGATTTCTCCCTAAAGAGAATCAACGCCGAATCAAACGACCAACATTTTATTATCCATAAATCCGATAAACTTTTTTTTTTATACCGCTACGCCGATAATTATAATTCTCGAATTCATCGATTCAATTTTTACAACAACAAATAATAGGTACAATTTTTATAAATTCAAAATTCAAATATAATTGAAGTTATAATCGTGAATTCACTTTTTATTAAAGACTTTCCAATATATACAAACTGCAAGTTATAATTGTGATAATTTAATAAATTAAATTAATAAGTTAATAATCAATACTCCAAACAATAAGTTATAATGGAAAATAAGTTATAATAATCCTCAAATTATAATAATTTATAAGATTTCCAAGAATATCCAAATATATATATATATATATATGAAATAGAATCTTTTCAAATTTCAATTCCTTGACTCCAAAACCAATTTTACCACATGACGGCGATAATTATAATTATCGAATTTGTTGATTTTAAATCCGATAAATTTTACAACACAATACTGATAATTATACTCAATTTATCGAGTTAATTTTACAACGATAAATAATAAATACAAGTATTACAAATAGAAGTTCAAATAGAATTTCCAGCGTCGTTTCACTCTCACTGGCCCTCCAATTAAACTGTGGGGTTATGAGTCAATGCTCAGTAGAATTTCAACCCCTCTAATACGTGCATTTAATTAATACAACAAATAAAACAAATTAGCATGATTTTCACGTAATTTTCACATAATCACAATTTTTCATAAAGTTTAACAGTTAAAATTCAACAGTAATAATAACATAAATTACACAATCAAAAAACTAAAAATATATATTAAAAGAGTTAGAAATTTTACCTGAAATATGAAATTGGTAATAATCCAAAAAGAAACTGTTTTCTTTTCTTCTTCTTTATTTTTTTTCTATTTTTCTTCCCCCTTTGGTTGTCCCTACATTCCCTATCTTTCCTATTTTTTTTTCTTTTTCCTCATCCTTCTATCGCAGCCAAATGCTCTCCAGTTTATATATGTCTATACACACACACACACACACACACACACACACACACAGAAGGTTTGATCATTCCATGTTATCGTTAATATTTTTTTATTATTATCATTATTATTACTTTACACATGGCATCTTAATAAACTCAATTATCCATATTATTAGGGTTGTGCACAGGTCGGGTTGGTCGAAATTTGGGCCAACCCACCACCCAACCCAACCTTGTCGGGTGAAAAAAGAAGAGACCTGTCGGTCGACCGTTATACGTCAATAACCGACCATTCTCGAGTTCTTCGGTTGTAAGGCGGGTACGGGCGGGTTGTAGTCGGGTCTGGGCTATGGGTTGAAGGTCGGGCGGGGCTTCGGATGGTCGGGTCTGGGTTACGGGTTGTGGTCGGGTATGGGTCTGGGCTGCGGGTTGTGGTTAGATGGTTTTTAATTATTTGAACTACCTTGTAATTTTCAAACCATTCAAAAAAAATATTTTAATTATTTGAACTACCTTGATATTTCAACAAACCATTCAAAAAAAATAAAAAATCACAACTTAAAACAAAAAACACATAAAAAACCAATATTACGACTACAGTTTTTAATCAAAAAAATCACAACTTAATAAATCAGTTTTTAACTCTTAAATGAAATAAAAAGTAAAAACTATAAAATCCTTGAAGGCTAAAGTGATGCGTCTTCCAATATTTCACATTCACTTTGCAGAATGCAAATGGAACTTCAAGAAATTACCTACAAAAAAAATTATAATTAAAATAATATAAAAACAAGAGAAAACAAAAACAATAAACAATTAAATAAATAACTTGAGTTGAAGATGAACCTTGCGAAAGATTTGATATCTCTAAATCCAAATCTCCTACAAAAATCAAATATTGCTTTTATAGTCTTATCATAAAAACACTAATTAAATATCTAATTAAAAAAACAATGAAAAACACTATAATTTAAATTACCTAAATCTCGTTGCAACTCCTCAATATCATCCATCCCTTTTTGAAGTGAAATCGGTACAGAAGTTTGAAGCCAATTTTGACAACAAATAAAAGCTTCTACCATCAATAGAAATAACGAGCTACGAAACGGATCAAACACACATCCCCCAGTACTAAATGCCGATTCCGACGCAACCATAGAAACCGATATAGCCAACACATCCATCGTCAATCGAGATAATACTGGAGACCTACTATTGCTACTTTTCTACCAACTTAAGATGTCAAAATTCTCATCACTTGTACCTTGGGGATTTTCGGCCAAATATTTTTCTACATCATTTTTACCCTCCAAATATTCTCTCCCCGCTAAAAAATTTTGAAAACGAGAAGCGATTAATCTATGGGGATCATCCACATCCACATCGATCGACTTCTTTGATATTCCACTAACGCCACTAGTACTACCACCAAAAACATTCTCAATAGTTGATGACTCAAAATAAACATAACAATCAAACAACCGATTCAAAGCATCTTTTACTTTTCCAATTAACTCATTTGCATACACTTCATCATACATATCGCAAAAACAAAACTGAAGATAAGATAACTTTTTCCTCGGATCCAAAACAACTGCAACATATAGAAGAAGATTTATCTTATCTCCAACCCCCCAATATTTATCAAAGTTAGTTTTCATACTAAAAGTAATTTTCGATAGCAAATGATATTCACTTTGAATCAACTCATTTATTTTTCCATGAATTGTAACTATCTCATCAAAAAACGTATTTGACATAACAAACAAAGTACTCGAAAATTATTTTGTAGCCAAATAAAAAAGCCTCAAAAACTTCACAAAACAACAAACATTTTCCCAGTCTAGACTACTTGGTGGACTTCTACCACTCTCACCATCAACAATATCCTTATCAAAAAAGTGATCCTGATATTTTCCGTCCTCGATCTCCAATCTGCCAAAAGCTTTTTCGAATTTTTCGGCACTCTCTAGCATCTTATATATGGAATTCCAACGAGTTAGAACATCCAGACACAATAGACTTTTCAATTCAATATTAAGCAGTTTAACACAATTTTTAAAAGCATGAAATCTATTTGGAGAACCCTTAACATATCTAACCGCCTCCTGAACTTTAACTACTAACTCGTGCAGTTCTTTTAATCCATCACAAATAATCAAATTCAAAATATGAGCACAACAACACATGTGTAAAAATTCATGACCTAAGACTGTACCCTTCCAGTCTTTAGTTACTCGTTGCAAGAATCTAATCGTAATACTATTAGAACTCACATTATCAACCATCAATGTGAAGTAACTATCAATATTCCATTCTCGTAAACACGACTCAATTTTTTTCCCAATCGTTTCCCTCTTATGATCTTCAACAACAAAAAAACTTAATATTCTTTTATGCAAAACCCAATCATCATCAATAAATGACACGTAAGACACATATAATTAAAATTTTGTATTGAAATCCAAGTGTCTGTGATCAAGCATATTCTACGACCCTGCATAACTTTCTTTAAATTCTCTTTCTCCTCATGATATATCTTTGCAATATTTCTAGCAACCGTAGTACGACATGGAATATTTTTAAATTTTGGTTGCAAAGCATAACAAAACTTTTTAAAGTCATAATTTTCAACAAATCTAAATGGGAATTCATCCAAAATTACCATTTTCTCTAGCACTCTTCTAGCTTTGTCCACGAAAAAACTAGTTAATACAAGACTATCTTGTCCGTCTTTTTTAAGTTGAGTAATTAACTGAGTTTGTCTCTTATCTAACTCCCTATGTGGATGATCGTTACAAACGTGAATGTGAGCCTTTAAATTACTAGTCCCATGAGTTTTTGGATCGGCGTAATACACTTTCCCACAAAAGTTACAAGACATCATTTTATTTCCATCCTCATCTTCAAATTTCATAAAATGATTCCACTACATTTTTTCATATTTTTTGGCAGTGGTGGTTTTTCAATAGGGGGAGCAGGGGTAGGAGTTGGAGGGTTACCTTCGAGGGGTTTAGAAGAACCCTCAACATTAGCTTGTTCCATATAAGCAAATGCGGTCGAGCACTAATATGGGAACAAAAACAGGAACTGCCGAACAGAAATACTCCCAGTCCCTGCTGAACAGTCAAATAGAAGCAGAAACAGAAACCGAAACAGAACAGGTTAATCCTAATTCAAGAAATAAGCATGAAATAGAAAATATATTTCTTGCACATGATTTGAGTGCAAATTGTGTCTATGGCATACAATACAACAACAAAAACAGAGTTGTGTAGTTGATGTATTCAACACCATATGAATGCAGCAGCATTGTCATTAGTTTTCTGATTGAGAATAAGACCATCTAAACGACTCAATATGTCCATTCCAAACCGAAGATAAAAATAGCTAGGAACCATAGAGTAAAAGGGAAGATCTAAAGCCACTTTCTCTAAAACTTAGGAATCAATACCTTGGTCCAACAAAAGCAGGATGAATTAAATATCAAAGGAGTAATACACTAAAAAGATGGCCTATTATTAACATATTATAGAAAAGATTCACAACATGGGTTAGTGGAAAAGAAAAAAGAGGTTCATCATTACGGCTCGAATCTTGAAAGCTTTCACATAGCTTTCCAAAAAAAAAAAATAGAGCACTAATCAAACAGAATATGGGAACAGAACACTAAACATGGGAACATAGCACTAATCAAACAAAACTATTTTAATATGGGAACATAACATAAATATATAAGAACGAAACACTAAACAAACGTTAAGAAGAAGAAAAAAAACATGGTAACAGAGCACTAATCAAACAGTCAAACAGAATATGGATTATGGAAGACCTTTGAGATGATGTACTTGTCAGACCCCACCCCGGGCGCCCGTCACCGGAGGCCAGGCGTGACGTCGGCATGACACTCCTTATCCAACCAACCAAACACACCCATATATATATATATATATACACACACACACACACACATTCCCAGTTGCACTAGTACTACTATTGGTATTTTTTTTTTCAAATACAATACCTCAACCACATTCTCAAAAATATGGGACACACCCATCCCAAATATATATAGAAGAAAAATCACTAAAAGAAAATATTGAACCTTCCTCGGTCCGCCCCTGACCGGCCCACTCCCAAAACGACACTAGCTCTGGACTCTACCAAGTGTCAATAGTGGACTCACTCCTATTTGCGGAACCTGAAACCAAAATTTTTATTGGTGTACTGTCTTCATAATAAAAATATTTTGTATGGATCAAGTATAAGAATTTAAATACCATATTACAAGATATGATATTATAAATCACATACCGTACGGAAATCCAGTTCCCCTGTCATTATTGAAATAAACTCACATATATTTAAAACACCCAATCCAAATAATTTAAGTTAATCAGTACAACAAATAGTATACATATATACGCCAATCCATTTTCAAGTAATACGTTTAAACCAACTCAATCCAAATAGTTCATTGTCAAACACACTACACTTTTTTTCCTACTAGCCATAGGATCATTTTTACCTCACGATCGGGAGCTGCAACGGTACTGTATCACCCACCAGGTTTGCACTCCTGATGGGTCAAACACCCTGCAGGACTTGTCTAGCAGGTAATCCACATCTCGTAGGTCATATCTACCTAATGAGAAGAAAATCCACATCCCGTAGGTCATATCCGCCGAACGGAAAGAAAATCTACATCCCTTACGAGAAGAAACTATGGCATAGTTGGACGAAAATTACATTTCCACCTTAAAAACTGACTTAATCCAAAATCATTGTTCCACCTTTAAAACCGACACAATCCAAGAATCATTTTTTCCATCTTTATCACCAAAACCACTAGATCCATATAAGTTGAAAATACGTCCATGTTTAAATAAGCACATTTTTCACAATTTATACAAAAATAAACTTTGTAGATTTACATAGAAGACAATACACTCACTTTTTTCTCTGCATTGCAAAAATGTCACTATCTGAAACCTATTGGGACGCTGGCGCCTATGAACCTATCAACGATAAGCCTAAATTAATATTTTACTTTAAGATAACCTAACATGCAATGCAGGCCCTAAATCTCATATTTTCCATTCCCCCAAATTTGACTACGTAAAATTACTATTTACCCAAAATTCACGACATTAAGTTTTACTATACAATATTTACTGTACGATTTTGTTTTTTAAATTATTGATCGTAAACATTACTATTGTCACGATTATTAATTTTAACAGTTACTAAGATTCAATGCTAAATAATTCAATTTTTAACAAAATTAGAAATCGGTCGAAATTTTACCCTTTTTATGAATTGTTAACTTTCATTGTTTTCTGCCCAGGTCTTCACCGCCGCGGCGCCGGTATCACCGCTGTGGCGATGCAACAACAATTATGCACGCAGAAGCTCACCATTGCAGCGATGGATCTTACCGCTACGGCGACGGTCGTCTTCTTCCCGTTTCTAGTTTCTGCTTCAAATTTTCAGACGATCGCTTTTCTCTCTCTTCTTACCAGCTCATTGTCCGACCACCCTAAAATTATAGCACGACAAAATGAGCTATACACACCCTTCCGACGATCGAATGAACTCCGAATACACACCAGTGGACCACCCCACTGGCCAAACTTCTCTCTCTCTACCAACTCTGGCAACTGATCACACACACACACACACACACCAAAAATGGACGACGAACAACGCCCATACACAAGCAAAGGAATAGGATAGATCACACTTGACTAACCACATACACATGCAAACAGCAACTATCGAAGAACACATGCTTGAACAGGGTTGACCACACACCCACCGTTACACACATACCCACGCGTCTAAACAACACACACACTCACACCGACACGCACCCACACACTGTCGAATAAAATCGACAAACAGAACCCATCACCTCCGGCGATCACAAACAACACCAACGACCCTCCCCTCTGATCCTATTTCTCTCTGTTTTTTGTGTTTTTCTAATTTTCTTCTTTTCAGATCGAGATCATGATTTACATTAATCATTTATATGCATGAATTTTAGTGCTTCTCTTGAATCCCTCTGGTTGCCACATCGCTCCTTCTCCCTCTCCGTTCTCGATTTGGTTGATTGCCTCGCAAATTCATGTATATATATATATATATATATATATATATATATATATATATATATATATATATATATAATAATATTTTCTCAAATTACTTTAACCTCTCAAAATTTTCTTTAAATTTTCATTTTAACCCAATTCAAAATTTAAGATTTCTTAAAATTATAAATTCACCCCTAAATTTTTTATTTCAAATTGAAAATAACACATACCACCCCATTATTTTCTTAATGTTTCTAAAATGCAACTAAAATTGTATTAGTGCTAAAATTAGGGTCTTACAACCCTTCTCTCCTAAAAGAAATTTTGTCCCGAAATTTTAGTTACCTTGGTCAAACAAGTGTGGGTATTTGTTCTTCATCTCGTCCTCTCGCTCCCACGTCGCCTCTTCTAGCGAATGACTGCGCCACAATACTTTCACTAATGGAATGGTTTTCTTCTGCAACACCTAATCTTTATGACTTAAGATCTGGATCGGCTTCTCAACGCACGTCAAATCCTCTTCTAATTTGATTGGTTGGGCGGTCAACACGTGTGAAGGATCTGGCACAAATTTTCTAAGCACCAACACGTGAAAAATGTTGTGCAATCTGGATAGTTCTGGTGGTAGTGCAAGTCGATAAACTGTCGTACCAACCTGTTCTAGGACCTCGTATGGCCCGATGTATCTCGGACTTAGCTTTCCTTTTTTCCCGAACCTCAGTATGCCCTTCCACAAGGATATACATAGAAATACATAATCGCTTACTTCAAATTCTAACTCTCGCCTACGCTTATCAACATAACTCTTTTGTCGACTCTACGCAATCTTCAATCTTTCCGGAATCACCTTTACTTTGTCTGCTATCATTTGAGCGATATCCGACATCAACAATTTTCTTTCTCCCACTTCGGTCCAACAGACTGGAGTTCTGCATCTCCTGCCATACAATGCTTCGTATGGGGCCATTTCGATCGGCGAATGGTAGTTGTTATTGTAGGCGAATTCCATCAATGTCAAGTGATCATCCCAGCTACCAGGAAATTCCAGGACACAACCCCTTACCACCCCATTATTTTCTAAATATTTCTAAAATGCAATTAAAATTGTGTACGTGCTAAAATTAGGGTCTTACAGTACTGATATACAAATCGAAGCGTCGCAACATTTTGGAGGCTAGAGCCTAGAGTAATAAGAGCGTGGAGAGAGATTGAGCGACGCTTAGGTTTGCTCTCTACCAGGCAAGATTCAAATCAGACCTAGGAAAGCTAAGATTGAGCGGCGCAGTAGACTTGGTAGATGAAGATGATTGAACGCACATAAGGTTTACAACTGACTGCTATGCCTTGTATATGCCGGTCGGGTCGGGTGCAAACGGGTGTGGGATGTTGAATTCGACTACCGAACCGCGTGATATGCTATCGGATTGAGTTTTACCCGATCTGATCTTCCACACATATAATACCCGACATTTTTGGGCCGGGCCGGTCGGGTATTGCGGGCGGGTTGGGTTTTTCGGGCTTCGTGCACAGCTCTACATATTATATATCTATGGTAGAACTGTTTCCTTCACTAGGAAGGAAAATGTTTTCATCATTTAGTTATTTATTTATTTACACAATGTCCCCCTTTAAAATAAAATAAAATATTAATTGTATCCCAAACTTTTTAAAAGTATATTTTAAATAGCACAATAGTCTCAAAACATTTAAAATCAATTTAAAATTAACATTTAATTTTAAAAAAATTATCAAATATTATTTATACCATAAATTTACAAAACAATCCCAAAAATATTAAACTTATGTAAAATATTAGTTTTCAAAAAATATAAATTTTTGAGGTATTTTACAATACCTCTATCATCCCTCATAATCATCACTCTCTTGTTTGGACATTGAGATACAATATGACATGTTCCCAAATACTTAAAGCATTTAATTTCTCTATTTCTAGAAGGTTGGGAATCATTTTTACCTTGGTTCGGTGTACCTCCAACTTTGTGAATTTTGGAAGGTTCGGCCTTGGGCTGAAAATTAGGCTTCTCATCCCTCTTGTTCCAATTTGGTTTCAAAGAAGAAGAAGGACCCGATTGCTTCCCAACTCGTGTGGAACCCTTTCGCTTCAATTGTTGCTCTACTTTAATGGCCATGTGCATCATGTCATTCAGCTCAACATAATGCTGCAACTTTACCACATTTGCAATGTCACAATTTAGCCTGATTAGAGACCTAGTCATAGTTGCTTCTTAATCTTCTTCCACATTGGCTCGAATCATGTCTATTTCCATCTGTTTGTAGTAGTCTTCCACGCGCTTCGGACCTTGTGTAAGACTTTGCAATTTCTGGAACAAGTCTCTATAGTAGTGACTTAGAATGAATTGCCTTCTCATATTAGCTTTCATATCTTCCCATGTCACGATAGGTCTTTCACCATTCCTCTTCCTACTCAAGGTAAGTTGATCCCATTATATAATAGCATAATCAATGAATTCTATGGTATCCAACTTCACATTCTTCAACTCGGAGTAGTTGTGACAATCAAACACTAACTTCATTCTCTTCTCCCACTCCAAATAAGCTTCAAGATCACTTTTGCCTTAGAAAGATGGAATGCTTACCTTAATGCTTCCCAAGTTATTATCAATCCTCTCCCCATATCGATCTTATTTATTCCCACATCGACGCGCGAATTTGCCCAAGCTCGCATTAGATACGCAATCCTCTTCATCTAGGTCATCCCCATCATCATCTTCATATTCATACTGAGACAGATTCCTCTCTCGTCGTTGTACATTAGGAGCTTTAGGTGGTTGCCCCTTTTATGAACTAGACTCAACTTTGTCTAGTCACTCATGCACTTCATCAAATTGCGAGTTCAATTGTTCAAACTTTCGCACCAAAGCTTTGTAGAAAAGTTTGACGACCATCTTTTCTGGTGTTTCATCAGATGAGCCTTTATTTGTTTCTTGAGACATGTTTAATAACCTGCAAAACTGTAATACCCTGAAAATTTGTATTTTTTAATATATTATTTTATATAAGTTTAATATTTTTGGGATTATTTTGCAAATTTATGGTATAAATAATATTTGATAATTTTTGGAGAGAAAAATATAATTATTAGATTTAATATGAATTATTTTTCAATTGTGGGGGCATTAAGCGTAATTGTCAAAAGCTTACATTATAAGCCACACATTTGTGGCTAGGAATTAAAGGGAAAAAAAGAAAAAAAAAAAAAAAAGAATTGGGCATGAATTTGTCTCATGTTTATATATATATATATATATAATTGGAAATAGGGAAAGAGAAAAGGGTTGGAAAGGACAAGAAAACCAAGAGGAGAAAAAGTAAAATAAAAAGAAAAAGAAAAAAGAGAAAAAAGAAAAGGAAAAATAAAGAAGAAGACAAAAGAAAATAGTTTCTTTTGCTGATTATCATCAATTTCGAACTTCAGATAAAATCTTTAGGTCACGTTTGGTACATGGGATTCATCTTGGGATTGGAATGAAGTTTGGAATGACCATTCCATTCCTACGTTTGATTGATGGGATTAGTTTTCATTCTCATTCTCAAGTAATGATTAATCCCACAACTCGTGGGATTAGTCAATCCCAAATGAAATGAGGTATCAGGTAACCCCAAGATTACCTAATCCAAAATAAAATGAGATATCAGGTAAGAAAAATGACCTATAATTATGTTTCCATATTTTTCACAAAAGAAAATAAAATTCTGGGAACAGAAACAAAAATATGGTGGTGTTACTTTCATGGTTCTGTTCCTAGAAAACATGGAACAGAAATAGAAATATGGGAACAAAAACAAAAATAGAAATTTGGGAATGAAAATAGAAATCTGGGAATAAAAACAAAAATAAAAATTCGGGAACAAAACAAAAATAGAAATCCGGGAACAAAAACAAAAATATGGGAACAAAAACAAAAATCTGGGATCATATTTTTGTTTTTGTTCCCATATTTCTATTTTTATTTTTGTTCCCATATTTCTATTTTTGTTTCCATATTTATGTTTTTGTTCCAAGAAAATCAAAGAACATAGATATAAAACTCAGAATAAACAACTTTTCCCCCCATATGTTCATTTGTATTCCCAATTTTATGAAAACAGAAACACTAAACAAGTGAAGTATAAGTGGAGTTTGGTGTTTCTATCTTAAGTCTGTTAACAGAATGATTGGAATAGAATCAGTAAAATAAGAAAAAATTTGTTCTGTTTAATTCTCAGATTTTTACAACAAAATCCTAGAATTAGAATATAAGCAAATCATTTTTTTTTTCAGTTATAAGTTTTTTTGGGAACAAAAAAAAAAGGAAAACAGAAACACGAAAGTACTTACAAGCCTTTTAGTTTGTCGGGTTAAAGGATAACCTAGGTGACATTTGTTTAGTGTCTCTAAATAATTTTGGTATGTTCCCAAAATTTTGTTCTAAAATTTCTGAATATTTAAGAATATTGTTTCATTTTTATTTTTCGGTCATTCCAATACCATATTTAATGTATTTTGTAACTAAATGCATAAATGGTAATAATCATTCCAATACTATGTTTAATTCTGTTTGTCACTAAACATAGGAATGGGAATGGTCATTCCATTCTAATACTACATTCATTCCAATACCACACTCATTCCATTCCATTCCAGCGTACCAAACGTAGCGTAATTATTTTAATATGTGTATTTAATCCATGTTATGTGGTTTATGCTATTATAGTTATAATTATTGAATTGCATGTATTGATTATAGACATGTATTATGTGACAATTATGTGAAATACATGTCTATATATTTATTTGTTTATATTAATTAGATACACGTATTAGAGAGGTTGAAATTCTATTAAACTTTGACTTACAACCTCATAGTTTTGATTGCAGGGCCGGTGAGAATTAAATTGCACCAAAGATTTTGGTTGAGTTTCTATTTAATTTGTAATAATTATATTTATTATTGTAAAATCGACTCGATAATTTGATAGTTATAATTATCATCGTGGTTATAAAATTTCTCAATTTTTTATAAAATGAAATATTGGTTATTCGATTTTAGTATTAATTCTCCGAAGGAAGAAATCGCGTGGCGGCTCTGGGAAACCAGGTCGTTACAAATACAATGTTAGTAAACCTCACAAATACTCCCTGACGTGTTTCCCTCAAGATTGATGACATTCACACTCGTGTTTCACTCAAACTCGGTTTTTTCTCTCTTCTAAGCTCACACTCTCTTGCATTTTTTCACTCTTTAGTTTACTCTTTTAGTTCTTTATCAAACTTAACCAACTCTAATTAGAAATTTCCTTGTAGCAATCCAAACTCAACAAATCGAATCACTAAGAATGAGATTTTAAGGAAATTAAGCACGACAAACAAGAAGAACACAAGAACAACTTTATGGAATAAAACAAGTAGAAATAAACTTCAAATTTTAGAGCTGCTGGATTTTTTTTTTTTTTTTTAATTCTGTTTCTTTTTTTTTTTCTTTTTTTTTTTAGTATCGCAACTTTAAATAAAGATTGAAGATGAACAATACCAAAGAAAAAGAAACAAAAATTTGACTAGATTTGATTATTCGGCCAAGAAAAGTTAAAGTAGGAATGAATAAATAACGATGAACGAAAAAGAAAAAGAAAATGATAGATGGAACCTGATTTAGGCCTTGGTTTGATTACCAAATGATGTGAACCTCACCAATAATTAGTGAGACTCGAAACCAAGTTAGGGTTTCTTCGCAAAGGATCGAACTAAATTCAAGTTTGAAACGAAGAACGCAAGAAAATAAAGAAAGTTGATAGATTATATGAGAATCCTTGACCTAATGATTATAAGAGAATCATGAACTAAAGAGATTGAACGCCACAAGAAAACTTGATATGTTCTTTGAAGAACTGAAGAGAAAACCCTCTCAAAATATATTAATCAATATCAAAATTGTGTAAAATTCGTAGGTCTACAAAACCCCTTAAATAGGTGACCAAAAGAACAAGAAAGAAACCCTACTATATCTTGGAAAATTCGTAGGCCTACATGAAGGAAAAAGGAAACCCTAATATCTAATACTAAATAAAAAATAAGGAAGCAACATAACTTGCCTTACATTCTTAGTTGGAAAAGGAAAAAATTACTTGGCAATCAAGCCCTACAAATCAACCTAAAAGGAATTAAAAGACTTGTTTTAATAAAATAAATAAAATAAAATTCGTAGGTTGAGTCCTAGGCCCGTTCAGGTTCACGTTTTAAGCCCATTCGCTTGCCTTGATGAGGTGGACTAGGCCTTGATTTTCCAATGGGCCTAATTTGGGCTTGGTCATTGTGTTATCAGCCCAAATCTCTTGAATAAGCCCATTAAGGGTTTCTTTGAATCTTTTAGCACTTGTCCTTATTATTGAGCCAACTGGAACATGCAACGGATCTCTTGATACAGTTGATATATTCTCATCAGTTTGCTTTGACAGAAAGTATTTTGTAGTTGGATTACAAGAAGCAAAAGTGTAGAAAGGGTCACAATGGGGTCTTAGTAATCATCGAAGAGGTGAAACGATGCAAGTCGACAAACCTTTCAAGAATTAAATGTAACGTCAAGTTTGGGCGTTAAATTCTTATTTGATAAGGGATATTTTGGGAAGACTTGGAAAAAAACACGTGTAAAAGACAGCTCACGAGCAAGACAAGTTAAACCGAGTACAACCCATTAAGAGTCAAGGATTCTTTTTGAGCCCAATGATAAAAGATGAAGAACCAAGAAGACTCTAACACTAACCACAACATCGATTTGCTCGAGAATTCATCTCGGGCCTACATGAGATTAATCAACTTCGATATTACAGAAACTGAGCACGTGTACCCTAGATCGATTTTTGATTTCCAACTCAGGGGTAGTTACCAAATCCTACTATATAAAAAAAGATGATTAGATAACTGATTTAACGAGTATAAACCCTTCAATCCCGCAAACCTCACAAGCATTAATGTGGATTGACCAAGATCTTAGGAAAAACTTGTCAAATAAGTCTTCAAACACTTATAAATTCTCAAACACTTCGCAATTTTTTTTTTATCAAACACTCCATAAAAATTCTACCAAACTCCAAATACTATTAGCTCTCAAACCAAAAGGAATCCAAACTTGGAGAGATTATATTCTATAATGGAACTGGTGAATAAATAATGGGAAAGGGAAAATAATTAAAAATAAACAAAAATAAAAAGTAAAGAAAAAGGTTGAAAAACAAAAAAAAACGAAAATGAAAATAGAAAATAAAATGAAAAAAATGAAAATAAAAAACAAAAATTAGAAATTAAAAAAAAAAAAAAAAAAAAACAACGAAAAAGACGAAAATGAAAAAGAAAAACAGAAATAGAAAGCAAGAGGCGAGAGTGGGTTGGGATTAAGAGGGGGTGGTAAGTGAGAATTGTAAATTACATTTTACTCATTTTAAATTTAATATTTTGACAAAATGTAAATCTTTTAATAGAAAATTACCATTAACTACTGTTTTAATTTTCTATGTACCAATAAATGCCAACTAATTTATAATGAACTCAAAACTCCCATCCTAATGATTTCATGGACTGATTACTCTCATCCCAACCATTTTATGAACTGACTAGTCCCATTCTTAAAAAAGCTATAAAATATTAGATTACTAAATTGCCCCTTTCATTTTTAACCCTATTTGTTTTCTCTCTTTCTGTATATTCGCGACCTCCCGTTCTCTTCCCTGAGTATCGTCGTCGCTATTCTCTATACCTACCGGCATAGTCATCATCCATCGTCGTTCTATATCTCCACCGCCATAGTCGTTCTTTATCTCGTATTCTCCATCATTTTCATTTCACTTCGTCACGAGCCATCGTCGTCGTCGTCATCTTCAATTCACCATCAACCATCGCCATTGTCGTTGTCCTCACTGCCATCGTCATCGTCGTCCAATTGTCATTTGTGTAAGCTCTGTCTCTCTCTCTCTCTCCTCGTCAATTTTCATTTGGTATTTTCCATTTTTCGATTTTTGTTGATTTCCATTTGCAGAAATTGATTTTAGGGTTTTGGGGGATGAAATAATTGACAAAATTATTTCATCTAGATCTCCTGAATCAACGATGAGTTTGGTATCTTCCATCAACAATTTGTGTAAGCTTTCTCTATCCATCTCTATCTCTATATCTATCTGTCGATTTCATTTTTCGTTTTTTGATTTTTTGTTTGATTTTCGATTTTGGTTTCATATGCAGAAATCGATTTTAAGGGTTTAGGGATGGATTTTCGGTCTCCTTCATCAATGACCATTGGAAATCAATCATTTCAATTCGATCGTTTTTTTATTCTTGTTTCGTCGAAATCGATTGTTGATAGATATCAGTTTTTGGGCATAAATTTTTTGTTTTGTTTTCAATAATTTTGTTGCCGAAGCCATAAAATTTTTCTGGGAAGCTACGTTTTTCATTTTTTCTCTTTCTTCCCCATGTTCGGATTGAGTGTTACATTCAACACGCATAATTTTTGTGTTTAGTCAGACAATGTGTTTGGATTGATTAGAAGTTTAGTCCTAATCAATTCAAGTTATGATGTTTTGTATTTAAATTTGGTTGAGTTAGTTTGGTTAAAGTTTTTGGATCGATTGCCGTTCTGTGGAGCTAATCTATGAATGTTCGTTCATGAAGATGATTCAGTTATTTCAGGTACATTTTTCGTTTTCACCTCTTACTGTTTACCTTTAAATTGGCATAAATGCAAGATGTTCCCATGTTTTAGAATTGTTATCTCGATTTGAATTGGATTTCTATTTTTTTTTTCACTCGTTTTGATCCTGAATTTGTTTCTAAACTATGTGGAAATTAGAAAATCTGACTTCATTGAAGAACAATTTTTCAATATTTGTTTTGCTCTTTTATTGCACTAGAGATCTCGGCTGATGAGGTAACTATGTTCTTCAAATTTATTTAATGCTATTCGAGGATTCATGCATTGATCGTCACGATGTTATTGTTTTGCTTTGTTTTGATGCGTTTCTTTTTGAAATTTATGTTCATTAGTTCATGAGCATTCAATGTTTGATAAAATGTATTGAGTATCTATGTAACTTGTTTTTCCCAATTTATGATACTAAGGTACCATTTGGGTGAGGTACCGAAAATGTTTATTAAGAAAAATTTATGAATCCATTTTAGACAGTATTACATTCAACACTTACTTTGAATTTCTAATTATCTTTCTCCCATGTTCGGATTGAGTGTTACATTCAACACGTAGACAGTGTCACATTTAGAAGTGTAATTCAACACGTAGACAGTGTCACATTTAGAAGTGTAACACTCAACATTTTAGAAGTGTAACATTTAATCAGACATTTTGCAATCTGAATTTTTAAAAGTCAAAGAGGTGTTACATTCAACACAAACTAAAACAAATGGGGTTCAATTACAGGAATCGATCAATGACCACTAGAAAATTGTTAGCTTCGATTTCAGTTAGATCTCCCTCATCAACGTGGTTTTTGGTCTCCTTTATCAACGACCACTGGAAAATTGTTAGCTTCGATTCAATTTGATCGTCTCTCATTTTTGATTTTTGATTCTTTGTTTCATCGTCGTCGATTGTTGATTTTTATATGGTTTGGATTTGATAATTCATTATATCCCACGTGTAGTTCAGGCAGTTTACATCCCACACGCATTTGAATTTTGATCTTTGGCAATTTTAGAATTGTTACATTTAACACACACTAAAACAACAGGTTCAATTGTTTGAATTTTCTAAAAATAATGATTTTTGATAATATTAGACAGTATTACATTCAACACGTAGACAATGTTACATTCAACACACACTTTGAATTTTGAATTTTGGCAATATCAGGAAGTGTTACATTCAACAAGCATATTTATTTTTCAGTTTTTTATCTTTTTCCCATGTTCGGATTAAGCTTACATTCAACACGCACAGTGTGTTTTAGTTCAGATAATGTGTTTGGATTGATTAGAAGTTCAGGTCTAACCAATTCAAGTTTATGATGTTTTGGATTTAAATTTGGTTGAGTCTAGTTCGGTTCAAGTTTCTGGATCGATGAGAAGATATCTCCTATGGTTTAGATTTGATAGTTTATTATACCTCATCTCTAGTTCAGGTAGTTACGTTTCACACGCACTTGAATTTTGATTTTTTGTCAATTTAGAAGTGTTACATTCAATACACACATAGAAACAGTGGTTCAATTGTTTGAATTTGTAAAAAAAAATGATTTTTGAGAATATTAGATAGTGTCACATTCAACATGTAGACAATGTTATATTCAACACACACTTTGAAATTTTGAATTTTTGGCAATATTTAGGAAGTGTTACATTCAACAAGCACCTTGTTTTTTAATAGTTTAACAAAATCAAAGAGTGTTACATTCAACATACATAGAATTTTTGAATTTTGTCTAACTAATACACTGAAAACAAATGGGGGGTCGGAACCCCTAAAACATGTGGTATGTGGTTTGATTTAAAATGAAATAAGGAGGTGAGAAATGTAATTAATATTATTGAATTTTATAAAAAAATAATTTTTGAGAATATTAGCCGGTGTTATATTCAACATACACTGAAAACAAATGGGGCTCCGGAACCCCTTAAACATGTGGTATGTGATTTGATCTAAAATAAAATAAGGGGGTGACAAATGTAATTAGTATTATTGATTTTTCTAAAAAAAAATGATTTTTGAGAATATTAGATAGTGTTACATTCAACACGTATATTTATTTTTGAATATTGGCAACATTAAACAGTATTACATTCAGCACTCATATTAAATGTTAAATTTTGGCAATTTGTTAGATATTGTTACATTCAACAAACACATTGAAATTTGAAATTTGATAATATTAGACAGTGTTACATTCAATAAGTATTTTTTAAAATGATTTTTTGAGAACGTTAGACAGTGTTACATTCAACACGCACATTGAAATTTGAATTTTGACAATATTAGACAATGTTACATTCAACACATATATATTTGTTTTTTGGATTTTGGCAAGATTAAATAATGTTACATTCAACACGCACATAGAAATTTGATTTTTGGATCACATGAAATTTGGTTTTTTGGCAATGTCAAGGGTGAAAAATATAATTTAAACAATAATTGTTTTTTGTGTTGTCACATGATCTGCATAAAATCACAAATTATAAGGTGCAAAATGTATTATTGTCAAGATTTTAAGATTTTTTGAATTGCATGACAACTGTGATCCAATAACTTGAAGAATGTGTAGAGAGAAGGGTGGGTTTGTCCTTATCTTAAAAAAAGTGCAGAAGAGCAAGTGAAATAGGAAATTGTTTTATCCTCATCTATCTCTGTCTTTCTCTTTCTCACTCAAAAATACTTCTTCCCAAATATATGCTCTTTGTCCTCCTTCCTCTCTCTCTCTCTTCTCCATCAAACCATCCCTCTTCAGGCTTGGGGTTGTGGCCAAACAGCGACGGTGAACGGCTAACTGCGACGGTGAAGGCGAAAGGCGAGGGCGACGACGACGGGCGGACGGCACAGCGACGGTGGATGGCAACGAGCGTACGATGTACAGCGGACAACACGACGACGGGCGGACGGCACAACGACGGTGGATGGTAGTGACAACGAACTATGGACGGCGAATAGTGATGGTGGATCAGTGACGGATTCGATTATTGATTTCATTTGCAGAGATCGATTTTTAGGGTTTCAGGGACGAACGGCGACGGCAACGACCGAATGAACAGAGGATCAATGACGGAGGAGATGCGCAACTGTGGGAATATATATGGAATTAGGCGTGAAACATTTATTGAGGGTATTTTAGTAAGAGAAATACAATGGGAGTTATTAGTGCAAAAAAAAGTCTTTGGGTTTGATCGGTAACTGAAATTGTGAAACGGGAGCTATCTGTATGCACCCCATCTTTTAATTGTTAACAAGTCAGAAGGGTAAATTGGTCACTTCAACATTTTTGTGAAAAAAAAAATGTCTATTGTCTGATATAAGAAGTCAATGTAATTTTTTTAAAATTTAAAAGTTTATCTGTTTTTTGAACGAATATCAAGGTGTCCACGTGTAATTATCTAAAAAATAAGATAGACATGCAAAATTCCTGTTTTAGGCTGGAGCATGTAAAAACTACAGGGTTCAAGATTATATATTTATCGGTATAGATATTTAAAGAGGTTTTTCTACTTTACACCCCTAAAATTTTAGAGAAATTCTATTTTACCTCTATACTTTTAATTTTCAACACAGTAAGCTCTGAAATATCCAAATTGTGTTAGGTCGATCCAAATTAGTAACTCCATTATCTTTTATAACAAAAATCCTCCTGTATCAAATATAGAATTATCCACATAGGTAAATTTTATCATAAAAAAATATAACTGATTTGATATGATTTGAATTATTTAGGAGTTAATATGTTCAAATCGGAAAGATAGAGATTACAATATTTTTTTTTTGAAATTTCAGGAGTACAAAGTGGAAAAAACTCTATTATAAAAGTCTGATTTGAGAAAAGATGGAAGTGAAAACAAGCTTCACTTTTTTATCTACTATAGTCTAGATAAAAATGTCACGTTCCAATCCCAATCCCAATCATATTGTCCAAATTTCCATCAAAGGCACACATGAAAGAGACCACTTTTTGGCGACGCTTCTATATGGTCTAGGACTGCCTTTTCTTGTATAGGATTCGTCAAATACACTAGGCCTTCGTGGTTCTCGTGTCCTCTCATTTCTTATCCTCCTCTAACCAATTGTTTAATTTCATCATCAAATTCCTACAATTGACTTTTCATATATATATATATATATATATATATATATATAAATCACAACATATTTACATTTTGAGACATTTTGAGCCGTCGGATTGAATATTTGACGGCTGAGATTATATTTTGAGACATTTTGGACCGTTAGATTGGATATCCAATGGCTAATATTGAATCATATCAAAGCCATATTTTGAATTATCGAATTGGATTAAATCTAAAGGTCAAGATTAAAATTTACCCAACCACCCTAAAATCTCGCCATCCCTTTACCCAAACAACCCCCAAATCTCGCCATTACCCAAACAGCCCCCAAATCTCGCCATTTTCTCCCTATGCTCTGATCATACAGAATTCCTCTTCTACATCCTCTTCTACATACATAATTCCTCTTTTACACTGGGATTCGAATCGGCTTCTTTCTCTCTTCATGGCGGAACGTGCAGGTGAAAGCTCGGAAGTCAGGCAGTGTCTCGCTGCTCACCGTCGTTGCACTCACTACTCCCGATCTCACTCCCAATCTGGTTTGAAATGGCCAGATCTGGATGACGGTGGTCGGATTTGAAGGCGGTGAACTTTGGCGACAGTCTGGATGGCGATGTCCGGCGGTGGTCGTGGCTAGGTCGGAGAGGGACGGCGATACATTACGGTGGTCAGATTGGGGGGCGGTATTGTTCGTGGTGGTCGGATCTGGAAGGCGATGGCCGGCGGTGGTCGCGGTGAGGTCGGATCTGGATGGCGATGGCCGGCGTTGTTCAGATCTGCACGCTCTCCAGATCTCGCTGCTTCGACTTCTCCCTCACTTCGATCCCGTTGTTCTCGCCGTCGTTCTTGCAGTCGTCCAGGTAGCTCTCTCCCATCAACATGTATACTGCCTTTACATTTTCCTCACCTTTGCTCTTGGCATGTCTTTCATAACTGGTTTTTAATTAGTATTCTTCAATTTCATTGTTGATATTCGAGAATTATGTGTGTATTTCTTTTGCAGTGATTTGTTTTCTCCTAATGTAAGTTTCCCTTTCCATCTTGCTTCAGAATAATCACGGATAGAAATTATAAATTTAGCTTTAGAATGGAAATTCATTATTCATGTTCCTTTTCTATATTCCAATTGTGGATTTTGGATTTTCTAGGGTTACAATGAAGGTATTTTAAGGCCGTGTTTATATGTATTTTTTTCTGTTTTTACTTTTGAAAAACTTGGAAAAGAAACAGAAAAAATTTATCGCATCAAAATATTCAAATTTATCACATCAAAAATACTCAAATGAAGGCTTTGCATTTGCATATAGTCAAATTTATCACATAACCTATTTTTAATATTATATTTTTATTATGTTGCCCACCAATATAATTTTTCCTATTAAATTCTTTTATTGATGATATTTTTGTAGAAAATATGCGTTATTTTTATTATGTTGTTTATCAATTATTATGTTCACTTCCATTTGTTCCTACATGTTTTTTGAGCTTTTGAGTTGTCAATGAGGGAATTGCCCTTCGAGCTAAGATTGTGCATAGTTTTTTGGACAAGCATAAAATTGTCTTAACAAAAATTATCGTACCATCATCACGAATTCAGGGCGATGAAGTGTTTTGGCATAACATCATGCAGTTCATGAGGGGGGCAGACTATTGTCGGCGTTTTGGGCTGAGGCGTTGGAGGGGGTGACGCATAATAGCCTAAAATTGAATTACAGATGTACGATTTCCAGATTTTTTATTCTATTTCTAGATTTTTTATTCTCCTTCTGCTTCTCTTAGACTTTTTTGCATTGATTATGAAGCTCAAGTGGTTATTGATTCCCATATTTCTGTATTTTTGTTCCTAGGTTTCTGATTTGTCAGCGGTGTAATGTGTAGCAGGTGCAATAAGTGTATATCTCGACTATTTTTGTTTAAGGACACGCAATGGTAATTATTATCTATTTAACCCTTATTTTCTATTTGATTATTCTTTTATTTTTTTTTGGAATGTTTGATAGAGATTTAATTAGTTTTTTGTTTTACAATTCTTTTATTTTCGTTTGTTTATCTTCTATATTTTTTTATTTTTTATAAATCCATATACCCGAATAAGTTTTTATATTTTATTTTTATAGGTTTACGTAGTTTTATTTTATTTTCATTGTGCTTTAAGAAATGAGGTCGATGACTATGTAGTTAAATTAAAGAAGTTAAAGCTCATTTTTAGTGTTGAAGAACAAAATAGTAGTATTAGATAAAGTAATGTGAATTTATTTCCCATTTTAAATTGCAAAATTTTACTATTTCTATTTGTTTATTTTTTTTCTAATTTTCATCATTTCCCATGGAACTATGTTTTGATTTTTGAATTATTAATTATTTTGTTACATAATGGAGCATTGAAGTAATAGATTTGGATATGCAGTACATATTTTTCGATTTAATTTTGTTTTGGTTTAATACATGTTTAATTATGGTATTATTTTAATAGCTGAATATATGTGTTTAGATGCTAATTGTGTTATATTTGTAATATACATTATTTGTTGATGATAATATTTAAATATTAATTATTATTGATATTTAACAAAATATGTGTAGAATATTATATAAACAAAGGAAGTTATATCAATTTTTTTAGGTTAATTTTTTTTTTACTCCCGTGCCTTTAGGCACGGGTTATACCCTAGTATATATATATATATATATATACATACATATATATATATATATATATGTATATATATATATATGTATGTATATATATATATATATATATATATAATAACTCAACACGTCTCAACAATAACAATAAAAAAAAAATGAACGTCTCAACAATAACAATAAAAAAAAAATGAATTTCTTAGTAGAGAACATCATTTGTATCTCAAAGTCTTGTAATCTAGTAGATATCTAATTTATTTATTTTTTGTAAGGTTTAAAGTCCAACCTCTCCCCCAACATATGTAAAAAAAAAAAAAAAATTCATTTGTGATACCATTGAGAAATGCAAATTGTATTAATGAAACTCAAAATATTATCTAATGGCCATTTTTACGGTACAATATGCGAAAATTACAAGTTTGTGGTAAAGAAGTTATAAGATTTTGGACAAACTTGTAACTTTTTCGAAAAAAACTTATAACTTGTAAAGTTACAAGTTCTTAGATGAACTTATAACTTCAATAGAATAACTTGCAACTTCTTTGAAACGATTTTATAACTTTTGTGACTGTATCCCATACAGCAAAAAGAACGTCTCTATTGTAGCCAGCCCCTTATTTAATTGGGGTCAAAAACCTTGAAAAGTACTCTTTTTAGGAGTGTCAAATTTGAGTACTACTTTTGAGGATTGTGTTTGACTAAGATTCTTTGGATAAAAAATAAAATTGTTGTCTAATATTTCTTAAAATTTGAGGCGGTGCTTATATTTTTGTGTTAGTGTAATAATGGGCTTAGTCCACTTGGCTCATAAGGCAAAACCCTAACCCCATTTCCCCTATAAATACTCATGTATAGTTTCTATTCTGTATATTCTTAATATATGTAATATTGAATTTCTCTCTCAATATATCAATACATGGTTCATTCCCCACCTCCTATCATGGTATCAGAGCCAAGGTTATGGGTCTCTCATTCTCTCGTAATTAAATCATATGTGCAAGTCGAGGGTTGCACATTTCTCATCATTCCCTCATAATCAAACCATTCATGCAAACCAGGGGTTACAATCAAGGGTGGGTGTTAGATTCCTATCTCACATCGCTTATTTGAGTGTTTTTAAACCATTATATAAATCAAATGAGTTACTCTACTTAGAATCACATGGTTTTAAGTTGGAACCTCCTAACATGGTATCGGAGTCAAGGTTATGGGTATTTCTTTCCCTCGTAGTCAAATCATCCGTGCAAGACGGGGGTTATACATTTCTCATCATTCTCTCGTAGTCAAATCATTCGTGCAAATTGGGAGTTGCACTCAAGGGTAAATGTTAGATTTCTATCCCACATTGCTTATTTGAGAGTGTTAGAGTAAAATTAAATATATATGCTTATATATTAAATAAATGTGAATTATAGGCTATCAAATAAAAGTAGGTCAGTTAAAGTGATCAATTTAAGTTTTGGGGCTTTAATTAATGTATTATAAAGTGTGGGCATTAATGTGTAGAGACAAGTGTAATTTCTATTTTTATGATGAGTTAAAATAGAAAATACGAAAATACGAACAGACGTGACTATTTACAAACAGACGCGATTGTTTACGAATAGACATGAATGTTTATAAATAGGGGTCATGGTCCTCGGATCACACAATGTTTTTATATTCTTTTGATCCCCATTGTTAGAGAGAAATTTATACAGAAAACGTGTGTAGATCTGGAAGATCATAAAAATTTAGATTCGGATATTTCAACTTTCTTGTTATGGATTTAGGTACGCTTCCGCAAATTCAGTATTTTTATTCTTGATGATTCAATATGAATGATCATGTTTGTGCGATGATTTTCACATAACGAAATTAAGTTTTACATGTAGTATCAGAGCTAATTTCATATTGAATTATTGAGAATAAGTTCGGCAGATATTTTTCATATTAGGGCCGAAAATATTTTTTCCGAAAAGTTTAATATTTCTAAAAAAAAATTATATAGAAAAATTCTACATTTCATTATGAGTCTAACGATATAAATTTTATAAAATTTGGACTTGTGCTTGAATTTATATAATTTTTCAAAGTTATAGAAATGTGTAGAATTTGGCTACTGTTTCTGTTTCGGAATTCTGGTTTTGGTTGAAATCAATGAACAAGACGACGTCGATTCGTTTTGTTTTCACTGATTCAGACGATGCATATAATTTTGTACTTATTTACATGCATCTTTTTAGAAACTCTGTGTTGGTTCAATGGGGTCTTTGGCTAAGTTTTGCGCCGCTTGGCACAGAAGGTGCGGTGATCGAATCTTGGCAGCGTGCTAAGTTTTTTATTTTATATACCTCATGTTTTAAGTATATCTAAAAAAAAAATAAAAAAAATCCCTTGCTTGTGAGGAGGCTACACACAACCACCATTAGGGCAAGACCAACAATCTGGTTATTTTGTCATCATTCATATATATATATATATATATATGTTGACAGTGCATTTATGCAATTTTTAATTCAAATATTGGTGTTTAAAAAATATATATTTTGAGATAAATTAATTAAAACAACATATCACCAAAGTTACCTCTCTTGTGGAAATTAATTTTATTTTGAAATATAAAAAGATTATGTATATGTAACTTATGTGAAATATTAATTGGCCCAAAGAAAAATTAATATTTTACAGAATTGCATGCACACCTGTGGTAATAAACGTGTGATGATTATTTGATTTTACATATGAATTATAAATCGGCCCAAAGGAAAATTTATTGTTCGATAAGTTTTTATTATTAGTGTTTGATTACTACACCAAGATATCACTTACAAGTTAATATTTTGGTCCAAAGATAAAATATTAATAGAGTGTCCGATATCTTGAAATGGGGTTTGCCTTTATTTGAATTTATTTTTTTTGTTTTAAAGACTTATGTGAGCTTGTTTTGTATGTTTATTGTTCTCTAGAATCAACTATTAGTTCTGCTTCTAACATTACTGCTAGCACTAATTCTATTCCTATGCTAAATGGCACAAACTTCAAAGCATGGCACGATAACCTCCAAATAGTTCTCGGTGTCATGGATCTAGACCTTACGTTAAGGGTTTCTTCTCCTGCACCTCTTACTGATAAAAGTTCCTCTGATGAAAAGAGGAATATTGAAAGGTGAGAGAAGTCAAATCGCATATGTCTGATGATCATTAAGAAGGCCATTCCAGAAGCATTCAGATAATATCGAAAACGATAGAGACAACCAAAGAATTCCTGGAAGAAATTAAGAACAGATTTGCCAAGAATGAAAAGGCTGAAACAAGTACACTTTTGGCAAATCTCATCTCAATGAGATATAAAAGTATAGGAACATTAGGGAGTACATTATGGAAATGTCTCATCTTGCTTCAAAGTTAAGAGCACATAAGCTTGATCTCTCTGAGGATTTGCTTGTGCATTTGATTCTGATATCTTTTCCCACACAATTTAGTCAATTTAAGGTGAGTTACAACTGCTAAAAAGAGACTTGGTCTCTTAATGAGCTTATCTCACATTGTGTGTAAGAAGAAGAAAGATTGAAGTAAGAAAAGATAGAGAGTACTCATTTGGCTGGTACTTCCAAAGATAAAAGGAAGAAAAGAAAGAAAGATAAAAAAGTTGCAGAGGCTCCATATCAAAAGAAACAACATAAAGAAAAGAATATTGATGGTTGTTTCTTCTGTGGAGTTACGGGACATAAGAAGAAGTAATGTACCAACTATCATGCTTGGCGTGCAAAGAAAGGTACATTTCTTAATTTAGTTTGTTCTGAGGTTAATTTGACTTCGGTACCTAAAGACACTTGGTGGATAGATTCTGGTGTAACTACTCACATCAGTGTGTCTATGCAGGGCCGCCTGAGCTGCTGAAAGCCAAATGATGGTGCAAGATACATTTTTGTAAGCGATGGCAAGAAGTTCGAAGTTGAGGCAATCGAGATGTTTAGGTTATTATTAAAGTTTGGTATTTATTTGGATTTGAATGAGACATTTGTTGTACCGTCATTTAGACGGAATTTGGTTTCTATTTCTGTATTGGACAAATTTGGTTATTATTGTTCTTTCAGAAATAATAAATTTAGTCTTTTTCAGAATTCAAATTTAGTTGGTACCGGTTCTTTATCTTATATAGATAATCTTTATATGCTTGATATGGTTGCTTCATATCATGAAACCTTGCAATTAAGTACTTGAGGTGTTAAAATGAAATTAACCAATGAGAATTTCGTATCTTTATGGCATAAGAGATTAGGTTATATCTCCAAAAGGAAAATTGAAAGACTTGTGTCAGATGAGATTCTAGATTCCCTTTATTTTGCAGATTTTGAAATTTACATAAATTGCATAAAGGGAAAACAAACAAACACAAAGAGATTTGGTACCAACAAGGCTACAGATGTCTTAGAACTGATACATACAGATATTTATGGGTCATTTCCTACGGTTTCATGGAATGGTCAACAATATTTTATCACGTTTGTAGACGATTTTTCACGTTATAGCTGCATTTATCTCATTCATGAAAAGTTCCAATCACTGGATGTGTTCAAATCGTTCAAAGCTAAAGTTGAAAATCAACTCAGCAAAAGGATTAAAAGCATCAGACCTAACCGTGGTGGTGAATACTATGGTAGGTATGACGGTTCAGGTGAACAACGTCTGGGCCCATTTGCTAAATTCCTAGAGGAGTGTAGTATCGTCCTATAGTACACCATGTCAGGTTCTCCTAGAATGAATGGTGTTGCTGAAAGGCGAAACAGAATGCTCAAAGACATGGTAAGGAGTATGATTAGTCATTTTAACTTACCAGCATCACTCTGGGGGTGAAGCATTAAAGACTGCAGCGTATATCCTTAACAGAGTACCAACTAAAACAATTGTCAAAATCCCTTATAAACTTTAGATAGACAAAAAGCCTCGTCTGAAACACCTATGCATTTGGGGATGTTCAGTTGAAGCAAGGCCTTACAGGCCACATGAAAATAAACTGGATTCAAGAACGGTTAGTTGCTATTTTATTGGATACTCTGAAAGATCCAGGGGTTACAAATTCTATGATCCTACTACTAGATTAATTTTTGAGACGAAAAATGCCCGGTTATTTGAGGATGCTGAGTTTGAAGGGGGAGATAAGGTTAAGGATTTTGTTTTTGAAAAGGAATATGTTGATATTCCCATAGCTGTTATTGGCATTGATCAAGCTCTTATTCTTGACATTATTCAAGAAGTAGATTCAAATCAAAATAATATCCAAGAATCTCTCATTCCAGAAGAACAAACTCTACTACCTCTAGAACCTATGCCATTAAGAAGATCCACTGGAGAAATGAGAAGTGCAGTGCCAGATGATTACATTGTATTTCTCCAAGAACATGAGTTTGACATTAGTGTGGTAGAAGATGATCCAATCAACTTCCATCAAGCCATGGAAAGTTCTAAATCTCAAAAATGGATTGATACCATGAATGAGGAGATAAAGTCCATGAAAGACAATGACGTTTGGGATATTATCCCATTACCTGAATGTACGAAATCCATTGGTTATAAATGGATATTTAAAACCAAGAGGGATTCGAAAGGTGATGTGGAGAGATACAAAGCTCGTCTTATCGCTAAAGGTTTTACACAGAAAGAAGGCATCGATTATAAAGAGACTTTCTTTCCGGTTTCGTCGAAAGACTCTTTTAGAGCAATAATGGCACTTGTGGCGCACTTTGACCATGAATTTCATCAGATGGATGTTAAGACTGCGTTTTTCAATGGTGACATTGATGAAACAATCTATATAGTGCAACCAGAAAACTTTGTTGGGAGATGCAAAGAAAATGGTTTGCAAGTTAAAGAAATCCATCTATGGGCTTAAGAAAACTTCTCGTCAATGGTATTACAAGTTTCATCAAGTTATTATCTTGTTTGGTTTTGAGATGAATTTGGTTGATGATTGTATATACCACAAGTTTAGTGGGAGTAAACATATTTACTTGGTTTTATATGTTGATGACATATTGTTTGTCACCAACGATATAGGCATGTTGCACAAAATCAAGATATTTCTGTCAAAGAAATTTGAGATGAAAGATCTTGGTGACGCTTCTTTTGTGTTGGGTATACAGATACACCGGGATCGCTCTCGGGGTATGCTTGGTTTATCACAAAAGAGCTATATCGAGAAAGTTCTTAAAATGTTTGGCATGCATGATTGTAAATCAAGTAACACCCCTGTGACTAAGGGAGACAAATTTAGTCTCAGTCAATGCCCTAATAATGATTTTGAGATTCAAGAGATGCAAAAGATTCCTTATGCGTCAGCAGTAGGAAGTCTGATGTATGCTCAAGTATGTACGCGTTCAGATACTTAAGCAATCCTAGAAAAGAGCATTGGATAGGAGCTAAGCGAGTCATGAGGTACTTACAAAGAATAAAAGACTACATGCTCACTTATCGGAAGTCAGATCAGTTAGAGATCATCGATATTCTGAATCCGATTTTGCAGATAACATGAAATCTACTTTAGGCTATATCTACTTACTTGCTGGAGGTACTATATCTTGGAAGAGTGTTAAACAGTCTATTATAGCCTCTTCCACCATGGCAGCTAAGTTTGTAACTTGTTATGAGGTGTCTAAACATAGAATATGGTTGCGAAATTTTGTCACGGGGCTGTGTACTCTAGATGGCATTGAAAGGCCACTTAAGTTATATTGTGACAATAAATCAGCAGTATTGTATTCCAACAACAACAGGAGTTCTACGAAGTCAAAGTTTATAGACATCAAATTCCTAGTTGTGAAAGAAAGAGTTCAAAGTGGACTTATATCTATAGAGCACATTGGGACAAACTCCATGATTGCGGATCCACTGACTAAGGGATTACCACTCAAGGTCTTTCATGAGCACACTGCTCATATCGGTATGGTTTCTCTTCAGGATATGTCATTTTAGTGGGAGTTTGTATTTTAAATATTTTTATCTATAGATATATTTGTTATGGATATTATGAGTCTTATGATTATTTACTGCAGTAAAGTATTCAACTTTCATTCACTCTGATTTTATGTGGTTTGATCTCATTAAGGTTTAAAGAGGATCAGTTGGAAATTGGTATGTTAAAATCACATTGCTTGAAATTTCCATGCTACATATCCACACTTGACCTTTGTCATTAGTTGCATTGATATATATAATCATTGATGGGTCTAGTTACGAAAAAAGATGTAACAATAATCGCTTTGGTTCTGTATTGGTGTGGTTAATGGACAAGATTGTTAAAAATGTATAAAGTTTTGATAGCAAATCTCATGAGCACATTAAGTATAATTCATGTTTATAAAGTTACATATATAGCCCAAGTGGGAGATTGTTAGAGTAAAATTAAATATATGGGCTTATATATTAAATAAATGTGAATTATAGGCCATCAAATAAAAGTAGGTCAATTAAAGTGATCAATTTAAGTTTTGGGGCCTTAATTAATGTATTATAAAGTGTGGGCATTAATGTATAGAGACAAACATAATTTCTATTTTTATGATGGGTTAAAATAGAAAATACAAAAATAGGAACAGACGTGACTTTTTACGAACATACGCAATTATTTACAAACAGATGCGACTGTTTATGAATAGACATGAATGTTTATAAATAGGGGTCGTGGTCCCCGAATCATACAACGTTTTTCTATTCTTCTAATCCCCATTGTTAGAGAGAGATTTATACAGAAAACGTGTGTAGATCTGGAAGATCATAAAGATTCAGATTCGGATATTTCAACTTTCTTGTTATGGATTCAGGTACGCTTCCGTAAATTCAGTATTTTTATTCTTGATGATTCAATATGAATGATCCTGTTTGTGTGATGGTTTTCACATAATAAAATTAAGTTTTACAGAGAGTTCCCAAACCATTATATAAATCAAAAGATTTACTCCACTTAGAACCATCTGGTTTGAAGGTGGAACCTCCTCAAATTTTGAAATTTAATGACAAGAATTTCATTGGACATGGCACTTGAGATCCGTGAATTAGATGTCATATTAATTTAAAAGATGAATCATATGTTGTTGCATAAAATGATATAAATAACATGAAGAATATTTTGCGTAAAGATATTTGTCAAAGTAGAAAAAGATAAATGGGTTAATTACACTTTACCCCCCTGTGGTTTGGCCTATTTGCATTTTACCCCCTTATAGTTTAAACGTCGCCACTTACCCCTCCTGTGGTCTTGAACTTAAGTGTCACAATTACTTTTTCTGTTAACTCTAGCGATCAATGGACGGAAGTCAACGGAAATCTGTTAAATAGTATGAAATAACATTTATACCTTTAAAAAATTGAGTAAGGACTATTTTAATACTATTAAAAAACTTAAAGGGATATAAGTGTATTTTTTTCAATATATCTCATCTTCTTCGTTTGCTCTTCCTTACCGGCGCCGTCTTCGCCATCTTCGTCGTCCTCTCCATTTCGATTTTGATTTCGAAATCAAAATCGAAACCCAGTTTCGAAATCAATTTCAAAATCGAAATCGAAATCGAAACCCTCACGTTCGTCTTCGCCGTCGTCTTCGTCTTCTTCGTCGTTTTAGTCTTCTTCTCCGTCTTCGCCGTCACGTTCGATTTCGATTTCAAAACCCTCACGTCTTCGCCGTCTTTGCCGTTTCAAAATTGATTTTAAAATCGAAATCGAAACCCTAGTTTGTATGTGTATGTATGTATGTATATGTATGTGTATGTATATGCGTGATTTTTGAAGTGGCCGATGTGGATGGTTGGGTTAGGGGTGGCCTGCGATGTTGGATGGTTGGGTTGGGGGTGGTTGGTACCCAAAAGAGAGAGAGAGAGAAAAGACATCGGAAGTTCGCCACCTCCGTCGATGTCGTCGGAGCAGAGGAAAATTTTGGAGAAAAATACATTTTGACCCTTTTAGTTTTTAAAAATTTTGCAAATAGATCCCTTGAATTATTTAAACAAAATGACAAAATTACCCTTAATTTTAAAGTGAACAGACACAATTACCCTTAATTTTAATCGTGGCACTTAAGTCCAAGACTACAGGGGGGTAAATAGTGACGTTTAAACTACAAGGGGGTAAAGTGCAAATGGGTCAAAGCATGAGGGGTAAAGTGTAATTAACCCAAGATAAATTCATTCATTTATACAGTTATATATTCATTTATTTTTACTGTTATGATGTTCATGTAGTGATTTTTTTATTTTTTTTTTAGAATTCCCTCAATTCCGGATGGCATGTGTTTCATCTCTCCTATATAATGTTCCTAGATATCGAAAGAACAAATAATATTTTTTTTAAAAGACAAAAGATCAACTCGAACTTTTTAATTGTATAATCCACCTTTTTTTTCCTTCACATTAAGAGTGTCGTCAGCATAAAATGAACAGTGTCAAGGGTTTTTCATTTTCTTTTGCGAGGGCATATGACGAAAACATATTAAATAATAAAATTTAATATCTAATAGTAAAACCTAAAAGTGGAAGATATTATATTGGAATGAAGTAGAGCCAAGTTTTACTCATCTCTTCACTCATATTCTTCTAATGAAATGGATGGCTAGGATCATTACTAATTCCTCCATTAATGGTCACATTTTCTAAATTAATGGTTCACTTATTACTCAATTGTTATCTTTGATGGTCCTTCACTTGTCTATTTTCTCACCTATTCTTAATGGTCATAATTTTTATATTAATGGTTCAATTATTTCCTAATTGCTATTTTTGGTGGCCTTTCACTTCCTCATGCGATTAATATGTCATCGATTTTGAACAATTGCTTTAAAATGAAACATACCTTTGTGGCATTGATATACCGACTAAATTTGTAGTCAATTCCTTGACATTCTTTTTTGTTGTTTCTGAAGGGGAGTTCTTTATTTAATCACTGCTGCACAATTGGGTCAGGTTAGATTTTCATCATGCCTTCTTACATATTGTAAAATTAATTTAGTTTTTTCTAAGCTACTGAATTGGTCTGAATAATAATCGAAGCAAAATGATTGATTATTGATTTTGATATATTAATTTAGTCTGTGTGTTTCCAATCAACAAATGCTTCATACGCGTTTGAAGAAATACTTAAATGAAAAATATTAATTTAAATGTGTGTTTTTTTCAATACTTGAATGTTGTGTTTCTAATTTCCCAATGCTTGAATCCATTAATTTAGTCTATGTTTTTTCTATAACCAAGGCTCCGTATGTGTTTGATGAAATACTTGAACAAAAAATATTAGTTTGAATAGATTGTTTTCTATTTTTATATGTTTGAATCGTGCTTTTCTAATTATTCTCATAAATATTATAGTGTTGATAGTTTTGGCTCCAAAATTGCAGCACATCATATTTCCATCCTCTATTGTTGTCGCTCATTCAAACCCAAACAATGTTTACCAGATATGTGTCTAATATTTGATATTGATTAAAAAAAAAATGCAGATTCTTTGTCTAGAGCGATGGGGAATGCCTTAAATAGAGAAGAGATGAGAGAAGAGGAACACCTAGAAGAGAGCCACTGAATTCAGTTTCCGCCAAATCACTACATTATTTTCTTTCAATGAAGATTTATGCACACAAGCCAGAGAATTTTTTTAATAATTAACGAACATATGTTGATTTCTTAATTGAGTTTTCTGTATTTGAATTTATTTACTCGGTCATCTTAATCAATTATATTCTTACCATTAAATCAATAACAAAACCTTAAAACATGAAGGTTTTCTATTAAACTCAAATCAAATTTCACAAAAGTGAAAAATGTATTACATAAATCAATAGTATTTAATTTTTAGAATACTTTTAAATTTAAAAAATTCAACACCATGTACTATTTAAATACTAAAAAAAGGTATAACAACCAATATTTGATCTTAAAAGTAATTAAAAAAATTAGTTGAAAATAAATTATATAAAAACAAAATTTAAATACAAAAATTGAAGTTATCCAAAATTGTGATTCTTTTAAGAGGTTTAGGAGAGTAATTTTTTTATTAGGTGATTTTAATTAAATTTTTTAATAATATAGTAACGTGGATAAATAAGTAATTTTATATTTAACATCAAACGAAAGGGGTGTCAAAAATATTTTTCAAATGATGCTTGATATCGTTGTAGGTTTTTCAAATGACAAGAGATCACTGAAACTTACTCATGTTTTGGTAGAAGATTATTTTTACTATAAATAATTATATGTCATCTTATTTCTTTTTCATTTTCCCTTTCTTCAACCATTTAACAAAAATCCCTCTCTATTTATTAATTACATATAAAATTTATTAAATTTCATTTTGCTCAAAAGAGTATTTCTATAATTTTGACTAAAATAGTTGAAACCATTAAACAACATGAAAAAGACCCATTAGATTATTTTAAATCTATTATTTAAAAAAAAAATGTCAAGTTTCGAAAAGCATCTTATGGGCTTTTTTTAAAAAAAAAATTCTTTTCTGAAAATAAATACAAGTAACAAACATCAATAGTTTTAAATATTGGAATTTACAAATTTTTAGGTAATAATTTTATTTTTATTTTTGAATATTAAAATTTATTTTTCTTATGCTCTCATCAAATATATCTTATTATAATATTAAAAGTGGAAGACAAGCCTTTAGAATGAGATATAGTTAATCTCTTCAATCTCCTTACTCTTATTAAATCAATGGCCAAGATTTTCTCTTCCATTAACAATAACATTAAATGACTAGAAAATTACTTTTAATTCAAATTAATAACATTGATATTGTTTTCAATTCCAACTCTATATATATTTGCATAATAATTTTTTTTTAATTAATAATTAGTTTTTTTATTTTTTATTATCAATTCAAAATTTCAATCTTTTTTTAAAAAAACATTATACTCATCATATTGGATTTTTTTTTTTTAAAAAAAAAAACTCAAATAAATTTTCATTCAAATAAAAATATTTTTTAATCAACAATTCTATTTATTTATTTTTATTTCGTTATTATTATCAATTCGAATTTTCATTCATTTTTTACAAAAAAAAAAAAAAAAAATTATAATATTGGATTTTAAAAAAAAAAAATTATTAAAAAAAATGGATTAATTATGTGGCCAAAAATGATGGTCCCTCAAATACAATCTTTTCTCCAATAATTTATTTTAATATTAATCTTATTTTAAATGAATGCATTTTTTTCTCATAATTTAAAAAAAAAAAAAAAATCGATTTCTGATGAGCATTTCATAAATTAAAAATAATTTTTTTTAATCTGAATTTTATGATTTACTATTTATCTAATTCATTTTTTGTAGTGATTTTTTAAGAAAAATCAATAATTCTCTCAAAAGTTAAAAGCCATTGTATGTCACAAAAGTTATTATAACTTTTTATATGAAAGTTGCAGTTATTTGAAAGTAGTATAATAATTTTGGGTTCATAAAAAAATTGTTGTACCGGCGTAGAATACAGTGATCAAAATTTTAAGTTCGTATACTATTCATTTTTTTTTTAAATATATGTTCATACAGTCTACTAGCTTATAGTAATTTTATAAAACTTGAAAAACACACAATATGTTGATATTTTTATGATTTTTTGGCTCCAAGGTCAGAAACTAATTTCCATTCCATAATTTTTTTTTTATTTTGTTTATTTATATTTTATGGCTTCTAATTTCTGTAATGTTTTTTCGAAACAGGTCTTGCTACAAAAAACTTAGATATTCGATAAATTTTACTAAGAGTATCAAATGCAAACGTCATAAGAAAGAAAATACAATTTCTATTGATTTAGCATCCAAATAGTAATCAATTATGTCGTAATATTATAAACAGACCTAATATGATTTTATTTTTTATTTTTTGGTCTAAACCCGCGCATTGCGCGGGCTAAAACTAGTTATATACTAAAAGCTAGGCTTGTATTTGAGAATGAATGAGGGACAAAAATATATATTTCTCTCTTTCGTGAGGTCAACAAAAACATATACTATTGCATAATGAAATTAATGCGTAATTTAATAATACATTTAATACAATATCTTTTAAATTGTAATTGAATTAATAAAATTTACAATAAACTTAGATATGGATGAAAATCTGCCGGTCTCCAAGTCGCCCCACCTAGGCTTGCCACGTAGACCAAAGGAGAACGCGTCACCAAACAGACTGATCAGCCCGATTACTCATTAGCCCAGCATCTCTTTAGGTTGGTCATCTCGAAGGACTTGGGCAATCACCAAGTAGGAACCCTCAACATTTATCATGGGTATAACCGACGAGGATCAAGTTGGCATCACCACCTCGGTACCCATACTGGTGCCCGGGTCAGCTCACTAATCTTAATGGCTTGGCCCATGGGCTTCTTCGTTAACATTCAAGGGCCCAGACACATAACTCTAATCCCATCGCACGCCCTCCACGCGCCGTATTAGGGCAGATAACCAAGCTTGGGGCCTTAATTCCCGGGACACTAATCACATTCTCGCCTATAAAAGGAAGACGTAGACAAACATTTCAGCAGGTTAGAAAATGAGGTAACAACTTTAATAAATCTAAGCGACCTTAAATTCTCCCCCCTGAGCTCTTATTCTCACGTCGGAGGGGACACGCCGGGCCAACCCTAACAAGTCCTTTGTGCAGGTACCGACCCGCAAATTAGGTCAAATAGCGCTAGACCAGCTTGGTCAGGTTCAAATTCAAGGATTAGAAGGCTTAAAGGATCCATCTACATCAAAGATAATCTCCAAATCACTAGTAGTTTTCTACGTGGAAGCAGACCAGACCATATTGTTGGTCCATCCATTTTTCGACACCAACAATTTGGTATCGTCTGTGGAAAGTGCATAAAAAGCCTTCCTCAAGTCATCAACTCCCTGCTCATCTAAGATTTGATGATTACAAGGTCTAGTCAAGTTATTTAGCAAAGAGATCGGAACATCGCAGTGAATAACAACCCGACCCAAGAGATCTCTAGAGCACCCAGGCCGAATAATAGGGCCTCAACCTATGTTCTTGTTGGCAAAGAAAACATTCCCGTAAGCCAAGTAGGTCCGTCAACTCCGCCCTCAAGGGTCGTGATCGGCTAGACCTCTAGGGCCATCGAGGCATCAAGGATCGACAGCTTGGACTGCTAACTTGGCGAGTTCCAAAATTATTTCCCAGTCCTTCTTTCCAGCCTTCCTCCGGCCCCGTATAAGGGGGACCGAATCTCCAGACCACAGGGGGAGTACAACAACCTCAAGAGTCTAGAGATCGAGTAATTCACTCTCAAGGACACGTGCCCCAGGCCTAGTCTCAGCCTTGTAACCTGGAAGTCCAGGAAATGGACCTGGCCCCCCTATTGTCTCAAGGACGTCATCCCAACCGTCTCACGAACATTAATTTGAGGATAGATAAGAATCACCACCAGCTAGGGCGCCTAGTTACGTGGTCCGATCTAAACACCGGTCCCACCGGACTCAAGAGGTAGATTCTCATTCTCCATCACTAGCTCAGAGACGTGAAGCCCGGGTAGCTACCAGTCAAGCCATGGCACCACCTAGAGGAGGAGCGGCTATGGAGCGTCATATTGCCAAAATAAAAGCCACACCCCACCAGATACAGGGCGTTGGGGGTGTAGCCGGGCTCTCTACTAGGGTAAGATCCCCTTTTATCGATGAAATTGTGGGGAAAATTGTACTTGATAGATTTCCCAATCCCTTGATGACCCAGTATGACAGGACTACCGATCCTGTGGACCATATCTCTATTTTCGTATCCTTTATGGATATGCACACGACCTTCATCGCGGTAAGGTGCAAGTTTTTCCCCTCTCACCCTAACTGGTTTAACCCACATATAGTTCAACGATCTGGCCCCAACCTCGATATTCACCTTCATTCAACTTGAGCAGCTCATTTTGACCCGGTTCAGTCGTTCTCGACGCAGGCCAAAGACTGTGACTCACATCCTTGCTTTCCGGTAGGAGGTCGGGAAGAATTTAGGTGATTACGTGGATAGATTTTGGAAAGAAACCCTTGGCTGTGAGGGCCTCTCGGTTGTCATAGCCATGAACGCCTTCATCGATAGGCTGAGGCATAGAAGGTTATCTTACAACCTATATTCACGGCCAGCTCCAAGCCTACGCGATGTTTTGGATTGTGGTACCAGCTTCTACGAAGCCGACTTGCTTAATATGGTGAAGAAAGACCGAGAAGGAATCCAGAAGAAGAAGGGACGAGCTGATGAAGGGTTGAACCGATCTCAAGGATCGCGACGACTTCAAGCTGAGGGGCGATTAGGACCTTTACCCGGGGATATGAGACCTCATCCACCCCTAGGGCCTCGACAACACGAGTTTACCCCCCTGAAGACTTCAATCGCTACGATTTTTGTCTAGAATTTTGAGAAATGAATCTTCCTACTTGCCCTTCCCTTGAGGAGAAAACCCATAGGCAGGTCGGTTAATAAGTTTTGTGAAATCTATCGAGACCATGGCCATTCCACCGAAGAGTGCTTCCAACTAAAGGTAGAGATAGAGGCGCTTATTAAAATAGGGTACTTTTGGAGCTATATTCACAAAACGAATAAGAAATCCCAATTTGGGAGAGGTGGCCGTCGAGAAAAGCATAGAGGTCAGCGAAGAATGCAAAACAATAGCTGAATTCCATCTCGGGACAATAACCTCGGTGATGACTATGACCAGTGAGTAGACAAAAAAATCAACGTTATCTACGATGGACTAGGTCTCGGATGGGAGACGTTTTATTCCCAAAAAAGATATGAGCACAAGGCAAAGAGAAAAGTCGAGCAAGAAGTGTATGAGGTGAGAACAGTTGATGTAACCTCGCACAACGTTATCTCTTTCAGTGAGGCCGACCTCAAAGGGGTGCATACCCCCCTCAAAGATGCCCTGGTTATATCAGCCCTGATCAACCATTTTAAAATAGAGAAGATCCTGGGTGACGGGGAAAGCTCTGCCAACATAATCTTTAAGTGGGCTTTCAATAAAATGAAGGTAGATCCAAATATAGTACAACTCGTAAAGTTGCCACTTATTGGCTTCAAAGAAGATGTCATCGGCTTGGTCGGATGGGTATCCTTGCCCATTATGGTGGAATCAAAGCCCAGGTCAGCCATGGTATGGACTAAATTTCTCATTGTAGATCGACCTTCACCCTATAATTCTATCATAGGACAACAGATGGTAGGCGCCCTGAAGGCCGTTTGTTCCCCCTATTATCAAATGATGAAGTTCCCCACCGGTCACAGGATGAGAGAGGTCTGAGAGGACCAAAAGACAGCCCTAGCCTATACGAGGAGGGCACTGGAAAAGAAATAACAATTACTGAGAAAGCCCCAGCCTAGAGAACATCACCCATCATTTCTCAAGTGTATGGCCCTTGATTATAATGATGGGCTTATCCCGATAGATGACTCTCGAGAAGAAGAATCCGGTCCCTGACTTTCTGAAGAGCTAGTGGAAGTCCCATTCACCCTTCTATTAAAGAATGAGCTGTGAGAATTAGAGCTAAGCTTGGTCTCCAATAACGTGTTGATCTTATTGACCTGTTACGTAGGAATTACAATGTGTTTTCCTGGCCACACGATGAGCTCCCGAGGATCGCCCCCAGTGTGGCCATGCACCAGCTGCATTTTGACGTGCACCACCTCTCTATTCGGCAGAAGCGAAGGAAGTTTCACCCAAACTGTCAGAGAATCATTAAGGAATAAATGGATAAGTTCATCAAATCCAATATCGTGGAAGCAGTCAAGCTCCTGGACTGGTTCGCCAACATGGTACTCACCCCTAAGGCCGATAACAAATAGCGCATTTGCATGGATTTCAAAGATCTAAACAAGGCCTTCCCCAAGGATTTCTTCCTCCTACCAAGAATTAACATTGTGATTGACACCACAGCTGGCTACGAGCAGTTGAGCTTCCTCGACGCATATGCCAGCTACAATCAGATCCTAATGTACCTACCTAATAAAAGTAAAACCTTCTTCATTATGGACCGCAGTACTTACTACTACAAGGTCATACCTTTCAGGCTGCGAAACATCAGAGCTACCTATCAACTGTTGGTTAATAAGATGTTCAAAGAAAAGATGGGAGAGACGATGAAAGTGTACATCGACGACATGCTAGTCAAAAGCAGCCAAGCTCCTGATCACCTCGGACACCTATAGGCCTGCTTCGATAAGCACCGAGCTCACCGCATTAAGCTTAACCCAGGCAAATGTACATTCGGGGTGTCTGCGGGCAAGTTCCTTGGTTTCATGGTATCTCAGCATGGTAATGCCAACCCCGACCAGATCAGCACCGTACTCGGGATGGCCTTACCCCGCAACAAAAATTATGTTCAGATGCTCACAGGTCGGTTCGCAGCTCTCAATCGATTTATCTCCCGGTTCTCCAAGAAATGCCTTCTATTTATCAAAATCCTCCAGGAGAGCAAGGCATTCGAGTAGACCGAGAAGTGTGTCAAGGCATTCCAGGAGCTAAAGAAATATCTCTCATCAACTCTACTGTTCAACACACCGAGGAGAGAGGAAGAGTTATTCCTTTACATTGAAGTGTCCACTACGATAGTAATTGTTGCCCTGTTGTGGGAAAAAAATGGTGTCCAAAGCCTTATATATTACTCTAGCAGGGTCCTCACCTACACCGAGACGAGGTACACGAACTTTGAAAAATTGGCCTATGGCCTGTTGATTGTATCAAGAAAGCTAAGGCAGTAGTTCCAAGCCCATACCATCGTCGTTTTGACTAACCAGCCCCTGAGACAGATCATCCACTCTCCTAATGTCTCTGGGAAGTTAATGAATTATAGTCTTGAATTGGGCCAATTCCATATCGAGTACAGGCCCAAAATGGCGATCAAGGGGCAGGTTTTAGCTGATTTCATTGTTGAGTTGACCTTTCCAGAAGAAGAGCCAAGCGATAACCTGGAAGCAACCAAGAAGACCTTCCTACTGAGTGAAGAGGTTGGTAAAGCCCTAGCTAGGGCATCCGAACTGGGACCAGCTTCATGGAAGCTCTTCACCGATGGTTCCTCCAACTAGAATGGTTATAGTGCTGAGATGGTCCTTGTCACTCCAGACAAGGAAGAGGTAGAGTATGCACTCTGGCTGGGGTTTCGGGCTACAAACAACGAAGTAGACTATAAGGCCTTTCTTGGCGGGCTGAGGTTAGATCTGGAGTTCAACGTGAAGACTCTCCAAGTCATGTGCGACTCCCAGCTCGTGGTTAACCAAGTGAATGGTGATTACCTAGTTAAGGACTCGAGCATGGATGCCTACTTGGAGAGGGTAAATGTTTTGATGAATGACTTTGAGAGAGTACAAGTCTGATAAATTCCCCAGGGGGAACAAACATACCGACGCGTTGGCCAAGCTGGCCTCCGTGGTGGAATACACTCTCAAAAGGACTGTGCTCGTAGAGTACTTGGCCGAGTCGAGCACAATTACTTCTGATAAAATTACGACTATATGAGAGTTAAGCTCCGAGTCGACCTGGATAGATCTAATCAAGAATTATCTTGAAGATGGAACGTTGCCTGGGGACTGAGCTAAGTCTAGAAAGATTTGCTACCAAGCTGCGAGGTATGTCTTCCTTGATGGTGTATTATATCGTAAATCTTTCTCGGGCCCCTACTCTAGATGTCTCCGACTTGATGAGGCATAATACATCTTGTGAGAAGTGCACGAAGGGATCTGCGGTAACTACTTGGGGGGAAAATCATTGGCCCGAAAGTTACTCCGGCACGGGTATTGTTGGCTGAGAATGCTGGAGGATATAGGCGAATTTGTGAAAAAAATGCAACAAGTGCCAGAGATTTGCCTCCCACCCTCACGCACCGCCAACTGAGCTGGTTCCTATTACCAGCCCCTGACCCTTTGCCGAATGGGACATCGATCTCCTCAGCCCATTCTCTTAGGGAACTGGCTAGAGGAAGTTCTTGGTCGTGATCATCCACTACTTCACAAAATAGGTGGAAGCCGAGCCCCTAGCCAAAATCACCAAGGAAAATATCAGGGGCTTCATTTGGAAAAGCATAATCTGCCAGTTTGATATTCCAAAAGCAATCGTCTCAGACAACGGGAAGCAGTTCGACAACGACCTATTTACTGACCTCTACTTAGGATTGGGGATTAACACACACTTCTCCTCCCGGGGTCACTCCCAAGCGAATGGTCAGGTCGAGGTCACCAACAAGACCATTTTACAAAATTGGAAAACGACATTGGAAAAATCTAAGGTTCTGTGGATGGAAGACCTGTACCTCATTCTATGGGCTTACCATACAACAGTCAGGACCCCAACTGATGAGACACCTTTTGCAATGACCTTCTGGTCTGAGGGCATTATTTCTGTTGAGATCGGTATACCTTCACCATGGACCACTGTCTCCTTCAGCCGATCTGATAACAAAGCTAGTTTGGCATTAAGCCTAGACCTCTTGGAAAAAAGAAGGGAAAAAGCCCGGGTGCATCAAGCCGCCTACTAGCAAATAGCACCTCGGTACTAAAACAGAAGAGTCCGACCTCAATCTTTTGATGTCTGAGACCTTGTTCTCAAAAAAGTCACCCTGGCCACCAAAGATCAAAACGCTGGAAAGCTCGCCCCCACTTGGGAAGGACCTTACTGGGTCACTCATGTAACTCGACCAAGTACATACGACCTGGAGACCGAATGAGGGGTACCCTTAAGACACTCTTGGAATGCCGAACACCTGAAGTGCTACTACCAAAGAGAAGAAGCATCTTCGTGAACTTGTAGAAATTTCAATTTCCAAAGTTTGTAATGAAGTTTTCATTCAATAAAAGAGATGTTCGGTTCAAAGCATTTTCTAATCCCCAAAATCTATAGAAGAGCAGTGGCAAAGCCGAGAAGCCCTCTGTCTTACCATAGACAAGTATGGGCAACCCTTCAGCCCATCTACAAGAAGAAAAACACCCCGCGCAGACCGCCGAGGGTGACAACCAGACCCCCTACACAGGTTGGTAGTGTTAGCCCAGGGATTGACCTCTGTAATCCATTGATGGCATGGCACCGATTGGGTCTAAGGACCTACTGCTAAGCATCCACTTCCTTACAGTCGAGTAGAGCTTAGACGACATAAAGGGATAATGTCCTTGCAAGGACGAACTTAAGATAACCTGAAATGGATCAAGTATGAGCCTGACTATGGAGAACTCACTAATGACCAGCCATAGGACTCCACTGAGGTGTTGAGGTCCATGGACCGAGAGGGCCCAACTTAGGTCGAACACCCTTACCAACTAAACTGACCACTCAAGCACGGCCAAACCGAGCTCATGTCATCGGTTGGGGGACAGAATGATCGAGGAAGGGTAAAGGGCTGAAGGACCAACCTGATGACCCAACACTTGAGTGAGACACTATTCTCCCCGATGTGACATACGATTGAAGATTAAATTATTCTCGATGTTTCACTTGATTGAGGTGTGACCTCTTAGTGTCATGATAATGGCCTGGATGGTCCTAAGTCCAAATTATAATTAAAAATAACTTGAAGTTAGAATTAAGTCCGGCGTGAAACTATGCTCGGTTCTTAAGGAAATATACTTAGGCAATTGAATGAGTAAATTCGCTGAAGTGATTAAAAGTGGCTGAACTGGTTTAAATGTCCGAATAGGTGGCCCATCGACTTGTTTTCAAATAATGACGTCGGTTCCACAAAGCCGGTCAGCCAATAGGTGCCCAAATTCAGTGCAAAAGGGACCAAGTGGCTGGAAGTCGCTGGGCTGTTTACAAAGTTGAGCTCTAATACTTGAGGTCGATGCGTTTGCTTAAACAGAGCTACCAGGCTAATCGACTATCTAGTTCTTAAAGTACATGGGTGAATTATTTCCCGAGTTTCATGTTCGCCGAGCTGTGGTGCGCCCCGTTTTTTCGAGAGGAAAAGAATATTAAATAATAAATAAGATTAAGGAGATAAGAGTTTTAATGTAACGACCCGGTTTCCCAGGGCCACCACTATGGTTTTTCCTATAGAGAATTCCTAGCCTAGAACCAACTATCCGACTACCCAGTCTACAGTATCCGGTAAATTTTATAATAACGGCAATAATTTTTAGCTACCGATTTTACGACGGTATTATTAATAAATCTACTAATAACCATTTAAAGTATCACCAATAAATCCAATATTGCATTTCGAGTTAATCCGCGGATTGTTCATACAACGGCGACCCAATTCGTTTAATAAAACAATATTTCAATTCGCCATACGGCGGCAATTCTTACAGTTTAATACGAAAATTACTTAAAACTAGATATTTGATAATTCCAAAATTTAGAGATTTCGAATAACCAATCAATCGATTTTAATATCTATCAAACCAATTTTATTCAAACAATTTTATTAACCGCATATTCAATATATTAAAATTGGGAGACAAATTTTACAACAACTACGATATTTATAATTATCGTTTTTTCCTGATTACAATGATAAATAATAATTACAATTTTTACAACTAGAAAATTTCAAATAAATTTATCTATTCTCTCGTTTTCTCCCAACCGACCCTGCAACTAAAACTGTGGGGTTGTGAGCTAACGCTTAGTAGAACTCCAATCCCTCTAATGCGTGCATTTAATTAATATAACACGTAAACCATGTAAGCATGCTCATCACATAAATCTAACACGTAAACCGCATAAGCATGCTTGTCACATAATTTCCACATTATCCAAATTATTTCATGTAATATAGCAGGTAAAATGTCCACGATCATTTATCACCAATATCACACCACGAGACAATTAAACACAATTAAATACATATATTAAGAGAGTTCGAAATTCTACCTGTCCCGAATTGTCTGTTTGCCGCGAGATAGATTTATTCGATTTTATTGGGGGTTGTTGGAGTAATTTTTCTTTTTCTTTCTTTTTCTTCTTTCTCTGTTTTCTTTTCTTCTTCCTCGTTCCTGCGTCTGGTTTGCGCTCCTAGTTTAGCTCCACCGTCGACCTCCTTCCACTCCTCCCCACCTTCACCGGCCGATAACCAATAGAACACCTACGCTGGTGAACAACGACACCCCCCCACACCCAACCGAACGGTCACACACACACAACCAACGTACCACACCATCGCCACCCCCGCAAGATGACGACAGCCAGATACCCACGCCCACACACATACTTGCAACTCTCTCTCTCTCTCACTAGTTCTCACTCATCGCTGGCCATCGATCAACACACACACACCGACTGCTCTATCTCTCTTTCTCTTCCTTCGTTTTCTATTTTCCTTCCTTCATCTTCCTGTTTCTGTTTTCCTTTCAGCCAGCTAACGATGACACACACACACACCCCACCGTTCACGTACCTACAACTAAACACACACATACACGTCGACGAACAAAACACACACACACACACACGATCATTGTCGATGACACACACTCCGTCGACAGCCGTAACAATCACCGACCACCAGACGAACGACACTGTCAACGCAACACACCCCACAATGCAACACCCACCGTCAATGACAAACAACGCACTGTTGACGACAACCGAAATCCTCTGTCGGAACAGCCTCCTCTCTCCCTTCTCTGTTTTCTCTGTTTTCGCTTCTGGATTCTTCTTCTCTCTGCCTTGCGTGTGTGGATGTATATATATATGTGTGCTGAAAAAGGGGCCAAGCCCCTCACCGACGTTCCCCCTCCCATTTTTTTTCTTTATCTTATAAATATGTATGTATATATATATTAATTATTTTCAAATTACATTAACCTCCCCCTAATTTAGAATTGAAATCATTTTAGTCCAAAAGTTTACAATTTGCATTTTGAAAATTGCTAATTAACTCCTCAAATTTTAAATTAAATAATTATAACACCATCTACCCCATAATTTCCTGAATGCGCGAAAACGCGTCATAAATAAAAATTAGGGTCTTACATTTAAAGTATCGATTTTCTTAAAAAATATGCTTAGACTGTTTTAAAATAAGGAGTCGCCACCTAATATTGGGTTTAAATGGTGTGCTAGGTCACTGAATTTTTAGAAAATAATTTAAAAGGCCTAAGTGAAAAATTGGCTCCAAAAAAACATAGTTAAACCAAAGATTCTTTTAAAGGCTCGGGGGTTGGTTACACTTGGGGAAGGTATTAGGCACCCCAAGATGCTCGTCCGAAAAGGGTACCTTATGTCCAATTAAGTTCAATTAGTTTAATCCGAGTGTTTTATTTTATTTTGAAATCATTTCCTTCTTATAAAATCTTTTTGGTATTTTTGGAATGTTCCCCCGGTATAACCTCTTATCAAATATTAAGAATTCAATAAGGATGGTCTCCGGGGAGTATTCATATATGTTTCCTGAAGACTTCTTTACTTTAAATAGGCAAACTCAAATAAGTGAATGAATATGAAAATATGAATGCAAAAACTAATTTTATATGAATTTTATTTTATATGAAAAAGTGACAAAAAAAAAAAAAAACAAAAAACTAAAGGGTTTAATAATGCAAATTATTATGAATATTACGTGAATTAACCTAATTATATGTGATAATAATATAATTATAAAAAAACATAAGTGGTGCACGTGTCGTGACTAGATATGAAAGAGTAGCTTGAATTTATAAAATTAAAAAAAACTATATGTAGAAAAAAAGGTGTAAGTGGCGAAAGTATACTAAACATGTCATCTAAGTAATGCAAGAAGTAAATATGCTAGATGGATGCAAAGATGTTTATTTTAAGTTTGCCCAATTAATTTAAAGAAGTCCCGATTTAAAATTTCCTCAAATTCTATGAATATGAGAATCGAGGGAGGTTCACGGAAACAATTTAGTTGAAATTAATATTTCCGAAAGTTAAACGAAATCCCACGAAAAATTTACCGAGGGAAGAGATATTCTAAAACCATTCGTTTTTAAATTCCACTCGGGTCGGGGAATGAAAACGAGGCTATGGAAAACTTTCCCATAATTTATCGAATCGTCGGATTCAACTTAAGATTCGTAAGGATTAATTCCTACCAATAATTTATTTTAAAGTTTTTTTAGAGTTTTGATAAGAAGAATAAAATTAAAATTAAAAAAATGCAAAAAAATACAAAAATAAAAAAATGCAGCAAAAAAATAATAAAACATCATTCACTTAACGCTCGCAGTTGGGTTTAAGCACGAGAAACCCACCCCGGCGTTTTCATTGGATCATCGGACCACTTGTTTTTTTTTTTTTTTTTACTTTTCCTCTTTATTATTCTAAAATAAAAAAAATACAGAAAAAAAAAAAGCGAGATATGGGTGTCCTCGTCTAAACACTCAAAGATTAAGATCGAGAATGGAGAACCTTATCCTGACGTTTTTCATCAAGTCATCGAACAATAAAAATAAATAAAACTTGTAGGAATTTAAGATAAAATAAATTGAAAAAAAGAATTAAAAATCTGAAAACATACCTGTTCTAGGCCAAAAATCCTGATACTCAGGCTTTTCTCTCACGCAGACAGTTTCCTGAAAGGGTTTACGATGAGAATCACTCTCTAAGGATTTTTTCTCTCAATTTTTGAATGAATAAACTAGGAATAAGAAGATCCTATTTATAGGAAAAGATGGGGCGTGAAAAACGCGCAGGAAACCCTAAAAAATAGATCTGGTCGCCAAACCCAGTCCAAGTTAGACTGGGAAAGGGTAAAACTGTAAAAAAATGACAAAAGAGAGCTCTAGGGTTGTAGGTGCGTGACATTCACGCGCCCAGTCCACCACCTCTGCTGCGACACATGGCAAAAGGCCATTGGCCCTCTCCTCTCTCTTACGTGCACACACATACATATGTGGCTGGTCAATGGGCCCCACCCATCTTTGACTTATCTCATTCTTTCTCACATGCACACACTAACATGGTAAAGGCGAGGGGCCCACTGATTTTTCACACACACACTAACAAGGCAAAAGGGGGCCCCACTAATGCACATATTTTCTTATCTCTCTCATATATTCTCTCACTTTCTCTACCCCCCCCTCTTTCATCTCTCTCTCTCTCTCTCACACACACACACACACACCTCACGGTTTGGACCCAAAAGGGGCCCCACTCCCTTTCTCTCTCTTTCTTCTTATTCACATTCAATCCCATTTTTTTCTCATTCTTTCAATTTTACTCCCTTTATTTTATTTCAATTTTTTTATTTATATATTTTTTGTATTTTGGAAATAAAATAAATAAAAACCAAGTTAAATAAACAAAGTTAGCTGTAAAATAAAATATAAATTTTTGTGGGGCGGTCAAAATGTCGTGTCTACAGCTTCTGGAACGACAGGACCCGTCCCGAGCTCAGCCTCAAGGGCCCTAGAAGAGCCCACCTCACTTTTGGCTCTCCAGTGCCAAGGGTTGCTGGCCATATCTGGAGTCTAGGAGGGCCCCACTCCAACCAACCTACGAGCCCTCTCATACGATGAGGTCATCCATTCGACCTCAGTTGCAGATGATTAGAGCTCGATCTGCTCAATAGGAGAGTCTGATCTGGTCTACTCAAAATCAGATGGGTTGTACCTCAGGGAATAGGAGGAAGACATATTGGAGGAAGAGAAGAAAAGAGTATTGTGCTCTAAGGTTGGTAAGAGTGCTCATGTTACTCTAGTGTGAGGAAAAATGGGCGAAGAAGTGTCTATTTATAGGCGGGCTAGGAAGTTGAACGATCACGTTAATTAAATATCGGATAGCGCCTTGATCCTCGCACTATTAGGCCACATATCGCGCATCCGCTCAGATGGCAGTAAGACTTCTCGCGGTAGCCAGGAAGCAACAAACCAAGCTTCTTTTAGATACTGAGCAGTTTCACCTCGAGTCCAGAATCTCATTCTCCAATAATTCTAAAGCAGAATCCTCATCATCTCATGTTCCATTTCCACTCTAAGACTTGGGGGGCAATTGATGTGTGTGAAAATCCTCTAGTCTCCAAGTGGCCCCACCTAGGCCTTCCACGTATACTAAAAGAGAACGTGTCACCAAACGGCCTGATCAACCCGGCTACTCATTTGCCCGGTATCTCGTCAAGTCGATCATCTTGAAGGACTTGGGCAATCACCAAGTAGAAACCCTCAATATTTATCACGTCTATAATCGACGAGGATCAAGTTGGTATAACTACCTCGGCATCCGTACCGGTGCTCGGGCCAGCCCACTAATTTTAATGGCTTGGCCCATGGGCTTCTCCATCAACGTTCAAGGGCCCAGGCCCATAACTCTAATCCCATTGCATACCCTCCACACCCCGTATTAGGGCGGATAGCCGAGCTTAGGGCCTTAATTCCGGGGATGCTAATCACATTCTCGCCTATAAAAGAAAGGCGTGGACAAACATTTCAGCAGGTTAGAAAAGGAGGTAAGAACTTTAATATATTTGAGTGACCTTAAATTTTTCCCCACAAGCTCTTACTCTCACGCCGGGTTAGCCCTGGTAAGTCATTTGTGCAAGTATCGATTTGCAGGTTAGGCCAAACAATACCATGCCAGCTCGGTCAAGTACAAATTCAAGGATTAGAAGGCTTAAAGGATTCTGCTACATCAAGGACAATCTCTAGATCACTAGCACTTCTCCATGTGGAAGCTGACCAGACCATACTATTGGTCCATCCATTTTTTGACACCAACAAACTTAAATAATAAAATTTAAATAGACATATTTAGACTACAATCTACTTAAGTTATACATTAATAAAATAAACAATTCAAATTAAAAAATAAATCACATGCATTCAAGAAAATTGAACTCTGTAAATAAAGAACTCAATATCATGTGCTATATTATTATTGCTGAACCATCACCCTCCCCACCCTATGCGCCTATTAACCGTCACCAGTATGCAACCACAAAGCAACCCCCCATGACATGCACATGTCGCACTGATAGGTGGAATTTATCGATATATTTTCAAATCAGTTTTGATAATTTTCGAGTATTATTATAGCATTTTAATACGTTTTTATTTGTTTATGTATAAATCAAGTGTTTGGGACGAAAAGGGACGAAAACGGTTCATAGTTGAGTAAATCGATGGAATGTCAGTGGAAGAATGATGGAAAACAAGCAAAAAGGCAAAATTCAGGTTCTGCAGGCCACCATTGCAGTGATCAATAAAATAGAACCCTTCTGCTCGCCTACCACTGCAGCCGTTCGACACTAGGTTGCATTGATATTTTGGGATATTTTAGATCCCTTATATCTTCCTTCTTCTCCCAACATACCAAACACATTTTTGGGAGGTTTTTGGGAGCTTCAAACTCTATTAACTAAGAGAATATCACAAAGCCAAGAAGAGGAAACGATCTCAGAGCGGTTTTAGCGTCGGTTCTTCGAATAACGGCTAGTCTCCTTGTTTCTCTATTTATTTCTTAGTTTTGGTTGATAGTTTTGTATATGTTTAGCTTGTATATTGTTGTATATGTGGTTATGGTCATGAGAAACTAAACATATATTGTCTAGGGAGCGATTCGTTTATGAAAATGTCATTTGTTTAATCTTTGTTTCGTTATTGGTTGTTTATTTGTATTCTATTGTGTTTATCGTTTTTCCACTATTATAAGCGTGTTATGATATATTGAGAATACGAGATTTAATACTTGGGAGAGATAACCCCGGATTCGGACTAGGGTTTAAACACAATGTGACGATCTAATAACTCGGGAAGGCATTAGAAAGTATGCAATCCGTGAGGTTGGGGCGAGACTCATTTGACCAAGTGTCGTATAGACGCTAGAGGGGGACTTCGGCATTGACGCGAAGTCACATATTCATTCACTTTACACTCGGGAAAGGTAGTGAGTGAGATTTCGATATCTAGATTGTCGGATAATGTGAATGCCGTTAATGTAAACTAGATTGAATTGAACGCGTTTAAATGAATGAAATTAATCCCTAGACAATTTACTCCCTTAAACGTTAATATTAGTATATTAGGTTAATTAGTTTAGTATATTATTTATCAAAAAAATAAATAAATTGAGTCACCTAGATAAAGTTAAGTTATGATAATCGCGGTACTCAATGGCCATCTAATCCAATCCCTGTGAATACGACAACCTCTACTCTTCCCACTCTATTTAAACTTGACTCGTATACTTGCGGAGAGAGTAGCGACATAATATTCCGCTAGCACGCACCATCTTAACACACGTTTAAAATACTCCATTTTGTCATCTCAAACAAAAAGAAAAAAGAAAAGATAATTGTACTCTTAACTCTTACGTTGCGTTTGGTATGCTGGAATAGAATAGAGTGGAATAGAATGGAATGAATGATAATAGGATTGAAATTAGTACGGTAATGAAATGAAATGGTCATTACTATTCCTATGTTTGATAACAAAATGGATTACACGTAATATTAGAATTACTATTCCCATTCCAATGTTTGATTAGTGTTGAGAATAAATCAGGAATTGAATGCATTTGTACAATAAAGTCTCCACTTGAATTTTTTTTATTTTTAAAATAAAGAATATTTGAATATAAACCAAATGAAGTTTTAAATAAGATATATATATATATATATATATATATATATATATATATATATGCGTGTGTGTGTTTAGAAGAGAGAGAGATAGAGGAGGAGGAGGAAGAAGAAGAGGGAGGCAATGGACAGGGGGTGGGGGGTCGATGAAGGGTGGGCGGTAGTACTTGCAAGGGTTGTGGTGGTGGTACCGGTAGGAACTTGGGGGTTAATGAGAGAGAGAGAGAGAGAGAGTTTGTCATCAACTATAGGAATTGAATTCTTGTCGGAGAAGATGGTGCAGAGAGGAAAAATGAAGGGGGTGAAAGTGTAAAAATTAAAAAAATAAAAAATTGATGGATATATATTAGGAATTCAAACGGTAAAGTAGTAATTTAAGTAAATTTTCAAACGGTACAATAGTTAAATTAATTAAATTTCATTCCAGTTCAAATATTTGGTTAGTGTTTAGTTGCATTTTTTGGCGATGAAAGATTAAAACCTAATCCTATGTAATTAAGATTAACGAATACTAAGTTTGTATTAGTTAATCTCATGTTTTGTAAGATTAGGAAATATTTGGTAATGAGAATGAAATTTAATCCCATGTATCAAACATAGGAATAGAATAATAATTTTCATGGTCATTCCAATCTCGTGTACCAGGTAAAACGTTAAAGCTTGGAATGTTTGTCCAAGTGATCATTTAGTTTTCAAAGTAACATAAATTTCACTTTCATTTCAATTTTGCACAATAAAAAACAAAGTTAAGCATAGTTAAATAGAAAAAACCGTGTGCAAAGAATGTGAATTAAATTTTGAGGTTTTTTATTTGTTTTTTCAAAAATAGTTCACTAAGGCCATGTTTGGTAACCGTTTCCATCCCATCCCATCCCATTTCTAGATTTTTTGGATTTATGTTCGGGAACACCGTTTAGTAAAACTGTTTCTCATCCCACCCCATCCCAAAATCTTATAATTGATTCTTTATTTTGTGAAGAGGGTAAGAAACAAAAAAATATGTTTCTTCTCATTCTCATCCCATTCCCAAACCAAAAAAAGACACGCTTGGAATTAACATAATTGTTAGTGAGATCCCCTCTTCAACTTTTGTTAAGCTCATGTCACGATCATTTTCCTTTGTGCTTATTTTCTTCGTGCGTCATCTTTTTCTCCATCTCCAATGTTGACATATCCATCGTCTTCTTCGTCTGCTTTAACTCTTGGCCATCGTCATTCGCTCGTCGTCGTCTTCGCCATCCTCTTTCTCCTCATCATCATCGTCCTCGATTTCGAGCTCGTCATTATCGTTTGTTCGTCGTTGCTTGTCTTCACTCGTCGTCGTTCGTCTTCACTAATCATTGTCGTTCGCTCGTTGTCGCTGTCGTCTTCGCTCGTCGCCATCGTCTTCGATTAGGGTTTTAATTTTGAGCAACAACTTCTGTTAAGGTTTTGATTAAATTTCGATTTCAATTGGAGTTTAGGATTTTGATTTTGATTTTGATTTTGATTGGGGTTTCGATTTCGATTGGGCTTTAGGATTTCGATTTCAATTGGAGTTTAGGATTTCGACTTCAATTGGGGTTTAAGGTTCAATTACTTGATTATTTCTTGATTGTGATTTAGGGTTCGTTCTTGATTGTTAGGATAATATTGTTATCAAAAGCGATTCTGTTCCCATAACAAAAAAAATAAATTGTTGTTACCAAATATCGTTCTACTTCCAAGAAAGAAACAAAATTTTCATTCCATCCCTTCTCATCCTATCCCATTTGGATGGGATGGGATGGAAACGGTTACCAAACATAAATTCTCACCCAAAATATCTCCTAATATCATTGTCTTGGGTTTATATAGTTCTTGATAAATAATAGAATAATCATGGAAGCATGCAAGAGACAAGGGATAAAGAAATTTAGGCCCCGTTTGGTTAGTATTTCCATTCCTTGATTTATGTTCTCGTTCCCAGAATTTTGAGATTGACGTATAGAAATACGTTTGGTAAACACGTTTCCATTCCGAAATTTTCTCAAAATTTTGGGAGTAATTTATGAATTTCTTAAGAATATGAGACATAAAAAAAAAATGTTGATTCCAATTCACTCTCACTCCCACTTTTAGGCCATGTTTGGTTGGATAAAAAATAGAGTGGATGATAAAATAAAAAAGAAAATGAGGTGGAAAAAGAATTTTTTTGGTGTTTGGTAAGAGTGAAAAATGAAAAAAAAAAAAAAAAAAAAAGAGGGAAAAAAAGCCCCTTCATACCTCCCCCCAAAATATGGTATGAAAATGATGGAATTTGAGAGAAAATATATTGAAATTACGATTATATCCATGTAGCTTTTTTTTTTTTTTTTTTTCCGGTAATTTGTAGGGGTAAACTAGTAAATTATATGAGTATATTTTGTCTTTTTCTTTTATTTTAGTATCTTTAATACACATAAAATATTATTTTCCTCCTTCGACATCCCTCTAACCAAACAACCTAAAAAAATATTTTTTCTTTCACAAAGAATAAAAATATTTTCCTTTTCATTTCTCTATTTTTTTTTTCCTTTTTCCATCCTTCCAACCAAACATACCTTTACGGCATGTTTGGTTGGACGGAATGGAATGATGGCGGAATGGAATGGAAGAAGTATTGGAATGAGAGAAGGAATGAAATGAAATTGTGAATGGAATCACTATTTCATTATCTTGTTTGGTTAATATGGAATGAAAGAAAGAATGGAATAGTGAAATATAGTAAAATTTCCGTTTTGCCCTTATAAAATTATTATTCCATTATCTTCTTGGTTGGTTATAATAAAATTTTATTATATTTCACTATTCTATTCATTTCCTCATTTTATTATATTTCACTATTCAATTTAATTTTAAGTTTTTGTTCTCTAATTTCTATTTTTGTTCTCAATTTTCAGTTTTTATTCTTTAATTTCTATTTTTGTTCTCAATTTTCAGTTTCCTTTTTCAATTTTTCGTTTGCTAATTTTTTATTTTTTGTTCTCAATTTTTAGTTTATGTTCTCAATTTTTTTTTGTTCTCAATTTTCTATTTTTATTCTCAATTTTCGGTTTCCGTTCTCAATTTTCTATTATCTAATTTTATGTTTTTGTTCTCAATTTTCAGTTTATGTTATCAATTTTATGTTATCTAATTTTATGTTTTTGTTCTCAATTTTTAATTTATGTTCTCAATTTCTTGTTCTCTAATTTTCTGTTTTTGTTCTCAATTTTCGGTTTATGTTCTCAATTTTCTATTTCTATTTTCAATTTTCAGTTTCTGTTCTCAATTTTCTAATTCTGTTTTCAATTTTCTATTTCTATTCCCAACTTTTTGTTCTCTAATTTCAATTTATGTTCTCTAATTTCTATTTTTGTTCTCAATTTTCAAGGTCTTAATTACAAGGGCTATCATGTAATTTAAGATATTGATTCCATTGGGTTGAAATCCCATTCCATCCCATCTCAAATGGAATCCCATTCCATCCAATTTCATTCTAATGGAATCACAAAAGTGATTCCATTGGAGAACCAAACAACGGAATAAGAATCGAGGGTGGAATGCGATTCCATTCTGTCTTCGATTCCATTCAACCAAACATGCCGTTAGTGAATAAGACATTGGGTTTAGCGGTCCTTTAATTTTGCTTCTGATTAGACCAAATTGAACATAAAATGAAAGTTTGTGGGATAAATGTGATACTTTTAAAAATTGCATGGATCACATGAACATGCAATTTTAACTTTAAGGGTCAAAAGTGCATTTTTGGCCAACGGAAAAATGAAAATCCCATTTCCCATTCGGAATAATACCCTTTCCTTTTTATGGCAGTGCTTTTAAATTCCCAGCACCCGATTCCGTCTGTCCACTCAACGGCGAAACGCTACCGATTCTTCTCCCACACTCCTCTCCCTTTAACCGTTTTCCGAAATGCCTATATAAAGCCCGGAAGATGCGACTTCCGAGGATTTCCGTCTCATTTTGTCTCTCTATCTTCTCCCCTCCGCCAGACCTCTCCTTTCGTCGTTTCTCTTCCGCCAGAGTTCTCCTTTCCCGCTCCGCACTTCTCAATCGCTGCCTTTTCTCAAATACTTCCCGCCGTTCTTTGAACAAAAGAAGAGGAATTCGTATAGGAGGTTTGTATTTGCTCTCGTTTTTTGATTAGTTCTTCCGTGGTTAAATCTAGTTCACCAACTTCCAATTGTTGAAAGAATTAGCGTGCGAAGTTAGACTATTGTTGTTTGAAGTATGTAAAGTTATCTCGAGTGAGAATATGAAACATCTGGGTTAATTGGGAAGGGTGACTTTAAAATTGATACTAATGTTATGCTGGAATGCTACCATCTCAAATTTATTTTGTTTTGTTCTCGAGAACTTCCTGTCGGTATTTGAACAAAGAAGAAGGATTCGTACTGGAGGTTTGTATTATTTGCTATAAATTTTGTTTTCCACATGCAAGCTTTGGCTAGACTAGATGAATTATTCTGTGTTTGCTGAATTGGACTAGTCTCGTCCCCAGATTAGAGCATTGTTTCTTGAAATTTTTGAATTTATCAATTTATTGGTGTTGTTTTCTTTATTCCATTGAGAAAATGAAAATTATGGGTTCACTTGGTAAAGTGACTTCAAAGTTGGGAATGATGTTATGCAGGACTTCTGCTCTCTCAAATTTCAGTTTATAGGTTGGTTTTTGAGAGCAAATCTGTGTTGTTTATGCGAGAATTGGATTGTTAGGTGTTTGTTGGAGCAAATTTTGGAGTAAGATCATAAGGTTTGGGAACATAAAGAGGTGGATTTGTTCTCTTGATGGATGCTAAAGGTAAGTAAAAGCTTATATATTTGGAACGAGTTTTGCTCTTCAGTGGCGTCTATTTTCATTATTTTGTTTATTTCTTTATTTTGTCCTTAATTGACAGTATCAGTGAACTTTGTGTTGAAGGTGAATTTGCAGTTCTCTAAAACTTTGTTGTATATGATGGGTAATACTCAAAATGTTGATCTACATGTGCCTAAATTACTCAAATACACCTATTATCTATTCAAGAAATCAATTGAGGAGGCTGTTATCCTTAGGAGAGCTTTTTGTTCCTTGATTTTCTAGGGAAAGTAAAGACTCCATAGCTTTTTTACAAGGTTACTCTAGACTCTCGAGACTTTTACTGGAAGCTCATTGCTAGTGAAAAAAATGCAAGAGAATGAACAGTAATAGAAACACAGTAGACATCTTTGTATTCCTGGGAGGTGTTTATAACTAAATTGCTGAAAATTAAATAATTTTTTCTCTTGGAAAAAGGAACAAATTTGGGTTTGTTTATAACTAAATTACTGAAAATTAAATGAAGGAAACTTAATAGGAATGGATAATGGGCAAGGGAATGAAATTTTGTAATTAGAAAATTTCATTATTTTCCTTTTTATTCGAAATCTGTATATGAACAAGTGCTCTTACCTACAAGCCAAAATCACAAAGATAATTAATTACTTAGTTGGCATAATCAATTGCATAGAAAAACATTACATAACCATTCAATCTAAACCAACTTTTATTAGATTGAATGTTGGGAGTCATAGTAAAAGCGGTAATTTCTACAAGATAATTAGAATAAAAAATGTTATATAAAAAGGGGCATACAAAAAATTTGTTGTTATGCAAATTAATACATCGGATCTAAAAGAAAAGAAATATGAAATAACTAGAAAACATAATACGTTACCAGCCATGCTTGGTGATGAATAACAGAATCTTATATAAATCTGTGAGTGCCTCTCTCTCTCTCTCTCTCTCTCTCTCTCCCTCTCTCTTTTTGTTTTTAGGTTAAAAATACAGATTGGAACCCCTAATGAAGAGACATAGTGTATAGACCCCCTTTTGAAATCTGAAAATATAGGATCAATCTACTTCAAATAATAATTGGACCTTGTGACTCGATGTCTGGAGGCATGGGCAAAACTCATGGCCTCGAGTTTTGGCCAGCAAAGTGCATTTTATTCCATATATGCTCATTCGAACTCTGTTTTGGCTTCACAGCCATTGCATTGCTGTTGGAAAGATTGGAAAATCTCAAATCTTGGATTAGCTTTCCCGACCAATCTAAGCATACAAAGGAATTATTAAAATGACACTTTAAAACTTGAATGTACATTCACATCATCTATGAAACATGTGTATAAGTGACTTCACAAGAGATGCATGCTCAATCATGGAGTATTCGCATGAAATGGGCGTGTTTCAGAGTTATTTAGGATTTTTTTTGTTGAATTTCTAGCACAATTGGAGTGCAATAGCAAGAGGGCTGCCAACTTGCAGTTTTACAGATATGTCTTACCGTATGGAAGTGTCATTTGAAACATTGGATTGGTTGACTTTTGTTTGTTACTTGGCATCAGCTTTTGTTGCATTGCTATATATGCATGTTTCTTAGGATGTAGGAGCAATCGACCAAATCATATGCTAATCCGTTGAATTATGCAGGACTTATGTTGTGTTTGCAGTATTCAATATATTGAACAATGATTATAATCTTCAATGCCTATCATGTAGATAATTATGTTTTTCTTTTGTTTAACAATTTCAGGTACTAGTCATACAATGGATGGCACTGCTGCAGATGACCAAATGAGACAGTTCCAGAGTACCACTTTCAGTGATAGTGGTAGGGATCTGTATATATGGTCATCTCCGGAAGGAGGGCGTAAAATTGATATAGGAAAACAAATATTCTGCAATAGGTCTTTGAACATGCAGAATATTGTTGCCGTGGGGTTCGACATGGACTACACCTTGGCACAATACAAACCCGAGACTTTTGAATCTCTTGCATATGAAGGGACTGTCAAAAAGCTAGTTCATGAGTTGGGATACCCATCAGAGGTTTGTGTGTACTTGTTACTTTATTCTAGACATTATTTTGTATTGCTGGACTTCTACTGCCTCCTCCTTACGGAAAAATTCATATTATTGTTTCTTTATCATCAAATAGGTTGTGTCCTATGGTTTGATAGGTAATGTTTTGATGTTCTTTTTAATCGATAGTTTACTTATTGTCATCATTTTGAAGCGATAATCACAGGTTCTGATCAAGTTTGTTTTTTGTGCAGTTGTTGAAGTGGTCATTTGATTGGAAGTACATGGTTAGAGGTTTAGTTCTTGATAAAAAGAGAGGAAATATACTAAAGGTTTGTCTTGTTATTTTTACTGCATAACTTCTGAATGTCGTTATCATGTATGCTGGTCATAAACTCGTATATACGGGTTTATATGTCATTTTAATATATGTGACTAATTTGGGTTTTTTTGGAACTTATTTTCATTTTCTATTTTTTGTGGTTTTGAAATAATTGTATATCATGTAGATGGATCGACACAAATATGTAAAAGTAGCATACCATGGATTCAGAGAGATGTCAAAGGAAGATAAAGTTGCTACATATGGAAACACATTGATAAGAGACGCGTTTGATGAGCCTGACTATGCACTCATCGATACTCTATTTTCACTGGCTGAAGCCTATTTGTTTGCTCAGCTTGTTGATTTCAAGGACAATAATCCTGGACAATTTTCGGAAGATGCAGAGTAAGGAAGTACCATTTGCCATACTTCCATAATATTTTGTGAATAGTATATTTTCTTTGTTGAGTACTTTGAGGTATGGAAATGATGATATATATTTGTTGGAATATTCAATATTGGTAGTATTTGTATATATGGAAAGTCAAATATACAGATTAGGAAAATAGTTAATTGTAATTAGTTATTTACCTTTTTTAGTTCTTAAGTTTTCCTATATGTAGTCTCATATTGTATAATTAATGTGATATACAATTTGATTAATTCATTTCAAGTTGGTATCAGAGCCAAAAAAAACCCAAAAAACCCTAGCCTCTGCTCAGCCGCCGGCCCTTTACAAGTTTTCGAAGTTCGCCGGCATCCAACAACAGCCGACGAAGGTTCGCCAGCGTCTCTTACAGCCAGGCGACGAACGAAAGCTCCCTTACAGCCGACGACGAGCCCTCATTACAATTGACGAAGCCTCGCCGGTCCTCTACAGCCGCCGACGAACACTCTCCGGCCTTCTACAACCGACAACGAAGCCTCGTCAGTCCTCTATTTGCCGCCGACAGCCTCGCCGGAGCCCTAGCAGTCGACGAACGGACCCTCGCGAGATCTGTACGAAACAGATCTTGCGATTTCAACTCGATTGTGGCCACCGACGAACACTCGCGGCCACCGACGAACACTCGCCGCCCTAGCCACCACTATCGCTGTCGGATTTGCTTGAAAACGACGAAACTGAGTCAACTCAGCGAGTCAACTCAGTGATTCTCAGTGAGTCAACTCAGCATCCAGCAGCTTGGTTTCGCGAGATTTACTCGTTGAAGGCCAACCCGACGATTCTTAATTTCTGACGGTATTTCCCCTTGCCTTCACCATGTCCGACGTTACCTCGGAATCCATCCCAAGGTCCAGTCAACTTACCGAACCAAAGCATCTCCCTTCCGAATCCCACTCCATCCAAATCACCTCTGTTCGTCTGAATGGAACCAATTTCTTACGTTGGTCTCAATCAGTACGAATATATATCCGTGGACGAGGACGGATGGGATATCTAACCGGTGATGCAAAGGAGCCCTCCATCAAAGATCCGTCGCATACGACTTGGGATGCTGAAAACTCCATGGTGATGACATGGCTCGTAAACTCGATGGATGAGGAAATCAACTCCACCTACATGTGCTACCCTACGGCGAAAGAACTTTGGGACAATGTAAATCAGATGTATTCTGATCGGGGAAACCAATCTCAAAAGTATGAGTTGACTCTAAAACTCCGTGATATCCGTCAAGACGAAGACAGTATCACCAAGTATTTCAATTCATTGAAGAGAATATGGTAATATCAAGATATGTTCGACGATCATGAATGACATTCGACCGAGGATTATAGCCACTATAAGAAGTTGGTGGATGATGATCGTGTTTTTAAGTTCCTAGCAGGTCTGAAACCGGAACTTGACGAAGTTAGGAGACGAATCATTGGTCGTTAGCCTCTTCCCTCAATTAATGAGGTTTTCTCGGAGGTCCGAAGGGAGGAGACCCGTCGGAACGTTATGCTTAACAAGCCACAAATTATCAGCCCTACAGTTGCTCCAATTGACCAGTCTGTTTTGGCTGCTGCTAATGCTCACTCCAGCAGGTTTCCACGTCGAGCAGAGGAACGTCCTCGTATATGGTGCGACTACTGCAACAAGCCCCGTCATACACGGGAAACATGCTGGAAAATCCATGGGAAACCAGCAAATTTGAAGAGCAACAAAACGGGAGAAAAATCTAACCGATCCTATCCTTCCGCGCATGAAGCTGCCACCACTCCATTCAACAAAGAACAGATTGATCAACTTCTGAAACTGCTGTCTGTCAATTCATCATTTGGTACTCCTAATGCTTCCTTAGCTCAAACAGGTAGTAAATTTAGAGCCTTTTCTTGTTCCTTAAACTCAGCACCTTGGATTATTGATTCAGGTGCTTCTGATCACATGACAAGTTTTTATCACCTTTTCAATACCTATTCACCGTGTTCTGGTAATGAAAGAATTAGAATTGCAGACGGTAGTTTCTCACCCATTGCAGGAAAAGGCTAAATAACAATCTTAGATAGTGTTAATCTAAAAACGGTCCTCCACGTTCCTAAACTTACTTGTAACCTCTTATCTGTAAGTAAACTATTGCGAGATTCGAATTGTCATGCCATTTTCTTTGAATCTCAATGTTTCTTTCAGGACCAGAGCTCGGGGAAGATGATTGGCAGTGCTAGATTGGTGGATGGCCTGTATTACTTCGATGATAACTCCTTGAGGAATAAAACAACTCACGGCACCAGTGGTATGAGTTCAACGTCTGTTCGTGATAAAATCATGCTTTGGCACCTTAGATTAGGACATCCAAGTTTTCAATATCTTAAACATTTGTTTCCGACGTTATTTACGAATATGGATTGTTCTTCCTTTTATTGTGAAAGTTGTTTGTTTGCAAAAAGTCAGTGTACTTCTTATATTTCAAAACCATATCGTGCATCTAAACCATTTTATTTAATTCACAGCGATGTATGGGGTCCCTCAAAAATCACAACACTATCCGGAAAAAGATGGTTTGTGACATTTATTGATGATCATACACGTTTATGTTGGACAAATTTGATGCGTGCAAAATTTGATGTAGCAGCTTTATTTAAAGATTTTTGCATTACTAGAAAACCAATTTCAAATGAAACCTAGCATTCTTCGCATAGATAATGGAACAGAATATTTCAATGAATGTTTAGGCAGTTTTTTTGAAAACAAATGGTATTCTACATCAATCCACGTGTCGTGACACGCCCCAACAAAATGGCATTGCTGAAAGAAAAAATAAACACTTACTCGAAGTCGCACGTGCACTCATGTTTTCTATGCATATTCCAAAATATTTGTGGGGTGATGCTCTTTTAACAACCGCATATTTAATAAATCGCATGCCTACACGTATTCTAAATTACACCACACCATTTGATAACTTCAAAACACACTTTCCAGCTTCTAGGATATCAGCTGACCTGCCTCTTAAAATATTTGGCTGCACCTCTTATGTTCATATTCCTAACCAATTTCGGTCTAAACTTGATCCTAGAGCAGAAAAATGTGTTTTCATCGGTTATGCACCAAATCAAAAAGGGTATAAGTGTTACAATCCATAAACCAAGAAAATTCATGTTAGTAAGGACGTCACGTTTTTGGAAAATGTTTCCTCCTTTGACAAAAATCCCTTTCAGGGGGAGAATGTAATGGAAGGGAATTTTTGGGTCACTGATGATCCTCTCCCTACCACAGTCTTAGAAATTTTTCCTCCAAATCAGTAAAAAACAAGTGATGACAATATTGAAAAACAAAAAGGGATCCTTACTAGTACACAAGTGCCGAGCATAATTCCTTCACAAACAGATGAAGAAATACCACAATCATGTACTGAGTTGCGGGTTTATACTCGGAGAGGTACAAAAAAGAATACAAATCAGCCTACTGTTCTAGCACAAGGTCAATCCGACTTCCCAAGCAATGATCCAGGTAATCCTATATCTTCACCACCTCCTGATGAATCTTCTCATTCCAGTATTCCTCCAGATCTTAATATCCCTATAGCCATCAGGAAAGGAGTTAGAACCTGCACCAATCATCCCATATCTAGATATGTATCCTACACAAAACTTTCCGAACCTTATAGAGTCTTTACTTCTAAAGTTACTAATCTGTTTATTCTAAGAAACATTGAGGAAGCATTAGGTGATACAGGTTGGAAGCTAGCAGTTCTGGAAGAGATAAATGCTCTTAAAAGGAGTGGTACGTGGGAAATAGTTGATTCGCCAAAGGATACAAAGATAGTCGGGTGCAAGTGGGTATTCACAGTTAAGTGTAAGGCAGATGGAAGCATAGAACGGTATAAAGCAAGGCTCGTGGCTAAAGGGTTCACGCAGACATATGGAATAGACTACCAAGAAACATTTGCTCCAGTTGCTAAGATAAACTCGATTCGGGTTCTATTGTCCTTAGCTGTGAATCTTGATTGGCCACTACACCAATTAGACGTGAAAAATGCCTTTCTAAATGGAGACTTGGAGGAAGAAGTGTTCATGAGTTTACCACCGGGCTTTGAAAGAAAGATAGGACAAGGAAAGGTGTGCAAGTTAAAGAAGTCACTATACGGCCTAAAACAGTCTCCAAGAGCGTGGTTTGAACGCTTTGGAACCACTGTAAAAGGTCAGGGTTATCAATAAAGCCAAGCAGATCATACTATGTTTTATAGACACTCAATTGATGGTAAGATTGCCATTTTAATTATCTATGTAGATGATATTATCTTAACAGGAAGTGATAGTGACGAGTTGAGAAGACTTAAAATAAAACTTGCTGATAATTTTGAAATCAAAGATTTAGGTCCATTAAAATATTTTCTTGGAATAGAATTTGCTAGATCAAAGGGAGGCATATTTGTGAGTCAAAGAAAGTATGTACTCGACCTACTGAATGAAACAGGGTTACTCGGGTGCAAAGCTGTAGAAACTCCAAGTGAACCGAATGAGAAACTACAACCGGCCAAACCTGAAGCTGTGATAAACCAAGAACAATATCAAAGACTAGTGGGGCGGTTAATCTACTTATCACATACCCGTCCTAATATAGCCTTTGCCGTAAGCATGGTCAGCCAATTCATGCACTCACCAGGACAAGAACACTTCGATGCTGCCTATAGAATACTAAGGTACTTAAAGGGTACTCCTGGAAAGGGAATTTTGTACAAAAAACGTGGCCACCACCTTGTAGAGGTTTACACCGATGCAGATTGGGCTGGGAGCATCACGGACAGGAGATCGACCTCCGGTTGCTGTACTTTTGTTGGTGGGAACCTCGTCACATGGCGGAGCAAGAAACAAAATGTCGTAGCAAGAAGCAGCGCAGAAGCGGAGTACAGATCAGTGGTTCACGACATCTGTGAAGTGTTATGGATTAACAGATTACTCGGAGAGTTGAAGATATCTAATTCAGTGCCTATGAAGGTCTACTGTGATAAGAAATCAGCCATTGCGATTGCTCACAATCCGGTATTGCACGATCGGACAAAACATGTGGAAGTGGACAAGCATTTCATCAAGGAAAAGATCGATAGTGGACAAATATATATGCCATATGTACCGACTACTGAACAGATCGCAGACATTCTAACAAAAGGATTACCAAAGAAGAGATTCGACTATCTAGTATGCAAGCTGGCAATGGAAGATATCTTCATACCATATTTTCATACCAGCTTGAGGGGGAGTGTTGGAATATTCAATATTGGTAGTATTTGTATATATGGAAAGTCAAATATACAGATTAGGAAAATAGTTAATTGTAATTAGTTATTTACTTTTTTTAGTTCTTAAGTTTTCCTATATGTATCTTATATTGTATGATTAATGTGATATACAATTTGGTTAATTCATTTCAAGTATATTCTTTATAAATTACTTAATCTAGACATTAGACATGGATCTGGTTGCCCTGTCCCTTCATAGAGATATTATTGAGCAAAGCAAGACACAAATATGAGATCGCTAACATCTAACACATAAAACAGGATATAACATCATGAGGAATCAAGTTGCAATATAGTCATAAAAAAATTCTGATTCATGTCTTTTCGAGGATTTCTGGTACAGATCCTTTTTGAATATTAGAGTACTCGAGCAATTACATCCAGCCTTCCATTGAAGACAATACCATTGATCTCTCAGGCTCTGCGTGATTCTTTTCCTCTTCGATTTCTTGTTTGACTTTTTGGTCATCAGTTATGATTATGCTTTACATGAATCAAACATACTTTGAATATCATAGGCTTTGTTGTTGGTGCTTTGGTACGTAAATGCCTAATTAAAATGTCATCTACCTGTGAATTCTTGAGAATTTTCCAAGCTAAACAGCATAAGGTAGCATGCAGGAGAAGATAAAACCAAACAGAAGCCAAACAAGCATCATTCCTTCGCAATGATTTAGTCTAGCAGTTCAAAAATAGGAATGTATAAATCTACCCATTTAACATTATGAGTTTGTTTTCTTGAAGACAATATTGCTGGCATTTACTAATGCAATTCACACGAATTGCATTAAGTAGAGTTTCAAACTTCTCTTGAATATATGATGATGGAGTGGAATAGAAACAAACCCTAAACCTACAAGAGAAGCCACCACTTTATTTTGTCAGTTTTTCTCATGCTATAAGAAACTTGTTTGCAGTTATCCCCGAATGTACAAAGATGTTCGTGCAGCAGTGGACTTGTGCCATCGTGATGGAACTTTAAAGCAGATGGTTGCGAAAAATCCTAAAAGGTATTGAGAGTAATTTACTATAATGGCTGAAGACGTGCAATCTAGATGAGACAAGTGTTTTTTTTTTGGGTTATCAATGATGGTGGTGTATAAGTTGACATTCTTTTTCCTTCAATTGTTGTTTTATTAGTCTTATTGTGATCTTTATCTATTCAGTAACATCTTGAAAGTTGAAGCATATTCTCACTTATTATTATGTTCATGTCAGGTATATCAACGGGGATACTTCAATAGTTCCAATGCTTAAAATGCTTCGTAATTCAGGTCGTTCTACATTTTTGGCAACAAATAGGTATATTGTTTTTTTCTCATCATAAAACCTTCATTCTTGATTCTCTTCTTCCAAGGTCATTTATTTTATTTGACCCCCCTTGCATTCTTGTAATCAAAATCCTCTTGTTTACTTGTCTGGTGCTATTATTTGTGGACATATATAGCATGAGCTATCTTATAATTTAGATGATATCTGATGCAGCCTTTGGGATTACACAAATGTTGTTATGAACTTCCTTTGCGGGCCTCAAACGATGAATGGTTGTTCTACTTTAAATTTTGATTGGCTTCAATACTTCGATGTTGTCATCACTGGCAGGTGATGTTCTTCCCTTGATTGTCAACCATGTATTAACTGTCATATGTTTCTGCTCCTTGTTTTGATTTCTTCCCATGAACATTAACAATGTATTAATTGAGAGATGCTCTTGCAGTTATTTGCTTGTTTAATATAATCACTAAGCAATTGTTTGTTTATGCAGTGCAAAGCCAGGCTTCTTTCATGATGAAAATCGTGCCAATCTTTTTGAGGTTGAACCTGAGTCCGGTATGCTTCTTAATACTGACAATGGTACACCCATGCCTCAGGTGAGTCTCAACATCCCGTGATCTTATTTACTGAGTAGTTTCCTTAATGATCCATTTCATGATTTGATGAATATTTTTTCCAACTTGTCTGACTAGTCTTAATGTTTTATTATTTGAACCAATTAGGTTGGAAATGCTACTATAAGAGTTCCATTGAAGAGCTCCGATAAATCTTGTAGGATTTTCCAGGTATATGTGAAGTGACATTTATGGATTATATGGGAACAACTTAGTTTGATATCAGAGAATTATTAATATTTTTCTGCATTTATTTTGTTTATTTCTCTAAGTTTGGTAATATATATATTTGTTTATAATTATGATTTCGTTTGATTCATGGTTTCAGGGAGGAAATGTTGGGCATCTGCATAAGCTCCTGGGTATTGAATCAAGCTCACAGGTAACTTGCTTTTCATCATGTTTGGATGGATTTGGAAGAGACCTTGTTAGTAGAAAAGAAGAGACCTAGGATCAACTTTTTTAGTTAATTACTGTTATTCCCAATTTTTATATAAACATCATCAGGATATTAGTCATCGCACTATCTTTCTTTTCTTCCTTTCCAAATCTCTTGAGTTTGGGCAGAAACCTTTTGCGTGACATCTCTAAATATCTCCTCGTTTGTCCTTGCTTAACGTGCCAGACAGGAGAATTGGAGTTTAGTAAAACATGGTTTTATCTTTTGTTGGGCACTCTTTGATCTTCTTATTTGTTTCCGTGAATTTTTGTAAACATCATTTATGTAAGCGCACTTATTTATTATTTAATTTATGGATGTAGATAGGTAATGTAGTTAGCATTTGGTTAGTGTATCTGTTTTTCTATTTCTACTTCCAATAAACTAGGATGGGATGGGAATGAGTATTTTGTTTCGGTTTTGAAGTATTCTGGAAATAAAAACATGTTCATTTATGACCATTGTTCTGAAATTGTTTCTTTTAATTTATGAGAATAGAAATAAGAAACACGTTGGTTGCAACATTTGTTTTTTTTTTCTTTAAATGTATGGTGGCGGGCATGGGGGTGGTGGGCGGTGGGAATAGTTTTGTGAGAGTGAATAAGAATCAATATTTTTTTGTTTCTCTAATTCTTAAAGAATTAAGTAAATAGTCCCAAATTCCTCAAAAAATTTTGGGAACAAAACTTTTTTATCAAACACGTTTCTGTACATTTATCCCAAATTTTTGGGAGCGGGAACATGAATTAGGGAACAGAAACAGTAACCAAAGGGGCCGTAGTTACTAATTAAGTCCACTTTATAGATATGGTAAGTGTTAAATCCCACATTGTCTTTTTGAGGCCATGTGGTTTTAGGTTGAAACCTCCTAAAAGTATGGTGGTTCATCTCATGGAATAAATCAAGTGTTTGATTTTTCAGTTATCATACTTTTCAGTTAAATAAGCTTTGATGGTTGATTTCTTGGGAAATGAAGTCTAATACATAATTCATCTTTTTAGGTTCTTTATGTTGGGGATCACATTTATGGAGATATTCTACGCAGCAAAAAAGTATTGGGTATTGATCTACATTTATATTTCCTATTCTCTATGGCCTGTTTTCTTTTCTATATCTACTTGTTTATTATTGCTGATTTGTTGTAAGTGGGGTTTAAGTTTATTTGACCTTTGAACAGGTTGGAGAACAATGCTTGTTGTTCCGGAGCTTGAAAGAGAGGTTGAACTTCTTTGGGACCTAAGGGAAACACGAAAGGTATGATGCAATTGGTTGGTAACTTGGTATAATTGATTGATGCTGTGTATCAGCTTTAAATATAGGCTAATTCGTATTTTTTTTTCTTTATTTTGAGTATTGATTGTTCGATTCTTTTTTCTTATTCAACCTATGGTTTATTTCATGAAGCAACTTCAATTGCTGAGGAACGAGCGTGATCGCATTGAAGACAAGATACAACATTTGAAGTGGTTTCTTAAGTGAGTCTATACCCTTTTATGTCCTGAAGTTTTTAATACATTTTTTACCTACTCTTCCTTTTTTTGCAGCCATTTGTAATGTTTTTGTACATTTTTAGCAAAATATTAATAACTGCAAAAGCTATTTATGGTTTTTTAAAATCTTGAAGTTGCTTATTTGTTTATTTTTATAATGCTTAAATCTTTAAAAATCAAACACCTCTGAGGTTGTTCTGTCACTATTTATCATATAGTTCTAGTATAATCATAATTCATGAGCTTAGTGTCTGTTTGGTTGTCTTCCAATTCGCAAATTTGGCCATTTTACAATTAGTCTGTATTTATAATGTGTTGTGATCGCTTTCAGGTTTGGAAATGGCGATCTAGACAAGAAGCAATCTGTTTCTTCCGAGCTTGCTGAATTGGAGGTTTGTACACATTACAAATCTTGTCCAAGTTTAAATACGACATTTCCATGAGATGGAGTCTTTGAACTAGAAGTGGTAGTAGATAACTATTTTGGTTTCTGTTTTTTTGGTTTTCGGTCAAAATAGAAGAGCACATGGTATTGAACCCCCCCACCCCCACCCCCACCCCTTTTGAAAGAAAAAAAAAGGGTAGTAACAAAACAAATATTTATCTGTTCTCAATTAGAAGAAAAAAATTGTAAACTACCAAAATCTAGAACAGATTCTTTCACACCGACTAACGATAACGCCGTATGCTTCCCTTTTTTTTTTGTGTTGTTGTAGTCCAAAAGGCAGAAAGTTAGGCTCAGTCATCAACAGGCTCAAAGACAATGTCATCATAAGGTAATATAATGTCAAAATTTGTGGAACTGTGTTGGATTGGTGTTTCTGTTCTAGGCTTCTTGTGGAAGTGAAACGGCAAATCAGGAACAAAGCAAAATTTTGTTTGTTCTGGTTTTGGAATTAGGTGTACATATCTAGGAAATATACAGAAATAATATTTTAATTAATGATCCTTTTTTTGTTTTTTCCTGAAAACAAAGACAAAAAGAAAAAAGGGACAGAAACACTAACTAAATGCCAGGTCATTGTTACTGTCCAAATTTTGGTTTGTTTTCCCAGAAGACTTGGAACAAAGACGGAAATAGGGGAATATAAGAAATTTGTTTCCGTTCCTAGGAATACTAATTAAAATCCATTTTGTTGGCGTTTGGCGACTGTTTCTATTTAGATATTTTCCCTTCTAATTGTTTGGTTACCGAAACAAAAAGAAAAACAAAAACAGAAACACGCGTCAAAGTGCCCCTGATGCTCTTTTTCAGCTTGGTTTGTAATATTTTTTCGTATTGTTGTTTCAGTTCCATAAGGTTTGGGGGCAACTCATGAAAACAGGGTACCAGAATTCGCGCTTCGCTCACCAGGTGGAGAGATTTGCGTGTCTCTATACAAGCCAAGTCACGAATTTGAGCTTGTATTCTCCCGACAAATACTATCGCCCAAGTGAGGATTTCATGCCTCATGAATTCCGTATTCTTTCTTTGTCAAAATAGTGTATGTCCGCATTCAATATAATCAGATTTGTGGCACTCCCGCCATTGTCTTTTCCATTTTTTTCCTTTTTTTTTTTTTTTTGTTGTAATTGTAATAAATGAAAAATAGTTTTACCATGTTGCTTTGTGACTTTTAGGCAATGACTTTCCTTTTTATTTTTTAGGAATATTTTTTAATTTAACTTTTACAAAATACTTTCTCCGTACAATCAACTCGGTCGGGGTTCTTGATTCTCACTGAGAGGATCGAATCTTGTCGCGAATAAGGCTTAAAATTATAAACATTAATGTATTTATGTGTTAGGTATTTGAAAAAAAAACTAATTTTAAAGAGAGATTTGGAAAATTTTATTGCTTGATAAAAAATTATAAACCTATAATGTTGTTGATTGGGTGTTATCCGAGTTGATGTGGTTGGTTTTATTGATGTACTAAAATAAAATGTAATGATGTTTATTTTTTTTTTGATTTAGTTGTTTTTTGTGAAATACGTTGTCTCATATTCCTCATTTTGGGTTGGGTATGGGTCATTTTAAATGGATTAGCGGGTCGAGTGCGGCGGGGGATTTAGAAATTTTTTAATGACACTTTTTTAAATATTTATATTTATTACATATTTATATAATAGATTTTTTATTGATAAATTCATGTATAAGTGTTTAATTAAGTTGGGCCGCATAAGTTCAAGTTTAATTAAAGAAAATATTTTTTTAACTTTATTTTTGGAATTTTTAATCTAACACCTATTTTTACAATAGATATTAGTATGGGCCTAATAGGTAGCGAATAATTTCGTTGCAACGATACCGCAAGTGTACGAGTTAAGTTTTAATAGTATAGGAAAGAATAAGGGTTGTTATATCCACAGAGATTGGTTTAAATTGTTGTTAAGTACTGTAATTATTGTCACTTAACTTTATTTAGGCTACCAAATTTTTGGTTTTTGTAAAAATAAAACTAAACTAAAATAAATACAAAAACAAAATACAATAAAATATAGATTATTTATGCACTAATGTTCTAGGGGTTTGATTTCATCTCGTTATTCCTGTGTTATCCTATTAAGCAATTATTAGTTAATTCTGTCCATTCAACAATCAAGATTTCTAAAACTCACTCACTACCTCTTTCGAGTGTAAAGTGAGTGAATATATAATCACGTCAAAATCGGTATCCCTATCGAGAGTTTAGATGATTACATGCGTCTTGTCCAAACCTTATGGATTGCACAAGTTCTAATAATCTCCCGAAACATTAGAACTTGTGTTATGTTTAAACCTAGTCCGAATCCGGGGTTACTTCTTCCTAACGTCAAACCCCGCATTCTTAAATCAATCACAATATCATATACAAGCATACAATGGAAGTAATAAAACGATAAATACAATTGAATGACGATTGTAATTGATCAATTTAAAACTCGATTACCTCTCGGTCTCACGAGATCCTAAATTCCCAACTCGAATACTTAGGTGTTGATTTCCTCCAGGATTCATAACAACCTACGTTATGCACTTCCAACTCCGGTCACGAATTCAACATTTCTTGAGTACGAAATTCGCAACTTAATATATTTAAATCATTAGCCACATGAATAAAACACATTAGGCCTAGGGAATGCATAAAATGAAATTAAATCTAACAATTGACAAAATATTCACAACACGGTTCAAACGAGATTACGTCAAGCCCTTAGATCTAGATTACGAACACAACATAGACAAATCCATGGCTAATCTATTTAATAAATTCATAAATGTGGTATGTTCAACACAATATTACAAATATAAACTTAGAACAAAAGATTAGGGAGAGAAAAAGGTAGAGAAAAACTTATTGTGGGTTTTGGGCTCCGGATTTTCAACTACATGTGCCACCAATGATGTTTTCTTCATCGATCTCGCATCAAAATGCAATCACCCGGTGTTTTCTCGTTCAAAATCGACCTAAAATGGTGTTCGGCTCTCCCCAAAATCGCCTCTCTCATTCCCTCTTTTGTCTCCCTCTCTCATTTCTTCAAAATAAGCCCTAAAATGTCTATATAATGCTTCAGATCTGACCGATCTGCAACAAGTAGAAGGCAGAAACACTGACGTTTTCTCGCTGCAGTGCGCACGCACTGCAGCGAGCATGAGGCAACACCGATACCCTCTTCGTATTTTGGCCGTATCTTTCTCTTCCGAACTCTGATTGAGGTGATTAAAAAACCTATGGAAATCTAAGATGTAGATCTACAACTTTCATGTTTTGAGATTTTCCAAAATCGGATTGAATCATTGTCAAAAAGGGCCTTGAAGTTACTGCACCAGAATCGATTTTTCATCTTTTTTCCCATTTACTTATAAACCTACAAAACAACACTAAAACATATTAAACTAACAAAAATGCTTAAAAATACACAAATATTTAAACCAAAAAATACTTAATTTGTCGGTAAATAAATTACTCATCAATAGACAAAGCCCATACAATCAAAAACCCACTCAATTATTTATGTTTTAAAAAAACTCCAAGATCATACTACCCAACACTTGGGCACGGCTGATAAGTGTTGAAACCCTTAGGTATATTTGGAAACAATCATCAAGAGAAAAAAGGAAATCTCTACCAAATTCCCTGATTCAAGCTACAAAAATAGAAGAGTTTTGGAAGAATAAGCTTTCCATTTCCATTCCTCATTGCCTTAAATTGCAAAACAATCAAGTGGGTAACTCTAGATTACTAAAATCCAGTAAACGGCGACGATGACTATGCATTTAATGGCAAAATCAGAAGATACGCACTGCGACGATAGAAGCTAACGCCGTGTTGACAGAAGCTACCGGCGGCGATGACAGAACCTACCGGCGACGACACTTAACGGCTCCAATTTTTGTATAATCAAACAGTCCACCGGCGATCAATTGCTATTGACACTTTATTGATAACTGTTGGGCATCTATTTATTATAGGGCAAAAAAAAAAAAACAAAAAAAAAAAACAAACAAACATAATATTTGTCTCCCACTATTTCATCCCTACAGGTTTTGTTTGTGATTTTCTTGAGAAAATTGTATTTTTTTTCTCAAGAAGAAGGCGAGTTTTATCCTGTGAGCAAATCTCCAATTTAGGCTCATTCTTCCTCACAAACTGTTCTATCTGCTTATTTTCACCATCAAGCAGGTCATTTTCTTTGGTTGTATGCCTAAGACTTGCAGCAATGAGCTGAACATTCCCAAGATAATAATCCGAGTAAAGAGATGCAAGACTTGTTCTTGTGTTAGTCACTGATTTTTTGCCTTCTACTAAAGATAAGTCCATCGTTTTGGTTATTTCAGAGCAGTAACCATCATTTTCAGTTACCAAACTGTCATTAGATACTGTTTCGTTGCTTATGCTGCAGTCATAAGCTTTCTTGTTCTCGTGGATAGAGTCTGACTCATGATTCAATGTAGTAATTGTTTGTTCACTCATCCATCCATATATGTTTCACAAATCATATGAAATTCATACACTTGCAAGCCCCGTTTCTTTCCAATCATCCTTTGATTTTCCCTCTGCAAATATTCTAAATAAAGAAAATGTATTGAATCCACCGAACTTCAATTGAGGATCTTTTTTCCATTTTGTTGTTTCTATCTGTTTTCCTTTGTTGTTGGATTTTTTGAGAAGTATCATAAATATTGTTGTACAACAACAAACGAAATTGCAACATGGGAAGATTGGGCGATACGGGATGCGAATGTTATTGTACAACAATAGTGTCTAAAATAGATTCAAAAAAGTTACTGCACAGTAAGTATCATCATTGTTTCAGGAGTAAGTTGTCAAATCATAATTGTACAGTAAAAATGCCACGAAACACACCCCGCAACTCGAAAAGTTAATGTACAACAATAATTTTAAAAAGAATGTTTGAATATTACTGTACAGTAATAATTGAGAAAATGTCACAATATGTGTATATACATGTTTTGTACTTTTACCACCTTTATATGTGTAACTGATAATTAAATGCGTTATATTTTTATTTTGATCAGGAAATGTAAATTGGGTGAACGTTATACTTGGGTGTAAACACATGGGGACCAAACAGATTTTTTATATTGATAGCACATCGACCATTGAGAATTTATACGATTGTGTGTGTGACAAGTATACGGGCTTGTACATGGAAAATTTCAAATTGTCTTATTCAATCCCCAACTATCCTAATTGTTATTTAGGAGATATCGAGTCATTATACAATCTCTGAAAAATTTTAAAGTGTCTTAATTTGAAATGTATTGATTTATCCATACAGTTGACGGATGTTGGTAATCAATTGATTATATTTTTACAATAAACAATCCATTGGTAATCATTTGCATAGCATTTTTTAGATAGATGATTGTTGCACAACAACATAGTGTGAGGTTTTAACAGGATACATGAATATTACTGTGCATTAAATTTCTGTGATAAGTAATTACTAATGCACAATAACTTTTTTTTATTAAACACAATTTTATGCTTGAGAATATATTTGTTTTGTTGCAATTTTTCAAGCGATTAATAAATCTGAATATATATTAAGTATTTTAACATTGTTTGCATTAAAATGCACACCCGGATATTTTTTTTTGATACACAACAAATATGAAAATTTGTATCGTTAAAGTCTTATTTATCCATGACATTTTATTCACGTTCATTTGAGCATAACTGAAAATACACCGAGAGAAAGGGAATTAATCATGAATCACGTCGTCTAAATATTCACACATCAATAAATTAAGAAATAATTAAACAACATGTTTTTTTGTAAATCAAACTAACATAACAAAATGTTGGAACCAATAATCTCGTGAAACTTGTTTTTATTAAGAACTGACAAAACAAAAAAGAAAATATATTGTCTTCTGACTCATTGTATTCAACTACTTCGTGTATAAAATGTATCGAAGACCCAACTATCATGTTTGTCATTTATTATGTTCTTAATAAGTTATGCCCTTTCCAGAGTTGATACTTTGCTATTGCCGCTTGATTTCTGCTGGTTACCTAAGGACAAACTGCCTTATTAGACACGTAATAATCGCTCCACAATCAGGTCTGCCAAAAAAAAAAATACAACATTCTAATATGTCCAGGCATATATCCAAAAATTTAATACAAATCTAAAACGACATTTACTAGTTGCTCTTTTGCTGTACAACAACAATGTCGAAAACAAGCAACCTTTGCAATTGTCGTTGTACAACAACTTTTTTACCATGGGCCTCAAGCACCATGTCAAAAACACATTAACCTTGCAATTTTCGTTGTACAAAAACTTTTGTACTCATGCAACAGGGCTTTATAATCTTGTAATTATCGTTGGTCACAAAATTTTATTGTAGAAGTAACATTTTCAATTATCGTTGTACAACAATTTTTTATCATGGGCCCCAAGGACCATGTCGAAAACATAATAACATTTCAATTTTACTGTACAGTAACTAATTTCAACAACTCAATATTCAACAAATGTAATGGACGAAAGTAGCAATCCAAAAACTTGACTTGAATAGTGGAATTTTGTTGTGCAGTAACTAATTTTAAGAACCTAAACATCATTCATGTAATGGGAGAAAATAGTAAACCAAATTCGACTTGAATAGTGAATTTTCACTGTACAGTAACAAATTCCAAAAACTCAATATTCAACAAATGTAATGAAAAAAAATAGCAATCCAAAACTTGATTTGAATAGTGTAATTTTGTTGTACAGTAACTAATTTCAAGAACTCAATATTCAACAAATGCAATGGAAGAAAATAACAATCCAAAAACTTGACTTGAATAGTGAAATTTCGCTGTACACTATCTGATTCCAAGAACCCAAACATCACTCATGTAATGAAAAAAAATCGCAAACCAAATTCGACTCGAATAGTGAATTTTTGTTATACAGTACAAATTCCAAGAACACATTATTCAACAAATTTAATGGAAGAAAGTAATAATCCAAAAACTTGACTTGAATAGTGGAGTTTCGCTATATAGTAACTAATTTCAGGAAACCAAATATCACTCATGTAATTGAAGAGAATAACAAACCAAATTCGACTTGAATAGTGAATAACAAATTCCAATAACTCAATATTCAACAAATGCAATGGATAAAATAAAAATCCAATACTTGACTTGAATATGTAATTTTGCTGCATAGTAACTAATTTCAAGAACTCAATATTCAACAAATGCAATGAAAGAAAGTAGTAATTCAAAAACTTAACTTGAATAGTGGAATTTTGGTGTATAATAACTAATTTCAGGAACTGAATATTCAACAAATGCAATGAAAGAAAATAGCAAACCAAAATCTTGACTTAAATAGTGAAATTTTGTTGCACAGTAACTATCTCAAGAAATCAAACATCAACAATGAAAATGAACAAGATGGAAATTCAAACCAAGAATTCAATAATTGATTTTTACTACACAGTAACTATTTTAACAACCCCCTCATATCAACTATGAAAAGGAACAAGATGTTAATTCAAAATAAGACTTGCAATTGTGGATTTTTGCTACACAGTAACTATATTAAGAAATCAAATATCAACAATGAAAAAGAATAAGATGGAAATTCAAATTAAGAATTCAATAATTGATTTTTGCTACACAGTAATTATTTCAACAACTCTCATATCAACTATGAAAAGGAACAAGATGTTAATTCAAAACATGACTTTCAATTGTGGATTTTTGCTACAATGTAACTATCTTAAGAAATTAAACATCAATAATGAAAAGGAACAAGATGAAAATTCAACCCAAGAATTCAATAATCGAGTTTTGCAATACAATGACTATTTCAACAACCCCCCCCCCCCCCCCCCACATCAACCATGAAAAGGAACAAGAGGTTCATTTCAAAACAAGAATTCAATATTCGATTTTTGCTACACATTAATTATCTTAAGAAATCAAACATCAACAATGAAAAGGAATAAGATGAAAATTCAAAACAAAGAATTCAATAATCGAATTTTGCTACACAGTAACTATTTCAACAATAACCCCACATCAGCTATGAAAAGGAACAAAAGTTTAATTGTAATGACTCGGTTTCCCAGAGCTGCCACTAGGTTTCTCTCGATGAGAATTTTATCACAAATATTTTACCATTTATAAATAAATGATTATTACTAATAATTCTGCTTTTGATACCACTCTGATACGGCTCGGTTTTCATGGGCTACCACGCGGTTTCTCCATTTTGAGAATTAAAACTAAAACCGAATCACCACTATTTCATTTCATAAATCTGAGATTTTTTACAATGCGACGGCGACAATTATAATTTGTTGGTTTATCAAATCAATTTTACAACAATGGATAATAAATACAATTATTTGAAATTCAAATACAAATACTATTGGAATACAATTATTTATTCCATTATAATTTATCAAGAAACATAATTATACTATTATAATTATGGCTAATAATATAACCAACATAATCCACTGTGCAACCAAACATTATTTATGATTACTATCATTATGTATATGGGAGGATACATGAATAATATAGGTTATTACTGTAATCCATTGGCGACCCGTTGGTTTATAATTATGGTTATTCTAATTATCCACCGTTATCTGTCTCACAATTGATATATTTACAGTTGTTCACACAAATAATAGTCTGGGTTGGATAACAATATATCTATTACAAATTTAATAGAAATTCAACTAAAATTCATGTCACCGTTTCACTCCCACCGGCCCTACAATCAAAACTGTGGGGTTGTGAGCCAATACTCGGTAGAACTTCAACCCCTCTAATATGTGCATTTAATTAAATAACAAATAAAGTATTGACATGATTTTCACATAATCATAAATATTTCATAAAATTTATCAGTTAAAATTCAACAACAATAAGAACATAACTCACACAATAGGAAAATTAAATACATATATTAAAAGAGTTAGAAATTCTATCTGAAATCTGAACCATAATCACCACGGTATTTTATTTTTCCTTTCTGATCTTTCCCCCGCCCCCCCCCCTCCCCCCCCTATTTTTCCCCCCCTTCTAAATCTACTGTATCAGAACACTTAATAATATTATGTGTTATATATATGGAAGACTAAGGATCACTTTATTATTATTGCTATTATTATTATTATTATTATAAATGATCCCAATGCCAAATACGTGGTTGACTTTTTCTTTTTTTTTTCCTTTAATTTTTTTTATGGCCACCAAGATTTCCTTAATTGTTAAGTAATGGAAAATTACACTTAATACCTGTTAATTATAAAATAATTCATATTAAATCTAATAATAATAATAATTATTATTATTATAAATGATCTCAATGCCAAATACGTGGTTGACTCTTTTTCTTTTTTTTTTCTTTAATTTTTTTATGGCCACCACGATTTTCTTAATGGTTAAGTAATGAAAAATTACACTTAATACCCCTTAATTATAAAATAATTCATATTAAATTTAATAATTACATTTATCTCCCCAAAATTATCAAATATTTACTTATACTATGAATTTGCAAACAAATCCAAAAATATTAAACTTTTATAAAATAATATTTTTTAAATACAAAACGGGATATTACAATCCACCCCCCTTAAATAAATTTCGTTCTCGAAATTTTCTTTTTTGAAATAGCTCAAAATCGCAAGGTCTTATTATTTATATTTTAAAATCTTATGTCTATAAATCCTTCCGCTGCGCACTTTGATTGTAATAAATATAATAATAATAAATCCCAATTTAACTTCTTATAAGCTCGAAAAAATTACTATCGGCTTCCAATATAAGTAAACAACCAATTTTTTTTAATAATAAATAGAAAAAAAATCGTTTTAATCCTCTAATTTGCATGACATAAATTCTTACTAGATCATTACACCTAATGATACTAAATTGTTCACAATTCTATCATATAAACATGTATCAACACGAGTTCAATACTCATATGGATGTATAAAAATAGTGCAACTAGATATGAAAATTATGAAAGCAATCTCGCATCAAAATCAAGATAAGGTTGAACTACACATATTCGAATTATATAAATAACACTAAAAGTATTCCTATTGTCAAGTATTCTAATACTTACAACAGTCGTACTACACTCCCACCCTACCTAATATTACTAATGGACCAATATCTATCTAAATTATTTTACCGGTGTATTATTTTCATAATATAAAAATATTTTTATGGATCAAATATATATATATTATAAAAATCCATTTTTCACTAAAATATAGCCACACTAGATAGTATTTAAATTTAAAAATATCATCGTAACAGAACAACATGATTTAAATTAATTGGTCAACTTACTTTATATATAATAAAATAACATACTTTCTTACCAGCCATATGATCGTTTATCTTACAATCGGGAGTTATAACGGTACTGTAACCTGTTCAACTGTGCCATCTAAAGTGGTTATCAGTGTCAGACCCATTTAATATCTTCAAATGTAGGAGCAACACGTGATATAAACCACTATATCATGATAAAAATCATCATCATCAATAACAACAATATATATCAACTACCTGTAGGACTTGCCTTCCTGTCAGGGACATGCCCTCCTGTTAGGACGAATAACATCCTGCAGGACATGTCCTCCCGTCGGGATCATACTATGGCATAGTCGAATAATAAAAATTATTTTTCGCATTTAAAATTTTACTTAATCCGCATAACGTTATAAAAACGCCCATTTTAACAAACCTTTTCTTTTCCCATTTTATTCTATAAAATCCAACTTGGTTTCTCCTCTTGGAGAATTAACGCTAACACTGTGCGACCAATATTTTATTTTATAAAATTCGATAAATTTTACAACGCTGCGGCGACCAATTATATTTATCAAATACATCGATCTAATTTTACAACGGTAAATAATCAATACAATTATTTGAAATTCAAATACAAATACTATTGGAATACAATTATTTGTTCCATTATAATTTATCAAGAAACATAATTATACTATTATAATTATGGTTAATAATATGACCAACATAATCTATTGTGCAACCAAACATTATCTATGATTACTATCATTATGTATATGGGAGGATACATGAATAATATAGGTTATTACTATAATCCATTGGCGACCCTTTGGTTTATAATTATGGTTATTCTAATTATCTACCGTTATCTGTCTCACAACTGATATATTTACAATTGTTCACACAAATAATAGTCTAGGTTGGATAACAATATATCTATTACAAATTTAATAGAAATTCAACTAAAATTCATGTTGCTGTTTCACTCCTATCGGCCCTATAATCAAAACTGTGGGGTTGTGAGACAATACTCAATAGAATTCCAATTCCTCTAATACGTGCATTTAATTAATACAACAAATAAAATATATTGGCATGATTTTCATATAATCATTAATATTTCATAAAATTTATCAGTTAAAATTCAACAACAATAGGAACATAACTCACACAATAGAAAAATTAAATACATATATTAAAAGAGTTAGAAATTCTACCTGAAATCTGAACTGGAATCACCACGGTATTTTATTTTCCCTTTCTGATCTTCCCCCCCTCTCCCCCCTTTGTTTTTTTTTCTTGTTTTCTCTCCTAAATCTACTGTATCAGAACACTTAATAATATTATGTGTTATATATATATGAAAAACTAAGGATCACTTTATTATTATTATTATTATAAATGATTCCAATGCCAAATATGTGATTGACTTTTTTTTTTCCTTTAATTTTGTTTATGGCCACAATTTCCTTAATGTCAATGGAAAATTACACTTAATACTTGTTAATTATAAAATAATTCATATTAAATCTAACAATTATATTTATCTTCCCAAAATGATCAAATATTTACTCGTACTATGAATTTGCAAACAAACCCAAAAATATTAAACTTTTATAAAATAATATTTTTTAAATACAAAATGGGATATTACATTAATTCAAAATAAGAATTCAATATTCAATTTTTGCTACACATTAACCATCTCAACAACTGAAACATCACCAACGAAATGGACCCAGAGGGAAATTCAAAAACATTACTTCAATATGGGATTTTTACTACACATTAACCATCTGAACAACCCAAACATCAACAATGAAAATGAAGGAGAGGGAAATTCAAAACTACTCACTGAAATTGTTGCTAGGGGTTTATTACCTTTTTGTTTGCTTCTGAAATTGACTACAACCAATTGAAATTGGGTCAATACGACGGTACACATAGGTGATGGACTGCTACGAGGGCGACGACGCTGCACAGGTAATTGTAGACGATGGTGCTGCACAAGTAATGGTAGACGCTGACGCCAATAATGGATAGGGTTTGATGGATAACAGTGAAATAAATGGAAGACGACGTGTTGATCCTAAGATTTTGATGAAAAATTAAGTGTTGATATTTTGGTAGAACTAATATTTTAATTGAGTGTTTCAGTGATTTAAAGTTCCAGTGATGAAAATGCAAATTAAATAGATGCTAAACGATGATGTTGAAGATATTGAAGAATTAAAAATTTAAAGAAATTAGGGAAAACAACCTAGGTAAATGTCAACTATTAATATCCCAATTAGGAACACACACACGACACAAAAAATATTTATTATTTTTGTGTGTTTTGATTAAGTGAAATTATTTGCTCTAATATGTGATTTGAAAAGAAATAATTTTAAATGACTAAAATGGAATATAAGAAGATTAATGGAGCTTATTTAGAAGAGAAAATGGTTAAAGGGGCGAAAACGTAAAATAGAATAAGTTAAAAACGAGTTCAGAAAAGAGAACCAGAAGACACAAGTCGACTGGTAAGTCGACCGGACCAATCAACATGAAGTCTCTGTGTCTATGAGTTGACAGGTAGGTCGACCGGTGAAGGCAAAACGAACTCTCTGAATCTATAAGTCGACGGACAGGTCGACCGATGAACGCCCTTGGCTACAACCTGAATCTACCAGTCGATTGGTCGGTCGACTAGATGCCTATTTCAGGAAACTGTTTATTCCGAGATTATATCCAAAATAGCCATTTTTAGTTAGGATTTGAGAGAGATTTCGGGGATAATTTTATATTTAAGATATGCCTCATCTAAAATATAAATCCTATTGATTTGGTTCATTAATTTTTGATGTTTCTCAAATTGGTACGTAAAATTATTTTTATTTTATCTAATTGGGTTTGAGAAATATTTAGGAGATTTAATTGAAAGATTTGAAAGCTGTTATTAAATGAATTGAACCAAAATGAAGTCATTATGATATAAGGGGTCTATAAGTGCTATTAATTGTTATGACCCATGTGAATTAGCCGTTAGAAGGCTGTTTTCATTCTCCCTTAAATAAATCTGCGAATTTCTTATATCATTAAGGAAGAGAAATCATATCATATCATATCATAAGAGTGAGTTTTTCTAAAAGTTATCTTTCTAAGAGTTTATGAGCTATTTTAAGAGTGATATTGAGAATCAATTGCGATTAAATCTTTGTTGCTACCGAATTTGAACTTACATCGATCTATTTATTCTTTCTGTGAATTTCGGGTGAGATCTTTCCAATTATATTCTATCATTGCATTACTTGTTTATTTTTTGGAAATTGATCTTAGAAATTGTTTCTGATTTTTATTGAAGAAAAATATTTTACAAACAATTTCTTAAATCTGATTACGTGCTCAAATATTTGCTACCCATATCTTGTTAAAATTAGATTTTCTATCTCACGTTTTTCTATCACTAGTTGGGATATTAATTGAATTATTATTTATCTGGGGTGGTAGAAGCTCCGAGTGATATTTTCTGCTTATCAATTTGTATTGATGAGTAGTGCGATGGGTTAAATACTATTCAGGGTATTGAATCAGGGCTAACTGATTTTCAGTCTCTTTCTGTAAAGAGATTGAGGTAGTGATTCTTCCTGGATATAATTGCATTTTGAGTAAAATTTATAACGGTTCAATCCTTACCGGGTAAAAGGATATTTGGAATGATTGGTGAGATTTTGATTCTTTGGCCTTAGTATTAAAAAGAATTAGGTTATTCTTTGGCCTGTAAAAAGTAAATGTTCTTCCTTAACCTGGGAAAAAGGATATTGTAAAGGTTGATTATGATTCTGTAAAAGAATCGGTGTGTGGGTTTGGTTCCTACTTTTAAAGAGATATTGAGAATTAGTGGGTACGAATCTCCGTGGGCCTCGGAGGATTGGACTAGCTAAGTATAACTTGATGAACCAGGATATATCTTGATGTGCTGCAATATTTACTTTGTTTATTTTTGCTGTTTGGTGTGCACCTAGTTGATTAATTTATTCCACTGTGTTATAAAGATAATAATTAATTTAGGATTAAAATTAATTATTTGATTTATTGAAGTTTTATTCTGATAATTTTTAAATTACCCAATTCACCTCCCCTCTTGGGTATTCCACTGGGCCAACATGACGGCGAGGGAAGAAGTCGATGCCTTGAACTCGTCAAAGTTGCTCAAACATGGAAGGTTGTAATTTTGATTTTCCCCCCTCAAAAACTCGTACCATGTACACACCTGAAGGAGGGTTTGAAACACATGGTTTTGGTTTGGGGTTTTTACTAAATATAAATGATGAATGGGGATATGCTCAATATAAGAGTGGGCCTTGGGATCTATATTAAATTAGCCTCTCTTTTTTTTCCCCCTAAAGAGCTCCACAAGTGTTTGTCATGTGATTTAATTTGGGAGTGGGCATACATCTGTTTTTAAGTATTGGGTATTAAGTTTTGGATTTTCCATTGAAAAAAATTACCGATACATTATATATTTGGGTTTTGGTGGATTAATTAAAGGTAATGAAGTAGAAGATAACTTTTTTATGGGCTTTTGGGGGCCCAATATAAATTACGCAAATTGTTGAGGAGAGACTTGAATCTTCCTCGGCCTTACGTGAGCCTGCCACTAATGGGTCAAAAGGGAGTGGATTAGGTCACTTCTGGATTAGAAATCTAATCAATAAGGTCTAAGGTATTAGTTGTTTACGATTTTAAGAAGTATTTAATTTAATTTTAGAAAAATATATATTTAATTATTTTTTATTTCTTACATCCATAGAGGTTGATTTTTGTACCTAAATTTTCTTAACTATCATTTTGTTTTTGGATTCATATATATATATATATATATATTTGTTAGGCAAATTCTTTCAAAGGTCCCCAAAGTGAAAAACATCACTTTGTAAAGGACCATCCAAGTGTTTTTTTTGGCCTTTGGATGATCCTTAAAAAGTGGGGGTTCTCACTTTTGGGACCTCTAAAAAAGAAGTCCTATTTTTTTTTTTTTTTTTATAGGAATAACAATAAAATATGATCACACACTTATTTTTTAAAGCTTGGGACCAAAGGTAATTGAAAATGGATGGGATGGGATGGGTTAGGTTAGATATAAGCATGTCCATTTATAGAAATGGTCCCCCAATGGGTCATTATCAATGGTTCCGGCTACTATCAATTAATTGTCATAAATTGCAGGAAGATGGTGCGTGATGAATGTGAGGAGTAACTAAAAACTATCTATTAAATTTCCAACTGTCCTTTTATTGTTTAAGTGAAATTGAATTCGCTGTGCGTGCGTGTTTCTTCTTTGTTGATAACTCTCACGGTGCGTTTAATTGGATGGAATGGGGATAGAATAAAATCGTAATTCCACTCTCGATTCTTTTGTTTGGTTGGAATAAAAATGGATAGAATTGGATTCCATACTTTATGGGGCGGAATCGAATTCTATACTTCATGATAATTTTTTTTTCGGGTTACAATCAAAATACTTCACCTCATTTTGACTTATAATTCTCAATTTGAAAATGATTTTGATATTTTTTATAAATTAATTTTACCAATTTAGTTCTATATTAATTTGAATAAAGAAAACATTATTCATTAAATGACAGAAACAAAACATTTTAATTGCAATTTTATATTTTTATTTTGAAAATGAAAATATATATTTTTTTTCTCATGTTCTTTTTTTGTTTCGAGAATAGAATTAATATATTTTTTTTGTTCTCGATTTTTTTTTTTTGAATAGGAACATGTTTTTTGTTTCTAGATTTCTATTTTTTATATTTCCTACACAAAAACTTATTTTCTTGTTCACAAATTTATATTTTGAACAAAATAAAAGTTTGAAGGTGAGAAAATCAGTTAATGTTCCCGAAATAGAAACATAAATTTGACAACAACAAAATGTTATTGTTTCTGAAATAAAAACAAAAGTCTGGGAACAATAAATCTAATTGTTTTCCTGAATCAGAAATACAAATTTGAGAACCAAAAAATATTTATATAGGAAATGGAAGTGAAAATCTGAGAACAAAAAATATGTTTTCTATTCCTAAACAATAAATATTTGAGAAAAAAAAATATATATTCTCCCAAAGCGAAAACAAAAATTTAAGAATAAAACGATTTTAATTATTAACAGATTTTGAAAATTTTCCACATGGGATATTACTCATATTTTTTAGTCATTTTTTTAAAATAAATTATTATTAGGTATATTTGTGAATTAATATTTGATCTCAAAATTGATATGTAAAAGACTATTATTCCAGCCCATTCCTTTAAACAAATAATAACAATCAAACAAGAGAGTGAATAATGATTTCATTGACAAATCCATTCTACTCATTTTCTCATTTCATTTCACACTGATTCCATTTCATTCAACTAAACAAGCTATCAAGATATTAGGAGACACAACGAATGAGCTTACTAGTCGGGCCCATTAATCAAATAATGGGATAACCAATAAACCAATCGGCCCAATACTTCTCATAATGAATAATCAAGCTAAAAGAAGTTTGCCCACTTAAATGACCCAAATTGGCCCACTGAATGTTTGGGTTGGGCTAGGAAGTAGGAAAACCAACTGTGTGTTAATGACCAACCCACGGTAGGCACTTTAAGCCGGTTACAACAGTTTGGTAACGTGAATAAAGTGAGAAGTTTTTTACCCGTCAACCTCGATCATGATGCAGAAAATCAGGAAAATCAACAAGTAAATACATATATAAATACGAAAGAAAATTCTACGAATGATAGAACAAATACATTCTATTTTTTTTTTTAATAATATATTAACTTATTTACATACCGGAGGTTCTTTGGCTGACACCATATTGGTGCTATCTTAGTCTTCTGATTGTTATAAGTTTTTACTTTTTGAGAGTGAAGTTCTTATTTACATAATACTTTTTAACTTTCATATATACGTATATTAGTTTTCATTATTTATTATTTTCTAATACTTATAAATTTAAAAATTGATATAAGGCTTTTAACCATGGGAAATCCCTGCTCTATTAATAAATCATTATGCAAAGACATTTTAATAATCGTTATTTAATTTTTAAAAATAAATAATTGAGATTGAATTTAATTTTGGGTTACAAAAATTTCTTCCCACATATTATATCAATTTTTTATTACTTTTCATAACATTCACCTCATATTTCTCTTTTATCACTTTTTCCTTTTTTTCTTTATCAATTTCTCTACCTCTCTAACTACCATTTTCTCTTTTATTTAAGTCGATCATCCTCATTCTTATGATAGAATCCTCTTTCCTTTCATCTAAAAAGGAAACCATGATTGGTCCTAAGTTTTAATTGTCTCTATTAACTCCTTGAATTTTAGATATTTTATGAAATAGGTCATTTATTTAAAAATTTACCCCCTACATTTCATTAATTTCTAGTACTGCACCTCTATCTCTTCCAAGTTCCAACATGTACCTAAATTTCTCTTTGCAACATTAGTTTACCATCTCAACCACTACTATAATTCAATTACGTTTACTTTAATGTAATAACACTATGTTTATTTTCTTTTCTAAGTGTTTTTTCAGTCAAACATATTTATGTACAAGACCAAAAAGAGAAAATTGAATAGTTTATAACAATTGCTCATGAGATTGAGAATAAAATAAAAGGATAAAATTGAAATAAAAGGCCTATTTTTATACAAAATATTCCATGTTCATGGATTTAATTGGAAGAATCAAAAGTTAAGGGACTAATGTAGGTCAATAACTAAACTTGGAGTACCAATTGTGAAGTTTACAGTTTACCCTGTGAATTTAGTTGGCATTTGTTTAGTGTTTCCATTTTTCTCAACCCAACTGGGATGACTTGTGTTGAGAATTCTGTTTTCTACTGGAAACAGAATTGTGTTTGGTAACGATAATTTTTTTTTTTTTTTTTTGGTTGCCGGGAACAGAATCACGTTTGGTAACGATATCATTGTAGAATTATTTCTTCACAATCGTTTTTTTTTTTCTTTTTTTTTTTTCCCTTCTTTTCTCTTCCTTCGTATTCATCTTCATCTTCATCGACCAACCTGATTTGATTACCAATTACCGATTACCGATTTCGATTTCATGGTTTTGATTTCGTTCATGAAATCAAAATCATTGCTCGTTCACGAAATCGAACAATCGAAATTTCATGGTTTGGTTACCGATTTACTGGTTTGGTTACCGATTTCATGGTTTGGTTTGGTTTGGTTCATGAACGAACAATTTCGATTTGGTTTTGATTTCGTGAACGAACAATCGATTTCATGAACGAAATTGAAATCGGTAACCAAATCAAAACCCTAATAAGTAACCAAATTGAAACCCTGATCAGTAACCAAATCGAACCAAAATCAAGAAACAAAATTAGAGGGAGGAAATCGACATTGATTTCGATTTCAAAATCCTATTTCAATTAGAGTGTTGATTTCGAAATCGAAAGCAATGGAGATGACGTTGACTAGAAGACGATGACGATCAAAACCCTAAACAGCGAGAATAATGACGATGGTGAGGACGACGACATCGACGAGTTTGGTGAAGACGATGGCGAGGACAACGATGGCGATTGCGAGGAGGAACGAGCAGTGAAGATGATTGCGAAGAGGAGGAACGAGCGGCGAATGAAAGAATCCGACGATTTTGAGGAAGATGACGGTGATGTCGACGGAGAGGAAGAGGTGGACGGCGAAGACGTCGGAGATTATGGCGAGAAGGGTTTCAGCTATGAGAAGAAAACGATAGAAATGAGAGAGGGAAATGGGTTGAGTTTTTTGGGCACAATTTTTTTTTTTTTGTTTATTATTTATTCAGGATTTTGATAATCAATTCTCATTTTTTGAGTTGAGTTGGGTTGAATTTTGTGTTTATCAAACGCGTTGTCAAAAATCAATTCCAGAATTTTTAGATTGAATTGAGTTAGAATGAAATGAAAACTAAACGGAGCCTTAATGATATATCAACATCAAAGTCGTACAAAGAATCGTAATACCTTCGAATCGATCTGTTAAAAAAGTCAGAATTACAGAGTTTTCAAATACAAATCCTGATCTCATCACTCGAACCTTCACTCTCTCTCTCTCTAGACTTTCTCTTCGATTTCTTCGATTCTCTCTTTCTCTCTCTCTCTCTCTTTTTTTTTTTTTTTTATCAAATCGAAACGATCCAAAACCCTACTTTGTCGATTTCTAATGGCAAAACTGTGCAAAAAATGATCCACTTTCACCGCATCAACGTAAATCTGTGACCGTATGTACTTATTGTGATACGGTCCCGATTTGTTTACCATTTTTCTCGGCCTCGGGTCTCCGCCAAGGTAGGGTTTGGGTGTTCGATTGATTGATCCACCTCCATGGACGGGGCCGGCGACGCTCAATCCAACACCGCCCGAGGCGGAGCTGCCGATGGTGGGAACCCGACGGTCGGCGTTCAGATCCAGCACTCCCGGAGGCTCCCGGACTTCCTTCAGAGCGTCAATTTGAAGTATGTAAAGTTAGGCTATCATTATCTCATATCTCACTTGTTGACCCTATGCCTCGTCCCTGTAATGATTGTGATTCTGATCGAGGCTTCGCAAATGAATCCCGACGATATTCGCCAGTTGTGGCTTCACTTGCAGTATAATCTCGTGAGTGTCATAATATGTTCGGCTGTTTTGGTCTTCGGATCGACGGTCTATATCATGACTCGGCCTCGGCCTGTATATTTGGTAGATTACTCGTGTTATCGAGCTCCTGATAACTTGAAAGCTCCGTTTGATCGCTTTATGGAGCACTCACGGCTCACCGGCGACTTCGACGAATCGTCTCTTGAGTTCCAGCGCAAGATCTTGGAGCGTTCGGGACTTGGGGAAGAAACCTATGTCCCCGAAGCTATGCATTATCTACCGCCGCGGCCGTCAATGGCTGCCGCGAGGGAAGAGGCAGAGCAAGTCATGTTTGGGGCTCTTGATAATTTATTCACAAATACGTCGGTGAAGCCCAAGGATATAGGTATCCTCGTTGTTAATTGTAGCTTGTTTAATCCTACACCTTCACTCTCCGCCATGATTGTGAACAAGTACAAGTTGAGGGGCAACATCAGGAGTTTCAATTTGGGGGGAATGGGTTGTAGTGCTGGGGTGATTGCGGTTGATCTTGCAAAGGACTTGTTGCAAGTTCATAGGAATACTTATGCTGTTGTGGTGAGTACTGAAAACATCACCCAGAATTGGTATTTCGGGAACAAGAAATCTATGTTGATACCCAATTGCTTATTTCGGGTTGGGGGCTCCACGGTGTTGCTGTCAAACAAATCCATTGATCGTAGGAGAGCCAAATATAAGCTTGTTCATGTCGTGAGAACCCACAAAGGAGCAGATGGTAAAGCCTTCCGTTGTGTTTACCAAGAGCAGGACGATGCTGGTAAAACGGGTGTTTCTTTATCGAAAGACCTCATGGCCATTGCCGGTGGAGCTCTAAAAACCAACATCACAACATTGGGTCCCCTTGTCCTCCCAATCAGCGAGCAGCTTCTGTTCTTTGCCACACTAATTCTCAAGAAGCTATTCAATAAGAATGTAAAGCCTTATATCCCTGATTTCAAGCTGGCATTTGATCATTTCTGTATACATGCTGGTGGCAGGGCCGTGATTGATGAACTGGAGAAGAATCTGCAGCTATCCTCTGTTCATGTAGAGGCTTCCCGGATGACTCTACATCGATTTGGAAACACTTCTTCAAGCTCCATATGGTATGAGCTTGCTTATACTGAGGCCAAGGGGAGAATGAGAAGGGGTAATCGAGTCTGGCAAATTGCTTTTGGGAGTGGTTTCAAATGTAATAGTGCGGTGTGGGAAGCGCTCCGCAAAGTAAAGCCATCTCATAACAGTCCATGGGAAGATTGCATTGACAAGTATCCTGTGGGAGTAGTTTCTTAGCTCCAACAATTCTGTTCAGCTCTGCTTTCGTGGTCTATCTCATTAACTCCCTGTATTCTATTCGTAGTTGTGAACTCTATTTGGTTTCTAAATTTGACGATTATTGTGATAATGTTGTTTTTTTCGATTATGATTTTCGTTCTTATGCATCTAGTCTTTGATTTCCTGATATGCTAATCTTCTGTTGTACCAATAATCCTAAGAGTCCTTCATAACGTATACGTCTCGACTTTATAATTGATTTATCTTTCAATTTTTTTGATAAATGATGATTGTTTTGACATTGAAGGAGGTGGAGGTAATTTGGAGCAGTAGGATTGACTGTCAAATATTGTTCTGTTCTTAAAATAAGCCCTGCTTTGGCTCTTCCATAAGCCTGGAAAATGTTGGTTTTAGATGCAAGAGTTGTATTAGGGTGCGTTTGGTTATGTAAATTTGTCCTATTTTAGGAATGAATAGCATTTAAACCAGAACCAGCATTCTTAGCTAGCTAATTTGATGTGTTTCACAACAATTCATAAATTCATGCTTCATCAACTTTGTCACATTTCAATGGTCGATTATTTGTCACCGACGCATTCAAGTTCTTTGTCCAACTCATTCAAGTTCTTTGTTTGACCTATCATCGGACTCTGGCAACGGGAGGCAAGGAATGGGTTGATCTCTCTCTCTCTCTCTCTCAAAAACACCCACACAGACACACAGAGCCTCTGTCGTCGTAGTATGTGGTTTGTTATCTTTTTGTGTATCTTTTTCTGAGAGATTTTACTCGGGTAGTGTTTGAGAGCATGAAATTGATCGCGTGGAATTGGGTTTCGAAATCAATGCATATAAATATTTAAATTTCTACTTTCATTTCCAAATTAATTCTAAGGCTACAACTCTCTCCTGTGTTTGGTACATGGAATTTTACAAGTGATTAAAATGATCATGAGAATGGCCAATCTATTCCTATGTTTGGTAGATCGGATTAAATTTAATTCAATAAAGGATTCCCAATACTAAACCTCAATACAAAAGTTAAAAAAAGAAAGAAAGAATTATATAAACAATATGTTTGGATAGTATCCATATTTATCTCTTATCTGAAATTTTTGAAGTGGAGGCTTTATTGTCTACATGTATTCTATTCTTAATTTATTTCCAACACTAATCAAATAATTATTATTCCAATATCACATTTAATCCTTTTGGTCACCATACTAAGGAATTGTAATTACCATTTCATTCTAATACCATAGTGATTTCAATTTTATTGTCAATTCATTCCCCGCAGCATAAAAGTCTTTGATATAACTATAACTAAAAATTAAGTGTTGAAACTATAAGTGTTAGAGTTACAAGTTCTGAAATTTAATTTATTAAGTAATTTTCTTTTAATTTTTTTTTGTAAGATGTGTTTGGGTCAGTTTACGTGCACTTCATCTAATCACCTCACTAGGCAATCTTAAGGGCGTACTCTCCTACATAGGTATGGTGCATTCAAGATTTAATTCTCGGAGTACTCTCAGTAGAGTCGAATCCTAATTGACAAAAAAAGAGAACACCTTCCCTTGCTAACTGGATTAACATCTCTTGAGCTTTCTTTTAAATATTGATCTCCATGAATATAAAAAATTTCTTGTTCCCTCATAAATATATATATATAGATTGAGTCAAATTATTACTAGTCAGTGGAATTTTAAAATTGTAGTGGATATTCAGTAGAATTATAGAAATTCAGTGGAACAACATTTATTTATTTTTGATATTTTTTGGTATTTAATTTTTTAATTAATATAATTCTGCATTAAACAATTTTTTTTTTTTTTTTAAATTTAATTCTTTTTTATATTTTAAATTTTCTAGTGTAATGTTATAAAAATTAAAATTCAATGCTACACTGGTAATGCTACACTGGTAAGGGTGGTATTTTGAAAAAAATAAATTTTTTGAATATAACATAAAATTCAGTAGATTGTTTTTTGCAAAAATAAAATTCAGTAAAATAAAAAAAAAAAAAATCATTGAAAATTAATTTTCCACATATATAAAGTGCGGGCAATTTTTGGAATAATTTTTTTGGGGTAATTTTGGCGTGAGTTTGATTTGGATAGCTCCTAGAAATGTTTATATATATATATATCTATAACTTTGGGAGCCATAAAAAACAATCCCCCTCTCCAAAATAAAATTTACATTAATAGATGTTTGATTTTACACATAAAACACAATAATTCCTTTGTAAATTTTTATTTAATATATTTTATGAAAGTGTTTATAATTTTATAAACATCTATTGCTAGTAATTAGAATAGATTTTTTTTTTTTTTAAATAAAGAGAATAAGTAAGCGGATACGAGATTTTGGTTGACTTTTGATTTATTTATTTTTTTTATAAAACTAAGCGGTTCGATTTGAAAATTAAGTTTAAAAAATTTATAGTTTACGATTCATTTTTGAGTTTGATATTTTTTAAAGGTTTTAATTTTGTTTTCTATTGAAACCAAACTAAATCTAGTCTATCATCATACCTAACTATCAACGTGAAGAAATAATCACTTAAAGAAATATGTTATAAACACGAAGACAAAAATAAATTGTTGATCCTAGATTTTAATGAATAATTAAAGGTTGATATTTTTAGTGGAACTAACAGTTTGATTAAGTGTTTCAGTTTATTAGTTCCAAATGATGAAGATATGATGGTAAAGATGATGAAAGAATAAGAGATTGAAAAATTTGAAGAACCCAGGGAAAACAACTCAGGTTAAATTTCAACTCTTAATATCCTAATTAAGATTACACACGACACAAAAAAGATTTTTAAATAATTTTTATAAATATGTGTGTTTTTAATAGGATCCTAATTAGTTAAATTATTTGCTCTTATGTGTAATTGAAAAAGAAATATTTATAATTAATTAAAATTGAATTTAAGTATTTAGTGGAGCTAACAAAGAGAATAAATTAGTTAAAGAGATGAAAACGTCAATAAGAATGAATTAAAAACGAGTTTAGAAAAGTGATCCAACATCCATAAGTCGACAGGTAGGTCGATTTGTACTTAAAAATGAACTCTCTATACCTATAAGTCGAGAGAATGGTTGACCTGTGAAGAGAAATAAAACTCTCTGAATTTCTAGGTCGACAGATAGGTCGACTGATGGGCACAAAATCTTTAACTTGGCTATATCCTGAATCAAGCGGTCGACTGCTGATCTTGGTCGGTCGACTTGTGTGTCTGTTTCAGGATATTATGGAATTCTGGATTTCAATATGAAAATAACCGTTACTAGCCGTTTTTTGGTTATGATTCATGAGAGATTTTAGGGATTCAATATTATTTGAGATATGTTATACATATTATGTTATTCCTATTGATTTGATTCATTATGTTTGAATATTATCAATTTAGTACATATAATTGTTTCTATTATATTTAATTGTGATTGAAAAATATTTGAAGGACTTAATTGAGAAATTTAAGAGTTATAATTAAGTGAATTGAACCACAATAAAGTCTTCATGATATAAGGAGTCTAAAAGAGCAATTAAGTGTCATGACAAATAGGAACTAACCGTTAGAGAGCTGATTTTAATCCTATTTATATAGACCTGCGTTTTTCATATCATTAAAAGAGATTGAGAGTTTTTCTAAGAGATCATATTGAGCTTTTATAAGAAAAATCATATTGAGCTTTTATAAGAGAAATCATATTGAATTTTTGTGAGAGTTTTTCTAAGAGATATTCTTGAGAATCATTTGCTGAGAATCATTACTACTACCGAATCTGAAGTAACATCGTTTTAATTATTTTTTCGGTGGGTTTCAAGTGAGATATTTTTAAATTACTTCTATATAGTATTGCTTGATTAATTTTTGGAATTTGATCTTTAGAAATTGTTTTCTAATTTTTTATTGAAAAATATTTTTTAAACAATTTCTTGAATTAATTTGATTACGTGCTACCCATTTTTGTTTAAAATCAGATTTTGAGTTTCTCACTTTTTATCACTAGTTTTGGGATATTAAATGAGTTTTAATTTATCTGGGGTGGTAGAAACTCCAAGTAAGAAAAATCACTTGTTAATTTTTTAATTGGTAAGTTGAGTGGCGAATTAAATACTGTTGGGTGTATTTAATCCAAGGTTAGCTGGTTTCAGTCTCTTTCTGTAAAGAGATTGAGATAATAATTTTTCTTGAATTGAATTGTTTTGTGTAGATTTTGTAACGGTTCAATCCTTACTGGGTAAAAGGATATTTTGATTACTTGTGAGGTTTTGATTCTTTAGCCTTTGTTTTAAAAAGAATTAAGTTATTCTTGAGCTTGTAAAAAGTAGATGTTATTCTTTAACCTATGAAACTGAAATTTTGTAAATGTTGATTATGAGTCTATAAAAGAATCTTTGTGATGATTTGGTTCTTACCTTTAAAGGAATCTTGAGTTTAATTGGTGCGATTCTCCATGGGGCTCAGAGGACTAGATTAGTTAAGAGTAACTTGGTGAACTAATATAAATTTCTGGTGTGTTGCAATATTTACTTTATTTATTTTTGTTGTTTAGCGTGCACTTAGTTGATTCTATATTTCTACTGTGATATAAAGATAATAATTAATTTAGGATTAAAATTAATTATTTGAATTATTAAAATATTTTTTTAATTATTCAATTCACTCCCCTTTTGGGTATTTCACTAGGCCAACATATATATAAGTTTAAAAATAATCAAAATTAAGAATAAAAAACTATTATATGAAAATTTCAAACATCCTAATGATTTAAGAATCAAATTTGGTAAATCCTTCCAAGTCAATAAAGGTAAGAATTTTTTTATTTCATATAAATATAGAGAATAAACATGGCTTCTTCTTTCTTGATCAAAACCTCTGTCAATTTCAAATGAATCTTTAAAATATAAGCACAAATCAAATTAAAAATCTCAATTGCTTTATACCACAAAAATATAAAAATAATAAAATATCATAGTTTTTTATGAGGGAAAATCTGACAGGACCATAAAGACCGCCACGTGCCACAAGCACAGAAGGATACTCTAGACTCTAGATTGGCAAACTCGACCAGGCCTAATCTCCCCTCCTGGTCAGGGTCACTCCTCCTGGGCGAGAGTGCTTTCAACTCCTGCTCGAAATTCGTTCGAATAACCTCCATCTGGTAAAGAAATAGCGGTTGCCCCCACTAGGTAACGACTCAATGATATACACCCGAAATCACCATTATCTTAATGGTAATGGGTTGAGATCGACAACATCTCACTAATGGTGAACATCGAATCAACAAAGACATGCCAAACAAGTCTTTGTGTACTTATAAATATCAGAACAAAGGGTTAATCAAGTAAGCACACCTTTTCATCTCTGCCAAAATTCTATTATGAAACTCTTGACTGATTTTCACACCAAATGTGAAACGCCGGTAGGTCCACCAGCGGTGCATTATTTTGCAAGAACCCTACCTGAGGGAAAGTGGGCTAAACCGGAGGATATTCCATTGATCCAATTCTCAAAGTGATGTGTCCGGTGATCCATTTTTTGGTATCATCAGATTGGCGTCGTCTGTGGGAACGACAAATAGTGGTTCTCGCAAATTATCAACTATGTAAATGGTTGCCTTAAGATCTGAAATTATGACCAACAAATTTGATAGTGAGAGACAACCACTCTACAAGGCTACTCATGAAATTGGCCCATCGAGAGAGTCTCTCTAACTCCTGATGGAAATAATGAGAGAGGTTCGAGGTCTCTCCCAAACTGTCTGCTATCTTACTAGACAGGCTGATCAAATCCAACTACCTTCGCCGCCGCATGTCCCACAAGGATATATGTTGTCTGTCACCAAGGCACAACTCATCGTAGATGAGGGACGAAGGATCCGACGCGAATAATGTCAAGAGAAGGACCGTTGCTAGATGTAGCGTGACCTCCGCCAAGAGCTGGAGAGGATCCGAAATAGAAACAGACAAATTGCGTCGGTAGAGTCGAAGCCAGCGACAGTGTGACAACTCGGTTTCCTAAGGCCGCTAGGTAATTTCTCCCAAAGAGAATTAAAATTAAATTTTTTAAATAACGAATATTTTATTAACCATAAATTTGTGAAATTTTACAAACTAGGGCGATGATTGCAATTGTCAATTTATTGAATCAATTTTACAACAATAACAATAAATAAAAAATATTACAAACAATAAATTAAATTTAAATCTATTTATAATTCCTGGCGCAGTTCAATTTTTAGCGACCTACAATAAAAACTGTGGGGTTGTGAGCCAAAGCTCAGTAGAATTTCAACCCCTCTAATACATGTATCCAATTAAAATACATAGGCATGTATCACACGTAATTTTTACATAATCATAATTATTTTATGAAAATTAACAATTATAACAGTAATAATATAAATCACATAATACATATATAAAGATTAAACACATATATTAAAAGAGTTAAAAATTCTACCTTAAATCAGAATATTTCTCCTATTTATACATTTTCTTCTCATTTTTCTGCTTTACTTTTCTTCTTTTCCTATTTGTTTTCGTGTGATCCCCTTCCCCAAACTTACACATTTCTAAATATATAATGATAATATAATAATAATATGAAGAAACATTATCTGCTTGTTTATTATTTTTTTTTCTTTTTTCGTTGGCACCATCCATAAAAGACAAATTTGCTGTCTTTACACATGTACCAACCACACATACATCCAAAATACCTTTACACATATATATTATTTTTTTAAATTACACTAACACCCCATAATTATATAATAATTCATATTAAATCTAATAATTATACTTATTTCCCTAGAAATAATCAAATATAAATTTATACCATAAATTTTCCTAGGATACAAAATAAACCCAAAACATATTAAACTTATATAAAATAATATTTTCAAAATATAAATTTTTAGGGTATTACAATCTATACTCCTTAAATAAATTTCGTCCTTGAAATTTTGTTCAAAAGAATAATAATTCATAATCGCACAGTCATATTAGTTACACTCGACTCTAAGATAATGGTTCTCTATATAGGGTCCCATAACCAAAAGTCACCACCAATCTACATCTCACCAAAATTCATACTACGTATCGTCACTTTCGCATTTGCGGTGACCCATACTTTATTCAATAGAACACAATATGATGCACTTTTGGTCGGTAACTCCTAACACAGAAAATCAATTGTCAAATAATCTTATATTACTAAATATTTTCACTGCGCACTCTGATAAAAATAGTAATAAATACATATGTCTATATACAACCAATAAATATATTTTTAAAATATCACGGTACTCTCACTTTGGGTCTATCTTAGTGCCAACAGGTCTACGACCTCAATAATTTTCTTATTTGACATGACATTTTAAGTCCACTGTCATATCTTATAACCAATATTGATCAATTTCATCCAATATTCATAAACAACCTACTCACAACCAACATCATAAGCACTAGATAACCCTTTTTCCTTGTGAACTATCCTGTTAGACAAAAAATAATCAATTCCAATATCCACAATATCATTTTTTCTTAAATCCCAATTTAATCTTATAATCTCATAAATTTTTTCATAAAATATCAATATAACCCAAATTTCAAATAATAGATTCTTCAAAAATAAACAAATATATGATTGTTGTTAATTCAAAATAATAGATATAATCTCATCATATAAATACATCTCAAACATATAAATACGTTTCAACTTTCAAACCACATAAATACATCTCAATCATATAAATACGTTTCAAAAATTAAATACTCACGTAACATAACTATTTAAATACTCACGTGACATATATGTGAAAATATTACATAAAACCCCCTACTTGAATTTCTGATACCATTTAGGCTCAAAGTAAATATTAACATAAATATATAACTATTAATAAATAATAAGCAACTAATTAATTCTTATGTAATTATTTTAAAATAATAATATAATAAATTAATAAATTATACTAAAATTATTATTTTTCAATATTAGTCAACCTATTATGAGTAATGGGTACCATAATCCAAGCCTAGATACTACTTTGTGACAACCCGATTTTTCAAGACCGCCGCGCGGTTTCTCCCAAAGAAAATTAAAATTAAAAATTTTATTACCCATAAATTTGAGAAATTTTACAAATTAGGGTGAGGATTGCAATTGTCAATCTATCCAATCAATTTTACAACAATAACAATAAATAAAAAATATTACAAACAAGAAATTAAATCTAAATTCATTTATAATTCCTGGCGCAATTTCATTTTTAGCGACCCTACAATGAAAACTGTGAGGTTGTGAGTTAAAACTCAGTAGAATTTCAACTCCTCTAATACGTGTATCCAATTAAAACACATAGGCATGTATCACACATAATTTTTACATAAACATAATTAGTTTATGAAAATGAACAATTATAACAGTAATAACATAAACCACATAATACATATAGAGAGATTAAATACATATATTAAAAGAATTAGAAATTTTATCTTAAATCAGAATATTTCTCCTATTTGTTCATTTTCTTCTCATTTTTCTGCTTTACTTTTCTTATTCTCATACTTGTTTTCGTGTGATCCCCTTCCCAAACTTACCCATATCCACATATAATGATAATATAATAATAATAATAATATGAAAAAAAAATCTACTTGTTTATTATTTTTTTCCTTTTTCGTTGGCACCATCTATGAAAAACACATTTGTTGTCTTTACATATGCACCAACCACACCCACCCACCCAAAATACCTTTACACATACAACAACAACAATAACAACTTAGCCTTTATCCCACTTATGTAGGGTCGGCTACATGAATCCATTATACCATAGAGATCGATCAAGAGCCATCATTTTACACATATTTTTTTTTTAAATTATACTAACACCCCATAATTATATAATAATTCATATTAAATCCAATAATTAAACTTATCTCCCAAAAAATTTATCAAATATATATTTATACCATAAATTTCCATACTATACAAAATAAACCCAAAACATATTAAATTTATATAAAATAATATTTTCAAAATATAAATTTTTGGGGCATTACAGACGGGGTACCGAGGCCCCAAGATCCATGAAGACCCCTAGTAGCACTTCCAACTGGGGGCCAGGGCGTCCAATGAGAGAACATGAGACAAAATGAATGAGAATCCCGTTTGAAAAAATAAGGTGCATCATACCTGCGCTACGGGAAAAACCCACGGCACGTCTCATCAAACTCTAATCGAACTCGGTAGAAGCCTTCTCAACATCTTGGTCGAAACAATAGCGATGCGACTCGGATCGACAGGCGGACAAAGACTTGCACCAGCAGGTCAAGGTTAATCAACGAGAAACTAGGCTAGATTGAGAATAAAAAGCCCAACGTCTATGAGATAGTGAAGATGAATGATTCTCCTTTCACAACTTATGTGCTAAGAGAGAGGGTCCCAACCAACTTTAAAATGTCATCTCAAATCAAGACGTACTAGAGAGGCTCCAAGCTAGCGTAGCACCTCGACACTTACCACACGCATATGGACACACGAGAGGTGTTTGACTTGGCAAAATGTCAGGACTTTTAGGTTACCATTGTTGTACACATGCTTATGAGTAGCTAGTGACGAGACAAAAACCCATCGTATCTCATATTAGTAAGACAAATGAAGGACGAAAGGCTGGAAGCCTATATAGAAAGGTTTCGCCGTGAGTCCGACCAAGTGGAGAAGCTTTATGATGGGATGGCAGTAGTCACCCTGATAGCAGGGGTACGGACATGTCCATTCTTACTCGACATAGCTCGTGCCCCACCGAAGACCTTGGTCACTCCCTTCGCCATCTCCACCGAGTTTATCACTATTGAGGATGTCTATCAGGCCTGAGCCGAGGAAGAAAAAGACGCCAAAGAAAATAGACATATTGAAGAGCCTAACTAGGACAAACCCGATAAAGATGATTCCTGATTGAAGACAATAAGGTACAAGACAGAGAGAGGCAGTATCGACAAGAAGTCAGGGAGGAACATATCTCCTCGAAATTTCACTAATTTTATGCCTCTCAATACCCCGTTAGGAACGGTCCTAATGCAAATCGGAGATAAGAGGCTAATCAAATGGCCTTAACCAATGAAAAATCGAGGAAAGACTGTTAATACATATAAGTGGTGCAATTTCCACGGGGGGCACAGTCACACTACCAATAACTGCTACAATTTAAAGAATGAAATAAAGTAGTTGATTCGAAGAGGTCACCTCAAGAAATTTTACAGCCTAAGGAGACTGGGGCGAGCAATACCATGATGAAGAAAGAGAAAGACTTGAGGTCCAAGGGAACATCCACACGATTCATGGTGGATTTGCCTCTAGAAGACCATCCAAGAATGAACACAAAGCTTATGCTCGGCGCGGCAAGCGCCCAATGCCCAGCGGAATAGTACATGTTCCAAGTGTCCAAGAAGTCTCTCACAGATAGAGAGACTATTGCATTCACTGAAGAGGATTTGCATGGTGTCTACATACCTCACAATGGTGTAGTGGTAGTCACATTTCAAATCTCCAAGTACAACATGGAGCGAGTGCTACTTGACAATAACAGCTCGGTAAAGGTACTCGATTGTATTCAATAGAATGGGGATCGACCATGACAAGTGGAAACCGATGATAACCCATCTGGTTAGTTTTAGCAGAGAAACTGTAAAGCCCCTCGGCTGGATTAGGCTTCAGATCACAGCAGGCATAGAGCCAAAGCATTCTCTCGTCGACGCACGGTTCATGTTAGTGGTCTATCCGTCGGCGTATGATGCAATCATAGAAAGGCCATGCCTGAACACCTTAAAGGCCATTACGTCAACGTACCACCTGACATTAAAGTTACCGAGCAAGAACGACATTAGCGAGGTGCGGGGAGGCCATAATGTTGCTCGGGAATGCTTTCAAGATAATTGTACTCGGTTATGATGGGTTTATTTAATGAGTATAAAATTCATGATAGAAAATTCATTCAAGAATTTCTACAATATGGTTGAAAATTAATTTCAAACAAAAAATAGTATTTTACATACTGATAATGACACAAAATATTCCAACCAATGTTTAAGCAATTTTTTGAAAGAAAAACATATTCATCATTAATTCACATGTTATGACACACCTCCAAAAATGGTATTGCTGAAAGAAAAAATAAATTCCATTTGCTTGAAGTAGGTCGCCTATAATGTTTTCTGTGCATGTTCTAAAATATTTATGGGGAGAATCTATTTTAATAGTTTCTTATTTAACCAATAGGATGTCTAGACGGCTTTTAAAATATACAACACTTTTTAAATTTCTCAAAATAACTTTCCTTGAGACTAGGTTAAATTTGGACTACCATTAAAAGTATTTGGCAGCATTGTATTTCTCTATATACCTGGCCATCTTCGGTTTAAGTTAGATCCTAGATTTGAAAAGTGTGTGTTCATAGGGTATGCTCCAAATCAAAAAAGGGTACAAGTGTTATAACGCTAAAACTAGGAAGATTCACATAAGCATGAAATCAACCTTACTTTAGTCAAACCCATCTTCAGGAGGAGAATGAAAGGAAAAAAAGATTAGTTTTGGGAAACATATGTACCAATGGCTAATCCTAATTTTTTTATCCGAATTAAATAACCAGGAAATAGTTGTGGTAAACAATGAAAATGTAGGAAATACTGACCTGACTCTACCAAGTATAAATGTTCCACATACAGAGGGAAACATACTACAGAATAATCATTAATCCTACTTCTAAGTTCTGGGTTTATACTAGAAGAAATGTACATCATAGTAAAGATTAGTCCAATATCCCAATAGATGTTCATTTATAATCTCCAAAAGCTAATCCTTCAAATACTCCAGGTAATCCTTTAGTCTTAGATTAAGTTCCTCCTATTGTTATATTTCCTAATACTGATCTCTTATATTTTGATGTTGCTATAGCACTTAGGAACGAAGTCTAAACTTGCACCTAACATCCTATTGATAGATATAAGTTATATCATAGGTTTTCTAGTAACTATAAGACATTTACTTATCAAATCTCTAATATGTTTGTTTCAAGAACCATTTAGGAAGTATTAGATTATTTGGATTGGAAATTAGCAGTTCTGGAAGAGATGAATGCGCTTAGAAAGAATGCACTTGGGAGATTGTTGATTTAACAAGGGAAAAGAAGAATGGAGGATGTAAATGGCTACTAATTATTAAATACAAGTCTGATGGTAGTATAGAGAGATATAGGGCAAGGCTCGTGGCGAAAGGTTTTACACAAACTTAAGGGATTAACTACCAAAACACATTTGCTTCGGTGGCCAAGATAAAATTTATCTTTGTTCTACTCTTTCTAGCTATAAGTTCTAATTGGCCTTTATACGAGCTTGAGGTAAAGATTCCTTTTTGAATGGATAATTAGAAAATGAAGTTTTTATAGAGTTATTGCAGAGGTTAAAACTTAGAATTGATAACATTAAGGTGTGTAGATTGAGAAAATCCTTAAATGGACTTAAGCAATCCCCTAGAATGTGGTTTGAAAATTTTGGGAAAATTGTAAGGAATCATGGTTACTATTAGAGTCAAATTGATCATACCATATTCTATAAACATTCAAATTAAGAGAAATTGCTATTTGGTTATTTATATGGATGATATAGTTTATGTCACACCCCACCCCAGACTCCTGTCACCCTAGGGCCGGTGTGACGTCGACCTGACATCACTTAACTGATTAGACAACCACAATTATTAATTATATACAACAAATGATAAATACAACATATACATAATTCCACCTGATAGGGACACACTGTCCAAAAAATAAGAATAACCAAAGTTCGAATCTCCAAGATCTCACTTAGATTCATCTCTGACACCTCTCCCCAAAATTTATCTCAAATGACTCCATTGCATGACCCGCATAACTCTATCTAACGGAAATGACATCATGTGCACTACGCATGTTTTTTTAAGGGTGTAATGGTCTTTTTATGTTTTTTATTTTTTCCTTTTTTTCGTTGGCCTTCTTCATCTCTCTCTCTCTCTCTCCCTCTTTCTCCCTCTCTCTCTCCGACCAGATCCAGACCATTCTCTCCACAACATGAAAGAGAAGATGTCGAAGACGTCGGATCCAAGCCATTCACCCTTGTTTCAATCCCTCGCCATCAGAGACGTCCATAGCCGTTGCCGCCTCTACCAAACTCATCCATTATCTTCGCCACCACCAAGAAGACCAACAAACAAACATAGAAAATCTACGGTGATTTAAGAGAGATTTAAACAAACCCAATTTTTTTTAGATTCTCTATTTTTCTCTCTCTCTGTCTCTCTCTCTCTCTCTCTCACACACACACTTCTCTTTTTATCTCTCTCTAGCTTTCATCTATGGAATCAATAGAAAACAAAATTGAAATCAAAATCACTGCGGAGAAAATATTGAAATCGAAATCAAAATTGGTGCTCTGGAAAATATCAAACCCGAAGCCTTGATCTCGGAATCAATAGATTATCTGTCAACATTATCGAGCTCGTCAATGGAAAAAAAATCAAAATCGATTCGATTGTTTTAGCAATTGGGTATCGCAATCGATTTCGATCGTCTTCGACGTCAGGTTCAAAACTATGACGAGTCTCAAACCCAGAAAATCTTTGAGATTCTCTATTTTGTTTTCTCCCTCCCTTTTCTCTCTCTACTCTCCCCCTCTCTCTATACATATCAACTTTCTATAAACATGCAAAATACAAATCTCAAATTGATTTGTACGTCTCAGACAACGCCATCGCATCCTCACTGAAAATCAAATTTAACTCTCTAAGCGCAATCTCCGTAGCTACTTCATCCGTCTCTGAATTATCATTGCCGGACTTGGAAGCGTCGTTTGAAGGTGGAGGTGGAGGTGAGGTTCTGGTGTGAAGACTGAGCCAGTTGGCCGACATCTCCTCCTTTATGCTCCAGTTGAGATTTGGCTAGAAAGAATGGTCCGGATCTGCCCGGAGAGAGAGAGAAAGAGAAAGGGAAAAAAACATAAAAAAACCATTATACCCTATAAAAAAAAAAAAGAAAAAAAAAAAAAAAAAGAGCATGTGCACCTCTCCGTTAGTTTGGATGGATGAAAAATTTAACAAAATAACTTTTTAAAATTACTTTTATACTTAGAAGATTTAAACTGAAACATAATAAATTTATTGGACTACATTGAAACATGTCAATAGTTAAAGGGTTTAATTGATAATTTGTCCAAATAGAATAGTCATATTTGATATTTTTTTGATTCTATACATTGTAGCCTCTATAAGTAGGAATCTTGGAAACATAGAAAAATAATGAAGTCTAATTCCTTAATCTTTCTCTGCATTTTTAGTCTTCATATCCTATAACTCACTCTCTCACACCAGAATAATCAACCCTTGTGCACTATTCCAGTCCAAACTCCAGTCCATCTCACTTACAAACCCTTTCCATCCATCCTATGGTTACGAGATCCAGAGTTGGCATTGTCAAATCCAATCCCAAATATGTTAACATTGATGCATATATTAACCGTAAGAAGGAACCTCTCACCTTCATTGAGGCCACTGAAGTCCCTTGATAGAAGAATGTTGATAAATTCATTTTTATCAATTTATCTCCTAACATATTTTATGGGTTTTGAGTATTTTATTTGTGTTTTTAATACTTTTTAAATTTATTTGTGTAGGTGAGATGAATTGAGTTAAAATGGTTGAAAATCAAGGCCTTCAGAAGGAATCAGGAATCAATAGGCACGCTGCAGCGGAAGAATGGTGCTCTACAACGCACCTATCTACTCGATCCGCGCTGCAGCGAAAGGTGTAGCACCCCTCCCAGACCAAAGCTTTTGCCTGATTCGCATTGCAGTGAAAGAATGGCGCACTGCAGCGCGCTTCCTAAGTTTTCCTGATGCCAGTAACGGCGTTGCAGCACCCAAAAAGGGGGATCCAACGCCCATGCTCACGGAGGGGATCATTTTTAATTGGAATTTTTGACATTTTGGAGAGAATATAAATGGATCTTTAGCTAGGAATTAAAGAGAGCCTTTGGAGCCAACTTTCCCAAATACCAAGAGGATAAATCGCAGATTTGGACGCTAGCTTGAAGGATTTGGAGGATTCTTCAAGATTAGAGCTACTTTACAAATGAGATTTGGATTTCTTTTCTCCTATCTCTATCTCTTATTTTAGAATTTGGTTTATTTTCTGTTGAGTTGGGATATTGAACATGTCTTTCTAATATGGTGGCTATTTTTTGGTGGATTTAAGAACAACTATGTGTAGCTAAACTTTCCTTATCTAGGGATTAATGTAGCTCACTCATACAATGTTTGAATGATTTGAAGTTTTGTTAATGGTTATCAATCTCTATTAAATTGTATTTGTCTTATTAATGCTTCCAATTTATGCTTTCATATGATATCTTGGTTGATTTGAGAAACTTGGAATTTGACACTCGGGATAGGTAATTTCAGGTTCAAACTTAGGTTAAGCACAACTTAAGTTTTAATAGATCGGGAGATTATTAAAACTTGGGTAATCTATAAGGTCAGACATAACGAGTGTTTTCACCTCAATACTAGACATGGATCTAAGTTTTGAAGTGTTTGCATATTCACTCACTCGACACTCAGGAGAGCCAGTGAGGGAGCACGAGTGACCTTGATTATTGAATGGGTTGATAATTATTTGCATAAACTAGAATTAATCAAACAAATGTATGAGTGAACGAAGTTAATCCCTAGATATTTTATTCACATAGAAGTCCTTCCAATTCTTTTAATTTAATTTATCTTATTTTCTTGGATGTCATTTAAATCTTCGATAGTCTAGATAAAATTGAGTTATTCTAATAGCGGTACTTAGCTTTTTCTCATTGCAATCCTAAAGGACGATACTCGATCTTCGAATCACTTTACTACTTGTTACGATTCGTAAACTTATGAGCATTTAATTGCAAAATGCAAAATATTCAAAAAGTAAAAATACCGTAACAAGTTCTGGGGGTTGAAAGTTAGAAATTAAGTTGATATTGCTACCAAGTAACTTGATCTTAATTTATATATTTTTTTATTTAGTTTAATCTTTTTCTTTGGTTGTGGTGGTTGATAGTTTATGCGACGAAACCGTAGCTCAGAAGTTCTTTCTCTTGATCTAGAAATTAAACGCAAACTAAGGAGATTAAGGACAGAAATAAGAGACCTAGTTCAGGAAATGGCCGATGATGGAAATAATCCTCTACTGCAACAACCGCCAGTACCTCAACCACCACTGCAACAACAACAATGGGTCCTTTGGGATTATTTTAAACCCGTTGTGAATGATAATTACTCTAGGATTAGAAGGCAACCAATCAACGCCAACAATTTTGAGTTGAAACCCACTTTAATTAACATGGTTCAACAAAATCAATATGGCGGGCTCCTACATGAAGATCCTAATGTCCATTTGGAGACTTTCTTAGAGATATGTGATACCATGAAGATTAATGGAGTCACGGAGGATGTCATTCGACTTAGGTTGTTTTCATTCTGTGTTTAGGACCGAGCTAGGGGTTGGCTCCAATCTCTACAAGCAGAGAGTGTTTCTACTTGGGATGAACTAACCCAAAAGTTCCTCACTAATTCTTTTCCCCATCGAAGACTTCGCAATTGAGATGCAAAATAACTCAATTTTGCCAAATGAATTATGAGCCACTTTTTTGAGGCGTGAGGGCAGTTTAAAGATTTATCGAGACGGTACCCCAAACATGGGTATCAGGACTGGTTTCAAATTCAACTCTTCTACAATGGGTTGGATGGACAAACTAAAACGATTGTGGGTGCCGCATTTGGGGGTTCTTTGCTTTCTAAATTATTTGAGGAAGCTCACAAGTTATTCGAGGAGATGGTGTTGCGATATTTATGCGCTATGTGTACTGGCAAGTACGCGAGGTCGAACAAGTAATAAAGTAATCCGAAGATCGAGTATCATTCTCTAGGATTGTAGTTAGAAAATTTTAAGTACCACTATTAGAATAACTCAATTTTATCTAGACTATCGAAGATTTAAATGACATCCAAGAAAATAAGACAAATTAAATTAAAAGAATTGAAAGGACCTCTATGTGGATAAAGTATATAGGGATTAACTTCGTTCATTCATATATTTGCTTGATTTATTCTAGTTTATGCTAATAATTATCAACCCATTCAATAATCAAGGTCACTCGTGCTCTCTCACTACCTCTCCCAAGTGTCAAGTGAGAGAATATGTAAACACTTCAAAACTGACATCCTCATCTAGTATTTAGGTAAGAACATTCGTTATGCCCCAACCTTATAGATTACCCAAGCTTTAATAATCTTCTGATCTATTAAAACATAAGTTGTATTTAACCTAAGTCCGAACCCGAAATTACCTCTCTCAAGTGTCAAATTCCAAATTCTCAAATCAACCAAGATATCATATGAAAACATAAATTGAAAGCATTAATAAGACAAACACAATTGAATAGAGATTGATAACTGTTGGCCCAGTAGAATATCCAAGAGGGGGGGTGAATTGGGTAATAAAAAATATATCAGAATAAAACTTGAATAAATCAAATAATTAATTTTATGCCTAAATTAATTATTATCTTTATACCATATCGAAATTATAATAAATCTAAATGCACACCCAAACAAAAAAAATAGCAAAGTAAAATATAGCAGCACACAAAAGATTTATACTAGTTCACTAAGCTACTCTTGGTTAATCTAATCCCCCGAGCTCCACGGAGGTCGTACCCATTAAAACCAAAATCCCTTTAAAGGTAGGAACCAAACCCGTACACTGATTCTTTTACAGGCTCAGAATCAACCTTTACAATATCATTTTCTCAGGCTAAGGAAGAACTTCTACTTTTTACAGGTTAAAGAATAACCTAATTCTTTTTAACACTAAGGCACAAGTATTAAAACCTCTCAAAACACTCTAACTATCCTTTTCATAGGTAAGGATGAAACCTTTACAAATCACTCACAACGCAATTCTTATCCAGGAAGAATCACTACTTCAATCTCTTTACATGAAAAGACTGACACCCAGCTACCCCTGATTAAATACTCCAAATAGTATTTAATCCGTCACAAGTCACCAATACAAAAATTGATAAGAAATAAATCTCACTCAGAGCTTCTATCACCCCAGATAAATACTAACTCAATTAATATCTCAACTAGTGATAGAAATATGCGAGATACAAAAATCTGATTTCAACAAGATATGGGTAGCAAATTGGAGCACGTAATCAGATTCAAGAAATTGTGTTAATTTTTTTTTTCTTCTGAAAGCAGAAACAATTTCTAAGGTAAATTTTCAAATATAGAATAATAAACAAATAATAAGCAATATGGAAAGATCTCACCCGGAATCTACAGTAATAATGATTAGAACAATGTAGCTTTAAATCCAGTATTAGCAAAAATTGATTTCAATTGATTCTCAAAATCACTCTTAGAAAAACTCACAATATCATAGAATGATAACTCTTATAAAATCTCACAAATAATATAAACTCTTTTAGCTCTCTCTCAATGAATAATTTTTTTTTCCTCTTAAAATGATTAACCTTGCTAGTGAAATTCGCAGGTTTATTTAAAGGAACATGTAATCAGCCTTCTAACGGTTAGTTTACAAGTGTCATGACAATTAAAAGCTCTTATAGACCCCTTATATTATAAGGACTTCATTTAGGTTCAATTTCACTTAAAAACATCTTTTAAATCTCTTAATTAAACCCCCAAAATATTTCTCAATCTTAATAAATAAGTATAGAATCTATTTCAAGTACCAAATTGAGATATATTAATATTTAATGAACCATATTAATAGGATTTAATTAGTATATGAACCATATCTTAAATATAGATAATATCCCACAAATCTCTCTCAAATCCTAACAAAAAACGGCTACTTTTGGATATAATCTTGGATCAAACTATATCATCAAAAAGTGCATTCGGTCGACTGCCCAGTTCACTACTCAACTTAGGTTACAGCCAAACCATTGCCGCAGCCTGCTTAGGTCGATTTCCTGGTCGACTCATAGATTCAGAGAGTTCAGTACTACTTCACCGGTCGACCTATCGGTCGACTTGTTGATTCAGAGAGTTCAGCCTTCTTGGCAAGTTGACTTGTCGGTCGACTTAGAGATATAGGATGTTACAGCTTCCATGTCCGGTTGACTCACTAGCTGACTGCTGTGCCTGGATCTCTTTTTTGAATACGTTTTTAACTTATTTTCTTTTACGATTTTGCCCCTTTAACCATTTTCTTCTCTTGATTAGCTCCACTAAAATTCTTATATTCCATTTTAGTAATTCAAAATTATTTCTTCTTATTTCACATAAGAGCAAATAATTTAACTTAATCAAAACACACATAAAATATAAAATACATTTTGTACCATGTGTGTGTTCCTAAATGGGATATTAAGAGTTAAGATTCACCTGAGTTGTTTTTTCTAATTTCTTCAAACTCTTAATTCTTCTTCATCATCTTGACATCTTCATTTCTCATCCATTCAATTTGATGTCTTCATTACTGGAACGTTAAATCACTGAAACATTCAATTAAATATTAGTTTCATCAAAACATCAATACTTAATTGTTCATCAAAATCTTAGGATCAACAATAACTATTAACAAAATTTCAAATCATTCAAATATTGTACGAGCTAACTACATTAATCCTTAGACAAGGAAAGTTTAACTACACATGGTTGTTCTTAGATCTACCATAACACATAAGAAACACATGTTCAATTTCCAAACTCAACAGAAAACAAACCAAGATCTAAAATAACAGATAGATAGAGGAGTAAAGAAATCTAAATCACATTCGTAGAGTAGCTCCACTCTTCAAGAATCCTCCAATCTCCTAAAGCTAGCCTCTAAATCTGCGATTTATCTTCTTGATATCTCTTAAAGTTGGCTTCCCATGCTCCTATTCATTCCCAGCTCAAGATCTTTTTATATCCCTTTCAAAACGTCAAATATTTCAGCTAAAAACGATCTCATACATGAGCATGGGCACTGGATCCCTCTTTTTGGGCATTGCATGTTGCAATTGTAATTAAGGAAATTTGGGAGGTACGCTTTAGCGTACCATTATTCCGTTGCAGCACGGATCAGACAAAGGCTTTGGTCTTGGGAGGCGTACTACAATGCCCCATTCTTTGGTTACAGCGTAGATCAATTAGTGTGGTGTCTAGGAGTACGTTAGAGCACGCCTGTTGGTTCCCGATTCCTTTCGAAGGCCTTGATTTTCAGCCAAGTCAACCCAATTCACCTCACTACATAAATAAAGTTAAAAAGTATTAAAAACACAAATAAAATGCTCAAAAACCACACAATAAATGAGGAGATAAATTGATAAAAATCAATTTATCAAATACCCCCAAACTTAGAATTTGGCTAATTCTTGAGCAAAAACAAACACACAAGAAAAGAAAAACGAAATCAACAAAGATTACAAACAAACACCAAAATAAAAGAAACAAGGAAAAATAAAAAACAACAATGTGTGAGTCTTGGATTTCAAATTGGTTTACCAATAATTTATCCTCAACAGCCCCTGACCATTCCGAGTTCAAACATAATACTGCTCTTTGTGATGTTTTAGAATTTCAACATTCGACATTAGTATAAAACATTTTAGATCCTTCCATATGTATGCGTGCTAAGACCCTCAACACATACCCACTCAACGACCGGATTGAATTATCTACCTAAGAGGTTCATGACTAAATCCAATGAAGCATCGGATTACCATAGGCCCAATTTAGTTCTACTTTCTACTAATGTAGGCTAAGTTAGTCTCGGAGATAAAAAGGTATTAGAGGGTTGTAATGTATGGCTAGGGTGGAAGGTAGACGAGAGTGTCATTTTTAGGCACAAATCACTTAAGGCATGTATCACAACTCATGGATCTTGCAAGATTTCCAAGAATTTTTTTCACTAACTTCTCCTTTTATCATATGTCTTCTTTCACTTGATCTCACAAGGTATTATTCACTAAACAAACCCAAAACACATTCATCATTTTTTAATACAGAGATCGGGTATAAACATAGTGAAATAATATACCCCAATCCACCAATGATTTTCCAAACACTACCCATACTTGCCCTAACACTCAATGATCCATGCAAACATATCAATTAGTGATGGGTTTAGGAAGTGGAATGATATTTAGTAGGTTGGATGTACATATGAGGGTGATGAAAGAATTAGGCAATAAGGCTCAACATGGGTAACAAAGGATAAACAATTTTCAAGGGTTAGCGTCAAAGGACAAAATCTCTCCTAAACTACCTAGCCTAGGATTTCGCCTCGAGTTTCCCTTAATTGGGTTCTAGAATCCTTATTTGTGCCATGAACCTATGGTGAATAATTATCGTCAAATAATCTGAATGGTGAATGCATCGGGTCGAAGTACTTGTGTGATTGAGAATCCGAAATGACTTATACCAATATGAGATGTCAAGTACACATAAATCAAAAGGATAAGAATTACGATCGACCTTAAGAGATAATTAGGGAATAATACTATCATCTGTTCGTGGTCATCATAATCAACCAAAACTCACACACATGAAAATATAACAAAAAAAAAAACTAAACCTATCCAAAAAATAAACAAAGGATTATCACATAGTGATTAACATGCAGGACACGATCACATGTTCAAATACTCCCCCAAACTTAAAATAAGCATTGTCCTCAATGATTAATAAAAAAAAATACTGACAAAGAGAAATGAGAATACGTACTTGGGAGGCGAGACATTCAAGTCTCACCTGAATGTCTCGCCTCCTATTGATCATTGTCTTGCATCATCTCCAAAATCTCCTTGAGGGTGAGAAATTGGTTGCTGCGGTTGGTAGGGAGACACATATGGCTGGCAAAAGTTATCTAAAAATTGTAGCATCTGAGGATAGCCACTCATGTCATAACCGGTTGAGCCCAGGACTCAGCGTATTCGGCGTGTAAGGCTTGGATCTATTCTCCGTGATATTCTAAGCTTTGGTAGAGGTCTTCCAGGAACCTTCACTTTTCCTCATTCTTTGGAACGTTGGGGCCTTGATAGACCTGCTTCTTCCGCTTTATCCTCTTCCGTGTCATTATCGTATTTGTTCCATATCCTGGCCATTGTAGTATGATTCAAAGGTCGAATAGGCTTTGAGATGTTGTCATTTGTGGTATCAATACCCACCGCCAGAAATAGCTCAGTGAGTAATGATGGGAATGACATTCCTATATTAGCATTTTGAATGGCATAATGGATAGATGAATTTATAATAGCTCCGATGCTCAGCGGTTGATTCCTCTCTATGGCAAAAAGAGCCAATGCCCGTTCTTTTGTAACTTCCAGCGTGTGAGTTGTCAGATATAATCTGGAATAGAAGAAATAGAACCAAACCTTAGGGATGTTTTTTTAGATATTTGGACTCAAACGTGACCTGTTTATTTTTTGCAGTCGTCCATCTTTGTTGGTCTCGTGCATAACATCGTTAAAACTCTTTGCAAAATCAGGCTCTTCCTCATCATCAGATTTCTCGTCAATCTCTGATGTATGCAAGCCCAGGTGAAGGTTAATTATTTTTGAATCAAATGAAACATAGAAATTTTGAACCTTTACCCTATTGTTTAAGTATCCCAGTGCATTTGCGTAAAATTCGCGCATAAGGGTGATGGAGCCTGGCCTTGGGGGTCTACATTAAATACCCCAATTTCTTTCTCGAATAAAAACCTCTATCTCATCAGGTAAATTGTCAAGATTAACATTAAATCTCCTTTTCTCGAAGGCAAGACTGAGATCTTTCATGGCTATTATAATGATCTTCAGTTTCCTTAGAGATAAGCTTGCTTGAGTCAAAATCTGGGGTAGGATCCAAGTTTCTTGAACTTGAACCCTCACCCTTCTTTCTCTTTGCAATTGACTTCTCCATTGTGATTAGTAATCCAATAAATAATAGGGACAAAAACCATAAGAAAATTCAACAAACAAACCACCCAATTCCAACAAAAAACTTCACCACCCAACAACTCCAAATCCAATACAATAAAACTCGGGCTTTACAAATTCAAACTTGCTTCTCAAAATAAAACTTACTTGAATTCTTTGTTGACAAAATCTTGAAAGAAGAAGTCCACTTCATGCTCCACTTCACTTTGAGAGCCCTTGTTGAAAAGTTGAAGATATTTTGGCGTTTGTAGTTTTTGGGTGGTGATTTAGAGCATTTGAGGGTAGAGGGTTGGATGTATATGGATATTAGAGTGTGGATTTGGAAGAGATTGGAGACATTTTTTGGATTTGGTGAAGATTGGAAGAGTGGCGACTAGGTTTAGGGTTTGAAAATGGTGAAATTATTCTTAAAATCCCGATTTAAGGCTGAAAAACAGGAAGTCGTGCTGCAGCAGGGTCTAAGATGCGTTTCAACACATTTCTTATTTTATCAAATCTACGTAAGAGCGCGCTGTGGCACTATTTGGGCCCACTGCAATGAAAATTGGTCAATACCTATCATCTTTTAGGTGCGCTGTAGTGGGCTTGGATTGTGCTGCAGTAGAAAAAGACCAGTGTCTCTCATTTTTGCGCACTGCAACAGGCTTGGATTATGCTGTAGTAGGAATTCAGCAGTGTCTGTTCTTCCTTGGCATGTTGCAGCGCACTCGTAGGCCGCTGCAGTGGAGAATGAGCAGTGTCCCTATTTTTTGGTGTGCTATAGCGCGCTTGGAAGCTGTTACAATGGAGATATAGAAGTAGATGTTCTTCTCCAATGCCATTCACTTTAGTTTCTCTCATGTAAATATCTCTCAAACATCCCCGAATGGTCTCCAATCTTCACAACACTTTCCAATTGCACACCATGACCAAGATTTTCATTATTTTTAAGAAACAAATTTGAAATTTGAGTTACCTCCCAAGAAGTGCTTGATTTAACGTCCCTAGCTGGACTCAGCTATGAACCGCATTATGTATCAATGAGGTGAATACTCTCCACAACTCATTCTCCACCTCCACAGTAGTGCTTAATTATTTACCTATTAACTCAAAAAATTCATCCATCATCTCCTTCCAATTCAACCGTGCCAAATGGGAAAACTTGCTTAATCTTGAATGGCCCGAATCATCGAGACTTTAACTTTCTAAGAAAAAATTGCAACTGAGAGTTGAAAAGCAATACTTGTTATCTTGGAATGAACTCTCTTCTCATGATATTCTTGTGATTCCATTTCTTCTTCTTCTTCTTGTAGAGCGAGGCATTTTCATATGCCTCCTGTCAAAAAATTTCTTACTCATTGAGTTGTAGAAGCCTTTGTTCCCCAGAAGTCTTGAAATCAAAGTTGAGTTTCTTAATTGTTCGAAAAACATGGTGCTCCAATTCCACTGGTAAGTAGCATGCCTTTCCAAACACCAATCGATATGGAGACATTCCAATTCCACTGGTAAGTAGCATCCTCCATAAGGCGATGAATGACAATGATGGAGGATATTCTAGATCTCTTCTTCAGGAACACATCTCCGAATGACTTGATCATAGTACTTTTTGAACAAGATAAGATCATTCCACAGATAATTCTTCACATCATACAAAATCGTCTTCTTTTGAAGGCTAGACAAGTCTGGGGGCAACACATTACAAGCAAGATAATTGATAATATCCGCAAATCGAAAGTTTTACCTCAACATTGAAAAGCTACTCATCCAGGAAAGCTTCTGTAATGCATGAGTCACTACCAATATCTTTAAGCTCGAGTCTTGAAAGATGATCTGTAACAACATTCTCACTGTCCTTCTGGTCGCGAATCTCCACATCAAACTCTTGAAGTAAGAGAATTCACCGAATTAAACGAGGCTTGGCATTTTTTTTTCTCGAATATGTAACGGATAACTGCATGATCCGTATAGATTATTACCTTGGACCCAATGACGTACGACTGAAACTTGTCACAAGCATAAACCATCGCCAACATCTCTTTTTCTGTAGTGGTGTAATTCTCTTGTGCATCATTAAGAGTTTTACTTGCATAAGAAATGACCCAAAAAATCTTCTCTTTTGATTGGCCTAAGACTACTCCAACTGCACGGTTACTGGCATTACACATAATCTCAAACGACTCATTCTAACTGGGTGCAACCATAATCGGAGCCGAAATTAATTTTTTCTTCAGCACATTAAAAGCCTTCAAACAAGAATCATCAAACTCGAACGAAGCATCTTTCTCAAGTAAATTACACAAGGGTTTCACAATCTTCAAAAAATCCTTGATGAATCTTCGGCAGATGCCGATATGGCCTAGAAAACTTCAGATCCCCTTGACATTAGCCAGTGGAGGAAGTTTCTTAATAGTGGCTATCTTTGCTTGATCCACTTCTATTACTTTAGATAACAACCGTTGGACTAAAATAATTCCTTCCCGCACCATGAAGTGACATTTCTCTCAGTTCAAAACTAAATTCTTCTTTTCACACATTTCTAACACAAGTGACAAGTTATTGAGGCAGTGATAAAAAAAAGACCTGAATACCGAGAAGTCATCCAAGCAAAAACTTCCATTATGTTCTCAACCATGTCGGAGAAAATTTCCATCATACACCTTTAAAATATGGTGGGTGCATTATAGAGACCAAAGGGCATTCTTCGAAAAACGAACGTACCATAAGGGCATGTGAATACGAGGCTCACCTACACACTATCTGATAATCTATGCAAATACGCCACCCTATGACAGTCTGAGAAGGGATTAGCTTATTGTTTTCATTTTTAACTATCGTCATCCCTAATTTCTTTAGTACCAATTGCACGGGGCTCACCCACGCACTATCCGATATTACATAAATGATCCCGACATTCATTAGCTTGAGAACTTTAGCTCGAATAACTTCTTTCATTGCAGGGTTAAGCCTTCATTGATACTCAATTGAGGGCTTATAGAAGACTTCAATAGGTATATTGTGCATACAAATGGTTGGGTTTATCCCCTTGATGTTGGAAATGGACCAAGCAAAAGCAGATTTGTGCTTCTTCAAGATAATGAGTAACTTCTCTTCTTCTTTTTGACTTAATGACAACAAAATGATCATTGGATTGGTAGAGTTATCCCTCAAAAAGGTATACCGAAGGTACTCGGGAAATTGTTTAAAAACTAACCTGCCTTGAGCTGAATTTGAAGAGCTAGATGGACCCTTATGCCTCTCAAGAATATCCACTTGAGCCACATTAATCGCTTCACTAGGTAAAACTTTGAGAGCTAGAACACAATCCATAACACTGTCTTCCTTGGTATATCCATCTTCACCGAAATCCACCATAGATAAGGAATTAGTGAGACTATACTTTAAAGGATCTTGATGCACAATATCTTGAATGAACTCTTTAACACAAGAGTTTACCACCTCCACCCGATTACAAGTCGAACTTTCTTTTGAAAACCTCATGGTTTTGAAGATGTTGAACTCAACTTCCTCTTCATTGACCCTTAGAGTTAGATTCCCATTATGCACATCAATCAAAGCCCTTCTGGTTGCAAGAAAAGGCCTCCCAAGTATAATGGAGATTTCTCGGTCTTCTTCCATGTCCAACACAACAAAATCAACCGAAAAAATAAATTTATCTACCTTTACCAACACATCTTCAATAATGCCCTTTGGATAAGTAGGAGAACGATCCGCCATTTGCAAAGAAATAGTAGTGAGATTTACTTCTCCAAGCCCTAACTTCCAAAAACGCCTTCTCAAAATTAGAACTCCCATTGGTGCATGGGATAGTGAAGTTTCCGGGATCTTTCAATTTTTGCGGTAGTTTACGTTGAAGAATCGTACTACATTCTTCTGTGAGGTTGAAGATTTCATATTCCTCTAACGTTTTCTTCTTGGTCATGATGTCCTTCAAATTTTTTCCATAATTGGGCAATTTCTGTAATGCTTCGGCCAAAGGAATGCTGATATGGATTTTACTGCAAATCTCTAGAAACTTAGCAAATTGGCTATCCAACTTCTTCTTCTGAAATTGTTGTGGGTACAGTAATGATGGAGTGATCATGGAAGGGTTATCTGTGAAAGAGATAGAATCCGGAGTTGCCTTGGGAACTTCTTTTTGCTTCTCATCCATAATGGCTCATTTTCACAACCAGCTTTCTCTTTGGACTCATCCTCCTGTGGCTTTGTCGTTTCAACTTTATTCCTACTTCTCAAAGTGATAGTCTTACAATACCTTGGGTTAGTTTCCGTATCACTTGGGAACTTTCCTGAAGATTGCCCCTTGATGAAACTTGAAAGTTGTCCAATTTAGGTCTCCAAGGACTTCTTGGTTGCATACATATTGGTGCAATGAGTCTCAATGCCGTCAAGACAAGACTCATACTAATTAAAAAGACCATGAGATTCCTTTATGAATGCAGTCAAGGAATCTTCCAATGGTGATTTATTCCTGTCCACCTATTTTTGTTGCTAAAGACGACTCGATTGTTGCGGAGGGAGACCCTATTGTTGCGAAGGGTAATCGGGAAGAGCTTGCAATGCATTATGAGTATTTGTGTAAGAATTTTTTTTATGGTTTTGAATCTCGGGATGATAATGAGTTGGGATGTTATTAGTAGGCCTAATGGTGTAAGCCTGATTGTTGATAAAGTGACATTCCTCGAATTCGTTATTATTCCCCAGTTGGGAAACACTATCCATACTCTCTATTTCTCTACTTAATGAGGCATCCTTGGTGGTGAAAGCAACAATTTGTTTTGTGAGCTTTGAAACTTGGGCTGACAAAGTAGCTAGAGGATCAACCTCTTGAATACCAGCTACCTTTCGTCCCATATTGCTCTTATTGGGCCATTGAAAATTATTAGTCACTATTTCCTCCAATAACGCTTGAGCTTCTTCAGAAGTTTTAGATAGCAAAGAACCCCCTGATGCAACATCCACTATCGTTCTAGTTCGTCCATCCCACCCGTTGTAAAAGCTTTGCGTTTGAAACCAATCTTGATACCTATGTTAGGGACACATTCTCAATAAATCCTTATACTGCTCCTGTGCCTCAAAAAGTGGCACATAATCCTTTTGGCGAAATTGAGCGATTTCTCTTCTCAATTGTGAAGTCTTCGATGGGGAAAAGAATTTAGTGAGGAACTTCTGGGCTAGTTCCTCCCAAGTAGAGACACTCCCCATTTGTATAGATTGGAGTGAACCTCTACCTCGGTTTTGAAAAGAAAACGGGATAACCTTAGCTGAACGATATCCTCCACGACTTCATTTATCATCACTGTGTCTCAGATCTCCAAGAAAGTAGCCAAATGGACATTAGGATCTTCATGTAGAATCCAACCATATTGGTTTTGTTGAACCATGTTGATTAGGGTAGGCTTCAACTCAAAATTGTTGGCATGGATTGGTTGCCTTCTAATCCCAGAGTAATTATCATTCACAATGGGTCTAAAATAATCCTGGAGGACCCGTTGCAGTTGTTGTGCTGGTGTTTGAGGTACTAGCAGTTGTTGCGATAGAGGATTATTACCACCATTGGCTATTTCCTGAGCTTGGTCTCTACTTTCTCTCCTTAATCTTATTAGTGTGCATACAACTTCTGGATCAAGAGGAAGAACTTCCAAGCTACGACTTTGTCGCATAAACTGTCAACCACCACAACCAAAGAAAAAGATTAAACTAACTAAATAAATAAAAATATCTAAATTAAGATCAAGTTACTTGGTGGAAATATCAACTTAATATCTAACTTTCAACCCCAGACAACGGCACCAAAAACTTGTTGCGATATTTATACTCTATGTGTACTCGCAAGTGCACGAGGTCGAACAAGTAGTAAAGTGATCCGAAGATCGAGTATTGTCCTCTAGGATTGTAGTTAGAAAAAAGCTAAGTACCACTATTACAATAACTCAATTTTATCTAGACTATTGAAGATTTAAATGGCATCCAAGAAAATAAGACAAATTAGATAAAGAATTGAAAGAACCTTTATGTGAATAAAGTATCTAGGGATTAACTTCGTTCCCTTGTACATTTGCTTGATTAATTCTAGTTTATGCTAATAATTATCAACCCATTCAATAATCAAGGTTACTCGTGCTCTTTCACTACCTCTTACGAGTGTCAAGTGAGAGAATATGCAAACACTTCAAAACTGATATCCCCATCTAGTATTTAGGTGAGAACATTCGTTATGCCTCGAACTTATAGATTACCCAAGCTTTAATAATCTCCTAATCTATTAAAACTTAAGTTGTGTTTAACCTAAATTCGAACCCGAAATTACCTCTTTCAAGTGTTAATTCAAAGTTCTCAAATCAACCAAGATATCATGTGGAAGTATAAATTGAAAGTATTAATAAGGCAAACACAATTTAATAGAGATTAATAACCATTAACAAAACTTCAAATCCTTCAAACATTGTACGAGCGAACTACATTAATCCCTAGACAAGAAAAGTTTAGCTATGCGTGGTTGTTCTTGGATCTACCATAATACATGAGAAATACATGTTAAATTTCGAAACTCAACAGAAAACAAATCAAAATCTAAAATACGAGATAGATAGAGGAGTAAAGAAATCCAAATCTCATTCATAGAGTAGCTTCACTCATCAAGAATCCTCCAATTTCTTCAAGCTAGCCACCAAATTTGGGATTTATGTTCTTGGTTTCTCTAAAAGTTGGCTCCCCAGGCTCCTTTTCATTCCCAGCTCAAGATTCAATTATATCCCCTTCAAAACGTCAAATATTTCAGCTAAAAATGACCCCCTTCGTAAGCATCGGCGGTGGATCACTATTTTTGGGCGTTGCAACACCGTAGCTGTAATTAGGATAATTTGGGAGGCGCGTTGCAGTGCACTATTCTTCTGCTGCAATGAGGATCAGACAGAGGCTTTGGTCTTGGGAAGCGTACTATAGCGCACCTTTCTTCCGCTGCAATGCAGATCCTTCAGTGTGGTGTCTAGGAGGCTCGCTACAACGCACCATTTTTCTGTCACAGCACAGATCAATAAGTGTGCTAGAGCGCACCTGTTGGTTCTTGATTCTTTCTGAAGGCCTTGATTTTCAACCAATTAAACTCAATTCACCTTACCTACATAAATAAAGTTAAAAAGTATTAAAAACACAAATAAAATGCTCAAAAACCACAAAATAAATTAGGAGATAAATTGATAAAAATTAATTTATCAGATGGCGGCCAATAATTTTCAATGGCCTAATGAGCACAATATGGGATGAAAGCTAACCAGTATTCAAGAGGTTGATCTTCTAGCTACCTTGTCGGCCCAAGTTTCGAACCTTATGGCACAAATTGCTACTTTAAACACCAAGGACACTTCATCAAGTAAGAAATGGAAAATATGGGTAGTGCTTCTCAACTTGGGAATGATAATAAATTTGAGGAATGTCATTTCATCAACAACCAGGCTTAAACCTTTAGGCCTACTAATAACATCCCAACTCATTATCATCTCGGGCTTCAAAACCATAAAAATGTTTCTTACGTAAATACTCGTAATTCCTTGCAAGCTCATCCTGGTTATCCTTAGCAACAATAGGGTTTTTCTCTACAACAACCGAGTCTTTCTTCGCAACAATAACAGGTGGATAGGAAGAGCCCATCATTGGAAGACATCTTCTATACACTCATGATGGAGGCTAATGATCTTTTCAATAATATGAATGCAACCATGAAGTCCCTTGAGACACAACTTGGACAACTTGCTAGCTCCATCAAGGGGAAATCTTTGCGAAAGTTCCCAAGCGATACGGAAACCAACCCAAAGGATTGCAAGGTTATCACCTTGAGAAGTAGGAAGGAAGTTGAAACACCAAAGCCACAGGAGGATGAGTCCAAGAAGAAAGCTCGTTGCTAAAATGAGGTCATTATGGATGAGAAGCAAAAGGAAGTTCCCAAGGCAACTTTGGATTCCATTTTATTTCCAGAAAAACCTCCTATTATCACTCCACCATTACCGTACCCACAAAGATGTCAGAAGAAGAAGTTAGACAACCAATTTGCTAAGTTTCTAAAGATTTTCAAGAAGATTCACATCAACATCCCTTTCGTGGATGCTTTGGAGCAAATGCTGACTTACGCTAAGTTCATGAAAGAAAAGATGTCAAGAAAGCGCAAATTGGAAGATTATGAAACAATGAAGTTGACGGAGGAGTGTAGCGTAATTCTCTCAAGGAAGCTTCACCAAAAATTAAAAGATCTAGGGAGTTTTACGATTCCATATACCATTAGTGTTTCCAATTTTGAGAAGGCCTTTTGTGACCTTGGGGCAAGTATCAACCTAATTCCACTTTTGGTGTTTCGCAAGCTCGGATTAGGAGAGGTAAAACCCACCACTTTTTCTCTTCAAATGGCAGATAGATCACTCAAATACCCTCATGGAATCATTGAAGATGTGTTAGTTAAAGTGGACAAATTTATTTTTCCGGTAGACTTTGTTGTACTTGATATGGAGGAGGATCGTGAGATTTCAATCATCTTGGGTAGGCCATTTCTAGCTACCGGGAGGGATCTTATAGATGTTCAAAGTGGTCATCTTACTCTTAGAGTTAATGAGGAAGAACTAAAGTTCAACATCTTTAGCACTATGAGATTCCTGGATGAGAATCAATCTTGTAACTGGGCGGATGCGGTGTCTTCATGTGATAAATCGGTAATCTATAGTGTCTTATCTTGTGATCCGTTGGAGCATTGCTTGGGGACTTCATCAACAAGGAATGTGCTCCCCTCCTCGGAATTTGGTGAAGCCCATTTTCATGTTAGTGAAGAGTTGGTTGATAATGTGTGTGCTCTTGAAACTTTGCCGGTTGAGAAGAAAGTTAATAGTTTTGAGGAATATTTGTGGGAGGCGGCCTCCATCGAAAACTCTTCAATTCTCTCGAGTACGTCTCAAGAAGGCTTGGTTTTAAAGCCCTTACCCAACTATTTGAGATATGCCTTCTTGGGAGATAACTCCATTTTTCTGGTGATCATCTCATCTTCTTTGGATAGTCTTGAGGAGAAAAAGTTGTTCAAGGTGTTGAGGAAGTATAAATCGTCCTTGGGATGGACAATTTTCGACATTAAGGTGATAAGTACAACCATTTGTATGCACAAGATTCTTATGGAGGCCTCATATAAGCCCTCAATTGAGCATCAACGAAGGCTTAACTCGATAATGAAAGAACTTGTTCGAGCAGAAGTTCTCAAGCCATTGAATGCCAAGACCATTTATGCAATTTTGGATAGTTCGTGGGTGAGCCCCGTTCTTATTGTCTCGAAGAAAGAAGGGATGGCGGTAGTAAAAAATGAAAACAATGAGCTAATCCCCTCTCGGACTATCACAGGATGGCGAGTGTACATAGACTACCAGAAGTTAAACAAAACAACTCGCAAGGACCACTTCCTTCTACCCTTCATTGACCAAATATTAGACCAGTTGGCTGGTTATGAATATTACTATTTTCTTAACTGGTATTCCAGCTATAATCAAATAGCCATCGCACCAGATCATGAAAATACCAATTTTACTTGCCCATATGGTACGTTCGCTTTCCAAAGAATGTCTTTTGATCTTTGTAATGCTCCTGCCACATTTCAAAGGTGTATGATGACAATTTTCTCCAACATGGTTGAAAACATAATGAAAGTTTTTATTGATGACTTCTCGATATTCAGGTCTTCTTTTGATCATTGCCTCTATAACTTGTCACTTGTGAATAGAAGAATTTAGTTTTGAATTGGGAGAAATGTCACTTCATGGTGTAAGAAGGAATTATGTTAGGTCATCGAGTGTCGTCTAAAGAAATAGAAGTGGATCGAGCAAAGATAGCCATGATTGAGAAGTTTCTCCTACCGACTAATGTTAAGGGGATCCGAAGTTATCTAGGCCATAACGGTTTCTATCGAAGGTTCATGAAGGATTTTTTGAAGATTGTGAAACCCTTGTGTAATCTACTTGAGAAAGATGCTTCATTCATATTTGATGATTCTTGTTTAAAGGCTTTCAACGTGATAAAGGAAAAATTAATCTCGGCTCTGACCATTGTTGCACTCGATTGGAATGAGCCATTTGAGATAATGTGTGATGCTAGTAACCATGCGGTGGGAGCAGTGTTAGCCAAAGAAAAGAAAAGATTTTACGGGCCATCTATTATGTAAGTAGAACTCCTAATGATGCACAAGTGAACTACACCACTGTGGAAAAAGAGATGTTAGCTATAGTTTATGCTTGTGACTAGTTTTGGTCGTACATCATCGGGTCCAAGATAATTATCTATACAGACCATGCAGTTATCCACTACTTGTTTGCAAAAAAAGATGTTAAGCCTCATTTAATTTGGTGGATTCTCTTACTTCAAGAGTTTAAAGTGGAAATTCGTGATACGAAGGGCAGTAAGAATGTTGTTACAGATCATCTCTCATGACTCGAGCGTGAAGATGTTGGTGGAGACTCGTGCTTTATGGAAGTCTTCCCAGATGAGCAGCTTTTCAGTGTTGATGTAAAACTTCATTGGTTCGTGGTTATTGTAAATTTTCTTGCTTGCAATGTGTTACCCCAGACTTGTCAGCCTTCAAAAGAATACGTTTTTGCATGATGTGAAGAACTACCTTAGAGATGATCCTATTTTGTTCAAAAAATGCTCCGACCAAGTCATTCGGAGATGTATTCCTGAAGAAGAGATCCAGAATATCCTCCATCATTGTCATTCATCACCTTATGGAGGACATTTTGTTGTAACTAGAACATCCGTGAAGGTACTTCAATCAGGTCTTTATTAGCTGACTCTTTTTTGAGATTCTTATGGTTTTGTGAAGGCTTGTGATCGGTGCCAAAGGATTGGTAATATTTCTAGGCGGCATGAGTTACTTTTGACGAATATTCTCGAGTTGGAAATCTTCGATGTATGGGGAATCGACTTCATGGTATCGTTTCCTCCTTTCTTTGGACATGAGTATATTTTGTTGGCAGTGGATTATGTGTTAAAATGGGTGAAAGTTGTTGCCATGCTAACTAATGATGCAAAGGTGGTGTTGAATTTTCTTCAAAATAACATTATCACGAGAGTTGGCCCAATAGAATACCCAAGAGGGGAGTGAATTGAGTAATTAAAAAATATTATCAGAATATAATTGAATTAATCAAATAATTAATTTTATGCCTAAATTAATTATTATCTTTATGTCATAGCGGAATTATAATAAATCTAAGTGCACACCCAAACAACAAAAATAGCTAAAATAATATTGCAGCACGCAAAAGATTTATATTGGTTCATCAAGCTACTCTTGGCTAATCCAGTTCCCCGAGCTCCACGGATGTCGCACCCACTAAAACCAAGATCCCTTTAAAGGTAGGAACCAAACCAGCAAACTGATTCTTTTACAGGCTCAGAATCAATTTTTACAATTTCATTTTCTCAGGCTAAAGAAGAACCTCTACTTTTTACAGGTTAAAGAATAACCTAATTCTTTTTGTTTTTAACACTAAGACTTAAGAATCAAAACCTCACCAAAATACTCCAAATATCATTTTACCCGGTAAGGATTGAACTGTTACAAAATCACTCAAAAAACACAATTCTTATTCAGGAAGAATCACTACCTCAATCTCTTTACAGGAAGAGACTGAAACCCAGCTACCCTTGATTAAATGTTCCCAATGATATTTAATCCGTCACAACTCACAAATACACAAATTGATAAGTAATAAATCTCACTCGGAGTTTCTACCACCCCAGATAAATAAAAATTCAATTGATATCCCTAGTGATAGAAATATGTGAGATACATAAATTTGATTTTAACAAGAATATGGGTAGCAAATTGGAGCACGTAATCAAATTCAAGAAATTATTTGAAAGAATATTTTCTTCAAAAATTAAAAATAATTTCTAAGATCAATTTCCAAAATAAAATAATAAACAATAAAAAATATGAAAAGATCTCACCCAGAATCCACAAAATTAATGATTAGAACAGTATAACTTCAAATCCGGTATCAGCAAGAATAATCGCAATTGATTCACATAATCACTCTTAAAAAATCTCACAATATCTAAGAATACTAACTCTTATAAAAGCTCTCTCAAAATGATATAGAATGATTAACTCTCTTAGAATGATTTTTTCTTCTAATAAAATTCGCAGGTCTATTTAAAGGAACTTGTAATCAGCCTTTTAACGGCTAGTTTACAAGTAGCATGATAATTAAAAGCTCTTATAGACCCTTTATAACATAAGGACTTCATTTAGGTACAATTTCACTTAATATCAACTTTCGAAACACTCAATTAAACCCCTAAAGTATTTCTCAATTAAATTAAATAAGTATAGAATCCATTTTAATTACCAAATTGAGAAACATTAGTATATGAACCATCTCTCAAATATAAAGAATATCCCCAAAATCTCTCTCAAATCCTAACAAAAAACGGCTACTTTTGGATTTAAACTCAGATCAAACAGTATCCTGAAGCTATGCGTTCAGTCGACTGCCCAGTCGACTGGAAAATACTGAAAGTATGCCATGCAGTTCATAGGTCGATCGCTCGGTCGACTCGCAGATTCAGAGAGTTTGTCATTCTTTCGCTGGTCGATCGCTCAGTCGACTCCCAGATTCAGAGAGTTAAGTTGTTTTCACTGGTCGACCTGTCGGTCGACTCTTCGATTCAGGATGTTTCAACTTCTTTCTTCGGTACACTCCTCAGTCGACTGCTCCTTTAGAATCTCTTCTCTGATCTCGTTTTTAACTCACTTTCTTTTATGATTTCGCCCCTTTATCCATTGTTATCTTTAAATAAGCTTCACTAATATTCTTATATTTCATTTTAGTCATTTAAAAACATTTCTTTTCAATTCATATAGGAGCAAATAATCATACTTAATAAAAACACACAAAAAAGATGAAATTCATTTTGTGCCATGTATGTGTTCCTAAATGGGATATTAAAAGTTAATATTTACCTGAATTGTTTTCCTTAATTTCTTCAAACTCTTAATACTTCTTCATTATCATGATATCTTCATTTAACATCCATTCTGTCACACCCCACCCCGGACACCCTTCATGTGCGGCCGGCGTGACGACGGTGTGACATCACCTATCCGGCTAAGCAACCACAATACGACAATATATAAATTTACATCTATACCACATATACACAAATTCCATCTGATAGGGATACACCGTCCCAATTATAAGAACAACCAAACAAATCCCATGAATCTCACTTAGATTCATCTCTGACACCTCCTTTCAAAATTCCTCCCAATTTACTCTATCACGAGATTTGCATAACTCTATCTAGCGCCAGTAGGGGACCGACCGACACCTAGCCATTTTACCTGCGAGTGCACTGCCTTCTTAGTAAAAATATTTTTTATAATGATAATAATCTATTCTGTAACGTCTAAATGGATCAAGCTCAAGTGTATAAACATCACGTAGCTCATAAAAGTTTTCATAATATCAGCAATGAGAATAAAGCACTATATATATATAGGTTCCATTCAAAATCATTTAGTATAAGAATCATGCCAATCACCATAATAAATAATAAATCATCCAGTATAAGCAAAATACCACACCTCAAGACATCATCTCAACCACACACACATGCTAGCCAGCTATAGTGATCGTTTTAACCTCACGATCGGGAGTTTGCAACGGTACCATACCATCTGTAGGATATGCCTTCCTACGAACACCCATCACTCCGCCGAAGCAGATAATCACTGCGCAGTATAAACATCTAACATCACTCTGCCGAAGCAGATAAACATCACTCCGCTGAAGCGGATAACATCACTCCGCCAAAGCGGATAAATACTATGGCATCATTAAATTAAATACAGTATCATCGAATCACAGCTCGCTAATTATCGTCTATTCACCATGTCTATCTCTTTTCCTCAAAACCAACGTTTAAATCCAAAAATCATATTTCACACTTTCTTTTAAAGAAAACGTCTGATTTTATCAACACCACTTTTCCATCCCTTATTTTTAGAAAACCAGACATTTTTTTTAGAAAAAAAAATGTATCCTATTCTCTTTTAAGAACCCCGTCTGATTTCACCAAATCCAACAAAAATTCATTTTTAACTTCTTTTCGAAAATCATCGAAATCTTCCGAAAATCCAATTTACTATCTCACCCAAATCCTACTTGATCCATATCATTTATAAATTCGTGTCGTTTAGGCAACACATATTTCATCATATACATATACATAGAAAAATAGTTTGGTAAGAAGACAGTACACTCACCTGATTACCTATTTTCGAAGACTTTAACCGCCTATTCTCTACCGATACTCCAATGCCTGCGAACCTAATAGTGACAGGGCCTGAATTAATATTTTTAGGTAAAAATAACCTAACCATGAAATGCGGGCCTTAATTTCCGTGATCTTTTATTCCCCGTATTTTATTATGAAATATTATCATTTAATTAATGTTACTCCGTTACGGTTTGTTATATCAAATTATTTATGTGAGCGGTCTCACTATTTCCTATCACCATATCCATTTAAACCATTAAATACATATATTAAACAAGTTTGAAATTCTACCTTTCCCGGATTTCCCGATAGCTGCGAGATTGGATTTTTATTTTTATTGGGGGGGGGGGGGGGTTTGCGCAATTTCCTCTTTTTTTTTTCTCCTTTCCCACTTCTTCTTCTCCCGCTCCTGTTCACTGTTCTGCTGCCACCGCCGCCGACGAACCTTCGATCACATCCTCTCCGTTTACCGCCTCTGTCGGCCGCCCATTCCCAGTCAATCACACACCAACCCACCCCCAAACACTAAACACACGCATTCCCCGTCACGATCGTCTGATTCACAACACACACACGACATCCATTATACACGCACAGATGGTCCGACGACGGTACCTACCTACACTCGTCGGAGGAGCACACACACACTATCAAAACCGAAGAACAGCCACACACACACACACCACCGGACCTCAGAACAGAACTCACACACGATCATGCTCACCACTGGACCTTAGAACATAACAGAACGGCACCCTCTCTCTCTCTACTCTCCACTCCAGTGGAGACTACCTATAACAACCATAACCGCACAGAAAACACACCCACACACCCCTGATCACGTATCCACAACTAAACACTCACCTATACCCTCGGAATTTATACTCTCACTTACTGGCGACGACACCGTGACGATCTCCAGTCATCCCCATCGTCTGCGCACACACACATACACCAACAATACTGAAGAATACACACACACATACCCACACACAGCAGGCGCCCACACACACGCCTGCCCTGCTCTCTCTCTAAACTACATTCCGGCCAATTCCTGCGACGACGACGATGATCAAACACACCACCGCCACATCTGTCGACGAACTCACTGACCGAACCCACCACATACACCTACATCGCATCACACACACATACGGCGAACATGTAACAACCCTACGCCGCCGGACAATCGATGGCCCACCGACTCCCCCATCGTCGGACGTTCTCTCTCTCTCCTTTCTCTTTCTCCGTCTTCGATTTCTCTTCCCCCTTCTCCCGCGTGTGTGTAAGTGTGTATATATATGTGTGTGAGGGATCGACCACGTATCCTCTCCGAGTTCCAATTGATTACACGTTGCGGTTATATATATATATATATATATGTATATATACATGTGTGTGTATACACCGTAGGAAAGAAAACACGTTAGGGTTTTTACACTCATCCCCCTCTATTTGTTAAATCTTGAATTACACCCAAATTAATATCTAATATTTTAAAAATTATAAATTGACCTGTAAAATGTTTAAATCAAATAATAAATTATGCCATCTACACCGTTATTTATTTATTTTTATTTTATTTCATTTTATTTTACTATATTTTTATTATATATATATATATATATATATATATATATATATATATATATATATATATATATATATATTTTTGAAACTTTTTAAAATACGACTTTAAAAAAAATCAGGATCTTACAACCCTTTCCCCCTAAAAGAAATTTCGTCCCGAAATTTATCAACCAATAGAAATTAATAACTTAATCCAATCATTTATATATCAGACGTGCACCACAAAGTTACATTTGTTACCCTTCATTCTAGACTAGTTGGTTTTTATGTAGGGTCCCATAATCTAACGTCACCCTTAATTCGTAACTGACAATTTTTGTCAATTCAATTCCACATCCATTGCAATATTTTTATTTGCAATCGTCAATATTATATCCAAAATCCAGCAGACGGGGTGCACCTTGGTTGGTAATACCTATTCCAAACAACCAGTTTGCGACATTATCTTCATTCATATTTATACCAACAATACTCGCAACTAACCTCATAAGAAATAGCTGGCTCAAACCCCACGTGAATTGGGTCGAGAGACTAACAATCATCGATTGCAGTATTTACATCGGAACTTCCAATAATCCCCTAAGCGTTTTATATCTAGTACATCATCCCATGTTAACTAATAAATCTTTCGCAAGATGTCCTTACGTCAAAACCTTCCTAGATACTACCAAACCACATCAACCCGTATTAAAATACGTTAAACGGGTCATCTATAAAAATTTATTTTATGCCTTCACATATAATCAAGTCCCTGGCAAAGCTGCGTGCTTCAATTATGTTCCATTCTACCTACTCATGCTTCAAACATATGTAAATATGGATCAAAGTACCTAACTACATTCCAACTACAAAATTTCAAGACATCACAAAAGTCATTCGGGATAATTCAATTTATCCTTCCCGCATGAGATCTCAATGACCCTACATGCCGACTTCGCCTAATAATTAGTAGAAGATCAATCCACCTAATTGAGTTTTTTTTTTTTTTTCCTACTCCGTATCCTATAAAAAAAAAAGTAACCACACCGGGCTGTTTCCAATTCTTGCAAATTTTTCGTTTTCCTATCTCAATTCAGTCCATTTGACCGAAGTCATACATCATTTTTATACAACGCTTTATTCGGTATCACCTTGATCCCTGAAAAGGTATTTATGAGTTTAAACACATTCTATTAGCGCCACGTAATCCTCTTCTATACCAGAAATTCCCAAATGCTACTCCTCAACGTATCATTTTATATCTGAATCACACCTCTCGATTGACCATTAATCTACAAATAAGAAGAGTTACGAACTCTCAACTTGACACCCAAAGCAATATGAAAGCTCGACTAGAACGTCAAAATAATTGTCAAATTTTTGTATTATAGTTCCCCCAATAGAGATATATTACCTAAAACTAGCTACCCAACTTTCTATATTTACAACATGTCGATTTTACGACGGTATTTATTACATATAAAACTCACATTTCAAAATATCACCATTCAATACTGCATTTCGAATTCATCCACGGACTGTTCATACAACAGTGACTTAATTTGCTTTGATAAAAATTATCTTCCAATTACCTTACGGCAACAACACTTACTCATTAACAATTTAACTATCAAAATACGGTTAATCAATTTATCCAAGAGCAACTATCAATTATTGGACGAATGAGTCACACCGACCTCTTATCCCAACTTCATTCGACACTTATATTGAACCGGTGCCTCATACAACTGAACAATCCCGCCAAAGTACACTTAACATACGAATCAAGACTCACCTTTCCATTCTGGAATAGGTAAAAGCTTGCAATGACCCTCCTAGATGTTAATACTTGACCTAAATTTTTGCTGACATACAAGTCACCTAACAACAAATTCTGCGATTTTTTTTTATTTTCCTTCAAACCACCGATAATGCTCCCTCAATTTCGATATAGTTTGAGATCACCGGGGTGCATTGTGTATATTAAAATACGTATTTCTTTAAGGTCTCTTTCATCAAATGGGCATCATTAGGAACACACAGTCTGTTTTCAACCATCAAGACTTCATCATTATTTCTGACACGATCGCTAGCCCTATGATCATTTCTCACTTTACCTCTAATCTTCCTCAACTAGACATCCAACCTTTACGCTTTTACAGCACAGTTGATCAATGTCAATTTCCAAAATCAGAGTATCAAACAATGTTTCCATCTGACCAATCACCCATTACACTCGCAAGGTTACTCAATGCATAATTTAGTGTGATCAGCTTGAATGTACACAACCCGACTTACTAATTTCCGACTTAAAGCATTGGCTCCGACTTTGGTCTTTCCTGAAAAATAATAAATGGTGTAATTGTAGTCTTTAATAAAAAAAAAATTCAACGCCTCTACCTCAGATTTAGTTCCTTGTTGAGTGAGCAACTATTCCCAATTTTGGTGGTCGATGCATATCCCACAATTCTCGTCATACCGGTAAAATCACTAGAACGTCAAAACAACTACAATCACTGCCATTTCCAAAAATTTCGAGTTCCAAGTACTCTTTTCGGCTCTTCTCAATATAGCTTTAGCTTCCTTTGAATTCATGTGAATGGTATTCCGCAAGATCACGGGTCCCAAATTTACCACTCGATCCTACCAACCTCACATTTACTGCACTTGGCATACCATTGCTTTTCTCGCATCATCAGCAACACAATTTGGAGATGTTCTACAAGCTCTTCTCTACTCTCAATCGGATCACCGTTTCCCCCCACGGCACAATCCCTGACCTCCAACAGGTAATATTCTACTCAAAATCTAACACCCTGATCTTTCGTAGTTGATTAAAGTAACCATCAATTTTTAATCGATGAGTTACTAACACTGGGTCTTCATGGAGCGAAACACTAGGTCTGAGTTAATTGTCAGTTAATAGTCTAATTAATTGTAACGACCCGGTTTCCCGGAGCCGTCACACGACTTCTTCTATAGTGACTTCCTACACCTAAAACTAACTCACTCGAATTCCCCATATTTCATCAACACTATTTTATTTAGCCAACTTATTGAGTCGAACGTTCAATTTATTAAACTCATGGAACCTATTTTACAACGGATACAATTATTATTCATGCTTACTAACACCCTGACAATTCCTTTCCCTAGCTATTACAATATCCACCGCCTAAACTAGCCATGCCTGGTGCCCAACACCTGCGTAAAATAAGCTGACATCCTTTCTTTAACACCTTCCTAATCTCCTGAGCCAACTATCAAATTAGCTAAAGTAATGATTATATCTTTTCCCAAAATTCAAACTTTGATTCATCCCAGATTGGAAAAGTAACTTCGTTTTGAAACAATCCACCGACAACCCTATATTACTCATACGAAACAAACTATATTTATGCGCACCTACTATCATTACAAGCCCACAATTCTCGGCTACTTTCTATAGATCAATCTCTATTACTACTGTTATGCTCACTAGTTTCACAAACTGTTGCTCTGTCGGCCCATCAACTTAGAACGTACCATATTTTTTCCTTTTTTTTTTTTTTAATTATTTATTTATTTATTTTTTATCACCACAGTTTGCCTCACATCCTTATTTTCAACTAATACAAACTCTCCCTTTGTTTTTATAATTTGGTTTTCATAATCTGACTTAAATGTGTTCTGCAATACTATCTAGTATTTTAACAACTACCATATTAAGTGCTACTAATAGTTCTCAACACCTAGGAATACACATATGGTTGTTTCTCGTAGTACTCTCACAATCGTGATCCACCCATTACCACTACCCTCAACATAGCATCCCTTGAATCCATCGTCTGGCAAAATCACCACTTTGTCGCATCACTACTTGCTAACAAGACAACCAACCATGCATGATGCCAATACACCAACTAATGTAATGAAATAACTAACACTCACCCATCGACACCCTATCTCATGTCCCCTACTGACTAGACGACTGGCACGTCCTCCTATCTCATGATTTTCTACTGACGCAACCACCGACAAGTCTACAGAACCTATAACCTAGGCTCTGATACCAAAATTGTCACACCCCACCCCGGACACCCTTCATGTGGGGTCGGCGTGACGACGGTGTGACATCACCTATCCGGTTAAGCAACCGCAATACGACAATATATAAATTTACATCTATACTACATATACACAAATTCCATCTGATAGGGATACACCGTCCCAATTATAAGAACAACCAAACTAATCCCATGAATCTCACTTAGATTCATCTTTGACACCTCGTTTCAAAATTCCTCCCAATTTACTCTATCGCGAGATCCGCATAACTCTATCTAGCGCCAGTAGGGGACCGACCGACTCCTAGGCATTTCACTTGCAAGTGTACTGCCTTCTTAGTAAATTTTTTTTTTATAATGATAATAATCTATTCTGCAACGTCTAAATGGATCAAGCTCAAGTGTGTAAACATCACGTAGCTCGTAAAAGTTTTCATAATATCAGCAATGATAATAAAGCACTATATATATATAGGTTCCATTCAAAATCATTTAGTATAAGAATCATTCCAATCACCATAATAAATAATAAATTATCCAGTATAAGCAAAATACCACACCTCAAAACATCATCTCAACCACACACACACGCTGGCCAGCCATAGTGATCGTTTTAACCTCACGATCGGGAGTTTGCAATGGTACCGTACAATCCATAGGATATGCCTTCCTACGAACACCCATCACTCCGCCGAAGCGGATAATCACTGCGCAGTATAAACATATAACATCACTCTGCCGAAGCAGATAAACATTACTCCGCTGAAGCGGATAATATCATTCCGCCGAAGCGGATAATATCACTCCGCCGAAGCGGATAAATACTATGGCATTATCAAATTAAATACAGTATCATTGAATCACAGCTTACTAATTATCGTCTATTCACCATGTCTCTCTCTTTTCCTCAAAACCTACGTTTAAATCCAAAAACCATATTTCACACTTTCTTTTAAAGAAAACGTTTGATTTTATCAACACCACTTTTCCATCCCTTATTTTTAGAAAACCAGGCATTTTTTTTTAGAAAAACAGATGTATCCTATTCTCTTTTAAGAACCCCGTCTGATTTCACCAAATCCAACAAAAATTCATTTTTAACTTCTTTTCGAAAATCATTGAAATCTTCCGAAAATCCAATTTACTATCTCACCCAAATCCTACTTGATCCATATCATTTATAAATTCGTGTCGTTTAGGCAACACATATTTCATCATATACATATACATAGAAAAATAGTTTGGTAAGAAGACAGTACACTCACCTGATTACCCATTTTCGAAGACTTTAACCGCCTATTCTTTACCGGTACTCCAATGCCTGCGAACCTAATAGTGACAGGGCCTGAATTAATATTTTTAGGTAAAAATAACCTAACCATGAAATACGGGCCTTAATTTCCGTGATCTTTTATTCCCCGTATTTTATTATGAAATACTACCATTTAATTAATATTACTCCGTTACGGTTTATTATATCAAATTATTTATGTGAGCAGTCTCACTATTTCCTATCACCATATCCATTTAAACCATTAAATACATATATTAAAGAAGTTCGAAATTCTACCTTCTCGGATTTCCCGATAGTTGCGAGATTGGATTTTTATTTTTATTGGGGGGGGGGGAGGTTTGCGCAATTTCCTCTTTTTTTTTCTCCTTTCCCGCTTCTTATTCTCCCGCTCCTATTCACTGTTCTGCTGCCACCACCGCCGACGAACCTCCGATCACATCCTCTCCGTTTACCGCCTCTGTCGGCCGCCCTTTCCCAGTCAATCACACACCAACCCACCCCCAAACACTAAACACACGCATTCCCCGTCACGATCGTCTGATTCGCAACACACACACGACACCCACTACACACGCATAGATGGTCCGATGACGGTACCTACCTACACTCGTCGGAGGAGCACACACACACCATCAAAACCGAAGAACAGCCACACACACACACACCACCGAACCTCTAAACAGAACTCACACATGATCATGCTCACCACCGGACCTCAGAACAGAACAGAACGGCACCCTCTCTCTCTCTACTCTCCACTCCGGTGGCGACTACCTATAACAACCATAACCGCACAGAAAACACTCCCACACACCCCTGATCACGTACCCACAACTAAACACTCACCTACACCCTCGGAATTCATACTCCTACTCAATGGCGACGACACCGTGATGATCGCCGGTCATCCCCATCGTCTGCGCACACACACATACACCAACAATACTAAAGAATACACACACACATACCCACACATAGCAGGCGCCCACACACATGCCTGCCCTGCTCTCTCTCTAAACCACATTCCTGCCAATTCTGGCGACGACGATGATGATCAAACACACCACCGCCATATTTGTCGATGAACTCATTGACCGAACCCACCACATACACCTACATAGCATCACACACATATACGGAGAACATGTGACAACCCCACGCTGCCGGACGATCGATGGCCCACCGACTCCCCCATCGTCGAACGTTCTCTCTCTCTCCTTTCTCTTTCTCCATCTTTGATTTCTCTTCCCCCTTTTCCCGCGTGTGTGCATGTGTGTATATATATGTGTGTGAGGGATCGGCCACGTATCCTCTTCGAGTTCCAATTGATTACGCGTTGCTGTTGTATATATATATGTATATATACATGTGTGTGTATACACCGTTGGAAAGAAAACATGTTAGGGTATTTACACTCATCCCCCCCTCTATTTGTTAAATCTTGAATTACACCCAAATTAATATCTAATATTTTAAAAATTATAAATTGACCCCTAAAATGTTTAAATCAAATAATAAATTATGCCATCTACACCGTTATTTATTTATTTTTATTTTATTTCATTTTATTTTACTATATTTTTATACAACACCTTGCATGCGAGATAGTTGATTATATTTGCGAACCAAGGAAGTTTAGTTTCAACATTGAATAATTGCTCATCTGAGAAAACTTTTGTGATACAAGAATCATCACCAACATCTTCTTGAACAAGCCAGGATAGATGATTAGCAAGAGAATCCATTGGATTAAATGCAGCTTGGCATCCTTCTTCGCAAATAAGTATCGGATAGCAGAACGGTCCGTATAGATGATCACTTTGGATCTTATAATGGAAAATCAAAATTGCTGGCCCAGTGAACTACCCAAGAGGGGGGTGAATTGGGTAGATAAAAATTATCAAAAAATAAATACTTTAATAATCCAAATAATTAATTTTAATCCTAAATTAATTATTATTTTTATATCACAGCAGAAATATAAAATCAACTAGGTACACACCAAACAAAACAAAATAATGTAAAAATAGCAGTATACCAGAAATTTATATTGGTTCATCAAGCTACTTTTGGCTAATCCAGTCTTCCGAGCCCCATGGAGAGTCGTACCCACTAAACTCAAGATTCCTTTAAAGGTAGGAACCAAACCTTCACAAAAATTCTTTTACAAGCTCAGAATCAACCTTTACAATTTTCTTTTCACTGGCTTAAGAATAACCTCTACTTTTTATAAGCTCAAGAATAACCTAATTCTTTTTTAAACTAAGGCTAAAGAATCAAAACCTCACAAATACTCCAAATATCCTTTTACCCAGTAAGAATTGAACTGTTACAAAATTGCTCACAAAATAATTCAATCCAGGAAGAATTACTACCTCAATTTCTTTACAGGAAGATATTCAAACCAGCTACCGTTAGATTAAATACTCCCAACAATATTCAATCCGTCACTCAACTCACTAATTAAAAATTAACAGGTGATTTTTCTCACTTGGAGCTTCTACCACCCCCAGATAAATTAAAACTTAATTAATATCCTAAAACTAGTGATAGAAAAGTGAGATATTCAAAATCTGATTTTAAACAAAAATGGGTAGCACATAATTGAGCACGTAATTAGATTGATTCAAGAAACTGTTTCAAAAATATTTTTCAATAAAAAATCAGAAAACAATTTTTAAAGATCAAATTCCAAATATAATCAAGCAATAATAAATAGAAAGTAATTTGGAAAGATCTCACCCGGAATTCACCGAAAGAATAATTATAGCAATGTCACTTCAGATTAGGTAGCAGCAATGATTCACCACAAATAATTCTCAAGAATTACTCTTAGAAAAGCTCTCACAATTCTCAATATGATTTCTCTTAAAAAAAACTCAGTATAATACTCTTGATCTCTCTCTAATATAAAAAAACTCAGGTCCATATAAATGGGAATAAAATAAGCTCTCTCACAGCTAGTTCTCACTTGTTATGATACTTAATTACTCTTATAGACCCCTTATATCATTAAGACTTCATCCTGGTTCAAATCACTTAATTATAGCTTTTAAACTTCTTAATTAAGTTCCCCAAATATTTCTCAATCACAATTAAATAGGATAGAAAGTATTACATTACCAAATTGATAAATATTCAAACTTAATGAACCAAATCCATAGGGATATCATAATATGTGTTGCATATCTCAAATAAAATTAAATCCCTAATATATCTCGTGAATCCTAACCAAAAATTGGCTAGTAACGGCTACTTTTAGAATAAAATCCGGAATCCTGAAACAGTCTCATAGGTCGACCAACCAAGATCACCTATCGACCGATCAATTCAGGATGTAGGCAAGTCAAAGATTATGTGCCCATCAGTCGACTTATCTGTCGACTTAGAGATTCAGAGAGTTATATTTCTTATCACAGGTCGACCGCCCAGTTAACTTATCGATTCAGAGAGTTCATATTTAACCTCCGATCGACCTACCTATCGACTTAGAGATTCAGAGACTTTTCCTTCTATGCTCCAGTCAACTTACCTATCGACTTGTCAATGATGGAATCTCTTCTAAATTCATTTTTAATTCTTTCTCATCAACAGTTTCGCCCCTTTAACCGATTTTTTTTCTCGATTACCTCTACCAAATACTTAAATTCAATTTTAATCAATTATTAATATTTCTTTTTCAATTACATATAGGAGCAAATAATTTAACTAATTAGGATCCTATAAAAAATAATCATATTTATAAAAATCATTTAAAAATCTTTTTGTGTCGTGTGCAATCCTAATTGGGATATTAAGAGTTGAAATTTAACCTGAGTTGTTTTTTCTAGATTCTTCAACCTCTTAATCCTTCATCATCATATCTTCTTCATTTGGAACTAATAAACTAAAACAATTAATCAAACCGTTAGTTCCACAAAAAATATCAACCTTTAATTGTCCATCAAAATCTTAGGATATAGGCTAAGTCGTTCATTTCTTTTCTTTATTTTCATACTTTCGGTAGTTGTTGAGTATGTTTAGTCCATTTTACATTATATACATAGCTATGGCCATTGGCTAAACATAGGTTGTTTAGGGATTAATGAATTTATGAATATGTTATTTGAATGAGTTTGTGTTTCGTTAACGGATGTTCTTCGTTATTTTGATTGTGTTTATCGTTCTTGTATTGTTTATATGCTTAGAATGATATATTGAAAATACATGGTTTGACACTCGGGAGAGGTAACCCCGGATTCGGACTAGGTTAAACACAACGCGACGATCCAATAACCCGGGAGGGAGTTGGAGAGTGTGCAATCGATGACGTTGGGGAAAGACTCACGTAACCTAAGGTCATTAAGACGTTGAGGGGGACTTCTTCATTAACACGAAGCCGCGTATTCCCTTATCTTACACTCGGGAGAGGTGGCGGGGGAGTTTACGAACTAAAATTGTCGGATAAGTCGAACGCCATTAAGATAAACTAAAAAGAGATCGAACATATATTCGTAAACGAAATTAATCCCTAGAAAATCTATTCCCTCAAAACTATCTCAATATAGTATAGTTAGTTTAATTAACTTAGTATTAGTATTAGTATTAATTAATTATAAATTACATTTGTTTTCGCCTAGATAAAATTAGGTTATGATAATCGCAGTACTCGATAATAACGACAACCAATCCCCATGGACACAATACCCCTACTTTCCCCACCTTTAATAAAACTTGACCTCGTATACTTGTGAGTAGTCATACGTGAGTGATTAAATTCGCGGCGTACGATGACAATTAAATTTGATGTTTTCTTTAAAACAATAATATAACCACACTCCCTTGAATCCGAGGACGAGTTTTATAACTCATTTAAGCATAGTAAAAAAGATATTTATAAAATAATCAACAAAGCACAAATATAATAAACGTCCCCTTAAGATATTCAATAAAACATCAACTAATTCTCCCCCTTTGTCATCTAAAAAAAAATAGGGAGGGGGGAACACCAAAACAAACACTACTCCAGGCATACATTATTATGCTTTAATAGAATAAACCTAAAGTAATTAAATCATAATATTTAAATATGTAACTCTTTAAAATCAAATTGAATCAACCCATAAAATCAACTTTATACATTAAAGTCATTTTCAACAAATATCATGTAGATCATCATTAGGGATAAAAAAAAATCTAACTAAGTAGATCAAGTCTAGCTAATTCATCAAAATTCATACACTAGAAGTCAAGTTTCACCAAAAACCTAAATTAGTTATTACAGACCGAAAGAGTAAATGTGGAACTTGTCTCAATAACAAATTTAAAGAGAGAATAAAAAATAAAGTCTAACGAGGACTCTGTGTTCAGAAAAGTGATAATAAAGTACCATCGGACTAGTGATTAGCTGCTGAGGATACGGAACTCCTGGCTTAACAATTGGTCCTAGAGTCATTTGCTGATGAAATGGCATTGACAGTCCTGCTCCAGATGGCCCTGCAACAGTTGGGCCTCCAAAGGACTGTTGTGCTCCAAACATAGGATGTCCTATAAAGTGTAGTTGAGCATTGTACTGCTGTTGGTATCCGTAATGAGATGACAGCAGAAGATGAAACATTTGTTCCAAATTCCCTGTGATTTTCCCAATCCAGCTTCCATGTTCATATTCATTTAGACCATTTTATTTTCTAACCCAGTCATCCGATCATCCATTAGATCCGTATGTACCCTTAGATCATCAATCTGGTCATGAAGAAAATTCATCTTCTGATCTATGTTCATTTCTTCTTCATTATCTTCTTCCTCGCCCACAGTCTGCACTCTTTGTCTTTTCTAATTCCTATTCTTTAACCATCTATTTTTTCTGTACTCATATCCCATTAATGAAGTATTTCCCACATTAATCCATTCGGGTGTGATTGTCATGTATTTTTCTTCATCATGATCAGTTTCAACTCCAAAGTGATCAAACAACCTTTGGAGTGCATTAGCATAGGGTAATATTCCAGAGGGTTTCTAAACATGATACTTCATGTGGTCCATCATGATATGTGCTAGATCGAATTTTCTCCCTTCAACAATCTCATTCATCAAATAAAGGTCAAAGTCATTTACATTAACATGACTTCCCCCTCTAGGCACAACCGTGTAGGTTAGCACCAAATGAAGGAATCGATGCTCAAGAAATAACGATCCTGCTTTATCACTATCTAAGTCAAATTTCTCAGCAATTTCCATTCTATTGAAATTTATCGAAAGCCAGTGAGGGGTATTGTACGGAATTACGTCTCCTCTAGGTATTTCCAAAATATCGCATAATAACCCCCTATTAAACCGAATTTCTTTTCCTTTAACATAGGATGAAATTTCAATATTATTGTAAGTGAGATTGCTATAGAACATTCTCACCCACACCGGCATCCACTCATTCCTTTGGGTGACAAAATCGATCCACCCCAAATTTCTAAAATATCCTTCAATATCAATATATTTCTCTTTCAAACTAACAAAATCCATAGGTTTGCAACCTAAAACCTTTCGGTTGACAAACCCCTCATTATATTTTTTCTCGTCCCCTTCTTTTTGAAAAAATTCATTTTCGTACGTAACCCTTTAAGCACGATTCTTGATTTTAGGTATTTTTCACACAAATTTAAAAAAATCAACCAAAATAACTCAAGAGATTAAGCCTAAACAAATAACCAACCGAAACCCTAGAAATCAGATGGAACCAACTTTTTTTCGTGAGTAATGAGTCACTAAATCTCATATCCAAGCCTTAGGCCTTTAGATTCCATATCCAAGCCTTAGGCCTTTAGATTCAACCCAAAAATCTTCTAATCCAAGCCGAAATGAACTGATTTCGTGAAGTTTTTGCTTGAATGAACATGGTAGAGGAAGGGTTTTAGAGAAAAAGAGGTTTTAGTTTCGGACAAAATGGAATAAACAGGTCAGGGTATTTATATCCCGTGATGACCAGTCAACTGCCAACTTAGAGGCGGTCGACAGATGAATGCAAATTATCTCTTTGTATTCCAACCTACTACTGTCGGTCGGCTATGAATCATTATAAGTCGACGACCCATTCTGAGTTGTTTGACATTTAGTTCATTTAAACCCTATTTTGATCCACATAGCTCAATTTTTTACCTCTTATTTTGATCTACATATATTTTATAAAAAAAAATTAATTACTCACACATTTAAACACACACACACATACACACATGTATTGCAAACATCTAAATTTCAAAATGAACAGGCTCAGTCTTCCTAACAAAATTAATAAACTTAAACTTAAAATTTTTTGACATACCTGGATCATCTTTGGGAGCAAGTGGTGTGTGTTCCTTTGGTGGATTGCTAATTTCTGACTTGGTATCATTTGACTCTACCAATTCTTGATTTTTCATCTTAATTTCTTCCTTCTTAGGAATGGCAATTTTCTGAACTGATTCAGTAAGAACTTCTTTGCCTTTGTTTGGTGCTTCAGGCTACTTTGATACAACTTTGTAAATAAATTTTTTCTTGTACTGCTATCTTGCCATTTGTTGTGGATAAGCTTTATCAGCTCTCACAAATTGAGCTTGTTGCTTCTGTACTCATCTATTTGGCACGTGTTGATTCTTCTTATTAGGTACATTGAACCTCAGTTCTTTCTTTGGCAGGGCGTATTCATTGTACCTTCTTGTCCGTTCAAATATCCTTGTCGGCACATAGTATTCATTGTACCTTTGTTTAAATCTCTTATTGGTACCTGTACCAAAATTTTCTCTTTTTGGTATCTAGTTGTTTCGAGATCCGACAGGGTAATCATGTAACAAATAACAAGAGTTTTCATAATGTCCAAATTTACCACAATAAAAATACTTAATACTGTTAGCCCACCTCTTCAAATAGTCAGTGTTTCGTACGGGAGTATAATATTGTTTGCAATTTTTAGAAGCAGCTTTAGTAACTATTAGTTTTTCAACAGTTTTAGTACTCTCAATATCCTTGAATTTATCCATTACTTCTTTAAACTCATTTTGAGACTTCTCAAGTAACCGTTGCCTCAAACATATAACCACGTATGAATATGTATTGAAATAAATACGTCACAACTACGAAAATCCGATACGTCACAACAAATCAATAGTCACTGTATAAAAATATTATATCAATAAATTTCTAAAATACTTATTAACTCAAGGATAATTCAAATTATCCTTTCCCTATGAAATCCCAATGACTCCCAGATTCCGACTCCGCCTAATGTTAGTAGTGGACCAATACATACAACTAAGTTATTTTTTATCGGTGTACTGTCTTCGTAGTATAAAAAACATTTTATGGATCAAGTTTTATCAAAATCCACTTCCCAAATATTTTCATTCAAATCCACTTTCCAATATAAAATGTAGCCATACCGGCTATATCCAAATCTCAACAAAATGTCACCACCTCATTGTCAACATCAAAATCTCAATCAAATATTTTCAACACAGAATCTCAATATAGATCTCAACAAAATATAACCACCTCAGTGTCAATATCAACATCTCAACCAAATATTTTCAACATAACACCAGTTTTCAAATCGACAAATCAACTCGCGTATATATGATAAAATAACATAATTTCTTGCTAGCCGTAGGATCGTTTACCTCACGATCAGGAGTTACAACGGTACTGCAACCTGTACAACTACGCCAACTACAATGACTAGCAGTCGTAACTCGTACGACTGGTGCCACCCATAGCGACTACCAATGCCAGGGCCCTTATATATCCCCAAGGGTAGGGGCAGCCACTCACAAGATTTGCACTCCTGATGGGTCCACACTCTGTCGGGCTTTGCCTAGCAGATAATCACCACTCTGTAGGACCATGCCTAGCAGATAATCACCATTCTACAGGACTATGCCTAGCAGATAATCACCATTCTGCAGGACTATGCCTAGCTGATAATCACTACTCTGCATGACCATACCTGACAGATAATCCACATCTCGCAGGTCATATCGACCTAATGAGAAGAAAACTATGGCATAGTATAAAATCATTTTCCATATTTAAAACCCACTTGATCTACATAAGTCATAAAATCTTTTGATTTTTTTTTATTTTTTTTTTATGAAAACAAGATTTTGTATACTTATATAGAAGACCGTCTTCATAATATAAAAGAATATATGAATCAAGTGTATATATTTTTCTTTTCAAACACCACGTTTCAAAAGATACTATCATATATTCCAGGTTGGAAACCAATTTTCCCACTGCCACCAACGTAATAAATAATATATTTAAAACACCAGATTCAAATAATTTAAGTCAACCCATTCCAAGCATTTTAAATCCACCAATCCAAACATTTTAAGTCATATAATAAAATATCGCACACCATTTTATACTAGCCATAGGATCATCTTAACCTCATGATCAGAGTTTGCGACAGTATCGTAACCAGCACAACTATGTCATCTAATGTGATCAACAGTGTCAGGGCCATTTATTATCCCCAATGGTAGGGGTACACCCGGGGGTTTTGCAGTCTAGACGGGCCACCACTCTGTCAGACTATGCCAAGCAGATAATCACCACTTTGTTAAACTATGCCAAGCAGATAATTGCCACTCTGTTGAAGCAGATAATCACCACTCTGCCGAAGCAGATAATCACCACTCTGTACAGATAATACTACGGCATCGCAGGATAATAAAATCATTTTCCACCCATTTAAAATTTTACTTGATCCATGACATTATCAAATCGTCCATTTCATCAACCCTTTTTTTCTCTCCACATTTTAATACGAAAATATCATTTCACAATTCATATAGAAGACAATATACAACTTTAAATTAATAACTCCCATTTAGCAACAATTTCCAATGGTGCACGACTAACACGGCACTCACCCAAGCTTATTTGACTCATTATAGATCATTTACACTAATCATCCGCCATCTCCAATGTTAATATGTTCAACTTATTAATCCACCGTTAGATATTAATATTTGTATCCACCACCACATATAGGAATTCATCCACTATCATATATTAATACCAAATAAAATGCCCAATATTTCGTCCGTAAAATTCCGAGAATTTTATCACTTAATCGAATAAATTTTTCAACATTAACAATTTATGCAAATATCACAAAGCGTAATCACAGGGATCAAATTATGTAATTTGGCGGACCAAACGATCTACATAATCAATCAAACAGGTATACACATATAAGTCATTACAGTCTCCATCAATTGTAAAACGTAAACAATCATCGTTTGTTATTCCACTTTTATTTTGCGATCTCTACTAAAATTATTATTTTTACATATTAACAATTTATTGTGAATGATGGGTATCCTAACCACGGCTGAAAGTGCTTGCAAATCAAACTCTGAGTCTACAGAATCTATAACCTAAGCTCTGCGCCTACAGAATCTATAACCTAGGCTCTGATACCAAACTTGTCACGACCCGATTTCCCAGGGCCGGACTATGGTTTCTCCTATAGAGAAATTCCTATCCTAAAACTAACTCGCCGAATTGTAAATCTACAACCTTTGGTAATGTTTAGTTTAAAGGCAATAATTCTTGCTGCCAATTTTACAACGAAAATTTCTTAATCTAATAGTCACCATTTAAATCCAAATAATTCATTTAATAGCTAATCCGCGAATTTTTTATACACAACAACCCAATTAAAAGAGTCTCGAATTTGTAATTTAAAAACCAAATTTTCATATTTCATCAAATCAGATTATCCCATCATAATTTTATAAAAATTGACTTCCCAACATTAAATCAAACCAGTTATATTCAACAATTACATTTACCGAATATTCGATACATTATTATTGAGAGAAATATTCTACAACAACTACGAAAATTAATATTACCGTTTTCGCCAGTTACAACAATAAATAATATTTACAATTTTTACAATAGAAATTCCACTAAAAACTCTTATCTCGTTACGTCTCAGCCGACCCTGCAATCAAAACTATAGGGTTTTGAGCCAACACTCAGTAAAACTCCAACCCCTCTAATACGTGCATTTAAATTTAATACGCCACGTAAAAATACCTTAGCATGTTGTTCACATAATTGTCACATAACTCCCATTTTGATTCCGTATAATCAAAATATAATCAATATAATATTCATGTGAACAGATAACGCAAAATACACCAACAATATTACAGTAGACCTTTCGGTCGGATATCATTCCACAAGGATTGGTTAAGAATATTGTCAAGTACCGTAATTATCGTAACTCGACTTTATCTAGGCGACAAAAATGGTATTTATAATTAATTAATACTAATACTAAATTAATTAATCCAATTATACTAATATATTGGTAGGACGTTTATGGGAATTATTGCCTAGGGAATAATATCGTTCACTTAAACGTGTTCATTTCAATCTATTTTCATTAATAGTGTTCATCCTATCCGACAATCTCAGTTCATAAACTCACTCGCCACCTATCCCGAGTGTAAAACGGGAGAATACGCGACTTCGCGTCAATGAAGAAATCTCCCTCAACGTCTTAACGACCCTAGGTTACGTGAGTCTCACCCCAACGTCATTGATTGCACATTTTTCAACTCCCTCCCAGGTTATTAGATCGTCGCATTGTGTTTACCCTAATCCAAATCCGGGGTTACCTCTCTCGAGTGTCAAACCCTGTATTCTCAGTATATAATAACAAGCATAATAAACAATATAACATGGCAAACACAATCAGATAAACATGAACAACCACTAACAAAACATCAATTTTATATAAACAACGTTTTCATGAATTCAATCAAGCCCTAGACAATATATGTTTAGCTAAACATGGTCGTAGCCTTATATACAACTAGAAATGAGCTAAACATATACAAACATTCAACCAAATCTAAGAGAGAAAGAGATAAACGAGGAAACTAGCCATTTATCCGAAGATCCGACGCTAAAACTGTTCCGAGAACGCTTCCTCCTTCTTCGCAACGTGATCTTCCCTTGGTCGAATAGCCTCGGAGCTCCCAAGACTTTCCAAAACGTCTAACCTTTTAAATAGAGAAGAAGGTAGGTTATATATAGGCTCAAAAATATCACAAAATATCCTAAATATCCTAAAATATCCGCAGAGTGATAGCCATAACGGTGGGTAGGTCGGTGGCTTGACCACTGCGGCGACGACTTTGATCGCCACGGCAGTGGAATAGTAGCAAACATTTTGTACTTTCACCACTGCGGCGGTGGGATTTACTGCTGTGACGGTGAAGTGTTTTGGTGAAAATTGGCCATCCTGTATTTTTACCGCCACGGCAGTGGATTATTCGTCACGACGATGGCTTTGCTGTTTTGAAACTTTGTTTTTCCACCGTTTGTCCACTGCTCTGTTCCGATTTTACCAATTAAGGACCGTTTTAGACCCTTTTCACCCCAAATACCTGTTTTATGACAAAAAGAATATAAACGAATTAAAACATAATAAAACGTACTAAACATACTCGAAAACTAATAAGTTCAGTTTGGAAATAGATAGGTAATTTACACCTATCAAATACCCCAAAACTTAGAATTTGACTAGTCCCGAACAAAACACCCACACATACACAATTACTACAACAACTAACTATGAAATTAAAAACTAAAAACAAAAAACACTAGAAACAAAAATGTGCAAGGTTTGAAAGTCATCTAATAGCCAAACGATTTACCCTCATCGGCCCCCAATTTTTTCAAGCTCAAGTATAAAACACGCTATACGATGTTCTAGAATTTCAACATTCATCATAGTAAGCGCCATTCTAGATCCTTTCAGAGTGTGTGTGATTAAACTCAAATATACAACTATCTGTTGATTAGATGGGATTATCCCTCAATAAAGTTCATGACTTAAACTTTTAAGGTATAGGGAATCCATATGCCTGACCCGGGATCTATTCTCCACTAATGTAGGCTCGGAGGTCTGTGAAGATCATTAGGGCTTGGTTCGATTTTGAAATAATGGCCACAGGTATATCGGAAATACAAAACAGGTTAATCGTCATTAACTTGACGATACCCGAGGCACATACTTAGCTCTTTCTCACTCTCGAAACCCCATAGATATAATTGAAACAACCCTGAACATAAATTTAAGAACTTTGTACTCACTTGTCAAAAAAGAAACGAAAAATAAAACCGTATGTACAATTGATTCTCTTTTTTTTTTTTTTACTAACACACCCCCAAACTTATTCGATTGTTAGTATTTAAAGGGTGTGTGAAAAACGAACAAAAACAACAAGTGAGTACTCGAATACCAAACCAATATAAAGTTTGCCCTAAACCCAATCGCTCACTTCAAGTAGCATTTGCAACTGCTAACTTGATTCTCTCAAATTTGTGCCTTCGGTTCAGCGATATAGGTTTGGAAAGAAGTTTAATCAGTCATGTGGTATTGGTTAAGCATTCAGAATTGAAACGGTTTAAAGGCGTCGACAGGGTAACGAGGGATAATGATATATCAAGGTAAGCTTAAAATGCTCAAGCGACAAAGTGACTGCCTAAATCATATCTCCTGAACAACCTCGCCTAGGATTTCGTCTCGAATTTCCCCCAAATCAAGTTCTAGAATCCCTATTGTCATGAAATTGATGGAAGGATAATCGTTTTCAAATCAATTAGATAGTGTTATATTGAGTTTACGTGCTCGTGTATTTAGGATCTATAATAACTTTTAATAAGACGATACGTCAAGCACACATAACACACAAGCATGAGCTTTACGCTCAACCTTAATAAACAACCAAGGGGCAGACTCATCATCGAGTAATGGCCTAGATGAAGTCAAAACTCAGCACATACACAAATATTATCCTAAATAGACATGCACACGTAAAAACAATAACTTTAAACTACAACTAAAACATACTACATACTACATATCACTCCCAACTTAAATTGGGATAATGTCCATATTAACCCAGTTAGTGATCCCAGTGAAAGCATAAAGCATTATAATGAAGACTGGGGTTTAGAACACGTACTTGGGAGGCGAGAGAATCTCGCCTCTGAATCAAGTTGGTTGTGATAGATTTAACTTTTGTTTTCCTTGGGGTGTCTTCCAAGAAGCGCCTTGTTTAAGGTCGTCAGCTTGACACGGCGAAGGGCTCATCAAAGAGCGGCTTCTGCCCATAGTACGTGTCAAATAACACAATATACGGGTCTTGGTTGTGAACGCCCTCAAGCTTGGTGAGATATGGCATTGTTCGGCTCGGGCTCTCAACAAGATTCTTCTCATTCTTCAGTGCTCGGTTGGCTTGAATGTACGGCGCAAATGACGGCGAAGGATAATTAAGCCACATCGGATCCTCATAAATGTGACCTTCTTGGATCAACAGAGGTATCAATATTTGGATCTCCAATGGTTGAGAATCACCATCGTCGAGCCATGCTTAGGTTCCCGTCTTATTCGATTCATCGCTAATGAATGCTCACAAGCTCCTTCCGCTCATCTTCGGTTCTTCCTAGTGGATTTCACAATCGAATATGGCTTGATCGTCTCTCAATGCCACCGCATATGACTCAATCTCAATTAAGCAAATTAGCTAACTGATTTGTGTCTGTAAAGACGTTACGGTCACATCAATGTCAGCGCAGATCGTCTCAACAAAATCAAGACAATCCTCGTGCTCGTTGATCCGGTCATTTGTTTCCCTCAAGACTCTCTAAGTCTCACCCTTAACAGTAGCGAGTATTTCCTCCAGATTGGGGGAAGACTCCTCATCGTGGTCCGGAGTGTCAATCTATGGCTTCGAAGTGTTGTAACTCTCCCCCAAGCTGTGGTAGCTTGAAAAAAAATTACAACTCTGATAATTAAATACCACCATGTATTCTAATAACCAATAGGCCTCGTCCGCGGTTAGTTGGTCGAAAAAGGTGGTACCGTTTTCTCTTTCAACCCAATTTCTTGTTACGGCTTGTAACCCATCGAGGAAGTTCAGTAGTTCACACTCCCTCGGGGAATGATGATTCCTGAACCAAAGTAGCAATACCTTATACCATTCCCAAGCATAGTATAATGGTTCAAAATCTTGTTGAAAGAACCTAAAGAGGACTTGTCGATGCTCCATCTCCTAGTACTTCGTAAACAAAAACAAAACTAAAAAGCAAAATTATAAACAAAATAAATGCCTAAATTAAAATCAGGTTATTTACTCACAATATTAACAATAATCTAAAAATCAATCCCCAGCAACGGCGCCAAAAACTTGGTGGCGATTGCCGAAAACGGAATACGACAAACACAATCCCTGGTAACGACGCCAAAAACTTAATCGGGGCAAATTCGTTCGCCCGCCGGTTGGTTTGACTCGCAAGTGCATGAGGTCAAATTTTAATACAGTGGACCTTTTGATCGGATATCGTTCTATAGGGATTGGTTGTCGTTATTATCAAATACCGCAATTATCATAACCTAATTTTATCTAGGCAAAAAAAGAATGCGTAAAATTTATATTAAACTAAACTAATTAACTAAATTATCTATACTAATATAATGAGATGTTTTCGGGGAAAGAATTGTCTAGGGATTACAAATATGTGTTCGATCTCATTTGACTTACGTTTATGGTGTTCGACCTATTTAACAATCTCGATTCGTAAACTCCCTCGCCACCTCTCCCGAGTGTAAGACGGGAGAATACGCAACTTCATGTCAACAAAAACGTCCCCCTCAATGTCTTAATGACCCTAGGTTATGTGAGTCTTACCCCAACGTCATTGATTGCATATTTTTCAAATCCCTCCCGGGTTATTAGATCATCACATTGTGTTTACCCTAATCTAAATCCAGGGTTACCTCTCCTGATTGTCAAACTCCGTATTCTCAGTATATCGTAACAAGCATAATGAACAATATAACACGACAAACAAAATCAGATAAACATGAACAACTACTAACAAAACATCGATTTTATATAAACAACATTTTCATAAATTCAATCAAGCCCTAGACAATATATGTTTAGCTAAACATGGTCATAGCCTTATATACAACTAGAAACGAGCTAAACATATACAAACATTCAACCAAATCTAAGAGAGAAAGAGAGAAACGAGAAAACTAGCCATTTATCCGAAGATCCGACGCTTAAACCATTCTGAGAACACTTCCTCCTTCTTCACAACGTGATCTTCCCTTGGTCGAATGGCCTCGGAGCTCTGAAGACTTCCCAAAACGTCTAATCTTTTAAATGGAGAAGAAGGGATGATATATATATATATAGGCTAAAAAATATCATAAAATATCCTAAATATCCTAACATATCTGCAGAGTGACCGCCGCGATGGTGGGTAGGTCTATGGCTTGACCGCCGCGACGGTAGAATAGTAGCAAACATCATGTATGTTCACCACCCCGACGATGGGATTCACCACTGCGGCGGTGAAGTGTTTTGCTGAAAATGGGCCATCCTGTATTTTCACCGCCGCAACGGTGGCTTTGCTGTTTTGAAACTTTGTTTTTCCACTGTTTATCCACCGCTCTGTTCCGATTTGACCGATTAAGGACTGTTTTAGCCCCTTTTCACCCCAAATACCTGTTTTATAACAAAAAGAATATAAACCAATTAAAACGTAATAAAACATACTAAACATACTCGAAAACTAACAAGTTCAGTTTGAAAATAGATAGGTAATTTACACTTACCAATAGCATATGTATCAAAACAAATTGTCTTTGCATTGACCTAAAACAGCTCCAACTGCATAGTTGCTCACATCACACATGATTTCAAAAGGCTCATTTCAATTCGGAGCGACTATAATTGGAGCCGAGATCAACTTCTCCTTCATGGCATTGAATGCTTCCACACAAGTATCATAAAAAATGAAAGGGGCTTCTTTTTCAAGCAAATGACACAACGGCTTCACCGTTTTAGAGAAATCTTTTATGAAACGCTATTAGAAGCCGACATGGGCTAAGAAACTTCTAACTCCCTTCACGTTGATTGGGGGTGGAAGTTTCTCGATCGTCTCAATATTTGCTCGATCCACCTCAAGCCCCTTGGAAGAGACCCGGTGGCCTAAGGCAATTCCCTCCTTGGCCATGAAATGACATTTTTCCCAATTGAGAACTAGATGTTTCTCTTCACAACGATTGGGAACAAGTGACAAATTGTAAAGGCAATGGTTAAAGGATGAACCGAAGACCGAGAAGTCATCCATGAAAACTTACATTATATCCTCCACCGTATCCGAAAAGATAGCCATCATACACCGTTGGAACGTTGTCGGAGCATTGCAAAAATCGAACGGCATACGACGGTAAGCAAAGGTTCTGTATGGGCATGTGAAAGTTGTCTTCTCTTGGTCTTCTTGTAAATGGCTATTTGATTGTAGCCTGCATAGCCGTCAAGAAAGTAATAGTGGCCATAATCGGAGAGATGGTCCAACATTTGATCAATGAACGATAGAGGAAAGCGATCATTTTGTGTGGCATTGTTTAACTTTCTATAATCAATACACACTCTCCATCCAGTGATGGTTCGTGTAGGAATTAGATCATTCATCTCATTCTTCACCACAATTATGCCTCCTTCCTTGGGAACCACTTGCACATGATTTACCCATTCACTGTCCGATATAGCATATATAATTTCGGCATTCAATAACTTCAACACTTCGGCATGGACCACCACATTCATCGCCGGATTTAGCCTTCTTTGGTGCTTAATAGAAGGCTTAAATGAGTTCTCCATCAAGATTTTATGGATGCAAATAGTAGGGCTTATTCCCTTGATGTCGAAAATAGACCACGCGAAAGCGAATTTGTGTCATTTTAAGATAGTAAGTAGATTGTTCTCTTCTTCTTGAGTAAAAGATGATGAGATGATGACTCAATCGATCGAGTTCTTTCCCCAAGAAAGTATACCAAATGTGATCCAGTAATTGCTTGAGAATCAACCCCCCGTGAGGTGGATTTGAGGGTTTGGGTGAACTAACTTCGTCATCATGGGCCTCCACTTGAACTAAATCCACTACGTCTTTAGGCATGGCTTCCAAAGATAGGACATAAGCCACAACACCTTCTTTCATGGTTGAGCCTTTTTCACCAAAATTCCTCATAGATAGGGAATTTGTGAGAGTATACTCCAATGGATCCCGATTCAAGTTTTCATGAAAAAATTTCCTAAGGCACGAGTCCACCACTTCCACTCGATTGCATGTTGGCCATTCATTCGAAAACTTCATTGTATTGAAAATATTGAATTTTACTTCATCATCATTCACCCTCAACGTCAAGTTCCCATTGTGAACGTCAATCAACGCCTTCCCCGTGGCAAGAAAAGGTCTCCCAAGTATTATAGGAATCTCTTGGTCCTTCTCCATTTCCAACACTATAAAATCCACCAGAAATATGAACTTGTCCACCTTTACTAATACATCCTCAATTATGCCCTTAGGATAGGTCAATGAGTGATCCGCCATTTATAGAGAAATCGTAGTCAGCCTTGCATCTCCAAGCCCCAACTTCTGATAAACGGATGATGGTATTAGATTTATACTTGCTCCTAGATCACAAAGAGCCTTCTCAAAGTGAGATTTCCCTATAGTGCACAAAATAGTGAAACTTCCGGGATCTTTCAACTTTTGAGGCAACTTCCGTTGAAGGATCGCACTACATTCCTCCGTTAACTTGACGGTCTCATATTTCTCCAATTTCTTCTTCTTGGTTATGATATCTGTATGATGAGATTTTTACACGCTCGTGTATTGACTACTCGCAAGTATACGAGATCAAGTTTTAATATAGCGGATCTTTAAGATTGGATATCGTTCCACAGGGACGGTGTGAATAATTGAATACCGCGATTTGCATAGTCTTATATTATCCTGACGGTTAAATAAATATTTTAAATTAAACTAATTAAGACAAAGTTAACCTATAATTAGTGGGTTAATCCTAACTAAGTTGATTACCTAGGGATTGATTTCATTCACTTAATACATGTTTGATTTCGTTTAGTTAATAATAACGGTGTTTATTATATTCGACAATCTCGGTATCTAAAACTCATTCACTCCCTCTCCCGAGTGTTTAGTGAATGAATACATGACTTCGCGTTGACACCTAAGTCCCCCTCGAACATCTTTTCGAACACATAGTCATGTGAGTCTTGACCCAACCTCATGGATTGCAAATCTTCTAATGCCCTCCCAGGTTGTTAGAACGTTGCATTGTGTTTACCCTAGTCCAAATCCGGGGTTACCTCTCCCGAGTGTCAAACCCCATATTCTCAAATTCAATCCTAATACCTTAACAGGCATATTAAAATTGTAAAAGAGAGATAACCACAATCGGATTTAGACAAACAACCGTTAAAGAAATATATATTAAACCAAACAAGTATTTACACAACTACATCGATCCCTAGCTAATATTTATCTAATCTATCATGATCTTGGCCATTGAAACATTAAACCAAGAGGGATTCATTATCATTCATAATAAAATATTAAGTTACAAAGAGAGAAACAAAGAGATAAAAATCAAATCTTAAAGTGGAGTGATCCACTATCGCCAAAGATCGATCCGCTAGTGTTTTCTCTTCTCTGAATGATGAATTTCCTCTTTAAGCTCTTCAATATTGGCGAAGGATCTAGTCCTAAGGGTTAGGAACGTCCAATCGTTCTCAATGGAAGTGGGAGAAAAGGTTTTATAGTGGTAAGGTTTCAAAAATATCTAAAAATATCTCAAAAGATCTTAATTCTGCACAGAGCCCACCGTCACGGCAGTAGGGATCACCGCTGCGGTGGTAGGTATATTGGCTAGTTTCCTAAACACTCTGATCTTTCACTATCGCGGCGGTGGTGAAGCTTTATCAATGTATCTTGTATTTCCACCGGTGCGACGATGGCCTGATGCTGCGGTAGCGGGACTTTGTTCAAAAATAGCCTTCTCTGCTTTACTTAGAAGGAACTAAATTTGAGGCAGAGACATTGGATAGAATTGATCAAGGACTATGATTGTACTATCCATTATCACCCTAGAAAGGCCAATATTGTAGCAGATGCACTGAGTCAGAAATCGGCGGGTTCGGTTGCACACCTTCGAGTTGTTCACTCTAATCTGTATGTCGACCTGAGATATTTGTGAGTGAAACTAGAGGTTGGCTAGACGGCAGTGTTGTTTGCGATTGACTTTGAGACCGACATTGATCGCCCATATTATGGAAGCGCAGAAGTCGGATTCCCAATTGGAGAAAATCTGAGATGAAGTAAAAAAAATGGTCACAGAGCCGACTATCGTGTCAGGAATAATGATGAGGCATTGATGGTTAGAAATAGATTATGCATGCCTGATAATGTCAATTTGAAGAAAGATATCTTGGAAGAAGCGCATAGCTCAGCATACACAATGCACCCAGGCAGTACCAAAATGTATCGGGATCTGCGAGAACACTATTGGTGGAATAGAATGAAAGGAAAAATTGTTGAATTTGTTGTCAGGTGTCTCATTTGTCAGTAAGTCAAGATTGAGCACCAACATCTAGGTGGATTATTGCAGCTTCTACCTATTCCAGAGTGGAAATGAGAGCATATCACGATGGATTTAGTTTCGGAACTATCCCATACCCAAAAGGGACATAATTCCATCTGGGTGATTGTTGATAGGCTTACCAAGTCTGCTCATTTTCTGGCCATAAAGACGACGTACTCCTTGGATAAGAATACCCAAGTATATATTGATGAGATTGTTCGGTTACATAGTACGCCGATTTCTATAGTATCGGATAGAGATTCGAGATTTATTTCGAAGTTCTGGCCGAGTCTCCAAGCTGCTCTGGGTACCAAGCTAAAATTTAGTACCGTTTTTCATCCACAGACTGATGGCCAATCAGAACGTACGATTCAGATGTTAGAGGATATGTTGAGGGGTTGTGTTCAGGAATTTCATGATAGCTGGGATGATCATTTGACATTGATGGAATTTTTCTATAATAACAGCTACTATTCGGCAATTAAGATAGCCCCATATAAAGCGTTGTATGGCAGGAGATGCAGGACTCCAATCTATTGGACTGAAGTAGGAGAATGAAAATTATTGATGCCGGATATAGCCTAAATGACAGCAGACAAGGTGAAAGTAATTCAGGAAAGATTGAAGATTGCTCAGAGTCGGCAAAAGAGTTATACTGACAAGCGTAGGCGGGACTTAGAATTTGAAGTAGGTGATTATGTGTTTTTGCGTATATCCCCGTGGAAGGGCATAATGAGATTCGAGAAGAAAGGAAAATTAAGTTCGAGATATATCGGGCCATATGAGATTTTAGAACGAGTTGGTACGACGGTTTATCAACTTTCCCTACCACCAGGATTGTCCAGATTATACGACATTTTCCACATGTCAATACTTAAGAAATATGTGTCAGATCCTTTGCATGTGTTGACTTTTCAACCAATCGAATTGGAAGAGTATTTGACAAACGTTGAGGAGTCAGTTCAGATTCTAAACTGTAAAGATCAGGTGTTACGAACGAAAATGATTCCATTAGTGAAAGTATTCTGGTGCAGTCACTCGGTAGAGAAGGCGACGTAGGAGCAAGAAGATGAGATGAGAAATAAATATCCGCCTTTATTCGTTTAAGGTAACTAAAATTTCAAAATTTATTTTAGGAGGGAAGGATTGTAAGACCTTAATTTTTGCATACACATAATTTTAGCTGCATTCTAGAATATTTAGAAAATAACAGGATAAATTGTGTCAAATCATATTTATTTTAAAAAAATTAAGGGTTAATTAGCAATTTTAAAAATATTAATTTTAGATTTTGTGTTTAACTAATAACTTAAAGATAATTAAGGAGGATTTGTGTAATTTAGATAAAATAAATAAATAATTGGGATAGTGGGATGAGATCATTTCCTTTATTGAGAATGAAATGACCTCATTCTCTTGTGTGTATATATATATATATATATATATATATATATATATATATACACACACACATTCATACACCCATTACATTACAACCTAAAAAGAAGAAAAAAAATAGAAAACGAGAGAAGTGGATTTAGGTTGGTCGGTCGACAGTGTGCGTGGGGGTGTGTAGTTCTTCTGGCGGTGTAGGTATGATCAACGTGTATAGGTGTGTGTGTCGTTGTCGGCAGTGTCGTCGTTCACTCCGGTAGTGTATGGCGTCGCCGTTCATCCGTCATAAGTGTGTGTGTGTGTGTGTGTGATCATCGTTGGGTGGTTGGCGGGGTGTGTGTGTGTGTGTTTGGTGATTTTGTGTGTGTGTGTGTGTGTTCGTCGTTCAGCCTGTGTGTGTGCGTGTTGTTCAGTGATCATCCAGTGTGTGTGTGTGTGTGTGTATGAGAGAGAGCGTCGTTGTTCCTCCTACGTGAGTGTGTTTGGATGTACTGTTCTGTCGTCGACAATGTGTGGGTGTCGTCAATTTTGTGGGTGTGTGAATTCAGACAGTTGCGTGTGTGTGTGTGTGTGTGTGTGCGCTCTGTCAATTTAGTGTATGTGTGTGTGTGTGTGTATTGTCGGTCGACTACCAGTGTGTGTGTGTGTGTGTGTGTGTTGCCAGCAGTGAGTGAGTAAGCGTGTGTGTGTGTCGGTTAAACCAGCAAGCAGGAGAAAAAAAAAAAAAAAAAACACCTCCCAGTAGGCAGAAGATTCGAAACAGGTAACAATCCAATGGATTAATATTTTCTTCAAATTAAATTATTAATATTAAATTTTTGTAATCATTACGATAATAATTTTTGTACCGTTAATATTAACATAGCGAAATGGGACAAATAATAATTTTGCGTAATTAAATTTGGGAAATGAAAAATTGTGCATTTTAGGGCCACGCATTGCATACTAGGTTATTTTAAATAAAACGTTAATTTAGGCCTTATCGCTGTTAGGTTCACAGGCGTCAGCGGCCCGGTAGTCTTTTGACGATGGTATTTTTATTGTGCGAAAATCGAGGTGAGTGTATTGTCTTCTATATAAATTTATAAATTATATTTTTGTATAAATTGTGGGAAAAAAAAGTGTTTATTAAAATTGGACGATTTTATGACTTATGTGTATTAAGTAGATTTTAAATGTGGAAGGTGATTTTTTATCCGACTATGTCATAGTTTGATCCCATCATGAGGGCATGTTATGTGGGATGGTATGGACCTATTAGGAAGGCACGTCCTGCAGGTAGTTGATTATGTTGTGATATATTATGACCTGTCAGGAGTGCCAATCCTACAGGTGGTTGATTATATTTTGACCTGTCAGAAGGATTAATCCTACAAGTGGTTATTGATATTATGACCTGTCGGGAGGATTAATCCTATAGGTGGTTGATTATTATGACCTGACGAGAGGATTAGTCTTGCAAGTGGTTGATTGACCCGTCAGGAGTGCAAATCATGCGGGTGGTACCCCTACCATTGGGGATAATAAATGGCTCTAGCACTGATAGTCACGTTAGTTGGCACAGTTGTACAGGTTATGGTACCGTCGTAACTCCCGATCGTGAGGTGAAACTATCCTATGGTTAATAGAAAAGAATGTGTGCGGTATTTTACTATACGATGAACTGTCTGGATTGGTTAATTTAAATTTATTATTTTATTGCGTTGATGACAATGGAAATTGATTCCAGTATGGTATGCGGTTATATGATATTATATTTTGAAACGTGGTGTTTAATAATTATGCTTGATCCATAAAATATTTTTGTATTATGAATACAGTACATCGATAAAATATTTGATTTCAGGTACTGCAGATAGAAGTAGGTTCACTACTAGCACTAGGTAGAGTCCGGAGGTGGGCCGGTCGGATGCGAACCGTGGAAGGTTCAGCTTTTTGTGATTTTTGTTGTAAATATTTGGGGACCGGTGTATTCCCAAATTTTTAGAAGGATAAATATATATTTTTTGGGAAATAAAATGAACAGCGGTACATGTGCATATAAATATATAAGTATGTAGTTGATTAGGCAGGTAGCGTCATGTCGACGTCACACCCAGCCTCGCGCGGTGGGGGCCTAGGGTGGGGGTGTGACATTAAAGGATTCAGGAAAATCATACGCTTAACTAGGCTCAACTATCCATTAATGTAGGTTTGGATATTCACAGAGATTATTAGGGCTTGGTTTGGCTTTGAAAGACGACCAAGGGTATCGCAGAAATAGAAAACATAAAATCGTTAAGATTAAACGATACCCAAGGCACAAACGCTTGTCACTATAACACTCTCTCGTAACCCCACATAAACACAACCCTGAACAAGAATTTAAGAACTTTGTATTCACTTGTTGAAAGTAATGAAAATAAAAACTATATTTACATTTTTATTTTTTAAAGAAACATAACACACCCCCAAACTTATTCGAATTTCTACAATTTTAGGAATGTGCAAAAAAAAATTAAGTAATACACCCCCAAACTTATTCGAATTTCTAAAATTTTAGGAGTGTGCAAAAAAGGATTAAGAAAATGACAAGTGAATACACTAATACCGAATCAATAAAAATTCATCTGAAACCCGACCGCTCACTTCAAGTAGCATAGATTAATGCTAACTTGATTTCACTCAATTTGAAACTTAGGCTTAGAGACAATAGTTTGGAAAAAATTAATTGGATAGAGTATTGATATGTGTTCAGAATTGAAAAGATTATTGGCTTCAACAGATGAATAAGAGATAAAATTTTCAGGTTAGCTTCAAAAGGTCCAAGCGATAAAAGTGAAGGCCTAAATCATGCCTCTAGAATTACCTCACCTATAATTTCGCCTCAAGTCTACCCCAAATCAAGTTCTAGATTCCTCTTTTCAGTCATGAACTTATTAGTGAATAATCAACGTCAAATCATTCAAATAATTATACACTGAGTCCATGCGATCGTGCGATTTAAGGATCAAAATAATTTTTACTTGATTGACATGCAAAGCACACAAAACACACATGAATGGCATTACCCCCGACCTCGATATATAATTAGAGGATAATTTTCATCATCGGGACATAGCCCATACGAACTCAACAACTCATCAAGCATATACGACTCCATACATAAACATTTCTACATTAAAACTAAACACTAGCATACATATACTAACTAAGCATTTAACATGCAAAAACAAAAATTAAAACTTAATAACCAAAAAAAATTTCCATATAAAAAATATTTTCATCATTCTCATCTTTCTTTAACAACACAAAATGTGATGTACATTCCCCCCCAAACTTAAAAAGAGGCAGTGTCCTTACTGACTAAACAGCGAACCCAATAACAGTTTATAGCAATGAAAAGTAAAATTGGGTGTCGACACATACCTAGGGGCTAAGACGTAAAAGTCTCACCCCCTACCATTCGCTAGGAGTAAAGTCATCGCCACCACTATCACGTTGGAATGGAAATTGTGGCGGTTGCAAGAGGTGCGGTAGCACATGTTGCATAGGTAGATAAGCACTCATATAAATGCCGAAGCGTCCCACATGAGCCGGTAGATTTGATCTTACGCACACACTAATCGCAATGTTTCAACAAAATTTCAAAAATGTAGCATGCAATTTTGTTTCACACAATTTAACAATCCATAGAAACTTAGTTCATCACCAAAAATCAAACCAAAATCCCATAGAAATTGAAAATCGCGCAAATGGGGGTTAAACCTGATTTTTGGTGGATAATTTGGGGTGGAAATCACAAATTTTGTAAATGGAATGATGAAATTAAGGGTTTGAAATGGTTTGGAAGGATGAAAATAGAGAAATTTTGGAGTTTTAGAGGTGGTTGTGGCGTTTTTGTATAGCATGATGGTTTTAATCAAACAGAGACCTCACCGCCGTGGCGATGTGAGCGCCTTTTTAAAACCAAAACATTCTATCTTGTCACCGTCCCCACCGCCTCAGCAGTGAAGCGTCATTTTTTAAAACTTACACTCTGTTGTTTCACCACCGCAGCGGTGGAGTTCACCGCTGCGGCGGTGAGGCGTTTATGCTGAAAACTTGACATCCTACATTTTCACCGTCTCGGGGGTGACCCTGCTGCTGGATTTGCATTTTTTCTTCAAGTTTTCACACAAAGGCTCCACTCCATGCGTTTCCACTTCGCTTGTTCAATATTTTTAAGTGCGAAACACATCTCCAAGTATCCTCACTCCTTAATTCTCCTCCAAACATGCTCCGAGACTATTTCGGCCTCCAAAAAATAAATAGTAGCAAAAATCGGGTAAAACTTGATACCCTCGGTTTCGGATCAAAAAACATGACTTGCTTGATTTAACATCCCTAGTTGGACTTGGTTGAGCATTTTTCTCCAAAATTCCTCATAGACAAAGAATTAGGGTTAGTACGCTCCATTGGATCACGATTCATGGCATTGAAGTTGACTTCTTCTCTCTTTCCTTATCCTTTTTCAATGTACGCTCGATCTCGGGATCAAGAGTCAATGAACAAAATAATTAAAAAGAAAATGAAACAAAAGAATTGTCTGGATTAATATTCAACTATTTAGTCGTAATATCAATTCTACGCATTCAACATCATCCCCGGTAACGGCGCCAAAAACTTATACGACGAGGTTTTTATGCGCTCAGATATTGACTACTCGCAAGTATACGAGGTCAAGTTTTAATATAGTGGATCTTTAAGATCGAATATCATTCCACAGGGACGGTGTAAATAATTGAATACCGCAATTTATATAGTCTTATATTATCCCGACAGTTAAATAAATGTTTTAAATTAAACTAATTAAAACTAAGTTAACCTACAATTAGTGGGTTAATCCTATCTAAGTTGATTACCTAGGGATTGATTTCATTCACTTAATACATGTTTGATTCCGTTTAGTTAACAATAACGATGTTTATCATATCCGACAATCCCGATATCTAAAACTCATTCACTCCCTCTCCCGAGTGTTTAGTGAATGAATACATGAATTCGCGTTGACACTAAAGTCCCCCTTGAATGTTTTTTCGAACACATAGTCACGTGAGTCTTGACCCAACCTCATGGATTGCACACCTTCTAACACCCTCCCGAGTCGTTAAAACGTCGCGTTATGTTTATCCTAATCCGAATCCGGGGTTACCTCTCCCGAGTGTCAAACCCCGTATTCTCAAATTCAATCCTAATACCTTAACAAGCATATTAAAATTGTAAAAGAGCGATATCCACAATCAAATTTAGACAAACAACCGTTAAAGAAACATATATTAAACCAAACAAGTATTTACACAACTACATTGATACCTAGCTAATATTTATCTAATCTATCATGATCTCGGCCATTGAAATATTAAACCAAGAGGGATTCATCATCATTCACAATAAAATATTAAGTTACAAAGAGAGAAACAAAGAGAGAAAGATCAAATCTTAAAGTGGAGTGATCCACTATCGCCAAATATCAATCCGCTAGTATTTCCTCTTCTCCAAATGATGAATCTCTTCTTTGAGCTCTTCAAGATTGGGGAAGGATCAAGTCCTAAGGGTTAGTAAAGTTCTCATGATTGCGAATTCTAAGATGATAATAAGTTGGGATATTTTTGGCGAGCCTAAAGGTATAGGCCCGGTTGTTGACAAAATGGTATTCCTCAAACTTGCTATCTACCCCCGGTTGCGAAGTACTTACAACATTTTTTATTTCTCGACTAGACGAGGCATCTCTGGTAGAGAAAGCGACTAACTGGTCCATGAGTTTAGAAACTTTGGCCGATAAGGTAGCTAAAGGATCGATCTCCTGAATTGCGGCTACCTTTCGTCCCACATTTCTCTCATTAGGCCATTGGTAGTTGTTGGCGGTCATCTCTTCCAAAAGTACATTAGCTTCCTCCGAAGTTTTGGATAACAAAGAATCTCCCAAGGCAATATCCACAATTGTTCTAGTCTAGCCATCCAACCCGTTGTAGAAGAGTTGGGTTTGAAACCAATCCTGATACCCGTGTTGGGGGCAGTTTCTAAATAAGTCCTTGAACCTTTCCCAAAGTTCGAAAAGTGGCTCAAAATCCTGTTGGCGAAATTGTGCAATCTCGCCTCTCAATTGTGATGTCTTCGAAGGTGAAAAGAACTTGGTAAGGAACCGTTGAATTAGTTCCCCCCAAGTATTAATGCTCCCCGGTTGAAATGACTGAAACCAACCCCATGCTCTATCTGGAAGGAAAAACAGGAACAACCTCAGTCGGATTACATCATCTGCGACCATTTATTTTAACCGTATCACAAATCTCCAAGAATGTTGCTAAGTGGATATTTGGATCTTCGTGAAGATTCCCGACGTGTTGGTTTTGTTGAACCATGTTGATTAAGGCGGGTTTCAACTCGAAGTTATTTGCCTGGATCGGTTGCCTCCGAATCCCAAAATAATTGTCAAACATGATGGATCGATAGTAGTCCCTAAGGACCCACTGTTGAACTTCCTATTTTGGCAGCTGTTGCGGTAGCGCCTGTTGCACCGGCGGTTGTCAAGGCATACAATCATCATCACCGTCGGCCATGGCTTGAGTTCGGTTTCTTTACTCTCTTCTTAATCTCTTCAATGTACGTTCAATCTCAGGATCAAGAGTTAAGAATTCCAAACTCCGGCTACGTCGCATACACTGCTTGTCACAATGAAAACGAATTAAACAAAAACAAATTAAAACAAAATAAAACAAATGAATGTCAAGATTATATTGAACTACTTGATAGTAATATCAACTAAATCACTAATCTAAATCCCCAGCAACGGTGCTAAAAATTTGTTGGCTATTATTTTAATTGATTTGATTTTACTAGCAAGTGCACAAGGTCAAGTTTTAATATAGTGGATCCAAAGATCGAGTGTCGTCCACTAGGATTTGTCCTAGGATTAGTTAAGTACTACAATTGACATAGTTTAATATCATTTAGACATTTCAAGAATTGATTTGTGATTGCTTAATCGAAAACTAATTAAACCTAAAAAACTTGGGATTAATTCTATGAAAATAGATTACCTAGGGATTAATTTCGTTCACTAATACATGTTTGATTTTGTTTAGTTTACATTAACGGTATTCAACCTATTCGACAATCTAAGTATCGTAAACTCGCTCTCTACCTCCCCTGAGTATAAAGTAAGCGAATATGCACCTCGTATCAACATTGATATCCCTATCTAGCATCTAAACGAGTACATGAGGTTTAACCCAACCTCACGGATTACACATGTCACGACCCGTCCCGAAATCTCGACATCCCGGGCTGGCGTGACGACATCATGACATCACCGAAAACAACCAACCAACCATCTATTACACGACAATATGCACATATATAAATAAACCATCATCTATATGAAGTTATACATATTCTGCTATAGAAACACACCCGTTCCCCAAATATACTAACAGCAAAATATAATACAATGAACCCCTCACAGGTTCACCTTAGAAAACTCATCTCAACCCTTCACACGACTCCATCGTAGGACTCTACCTAGCGCCAGTAGAAGACCGACTCCTAGCTGCTTCACCTGCGAGTGTACTGCCTTCTTAGTAAAAACATCTTAATAACAAAAACTCATTCTACAACATCTAAATGGATCAAGCGTAAGTTTATAAATACCACATAGCTCGTAAAATCCCTAGTATAAAAGCAGGGAAAATAAAGTGACATAATTAAGTTCCATTCAAATCCAACTAATATAAAAATCATACTAATCACCATGATAATAAATATCAAATCAGCCAATATACGTAAAACACAACATCTCAAGCACACATCTCAAACACACTTTTTAAGCACACAACTCAAACACACACCTCAAACACACACTAATCAGCCCTAGTGATCATTTTAACCTCACGATCGGGAGTTTGCAACAGTACCGTAGCATCCGTAGGATATGCCTTCCTACGAACACTCATCACTCCACCGAAGCGGATAATCACTGCGCAGTATAAACGTCTAACATCACTCTACCGAAGCAGATAAACATCACTCCACCGAAGCGGATAAATACTATGGTATCGTCAAATCAAATACAGCATCATCGAATCACAACTCAATAAATATCGTCTACTCAACATCGTCAAATCACCACGTTTATCTCTTTTCCTCAAAATCAACTTTTAAATCCAAAAATCATATTTCACACTTTCTTTTAAAGAAAACGTCTGATTTTATCAAAACCACTTTTCCACCCTTTATTTTTAGAAAACCATGCATTTTTAGAAAAATAGATATTTTTTATTTTCTTTTAAAAACACCGTCTGATTTCACTAAATCCAACAAAAATTCATTTTCAACTTCTTTTCGAAAACCATCGAAATCTTCCCAAAATCCAGTTTACCAACTCACCCAAATCCTTCTTGATCCATATTATTTATAAATTCGTAAAGTTTAAGTAAACACATATTTCATCATATATTTATACATAGAAAAATAGTTTGGCAAGAAGACAGTACACTCACCTGGCTATCCGTTCCGAACAGTTTTTTACTGACTATCTTCTACCGATACCCCAGTGCCTGCGAACCTAATAGTGACATAGACTAAATTAATATTTTATGTAAAATAACCAAATCATGCAATGCAGGTCCTAAATTCCGTAATTTCCCCCGTACCCACTTTTTATTATGAAAAATTGTTATTCGGTTAATTTTATTTCGTTAATAATTACTGTACGCATTTGTTAATATGGACGGTGACAAAAATTATTAGAATTAATGATTCCAAATTATAATCTCGTTTGCTAATAATTCAATTTAACAACAATGGTAATCGATTTAGATTTTACCTGCTCCGAAACGTTCGTCAGCCGCAAGATGAATTTTTGGATTTTCATTGTGGTGTTTGTGTAATTTTTCCTCTTCCTTTTCTTCTTTTTCTTTCTTCTTTTTTTTTTTTTCTTTTTTTCTGTTTTTGGTTGTTGGGTTCTCACCGCCGACACGCACATACACTTTACTCAACTGGCTGGCGACCATCCTACACACAACTCGACCAACGACACACGCACACCGGAGAACAACCCTGACCAGGCAATAGCACACCCACCACCGTCGCCTCACCGAACTCACGCCACCGCCACTACTGCCGGAACCTAAACACGCACTACTCCGACACACACACACCGTCGATCACGCACTCACACCCACACATACAGACACGGCAATCATCTGAACGGCACACCCACATAATCTCACACACACACTGTTTACATACACACACAACGAACTCACACCGATGAACAAACACACGCACATACGTCAGCAAACGGCGACTGATTACCCACCATCCAATGCCTGAACACAGCAGCAATGATCATACCCTCTCACATTTCTACAATCACCGGCCGATCAGAACAAAACCACCCCTACCGGCGATCACGAACAACCCGACGTCGCCCACCTCCGATCCTCTCTCTCTCTCTAGATTTCTAGATTTCTTCTTTGCTGATAGTGTTTTGATCCTCATATTTTATTTTATTTTTTGCATGTATCCTTTTATATGCATGAATTGAGTGGTAGAGATTGATCATCGCTTGCCACGTCTCCCCGTTCCTCTCTCTCTCCTGTCGCCGACAATCTCACTGCACACACACACACACGATATATGTGTATATATATGTGTGTTTCAAAAAAATCTTTTGTTAAATTGCTCTTTTCTCCCCCTTATTCTTTAAATCTTTATTTTAATCCAAATTCATCATTTATGATTTTCTTAATTTGTAATTTTACCCCTTAAAATTTTTAAGAAAGAAGTTAAATGCCAATTTACCTCCCAAAGTTTGGATTGAAAGTTTCTAAATTTGCAGATTGACCCCTAAACTTTTAATTTGAATTTTTAATTTGCATATTTCCCCCTCATATTTTTCTAAATGCTCAATAATGCAACTAAATTGACGTACATGCGAAATTGGGGTCTTACAGCACACGTTATAATAATCTCCAAAAATATTAGACCGTCGTGTTGTGTTTAACCCTAGTCCGAATCCGGGGTTACCTCTCCCGAGTGTCAAATCCCGTATTCACAAACCAATGATAATACCATACAAAGCATACCATGGATGTAATAAAATGATAAACACAATTGGATAAAGATAAACAACCGTTAATAAAACATTGATTCACTCAAACATACATATACATGAACTAATCAATCCCTAGATAATATTTACTTAGCCGCACATGATCACAACCAAATATACCTTAAAACATGAGAATAACTTCATCATTCATTGCACAAAGTTTAGAAACAAAGATGGAAACAAAGAGGGAATGGCAAATCTGAAGAGTGGAGTGTTCCACTTCTGCAAAAATCGCTCCGAGATCGTTTCCTCTTCCTCAAATGAGCTCTTCTCTTTCTTGGTCTGATCTAGGGCTCTCTACAAGTGTAAAAACATCCATAATACAAGGTAGGAATGGGTAGATATCAACCAAGGTTGAAAATATCCTAAAAATATCTAAAAAAATCTATGCCACCTCGTGATTAATCGCTGCAGCAATGGAAAGCATCGTTGCAGCGATGGTTAGATAGTAGGGCTTTTGCCTTTCATCGTTGCAGATATGAGGGCCATTGTTGCAGCGGTGGTTAGGTAGAAGGCCCACTGACTCTTCACCACTGCAACAATGAAGCCCATCGATGCAGTGGTCAAGGGTTAGTAGCCCTTGACACTGGAGTTGCAGCGATAGGCTTTATCGCTGCAGTGGTGAGGCTGTTTTTTTATTCTTGGATCTTTTTCAACGTTTTTTCACCGACTTCTACCGATTTACTCAATTATCAATCGTTTTCATCTTTACACTTGATTTACATAAAAATAAATATAAACGATTTAAAACATTACAAAAATACTCGAAAGCTATCAAATTTGGCTTAGAAATATATAGGTAAAATCAACCTATCACCCACAAAGATCAATCTGAAACAACCCCAAACTTACTTTTTAAAACGTAGTACTCACTTATCTAAACAAACTAAAACAAAACCATATTTAAACATGTTTTTTTTGTTTACTACACCCCCAAACTTATTTGATTTGTACAAGTTCATAGGTGTGGAACTACGATAGAAAAATAATAAGTGAGTACTTGAATATAGAACCAATCAAAAGTTCGTCCAAAACCCAATTGCTCACTTTAAGTAGCATAAACAAATGCTAACTTGATTTCAACTTAAATCGGTCCTTAGGTTTTGCGACAGTGGTTTGGAAATAATTTAATTGGCCAGGGTATTTAATACATGTTCAGAATTGAAATGGCTAACAGGCTTCGACAAGATAACGAGGGGTAAAACATTTTGCATGGAAGGCTTCAATGGCTCAAGCGATCAAAATGAATGCCTAAATCATATCTCCTGAACTACCTCGCCTAAGATTTTGCCTTGAGTTTCCCTCAATCAGGTTTTAGAATCCCTTAAATTATCATGAACTTGGCTACTGGATAATCGGTGTCAAATCAATTGGATAACTAGTACATTGAGTCTACGTGCTCGAGCAAATTAGGATCCGCAATGACTTTTACTAAAACGAGATGTCAAACACACATAACACACATGAATAGGCATTACCCTTGACCTCAATAAACAACTAGGGGATAATATCATCATCGGGTAATGGTCCAGAAGAAATACAAAACTCAACACACAAAAACAACTATTACAAACATACTTTCACTAATACTGAACAAACATGCATGAAATTAAACAACACAACAATTAAACTTAAACTAACACAATAATTAACAACTATTAAACTTAACTACTTAACCAACAAAAAGACATCAAACAAGAAAACAAACAAAACATCTCCCCCAAACTTAGAATAGGCAGTGTCCACAATGACCCAACATCAATCTCAACATATGGCATGTAGTACTGTGACGAAGGGAGTTTTGAACACATACCTGGAAGGCGAGACAATATCGCCTCCGAGTGTGGTCGACAGTGATGCTCATTTATTTTGAAACTTGGGTTGCCTCCCAAGAAGTGTTTGGTCTATTGTCCTCGGCTTGACACGGAGAAGACTCGTCAAAGAGTAGTTTCCGCCCATAATATGTGTCATATAACACAACATACGGGTCTTGATTCTCAACGCCCTTAAGGTTGGCAAAATGTAGCATTGATCGACTCATACTCTCAACTTGATTCTTCTCCGGCTCATGTGTTTGGGAAGCTTGAATGAACAATGCAAAAGGTGGTGGAGGATAAGTGAGCCACATCGGATCCTCATAGATGTGATCGTCTTGGATCGGAGGTGGCATCAAAATTTGGATCTCAAACGGTAAAGACTCACAATTGTCATCTTGTGATTCTTCATCGATGATCCATGCTTAGGTTTTTTTCTCATTCGAATCATCGTCATTGAACGCACCCAAGTTCCTCTCGCTTACATTCGGATCCTCCTATTGGCTTTCACATATAGATGTGACTTGTGTGTCTCTCAGAGCCACCACTTCTGACTCGGCCTCAATAAACTAAATAAGTTGACCGATTTGCGTCTCAAAAGACTTTACGGTTATATCAATTTCAATGCAGGTCGTCTCAATATTGTCAATACAATCCTTATGCTCATTGAGACAGTTATGTGTTTCCCAATAGAAAGCTTAAGTCTCCTCCATGAATGCAGCGAACATCTCTTCCAAGGTGAGAGAAGACTCCACAGGTTGGTTTGGGGTGTCAATCCATGGCGCTGAAACGGTAGAACTATCGCCCAAGCTTTTGTAGCTTGTTGAATAATTCTAACTCTGACAGTCAAACTCCGACATGTCTTCTAACAACCAATAGACTTCGTCCGCGGTTAGTTGGTAGAAAGATGTGGTACTATTTCTTCCTTCTACCCAAGTTATTGTTGCAGCTTGTAACTCGTTGAGAAAGTTCAGTAATTGACACTTCTTCGAGAAATGATGATTGGGGAACCAAAATAGCAAATCATTGTATCATTCCCAAGTACAATAGAACGGCTCGAAATCCCATTGAGAAAAACTCAAGAGAACTTGTTGATCACCCATCTCCAAGTACCTCGTAAAACAAACCAAACTAAAAACAAAAATTAAAAATAAAATAAATGTCTAAATTAAAATCAAGTTACTTATTCACAATATTAACAACAATCTAGAAGTCAATCCCCGACAACAGCGCCAAAAACTTGTTGGGACATTTTAATGCACTTTGAATTATTCATAAGTGCACGAGGTCAAGTTTTAATAGTATAGGAAGAATATGATTGCCGCATCCACAGGGATTGGTTTAGATCGTCGCTAAGTACCACGATTATCGTAACCTAACTTTATCTAAGTGATCCAATTTTGGGTTTTTGTAAAAATATAAAACTAAATTAACCTAATTAAACTAAAATACTAAGAATTAATTCTATGGGAATAGATTTTCTAGGGATTACTAGGGATTAATTTCGTCCACTTACACGTGATTGATTTACTCTAGTTTACATTAATGGTTATCAATCTATTCAACAATCTAGGTGTCTAAAACTCACTCACTACCTCTCCCAAGTATAAAGTGAATGAATATGCAACCACGTCAACACCGATATCCCTATCTAGTGTCTAAATAATTACATGAGTCTTGCTCCAACCTCACGGATTGCACACGTTCTAATAATCTCCCGAAACCTTAGAACGCCGCGTTGTGTTTAAACCCTAGTCCGAATCCAGGGTTACCTCTCCCAAGTGTCAAACCCCGTATTCTCAAATCAACCACAATATCATAACAAGCATAGTATGGAAGTAATAAAACGGTAAATACAATCGAATAGGGATGAACAACCGTTAACGAAAGAACGATTTACTCAAACATGTATATTCATGAACTGCATCAATCCCTAGATAATAAATGTTTATATACACATGGCCATGACCAAATATTCAACTAAAAACGAGATGTACATGATCAAACAACCAACAAAAGCTAAGAAATTAAAAGAGAAATAAAGGAGGATGGCCAATATCAAAAGAGCGGATGATTCCACTTCTGTAATATCTGCTCCGATCTCGTTTCCTTTTCTCCAATTAATGAACTTCTCTTCTTAGTCTGATCTTAGAGCTCCAAAAACGTTCTTGGGCAAGTAGAAAATGAGTGGATACAAATAGAAATAAAAAAACATCCTAAAAATATCTAAAAATATCGTGCCAACTAGTGTCTGGTCGTTGCAGCGAGCAAGGGCTAGTGGCCCTTGGCTACTGGCGCTGCAGTGAGTATCAACTCGCTGTAGTGAGAAGGCTGTTGTTTGGTGGCTTTAATCTCTTTTCAACAGTTTCTTCATCGATGTCCTACCGATTGGCTTGATTTTCAACCGTTTTCGCCCCCTAACACCTGATTTACATAAAAAATAATAAAAATGAATTAAAACACTACAAGAACACTCAAAAACTACCAAATTTAGTTTGAAAATATATTGATAAAATCAATCTATCATTATGTTCAGGAGAATTAAGAGCATTTAAAAAATTCATTTCCTGAGCCATTTGAATTCCTTTTAATCTAGCCAAATGTTTCTTTTTTCTTGAAAATGTTTCTGAAGACGTCCTTATCCCATTGTCTAAGACTTCTTTCCAGGGGTTTTAATTTACTAAGATTATTACTAGTGTTCTTACTCCACTTATGTTTTAGGGTTTCTTTAAACGTATAATGAGTAAGCCACATGGCTTCAAACCTAAAGAGTTTTAATATAACTTGATTGTAAATTCCCATTAAATAAATAAGAATAGGAGAGTGGTTACTACATACGATGGAGGTTTTCCACCATGGCATCAGGGAAGTCATTACATCAATCGTCATTTGCTATAGCTCGATCAAGCCGTTTGTTAACCTTAATGTCGTTTTTGTTAATTCTTGTCCAGTTTATTTGAGGTCCACTGGCGCCTAAATTATCCAAGTTTGACTCCCTGATGTTTTCATTGAATTTCCTCATCCTAGAAATGTCAGTCGAATTGCTAAGACCAGTGCGCTCATTTGAGGCAGCAACATCATTAAAATCTCCTACCGCCATCCAACATTGTTAAAATCTCCTACCGTCATCCAAAACCCGCTTTAGTTTCCATAAGTGCCACTGGGTCAAGCTAATGAGAACCCTCCAAATCCCTGAACACAATTCTAAATCTACATTTATAGTACCCCGACAATTCTTAGACAGTATCTTCATTGATATTTTACCAGGCTAACTTGGCAGGTTTTATGAGGCCTATAACCCATGGAGCATTTTACATTCTCCCAAATTCTTATTCATTCCACAAATATCTCCATAAAGGGAGTTTGAGATGTTTCTCTCTCTATTACCCTAACGGCATGTTTGGTTGGACGGAATCAAGACGGAATAAAATCGTCATTCCACTTTTGATTCTCATTCCGTTGTTTGGTTCTCCGATAAAATCACATTTTATGATTCTATTGAAATGAAAACCAAGAAAATAAGATTTCATTTATAATGGGTTGGAATAAAGTCTAGCCCAATGAAATCAAAACTATAATTACAAAAAAATCTCATAGCATGATTCAACCCAATCCAGTAATTAAATAACAGAAACTGAAAAATTGGGAATAGAAACTAAACATTGAGAATAGAAACTAAAAATTGATAACAAAAAATTGTGAACAAAAACTATTGAGAATAGAAAATTGAAAATAAAAATAGAAAATTGAAAATAAAAATGAAAAATTGAGAATAGAAAATTGAGAACAAAATAGAAAATTGAGAATAGAAACCGAAATTAAATAATTGAAATTGAAAATTGAGAATTGAGAATAAAAATAAAAATTAAATAACAAAAAATTGAAAATCGAATTAAATAGTGAAATATAATAAAATAAAATAAGAAATAAAATAAAATAGTGAAATATAATAAAATTTTATTACAAGTAAATAATGAAAATTTTATTATATTCCACTATTTTATTATTTTCTTTTTATTTCATACCAACCAAATAAGTGAATGAAATAATGATTTCATTGACAATTTCATTTCATTTCTTCTCTTATTTCATTCATTTTTTCGTTCGATTACTTTTTCTATTTTATTCTACCTTCATTTTATTCTGTCTAACCAAACGAGCCGTCAAGGCCACACTGACAGATTCTAGAACCCAAAAGATCTCTATTATTATCGGGCCTCTTCCATATGTTCGAAGAACATTGAGATTGGGTCTTTGAGAAAAAGGTTTGAGAAGGACTTTCACTAATTGGGTTTGAGACTAATAAGTTCTTCTCCTGGGGGTTTATCTAGAAGGCGAGTAACAGGGTTTAGAGAGGAAGAGGAGGGATGGAGAAATGAAGAGGATAGCGGAGGATAGATGCATGGCGCAGTTTGTGGAGATGAAGAAGATGGGATGAGAGAATTCTCTCGGTGTGATTGCCAGGGCGTGTAGGCTCAGATCATTTTCCACCGTCGATTGTTTTTCGGTTTTGCTAGTATTGAGATTTGAGTTCGGCTTCATCATCCTTCCAGAGCTTCAGGCCTAGTTTGGTTCAATTCACATTTGGGTTCCGTTCCAATGCTACTGCTTGCCTTATTTTGCTGATACAATCTTTGCTTGGGCTGCATTTTCATGGATTGGGCCTTGCTATGACTTGGGTCACTTCTATTGGCCTTTAACCCTCTTGGCGAGTCTGGGTCTTCCTGGGAGCATAGAAACTGATATCTATGGGATTATAATATTCAGCCAAATTCTGTTTGGACTTGTTCGCATAAATTTCATGATTTTTAGCCAGCAACCACGACCCGCATTCTGTGCTTTCCCATTCTATGTGAACTAACCTGGCCGTGTTAACCATGTCAGTTTGTCCGTCCTCCTGTCCTTCATGTTGCCGTTAGCCCAAGGTAACTTTTGTACCCTTTCCTCTCAGCAGGACGTTGCAACTCCGATGCGGTACTCTCGTCTCTGGCGATTTCTTTTTCCCCGCATCTCCTTCTTTCATTACAGGACAAAACTTTGTTCTGTGGGTCCCTCTACATAATTATAGCATAACCCACGGATACTTTCATACTCAAATCTATAAGTTCTTCCCCCCAATTCGTAGCTTGGAACAAGGAGTTTAGTCAAATATATTTCAACACATATCCTAACAAACTTACCTCTCAGAGAAGTTGTCGTGTTCTTATCCATTTCAATTGGCCTCCCCGGAGCTTTACTAATGTTGTATAGTACCGGCGGTTCGTAATACTCCACTAACAGATCAGGAAGATGAACCCAAACCACTGTTTTCGAATCCGTGGCTTCTCCAGGCCTAAAATCCAGCTCCCACTTTCTCACATTTAAATATTGATCTAAGATCACACATGGTCCCTTAGTAAACACACGATGAGCATCAATCAACTTATTGAATCTAAAAAAGTAAAATATTGAAGTTCTGATTGATAATTTCAAACTCACCGTGGGTTTTCCAAAGATATTTTGCTCTATCAAAGGGTTCAAAGAGAACTTCATCAGCACTTATTTTGTTATCCTTCTCCTCCCCAGATTTCAAATTTTGGTTACTCATCTGCTCATCTTCAACCATCATGGTTGAATCTGTCTCCATTTCTTTCCAGTTCTCGTCCCTCATGTTCGCTTTTTCACCTTAAGAAGTTTTCACTTCCATTTCCACCTCTATTTGTATTTCCTGATGATTATTTTTCATTTTTCTTGTGCATCATTGCAACCCGTCTTCTTCTTCGGATGATTTCTCATTTGTATAGTGTTGTTGTTATTTCTCATTCGTATAGTGTTGTTGTTCCCAAAATACTATAAACAAGGGCAACCTTACAAAATCTTCTTTATAAGTTCATACGCCAAGGTTTTGATTGGAAAAATTTCGGAGCTGAGATACAACTTGCATGTAAATACCATTTTTTTTAATATATACACACACACATATTAGTGTATAACGCGTACCTAAAGACACGGGTGTAAAACAGTAAAAACACAAAATATATATATATATATCATTAAACCTTTTTTTTTTTTACAAAAACGCTTATTATATAATATTTCATACCTATTTCATTTGAACATTAATAATTATAGCATCGATAATAACAAAGAGAGCAAACATCGTTTCACGCATTTTTTATTCCCAAGAAAAAAAATAAAAAATAGACATTTATCAAGACCCTATTTCAACTCCCTACCTATGAATATAGAAAAGTAAGAGGTAGAAGAATGTAAAATTATTTGACAACATATATAAGGAATGACAATATAAATAAGGAGCTTAAAATAAGACAAACAAAACCAATACAGAGTAAAAACTATGAATTCAAATAATCAAGAATTTCTTGAATAAACCATTGCTGAAAAGAAAAGGAAATGGAATTAAAGATCTAACAAAAAAGTTGGATCAGTCAAAGGTAATTCTTAAGCACCCCACGTAACTGTTGAAGGTCAATGCTATTGAAAAGTTCAACGATAAGTCCTCCTTGAATGTCAACTACACAGTGTAAGACCCTACAGGACGAACATTGACAGAGTCGTTACAGAACTCATTTAATCAGCACATACTTTTAAAAACAAAAAAATTATTTAAGTTCAAATAAATATATAAATAAATGTTACCCGAAATGACAAATCAAAACCATAAACTAAGATCTAATACATACAAAAAATAACAAATCCAAATATTAGATTCATGGTAACTGAAACAAATGATTATCTGCCAAATACCAGTGCAAAAGTTGCTCCTAAATAATTTTTAATCATCTAACCACGCAAGAAATATGTGAAAAGGAAAAAAAAAAATCAATGAAAAAATAAAAAATAAAGTTCATGTTTCCTCCATGATTTTTTTCCCTCAAATATGAAATAAGAAAAAGAAAAAATGAAAGATAATACAAACAACCAAAATAAAAGGATTCACATAAAAAAAAAACGTAGTAGTAGATATAAATTTTTTTCTTAAAATAAATTCTAATTAAATGTATACTAAAGTCTTAAAGACTTGAAGAGAAAATAAGCGAAATTTTTGTTTTCTTACCGAGAATTCTCATTTCAATGGGAACAAAAGAAAAATACAATTTTTACTTGATGACTATAAGTAGGTAAGAGAATGAGAGGGAATTAATCTTTGTGGATAATTCATAAGGGGTGGATGACATACCCAAAAAATCTAAGAGATGGAATTGTGGATAAGTAGAGTTTACCATGAAATCCGTAAATTGAAATTGAAAAAATTCATGCAACAATCGAGATGACAAATCCGACATTACTAAAGCCCCCTAAATGCACAAATTGAAATACAAACAAAATCATTTTCAAAGAGAGAACCAAAATTACAGAATCCAACGTCCAAGAAGATATATGAAAATAAAATGAGTTAACAAAAGACTTAATTGAGAAAATAAAAATCGTGGTCTCGGTCAATCAAATAATAATTAGTGAAAATATTTTTTTTTAAAAAAGACTTAGTTGAGGAAACAAAAACCGTGGTCCCGGTCAATCAAATAATAATTAGCAACCACAACCAAATTATTAGATTATGCGGCTAAATTTTGACTTACTGCCAAGGCATAAAAACTAATTTAATATGCTCTCATCACGAAAATAGTATTAAAATATAATGAAATTCGAGATCAAAATTGTGTCAAAAGTATGCCACTAAAGGAAGAAATAAACTAATAGAACAAAGTATACAACCAAATGGATGTCGCAATACACTAATGCAATATATTCAACGGCTAAAGATGATTAGGCTAGTCGATCGTAGTTAGAGATCACCAAAATTATAAATACAACAATGCAAACCAGGAGTTTTGAGAGACACAGATATGGAACATGTGCCTAGATCCAAAAATTATAAAGCTACCTTTGAAATTTCTTAATGCTAGTCGAAAATTTCATAACTACATCATTTCGCCCCATCTGTTCCTATTTCTGATCCATGAAATTTGTTCTAAAATTGAAACAACAACCAGAAACACCAAAAACTATTGAATACTACCACACTGATCAAAGAACCAAAAAACAAAATCAATCTAAAAGTGATTTACCAAATAGTTGAACCTTAAAAAAAACAATCTTCATCCTTAGTTTTCCTATCAAGAGAAAGAAGATGAGAGCTTAAATATTTAACTAAACAAATGTCAGGGAAAACACTGGGTGAACACGCTCGGATGTCACAAAAATATCACACACACCCCTCCCTTAGAAGAAAGAAGAAGAAGAACAATTACCAAAGGAGATTCAACTTTCATAAAAAGAGAACTTAATTGGTACTCACCTTCTTCCCCCCAACATTTTGGGCGACATGGACGACAACGGGTTAGCGACGGCGGTGATTTCTATTCGAAGTCTGATCCAAAGAACGAAATGTTTTCGTTTCATGTGGTGAATGGAAACCCCTTATCCACCAATAGAGATAGAATCTATTCATGAACAACTCCGATTCGAACGAATCTAGGGTTACCCGAGACAATCTCTGGGATAACCGCTATAGCCTGCCTACTCGATGTGTACCCGAGAAATTCGTACAGCTAAACAGAAGAAATTTAAGAAAGGAGAGAGACAGAGAGTGCTTCGTAATTGTGTACACCGCAAATCTGATAAGACTTCACAATTGCAAATCGCAAATTTGGAAGAGAGGAGTGGGGATAGATCGCAGATTAGGAGGTAGGAGAGGAAGCAACAATGACAACGATGGAACGTAACTGAAGTTCGGCAGTGATGGCGGCGGCTATAATTCTTTTTTGTGACCCGTATTTCACTCGACTCACGAACTATAATTCTTTTTTGATAAATTTGGTAATTCTCCGACAAGTCTAAAGTCACAATGCTACATTAAAATCAATATAGTTTTAATGAAAATTTTGCATTCATTTTTATGTAGTATAATAACTTTAGACTTTTAAAAAAATTATTGTAAAAAGTTAACTGGATGAACATAAATTCCAAGTCTATGGATTTTTCACCGACAACCAATTGAAAAATATAATGGATTTACGTCACTTACATCTCTTGAGCTCTGATCATATTACACTCCACCCTCTTTAGTTTGTCAAATTAAACTAACATCCTCTTTGATTTGAGTATTTGTATCACTTTCCTTCCCTATCTCTCTATCTACCATGCACATAGTCACAAACACATGGTCATAGAGAACAGATACAGGTCAAGATTAATGCAACGTTGATCGTGGAAGTAAAGAAAAATAAATAACATGATTAAAGAAATAAAAAACAAAAAAAACAAAAAAGGAGAAAAAAATAGAAAAACAAAGAAGAAAAAATATTTTGAATTACAGGGGAAAGTGCATAATTGGGTTTTATTCTCTCTGTGCTTATTTGTATATCCCAACCTATCTTTGCAATCACTATACTCACCCATGTTACTGCAAAACTGTCAACCCAATCACGCATTTTACATTGTATATTCTGTGTCTCTCTACCTACTATGCCCAAAGTATGAAACATATGCACACAAAAAAAATATTGAGATATGACACAAGTCTTGACTTTGATGCGAAGTTGATCTTGGAAGCAAAGAAAAAGAAATAAGAGGATTAAAAAATAAAAAGGGAAAAATAAAATCAAGATAGATAATAGAAAGGGTATAATGTTCCCAAAATACTATAAGCAAGGGCAACCTTACAAAATCCTCTTTATAAGTTCATATGCCAAGGTTTTGATTGGCTAAATTTCAGAATTGATATACAGTTTTGCATGCATGTAAATACCATTATATATATATATATATATATATATATATATTGTTAAAGAGAAAAATGAATGAGAATGCTTCAACATTGTGTTAGCCTCTCCCTCTATTTATAATAGTAATTAGGGAATAATACAAGAAACCCTAAACAATAAGGGAAACCTTGAACAATATTAGAAATACATAAATACCCTTTTAACACTCCCCCTTACGCTGGAGCATATATATTGTATGCTCCTAACTTGTTACAAATATACTGTATCCTTGAGCCCCCTACTGGTTTAGTGAATAAATCAACTAACTGATCAACTGACTTTACATGCTTAGTCTCAATCTACTTTTGCAATATTTTTTCTCGAATGAAATGGCAATCAACTTCAATGTGTTTTGTTCTCTCATGGAAAACTGGATTGAATGCAATGTGAAGTGCTGTTTGATTGTCACATGTCAGATCCATTGGTGAAGAGTGTTCAAACCTAAGTTCCTCCAACAAATGTTTCAACCAAGTTAACTCACAAGTCGTATGGGTCATCGCCCTGTATTTCGATTCTGCACTTGATCGCTCTACAATTATCTATTTTTTACTCTTCCAAGAAACGAGATTGCCTCCAATAAATACACAATAACCTGTGGTGGACTTCCTATCTGAGGAAGATCCGGCCCAATCTACATATGTATATCCCTTAATTTGAGTGTGACCAAAGTTCTGATACAACAAATCACACCCTGGAGAACCTTTTAGATATCGAAGAATACGAATCACTGCATCCCAGTGATAAGTCGTGGGACGAACCAAGAACTCACAATAACACTCACAACAAAGCAAATATCTGATCTAGTAACCGTCAAGTAGTTCAACTTCCCAACTAACCATCTGTATTGCGTTGAATCTGTAAGTGGTACACATTAATCTGCCAATAGTTTGTTATTTGGATCCATAGGTGAATCAATCAGTTTCGCTCCTAGCATTCCTGTTTCACTCAACAAATCAATAACATATTTTCTCTTACATAGGTAAATACTTTAACTTGATCGAGCAACTTCAATCCTCAAGAAATACTTCAATTGACCCAAATCTTTAGTTTGAAACTTGTTGTGCAAAAACGTTTTGAGTTCCTGAATACCCTGGTGGTCATCCCCGGTAATTACGATGTCATCCATGTACACAATTAACAATATTCTCCCGACTTTACTGTACCTATATGTTGGCCCAGTAGAATACTTAAGAGGGGGGTGAATTAGGTAATTAAAAAATATTATCAGAATATACTTGAATAAATCAAATAATTAATTTTATACCTAAATTAATTATTCTCTTTATACCACAGCGGAATTAAAATAAATCTAAGTGCACACTCAAATAACAAAAATAAACAAATTAAAAAAGCAGCACACTAGAGATTTATACTAGTTCACCAAGCTACTCTTGACTAATCCAATCCCCTGAGCTCTACGGAGGTCGCACCCACTAAAATCAAGATTTCTTTAAAGGTAGGAACCAAACCCATACACCGATTCTTTTACAGGCTCAGAATCAACCTTTACAATTTCCTTTTCTCAGGCTAAGGAAAAACCTATACTTTTTACAAGTTAAAGAATAACCTAATTCTTTTTAACACTAAGGCTCAAGAATCAAAATCTCACCAAAATAATCTAAATATCCTTTTACATGGTAAGAATTGAACGGTTATAAAATCACTCAAAAACATAATTCTTATCCAAGAAGAATCACTACCTCAATCTCTTTACAGGAAGAGACTAAAACTCTGTTACCCTTGATTACATATCCCCAATGATATTTAATCCGCCACAACTCACCAATACAAAAATTAATAAGTAAATCTCACTCAGAACTTCTACTATCCCAGACAAATAAAAACTTAATTAATATCCCAACTAGTGATAGAAATACGTGAGATACAGAAATTTAATTTTAACAAGAATATGGGTAGCAAATTGGAGCACGTAATCAGATTCAAGAAATTGTTTGAAACAATATTTTCTTCAAAAATCAAAAATAATTTATAAGATCAATTTCCAAAATAAAATAATAAACAATAAATAATATGGAAAGATCTCATCAGGAATCCACAGAAATAATAATTAGAACAGTATAGCTTCAAATCTGGTATCAGCAAGAATAGATCGCAGTTGATTATCAGAATCACTCTTAGAATGGCTCACAATATCGTAGAATTATAACTCTTATAAAAGCTCTCTCAAAATGATATAAACTAATTTTCTCTCTTAGAATGATTATTTTCTAATAAAATTCGCAGGTCTATTTAAAGGAATATGTAATCACCCTTCTAATGGCTACTTTACAAGTGTTATAACAATAAAAAAACTCTTATAGACGCTTTATAACATATGGACTTCTTTTATGTTCAATTTCACTTAAAAACATCTTTCGAATCTTCCAATTGAACCTCCAAAGTTTTTCTCAATCAAAATAAATAAGTGTAGAATATATTTCAAGTACCAAATTAAGAAACATTAATATTTAATGAACCATATTGAAAGGATTTAATTAGCATATGAACCATATCTTAAATATAGAGAATATCCCTTAAATCTCTCTCAAATCCTAACAAAAAATGGCTACTTTGAATTTAAACTCGGATCAAACTATATCCTGAAACAGCACATTCAGTCGACTGCCTAGTCGATTGCCCAACTCAGCTTGCAGTCAAACCATCGCCGCAGCGAGCATAGGTCGATCGCTCGGTCCACTCACAGATTCAGAGAGTTTGTCATGCTTCCACTAGTCGACCACTCGGTCGACTCACAGATTCAGAGAGTTCAGATGTTTTCACAGGTAGACCAGTCGGTCGACCATTCAATTCAGGATGTTTCATCTTCTTTCTCCGGTCGACTCCTCAGTCAACTGCCTCCTTCTAAATCACTTCTATGATCTCGTTTTTAACCTACTTTCTTTTTTGATTTCGCCATTTTATCCATATTTATATTTAAATAAGCTCCACTAATACTCTTATATTCTATTTTAGTCATTCAAAAATATTTCTTTTTAATTCACATAGGAGCAAATAAATATACTTAACAAAAACACACATAAAAGATAAGATTCATTTTGTGTCATGTGTGTGTTCCTAAATGGGATATTAAGAGTTAATATTTATCTGAGTTATTTTTCCTAATTTCTTCAAACTCTTAATACTTCTTCATCATCTTGATATCTTTATTAAGCATCCATTCAATTTGACATATTCATTACTAAATCTTTAAATCACTGAAATACTTGATCAAACATTAATTCCACCAAAACATCAATACTTAATTATTCATCAAAATCTTGGAATAAACACTATAGAATACAGAATGATCAACTCTACAATGACGAAGACCCAATTCAGTGACCATTTTACTGAATCTCCCAAACCATGCTTGAGGCTATAAATGGATTTCTTCAAGCGACACACCAAACCAGACTCCTCCTGAGCAACAAACCCAAGAGGTTGCTCCATGTATACTTCCTTAGTTAAATCACCATTTAGGAATGCATTCTTGATATCAAGTTGATGCAACGGCCAACAAAATGTGGCAGCCAAAGAGATGAACAAAAGCGAGTTTGGCAATCGGAGAAAAGGTCTCTAAATAATCAAGACCATATACATGAGTGTAACCTTTGCCAATTAAATGAGCCTTGAGTCGATCAATGGTGCCATCCGGATGAACTTTGATTGTATACACCCATTTACATCCAACTATTATTTTGTCAAGTGGAAACGAGACAAGATCCCAAGTACCATTCTAATGTAAAGTTATCATTTCCTCTTTTATTGCGGTCGTCCAACCAGGGTGAGTGAGAGCTTTTGTGACAAACTTAGGAATACAAACAGATGATAGAGAAGCAACAAAAGAGAAATATGAAGGAGATAAATATGCATATAAAACAAAGTTAAAAATAGGATGTTGAGTACATGTGCGCTTACCCTTCCGAACAGCAATGGGAATGTCCAAGTCAGACACGGATAGATGAACTGGAGAAGAATTTGAAGACACAGAGACGATGGGCTCAATGGCAGAGGCTACCTTCTGGCGACGAAAGTATACCTGCAAATGTGGTGAACGACGATTAGGCGGGACAGGTTCTAGAGTGGAAAGAGATGGTGTCAGGATTGGGAGACTTGGTAAATGAAGGGTGATATCCACATCATCCTGAAGGGATAGGAGAACAAAATAAGGGGTGGACTCAAAGAATGTGACATTTGCACAAATAAAATAGCAACGTAAAGAATGACTATAACACTGATATCCCTTTTATGTGTGAAAATAACCAAAGAAGACACATTTTATGACACGGGGATCTAACTTATCCTTACCGGGAGTCAACTGGGGAACAAAACAGACACATTCAAAGATACAGAGAGGTAAAGCAAACCAGGGTGATCGGGGAAAAAGAATAGAATGAGGAACTTTATCATTCAGGGTAGAAGATGGCATTCTATTGATCAAGAAAAAAGATGTAAGAACTACATCTGCCCAGAAATATTTGGGAACATTCATCTCAAACATTAGAGTTCGAGCCACTTCTAGGAGATGTCGATTCTTACGCTCAGCGAATCCGTTTTGCTACGGTGTGCGAGGACAAGAAGACTGATGTAATATACCAAACTGTGACATGGAGGAAGTAAAGGGTTAAGAAAAATATTCTTGAGCATTATCACTACGAAGTATACACACGGGCACATTAAATTGAGTTTTAATTTCAGCACAAAAGGCAAAGAAAATGGAGAACAAAACGATTTTTCATTAAATAGAGCCATGTAGCCCTAGAGAAGTCATCGACAAACATGACAAAATAACGAAAGCCTAATGTAGAGGCAACACGAGAAGGACCCCAAACGTTCGAATGAACTAAACTAAAAGGACTCGATACTCGAAACTGAGCCAGGGAAGTAAATGAAGTACGATGATGTTTTTCCAACTGACAAGATTTACAATCTAAGGAGGACAAATGACGTAAACTAGGAACAATTACCTTTAGATTGGCAAGACATGGATGACCTAGGCAACAATGAATTTGTGGGAAGATGCAACGGCAGGACAAGAAGTGGGCAGGATAACAGGTGTCTCGTTGTGATTGTCGAAGTAACAAAGGCCATTTTTCTCACGCCCTACGCCAATCATCTTTTGTGTTTTCAAATCATGGATAGTGACAGAATCAGGAAAAAAACAAATAGAACAATGAAATTATTGAGTAAGCTTACTAACACATATCAAATTAAAAGCAAAAGAGGGAATATATAAGACAGATGATAAAGAGAAAGATGGTAAAAGCTTCACAGTGCCAATACCACGAACAGGGACGATGGAACCATCAGCAACAGTAACAGAGGACAATGAGGGAGATGACTGAACATGCATAAATAAAGAAGAGGAACCTGGCATGTGATCGGTGGCAATGGAGTCTATGATCCAAGGTATAGAAGTGGAACGATGAAAAGAAATACATGCAGTGGGGTTACCTCGTTGAGCTAGCGAAGTAATGGAGGTAGATGGCTCCTTGGATGCCTTAAACTGGAGGAACTGAACATACTCGTCATCAGAAATTACCTTTGGAGGTAAAGAGTTGGATGCTGTAACGGGAGCAATTTGATTAGAAGTTTCCACATGAATGGACTTAGGAGAACGACCAACTCTATAGCAACATGTATCTTGGGTGTGATTTTTCTTGCCACAAAATGAGCACCAACGATTTTGACCATGACAATTACCACCTTGGCCACCTCGAAATTCATTACTATGATTTCCTCGGCCACCTCGTTGCCCTTGATCGGTAACAACAACTTGTATAACTTTGGACCATTGTAAGTAATTGGTTCCGTTTAACTTGCGAATTGTTAATGGTTAGGGTGTAGTCGTCGACAGTAGTACCCACCAATACAACAACGAACAAACAACTTGCACAAGATAAACAAACCAACAACACAAACAACTGTAGGGCTTAAATGAAGAACATTATAAGTAGAATAATACTCACGAACATGTGGGATATTAGATCTAGTCCAGAATAATTTCTCAAATCTAGATAATCAAACGAACGGTGGCTCACGAAAAAAAACTCTTGTTTTACCATCAGATCTGGACAGAGATAGCAGCAGCAGCTAGAGAGATCTAGGGTTTCGAAAGCAAAGGCAATAGCGATGAACCATGAAATCGCACATATGGCGGCAGTAAACTTCGAATTAGTGGAAAATCGAAGTTGCAAAGGGAAAGGAAGCACTGGACAACGGCAGAACAGTACTGCGAATACAGGTCAACGGTGGCGAAGCTCAAAATAGCAACGGCGAGGGTGAATTTAGCCTGAACAATGGCGATTGGGGTTGAAGAGCAACGACGAAAGTCGCCGATGGGTCCGATTGGAGGTGGCGAAGGTCGGATTAGGCTGGCGAAGGTCGAATCTGAGTGGTAGGTGCGACGGTGACGAGGTAGGGTTTCGGCGGCAGCGGGAATGTTAGGGCTGTAAACGATTTCCTTTTTTTTTCAACAGAGGGAAAAGATGGGACAAAATTATGGATCAACAAGACTACGGGATTAATGTCCCATAACCTGCTCTGGATACCATGTTAAAGAGAAAAATGAATGAGAAGGCTTCAATATTGTGTTAGTTATTTTATTTTATTTTTTTATTTCTATTTTTTTGTTAAAGAAAAAAATAAATGAGAAGGCTTCAACACTGTGTTAGTCTCTCCCTCTATTTATAATAGTAATTAGGGAACAATACAAGAAACCCTAAACAATATGGGAAATCCTGAACAATACTAAAAATACGTAAATACCCTTTTAACATATATATATATATATATATATATATATATATATATACTTTTTTCACTGGACTCACTTGATATAATTATTTTTTGGTAAATTTGATAATTCTCTGACAAGTCCAAAGTCACAATACTACATTAAAAACAATATAATTTTAATGAAATTTTTGCATTGATTTTTATGTAGTATAATAACTTTGGACTTTTGAAAATTTTAGTATAAAATGTTAACTAGATTGGCATAAATTTCAAGTCTATGGACTGTTCACCGAGAACCAATTAAAAAAATAAAATGGACTAATTTCACTTATCTCTCTTGAGCTCTGATCATATTACACTCCACCCTCTTTAGTTTGTCAAATCAAAACATCCTCTTTGATTTGGGTATTTGTATCATTTTCCTTCTCTATCTCTCTATCTACTAGGTGAGAAAATCGGTCGGATCAGTTGGGGATAGAGGGATTTTGGGGGCCGACCTGAACATTTTTTAGGGGTCGAAATCCGACCGACCCCGAGCCGAAACCTCCGACCATTCGAGCGGGTTCGGGTGTTTCGGATTCGGTCGAGTTCAGTCAGATTTTGGTCGATTTTAAAACACAAAAACAGAAGAAATTTCAAGCAGTGAAACACAAATCCAAACAACTAAACATGAAACACCGAAGAAATTTTAGATCCAAAAAACTAAACATGAATTTTATAGATTTAAAGTAAAAAAAAAAACATGAAAACATTACAATTCAAACCTTACAATGGCAGCGGCAGAAAGCACAGAGATGATGAATTGAGGCAACGACGGCCAGAGATTTAAGGTGCTGAGTGGCGGACATATGAGTGTTTGAGATGGAGGCTTATCGGCTAGAGATCTGGGGAGCGGAGGCCAGAGATCTGAGATGGAGGCTGAACAAAGCGGAGGTCGGAGGTATGAGATTGACAACTAAGAGAGAGAACAATAGAGAAAGAGAGACATGGAGATGGAGGCGGCAGCTGAGTTGCTCAAGAATGAGATATCGAACCCTAATTCCACTATATATACATGGGGTGGTTTGGTAATATGCTAAGTTTATGGGGGAGTAAATGATAAATTAATGTATTACTATTAAGAAGCGGGCGGGTTCGGGTTCGATTGGGTATGGTGGGAAGAACCCGAGTTTTTTGTGTCTTATTTCGGGGCGGGCGGGTCGGGTGTAAAAATGAAAAAGTATATTGAAATCCGACAGAATCCGATCGGGGAGGGGTGGGGTAGGTGGGCAGGTATTTCTTTTACTCCTACTATCTACCATGCATGGAGTCACAAACACATGCACATAGAGAACAGGTACAGGTCGAGATTGATGCAACGTTGGTTGTGGAAGCAAAGAAAAATAAATAACAGGATTACAGAAATAAAAAGAGAAAAAAAAAAATAAGAGAAAAATATGAAAAAAGAAAAAAGGAGGAAAAACATTTTGAATTATAGGGGAAAGTGTATAATTGGGTTTTATTCTCTCTGTGCATGTGTATTAATCCCAACCTATCTTTACAATCACTATACTCAATCCATGTTACTGCAAAACTGTCAACCTAATCACGTGTTTTACATTGTAAATGCTATAAATATTTATAAGCAATAAATCTAACTTACTAATTGGACATAATACATGACTATTTCTGAAGTTATATTTGAAATTAATCAAGCTCTAAAAGTCCTTGGAATTGTAAGATTGTACTTAAAAAAAAAAAAAAAAAAAAAAGAGGATGATTTGGTGACAAGACTCAAAAAGTGAATGCAAATTAAGTTTTTAAGCCTCATATTTTTTTCCATTTTACATTCTAATCCTTTGCACAAACATGAACATATGCGCCCTTCTTAGAAAATCCTTGACTGGAAAAATTAGGAAAACTTTTGTCACTACATAGTTGTTCCCGGAAACATAGGAAGCCCTTACATCTTTAATGTATCCAAGTTTTAGGACTTAAACAAAGCGCAAAACCTAGATTGTACGTTTGAAAACGATACCATTTTTCTTTTAGTTTTTGGTTCACTTATGGATGTATATTGAATTCAAAATCACAATAAAGTTGAATGTACAGAATATTTATATATTGAATTCAACACAATATAGTTGTAAACAATACCTTTGATCATGCACATGTTTTTCAGCTGACGAAATTGTTGTTGTTGGCCCAAATGTTGTTTGTTGAATCATTGAATGTTACTTTGTTTTATAATGAAACATATAGGTAGATGACATATGTTGAATGTAATTCAACATTGTTATAAATAGGAATTGATAATAGTTTGAATGTTGAATTCAAACATAAAAATCTATGGAAAATATAAACGAGTAATGTTGGAATGTTTAAGAAAAAATACAAGTTGTGCTTAAAAATATTTTTAAATTGCAATCTCCGAAAATATTCGAGACATAAGTGTCCAAGAAAAAATGTTGAATTGAATAGGGCTAAACTAAAAAAATGTTGAGATATGACACAAGTCGACTTTGATGCAATGCTGATCTTGGAAGCAAAGAAAAAAAAATAAGAGGATTGAAAAATGAAAAAGTGAAAATAAAAAAATTAATGATATATAATGGAAGGGGTATAATTGGGTTTTTGTTTTTTCATCACAAACATTGAACACAAATTATTTGTAACGGATGTTGGTGTAATGTTACGAACGGGGAGTATGACTGAAGTCTGTCCAAACATAATTAAATGTGTTTTTTTTTTTTTTTAAATATTATCTTAATATTCAAAAACTTAAATATGTAACTCAACGCCGTCTGTGGGAATCGAACCCACGACCACGTGATTAAAAGCCACGCGCTCTACCGGCTGAGCTAAGACGGCTACTTGATATGTACCACGATTAATGTTTTATTACATACTTCTCAATACTCAAGCGCGACAACTATTTCGAAGAAAATTGTCATAATAGAAAAATATATATTTTTTTAATTTAAAATAAAAAACCTCAAGAGATACGAAATTTGACGAGGGGATTTTTTACCATGACTATCAATACGCACATTTTAGAATATCACTTACTTGGCAAAACTATATTACCAAGACAAAATGAATAGAGTTAACGTGTCAACACGTGATATCGGGCACAACCTTAATACTCGAGGATCCTACCTGATCCCTGAACACGATCGAAGACAATATATTGTCCAACCAAGAAGGATCATCCTCAGGGCAAGTTTTAGGATGAACCAAGACTTTTACTATCACTGGAATTAAGCTAAGATACATCCTTGAATTTCTCGAGTGCAATCTAAGTTTTAACCTATGCTTGAAACTAATTCCAACATGGGTGACGCACCCGGATTTTTTAAAAAGAAAATAAATAAATAAATAAATAAAATAAATCTATAAGCTTTTTCTTTCTTTTCTTTTCTTTTTTTTCAAAAATAGTAAAGAGAGAGATTTTTTAAAGCGCCAATTTTCTCATAAAATAACTTAAACAAATTTTAGAGAAAAGAATCGCCACTGCCGCCTAACAATGAATTTAAATTGTGTGCCAGGTTACCGAATTTTTTTTTAAAACGATTCGAAAAATTGGTTTAAGTAAAATTTTGACTCCAAAAACATGGTCCGACCAGAGATTCATTTTTAAAGGATTCGAGGGGTTAGTTACGCTCGTGAAAAGTGTTAGGAACTTTAAGATGCCCGTCCAAATACGGTACTTTATCCAATTAAATCCAATTAAAATTTAAGTTCGAATGTTTTATTTGATTTTAAAATCTCTTCTTTAAAAATCTTTTTTTTTTTTTTTTTCTTTTTTTTTTATATTTTTTACTTTTTCATTTTTTTTCTTTGTTTTTTTTTTTTAACTTTTGTTTTTCTTTTTACTTATTTGTAAAGAGAAAATTCCTTTTTTGTTTTTTCAATTTTTGGCTTTTTTTTAAAAAAAATTAACTAACTTTTCTTTTTCTTTTTACTTTTACTTTTTTTATTTAAAATAAAGAGAAAATTTTGTTTTGTTTTTTTAATTTTCGCCCTTTTTTTAATTTTTGATTTTTTTTTTTTTTTTGTTTTAACTTTTTTTTTTTAAAAAACAAACGTTTTTCTTGTTTTTATTTTTAATTTCTTTTTTTTTTGAAAAAAAAAAAAAGAGAATTTTTTTTATTATTTCTTTTATTTTTTGTTTTTTGTTTTTTTTTTTCCCTTTTTTCAAATTTAGTTTTTTCCAATTTTTATAAAGAGAAACCATTTCTTTTAAATTTCTAGAAATATTTTTTTTTCCGTTTTCATTTTTTTTAAATGTTTCCCGGTATGATTGCTTATTAAATATTGACGATTTAATAAAGATGACCCCCAAGGGTTGAATGTAGCGGGTTTTAAGTTTGGGTTATTTTGATAAATAGGAAGAATTTTATATGCATGTCAAAATATATATTTTTTGGGGGAGGGGGAAATGCAAAACTCTTTTTGTTTGTTCGTTTTTATATTTTTTATTTTTTAGAAAATTAAATAGGTTAAATTTTTGAAAAGAATGACATGGGATTTGATTAGTTTAGAAAATAAAGTAAAAACGCATTTTTTAGAAAATTAGATTTTTAAAACAACACATATTTTTACGTAAAAATCATTTAGAATACTCCCATTTTTGTGATTTTTTTGAAATACTCATTTTTTGGAAAACCGCTTTTTTTTACTATTCACAAAAACTCTTTTTTTTTTTACTTTTGATATATATAATTAAGAAACAAAATGATTTGATTTTCTTTTTTAGAAAATTTATTTTTATGAAAAAACAAGCTTATATATTTTTTATGACAATAATATTTGACATGCAGAAAAACTATTCTTTCCCTTTTATCAACTTATCACAAGCCCAAAACTCGGCTTAGGGAATTGCCTTCCTAAACCCATTATTTAAAAATTTCACACTGGTCGGAAAATCCAAAATGGTGGTATGGAAAAATCTCTCTTTCTCAGATTCCAAGTTAAGATTTTTTATTTTTGTTTTTTGCAATTTTCATTTTTTTTGGATTTTTGTATGTTGATTTTTGGATTTTTTATTTTTAGTACCAAAACGATCAATTCATTTTTGTTATTTTCTTATGTGAGAAAGTAAATATTTATATAAATGTAATAACAATACATAAAGAACATGAAATAAAATTACAAAAATAAAAGTGCGGAAAGGTGCAAAATAAGAAAATATATACAGGAAAATAAAAACACAGGAATATACAGAACAGAAAAATAAATACAACAAAATAAAAGTGCGAAAAGGTGCAGAACAGAAAATAAATAAAAGCGCGAAAAAGTGCTGAATAGAAAAATAAATACAGGAAATAAAAGCACAAAAAAGCACTAAACAAAAAAATAAATACAGAACAATGAACTATTTTTTAAGTGTTCCAGTGGAACGTCCTCTTAAGTTCTGTCCAATATTAGGTTGTAGGCCCAATGAGCTACTCAAGAGGGGGGGATAAATTGAGTAGTCATAAAAATTTAAACAAATAAATCTCTTAACACTTAATTATCAAATAATCAATTTTTCTAAATCAATTATTATCTTCATTACGCAACGGATAAGTGTTTATATTCTAAGTGCACACTCAAATAGAATATAATAAAATAATAACAAAGCAGCACATCAAGATATATCCTGATTCAGTAAGCTAACATTGCCTAATCAAATCCCCCAAGCACCACGGAGATTCGCAACCTCTAAACCCTTGATCCCTTTACCAGGTAAGAACCAAACCCTTATAAAAAAAAGAAATCCTAAGTTAAGAAAGAATCTTATTTTTTTACCAAACTAAAGATTAACCTAATTCTATTACACGAACAATCAACACGTAATCATTTTACATGCTAAAGATCAAACCTCACTACTCTCACAAGTATCGTTTTCACAGGTAAGGATGGAACCTTCACAATTTACTCAATTCAATTCAGGGAAAATTAAAATCTAATTCTTTTTAAGGAAAAATAATAACCTAACATTTTTATACTTAGGACAAATATCAAATCCTAATTTTTTTTCATAGGAAAAAGATCGAAACCTAGTTACCCTGATTAGACACCAGCTCAACCGTGTCTAATCCGCTCAAACTCGCAAATACAGAAAAATATGAGTTTCTTCCCACAAATGTCCCAAAATTTACTACGTGATAGATACAATGTGCGGCAAATTTAATATACGATTAAAACAAGTGTGGGTAGCACAATTTAAAGCTCGTAATTAGATAATCACACAAAATCGTTTTAAAAAGATTTTTTAGACTTTTATATTTGAAAACGATTTTCTAATGATCTTAACACCAAACAAATAATAATTAAAAAAAAAATCAAAATAATGAATAATGAATAATATCTTTGAAAGATCTAACCGGGAAAACACCGAAGATTGAAACAGAACCGTAATATAGCACAAGTCGGTGATGCCAAATCAATCCACGCTTTAGATCAAGAACTTAACACAATATCTCTCTTGATAAATCTCAGTAGAATAATAGCTCTTAGAAAAACGTAGGTGTTGGCTCAGTGGAATACTCAAGAGGGGAGGTGAATTGGGTAATTAAAAAAAATAGAAAAAAAAATAACACTTCAAAAATCAAACAATTAATTTTATCCTAAAATTAATTATTATCTTTATAGCAGCGGATAAGTGTAATAAGCTCTAAGTGCACACCCAAACAACACAAGATAAAATAAAGGAAATAAGTAATGCAGTACACACTAATATATCTTGGTTCACCAAGCTACTCTTGGCTAATCCAGTCCTCCGAGTCCTATGGAGATTCGCACCCACTAAACTCAAGATTCATTTACAAGTAGGAACCAAACCCTCACATTGATTCTTTTCACAGGCTCAGAATCAACATTTACAAATTCTTTTTTCCAAACTCAGGAATAACCTCTACTTTTTATAGGCTCAAGAATAACCTAATTCTATTATAGGAAGAATCACAACTTAATTATTTTTATACCTTAGGCTCAAGAATCAAAATCTCACAGAAACACTCCAACTATCTTTTTCTCACGTAAGGATGAAATCTTTACAAAATCACTCACAATTAATTCTATAAAGAAAGAATTAACACCTCAATCTCTTTACCCGAAGAAATTGAAACCAAGCTACCCCTGATTAGACACTCCCAATAGTATCTAATCCGCACACAACTCACCAATTACAAAAATTGATAAGTTCTTCTCACTCGGATATTCTACCACCTCAAATTAATTAATACTCAATTAATGTCCCAATACTAGTGATAGAAATAAAGTGAGGAAATAAAATCTTATTATAATAAAGAATGCGGATAGCACAATTAAGCACGTAATCAGATTAACACACAAATCGTTTTAAAAGATTTTTATGCTTTTAAAGTTCAAAAATGATTTCTCAAAAAGATCAATTCACCAAGAAAGTAATAATAATCAAATATTCAATTAAAGAATAAGTTTGGAATGATCTCACTAGGAAAACACCAATGAATTGTAAAACAGATCGCTAAACAGTTCAAATTGGTAACGCCAAATAAATTTGCGCTTTAACTCAAGAACTTTAACCTCAGAATAATCTCACAATATTTTTTAGTATAATATCATAATGATAACTCTTAGAAAAACTTAGGAACTGAATAGTTCTTAATATGATCTCCCTTAATTATGTGAAATCCGTAGGTACATTTATAGTTACTTGAAACAAGCCCTATAACGACTAGTTTCCACAAGATATGTCTTTTATCACCTATAGACCCCATATATTGATACCTTTCATTTAAGGTATATTTCACTTAATAGTAGCTTTTAAATCTCTCAATTAAGTTCCCCACATATTTCTCAATCTCAATTAAATAGAATAGAAACAATTATATGTACCAAATTGAGAAATATTAAAACTTAATGAACCAAATTAATAGAAATTAAATAATAGGTGTAGCATATCTTAAATATCATAAAATCCCTAAAATCTCTCACAAATCCCAGCAAAAAACGATTACTTTTAGATATGAATTCAGAATCCTCAATATCCTGAAACTGCGTTATCAGTCGACCGACCAGTCAACCGCTTGATTCAGGATGTAGTCAAGCCAAAGATTCTGTGCTCATCGATCGACCTATCTGTCGACTTAGAGATTCAGAGAGTTCCATTTCTCTTGCCCAATCGACTAACCTGTCGACTTAGAGATTCAGAGAGTTTTATCTGCTTTATCTGGTCGACTTACCAATCGACTTAAAGATACTGGATCTCTTTTCTAAACTCATTTTTAACTCATTCTTATTTACGTTTTTGCCCATTTAACCATTTTCTTTTCTTAATAAGATTCACTAAATACTTAACTCCAATTTTAATCAATTATAAATATTTCTTTTCAATAACACAAATGAGCAAATAATTTTACTAATTTAGGATCCTATCAAACGCATATAATCATAAAATCATTTTCGTGTCGTGTGTGATCCTAATCGGGATATTAAGAGTTGAAATTAACCAGAGTTATTTTTCCTAATTTCTTTAAACTCTTAAACCTTCATCATCTTTGTCATCATCATTTAACATCCATTCATAACTTGTCATCGTATCTTCATCATTAAAACTTAATTAATTGAAACACTCAATTAAATTGTTAGTTCCATAAAAAACATCAACCTTTAATTGTTCATCAAAATCTTAGGATCAACAGTAGGAACTGATGTTCTTGATGTATTCATCATAATCCCGCAAGTCTAATTATATAGACCAATATCAAATCCTCCAACAGCTACTTTTCAAAAGATATGCCTCTAAAAGGCACCCTTAGACCCCATATAATAATGTCATTCAATTCTAGGGTAATTTACTTAAAAATAACTTTCAAAACTCTCAAATAGGTTCATAAAATATTTCTTAATTAACAATCACAAAGATAGGAAATATTTAACTATTCAAATTGAGAGAATAATTAATTATGTGAACCAAATTAATAGGAATATAAAATATATGTACCATATTTTCAACAAGATCATATCCCCAGAATTTCTCCTTTGGAATCATAAAAAACGGCTAGTTTTTTTACCAGGAGATCAAGATCCTCGAAATCTCAACCGAAACAATCGGTTGACCAATTGGTTCAGAGACTTCCACTTTTAAACCCTTAAGTCCATCGGTTGACCGATCGCTTTTGGTCGGTTTGACCGATCGTTGCAGGATCTACACTTTTTGCTCCGAAAACCCCATTGTTTCAAATGGTTGACCGATCCCTTCTGATTGGTTAACCGATTGATGCTGGTTAGTAATTTCCTTCACCAATTTCTGCTACAAAATCCACTGTTTGATTCAGTTAATTGATTATTTTTCTCAATTGACTGAATTGACCATATACTTCAACTTTTTATCATGATTTTTAATTAGGTCAATTTAATTTTTCATTTTACATAAGGAGCACATATTTACTCAATAATTAGGATCCTAAAATCTATCATATCAACACACACAAAAAAAAATCCATAACTCATTTAATAGTGTCATGTGTTATCTTAATTCGAGTTGCATTAAGAGTATAAAAGTATTGAGTTATTTTCACCTAATTGTTTTAGGTCTTCAACATCTTCATTTCTTCATTGTGTCCATCTTTGCACCCTTAACATTTCCTTCATGATATCTTTAACATAATTAATAAATGGAACTATTTTTCTCAAACACTCAACAAACACATTAGTTCTACTAAAAACATCAACCTTTAATTGTTCATCAAAACCTCAAGATCAACATAGGTCCTTCTTTTCAAGTGGTTTAAACAAAAATAAAAGTGTGGTTGGGAAGTAGGAAAAATTACTTGGGCTTGGAGAATTTATTCTTTTTTTTCTCCTCCTTTCTTCTTTTCCCTTATTTCTACCGGATAACCCAAAAAAAGACCAACATTTTTTTTGGTTTTCTTTAGCTTCCTCCTCCTCTTCCCCCCAACCACACAAAATCCCCCCCCTTTTTTTTTGTTTGTTTGTTTGATTGAACACCCCCAAACCCCACAAAAATTATTTGAATCACTCCCTAATCTCTCTCTCCCAACCCTCCAATCAAGAAGAGACCCCCCACAAAACCCATTGAAAAAAACCCAATTTTTTTTCAGAGTAAAGTGGGTTGCCTTTTATAGGTAACCTATCATTCCTTAATTTAATTATTATTATTATTATTATTAATATATATATATATAGATATATGATATGATGGGCGCTGCAAAAGCATTCCCCCATTTCTTTTTATTTAAAAAAAAAAGGCACCGTCCCCTTTGCCCCTTATTTTATATTTATTTTTTTTAAATATATATATATATATATATATATATATATATATATATATATATATATATATATATATATTATTTTTGATAGTATGAAAATAAAACTCGGTTATATAAAATGATTTTCAATTGTTCTTCAATTTCATGAATTTTTTAAAAATACCCGAACTTTAGGGTCAAAAATGAAAATTTTCAAAAGTTTTGATTTCACTTGGTTTAAATTTTGAGAATTAAAATTGACCAAATAAAATATGATAAATTTTCAAGATTCTTTTCTATTTGATCAATTTAGTCTAGGAAATCATTTTTGTAAATTTTCATTTTGGCCCCAAAATTTTCTTTGACTCCCGAAACTTCAATTGGAGTTCTGACTCGAGTCTTTCAAGAATTGATCATTTTAAAAGATTTAATAGAACATTTTGAATTAAAATTTATCGCCTATTGATGTCGATTAAAGCTTCTCAAAATTTTCAATTAGGCCCCCTAAACTTTTCAATTCGACAAATTGTCTCAATCGGCTTGCGTAGAAGGGACCAATTGGAATTATGACACTTTCATTTAATTTTTTTTTTTTAGATTAATTTGAACATTCCAAAGGTTAATCTCAAAATCCGAGTTCAAATATCAATCTTTCAAATTTCAATTTAGTCCCATTTTTTTAAAAAAAAATGAACAATTTTGATTCAAAATCTACAATTGGATAACCTTTCGAATTAATCGAAATTTTGAGATATTAATTTAAATATTAGAGACCTAATTTACTATTTCAAATCTCCAATGAAGCCAATAAGATTCCAATTGCAAAATCCACGTTTGAATTAATTCATAAAACCTTCGAATCAACCCTTCATTTTCAATTGGATATTTTCAAAAATTCATGAATAATTAACTTGGCAAAGACCATTATTTTTATTTTTTATTTTTTTATTTTTTTTAAATGCCATGTATAGGCGGGACAAAATGCGGTGTTTACAACGGGGTCATTAATTTACTCTACCAAATAAAGAAAGAACGATTATAATTCTAATATAATGGTCTATTTTTTCCACATCTCATTAAATTCAGGGCATTAATGAGGATTCACTGAGATTTATGGAAAACTTGTCAAACAAGTCTTCATTCTCCTATAAATACTACAAGGGGGTTCGAGTCAAGGTATGTTCTATACTCTCAAAATATACTTCATTGATTTTCACGCTAGAGGTGAATACAGGCAGGCTCACCAAGTGCATTGTCTTACAGGAATCAACGCTTGAAAAAGATCATATTCCGAAGCCCAAAAGACTTTTCTAACGATACAGCTTTCAGCAAGAACATATTGGCATTGTCTATGGAAACGACTATCTTTCCCATATTTGAGAAATTTTATGGTTACTTTGAGATGTGGAATCATTGAAAGTGAAAAGAGAACAAGAGGCAACTCATTCACACTGCGAATCACAGGATTGGACTTTATGGTAAATCCCCGTCACTATTAATGGGTTTTATTAGTGAGGTTCCTAACTTCTCTCGGAGCGTTTAGAGTATGGCTGGCCAAAACAAGCTGCCACCAGTGCCACCGATTCCACAAGGCTTCTTTGTGGCCTATTACAGTGAGGTTCAAGAATCACGGATGAAGGATGAAGAGTCCGAATAGAGTATCCTTGGAAAAATATCTACAAAGAGAGCGACAAGAACTTTGACATGAGTTGGAGCAATTTTGCATAGAGAGTGAGTAACTTCGCCGAAGAGAGGTTGTACCCCGAGCAAAACAAACAATTCCTCATCTTAAGTCGGCAACACGTGTCCATTCAGGGCTCAGACCTAAGGTGCAACCTACTCTGTCAATGGAGATAATGAATATCTTACTTGCCTAAAGGAATGCTCCAGCTAATACCCAAGCAAGTAGAAGGGCAACGACCTCATCTCCCAATGATCGTCCATACTCTATAGAAGCATTCTCAAGAACACGCTCAAGGACTCACCTGTCAAACTGAGACCAACAAACCAACAATGACCTCCAAGATCAAGTAAATGAGATCAACAAGAAGCTCAGACAAATTGGGGGTGTGGGATTTTCTCGTTAAATGAGGAGGGGGGGCTCCGTTTTATAGACAACCCACTAATGTTGTACATCCATGGATACGTAACATGGGTCCTTATTAGCTATTGGCAACCTGCAAATTGCAGGTTGCTCCGTTGTACAACTTGCAAAGGTTTTACCTCCTTTATTTTTCTCATTGATTTGGCTTAATTGACTCTACTTTTAACTTCATCATGAGATGGAAACTAGGCACAAGGAAGGGCAAGTTTAAATTGTCTTGGGGTAGACATGGGGAATCAAATTGATTGAGGATGAAAATGAAAAAGAAAAGAATTTTTAATTTAGTCCTAGATATTTGAATTTTTAGTATAAGGGTTAATAAGTCAAAATTATCACAATTGATTTGATTGGGGGGTTAATGGTAATATTTTTACATCTCAAAATTTGATTTGGGATGACAATGAAAATAAAATAGTTTAGTCCTTGAAACTTTTGAATTTCAATAATAAGGATTTATCAAAATTGGTTTGATGGGGAATAAATCAAGGTTATCAAATTGGGTTTGATTGGGGAGTTAAAAGTAATAATTTTTCATTAAATTGTTTAATGTATTCAATTGAAACTACACATTTCTAAAAGTTTGGTCCATTTTAGTATTTTTTGACATTTTTTATTCCAAGTGTTTTCCTCAAAATTAAATTATGAAAAACAAAATTATTCCCCCACAAACACTTGAATCGCAAAAAATTGGATTAATTTGGCCAATTGAGGTGTCAAAGTGTTTTTTTTTTTGAAATTTCGATTTTGACCCCTTAACTTTTCAAAACTTTTAATTAGAGCTTTTGAAGGGCCAATTTGATGACCCCAAGAGTACATTGAAGTGTTGAAATTTTATACTTACAATTTTGATTTTGTTAGCCCAAAGAGCTACCCAACAGGGGGAGGGTAAATTGGGTAGTTACTAAATTTAAACAATTAAGTCTTTTAAACACAAAAAAACTAATTTCTCTAAATCAATTATTATCTTATTACGCAATGAAAATGTGTTTAATTCTAAATGCACGCCCAAACAAAATATAAAGAAGTAATCAATGCAGCACACGACGATATATTCTGGTTCGATAAGTTATTCTTACCTATATCCAATCTCCCGAGCTCCACGGAGATTCACAATCCACTAAATCATTGATTCCTTTCCTTGGTAGGAACTAAACCCTTACAATCTCTATTCTTTTCACAGGCTCAGAATTAACCTTCACAATTATCCTTTTCACATGCTCAGGAAGAACCCTATCTTTTTATTAGGTTCATGACTAAGCTAATTCTATTATAAGAAGAATCAAAACATAATTCTTTTAACAGGTTAAAGATCAAACTTACCACTCCCTCACACTTTTACACTTATCCTTTTCGCAGGCTTAAGAAGAACCTTAACTTTTTTGCAGGACAAAGATCAAACCCTAATATTTTTTATGGAAAAAAGATTGAAACCCTAGCTACCATGACTATACATCTTCCCAAACGAGTCTAATCCACTCAAACTCATAAATACAAAAAATTATAAATTTCTTTCTACAAGAAGCTTCTACCACCTCAATACATATATACTTAATTAATGGCCCGAATAATTACTGCATAGTAGATACAATGTGAGGCAAATAAAATATGATTAAATAATAAAGTGAGTAGCACAAATTAAGCACGTAATCAGATAATCAAGCAAATATCGTTTAAAAGATTTTCAAAACTTTAAGTTCAAAATGATTTTCAAAAAAATCCTAAACCAAGCAATCAATATATATATATATATATATCTTCAAAAGCAAATAAAAAGACTTGGAAGAATCTCATCGAAAAACACCAAAGACAAGAATGATTTCATAATTAGAACTCAAACCGATGACGCTAATAGCAAGCGCCTTAGATCAAGAATTTGAATACAATCTCTCATAGAAATTTCAGCAATTATATTAGTCTCATAAAAGCTCAAAACTGATGTTCTTGATATTTTTAATCTCAATCCCGCAGATCTAATTAAATAGACCTAAAACTAGGCCTCTAACGGCTAGTTTTCAAAAGATATGTCATTTTATGACATTCTAAGACCCCATATAACATCCCCTATCAATATATGTATGTTTCATTGAAAAATACTCTTTGAAATGTTTATTTAGGTCCGTAAAACCTTCTCAATTTGAAATTAATAAGAATAGGAAGTATTAAATCATTTTAATTAAAAGAATATCAAAATATATAGACCAAATAAATAGGGATCACATAATAAGTCATATATATTAGAAGTAGACTCAAATCCCTCAAAGAGCTCTCTTGGAATCATAAAAAAATGATAGTTTTAATCAAGATATCAATTCAGTCAAATTATAAACTGAAATTGTTGGTTGATCGCCTAGAGGCTTTGGTTAACCGCCCAATGGCAATGGTTATTCTAGCCATTGGCCTTAACACCTATCAGTTGATCGACCCTCTTAGTCGGTTGACCGATACAGTTAGTAGCCTTCCCCAACTTTTTAAATTAGCTACTATTTCATTCGGTTGACCTAGCCAAACCCGTCGGTTAACCGAATCATCAAAACCATTTCACATAAGGAGCACATAATTTTTTTTATTTTAGAATCTGTAACTTATCACTTCTTATCAAGACACACATAAGATTAATTCATTTTATGTTTTATGCGTGATCCTAATTCGGGTTGTATTAAGAGTATATAAGTAAAATGCTATTTTCATCCTAGTTTTCTTTAGCATATTAAAAAATCTTTACTTCTTTATCAAGTCCATCTTACACCCTTTATATTTTCTTCAATGATTCTTCTTTTTAATAAAAAATATAGAACTATATTTCTGAAACACTCAATAAAAACATTAGTTCCACAAAAAACATCAATATTTAATTGATCATAATTGACATTTGATTTTTTTTCCATTTTTTTTTTTTTGAATTTTTACTTAAGTCCTTAAACTTTTCTAATTTTTAACTATCGTTTCAAAAGCGACCAAATTAATACTTAAGATTTACTATACAATATTTTGGGCCTTTATCGAACACTTTAAGTATTATTATAAGGCCTTAAGAATTAAATTTGCTCAATTTTCACTTTAGTCCCTATTTGTTTTTTAATTTTGAATAAAATTTGTTTAACTTACCGAAATGACCTTATTAAACTTTCAAAATAAGGCCTTTTGATCGCAATTCTTATGAAATAAGCATTTTTTTTTATAATATTGACAGGACAAATGCGATTTCTATAAATGATCAAGATGATTCTAGGCGCAATGCTACAATCGGTGTTCATGGGCGAGACATGGTACTAGGGAAGGCCTTAGCACAGGGTCAAGGCAATGAGCAAATAACATGCGATGACAAGTCAACCCAATAGGGCGTTATTGTGTAATAATAGTGTCCATTGAGCGGCATTGAATCTAGGCAATTCTTGGTGCAACTCTAGGATTGTATCTCATGGGTGGGGTATGAAACCAAAGAAGACCTTGGTACGAGGTCAAGGCAACGCGGACAGAACGCGATTGCGATGCAATGGTCTAGTCACTATCATGCAAGCAATATGACAAGTTTTTGGTGCTCAACGATAGAACGAAAATGGAACAATGATGGACATAAGATTAATAGTAAGGCTTAGTGTTGCTGGTACCTGATTAAGGTGTACAAAAAAACTAAGAGTTAATGAATTTATTGCATAGGCCAAGAATGTGGGGGTAATTACCTATGTTTTTGCAGCTATGGTAGGGTAATTGTCATGCCTGTCAGTCTGGACATGTAGTGTCTATGCTTGGGTGTGCCAACTTCCATCTTTTTCCTTTGAATTTGTGATTGAGAATCAGGGTTCACCAAAGAGAGTCCATTGCTACAACTGTAATTGAGACTCAGGGTTCACCAAAGAGAGTCCATTCTTGCAACCCTTGATCATAATATGTTGTGTGTTTTCTTATTTTCATTAAATTATAAAAACAACATTCGCCATTGGTCGTGCATGTGGTATGTTTTACTACTATTTTTGGTGCATGTATGTGCATTGGATTATTGCAAACAATATATGTGAGCTGAAACAATGGCGTAACTAACTGATTGGTGGGCAATCAAACCACCAGACCATCTTAGGTGCAAATACTTCTAGTTTAGAATTAATATGTGACACTTACCACGTCTAATTTCAGTGCAATTCGTTCAACAGTCCTCCTTTTACAATTTCTTTACAATTGTATCCCATTTTTTTGGACTTAATTTTGTAATTCTATGGTCCATTGAAATTCAAAAGTGAAGTCTACTATAACTAAGCATACTAAATAAAATTATAATTACAATTTTTTTAGTTTCAAATTGGGTGGAGGACATGGTTGATGGAAGATTCCAACATTATCAACTGTGAGACTACAAATTAATTTTGGAAATTGTTGGAATCCACTAAAGTGTAGAATATAGGGTTAATTATACTTTACCCCCTGTTGTTTGGCCAATTTGCACTTACCCCATGTGGTTTGAAAATCGCCACTTACCTCCCATGTGGTCAAATATTTGGTACATTTACCCCCTACATCAGGAGGGGTATGTGGTTTGAAAATGTAACTACAGGGAGGGTAAGTGGCGATTTTCAAAACAAAGGGAGGCAAACTGCAAATTGGCCAAACCACAGGAGGGTAAAATGTAATTAACCCTAGAATATAATATAAAAGTAATTAACCTCCTTTTTATTGGTATGAAAACAAAATGATTCACTTTTTTTCTTTCATCTAAAATTAATACTAAAAAAAATTAAATTATTGAAATAAAAAATACACAATTAAAGTTATTTTCCTAAAAAATAGTATGTATGTACATGGCTTCAGTATAATAATGATTTAAAAACAAAACAAAACATTTATCAAGCAATCCATTGTCGTCTAATGGCTAGGATATTTGGCTTTCACATAGGAGACCCAGGTTCGATTCCTGGCAACGGAATGTATTTTTGAGCTTTTCATTAATTTTCAATCCACTTTCGATGACCTGATCAAGAATGGTTTATTTTTATATCTTGGGCGGGGAATCAGAATTCGATACTGCTTGTGATGCCCCTCCGTTCAATGTAAAATCCTTTATTACACGTGACCTTTTATCATTAATTCCGGCCGTGAATTTTGCCCATTTCTTTTCGAACAAACTTTTTCAGACGAGAGCAATTGACTTCCTCATTTGAGCTAATTTATCGTTGCATGCAGGTATTCGTTCAAAGCTCCTTTATTTTTCAGTCATTTATTTTTTTAACTTTTATTGAACAGTTCTTAAATCATCTGAAACACCGTTGTCGGTACTCGGGATTTGGATTTTCATTTCCTTCCATGAGAATAGAATTTCATTTATTGTCTTGGATCAATCAATTTTGAAATAGGTTTCATTCAAGAGTTTCAGAAATCGATTGAATAAAAAAATTATTAAATGAGAATTATGTCCAACCTTCGCCCTACTCTCTTTCTCTCTACAATTGCATCAATTGGAACGACCCTATCATTAATATATTAGGCCATATTTGGTTAGTGTTTCTACTTTTACTATCCTGCTTGGGATGGGATGAAATGAAATGAGATGTAAATTTTATTTCCTACTAAGAACAAAATTGCGTTTGGCAACGAAAGAATTTTGTTTCCTTCCATGAATAGAATCGCGATTGATAACGGATTATTTTGTAATTGTTTCTCCTATATTTTTTTTATGTATTTATTTATTTCTTTAAATGTATAATAATAAATATCAAATTACACCAAATCATGAACACAACAATACGAGAAAATTGCAAGTCACATGAACAACAAACCACAAGAACAAGAGACCCAGGTACAATTCCTGGCAACGGAATGTTCTTTTGAGCTTTTCATTAATTTTCAATCCAATTTTGACAACATGATCCAGGATGCTTTATTTTTGGACCTTGGGCGATGAATTAGAATCCGATCTGGCATGTGATGCCCCTCCGTTCAACATGAAATCCTTTATTACACGTGACCTCTTATCATCAATTCTGGTCATGAATTTTGCCCATTTCTTTTCGGACAAACTTTCTTTGTTTCGACCTTCACTCTCTCTCTTCTCTTATCTCTTTTCAGATGAGAGTAATTGACTTCAGCGTTTGAGCTAATTTATCGTTGCATATAGGTATTCATTCAAAGCTCCTTTATTTTTCAGTAATTTGTTTTTTAATTTTTATTCAACAGTTCTTAAATCATCTGAAACACCGTCGCTGGTACCCGAGAATTGGATTTTCATTTCCTTCAATGAGAATAGATGTTCAATTATTGTATTGGATCAATCAATTTTCAAATGGGCTTCAATAAAGAGTTTAGGAAATCAACTAAATCAAAAAAAAAATATTAAATGAGAATTATGCCTGACCTTCATCCTACTTGTTGGCCCAGTAAAATACGCAAAAGGGGGGGTGAATTGGGTAATTAAAAAAATATCAAAGAAAAAAAATACTTTGATAACTCAAATAGTTAATTTTAATCCTAAATTAATTATTATCTTTATATCATAGCGGAAATATAAAATCAACTAGATGCACACCAAACAACATAAATAAATAAAGTAAAGATTGCAGTACACCAAAAATTTATACTGGTTTACCAAGCTACTCTTGGCTAATCCAGTCCTTCGAACCCCATGGAGAGTCGCACCCACTAAATTCAAGATTCCTTTAAAGATAGGAATCAAACCCTCACAAAGATTCTTTTACAGGCTCAGAATCAACCTTTACAAAATTTTCTTTTCACGGACTAAAGAATAACCTCTACTTTTTATAGGCTCAAGAATAACCTAATTCTTTTTAAAACAAAGACTAAAGAATCAAAACCTCATAAAACACTCCAAATATCCTTTTACCCGGTAAGGATTGAACCGTTACAAAATTCACACAAAATAATTCAATTTAGGAAGAATTACTACCTCAATCTCTTTATAAGAAGAGACTGAAACTAGCTACCCTTAAATTAAATACTCCCAACATTATTTAATTCACCACTCAACTTATTAATTAAAAAATTAACAAGTGATTTTTTCCACTCAGAGTTTCTACCACCCCAAATAAATTAAAACTCAATTAATATCCCAAAACTAGTGATAGAAAAGTAAGATACTCAAAATATGATTTTAAACAAAAATGAGTAGCACGTAATTAAGCACGTAATTAGATTAATTCAAGAAATTGTTTAAAAAATATATTTCAATAAAAAATCAAAAAATAATTTCTAAAGATCAAATTCCAAAAATTAATCAAACAATACTATATAGAAAGTAATTTGGAAAGATCTCACCCGGAATCCACCGAAAAAATAATTAGAGCGATGTTACTTTAGATTCGGTAACAGCAATGATTCACAGCAAATGATTCTCAAGAATGACTCTTAGAAAAACTCTCACAAATCTCATATGATTTAAAAGCTCAGTAATATTTCTTGATCTCTATTAATCTCTCTTAATGATATGAAAAATATAGGTCTATATAAATAAGATTAAAATCAATTTTCTAACGGTAAGTTCCTATTTGTCATGACACTGAATTACTCTTTTAGACCCCTTATATTATTAAGACTTCATTCTGGTTCAATTCACTTAATTATAAATTTTAAACTTCTCAATTAAATCCCCTAAATATTTCTTAATAACAATCAAATAGAATAGAAACAATTATATGTACCAAATTGAGAAATATTCAAACTTAATGAACCAAATCTATAGGGATAACATAATATGTGTTGCATATCTCAAATAATATTAAATCCCTAAAATCTCTTATGAATCCTAACCAAAAAACGGCTAGTAACGGCTACTTTCAGATTGAAATCCAGAATTCTATAATATCCTAAAATATACACATAAGTTAACCGACTAAGATCAGCAGTCGACCGCTCGATTCAGGATGTAGCCAAGATAAAGATTCTGTGCCCAGCGGTCGACCTATCTGTGGACCTAGAGATTCAGAGAGTTTCATTTCTCTTCACAGGTCGACCGCTCTATCGACTTATAGATATAGAGCGTTCATATTCAAGCACAGGTCGACCTACCTATCGACCGAGAGATACAAAGAGTTTTTCTTTTTTGTCCGGTCGACTTACCTATCGTCTTATGGATATTGGATCACATTTCTAAACTCATTTTTAATTCATTCTTATTGACGTTTTCGCCCCTTTAACCAATTTCTTTTCTTGGTTAGCTCCACTAAATACTTAAATTCAATTTTAATCAATTATAAATAAAAAAAAATTCAATTACACATAGGAGCAAATAATTTATCTAATTAGAATCCTGTTAAAAACACACATATTTAGAAAAATCATTTAAAAATCTTTTTGTGTCATGTGTGATCCTAATTGGGATACTAAGAGTTGAAATTTAATTTGAGTTGTTTTCCCTAAGTTCTTCAAATTCTTCAACCTCTTAATCCTTCATCATCTTTATCATCATATCTTCATCATTTGGAACTAATAAACTAAAACACTTAATCAAACCGTTAGTTCCATAAAAAACATCAACCTTTAATTGTCCATCAAAATCTGAGGATCAACAATCTCCCCTTTTTTTATGATGACAATTAACTTTGATGTTTTTTTCAAAACAATAAGATAACCACACTCCCCCTGAATCCGAGTACGAGTTTTATAACTCATTTAAGCATAAGAATGAAGATATTCAAAAAAATAATCAATAAAGTACAAATATAAAAATAAACTCCCCCTTAAGCCCCCTTAAGATATTCAATAAAACATCAACTAATTCTCCCTCTTTATTATCTCAAAAAAAAAAAAATTAGGGAGGGGGGAACACATGAACTCGACTTTAGGCAAACATATATTTTACTTTGAAAGAATAGACCTAAAGTAATCAAATCATAATATTGATATATATAACTCTTTAAAAACACATTGAATCAATCAATAAAATCAAGTTTATATATTAAAATCATTTTCAGCAAATACCATGTAGCTCATCATTAGGGATAAACAATTTAACTAAGTAGATCAAGTCTAGTTAATCCATCAAAATTCAAACACTAGAAATCAAGTTTCACCAAAATCCTAAATTCGCTATTACAGACCGAAATAATAAATGGGGAACTTGTCTCAATAACAAATTTAAAGAGAGAATAAAAAATAAAGTCTAATGAGGGCTCTATCCAGAAAAGTGATAATAAAGTCCCATCGGACTAGTGGCTAGCTGCTGAGGATACGGAACTCCTGGCTGAACAATAGGCCCTGGAGTCATTTGCTGATTAAACGGTGTTGACAATCCTGTTCCAGATAGCTGTGCTGCAGTTGGTCCTCCAAAGGACTGCTGTGCTCCAAACATAGGATGTCCTGTACAGTGTGGTTAAGCACTATACTACTGCGGGTATCCGTGATGAGATGACTGCATAAACTGAAACATTTGTTCAAGATTCCCAGTGATTTTCCCAAATCCAGCTTCCATGTTCATATTCATTTGGATCATTTTATTTTCTAATCCAGTCATCCGATCATCCATTACATCCGCATGTACCCTTAGATCATCAATCTGATCATGAAGAAAATCCATCTTCCGTTCTATACTCATTTCTTTTTCATTATTTTCTTTCTCGCCCACAACTTGCATTCCTTGCCTTTTCTAATTTCTCTTCTTTACCCATCTATTTCCTTTATACTCATATCCCATTAATGAAGCATTACCCACATTGATCCATCCGGGTGTGATTGTCATGATTTTTTGCTTATCAGGATCAGTTTCAACTCCAAAGTGACTAAACAACTTTTGGAGTGCATCAGCATAAGGTAATATTCCAGAGGGTTTCTGAACATGATACTTCATGTGGTCTATCATGATATGAGCTAGATCCAATTTTCTCCCTTCAACAATCTCATTCATCAAATAAAGATCAAAGTCATTTACATTAGCAAGACTTCCCCCTCTAGACACAACCGTATAGGTTAGCACCAAATGAAGGAATCGATGCTCAAGAGATAATGATCCTGCTTTATCTCCATCTAAATCAAATTTCTCAGCAATTGCCATTCTATTGAAATTTATTGAAAGCCAATGAAAGGTATTGTATAGAATTACATCTCCTCTAGGTATTTTCAAAATATCACATAATAATCCCCTATTAAACCGGATTTCTTATCCTTTAACATATGATGAACTTTCAATATTATTGTAAGTGAGATTGTTATAAAACATTCTCACCTACACCGGCATTCACTCATTCCTTCGGTTGACAAAATCAACCCACCCCAATTTCCTAAAATATCCTTCAATATCAATATTTTTCTCTTTCAAACTGACAAAATCTATAGGTTTGTAACCTAAGACCTTTCGGTTGACAAACCCATCATTATATTTTTTCTCATCATATTCCTTTCGAAAAATACATTGTCAAATGTGGTCCTTTGAGCACGATTCTTGATTCTAGGCATTTTTCACACAAACTTAAAATAACTCAACAAAAATATCTCAAGAGATTAAGCCTAAACCGAGAACCAACTGAAACCCTAGAAATTAGAGAAAAACCAACCTTTTTTTTTCGCGAGTAATGAGCCTCCAAATCTCAGATCCAAGACTTAGACCTTTAGATTCAACCCAAAAATCTTCTAATCCAAACCGAAATAAACTGATTTCATGAGGTTTATGCTTGAACGAACTTGGGAGATGAAGGATTTTAGAGAAAAGGGGTTTTTAGTTTCGGATGAAATGAAATAAATAAGTGAGGGTATTTATATCCCGTAATGGTCGGTCGACAACCATCTTAGAGGTGGTCGACAGATGAATGCAGCGCGTCTCTTGATATTCCAACCTGCTGCTGTCGGTTGACTCATAAGTCGACTGCTCATTCTGAGCTGCTTGATTTTGTGCATTTAAACTTAATTTGATTAACTTAGCTCAATTTTTACCTCTTATTTTGATCCACATATATTTTGTAAAAATTTAATTACTCACATATTTAAACACACACACACACACACATGTATCACAAACATCTAAATTTCAAAATAAACAGGGTCAGTCTCTCTAACAAAATTAATAAACTTAAATTTAAAAAATTTTGACATACCTGGATCATCTTTGGGAGCAAGTAATGTGTGTACCTTTGGTAGATTACTAATTTCTGACTTGGTATCCTTTGAGTCCGCCAATGCTTGATTTTTCACCTTAATTTCTTCCTTCTTAAGATTGGCAATTTTTTGAATTGATTCAGTAAGAACTTCTTTGCCTTTATTTGGTGCTTCAGGCTGCTTTGATACAACTTTGTAAATGAACTTTTTCTTGTACTGGTATCTTGTTGTTTGTTGTGGATAAGCTTTGTCAGCTCTCACATATTGAGCTTGTTGCTTCTGTACTCTTATATTTGGCACGTGCTGATTCTTCTTATTTAGTACATTGAACCTCGGTTCCTTCTTAGGCAGAGCATATTCATTGTACCTTCTTGTCTGTTTAAATCTACTCATTGGCAAGTAGTATTCATTGTACCTTTATCTAAATCTCTGATTAGTATCTGCACCAAAATTTTCTCTTTTTGGTATCTAGTTGTTTCTTGATCCAACAGGGTGACTATGTAATAAATAACAAGAGTTTTCATAATGACCAAATTTACCACAATAAAAACACTTAATACTATTAGCACGCCTCTTCAAATAGTCATTGTTTCTTACGGGAGCATAGTATTGTCTGCGATTTTGAGAAGCAACTTTAGTAACTATTGGTTTTTCAATAGATTTATTACTATCAACATCCTTGAATTTATCCATTGCTTCTTTAAACTCCTTTTGAGTCTTCTCAAGTAATCGTTCATTAATGTTAACGTTTACCTATAGACCAAAAATCTTTTTATGCATAAATTCAAGATCATTCTTAAGAATTTGGCACTCATTTTCAATAAAATGAATTTTCACATGAGCTCTATCAAGCTCACACCTTGTATTGTCCAATTCAATAATCAAGGCCTCATTCAAGATTTTAAGATTTTTTCTTTTAAATTCATTCTGTCGAAGATCATAAAAATCATTTTTCAAAACCTCAGTCTCATCCTCAAGAGACTCAATTTTCTCACACAACATACTAATTTCAGATAAAGTATTTTTTAAACTCAACAATTTCAAAATATTTGCCCAAATTCTTTTTCTTGAGAGATTTGACAGTACTAAACTTCTTATTTTCAAGAGTTGCAATTTTTTGCTCTAGTTTAAAATTCTCTTTTCTAAAAACATACGTAAGAGCAATAAGCGTCTCAATAGCCGTATCTGTATTCTTATCATTGCAAATTATATCAGTCTCACGATCAGAACAATGTCTATTAGAAGAAGCAGAATTAATAGTAGTACACATAACTTCAGAATCAAGACACTCTATGTGATCGTGATTAGCTATACTGTGAAGTAGATAGAGCTAAAACTAGCTCTGATATCAATTGTTGGCCCAATAAAATACCCAAGAGGGGAGGTGAATTGGGTAATTAAAAAAATATCAAAGAAAAAAAATACTTTAATAACTCAAATAATTAATTTTAATCCTAAATTAATTATTATCTTTATATCACAGCAAAAATATAAAATCAACTAGGTGCACACCAAATAACAAAAATAAATAAAGTAAAGATTGCAGTACACCAGAAATTTATACTGGTTCACTAAGCCACTCTTGGCTAATCCAGTCCTCCGAGCCCCCACGGAGAGTCGCACCTACTAAACTCAAGATTCCCTTAAAGGTAGTAACTAAACCCTCACAAATATTATTTTACAGGTTCAGAATCAACCTTTACAAAATTTTATTTTCACAGGCGAAGGAATAACACCTACCTTTTACAGGCTCAAGAATAACCTAATTCTTTTTAAAACAAAGGCTAAAGAATCAAAACCTCACAAAACACTCCAAATATCCTTTGGAGACTGAAACCAGCTACCTCAATCTCTTTAAGGAAGAGACTGAAACCAGCTACCCTTAGATTAAATACTCCCAACAGTATTTAATTCGCCACTCAACTTACCAATTAAAAAATTGACAAGTGAGTTTTCTCACTCGGAGCTTCTACCACCTCAAATAAATTAAAACTCAATTAATAGTCCAAACCTAGTGATAGAAAAGTGACATACTCAAAATTTAATTTTAAACAAAAATGGGTAGCACGTAATTGAGCACGAAATCAAATTAATTAAAGAAATTGTTTAAAAAATAGTTTTCAATAAAAAATCAAAAAATAATTTCTAAAGATCAAATTCCAAAAATTAATCAAACAATACTATATAGAAAGTAATTTGGAAAGATCTCATCCGGAATCCACCGAAAAAATAATTAGAGAAATGTTACTTCAAATTCGGTAGCAGCAATTATTCACAGCAAATGATTCTCAAAAATGACTCTTAGAAAAGCTCTTACAAATCTCAATATGATTTCCCTTAAAAAAGCTCAGTAATATTTCTTGATCTCTATTAATCTCTTGTAATTATATGAAAAATGCAAGTCTATATAAATGGGATTAAAATCAGTTTTCTAACGGCTAGTTCCCATTTGTCATGATACTTAATTACTCTTTTAGACCCCTTATATCATTAAGACTTCATTCTGGTTCAATTCACTTAATTATAGCTTTTAAACTTCTCAATTAAGTCCCCCAAATATTTCTTAATCACAATTAAATAGAATAGAAACAATTATATGTAGCAAATTGAGAAATATTCAAACTTAATAAACCAAATCTATAGGGATAATATAATATGTGTTGCATATCTCAAATAATATTAAATCTCTATAATCTCTCACGAATCTTAACAAAAAAACGGCTAGTAACGGCTACTTTCAGATTGAAATCCAGAATTCGATAATATCCTGAAACAGACACATAAATCGATCGACCAGGCTCAACAGTTGACCGCTCGATTCAGGATGTAGCCAAGCCAAAGATTTTGTGCCCATCAGTCGACCTATCTATCGACCTAGAGATTCAAAGAGTTTCATTTCTCTTCATAGGTCGACCGCTCTGTCGACTTATAGATACAGAGAGTTCATATTCAAGCACAGGTCGACCTACCTGTCAACCGAGAAATACAGAGAGTTTTTCTTTTTTATCTTGTCGACTTACCTGTCGACTTATGGATGCTGAATCACCTTTCTAAACTCATTTTTAATTCATTATTATTGACGTTTTCTCCCATTTAACCATTTTTTTTCTTGGTTAGCTCCACTAAATACTTAAATTTAATTTTAATCAATTATAAATATTTCTTTTTCAATTACACATAGGAGCAAATAATTTATCTAATTAGGATCCTATTAAAAACACACATATTTATAAAAATCATTTAAAAATCTTTTTGTGTCGTGTGTAATCCTAATTAAGATATTAAGAGTTTAAATTTAACTTGTGTTGTTTTCTCTAGGTTCTTCAAATTCTTCAACCTCTTAATCTTTCATCGTTTTTATTATCATATCTTCATCATTTGGATCTAATAAACTAAAACACTTAATCAAACCGTTAGTTTCACAAAAAATATCAATGTTTAATTGTTCATCAAAATCTTAGGATCAACACTACTCTTTCTCCCTCTATAATTGCATTAATACTGAACGACCTTATCGTTAATATATTAGGCCGTGTTTGGTTAGTTTTTCCATATTTCTTTTCCGACTTGGGATGGGCTGAAAAGGAATGGGATGTGAATTATATTTCCTTCTAAGAATAAAATCGCATTTGGTAACAATAGAATTCTGTTTCCTTCAGATAATTGAATTGCGTTTGATAACGGATTATTTTGGAATTGTTTTTTCCACATTTTTTTATGTATTTTTTTTTTAAATGTATGATAATAAATATCAAATTACACCAAATCATTAACACAACAACACAAAAAAATTGCGAGTCACATGAACAACAAAAGAACAAGAGACCCGGTTACGATTCCCAACAAAAGAACGTTCTTTTGAGCTTTTCATTAATTTTTAATCCAATTTCGACGACCTGATCTTGGATAGTTTATTTTCAGATCTTGGGCGGGGAATCAAAATTCGATCCGACATGTGATGCCCCTCTGTTCAATGTGAAATCCTTTATTACACGTAACCACTTATCATCAATTCCGGCCGTGAATTTTGGCCATATATTTTTTGACAAACTTTCTCCGTTTCGACCTTTACTCTATTTCTTCTCTTTATTTCTTTTTTGACGAGTGTAACTAACTTCTACCTTTGAGATAATTTATCGTTGTATGCAGGTATTCGTGCAAAGCTTTTTTATTTTTTAGTCATTTGTTTTTTAATTTTTATTGAACAGATCTTAAATCATCTAAAACACTGTTGCCGCTACCCGAGATTTAGATTTTTATTTCCTTCCATGAGAATAGATGTTAACATATTGTCTTGGATTAATCAATTTACAAGTGGGTTTCGTTCAAGAGTTCTGGAAATCCATTTAATTAAAAAAAAATTATTGAATAAGAATTTTGTCTGACCTTCGCACTATTCTCTCTCTCTTTGTGCAATTGTATCAATCTGGAATAACCCTTTCGTTAATATATTAGGTTGCATTTGGTTAGTGTTCCCACTTTTCTTATCCCACTTGGGATGGAATGAAATAGGATAAGATGAGAATTTTGTTTCCTTCTAGGAATATAATAGTGTTTGGTAATGATAGAATTATATTTTCTTCTGAGAATAGAATTGCGTTTGATAATGGATTATTTTGGAATTGTTTCACCAATATTTTTTTAATGTATTTATTTATTTCTTTAAATTTATGATAATAAATATCAAATTACACCAAATCATGAACACAATAACACGAGAAAATTGCAAGTCACATGAACAACAAACAAGAAGAACAAGAGACCTGGGTTCGATTCCCGACAACGGAATGTTCTTACGATCTTTTCTTTAATTTTTACACACATTTCGACGGCCTGGTATAAGATGGTTTATTTTCGGATCTTGGGCGAGGAATCAAAATCCGATCCGGCATGTGATGCCCCTCCGTTCAACGTGAAATCCTTTATTACACGAGACCTCTTATCATCAATTCCGACAGTGAATTTCGCCCATTTCTTTTCGGACAAACTTTTTCCGTTTCGACCTTCACTCTCTCTTCTCTTTATTTCTTTTCAGATGAGAGTAATTGACTTTTGCGTTTGAGCTAATTTATTGTTGTATACAGGTATTCGTTCAAAGTTCCTTGGTTTTTCGGTAACATCTGTAACAGTCTTGGAGCACTTAAAAAGCCATGCACCCTATAGGATAAAGTGCTGAAAATTCAAAGATCATTAACTAAAGTATGGGAGCCCAAAGTGACGGCAATCAAGGAGGCTAAGGATATCACCAAATATACACTAGATGAACTCAATGGTAATCTAATGACCCATGAGTCAGCTATTCGTAGATACTAAGAAGGAGTTGAAAATATTAAAGAAAATCTTTAGCACTGGAAGCTCAAAATGTTGAGGAGAATGATGACAGTGATGATATAAGTCTTAATAGTAAATAAGAAAATGATGTGTCTCTTCTCACAAATAATTTTAGAAGGATGACATGATGAATATTCTTAGGAAATAAGAATTTCAATATGAATAATATTGAAAACTACAATTGTCATAAAAGTAGTCACTACTATAACAAACTATTTTCAAATAAAACATTTAGACATGATAAATTTTGAGCAGAAAAATCTTCAAATGAACAATTGTAAGTATTTTCCATACTTGATGCCATAAGTAAGATACTACTATCAATGCTCATTCTTAATGATGCATCTATTATTATAAAAAATAACATTATAGCATTTATCACATAAATGACTTATATTAAGCAAATTATATTTAAGACCATCTACTAACAAAACATCCTCAATAGTAGTAGAACCATTACCGATATTATCTATGCCAATGTTCTTACCCTTGGCCTTATCTACAAAAGTCACATGATCTCCGTCTTTCGATGTTAAGACGTAAATTTAAATTTGTCGTATGTCAAGTGCTGAGGACAGCTACTATCCAAGACTCATTTTGCCTTACTTAATGATACTATTGGAATAACCTACAAGGAGTACCTCAAATAGTTCCTAAGTAGTACCCAATCTAAGTGGGTCAGATCTTGTTAGTTGGGTCAATATTTGTTCCTTTAAGAACCCATACTTAATTCCAGAAAAGAGTTTTTGAAATTTCTTTTGCTTAATATTTTTTTTTGAAAACCAATTCCAACTTTATCAAATACTTCTCTTGAACTTCCGAAAATCATTTTTAAGTTATTCTCACCATTGTGAATTTGAGAACAATAGAATTTAAATTAAAAAAATTAGATTTCAACTTATTGTTTCCCGATTCAAATTGTACCACTTGTTTGTTTAATGAATTAACTGTATTTTTGTAGGGCATTTATTTGATAACATTGATTTTTATAATTATGCAGTAGTTCTTAATATATATCAAATAATTCATCAAAATGTAAAGGACAAGAACTAAAACATTTAAGTACCTCATCTCCAGTGGCCATTAGAGCAATCATAGATGAATCTTCTCTTACTAGATTTTTCAGAACTACTTGATTCCGACTAATTTCATGTGACTTTTATGGACTTCTTCCTTCCCTTTTTTCACTTCATTTTTTTTAGTTTCTTCCCATTGAACAGTTCTTAAATCATCTACAACACCGTCGTCGGTACATGAGATTTGGATTTTCATTTCCTTCAATGAGAATAGATGTTCATTTATTGTCTTGGATCAATCAATTTTCAAATGGGTTTCGTTAAAGAGTTCTGGAAATCCACTAAATAAAAAAATTATTAAATGATAATTATGTCTGACCTTCGCCCTACTCTCTCTCTCTTCCTTTTTGCAATTGCATCAATCCAAAACAACCCTATTATTAATATATTAGGCCGCATTTGGTTAGTGCTTTCACTTTTCCTATCCTACTTGGGATAGAATGGAATGGAATGGGATGGAATATGAATTCTGTTTTCTTCTAGGAATAGAATCGCGTTTGGTAACGATAAAATTTAGTTTCCTTTGGAGAATAGAATTGTGTTTGATAACGGATTATTTTGGAATTATTTCTCCAACAATTTTTATTTTTTTTTATGTATTTATTTATTTCTTTAAATGTATGATAATAAATATACAATTACACCAAATCATGAACACAACAACATGAGAAAATTGTAAGTCACTTAAAAAACAAACAACAAAAACAAGAGACCTGGGTATGATTCCCTGCAAATGAATGTTCTTTCGAGCTTTTCATTAATTTTCAATCCAATTTACACTACCTGATCCATGATGGTTTATTTTCAGATATTGGGCGGGGAATCAGAATCCAATCCAGCATGTGATGTCCCTTCGTTCAACGTGAAATCCTTTATTACACGTGTCCTCTTATCATCAATTCCAACCATGAATTTTGCCCATTTCTTTTCGGACAAACTTTTTCCGTCTCGACCTTCACACTCTCTCTTCTCTTTATTTCAATTCAAACGAGAGTAATTAACATCTACGTTTGACCTAATTTATCGTTGTATGCAGGTATTCGTTCAAAGCTCCTTTATTTTTCAGTCATTTGTTTTTTAATTTTTATTGAACAGTTCATAAATCATCAGAAACACCGTCGTCGGTACCCGAGATTTGGATTTTCATTTTCTTCTATGAGAATAGATGTTCATTTGTTGTCTCGGATCAATCAATTTTCAAATGGGTTTCGTTCAAGAGTTCTGGAAATCCACTGAATCAAAAAAAATAAAAAAATATTAAAGAAGAATTATGTCCGACCTTCGCCCTACTCTCTATCTCTCCCTCTACAATTGCATCAATTTGAAACGACCCTATCATTAATATATTAGGTCGCGTTTGGTTAGTGTTTCCACTTTTCCTATCCCACTTGGGATGGGATGGAAATTCTATTTCCTTTTAGGAACATAATCGCGTTTGGTAACGATAGAATTATGTTTCCTTCGGAGAATATAATTGCGTTTAATAATAGATTATTTTGGAATTGTTTCTCCAACATTTTTTTATGTATTTATTTATTTCTTTAAATGTATGATAATAAATATCAAATTACACCAAATCATGAACACAACAACACGAGAAAATTGCAAGTCACGTCAACAACAAACAACAAGAACAACATACCCAGGTTCAATTCCCGGCAACGGAATATTCTTTTGAGCTTTTCATTAATTTTAAATCAAATTTTGACGACCTAATGTAGAATGGTTTATTTTCAGATCTTGGGCGGGGAATCAGAATCCGATCCAGCATGTGATGCCCCTCCATTCAAGGTGAAATCCTTTATTACACGTGACATCTTATCATGAATTCCGATCGTGAATTTCGCCCCTTTTTTTCTCGGACAATCTTTCTCCGTTTCAACCTTCACTCTCTCTCTTCTCTTTATTTCTTTTCTGACGAGAGTAATTTACTTCTGCGTTTGAGCTAATTTATCGTTGCATGCAGGTATTCGTTCAAAGTTTTTTTATTTTTCAGTCATTTATTTTTTAATTTTTATTTAACAGTTCTTAAATCATCTTAAATATCGTCACCGGTACCCGGGAATTGGATTTTCATTTTCTTTTATGACGATATATGTTCATTCATTGTCTTTGATCAATTAATTTTCAAATGGGTTTTGTTCAAGAGTTCTAGAAATCCACTAAATAAAAAAAAATTATTAAATGAGAATTTTGTTTGACCTTCGCCCTTGTAACTAGGGATGGTCATGGGCCCGGAAGCCCGATCGGCCCACCCAGCGCGGTCTTATTTTTTTAGGGCTTGGGCTTGGTGTTTGAGCCTATAGGCCAGGCTAGGGCCTAAAGACTAAGGCCTATTCATTTTTAGGGTTGGGCTAGGGCTTGATCATTTTTATTTAGGACCGGCCCGGCTCGGCCCAAACTTTTTTAAAATATAAAAAATATATATTTTATATATATATCCATAGAGAAAGAGTTGAGGGGCCATTTTGTAATTTTCAATTTCAGCTAGATAATTTAGCGAACCCTAGTTTCATTCCTTTCCATAGAGAGAGAGTTGAGGGGCCATTTTGTAATTTTAGTATTTAGTTTTTAAATTTTAAAAAAAATATTATAGGGCCGGGCTAGGGTTGAGCCTGGGTTTAATTTTTTTTTGTAGGGCTGGACTTGGGCATGAAATTAGGGTCCCATCATAGGGCCAGGTCGGGTTAGGGCCTAACATTTTTGTGTAATACCCTAGTCAAAACTCGGCCCGAGCCCGGCCTAGCCCGGCCCATGACCATCCCTACTTATAACGACTCAGTTTTCCAAGGCCGTCACACAGTTTCTCCCCTTGGAGAAATGAAACTAAAATCGAACGACCAATATTTCAATACTCATGAATCTAAGAATTTTTACAATGCGACGGCGACAATTAAAATTTGCCAATTTATCGAATCAATTTTTTCAACATGAATTTGTATTAATAATTAAATATTCAAAAGAATGGATAATATTCAGACAATAATGCTTATTGTTATTATTTCCCATTTCTTCCTAAATAATCATTTTAGCATCCTACAAATAAATATTCGGCTAAATAAATATCAAAGAAAAATCTGCCAAGTAAATATAACTTAACTAAATAATACATTCGCCAAATACTATGATAATTGTTTCATATCCACAATTATTTCATTCTCACCAAATTAAGTAATTTTTGGATAATTTTAATTATCAAATTAGTTAATATTTTTGGTAAATAATAATATAATTATTACAAATAGAAATTCAAATAGTAATAAAATTCCAGAAATTCCAATATATATATTTTCAAAATATTTGTCCCTAAATTAATCTAGGAAACATTTTCATGTCAAATTCCAATTTCGTGGGTCCCATCACCATCTACCAACGGGGATTATCTCAAATACATAGATTTGATTCCAAATTCATAATATATATGTATATAATATAATTATAATTATAATTATTACAAATAAAATAGAAATTCACATATAATTTTTGGCGCAGTTTCATTCATACCGACCCTGTAATCAAAACTATGGGGTTGTGAGCTAACGCTCAGTAGAATTTCAACCCCTCTAATACGTATATCCAATCAAACCTCAAATAAACATATAAATGTGTATCTCACATAATTATCACAAAATATCCCTAAATATTTCATGAAAACTCATAGTTAAAATTTAACATCACATAATCAAGAGAAAGATTAAATACAAATATTAATAGAGTTAGAAATTCTACCTGAAATTCGAAGTCAAAATCTGAACCGAAATATCCGAATATATAGTACCATAACTTTTCTTGATATATGCTTAATATATATATATATATATATATATATATATATATATATACACTGCTCACATTTTCACCGCCTCTTCAAGATTTTTGTTTTTTTAATATTGACAAACGTGGCAATTCATTGTTATTTACACATTAATATGGAATGTGTTGTCTTCCAACCATGAAGACAACACATTCAGACACACACACACACACATATATATATATATATATAGTTATTTATTTATTTTATTTACACTTATTATCCCCTAAAATAAAAATAATAAACTCTTAAATCATATTTTAAATAATATAATAGTTCCAAAAATATTAAACTTTTATAAAATAATATTTTCAAAATATAAATTTTTTAGAGTATTACAATTTATCCCCCTTAAATAAATTTTGTCCTCGAAATTTTGTTCAAAACAATAACAATTCAGAATCGTATCGCACTAGTCACTCTCGGTTAAACAATATTAATTGAAAGTCACCACCACACGCCCATTGTGCTATTCTGATAAAAATAGCAATAAATATATATGTCTATATACAACCAACAAATATATTTTAAAAATATCATGGTAGTCTCACTTGGATTGGGTCTATCTCAATTCCAACTAGTCCACAACATCAATAATTTTTTCATTTTGCATGACTTTTCAAGTCCACTATTATATCCCATAACCAGCGTCTATCAATTCCATCTGACATTCAAACCAACATGTTCGCAACCAACCCCTTAACTAATAGATAACCCAAATTACGCATGGACTACCCCGTACGACTAAAAATAATCATCTTTAATATCCATATTAAAATTCCAATAATCTCATAAACCTTTTCATAAATATCAACACAATCCAAACTTCCAATAATGAATTTTCTGAAATACATCTAAAATTACATAAACACGCCTCAAATACATAAATACGTCTTAAAACACATAAGTACGTCTTAACCACATAAGTACATCCCAAAACACATAAATGTGCCTTAACTACATAAATTCGTCTCAAAATACATAAGTACGTATCAATTACATAAATACGTCTTGGAACACAAATTCGCATCAAACTATAAAAACCAAATACATCTCAAATATATAAATACGTCTCAAAACACCCAAATGTCTCTCGATCATATAAATACATCTCAAATACATAAATACATCCCAACCACATAAATACATCATGAAACCCATAAATAACGTGTCAAACTACAAAAATCAGATACGTCACAAATGGTCAATACTCACGTAACATGTATATAAAAATATTACCCATAACCCCTAAAAATTTCAACAACTACCTCATACTCTGACTCCACCTATTGTTAGTAGTGGACCTATAACTATCTGAATATTTTTATCGGTGTATTGTCTTTATAATACAAAAATATTTTATGGATCAAGTATTTTTATCAAAATCCATTTTCTAAAATGGAATATAACCATACTAGGCTATATCCAAATCCCAACAAAATATAGTCACTTACTTGGCAATATCAAAATTCCAACAAAATGTAACCACTCACTTGTCAATATCAAAATCCCAACAAAATATCATCAAAATAAAATATTTGAATTTAAATCAACTGGTCAACTCAGTTGTATATAATAAAATATCATACTTTCTTATTAGTTATAGGATCGTTTACCTCATGATTGGAAGTTATAGCGATACTGCAACATGTCCATCTGTGCAATCTAAGGTTGCAATCAGTGTTAGGGTCATTTAATATCTCCAATGGTAAGAATCAACACGTGGTATAAACCATCATATCATGATGATAATTATCATCATCGTCAACAACGACGACAATAACAACAATAACAGCAACAGATATCAATCACCCTTCAGGACTTGCTCTCTTGTCAGGTCAGAATACAACGTCCTACAGGACATGACCTTTTGTAAGGACCAATAACATCTCGCAAGACATACTCTCCTAACGAGACAATTATGGCATAGTCAAATAATAAAAATCACTTTCCGCATTTAAAAATTTACTTGATCTGCATCACGTTATAAAATAATTCATTTTAATAAATCTTTTCTTTCCACAATTTAGTACAAAAATATAATTTGACAATTTACATAAAAGACAATACACTCACTTTATCGATGTATTGTCTTCATAATATAAAAATAATTTATGAATCAAGAATATTTATCAAATACCATTTTTTAAAATATGATATAAATATAACTGCATATCAAGCAGAAATAAAAATCCACAACTATCATCCCAATAAAATAGATGTATTTCAATTAACCAATAAGATTATTTCGATATATAATAAAATACCGCACACATATTTTCCTACTAGCCATATAATCGTTTTACCTCACGATCGGGAGTTGCAACAGTACCATAACATATACAACTGTGCAATCTAAAGTTGTTATTAGTGTCAAGACCGTTTAATATCTCCAATGGTAGGAGCAACACATGGTATAAACAATCATATCAATAACATATTCAACTACCTATAGGATTTGCCCTCTTGTCAGGTCACAACACAATGTCCTACTGGACATGCCCTCCTGTGAGGACCAATCACATCTCGCAGGATATGTCTTCCTAACGAGACGACTATGCATAGCAGGATAATAAAAATAATTTTTCCACCTTTAAAATTTTACTTGATCCATTTAACATCATAAAACTGTTCATTTTCATCAACATTTTTTTTCTTCATTTTAATACGAAAATATGATTTGACGATTTATATAGAAGATAATAAACACTTTTTAAACCGATCATTTCAATTAACTTATTCTATGGTGCACGACTAACACGATACTCACCTAGTAAGTTAGCCGTTAAGGTGTTATACTACTTCCCATATTACTATATTTTATTATTATTTTCTTTTTGAATCTTAGTACCAATTAAAGTTGGCATAACACAAACTTAGCTTTTACCAACCATCACTGTGTACATAACAGAAATACTAGAATATAATAAATTTAATCAGAAACACTTGACTATAATAAATATAAAGAAACGCCACCGCATGTGTCACCATAAGTACGTACAAGTTAAAACAAAACAATAAAACATGCAATATAAACCAAAAAAAAAAATAGCATGTCATTGAATGTGGGTAAAATGGCATACTGAATTGGAGAAAGTTCATGACATGTTAGGAAGTTCATGAAATTCCAAAAGGACAACGAAAATGACTAAATATATACTAATCAAAAGACCTTAAGAGTTGTATCTTAAACATTGGAGCTCCTTTTAAAACCTCTCTTATGTTCAAGATGTGTTGCAAATGTAGAACGACTTGCTTCTATCTAAGCAAATGGCTTTGCATATGACCATATTTGAGTTGGCATAGCAAATAAAAAGAAATGCCTATTATCCCTATTCTTAGTTTTGAAGAGAGAGAATGCAGTGATGCCGACCAGAAGAACCATATAACCAAGCCGCGTCAAAAATCAATACTAACAACTTTATGCCCAGTGACCCTGACTACTAACAAGTAACATCTAAGTGATTTGAACAAAATATACAGAGTGATACCACTTTCCATATTAATATTTTTTTCAAATTAATGAGTTATATGAAGATTATTATTTTTTAGGTATTACTTCATTTATTATAAGTAATTACTACCATAACCAAGCCTAGGGTGGCTACAAACCTACTCTGATACCACTCTGTAACGGCCCGATTTTCCAAGGCCACCACACGATTTCTCTCCTTGGAGAAATAAAACTAAAACAAATGACCAATATTTAAATACTCATGAATCTAAGAATTTTTACAATACGACGACAACAATTAAAATTTGCAGATTTATCGAATCAATTTTTTCAACATGAATTTATATTAATAATTTAATATTCAAATGAATGGATAATATTCAAACAATAATGCTTATTATTATTATTATTATTATTATTATTATTATTATTATTATTATTATTATTATTATTATTATTATTATTATTATTTCTCATTTCATCCTAAATCATCATTTTAGCATCCTACAATTAAATATTCGGCCAAATAAATATCAAAGAAAAATCTGCCAAACAAATATCACTTAACTGAATAATATATTCGCCAAATACTATGATAATTGTTTCATATCCACAATTATTTCATTCTCACCGAATTAAGTAATTTTTCGACAATTTTAATTATCGAATTAATTAATATTTTCAGTAAATAATAATACAATTATTACAAATAGAAATTCAAATAATAATAAAATTCCAGAAATTCCAATATATATATTTTTAGAATATTTTTCCCTAAATTAATCTAGGAAACATTTTCATGTCAAATTCCAATTTCATGGGTCCCATCACCATCTACTAACGTAGACCCTCTCAAATACATAGATTTGATTCCAAATCCATAATATATATATATATATATATATATATATATATATATATATATATATATATATATATATATATATATATAATATAATTGTAATTATTATAAATAAAATAGAAATTCAAATAAAATTCTTAGCGCAATTTCATTCGCACCAACTCTATAATCAAAACTGCGAGTTTGTGAGTTAACGCTTAGTAGAATTTTAACCCCTCTAATACGTGTATCCAATTAAATCCCAAATAAACATATAAACGTATATGTCACATAATTATCACATAATATCCCTAAATATTTCATGAAAATAAATAGTTAAAATTTAATACCACATAATCAACAAAGAGATTAAATACAAAATTAAAAGAGTTAGAAATTTTATCTGAAATCCGAAGTCGAAATCTGAACTGGAATATCCGAATATACAATACCATAACTTTTTTTGATATATGCTTAATCTTAACCTCCTTTTTGTATACGTAATCATATATATGTGTGTGTGTGTGTGTGTGTGTGTGTGTGTGTGTGAATGTGTTGTCTTCATGGTTGGAAGACAACACATTCCACATTAATGTGTAAATAAAAATGAATTTCCATGTTTGTCAATATTAAAGAAAAAAAAAATCTTAAAGAGGCGGTGAAAACGTAAGCAGTGTATATATATTTATTTATTTTTAATTTTTTTTATTTACACTTATTATCCCCTAAAATAAAAATAATATTAATTACAACCCAAAACTCTTAAAATTATATTTTAAATAACATAATAGTTCCAAAAATATTAAACTTTTATAAAGTAATATTTTCAAAATAAAAAAAATTCGGTGTATTACAGCCCTACTCTTTCTCTCTCTCTACAATTGCATCAATCCGGAATGACCCTATCGTTAATATATTAGGCCGTGTTTGGTTAGTATTTCCACTTCTTCTATTCCACTTGGGATGATATGTGAATTCTGTTTCCTTCTAAAAACAGAATCGTGTTTGTTAACGATAAAATTCTATTTCCTTCTTAGAATAGAATTGCGTTTAGTAACAGATTATTTTGGAATTGTTTCTCCAATATTTTTTTTATGTATTTATTTATTTCTTTAAATGTATGCTAATAAATATAAAATTACACCAAATCATGAACACAATAATACGAGAAAATTGCAAGTCACATGAATAACAAACAAGAAGAACAAGAGACCCGGGTTCGATTCCCGGCAACGAAATGTTCTTTCGATCTTTTCTTTAATTTTCACATGAATTTTGATGGCCTGATATAGGATGGTTTATTTTTGGATCTTGGGCGGAGAATCAGAATCTGATCCGGTATGTGATGCCCTTCCGTTCAACGTGAAATCCTTTAGGGCCCGTTTGGTAACCGTTCCGTGCCCATTCTATGCAGTAGGATGGAATGTGATGAGAATTTTATTTTTTTTCTTAGGAAGAGAATCACATTCGGTAACGACAATTTTTTTTTTATCTGGGAACAAAATCGCCTTTGGTAACGATGTTCTTCCAAAAAATTAACCCTTAACCACAAATTCAAGAACAAATCCAAATCCAAGAACAAATTCAAGAACAAATCCAAGAACAAATTCAACCTACCATCCTCTCTTTCTCTCAAAATCAAAACCCTATTGATTTCGACGACCATCAACCCAAATCAAAATCGATTTCGAGCTCAAATTGGAACATTATGGGAATGATGTTCTTCGTGTCGTCTTCCATACCATCATCCATTTTGATTTCGAGTTCAAACTGGAACATCATGGGAATGATGTTCTTCGCATCGTCTTCGTCGCCATGATTTCCATTTCAATTTTGAATTTTACCGTTCATCAAAATCAATTGAAACCCTACTGATTTTAAAATCATCTGCTCTTCCACTACATGGATCAACGCGAACGAAATCCATTTTGTTTGAAATCGAATTCGATTTCGATTTCCAAGTTGATTTCGAAATCGAAACCCTAACCAAACCACGATATCGATTTCGATTTCGAAATTGAAATCAAAATCGAAGCCCTAACCAAATCAATTTCAAAATCGAAACCTTAACTAAACCACAAAGCAGACGAAGAAGATGATGGCACGAATCAGACGAAGAAGGAGTCAGACAAGGAGGAGGTCGGAGGAGGATGGACGACTGGGAAAGAGGGGGCGACGATGTCCCACACGTAGAAGATGACGAAGAAAAAAAGGGGGAAAGAATGTTGCTTACAAAGATTGAAGAGTGATCTCACTTAACAAATTGAAAAATTCCTAGCGTGTCCTATTAGGAATGGGATGGGAATTGTGTGAAATGTTTTTTTTTTTGTTTCTCAACCCTTAATAAAAAATGGGCACAATTTCTATTTTAGAATGGGATGGGAATGGAAACAAAAAACATAAGAGTGGTTACCAAACGCTATGTTCAATAAAAAATTGGAAATAGAATGAGAATTTTTGAGATAGGAGTGGTTACCAAACGGGGCCTTATTACACGTGACCTCTTATCATCAATTCTGGTCATGAATTTCGCCCATTTATTTTTAGACAAACAATGTCTGTTTCGACCTTCACTCTCTCTCTACTCTTTATTTCTTTTCAGACGAAAGAAATTAGCTTTCGTGTTTGGGCTAATTTATCGTTACATGCAGGTATTCGTTTAAAGCTATTTTATTTTTTAGTCATTTGTTTTTTAATTTTTATTGACTAGCTCTTAAATCATCTAAAACATTGTCGTCGCTATCCAAGATTTGGATTTTTATTTCCTTCTATGAGAATAGATGTTCATGTATTGTCTTGGATTAATCAATTTACAAATGGATTTCGTTCAAGAGTTCAGGAAATCTACTTAATAAAAATAAATTATTAAATAAGAATTATGTCTGACCTTCGCCCTACTCGTTCTCTCTCTCTGCAATTGCATCAATCGGAACGACCTTATCATTAATATATTAGGCTGCGTTTGGTTAGCATTCCCTATTTCCTATCCCACTTGGGATGGAATGGAATGGGATGAGATCAGAATTCTGTTTCCTTCTAGAAACATAATCGCGTTTGATAACGATAGAATTATGTTTCCTTCTAAGAATATAATTGCGTTTGATAACGGATTATTTTGGAATTGTTTATCCAACCTTTTTTTTATGTATTTATTTATTTCTTTAAATGTATGATAATAAATATCAAATTACACCAAATCATGAACACAACAACACGAGAACATTGCAAGTCACATGAACAACAAACAACAACAAGAAAAGACCCGGGTTCGATTCCTGGCAACGAAATATTCTTTTGAGCTTTTATTAATTTTCAATCAAATTTCGACGATCGGATATATGATGGTTTATTTTCGGATCTTGGGCGGTGAATCAGAATCCGATTCGGCATGTGATTCCCCTCTATTCAACGTGAAATTATTTATTACACATGACCTCTTATCATCAATTCTGATTGTGAATTTTGCCCATTTCTTTTTAGACAAACATTTTTCGTTTCGACCTTCACACTCTCTCTTCTCTTTATTTCTATTGAGACAAAAGTAATTGACTTCTGTGTTTGAGCTAATTTATCATTGTATGTAGATATTCGTTCAAAGCTCCTTTATTTTTTAGTCATTTGTTTTTTAATTTTTATTGAACAATTCTTAAATAATCTTAAACACCATCGTCGGTACCCGAGATTTGGATTTTTGTTTCCTTCAATGAGAATATATGTTCATTTATTGTCTTGGATCAATCTATTTTCAAATAGGTTTCGTTCAAGAGTTCTGGAAATCCACTGAATAAAAAAATTATTAAATGAGAATTATGTCTGACTTTCGCCCTACTCTCTCTTTCTACAATTGCATCAATCCTGAAGGACACTATCGTTAATATATTAGGCCGTGTTTGGTTAGTGTTTCCACTTTTCCTATCCCACTTGGGACGGGATAGGAATTCTATTTCATTTTTAGAACAAAATCGTGTTTGGTAATGATAGAATTCAGTTTCCTTCTAAGAATATAATTGCGTTTGGGTAACGGATTATTTTGGAATTGTTTCTCCAACTTTGTTTTTATGTATTTATTTATTTCTTAAAATATATGATAATAAATATCAAATTACACCAAATCATGAACACAACAAGACGAGAAAATTCTAAGTCACATGAACAACAAACAACAAGAACAAAAGACCCGGGTACGATTCCCGGCAATAGAATGTTCTTTTAAGTTTTTCATTAATTTTCAATCCAATTTCGACAATCTGATCTAGGATGGTTTATTTTCGGATCTCGGGCGAGGAATCAGAATCCGATCCGACATGTGATGCCCCTCCGTTTACTGTGAAATCCCTTATTACACGTGACCTCTTATTATTAATTCCGATTGTGAATTTTGCCCCTTTTTTTTCGGACAAACTTTCTCCGTTTCGACCTTCACTTTCTCTCATTTCTTTATTTTTTTTTTTCAGACAAGATTAATTGACTTCTGCGTTTGCGCTAATTTATCATTACAAACAAGTATTCGTTCAAAGCTCCTTTATTTTTTAGTCATTTGGTTTTTAATTTTTATTGAACAGTTCTTAAATAATCTGAAACACCATCACTGTTACCCTAGATTTGGATTTTCATTTCCCTCAATGAAAATAGATGTTCACTTATTGTCTTGGATCAATCAATTTTTAAATGGGTTTCATTCAAGAGTTCAGGAAATTCATTGAATTAAAAAAAATTATTAAATGAGAATTCTGTTCGACCTTCGCCCTACTCTCTCTGTGTGCAATTGCATCAATCCGGAATAACCCTATTGTTAATATATTAGGCTGCGTTTGGTTAGTGTTTCCACTTTTTCTATCCTACTTGGGATGGGATGGAATGAGATAGGATGAGAATTCCAAGTCACATGAACAACAAACAACACGAACAAGTGACCCGGGTACAATTCCCGGCAAAGAAATGTTCTTTTGATCTTTTCATTAATTTTCATTCCAATTTCAATGACCTAATCTAGGATGGTTTATTTTCGAATCTTGGGTGAGGAATTAGAATCTAATCCGGCATGTGATGCCCCTCCGTTCAGCGTGAAATCCTTTATTACACGTGATCTCTTATCATCAATTCCAACCGTGAATTTCACCTTTTTCTTTTCGGACAAACTTTCTCATTTTTTACCTTTACTGTCTCTCTTCTCATTATTTCATTTCAGACAAGAGTAATTAACTTCCGAGTTTGGGCTAATTTATCGTTGCATGCAAGTATTCGTCCAAAACTCCTTTATTTTTCAGTAATTTGTTTTTTAATTTTTTTTGAACAGTTCTTAAATCAACCGAAACACCTGTCGCTGGTACCCGAGATTTGGATTTTCATTTCCTTCTATGAGAATAGATGTTCATTTATTGTCTTGGATCAATCAATTTTCAAATGGATTTCGTGAAAGAGTTCTGGAAATCCACTCAATTAAAAAAAATATTAAATAACAATTTTATCCGACCTTTGCCCTACTCTCTCTCTCTCTCTAATTGCATCAATTGAACGACCCTATTGTTAATAAATTAGGCCACATTTGGTTAGTGTATCCACTTTTCCTATCTCACTTGGGATGAGATGGAATGGGATGGGTTGAGAATTCTATTTCCTTCTAGGAAAAGAATCGCGTTTGGTAACGATAGAATTTTGTTTCCTTCTGAGAATAGAATTAAGTTTGATAACGGATCATTTTGGAATTGTTTCTCCAATATTTTTTTATGTATTTATTTATTTCTTTAAATGTATCATAATAAATATCAAATTACACCAAATTATTAATACAACAACACGAGAAAATTATAAGTCACATGAACAACAAACAACAAGAACAAGAGACCCGGGTACGATTCCCAACAAATGAATGTTCTTTCGAGCTTTTCATTAATTTTCAATCCAATTTCAACGAACTAATCCCGGAAGGTTTATTTTTGGATTTTGGGCGAGGAATCAGAATCTAATCCGGCATGTGATCTTTCTCTGTTCAATGTGAAATCCTTTATTACACGTGATCTATTATCGTTAATTCTGGCCGTGAATTTCGCCCATTTCTTTCCGGACAAACTTTCTCTGTTTCGACCTTCACACTATTTCTTCTTATTATTTCATTTCAGACGAGAGTAATTGACTTCTGTGTTTGAGGTAATTTATCGTTGCATGTAGGTATTCATTCAAAGCTCCTTTATTTTTTAGTCATTTGTTTTTTTAATTTTTATTGAATAGTTCTTAAATCATCTGAAACACTATCGCCGGTACCCATGATTTGGATTTTCACTTTCTCGTATGAGGATGGATGTTCATTTATTGTCTTGGATCAATCAATTTTCAAATGGGTTTCATTCAAGAGTTCTGGAAATCCACCGAATCAAAAAAACGTATTAAATAAGAATTCTATCCGATCTTCGCCCTACCTTCTCTCTTTTATTACATCAATCTGGAATGACCCTATTGTTAATATATTATGCCATGTTTGGTTAGTGTTTCCACTTTTCCTATCTGACTTGGGATGAGATGGGTTAGGAATTCTATTTCTTTCTAGAAATAGAATCGCGTTTGGTAATGATAGAATTTTGTTTCCTTCTGAGAATAGAATTACGTTTTATAATGGATTATTTTGGAATTGTTTCTCCAACATTTTTTATGTATTTATTTATTTCTTTAAATGTATGATAATAAATAGCAAATTACACTAAATCATGAATACAACAACATGAGAAAATTATAAGTCACGTGAACAACAAACAACAAGAACAAGAGTGTCACGATCTAGTTTTCCAAGGCCGCTACTATGGTTTCTCCTATAGAAAAATACTACCTAAAAACCAACTGGCCAAATTTTTCAATCTATAAAAATTCAATAACTTTTATAATATTGACGATAATTTTAGTTGCCAATTTTACAACGGTATTATTAAATCTAATAATCACCATTTAAAGTATCACCAATTAATCCCATACTGCATTTTGAGTTAATCCACGAACTGTTCATACAACGACGACTCAATCCGTTTTATAAAAACAATCTTTCAATTCGCAATACGGCGGCAACATTCACAATTTAATAATTTATCACTAAAAACTGGATATTTAATAATTTCAAAATTTAGAGATTTCGAATAACCGACCCACTGATTTCAATATCTATAAAATCCAATCAATTTTTGAATATGCCGGTGACAAATAATTAATAATCCAATATATGAAAATGTTTCCCATTTAAAATCCGGTAGTACCTAGTAATTTCTGAACTCATAATTTAAAACCGAATGTCCAACATTTTATCAAATCGATTATATTCAATACATTAAAATAAAGAGAAATATTTTACAACAATTACGATAGGTAAAATTTCCGTTTTCTCCGATTACAATAATAAATCATAATTACAATTTTTACAACTTGACTTTTCAAATAAAATTCTTCTATCGTTTTCTCCCAATCGTCCCTGCAACCAAACACTATGGGGTTGTGAGCTAACGCTCAGTAGAACTTCAACTCTCTAATACATGTATTTAATTAATATAACACATAAACCACATAAGCATGTTGGTTACATAAATTCTGCCTCATCCAAAATTTGACACATAGGTAAGCATGCTCGTCACATAGATTCCACATATCATCCAATTTATTTCATATAATTTCAACAGGTAAAATATCACCACAACGACATACCAAATAATTTAATATAATTGCCCACGAGACAATTAAATACATATATTAGTAGAGTTCGGAATTCTACCTTTCCCGGATTTTCAAATGGCCGCGAGATTGGATTTTGGTTTTTAGTAGGGTGGTTTGTGTAATTTTCTGTTTTCCCTTTCCTCTTTCTTTCTTTTTCTTTTTCTTCTTTTCCCGCTTCTTCTTCCTTGTTTCTATTTGCTGCGTCTGCTTCCTACTACAGCTAACACCGCTGCAACGAACTCTCCCACCACCGTGGAGAAGATGCTTCTTTTCTCTTTAATTTACTCACTGACCCGCCACCACCGAGGCGAAAGAATCACCGTCGAGGCAAACTTCCTCCTTTTTACTCCATTATGGCGCACTAGCCCTCCACCGCTGAGGCGAACGCCTCACCGCCTAGGTGAAAGCGCTCCTCCTTTCTTACTGATCTGCTCACTGAAGCTTCTCTGCCTAGGCAAAGCTAGTCACCGCCTAGGCGAACTCGTCATCGTCTGTCCATGCTCTGTTTTTCCAAAAAACTAGTCATCTCTTTCTCCTCGCTAACTTTGATCACCCTCTACACCAACCACCAACAACCCCATACCAAACAACCAATGTCGGACCAACCAAACGACGACACAACACACACACACAGCCATCCACCGCCGGCCCATCACCCACACCCACACATTGCACCAAACGGAAACAGAAAGCGCACCCACACACATACACTGCTACCTCCAACGACGAAACTCACTGACCGAACTTACCATACACACAACCGACGCATACAACACATGAACAAATCAGAAACAGAGTATACATACACTCTCACCGGAGTGACGACCATACCGTCGAACGGACGGACAGCGCACACACGCATACTCCGATCACATACGCACAACGAAACACACACTCTGACGACGTTGAACGACCGCCACCCACCTACCGAACGGGCCCTCTTCTCTCTCTGTTTTCTCTTTCTTTTTCTGTTGTGTGTGTCTGTCTGTCTGTCTGTCTGTCTGTATGTATGTATGTATATATATGTATGTGTGTGTGTGTGTGTGTGTTGAAAAAAAAGGCCTAAACCTCACCGACCTACTATTCCCTCCTCTCCGTTCTCGATTCTTCTTCTTTCTTCCCGAGGTGTGTGGATATGTATGAATATATGTATGTATACATATGTATATATATGTGTGTGTATATGTGTATGTCAAACAGGGGCCGGCTAAGTAGCCCTTTATTTCCACCGCCTCTCACTCTCTCTTTATATATATATATATATAATATTTTATTTGCACTAAACCCCCCCTTCATTCTTGTTAAGTTATTAATTACACCCAATTCTAATTTTAATGTTTTGAAAACTATAATTTGACCCCTAAATTTTTAAATCACAATAATTAATCTTGCCATTTACCCAGTGATTTTCAAATGTACTCAAATGCGACTCAAATTGTATATATAAGAAAAAAAAATCAAGGTCTTACAAAGAGACTCGGGTACGATTCCTGGCAAATGAATGTTCTTTCGAGATTTTCATTAATTTTCAATCCAATTTCGATGACCTGATCCGGGATGGTTATTTTCGGATCTTGGGTGGGGAATCAAAATTTGATTCGGCATGTGATATCCCTCCATTCAACGTGAAATCCTTTATTAAACGTGACCTCTTATCATCAATTTTGGCCGTGAATTTCGCTCATTTCTTTTCGAACAAAGTCTCTCCGTTTCAATCTTCACACTCTCTCTTCTCTTTATTTCATTTTAGACGAGTGTAATTGACTTCTACGTTTGAGCTAATTTATCGTTGCATGCAGGTATTCGTTCAAAGATCCTTTATTTTTCAGCCATTTGGTTTTTAATTTTTATTGTACAGTTTGTAAATCATTAGAAACACCGTCACTGGTACCGGAGATTTGGATTTTCATTTCCTTCTATGAGAATAGATGTTCATTTATTGTCTTAGATCAATCAATTTTCAAATGGATTTCGTTCAAGAGTTCTGGAAATCCACTGAATAATTTTTTTTTATTAAATTAGAATTATGTCCGACCCTCGCCATACTCTCTATCTCTCTCTGCAATTGCATCAATCCGTAACGACCTTATCGTTAATATATTAGGCCGCGTTTGGTTAGTGTTTCCACTTTTTCTATCCCACTTGGAATGAGATGAAATAGGATGGATGAAAATTCTGTTTCCTTATAGGAACATAATCGCGTTTGGTAATAATAGAATTGTGTTTCCTTCGAAGAATAGAATTGCGTTTTATAACGGATTACTTTATAACTGTTTTTCCAACAACTTTTTTTTTTAAGTAGTTATTTATTTCTTTAAATGTATGATAATAAATATCAAATTACACCAAATTATGAACACAACAACACGATAAAATTGCAAGTCACATGAACAACAAACAACAAGAACAAGAGACCTGGGTTCGATTCCCAGCAACGTAATGTTCTTTTGAGTTTTTCATTAATTTTAATCCAATTTCGACGACCTGATCTAGGATGGTTTATTTTTGGATCTCAGGTGGGGAATCAAAATCCAATCCAGCATGTAACGCCCCTCCGTTCAACGTGAAATCCTTTATTACACACAACTTCTTAACATTAATTCCGACTGTGAATTTCGCCCATTTATTTTCAGACAAATTTTCTCCGTTTTGACTTTCACACTCTCTCTTCTCTTTATTTCTTTTCAAACGAGAGTAATTGACTTCCCCATTTGAGCAAATTTATCGTTGCATGTTGGTATTCGTTCAAAGCTCTTTTATTTTTCAGTCATTTGTTTTTTAATTTCTATTGAACAGTTCTTAAATCATCTGAAACATCGTCGTCGGTACCCGAGATTTGGATTTTCATTCCCGTTTATGATAATAGATGTTCATTTATTGTCTTGGATCAATCAATTTTCAAATGGGTTTCGTTCAAGAGTTTTGGAAATCCATTGAATAAAAAAAAATATTAAATAAGAATTATGTCCAACCTTTGCCCTACTCTCTCTCTCTCTCTCTACAATTGCATTAATCCGGAACGACCCTATTGTTAATATATTACGTCACGTTTGGTTAGTTTTTCCAGGGATGAGAATTTTGTTTTCTTCTAGGAACATAATCGCATTTGGTAACAATAAAATTTTGTTTCCTTTTGAGAATAGAATTGCGTTTGATAACGGATTATTTTGGATTTGTTTCTCCAACAATTTTTTTTTTATGTATTTTTTTTTAAATATATGATAATAAATATCAAATTACACTAAATCTTGAACACAACAACACGAGAAATTTCCAAGTTATATGAACAACAAACAACAAGAACAAGAGACCTGGGTTCGATTCCCGGCAACAAAATGTTCTTTTTTGTTTTTCATTAATTTTTAATCCAATTTCGACAATCTGATCCAAGATGGTTTATTTTTCAATCTTGGGCGGGGAATCAGAATCCGATCCTACATGTGATGCCCCTCCGTTCAACATGAAATCCTTTATTACACATGAACTCTTATCATCAATTCCGACCGTGAATTTTGCCCGTTTATTTTCGGACAAACTTTCTCTGTTTCAACCTTCACTCTCTCTCTTCTCTTTATTTCTTTTCAAAGGATAGAAATTGTCTTCCGTGTTTGAGCTAATTTTTTGTTTCATGCAGGTATTCGTTTATAGCTCCTTTATTTTTCAGTTATTTGTTTTTTAATTTTCATTGAACAGTTCTTAAATCATCTGAAACCCCGTCGCCGATACCCAAGATTTGGATTTTTATTTCCTTCTATAAGAATAGATGTTCATTTATTGTCTTGGATCAATAAATTTTTAAATGGGTTTCGCTCAAGAGTTATGGAAATCCACTTAATAATAAAAAAAAAAATATTAAATAAGAATTATGTTCGACCTTCACCCTACTTTCTCTGCAATTGCATCAATCCGGAACGACCCTATCGTTATTATAGTAGGCCGTGTTTAGTTAGTGTTTTCGCTTTTCATATCTCACTTGGGATGGGATGAGAATTCTATTTCCTTCTTAGAACAAAATCGCGTTTGGTAACAATAGAATTCTGTTTCCTTTTGAGAATATAATTGCATTTGGTAACGGATTATTTTGGAATTGTTTCTCCTATAATTTTTTTTATGTATTTATTGATTTCTTTAAATGTATGATAATAAATATTAAATTACACCAAATTATGAACACAACAACACAAGAAAATTGTAAGTCACATGAACAACAAACAACAAGTGCGAGAGATAGAACATACATGAAATACACAAGAAATTCATAATTTTTATGAACAAAATCCACAAGAAATCCATGAACAAAATACACAAGAAATCCATGAACAAAATCCACAAAATTCAGTAAACATACACAATAAATCCATACTTCTAATGAACAAAATCCACACAATGCACAAAATAGCAACAAAGAACAACCCTAGATCTATAATCAATGATCAAATTAACTGGCTTGATTTTCTTTCCACTTCAACAGCAAAAAAATGTTCAGGAGTGAAAAAGACCAGAAAACATGCTCTTTAATAGTTGAATACCTTCTTGATTAACACTTGCTGGATCTGAGTACATTCGAAAATTCAGGTTTGAATCAACATTCTAGCTCGTGAGGGAATCAATTTCCTAAACGAAATCAATTTTGTTGACGAGCAACTAAATTGATTTTGTTTACGAACCCTAGCTCGATCGTTGATGAAATCGATTTCCTAAACAAAATCGATGTCGTTGATGAAATCGATCAAGCTAGGGTTTTTATTTCATCGAGATCTATGGATTTTCCTATCTGAACTTTGGACATGGATAATGTAATACCCCGAAAATTTAGAGTTTGAAAAATATTATTTTATATAAATTTAATATTTTTGTGACCGTCTTGTAAATGTATGGTGAAAATAATATTTGATAATTTTAGGAGTTGAATGTTAATTTTAAATTGACGTTTAAAAGTTTTGGGACTATTTTGTATATTTTTTAAAATTTTGAAATATAATTAATATTTTATTTATTTTAATGGGATATTATGTAAATAAATAAATAATATCTATACATTTGAAATTGACTATTTCTTAAAGAAGGAACCAATCTCTAACCATGTATATTGCATGGTTGCATGTAATCACACGTGTACATATGTTATTATTATAATAATAATAATAATAATAATAATAGTGATAAGAACATATCACATAGATATATAGAAATATATAGGGATGAGCAAGCAACCAGTTGGGCAGGGAGAACAATTAGAAATAAAAACCCTTATTTTCATCTAAAAATGGATATAGTTATTTATTTAATTATAATAGATTTTGAGTGTTTTTTTGTGTTTCGATTTCAATTTAAATTTCGCCTTCCGATTTCAGGTTAAATTTCTAATTCTTTTAATATATGTATTTAATTTTCCTATTGTATGATTTATTATGCTATTATTGTTGTTGAATTCTACCTATTAAATTTTATGAACTAATTATGATTATGTGAAAATTATACCAATGTATTTTATTTGTTGTATTAATTAAATGCACGTATTAGAGGGGTTGGAGTTCTACTAAGCGTTGGCTCATAACCCCACAGTTTGATTGCAGGGCCGGTGAGAACGAAGCGGCGACGAGAATTTTAATTTAATTCTTAATAGTTGTATTTATTATTTACAACTACCGTGAGCGAACCAACACAAAATTGGAATTTGAAATAGTTGTAATAGTTGTATTTAGAATTTTATAATTATATATACAACTAAGGCCACTGTTGAAATTTGTTATTTTAATAATTTTATGAGATTCTTGAATGGGAACTGATTCAATAGATTAAAGAAAGAATTATGATTCAATATTATTTGATTCAATAAATTTTATAATATTATTGAATAGGAACTGACTCAATAGATTTTAAAGGAATTATTTATTAGTTATATTTACGGTTATTGTAGTTATTTGTAATAGTTTTATTTACTATTTACGGTTGTAAAATCAATGTGATAATTCTATAATTATACTTATTGTCGTAGCGGTAAAAGTTATCAGAAATAAAAAAAATCGTTAGTGTTTGATTTCGGTAGTGTTTGGTTAAATTGGTAAAAAAAAAAAATCACATTGTAATAATTTAATGCAAAAAAGTGCCACTAGCATGTATAATTTACTGTGATATCTTAATAGACACAATTGATTTGATAATTCTTATTTTAATTATAAGAATTTTATTATAATTTCAATTTGTAATAATTGTAGTTAATATTTATCGTTGGAAAAAAATTGACTCAATAAATTGACAAATTATAATTGTCGCTGTCGCATTGTAAAAAATTTCCAGTTGTATGAAATGAATTATTGGTTGCACGATTTTAGTGTTAATTCTCTAAAGGGAGAAATCAAGTAATGGCCCTAGAAAATCGCGCTAGAAATTTATTTGAATCTATCTGAAAATAGTGCGACGCTACAAATTTTATTTGGATTTCTATTCAAAGTTATAATAATTGTATTTATTATTTACTGTTTGAAAAATTAAATCGATGTATTCGATAAATATAATTGGTTGCCAGAGTGTGTAAAATTTATCAGATTTTTATTAATTAAAAGATTGATTATTTAATAAAATTATCGTCACCAATAAATAAAACTGTCGCCGTCGCATTATAAAATTTACCAGATTTTATAAAATGAAAATTCGGTCAATCGACTTTAGTGTAAATTCTCTAAGAAGAGAAACCGAGTGGCGGTCTTGAAAAATCAGGTCGTTACAGATAAATAGAGAGAGAGAGAGAGATGGAGCTTACATGATGATGGGAGCAATGAAATGAAGAGAGAGGATAACGGTGGGAGCAAGGAAGACAAAGACGATGATGAAGACAAAGAGAAGACTACTGTGGGACCGTGGCTATGGAGACGTCGACGTTGGAAATGGAGAAGAAGACGACGCACGAAGAAAAGAAGCACGAAGGAAGAAATGATTGCGACATGAGCTTAACAAAAGTTGAAGAGGGGATCTCACTAACAATTCTGCTAATTCCAAACGTGTCCTTTTATTTGGGATGTGTCTTTTTGGGAATGAAAAGAAACAATTTTTTTTGGTTTCTCACCTCCTTAAGAGATCTAAGAATCAATTCAAAAAATTTGGGATAGGATGAGAATATTAGGCCCCGTTTGGTAACCGTTTCCATTCCAGAAATTCCCATTCCATTCCCAGATTTTTGAGAATTCTGTTTGGGAATAGCGTTTAATAATTTTTGTTTCCGTTTCCATTTCATTCCCATTTGAGAATTGTGCCCATTTTTTTCTCAAGAAATGAGAAACAAAAAAAAGTTGTTTGTTATTATTTCCATTCCATTCCCAAAACACATTGTCACTGTTCACCCCCCGGTCGACCACTGTCTGTCGCCGTCTGCCGCCCTCGCCGGCGGCCATCTCCGACGACCGTCATCGGAGACTTTCCGGCCACTGTCACCCACCCGCCTCCGCTATCCGGCCATCGCCGACGCCATTGCCTTCCGGCCGTTGCCGGTGGGAGGCACCGCTATCGCCGTGCCGGAGCCACCGTCGTTGCCGTCTGGTTGGCGACGGCGCCACCACCGTCAGGCCAAAAAAAAAAAAAAAAAAAAAAAAATTTAGGATAAAATCTACCAAACACAATTATCTTCCCAAAACAAAAAAAAATTATCGTTACCAAACGTGATTCTACTCCTAAGAAGAAAATAAAATTTTCGTTTCATTCTCATCCCACTACTAGAATGGAAATAGAAATGGTTACCAAACGCCACCTGAACAAATTTGTCGAACGGGATCTTAAAAATCAATCCAAAAAATTTAGGGATAGGATGAGATGAGAACTGGGCATTAGAAACCGATTTCCCCCATCTTTCCCATTTCCCATCCTCGTCCTCAGTCCTCTCTTTCTCTCATTCCTCTCGTGTCTCCTCCTTAGTCTTCTCTCTCTCTCTCTCAGTCCGAGCCTCCGCCGAAGATCCTGCCACTGTGATCTGTCTTACTTCGCTGCCTACGTGCTCTGCCTCCTGTGCCGTCTCCGGCTCCGGCTCCTGCTCGATCATGTAATTTTTTTTAATTCTTTAATATGTTTCTTGATTGTTTCATTGGAGGTTCTTGATTGTTCGATACGTTTCTCGATCTCCGTCTCCTGCTGCTCCTTGATTGTTTAATTGTTTCCCCAGGTTATCTATGTTTCCTCTGGTTTTCCTTGTTTAATTGTTAGTATTGAAATAGATAACTGCTTGCATCTTCTCTTAGTGTGGCCAAAGCCCTTGCACACGCTACACTGAGCTTCTCGCCTGACTATATCGTGCTTCTGTTACTTCTCCACCCGAAACCCGCCCGAGCATGATGCACCCGAACTCGATCGGGTTTTTGGCCCATCCAGTTTGGGTTCGTGCGGGTTTAGACCCCCTTTAATTTTCGGGTCGGCTCAGATTTTGGTCCCCGGCCTGGCCCACCGGACCGATTTTCACCCCTACATTTAAAGCTAATTTATGGTTGCATGCAGGTATTCCTTCAGTTCCTTTATTTTTCAGTCATTTTTTTTTAATTATTATTGAATACATACACAGTTCTTAAATCATCTGAAACACTGTCGCCGGTACCCATGATTTGGATTTTCATTTTCTCCTATGAGGATGGATGTTCATTTATTGTCTTGGATCAATCAATTTTCAAATGGGTTTCGTTCAAGAGTTCTGGAAATCCACTTAATCAAAAACATACTATAAAAATCAAAGCCAGCAACTTGATTGGATCAATCGAGATGTCAATTTATACTGATTGCTCAAAAAGATGACAAGAATATAGCTACATTTTTTTTGGAATTGGAATGTTGGATCAACTTGCTGTTAGCAACATGTGAATAGCATTATTAATCTGGTTTGAATGTTTGATTCTTCAAAAAAAATTAATAATAATAACTGTGATTTATGCGAACTTTGTGTTTGATTATGGGTTGCTTTGGAAAATTATTGCAGATGGCATCATCCACTCTAATTTGCGAAACAGAGCCATGGGAAGACTTGAAGGTCATACCTAGTTTTTCTTCTTATTGTCATGTATTGTGTGAATATTGCTTCAAATGTATACTTAATGTGAATCATATTTCTATGTGCAGACCCATATTAAGGAGATTAAAAACACACATTTGCGTGAATTACTGAACGACACTGAGCGTTGCAAATCAATGATGGTGTAAGATTCTTAGCTGGCCTTGTTGAGCTATATATGTATTTTCTCTCCACGATTATATATTGAAGTGATACATGTGGAATTTTGACTTAGGCACGTTTGGTAACTTTTTTTAAGTAATTTTTAAAATAATAATAAAAATAATATGGTTAATTTGACAAAAAATACTTTTACTTCAAAGCAAAAGCCAAAAATAATAATGTGTTTGATAGTGTAGAGATAATATCTTAGTATCGATAGTGTAGAGACAATATCTTAGTATAATCCTTATAAATGATGGGGTAGCTTTTTTGCTTAAAAGCAAAAAAATACTTAAAAAAACGTTACCAAACGTTCCTTAGTTTTATCTTTATCCTTTAATTTTTAATTTTTGTTGTTGTTGTTTTGGTGCTATTACAGGGAGCATGACGGGATACTGTTGGACTACTCACGTCAACGTGCCAGTCTTGAAACTATGGATAAACTCTTCAAATTGGCAGAGGTGGGTTGAAGTTGAACCAAATCTCATTTTTTATTGTGTAGAGAACATAATGCTATAAATATTCTTCCCTTTTCACAATGCAGGCTGCCCATCTCAAGCAAAAAATTAATAGCATGTTCAACGGGGAATGTGTAAGTTGAAATTTCATTTTACGTAATATTATCATGTATAGAAGCACGAGCCAAACATTTAGTTCAGTTTATAGAATTAGCTTTCCGAATTGTATATGTTGGACACATCAGCATATCCAGAAAATTGATATTTTTTTTGGGGGGGGGGGCGATTTTCTTTTTGGAATCTATATAAATCAGGGGGAGTTTTTGTAAATTGTAATGGTTTTAATTGAAATTTTCTGAAAATATAGGAATAAAAGTGAAATTCAAAACTTTAGGGTCAAGCCCCCCTCGTCCCCACATAGCGCCCTCGCTGGTTGGATATCCTTTTTGTCTGTGGGCTTTGCTTTATATTTAGATTTTTCTGTGCCTATGTTTTCATTGTTTTTCATTTCTAGTAGAATTCATCCCTTGATAGATGTTGTTTAATTTATGGCAATTTATATATCAGTAGTTTTAGAATTTGCACATAATGAGTTATTTGGGTGGCATTTTCCCATATTTCTGTATTTGGTCCTGGTTTTCTGTGCTTCCCATAATTCCATATTTGTTCCTAGTTTTCTAGGAACATTTGAGTACAAAAACACCAAACAAATGGGACTTTAGTATTTCAGTCTTTGTTTCTTTACCTGGAAAACTTGGGAACATGAACATAAATTTGGGAAAAATTTAGTTCTCTTCCTAGAAATTTGTTCTAGAAATCCAAGAACAGATCGTGAACAAGTTATTTTTGTTCTTTTTTCTGTTTCTCTTCCTAGTTTTATGGGAAAAGAAAAAAAAATATGGGAACATAAACACTAAACGAACGCCACCTTGATTTTTGTTTTGGGCTGGAATGGGTTAATTGGTGCATCATAATGTTGATCCAAATGCATTTGGTTTGATCTGACCTTCAGATAAACAGCACAGAGAATAGGTCGGTCCTCCATGTAGCTCTTCGTGCTCCAAAGGATGCAGTCATAGAGTGTGAGGGGAAGAATGTGGTCCCTGAGGTTTGGCAAGTTCTTGACAAGATCCGGGATTTCTCTGAGAGGATCCGCAGTGGTTCATGGGTAACTTTCGTCATTAAATTTGATCTCATTTGGTTGTGCCATGAGAAAGGCTGCGTTTGGTGTAGGTATTTGAAGAAGGAATTTGATCTCGAAGAGGGATTTGAAAATTTTCCTAAAATTCGTGTTTGGTTGCATGGAATTGAAGCCTACGAATATGAATGAGAAATGGACACATGTAATGCATATCAAATTCCAATTCGAAACCTTCAATTCCGCCACAACCAAGCACTCTTTGAAATCAAATTCCTTCTTCGAAATACATCACCCCAAGACGCCCTAAATGCTCACTTACATGCTCTGCTGTCACAGGCGCACCCAGGTGCTAGGCGTAGCCTTTATGCCTTGCCCAGGGTCAGGCACAAGCCTCGCATAAGGCATGCGCCTGATGTGCCTAGAGCCTTTAACAACTATGCTTACATGGCAAAATTGGTAGGTCGGAGCCACAGGGAAAGCGTTGAAGGATGTTATTGCTATTGGTATTGGTGGCAGCTTCTTAGGTCCTCTGTTTGTGCATACCACTCTTCAAACAGGTATCGGTTTTGATCTTATCAGCTGTCTAACCATGTGCGACTCGAGTCCTTTCTATGTTTTTATGTTATGATCTTTATTACAGAACCAGAAGCTCTTGCATGTGCAAGTGGACGTCAGCTGCGGTTGTAAGTATTATAATTTATGATGCTCTCTTAATGAGCTTTTGGTAAATTCTTACGAATCTGTTGATTAGATATTCCTGTTGCCTTTTAGCTTTCTTACTGCTTTATACATTTACTTTTGTGATGTTAATCCTTCATTTTTCGGCTTCGACACCCCCAAGCACATTAACTCTATATTACTGAAGTCAGTTTTATGTATGATTTGTACACGAAGGCCCATCCCCCAACTTACGTATCACCTTAGAAAAAGGGGATCTTGATTATGTAGTCCTCTATTTTTGGTTTTTTATTTTATTTTTTTGTCCTGCTTTTAGAGCAACTTATTTTTTAGTCATTATTACCAACTTGCTTTTTAGTCCTTACCAATATATTAATTGATTTTAGGGATGCCAATGGGTCAGTTTTGGGCTGGTTTCACTAGAAACAAAAAAAAAAAAAAAAAAAAAACCGTTAGGTTTATACCTAACTCAAAACCGAATCATAAACCACAGGTTTTTTAAAACTCGGTTTTTAAGCCGAACCATTTAATTTTATCTAAATCCAAAACAAACTCACAAAACCGCTAACCAGTTAAGTTCTTTATTTATTTATTTACTTACATCTATTCAATTAAATTCTCCATTTTTTCAAATTGTCTTAAAGACTCATACCCTATTTTCTTTCATTTATTATTTTTCTCTATTGTAAATACTATTTACTAGTAATGCATGTTCGTAGAATTGTAAACAAAATATAAATTCAAAACAAAATCAAAACTAAACCGCCAAATCATTAATTGTTGCAATAGACATCCCAAACATAATTAAAATATAGAACACTATTAAAAACAACCAAAACGCTAATACATGTATATATGTATACATATATGCATATATACATATACACACACTAAAATTGTGAATAGATTAAAAAAGGGGGTAATATATATAAAAAATAAAAAATAGTTCTAAATAACGGTTATGCGGTTCGGTTACACTGTTCAGTCACGCAATTCGGTTTCACAATTGCTATCCCAAAAGCAACACCAAGACCACAACCAAAAGCAAAAGCAAAACCGCTTCGATTTTCAATTCCGAAGCAAAAAGCGAAACTAAAATCGAAACTGAAACCATTTCGGTTTTCAATTCCAAAATCAAAACCAAAAGTAAAACTAAAATCAAAACTGAAACCATTTTCGGTTTTCAATTCCGAAACCGAAACCGAAACCGAAACCATTTAATCGGTTTCAAACCTGAACCATTTGGTTCAGTTTGGTTTGGTTACCTGCCAGTTCGAGTTCAATTGCCATCCCTAATTGACTTCAAATATGACATCAAATGCAAATTCACCATTTAGTTGATATCAACTAGATAGATGTAATCGAGTTGATATTAATCGATGGACTAAAAACTTATTCAAGTGACTAAAAAATAAAGAGAAAAAAATAGGGAAAAAATTATAGTTGACTTGATAATACAATTTTTTTTCCTAGAAAATGTACTAGTGATAATTTGGTCTTTTCCAGTATAAGGGTATGATATAGTGCTAAAGATGATTCATTCCTTTGCTTGTGGAGACCATATGGTGTTCACATCCCACATTTTTGCCACTTACAACAATCAGTATGAACATTGAGCCAGGATTTTATCATAAATACTCTAATGTATTTCTCTCGTCCTCCTTATTTCAGTCTTGCAAATGTTGATCCAATTGACGTTGCCAGAAATATCGCTGGCCTGAACCCTGAAACTACACTTGGTAAAACCTGGGTTTCGTTTTGAATATTTAAATTTTCTATTTTTCTGACATCCTTGACAATCTTGGTAAGTATTGCTCAAACAAATTCTGAGCTACGTTTTGGCTTTCAGGTCATAATCATTTATTCCTTTTTGTTGTTTCCAGTTGTGGTGGTTTCAAAAACTTTTACGACAGCTGAAACCATGTTGAATGCTCGGACGCTTAGGGAATGGATCTCGTCTTCTCTGGGGTGAGTAAAGTCCTTCCATTATATATAAGCATGGTTATACTTTCATGTTTCTCTAGCTAGGGTCAGATTCAATGTTAACCTACAAAATCATGATAATTGATTTTATTTATGCATAAAATTAAACTTGTACCCAATGCTGCTAAAAATTAACGGGACTAGATAAATCTAATTGTTTATTTTGTTTTCAGGCCTGAGGCAGTTGCAAAGCATATGGTTGCTGTCAGTACAAATCTCACGGTACGATCACTTTTTTTTTTTTTCCTTTTGTTGAAGCTATTTTCTCCCTTTTTGATTATAAAGTGAAAGAAAAAGAAATCTCGTAGGGTGGATTTTTATTAATTTAGAAAACAAGAAAGAGGGCGAGATCCATACCCTCCAAAATGCCAATGCAAACATAAACTACACATGAGCGACATCATTTCGCATTTCCATGCTTTCACTTTCATTAGATAGTTGATTTTTAATTATCTGCAAAAGTTTGGGTTTCCAATTTCTGCCTGTGTTCTCAGGCGCGACCTGAAAGTTACATAAATTTGTCAGCTATTCCAATTTAAACATACTTCATCTTCTTTGTAATACACACTTGCATATGCATGTAAATCTATGATGATATGTTCTTCACTCCTGTTCTTCAACCGCATATAAGAAGGAATGCTTTTTTTGGTTGGGTGGAATTATTGAAGGGATGGAATCGCAATTCCAAAGGAATAACCATTCCTACGTTTGGAACGTCATTTAGTAATGGAATCATTATCCCTTTGGCATGGTGATTCCCTCATTTTGATGGAATTCCCATTCCTTAGGGGGGTTTGGTAATTACGATTACATTCCATCTTGTAATGTGTTTATAACTTGAATAATACTCAATTTGACTTTTAAATTTTTAATTTGTTGGAAGATTTGATATTTTTGTTGTTATTTATATATAGGGAAAGTCAAATATGTAGATTAGGAAAGTAGTTATTAGCCATTAGTTAGTTGCCTTTTTTAATTCCTAATTACTCCTATATGTAGTCTCATATTGTACAATTAACAAAGTAATAATATTGATTATTCAATTTAATATGTTATCAGAGCTAAACTAAAAACCCTAGCTTAGCCACCAGCCGACATTTCGATCGGCCTTTTTCAAACCAGCTGACGACGAACTTCTCCAGCCCTCCTTACAGCCGACGACGAACACCGACAGCCTCCTTATAGTCGACGACGAATGACCGACGGCCTCCTTACAGCCAACGACGATCGAAATCGATCGGCCTCCCACTACTGACGACGAAATTGATCAATCGTCCTCCCACAGCTGACGAAATTGATCGGTCTCCCACAGTTGATGACGAAATCGATTGGCGTCTGATGATTCTCAGCCTCCGACGACCTTCACCATGACCGACGTTACCTCAGAATCCATCCCAAGGTCCAACCAACTCACCGAACCAAAAAATCTCCCTTCCGAATCCCACTCCATCCAAATCACCTCTGTTCGACGGAATGGAAACAATTTCTTGTGTTGGTCTTAATTGGTGCGACTGTATATCTGCGGAAAAGGACAAATGGGATATTTAACCGGTGATGTAAAGGAGCCAGCCCTCCCAGATCCACTGCATACGACTTGGGATGTTGAAAACTCCATGGTTATGATGTGGCTTGTGAACTCTATGAATGCAGAAATTAGCTCCAACTACATGTACTACTCTACGACGAAGGAACTTTGGGATAATGTTAATCAGATGTATTCTGACCTAGGAAATCAATCTCAAAAGTATGAATTGACTCTAAAACTCCATGATGTTTGTCAAGGAGAAGACAGTATCATCAAGTATTTCAATTCATTAAAGAGAATATGACAGGATCAAGATATGTTCAATGATCATGAATGACATTCGACAGAGGATTATAATCACTATAAGAAGTTGGTGGATGATGATTGTGTTTTTAAGTTCCTTGCGGGACTAAAACTGAAACTCGACAAAGTTAGGGGACGAATCATTGGTCGTCAGCTTCTTCCCTCAATCAGTGAGGTTTTCTCGGAGGTTCGAAGGGAGGGGACCCGTCGTAATGTATTGCTCAACAAGCAACAGATTACTAGTCCTGCAGCTGCTTCAATTGACCAGTCTGCTTTGGCTACCGTTGATGCTAACTCCAGCAGGTTTTAACGCAGAGTAGAGGAACGCCCTCATATATGGTGCGACTACTGCAACAAGCCCCGTCATGCACGGGAAACATGCTGAAAAATCCATGGGAAACCAGCCAATTTGAAGAGCAAGAAGTCGGGAGAAAAATCTGACCGACCCTATCCTTCTGCGCATGAAGATGCGACCACTCTATTCAATAAAGAGTAGATTGATCAACTTCTGAAACTGCTGATTGCCAATCCATCATTCGGTACTCCTAATGTTTTCTTAGCTCAAACATGTGGCAACTCTAGAGCCCTTTCTTGTTCTGTAAACTCAGTGCTGTGGATTATCGATTCAGGTGTTTTGGACCATATGACAAGCTGTTTTCACCTTTTCAATACCTATTCATCATGTTCTGGTAATGAAAGAATTAGAATTGCAGACGGTAGTTTCTCACTTATTGCAGGAAAAAGGCCAAATAAAAATCTTAGATAGCATTAACTTAAAAACAGTGCTTCACGTTCCTAAGCTTACTTGTATTCTCTTATTTGTAAGTAAAATATTGTGAGATTCTAACTGTCATGCTATATTCTCTGAATCTCAACATCTATTTCAGGACCAGGGCTCGGGGAAGACGATTGGCTGTGCTAGAATGGTGAATGACCTTTATTACTTCGATGATAACTCCTTAAAGAATAAAACAATTCACGGTCCCACTAGTATGAGTTCAACGTCTGTTCGTGATAAAATCATGCTTTGGCATCTTAGATTAGGACATCCAAGTTTTTTATATCTTAAACATTTGTTTCTGAGTTTATTTAAGAATGTGGATTGTTCATCTTTTCATTGTAAAAACTGTTTGCTAGTTAAAAGTCAGCGTACTTCTTACATTTCAAAACCATATCGTGTATCAAAACATTTTTACTTAATTCACAGCGATGTATGGGGTCCCTCAAAAATCACAACACTATCCGGAAAAGGATGGTTTGTGACATTTATTGATGATCACACACGTTTATGTTGGACATACTTGATGTGTGCAAATTCTGATGTAGAAATCTTATTTAAAGATTTTTGCATCATGCTTGAAAACCAATTTTAAATGAAACCTAGCATTCTTTGCACATATAATGACACATAATATTTCAACGAATGTTTAGGTAGTTTTTTGAAAACAAATGGTATTTTACATCAATCTACATGTCGTGACACACCAAAACAAAATGGCATCGCTGAACGGAAAAATAAAGACTTACTCAAAGTAGCTCATGCACTTATGTTTTTTATGCATATTCCAAAATATTTGTGGGACGATGCACTTTGAACTGCTGCGTACTTAATCAATCGCATGCCTACACGTATTCTAAACTACACCATAACATTTGATAGTTTCAAAACACATTTTCCAGCATCTAGGATATCAGCTGACTTGCCTTTTAAGGTATTCGGCTGCACTTCCTACCTTCATATTCCCAGCCAATTTCGGTCTAAATTTGATCCTAAAGAAGAAAAATGTATTTTCATAGGTTATGCATCAAATCAAAAAGGGTATAATTGCTACAATCCGCAAACAAAAAAAAATTCTTGTTAGTATGGATGTCACTTTTTTGGAAAATGTCACTTTCTTTGACAAAAATCCCCTTCAGAGGGAGAATCTAATGGAAGGAAATTTTTGGGTCATTGATGATCTTCTCCCTATCATAGTCTTAGAAACTATTACTCCAAATCAGTCAAAAACAAGTGATGAAAATATTGAAAAACAAAAAGGGATCCCTACTAGTACACTAGTGCCGAACATAATTCCCTTACGAACAGATGAAGAAATACCACAATCACATATTGAGTTCCGGGTTTATACTTATACTCGGAGAGGTACAAAAAAGAACAAAGACCAGCCCACTGTTCTAGCATAAGATCAATCCGACTCCTCAAGTAATGATCCAGGTAATCCTATCTCTCTGCCGTCTCTTAATGAACCTTCTCATCCAGGTAATTCTATCTCTTTACCATCTCCTAATGAACCTTCTCATTCCAGTATTTCTTCAGATCTCAATATTCCTACAACCATCAGGAAAGGAATCAGAACATGCACTAACCACCCCATATCCAGATATGTATCCTACACAAAACTTTCCAAACCATATAGAGCCTTTACTTCTAAAGTTACTAATTTGTTTATTCCAAGGAACATTGAGGAAGCACTATGTGATCCAGATGGAAAGCTAGTAGTTTTGAAAGAGATGAATGCTCTTAAAAGGAGTGGTACGTGGGAAATAATTGATTTGGCAAAAGATACAAAGATAGTCACATGTAAGTGGGTATTCACCGTCAAGTGTAAAACAGATAGAAGTATAGATCGGTACAAAGCAAGACTCGTGGTTAAAGGATTCACACAAATATATGGGATAGACTACTGAGAAACGTTTGCTCCAATTGCTAAGATAAACTCGATTCGGGTTCTATTGTCTCTAGCAGTGAATTCTGATTGGCCCCAACACCAATTAAACGTAAAAAATGCCTTTATAAATGGAGACTTGGAGGAGGAAGTGTTCATGAGTTTACCACCGGGCTTTGAAAGAAAAATAGGACAAGGAAAGGTGTGCAAGCTAAAAAAGTCACTATACGGCTTAAAATAGTCTCCTAGAGCGTGGTTTAAACGCTTCGGAACCACTGTAAAAGGTCATGGTTATCAACAAAGCCAAGCAGAACATACTATGTTCTATAGACACTCAACTGATGGTAAAATTGCCATTTTAATTGTCTATGTAGATGATATCATCTTAACAGGACATGATAGTGATGAGTTGGGAAGACTTAAAAGAAAATTTGTGAATGACTTTGAGATCAAAGACTTAGGTCCGTTGAAGTATTTTTTTGGAATGGAATTTGCTAGATCAAAGGAAGGCATATTTATGAGTTAAAGGAAGTATGTACTCGACCTATTGAATGAAACAGGGCTATTCGGGTGCAAAGCTGCAGAAACTCCAAGCGAACCGGATGAGAAATTACAACCGGCCAAACTTGAAGCAGTGGTAAACCGAGAACAATATCAAAGGCTAGTGGGGCGTTTAATTTATTTATCATATACCCGTCTAGATATAGCTTTTGTTGTAAGATGGTCAACCAATTTATGCACTCAGTGGGATAAGAACACTTTGAAGCTGCCTATAGAATCCTAAGGTACTTGAAGGGTACAACACCCGGAAAATGAATTTTTTATAAAAAATGTGGCCACCAACCGATAGAGGTATATACGGATGTAGATTGGGCTGGGAGCATCACGGATAGGAGATCAACCTCCGGTTACTGCACTTTTGTTGGTGGGAAACTCGTTACATGGCGAAGTAAAGAACAAAATGTCGTAGCTCGAAGTAGCGCAAAAGCGGAGTATAGATTAGTGGCTCATGGCACCTATGAAGTGTTATAGATTAACGGATTACTAGAAGAGTTGAAGATGTCCAATTCAGCACCTATGAAAGTCTACTGTGATAACAAATCAGTCATTGTAATTGCTCACAATCCGGTGCTACATGATCGGACAAAACATGTGGAAGTGGACAAACATTTCATCAAGGAAAAGATCAAGAGTGAACAAATATGTATGCCATACAAGGTTTTAAATCGCGATATCGGGTTACGTAACGATAACGGTCGTAGTGTAACGGTATCGGGAGTATCGGCCTGTCCGTAACGGGAATCGGCCATAACGGTCATGAATTTTTTAAAATCACCAGAAAATTCTCAAAAATTCAATAAGAGTAATTGTTTTGCTCATTTAACCTTTAGTAAACACATTATAATAGGTATTATGACATTTTAGGGTTATTTACAACACAATAAAGACATAAAAAAAGACGAAAAACCTTCGTACTTAACAATCTTAAAAGAATAAGATGATGCACAAAATACTTAATAAAAATATATTATACAAACATAATAAAAGAGTAAATTGTACTTCTACATCATATTACAAAAATAATACTCATATACATACACAAATTTAATTCATACTATTTACTAAAATCATAATTAAAGCTAATTAACACTAAATTAAACATTATATATTTATATATATAATGTCATAAATAATAATGACAAAAAATGCTATAAAAATAGAAGTTAGAAAATTTTAGGACTAAATTGTAAACAAATCATTTATCATTTTATAAATCAATATTATTTCCAAACCCCCCTAATTATCAACCAAACACATCCATGACCCACCCAAATCAATTGACACACTCACTCACATGCCCAAATGAGATGGAGAGAGAGAGACGAACGGAGTGAGGCGAAGACGAGGAGCTGCGACGCGACGGAGAGAGCTGTGACTGTGATGTCGTCGGCGACGACAAGAGCTATGTTCGGCGACGAGTTGTTTCTGTTAGGGTTTGGCGACGCCGTGACTGATATCTCAACTTTTGGTGAGGAGCTCTTTGATTTTCTACTAATTGGTAAGTTTTTTTTTGTCTTCTACAATTTTTTTCTTCTCCTCTGCTCAATTATATGGAAGATTCTCTGAAGAAAGTTGAAAAGCTAGAGCTCACATGGGTGTCAGACCTGAAAATAGAGCAGTAACGGTCGTTACGGCCTCAGTAACGGCCGTTACAGCTCCCTATCGGGTCGTAACGGCCCGATACGGTGCGAATCGTCGCTAGACTCCGGAATCGGCCGTGTAACGGTATCGGAGAGTTCGATTTCCGATACGAATCGACCGTTACATACCGTAACGGCCGATATTTAAAACCTTGATGCCATATGTACCGACTACTGAACAGATTGCAGACATTCTAATAAAAGGATTACCAAAGAAGAGATTCGAGTATCTAGTATGCAAACTAACAATGAAAGATATCTTCATACTAGCTTGAGGGGGAGTGTTGGAAGATTTGATATTTTTGTTATTTGTCTATAGGGAAAGTCAAATATGTAGATTATGAAAGTAGTTATTAGGCATTAGTTAGTTGCCTTTTTTAATTCCTAATTACTCCTATATGTAGTCTCATATTGTACAATTAACAAAGTAATAATATTGATTATTCAATTCAATAAAATATAATATAGTTTGTTATAATTTAAATAAGAGTTTATACATGAGACAACCCTTGTCATTTCGACAAATTCCAAGGTCACCTCTTATCATTTTTATAATACATGAGACACCCCTTTTCATATTTTGTTAACAAAAATATCCTTGTAATATTTTTTATTCTTTTATTTTTAATATTTGTATATTTTTTTTCTACTCTCTATCTTTCTCTTTTGTTTTCTATTTTTTATTTTTCGCTTTCGTTATGTATTTTTTATTTTATTTGTTTTATTTTTATTTATTTTTTGTATATAGTGTTTATAGAAAAAAAACAAAAATAAATAATTAGAAAAAAAAAGAAAAGAAACAAAAGAGAACTTTGAAATTAAAAACAAAAAAAAGATTTTTTTTTTCCTTGTTTTTGTGATATTTTTTCTTTTTTAAATTCATTTTTTTTTTATTTTTCAAATCCTATTTTTCTTTTTTTTTCTTTTTCTTATATTTTGCATTTTGTTTTTGTAGATCTTCACTTTCGATTATTTATTTATTTATTTTCTACAAATACCATATAAAAAAAATGAAATAAAAAATACAGGATAAAAGTAGAAACTTCTAAAAAAAAGCTAGAAAACAAGTGAGGGGAAGAGAGAGAGAGAGAGTGGAGAAAATTGAAAATAAAAATTAAAAAATATGAACTAATAAACAAAAAATATTATGTTGCGAGGGTATGTTTGTCAACAAAATGTGATGGAGTATGTCATAGGTAACCAAACTAAAAAAATAAGGGATATCTAAGGTATTATGAAAATGAGAAGGGGAGTACTTGGTATTTGTCAAAGTGACAGGGGGTGTCTCGGGTTTAAACTCTTTAAATAATTAAAGTTTATAACTATTTAGATACGCGCGCGCACACACACACACATATATATATGAATATAATTATATTATATTATAAATAAAAAATATAATATTATATGATTATATTATGTGTAATAATAATAAAATATTAACACACACACATATATATATATATATTTGTATGTGTACACATAATCAATATATTTTCTTATTTAAAACTAAATAAAAAATTAAACTACAACATACTAAGAAAGGCAATATATATTTGTTAGAGTTTATGGTGACTTTTTTAATATTTGGTATTTTTAAAATTTTTTTTTCTAGTTGAGTTATTTTTGTTGAATAAGCGTGTAAGCAAAAATTGGAATTGTAGTTCCTGGCAGAATCAAAGGAATACCAATTCCAACGCCCATTCTGATTCCGATGATTTTCATTCTGTTGAACCAAACACTACATTCCATTTATACAATACATACCAGTATATTTTGTCTTTCCAGTTTACTCAGATTTTCTCATGTAATCTTCTTGTCTTTATGTTTTTGAAATATACCTGTGGATAAGATGTTATTTTTTATACAATTTAAGTTTTAGAAAGTAGGTTTCATCTAGTAGCTATCGTAATCCATTCTTCTTTCCTCTATCTGTCAATGTAGCTGGTAGAAAAGTTTGGCATTGATCCGAATAATGCTTTTGCATTCTGGGACTGGGTGGGAGGCCGTTACAGTGGTAAGTATAGTTTTTTGTAGATCTGATGATTCTTTTATAGCTTTGATTAATATATTTTTTCCTGGTTTGCAGTGTGCAGTGCTGTTGGAGTATTACCTTTGTCGCTTCAATATGGTTTCTCAGTTGTCGAGAAGTCAGTAATATTGTTTGACGCTTTTGTCCAATTCCCTTTTCACCCAATCTGCCACTGATATGTTGTAGCTGATTAAATGTGTTTAAGTTGGAATTCTGTGCGCTTCTTAAATAAGTGAACCTATTAAAAAAGAGTTGAATCGAAAACACAGGAATAGAGTCATTGACATAGTTTCAGAAGTATCAGATGAAAGTAAGTAGAACCAAAACTAAATATAGTGAGTCTTGACTTCCACAATTGTAAATTTGTTGGGGGTCAAAAAATCTGTCAAGGGTATTTTAGTAATTTAAAAAGGAATAAAAAATTATGTCAAGGGTAACTTGTGAAAGTCGGCCATAATGAGTGTCTTTTAGAAACCAGGAGAACCATGCGGAATTGTCCACATCTTTTGTCGTCTGCACTCTTGAAGTACTTCTCTTTAATTATGATTTCTAAATTAAGGTGAATTATTTGAAGTCCTATGTCATTCTTTGGTCATAGTAATCGATCTTTAAGTATTTTCATATTTTGACTCTCTCTGTCGATAACTGCTTGAATATTTTTTTTCCTAAAGGTTTTTGAAAGGAGCTTCAAGCATTGATCAGCATTTCCATACGGTGCCCTTTGAGAAAAACATACCTGTATGTCCTTGAATGTCAACTTCTTGATTTTTCTTGTGTTTAAGCGATAGTGAAGTAGTGCATGCAACAGTCTCTGGACTCGTTGCCACTTTCTTATAACGCACTTGCAGAGAATCTGCTCTTTGTTAGAGTTATTATTATTTTTATTTAGTAATAAGGGTAGATTAGTCTTTTATGCTCTCCTAGGGCTTTTCATTATGAGCCTATATAAGTTATATTTTCTGGGTCTTTTCATTGTAACTTTGTATTCATTATTTGCAGTAATAAACCCTAATCTCCCTTTTTCTCTTTCCTTTGATTCAATGTTTATTCGATGATCTTAAGATCCTTCTATTTTTTCATTCTTTTTTATGCAACTTTTGTTTGATTCAATGTTTATTCGATGATCTTGACCCTTCTATTTTTTCATTCTTTTTTATGCAACTTTTGTTTGGAATGTACTCCACTGTTAAACTCACTGAATGTTGTGTGTTTGATTACATAATTAAGCATTTAAACACTTATTGGTTAACAACACATTAAGTCAAGTTTAATTAGTAAAGCAGTAGGCCATCCTTAAAGATCTTAATATTGAATATCATATAAAATGGATCAAAATTTGTGATGGATCTGTTAAAATCATCAAATAATCAACATCAACAACAATTAAGCTTGTGTCCCACTTAAGTAGAGTCGGCTACATCAATCCGTTTATGTCATAGTGATCGATCAAGGGTCATCCCCTCAGTCAGGTTTAATGCCGTCAAATCAATTCTAATAGTCTCGTTCGAAGTCTTCTTAGGACTATCTCTCCCTCTAGTAATCCCTCGCACTTGAATTAAATCGCATTTTCTCACTGGTACTCCTATGGGTCTTCTATACATATGTCCAAACCATTATAAACGATTTTCTCTCATCTTTACTTCGATGGAGGCTATTCCTAAATTTTATCTAATAGTGAGAAAATTCGCTCATCAGAAATCATCAAATAATACGAGAAAATTTTAGTGGGGGGAAGTTTTAAAAAGAAATTTTAGATAGAAACTTCTTGAGATGGAAAGTACTAAAGAAAGGATATTTTTTAGGTAACCAATTTTCAATTATTTAATATACATGGACCCTATTGGCCTAGTCCAATGTGAAAAAAACACATTAGGAAAAAAAAAAAAAGCACTCCCCTTTTTCCTTTTTCTTACTGTGCTTGGGTTTTCTATGCTGTATGCACATGTCCAAATCATCGTAAATGAGTTTGGCCTTTGGGATCCTGACCAGAACACCTGAAGAGAAAATACTTAATAGATTGGACGCTTGACAAATCCACTTAAAATTTCAAAACAAAAAATTTATTACTTCAAATAAATTTTCAGCACTAGATTTTCTGTATTATCGAAAGTGTTAAGTTTATGCCAGTGGATCTAAACCACTACCCTAGTGCTTGACCTGATTATTCTTTTGGTTTGCTGCGCTTTATTAGATAATCAATTTTAACATCATGTTCCCTTGATATCATATTCAGGTGCTTTTAGGTTTACTGAGTGTGTGGAATGTAACATTTCTCGAGTATCCAGCTAGAGTGAGTATATATTTTCTGCGGAGGCTGTTCAAATTTCTCCCCTTTGATAGTTCATTAATCCTTCTTGACAGCCATTGTATGACATGGACGCTAATAATATTCTATCCAGGCCATTTTACCTTACTCTCAAGCGCTGGAGAAACTTGCCCCGCATATTCAACAGGCATGTTTAATATTCCTTTTTCAGCTTGCAAATTGTTTTACAACTTCTTGATCGCGTTCTTATTCCAAATTCACTTCAATTTAGGTGAGCATGGAGAGTAATGGAAAGGGTGTATCGATTGATGGTGTGGTTCTTCCCTTTGAGACTGGGGAAATTGATTTCGGTGAGCCAGGAACAAATGGTCAGCATAGCTTCTACCAATTAATTCACCAGGTAACTTGCATATTCTTTTGTTTATTATGCAACATATTAAGCATGATATGTTTTTCAAATGTGTAAAGGTATTACTTTTATCACTCGAATTTTCTGAAATCTCAGGGGCGTGTTATCCCATGTGATTTTATTGGTGTTGTTAGGAGTCAGCAACCAGTGTACCTGAAAGGTACCAAATTCCCTTTCCCTCTTCCTATTCCCTTTTTCTTTTCCCAATCTTTTGGTTCTTTCTGGTTTGCGAGAAACATTTCCTATGTTTCACGTTATGGCAATTTCCTCTGCAGGTGAAGTGGTGAGTAACCATGATGAGCTCATGTCGAACTTTTTTGCACAGCCAGATGCTCTTGCTCACGGGAAGGTACAAAGTCTCTTGTATTTTATTTTTTAATTTTCATATGTTAAATTAGTGGAGGAATTTCCCTACATTGGTAGAGAGAAGATTTGGTTTGACCATTTTTCAAGCTAGAGATCTCTAGAAAAACTAATGGGTAGGTAGGTAGTACAGTTTTCTAGCTTATGAACATTATGCTTCAACGGAGATCCTTCTCTTACAACCAAAAACTAATCAATGTGAGTTGTACCATGCTTTAAACTTATGAAACCTTGGCATGCGTTTTCTCTATCTCTGAATTAAAGGGCCCTGTCCAATTTGATTACTGAATCAGTCCTGCTTTATTACTTATTCCCTTTGAAGCTAGTTAAATGTTGTGTTAGGGGGTTCCAACTTGAAACCATATGGTGTTAAGTGGAGTAACTCCTTTCATATATAGACTACTTTGGGAAGTCTCACAAATTCGATGTGGGATTATAACACCGGTTTCATGTGATGTGATCAAATAACAGAAGAGACAAGACAAGCATTCAAATAATCGCGGACAAACATACAAGACTTTCCAAACCTAGTTTTGATACCATATTAGGAAGTTGCAACTTAAAACCATATGGTGTGAAGTGGAGTAAATGTTTTCATATATAGACTACTTTGGGAAGCCTCACAAATTCGAAGTGGGATTCTAACATGTTGCATTTGCAAAAAATAAAACTAAAAATAAAAAATGAAAAAAAAATCCTGGCAAATAGGAAGTGGCATTGAACTCTACTTCATGATGAACTTATAGATCTATGAAGTCTATATTTTGGAAAGTAAATATTTTGGATTTTTATTTTAATTGGAGAATTGTTTAGGCATCTACTCTGAATGATTCCACTGAACCACTTCCTGTCTGCTGTTTGTTACACATGCAAATTCATGATATTGTTTGTTTCTTCCTTTTCCATCACCTAGTTTCATTCCAGAAAAAAGAGAGTTTTAGTAGGAGTAGTAGCTGTTTTTAACTGTACTTTGACATGGTGATCTCTTTTTAGGTGTCTGAGATATTCATCTTGTCAAGTAATATGTTTTTGGAGTTCTCGTTACATAGTCCTCTATCTAATATTTTTTTATATTTTGTCCTGTCTTTAGAGCATTTTATTTTTTAGTTCATACCGACTTAGTTTTTAGCTTTTACCAATCAGGATTTTAGTTGACTTTAACTGTGATATCAAATAAAAATCCAACTTTTAGTTGCTATCAGCAAGAGGGATTCAATCTAATTGATATTAATTAGAAGACTAAAAACTTCTTCGAAAGAGAAAATAATGAAAAAGAATTCGGGGATAAGAAATTATGTGAATTATTTTCAGAGTAGTATAAAATAATTTTTCCGTTTTTTGGGTTCACGATATCTTAATAACAAAACTCTTTAAGCATCAATAGCAAACGAATCAAATACCTTGAAGAAAGCAATGTTTCTTTCTTCTTTACATTTTTAATCACCTTGGTTTTATTCCACAGAACATAAAATTGGCTATTACTGCATCTGCTGTATGATCTTAAGTCGCGTTTGGTTTCATGGAATTGGAAATGAATGCTTACAAAATCTTAAAATTTTTCATGTGTTCATTTCTAATGCTAATCTTGAGGCTTCAATTCTTTACAACCAAACACTACCTTAATGTTGGGATATGTCTGATTCAAGTTTGAGCACTTCACATTCCTCAGACCCCTGAAGAGTTGCAGAAAGAGAATGTTCCCCAGCATCTTATTCCTCACAAGGTGAATATCCTTTCACCATTCATGCCTCTTTCATTTCCTGGATATATAGTCTAAAGATTTTAATATGTTTCACAGACATTCTCTGGCAATCGACCTTCTCTCAGCCTTCTACTGCCGTCACTGACTGCTTATAACGTTGGGCAGGTTTGGGGTCTCGATTCTCTTCAATTTTTGTTTAACTTGAATTCTTTGATGAGGTAAATCAAACATGATTGTGGTGTATAATGTTATATTTATTTAGTACTAAGGGTAGATTAGTGTTTTATTCTCTCCTAGGGTTTCTTTTCTAGGTCTTTTAATTGTAACTTTGTATTCATTATTTGCAATAATAAATTCTAGCCTCTTTTTTTCGGTTTTGCTTTCACAAATAAGGGTTCAATTTAGACTTAAATACTATGTCTGATTTTTTTTTTTTTTTTTTGGGGGGGGGGGGGGGAGTGGATGGTAGATGTAGAAACCCAATGAGCTGGCTCTAGGCTTATATATAGCTCAGGATCACACAAGCGATGAGGGATTCAACACGCCCCCTCATACACATGGTGGACTTTGACAAACCACTACGAACGAATATTGGGGGGCTCAACATCAATGTGGGATTCAACACGTTCCTCACACGCAGAGTGGACTTTGACAAACCACTAATCGACATCGGGAGCCCAACATTGATGTAGGATTCGACACGGCCACCATTAAATGAAAAGCCTCACTCTGATACCATATAGAAATCCAATGGGCTTAACTAATGCTCAAAAGATGCCTTGTAAGATGGGAATTGCCTTAAGCTTTATGTATAGCTCAGCATCAGGTAACACGAGATGTGGGTTTCAATAGCGGAGAAGGGGAGGAGGCCCTTTTTTGTTGTTTGGATGGGGGGAGGATAGAGAGAGAATTGAGGGGAAAATGAAGGAATTGTAGCCACACAAAATACCTTTTTGTTAATTGCATATCCACATACATGTCTATAAAGGGTATAATAGTCATATTTATACAACGGAAAGTGAATCACTCAACATGCAATCAAATGTAATGAGAGAAAGACAACCCTCTCTCTCCTCACCTCCCCTACCCTCCATAAAGAGTGAGTGAGGGAAGAGAAGATCAAATGGCCGATATTGCTAGTTATCTCTAATTCAGACCCAATCTCACCCTCCTCTTTTTCAAAAGGATTTTGGAGAGCACGATAATATTTTGTTACTATGTAATAATTCTGTATAGAAGGCTCTACACTCCCTATTTATATAGCCACACTGATGGGCGAATTTTGGAAGAATAAAGGCCTAATAAATGGGTCAATAAAAGGAAAAAGAAAGCTACCAAATGTGTCAACATTACCTAAATAGGAAATACGACTTAAATACTAAATCGTAAATAATGCATTATTAGTGAAAATATTAAATATTCCAACACTCCATTTCAAGTTGGGACGAAGATGTTTTAGAGTCCCAGTTTGACAAAGGGTTGACTGGAGATTTTCTTCCTTTCCAATAGTCATGAAAACGGATGGTATTATGCAAAAAACGGAAGAATGGTTGTTGCCGAAAATGAAGGCAAAGATTGGAAGAAAGGTAAGCGGACGCTCGGTTACCTAGATGAAAATACTCGATCATTATCTAATACACCCAGCACACTAAAGGGGGTATGGGCGATTGGACAATGCTGCAAAGGGGGTTGAGAGTCAGCCGAATAGCAAAGCAGGAGCAGGGCAGCATACTAGGGCTGCAAAACTGGTATTGGCTGAACAAGAGGGCAGCAAAACAAGGGCTGGACAGAGAAGGCATTGCCTTGGGAAGGCGGCTGCCGCGAGAAGGCAGTATGGAAGCCGCTGAGGGGCTGTGAATCAGATGAACAGCAAAGCAGGAGAAGGGCAGTACACTAGAGTTGCGAAATTGCTACTGGCCGAACATCAAGCGGTAAACAAGGGCTGGAAAAACGGTGGCTGCGGGAAGGAGGTTTGGTGTGCAGGTTGGCGGTGGCCGGAAGGTGGTTTGGCACTGCTGGAATGCAGTGGCCACGAGGACCTCCGAACGCAGCTAGGGCAAGGTTGTGAATCTGGACAGTAGGGGCCGCCAATCTGGATAGTGGGGACGCAACAACGGCGCTGGTTGCTCCGCCCACCATGGTAGATTATTTTTTCCTATAGCTCTGATACCAAAAATGATTTCAGAAAGGAAGAGAATATTTTGTTATTATGTAATAGATTTTATTTGATAAGGCTTTACACTTCCTATTACATAGTCATAATGGTGGGTTAAATTAGGGAGAAAATTGCCCTCATAAATGGGTCAATAAAAGGAAAAAAGGAAGCTATCAAATTGATTAACATGACCTAAATAGAAAATAAGACCTAAATATTGAATAATAAATAATGCATGAATAGAAATATTAAGTATTCTAACATTATATATATATACACACACACACATATTTAATGACGGCATGTTTAATCTGTCTTTTGCAGTTGTTGGCAATCTATGAACACAGAATTGCTGTTGAAGGCTTTGTTTGGGGTATCAATTCGTTTGACCAGTGGGGAGTTGAGTTAGGAAAGGTATGTGTTCTTGGAGATTCATCTCCAACATGTTTAAATGAATCCTGGCATTAGAAATGACAAAAAATTAACATGCCTTCATTTCTAATTCCAATTCCAAGGTCTTAATTCAAGTAAAATGCATTCAAATGTACCTTTTTAAAAGTAAAAAAGACTAATTTTGGAATGGGCCAAATGCAATATTTTGAGATTGATTTCGTTTTGTGCAGTCGCTGGCGTCTCAAGTCCGAAAGCTACTTCATGCATCTCGTCAGAAAGGACAACCAATTGAAGGCTTCAACTTCAGCACTAAAACACTATTAGCAAAATATCTACAGGTATCTTTAAATCCTCATCTCCTTCACCATATTCAACTTCTCATCTTTGATTTTCTTATTGCTTAGCCACCTCTTTGGTAATATTTTTTTAGCAAAAATATAAAAACTAGCAATTTGTTTTGCACTTGAAAAAAATAAAAAAAAATAAAAAAATAAAGGGTTACTTTTCTTCGTTGGATTTTTATATTTTAAAATAGGGTTCATACCACTTATCTCTTCTGTCTTTTTACCGTTAACCAGATACTTCATCTATCATTTTACAAATACTGGTAAACTCCTTTGACCAATTTTTTTTGTTTGTCAAAAGACAAGAATGCCCTTAATAAAATATTTTTTTTTATTCTTTACTTTTTTCAATATTCACGATCTGGGCACCGTTTGGTAATGTGTTTTTAGCAAAAATATAAAAAGTAGCAATTTGTTTTGCTCTAGAAAAAAATAAATTAAAATATAGACAGGATTTTAGGTAATTTGTTTTTTAAAATAAAAAAAAAGAGTTACCTTTTTTCCTTGGATTTTTATGTTTTAAGATATGGAGTATGGACGGGATAGGATCTCTCTACCTCAATTCTGTTTACCGCCATAAAATTCTTTTGTATGAAGATAATGTATATACAACAATAACAACAACAATTAAGCCGTTGTCCTACTTATGTAGGGTAGACTACATGAATCCATTTACGTCATAGAGATAGATCAAGAGTTATCCCCTCCATCAGGTTTAATGTCGCCAAATAATTTCTAATAATCTCGTCTAACGTCTTCTTAGATCTACCTCTCTCTAGTAGTCCCCTGAATTTGAATTAAATCACATTTTCTCACTAGTGCTTCTATGGGTCTTCTATGTACATGCCTAAACCATTGTAAACGTTTTTCTCTAATTTTCTCTTCGCTAGGTGCTATTCCTGAATTTTCTCTAATAGTTTCATTCTTAATTTTATCCATTCCCGTCTTCCCATTTATCCACCGTAGCATCCTCATTTCTATCACCCAAATTTTTTGGACATGATACGTTTTTACCGTTCAATATTCTGAACCATAAAGAAGCGCTGGTCTTATAGTAGTTTTGTAGAATTTTCGTTTAAGTTTCAACGAAATCTTACGATCGCAAATTACCCCAGCTGCACTTTTCCACTTTAACCAACATGCCTTGATTCTATGCGTAATATCCTCATCGATTTTGCCATTACTCTGAATCATTGAACCTAAATATCTAAAACGATAAATTTTCGGCACCTCCTCGTCTCCCATTTTGACCGCACCACCGTCTCTCCGGGTATTACTAAAATTGCAATGCATGTATTCCGTCTTACTTCTGCTAACCTTCAAATCTTAAGACTTAACGCTTCTCTCCATCTTTCTAATTTAATATTAAGACATATTCTACTTTCGTCCACTAATACGATGTCATCCGCAAACAACATACTCCAAGGTCTTCCATATTAAATATGTTTTGTGAGCTCATTCATCATTAGAACGAAGATGTAAGAACTTAAAGATGATCCTTGATGTAAGTTTATATTAATAGGAAATGCAAAAATATCGCCGCCTTCTCTTTGAATACTAGTGATTATACCTTCATACATATTCTTAATTACCTCAATGTATACATTGGATACTTGTTTATTTTCTAGCACCTACCACAAAACTTCTCTGGGTACCCCATAAGCCGTTTTCAGGTCCACAAATACCATATGTAAATCTCTCTTTTTTTCTCTATATTTTTCCATTAATCTCCTGAGTAAATAGATAGTTTCAGTGGTTGATCGGCTGAGTATAAATCTAAATTCGTTCTCTTCTACGTTCGTTTCGTGTCTTATTCTATATTCTATCACTCTTTCCCAAAGTTTCATAGTATGACTCATAAGTTTTATGTCTCGATAGTTCGTGCAACTTTGAACATCCCTTTTATTTTTATAGACGGGCACTAAGATACTGCTCTTCTAGTCGTCACACATTTTGTTAATCCTCAAAATGTCATTGAAAAGTCTAGTCAACTACTCTATCCCAATATCTCTCAAAATTTTTCACACCTCTATAGGGATTTCATCTGGCCTTACTATTTTTTCAATTCGCATCTTCCTTAGTGCTATTCATATCTTCACGTTGCTTATCAAGTTTAAATATATCCATCTTTCCCTCTTTTGTATTCAACTTTTGATATAAATTGTTGTTGGAATATTCGATGTTATTATTATTTGTATACAGAGAACGTCAAATATGTAGATTAGGAAAGTTATTATTAGTCATTAGTTAGTTTTCTTATTTATTCCTAATTACTCCTATATGTAGTCTCATTGTATAATTAGAAAAATAATACAATTGATTATTTTATTCAATTTTGGCATCAGAGCTAAAACTAAACCCTAGCTAGCCACTTCCCTTGCAACCGTCGCCGGCTCTTTACAAGCCATCGATGACCGCCGCTGGCTCTTTACATTCGTCGACGACCTTTGCCGGCCTCCTACAACACTCAATGAAGCTTCGCCGGTGCTCCTTACAGCTAGGCGACGACCGAAGGCCTTCCTATAGCCGACGACGAGCTCCCTTTACAACCGACAAACACTTACGACCCTCTACAACTGACGACGAAGTCTCTTCGGTCCTCTACAAGCCGTTGATGGCACTCGCTGGTCTCCTACAGCCAGCGACGAACACTCGCGGCCCTCCACAACTGATGACGAAGTCTCGTTGGTCCTCTACTAGCCGTCGATAGCACTCGGATGAACCCTAACAACCGACGACGACTGAAAGTTGGTCCCTTACAACCGTCGATAGTCTTGTCGGAACCCTAACAACCGATGAAATCGATCTCGCGAGGTTCATTCAAGTGCAACTTAGGCCCTGTCTTGTGAGATTAGTTCGATTGCAGTTCAGGCCTTTGTCTCGTGAGATTAGTTCGTTGAAGGTCAACCTGACGATTCTCAGCCTCTAATGATATGCCTTCACCATGTTCGACGTTACCTCAGAGTCCACCCCAAGGTCCAGCTAACTCACCAAACCAAATAATCTCCCTTCCGAATCCTACTCCATCCAGATCACCTCTATTCAACTTAATGGAACCAATTTCTTGTGTTGGTCTCAATCAGTGCGAATGTATATCCGTGGAAGAGGACAGATGAGATATCTAACCGGTGATACAAAGGAGCTCTCCATCACAGATCCGTTGCATACAACTTGGGATGTTGAAAACTCTATGGTTATGACATGACTCGTGAACTCTATGGATGAAGAAATCAGCTCCAACTACATGTGCTACCTTATGGCGAAAAAATTTTGGGACAATGTCAATCAGAGTATTTTGACCTGGGAAACCAATCTCAAAAGTATGAGTTGACTCTAAAATTTCGTGATATTCGTCAAGGCGAAGACATTATCACCAAGTATTTCAATTCATTGAAGAATATGGCATGATCAGGATATGTTCAACGATCATGAATGACATTCGATTGATGATTATAACCACTATAAGAAGTTGGTAGATGATGATTGTGTTTTAAGTTCCTTGCAGGACTGAAATCGGAACTTGACGAAGTTAGGGGACAAATCATTGGTTTAGTCTCTTCCCTCAATCAATGACATTTTCTTGGAGGTCCGAAGGGAGGAGACCTATTAGAACGTTATGCTCAACAAGCTGTAGATTATCGGTCATACAGCTGTTCTAATTGACCAGTCTGCTTTGGCTGCTACTAATGGTAACTCTAGCAGGTTTCAACGCCGAGCAGAGGAATGCCCTTATATATGATGCGACTACTTCAACAAGCCCCGTCATATACGGGAAACATGCTGGAAAATCCATGGGAAACCGACAAATTTGAAGAGTAACAAGTCGGGAGAAAAATCTAACCGATCCTATCATTCCGCGCATGAAGTTGCAATCACTCCATTCAACGAAGAGCAGATTGATCAACTTCTGAAACTACTGACTGCCAATCCATCATTCGGTACTCCTAATGCTTCCTTAGCTCAAACATGTAGCAATTCTAGAGTCTTTTCTTGTTCCTTAAACTCTGCGCCTTGGATTATCGATTCAGGTGTTTTTGATCATATACCAAGTTTTTATCACATTTTCAATACCTATTCACCGTCTTTTGGTAACGAAAGAATTAGGATTACAGACTGTAGTTTCTCACCCATTGTAGGAAAAGACCAAATAAAAATCTCAGATAGTATTAATCTAAAAACGATCCTTCGCGTTCCTAAACTTACTTGTAACCTCTTATCTGTAAGTAAATTATTGTGAGATTGTAACTGTCATGTCATGTTCTCTGAATCTCAATGTTTATTTCAGGACCAGAGTTCGGGGAAGACGATTGACAGTGCTAAACTGGTGGATGACCTTTATTACTTCGATGATAACACCTTAAGGAATAAAATAACTCACGGCCCTAGTGGTATGAGTTCAACGTCTGTTCGTGATAAAATCATGCTTTGGCACATTAGATTAGGACATCCAAGTTTTCAATATCTTAAACATTTGTTTCCAACTTTATGTAAGAATGTGGATTATTCTTCTTTTCATTGTGAAAGTTGTTTGTTTGCAAAGAGTCAGCGTACTTCTTATATTTCAAAATCATATCGTGCATCCAAACCTTTCTATTTAATTTACAACGATGTATGGGGTCTCTAATAAATGACAACACTATCCAGAAAAAGATGGTTTGTGACATTTATTGATGATCACACACGTTTATGTTGAACATATTTGATGCATGCAAAATCTGATGTAAAAACTTTATTTAAAGATTTTTTATTTATGCTCGAAAATCAATTTCAAATGAAACCTAGTATTCTTCGCACATATAATGTAACAAAATATTTCAACGAATGTTTAGGCAATTTTTTGAAAACAAATGGTATTCTACATCAATCCACATGTCGTAACCTGCCTCAACAAAATGGCATCGCTGAATAAAAAAATAAACACTTACTCGAAGTCGCACGTGCACTCATGTTTTCTATGTATATTTCAAAATGTTTGTGGGGCGATACTCTTTTAACAGCTGCATATTTAATAAATCGCATATCAACACGTATTCTAAACTACACCACACCATTTGATAATTTCAAAACACATTTTTCAGCTTCTAGGATATCAGCTGACCTGCCTCTTAAAGTATTTGGCTGCACCTCCTATGTTCATATTCCTAGGCAATTTCAGTCTAAACTTGATCCTAGAGCAGAAAAATGTGTTCTCATCGGTTATGCATTAAATAAAAAATGGTATAAATGTTATAATCCACAAACAAAAAAGATTCATGTTAGTATGGATGTCACGTTTTTGGAAAATGTTTATTTCTTTGACAAAAATCCCCTTTAGGGGGAGAATCTAATGGAAGAGAATTTTTGAGTCACTGATGATCCTCTCCCTACCACAATCGAAATTTTTACTCCAAATAAGTTAAAAACAAAGTGATGAAAATATTGAAAAATAAAAAGGGATTCTTACTAGTACACTAGTATCAAGCATAATTCCCTCACGAATAGATGAAGAAATACCACGATCACATACTAAGTTGCGGGTTTATACTTATACTCGGAGAGGTACAAAGAAGAATACAGATCAGCCTAACGTTCTAGCACAAAATCAATCCGACTCTCAAAGCAATGATCCAAGTAATCCTATCTCTCTGTCATCTCCCAATGAACCCTCTCACCCAGGTAATTCTATCTATTTACCACCTTTTAATGAACATTTTTATTCCAGTATTCTTTCAGATCTCAATATTCCTATAGCCATTAGGAAAGGAATCAAAACATGCACTAACCACCCCATATCTAGATATGTATCATACACAAAACTTTCCGAACCTTATAGAGCCTTTACTTTTAAAGTTATTAATCTGTTTATTCCAAGGAATATTGAGGAATTACTAGGTGATCCAGGTCGGAAGTTAGCAGTTTTGGAAGAGATGAATGCTCTTAAAAGGAGTGGTACGTGAGAAATAATTGATTCGCTAAAAGATACAAAGATAGTTAAGTGTAAGTGGGTATTCACAATCAAGTATAAGGCAGATGGAAGCATAGAACAGCACAAAGTAAGGCTTGTGGTTAAAGGGTTCACACTGACATATAAGATAGACTACCAAGAAACGTTTGCTCCAGTTGCTAAGATAAACTCAATTTGGGTTCTATTGTCCCTAGCAGTGAATTTTGATTGGCCATTACACCAATTAGACGTGAAAAATGTCTTTCTAAATGGAGACTTGGAGGAGGAAGTGATCATGAGTTTACCACCAGGCTTTTTAAGAAAGATAGGACAAAAAAAGGTGTGCAAGCTAAAAAAGTCACTATATGGCCTAAAATAGTCTCCTAGTGCGTGGTTTGAATGCTTTGGAACCACTGTAAAAGGTCATGGTTATCAATAAAGTCAAATAGATCATACTACGTTCTATAGACACTCAATTGATGGTAAGATAATAATTTTAATTGTTTATGTAGATGATATCATCTTAATAGGAAGTGATAGTGACGAGTTGAGAAGATTTAAAAGAAAACTTGTTGATAATTTTGAAATCAAAGACTTAGATCATTTGAAGTATTTTCTTGGAATGAAATTTGCTAGATCAAAGGGGGGCATATTTGTGAGTTAAAGAAAATATGTACTCGACCTACTAAATGAAACAGAGTTACTTGGGTGCAAAGTTGCAGAAACTCCAAGCGAATCGAATGAGAAGCTACAACCGGCCAAACCTGAAATTGTGATAAACTGAGAATAATATCAAAGACTAGTAGGGCGGTTAATCTATTTATCATATACCCGTCCGGATATAACCTTTGTTGTAAGCATGATCAACCAATTTATGCACTCACTAGGACAAAAACACTTCGAGGCTGCCTATAGAATCTTAAGGTACTTAAAGGGTACCCCCGAAAAGAGAATTTTGTATAAGAAACGCGGCCACCAACTTATAGAGGTTTATACCGATGCAGACTGGGCTGAGAGTGTCACGGACAGGAGATCGACCTCCGGTTACTGTACCTTTGTTGGTGGGAATCTCGTCACATGGCAAAGTAAGAAATAAAATGTCGTAGCTAGAAGTAGTAAGAAGTGAAGTACAGATCAGTGGCTCACGATATCTGTAAGTGTTATGGATTAACAGATTACTAGAAGAGTTGAAATTTTTTAATTCAGCACCTATGAAGGTCTGCTGTAATAACAAATCAGCCATTACAATTGCTCACAATCCGGTGTTGCATGATCGGACAAAACATGTGGAAGTGGACAAACATTTCATCAAGGAAAAGATCAAGAGTGGATAAATATGTATGCCACATGTATCGACTACCGAATAGATTGTAGACATTCTAACAAAAGGATTACCAAAGAAGAGATTCAACTATTTAGTTTGAAAGCTGACAATGGAAGATATCTTCATATCAGCTTGAGGAGGAGTGTTGAAATATTCAATATTATTATTATTTGTATATAGGGAAAGTCAAATATATAGATTAAGAAAGTTAGTATTAGTCATTAGATTGTTTCCTTATTTATTTCTAATTACTCATATATGTAGTCTCATTGTACAATTAGAAAAATAATACAATTGATTATTTTATTCAATTATTATTATACGCTCTAAATTTTAATTCTTTAATTACTTTTCTCGCCTCCATTTTTGCATGTTTATACTTCTCCAAACTCTCCCGACTTCAATATTTTTGTCATTCTTTATAAGCTATTTTCTTGTCCCGAATGGTTTTTTAAATTTCCTCATTCCACCACCAACTTTCTTTATATTGTGATCCTCCTCTACAAACTCCTAGAACTTCTTTTCGTATCTCTCTAATACGATTCGCCATATCAATCCACATTTTGTTCACATCCTCATGTCTTTTTCATAACTCATTGTTGCTAATTTTATCTTTAAATAACTCTATCTTTTCACCTCTTAGATCTCTCCAACGTAACCTTGCACGTCTACTTATCTTAGACTCCCGTTTCTACCCCTGAAACTTGAGATCAGTTATCATTAGTCTATGTTGGGTAGCAATACTCTCTCCGGGTATGACTTTACAGTCCTTACATATTAAACGATCACTCGCCCTAGTAAGGACAAAATTTATCTGGCTATTCCTCTGACTACTCTTCAATGTGATAATGTGTTTATCCATTTTCTTGAAGCAAGTATTTAGAAGAACTAAAGCAAAATCTAAAATCATCTCACCCATTGCATTCTTCTCCCTAAATTCGAAAGTCTCCATTTCCTTCTCGACATGTCCATTAAAGTCTCTTCCAATAAATATTTTTTCTTGGTTAGGTATATTTTGAACGACTTCGTCTATCTCCTCCCAAAATTTTCGTCTAACATTTTCTTGTAGTCTAACTTGGGGAGCGTACAAACTAATAACGTTAATCACATCCCCTCTAATCACCAGTTTCATAACCATCATCCTATTGCCAATTTTCCTAATATCAACAACGCTATCCTTTAAATCCCTATCTATCATGATGCCCACTCCATTCCTATGTTCGTTCTTCCCCGTATACCATAATTTATATGCCGTACTCTCAATTTCTCTAGATTTCTCTTCAACCCACTTAGTTTCCTACAAGCATAGAATATTAATCCTCCTCCTACACATCACATCCACCAATTCTCGAGTCTTACCTGTCAGCGTTCCTATATTCTATGTTGTTAACCTAAGCCTATTCTCATGTACTAACTTTTCTATCCGCACCCGTCCACCATAATGCGGCAACCCTCGTTCATTTGACACTGTATTCGGAGGAAAACACGGCTAGGACGTCGCTTTCGGGCGACGCCCTAGCCCACCCTAACCCATTATTCACTACATCCGGGCGGTAGAAATGTAGTGCGTCGCTAGTAGGGAACACCCCAAGATTTAATATTTTTGGATTCATGTCATAAAAGTTCTGACAAAGTTTTCCGCTGATTGTTAACTACCTAAAGCAACTCTCCTCTACCCCGGTTTGAAACCGGCTGTGTGTAATGAATAAAGCATTGAACCCCATAGACGGAGTTTGAAAAGAATATATATGGGGATACAAAAATATATGTTTTTACTATTTTAAGTAAAAATATCTTTTTTTGACTAATTAACTTTTTTTTTTTTTTTAATATATAAAAATCTTTAAAAAAAAGCGTTGACTATCAGGCCTTGGTAAATGGAAAGCAAGTTTCTTTGAATGAAAACTATGTTCTTGTAGTTGAATCATAGTAACTGCACTACCTTTCTGAATCTCCTCAATCCTCCCTCCCCCTCTCTCTCTCTCTCTCTCTCTCTCTCTCTTACAATTTCTCACAATTTCATGAATTTATTGAATCCATTCCAAACGGAGCTGGTTGTGTTTGGGTAAGATAATTCAAGGAGAGATTTTATTTTGAAAAGGAATTTCACAATTTTTTTTTTTTTCAAAATCCCTTGTTTGGGTAATATTAAAAACGATTTGTAAATCCATTGAATTTGTAAAATGGAATTTCAAAGGGGAAAAATTGGATTTTCAAATCCTTTCGAAACATGTGTTATTTCGAAATCTTTCACTTTTTCCAATAGATAGAATTAAAATGATATTACTAAAATTATATTATAAAAATAGTATAATTATAATGATATACTTAACATTTTGTTATTAAAATAGGTATAAAAATCGTATAATTAAAATAATATAAAAATATTATAATTAAAATTATATAAAAATAGTTATAAAAATAGATATACAATAGGTATAATAATAGTATGATTAAAATGATATTATTATAATTTTATTATTAATATAGATATAAAAATTATCTTATTAAATTACTAAAATAAAAATTATATTATTAAATATATTTTTACATTTTCTATTATTAAAATTTAATAAATTTCAAAATTCGTTCATTTACGAATGCTAACCTAGAAGATGAAAAAGAGAGTTGAGTATGAAGTAGGCCAATATGCTGCTTGCTTGTATTAATTATAGCTGCAGTTTTTTAAGTATGGTTTGCTGTGGCAGGCAAGCTCAGATGTGCCTTCAGGTCCTTCCACTATTCTTCCCAAGATATGATTTTTTTTTTTTCAGATGGTTGAGGCCTCATATCACCTCTCTCTCTCTCTCTCTCTCTCTCAGGCTGTTTCTAACACATGGAAGTGTTAACTATAATGAGTGTTTTTTTCTTCCCCTAATAAGTTTTGAGGCTTGAGAGGAGATGTTTACTAAGTAAAACAATAAATTTAAGAGATGTTTCCTCTGTAAAAGAATAAATTTACTTCTCTTTTTTGTACTGAAATGAGAATACTTGTTGGGTTTTAATGCAAATCCCATTTTTTTTTTTTTTTTTTTGTTTGTTTTTTGGCTTAACAAAAAGTATTTTGGTTTAATTTCAGTTTGGGAAAATCTATATATACATCACAACAATATTATTCAGGAAAATTGTATTTTTGGTCTTTCAAATTATGGGGTGGATATCCAAATGGATCCTCAGATTAAAATATAAATAACGAATTGGAATATAAATATCCAAATCGCGATCGTCGTCGCTTCTGTTAGAGTGACAACAATAAAAGCTTTTGTTCTTTTTGGTTATCGTCAGGCACAACTTCGAGATTTTCACGGCTTGTTAAGCTTTTCGAACAATCCATTGTTGAGTTGGAAACTGACTCCAATGTCGGCTTAGTCAGAGGCTATTTGTACCAAAATTGAAGCAACCTCTTATTTTTCTTCCACTCATTAGGGTTAGCCCATTAGCCATCACATACACACTTAATTTTTGTTTTTGGGAATAAAAGTTTTTAGGATATATTAAAAAATAAATATTTTCACTCTATTTTCATTTTTGGGAATAAAAGTAATATATATATATGTGTGTGTGTGTGTGTGCGTGTATTAATATTTTCTAGATATTTAGAACAAAATATAAATTTAGAAATAATAAAAGTATATTTTTTAATTTTTTTCTTAATTTTGAATTAAAAAATCTTAAGAATAAAATATTATAATTTTGTTTATATATGCACATTTATCTGTTAAAAATTGTATGAGAACCCAAAAAGAAATTTGAGCGTGAAAACTTAAACAAACGAGTCTTGTGATGAAGAGTGATTTGCACAGAGAGAAAGGCCAAAAGAAAACAAATAGAGAGTAAAACTTAACAAGAAAAGGAGGAAGGAAAATTTAGGAAAAATGACTTTTTTTGTCTTTCAAGTTTGGGGTGGTTGTTTAAGTGGCGCTGATGTTTAATACTTGACACATTTGGTCTTTAAATTATTAAATTAATTTCAATGTGGTCCAAATTTCCTATTTTATTCTTAAAATTAATTACACATATTTTCTTATGAACTTTTAATTTTATATTTTTTTTCCTCTTCTTCTTCGCCTTCTACAATGAAAACGATCATCAACGCAGCCGTCAGTGACGATTCCAACAATTCTCTCTCTCTCTTTCTAGCAAAAAAAAAAAAAAAATGCATTAAAAAAAAATGAAATTACACTAACCCCCACCCTCAACCCCCCTCCTCCCTCAACCCCCTCACCTTGCAACTTTCGGTGCCACCCCACTTCTTTTGCCCCCACATGCTAAAATCTTGTCAGTAACATAAAAGGGAAAAAAAAGTTTATGTTTATAAAATATTTTGCAAAAAAAAAAAAAATTATACTCAGAGGTTGGGGCGCCTAACGATAAGTGCAATACAGTTTGCAAAAAAAAAAAATATATATATATCCAGGGATAGTCGGCTGTTGCAGCTGGGGTGGAGGAGGTGGGGTGGTGGCTGGAAGTTGCAAGGTGAGGGGGTTGTTAATGTAATTTTTGTCAAATGTATTATGTTTTCTTTTTTGTGAGGGGGAGAGAGAGAGAATAGCCAGAGCCATCAGCACCATTTCGCCAGAGAAAGAGGAAGAAAATATAAAATAAAAAGTTCATAAAGAAATATGTTTAATTAATTTTAAGAGTAAAATAGGAAATTTGGATCACATTGAAACCACTTTAATAGTTTAGAGCCCAAATGTATTGAGTGCTAAATATTACAGGACCACTTAAATACCTACCTCAAACTTGAAGGACCAAAAAAGTCATTTTTCCTACACCTTACTGCCATTTATTTTAATAGTTGACAATTAAGAGATGCATTCATGAAATGATAAAAATACCGTTTCATTAACAAAATTCCATCTATTTTTTTAACAAAATTTTCAATTGGATGAATTGAAGTGAAATTAAAAGATCAAGGACCAAATATGCCACTTTTAAAACAACAAGGTTTATTTAAACACTCAACTCATACTTGAAGGACCAAAAATGTAACTTTCCTATCTTATATTCTATAAATCATGACATATTTAACATTTGAGATATTTTGGACCCTTAGATTAGATATCTAAAGGTCAAGATTAAATGATTTCAAAAGACATTTTCGGTTCTTAGATGAAATCCAAAGGCTAAGATATTTTAGATATTTGCCACTGTTCGATCATTTTATGATCCAGGTTAAGACTAAATTTTAACTCTAATCTTCACACTAAAAAAATTGCCTCCTAATCCTAATTATCTAACCCTGTGTAGCCTCTGCATCCTTCATTTCTTTCAACCAACACTCTCTCTAATTTAGAAGACATTTCAACCCTTCCCTTTTCCTCTCACTATCCCACCCTCCAGTATTGTGCCATCACAACCCACCATGCCATCGACAATAGTTGCGTCCGCATCCCACCACTACAATTCGTTCCCATGCGTCGAAGTTCACATGACCTTGATTCCTAACGCTGAAATATAGATGAAGAACTCTAACATTTTTGCGATGACTTAACGATGTGAAAGATCGATGCCAAACAATTGTCACGAACCCTAATGCCGATGAACAACAGATTTAATTAGGGGTGGGCAGTACGGGGATTGAGGTAATTTTGGCTAAAACTGCGGACCAAACCTATACTAGCGGGTTGAGCTAATTTGAACCATGGACCGCCTAGGTAGAGGTGGATTAGAGTGTGCAGGTTGGCTAGTTTAAACCGTAGAATGCCCAATAGTGTGCGATTTGGGTCTCATTTTGGGTTGGTATAATTAGAAACTGCCCAAGTATTTTTCAGGTTGAGCCTTGAAATATAATAAATATTGTTAAAAAAAAAATCGTTACACCACTAAAACTTGCAGAAAAAATGGCCACAAAATTACAGTAGCACAAAAACATGAAAAACAAAACTACAATGTAATTTGTGAACCATCACAAAAATAGAAAAATAAAATAAAATTACAAACATAAATAATAAAGTCTAAACCTGCAAACTTAGTAAACACTAAAGTCTAAAATTGTAAATTTATACAATCAAAACAATAATTAACTAAACATAGACACTGAAATAAAAAAATATAAAAAATAAAATACAAAGACAAACTGAAATAATGAAGACAAACTGAAATAGAGTTCCAAAGAATCCTTCTTGTTGTAGACTTCTAGTACTATAAAAATTTATCATGTCATCAACAAATTGTAAGAGTGCTTGATTATCTGCTTGTTGAACTTGAAGCCAATTGATCTAGAATTTTTCATAAATTAAATCAAATAATTAGTAAAACTCATCTGAACATTAGTAACAATAAAAAATTGAATTATATAAAATAAAAAACTAAAAGAATACAAATCTGATTCAATATTTTTTTTTTTCAAATTCATCGATCTCATCCATTATGTTGCAAATAGATTTTGTCACTGAAGATAACCACCAATTTTGTACACAAATAAGACGTTCAACCATTTGAGGGGACAATGAACTATGAAATGGATCAAGTATGCGTCTCCCCATACTAAACGCCAACTCTAATGCCACAGTTAACACAAGAACAATCAATACATCACGAGCAACTAAAGACAACACTTTATATCTACTACTATTAACCTTCCACCAATCCAAAATATCAAAATTTTCACTCTTATTCCTTTCAGGTAATCCAATGAAATATTTTTCTTGTTCAGACCTGCCCCCCCATATCCATTTTTCCTTCCATAAAACTCTCAAATTGGAAAACAATTAACTTACATGGATCTTCATCCATAAAATATACTTCCACAATTGGTGTAGATGTTACATCCTCACTCTCTCACCCACTTCCATTAGTTCTACTCCTAGTTTCAACATGCGTACTTATTGACTCCATACAAGAATAACATTCGTACAAAATCGATATATAGCAATCTTCATATTTTCAATCAATGAATTTGTAATCTTAATAGTATACATGTTCAAAATAGAATTGGAGATATGAAATCTTCTTTCTTGGATTCAACAAAATAGCCACACAAATTAACAATGATCTTGTCCCCATATTTCCAGTACTTGTCAAATTTTGATTTCATATTTGGTGTCATGTTAGCCACCCATTATCTTCATTAAAGATTGGGCATTCAATTGTGCTTCGAATTGCAAAAATCTCTTTGAAAAACGAGCTCAAAGTAACATACAAAGTACTCGAGAAACATTTTGTTTCCACGTAAAGAAGTTTAAAAAATTTAACAAATGCTCGACAACTTACCCAATCTTCCTCATTCGGAGGATATCCAATTATATCATTCATATCTTTTTCAAGAAAATAAGCACGAAATCTAGGATTCTCATTGTATAATCTTTCAAATGGCTTTTCAAATTTCTCAGCAGTTTTTAACATTTTGTAGGTGGAATTCTACTGTGTTGGCACATCAAGGCATGAAAGACTCTTCGACTAAAATTTCAACATATTGACGCATTTCAAGAAAGATTGGAGACAACTAGGTGAAGATTTTACATATCTTACTACTCCATGAACCCTCTGAATAGAATCGTTTAATTCTTTTAACCCTTTTACCACTATCAAATTTAAGATGTGAGCACAATGATAGGGGTTAACTCTTCTACCATTATCAAAGTATTGCCTAGGGATTAACTTTTGTTTACAAAAACGTGTTTCGTCTCATTTTAGTTTATGTTAACGGTGTTTGACTTATTCGATAATCTCAGTTCGTAAATTCCCTCGCCACCTCTCCTGAGTGTAAGGCGAGGGATATAACGCGACTTCGTGTCAACGAAGGAATCCCCCTGAACGTCTTAACGACCCTAGGTCACATGAGTCTCGCCCTAACGTCATTGATTGCACACAATCCAATTCCCGACCGGGTCATTGGATCGTCGTGTTGTGTTTACCCTATCGACAATCTCGGTTCTAAAACTCCACTGCCACCTCTCCCGAGTGTAAGACGGGGGAATACATGACTTTGAGTCAACGAAGAAGTCCCCCTCAACGTCTTAACGACCCTAGGTCACGTGAGTCTTGCCCCAACGTCATCGATTGTCTACAATCCTAACCCCGACCAGGTTATTGGATTATGGCGTTTGTTTACCTTAATCCGAATCCGGAGTTTGTCAAACCCCGTATTCTCCATTTATCTATCTAAGCATGATAAACAAACAATACGATAAACACAATCAAACTATGAAGAACGACATAAACACAACACCGAAATCATTCAAACAACATATTTATAAATATTGCGTTAATCCCTATACAATCCATATTTAGCCTATGGCCATAGCCGTATTTACATGAAAGAATGAGCTAAATATGCTCACAAAATTCTAAGTTAAAGAAACAATAGAAGAAATCGAAGAACTTAACCTTGTCCGAAGTTTAGCCGCTAAGGACATTCAATGATCGCTTCGCCGTCTTCCTCCACTTCGGGATGTGAGCTCCACCTCTAAAATATCTAACCTACCCTTAGATATCTTCTAAGGGGCCCTAATGGCCGGGGAGAGGCTAAAAATGTGGAAGGAGAGGGGATATATATAGGCAAAATATCTCAAAATATCTAATAAATATCTTTAGTTTGTGCAGAGGTCATCGCCTAGGCGGTGGGTATGTCGGTTGGTTGATCGCCGCGACGGTGAGGGCAGCGGTGGATTTGGGAAATATTCTGTAGTTTCATCGCCTAGGCGGTGGATGTTCAGCAAGAATAATCAGTCTCTGCATCTTCACCGTCGCGGCGGAGGTCTGGATGCCGCGACAGTGGGCTTCTTTCACAATATTGTCTCTGCGCTCATTTTTCCATAGTTCTTCGACTGTTTTTGGTTCGATCTCATCGTTTTCGCTCCAATTTCATACATTTTTCCCCTACACACCTGATTTATACAAAAAATATAAAAAAAAATTAAAACATAATAAAAATACTCTAAAACTAACAAAACCGATTTAGAAATATATAGATAGATCACACCTATCACACATCTCATATGTGTGAGCTCGTGACCAAAAATTGTACCTTTACATTTTTTTGGCATATTTTATAAAATTTAATGGTAAGATTATTTGAATTAGCATTATCCACCGTTAAAGTGAAAAATCCCTCAATTTTCCACTCAAGCAAATATTTCTCAATTTTGCTTACCAATAGTCTCCCTCTTATGATCGTCAATAATGTAAAAATTCAATATTCTTTTTTGAAGTTTTCAGTCATCATCTAGGAAATGACACGTTAAACATATATAATTTAAATTCTAAATACCCTACGACCTTTTAAACAATATTTCAAGCTTTTTCTTTCAACATAAAAAATCTTCACTACATCGTGAGCAATTGTGTATTGAGAAGTAATATTTAACCATTTCGGTTGAACATCACAAAACCTTCTAAATCCATAATTTTTCACATATCTAAAAGGCAATCATCAATTATGATCATCTCTGCAAGAGCCTTTTTAGCGGCCTCTTGACAAAACTTAATGGCACAAGTTGAACACCCTCTTCTCCATCTTTTTTAGGTTTAAAACCTAATGTTGCTTGCCCCTTAAGTTATTTTTTATATGGATATTTAGTTAGTTAGGCGAGTGGTTTTTAAACTACCTGTACTATGAATATTTGGATTAGCATTACAATTTCTTTTAGGGAAAATTATATTTTAAACCCTCTAGGTATTGACACTTTTTTAAATGGTTCTTCTCCATTTGAGCGTTTCATTTTAAACCCTCTAGATATTAGTACGTTTTTATTCAGTCCTTCTATCAAAAAAATCTGTCAAAACTAACAGAATAGAGGGACAAAATAGCCTTTTTATATATTTTTAATTTTTAATGATTTTTTTTTTCTTTTTCTACACAATCTTTCTCTCTATATATTACTCTATTTTTCTCTCTCTAGAGTTCACACCATTGCTGTGGGTGTGGGTGTCTCTATATATACGTATATAGCTGGAGAAGACACAAATGTCTCGTGTTGTAGCATAAAACGTATCGCCAGCGAGAGGTGGTTTACCTTTTTTTGACAGAAGACAGATGACGGAGCTCCAACTCAGTGGTGTTGCTCGTTCATCTCCGACTCTTGGGCAGCTGCTGAAATGTGTCGGGGATGTGCGGAAAGAAGTCACCGGTGATGAGACGCCAGTTCATCCCCAATTTTTCGTCGATTTCGACCATCCTATACCGAAAAACGAGAATAGAACAGAGTTAGCCATCGATTTGATTCGAGAGCTGGAATGGAAGGATCGAGGGGAGGAACCAAGAGCTTGGTTGAGTTTAACCGGACATGGCAAAGCATGAAGCGAAACTCTCGGAACGCCGACTCGATGCCGACGCATGGTCTTTCCCTGAAATTGGTATTTGGTGCAACAAACGATGTGAGCCCTAGGAGCCCTAATTGAATTAGGCAATGCATATCCATCAAGTTTTTCTCTCTCTAAAAAATTAACCCAGTTGTCCGTTTAATATACACCAGTCTAATTCAATATACAATTCAAGTCACTGTATGAATATACATATGCACTTGTTTTAGGAACAAAGTAGGGTTATTACCTGATCTTTAATCAAGCAACAAAGCCTCCATAACTTCAATTTCAATTAGCTCAGACATTCTTGTACCCACATTATCTGTTCTCTCTTTGAAACATGTAGCTTCCATCTCGTTGCAAACTAATATCGTACACTTTCCCATCTTTCCCCCCAAAAATTCTGGTTTTCCCAAAAAATTGGGTTTGGGTTTTTCACGCGACGAGGTGTTGATTGACGCCATGGATCTCCGATTGGGTGGCGAGCTGGCGCTTAATGGACTCGGCCATGGCAGCTTCGTCGGTGGCTATCGATGGCGTCATTCAACTCGATAGAATCCGAATGGTGTATCTGAGTGCCTGTTGGTGTTCATGTCGAGTATGAATCGCAGTAATAGTAGCAGGAACGAAATTATTGCTATCAATTTTAGGGTTCGTGATTGGGGGCTTTTATGAATCGGAGCGAGATAGTGAGAATGAGGTGTATTGAGTAACTGGTGTACTAGTTCCTTGACTAGATCAAGGACTTTGTGCTCATCTTCCATGGCGAAAACAACAAGAGAGAGAGAGAGAGCGCTGAGCGAGAAGAGAGAGGAGAAGTCAAATAAAGAAAAAGAAAAGAAAAAAAAAATGATAAAAAAATTTAAAAAATGTAAAATGACAATTTTGCCTTCAACATTCTGTTAGTTTGGATGGATTTTTTGACACAAGGACCGAATAAAAACGTACTGATATCTAGAGGGTTTAAAATGAAACACTTAAACGGAGAGAGATCATTTAGAAAAATGTTAATACCTGGAAGGTTTAAAATGTAATTTTCCTTTTTTTTTTTTAATAATATTTACACGATGCTTTCAGTTTACCCTCAATTTCAATTCTATCAAATGATTGACGCACCCTAGATTTTGATAGCGAAAGAAGTAAAGATCGGGAAGAAGAGGAAACAAGTTTCCTTCCTCCCTCTCCAAGTCCTCCAAATCCGTTTATTTTGAAAATAGGGTTTCAAGGGATTTTCTAGGTGTCGCTTTTGAAAACTTCTTGAGTCGGGATTTTATATTTGAAAAGGAGTCATCACCTAACATGGGGTTAAATAGTGTGCTAGGTCACCGGTGGTTTTAGAAATTCATTTTTGTTTTGAAATGGTCCGTGTTTTGACTCTTAAAGGTCTTGTACCAAAAATTTCTTAAAGTTTGAGGGTCGGTTATGCTTGGGGGAGGTTTTACACACCCCACCACACCCATCTGTAAACGGTACCTTGGTTTAAATGAATATTCATTGTTTAACAACATCCAAGTAATTTTCTTTGGTTTACTTAACAAAAACAAATCCCTTTTTGAACGTTTTCCCCTATTTTTTTGCATTTTTATATGTAAAATAAAGTTGGTAAAAGTTTAACTATCTGTTATGCAACTACAAAAAATGAAAATATTTTTGTACTTGTTGATGTAATGAAAGCAAGTAAACTATACTAATTTAGGCAACGACAACCCAATAGCAGTATATAAGGTAAATATATGCGACCGAACCTTATAAATGTTTCCTACATATCCCTGTTTACACAGGGAATCAGGTCGACATATAGTTCCAACATGCTAACTATATGAAATGAAATGTTTTTGTATTTTTTAAAGACCGAACCTTATAAAGGTTGCCTATATATCCCGGTAAACATGGGGAATCAGGTCGACATGTAATTCCAGCATGTAAACTAGACTAAATTAGTTAGATATGTGACCGAACCCATACGTGAGTTGCCTACATATCTCAGAGTAATGAGAATCAGGTCATCATGTAGTTCATTTGTGTAAGGTTATCATTGGTTGATTTTAGTTATTTAACTAAAACATGAGTCACAACATGATATGTACATGATCTCTTTGATTTTGTCAAGACTACCTTAACCGAACTCAATTATTTTGGTTAGTGTTCGTGTATGGGTTATTAGTTGAAAAAGAAAAGAAATACCATATATATATGCCAGTCCTACTCTTAACTAAGAAAAAAAGGAAGGTTTCTGAAGAAGAACCACACATATTCTCGAAGGAATAGAGGCCTTCTATTTATTTATATACATAAGGTGCCAGTCCACTAACCTGAATATTTAGTGCCAGGCTGTGATCTTGACGTTTAGCATAAAGTAAATTAGTTTATTAATAGTTATATGGTTGTATTAACAGTTAGTAAGAGTTCGATTTGAAGTGGTCATTAAAGAATTGTATAGACTATGCACAACTCATGGTGTGATAGATGTTTTGTTTGTATCCTCACATGTTGTTAACATGTTCTCGGATGATTTGGGTCTTCACATGTTCTTGGATGTTCTTGACATGATCTTGAACAATTTTAGTATGGTTTGGTTTATATGATATAATTTTAACGTTTTTTTTTAGTTATTTATAGGTTATTTATGTTATGTACATGAAATTAACGCATGATATCTACATGATTCTACTATATACAAGTAATATATATGAAATTTAAGATAAGATCAAATGATTGTCAAGACACATACCTAGTTTAAGGGAATGATCTTTCACTAAACAATTAACTTCTTCTCCTTTTTGATCTTCTTGGTTTGAACTCGATTGGTTGTCGTAAACTTCTTGAGTTCTTGCTTCAAGAACCTCAAGAACACCCTCCGTGACCGAATTTCAACAGAATAATGGGGTGTTATTGAAGAGAAATGCTTGGAAAGTCTAGCACACGAGAGTGTTTCTCGAGCTTAGAGAGAGAAGCTAGAGTTCCAAGACTTGAAAAATGAGAAACCAATACCCTGTATTTGTAGGCCAAGGGCCTGCACATTCATCTATGCGTAGGCCATTCCAATCCCTTCCTTAGGGTATGTTTGGCCTAGGGGACATGTCCACTTGTATTGATCTTGAACACCTTTGGACGAATTTAGAGGATTGTGGAAGATTCTCTAAGATAATGATTACTAAATCTTTCCAAGATTCTTATTTGCAATCATTACACAATCTTTGATTTCATTCGTTGCACATGGGTGCATTTATGGTATGAAGTGATACTTCCGGTTCGGTTTAGGGGGCGTTAGTTTCACTATTTCGATTTAGTTGCCATAAATGTTTCCAAGGTGCATTGTATTTAGTCTTGATGAGTCATTTTTCATTTAATGCTTGATGATGACTCATGATTTTATGGGCTTTAATTCGGTTGGTTTTGGATCGAACTGACTCAGTTTGCCTTATAACGGGTGGTTACATTTCAAGGCTTTAGTTATAACCCTAAGATATTTTGGTGAAAATATCTAGGTTCTTTGAATCCACCCCTTCCATGTCATCCCAAGAAATAAATTCTTGATGGTATGTGCATTTAATGACCATTAAATGCCTTGGTTAGGTGGCGAATTGGATTGGTTTGGTTTCGATAACGGGTGTTCACATCTCAAGGCTTTCGGTTAGCTCTAAGATAATTTGATCAAAATATCTTGATTCCTTGAATGTGGCCTATCCATGTCATCCCAAGAATTTAATTCTTGATGGGATGGACATTTAATGCATATTAAATGCCTTGTTTAGGTGGCGAACTGAACTCGGTTTAGTTTCGATATCTAAGGGCTTCTTGGTCATTTCAATGCTCATTTATGAGTCATTATTTGATAGGCTGAGCCCTTAATTCATTGGGCCTTGATGATTAATCAAGATGACTTCGATTTTGGTCGATTTCAACCCGAGTCTTAATTCTTAATTGCTTTGTGTAACTTGGACTTGTCATAGAATTTCGATGCCTTAATTTAAATCTTTTGGATTTGTTTTAATGATATTAGTACTTTAAATAATAATTTAAATAAATATTTTTGATGTCGAATAGACGAAATTTGTGATAGTAAATGTTTTTGGGGTCTAAGTAGGTAACCGAGGTAATTTGGTGAAATTTCCTATAATTAAAGGGTAATAACTAATCTTTATTCATGTTAGATGTGATTTAATGAAAATCAACCTTTAATAATATCATCTTAGTCCTCCTTAATTTTAGAAATTTCGAGATTAACCCGAAACTTTTACTTTACCGAATTTAGTCATATTCAACAATTTTTATGTTTTCTTATATTTTTTTTTATGGTTTTTCTGTATTATCTATTGTGATCCAAAATATAAATTCATTCCCTTTAAACATAAGTTTAAATTTTATCTGAATTTGTACTTTCAATTCAACTGATTGGACAAGACAAATGCGGTGTTTACAATGATCACATACTTCCGACACTTTTCTTTTTCGTACCTTACTTTTAGGGGGAAGCGACGGTTTCAAATCTCTTATATCCTCATTTTGGCCGTCCAATTTCGCTTCATCGGTCACCTTAGGGTCCATCACTATCAAAATAGACAGAGAAATAAATAAAAAATTGAAAATAAAGTAAAAACAGAAAGTGATAACCCATACAAATAGAAAATGAAGAAATTGTTTTACAAAAAATAAACCGCATAAAAAAATAGTAGGGTGCATATTATTAAAAGCCTTGCTTCAAAAGTCCAATTCAACTGTAGATCTATTGACACAATAAAATAATATGGTTAACGGTCCAGTGGGGTGCATATTATTCAACCTACATCTATCATCTTGTCAACCATATGAGCTATGCATAGGGGTGGTAATTTTTTTTAGAGAAATTTTTTCAAAACTCCCACGACATAAAATCACCACTTGTAGGGGTCTCATTTTAATGAAGGGTGATGGGACCCCTACAAGTGGTGAGTTTATGTTTTGAGACTTTTGAAAGAATTTGTCTTTTTTTTTTTTTTTTTTTTTTTTTTTTTTATTATTATAGCACTAAGTATTTCTAACCTGTTAGAGATGAAGAAACCAACCATCAAAAAAATGGCGCAGATCTATCATAAGCTATTAATATTATTATTGTGCTCTTTGTTGTGTCATACTCTGTGCGAATAAAAACGAATCTGAAACTTAGATTTACTAGAATAAGAATGAATTACCAGAATAACAACCAGAATAATAATGAATTACCAGAAACTTAGATTTACCAGAATGAAAACGAATTATCAGAATAATTGTAAACACCGCATTTTGTCCTGCTCAAGCAGTGTCAGACCGAAAGTATAAGTTCAAATAAACTTTAAACAAGGGTTTAAGGGGAATGAATTTTTACTTCAGATTACACTAGATTCTATGAAAAACCTCAAAAAAAATAAATAAGAAAAAAGATAAAATTGTCAACTTAGACTGAATTCGGTTAAGTAAAAATTACGGGTCAACCTCGAAATTCCTGAAGTTAAAAGGGGACTAAGATGACTTTATTAAAGGATGATTTTATCACCTTTAATATAATTAATAATTAGTTACTACCCTTTAATTATAAAAAAAATTTCACCAATTTACCTTTGTTACCTACTTTGATCTCGAAACATTTATTATCACCAGTTTTGTCTATTCGAATCCAAAAATATTTCTTCAAATTATTGTTTAAAGTTCTAATATCCATAAATCAAATCTAAAAGACCTAAATCAAGGCATGGAAATGTCATGACAAGTCCAAATTACCCAAAGTAACTAAGGATTAGGACTCGATTCGAAATCGACCAAGCCGAAGTCATTTTGACTAAGCCATCAAAGCCCATTGAATCAAGGGCCCAACCAACCATTTATTGACTCATAAATGAAAATTAAATGACCAAGATACCCCTAAGATATTATCTAGGAAAAATCTAAGGAAGGAACTAGGTTACTTAAGAAGTATCTAATCGTTATCGAAACTAAACCTATTCGGTTCGCAACCTTGCATACACTTAATGTAGACATTAAATGTTCATCCCATTAATCATTTAATGCTTGGGATGACATGGATGGATCACATTCAAGGTATGAAGTTATGTTGATCAAAATATCTTAGAGTTAACTAAAACACTTGAAATGTGATTACCTATTACAAAGCAAACCGAACTGATTCAATCCAAATTGAACCAATTCAAGGCCCATCAAATAAATTGTCCTTGTCAAACATTGAATTCCAAATGATTCATCAAGACTGAATACGTTGAACCTTAAAAGTATTAATGGCAACTAAACCGAAATAGTGAAAGTAATCAATACTTAGCCTCTAAACCAAACCAGAAATGTCACTTCAAGCCATTAATGACCCCATGTTCAACCAATCATATCAAATTTATGGTAATGATGACTAATGATTGCAAATAATTTGCAATTATTTCCAGTCATTGAACCTAGACATGTAATGATTACCAAATGTTTTAAAGATCTTTGAGAATCTTACAAAATCTTGCAGATTCGTTCAAATTCATCTATCATTAGGACATAAAGACATAAACCCTAAGCCAAACAGACCCTAAGGAATAGGCTAGGATGGCATGTGCATTGGCTAATGTGCAGAGCCCCCAACCTATAAATACAGGGGTCTGTTTTTCATTTTTCAAGAGTTGGAACCTAAAATTTCTATCTCTAATTTTATTCCAACCTCTTGGGTCATGAGCTTTTCTCAAGATTTCTCTTCTAAAATCTCCTTGAAATTCTACTGAAATACCGCCTCGGAGGAGTTCTTGAGGATTTTGGTGGAAGATCTCAAGAAGTTGACGGCAACCAATCTAGGACAACCACGAAGATTCAAAGAATGAGAAGAATGTAATAGCTTAAGAATGACCACTCACCTAAACTAGGTATGTTGCTTGAAAATCCTTCAATCTTGTATTAAATTTAGTGATTTTGCTAGTACATAGCATGATCATGTGGTTTTCATACTTAAATTTTATGTACCTAACATATATAACACATAATCAAGTAAAAAACATTAAAACTATGTCATATTCCTCAAACCATGTCAAAACTATCCAAAATCATGTCAAGAACATCAAGAACATTCGAAAACATGTTAAGAACATGTGAGGACCAAAAATATCCGAGAACATGTTAAGAACACGTGAGGATTATACACAAAACATCTATCACACCATGAGTTGTGCATAGTCTCTGTGATTCTCTCATGAACACATCAAACCGAACACTATTAACTGTTTATCTAACCATATATTGTTAATAACTGACTTTACTTTATGCTAAACTTCAAGATCACAGTTTGGCACTAAGTCTTTAGGCTAGTGGACTGGATACACACACACACACACACACACACATACACACACACACACACACACACACACACACTATACTGTTGAGAACCTTGTGGCTAAAAATTCGGGATAAAGGAAGGACCTCTATTCATTTAGGGATATGTGTGCAACTTTTTCAGAAACGTTCCCATCTTTCTTAGTTACGAGTAGGACTGGTATACATATACTATGAATTTTCTTCTTTTTTAACTAACAACTCAAATATAAACACTAATCTTGTCTAAAACAAATGAGTTCAGTTGAGGTATTATTGACAAAATCAAAGAGATCATGCACATATCATAGTATGATTCATGTTTTGTTTAATAATAAAATCAAATAAAATCAGTTTCACCTTGCATAAAATGAACTACTTGCTGACATGATTCTCATTTATCTGAGATACATAGGCAATCCATGTACGGGTTTGGTTACCTATCCAATAAAAATCAGTTCATCTTGAACAGTGGAACTACATATTGACCTGATTCCCCGAGGTTACCGGGATATGTATGCAACCTTTATAAGGTTTGATCGTTAAAAAAATACAAAAACATTTTTTCATTTTTATATATTGTTACTGCGTTGTCACTAATTAGTTAACATTTACTGCTTTCATTACATAAAAAATGCATAAAAAGACAAAAACTAAAAAAAAAAAAAAAAAAGAATTATTTTGTTAACCAAAACCAAAGGAAGTTACTTGGATTTCATTTAAAAATGAATATGTATTTAGACTAAGGTACCGTTTTTGGATGGGTGTCTTGTGGTGCGTAAAATCTTCCCTAAGCAAAACCGACCCTCGAACTTAAAGAAATATTTGGTACAAGACCTTTACGAGTAAAATTACGGGTCATTTCAAAAGAAAAAATGAACTTCTAAAATTCCTGGTCATTTCAAAACAAAAAATGAACTTCTAAAATTCCTGGTGACCTAGCATACCATTTAACCCATGCTAGGCGGAGACTCCGTTTTCAACACAAATCTTGGCCCAAACAACATTTTCAAAATGGACGCCTAGAAAAGTCCTTGAAAACCATTTTTCAAAAAATGAACGAATTTTGAGAATTTCGAGATGGACGAATAAAAACTTGTTTTCCTCTTTTTCTCGATTTCTACTTTCTCTACTGTCGAGCAAAATTTGGGGCATGTTAATAATAATTAAAATAAAAACAAATCTGAAACTTAGATTCAAAGTTTGAAATCCCAGATTATTAAACTTCACAACACAAAATAAAAATAAACCAAGAACCTATTAAACTAAACAAAAAAATCAAAATCAAAATAATAATTAAAATTTTGAAAGAATAGATCTATAGATCCATGAGTCTAGATCTATATAACGATTTAAATCAACATGGAATTTCAATTATTGAATCAACTCATTAGAGAAAGAAGAACATATCTATGAACACTGCACCTGAGAACAAGAATAGATCTATAAAACCAAAAAACCAAAAAAACATTGAATAAGAGAACAAGATAAAATATACCTCTTTCTCTTTGAACTTGTAGGCCACAGAGAGGAGTGCATCATTAGTATATAGGGTTTGATTCATTTGAATAGGAAAGAACAAAGGCAGAAGAAGAGGCTTTTGGTTTTCAATTTCAGTCTTGGGAAAACGAAGTCCATCATCAAGATGGATATTGATAAAGGATGAAATTGAAGAAAGAAGAATGGCATGGGAATGAAGTGGATTCTAGGGTTATAAAAAGGAGAATGCTAGGCGGCGAAGATTAGAACAAGAGTTGGCATCCGTTAAATCAACTTATGAACTATAGTTGTGCATATATATATACTAGCGTATAACCCGTGTCTGAAGGCACGAGTGTAAAAAAAAAAAAAAAATCAACCCAAACAGATTTTTTTTGGGACAATTTCATCTGTTTATATGACATCCTCCAATATTCAAAAATTATTTTCAAATGAACACAACCAATAATTACAGTACAAAAAATGGACATAATCCCCTCTATTTATATGACATTACAAAATTACACTCCAAAAGAACACAATAGTAACAAACATGACCAATAACATTTAGACGCAATAATAACTAACACAAACTTGAACTTTAACAATATGTCAAAAAAATTGAGAATAGAAATACAAAAATAAGGGTGTGCAGAAAGATATATCACGAAACGAACAGAAACAGTACTTTGGTTAGAACAAAATCACTAAACAAACGCCACCTATATAATAGAGAATTTAGTAAAAAAAAATTGAACAAAAGTCTTACCTTTAAAACGTGATGACAGCAGCGACAACGAAAATATAACAGTGTTTCCAAGTACTCACTCAAGGGATAAATCATAGTTGGAAAAAATATAAAAATGAATCTAAAAGAACTAACTGAATTAAATCTAATGGTAAAATAAATTTAAATCAAACAAAAATTCGTACGAGCAACCAAAACAATGAATATAGATCAAAGTAATCACTTACACTCTCCAAAATCGCCCTGCAAACACTACCCCAGATTGCTCCGCACACAAATAAGGAATATTAAGTTCAAAATACACGACACATTTTTCCAAGTACAACATCACCGCCAACGCCGTAGATAATTTAAACGCCGACAACCCCGAAAAGGCCTGGATGCTAAGACTGCCGACGCCATAGATATAACTGTATAAATGCACGCAAATACACACATACATGTAAAATATATATGGGAACAAACATAGAATTCTGGGAACAAAAACACTAAAATGCAGAACTTATGATAATGCTGATGGTGTTCATGAACTTACTAAGATAAACTGCAGTTGAGTTGGAATTAAACACCTTCACCATTGATAAAAAAAAAAAAAAAAAAAAAAAGGAGAAAAAATAAATTACAATATTAATTATAATAGATGAAATCCATTAAGAATTTTTAAAAAAAAAACGACGAAAATGAAGAAACAAAAATACCTTGTCTTCCTTTCTTGTTCTGTGATTCATTCCAGCAGTTTTTATCCCATAGACAAGCGTCATAATGACTTTGGATATAGGCTCAGAAGAATCGATTATAGGCATAACTTCAGTAAAATATCTGAAAGAATATTGAAATGAACTATAACCTGTGGAAATGAGTAAAAATATCCCTTAAGGGATTTGTAACTTGTAAGGTAGTAAGAACAATGATCAATGATCAATGTAAGGCAATAAGAACAATGATCAATGTAAGACAATAAGAACAATGATCAACCCCTACTGTAAGAACAATGATCAATGTGAAAATTTTAATATCCAACAATAAGGCAGTGTTTGAGAGCACATAAATTCAGCTATGAAATTTGAATTCGTAATCACTTTTTTTTTTTCAAGCTGTCTAGGGAATTTTAACAAACACCCTGCAGGCACTCCAACAATAGGGCAGTGTTTAAAAGCACATAAATTCAGCTCTGAGATTTGAATTAATCATTTTTTTTTCAGGTTGTCTAGGAATTTTTAACAAACACCTTGCATGCACTTTCAGTTTCAATGATGGAGAAATTTGTAAAACAAAATTCATGTTCTCAGCATGAATCTCATGAATATAAACAACTTACGATTGTCTCATTGGCATTTTTATAAGTTGTGATCACAAAGGAAAAAAACTCCAGGCTAGATCTTTATCTTTTTCTCCACTTTTAAGCTTTGTTTCCCCAAATGGTATTGTTGGCCCAGTGAACTATCTAGGGGGGGGATGAATTGGGCAGCATTAAAAATTATCAGAATATAATACTTCAAAAATTAAATAATTAATTTTATCCTAAAATTAATTATTATCTTTATAGTAACGGATATGTGTTATCAACTGCATACCCAAATAACAAAATATAAACAATATAAATACTGTAGCACACAGAAATTTATACGGGTTCACCAAACTACTCTTGACTAATCCAGTCCCCCGTGCTTCGCGGAGAGTCGTACCCACTAAACTCAAGATCCCTTTAAATGTAGGAACTAAACCCTCATAACGATTCTTTTAGCAAGCTCAGAATCAACCTTTACAATTCATTTTCGCAGGTTAAGGAATAACCTCTTTTTTTTTTTACCAGGCATAAGATTAACCTAATTCTATTATAAGGAGAATCATGACCTAATTCTTTTTATACCTTAGGCTCAAGAATTAAATCTCACACAAACACGCTCCAAATATCCTTTTACCTAGTAAGGATTGAACCGTTACAATTCACTCACAATTCTATAAAGGAAGAATTAAAACCTAATCTTTTTATCCTCTAGGAAAAGATCAAAACCTCAATCTCTTTACCGGAAGAGATTGAAATCAACTACCCCTGATTAGACACTCCCAATAGTATCTAATATGCACACAACTGACCAATTACAAAAATTGATAAGTTCTTCCCACTCGGAGCTTCTACCGCCTCATATTAATTAATACTCAATTAATGTCCCAAAACTAGTGATAAAAATAAAGTGAGAAAATTCAAAGTCTGATTTTAAACAAAAAACGGGTAGCAAACAATTTAGCACATAATCATATTTTCTAAAGAAATTGTTTCAAAAATATTTTTCAATAAAAATTCGGAAAACAATTTCAAAGATCAACTTCTAAGAAAATAATAATAATAGCAAATAAGCAAATAACTTGGAACAATCTCACTAGGAATCCACCGAAAGAATAATAATTAGAATAGCAATGACATTTCAAATCAGTAGTAGCAATAATCCACAACAAATGTTTCTCAAGAACAAATCTCAAGAAAGATCTCACAATGCACTCAGTATGATTACTCTTAGAAAGCACGAGAGTTGAATAACTCAGAATGATTGGGATTATCTTGATTGATTAAAACCTTAAAAACGCAGGTTTACTTATAGGGGTTTATAACAAGCCCTCTAATGGCTAGTTGTCACATATCATGACAAATAATTACTCTATAATCCCCCTTATATCATTACGACTCAATCCTAGTATAATTCACTTAAATATATCTTTCAAAACATCAATTTAGTCCCTCAAACTTTCACCCAAACTCAATTAGATAAGATAGAAAGAATTTAATGTACCAAATTAAGAAATATCAAAAATATTTGAACCATATCTATAGGGATATTTAAATATTAATTAAATAGCTCAAAATATATTAGATCCCTAAGATATCTCGCATATCTTAACCATAAACGGCTAGTAACAGCTAATGTTTGATCAAAATCCTCGAAATCCTCTAAACCTGAAACAAACTGATCAGTCGACCGAATAAGACTCGTCTATTGACCACCCGATTCAGGATGTAGCCAAGCTAAAAATTCTTCGCCCTTCGGTCGATCGCCCATACTTCATCTGTCAACCAGACAATTCAGAGAGTTATATAAGCCGACTCACCTGTCGACTGGAAGATTCAAAGACTTTCTCTTTTGGCCATAGGTTGACTTACCTGTCGACCAAACGATCCAACAACTTTTTCTTTTAAGCATCTGTGGACCGACCAGTCGACTGCTTAAGTTGGAACATCTCTCCTTAATCCGATTTTAATTCATTTTCTTCAATGTTTTCACCCCTTTAACCGATTTTTTTTTCTCAGTTAGTTCCACTAAAATCTTAAATTTAATTTTAATCAATTATTTTTATTTCTTTTTCAATCACACATAGGAGCAAACAATTTAACTAATTAGAATCCTATAAAAACACACATAATTTTTAAAAACATTTTATATCATGTGTGATCCTAATCGGGATACATTAAGAGTTAAAATTTAACTTGAGTTGTTTTCCCTAGGTTCTTCAATTTCTTCAAATTCTTAATTTTCCATCATCTTTGTCATCATCTTTAGTATTGTCACAATATCTTCATAATCATTTTCATAATTGGAACTAATAAATTGAAATACTCAATAAAATCGTTAGTTCCATAAAAAACATCAATATTTAATTGTCCATCAAAATCTTAGGATCAACTGTATGAACACGAAAACTGAGATTAGCATTTTCTTTTATCTTCTATCTCCAAAACATTGAAGAATCAAATTTAATTCTCCATCAACTCTCACTCTATGTATATAAAGAACACAAAAAATCACAAAAGACATTTTAAAAGTCCAAGAAAAAATAGATCTGGTCTAAAATCTTATTTTATTTAAGAACAGATCTAGAAGATCTATTCTCTGAGAGAGAGAGAGAGATATATCTAAAACCTTAAGCCTCTATGTCAACAATGTGGTCTCACCGAAAATCTGAATACCACCACCATGTGTGAAATTGTTTTAGATTTAGAAAAATCTAGAAAAAACCAAACATTACCCATTTGATATGAAAATGGTAGATCTCAATACCTATTTTGAGTTGGATTTGAGGAGAATTTCTACCAAAAATCAATAAAACAAATAATGAGAGATAAAACCCAAGTAGAAATTGCAAGAAAACCCCAGAGAGAGAGAGAGAAGAACCGTACCCAAAAGTGTGAGCTATCATCATGAGGAGATGGTCGGTGGCGTAGATGACAGACGGAGACAGATGAGATTAAAGAAGATGATACATTGGTTGGTCTGGTAAGGAGAGACAGAGGGTAGCTCGAGAGAGAAGACGTTGAGATTGAGAGAAATGCAATTGTTTAGAGAGACACCTTGGTGTTACGTTTTTACAATTAGGGAGAGAAAAAGAGAGAGAGAGTGAGGATTAGGGGAATTAGGCATATTTGTTTCCATAAAAGTGGGAGGCAATTAAGGATTAAGAATTGATTAGTCCTTTTTTTTTTTCCCAAAAACATGATACACAATTAGGAATTAAGATGATTAGTTATAGGTGACAAATCCTATCAATTAATGATATACCATTATTTCCATTTTGACAAACCTAATTTCCTTTTATGGCCATAAACTTATGTCTCGAAAATGTCCTAATCACATTTTTTATTTGTCTTAGTCATATTTTGTTTATCCTAATCAGCAAGTTGTCATGTTTTATATAACTAGCATATAGCCCGTGCTTGAAAGCACTGGAGAAAATAAATAACCTAATATTTAGGCAATTAAGCAAAAAAAAAATAAAAAAAATCAACAGATTCATCACCAAAATAACGTTATAGAATATGCTGCAAGTACCCACAACTACAAACATCAGAAAGAGTAATGAATTTTAATTGTTAACATGTGTTGTCAAAATGTCTTATCTACTCCTCCCAACGTCAATGTTGCTCGATCAATTATTTTTTCGATATACTTGTTAATATATTTAACACATCGAAGTTCAACACAAACTTCAACATTAATATGACAATTGAACTTCTTTGAAAGATATGTATTGTAAGGAACAATATCTCTATTGGCAACCTCTTGTCTCCTTACTTTGTGAACTTTTCGATTATTGTGACGACGATAAATAGGATATCCTTCTTCATCCATAGTGGTTTCGTCTAAAAGCACAAACACAAACTAAATACATTTCTAATTTTTGTTAGCTCAAATATAAATATAAACAAAAATTAAAATCGAAACAAATTTAGAAATAAACACAGTAGGAACAGAGAATAGAAACAGGAACAGAAAAGAAACAGAAACAAGAACAGAAACAGGAACATGTATATTTCTCTAAAAAATAATCCCAAAAAGTATAAATATAACTAAAAAAATTATAATTTCTAGAAAACACAAATATAAACATTTCTAATCTTTAAAAAGTATAAATATAACAGAAAAACACATCCACAATCTAAAAAATTAACGAAAATAGAGCATAAACAAAAATAAGAACAGAATTTAAGCCTAATTATTTTAAATAATAATCTATTATTAAACTAAAATAGTAATAGGAACAGGAACATAACAGAAATAGTAACGAAAATAGAACAGAAATAGAACATAAACAAAAACAAGAACGACAACAGGAACGGAACTTAAGCCTAATTATTTTAAGTAATAATTTATTATTAAACCAAAAATTGAGAATATATGAAAACAATTCAACGGTTAATTAATCAAATTAATTTTTTAATTAAGGAAAATTGAGTTAATTGTTTACCCAAAATTGAGTTAAAACTTATTCTGAACTCGATGCTTTGGAAAACTTAACGAAAAAAAAATCAAAATGAGCACAAAAATTTCAAAAAATTAGAACAAACACAGTTTCAAAATGAATACTACAAAATGAACACACACAGTTTCAAAAAAATCAAAATGAATACTACAAAAAAATCAAAATGAATACTACAATTCCGAACAAGATTGTAGCTTTAAGCTTAGAATGAGTTGTTTGCCGGCAAGAAGGTGTTATTATTTATATGCTTGTCACACTCCATTAGTGATTGTTGCTTTTGTGGAGCATTAAATTGCATTAAACTCGCATACCAATAAATGTAAGCAGTAGCATTAACTAAAGTCTAAAAGCAATTCAGAAATGATATAAACACACAAACACACACCAATAAGTAATTTTTATTTGTTGAATATTTTACAAAAAGAAGAAGAGATTAAAGATCATGATACCATTTTCCGACAAAAAACTATCTACTAACACATCCATATTATTCTTAAAACAATAAAAATAAGGGACAATCGATAGAAAGTGAGTTGTTTCCATAGATAAGATTTTTTTTTAAAGAAAAGGGCATTGCAATTGGAGAGAGAAAGATAGATGATTGAGTGTGAAAATGGGTCTATTTCCATGGTATATATAGAGAAAAAAGGGTAAATGATCTAATAATCAGAAATTAAGGAGAACAATTGGAGAGAAAAAGAGAGATGCTTGAGTGAGAAAATGGGTCCATTCGCATTGTATATAGAGAGAAGAGGTAAATGGTCTAATAATCGAAAATTAAGGAAAAAATGGATCTATTTCCATGGTTGTTACTTGTTGTTTCCTGTACGGCAGAGCGTTTTGTTACGCGCTCACATATTGACTACTCCCAAGTATACGAGGTCAACGTTTTAGTATAATATAATCTTGAAATATCGGGTATCATATCCACAGGGATTGGTGTCGTTATTATCGAGTACCGTAATTGTCATGACCTAACTTTATCTAGGCGACCAAAAATATAATTAATTAATTAATACTAATACTAATATAACCAAAATTATCTATACTAATATACTAATATGTTTTACGGGAAAGAATTGTCTAGGGATTAACGTGGTTTACAAATACGTGTTCGTTCTCGATTGACTTACGTTTACGGTGTTTGACCTATTTGACAATCTCTGTAAGACTCCAATTTTAGCTTGTACGTCATTTTAATTTCATTTTAGAGCATTTAGAAAAATTGCGGGGAAAAATGTGTTAATTAATATCCAAATTAAAAGTTATGGGTCAAATGGAAAATTTAGAAACCTTGATCCTAAACTTGGGATTTAAATTGTCACTCAATTTATGAAAAAATTAAATGTTAGGAGTGAAATTGTAATTTAAGAAAATTATAAATGATGAATTAGACTAAAAATGAGATTTAAAGAAGTTAGGGGGAGAAATGAGTAATTAAACAAAAGATTTTTTTATTTTTTTTTTTATATAAACATATATATGCATATCAGTTTGGGTGTGTATCGTGAGATATGCCGAAGACAGGGAGAACGGAAGTGGAGTGACGTGGCAATGGGAAATCAATTCTTAGACCACTACTTACATGCATATATATAGCCTTCATGCATATAGTGATCAAAAAATTTTGAAAGAAAAATCTAGAAACAGAGAGAGAGAGAGGATCGGAGGGGGGTTGTCCGATTGTTCGTGATCGCCGGCGGTGATGGGTTCTCCGGCATGGGTGTGTGTGTATTCGTTGTCAATCATCCAGTAATCGTTGGTTGGGTATGTCGTCACCGCCTGTGTGTGTGTGCTGATGTGCGTGGTGTGTGTGTTCAGTCACTAGAGTGAGGAGAGAGAGAAAGAAGGTTCGCTGGCAGTGGGGTACGGTCCGACGTGGGTGGTGGCCGTCCGTTCAGTCTGATTTGTGTGTGTGTATGCATTTTGTCCATCGTTCAACCTGAGTTTGTGTGTTCGTGAGCGTTGCCATCGTAGCGTCACTGTCGTCAGGTGTGTGTGTGTGCAGGCCGACACTGTGTGATCGACACTGTTCAGTTAACCGGTGGTGTGGGTGTGTCATCGATGGTGATCGTCTGCTGTGCATGTGCTTTGCTTGTGTATGTGTGCTTTGTTCTGATAAGTTATGTGTGGGGGGGGGGGGGGGGTTCTTGTGTTCAACTGTCGGTGTATGTGTGGGTGCATGGTTGAGCTGTTGCTGTGTGCGTGTGGAGTGGATCGGATGTGTGTGTGTGTGTGTTTCGGGGGTGTGTGTTGTTCTGACATGGTGCGTGTGTGTGTGTGCTCTGCTTATCCAGTGGTGTGTATGTGTGTTGCCGACGATGATTGGGTGTGTGGGTGTTCTGGTTGGTCCAGCGTATGTGGGGGTGTAATCGGCCCTATTCAGGCGTGTATTTCTTTGGCGGGTTGTTGTTCGCATAAGTGTAGGTTGATGAGTGGGGGGAGTCAGAGTGGAGTGTGGGTGTTTGATCGTTGGTGAGGGGTGGTGTGAGCCGTCGCAGCTGGTGAGTAGAGAGAGAGAGACTGGTTTGAATAAAGTAAAAGCAGTGAGGAGGACGACCTGTTCGCCTCGGCGGTGACAACGTCGCCTAGGTGGTAAAGAACCAGAAAACAGAACAGAAATGAAAGGAAGTGTGTTCGCCTAGGCGGTAAGGCATTTGCCTCGGTGGTGGCGAGTCAATGAGCAGAATAAAGAAATGAAGAAGCATGTCGCCGCTGCGGTGAGGCGACAGCCGCAACGGTGAGCCAGAATCAGAAAAATAGTTAAGCTTCAACCATTTGAAAAAGGGCCACTGCGTACCGATAGAGCGTGGTCAGTAGCAATTTTGCAGAGAGGATATCGAGGTGAGTGTATTGTCTTCTACATAAATTATAATTTGTATTTTCGTATATATTATAGAAAATGTGTTTATTAAAAAATAGACGAATTTGCAACTTGTATGGATGATGCGAACCTCACCAAGAATTAGTGAGACTCGAAACCAATTTATGGTGTCTTTGCTAGGATCGATCTAAAATATGGATTTATAAATGAAAAGAAAGAAAGGAAGAACACAAAAAAACAGAATGTTTGATAGAAACCTTGATCCAACGTTTATGAATGAAACGCGAACCAAATGTATAAAGTAACAAACCTCGACCCAAAGATTATAATGGAATCACGAACCGAAGTTATAGAGTTTGAACGCCACAAGAAATTCTTGATAAGTTCAAAGAAAAGTTCTATGAAGAACTCAAGAGAAAACTCTCTCAATCTGATATATTATTCAAGTAATGTGTTTTTCCCATGGAATACAACTCTCTTAAATAGGCAACCAACACAAAGGAGAGCCTAGGCTAGTGGGTGGTCAAGCACACCCTACCTTAGATAGGGGGCGATCTTTCACACCTAGGGGTGTCCTTTTCACACAAGAAGTCTTCAACTTTAGCACACCCTACTATAGATAGTGGGTGGCCTTTCATACCTAGGGGGATACTACAAGAACAAAAGTCCTAGATGCCTTTCAAACTTATTACAAGATCAATACTAGAAAATAAAAATACTAATTGGCATTGATGTCTTACAAAATGATATAAACTAAAATAAATAAGTAGAATTTCGTGGGTCTCATGTTTTGGCCCATTTAAGTTCATGACTAAGCCCATTTGCTTGCCTTTATGAGATGGATTAGGCCTTGATTTCCATTTGGGCCTAACTTGGGTATTACGACTTTAGATTCAGCCCATATATCTTGAATTAGCCCATTAAGTGCTTCTTTGATCTTCTTGGATCTTGCCCTCGTAATAGGCCCAATTGGAACATGCAGCGGATCCTTTGTTGGTGCACGTTGGTTCTTATCATCCCTCATCTCTTCAAAAGGATTCGACCTCGAATCGTCTCCTACATCAAACAGAGAAAGATCAGAAACATTAAATGTTGCACTAACCTTATAGTCACCTGGAAGATCCAGCTTGTATGCATTATCATTGATCTTCTCAAGGAGTTGAAATGGACCATCCCCTCTTGGATGTAGCTTGGACCGCCTATGAACTGGAAATCTTTCTTTTCTCATGTGTACCCAAACCCATTCACCCGGTTCAAAGACGACTCGTCTACGGCCCTTGTTGGCTTTGATCGCATATTGCTCATTTTTCTTTTCTATGTGTTGTCGTACATTTTCATGGAGTTTCTTCACCATCTCTGCCTTCTTTTGACCATCCAAACTTGTCCTTTCATTAACTGGCAAAGGCAACAAATCCAAAGGAGTTAATGGATTAAACCCATAAACAATCTCAAATGGTGAAAAATCAGTAGTAGAATTAACACTTCGATTATATGCAAACTCAATGAATGGCAAACAATCCTCCCAATTTTTCAAGTTCTTTTGAATTATAGTATGCAACAAAGTAGATAAAGTTCGATTTACTACCTCGGTTTGTCCATCTGTTTGGGGATGACAAGTGGTTGAAAACAATAATTTAGTTCCCAACTTTCCCCACAAGACTTTCCAAAAATAGCTAAGGAACTTAACATCATGATCAGACACGATACTCCTAGGAACACTATGGAGCCGTACTATCTCTCTAAAGAACAAATCAGCGATATGGGTTGCATCATCGGTTTTATTACAAGATATGAAATGTGCCATCTTAGAAAACCTGTCAACAACCACAAAAATCGAGTCCTTACCTTTCCTTGACCTAGGCAAGCCTAAAACAAAGTCCATGGAAATATCTATCCAAGGCGCACTAGGTACGGGCAAAGGAGTGTACAATCCATGCGGTAAGACTCTAGATTTGGCTTGCCTACACATAACACATCTAGCACAAACTCTCTCCACATCACGTTTCATCTTTGGCCAAAAGAAGTGTTCATGTAACACGTCTAAAGTTTTCCTTATGCCAAAATGACCCATCAAACCACCGCCATGTGATTCACGCACAAGCAACTCACGCATAGAACAATTAGGCACACAAAGTTTATTCTCTCTAAACAAGTACCCATCCATTCTATAGAACTTACCAAACGTTGTCTTCTCACACGCTCCATACACACTAGCAAAGTCATCATCATTAGCATACAATTCTTTAATATATTCAAATCCCAATAACTTCGCATTTAAAGTAGTGACAAGGACGTACCTTCTGGATAGTGCATCAGCCACAATATTTTCCTTACCTTGTTTGTATTTGATTACATACGGGAAGGTTTCAATGAATTCCATCCATTTGGCATGCCTTCTATTCAACTTACCTTGTCCTTTTAAGTGCTTCAAGGACTCATGGTCGGTGTGTATGACAAACTCTCTCGGCCACAGGTAATGTTTCCAAGTCTCCAATGCTCTCACTAATGCATAAAGCTCCTTGTCATACGTCGGGTAGTTCAAGGCTGCTCCATTTAGCTTTTCGCTAAAGTATGCTATTGGTCGCTTCTCCTGCATCAAAACTGCTCCAATACCTATTCCCGAGGCATCACACTCAATCTCAAAAGTTTTAGAAAAATCAGGTAATGCTAATAAAGAAGCACCACATAACCTTTCTTTAATCTCATTAAAGGCACGGTCTTGCACATTACCCCATTTAAAACCCACGGACTTTTTAACAATTTCAGTGAGTGGTGCGGCTAGTGTACTGAAATCTTTAACAAATCGTCAATAAAAACTAGCCAAACCATGAAAACTTCTTACCTCCGTGATTGACTTAGGTGTGGGCCATTATTTGATAGCCTTCACCTTTTCCTCATCCATCGCAATCCCTTTCGCACTAACAACATAACCAAGAAACACAACTTTGTCCAAGCAAAATGAACATTTCTTTACATTGGCATATAGTTTTTCTTTTCTTAAAACATCAAGCACACAATGCAAATGATCAATATGCTCATCTAAGCTCTTGCTATACACCAAAATATCATCAAAATAGACCACAACAAATTTGCCTATAAACGCACGCAATGCATGATTCATTAACCTCATGAATGTACTTGGTGCATTAGTTAGACCAAAAGGCATAACCAACCACTCATACAATCCATGTTTAGTTTTAAAGGCAGTTTTCCATTCATCACCCTCTTTCATTCTAATTTGATGATACCCACTTTTCAAATTAATTTTTGTGAAAATACATGACCCATGCAGTTCATCTAACATGTCATCTAGCCTAGGAATGGGATGTTGATATTTTACCGTAATGTTGTTAATAGTTCGACAATCAACACACATACGCCAAGTTCCATCCTTCTTAAGCACAAGTAGTACCGGTACTGCACACGGACTCATGCTCTCTCTTACGTGTCCTTTGGCTAGCAACTCCTCAACTTGCCTTTGAAGTTCCTTTGTCTCTTCCGGATTACTCCTATAGGCTGGTCAGTTAGGAATTGTCGCCCTTGGCACAAAATCTATTTGATGTTCTATTCCTCTAATCGGTGGCAATCCACTAGGCACCTCGTCAGGAAACACATCCTCATATTCCTGCAACAAAGAAACAATAACACTAGGCACAGATTTGTCAATTTCGTTAGTATTAAAACAAGCCTCTTTGTACAAAAGTACAAACATAGGCTGGTTTGTATAAAAAGCACTCTTGACATCACTCGCCTTAGCATAAAAACTCATTTGTTTCTCTCCTTTTCTTTCACTCTCTTTTCTCTTTTCATCATTTTTTTTAAACTCTCGACCTCACAATTTTTTTTAACTCATTCTCTCTTTTCATTTTTATTTGATCCTCATACACTTGTTTTGGAGTTAACGGCACAAGAGTAATGGTTTTATTGTCTTTGACGAATGAGTGTCTATTCTTGAACCCGTCATGAATAACCTTCCTGTCAAATTGCCATGGCCTGCCCAACAATATGTGACCCGCATGCATTGGAACAACATCACAAAGTACTTCATCCTTGTACTTCCCAATTGAAAAGGAAACTAACACTTGCTTATTTACCCGAACCTCCCCACAATCATTCAACCACTGCAACTTATACGGTCTAGGGTGTTTCAAGGTAGGTAAGTTCAGTTTTTCTACCAAGGTTGTGCTAGCCACATTTGTACAACTTCCGCCATCAATGATCATACTACATACCTTGTTGTTGACGTGGCATCTAGTATGAAAAATATTCTCCCTTTGTTGTTCCATGTCATCCTCCGCTACTTGGGCACTTAGAGCGCGCCTTGCCACAAGTGACTCTCCCTCCACCGGGTACTCCATGTCATCATCACAAGCATCCTTATGTGGTGGCATTTGGTCATCTTCACTCTCATTTTCCGTTTCCACTTCTCCATCAACACATGCTATCATGGTCCTTTTATTTGGGCATTGTGAAGCTATGTGACCTACTCCCAAACAACGAAAACATTTAATATCACGGTTACGAGTTTGGGTTTTAGTTTTACCTTTGTTGGCATTGGGCACATCATCTCTCCTTTTTAGTGTTTCGATTTTGGACTTTGAAACAACCCCTTCATCTTTCCTCCCATTCGGCCTCCATGAAGTAGAGGAGCCCGAGTTTTGAAATGACCGAGTTCCCTTCCTTTTAAGTTATCGTTCCACCTTTATTTCCATGTGCACCATGTCCTCCAACTCCACATAGTGTTGCAACTCCATTACGTTGGCAATCTCTCGATTCAGCCCATTCAAGAACCTTGCCATTGTGGCTTCTCTGTCCTCCTCGATATTAGCACGAATCATGGCGATCTCCATCTCCTTGAAGTAATCATCCACGCTCTGATAGCCTTGAGTAAGACTTTGTAACTTCTGGTACAAGTCCCTATAGTAGTGACTAGGGACAAACCTCCTCCTCATGATGGCCTTCATTTCCGCCCACGACTCGATTGGCCTCCCATGGTTTCTCCTTCTGTTCATCACAAGTTAATCCCACCATATTATAGCATAATCAACAAATTCAATTACAGCAAGTTTTACCTTTTTCTCCTCGGAGTAATTGTGGCACTCAAAAATCAACTCCACCTTCTTCTCCCACTCCAAGTAAGCTTCAGGGTCATTTTTCCCTTGGAACGACGGTATCTTCATTTTTATGTTCCCAAGGTTTTGGTCAAGCCCATCTTGCCATCTTGGATCTCTGCGGAAAACTCTACCACGTCTTTCTGCCCTTGGCACGAACCAACCCTCACCGTTCAATGAAGATTGCTCTTCATCATTTTCGAACTCATCCTCGTGGTCACCATCAGAATTTTTCACGTGGGCACGCCTTTCTTGCCTTCTAGCATTTGGGACTCCTTGGGGCTGTCCCTCACGCCAAGCGGCAATAGCTGTGTCTTGCTTATCCATCCGATCCTATATTTCATTAAACACCATATTTATGCGTTCAAATTGTTGTTGCATAGCCTGCAACATGGTGGTCGTCACTTTCCCTCCTTCATTGTTTGATGTGTTACCCCTAGAAGACATATCTTGAAAATAGAAATATTAGAGAATAAGTCCTTACACACTCCCTCACGTGTTTGCACTCAAAGTATGTTACTCACACTCTCTTGCCTTTTTCCACTCGTAGCTTCCTCTTTTAGTTCTTTATTGAACTTAACCTATCTCAATCAGAATTTCTCGCAACAATCCAAACTCTGTGATTCACTTCACTAAGAATGAAATTTAGGAAAGAAAAGAAAACGAACAAGGACAACACAAAGGATAAGTTATGGAATCGATCAAGAAGAATATACTCTCTTTTTGGCTACAAGATTTTCGTTTTTCTATTTCTATTTTTTTTTTAAATGATGATAACAAAAACCTTAAATAATATGTAACAAATTTGAAGACTTTAAACAAGATCTGAACAGATTCGAACACTTAAATCTGAATAGAATTGAAGCTTTAAACGAGATCTGAACAGAATTGAAGACTTAAACAAGATCTGAATAGAATTGAAGATGAAATAAAAGAAACTAATTAATGAAAAACAAGGATAGATCAAACCTGATTTTAGAACCGTGCTCTGATTACCAAATGATGCGAACCTCACCAAGAATTAGTGAGACCCGAAACCAATTTATGGTGTCTTTGCTAGGATCGATCTAAAATCTGGATTTATAAATGAAAAGAAAAAAATGAAGAACACAAAAAAACAGAATGTTTGATAGAAACCTTGACCCAACGTTTATGAATGAAACGCGAACCAAAGGTATAAAGTAACAAACCTCGACCCAAAGATTATAATGGAATCACGAACCGAAGTTATAGAGTTTGAACGCCACAAGAAATTCTTGATAAGTTCAAAGAAAAGTTCTATGAAGAACTCAAGAGAAAACTCTCTCAATCTGATATATTATTCAAGTAATGTGTTTTTCCCATGGAATACAACTCTCTTAAATAGGCAACCAACACAAAGGAGAGCCTAGGCTAGTGGGTGGTCAAGCACACCCTACCTTAGATAGGGGGCGGTCTTTCACACCTAGGGGTGTCCTTTTCATACAAGAAGTCTTCAACTTTAGCACACCCTACTATAAATAGTGGGTGGCCTTTCACACCTTGGGGGAGGCTACAAGAACAAAAGTCCTAGATGCCTTTCAAACTTATTACAAGATCAATACTAGAAAATAAAAATACTAATTGGCATTGATGTCTTACAAAATGATATAAACTAAAATAAATAAGTAGAATTTCGTGGGTCTCATGTTTTGGCCCATTTAAGTTCATGACTAAGCCCATTTGCTTGCCTTTATGAGATGGATTAGGCCTTGATTGCCATTTGGGCCTAACTTGGGTATTACGACTTTAGATTCAGCCCATATATCTTGAATTAGCCCATTAAGTGCTTCTTTGATCTTCTTGGATCTTGCCCTCGTAATAGGCCCAATTGGAACATGCAGCGGATCCTTTGTTGGTGCACGTTGGTTCTCATCAATGGATCAAGCGATTTTGGGTATTGGTGGAAAGTGGTTTTTGTGGATTACGTTGGTTTTAAAAGGGTGGAAAATGACTTGTTAAATCTAGTTGGTTTCTAAAACGGTGGAAAATGATATTGGATTTAATTACTTTTGGAGATAGAGGGTGATTTTGTTGGTTCGACTATGCCATAGTTTCTTCTCGTAAGGGATGCTGATTTTCTTCCCGTAAGAGATGTGGATATTCTTCCCATAAGGGATGTGGATTGACCCGTTAGGGAATACAAACCCTGCGGGTGGTACGGTACCGTTACAACTCCCTATCGTGAGGTTAAAACGATCCTATGGCTAGTTGGAGGGTGGTATGGTGTTTTGTTGTATACGACGAACTGTTTGGTTTATGCTACTTGGACAGGATGTGATACATATATAAGTTTATTTCTGTGGTGACAGGAAAGATGAGTTTCCATGCGATATGTGATTATATTGTATTTGTATTGGGTGTTTTAAATACAGTAGTGGCAGTTGAAAATGGGTTCCCACTTTGATATATGGTATTATTGTTATATTATTTCATTTCGGTGGAACCGGGTACGTAATTATATTATATTATATTTCAAAACATGGTGTTTATTATTTATTATTTTGAAATAGGGTATTTAAATTCTTATACTTGATCCATACAAAACGTTTTTATTATGAAGACAGTACACCGATAAAAAATTTTGGTTTTAGGTACCATGGCTAGGAGTTGGTGCACTACTGGCACTAGGGAGAGTCTGAGGTAGTGTCGTGTTGGAGATGAGTTGGTTGGACGTGAACCGTGGAAGGTTCAGGTATATATATATATATTTTATAAGGAAAATTTACAAGTAGGCAAGTGTGTTTGTATATGTGTTTGTTGGGATATTTGTGGATTGGTCTGGTGACGTTAGGTCGACGTCATGCCCGGCCTCGGATGACGGGTGCCCCAGGGTTGGGTGTGACAATTTGTGGTATCAGAGCTTAGGTTATAGGTTTTGTAGACATGTCAGTTGTCAAGCTAGTGGTGGACCGTGAGATAGGGTGTCAATAGGTGGTGTTGAGCCAGTGGTGGACTACGAGATAGGGTGTTGATAAGTGAGTTCGGCACGGGAGTGATAGTATCGCATCGCATTAGATAGTACATTGGCATCGTGCATTATTAATTGTTTGGTTGGCAATTAGTGGGTGCTACGAAGTGGTGATACTGCTAGTTGGTGGATTAGTGGTGCTGTTGGTTGTAGTGATGGACAGATTATGTTTGTGGGGGGTGCTAGTAGTTTTAAATATTAAATTATAACTGATAAGTAATTATATTCGTATTACTTGACGTCAGGATTCTATCATAACATACAACATCCAAGGGTGTGTATAAAAATGTCTTTTAGGCAATACTAAGGCAACCTTGTAACCTTAATTAGAGGCGGAGTTCATATTATTGACACAGGAAAAGATGACTGATGTTTAGCTCCAATTTGTTTCTGATTTGATAAAAACGGAAGAGAGAAGAGGTAGACTAATCTAGAAAAGATTTAATTGGAAATACGTTTTAGGTTGACGAGCAATGCGGAATGGGGAAACACAACGAAATTAATAGAGAATGATGTGTAGGAGGTAGCCAAGAACACTGGGTCCATGTTGATAGTTAATGCGTATAAATATAGTCCACTTCATATGGGTGATAGGAAGTTATTGGTAGATCTATTACCTCTGAGTATTCACGATTTTGATGTGATACTGGGTATGGATTTGCTATTTGGCTATCATGCCATGGTGGATTGCTTTAAAAGGGAGTCACTTGTTGGATTTTAGGCGAGTCAGAGTTTGTACCTTTGGGAGATGAAATCATTACCCTAGTCAGTTCAATTTTGGTCCTAGAGGCCAAGAGGTTATTAAATAGAGGATGTCAGGGACATCTCGCGCACGTGATTGACACCAGTTAGGAGGAAGTTCAAATAGCGGATATTCCAGTGGTCAAAGATTTTCTTGACGTGTTTCCGGACGAATTGCCAGGGTGTCCAGTAGATAAAGAGATGGAATTCACTATCGAGTTACTTCCAGGAACTTCTCCTATATCGATTCCACCTTATCGTATGGCGCCTACCGAACTGAAAGAATTGAAAGTGCAGTTGCAAGATTTATTAGACCTTGGGTTTATCAGACCTAGTGTTTTCCTATAGGGAGCCTCAATGTTGCTCATGAAGAATAAGGATCGCACGTTGAGAATGTATATCAATTAACGGCAGTTGAATAAGGTGACGGTTCATAATAAATACCCGTCGTCTAGAATTGATGACCTGTTTGACTAGCTCTAGAAGGCTAAAGTATTTTTCCAAAATAGATTTTCGATTGGGGTATCACCAGTTGGAGATCAGAGATAGTGACGTGGTGAAAAAGGCGTTCCGGTCGAGAGTAGAGAAGAGCATCTCCAGATTGTGTTGCAGACGTTGCGAGAGAAACAATTGTATGCCAAATTCAATAAATGTGGGTTTTGGTTGGATCGAGTTGTAATTTTGGGACATGTGATAATGGGAAATAGTATTCAAGTGAATCCAAAGGAAGTCGAAGCTGTGGTTCAATGGGAAAGGCCGAAAAGTGTGACTGAAGTTCAAAACTTTTTAGGATTGGCGGGTTACTATCGTCGATTTAGGCGGGGATTCTCTGTCATAGCTGCCTCGTTGACCTGATTGACCCGCAAGAAATCTAATTTTGAGAAGACTAAAAAAATGTAAGCGTCATTCCCGATGCATAAATTGGAGTTGGCGGCGATTATGGTTGCCTTGAAGATTTGGAGACATTACCTGTAATGGCGAAACTTATGAAATATACACCGACCACCAGAATTTGAAGTATTTGTTTACTCAAAAGGAACTAAATCTGTGGCAGAGGCGTTGGATAAAATTGATCAAAGACTATGATTGCACCATCCACTATCATCCATGGAAGGCTAATGTTGTAGCGGATGCGTTGAGTCGAAAATCGGTGGGTTCGGTCGCACACATTCAAGTCATTCATACTAATCTGTATACTGAATTGAGATCTTTGTGAGTTCAGTTGGCGGTTGGTCAGATGGCAGCGTTGCTTGCGACTTTGACTTTGAGGCCGACGTTGATTGACCATATTACTGAAGCGCAAAAGTTAGACGTTCAATTAGAGAGGATTCGGGATGAAGTAAAAAATGGTCACAGAACTGATTATTATGTCAAGAATAGTGATGAAGCTTTGATAATTGGAAATAGAATGTGTGTTCTTGATGACGTCAATTTGAAAAAGGGTATCTTGGAGGAAGCGCATAGCTCATCCTACGCGATGCATTCAGGCAGCACCGAAATGTATCACGATTTGTGTGAACATTATTGGTGGATCGGAATGAAATGGGAAATCTCAGAATTCGTTGCCAGGTGCCTTGTTTGTCAGCAAGTTAAGTTTGAGCACCAACGTCCAAGTGGGTTATTGCAGCCTTTACCTATTCCAGAGTGGAAGTGAGAGCATATCACGATGGATTTTCTTTTCGGATTACCCCATACTAAAAAAAGGGGGCATAATTCAATTTGGGTGATCGTTGATAGGCTTACCAAGTTCGCACATTTTTTTATCGTCAAGACGACGTACTATCTTAATAAGTATGCCCAACCATATATTGATGAGATTGTTAGATTGCATGGCGCACCAGATTCCATAATGTCGGATAGAGATCCGAGATTTACTTCGAGATTCTGGCTGAGTCTCTAAACTGCTTTGGGTACCAAGTTGAAATTTAACACCGTTTTCCATCCTCAGACGGACGAACAATCATAGCGTACGATTCAGACGTTGAAAGATATGTTGAGGGGATGTGTTCTGGAATTTTATGGTAGCTGGGATGATCATTTGACGTTGATGGAATTCGTCTACAATAACAGCTACCATTCGGTAATCGAGATGGCCCCGTATGAAGCGTTGTATGGTAGGAGATGTAGAACCCCAGTCTGTTGGACTGAGGTAGGGGAACAAAAATTGTTGATGTCGGACATAGCTCAGATGACAGCAGATAAAGTGAAGGTGATTCGGGAAAAAATTAAAAATTGCTAAGAGTCGACAAAAGAGTTACACAGACAAGCGCCGGCGGGAGTTGGAATTCGAAGTGGGGGATCATGTGTTTTTGCATATTTCTCCGCGGAAAGGCATAATGAGGTTCGGGAAAAGACGGAAGTTAAATCCAAGGTACATCGGACCATATGGAATTTTACATCGGGTTGGCACAATAGCTTATAGACTTGCTTTACTGCCAGAGTTGTCTCGACTACACGACGTTTTTCATGTATTGATACTCTGAAAATATATGCCAAACCCTTTGCATGTGTTAACTTCGTAGCCGATCGAATTAGAAGAAGATTTAACATATATTGAGGAGCCAGTCCAAATTTTAGGACGTAAAGACCAGGTATTGCAAACAAAAACGATTCCATTAGTCAAAGTGTTAAAGCGCAGTCATTCAGTAGAAGAGGCGACGGGGAAGCCAGATGATGAGATGAGGAACAAATACCCGCATTTGTGCCTTTAATTCAGCGATATAGATTTGGAAAAAATTCAATTGGCCAGGGTATTTGTTTATGTGTTTAGAATTGAAACGGCTAATAGGCTTCGACAGGGTAACAAGGGATAAACATATTGCATGGTAAGCTTCCCCTCAATCAGGTTCTAGAATCCTTAAATTGTCATGAGTTTGTCTAATCGATAATCGACCTCTAATAAATTGAATAACTATACATTGAGTCTATGTGCTCGTGCAAATTAGGATCCACAATAACTTTTACTAAAATGACATTGTCAAGCACACAGAACACACATGAATGGGCATTACCCTTGACCTCGAAAAACAACCAGGGGGTAATATCATCATCTGGTTATGGCCCAGATGAACGCAAAACTCAACATGCAACAACAACAACAACACAAACATAAACACAGACTACACTAAACAAACATGCCACAATAAACTAAACAATGCAATTAAACATACTAACATACTACACATCACTGTCAAACTTAAAATGGACAGTGTCCTCAACAACCCATCAACGATCCCAATGAAAGCATAAAGCATTATAACGAAGACGAGGGTTTGGAACACGTACCTAGGAGGCTAGAGAATCTCGCCTCCGAATCAAGTCGGCAGTGACGGATCTAATTTATTTTTTACTTGGGTTGCCTCCCAAGAAGCGTTTGGTTTAAGGTCTTCAGCCTGACACGATGAAGTGCTCGTCAAATAGCGACTTCTGCTCGTAGTAAGTGTCGTACAATGCCACATACGAGTCTTGGTTTAGTACGCCCTCAAGACTGGTGAGATTTGGCATTTTTTGGCTCGAACTTTTAACAACACTCCTCACCGACTCATGTTCTTAGTGGGCGTAAAACGACGTTGCTAATGGCGGCGAAGGATAATTGAGCCACATCAGATCTTCGTAGATATGATTGTCTTGGATCGGTGGTGGCATCACAATTTAGATCTCCAATGGTGAAGAATCACAATCGTCAATCCATGCTTGGGTTCCCGTCTCATTCAAATAATCATATTTAAACTCTCCCAAGCTCATTCTGCTCATTTTCGGTTCCTCACGGTGGCTTTCACATGATATGGCTTGTGTATCTCCCAGTGCCATCGCGTTTGACTCGGCCTCAATGAAGCAGATAAGCTGATCGATTTGCATCTAAAGATATGTTAATGTCGCATTGATTTCGGTGCAGACCGTCTCAACATTGTCGAGATGATCCTCGTGCTTATTGATCCAGTCATTCATTTCCCTCCAAAATGTCTGAGTTTTCCCCATAAATTCAGCTAATATCTCTTCTAGGGGGGAAGACTCCTCCTCTTGGATCGGGGTGTCAATCCATAGCGCCGTAGTATTGAAATAATCCTCCAAGCTTTGGTGACTTGGTAAATAATTCCAACTCTGATAATCAAAGGCTGCCAATTCTTCCAACGACCAAAAGACTTCATCCGCAGTTAGGTCATAGAAGAAGGTGGTACCGTTTCCTCCTTCCACCTATGTTCTGGTTGCGGCATGTAACCCATCAAGGAAATTCAGAAGTTGACACTCCCTCGGGAAACCATTATTTGGAAATCGAAACAACAATTTCTTGTATCGATCCCAAGCACTATAAAACAGCTCGGAATCCCGTTGAAAGAAATGCATCAATACTTGTTGATCTAGCATCTTCAAGTACCCTGCATAAGAAATAGAATCGTAAATGAGTAGGGTTGTCGTATCCACAGGGATTGATTGACATTATCGTTGAGTACCGCAATTATCATAACCTAATTTTATTTAGGCGATAAAAATGGTTTATAATTAATTAATACTAATACTAAGTTAATTAATCTAATTATACTAATATATTGGTATGACGTTTATGGGAAATTATGGCTTAGGGATTAACTTTGTCCACTTAAACGTGTTCGTTTCAATCTAGTTTACATTAATGGCGTTGATCCTATCCGACAATCTTTGTATCGAAATCTCATTCACTACCTCTCCTAAGTGTAAAGTGAATGAATATGTGATTTCGCGTCAATGAAGAAGTCTCCCTCAATGTTTATACAACACTTGGTCACATGAATCTTGCCCCAACGTCACGGATTGCACACTTTCTAACTCCCTCCTGGGTTATTAGATCGTCGCATTGTGTTTAAACCCTAGTCCGAATCTGGGGTTACCTCTCTCGAGTGTCAAACCCCGTATTCTCTATATATCATAACAAGCATATAAATATAACAAAACGGTAAACACAATCGAATAAACGTGAACAACCATTAACAAAACATCAATTTATTCAAACAATGTTTTCGTGGAGTCAATCGCTCCCTAGACAATATATGTTTAGCTACATAAGGCCATGACCCTATATACAATGAAATACAAGCTAAACATATACAAATACAAACAAGGGTTTAAGAATAAAAGAGAGAAACAAGAGAGTTTAGCCTTTATCCGAAGATGTGACAATTCCACGTCCGTGATTTTCACTCTGAGCTTGATTTCTCTTCTTGAATTTGTGATCTATCCTTGTTGGTATGCCCTTGGAACTCTCAAGGGACTCCCAAAATGTTCTAAGTGTGTTGGGGAAAGAGATGATGAAATAAGGATCCAAAATATCAAAACAATATCCCAAAATATCTATTATGTCTGCAGTTTAACCACCATGGTGGTTGGATCACCGTTGTGGAGGTGGAAATGCATAGAGTTTAGCAACTCTCTGTTGTTTGACCATCGCAGCGGTGGTGTCACCGTTGTGGTAGTGACACCGTTTCCTATTTTGACTGTAACTGTCTCGTCCGAACTTCAATTGAGGTGATTCAAAAACATATAGAAATGTAAGACAAATATATACAACTTTCATGTTTTGAGGTTTTCCAAAATCGAGTCGCATCATTGTCCAAAATGGCCTTGAAGTTACTGCACCTATACCGACTTTGCTTCTTTTCACCCATTTATTCAAAAACTTAAAAAATAATACAAAAACACATTAAACTAACAAAATTACTTGAAAACACACAAATATTTGAATCTAAAAGTATTTGATTTGCTGGTAAATAAACCACTCATCAATTAACATTCATACGTGTATCTAAACACGTACAATTAAGTAAAAACGATGTGAATAATTTAAAAAGATGTTTTCAGATATTTTATTAGTCCATTTTGTAATTGCAATTCCTTTTGTAATAATCTCATTTATGTTAAAATTGTAATGCGCGGTATTGGAGCAGGTATAGGGGGAGATACGAGATTTAACATGGGGTTATTTTCATACATTAATGTTCATGCACACGTTGATGTGAAAATAGGACCCCTTTAAGCAAGGAGGGGGGTGTTAACATTATCGCATGCATGTTTGTAATCGTTTCGCGTGTTATGGGATGTGTTGTATGTTAACGTCTGTACACATGCTTTTTAAAGTGACGATGGTTTTTCATTAGAAAGAGTTAACGTTAACGTTCATGCATTCATGCTTTTGTACCTGATGTTTTTCAATAGAATTGTTTTAGTGGATCTGGTGCATTTTTGTTTTCGTAGATTTACTGGAGGGTAACGGCGACGCGTATACTTTTGTCTAAGTTAATGTTTACGTACACATTAATGTTAACCCACATATTCAATGTTTTTGTGGGTCAAGCATAGACAAATTTTTAACATTCACGCACGATGGGAGGAGGGTACATGGACATTTGACATACAATGAAGTTTTCCTGTACAAGTTAATGTTTACGCATACGTAAACGTGTGGTTTGTAGTAAACACAAACACTCATAGGTGTGTTAACATTAACGTTGATGTCTATGACACGAAGAAATAAAAAAAAATACATGAACGTTAATGCATTTTTTTCTAATGAATATATGTGCTTAATTAAGGAGACACGTGAATATTTTTGAGATACAACAAATGTAAAGATAAAATAAGAGATACGGTACGAGACTGTTAACAAATATTCCATCAAAAACAACACACAAAAACCCAAAAAATTACACGAAGAATCATGCACGAAATTGAAACCAAAATCCACCCATAAGTACTTCGTATTTGGAGTAAAAACACTGACACGAATAGTGTTATTGTTTCGAGGTTTAGAAGCACAAGAAATATATTCAAGCTTTCGACACACGAATATTTACGCAATCACACAAGCATTCGGCGAATATAGCATGTCAAAATTGATCAATAGATGAATATGCATAGATTTCGAGTTTGATTTCGACTTAAAAATAAAGTTTGCAAAAAACCTAAAATCGAATTTAGGAAAGAACATATCGTCAGGACTGAGACTTTCTTATTTTTGGGAAGCAGAGGACTTCGAATTTTTGATTTCCGCTATTATCAGTGAGTTAGGAGCTTCATGGTAAATTCCACCCTTGAGATTAGGGTTTGGCGAGGTGTGTAGGAGGAGAAATCAAAGGAATGGAGAGGTTGGGTATATTTAGGAAGTAGAGCAGCTAGTGGGAACGTGTTCCACTTAATATCAGAAGCAGAACAAACGCGAAAAGAAAGGGACAACAATACAGTATGTTGATCCCAAGATTTTGATAGACAATTAAATGTTGATTTTTCGGTAGAACTAATGAGTTTATTGAGTGTTTCGATGTAAAAGTTCCATTATTGATGTTATCATGAAGAAATTTGCTAAGGATGCTAAGAGATAAACAAAGAGATGAACATTAAGAGATTGAAGATCCTGAAGAATCTAGGTGAAAATAACTCAGATTTAGTTTTACTCTTAATGTATCCCGATTAGGATCACAAAGCACAAAAATAAATTTATATTTATGTGTGTTTTTATTAGGATCCTAATTAGTTTACATATTTGTTCCAATGTGAAATTGAAGAAGAAATGTTGACCTAAGAAAGATTAGTGTTTAAAATTGATTAATAGTGTCAATTAAGTTAACCGAGAAAATAAATCGGTTAAAAGGTCGAAAACGTCGAAGATTGGAGTTGAAATGAACTAAGGTAAAATTGTTCAAGTATTGATCGGTCAACTGACCAAGTAGGATTGGTCAACCGATAGGCGTAGGCTGAAAAATAGAACAGTCTCTGAATTGATCGGTCAACCGATCACTAAGAAGTAAACTCTCTAAATCGATCGGTTAACCGACTATCGATAATTAGTCAACCTCCTAGGGCAAAAAAATGGTCTGGGGAAGCATCCTGAATTGATCGGTCAACCGACCCTTGGGGATCGGTCAACCGACCATGTTTGAGAAATGGCTTAGGCTATAATAGGTGTAAAATACCTATCTACTTCTAAACCAAATTTGGTAGTTTTCGAGTGTTTTATTTATATTTAATTGCCTTTTAGTTTGTTTTTAGTTAATTCAGGTGTAGGGACGCAAACAAGCGACAAACGAGCGAAAATGGTGGGAAAACAATGAAGAAACGTTGAAGAAACAAGGTTTCAAGATCACAGAATTCACCGTTGTGGCGGTGAGAATGCAGAGGATATGTTGAAAAATGAACAAGAACCACCCCCTAGGCGGAGAAGCATCAAAGAGTTGGTGTATGTTGGAATGCTGCTCCACCACCTAGGCGAGAAAACCACCACCTAGGCGAAAAACAGTCAGAAAGTTGAGAGCTGCTTCACCGCCTAGGCGAAGAAACCACCGCCTAGGCGGAAAACAGTCAGAATGTTTTGTGCCAGCTACCGCCTAGGTGGAAATCAAACCGACTTAGCCTCCGCCTAGGCGGTGACACTCTACACAGGAATATCTTTTTTAGATATTTTCTGAGATATTTTCAAAACCTTTACTTAAAACCTTTTCTCACCCAATTTGAAAAAATATGTTTTTGAGACCCCTTGCACCTTAGATAATTTAGGAGTAGAATAGATTACTTTAGGAAGTGATCCTTGGCTAATCTTAAGAAGATTGAAGAAGAAGATTCAAATGCTGAAGAAGAAGAACAATAGCAGATCGATCTTTGGCAAAAGTGGTCCACTCCACTTTAAGATTTTATTTTTCTTTCCTTGTTCTATCTTTGTATCTTAATGTTTTAGTGTGATTTCCTCTTAGTTTAATGTTCTAATGGCCAAGATCATGTTAGTTTAGTTAGAGATTAGTTAGGGTTAGATGTAATTTATGTAAATACCTTTTTGGTTGAATATAAGTTAATTTTAATGGTTTGTTATCCAATTCCAATTGTGTTTACCGTTATTTCACATTTATTATGCTTGTTACGATAAACCGAGAATACGGGGTTTGACACACGGAAGAGGTAACCCCGGATTCGGACTAGGATTAAACACAATGCGAAGATCCAATAACCCGAGAGGGAGTTGGAGAGTGTGCAATCCAGAAGGTTGGGTCAAGACTCACGTGGCTATGTGTTCGGAAAGGCATTCGAGGGGGATTTCGGCGTCAACGCGAAGTCATGTATTCGCTCGCTTTTCACTCGGAAGAGAGATCAAGTGAGTTATAGATACCAAGATTATTGGATGTGATAATCGCCGTTATTGATAACTAAACTAAGCCAAATAGGTACTAAGTGAATGAAATCGATCTCTAGTTAATTAGTGTAATTAGAATTAATCCTTAGGAGTAGTTTTAATTAGTTTAATTTAAATATTAAATTGAATCGTCAGGATAATATGAGACTACGTAAATTACGATACTTAATTATTCAAACTTTCTATGTGGACACGATACCCGATCTTAACCAATCCACTATTCTAAAACTTAGATCTCGTATACTTGCGAGTGTGAGTAGCGGTGTATTCACGCGCTACTAGGCTACAACCTGAATCGATCGGTCGACCGATGGGTCATTGGTCGTTCAATCAACCTGGCAGTTTTAGGATTAGAGAATTTCGAGGATTTAATCTAAAAGTAGCAGTTAACTAGCCATTTTTGGCTGATTTTTTGGGGTTATCTTAGGGATTTAAACTAATAATAGATATATCATCCTTATTTGATTATCCTTATAGATATGGTATACTTATTTTAAATGTTTCTCAAATTGGTACATTAAATACTTCCTATCTTGTTTTATTTGAGATTAAGAAATATTTGGTGGATTAAATTAAATATTTTAAATGTTATAATTAAGTAAATTGAATCAGGATTGAATCATATTAATATATGGGGCCTATATGAGCATTTAAATGATATATCTTGTGGGAACTAGGCGTTAGAGGTCTTGTTTCAAATCTATTTAAATAGATCTGCATTTTTTACTTTTTAATATATCATTCTATCAAGAACAAATTAGTTCCTGAGCTTTTTGAGATTCATTATTCTGAAAATATACTGAGAGTTTATTGTGAGATTTTTCTTGAGAATTGATCTTGAGGAAATTGCTGAGAATTTTGCGATCACCGATCTAAGCTTTAATTGTGATTTAGTTTTAATTATTTTGGTGATATTCTGGTGAGATCTTTCCAAGCTACTGTTTTATATTTTGAGTTATTATCGTTATTACTTGCTTGGATTTAAGATTTGTGTGAAATCATTTTCAAACTTTAAAGTGTATAAAAATTATTTTTAAAACTATTTATGTGTTAATCTGATTATGTGCTTATTTGTGTGCTACCCATACATTTTTATAATCATTAAATTTTTCACGTAAAATTCTATCACTAGTAAATTCGGGACATTAATTGAGTTTAAATTAATTTGAGGTGGTAGAAGCTCTGAGTGGAAAAAGACTTATCAATTTATTGTATTTAGTGAGTTGTGTGCGGATTAGATATTGTTGGGAATATCTAATCAGGGGTAGCTTGGTTTCAATATCTTTCGGTAAAAATATTGAGGTTTGATCTTTATCTAAGGCATAAAAAAGGTTAGGTTATTTTTTTCCATAAATAAGAGGTAGGTGTTAATTCTTCCTAAATAGAATTAGTTTGTGTGATTTTGTAATAGTTCTAGTGAAAAGGATACTTGGAGTGATTTTCTGTGAGGTTTGATTCTTTGCTTAATTATAAAAGAATTAGGTTAATCTTTAGTCTATGAAAAAAATAGAGGTTCTTCCTTAGCCTGTGAAAATAAAATTATAAAGGTTGATTCTGAGCCTGTGAAATGAATCATTGTGTAAAGGTTTGGTTCCTACCAGTTTAAAGGAATCTTAGCGGTTTAGTGGGTACGACTCTTCGTGGGACTCGGAGGACTGGATTAGCCAAGAGTAGCTTGGTGAACTAGTATACATCGTGGTGTGCTGCATTCTTACTTTATTTATTTTTTTATTGTTTGGGTGTGCATATAGTTTATATAACACTTATCCACTGCTACATAGAGATAATAATTAATTTAGGATTAAATTAATTATTTGAATTTTTAAGTGTTGAAAGATAAATACTTACTTAAATTTTTTATAACTACCTAATTCACCTTCCCTTTTGGGTAGATCACTGGGCTAACACAGTGAGTTAACGTTAACTCAATCGTCATATCTAAACCAAAAAATAAAAAATACACCACTGCAAAGAGCGTGTTGAGCTCGTTAATTTGATTACAAAGTTTAATGATTTTGTTCAGTAGTTAGGTCTACACAGTAGAATTTGTATCGTTGGTGGGTTTTTTGTTTTTGCAATTGTTCTTGTTCCATCAAGAAAAATGGCGTTTGCAGGCTCAAAATGGCACAATCCGTAAATACTCATTAATAAGAGGGGTAAAAGTCAAGAACCTTTTCCTAAAGGTTTTAAGTGGGTTGAAAACTTCATTATTTGAATTGGAGGCCTATTCTATAGATTCACCACATTTGGGGGACCATATAATAAATTGCCTATTATTATTTCATATAATCACAAATTGATTTAGACATATAAAATTAATTGTGAAAGAAAATTATTAAATTTTAAATTCCACAACGTTGGTGTAAGCATAGTTTCTATCACCACATCCCAACCCCAATGAGTCTCAGCTCCATTTCTCCAACCCCAAACTAACCTATATTCAATTTTCCATCTTCCTCTCGTAACCCAACCCATTAACGCTACCATTTCTTTCTATTTTTTCTCTCAGTTTCTTCTTACCAAGAAATCTTTTGTTTTTTCGTTCATTTTTTATAATGTTAGATTACCGCAACGGCCATCTCTCCTTTAACAGTTATGCCACTACCTGTCGACACGCTCTCTCTTTCTCTCTATCTCTAGATCCGACGGACATCTCTACCTTCTCTCTCCTCTACAAACGGATGCGAATAGTTGTGAACGGTTGCGATGGACAACTCTACCTTATCCCTTACAGCTCTCTCTCTCTCTCTCTCTCTCTAGCAATTGTTCAATATGAAAATAGGTTTAGTGGCATCGAACAACTGCGAATGTTTCATCGTTGTTGCGATAGGAGGCAAGGCAGTGCTAGGAGGGTACTGGTGGTTCATACCCTAATCCTAATCCTCTATCTCCCATAGCCCTCTCTCTCTCTAGAGATTATTCATAATGACATTAAATATGGCTGCATAGACGAGATTCACTCCATCGACGATATCCCATCGCCTCCATGATCACACATCCATCGACTGCCACGCCACCACTTTTTTTCTGCGTGCACCGTCGTCTCTCTTTTGTGAACAGTTGCGAACAGTTCGTCGTGTTAGCGGCATGAAGGTAGTAGTGGTTCCTACCTGTAAAGCTTAATTTTTGCGCATACATATTTCTAGTTGAATTTTAATATATTAGGGGTTAATATATTAATTTTAATGTTGAATTTTAAAAGTTTTGGGATATAATTAATTTTTTTATTTCAATAGGAATAACTAGTGCAAATAAATAAATAAATAAAACAAGGTTGCAATTGTTTCCTTCTCAAAGAAGGAAACAATTGCATCCAAGTGATATATATATATATAATATATAGACATAATAGGACACATGTCACAACTTTAAAAAAAGGAAAAAAAATATTATGCATGCAAAATTGTTCGGCGTGCATAATTGTATTTAAGCATACTAAATTATGCAAAGAACATATCATGATATGTACATATAATATATATATATATATATATATCACGTTTAATTTATGAGACTATCTATATGGACATGTATATATGTATAATTATATGTAAAAAAATATATACGTGGGTTCGAGAAATATAGTAGGTATAGATATATCTAATTTGCGAAGAATACAATTTAAAATAAAAATTGTAAATTTTATCAAAGCGACAATTTTTAGTATTTCGTTGACTAATAAAAATTTTAACTGTAGATTAATATTTTTCTGCAAATTACATTATTAACGAAAAAAAATTTGTAGTCGTTATTATAATAATTTATGTATAGTTAATATTAATTTAAGAAATTAGGCATTAAATAATTTCGTATAATAAAAAAAAATTGGGAATGAGAAATTGTGCATTTTAGGGTCACGCATTGCATATTATATTTATTTTAAATCAATTATTAGTTTAAGCCATTTGGTTGTTAGATTCACAGGCGACGTCGATCGCGTAGCATTCTAACGATAATTTTTAGTAGCGCAAAAATCGAGGTGACTATATTGTCTTCTATGTTAATTGTTAAATTATATTTTCGTACTAAAATGTGGAATTTTTTTTTATTAAAATGGATTATGTTATAACGTTATGTGGATCAAATAAATTTTTAAATATGGAAAGTGGTTTTATTATCCGACTATACTATAGTTGTCTTCTCGTCAAGAAGGCATGTCCTGCGAGATGTGAATATATGTTGTTACCTGTCAGGTAAGTCATGCAGGGTAGATATATGTTATCTGTCAGGCAAGTCCTGCAGGGTGGATATATATTGTTACTTGTTAGACAAGTCCTGCAGGATGGTTGCTCCTACCATTGGAGATATTAAATGGCCCTGGCACTGATAGCTACCTTAGATGACACAGTGATACAGGTTACGATACCGTTGTAACTCTCGATTGTGAGGTGAAATAATCATATGGCTAGTAGAGAAATATGTTTGTTAGGCAAGTCCTGCAGGGTGGTTTCTCCTACCATTGGAGATATTAAATGATTCTAGCACTGATAGACACCTTAGATGACATAATTGTATAGGTTACGGTATCGTCGTAACTCCCGATCATGAGGTAAAACAATTCTATGGCTAGTAAGGAAACATGTGTGTGGTATTTTATTAAATATCATAATAATTTGATTAATTCGTTTAAATGATCTTACTACAATGATAGTTGTGGAATGTTATTTCGACTCAGGGTGCGGTTATATTTATATTATGTTCGAAAAGTGGTATTTGATAATTATGCTTGATCCATAAATTGTTTTTAGATTATGAAGATAGTACACTGATAAAATATTTGGTTTCAGGTGCCGTAGCTAGAGATGGGTCCAACACTGGCACTAGGTAGAGTTAGAAGGTGGTGTCGTTTTTGGAGGATTGTCGGGACAAGTGTGAATCGTGAAGGGTTTGGTTTTTTTGTAGTTTTGTTATCGATATTTTGGGCACACGTGTATTTTTTGGGTTTTGAGTTTGGTAAATATTATTTTTGAAAAACAAAATGCATAACAGTACATGTGTGTATATAGATATATTTGTCGATTGATCGGGTAATGTCAAATTGACGTCGCGCCCGACCTTGGGCGTTAGGGGGCCCAGGAAGGGGTGTGACAGTTTTTGGTATCAAAGCTTATGTTATAGATTCTGTAGACGTGTCAGATTGTCTAGTCAGTAGTGGACCATAAGATAGGGTGTCGATAAGTGGGTTCGGTACGTGAGTGGTAGTTATTTTATTGAATTAAATAGTATATGTGTGTCATACACTAATATTTTTCATTGTTGGCCCTATTACTTATTAAACTATATTTCAGATCTTGACTATGGAGCGTGAGAATGAAAATAGTGAGAATTATAGACCCTAGAGAACAATGGATAGAACGTAGGAAAGCTTGGATGCCATTGAGCGAAATTTATAGACTGCTATGCAACTGATAGAGCAGTAGACAAAGATGATGGAATGTCAGAAGGCCCAAAGCAAAACAACCACTTCTCAAGTTGTACTCTTGAAGATATTCAAGGAATTGGACCCCTCCCCCCCGACTTTTACGGGAACTGCGGGCCCTACTGATGCTGAAAATTGGTTAAGGAGCATAGGGCACGTATTTGAGGCAATGGGAATTACTGATGATAGTCGAGTTTCTCTCGCCACCTTCTAGTTGAAAAGAGATGGCAAACATTGGTGGGAGAAAATGAAGAGGTTAATTTCAGTTCCAGGCGAGGAGATTTCTTAGGATCGATTCGCTATTGTATTTAATGAAAAATATTTTCCTGAATCCTATTAGCTCAAGATGGAAAAGGAGTTTATATTACTGAAACATGGGAAGATGACCATTTTGCAGTATGAAATCAAATTCGATGCCTTGTCGCGATTTGCTCCTGATTTGGTAAAAACTGAAGAAGCAAGATGTAGAAAATTCTAGAAATGACTCGATCTGCAAATACGTTCTAGGTTGACTGATAGAAGATCAAAAGTTATGCAGAATTGGTAAACACGAAAAAATTAATATAGAATGATGTATGATAGGTGTAAATTACCTATCTATTTTCAAACCGAATTTGTTAGTTTTCGAGTATGTTTATTATGTTTTTAATATGTTTTTATTCTTTTTGTATTAAAACAGGTGTATGGAGTGAAAAGGTATAAAATCGGAGCATAAACGATAAAATTGTATCGAGAACGGTAGAAAAATGAGCACGGCGGCAAGATTCTGAAAAAAGGCCTATCACCTAGGCATCCAGACCACTGCCTAGGCAGTGAAGATGCAGAGAAAACACAAATGGCTACTGACAGCCCACCACCTAGGCGGAAATCTAGCAGAAAGTTTTCCACAGCCACCGCCTAAGCGAACCTTAACCGACATACCCCACCGCTTAGGCGGTGGCCTATGCATAGTTTAGATATTTTTGAGCATATAAATACCCTTATCTCCTCCTCTCTTCAGACTACTTCAGCCCCTAAGGCCTTAGTCCATATTTTAGGGTTGGGATAAGGGACTTTTGAGGGAGAGCTCTCAACCTGAGGTGGAGGATGACGAGGGAAGTGATCGTTCGACGGTTCTAGCGGCTATTATTCGGATATTGGCTAAGTCGCTCATTTTTTCTCTTTGTTTTCTTCATTTTGGTAGTTGTTGAGCATGTTTATGCCATTTTACATTGTATACATGGTTATGACTATTGGCTAAACATAGGTTGTATAAAGATTATTAATATAATTTATGAAAACGTTGTTTAGTTGAGTTTGTGTTTTGTTTACAATTGTTCTTTGTTATGTTGATTGTGTGTGCCATATTATTTGTTTATATTGCTTAGATTTACATATCGAGAATACGGTGTTTGACAAATCTCAGATTCGGACTAGAATAAACAAACGCCACAATCCTATAACCCGGTCGGGGATTGTATTGTGGACAATCGATGACGTTGGGGCAAGACTCACGTGACCTAGAGTCATTAAGATGTTGAAGGAGACTTTGGCTTTGACGTGAATTCATGTATTCCCTCGTCTTACACTCAGGAGAGGTGGCGAGGGTGTTTTAAAACGGAGATTGTCGATAGGGTAAACACAATGCACGATCCAATAACCCGGTCGGGAGTTAGATTGTGTGCAATCAATGACGTTGGGGCGAGACTCACGTGACTTAGGGTCGTTAAGACATTGAGAGGGACTTCTTCGTTGACACAAAGTTGCATTATATCCCCCGTCTTACACTCGGGAGAGGTGGCGGAGGAGTTTTAGATACCGAGATTGTCGGATAAGTCGAACGCCGTTAACATAAATTAAAACGAGACTGAACACGTATTCATAAACAAAACTAATCCCTAAACAACCTATTCTCTCAAAACTATCTTATATTAATATTAGTATTAGTATAGATTAAATTAGGTTATATTAGTATTAGTATTAATTAATTATATTTCATTATTATCGCCTAGATAAAGTCAGGTTATGACAATCGCGGTACTCGATAGTGACGACACCAATCCCTATGGATACGATACCCAACCGAAACGTACATTAAATTAGCAGCCACCAAGTTTTTGGCGCCATTGCCGGGGATTGGCTTGTAGTTTGTTATCGATATTGCGAGTAAATAACTTGATTTTAATTTAGGCATTTTTTATTGTATATAATTTTTGTTTGTATTTTTGTTTTTGTTTCTTATGCAGAGTAATTGGCAATGTTAGATTGACAAGTATTGATGCATCTCTTTCAACGGGATTCCGAACTATTTATAGTGCCGGTGCCACGCATATAAGCCGGTGAGGCGTTCGTTGAAAGATCGATCCATCCAGAGCAAAATCTCGCCAATCTTGAGGGCATGTGTTGGGCCAAGGACATTAAACCAAGCGTTTCTTGAGAGGCAACCCAAGGTAAAAAATAAGTTAGATCCATCTCCGCCATTTTGAGTCGGAGGCAAGATTCTATCGCCTCCCAGGTACGTGTTCTAAACCTCCGTCTTCAATATTATGCTATATTTTGTCTATTGGGATCGCTGACGGGTTGTTTTGGACATCACCTGTTTTAAGTTGGTGGTGATGTGTAGTATATTTTAGTATGTGTTTATATTTTTAGTTAAGTTTTACTGTTTTTATCGTGTGCATTTTAGGATTAGTTTGTTAGTTTAGTTGTTGTCTTGTGCTTAGTTTTGACGTCATCTGGGCCTTTACCTGATAATGACTCTATCTCCTGATTGTTTTGAGGTTGAGCATAAAACTCATTCATATGTGTTTTATGTGCTTAACGTATCGTCTTAGTAAAAGTTATTGTGGATCTTAAATGCACGAGCATGTAAACTCAATATAACACTATCTACTTGATTTGAAACCGATTATCCTTCACTCAATTTCATGACAATAGGGATTCTAGAATTTGATTTGGAAAAAATTCGAGGCGAAATCCTAGGCGAGGTTGTTTAGGAGATATGATTTAGGCAGTCATTTTGTCGCTTGAGCCTTTTAAAGCTTACCCTGATATATCATTACCCCTCGTTGCCCTGTCGAAGCCTAAAAGCCAATTCAATTTCTAAACACTTAACAAATACCCTAGCCGATCAAACTTTTTCCAAACCTACATCGCTAAACTGAAGGCACAATTTGAGATAATCAAGTTAGCAATTGCAAATGCTACATGAAGTGAGCGATTGGGTTAGAGCGAACTTTATATTGGTTTAGTATTCGAGTAATCACTTGTCATTTTTCGTTCATATTTCACACACCCCTCAAATTGTACAAATCAAATAAGTTTGGGGGTGTGTTTTGTTGAAAAAAAAAAAGAATCAAATGTAAATACGGTTTTTATTTCTGTTTTTTTTTTTACAAGTGAGTACGTCGTTTTAAACGTATGTTTAGGGTTGTTTCTAATTAAACTATGGGGTTTTGAGAGTGAGAAAGAGCCAAGCATGTGCCTCAAGTATCGTCACGTTAACGACGATTAACCTATTTTGTATTTCTGATATACTCGTGGCCATTATTCCAAAACCGAACCAAGCCCTGATGATCTTCATGAACCTCCAAGCCTACATTAGTGGAGAATAGATCTCGGGTCAAGCGTAAGGATTCCCTATACCTTAAAGGTTTTAGGCATGAACTATATTGAATGATAATCCCATCTAATCAATGGATAGTTGTATATTTGAGTTTAATCACACACACTTAAACAAGACCTAGAATGGCGCTTACTATTTTTGAACATTGAAATTCTAGAACACCACATGGTGTGATTTATACTTGAACTTGATAGGATTGGGGGCCGATGAGGGAAAAATCTTTCGGCCGATAGATGATAATCAAAACCTACACACTTTTGTTTTTAGTGTTTTTTCATTTTTAGTTTTCAAATTCATAAGTAGTTTTTTATATTTTCTTGTATTGTGTGGGTGTTTTTCTCGAGGACTAGTAAAATTCCGAGTTTGGGGGTATTTGATAGGTGTAAATTACCTATCCATTTCCAAACCGAATTTGTTAGTTTTCGAGTATGTTTATTACGTTTTTAATACGTTTTTATTCTTTTTGTATTAAAACAAGTGTATGGGGTGAAAAAGTATAAAATTGGAGCATAAACAATCAAATCGTATCGAGAACGGTCAGAGAATGGTGGAAAAATGAGTACGGCGGCAAGATTCTGAAAAGAGGCCCACCGCCTAGGCGTCCAGACCACAGCCTAGGCGGTAAAGATGCAAAGAAAACACAAATAGCTACTGACAGCCCACCGCCTAGGCGGAAATCTAGCAGAAAGTTTTTCACAATCACCGCCTTTTCCACCACCTAGGCGAACCTTAACCGACATACCCCACCGCCTAGGCGGTGGCCTCTACACAGTTTAGATATTTTATTAGATATTTTTGAGCCTATAAATACCCTTCTCTCCTCCTCTCTTTAGACTGCTTCGTCCCCTAAGGCCTTAGGCGATATTTTAGGGTTAGGATAAGGGATTTTTGAGGGAGAGCTCTCAACCCAAGTTGGAGGATGAAGAGGGAAGCAATCGTTCGACGGTTCTAGCGGCTATTCTTCGGATATTGGCTAAGTCGCTCGTTTTTTCTCTTTGTTTTCTTCATTTGGTAGTTGTTGAGTATGTTTATGCTATTTTACATTGTATACATGGTTATGGCCATTGGCTAAACATAGGTTGTATAGGGATTGTTAATATAATTTATGAAAACGTTGTTTAGTTGAGTTTGTGTTTTGTTTGCGATTGTTCTTCGTTACGTTGATTGTGTGTGCCATATTGTTTGTTTATATTGCTTAGATTTACATATCGAAAATACGGGGTTTGACAAATCCCAGATTCGGACTAGAATAAACAAACGCCACAATCCTATAACCCGGTCGGGGTTTGTATTGTGGACAATCGATGACGTTGGGGCAAGACTCACGTGACCTAGAGTCGTTAAGACGTTAAGGGGGACTTCGGCTTTAACGCAAAGTCACGTATTTCCTCATCTTACACTCAGGAGAGATGGCGATGGAGTTTTAGAATGGAGATTGTTGATAGGGTAAACACAACGCAAGATCCAATGACCCGGTCGGGAGTTGGATTGTGTGCAATCAATGACGTTGGGGTGAGACTCACGTGACCTAGGGTCGTTAAGACGTTTTAACATAAACTAAAATGAGACTGAACATATATTCGTAAACGAAACTAATCCCTAGACAACCTATTCTATCAAAACTATCTCATATTAATATTAGTATTAGTATAGATTAAATTAGGCTATATTAGTATTAGTATTAATTATATTATATTATATTTTTGTCGCCTAGATAAAGTCAGGTTATGACAATCGCGGTACTTGATAGTAACGAGACAAATCCCTGTGGATACGATACCCAACCGAAAAGTCCATTATACTAAAGCTTCATCCGTACGCTTGCGGTGAAAGTGGCAGTGCTTAAATTAGCAGCCACCAATGTACGAGAAGCCATCGAGAACAGTGAACAGTACAAAAAGAATATATTCAAGTCACCTAACAGATATCCATATGGTACTTCTTGAGGAGCTGTAGCTTTACAGCCACTTACTCAGGCCCCAACAACCGAGCAGTCAACAAGAAGCCTAGGCCCATAGCAATCATAATCTGGGCGATAGCAGAATATATCTAGATAGAGTTTCGGCCAGCAAGGACAGGGTAGGAGCCAGAGAGTTAGCCAAGCCAGAACAGCCATATGCTATCAATGTGGATCACCGGATCATTTCGTTAGGGACTGTCCCATGATAGGCCCAATATGTTTCCGTTGTCATGAGCCGGGCCACATATTTCCATATTGTCCGAAATCTGCTGTTACATCTACACCTTCTGCGAGCAGTATGGGCAATGCTGGCCCTAGTGATATTTAGGGGAGAGGTAGAGGATCGGCCGATAGACCTCCTACTCGAGGTCGTGTATTTGCTACTACTCAACAGGATGCTCGAGCTACCCTGGATGTGGTTACAGGTATTATGATTTTATATGATAGGGATGCACGTATACTTATCAATCCCAATTCTACGCATTCATTTGTTTTGGCGACCTTTATGATGCATGTAGGCAAATTTTCTATTTCTCTGTCATATAGTATCATTATCCCTACCCCTATGGGTGAGTCAATGTTAATAAATAGTGCATATAAAGACAGTCTACTTCGTATTAGTGATAGAGAATTGTTGATGAATCTATTACCCTTGAGTATTCACGATTTTAATGTGATACTGGTTATGGATTTACTATCCGGCTATCATGCCATGATCGATTGTTTTAAAAGGAAGTTACTTTTCGAGTCTCAAGCGAGTCAGAGTTTGTATTTTCAGGGGACAGAATCATTACCCTTGTCAGTTTGATTTCAATCCTAGAGGTTAGAAAATTATTAAAGAAGGGATGTTAGGGATACCTCGCGTATACGATTGACACCAGTCAGAATAAGGTACAAGTGGCAGATATCCCAATGGTCGGGAATTTTTCCTATGTATTTCCAGAAGAATTGTCAGGGTTTCCAGTGGATAGGAAAATTGAGTTCACTATTAAATTACTTTCGGGAACTTGTCCTATATCAATTCTACCATATCATATGGTACCTATCGAGCTAAAGGAACTGAAGATTCAGTTGCAAGATCTATTAGACCGCGGGTTTATCAGACCTAGTGTCTCTCCGTGGAGAGCCCCAATATTATTCGTATGGAAGAATGATGGCACGTTGAGGATGTGTATCGATTACAGGCAGCAGAATAAGATGACGATTCGTAATAAATACCCGTTGCCTAGAATTGATGATCTGTTCAATCAATTGTAGAAGGCCAGAGTATTTTCTAAAATAGATCTTCGATCAGAATATCATCAACTGAAAGTCAGGGACAGTGATGTGTCGAAGACGGCATTTTGTACAAGGTATGGGCATTATGAATTTCTAGTTATGCCGTTTGGGTTGACAAATGTCTCTGCTGCTTTTATGGATCTGATGAATCGAATCTTCCAACCTTATCTAGACTAGTTTATCATCGTATTTATTGATGATATATTGATCTATTCCCAGAATAAAGAAGAGTATGTAGAGCATCTCAAGATTGTATTGCAGATTTTGAGAGAAAAGTAATTGTATCAAAATTCAGTAAATGTGAGTTTTTGTTGGATAGAGTTGTATTCTTGGGGTATATTATCTCAGGCAATGGTATTCAAGTCGACCCAAAGAAATTCGAAGTCGTGGTCCAATGGGAAAGGCCGAAGGGTGTGGCCGAGGTTCGAAACTTCCAGGGATTGGCATGTTATTATCGTAGGTTTGTACATGGATTTTTTGTTATAGCTACCTCGTTGACCCGATTGACCCTGCAAGGAACTTAAATTTGAGTGGATTGACAAATGTAAACAGAGCTTCTAGGAGATGGAAAGTAGACTAATATTCGCACCAATACTTTCTCTCCTGATAGAAGGCGGTACATTTGTGATCTACAATGACGCTTCACACCAGAGGCTAGGTTGTGTACTGATGCAATATGGTCACGTGATTGTATATGCCTCTCGACAATTAAAGAATCGTGAGCATAACTACCCGACGCATGTAATAAATTTATTTTCATATTTATCGAATCGATGTATTCGATAAATATAATTGGTTGTTGTAACGTTGTAAAATTTATGGGATTTTATAGAATAAAATATTGGTCGTTCGGTATTAATGTTAATTCTCCAAGGGGAGAAACTTAATGGCAGCCTGGGAAACTAGGTTGTTATATTTATCGGATTGATGTATTCGATAAATATAATTGGTCGTTGTAGCGTTGTAAAATTTATGGGATTTTATAAAATAAAATATTGGTCGTTCGGTATTACTATTAATTCTCCAAGAGGAGAAACTTAGTGGCGGTCTGGGAAACTTGGTTGTTATATTTATCGAATCGATGTATTCGATAAATATAATTGGTTGTCGTAGCGTTGTAAAATTTATGGAATTTTATAAAATAAAATATTGGTCGTTTGGTGTTACTGTTAATTATCCAAGAAGAGAAACCTAATGATGGCCCTGAGAATCCGGATCGTTACAATACAAGCGGCTAACGGCACTAATATGTGGTCGATTTTCCAGAGAAAAAACCTTTCGGCGTGCTCGGATTCGGATGGAGTTCTATTTGACACAGTTGAAGGGTTCGACAACCTCGGATTGGAATATTTCAATCGCTAAATCAGGAAGCCAATTTGGGCGATTGGACCAACACTTTTATCAGTGGACCACAGAGCTTGTGTTGGGGGTAGAGAAGCAGCCATTACTCCAGAGCAATGCGCCGAATGGCTTGATTTGAAGCCACCCAAATCTGTAATATACGTATCTTTCGAGTCACAAACACTATCTTAGCATCTCAGATGATGCAATTGGCGAAGGCTTTGGACAAAAGCGAGAAGAATTTCATCTAGGTTGTTAGACCCCCACTTGGGTTCGACATAAATTTAGGGTTTAAACTAGAAGAATGGCGGCCGGAAGGGTTTATAGACCGGATTATAGATCAAAACAGAGGTCTAATCGTTATAAAATGGGCGCCCCAGGTGGAGATTTTGTCGCATAAATCAATAGGGGCGTTTATAATTCACTACGGATGGAATTCGTTGCTTGAATCGTTGAGCAGTGGGGTGCCGCTGATAACGTGGGGCATGGCGGCAGACCATTTCTTCAATGTGAAGATGTTGGAGGAGGCGATTTGGGTGTGCGTGGAGGTGGTGAGAGGGATGTTCGAGGTGAGGCATGAAGATATAATGGAGAAGATCGAGGTGGTTATGGGGGGGGGAGTGAGAAGGGTAAGAGAATATGGAAGAAAGCAGAAGTAAAGGAGATAATCAAGGATACAATTAGAGATGAGGAAGGCTTCAGAGGCTCTTCGGTGAAAGCCATGGAAGAATTTTTACGTGCTACTGCAATGTCGGTGAAGGAGAAGAAGACAACATTGGGAGTTGAGACACAGTGATCAAATTTGCTTAGTAGATTTAGTTGGATTCGGTGGTGGCGGCGATTGTGGTGGTGGGGAAGAAGGTGACGGAGGGAGAGAATGGTTTGGTGAAGAGTTGGGAGAGAGAGAGATTGCTCTCTTCAGCCGTGAAGACAGAGATGAGATGAAATGAGAAAAAAAAAATTAATTAAAAAATAAAAAAAAAATACTATTTTACCTTCTAATTTTGTTAGTTAGTATGAAATTTTTAATAGAATGACCTCTTAAAACTGTATTCATATGTAGAGAGTTTAAAATGAAATGTATAAACTTAAGAAGATTATTTCAAAATGTGTTAATAATTAGAGAGTTTAAAATGTATTTTGTTACAAGATAAAAGTATTTTCATGAAAGTTGTCTTTTAGTGAAGAAGACATTTATTAATAAATTTTTGTGTTTTTGTGAGGAAAATATTATTTATTTATTTTTTTAGGAAGGAAAAAACATTTTAGAAAATCTTGGTTTTAAAAAAAAAAAAAGAAACATATTTTAAGGGAAGAAAATATTTTTTTTAAAAGAAAGCAAAATCATTTAAAAAACAGTTTGTTATTATTTTTTTATTTAGGAAGAAAGAAATGTCTAAAGTTTTATTTAAAGAAATTTTTTTAGAAGAATCTTTTTGGGTTTTTTTAGATAGAGAAAAACATTTTTATTTTTATGGAAAGAACTTCTTTGAAGTAAAGAAAAGAAACAAAATATATATTTTGTCATAACAACCTTAACTAGAATCATTTAGGGAAAATATTTCCCTAAACCCTTACTTAAAATTTCTCACAAAATGGAAAACTTAAAAATAAGGTATGAAAAATTTTCCCTTATGATTTTAATTTAAGTAAAACTTTTTTCATTAATTTTTTATTTTGATATGTAAGCAAAGTAAAATGGTGAGTAAAACATGTATATATGTATCCTAAGTATAGTAGATATGTATGTAAGTATGTAAATATATATATAAAGTGTCAGTCCAAATCATAGTTAAGTTAAAAAGAAATATTTCTGAAGAAGACTACACTTATCCCTAAAGAATAGATGGTCTCTCTTTATTATATCTTTTAGCATAAGACTTGACTAAAAAAGAAAAAAGAAAAAACGTGTTAGGCTAAAGACTGTGACTTAGTGTCAGTCCAAGGCCTAGGCTAAAAAAATGTGAAAATGTAAAACGCGGAAAGATACAGAGTAGTAAAGTAAATGACAGTAAAGTAAATGCGGAAACGTAAAGTATTGAAAGTAAATAACTGCAAAAGTAAATGCAAGAAAATAAATTTGTACCATCTCGGAGAACGAATTGTATTTTTGTCGGGTTTTAACCATTTTTTGTGTTTGTTTTTCTTTGTTTGTCTTTATATTCACAAGAAATGTAAAGAGATTAAGATGTTTGAGAACTTACCTTACATTTTGAAAGAATGGTTCTTCTTTATCTTCTTTGTCTTCTTCTTTTTCTGAGATCTCTTTTTATAGAGAATATACGACTTGTAAAAACTAAAAGCTTTAGAAATATTTTCTAGAGAAAGAAAGTGTTCTTGGCATGTAGAGAGAGAGAGTGTGTACATACAAGGTATGAGGAATTAGCAATTGAAAATGAAAATAGGCATCTCCTATTTATCGAGGAGGCAATTGGCACACTTCCTGGGGCATGGGCCCTGGGGACTGTTGTCCTTTTTTTAGCCCATGTTACTCTAATGATGATGCCTACCCCCCGTAAAATTTACCCAATAACCCTCTAATTGGGGTATTGTGTGTAAAAATCACTTGATTTGACATTTCCTAGTCTTACCATTTTGGGTAATGGATTTATGAACTCTCTTGGATAATTTGGGCACTCCAATTTGAGAATCCTATACTCTATCTTATTCCCATAGGGTGCTCCTTAAGTGTTTTTTTTTTGTGATTTGAGCACTTTTTATCAATTACACATGAATTCTTTGTTTTTTCTTGAAATTAAAATGATAAAAATGAAATTAAATTTTCCAAATAAATATTAGAAAGTTCAATTTCTTAAAATATAATATTTTTCGTCATCAATTTGACAAAACAGGCAAACAACCACAGTTTTTGGACTGAAATGACTAATTGAAATTAGTGAATTTTTTAAAATATTAAGGGGTGGGAAACAAAATTAATTATATCCAGAGTGATATTAGATGAAAATACACTTCCAATTTAACTAATGTAGTCCCCAATTAACTTTTAGAAGTTTCAATTTTAACCTGAAACTTTATTTTTGCCTAATTCAATCAAATTGTCGATTTTTTTGATTTATTTTATTTTCAAAAACATTAATTGGAATTTAAACACATGAATCTAAGGAAAAAATTTGTCCTTTTAAATGTAGTTTAAAGTTTATCCAAATTTTCACTTTAGACCCAATACTTTTAAGGAATGTGAAAATGAGCAGAACAAAATGCGGTGTCTACATGGATGTCTGATATTTGTTCATGTTTTGAAGGATGAGATGTCCAAACTTGATGACAAGACAAAGTAGTGTATATTCTTAGGATTTGGGCATGAGAAATTTGGCTACAAATTATGGGATCCAGATGAGATGAAAGTGATTCGTAGTAGAGACATGATATTCCTTAAATATTAGACTATCAAGGATGTTGAGAAAGGTGTAAAATCAAAATCCTCTACCGAGTATCCAGTCAACATAGATCTAGTTCCAACACCTTTGACAGATCCACGACATGAACAATTTTGTGAGACTATCGATGAAGCACATGTCGGTGATGAAATAGTGCATGAGCAACCATCTCCACCTCATCCAGTTGATGTTCAGTTGAAAATGTCCAATAGGGATCAAAGGACTTCTACGAAATATCAGTATGCGATGCTTACAGATAGGGGAGAGCCAGAAAGCTACGAAGAAGTCGAGTTGAGTAAAAATAAAAATGAGGGGAACAAATTCATGCAAGAAAAGATAAAATCTTTGCTGGAGAACTGCACTTCTGACTTAGTACAATTTCCTAAAGACAAGAGAAGTTTGAAGAATAAATGGGTTTACAAATTAAAAATTGAAAAGAATAACTCGTATATGTAGTACCATTGGATTTGTGATATGTTGGTTATGAAGTTGCTACAGTCCAAGAAGATACACACAAATGAGAATGATTCAGATATGATGACAAAGTTCTTCTTGGACAAAGTCTTGAGAGTTGCAGAAAAAGAGCAGGTCTTCTGCATTTTTCGCATGGGCTTGAGGGGGAGATTTGTTGGGTAGGTCTAGCCCATGTGGGGATGGCCTAACACAAAAGAAAACAAATAAAAAGAAAAGAAAAGCCCATAGGAAAATGAGAGAAAAAGAGAAAGCATACTTCAGCTTGACAATCGGACGACAATTCAGATTTTGATGAGTTGAAATTTCAGGAGTTTGTTCCCAGCATCAAGTAATTCATTTTCATTGGTCTTGATCTTCGGTAACCCTCTTCTAATTGGTGATCCAGTATTCCTCTCTAAATCTGTATTTAGTATTCTTATTGTATCTACCGTTTTCGATGATGTTTATGTGGTGATCTAAGAGTTTTTCTCTTGAAGGTGTGAACGATTGTAATCTCATTATTTTGTGATAGTGGAAGTTGATATCAGACTTCTATCCCATGGTTTTTTCCCGCCTTGGAGTTTTTCACATAAAAATCATGTCTCATGCTTTATTCATTACTTGTGTTTATCTTGGTTAATATCTGTAGGTATTAAAATCGGTAATTTCATTTTAATCATAAACAATGAGAAAAGAAAATCTAAGTAATTGGTGAATTTTTTTCAACAAAATGGTATTTGGATTGCATTACAAAGCAATTTATGGAATGAAAAAACGGAAATGAGAAATCTATTGTGAATTAAAATAAATAAACTATTAAAATGAAAAGGTAAAGTTAATGAAATCATTGCATTATAAAATAAGAATGAGGGAAAATAGCATTACAAAGCAATTTATGGAATGAAAAAACGGAAATGAGAAATCTATTGTGAATTAAAATAAATAAACTATTAAAATGAAAAGGTAAAGTTAATGAAATCATTGCATTATAAAATAAGAATGAGGGAAAATAAGTAAGTTGAAAATAGTGTGTGGAATGAAAAGTGAAATATGAATCAATATATTGTGAACTAAAATAAATAAATAAATTATTGCAATAGGTAATGGAATCATGAGTCCATTTTGAACCTTTTACTACGTAATTGTGTAGAACACCTACAACAAAATAACATTTGAATCTTGAGATAGAAGCAATTTTGAAAGGGAATGCCAAAACAAATTGCAGGGTTTCATCACAGCAATAGCAGCAGATGATGGCAATCAAGATTAGGTGGATGAAGTTGAGGAATGAGAAAGTGAAAGTACGTATGGTGTTAATAAATCAATGGGAGGAAAAACATACGAAGAAATTGAGGAGTCCGAATACATAACACCAATATGTGAATTGAATTAAGCATTTGATAATCAACTTAATTGAATTAAAAATCACATTGAAGGTTGAGTTAAGAGAATAATGAAAAGGGGCAATTAAATCCCACCAATCAAATCCTTTGAAGAGGATAAGAGCAACCAAAAGAAAGAGATTAGACATCGGAGAGCTCTCGTTCATTCATACCCTTGAGCTTCCAATTTTAGTTTTTCTTATTAGGTTAGATTAGATTTTAATCCATTTAATCTCATCTATTAGAATTCATAGAAACATTAATTCCAGTTATGGTTGTCACCAACTGTCGTTCCACCGCCGGCCACCAAACTCTACCTGTCCTATTTCGGTCATTGTTGATCACTGAAACTTTCGTCATCGGTCACCGGATTATTTTTTATTACATTCAACTAATGTTTTAATAACATTTTTTAATACAATTTTTAGTTATACTGTATAGTTACATTCAATTAATTTTTTGATTGCCTATCGCTGAAAAATTATGTGAATGTAATTAAAGAATAAAGTAAAAAAAAAAAATGTAACTAAAAAATATATTGAAACATAACTAAAAATACATTTACAAAATATAACTAAAACATGCACTAAACATAATATTTAAATGTAACTAAAAAACATTCTAGCCGTCGGTGACCAAATTTTAGAGATCGGAGACTTGAGTCCAGTGGCGGGTGGGTGGTAATTAAGGATATCGCCAGCGGCCTACGATCTACACTTCAATTGGAAGTATTTGATTGGAAATATAAATGAACATTGGTTATGGATTAAAACACATGGTAAAATATAATTAAAAGATTTATATTGAATAAATTATGGATTATATCCCTTTTTCTTTTTTCCCTTTTTTTTTTTTTTTGCTGAGTCAAATTTAACGGATGATAAACATTCTGATTGATATCTATATCTAATACTTAAAAGTAGAAGGAGAGATAAAATTTTAATAAGGTTCAAGAATACATTTTTTAGTTTTTTGGTGGGTTCTAATTTTTTTATTTCTTTATATATAAAATTTGAATTTGGTGTCTTGCTAAAATGGATAAAATTAATCTTAATTTATGACTATTTGTTTATTATTTTATAGTATATTAGAGAAAAATAATTTGTAGAAATATTATTTTACTATGATTATTTAAGTAATTTTTAATAATATATTTATTTTCGATATTTATAAAACGTTATTACTTACTAAAATTTATAGATTTTTATTTTTGATTTTATATTTACCACAAATAAAAAAAAATCCAAATAAAAGTACAAATTTAGAAAAAAAAAATTATATCTATATCTAATAATTAAAAGTGGAAAAAGAGATAAGGTTTTAATGAGATTAAAGAATGCGTTTTTCAAGCTTTTTAGTGGGTTCCAATTTTTATTTTTTTATTTTTTTATTTTTTATATATAAAATTAGAATTTGTTGACTTGCAAAAATTGATGAAATTAATTTTAATTTATGGTTATTTGCTTATTATTTTATAGTATATTAGTAAAAAAATAATTTGTAGAAATATTTTTTTAATGATTATTTATGTAATTTTTAATAATATATTTATTTTCGATATTTATAAAACGTCATTACTTATTAAAATTTATAGATTTTGATTTTGATTTTTTACTACCACAAATAAAAAAATAAAATAAAAATTCAAAATAAAAGTACAAATTAAAAGAGAGAGAGATCTATATCTATATCTAATACTTAAAAGTAAAAGGAGAAAGAATGTTTTAATAATGTTTAAGAATGTATTTTTGAAATTTTTTTGTGGGTTCCAAGTGGTTCGACCCTTCCGCCCGACACCAAGCATGGCGAGAGTTTGGTAGCACCGAACTGCCTTTTTATAATTAATCTTAATTTATGGTTATTCATTTATTATTTTATAGTATATTAGTAAAAATTAATTTGTAGAAATATTATTTCAATTTTTTTATTTATGTAATTTTTAATAGTATATTTATTTTAAAAATTTATAAAACGTCATTATTTACTAAAATTTATGCATTTGCTTTCCGTTATTACTACTAAAGTAATCAAATGATACCGATGTATTTAAATCTTCGATATTACAAATTTATTATAATTTTTTTTTTAAATCCACGTAATACGTGAATCTAAAACTAGTGTCATAATGATAACGAGTGTCAAAATATGTTAAAACTAACAAAATCACAAAATTTTGTGGACTTCAAAATAATAAAAACAATCCATACCGAAAAGCAAAATCAACCGTAGAACTAGTAAATTATGTAGAATTCAAAAAAATAAAATAAAACAACAATCAATAGAAAAATTGCAAAATCAACAAAATCAATTGCGAAAGTTACAAACATTAACAAATTCAATGTAGACAATAAGGTGTAATAAAAATCGAGAAATCGAAAAAAAAAATCAAATTGAACTGCTTAAAAATAATGGTTTGGTTTGGTTTTTATCTCTTAAAAAAGGAACAATGTAGTTCTCAAATTGAATTGTTCCTAAATAGTTAAGTTTTAGTTTTTTATTATTAAGACCCATAAAAATCGAACTGATAATATATATATATATATATCCCGTAGTGCTTGGGAATAGTTGGCCTTCTTACATTGTCTAGGTAACAGTTAGAGTTGACTGTGGTTTGATAACTCTGTCGGCCCAATAGGTGGCCTTTTTACATTGTCTATGGGCTTAACAATCAACTTCAATTTCTTGATATTAAGTGGAAATATCAATTATTAGATGTACGACCAAATAGATTAGAGACAGAAAAATTGACACACAGATTCATAGTGGTTCGACAATATGCTATTGCCTACGCCCACTCTCCTGAGCTCTCTCGTGAAATTTGCAATCCACTATACTTGATTCTTTCCGAGGTAGGAACCAAAACATTTACAACAATTGTAGATACAACATTTTGTCTTACCTAATTTTGCATTTTTAAAACTTTCAGGTCTAAGTTGAACTTTTGAGACACTTTAAAATTTGTGTTTAAAGGGATGGATTTCAATTTTAGATTTCAATTTTTATTTTCCAAAATATTTTCACTTTAAGAATAATCCAAAAACTAGAGCTCCCCCATGGATTCTCATAGATTTTACAGGGTCAAATCAATTAAAATTGGTTCTCAGAGGGATATCACATTTTAAATTGCTAATTTCGGTTTCCAACAATCAATTTCAAGAACTTGTGCATTTTGCACATGTTTTTATTTTGACCCCAAAATTTTATTTTTTGTAAATTATTTCAAATTGCCAGTCAATTTCACTTCTTTTTTCAAATTGAACATTCCAATCATATATTGGATGTTTTAATTTCATGTTTTCTAATTTAATATTGAAGAAACACTTAAAAAATTGTATTTTTATTAATAAGAGATGCTCATAACACCCAATTTACTTCATGTCACCTTCTGGGAAAGCCTTGGATACTTTCTTGGGAGTGGATATAGCCATTTAGGAGTGCCCCTATCAATTTCCACTAATGGTATGACTTAGGTTGGTGGGTTTGCAAAGTCAATCACTCAATACAAAAAGTGGGGCTTAAAAGCATTTTTCACGCAACAGGCTCAAAAAGGACTTTCTAAGAGTTAAATTCATTACTTATAAAATCCACATTTTGAAAAAATCGAAAGAGCTTTCTAAGATAAATTAAAGATGTTTTCTACTTAGTCATGAATTCATTAATTAGAATTGGTGTATTGGAAATGGGAAGAACTCACACCTTTGACAAGATTAAGTTGCTAATCAAGATCTTAAATCTCCCGCATGCCATTTCATAAGAGGTAAGGTAAATTGGACATTCTCACTAAACTTTCTAAGACTTAATTATTTTATTGAAATTTTTCTGAGCTTCACATTGAAAAGAATGATGTATACTAAATGTTGAGCTAAATTGATAAATTAATTATTTATATCACGTGTACTAATTGATAACACCTTATATATGATTATATGTTTACTATATCCCAAGCTATTGATAAACGTAAAATTGCCCATTTTGATCTTAGTTGAAAAAGGATAATGAACTATCATGAACATGATGTTATGACTTCCAACTTGCTTATGTGTATCATTATCACTGTCACCATGTATTCATGTTATATCCTCTTGTGTGATTAATAAATAAAAGTGATCGAACACTTATGTCGATGGGTTGAATCTTAGAACTAGCATTGAACCTTAGTGAGGATATCATTAGTCTAGTTTACACTTAGCACTTCAAGAACATTCATGAAATAAAGTTTACATTGCATGTGAACACAAAATACTAGACGGATTATTCTTTGATTTACATCTTAAGAGAGTGTTTAGAAGTTCCATCAGACATTGGGATAGATTACAAAGTTTGAAGTCACATGTCTAGTAAACTTAGATTGTCAAACATTTGCATATCATATCTGCATTCTGTTGGGAAGCTATTCAAAAGATGACAAGTAGAATATTATGAAGTCGAGCGATGAAGAACTCACAAGAAAAAAATAAATAAATAGACACCAACCCAATCTCAATGGCAAAGAGAATAGAATATTATTAAGTCGAGCGATGACGAACTCACAAGAAAAAATAAATAAATAGACACCAGCCCGATCTCTATGGGAAAGAGATTATTTGGGAGATAAAATCTCTATGATCTCAAAGGTAGATATAGAGTAGTTGAGTTTGTATATTTATTGTTGTAGTTGTGTTTGCTTGTTTGAAAGTTGTATTGATTATTGTTGTATTTAAAAAATCCAAGGTGGTGAACCTTGATAAGGCGTGGTCTTTGCCTAAGGAAAGGGATTACGAAATGCAGGGGTGCGAACCTTGGTAAGAATGTAGCAAGGCATTGACGTAGCTCACCTTGTGAGAAATTGTAGTTAGACATAAATTTACCTTGTCTAGTAAGAGAATATGGCAAGATATAAATGTGGTTTGTCTTATGAGAGAGTAGCAAGGTATAGATAATCTTATCTTATGAGAGATTGTATCCAACACAAACGTAGCTTGTCAAGTAAGAGAGTATCAAGATATAAGCGTAACTTGTCTTGTGAGAGAATTGCGGCAAGGTATAAATGTATCTTACCTTGTAAGAGAGTAACAAGTCGTAGATGTAGCTTACCTTGTGAGAGTTGTAGTAGAACATAAACGAACTTGTTATGTGAGAGATTGTAATGATTTGATCTTCACCGGGAAACAAGATTTGAATACTTGGTGGATTAGAAATCTCAAAGGGAGCTAAGAGAGTAGACGTGAGCAAATTAATTTTGTTGAATCTCTATCCTCCTATGATTTAGCGTTATATGTTGTTTGGATTGTGATTACTTTATTCTATTGCATTATCTTGTTAAATATATCACAATAAAACGAACAATCTATTAAATAAATCACATTACATTATGTTTAGGATTCATTATCTACTAAAAAGACTGGTTGCAATGATGAGAATTTGCAGAGATAAAATAAAATATGAAAAAGTTTCATGACCCAATTCACCCCTCTTGGGTCATGTCTGAGCAAACATATTGTAGACAAGTTATTATTATGTACTATTTTATCAAATTTAAACCAAAAAAAAACATTTTTTATCTTTTATTTTCTCATTACTACTCCCAAAATCTCTCTAATTAGAGAGGAAAAAATATAATTCTCTTTAGGGTTAACTGGTTCTATATCTTGTTTTACAATATATTTTTTGTTCTATATTTTGTTTTACAATACATACATTTTTAAACTATGTCCAACTAATTTGTATATATACATTTTTAAACTATGTCCAACTAATTTGTATATATTGTTGGTGTCTGGAATTGGTCTAGCTAGCAGTATGGTCCGAACATTCTCGGATCAGGGATGAAGGGGTTATTGATCTCGCGTCTTTCCGTGTTGCAGCCGGTTCGGTTGGCCGAACTGGCCTAAATACGAACCCGGGTCTTGATTTCTTTCCTCGCTTTTGACCGTTGTCCGGGCTGAGCTCCTGGTCGCCACCTACACAAGGGACGGCCGGGTTGTTCCCGGCGTGAGAGTAAGGATCTAGGGAGAAATATAGGTTGGAGAGTTACTATTACCTCAACTTGTCTGACCGATCTGAGACAAGTTTCTCTCTCTGGAATGATTTTCTCGTCCCTGTAAAGTATGGAGGAAGCCTCCTATTTATAGGCGAAAGAATGATTAGCATAAACAAGATTAAGACCTTAACCTAGGGTTACCGGTAAGCAATTAGGCGCGTGGATGACACGGAGGATTAGAGCCATGGGTCTGGGCCTTGGGCCCATTACTGTTGAGGATGAGGTCGGCACCCCACCTCCCGAGGTGGTAAACGAGGTCGGTTGCACCAGTGGAGATTAGTCTGGGCACTCCAACTTCCCGCGGGCTGATGAGCGTAGATCAGGCAGGCCACTCGCGAGGAGGTCGATTTGGGTACACTGAATTCATGCAGGTTGTCGAAAGAAACCAGTTTGGGCTGCTTATTCGCCAGGCTGGAATGCAGGTAGGTCGACGACGGATGCGATCTTAATCGACGGACACATGGAGGGGCCCAAATTTTACCCATATTAGTTTTCCCCTAAGCCTCTGCGTGGAAGTAGGACACGAGGCGCTGAGGTTTTAGCGGGCTGGTCTCACGAAGCGGGTATCTTGCTGAAAGATAGAGTGGTCTGTTGGGACGGGGGTAGTACAACCCGGCTGGGGATGTCCTTTGGTGTCTCCTGGAAATTAAACCGACATGTCCGACACGCCTTTTGGCTTCTCGAGGAAGCCAGACTGTCGGTCCGTCCGAATGCCTGACACGTGGTTGTAGCGCGAGAATCGGTGTTCTACGAGCCGCACGATGAGACGTGACGTTTGGACTTCCCGGTACACTATAAATAGGCAATCCATTCTTCGAATTTCCTCACCAAAGTTTTGCAAAAGCTCTCACCGACCTCCGGAGCACGGTACTCCTCCTGTCCTTGTCTCCCCTTTTCCTCTTTTCATTTTCTTCTTCATGTCTTCCAAGTCTGAGGCCGGCTGGTTGGGGAACAGTGCGTCCCTAATAGACGTGATAGTTGTGTACTTTATCGACGTCCAGATGGAGCTCAGCTCCTCTACGACGGAGACGAACCCTCCCATTCTACCGGCCTCCCGGTCAGAGGGCGGGGAGGAGCCCGTTGTTGAGTGGATGACCTCGTCCGAAGAGTCTCAGGGAGAGACCGGTGCAAGGGCACTCCCTGCAGTTGGTCTTTCCCGTGGCTCCTGTAGGACAGGTTAGGTGGCGGGCTCCTCCGGTGGCTCTGCTTCTAGGCTGTCAACATTGGGGTGCCCTCCACAGGCGAGCTCAACTTCGCAGTGGCCAGGCTGCACAGTTCCTCGGGGTGCTCCGGTTTGTGAGCTAGAATCTGAGCTCTCAAAGAAAGCGGTTCACAGACTCCATAACAAGTACGCGATGCCACGCTCAGTAGTGCTCCGAGCAACAGGGTCGGACGACCAAGCATGCGACCCACCCGAGGGGTTTATTGCAGTCTACGACCAGCAGTTGTAGGCCGGGCTGCGATTTCCCATCCATCCCTAGGTAAGGTAAGTCTGTTGGGATTTGGGCCTATGTCCGTCACAGTTCTCTCCCAACAGTATCTGCCTTATCGTGTCATTCCATATCATTTGCTTGGCCGAGGAAGTGAAGTTGTCCCTCGACCTGTTTTCTACTCTGTTTCTGGCAAAGGCCATAACCAACGAAAAGGGCTGGTTTTACATATCAGCCTGGAGGAAGTTGCTCAAGGGCTACCCCGAATCCATCAAGGAATGGAAGCTGGGGTTCTTCTTTTTGGGAGGTACCGGTTGGGAGTCCAACGAGAAGCCTTCGTTTGATTTTCCGATCCAGAGGCATTGGGGAGATATGGGTAAGTATTTTTTTGCCCTGTCCTCGCTCCCCATACCCCTGTTCTCATTCTGACAAGCTTTTTGTTTGCTCTTTTTCAGTGACCAGGAAGCGGAAGCCCAGCGCAGACATTTTACAGGAAAAAACGGTGATCCTCATGATGTTCACTAACGTCGTTCCTCTGCTCTCGTCGTGTAGGTACGACATATAATTTTGGAGCAATCCGACCCTGCCAGCGCCGTTCCTGAACCCGGAATCGAAAAATGGTTAGTGCTTTGAGCCCGTCCCGTTGTTCTTCTTCACTTGTTATTCTTCTAGTTGATTGGTTTATCTGTTTTGTTTTTTTAGTGATAGACCTGGCTACGCTAGCTCGGATGGCGAAGAAAAATATAGAATCCCGACAAGCCGCCTGAGGCACACCTGCCGAGAGGGGGACGGAGGAGACTAGGCCGGCAAGCCAGGCTTGGTCCATCCCCACGCCCAACAGGGCCGACACCCCGGTGGCTGTGAATGCCACGCAGATAGAGATCATCAAGGATGACCCCGCCCTGCTCGTAAGGAAAGATAAGGGAAAGATGAAGGTGGGGACATCCGACGCGCCGTCTGGCCATCACAAAAAGAGCCAAGCTGCCACTCTAGTCCGGGATGGGGAGCAGCCACGCGAGGGTGCCGGGGAACCAGAGCTGATCATCCATACCGGGCTCCGACCCGATCAATCGGCGACTCAGAACAGTAGCATGTTGACGCAGTACGCGATGCTGATAGTGCCGCCGACAGATAGAAGGAGGTTCACCGACAAGACGGACGCTAAGCTTTGTGCCGACCTGAACTGGCACACGCTCTCGGTAAGTAACCCTCACCGGTCGATTTTTAGAACTTTGAGAATACTTTACATTTTTAATACTATTGTCGTCGACTGTGCAGTCCGTGTTTGTCGCTCACGAGGCCGGTGCTCGCCTACACCAGGCCAACTAGGTGGTCAAGGGTCTTACATAGGCCAAAGAAAAGGATATAGAGATCATGAAGGACCTCAAGAAAAAGCTGGACCAGGTGACAGGCGAAAACTAGAGGCTTTAATCAAAGAAGGTGGCAGCAGAGGAGAAGGCCGAGGAGTCCCGGCGATCCGAGCATGTGGCCAAAGCAAAGCTAAAGGAACTCCATAGGGACAATGCGGTCGAGCTCGAGAAGGCTTGGGATGATGCGGTTTCCCAGTACAAGAAAAGTGAAGAATTCACCGGGCTCAGGGACTGTATCGCCGTTAGAGTGATCGGGCTAGGCTTTAAAGAGGCGATCAATTCTCTACGCCAACAGTTTCCCGAGATTGACTCCTCAAGGTTGACAATTGAGCTGACAAGCGAGGACATTCCTGAGGCCAAGTCATTGCAGGATGTCGTGCCAGGCAATGCACCAACGGCCCCTACCGACGCGCTAAAACTACCATCTAAAAGCCGCGAGGAGGGTAAAACAGACGATCCCGCAGTCGACCAGTCTACCAGCCCAACCTAACTAGCTTTTTTTTAGCTTTTTTTCTTTCTTTTTGTGCGGCCCAACAAATAGCGAGCTTGTAACTTGCATGCAGCAGTCACACTATTTTTGTAGTTTTAACAAACGATCTAAATATAATATTCTCTTGCTCTTCTTTTTCTGTGTCCGTTTTACTTGCTGAATGTTTCTGTTTTTGAAAAAAAAAATCAATTTTCTCAAGTGGCCAATGTTTGCCAGGCTGAGGAACGATTCCTGTGCCCAACATTCCTCACGGCCCTTGTCCCCCAGTTGATCAGTAGAGCTCATGCTCAGCGAGCTGTGGTGGTTGACTAGGTAAAACCCTTCAGTTGTTTTGGCCCAAGTAACCTAGGCGAGACGACCTGAATGAGCTGTTCTGTGTCCAGTCAACTTTCGTCACTTGCCCCCAGGCAGTTGAAGGAGCCCGTCCCAGCCGGGCGACAATGTTGTCTTACCGGGCGAAGAATTTAAGATATGTTATGTCGATTTGTACTTTTCCCCCAGATGATCTAGGGAGCTCGCTCAGAGCGAGCTGTCGAAGACGTCTTTTTTGGAGTGATCAGCACAACTTCGTCATGCTACTTCGATTTTGCCCCCCAGATGGCTAAGACAACTCGTCAACGGCGGTCTGTCTAGGACATCTTTTGTCCTAGGCAGTCAAGTTAACCCGTAACGGTCTTGAAGGAGGTCGATGTGATATGGTCGTTTTTACTTTGTCCCCCAGACGATTAAGGAAACTCGTGGTCCGCGAGCTTTTGTAGTCTTCTTTTTTGGGTGGCCGTTGAAATTGGCTTTAGATGATCTGGCGAGCCCAATCTTTGGGCTCGTCGATCTTTGCCTGGCCATGGCTTTTGACTTTGCCCCCTAGACGATCGGACCAGCCCGGTTGTTGGACTCGCCGATCTTCTCCTAGTTACGGGTTGATGGTTGGGACTCACCCCGGCCTTTCGACACTCAGAGGGCTGCTCTTTCCCACCCTAGGACTTTGTTTGGGATCCTTTTCCCCCCCAGTCGATCTGTCGAGCTCGATCTTTCCGAGCTCGCCGATCTTCTTTAAGGTTCGATCCACGAGTAGACTATTTCATGAAAAATAGGAATTCATTGAACCGAAAATGCTTTCTTTTCATTTACCATAATATTTTGCATTACAAGTCGTGCAAAATCAAAATACAAAGTGTTGGACAAGTTGTGTAGTTATCAAGAGATGGTTTTGTAGTAGCATTTGTGGTGTTCAGCGTTCCAGGGGTGCCTGAGTGGTACCCCTTCCTCTATTTCCAAGTTGTACGTGCCTGGCCGGGCTATGCCAACTATACAGTACGAACCCTCCTAGGTAGGTGCTAGCTTTCCATCATTTTGTTCCTTCGTCGCTAAAGTGACCTTCCGTAGGACAAGGTCCCTTACGTCAAAAGAGCGAGGACGGACGCGGCGATTGTAGTACCGGGTCGTCCTCTGTTGGTGGGCGGCCTGATGGACTCGGGCTCATTCTGTCCTTTCTTCGAGGAGGTCGAGGCTCAGAGCCAGGCCAGCTTCGTTCTCAGTTGAGTCAAATGGGCAGGCAGTACGGGAAGACGACATTCTGACTTCTACGGGAATCACGGCCTTAGAACCAAATGTCATGGCGAAAGGGGTCTCATCGGTCGGTGTCCGGGCTGTTGTATGATAAGCCCACAGCACGGGATACAAGTTTTCTATCCATAACCCTTTTGATTTGTCCAGTCTGGTCTTTAGATTTTGCAAGATAGTCTAGTTAGTGACTTCGACCTGTCCGTTTGCCTGAGGGTGGCCGAGGTAGGAGAATTTTGTTTTGATCCCGAGCCGAGCACATAGCTCAGCAAACAGGTCGTTATCGAACTGTTTTCCGTTGTCGGAGACAATGGCCCTTGGTATTCCAAACCTGCAAATTATGCGTTTCCACACAAAGTCTCGAATCTGTTGCTTGGTTATCTTCGCCAGTGGTTCAGCCTCAACCTACTTGGTGAAGTAGTCAATAGCGACAACCAGAAATTTTCTCTGGCCAAATCCCAGGAGAAAGGGCCCAAGGAGGTCGATACCCCACTAGGCGAATGGCCACAGGCCAAACATTGGCACGAGCTTGTTCGAAGGGGCATAAGGATGCGCGGCAATCGCTGGTACTTGTCACACCTTTTCACGAACTCCCCCACGTCCTCCAGTATTTTAGGCCAGTAATACCCATTCAGGAGTAGCTTCCGGACCAAGGATCTGCCCCCCGAGTGATTTCTGCATATTCCCTCATGGACCTCCCTCATAACATACTTAGCTTCTTCAAGTTTGAGGCATCAGGAATACGGACCAGAGAAGGATTTACGGTAAAGGACACCGACGATGAGTGCGTACCGCCCTGCCTGGTATCGTATCCTTCAGGAGTAGGCATGATCGTTGGGTAATGTCCTGTCTGTGAGATAGCTCATTATGGGATCCATCCAGGTCAGTTCTGAATTCAGGGCGCATATGATTGCGGGCTCGTCCGAGGAAGCTGTGCTCGGCTCGGCAAGAAATTCAATAGGAACTGTTCTCTTAAGCGTGTACTCGACAGCCGACGCCAGGTTAGCTAGGGCGTCGGCGTACCTATTCTCTTCTCGGGGAATTTACGTGACTCTAACCCTTTCAAAGAGCTTTGACAGGTCTTTAACCCTCTCTAGGTAGGCTACCATGCTCGGGTCCTTCGCGAGGTAATCACTGTTGATTTGGTTGACCACGAGCTGGGAATCGCACATTACCAAGAGGGACCTTACATTAAAATCCCGGGAAAAACGAAGCCCGGCCAACAATACCTCGTACTCGGCCTCGTTGTTTGTAGCTCGGAATCTGAGCCTGAGGGCGTACTCGATCTCTTTTTTATCTGGGGCCACTAGGACCATGCCGGCCCCTAAGCCACTCTAATTGGAATATCCGTCGGTAAACAGTTGCTACGAGTCAAGCCCGAGGTCGTCCTGGTGCTTCGCTTGCTCGTCCAAGACGCCGGTCGTCCCCGGACTTTCGGGGGTTTGTGTGGGATAACCCAGGTCGGTGACGGTTTTTTCCTCAGGGAAGGTCAGCTCGGCTATGAAGTCGGCGAGGACCTGTCCCTTGATTACTGTCCTGGGGCGATATTCGACGTGGAATTAGCCTAACTCCAAGTCTATACTTCATCAATCTCTCGGATATGTCAAGTGAATGGACGATCTACCTTAATGGTTGGTCCGTCAAAACCACAATTATGTCGGCTTGGAAATATTGGCGTATTTTCCTAGAGGCGATTAACAGGGCATAGGCAAATTTTTCGAACTTCGTGTATCTTATCTCTGCATCAGTTAGGACACGACTGGAGTAGTAGACCAGGCTCTGGACACCGATGTCCTCTTAAACCAGGGCGGCACTAACGGGTGTGAGGAAGGCCGCCATATAGAGGAGCAGGTCATCGCCCTTATGGGGTGTAGTAAGTAGAGGAGCCAACGAGAGATATCTTTTTAGCTCCACGAAGGCGCGGTCACACTCGTCGTTCCATTCGAATGCCTTGTTCCCCCGGAGAATTTTGAAAAAGGAGAGGCATTTTTCGGAAGATCTGGAGATGAACTGATTCAGGGCGGCTAGCCAACCTGTTAGCATTTGGACCTCTTTCTTATTCTGAGGAGGCTCCATACCGAGTACTACACTGATCTGGTCGGGGTTGGCATCAATGCCGCGCTGGGATACCATAAACCCTTGGAATTTACCCGCGGACACGCCGAAAATACATTTATTTGGATTCAGCCTCATGCGGTGAGCTCGGAGTTTGTCGAAACAGGCCTGGAAGTGGGCGAGGTGGTCCTTAGCCCAAACACTCTTTACGAGCATGTCATCGATGTATACCTCCATTGTGCTCCCTATTTCCTCCTTGAACATTTTATTGACAAGCCTCTGATAAGTGGCTCCGGCATTGCAGAGGCCAAAGGGCATGACTTTTTAGCAGTACGTACCCCGGTCGGTGATGAAAGAGGTCTTGCTCTTGTCCAGAGGGTACATGGGGATCTGGTTGTAGCCGGCGTAAGCATCAAGGAAGCTAAGTCGCTCGTGCCCCGCCGTAGTGTCGACCACGATTAGGGCTGGCAAAACAGGTAACAGGTCGTGTAACAGGTCATGACACGATAACACGAAACACGATAAGACCCAAACACGAACACGACACGATAAGCTTATCGTGTCAGACTACCCAAACACGAACACGACACGAAAATTATCATGTCGACACGACACGACACAATAATTTTTCGTGTTACACGATGACACGAAACCTATCAGGTAAACACGACACGATAAGACCTGATAGGTTTCTATTATATATTAACCTACCCATTACACGTTAACCCATCACACGTTAACGACCTGTTAACCCATTACACGTTAACGACCTGTTAACCTGTTAATTTAAAATCATCTTAACAAATTATTATAAAAGCAAAAAAAAAAAAAAAAAAAAAAAACAATTTCAACCAAAACAAACCAAACCAAAAAATAAATCCAACATTACATTTACAATGTCACACAAAAAAAAAAAATACCAACACAAACATCATTCACATAACACTACCAAATATGGAATATCTTAAATTAATTGTCAATGGATCCATAATAAACATAATAAACTAATGACTTTCCAATTGTCAAACACCTTAGTCCTGTACAACAAAAAAAAAAAAAAATTTAGAAAGACAATTTATAATATCAATATTCAACAATTAATGAATTTTTTATAAGTAACAAAATGCAAGAAAAAAAATCAATAAACCTGCATAATGTTTGAGCATTGAGTCGAATGCGACATTACCGACGCATCTTCTTTGTTGATATCTAAATTCAAAACGTCTTCAGTAAGTTCGTCCAATCGAACTTTCGCAGTTTCTGCATTTAAATTTTTGTGAAAAAAAACATTACTAATAAAATTATAATTGTAAGACAAATATAAACTCAAATGAAATATAATCTCCAAAAAAAGAAAAGATTACCCATAGCCCTAAATAACCAATCTTTGGTACAAAGTAAAGCTTCAACGGTTTCAGGCTTGAGTGAACTTCAATGTTGATCAATTACTCTCCCACTTATACTAAATGCAGATTCAGAAGCAACAGTGGACACAGGAATGCTCAACACATCACGGGCCATGGAAGAAAGTTCTGGATAACGAAATTGATTCGCTTTCCAAAATTTCAAAATATCCAATTTCGAATTTCTATCTATTCTTCGTTCATCCAAGTATAATTCCAATTCAGTTTTTTGTGCACCCGAACCAAATTCACCACTTTCAAAAGAATCAACTCCTATAATTAAAAATATTTAGAAAAAATATCAACGTAAATTAAGATATCAATAAAAATTAAAAATATTTAGAAAAAATACAAATTAATAACTTACCCTCAATACATCTCGATTTTCTTTACTAAGAAGATTTTCATTGAGGTCGCCTTGGTCACTACACTTGTCGGGACAGGATGATATGGCCGAAGACTTAGAAGATTTCATATATTCATTAAAAAGCAAATTCAAATTATCTCGGACACACAAGAACTCAACTGAACCACTCCCATATAGTTTTCGGTAGCTAAAATCAACAAATTGAATCTTATATCGAGGATCCAAGATCACAGCAATAGCCAATATCATACTAAATTCCGACCAATATTTCTCAAATTTCTCAAGCATTTTAATAGCCATATTCACCATATATTCATCATCGGAATTTCTGTATTCTCTCAAAGTCAAATAGGTCATGAAAACCGAAGGAAAATACAAATTGGCAGTAGGGTACTTCGTTCCAGAAAATTGACAAGTAATATCATAAAACAAGGTCAAGAACTTCTTAATTTTTTCTCCTTTCTCCCATTCACAAGCAGAAGGATTATGCTTATAATTAGAGTCACTTAATTCCAAATGACAAAATGCACTACGAAAATATAATGCACTTTCAAGCATTAGGTAAGTTGAATTCCATCGAATAGGAACATCTTGTCGTAAACCTTTCTTAGCATTTAAAGACAAGAAATTCATATATTCTAAGAACTTATGCTTTCTCACCTGTGACCCTTTAATATATTTCACACTCTCACGAATCTTCTCAATGCATGAACTTATTTCTTTTAAACCATTTTGTACTACCAAGTTGAGAATGTGAGCACAACACCTTAAATGAAAAAATACACCCTTGCACAAAAGATTGTTTCTCAAATTCAATTGACTTGTCAACATTCTCACAAACGCATCATTGCACGATGCATTATCCAAAGTCAAAGAAAACAGTTTATTATCTATTCCCCAATCAGATAACAAAGCATAAGCTTTCTCACTCATAGAAACACCATTATGTGGAGGTGGCATGCAACAAAAACTTACTACCCTTTTATGTAAAATCCAATCACTATCAATAAAATGCCCTGTGACACATACATAGCCATCAGTAGTGAGGGATGACCACATATCAGAGGTTATGCAAACTCTACCAAGGCATTTTTCAAACATGTAGTTTACTTTTACCTTCTCTCTCTTATGCATTTTGAAAAGATTAGCTTTAGCAGTATTCCTAGAGATATGAACCACATCCTCATTCAAATACGATAATAAATCTCGTATGCCCTTGTACTCAACAAACGATAATGGTAAATCATGCATGACAATAGCGGCAATCAACAACTCACGAAATTTCTCTTGATCAATTTTTCGACTTCTAGTTGATAGTGAGCTTTGACTGTGATCTAATATCATTTGTCCTACATCTTGTGAATTGATTCCAGGACAAGATTTAATATGACGGTTCATGTTACCGGTACCATACCGGCTATCACCGACCATTGTTTTCCCACATTTCTTACACTTACATAATTGCTTACCATCTTGATTCTTCTCGTTGATTGTCACAAAGAATCTCCAAACTGAACTTCTTTTTACTCTCTTTCGTTTTCCGATTGTGTTGTTTTTGACATCATCCTCCACCTCTTGCGACTCATCATCATTTTCAATTTCCACCGTTATTGGTAAATCATTTGAATCTATGGTATCCATCTACATGTAATTACAAAACATAATTAGAAACACTACGGATTTGTGGAGAAAATATCACCAATGCGGATTTCACTCACCAATTCAAAGAAATTTAACGTTATATCATGTAGAAAGACTAGCGATGTTCTATGTCTAAACACACTAATAGCAGGTTGGTTCTATACTTTAGTCTAAAAATTGATTAAAAGTGTCCTTTAAATAACATTTCTTCAGTTTGTTGTTAAAACGCTCACCTATTTTTCCCCGACATGCAGTGCACAAGAACACGAGCCCTATCCTTTTCACATTGCTCTGCACAACACATAGACGGAGTTCAACTGCATTTAGCAATTGCATAAACATGAAAAAATAGAAATAGAATTATAACCAAGCACATACGATCCATCTAACCATCCAACAACTTTACATGTAATAGTATCAGAATGAACAGTAAGAAATCAGTCAATCATCAGCAACCATGAATTAGAGAGGGAAAAAAATTGAGAACAGAAAGGCATTTTTTCCTCTGTTTTTCTGTTTCTGTTCCAAGTTGTATGAAAATAGAGAAAAACAAAAACACCAATCAAACGCCACCTTAGAAACCATGCTATGAACTTCTACAAATAAGGGTTATGTGGTTAGGATAGTTAATTGCCAAATTCCAGTAAAAGTTTTGATTTTTGAAGCAAAGCCTAAATAATACGAACTTTTGAACAGGACATGAAAGAGTAGATACAGACCTAGAAATTGGAATGCATCATGAAACTGTAAAATCCAATTATTAACCTCAGCATTCAGATCTCAAACTGTAAGACCCCATATCAGATCTCAGATCTCAAATGATACCTGGAATCAAATAGTTATGCAAATGATACCACAAATTATTAACCTCAACATTCAGATCTCAAATGTACCTGGAATCGAACGAAAGAGCAACAGCGCAGGAACGACTGGAATCTCAAATGTACCTGGAATCGATCACAAATGTACCTGGAATCGAACAAATGACTTCAGAATCTCAGATCTACCTGGAATCGAAGGAACGAGCAGTGGCGGTCGTCGTCTCGTGACTCTTGTGGAGCAACGATGGTCGTCGGCGTCGTCTTGTGGAGTAGCGACGGTCATCGGAGTCGTCTTGTGGAGTAGCGACGGTCATCGGTGTCTTGTGGCGAAGGAAGCACGGCAGTCACGGACTGAGCAAGAGCAAGCAGCGGCGAAATGAAATGAATTATCAAGTGGGTTAGGGACTTAGGGTTTGAGAAATGTGGTTATATATATTAAGTACTAATTTGTAATATTTGATAATTTGGGGGGTGTAAAAATAATTTATTAAACAGGTTATCGTATAACCTATTGGGTCACAGGTTATCGTGTAACCTGAATACACAAAATTCTTATCGTGTCTTATCGTGTAACCTATTGGGTTATCAGGTCAACCTGATAACCTGTACTATTTCTTATCAGGTTATCGGGTCTGACACGATAACGACCTGATACCTGATAAGCAATACCTAGACCTGCTAATTTCGTGTCGGTCTCGTGTCGTGTCATCGTGTAAATACCTGTTTTGCCAGCCCTAACCACGATGTCGATCCTCGGGAGTGGAAATATGTCTTTCGGGTAAGCCTTATTTAAATCCTTAAAATCGATGCAAAGCTTCCATTTACTACTAGCCTTGGGGGCCAGCACGACGTTTCCGAGCCAATCCGAGAATTTTACCTCATCGACGACATCTGACCTTACGAGCTTATCCATCTCATTTTCAATTATCTTCTGCCGTTCTGGGTGGAACTTCCTCCTCTTCTGCTGGACAGGTGAGTGGTGGACGTCGGCGTGTAGTCGGTGCATGGAAACACTTGGATCAATACCGGGAAGCTCGTTGTGCGACCAGGCAAACACATCGTAGTTTTTTGCCAGTAGCTCGGTGAGGTGGGACCGTTCTTCCGGCCTTAACCAAGCTCTGATCCTCACCATTCTCTTCAAGATAATAGGATGAATAGGAACGTCAATCAGATCTTCGTAAGGCCGCAGGACGGGCTCATCATCACATGGATCGTCGATCAGAACAGGCTCCGCCCCGTGAGTTAGGACCACGAGCTCCTCGTCCAGGCGAGGGGTACACAGCTCGGGCCCCGACTGTAATTGCTATTTTTTCTCCAAAGCCCTTTTTGCACAGGGATGTGCGGCTTCCTGGTTTCCCTGAACCTCCCCCACCCCGGAATCCGTGGGGAACTTTATTTTTTGGTGATAGGGGGAGCATACGGCTTTAAGGGCGGCCACAGTGGGTCGTCCCATAATTGTATTGTACGGAGATGGTCTGTCTACGATAAGAAATTTGGACCAAATGGTGGCAACGTCAGGGCTAGGACCAACGGTGACAGGCAAGGACACCCAGCTGACCAAATTGACTACGTCGCCATCAAACCCAACGAGTAGGGACCTGACGGGCTGCACAGAGCTTGCTTCTATGCCCATTTTATAGAAGGATCCCTTGAATAGAATATCTGTCGAGCTTCCTCCGTCGACAAGTATCCTCGCCATCTTAAAATGGTTTATTAAGGCTGCGATGACCAGGGCATTGTGCGGAACGTGCACCCCCACTAGATCGGCCTCGCTAAATGAAACCACGTTATGGGAAGCCGCATCTATTATGCTAACCTCATAGACGAATTTCTCTACTTTCCTCTTACTCTTGCATTCGTACCGCTTCCGAGAAAAAAATGTTTCCCCCGCGAAACCCAGGCCACTATGGATGACGTTTATTTCGCCGTCGACTCTCAACTTGGAATCGTCCTCATCTCGGTCACCACGGGGTCAGTTTTGGTTATCATTTTGCTTTCGGTGATGTCCTCGGCGGCCGTCACGGCGATCATTCGAGCCAGTCCTTTCCTCGTTGGGTCAGCGGACGTAGTTCCTGAGGTAGCCCCTGCGGATGAAGGCTTCAATCTCCTCTTTTAACTAGAAGCATTCGTCAGTGGAGTGACCATTACTCCTGTGGAAGTCGAAGTATTTATCAATTGACTTCCCGATGGGCTTCCCTCTGAGGGGGGGTGCGGGTGAGAACAGGCCTTTCCCGGCTTTCTCGACTAAGATTGTCGCGACGGAAGCCGTCAAGGGAGTGTAGACGACTTGACGGGTGCCCGGCGGTAGTCTCCGATCTCCAGGAAGTGGGCCTAACCTTCCCACTGCCTGGAGTCTCCTAAACGCTTGGGACCGACTTGTTCCCTCGTCGGCTTGGGACTTCTTCTTGATAAGGTCTTCCTTCTCTTTTGTTATTTTATTGACAAGGTAGGCCTCGTAGAAATTGGCGCCAAGGCCGAGTACTTCGCGAAGGCTAGCCGTCGGCCTGGAGTTTAGGTCATACAAAAGCCTTCGGTGCCTCAGCCCACTAGTAAAAGCATTTAGCGCAACTTCATCAGAAACTCCTTCACATGTGAGGGTTTCCATCCAAAATCGGTCCACGTAATCTGCGAGATTCTCATTTTCCTCCTGCCTGACGTCGAGGAGGTGAGACGCAGTTTTCGGCCTGCGATGGGACCAACTAAATCTCTCCATGAACTGTTGTTCAAGCTGGAGGAATATGGAGATTGAGGCCAACAAGAGATCGTTAAACCACGACCTGGCCGGGCTAGTCAATCCAACCGAAAAAAAATTGCACCTGATGGCATTTATCGCAGCATGTACATCCATGTGGGAAACATACACGGAGAGGTGATCCAACGGGTCGGTCGTCCCATCATACTGGGCGGCCGGCGGGTTGGGAAACCGATACGGAACTGCCTCTTCGGTGATTTCCGCAGAGAAATGAGACTTGACCCCGGCATGAAGCCCGGGAGCTTCCCCGGTATTGCGCATGAGACTAAGGGCGGCCTCCATCTCTACCAGGTGTTACTCCATTGTGGTTATCACCCTCTCAGGGGCGACAATCTGGCTGGCAACAGGTCTGGGCTCCCTCCTACGAGCTTGTAGGGGGAGTGGGAGTCTACCTTCCTGATTTGAGAAGATCGGTGCTCAGAACACTCACGACGGCTATACTCCCGAGCCGACGGTGATCCCGGCCAGTCCTGGGATCGTCGACGGCAAGTCGACCTGGAAATGTTTACCGAGGCAACTGGGGGGTCAAGGTCCCTATCCCTCAGTGCTCAGTTAACCCGCGCCATCTGCCCGTGAGAGCCCAACGCTCGATCATCGGACTCCTGTGGGCAGGCCTTCTCCTCAGCAACATGGAGGTCTGGTCCCCCTTCGACTGGGGGTAGAGGTATGCAGGAGAGGAGGATATCGAAGTATTCTTGGAACATGCCGAGTTGGCATTCCACGTTATTGAGCCTGGCGACATCAACGGCCTTGGACGTCTACCCTGGGCAGAACTCCTCGATATCGGCATTCCGCCTTTCGACGTCTGCGCCTTCTTCGTTTGTCGCTCGGCGGGCAGTGGCTCAAGTTTTCGGCCTTGGAGCCCGCAACATATCCTCCCCTGGCTGTCTATTCACCAGGTGGATTATGTTATTTGATCGGTGAAAGTGACCAGACCTTGTGTTCATCAAACCCTAGCCAAGCGGGTAGCTGATGGTTCAGTTGAGGCTTTTTGTAGCGCTTCCCACAAACGGCGCCAAACTGTTGGTATCTGGAATTGGTCCAACCAGCAGTATGGTCCGAACATTCTCGGATTAGGGATGAAGGGGTTATTGATCTCTCGTCTTTTCGTGTTGCAGCCGGGTCGGTTGGCCAAACTGGCCTGAATACGAACCCGGGTCTTGATTTCCTTCCTTGCTCCTGACCGCTGTCCGGGCTGAGCTCCTGGTCGCCACCTGCACAAGGGACGGCAGGGTTGTTCCCAGCGTGTCCCCTCCGGCGTGAGAGTAAGGATCCGGGGAGAAAGATAGGTTGGAGAGTTATTATTATCTCGACCTGTCTGACCGATCTGAGAACACGTTTCTCTCTCTAGAATGATTTTCTCGTCCCTGTAAAGTATGGAGAAAGCCTTCTATTTATAGGCGAAAGAGTGATTAGTATAAACAAGATTAAGACCTTAATCTCGGGTTACCGGTAAGCAGTCAGGGCGTGTATGACACGGAGAATTAGAGCCATGGACCTGGGCCTTGGGCCCATCACTGTTGAGGATGAGGTAGGCACCCGACCTCCCGAGGTGGTAAACGAGGTCGGTCGCACCGGCGGAGATCGGTCTGGGAACTCCAACCTCTCGCGAGTTGATGAGTGCAGATCAGGCAGGCCACTCACGAGGAGGTCGGTTTGGGTACACTGGCTTCACGCGGGTTGCTGAAAGAAACCAGTTTGGGCTGCCTATTCACCGGGCTAGAACGCAGGTAGGTCGACGACGGACGCGACCTTAATCAGCGGACACGGGCCAACTTTACCCATATCATATATAATGTGTGATCTTATGTTAAATCACCATTACTCAATCGCTAGATCACCACCACAGGACCACTACCGCTGTAATTTAGCAAACTGACTATACTACCTGCTGAAACCAATCACCGCAAAAACATCACCGTTAACTGTTGCCAACAACCAAGAATAGCTATTTTATTTACAATCAACTAAATATTTTAGTTATCATCATCTAAACACTTCATGACACTAAAAATGATTACAAATTAAATATAAAAATGCAAACCATTAAAAGAAGGAAAATTTATTATTTAAACCTCAAGAGATTCACAACTCACAAAATAAACCTTCCATGATTATAATAAAAAATTTAGTTTTTAAAAAATAGTCCTCTATTCTTTTATCATTTTTATTTTTTTTTCATTATTTACATACAATATCATTTTGTAAAAATAGCGAGACGTGAATATTCACATTTTTTTATTTTCTAATTTTAAATATTTTAATACATTTTAACACTAATCGAGTGATTATGAAAGTCCATTGTTCTTTATGTGAACAAATTTACAAACCTACAATTTTTATGAAATACACCGATATATATTTTCATCAAACTACCATAACACTGATATGAATATTCACACAAATACACCGATATGTGTTTTTAGGAAAATACCTAAAACACTCTGAAAATATATCATATTACTATTCACAAAAAGAACAAAAACAAAATCAACAAAAAACCATTCTTGTGAATAAACAAAAATTTCGCAAAAATCAACAAAATACACCAATGTGTGTTTTTATCAAAATAGCAAAACAAACCGAAAAACATACCTATAAACATTCATAAAGACTATTTCAAAAAAATAAAATGATCAAACATGAACAATCACAATTAATAAACCAAACTTCACCAAAATAACAATTGTGGGTCAAAAAATCAAAACAATGAACATTCAAAAAATAATCAAACAAAGAGATTAGCCGTGAATATTCACAAAAAATCACGCTAATATTCACAAAAAACACAACCCTAGATGAAACATTCCCAAACTCAAAATAATCAAACAAAGAGATTCGCCATGAATATTCACCATAGTGGCGATTGTTCCAGATTTGAAAATTTTCAAATCGAAACTTTCTAAATTTGGAGTTGGACGAACTTGATTTCGCAAAAACAAAGTCGAAGCCAAACGAGAAAGATGAACGGACCAAAAATATTTTCAGATCTTACGAGCCAGGTGGAAGGAAATCGGCTCCGAACGAGCACCAATCCAATTCGCCTGTCGCCATTCCCACTGTTCCAATTGCCCACGTCGTCTATGACTCCATTGATGGCCATCGTAGGCCGTCGAATCTGCAGCACACGTTGAAGCAGTGCACGAATGCAGAATCGACGAGAATATTTAGAATGAACAAAAAAACTCTACCAAAAATCAACAAATGAATGAGAAAAATTTCTACAAAAAAACAACAACCGACCAACAAATCAAAATAAACTTTCACCAAAACATGAATATTCATGAGATCTAGAATTTTCCAGAACAGGGAGCTAAAGAGAGAGAGAGAGCAGCGGGATTTCCCAGATATGAAATCCAAGATCCAAAGAAAATCAAACGATGAACGTCGAATAAAATCGAACGGCGATTGCGAACCCTAATGCAAACGGACGAACTGCGAAGAAAATCAAACGATGAACATTAGACGACAATTGAAAACCAGGAGATGAAATTGAAGAAGTTCGAGAGGAGCTTAATAGTTAAAGGACACGTTAGGAAGCTAAGAAATCACGAAAGAGAACACTTTATCTTCCCTGAAAACTGCAAAATCTCAAAACAATCTGTGTGGATTGAACAGCTCCAACCCTTCACCAACTTCATGAATCGACTCCTTCTCTCTCCCTCTCTCTCTCTCTCTATATATATATATATATCGATAGTTCTATACATATGCCTGTATTTACGAACAATTAATCGAAACCGATTTTGATAGATTTTCTCGTCGCGAGCTTTGGGCAGCTGTAATGGCATTTTTGGGATTTTAAGAGAAAGAAAGAAGAGAGAGAGAGATTTGAAAAATGGAGCACTAGGTTTGGTTGTTACATATATATATATATATATATATATATATATATATGTATAAGGATAATAATGTCCATTGACCACCTACAAAGAATTAAATATTAACAATGTTTTAATGAAACACTAAGTAATAATATTTTTGCTTAAAAGGTTTATTTAGGAAAGAGTGTGAAATATGGTCCAAACATTAAAAATAAAAAAAAATAAAAAAAAAATAAAAAACACTTAAAAGAATTGTCATTCTTTTTATTTATTTTTCTCTTCTTCCCTCTTAATTATAAAACAAGAAAAATATATAAGAAAATATTGTATATTTTTTCCTCTGAATTTCTCTCTATCCCAGGGGCATCCCTAGCCCAAAGTGACCAAAACAATTGCTTTGGCCCAAGTTTTATACGGGCACAATTTGTTTTCAAACATATATGTGCATTTTTTTTAATTATAATTTACTATCCCATTTAGTGCATACACTTGGCCAAAATTCTTACTTTATCTTAATAAAGTCTTTACAAACTAATTACAAGATTTTTATTCTAAAAAATACATGGGCTATTGAATTTAAGGAAAATTTCTTGTTTATCCTACTAGAATACTCAAATAGGTTTTTAATTTTATACTTTCAATAATAACCATTTTAAACCTAATATTCAATTGGAGATTTATTAAAAGTCCCATTTCATATTTGGAAAACACCTAAAGTCCTTTTTTTAACCTTCTAGTGTAAGTCAAGTCACGAGATCCATTTTTGGTATTGTATGTTCGATTTTTTTTTTTCCTTTCTAATAAATATCTTCATTGTTACCAAATACTATGTTTCTAGTTTGTCTAGATTTCAAAAAAAAAAAAACATTTATAAACACAACTTTTTCATATTTTATTTGACACTTTTTCAAATTTTAAACATGCGTACACATTTTAAGTTCATAATACATTGTTCACTATTTTTTGTACACAAATAAGTGAAATGAAATTTTTAAAATTTTGATATTACAATTCGGATAGAGTTTTATTAAAATCCTAATCATCGACAGAATAAATTAGAGATCCTGTAAAATATAGTTTCAAAAGTAAAATATGTTATATTCCATAGTCATGATGAAAAACCAATAAAAGTTAAAATATTTAGCAATTAAAAAGGTAAAACATGTTACAATTATATCCAACAAGTTATTGCTGGAAAAAAAAAAAAAAAAATAACTCTCGTAAAAGGTAAAATTGTATAACAGTAAATACAAAAAAGTCAAAACCATAAAGGAGGTCAATTTGGTCATGAAGATCACACGTGCTGAAAGACCCTTCCCTGGGCCGAGTGTGAAGAAAGGTCCGAGTTGCAGTGTCCGAGCACCCTCAACTCGGACATCTCCAAAGGAGGGAGCCTCGAATCCCGTCCGTCCTCTAGAATCTGCAAATGTGAAGAAAGGTCTGAGCTGCTAATAGGTGTAATTTACCTATCCATTTCCAAATCAAATCTGTTAGTTTTCGAGTATATTTATTATGTTTTAATATGTTTTTATGTGTTTTTGTCTAAATCAGGTGTGTGGGGCGAAAATGGATTAAAACGGATCAATAATGATCAAATCGAATTAAAAACGGTAGGAAAACAAGCAAAAGGGCAAAATTCATTACTTGTAGCTGCAGCCCACCGCTGCAGCAGTGAAACTACTGCCGCAGCGGTCAAGATGCAGAGAAGAACCTAATTTACTGAAAATCCACTACCACAGTGGTGAAATAACAGGAGGACTCTGCACCCACCGCTGCGGCGAAGGACACTGCTGACATACCCACCGCCGCGGCGGTCACTCTGCACAGCTGTTAGATATTTATTTAGATATTTTGCTCCCTATTTATTCATCACTCCTCTTCATTCAGCGAAAAAAAGCCCATTAGAGGAGCTCCCTTAGGATTAGGATATTTTGAGAGTGTTTTGGGAAGTGCTCAACCAAATCCGAAGGAGAAAAACACGTTGCGAAAAAGGAGAAACGATCGTTTAACGATTTTAGTGCCAAATCTTCGAACTACGGCTAAGTTTCTTTCGTTTCTTTCTTTAATTTCTTAACTTCGGTAGTTTGTTAAGCATGTTTAACTCGTTTCTCATTGTATAAATGGTTATGACCGTGAGCTAAATGAATTTTATCTAGGGATTAATAATATTTATGAAATTGTTGTTTGTTTGAGTTGTGTTTCGATAATGGTTGTTCTTCACTATTTCGATTGTGTTTACTGTTATTCTTTAATTATATGCTTGTTTAGATATATAGAGAATACGGGGTTTGACACTCGGGAAAGGTAACCTCGAATTCGGATTAGGGTAAACACAACCTGACGATCTAATAACCCAGGAGGGAGTTAAAAAGTATGCAATCAATGACGTTGGGACAAGACTAGTGTCGTTAAGACGTTGAGGGCGACTTCTTCGTTGACGCAAAGTCGCATATTCACTTATCTTACACTCGAGAGAGGTGGTAAGTGAGTTTACGATATAGAGATTGTTGGATTGGTCGAACACCGTTATTGTAAACTAAACGAGACCAAACACGTTTTTATAAACGAAGTTAGTCCCTAGATAATTTTCTCCCCTAAACATCTCAATATAGTATTAGTATAATTAGTTTAATTGACTTAGTATTAGTATTAATTAATTATAAAATTATTTTTTATCGCTTAGATAAAATTAGGTTATGACAATCGCGGTACTCGTTAATAATCTCAACCAATCCCTATGGATACGACAACCCCTACTATTTCCCATCTATACTAAAACTTGACCCGTACACTTACGGTGAAAGTGGCAACGTAATATTCCGCCACTAGCTGCGGTGTTCAAGAACCCTCAGTTCGGACATCTCTAAAAGGGGGGGAGCCTCAAACCCCTTCCGTCCTCGAGGATCTCCGAGTGTTAAGAAAAGTCCGAGTTGCAATGTATGAGTACCCTCAGCTCGAACATCTCCAAAAGAGGGAGCCTCAAACTCCTCTCTTCTCCACGTTAGCTAAGTGTAAGGAATTATCTGGGCTGCGGTGTCCGAGTACCCTCAACCCGGACATATGCAAAAGAGGAAGTCTCGGACCCCTCCACTAAGGTGTGCAAAAATCAAGTTGCCGAGTTGAGGCGTTCAAACACCCTCAGCTCGGACATTATTCAAATGAGCAACCTAAATGAAGATTCAAGATACGCTCCTGAGCTGAGATATTTGAGCACCCTCAGCCCGGACTTTTCCTAAATGGGCAACCCAAATAAAGATTCAAGATAAGTTACTGAGCTGAGGTGTTCGAACACCTCAGCTCAGATATCACCCAAAGGGGGGGTCTCAAATGAAGAGGGAAGTCTTCTTGCCAAGCTGGTGTATTTGATCACCCTTAGCTCGGATTGACTACAAATTGGGAACCCTCAAGTGGGATTGAAAACTCAACGCCGAGTTGAGGGTACTCTGTGCCCAAGCACCCTCAGCTCGGACTTATGCAAAATGAAGCCCCTCAAAAAGAACTTCAGGCTATACTGCCAAGCTTAGGGGTTCGAGCACTCTCAGCTCGGACTTGTGCAAATTGGGGAACCCTCAAGTAAAGGTTGAAGCTGGATGACCGAACTGGGGTATCCGATTACCCTCAGCTTGAATTTCCCCTAAGTTAGAACCCTCAAGACAGTGTTGAAGATGTTCTGCCGAGCTGGGGTGTTCGAGCACTGTCAGTTCGGACTTATGCAAATTGGGAACCCTCATATACGATTGAAGATGGATTGCCGAGCTAGGGTGTCCGTGTACTCTCAACTCGGACTTGTCCAAATGGGAGTTTCCCATTTCTTTTTTGGAGATGATCGAGTTGAGCTGAGGTGCCCGAGTACTCTCAGCTCGGATTCTCCAACATATGGGGCCTCTTAAGGCCGTTTTGAAACTACCGAATCCGTTTTGACGCCCTCTCCACCTCCTGATTGTCCAGAGAGGCTAAAAACAAATCATTACTCTCTATTTCAAGTGGGCCGGCTTATGGGCTTCTACAAAATGGGCATAAAAGTCCAGTCCAGGTGATTAGGGCCTTAATCAGCAAACTCATTGCCTGTTAGATGAATTAGGTTAATTAATTGAGCTTAGCTCCCTAATTCCACGGCGCTAATTGAGCCCAACACCTTATAAATACTCCTTGGCATCCAATGCCCACAGGTAGATACTTCTAATTTACTCTAGAGCACTATTAGTCTTTTCTCCCCAGATACTTATTCTCACGCCGGAGGGGTCTCACCGAGCACAACCAGGTAGGCCTTTGTGCAAGTGCTCGGAGTGCGATTTGGAGCTCAGCTCGGAGATCGGAACAGAGTCCAAAGAGGAATTCTACTCGGAGTCTGAACAGGATCTCGGAGTTTAGTGATGAGCTTAGGTCGAATCGTAGGGATTTCCAAAGCGTCAGAAGTTCATTGATCTCGGGTTTACCAGTTCGCCACCTCCACGTCAGCAACGAGTTCTCACGTGTCACTTGTCCAGATCATACTGTGGGTGCTCTCCATTTTTTGACACCAACAATTTAGAATGGGAATTATGCAATATTGATAAAAAAAAATAAATAAATAAATAAAGCTCCCTTAATCACTTCTTCCCATAATTAAAAATGTTAAATCCAAAAATTAAGCATAAAGGTTAGTAGTATTCCCTAAACAAAAGGCAACTGATTTTGTACTCCCCATAAATCATGTAGCAGTCTGAGTAACAATATATATAATTGGTAGCACGAAATTACATCACTATTTTCACCGCAAATATACGGGTCAAGTTTTGGTAGAGATTGGGAAGAGTAGAGGTTATCGTATCCACAGGGATTGGATTAGATTATCGTTGAGTACTGCGATTGTCATAACCGGACTTTATCTTGGCAACTTAAATTTAGTTTTTATAATAATTATAAACTAAACTAATTAAACTAATTATACTAATATACTAGTATGACGTTTATGGAAAAATATTACCTAAGGAATAACTTCGTTCACTTAAACGTGTTCGTTTCAATCTAGTTTACATTAACGACGTTCCAATCTATTCGACAATCTAGGTATCGAAAACTCACTCACTACCTCTCCCGAGTATAAAGTGAATGAATATGTGACTTCACGTCAACGCCGAAGTCCTCCTCGAGTGTCTATACAACCCTTGGTCACATGAGTCTCGTCCCAACCTCACGGATTGCATACTTTCTAACGCCCTCCCGGATCATTAGATCGTCACGTTATGTTTAAACCCTAGTTCAAATCCGGAGTTACCTCTCCTGAGTGTCAAACCCCGTATTCTCAATATATTATAACAAGCATATAAACGTGGAAGAACGGTAAACACAATCAAATAGACAAGAACAACCACTAACAAAATATCGATTTTATACGAATAACGTTTTCATGAAGTACATCGCTCCCTAGACAATATATGTTTAGCTACACATGGTCATAGCCTTATATACAACTAGAAACAAACTAAACATATACAAAACAAGCAACCAAACTAAAAAATAAAAGAGAGAAACTAGGAGACTAGCCGTTATCTAAAGAACCGACGTTAAAACTGCTCTGAGAACATTTCCTCCTCTTAGCCTTGATGATCTTCTCTTGGTTGGATGTGTCTTAGAGCTCTCAAGACTCCCAAAAATATCCCTCAATATTTGGGGGGGAAAAGAGAGGATATTTATAGGATCCAAAATATCAACAAAATATCCTAAAATATCTAAACTGTCTGGCGCCTGACCGCTGCAGTAGTGGGATCACTGCAGCAGCGGTGGAGAAGTCGGTGGTTTTCTGCCAGATGACCGCTGCAGCGGTGGTTTTATCGCTACAGTGGTGGGTTGCAAGTTCTAAACTTTTATTTTTTTTGCTCGTTTTCTCCATCGTTCTTCCATCGACTTGCTCGTTTATGGACCTTTTTGTTCCTTTTCGTCCCAAACACCTGGTTTATAACAAACACAAATAAAAATATATTAACACATATTAAAACTCCATAAAAATACTCGAAAACTATCAAAATCGGCTTGGAAATAAATAGATAAATTACACCTATCAATAATCCCAGGGTATAGTAGTCAAATAGGCATCATAAATTAGGGATAAAATAATTTGTGGGACCAACCTTCTAAGTTACCAAAACAGATGGGTTCAATTGGTGATAAAACATGATTGAAATCCCATATCAGAAATATTAGAAAAGATTGTCTAATATTTAAAGTATCATGTCAACTACTTTAAGTAATTTCGCTTAAGCATTTTGGGTCATGCGGCCTTGGTCCAAAAGTTTCTAGGCTAGTTGACCCATAAGGCGTTATGAATGGTATCAAAGTCAACCTTAGTCTGAAAACGATAACATGGTGGTATTGATAGAGGATATTGAACCTAATATTTTGATGAATAATTAAATACTGATATTTTATAGAACTAATTGTTTTATTGAGAAATTTCAAATTAAAAGTTTGATAGGTTAAAATGAGAAAAAAGAATGGATCGAAAAGATTTAATCATTGAAGAATTCATGAAGGATTTTTTAAAGAATCAAAGGGATTCAAAACGCGTGCAGGATGAAGATAATGAATATTTTTAGAGTATTAAAGACATTAAAGACCATTAGATGAAAACAACTCATTATCTTTATACTCTTAATGCAACCCGAATTAGGATCAACCACGACACTTTATAAAATATGTGTTATAGTAAAAAATAATATGTCTAAGGTCTTAAATTATTTTTTATAAAGTGTTAAATCATAAAAATATTTTTGTTATAGTGTTTAAGTGAAAAAAAAAATGGTTTTAGCACATAAAATAATGTGTTTTTTGGCCAATTAGGTCAACCAACGAAATGGGTCGGTCAACTAACGAAAACAATAGCTTAAGAAAGTTAAATGGGTGACCTACTGGCCAATTCGATTTACTTCCATTATGCTCGGTCGACTAACCCAGGAGGTCAGTCAATCGACAGGTCAGACAGTCAAAGTTTGACTATTTCAGTTTTTTTTAGTCAAATCTCCTTATTTTTAACGACTTTCAAAAAGTTTTTTAAGGGATTTGAATGTTTTACTTTTATATATCATATATTATTTATTTTTTATTTATTTGGTCCATCTATCTAATTATTTTTTTGATTGAATTGAAAAAATTACTTCTTATCTTTAAGAGTATTGAATTGAAAAAGTTTTGGGGACCAAATTGAGCTTTTCTAAAAGTATTTTTAAACGAAACATACCTATCTTGATAGTATATGATATATATGGGTATTAAATTGTCATTTAAGATCTTGGAATTTGAAAGCTAGTTGTTGAAGGTCTAGTGAAAGGTCTATATATACATACTTGCGTTTTTCAAATTAATCAATCAAGAATATTCTTTACACTGAAATTTATAAGGGAGTTTTATTGAAAAGAGTTCTTGATCGAAGTGCGAAAACGTTTGGGTCACCAACCTGTATTCTTCATTGTGTTATTGTAATAATTTTTAAGAAATTCTGATGAAATCTTTTTAAGTTGATTAATTTGCTTTCTTAGATTATTTAATTACTTAGATTAAGTGTTTTGAGAAAAATTGTTTTCAAATCTAATATTGTGAAAATCTTTTCAAACGGTTTTATTTGTGAAATCTGATTATTTACTATTTGTGCATAAAAAAATAAAAAAAAAAAGATTTGTGCCTCACATAGATTCTATCACGTAGTATTCGGAACATTAATTGAGTATAATTGTATTGAGGTGGTAGAAACTCATGTGGGAAAAAACTTGTGATTTTTTATATTTTCGAATTTGAGTAGATTAGACATATTTAGGATGGTATCTAATCAGGGTAGTTAGAGTTTGATCTTTAGCCTGAGAAAAATATTAGAGTTTGATCTTTAGCCTAAGAAAAAAATTAGGTTGATCATTTGTCTTTTAAAATATTAGATTTTGATTCTTCCTATAATATTCCTAAACATGTGAAAATGATAAGTGTAAAAGTGTGATAGGTTAATTTAGAGCATGTGAAAAGAATCAGGGTTATAAAGGTTGACTCTGAGTCTGTGAAAATAATCAGGATTGTAAGGGTCTAGTTCCTACGGGAAATCAATCAAGGGTTAGTGGATTGCAAAATCCTTGTGGAGCTAGGGGAACTAGACGTAGGTAAGAGTAACTTGCTGAATTAGGATAAATTTTTGTGTGCTGCATTGCTATATTTCTGATTATTTGGGTGTGCACTTAGTTAAACAAATTTCCGCTGCTTAATAAGATAATATTCAATTAGGGAAATTGATATCTTGCGTTTGAATTAAATGTTTGAATTTTCGCCACTATCCAATTCACCCTCTCTCTCTTGGGTACATCTTTGGGTCAACAGAGAAGTAGAGACTTCAGAGAGGGGTAAAGGCATTGAGATTAATACCTTTTATCTACTTAAGGACCACTTTTGTTCGCTTATGGGTTGTTCACTAAACTATTAAACAAGGGGACGAAGGGGACAAATAGGGTTGAGGACTTCGCATTTTTGACTAAGGCATTGTGAAATTATATATCAAAAGTATAAAAAAGATTATTTGATGTATAGAGTATTATGTTGGTTACTTTAAGCATTTTAGAACAATAGGCTTGATCTTAAAATTATAAGCTCAGCAAATCGCATTGTGTATAACAATGTGTCTATTGAGGATGGGGTCAACTTTTCTCGGCGCCAACTTTCCCTTGATGTTATCTAATATGTGAAAACCACTAATTTAAGATTTTATTTTGAATAGCTAATGTGCCATTTAGTGGTTCTACTTTTTTTTTTTTTTTCTCCCTACTCCCAGTAAAATATTCTAATAAAATAAATAAGTTTAGAAATTATTATTATCCTGAAATTATTTCTTTCAATTTATGAAAACGAAAGCAAAGAAACACATCTGGTTGTAATATTTGTTCTCATTTTCTTTAATTTCTTTAAATGTATGATAATAAATATAAATATTTCTTGGCTAATCACATATATCAAATTAAAAAAAAAAAAAAAAAACACGAATTAAAAATAAATTTCTAAAATTCAAATACACTAAATACAAACATAGCCCAACATAAATTCTACAATAGATGTGCAATTATAATTTTTTTTTCTTTTTTTTTTTTACTTTAAGACAACAATGATTACAATTAAAAAACAAAAATCAAGTTTCTTTAATCATATATATAATTCCCTGTAGAAACAATTTCCACAGAAAACCGCAAAACAAAATCTAATTTCCTGCAATCTTCATTAAAAAAAAAAAATCAAATTTTCTGCAATTTCAATCCTGTTCCTACAATTTAAAATTTTTCAAAAAAATAAATCCTGCAATCCTATTCAAGAAAATCGCCAAAAAAAAGTTCAATTTCCTGCAAATTCCAATTTAAAAAATAAATAAATAAATAAATCATTTTTCTACAATTTCAATCCAATTATCATTTTTTAAGAACAAAGCTTTTAAAAACAATTAAATAACAAAAAAAAATAAAAATCAGAGGCATCTCAACTCAATGAGATAATATTAAACATAAACATATCCGTACATAAATTCTGCAACAACAAAGCAGGGATCTATTTCTCTATTATTCAAACAACACACCAAAAAGTGACAATATGTTCAACAATTTCCCTCGTTACAAACTCCTCAATTCAGCTTCTAGGATTTAATTACAGTTTTCAACAATCACAACAACAAATGTTCAGCAATTAATAATAATAATTTTCAGCAACTAAATATATATAGGTATTAATAAAAAAAAATCAATGACATAAACCTTATAAAAAAAAAAAATGATTTTCTTCTAAAAGTCCTTTTTGTAAGGAGGACAACTTTTCAAGTCCTCTGTATTTTTTAAGGATGATGAAAACTTCTATTTTAAAAATTTTGGCTTAAAAAATCCTATGCTGAGTTAGCAAATTTTTTTCTTTTCCTTTTTTGCCTCTGTTCATTTAAACCTAACCCTCACATTTAGCCCTTTCTCTTCCTTCCCCTTTCTCTCTCAAACTTGGAACGACCTCTCTCTTCCTTCCCCCTTAGTGACGACATCGCAAAGCCGCCGCCGCCCTCAACATATCTCACCACCACCACCCTCACCCTAATTTCTGTCATCCTCCCCCACTCTCTCTCAGCCGCTCGCAAATCTCAGCCCCCTTGCCATAGCTCGCCGTCAATTTAGGGCGTTGCTGCTCGACGTCGTTACTTCCCCTTGCCGCCATTGATGTTCGTCGATATTGTTCATCGCCACTGTTACTGCTTGCCGTTGCCGCCACTACTGTTCGTCGTCGTTCGTGGTTTGTCATCTCCAGATCTGAGTAGATCTATTCAGATTTAGCGGTGACGAACGACGGTGACGACAACAGCGTAGCGGTAACAAACAATTAGAGGTATTTTTTTGTTCTCTTTTTTAAAGCTCAAAGGTGCGATGATCTTTCGATTGTTATCCAAATTCTAGTTTCTCCCATGTGATTACATGGTTTATTGGATTTTTATGTGGCATTTTATTTGTTTGATGTGTTCGACTCCATGGAAGGGGTTGAGGTATTTCTCCTTTCTCTTGCTGAATAAAATTGATGTCACAAAACATTGAAACAAAATGGTGTAATGCTTGAATGATGAACTGAATTCAGATTAACAGTATGATGTTTCATGATTTTATGTGTGTTGGGTCTGCTTGAACTGTTTTCTTGAGTGAAAAATAATGTTAATGGATATCTAAGTAGATATCTACTTAATTGATTTTTAAAATTATTTTATAGGAATTGGATATCTACTTGATGGAATAATTATGCGTTTCAATTGTTTGGTTGCTTGATACGTGAAAGAAGATAAATGAAATTAAATTAGAATTTTGATATTATTTAGGATAGTCCAATTAGATTCAAATAAATTCTAACAATTTCTTGATTTATTTGTCATTTTTATCCTTTGTGTGCAAATGTTTTGTTTTAATTTTTTTGTTCAGTGGATATTTACATATTTGTTTAAATTGATTGTTTAAATGTTTGTGTTTATTTTTTAGTTCAGTGAATATCCACTGATTGTTTTAGGATATCTACTTATTGATTTTTAGTAGATATCCGTAATTTTAAGTGGAATTTAAAAAAAAAAATATTATATGTCTAGAATATTTTCTTGTCGCCGTCAATTTGAATTTTATTCTTTAATTATATTATTTTTATATATTTTTAATTAGTTTTCAATATTGAAACTCAGAAAAAGATCTTAATATGTGGTTGAAAAATTGATGCGTGAAGACCAATGAAGATGGAGGGAGCGCGACGGTGTGATGATTGGCGAAGACGACGAACGTCAATCGTCTTAATTTTCAGAGGATGTCCACTTAATTTTTATATTTTTTGTGGATTTCCACTTAGGGGTTATAAGTGGATTTATGTAATTTTCTAGTAGAATGTAACCTAAGATTAATATTTAGTAGAATATTTATTTTTTGGTTTCTCTAATTTTTTATATTTTAAAATGTTCATAGAATATTTAAAAAAATAAACTAAAATTGAAATTAAATTAAGTGAAAAATAATGTTAGTAGATATCTACTAAATATTATTAAGTGGATATCCACTTAATGGATATCCAAGTAGATATCCACTTAATTGATTTTTAAAATTATTTTAAAGGAATTTTTAATTTAAATAGAATTTAATATTTAATTTTTTATATTTTAAAATGTTTATAGAATATTTTAAAAAATAAACTAAAATTAAAATTAAATTAAGTAAAAAATAATGTTAATTGATATCTACTAAATATAATTAAGTGGATATCCACTTAATGGATATCTAAGTATATATCTACTTAATTGATTTTTAAAATTATTTTAAAGGAATTTTTAATTTAAATAAAATTTAATATTTAATTTTTTATACTTTAAAATGTTCATAGAATATTTAAAAAAAATAAATTAAATTTGAAATAAAATTAAGTGAAAATATAATTAGGGTATTTATGATATTTTGCAAAAAAAAAATATTTTTAAGAAAAATAAAATTTGAGAAAAATTTGAAAACAAGTTAAATTCTATATATATATTAGGAGTTTTGAAAACGAATGGTCAAAATGGCATTTTTATAAATTTTATAGCTATTGAGGGTAATTTTGGAAAACTAAATATGTTGGTACTTTTAGAATGACTCTAAAAAATATGAGACCTAGAAAGTTGTTTTGTAAACAAATAGAACCCCTCAAAATTTTTTCTTTAAAAAAATTATGCCTTATACATTAATACATTGAGGATATCAAAATTCAGTCTTCACACCCTAATGAACGAGATATTATCTTACTACATGTTTGTGCATTGACTATAGAAAACCAAACGAATATATATATATATATACACTCACACACACTATACACAAATTCAAAAGTCAGATGGTAATAAATCTCGATTAAAGAAAATCCCTTTCCCCCCACCCCCACAAGAAAGTTCTATGCACAATGAAAATGAAGAATCAAATCTTAGTTTGTTGGAAAACATGCACAATAGATAAGAAAGATGTCTATTAACAATTGGATGAATCGTGCCTTTGAAAACTTTGCTAAAGAATTAGACATCAACAGCACAGGTAAATGAGAAAACACACACAGAACAAGACTCAATATACCACTACCATGATTTGTCCCTAAATCTACCAATAAGTTCTTAACCACAGCTCAACAAAAATAGTCATATTTTTTTTACACTAAAAAATCGGCAATCTCTTAAGTTTACAAAAGACTACGTAGATACAATCAAACAAGTAGAGATTTAAGACAAATGTATACATAAACAAAGATAATGAACAAGATTTCTGCTCTATTATTTTGATCCAAAATCTATGAAAAATAACTAAAAAAAATTCTAAAGAAAAAAAAATTAACAAAATTTCTTCTCATTAATGTACAAAAATACAAAAGAAAAATCAGCAGATCCGAAATCCATGGAAAAAATTAGATCCGAAACTAATTAAACAAAAACAAGACAAAAAAATAAAACTATCAGGGAAAGTATTTTTTTGTGGATCTGAATAAAAAATATTAGGATCTACAAAGAAATATCCCCACATCTATGGATTTAAAGAGAAAAATCCATAGATCTAGTGTCCAAAATCATAGATCTAGAAGAAAAAAATATCATGCAAATCCGATTCCGACACAGAGAGAAAAAGAGAAAAGAAAGAGAGAATACAAGAACCTATGCAAACCGGAGGTTAGAGAGAGAGCTTCTTCAAAAGAAGCGTTCTCCAACCGATCCAACACATAAGACGTGAAAAAAAATTGTGCCTAAGAGAAGTAGAAGATATGACACATTTCAAAATATTCAGCAGGATATGGTTTGAGAATGATTTTGTGGGAATGAAATGAAATTATTATTATTTTTTTAATTTTTTAAAAATATAAAAATTACTCTAGAAATTTTAAAAATACTTAAAAACAAAACATAACATAACATAAATTTTAAAATTGTGGGGGTAACAACGTAAATATAAAAACACTAACCAATCGAGTCCAATAAATATAAAGTGAAATTAATACCCAGCCAGCAACTACTAGCAGTAGCAGGGTCCAATAATTCTCTCCCCCACTCCGACACGCCGAGGAACTGCTGAACTCAACAAATGGACGAAGAAGACGCCCAATCAACGACCGCCATTGCCAAGAAAGAGGGCTCGGAGAGTGGTCTATACGGAAGGGGTAAATACAAGTTTTGGGCCTTGGCTGCAATTCTACTGCTCGCGTTCTGGTCCATGTTCACCGGCTCAGTCACTCTCGCCGGAAATCTAAGCCCCGTTTCCGACGACCTAGATTCTCCCGTCCACGGCGAGATTGACGCTCTGGTTCGTATTGCTTTTTTGCGTTTTGATTAATTTAGTAGCTGATGCTGATGCCATGCTCGGATTTTGACTGATCTGTAGGGCTTTTTGATTAAATAATTAGGAATTGGAAGATAGAGAGAAGATGGTGAGGCAGATGTGGGATGTGTATGCTCATAGTACTACGATTCGATTACCTAAGTTCTGGCAAGAGGCTTTTGGTGCTGCGTACGAAGAATTGGTCAGTGAATCTCCCGGCGTGCGAAGCGCCGCTGTCTGCGCCATAGCCAAGTTGTCCTTGCGCTCCGTCGTTCTTGATCCGCTGCCAGTTCAATCAACATTCAGGTACTCCTCCTCTGTTCTTCACTCTTGTCACTTAGATTTGTCGTTACATTTTTCTGAATTTGTCCATTTTTTAGTTTGTTTCTTCCCACATGATATAAATATCGTTTGTTTCCTAGTTATCAGAGATTTTTGTTTCTATTCCCCAAAATACTGAGAAGTGAGAACAGAAACATAGATATAGAAGCAAACAATATTTGTATCTGCTGTGCTCTCCAATTTTAGGGGGGAAAAAACTGAGCAGAACAAAATTGCTGTCAAAATTATGTTTCTGTTCCCATAAAACAGAAAACAGAACATAAATATAGGGAGGGAAAAAAAGGTTTCCAATTTTAGATCAAATTTTGGAGAATTGAACAAATTTAGGAAAAGGGTTTCTGTTCCCATAAAAATTCTGTTTCTGTTATGCTCCCCAATTTTTAGAACAAATTTTGGAGAATTGAACAAATATGCTCTCAAATTTCTGTTTCTGTTTTTTTTTGGGTGTGTGTGTGTGGGTATTGTTGTTATTGTTAACAGAAACAGAAATATGAAAGCAGAAACACTAAACAAAAACATTAGCAACTGCAGAACTGTTTTATGTTTTTATTCGACTCTAAAACTTGACCAAAGCGGTTACAAGTCATGTAGATGTGAATGATAATTGTTAATGGTGAGTTACAAGTCATATTTTTCTTTATTTTTTAACCGTGTGTTTTGCACGATTGCAGTGCAGCAGAGAAAGAGGCAAAACGAGAAAGGCTTCTGAAGAAGACAAGGCGACGACGTTAACTTTTAATAGGCAAGCCCGTGTAGGTTGTATAACTTATTAATGAAGAGTGGATCAAAAGGCTTGATATTTCTCATGCAAATATCATATAGACCTGAGAAGTTGACATGAGATGCCAAATATATAGCATGCAGGATTTTATTTGGGTCAGAGATTTCACAAATTTCGTTTAAAAAATTCCTTGTTTGGATACTATGAAAAGAAATTTATGAAATCTATTCATTTGTAAAGTAGAATATTAAGAGAGATTTGCAAATCTCTTCGTAACATCTGTTATTTCTAAATCCTTCCAAAATGAAATTTTCTATTTTTTCAATTCTTCGTCAATTTTATTTTTTTATTTTGTAATTGTATGAATTTCAAATTTTATCTTTTCTCCATATATTATATAATAAAACATTCATAATATTTTGGAAATTTATCAAATACGATTTTGTATATTAATTTTAAAATTTTGAGAGTGGGACCGGTACCTAATTGCCACACTTGTTGAACGAAAATAGAGGATTCACTAAAACCAATACCTGGAAAAAAGACGACCACTGGACTGGCGAGTCCAATAATGTAATAAACAAGGGTGAGATAGATTATGGTGCACAGGACAGGACCATTGAATCTCTCGTCACCTGACTTGTACACGTCCTCTTTCATTGTCTTAGTTTCAAAATGAAAATGGGTACTACGGTAATCTTTCGTTTCATGAAAGGAAATATTATATTTTTACTTCCTAAAATATTGGATGGGTGCCTTTGTGGACATTTGGTCCCTCAAAAATCATTGGGACCTTAGTATTCACCTTATTATATTATACTTGGTGATTCTGAATTGAAAATCTCTGCATCTTATCTTGAAATAAAAATATTTTTACCATTTCACCTCTTCACTAAATTTAAAATATTTTTCTTTTAATTTTTTCCTGATAATAATTCGTCGAGGAACCTAAAGCAATGTTAAAAAAAAAAAATGTCTTAAATTTAAAATGACAAAGATATCCCTATTAAAAGACGACGTACTGAATACAGTCCATTTTTTTATCCAAAATTATTTACGGTGTTTTTTATTGAAATAAATATAAAACTTGAGAGATCAATGGTGCAATTTGACAAACCTCTTAATACACATACACTTAGACCCTGTTTGTTAACCTAATTAAACGTTTAAAACTGAATGCATTACAGATTTATCAATGCGTTTGACAACAAAAATAAATAATCATTTAAAAAATAAGCATCACTCAAAAATTGTTCAAAATTTATGTGATTCACTTATTTTTTTAACACTTATTACTTAATATCACAAAATATTTAATTATCACAATCAGTATTTTATACTAGTACTGTAAAATCCCACAAAAATAGTTATATACAAAAAAAAAAATTATAAAGATGGAAAAAAAATCTGAATTGAGAAAAAATAGAGGAAAAAAATTGTAGAGAGAGAATATTTAAAAAAAAATATAAATTATTTTAGAAATAAAAATTTGAACAAGATAATTTTTTTTTTAACTTATAAAAATAGAGGAAAGAATTGTAGAGAGAGTATTTTTATAATAAATAGAGTTATAAATTATATTTAGAAACAAAAATTTGTACAAGATAAATTTTTTTGAAGATGAAAATAATAAAAAATTAAATACGCACTAATATAAAAAAAAAAATTAGCACTTCAAATTAAAATTAAAATTTAAGTAGGTATATCCCAATATTTGCGCCAAAAATGTAATTTTCCTCATCATGAAATTGCAGCCTAAGAATCGGGATTTACCTTTATCGTAACAGGTGCGAGGAAGAAGCTGACAATGCTCCACATAACAAAGCTCTTTGAGGGAAAGGCTGCTTTGGATATCAACAAAACTAGCATTTAATTACATCAAACATCCCTTGACCAAAAACTAGACAGAAAAAGACAAATTTCGAGCCAAATCATCGATTAAATAATGAACTAGTTCTACAACAAAAACGTCAGATGCAAATAGCATTACAAGAAGAAGCCAGTCACGGAATCAGAAAATGTAAGCTTAATTTGATGAGATTAAACCCAAACGGGTTTGGTTCTCCAAAACAGGTCTATTCTGTTAAATTACTAATTCAAAATTTGTTGAGCACATGGCTGCCGTAGCTCCATCATAAAAGGAGATCAAAAAAACCCTAACAATTTACATACGGACGGATGTATATACATACATATGCTCAAACCTTGCCTTAATCTTCCACTGCCTGAATCTCGCCCTTCATGATACGGTTGCTAACAACGTTAAATCCCAGGAAAACCGATGGACTAACCTTCTTCCCTTTCTTCCCCTTTTTCTTCCCACCACCACCTCCTTTTGTAGACTCATCAGGAACTCCTGCTGAATTACATTGCTCGGGGATGTTTAATCCATCGTTATCAAAACCCCTAGCTGGAACCGATCCATCGACTTTTCGATCCTTCAGATTTCCAAAGGCCATTTCGAGGACGTCAGCAGGTAAAAAGTCCTTGTAGTTCAGGAACTTTTCAATGAATTCATGGTCAGGATCCAATGAACCGAGGTTTTCAATCAGGATTGACTCTGCCTCTGATCTGGATTGCTTTAAACAATATTCCAGGATATCCGTTTCTAGTAACAGAGAAAAAAACAGAATTTCAGCATGTATGAGTAGGAGTATCCAAGAAAGAGAATAAATAATAAAGGCCCCGATTGTTAGGTCCGGTTTGGTTCCGCTTTCGGAAACTGCTTTTGATTTTTTGAAAACACAAAATTAACTATTACTCTTCAACAATGCAACTCAAAAGTAATATTTAAAGAAAAATCACAATACCAAATCTATCACATCAACTATTCTCTTAATATTATACTTTCATTATTTTTAATATTTTTCTTTACTTCACTTCATATTTCTTTACAAATGTTCTCAACCACAGGTTCACACAAACATAATTTCTCTTTTTCAAAAGGGCATAATGCAAGGAATAAATAAATTATAAAAATTAAAATAATAAAAATATATCAATATTGTTGACCAGTTCAGTATTTGTTTCTCCCATATTAACTAAAATAAATTTAATAACATAGTTGAGGTAATGCAAAGTCAAACTAGAAATATGTGAAATGCGTCTAAACAAACTTGATAACATTCTTCGTAGCACCCATAGGAAAAAGCATAAGCCCGTGGGAAAAGGGGGTAAATGTTGAGGTCTTTAAGCCTCGATAAACTCCAAAATGAAAAGAATATGTGCCTTAATGGATAGTGTTTCTCTTGCCTTAATGGGTTAGTGCCTTTCTCATAAGGCATTTTTGGACTGCCCCCACCTCAGGGTGAGCCCCAGGGGAGCTTGGGCAGCATCATTTAAAACACTGCTTTTACTTTTCAATTTTTTTTAACACATTATTAACAAATATTCTCTTTTTCTTTTAAAAAACTAAACCAAACAGCCCCATAATGCTTTTGTTCCATACTTTAGAACAAATTTTAGGGAGCGGAACATAATTGCTCCTGGATTTCAACTAAGGTACAAAAATATCTTAACCTGCATCCAAATATCAAATTATTGAGATTAACAGAAGAGGATGATTTATTATGATCACCAAGGGAGGAGTAGAATAATAATGTTCAACTGAGAACAAATATTTGCAGCTTCTACGAGAGGGGAAAGAAACCAAATCTGACCATTTCAAAGGCCTGGTATAACATCGTTCAAAGACCAGAAACAGTGGTAAGAGAAATGAAGGTGAAGTAATGATATCATACCTTTCGACCCAACAAGCCTCACAAATTCACTCTCACACCAGTCCCTAAAATCCATAGCCTCTACAAGAAACAAGGGAGGAAAGTTATATTTTCTATATTCAGTATCTTTTTGACAAGTTGCAATATTTTCAGCATCTTACCTGAATGCTTATTCGAAGCGTTATTTTTCCCTTTTAGGGATGAGCGACCAGAGGCAGGTGAAGAGGAAAGAGAATGCTCAGCATTTCTGCCACTCGCAGACTTCTGTCGGTTCAATGACCCTGTTGGAGTACCTTTTGTATTCACGCTTTTGGTTTCTCGACTAATTTGGCTTGCAGTATGAGAAAAATCTGACCTGCAGGGAAGTAATAATGCCTTAGATTATTTCTCTCTTTTGGTGGTGGTGGTGAGGGAGCGGAGTGGGGGGTGAAAGTTTATATAAACAAACAAAACAGTACAACTAAAAGGGGCAAACCCCAGTCCAGAGTACACTATTGAATACAAACAGGGTATCAAAAAAAAAAAAAAAAAACAAAGGGGGAAAAAGAAAAAGCCCAAACAAACATCACCCTAAAATCAATGATCCAGCCCCCATTTCTCCAAATCTCCTATAGCTAAAGATCTGAACAATGTGAATTATGTGACACTAAACATTCCAGCTCGTATCGCATAGTAAATCTCTCTTTGTCAGGCGTAGACATCCTTCTTCAGATTTTGAAATATCTTCCTATTTCTTTCCCCCATTCCTCCAAATCTCCTTTAGCTAAAGATTTAAAGAATGTGACATTAAACATTCTAGCTCGTATACCCTTCGTAGTGAATGGACGTCCATCAGATTTTGAAATACCTTCCTATTTCTTTCCCTCCACATGTAATACATAATTGCAGCGTAATCAGTCTTCAATAAAACTGTCAGGACAATTACTTTTCAAATTCTGAATTCCTCAAAGCAGCCAATCGTCCCAAGAAGTTTCTTGAGGAAATAGAGTGTTTCCTGCTACAAAAATTCAAGACTTAACCAGCATAAGAGCAAGAAGAGAATAGATGCTCATGGCCTTATTCCCTTTCCCCACACATAACACTGGAATATCTGGTTTAAACTCTTACGCTGCGTTTGATACGATGGAATGGAATGGAATGACAATAGGATTAAAATTAGTATGGTAATGGAATGATCATTACTATTCCTATATTTAGTGATAAAAGGGATTATATGTGGTATTAGAATGATATCGAAGAGTAAAATAGTAATTTAATTAAATTTTCAAATGGTATAATAGTTAATTTAATTAAATTTCATTCCAATTCAAATATTTTGTTAGCATTTGGTCTTTTTTTTTTTGCCAATGAATGATTAAAACCTAATCTCATCTAATTGGAATTAACCAATACCAAGTTTATCTTGGTATTGGTTAGTCCCATGTTTTGTGGGACTAAGGAATCCTTGGTAATAGGAATGAGATTTAATCTCATATACCAAACATAAAAATGGAATGACCATTCCCATGGCCATTCCAATCCCATCTCGAATCCCATATACCAAATGCCACCTTAGATCCTATCTGCAATTGCTAATCTGAATTCCCCAAAGCAGCCAACCATCCCAAGAAGTCCCCTGATGAAATAAAGAAAATCTCCTGTTAAAAAATTTCAAGACTTGAGCAGCATAAGAGCAAGAAAAGAATAAATGATCATTGTCTTATTCCTTTTCCCCACACATAACAGTGTGGGGAAATATCAGGTCTGTACTCTGATCCTATCTGCAGTTGCTAATCTCCTCAGCTATCCCATTCAAAATATCAAACAATACCCAGGTACAAAACAATACCGGGGCACTCCTCCATTAAATCAGACTAAAGCAGGCAAGGGAACTTCAGCAGCTTTACACCTCAACTTTTCCCAACAATCGGAAGCTATATAAACCACCCTTTATTAGATAAATTCCAGACAACCTCATCCTCAGACTCAGTATTGTTAGGAAACCGAATCTTGTCCCCTTGAATAGATTGACTAGCCATAGAATTTCCAATAGGCCATTCCAATTTTCCTCACCCATAATATCATTATCCTTAGCATTCCTGGGCTGCACCATGTCATATATAATTCTTTCAGACCATTTCTCCACCAAGGGGCCATGTGATACCAGTTATCAAAGAAAAGAAATGTCATTTTACCATTCCAAACAATATGGTCAATATAAGGCCTGGCAAACTCTTTTTACCATTCCAAACAATATGATTAATATACAGCCTGGAAAACAACCTCACAGTCAGCAACTTCCTCCAGTTCCAAGAAAAAATCTGTCGAGGTTTTATATCTCAGAAGCTCTTTCCTTTCAAAAGTTCTTTTTCAACCCAAGTATGGTACATACCAGTGTTGTAAAAGGCGTAGACGTTGGGCGGGGCACTTTGGCCTGTCTGGGGCGGGGCGTGAGCCCCGCGATACATGAATTTTTAATATTTTAAAATATTATATATAGGGAAAAAAATACCAAAAAAATAATTTAAAAAAATATATATGAAATTATGAATTATGAAGAATAGATATAGATAACTAATAAGATGGAGAAAGTTATATGATAAAGAATACATAAGAAAGATTAAAAGTCTAAAACAAGAAACTAACAAAGAAAAACAGATTTATTGACATAATTTGAAAAACAGAGAAAAATTAAACAAAAAGAGAAAAAATAAATCAACAGAGAAAAACAGAAATTAACAAAAAATAGGAAAAATAAAAAGCAGAGCAGTATAAAGAAAAATTAAATAAACAGAGAAAACAGCCGGAAAATTAAAAAAACAGATAAATACAAAGAAAACAAAAACAGAAATCCCTATTATTTATTCAGAGAAACAAAAAAAAGAAAAATATGACAGAGTAAAAAACAGAAATTAACAAACAAATCAGAAAAAGAAAAAAAAGAAAAAAAAGAAAAGAAACAGAGCAATATAAATGAAAAAACATAGATTAATATAAGAAAATAATAATAATATATATATAAAATAAAACAGATAAATTCATATAAAAATAGTAAAATACATAACAAAGAAAGATAAACAGAAAAAGGAAAAAAAAGAAAAAAAGAGCAACATAAAGGAGAAAAAAAAATACATGGTTATGGAAAACAGGGCAATGGACTGCAGGCTCTCTCTCTCTCTCTCTGCGCTCCGGAATTCAAGATTGAAAAATAACAAAAAAGAATACCTGGTTATGGAAAACAGAGCAATGGACTGCAGGTTCTCTCTCTACTCCAGAATTCGAGATTGAAAATAAGCAGGTTATTGAATTTGAGACTTGTTCAGGAGTTTTTGAGAATTGGATCGAGTAATTTTCGATCTGTGTGCAACGTGCACTGAAGAGAATTGGACACAACTTGCAGATTCTTCTGTTGTACACTGTAGTGTAGCCGTTTCCTCTAGTTTTTTTTTTAATTGCTGTGGGCCCAGCCCAGTCCCATTTAACATAAACAAAAATAAAAAAATAACAGACTGAAAAATGAGGGCGCACGCCCAGTTAGCATGCGCCCTGGCATCTCTGGGCGCCGCCCAGTGCTTATGGGCGTACGGCCGTACACCCAGCAGGACTTGCGCCCACCTCTGCGCCCAAGGGCTTTTTACATGCGCCCAACGTCTGGGCACGTCCCGAGGCGAGCCCAACATGCTTTTTTTACAACACTGGTCCATACAGACTGGTTCACGTCATTAAAAAGATTCCAAATGTGTCATATCATCGAGATTTCATTCCATTCAACTACACTTCTTATACACAAATCACCCTCCCTCCTCATTAGGCTCGCAAATTTTTATCCCGTAAAACTTTGTTCCTGTGCACATACATCTTGTTCCCAGATCTTAAGAAAGATCTGATCAATTGGTCAACCTTTAATAAAATCTTCTTTGGAAGGATACATGGCTCATCTAGAACATGGATATATTATTCAAAATAGACTTTAGTCACACTGCATAAAGACAAATATTTATTCCTCAGAGAATTTACTTTTCCTTCAATATTCTCAATCAACACCCTGCAGTCATGGCAGACAACTTAGTTTACATCAATGGCACTCCCAAATATCTGATTAGAGAATGTTCTTCACGCATGCAAAATCACATCCTTAACTTCTATGGCAACCGCAGTCATAAACACACAGCACTTCTGATTATTGGGAATCGAACCAGAGAAGAAGAAAATTTCTCAAGAGCTGTTTTCAGCATTCGAACAGATTAGAAATCTTCATGGAACAACAAAGGAAAGTCACCAGCAAAACATGTTAAGCCATCTCAGCTTTGTTGAATCTCCAATTGTATTTAAAATGATCAGCCTCCTCAATATCTTCTTCACAATCAAGGTAACAATTTCCACAGCAAGCACAAAACGATAACTGGAGATAGGGTCTCCTTGCCTGAATCCCCTTTTGCAACAAAAGACCCCACTAAATCGCCATTTATAGAAATAGAGACTTACAAATAGTCATACAAAACTTAATCCGGTCAAGAACTGCGCACGAAATCAAAAGCCCTCAGCACATCCAAAACAAAGTCCCAACTCCCAATTCAAAGAACCATAACGTTGCGTTTGGGTAAGGGATTTGTGAAATGAAGGGATTTCAAAATCTAGTATTTTGAAATCCTTTCATTTCACAAATCCGTTGTTTGGATAATATTTTTTGTTCTATTTTTTATCCCACATCTTGAGAAAGAAAAAAAAGAAAGCGATGAACAGACAGACGAAGAGGCGACGAAATGAACAAATCCAAGAAGAAAATGAAGAACAAATTCGAAGAAATCCAACACATAGTTGTCAAAGTCGCGCCCAGGCGCTTGCCTAGGCGCAAGGCTCCTCAAGTCCCAGGTCTTGCGCTTCGCTCAGGTCTAGGCGATGAAGGTACAAGAAGCGATCGCTTTTACCGCCTGGGCGAGAGTCGCCTGCGTCGCCAGAGGCGTGCCTGTGGTGGGCAAGGCGTTTTTTTCCATCGTGGCCTTGATGGACTCTCGAATTAGTCCTAGCGGCCCTAGCCCAAGTCCCCAATAAATACCCAGAGCCCTTACCTGAGCACAATCGGCCTTGATTGAGACTCGAACAGAATCGCATCGATTTCTAGAACAGAATCGCACTTCAATTTCCTTTTATTTCCTTCGATTTCGTCGCTCATTGTTGCTGCTACTCATCGTTTGCTCGTCGATTTCTCCTTCGCTGCTGCTCCGATTGCTACTCCGTTGATTTCTCCTTCGTTGTTCGATTTCTCCTCCGGCTGCTACTGCTGCTTCGTTTTCTCCTTCGTTGTTCGTCGTCCAGGTCAGTCGTTGGAGCAGAGGTAATGTTTATTTATTTATTTACTATTTTACTTAATTAATTAATTATTTAATTATTTATGGTTTATTTATTTTATTTATATAATTACTTAATTAGTTATTTTATTTATGATTTGTCTGTTTGTTTTATGTTTCATCTGTAAAATCTGTTCTAATTTTCTGTTTCTAATTTTTGATGATCTATGTTTATGTTTATGTTAATTGTTTATAAATCTATGTTTATGTTTATGTTAATGTTAATTGTTTTTATGTATATGTTTATGTATATGTTTATGTTAATTGTTTATAAAATAATTGTTTAATTATTCATTTAGTTTATTTTTGTTATTATTTGTTCGTTTAATTGTTTGTTAGGAGTTAGGACAAATTAAATGGCTAGTGAGGGATGATCACGGGTCCAATGGTGAAGATGTAGACGACTTTGCTTTGGTGAATGATGACGATGATATTTGATTATTTAGATTTTGGTTGATTGTATTTTTGTTTGCTCTTTGTTTGTGTATATTTAAAAACTTCCATTTGGAGTTCAAGGCTACTTGCGAGTGTATTTTATATTTTCTAATTGGAATTTAGTCATAGTTTTACTTCTTAATTTTAGATTTGCAATATAAAAGTGCTATATATTAATTTATTTATTTTTTTAAATGTCGTGCGCTTGGTGTCGCTCAGGCTGGCGCCTCACCGTGCGCCTAGCGCCTAGGCTCCGAGACACCTTGTGCGACTCGGTGCGCCTAGAGCCTTTAACAACTATGATCCAACAAGAACAACAAATCGAAGAACAAATTCGTTTTTCAAATTGATTTCGAAATCGTGAACGATTTCCATTTCGATTTCCGTTTCGATTTCTAAGAACAAATCCACCACGATTTCGAAATCGTTCACGATTTCCATTTGAATTTCCGTTTCAATTTCCAAGAACAAATTCAAAACGATTTCCATTTCGATTTCAAAAATGAAATCGACATTTCGAAATCATTCACGATTTCGATTTCGAAATCGATTTCGTTCGTTTTTTAAATCAAACCCTATTTCGATTTCGAAGAGGACGAAGACAGATGACGAACGAACGAACAAACGACGATTCGACAACGGAAGAAGACGATTTGACGACGACGAGAGCTACGATTGACAACAACGACAACGGCTACGACTCGACGACGACAGACAACGGCAAGGAAAGAAGAAGAAGAAGAAGAAAAAGACGACGACAAACAGTGAGTTCGGGTGAGAAGAGGAAGAACAACGAAGAAGAATGGATTTCACAAATTCAGCCTCTCCCAAAAGGATTTCGAAATCCTTCATTTCACTCCCCAAAGGATTTGACAAATCCTCTTTCTTCAAATCCTTCCACTCCCCAAACAAGGGATTTGTCAAAAGAGGATTTACAAATCCTTTACCTAAATGAAATCCATCCTAGAATTCCCTTACCCAAACGATGATAATGCCCTTGTAATAGCTTTGATATTACAATAGCTTTGATAATGACCTTGTAAATGATATTATATGTAATAGGTCTAATATCAATTCATAGTAATAGAATTTTAACTTTTGGCACCAAAGCAAGGTACGCACTGTTAATCTCTTTCAAAAACTGACCTTCCTGAAATAACTCCATAATAGCATCCCCCACTACTTGCCCAATAACATGCCAAGTCTTTTTTAAAAACAGGCACCAAAACCATCGGGCTAGAAGACACATCATTTCCAAAAATGAAAAAAATAAAAAATAAAAAAAAATAAATAAATAAATAAAAATCCTTATTTCCTTATGGGAAAAAGACTGCATCAACTCATTCCTTCAAAATTACTCAAATTCTTTTGAATAAAATTCAGCATAAATTCCATATTATCCCCACACATATGGCCCTCACTCCAAAAAAAATTACAATAGTAAACCAAGGCCTCTTGCTGAACCTCTTCAATTCCCTCCACCTTCATCCCATTCTCTTTCATAATACTCACAATTTTCCTTCTTTAGAATCTCTAGCGCATAGATTTGAAGAAATAAGCAGAATTCTTATTCAGCTTTTCGCAATTTCTCATTACAAGAAATTTGCCTCTTGTTCAGCTTTTCGCAATTTCTCACTACAAGAATCTATAGCCAAATCATGTTGAATAGAATCAAGTTCTTTCCTCTTGTTCACCTGAACAAAATCATCCCCCACCTTCTGTCTCAAAATTCTTGATCACCCAGAACATTTTAGTCCCTTGAACAACTTTTTGCCAAAATGGTTCCACCATTGGCAGAAATCCTCCAGATGAGCCATATAATTGAAAAACTTAAAAGGAGCATGACTCATCTTAGTAGTATCCCCAATACTCACCAATGTAGAGTATGATTTGACACATTAGGGTGCATGACAGCATAAGCATTCTGGAACTTTAAATTCCAGGCCTTGTTGGTCAAGAGACTGTCAATTTTCCTCATCAAATAACCACTCCCTTCCTGTTTGTTAGTCAAAGTATAGAAGAAACCCTGATACCTTAAGCCCATCAAGTCAGCATGTTGCAAACAGTTGCTAAACCCCTTGGTTGAAGGGTTCCATCAAAATCCCGGGATCATTTTTTATAATGCCTGCCAGCGCAAGTACTAATATGCTGCCACAATATTCTCCTGTCTCCAGCATCATTAGACCCATAGATAAAAGACAGTAACACTTCTACTCCTTATCAATATTGAAACCAAACAATTTATACTTTGGCTAGTCTGAGACAAGAACTCCAAATTAAAATTATCAGGACACCAACACACCCAATTTTTGCCTAATTCATGAAATTCATGATTTGAACACCACTCCCAATGCGGAGCAATTTTATCTTGGATTTTCTTCATATTTAGTTGCTTAACTCTGGTTTCTAAAACTCCCAGAATATCAATTTTTTTATCAGAATAAAGTTATTTATTGCCAACTGTTTATAGGGATCATTTAACCCTCTAATATTCCGAGTGGCTTAAAAGGTCATCCAGACAACGCCAAATTGGGGGTGATCTTTTGCAAATCCCAGACCCTGAAATCTTACCAGCACCTTGTTCATTTCCTTCCTTATTCTTTGCTTTCCATTTATTTGCACCCACTTTTGGATTTTCCTTTATTTGAGCAAAAGGATTCCTAGTCCCAATATGGTCGGCAACCCCTTTTCCCTTAATAGAAACCTCTGGACTTATCGGCTTCTTTGCCCTTATCAATTAATAAACCACCAACACTAACATTCTCTACTGGTTTAATTATTTGGCAATGAAATCCATCCCCCACCCTTTCTCATCTCATTCCCAATCCCTTCATTTTTTCCCATCTTTCTCCTCTTAGTCTAAGAGTTTTCCTCCTCTTCCATAGATTGTTTCTTTCTCTCTAGAGGGAAGGGGAAAAGATACAAACTAATCCCAATCCCAAATTATAACTAGCCTCAACCACATAATGGTCTCATCATTGAAAAATAAAACCTAGAAAGGCCAACAAATATATATTGAAAGTGCACATTCAGGAAATGTGTATAGTTCATATCATATTGCAAATAAAATTACTTTTAAATGTGAACATGTATATATTAGAACATCTCCAACCATACTCTTCATTTTTATGGAATACTTAGTAAATTATTTTTGCAGAGTACCATTTGAAATGAATAAATGCATCATGCTCTTTACTTTTAGAAATGTAATGTGTTTGGACTCCTGTAAAATAGCCAAAGGAATACTCAAAATGGAAAATAGCTAGTCCGTTGCAAGCCAACGTAGTCAGGAAACCAATATACAAGATGAGAACAATCAAAACTCAAATTGCAGCTAATAAAAAAGGGAATTTTTACTTGAATCAAGAAACATCCTAATAGAGTACAGAGCATCAGGCGTACGCTAATGAAATAATTCTATTCATATAAACACAAACACATGGAGGAAAAAATAAATACACATAGCATCCAATAATTCAGAATTTCAGATCTTTTGACTGTCTTATTTATCACACCATCTCTAAAATGTTTTCAAACTTCATAAAACACACAGAATCCTAAGCGCACATGCATTGTTCATTATCCAGTGGATGACAATCGAAACTTAGTATTTATCTAACTACTTTTCTTTTCCATTGCCATTCCACCTTAACATTATTTTTAATAATATGTACCTACACTTAATATTCACTATGACATTCCATTTCAACCTACCGATTAGGTCTGATTTACCAACAAAATTAACCACCCTTGCAAAAAATCAACAAATTCAGCAATTCATAGCAATAAGCAAAATGCATAACTAGAAACGGATGGAAGATATTTAAAATTAAAAGGAGGTAAAAAGACATACTGCTTTGCTTCTTGTTTTGGTGGATCCAATGGTCCCCAGAATAAATCATCATCTCCTTTATGTTTTGATTGAGAAGTGGAGGCTTGCACATTAACCTTAGTAGCAGGCACAACTTTAGATGAAGAGGATGAGGGCGATGACCATGTTGGGCCATTTCCGCGAGCAGATTGGGAAGGCAATGATTTCTGAGTAGTAGGCAATGGAACTTGACGCTGGCCAGAAGAAACCTTTTTCTCCTGTTCCTTCAGAATGTCCCTCAATGAAGTGGCTTTTGGAAGCTTCCCAGAGTCTGTCAACCATGCTGGAGCAGGAGACGGGCTTGTGGAATCCCCCTTCCAAACAACAAAATCTCCCAAAGAAGGACCAGATGGGACTGTAGGTAAAACTTCCTTTTCCTCGTGTACCTGCCGAGAGCTTTTGGCTTTCTCAATGGGACTAGATCCAATAGAAGCATCAAGTGAAGCAATGGGCACCGAGACATTCGCTCCAGCACCCTTAGCCTTTCCAGCCTTTCTGCGACTCTTTTTTGTATCTTTAGCTTCAATGAAGTTGTCATCATCAACTGAAACAGACTGAGAGCTTGTGGCTTGCACAGGGAGCAGCACAGATGAACTGCCTGGGACCTCCATCTCTCCTCCTGTGGGTTTTGCCGATACATCTTCCGCCAATAAATCATGCCATTGGCTCTTCATGCTATTTTGATTTAGTGAACTTTCAGATTTACCCAAATTCCAAACAGAACTACCAGCATCTTGCTGAAGTTCTCTAGATGATTTGTGATCTGAATTCACAGCATTGCTATGAGAGATGGCGATTCTAGAAGCCTCCATTTCTATTTGTGCCTTCCTCTGCTCTTCCTGTTGAATCTCTAAAAGTGACTTTGGCTTGAAACCAGGAGCAGGTTTCCAGGCTCGAGTTCCAGTCTGAACACGTGTTTGAAGCTGTGGCACATATTCAGTCTGTCCAGATCCTACCTTGTCGTCAACAGCTTGACCATGATCTCCAGCTGCTTGTGCAGGTAACAAGTGCCTACCATGTTGAAAGTCCACAACCACGGTGCTGCTAACTGCATCAAATTTGTTCTCCCCCTTTTTTGATACAGATGGCCCCGAGAGCATTTTCTCCGGAACATTATGAACATCAGATTTCGTACCTGGAATCTTCGCTCCTTCTATTTCAGGCTGCTTTGGTGGTTGTGCTTTAGATACTCCTTTTGCCTGGTCCGAGGATTGTGCCTTGGAGGACCTTTGCTTTTTTGACTTCTTCTCAGAAGCTTTCCTTACCTCACCTGATTCAACAATTTTTACTTCATTGATAGAAGGGGAATGATCAATACATTCTTCTCTTTCAACTAGTGGTTCTTCAACCTCCGCAACTTGGGAGAAGTTCAAATTATTTATCTGCTCGGGAATTGGAACTTCAATTGTATTAGTTCCTGCAAGAGGCACAGCCACAGGGTCTACCAAATGTTCCGCACGAACAAAATTTTCAGTAAGATCAGAAGCTGAAGTGATGGGTACCACCAGAGGTTTTTCTACCAATTTTGTTTGTCCTACAGGATCCATCGCACCTGATGTCATTGTCGCACCACTCAGGTGAATTTGATCAACCTGTTCGGGCACAATAGCACCCCAACCATTGCTTGGGATCGAATCAGCCGTTATTTGATGGGGTAAACGTACAACATTATGGTTGAAATCATGAGAAACAGCCGGGGACAATTTCGGGAGGTTAGTAACAATTTCATCTTGCATACTAGGAACTTGCATCTGTGAACCAACCGGAGACATCTCAAGAATTTGCTGTTGAAGCCTAGGATCAGCATAAGTGTTTCCTGCAGGCAAACCAGCAGCCTGTAACTGTGCATAAGATTGCTCCTTAAACCGCTGCTGAGAGTGATTCTCTGACAGCAGCTGTGAAAGCAATTGCTGTTGCTGCCACACCAACTGCTGCTGCTCTTCCTTTATCTGCTGCTGCTGCTTAAGCAGCAAAAGCTGATCCAGTAGTGACTGCTGCTGTGACGGAATAGGGGCCTTGGAATTTAATTGTGAACGGGATTGTTGTTGCAGCAAATTCAGTATTTGTGGGTCCTGACAGATACCAGAGGAGAGTAGTTTTTCGGAGGCTAACAAGCCAGCAGAATTATCCATAGCTTGAACAAGTAAATTAGATGAAGACGGCGGGTTATGCGGTTGCAGCCTCTGTTGTTGGATTCCAAATGCAGCTTGTGGAGGTATGTTTTGACCATGATGCATTTCCAACTTATTCTGAAGTGGACTCAGCCCACCTTGGACTGGAAAATTTGCCCAACTACTAGCACTACTATTGACACCAGAGGTAGACCTATCAGGGAGACCTTGAAGCAGAGAAAGCAAGTCTACATTCTGAGAATGAGGCTGCTGACGAGAATTGTCAGAAATCAAAGGAAGAAGTTTCGAATGTAGCATTGAAGAGTCATGCACAATATCTGGCTTAGGAGATACAGTAGCTGCATCTCTTCCAGGCCAAAATGGGAAAGGGTTTGACAAAGATTTCTCTCTATCAAGTGTCAACTTCTTGGCTAATAGATACAAGTTGTCCTCACCTTCAGCTCCCAAAGGAGGCATTATGCCAGAGTTGTTTCCATAATATCCCTGCATGCCTGCAAAGTAAGTTCACCGTCAAATTAATTGGACCTAAAAATCATACCAAAAAATAAAACAATGGAAAGATTTGCCATTGTACCAGTGAATGAAATGTGTGTTATTAAGGGTGGAGAGAGAGAAAAAAGGAGGGGGGGGGGGGGGGGGGGGGGCCGAAGAGAGAGCACCTTCAGACCGGGAAAATGTCTCCGGAGGGGAACCATTTTTGTTACCAGTCATCAGAGACTCCAAGAACCTATTTTGAACGTCTGTTGTTGAACCATGTCTATACCTAGGATCATGTTGCATCATATCAACCTCACTAGAACCTGCAGGAAGCTTCCCAAAGCTGCTAGTGTTTGATCTACCCGATACATCAGGCATTTCGTTCTGCTTTGGTGCACCAAATCCAGGTGGTGGACATGCTTTTGCACGCAAGTGGGGCATAACATCACCAAGTAATGAAAATGGGGAGTTATGTGGTGCACTTGCCAAACGTACTTGCAAATCTATGCCAAAGTAACCAACCTCAAACCAACCAATAATATCACTCCCACTGAATGGGCCTTGAATGTCACCATTTGGATCTTTATAGAAAAGAACCAAGTCTTCTGGCAATGGCTGAGAAATACTGCTGGCTTCCAATTTACTATCAAAGATTGCAGATGGCTGCCTCTTAACAACTGGACCATCACAAGTCTGCCATTTAGATCCATCTTTAAAATGTGATGAATCGGCTAAACTGCTATCCCACTCATTGTTCAGATCCTTCTTAGACTCTAACCAGCTAATGTCGGAGGTTCTTGACCTGTGGTCAGCAGGATTATCCCTCCAATCATTAACTGCTGATTGTGTATGTTCTCGCATTGATGGTGATCTCCATATAGCACCAGGACGAACAGAGAATTTCCCATTTGTACTTGATTCCCTGCTCATTAGCACCTCGCCACTCTGTCTGCAAGAATCACCATCTTCTCCCGTAGCTGTGGAGAGAACATTTCATTAGAAAACACAGTGCAGAGAAATTCCAGCAAATGTCTCACAAATGTGAGAAGTGTTCAAGTAGCTGTGGATACACTTTCTTTTTTTGGGAGAATGTGGATACACTTTCAGCATCAAACTAAAAACCTAGTTCACTTCAGATGTTCCCGCACTCTTTGATTTAAAATATATATACACACACACATATATAAATGCAATGAAAACTTGTAACATACTACTTAATAACTTCGGTCTCTATTTCTTGTCCTCCAGAACCCCAACTCTTTGTTTCTAAGGAACTAAAATAAGAAACTGTATGATCATAACAGACTAATGTTCAGGCCATCTCACCAGGATCACACCATTCAGGCAATATTTAATCAGGAGTAATGTCTTGGGAATCAAAAATGGGGTGCAAAGTCATTTAGTTAATACAGTACAACACATATACAATGAAAACCTGTAACATACATCTACTTGATGACTTCAGTCCCCATTTCTGGTCCTCCGGAACCTCAACTAATTTCTAAAGAACTAAATTAAGAAACTATATGATCGTAATAGCCTAATGTTCCAGGATCACACCATTCAGGCAATACGTAATCAGAAGTAAAGTTTTGGGGATAAAAAAATGGGGGGCAAAGTCATTTAGTTAATACAGACAAGCACAGGTGCAATGAAAACTTGTAACACACAACTACTTAATGACATCAGTCCTTAATTCTGGTCACCGGGAACCTCAACTCCCCGTTTCCAAAGTTGAAAGTTCATCTTGTTAACCAGACCATCCAGAACTGAAATATAAAAATTTGCAGCAGCAATTAAGGTGTAAAAAAAAAAAAATCACATCATATACCTTCATTGTTCAATTTAAGATCTGAAAGCATCTGAACATCTTTGTTATCAGCACCGTCAAGAGATAAATCGTCTCTACTGCCTGCACAGGAAAATGACATCGGATAAAAATTAATCCACATCAGGAATAGTATTTTTAAAAACAATCAGAATTAACTTGGAATCTATGGTAGTACCAAGCTTGGTTCGTCTTGATTGCATAGGATCCGACGAATTCCGACCAACAGATCCATCTTTAGTAATCTGGGGTGCGCCACTACTTACTATATCCTCGTTGTCAATTCCCTTCAAGATAACCTATTCAGAATCAATTATTAATTAAGCGGCTCATGATGGCAAGTTTCACATAGAAAATTACAAATGAAAACTCACTAATTCCTCAGAAGTAGGTGTACAAAATGCCAGAGGCTCTAGTGATTCATCCTGCGTAATAGAAGGCACATCTAGAACTCCATCAAATAATTTTGGACAAGATTTCACATCAGTCATCCTGTATACAGCAAGCAACCTAGTCCTGCTGTATCTTAAGGGTGACAGCTCTCCATGGCCACTTTCAACTTTTTCGAAGGAAGATCCTAACGGATTTGATTGAGTAGGCATACTTTTCATGGAGTTCCCCCCCGAGCTAACCCTGCCCCTACCAAGAGAAAAAGTTGGGGGAACAGTTTCTCCACGCCCCCGACCATGAACAAATGCAGAAAACTGTTTGTTTGACGATGAAGATTGGTGATGAGGAGGCTCAACTCTTCCCCGACTATGGGAGGCGGTGGACCTCCACGGCCGGTAGTGATCACTGTCCCTCTCATCCTTCACAAGATAATTAAGATGTGACAACCCTCGGTCAAGAGATCTGTCGGGATCCTTACTAGAGTCTGTCCACTTCTCACGCAAACTGTCAGCCTCCTTATCATCAGGCCCCCATCGTGTGTTCCACTTGCTCTCACGACGTTGCTCATAGTTGCTTTCTCTGTTACTTGAATCAGACCACCTCTCTGATGAAGCACGGCGTGCTTCTTCAAAGTTCTTCCCAGATGAGTCAGGCCAGCGGTCTACTTTACGATTGTCCACAATCTCCCTATCTCCCTCCCTCCTACGATCCCTACGGACAGAGAAATTGGTGTCTCTTTCTTCATCACGCCAGCGGTCATGGCGACCAGATTCCATATCGAGTATGGATGGCCTGAATACGTCTCTCTTCTTGTTATCACGCATCTCACCAGCTCCTGGTAATACAATGGTATCTGAACGACTGACATTACCTGGATTTGCATTGATATGGCTTTCCTGCAATAAAAAGAATTTTAGACAGAAGTTATTGAATAAGGACACTAGCTTCAGCCAATGATTTCTACAGACCATGAAAATAATGTGGATTACCCCCCAGGTGGAAAGATAAAATTATAATACAATAACCACAAACCAAAGGGATCCCCTGTCATTCTACATTGCAAAAAATAGTAAATAAACTTCTATGTTGTAAAATGTTGATGTCGATCAAGATACCAATTTTACCTTTTGGTAATTAAAACATAAGAAAATTGATTTACTTACTCCTCAATTGAAAAGAAAATAAACATATTACCCACTTTGTTTGCCTTCCCATTTTCTCTCTCTTCTTCTTATCCTTTATCCCATTCTTCTTCTATTTTTGGTTTGTCTTGGAGTTATTTTCAGTCATTTTTCTCTCTCACAAACAAAACCAACCAGCACCCTAAACTTCCAATTTGACCCCACCCTCGAGCCACCATACCCAATCCCATTACCCCCTACCCCTTTTTCTCATTTCCCATTCTTCATCTTTTTTTGCTTTTCCTTTTTCACATACGCTTCGTCCCTCACCAGCGCAAACCCCTCCCAGTGGCCCCCAAAATGGCCAACCCCATCCCCTGAGCCAATGCAACTCCCACAAAAACCTTGAGCCACCACGCCCAATCCCCCCCCCCCCCCAACCCATGGCCTTCATATACCCAGTGCCAAAACTAAAACAACCACCAGAGTCACCACCAAACCCAATCTCCAAAGGCAAAACATCAACCACCACCAGATCTACACTACATCTACAAATCAATGCCAGCAAAGAAAAAAAAATCCTTTAATTTCGCGACCAGATCTACTCTCCCCTTCTCGATATGGGATCAATTAAGATTGCATGAAGTAAAACTTAGAGCGCACAAACTGATTGGCCAAATGGGGTGTAATGGTGGCAGAGGTGGTGGATCCAGGTGGGTGGCGACAATGGTGGACTTGAACTGTGATGGAGGTGGTTGTAGTGCACTAGGAATTCAATAAAAATGGAAGAAGGTGAAGTGTGTCTTGAGTTGGTACATTGGAATTGTGACAGGGAGGGAGGTAGAAAGGGATGTGGCTCAGGGAGATTATTGGTGGTGGTGGTGGCAGTGGCGCTGGTTAAGGGAGCAAAGGTTGGGCGGTGTTGTGATTGAGGTGTAAAGATTGGGTGGTGGTACTTGGTATGAAGGGGAGGGTTGTCGACCTTGTGGTGGCTTGAGGTGGGAGTGGGCCTGCAGCTCAATGAAAAAGAAGAAGAGAGAGGGAGAAAGGAAAGGGAAAGAAAAAGGAAAGATGAAGACAAAGAAAACCTTTCAAGTTCATTGCCCTTGTATTTCGTTTCGTTGCATTTTTATTTTTTGACTACATTATTAGTTTTTTTATTAATCCGACAAAACAATATTACCTATTTTATTAATTTCGGTAATATTTTATGTAAGGAAAATGGCCAAACCTATTGTTGTTCTTCTTTGTTGTTTTACATTATCAATCAGAAAAAGTGAGGTTAATGTAGCCGTATTATTATCGTTCTCCAGCAAGATTCCCCATGGTATTTAAAAAAAAAAAAAAACATAAGGGTCTCCGTTGCGTCTTTCAAAAACGTAGAATGCATGAAATAGATAACAAGAGTAGGCAAATAACAACACACCTCAGTCATTCCAGTCTTGTTCTCCCCAGGCTTTGGCAGAAGCCACTGTGGTGAAAGAGGGATAGGACCCTCGGATCCTTTCCCATCTACAAACCAAAAATAGGAACTAATTATACACTACTGACCATCAAGAGATCTTAGGCTGAAACAATTTTCAAAACCAAAAACAAGAACAATATCCTTTTGACTTGCAAAGGTTGATGAGATAATCATGCAAGCTTATGATAAACTGGAGTGGCTAAAACAGGAATTGTGGATATTCACATTCACAATTAGTTCCAAGCTCAAACAGATAATAACCATAACTCATCCACAATCAAACAATTCAAAGCGAAATGGAATAAAGGAAAAAAGGTATGAAATAATTAAGAAATCTCTGCTCATCAATATTAAAGGAAAAATCAAGGAAGGGTAACTCTTAAATTAGCTCAGCCACATCAGACTGGCATCAGGACATGTAATAATGCGTGATCTGATGACTTGAATGAGAAAGCAATCCTTGGGAAGGATAGTATGCTGAGCAGAAGTGACAATGGATAAACAAAATACTGACATGTTTTTGTGTTAAACAGTGTTGTTATTTGGTCCATCTAATTAACCAAAAAGTTGCTGAGCCTCACTCTCGAGAGTCATCACCTCCGTGACACCTGGCCGAAACTGACCACACAATTGCCTCAGCAACTTGCAATCGCGATGTAATTGGTGTGGTCGAGCAAGAAAAGTGCATACTAGGCTTCTTGGTTATTAGTTGGAATCTAGGCTTTGACATGTTATTTTTCTTGCCATATCTTTTTGTTGAATATTGTATTTGGTCAACATAGATTTATTTGCTGGTGTTAGTGTTGTTGACTTGTCGGGAATTGATCGAGTGTTGCTTCTTGAACTTCTGTTTTTTATGTTAACTCTTCCATTGGCTTTTAAGAGTTTCCTTGCACATCTCTTTTCCTAATTATCAAGCTTTTAGTTGTTTTATGGCTTAAGAACTTAACAGGCGAAAGTGAGACACTCCTAAAAGCAAAAATAAAAACACGATTATCCTCTTCAGAATTGTTACAAGACTTACAAGATGTTTCAATTTTAAACAAAAGTTTAATATGCTGTTCTCCAAGTATAATCTGCAGTAGTGCATATGTTTACATGTGATTATCTATGTGACTTCAAACAAATCATGTCGCACCAGTATGTCAATTTATTAGAAATGTCTGAAGATCCACTTTTGCACCCTCGAATACAGAAACCCTGCAAGTAGTGCATATGTTTACATGTAATTAGCTATGAACTTCAACCAAATCCTGTTGCACCACTATTTCAATTTATCTATGAAGTAGTGTATATGTGTACATGTAATTATCTATGTAACTTCCAACAAATCACGTTGCACAAGTATGTCAATTTATTAGAAATGTCTGAAGATCCTCATTTGCACCCTCGAATACACATTCTCTGTAAGCAGTGCATATATTTTCATGTAATTAGCTATGTTGCTTCAAATAAATTCCGTTGCACCAGTATGTCAATTTATTTGAAATGTCTGAAGATCCTCATTGGCACCCACGAATACAGAATCGCCACACCATTAATATGAAATTTTAGATCTACATTGGAGAACATATGTTTACATGTCAGTATCTATGTAACTTGTGATGAATCCTGTTGCACCAGCATATCAATTCATTAGAAATGTCCTCATCTGCACCCTTGAATGTAGAGTCTCCGGACCATAAATAAATAGAAGATCCAAAGCCGGAGTAGGTCAAAGACAATGAATTAAAACAAATAACTATGATTTCTCAAATGATCCAAGCAATCACGCGTGTAAATCTTGTTCTAAAAATAATATCTCATACGAAAGTTATATGAGGAATGCTTAACATGCAACCTAAATGGAAAACTTGAAAACTTCAGGCAAGCCCCATTCATGATGATTTAATATGATATAATTTTGAACATATAGAAAACTAAAGTAACTTCTACATGTCAAGGATCAACAAACCTAATAAGAAGGAACCAAGAAGCATTCATGATGGTTTAATATGATATAACTTTGAACATAAAAAAAATCAAAGTAACTTCCCAATGTCAAGGATCAACAAACCTAATAAGAAGGAAACAGAAACCACCCAAATAGGACATGATGCGTAACTCACATAAGCAGCAATTGACTTATATCAGATACATGGATTTAAGTGTCAAAAATTCATGCACATATCTTGCTTCTTCACTCTAACTAGATTACTATTTGAAAGCTCTTTCCTTCAGCTATAGGAATTGTTTATCAAGCAATTGAAGTTGTCTCCAGCAAACTTTGTTCAAGCTATAAAACTGTTCATAGTTGAGATAAGATAGTAGTGCATTGAAAACTTGGGCAGAAAAAAATCGTATACAAATACTTGTATTCAAGTGAATTCTTCATAAGATATATGTAACCAGATCACATCAACATCCATACTACAGACAAATATTAACAACTCCAGAGCAAGTGAAAGTCACATTTTTCTTCTTTTTTTCAATCTTTCTTTGTAAGTATGAATTTGTTTTCTTATTTTGCACCAAGATAAGAGGTTGGCATGTCCAATCATCCACATTATCCTACACAAAAAGATTTTATCACGTCACGTAATGAAAAAAACCATATATTCTAGCATCTAAATTATTTTTTTCCCCTTAAATAAAAAAGACCGATCTCTTAAACGGTTCCTGCAGACACTAAATAACCAAAAGAAAAGGAAAGCAAGCAATTCTCCAAAATGAATACCAGTATGGACGAAAACACATTCTCACATTTCCAAAGACCAAGGCAGGTGTAATCAAAAACCCTAACACTCACCTGTATTAGTTTAAGAGAAAGTAGATGAAACACACATATCACCAATCTCAGCAAAAAAAAAAATGGGTTTTATGTAAAATTAAACTCGCTTTGGCCAATAATGAAGCCAAAACAGCGAACGTTAAGAAATCGAACAAGGCAACGAAGCTCCGACTGAATGTGAAATTACCTTTGGAGATCTGGCCCTGGAGGGCGTCGTAATCGGACATGGCAGCCATGGATGATCTGAGAGTGAGAGAAAGAGATAGGAGCCAAATAAACCCTTTTTTTTCTGCTGAGTAGACTGCTTGAAGGAAGAGCGAGAGAGAGAAACGCGAACGGACGGAGAAGCATAGGGTAACGGCTGAGGGAGGATAAAGGGCAAAAAGGTGGGCGTAGGTTAAGATGGCGTGGCCAACCGGCTCACGTTAGTCAATTCCCTAACTTTTCGAGTCGCTGCCCTAAATTAAACGTCGGATTTCTGACCATTTGTCCTTGTTTTTATTTTCCAATAGTTTGGTTCAATTCTTCGAAGCTATATGTAAAAAAATAGTAATATTGAAAAGCATAAATATTTTATAAAACAAATAATAATTTTGTCAAGAAAATGTTAGATTAAATTGAATATTCACAAAAATAAATCATGAATGAAAGTCAAATTCTATCATTATCTTCTTAACTTACAATGTTTATCTTCAAGAATTATTATTTTTCATTTATATTTTAATAGTAGGTAGAAATAATGTATTTAGACATAAATAATAATCGTAGTTGATTGACCATTTTATAAAGAGAAAATAAATATATGTGTTGCAATTAATATGTCATAAAATATGTTGGAATAAATACAAATTAATATCTGATTAAGGCATAAAAATCTCGTTCTCATTAAAAATATTTAAGCTTTCTGTAATTGACAACGCTTTAAGACTAATATAACATATCTTATCTCTTATCTGTAACTTATCCCCTTTAAAATACAATAGCTTGATTTGGCCGTTTGATTCACATCAACTTTACTTGTAAAACTTAAAACTCTAAAAAAAAAAAAAAACACACATTTTTTTTTCCCAAGTATGTTAATATGAAGATAGACTTTTTACACTTTGCACCTCTTAAGTTTGACCCCAATACCACATTGGTCCCTATAGTTTTAAATTCAACACATAACACCCTAAAGTATTTTAATCGTGGCAATTAAGGATAATTCGCTAACACCGTTTAAAAATGGGTGAAAATCGCATGTAGATGACCGGGTATTTTCATAATTTTATATTTTTTTATTTTTTTCATTTTTTCTCTTTTACTTCTTTTATCTTTGAAATGGAAACAGCTCATGAGAAGCAAATAGCAACGTTAAAGGAAGTGAGTGGGTGCATTCTTCATTTTAAGAGTCAATGGTGGGTGGGTCTTTTGAATTTAAATAGAGAAATGAAGCCCCGTTTGGTAACTGTTTCCATCTCAGAAATTATCATTCCATTCTCAAGTTTTTGGGATTTCTATTTGTGAATAACGTTTGATAATTTTTGTTCGTGTTCCTATTCTATTCCTTTTTGAGAATTGTACTCATTTTTTTTCTTAAGAAATGAGCAATAAAAAAAAAAATTGTTTCTCATTATTCTCATCTCATTCCCAAAACACTGTCACTGTTCATTCACTGGCTGACCGCCGCCGCAGACCGTCGTTCGCCGCCGTCACCGGTCACCTCCAGCATCGCCAGCCGGCCACTGTCCGACAAATTCCTGTGCCGCCGGCCATCCGGCCACCGTCACCCACCTGCCAGTCACCGTCCAGCCGCCGCCGCCATCCAACCAAAACAAAAAAAAAATCTCAAAAAAAAATAATAATTTGATTTTAGGATAAAATCGTTACCAAAAATGATTATGTTCCCAAAATAAAACAAAAATTATCGTTACTAAACGTGATTCTACTCTCAAGAAGGAAACAAAATTCTCATCTCATCCCATCCCACTGTTGGGATGGGAACAAAAACGGTTACCAAACACCACCGAAGAAATCGGTGAAACAGAAGGGAGTGACTGTATGTATTATTAATTCCATCGTCTGAATCGATTGTTTATCGAAGATGAACCCAGCATCTTGCTGCAAAACATAGGACAAAAAATGAAATTCTATTTCAACCTCTCCGGGTTGAAATGGGGTAGTTTTTCTTCAGTTTGAAAGTTTCCAAATTCAATTGAGAGACCGTCCAAAAATGGAAAAGTAGTGAAAAAAATACTGAATATCTGTGAAACAATACTCTGCTTTGTTCATCTTCAAAGCCAAGGAAACACAAGAAGCCCCAATGTCAAAAAGCCCATTTGCCTTCGTTTTATTCCAAAAACACCCCATAAAAATTAGATTTTCATTAGATTTCAGATCTTACTACTGAAACCCATGTTAAAAAGCCACATTTGTCTTTGTTTCATCGTTCTACTTTGTTATATACACTTGTGTTACTTTTTGGTGTGGGGTAGAGAAATTCGAGAGATTTAGATGAGAGAACGGCCCAATGGGTAAGCTAATTTATCGAGATTTGCTGAGTGGAGAGGAATCGGTCGAGGTAATTGACGGCGAGGTAGTATAAAACAAATCGAAGTCGCGGGAGAAATTGAAGATAAGAGAAATGGTTTCCCGGCGAGCGGACACGTCAAAATTTGTGGCCAAGAGGCTCCGGCAATAAGCGTGTAATGGGTTTTCGAGGTCAAACTCCATTGACGAGAGATGGTCTTTGTCCGTATGGAATGCTTCGTAGGGGATCGAACACGAAAAAGACAGAGCTAGTGGGAGAAACGGGACTCAGAAATGGAGAAATCAGACTGGTGTGGGTGGGGTTAGCTGGAGATGGAAGAGGTGGAGGGCTGGTAGTTGGACAAGGTGGTGCAAAGGCGGGAAAAAAAAATAAAAATAAATAAATAAATAAATAAATATATATATATATATATATATATATATATATAATATTATGAAAATGCCCTTATAGAGGGGGGTCATGTGTAACTGCACCTATAATTTTCCTTTCGTTTTTAAACAGTGTTAGCGAATTGTCTTTAATTGCCACATCTAAAATATTTTAAGGTGTTACATGTCGAAATTGAAACCACAAGGACCAATGTGAAATTAGGGTCATACTTTGGGTGCAAAGTATAAAAAGCTCATAAAATATTTGATAATCATTACCAAATCTTTTGGTAATGATTGACAATCATTATCTCTCTTCCAATCAAATGGGTTGCACATGGGTGCATTAATGGCTCAATGTGAGACATCCAGTTCAATTTAGAGACTAAGCAGTTGTTAGTTTTACTATTTTGATTTAATTGCCATTAATGTTTTTCGAATGCATTGAACCTAGTCTTGATGTATCACCATTACATTAATGCTCTTTGATGAGTCATTGTTTGGTGAGCACTCATCTGATTGGTTTCAGATTGAATCGGGTTAACTTGTCTTGTAACCGACAGTTGGTTTTCAAGTTCCTTAGTTACCCTAAGATATTTTGGTGAAAATATCTAGATTCTTTGAACCTAACCCTTCCATGTCATCTCAAGCATTTATTACTTGATGGGATATGCATTTAATGCGTTCGCTAAGTGACAAATCAATTTGATTTGGTTTTGGTAACAGATAGTCACAATTCAAGGTTTTCGGTTATATATAAGAAATTTTGCTCAAAATATCTAGATCCCTTAAATATAGCCTATCCATGTCATCCCAAGCATTTAATTCTTGAAGGAATGGACATTTAATGCTCATTAAATGCCTAACTTATGTGGCGAACCGAATCGGTTTAATTTCAATAACGGTTGGTCACATCCTAAGTGTCTTGATTCCCTTCCTAGATATTTTATAGGAAACTTCTAGCAAAGTTCCTTGGTCATTTAAAGGCTTATTTTTTTTGGGCTTTTAATGATGGCTAGGTCCTTAATCTATTGGGTCTAGGGTGATTTGTGAAGACAACTTGGATTTGGTGTAATTCCAAATCAAGCCCAGCTCCCTAATCACCTTGGTGATTTAGGATTTGTCATGACCTTTCCAATCCTCAATTAAGGTCTCTTGGATTTTTTCTTAGTGGTGTTTGATGTAATATGCATAAATAAAATAATTTTTTTTGGTGTTAAACCATTAGTGAAAGTAAATGTTTCTTGGTCAAGGTAGGTAAGTGAAGTAATTTGTTTGAAATATCATATAATTTAAGGGTAGTGACTAATTTTTATCTATATTAAAGATGACTTAATAAAAATCAAACTTTAATAAAGTCATTTTAGACCCCCTTAAATTATGGGATTTTCGAAATTGACTTGAAACTTTTACTTAACTGCATTTTGTCAAATGTAATATTTTTTTGTGTTTTTCTCATGTTTTTTAGTATTTTTATTTATTATATATTGTGATCTCAGCTAGAAATACATTCATTTTGAACTCAAGTTTAAAATTTATCTGAACTTGTACATGATTCGACACTGACTGGACGTAACAAAATACGGTGTCTACAACTTTCCTTCTTTATCATGAGAGTTTACTCGTAATAACAAAGAAAGAGATACTAACATTTTGTTCCGCTAGACATGAAATATAAAGACATGTATTTAAATTTATCCTAAATGATAGAGACATACCTGACCCTTGAGGATTCAATGAAGATGACAATTGGTCACTTCTACTCTTGTATACTGCAAAAGATGACGAACAATCAACCCTAGAAGATTACTACTAGAAGGATGGTAACATATCTGATTCCTGTTTATCAGCATTCTTAGATGATGGTGTTGATCCTAAGATTTTGATGAACAATTAAATATTGATATTTTTTGTGAAACTAACAATTTTATTGAGTATTTCAGTTTATAAATTCCAATGAAGATATTATCATGAAGAAGTTGAAATGAATGCTAAATACTAAAGAGACTAACAAAGATGATGGATACTGAGAATTTGAAGAAATTGAAGAACCTAAGGAAAACAACTCAGGTTAAATTTTTACTCTTAATGATTCCAGATTAGGATCACACACGACACAAAATATTTTTTTATAAATATGTGTGTTTTTAATAGGATCCTAATTAATTAACATATTTGCTTCTATGTGTAATTGAAGAAAGATAATTGATTAAAATTGAATTTAAGAATTTAATTAAGCTAACTGAGAAAAGAAATCGGTTAAAGGGGCGAAAATATTGAAGAAATTGAATGAAAAATAAATTGAGGAACAAGTTCCAGTAGGGCTCGGTCGACTTATGGAAAAGTAGCGGTTGACTTATGAAAATGAGCTAAAGTCCCTGAAATGGTCGGTCGATAGGTAAGTATACCTGTACTTAGAGGATGAACTCTTTGGATCTTCCGGTCGACAAGCAAGTCAACCTGTGAAACTTGTTGAATCGTCCGGTCGACTGGTAATGGATGGGTGGTCGACCGATGAGCGAAGAGATTTTGGCTTGGGATACGTCCTAAATTGGGCGGTCGACTGATGGATCTTGGCCGGTCGACTGATGGTCTGTTTCAGGTTTAGAGGATTTCGAGGATTCTGATCAAATAGTAACTGTTACTAGCCATTTATGGTTAAGATATAAGAGAAACTTTAGGGATATGATAGTATTAAAGATATATCATCGATATTTTGTTATCCCTATAGATATAGTTCATATATTTTTTATATCTCTCAATTATGTACATGTAATTCTTTTTATCTTATCTAATTGAGTTTGAGAAAATGTTTGAGGGACTTAATTGAATATTTTAAAAGATATTATTGAGTGAATTATATCAGGATTAAGTCATAATAATATATGGGGTCTATAAATACTTTTTAGATACTTATTATTTGAAAACTAGCCGTTAGAAGGCTTGTTCTAATTCCTTATATATAGACGTGTGGATTTTACATAATAAGATGACAATACACATAATATTAAGAACTATTCAGTTCCTCAGCTTTTCTAAGAGTCATCATTCTGATATTATTTTGAGAGATCAATTGTGAGATTGATTATTGAGAAGTTCTTGAGTTAAAGCACTATTTAAGTTAGCGTCATCGATCTAAGTTGTCTTGCTATACTACGTGCAATTTATTCGGTATTTTCCTGGTAAGATCGTTCCAAGCTTATTCTTTAATTAAGTATTTTATTATTATTATTATTATTTGCTTGGTGAATTGATATTTTTGATAAATCGCTTTTGAACTTTAAAAGTATAAAAATCTTTTAAAAACAATTTGTGTGTTAATCTAATTATGTGTTTAATTGTACTACCCACATTCTTTATTATAATCAGATTTTATTTCCTCACTTCATTTCTATCACTAGTATCGGGACATTAATCGAATATCAATTAATTTGAGGTGGTAGAAACTCTGAGTGGGAAAAAATTTATCAATTCTGTTATTGGTGAGTTGTGTGCGGATTAGATATTATTGAGAATATTTAATCAGGGGTAGCTTTGGGTTTCAATCTCTTCCTGTAAAGAGATTAAGGTTTGATCTTTGCCTAGAGTACAAAAAGGTTAGGTTACTCTTTTCCCTTGAAAAGAGCTTAGGTGTGATTCTTCCTGATTAGGATCAATTGTAAGTTAATTGTAAAGATTCCATCCTTACCTGGGAAAAGAATACTTGGAGTGATTGCGAGGTTTAGTTCTTGAGCCTAAGGTATAAAAAGAATTAGGTTGTGATTTTCCCTGTAATAGAATTAGGTTAGTCTTGAGCCTGAAAAAAGATAAGGTTATTCTTGAGTTTGGGAAAAAGAAGAGGTTATTATTGAGTCTGGGAAAAGGAATTTGTAAAGGTTGATTCTGAGTCTGTGAAAAGAATAATTTTTGTAAGGGTTTGGTTCCTACCTATTTAAAGGAATCTTAGTGATTAGTGGGTGCGAATCTCCGTGGGGCTCAAAAGACCAGAATAGCCAAGATTAGCTTGGTGAACCAGGATACATCGGTGTGTACTGCATTATTTATTTCATTTACTTTATTTTGCGTTCTTTGGGTATACACTTAGAGCTTATAATACTTATCCGCTTCTATATAAAGATAATAATTAATTTAGGATAAAATTAATTATTTGATTTTTCAAGTGTTAACAATTTGGATTAAATTTTATTACTACTCAATTTACCCTCCCTCTTGGGTAGCTCACTGGGCCAACAAATGGTGATACATTTGATCCTATAGGGTATGGTGAGGATGACACTCTGTACGAGCCCTCCCGAGAGTTATACTACTATCGCAGTACACTATTAGTTGCATTACACTACTGGTTGTTATTACACTAATGGTTTCTATTACACTATTATACCTTAGGACGGTGTCACATTACCTGGCCCTAAGGTCTCGGGGAGGACGACACTCTGTATGAGCCCTCCTGACATATTCCTAAAGGATAATGTGCAGTCTATCCTAGTGATAGGATTCTGACCGTACATAGTGATAGGATTCTGACACGGTGATTTAAGGATAGCGAAGAGCACAATGATAGGTTCTTATTTTTTTGGGATTTCGACATAGTGTTCTAAAAATAGCGAAGAACATAGTGAAAGGTTTTTGACACAATGATTCAGGGGTAGCTAATAGGTGTAATTTGTCTATATATTCTCAAGCCGGTTTTGGTAGTTTTCGAGTATTTTTATAGCGTTTTATTATGTTTTAATACATTTTTATTTATTTTGTCTTAAATTAGGTATTTAGGGTGAAAAGGGACTAAAACGGTCCATAAATGATCAAAGCGGTGGAAGAATGGTGGAGAAAAATGGCAAAAATGTCATATTCAAAGCCTCCATCCACCGCTACAGCAATGAAAATACAAAGAGTTGCTGAAAGCTCCACCGCTACAGCAGCTAGGCCACCGCTGCAGCGGTCAAAATATAGAGAGCTCCACCGCTGCAGAGATCACCCTCTAGAAGCCTACCGACCTATTCACCACTGCAGTGATGATCCCACCGTTGCAACAGTCAGGGCCAGATTTTCAAAGATATTTTAGGATATTTTGAGATATTTAGGATCCTATAAATATCGTCTCTTCTCCCCCAAACATAAGGTAGACGTTTTCGGGAGTCTTGAGAGCTCCAAGGCCATTCAACCAATAGAAGATCACAACACGAAGAAGGAGGAAGCGTTCTTAGAGCGGTTTTAGCGACGGATCTTCGGATAACGGCTGGTCTCCTCGTTTTTCTCTTTTTCTCTTAGATTTGGTTGAATATTTGTATATGCTTAGCTCGTTTCTAGTTGTATATAGGTCTACGGCCATTTGTAGCTAAACATATATTGTCAAGGGACTGATAAACTTCACGAAAATATTGTTTGAATAAAATCGATGTTTTGTTAATGGTGGTTCATGTTTATCCGATTGTGTTTACCATTATTCCATGTTTATATATTTGTTTAGATATACTAAGAATACGGGGTTTGATACTTGGGAGAAGTAACCTCGGATTCGGATTAGGGTTTAAACACAACGCAACGATCTAATAACCCGAGAGGGAGTTAGAAAGTGTATAATTCGTGACATTGGGGCGAGACTCATGTGACCAAGTGTCGTATAGACGCTCGAGGGGGACTTCGGCATTGACGCGAAGTTACATATTCATTCACTTTACACTCGGGAAAGATAGTGAATGAGATTTCGATACTAAGATTGTCGGATAAGATGAACACCGTTAATGTAAATTAAATTGAAACGAACACGTTTAAGTGAACGGAGTTAATCCCTAGGCAATAATTTTCCATAAACGTCATACTACTATATTGATATATTAGATTAATTAGTTTAATTAGATAATTAATTTAGTATATTTATTATAAAAACTACAATTTTTATTGCCTAAATAAAGTTAGGTTATGACAATTACGGTACTCAACGATAATCTACAACAATCCATGTGGATACGACAACTCTTATTCTTCCCACTCTATACTAAAAATTGACCCGTACATTTGCGGTGATAGTAGCGACGTATTTACGTGTTGCCAGTAGCGAGGATCGTCGTGACAGGACTTTAACACAATGTTCTAAGGATAGCGAAGAACACGGTGAAAGGTTTTTAACACAATGATCCAAGGGTAGCGAGGATCGTAGTGACGTGACTCTAACACAGTGATCTAAAGATTGTAAAGAACAAGGTCAAAGGTTTTAGACACAATGATCTGGGGGTAGCGAGGATCGTAGTGACGGGGCTCTGACACAGTGTTCTAAGGATAGTGAAGAACACGGTGAAATATTTTTGACAGAATGATCCAGGGGTAGCGAGGATCGTAGTGATGGGACTTTGACATCGTGTTCAATGGATAGTGAAGAACACGGTGAAAGGTTTTTGACACAACAATCTAGGGGTAGCAAGGATCGTAGTGACAAGACTCTAACACAATGTTCTAAGGATAGTGAAGAACATAGTTGATGAATGGTTTATTTACCAACAAATTAAGTACTTTTAGATTCAAATATTTGTGTATTTTTAATCACTTTTTTTGTTTTAATATGTTTTTGTGTTGTTTGGTAGGTTTTTAAATAAAATGGTGAAATTGTGCGAAATCGGTACAGGTGTTGTAACTTCAGAGCCAATTTGGAACATGATTCATTTCTGTTTTGGAAACACTCAAAACATGGAAATTGTATAACTGTTTCTTATCTTTCCATAGGTTTTTGAATCACCTAAATTGGAGTTCGAACGAAGAAATTACAACCAAAACAAGAAAGTATGTCACCGCCGCAGCGGGACACCACCACCGCAGCGGTAAAACAACAAAAAGTTTGTAACGGCTCTGCATTTCCACCGCCGCGGCCGTGATCCCATTGCCGCTCGTAACCTCTGTACCAGTTTAGATATTATTTTAGATATTTTAGGATATTTTGATCCCATTTTCGCCTGATCTCTTCTCCATTCGGCCAAGAGACCTCCCTAGACTTTAGGAGGATAGTAGAGAGGTTTTGGGGAGTGATCAAGCAAATCCTAAGGAGAAGATCACGTTTCAATGAAGGAGGAGCAATCTCGAAGCATTTTTAGAGATAAACCTTCGGACTAGGCTAAGTTTCTCTCGTTCTTTCTTTTATTTCTTAACTTAGGATTGTTGTTTGAGTATGTTTAGCTTAGTTTTCATTGTATAACCGGCTATGACCATGAGCTAAATGGATTTTTGTCTAGGGATTAATATATTTATGAAAATGTTGTTTTGTTGAGTTTGTGTTTGGTTAGCGATTGTTCTTCGTTATTTTGATTATGTGTGCCATATTGTATGTTTACTATGCTTAGATTTACATATCGAGAATACAGGGTTTGACAAATCTTGGATTTGGACTAGAATAAACAAACGCCACGATTCTATAACTCGGTCGGGGTTTGGATTGTGGACAATCAATGACGTTGGGGCAAGACTCATGTGACCTAGGGTTGTTAAAACGTTAAGGGGGACTTCTTTATTGACTCGAAGTCATGTATTCTCCTATCTTACACTCAGGAGAGGTGGCGGTAGAGTTTTAAAACTGAGATTGTCGATAGGGTAAACACAACACGACGATACAATGACCCGGTCGGGAATTGGATTGTGTGTAATCAATGACGTTGGGGTGAGACTCAAGCAACCTAGGGTCGTTAAGACGTTGAGGGGACTTCTTCGTTGACACAAAGTCACGTTATATCCCTTGTCTTACACTCGGGAGAGGTGGCGAGGGAGTTTATGAACTGAGATTGTCGGATAAGTCGAACACCGTTAACGTAAACTAAAACGAGACCAAACACGTTTTTGTAAACAAAAGCTAATCCCTAGGCAATACTTTCCCTAAACATCTCATAGTAATATTAGTATAGTTAATTTAATTAGATTAATTAACTTAGTATTAGTATAATTAATTTTATTCAATTTATCTTCGCCTAGATAAAATTAGGTCATAATAGACACGGTACTCAATAATGGTCAAAACCAATCCCTGTGGACACGATAACCCTCACTCTCCCAATCCATACTAAAACTTGACCTCGTATACTTGCGAGTGAAAGTAGTGGCGTATTCACGCGCTACCAAGTTTTTGGTGCCGTTGTCAGGGATTATGTTTTTTGGTTATTATTGATATTGTAAGTAAATGACCAAATTTTACTTTATTCATTTCCTTTGTGTATAAATTTTTGTTTGTAGTTTTTGTTTTTGTTTTCCTGCAGAGTGCTTGGAGATGCTAGATCAACAGGTGCTCTTGTGTTTCTTTCAACAGGATTCCGAGCCATTTTATTGTGCTTAGGATCGTTACAAGGATTTGCTACTCTGGTTTCCAAATCACGATTTCTCGAGGGAGTGTCAACTACTGAACTTTCTCGATGAGTTACAAACCGCAACCAGAATATGGGTTGAAAGAGGAAACAATACCACCTCTTTCGACCAACTAACCGCGGACGAAGCCCATTGGTTGCTAGAAGACATGATGGCCTTTGATTATCAGAGCCTTAACATTATGGTACCATGGATTGACACCCCGGTCCAAGATATGGAGTTTTCCCCTCTAGAAGAGATATTAGCTTAATTTATTGGGGAGACCCAAGTGTTTTGGAGGGAGATGAATGACGGGCTAAATGAGCACGAGGATCATCTTGATTATATCGAGACGGTCTGCGCCGACATAGACTGACAATAACTTCTCTTCAGATGCAAATTGGTCAGCTCCTCTGCTTGATTGAGGCCGAGTTAGACATGGTAGCACTGTGAGATTCACAAGCCATATTTAGTGAAAGCCACCGTGAGGAGCCGGAGACAAATGGGAGGTATTGGGATGAGATCGACGGAGATTCATACATTAAGTGTTTTGAATTTTCACCATTCGAATTCCTGTTGGTGATGCCGTCATCGATCCAAGACGCTCACATTTACGAGAATTCGATGTGGCTCATTAATCATTCAACGCCATTAACAACGTTCCTCCAAGCCTACCAAGTACATAGGCCAGTGGAGTATCCTGTTGAAAGCTTGGTCCGATCAGAGCCTTATCTCGCCAAGCTTGAGGGCATGTTAAATCAAGACCCGTACATAGTGTTATTTGACACGTACTACGGGCGAAAGTCGCTCTTTAACGAGCACTTCGGCGTGTCGAGCTGACGACCATAAACCAAGCGCTTCTTGGGAGGCAACTCAAGGAAAAGAATAAATTAGATCCGTCGCAACCGATTTGAGTCGAAGGCGAGATTCTCTCACCTCCCAGGTACGTGTTCTAAACCCCCGTCTTTATTATCATGCTATATACTATCATTGGGATCGCTGATGGGTTGTTTTGGACCTCACCTATTTTAAGTTGGTGGTGATGTGTTAGTATGTTTTAGCTATAGTTTATGTTTTACTGTTTTTATATGTGTGCATGTTTGTTTAGGATAGTTGTTGTTTTGTGCAGAGTTTTGACATCATTTGTGCCATTACCCGATGATGAGTATGTCCCCTGATTGTTTATTGAGGTCAAGCGTAAATCTCATGCATGTGTGTTCTGTGAACTCAACGTTATGTTTTAGTAATAGTTATTATAAATCCTACTTGCACGAGCACGAAAACTCATTATATAACTGTCTAATTGATTTAAAAACGATTATTTGTCACCTAAATTCATGACATTAGGGTTTAGAAGACATGATTTCGGCATTTGTTTTTCTCACTTGAGCCTTTTTAAGTTAACCTTGTTCAATCATTATCCCTCATTACCCTGTCAAAGCCTTTAAACCATTTCAATTTTGAACACTTAACCAATACCACGTGACCGATAAAACTTATTTCCAAACCTACATCACTAAACTGAAGGAACAATCTGAGAGAATCAAGCTAGTAGATTGCAAATGCTACTTGATGTGAGCGGTTGGGTTTAGGGAGAACTTTTGATTGGTTCGGTATTCGAGTACTCACTTGTCATTTTTGTTCTTTTTCACACACCCCTTAAATTGTAACAATCAAATAAGTTTGGGGGTGTGTTAGTTGAAAAGAAAGGAAAAAAAATAGAAAAAAAAAGAATAAAATGTAAATACGATTTTCATTTCCGTTTCTTTTTTACAAGTGAGTACATCATTCTTAATATATGTTTAGGATTGTTTCCAATCTATCTATGGGGTTTTGAGTACCAAGCGATATGCCTTGGGTAATGTCAAGTTAACGACGTTAACCCATTTTCACTTTCAAAATTACCCTTGGCCATATGTCCTAAACCGAACCAAGTCCTAATGATCTTTTTTTACTTCCAAGCCAACATTAGTAGAGAATAGATCCCAGGTCAAGCCTATGGATTCCCTATACCTTTGGGTTTTTTTTTTTTGTCATGCGCTTATATGGTGGATCATCTAATCAGATTAACGAACAGTTATATATTTGAGTTTTAAGCATACACACACACTTTAGTAGGATCTATAACGGCATTTACTATTATAAATATTGAAATTCTAGAACATTACATGGTGTGTTTTTATGCCTGAACTCGATAGGATTGGGGGCCGATGAGGGATATTTCATTTGGCCGGTAGATGATACTCAAAACTTGCACATATTTGTTTTTCGTGTTTTTCAATTTCCTAATTAGTTTTTATATTTTCTTGTATTGTGTGGGTGTTTTGCTTGAGGACAAACAAATGTTTGAGTTTGGGGGTATTTGATGAGTGATTTATTTACCAACAAATTAAGTACTTTTAGATTCAAATATTTGTGTGTTTTTAAGAACTTTTGTTGTTTTAATATACTTTTGTGTTGTTTGGTAGGTTTTTGAATAAAATTGTGAAATTGTGCGAAACCGGTACAGGTGTTGTAACTTCAGGGCCAATTTGGAACATGATTCATTTTGATTTTGGAAACACTCAAAACATGGAAGTTGTACAACTATTTCTTATCTTTCCACAGGTTTTTGAATCACCTAAATCGGAGTTCTAACAAAGAAGTTACAGCCAAAAGAAGAAAGCGTGTCACCGCCGCAGCGGTAAAACAACAGAAAGTTTTTAATGGCTCTGCATTTCCACCGCCGCGACCGTGATCCCATCACCGTGGCCGTAACCTCTGCTCCAGTTTAGATATTATTTTAGATATTTTAGAATATTTTGATCCCATTTTCTCCTGATCTCCACTCCATTCGGCCAAGAGACCTCCCTAGACTTTAGGAGGATAGTAGAGAGGTTTTGGGGAGTGCTCAAGCAAATCCTAAGGAGAAGATCATGTTGCAACGAAGGAGGAGTGATCTCGAAACATTTTTAGCGATAAATCTTCAGACTAGGCTAAGTTTCTCTCGTTCTTTCTTTTATTTCTTAATTTAGGATTGTTGTTTGAGTATGTTTAGCTTAGTTTTCGTTGTATAACTGACTATAACCATGAGCTAAACGAATTTTTGTCTAGGGATTAATATATTTATGAAAATGTTGTTTTGTTGAGTTTGTGTTTGGTTAGCGGTTGTTCTTCGTTATTTTGATTGTGTGTGCCGTATTGTTTGTTTACTATGCTTAGATTTACATATCGAGAATACGGGGTTTGACAAATCTCAAATTCGTATTAGAATAAACAAACGTCACGATTCTATAACCTGGTCAGGGTTTGAATTGTGGACAATCAATGACGTTGAGGCAAGACTCACGTGACCTAGGGTCGTTAAGACGTTGAGGGGGAACTTCTTCATTGACTCAAAGTTATGTATTCTCTCGTCTTACACTCGGGAGAGGTGGTGGTGGAGTTTTATAACTGAGATTGTCGATAGAGTAAACACAACACGACGATCTAATGACCCGGTCGGGAGTTGGATTGTGTGCAATCAATGACGTTGGGGTGAGACTTTCGCAACCTAGGGTCGTTAAGACGTTGAGGGGGACTTCTTCGTTGACACAAAGTCGCATTATATCCCTCGTCTTACACTCGAGAGAGGTGGCGAGGGAGTTTATGACCTGAGATTGTCGGATAAGTCGAACGCCGTTAACGTAAACTAAAACGAGACCAAACACGTTTTTGTAAATATTAGTTAATCCCTAGGCAATACTTTCCCTAAACATCTCATAGTAATATTAGTATAGTTAATTTAATTAGATTAATTAACTTAGTATTAGAATAATTAATTTTATTCAATTTATCTTCGCCTAGATAAAATTAGGTCATGATAGACGCGGTACTCAATAATAGTCAAAACCAATCCATGTATACTTGCGAGTGAAAGTAGCGGCGTATTCATGCGCTACCAACAGTGAAAGGTTTTTTTGGTTCTGACACAGCGTTCTAAGGATAGAAAAGAGCACGGTAAAAGGTTTCTTGACTCTGATACAGTGTTCTAAGGATAGCGAAAAACACGATTAAAGATTTTTTTGGTTCTGACACAGTGTTCTAAGGACAACGAAGAATATCATGAAAGGTTTTTGGTGAGGATGACACTTTGTTCAAGCTCTTTCAATGATTATACTATTATATTATACCTTAGAACAATGTCATAGATGGTTCTAAAGGTCTTGGTGAGGATAACTGTCTAGTACAAACCTCCCCGATTATATAGACTATACTATACTATACTATACCTTAGAACAACGTCGTACCTGATTTTAAAGGTCTTGGTGAGGACGACGGTTTAGTACAAGCCCTTTCAATGATGTACTCCTATACTACTATATTCCTAAAAGATGACACACGATTTATCTTATAGAACGTGGAAAAGATGACACTCGATTAATCAACTCCTGGTTGTGACCGTACACTAAGTGTTCTCCTACATATCTCAAATTAAATAGAATCAGGTCACATGTAGTTCTAATATGGAAAGTAAATCGAGATTTGGGTAGAATGGTTCTACGTTAGAGAAAACAATTATGGGGTGCCTAGTCAGTCCAAGACTGAGGTTGACGGTATATTTAACTATTAATTTTCTTGAGTTGGCTTGACTAAACCCCATTAGGGCGCCTACATATCTCAGACTTAACTGAGAATTAGGTTAAATATAGTATGAAAACTTCCTGGGGGATAAAATGTGCCCCAGTCATGGATTGGAGCTCAATGATGCTTATTTATTTTCTGGGATTATATATTTTAGTTGGTAATTGGTGCGAGTCTTATATCAAGAAACTTTCTATGGAGAAGATCGGATATAATGTGCGCCAGCTTTAGCTTGGGTGACTCCTATCACAGAATCTCAATGGAGAAACCAGATATAATGTACCCCAACTCTAGCTGGGGGCGATTCCCATCACAAATTCTAAATGAAGAAACCGGATATAATGTGCTTGAGCTCTAACTGGGGCGTCGGACTAACTCTTGAGCGTTTAAAGAATGCAGCAGAGCCTACATGCATTTGCATCTTTATCCTAAACTGAGTGTGCGATTGTAATGTTTGTTTTAGTCTGGAAACCCCATTGGGTTGTTTATGTATGTCGATATTATTTTTCTGGATGGTAATCACCGGATGATCGACACCCACCTAGGTTACCTATATACTAATAGCATTTTTGTTATACACCGCAAGTGTACAGGTCAAGTTTTGATAGTGTAAGGTGAGTAGAGTGTCATATCCACAAGGATTGTTTGTTGGAATTGAGCTAAGTACCTCGATTATCGTAACCCAACTTTATTTAGATAACCAAATTTAAGGTATATGCAAATAAACTAAAATAAATATAAATTCAAAAGCAAAATAAAATATGGAACCCCTATGCAAAATTGTTTTTGGAACTTGACTTCATCTCGTTATTCCCATGTCTTCCTATTAAACAATTATTAGCCAATTTCACTCAATTCACTAATCAAGGGTCCTAATTAATCATGTAACATTTCTCGAGTGCCTCACAAGATAATATGCGCGAGTATCCGAATTGATATCTCTATCTAACCTATTTACTTACACATTCATTAAGCTTAGCCCTAAATGGAATTCAAAAGTCGCTCGCCTCTCTGCCTCACAATGATCGAAATCCTAGTTGATAAATCTAAATCTTAATCACCTCTCGGTCTCACAAAATCCTAAATTTTCAACTCGATTATCTAGGTGTTGATCTTCTCTTGGTCTCACAACAACCTAAACTATGCACTCTCAATTCTAGTCACAAACTTAATCTCTCTCGAACATAAAATTCACAACCTAAAATCATTTAACTCATTGGCCACTTGAATCAAAAGCATTAAACATAAAGAGGCATAAATGGGTCAAAATGGAATTCAACTAACAATTAACAAAATATTTAAAATATAGTTCAAACAAGATTACATCAAGCTCTAGAAATAAATTCTAACTTGACATATCGGAATCCATGACTAATCCTTTCAAGAAATCTATAAATGCAAATATGTTCAACCCAATATCCACAAGTACAAAATTCAATAAAGATTAGGGTGAGAGAAAAAAAGAGAAAACTCTTCGTGGAGATGAGCTTCAAGTCTTTAAATCTTTAAGAATCTTCCCCAAGCAATCTTCAAGAATCTCCAACTCCAAGCTCTCTCTCTAGAAATATTTTGTACCTCCAATGGTTTTTTCTTTCCCAAATCTCCACCTAGGGTTTGAGGCATAATATGGTATAAATAGGGCTAAAAAATAAGTTCTTGTCAGCGAACAACATGAAGGGGCGCGCTGGAGTGCCCCTTCAGAATGCTGGAAACTTAGGGAGATGGGGTGGAACACGCCCTTTAGACGGGCTGGAGCACGCTTTAGTAGGATGGAGCGCGTCCTTCAGGCGGGCTAGAGCACGCCTTTATAGGCTGGAGCCTAAATCTGGCAGTGTCTCTAGTTTGGGAGTGCGGGAGAGCGCACCTGTTGATTCATGATTCCTTCCAAAGGCCTTGATTTTCAACTATTCCAAAAGAAAAAACCATTTTGCTATATTTTAACCTTTTTCCTAAGTATTTATGATTCTTACAAAACAACACAAAAATATATTAAATTAACAAAAATACTTAAAAACTCATAAATATTTAAACTCAAAAGTACTTGATTTGTCGGTAAATAACCTCCCCATCACATACACTAAGTTCCTAGGTTAGGAATCTAGTCAAAATGTGGCTTGGCCCTCACTGTGCTATCTCAGATTGTCAATCGTACCCACAAGGGCTCCCTATATACCTCGGTAATCTACTAAGGATCAGGTCAATGCGTAGTTCGAGCACAGGTATCCTTTATTGTCTGCTTAACAAAAGGATTGGCTCCTCAAGGAAGTGAATGGACTTCTTCGGATATGCGCCCTGATACAGGGCTAAGAGAATATCATAATGCTAACATCTCTATGACTTATAATGGACCCACTTGGGTCTCCTGTGTACCTTGGTGATCTACCAAGGACAGGTCGAAGCGTAGTCTGCTGAGGATAGAGAAATTTTGTTTAAGATGACAACCTAACATGTAAGAGTTTTACGTATCCTAATCTTTACCCGGACTCAGGTCGACATCTAATTCTTCCTTAGTTGATTAAAGTTGATATGGTTAAATCTGATTTGTTAGGTTATTGTTATATTTGGTATGGTTCAATTGCAATTGATTGGGGGATTTATTATTGAGCAACTCTGTGGGGATTTTATTGTTTGTCATGATTCAATCTCAATTGGTGTGGGATTTTGTTAATGTCGACCGAAAAGGTTTCCTACATATCTTGGTAATCTACCAAGAATTACGTCAAAATGTAGCTCGGCGCCTATTGGTTTGTCAACCAAACCCAACAAGGGTTTCTTATGTATCCCGGGCTTCACCGGGAGTAAGGTTGACGTGTAGTTCCTGGTTAAGCATCCTCTACTGTTTGGTAAACAAGGAGAGTGAATATGGATTTTCTCAAGAGTGTCAAAGGACTAATCCTAGAGATGCACCCTAGTTTAGGGCTGAGAGAGCGCCATAAAGATGATACGCCTCTCCCTTTTTTATTTTGACCGAACCCTCTTGGGTTTCTTACGTACCTTGGTAATCTACCAATAATATGGTTGAAATATTACTGGGTATTCTTATTTGTCAACCATATCTTGTAAAGATTTCCTAGGTTTTTTTTTTTTTTTTTTTTTTTTTTACAGGGAATCTTGTTGACGCCTAGTTCAATGGGCATGAATGTTTTTTATTTTAAAGAGTGCGACCGAACCCATGTATGGGTTACCTACGTATCTTAGATAACTGAGAATTAGGTTAGCACATAGTTCATTAAAATTGATGAGTTTAAGTTTGTCAACTGAACCCGTGAGGGTTTCCTACGTATCCCGGGCTTCGCGGGGAATCAGGCTAACATGTAGTTCCTATGCTTTAGGTTTAATGAATCTAATTAAGTTCATTATGATTTGAGGACTTCATTTTATGTCACGACACGAAATAAATGTTGTTTTCATCAGGAGAACATGGATAGGATGAAATGTGCCCGAGTCATAGACTGGGGCAGCGACTGGATAAGTTCTATTGGAAAATCTAATCTGACACTTCCTATCGTACGATTCATGATTATTAACAGTGTAAAATATGTCCCAGCCTACGGGTTGGGGAGAAGACTAATTAGCTATTAGACTTAGTCGTCCCACTAAGTATTTTTACTTACCCTTAGCTAGGTAAAATCGATCGTTAACTTTGATTAGTTAGTGTATTTAAGTTTTTAAATTGTGTTATTTCATTTTGGTTGACTGGAGGCTAAGTACGACTCTAGGACTTGCTCAATTCTAAGAAGGTTGTGCTAGATCCTAGTGAGGCCGACTTTCTAATGACACTCTACTACACATTAACACTTCTTAGGAATGAGTAAGGTCTACTAGCAATACGTACTTTATGTGAGGTCAATTCCTTATCTAAACCTAATTTGGTGGAAAACCATTATCAAGGATGGCCAATGGTATGGTGACATGGTGAGGTTACTTGACCATATTACTTGTCCGAGGATTGCTTGCTAGCCTACTAGATCTCTTGAACTAGATGTATAAGTGTAAGTGTCATATTGGTGACTAGTGCATAATCCATGCCTGAAGGCACGAATGTAAAAAAAAAAAATTATTTTTTATTTTTATATAAACTCCTCTATTGATACAATATTATCAGCTATTTCATTTGAACAATCAATAATAACAATTGCACATTAATAAACAATTTAAATAAACCACAAAATAAATTAACCATCATATCAGAACCAATAGCAAAAATCTAATAAAAAACACAAATATAAATTACAAAAGGTAGAATCAGAATAAAATATGTAGCAATATACAACAAACAATAGTCCAAGAAACTATTGGTATCAAAATAAATAACACACCATAATTCTCATTTAGATCATTATGTAAGGAACCCAAGAGCAATATGAACAACAACCTAACCAACATACAAAGCATAATTATTGAACCTGTACATATACAGCCAGTATCAAAAGCAAATTTCACTTCTTATCCATCTAGTTAAAAAAATAAATAAATAAAAAGTTAAAATAGAATTAAGAAAAAGTATGTATGGCCAAATAAGGGGAAATAAAGGTTTAAATAGGCAAATAAGGGTTTAAAGAAGCACATTGGCAATAGTGTAGTACAGTTGAACATAAGTGGTACTGACCAGCAGTTAGTTCAGCATTAGAGATTTCATAAAATATTTTAATGGCAGAAACAAAAAATAGAAACAACATTGGTAAAAAACAAAATCTGAAATGCTAAAGAAAAAAATAGACACTGACAATAATTATTTATATAATCTTCACTTTTAATTTTATGAATCAAACATGAATAGTGAAAGTGCATTTTTCACTCTTACAACATGAACTTATAAATCAATCATTCTATCACCAACTATTTAATCCATCTTTTTGTCACTTAATTGCACACAAATACACACAAATTAAATAAAAAAAAAAATCTAATATGGACATAAAAAATCTAGATCTATAAAATATAAAGAATTCACCACTTACCAAAAGGCATCTTAGAGAGAAAAAATGAGAATAGAAGACGGTGGTGTGGTTCTCACAGATCTAGGGGTGAACATTAGTGAGACCCATTTTCGAACCAATAAACCTGGGAATTTTTAACAAACGGGAAAACATTTTAAATCAGCAAAAATTGCAAGAGAAATAACTATTATATGCATGTGCCTTCTTTGATCTCTCAATTGCACACAAATATACACAAATCAAACACCAAATTTTCAGATATGTACATACAAATCTAGATCTATAGAGTTACGATATAGTGAAATCGAACATAAATATAAACAAACAAACAAAAAAAGCAATCAGTAAATCCCCATCAGCTAGCGTTCAAATTTCTAAACTCTACAAACAATCAATTACCATGAAAAAGAACTGGAAGATAAGTAATAAAATAGACAGAAAAACAAATATAACCACCTACCACTGGAAAAAAAATCTCTCCACAGCCAACGACATAAGACCGACTTGAGCCAACAACCCCTTCTTCATAAGTGTGCTGTAAAATTCAGGAAAAAAAAATAGAAAATGGTTTATTTGTTCTTATATTTTCTATTTCTTGTTCTAAGTTTTATGGAAACAGAATCATAAATCCTGGAATAGAAGAACTAAACAAACGCCACCTAAGGAACTCTTTTGTTAAGTGCAGAGATTCAACAAGGATGATGTGCCATATTTTTTCCAAGATAAGAAATAATAAAATATATAATCATTTTTAAGGAATCAAAGAGAAAGGGCTCTAAATACACAATTTTTCTCTTTAAAGACTTAGGTCATTGTTTAATGATAGGAGTCGCCACCTAGCATTGGGTTTAATTGGTGTGCTTTAAAAAGAACTTTTAACAGACCTAAGCAAATTTGGACTCCAAAAACACTGTGAAAGACTCATTTAAAAGAGTTTGGGCTTTAGTTATGCTCGGGAAAGGTAAGAGGCACCGCAATACACCTGTTCGAAAATGATACCTTATATGTAATTAAGAAAAATTAGTGTAAGTCCAAATGTTTTAATTTATTTTGAAATTATTTTTCTTTTATTACTAAACTTTCTGGAATTTGGAAATTAAGGTGAGACAAATTTTTTGTGTTTTTTAAAATGTTCCTCCGGTATTATCAAATATTAAGAGATTTGAAAAGTATGATCCTCTAGGAGAAGTTTCATTAATGTTATCAATGTTTTTTTTTTTTTTTTAATTTAAAGGAGAAAATTAATCTAAGTGAATCATGATTTACCTAGTGAACATTTAAATGCAAATGAGAAATATAATGGTGCTAAACTAACATATAAAAGATTTATTATAAATGATGTTCAGGACTATATGCAAGATAGTAGATATGATTTCGAGACTAAATGAAATGAGATTTCGTAACACATGCTTATGATTTATAATCTACATGTAAATGTATATGATATCTAACATAACTAATATAGCGTGCATGAGTAATCGTAATGGGAATGAATATGAAAGTGCAAAGGGTGTAAATGTCCTAAACCTACCCAGATATGTGATAAAGTGATTTTACTATTAAATAAAATAGACTTCTTATATGACTTATTTTACACAACATGTTGAATTAAAAATTATCTACCCTATTGAATGTCATGCTTAGTGACATGGAATCTAACTATGATTAAAAATGGGAAGTGGCGGTGGTGAAAAGTTCCAAAACATGTCTTCTAAATGATGCAAAATGATAAGATGATAAATAAATTACTACATGGACTACATGAATCTAATGTATATGATTTTGCCATAAAATATAGCTTTTGTACTTATTTCAATTTTCCCATTTAAGTTAAATAAATTTATATCTTCATATCCCTTTAAGTTCTGTGGTAATGAGAATCAAGAAGATGTCATGGAAAACAAGTTTTGTCAAAACTAACTCCTATAAAACTTATGTCGATTTCAACAAAGCGACATATTGAGGGAAGTAATCTCCTAAACCAATCATTTTAAAATTTTACTCTATTTGGGGAATTAAACTAGTGGTATATCTATCCTAACTTGTTCAATTGTTGAATTTATTACAAGTCTTATAGGAGTTAATTTAACCAAACACACTTATTATTTTTTCCTCTCTTCGGCTTACTTTTATTATGATTTTTTTTTTTAATTTTCATTCTATAATAAAGACATATTTTTGTGATTTTCATTTTAGAGCAATATTAAGGATGACAGAATAAAGTAAATGTCTCAGCATTTAACACTCTAAGGATAATATAGAAGGATTACCCTTTTTACCACGTATCATTAAGTCATGGGATGAACATTAACTAAATTACATAAATGTAAAATTTACAATATAATAACTTGTAATGATTGATACACTGAATGGAATGGATAGTGGAGAAATACTCTGTAAAAAAACTCATAGAGGTTTCCTAGAGAACTGGATTACTTGCTCAAGATTATTTAAATTTATCTAGGATTGGAATGAATGGATTTATTTCTTGGATCTTTAATTGTTCCTAGGATTTCTTGGGATTTTGAGTTGAAGCAAAAACCTCTGCAGAAAGGTCAAAAGGGGTTTTTAAGAGTCCCGATAGCTTCCTAAGACCTATTCCAGTTTGCTTTTGCGCTAGATTGAATGGTTGGGTTGTACCTCCGGGTGATACATTTGGGTAAGGATCACTTTGGATTGAATACCACCCATCCAAGTGGCATTTGGTGATTGGTTCAGTCTAGGTCATCTTGTAACTGCGGATTTGATGTCCCAATTTGTAATTGCCTTGGATTTTCAACATTTCTCTCATTAAAAATACTTTAAATTCAATTTTAATAACACTAAATGATTTATAAAATTAATGGGTTATGCCAAGGATTATGTCCTATATGGTGTCATGGTTGATGTTGTTAGCCCTAAGGTGTTTAATCCCATCAAGTTGATTTTGATGATCACAATGACTTGATGATTTTCTGGACTAATCTGTTTATCATGAAATATGAAAAATTTAGTGACTTAAAAATGATGAATAAAGAGCCTGCTTTATGACAATGAATCCAGATCAAACATGCTGAGCAAACAGAATGCAAGATCAAGAAAACCTCTTGAAAATATGATTTTTTGTACTCGTATCCAGGGTTTTAAGTATTAACCTTTATGTACCATATCGGTTGATACATAACTAAAAAATTAGAGTAGCGTTATTGTTGATTCCAAGATTTTGATGAACAATTAAGTATTGATGTTTTGGTGGAACTAATGTTTGATCAAGTGTTTCAGTGATTTAAAGTTCTAATAATGAAGATGTCAAAGTGAATGGATGCTAAATAAAGATATCAAGATGATGAAGAAGTATTAAGAGTTTGAAGACATTAGGAAAAATAACTCAGGTAAATATAAACTCTTAATATCCCATTTAGGAACACACACACGGCACAAAATGAATTTTATCTTTTATGTGTGTTTTGGTTGAGTATATTTATTTGCTCCTATGTGAATTAAAAAGAAATATTTTTGAATGACTAAAATAGAACATAAGAGTATTAGTGGAGTTCATTTGAATATAAATATGGATAAATGGGCAAAATTGTAAAAGAAAGTAAGTTAAAAACGAGATTAGAAAAGAGATTCAGGAGGGGCAGTCGACTGAGGAGTCGACCAGAGAAAGAAGATGAACCTCTAAATCTGCGAGTCGACAGGTAGAAGCTTGGAAAACTCTCTGAATCTGCGAGTCGATTGAGGAGTTGACCGATCAAGTGCATGGGCTACTTCCAGTATCCTTCAGTCGACTGGGCAGTCGACTGAATGCACAGTTTCAGGATATTGGTTGATCCGATTTTAAATCCAAAAGTAGCCATTTTTTGTTAAGATTTGAGAGAGATTTCGGGGATATTCTTAACATTTGAGATATGATTCATATACTAATTAAATCCTTTCAATATGGTTCATTAATTATTAAAGTTTCTCAATTTGGTACTTAAAATGGATTTTATACTTATTTGTTTTGATTGGGAAATACTTTGGGGATTTAATTGAGAGTTTTAAAAGTTGTTATTAAGTGAAATTGAACCTAAATGAAGTCCTCATGTTATGAAGGGTCTATAAGAGTATTTTATTATCATAACACTTGTAAACTAGCCGTTAGGAGACTGATTACATGTGCCCTTATATAGACCTGCGAATTTTCTAAGAGAGCTAATCATTCTAAGAGAAAAAATTAGTTTATATATTTTTGAGAGAGCGTTTATAAGAGTTATCATTCAACGATACTGTGAGCTGTTCTAAGAGTGGTTCTGATAATCAACTGCGATCAATTTGTGCTGATATCGAAATTAAAGCTACATTATTTTCATCATTAATTCTGTAGATTCCGGGTGAGATCTTTCCATATTGATTATTACTTGTTTATTATTGTATTTTGAAAATTGATCTTAGAAATTATTTTTGATTTTTAAAGAAAATATTATTTCAAACAATTTCTTGCATCAGATTACGTGCTCCAATTTGCCACCCATATATTGTTAAAATCAGATTTCTGCATCTCACATAATTCTATCACTAGTTGAGATATTAATTGAGTTTATATATATCTGGGGTGGTAGAAGCTCCGAGTGAGATTTACTTATCAATTTTTGTATTGGTGAATTGTGACGGGTTAAATATCATTGGGGATATTTAATTAAGGGTAGCTGGGTTTCAATATCTTCCTGTAAAGAGATTGAGATAGTGATTCTTCCTGGATAAGAATTGCGTGTTTGTGAGTGATTTTCTAACGGTTCAATCCTTACCGAGTAAAAGGATATTTGGAGTGTTTTGGTGAGATTTTGATTCTTGAGCCTAAGTGTTAAAAAGAATTAGGTTATTCTTTAACCTGTAAAAAGTAGAGGTTATTCCTTAGCCTTTGAAAAAGGAAATTGTAAAGGTTGATTCTGAGCCTGTAAAATAATCGGTGTGCGGGTTTGGTTCCTACCTTTAAAGGAATCTTGGTTTTAGTGGGTGCGATCTCCGTGGAGCTCGGGGGACTGGATTAGCCAAAAGTAACTTGATGAACCAGTATAAATCTCTAGTGTGCTGCTTTATTAATTTGTCTATTTTTGTTCTTTGTGTGTGCACCTAGTTGATTGATTAATTCCGCTGTATTATAAAGATAATAATTAATTTAGGCATAAAATTAATTATTTGATTTATTGATTTTTATTTTGATTATTTTTTAATTACCCAATTCACCCCCTCTTGGGTATTCTACTGGGCCAACAGTTATGGTTACAAATCAATACTTCATGCTTGGGCCGATTCATACCATAATGGGTCAATACAAGCCCGTAACGGTATTACATCCCATTACAGGGAGGCGTAACAGCCGTTACAGGTCGTTACGCTAATACAGGTTACATTTTCAGTCTTCCCCAATAGGCTAGAGATAGTGGCACTGGAAATTATGATCATAACACATTTAACCACTTTGGTGGTTATGGTAATGTTGAACAAAATTAGAGTGGTGATCATGTCAATTCCCACTATAAAGAGCCTGCACACAATTCATTTTGGTATTGATATGAGTGTACTATTTTTGTAATATGAATATTACAATTGATAATATGATGTACAAGTATAATTTACTAATTTATTATGTTTGTGTAACATATTTTTATTAAATGTTGTGTGCATCATCTTATTCTTTTAATATTGTTCAATACGATCGTTTTTTGTTTTTTTCATATCTTTATTATGCAGTTATACCATAATATCTATTAGAATGTGTTTATAAAAGGTTAAATGAGTAAAACAATTATTATTATTGAGTTTTTGAGGATGTTTTGGTAATTTTAAAAATTTCGTGACCATTACATCCTATTCCAATTATGGACAAGTAGATATTGTCGATATCGTTACACCGCAATTGTTACTGTAACATAACCTGATACCGCGATTTAAAACCTTACTCATAGCTAAAACAACATTTATACTTATATATCATTCTTTAATTTGATTAGGATCATACACAACACTATAAAAAAAATACTTGATCTTATGTGTGTTACCCGTTATAGTAGCATGGTAGATGAATTTGGTACTTTACATTGATTTATATTCTTTTTAATTCCATGTATTGTTCAATGCGGTTAATTGATATGAAAAACGATCAAGTGGAGGTCACTAAAATATGAAAAATTGAAAATATGGTTGTATCGGTCGACCGAGTAAGATAGACAGTTGATTAAGCAATACATAGAGTTGAAAAAGTGAAGTTTGGACAAGAAAAGTCGATTGTGTCTCTTGGGCAGTCAATTGGCCAATCCAATAAGTTCTTAACTAGATTTTGAATAAAAACAACCGAGTGAGCATAAAGGGAACTCCAACGTCCATAGAAGAAAGTCACAGAAAGTTGGAAAAAAAATACATCGGGCATTCAACCAACTCCTAGTACAATCAAGTAAGATTCGTCAAACTATTTGAAAATATGAATATTTTTCTATGTCTTTATGCATTATTTTTATTGATAAATCACTTTTAAATCATTTCCTAATATTCATAAATTAATTATTATTTATTGGAAATATTTTATAAAGAGTTTTATGAATAAAAGCATATTTGAAAATGAATTTTTCTGATATTATATATAAGCCATTGACTTTTTAGATTTTGTATATCTTGATTGATGGTTTTTGACCAATCTGACTCCCACCAAAATAGAAGCAAATTTTTATATTAAATTGGATTGTCCTATTTAGTGTCTACATTCATTAAGTTTTTGGAATTTAAATGGCCTAAGTCAAGGGAGTCAAATAGTCAAGTCTCCAGGCTGATTTTAGGGATCACAATCAGATTTTATGATTGTTGTGATGATATGATATTTTTGTTATTTAATATCACGAATTTATCATATATTAACAACAAAAATCATGGAGAAAAAAGCTTAAAAAGTTTATGAACTCTCTTCAATACTCTTACTTGAGATAATATTTTGCGAGAAATAGAGTGAAATTTTTTGAAGAAATTTTGTGTTGATCAAAGTGTCATTTATACCGGGCTGAATTGTTTCTTGATTTGATTTATTCTTCACATTTCAGTGAGTTTGTTCTTTGCTTAGATCTGAATCCTTATTTGATTATTCATTTGAGGAAGGTTTTCTTGATTAAATATATATGATTGTCTATGATCTAATCTCTATCTAAATAGACTCATACTTTGTATAAAAAAAATTGAATTTAGTTTTAAATCTTTTATTATTGATAATTGTTCTTAAATCGGATATTATTTTTACAAATTACTACGATATTAAAAAATTATTGTCTGAACTCACATGCTCTATATTGATTATTTGATTTAATCAAGTTAAACGGTTTGATTGATCTTATTTGAACTTCTTGACTACATGCTCACATTGATTATAAGCTCGATAAATTAAAACGTGATTGTTAATTTCATTATCCTTGTATCGTGTTAAATTCAGTGTCATCATATTTAGTCGTGTTGAGATTTCTTTGATATTTAAAAGTTTTGGTAGAAACTCTTATGAGAAGAACAATTTGGATTTGTGAGGATTTATACCTTGGACTTAAGTGTAATTAGTTCATGTGAGTGAGTTTGTTTGGGTGTAAGAGTAATTCACTCAAACATGGTGTAAGGGGTTATATTCTCACCAGGTCAAATAATATGACTATTAACCTGAACCTAGATTATATTTTGTCTCTATGCATAAGTCAAATGGTTGATTTTGTTAGGAGATAAGTTATGGTCAAATGGTTAGGATCTTAGGGCTTGAATCTAGGTAAAATCTTACCTTCTATAATTTTTTAATATGGGACTTAAAAAACTGTGAAATTATTTTCTTTTTTTAAAAACATCAGATGTTATGAGAGAAATTAACACATTCAAGAGAAAGTCAAATAGAAAAAGAAAATTATTCAGAAAATATTCTACACTATTGAAAGAAACTGGAGATCAAATTTCTGTGGAAAAACTCTTGATTTCAAATATCGGGATGCATTTCATTGGGTTCCTTTATATCTCCTAATTGAAATTTGATGTGATCATTCCTTGATTATATATATTGTCTCTGTGAATTGCTTGTTTCATCTATTTTGTGTTTGATTGAAATATTATTTGATTAAATCTATACTTGAGAAATTGAATTGAATATTGTTAAAATTCAAATATGAAAAGTTATTTTTGAAAACTCGTACATCTTAAACTTGGATATTGTTTCGTTTCTATTACAATGACTTAAACGATTGGAAATAATTTGTATGGAGTATCTACTTTTGTGTTATGTTGACTTTAAACCAGATAAACTTAGCACGATTGTGAAATTGACAATCTTTTAATCGTGTGCACTTTTATCTCACTTAGATCGGGTTGAATATTGAATTTAATATTTATAAGTATTGGTAGAATGTCTAAGAGAAGACATTTGTTTTGTATTCGTGAGATTGTAACTTAAACTTAAACGCACCTAGTCCAAGTGAGAAAGTGTTTAGGTATAAAGGGAATTTACTCAAACGGGGTGTACGGTTTTGATTCTCACCTGGGAAGCGGATTAGAATTTTAGTGGATTAATGCGAGAGCACATGAAAGTAGACGTAGGCAAGAGTACCTGTCGAACTACTATAAAATCATTTTGCTGATGTCTATATCCTTACTCTGTTCGTGATTGTGTTTGTGTTTGCCTTGCCTAAACTGCTTTCATAAAAACGATAAAATTGGATAAAATTTAAATAGGTAATTACCATTTAGATTAATTTTTAAAACACAATTCACCACTCCTTAGGTAGTCCTTTAGTCTAACAGGTGAAATTCACAAGAGTTGACGATAAGAGTTCACATGTGCGAAGGCATCATATGATGGATTAGATTTGGATTCCTCACCCATAACCCAAAAAGTAAATAATCCTGGATCGAGGAGTTGAAATTCAATTTAAAATAAAAATAAAAAGGACAATCCGTTACCGAAAATCAAACCTATGTCTCCTGGGTGAAAGTTAGATATCCTAACAACTTACATCCTACATATTTTTCAATAACTAGTTTACATGAAACTAAAAGATACATAGTAATTAGAGCTATAATTTTTACCCAAAAATTTAAAACCAGAACCGAAAAATCGACTAGAACATATACTAATCGGGCAAAATTATCGTAGTTTTAAAAAAATCACTTGACTCGAGCCAACCCAAAATATCAAAGAAGAAAATTAGGTGACCCACTACCCAAACCTGATTGCAACCCCCTTTAAATACTACGTATGTACCAAACACCCTCTTCATAAACTATGTTACTGAACACCACCCTTATATGTTAAATGAATTGAACCCTAAACCTAAAAAAAAAATCATTTCTTATTCTTTAATATTCATAGCCTTCAGCCATCAACAAGTTTGAACAAACTCATTTCTCCTTCTTTAATCTCTCTCCCTCCCTTCTTTTCACTTTTCAACCATTGTGGCATTATCTTCTATGTTCTTTTCCGTTGCTACTCAAACCGTTGTCGTTACCTCAAACCATTTTTGTTCCCTCTTGTATCGTTTCTCCCTCTCTACTCAATTTTCATCATTTTCCTTATTTTAGTGGTCCTTACTCAAGTGCTGGTTATGTCACTCTTTTTCCCTACTCAACTGATGACTTGATTTTTATCAATTTATATCCTAATATTTTATATGGTTTTTTAGCATTTTATTTGTGTTTTTAATGATTTTTAAATTTATTTGTGTAGGTGAGGTAAATTGGGTTGAATTGGTTGAAAATCAATGCCTTTAGAAGGAATCAAAAATCAACAAGCATGCTGCAGCGGAAGATGGGTGCCCTCCAGTGCACTCCCAAACCATACGCTACCTGATTTGTGCTACAGTGCGCCCTCCCAGACCAAAGAATTTGCCTGATCCAAGCTCTAGCGCACCTAGGCATGCTCCAGCGTGCCTCCCAAGTTGCCCTAAATGCTAGTGGCAGCACTGGAGCACCCGAGAAGCCAACAACGCCTATGCTCATGTAAGAGGACCTTTTTAGATAGAATGATGACGTTTTGAAGATGATATAAAAAGAATTTTCAACTGGGAATGAAATAGGAGCTTGTGGAGCCTACTTTTGCAGATACTAAGAAGATAAATTGGAGATTTTGATAGCTTGAGGACCAGAGGCTTGCTTGAAGATTGAGGATTCTTGGAGCTTTTCCTTTTTTAGTTTTTTCAATCTTCTCTTCTCTTTTACTTATTATGCGTGATAAACTTGAGATTTGTGATTATTGATTATTTGTGAATCATGGATTTATGTTTGGATTAGTTTGTGGATATTTTGGTGGATGATATGAACATGCTTGGCTAGATTTTTATCTAGGGGGATTTGAATAACTTTGTATGAACTATACTTTGAGACTTTAAGCTCTTGTTAATTGAATTTCATGTCTCAATCATTCATGTTTCTTTATAATTATTCTCTAATTTATTCACAAGATGAATTGGATATCATAGATGTATGGGATTAAGCACTTGAGAGATGTAATTTTGCACATTGAGACCGGAGAAACACAACCTTTAGTATATTAGTTTGAGAGGCTAGTATAGTTTGGGCAACCATTTGATAGGCAAGGCTTAATGATTGGATAATTAGTTGAATTAAATAGAGATATTAGTTCAAATAATTACAAATTACCTTATTCGTCACTCGAGAGAAAGAGTAAGGTTATTTTAGATACCCATGGCTAATGGTTGAGCATGAATATAATTAACAAGCTTGAATAGGATTAGCATAGTTTAGCAACCCTAGAGTCCATATACCATTGAACTCCCTTCAGTTCATTCTTCCATTAGCTATTTAATTTATTTGTTAATAATTAATTTAGTTGCTAGTTTAATTTTCGTCACGTTAATCTCGGTTTCTTAGATAAAATTAGGTCATTTTAATTATGGTACTTAGTTGATTTCTTTTTACCAATCCTCGAGAGAACGATACTCACTCACTCACTTTATTACTTGTTCGACCCCGTACACTTGTGAGTACACATAGAGCATAATTATCGCAACATCAACCTTTGGTAATTTCAGAAATTACTTCAAATTTCTAGAAAAAAAAAAATCTAAAGGGTGTTTATGTGGAAAGTCCCTTATTTTACCTTTAATTTCAAAAAAAAGTCTCATAAGCAATTGCAACTTGTGTTTTAGTCCCGCGTATTAAAAAAGACTTAAGACCTAATACACGCTCGCAGTTACATGTATCTAATTTGTGTGTAAAATATTTGTTAGATATAACAAATATTACACAAGTACATGTACTATTGTTACATGTAATTTGTAACTTGTAACAAATATTACACAGATACATGTAACTAGTATTACATAGGCATAAGCATAAGCGTGACTAATACACAAGTAAAAAAATAATTTAAGGGACTAAATCAAAACTTATGTTTTAAATGGGACTAATAACATATTACACCCACTATTTGGGACTAATCACCAACTATCCCAAAAATAAATCAAACAAAGCAAACAATATTATTTTCATAATGAAATCGTTTTCATCATTGTTGTTAATAGATTTATTAGTGTAATTCATATACATTATGAGTATTTTGTGTTATCTAATTTGCTCATGTTTTGAAAAAAATGAAGCCGACCTAAAATTGACCGGGCCCGAATTAAACCGACCATGATCAGGTGTTCGGCCCAACCCAGTCGGGTTCGGTCAATTTTGGGCCCCCAAAAATTGTTCGGGTCGGCATGTAAAAGTCCCCCAAACTCGGCATGCCTGCCCGAATTACACCCCTAATAGTAATGTATACAAATACATTTTAATAGGAAAAGGACTTTAATTGTTTTTCCAATAATTTACTTATTTTTAGTAATTAATTTTAGATGAAAGAAAGGCAAAAAAAAAAAAAAAGTCCTTCTCAATTTTATTTTATTTTTGGTTTTTCTTTGTACCCAGGTTTGTCCTTGGTACAAGGCTACCAAGACAATGACTGCCTAGGGTCTACAAACTTTGGAGTCCCCTTCAGATTTACCATAAATATATATATATTCTATAAATCAGGACATATTTTACATTTCAAACATTTTTCACCCTTAGATTAAATATTTAAGGGCCAAGATTTAAAGGATTTTAGAAGATATTTTCAACCCTTGGATTAGTTCCAAAGGTTGAGATATTTCAAAAAAAAATTACTATTAGATCAAAATTGATCTAATCGTTCATACTAGATTTTAAACTGCTAACCCCAATTACTTCCTATTCTTAATTCTCACCCTACATAACTTGCATTGTTCGTCCCCATATCTCATCGCCTTACCTCTCTTTGTATTTCTTTGTCTTCTTGCGCAATAGGTAACCCTAACCTTTCTTTGATTGAATCTCCTTCTCGATTTCATCTGCAAGCTTTCAGCCATCTCAATTTCTCTTTAATTTATAACTACTGCCTCTAGATTTACTCTCCATCATCTCTCTACATAGTTGCTCTCTCACTCATTGCTTTCTTTCCAACACCATTCTAAAGGGTGGGTAGCGAGCGGGTTAGAGCAGCTTGGGCCAAAAATGAGGACAAAACTAATAATAGACGAGTTGAGATAATTTGAATTGTGGGCCACCCAATGATGTGCAATTTAAGACAGGTTGGAGTGTGCAGGTTAGCGGTTTGGGTTGGTTTGACCAACATCTCAAAACATCAACCGACATTCAGAAATTCTCTAATTCATCTCGTGAAAATAAAAAATTAAAAAGATAGACCTTTACAATTAAAACTAAATTACCATAAAGTCTGGCAGTACTAATACCCCAATATTACAAAATCCCATAACGCACAGATTTTAAAAAACATATTAATCGAAACAAGATAAGAACAAGAACAGGAATAGATTAATTAAAACAAAACATGAACAAATTAATATAGATAATATAGATTAATCAAAATAGATTTTAATTATCCTAAGATTTTGATGAACAATTAAGTATTGATGTTTTGGTAGAACTAATGTTTTTGATTGAGTGTATCAGTTTTAAAGTTCCAGTGATGAAGATGACAAATTAAATGGATGCTAAATGGTGATATTGAAGATATTGAAGAATTAAGACTTTGAAGAAATTAGGAAAAACAACTCAGGTGAATCTTAACTCTTAATATCCCAATTAGAAACACACACATGGCACAAAATGTATTTTATTATTTATGTGTGTTTTGATTAAATGAAATTATTTGCTCCTATGTGATTTGAAAATAAATATTTTTGATTGACTAAAATAGAATATAAGAATATTAGTGGAGCTTATTTAGAAGAGAAAATGGTTAAAGGGGCAAAAATGTAAAAGAAAATAAGTTAAAAACGTGTTCAGAAAAGAGATCCAGAAGACATCAGTCGACTGATGAGTTGACCGGACCAAGCTACTGAAAGATCATGTATCTCTAGGTCAACCAACAGGTCGATCGGCCAAGAGGAGATGAACTCTCTGAATCTACAAGTCGACCAATAGGTCGACCGATGAAGAAAAGACGAACTCTCTACATCTACAAGTTGACCGACAGGTCGACCGATGAACGCCTTGGGCTACAACCTGAATCTACCAGTCGACTGGTCGGTCGACCAGATGCGTTGTTTCAGGTTACTGTTTTATCCAAGATTATATCCAAAAGTAGCCATTTTTTGTTGGGATTTGAGAGAGATTTCAGGGATATTTTCTATATTTAAGATATGGTTCACAGATTAATTAAATCCTATTAATATGGTTCATTGAATATTAATGTTTCTCAATTTGGTACTTAAAATTAATTCTATTCTTATTAATTGAGATTGAGAATATTTTGAGGGTTTAATTGAAAGATTTGAAACCTGTTTTTAAGTGAATTGAACCTAAATGAAGTCATTATGATATAAAGGGTCTATAAGTGCTATTAATTGTCCTGACACATCTAAACTAGTTGTTAGAAGGCTGATTTCATACTCCTATATATTGAACTGCGAATTTCTTATATAAAAAAATCAATATTGAGAGAGCAAAAAAAGTAAAGATCATTTGTGAGCTTTTGTAAGAGTTTTAATATTAAGATATTGTAAGCTTTTCTGAGAGACGATCTTGAAGATCAATTTCTATTAATCTTTGTTGCTACCAAATTTGAAGTTACATTGTTCTAATCATTCTTTCTGTGGATTCTGGGTAAGATCTTTCCAATTATATTCTTTCTTTGCATTATCTACTTATTGTTTGTAAATTGATCTGAGAAATTGTTTCTGATTTTTTTAAAGAAAATATTTTTACAAACAATTTCTTAATTCCGATTACGTGCTCAAATTTGTTACCCATATCTTGTTAAAATTTGATTTTTCTATCTCACATTTTTCTATCACTAGTTGGGATATTAATTGAGTTATTATTTATCTGGGGTGGTCGAAGCTCCGAGTGAGATTTCCTGCTTATCATTTTGTATTAGTAAGTAGTGTGACGGGTAAAATACTGTTGGGGGTATTTAATCAAGAGTAGCTAGGTTTCAGTCTCTTCCTGTAAAGAGATTGAGGTAGTGATTCTTCCTGAATAGAATTGCGATTTGAGTGATTTGTAAAGGTTCCATCCTTACCTGGGAAAAAGATAGTCGGAGTGTTTTGTGAAATTTTGATTCTTGAGCCTTAGTATTAAAAAAAAGAATTAGGTTATTCTTTACCCTGTAAAAAGTAGAAGTTCCTCCTTAGCCTGAAAAAATGATATTGTACAGGTTGATTCTGAGCCTGTAAAACAATCGGTATGAGGGTTTGGTTCTTACCTTTAAAGGGATCTTGATTTTAGTGGGTGCGACCTCCGTGGAGCTCGGGGGACTGGATTAGCGAAGAGTAGCTTGGTGAACCAGTATAAATCTTTGGTGTGCTGCTATATTTACTTTGTTATTTTTACTGTTTGGGTGTGCACTTAGTTGATTATATTGTTCCACTGTGATATAAAGATAATAATTAATTTAGGATTAAAATTAATTATTTGATTTATTGAATTTTATTCTGATAATTTTTAATTACCCAATTCACCCCCCTCTTGGGTATTCTACTGGGTTAACAATTGGTAGCAGAGTTGGTTTAACTCGAATTGTTTAGCTAATAAAGATCACATTGTACACATAGTAGGCACACTAGCTAAGGGGCAGTCTATGCACCGACCACCCTTGTTTGCAGGTGAAAGTTACTCGTTTTGGAAAGACAGGATGATAGCCTTTCTTCAGGATACAAATTACGACGTGTGACTTACAATCGAGGATGGTCCATTCATTCCAATGGAAAACGGAGCTGAGAAAAAGAAGGAACAACTCACTGCTTTCGATAAGCAGAAACTCTCTATTAACTCTCAAGCTATCAATATTATATTTTGCTCTTTAGACACTAACGAATATTCTAGAGTTTCAGGTTGCAAATCTACAAAGGAGATGTAGAATAACCTACAAGTCACCCACGAAGGGACAAGTCAAGTGAAGCAGTAAAAAATCAACGCTCTTATGAGAAAATTTGAGTTGTTCAGAATGGAGGAGAATGAATCGATTCATGAGATGTACACTCACTTCAACAACATATGCAACAATATCAGTCAACTCGGAAAGCCATATGACTGGTGTGATCTACCTTAAATATTTCCAAACCAGTTTTGTTAGTTTTAGAGTATTTTTTAAAGCATTTTTATTATGTTTTAATTAGTTTTTATTTTTATTTTGGTATAAATCAGGTGCGTGGGGTGAAAAGGTATGAAATCGGAGCATAAACGATGAGATCAAACCAAGAATGGTGGAAAAACGTGTAAGACGAAAAAATTCTGAAAGAAGCCTACCGCCGCGACGTCCAGACCTTCGCTGCGGCGGTGAAAATGTAGAGAATGATTTATCCTTACTGAACATCCATCGCCGCATCGCGATACCACTTCCATGGCGTTGGAGATGCAGGATGTCAACCTAATCCACCGCCGAGGCGATCAGCCAATCGACTTACTCACCGCCGCGGCGGTGACCTCTGCACAGATTTATATATTTATTTTAGATATTTTGCCTATTTAAACCCCTCTCCTCTCCTATCCTTCACACCCTCCAGCCATTAGAGCCCTTAGGGCTTAGTTTATAATAGAGTGAGAGTGTGGGGAGTGCTCAAAGAATTCCGAAGGAGAAGATTACCACGTGGAGAAGGAGAATCGATCGGTGAATGGTTTTAGCAGCTAATCTTTAGATATCAGCTAAGTTCATCCATTTTTCCTTTTATTTATTAACTTCTATGTTTGTTTGAGCATGTTTAGCTCGATTTCAATGTTTATACGATTATGACCCCAAGTTAGACGTGGATTATCTTAGGGATGAATATTATTTATAAAAATGTAGTTTTGGTTAAGTTGTGTTTCTTTGATGATTGTTCTTCGTAGTTTGATTGTGTTTATCATATTGTTATGTTTATTATGCTTAGATAGATATATCGAGAATACAGGATTTAACACTCGAGGGAAGTAACTCCGGATTTGGACTAAGGTAAACATAACGCCAATCGATAACTTTGGGGGCAAGACTCATGTGACCTAGGGTCATTAAGACGTTAAGGGGGACTTCTTCATTGACTCAAAGTCATGTATTCCCCTGTCTTAGACTCGGGAGAGGTGGCAGTGGAGTTTTAGAACTGAGATTGTCAATAGGGTAAACACAAAGCGACGATCCAATGACCTGATCGAGAGTTGGATTGTATGCAATCAATGACGCTGGGGCAAGACTCATGTGACTTAGGGTTGTTAATTAATTAAAATACATTTGTTTTTAACCTAGATAAAGTTAGGTCATGACAAACACGGTACTCGATAGTAACGAACACCAATCCTTATGGATACGATACCCGATCTTTCAAGATCACATGATACTAAAACTTTGACCTCATACACTTGCGAGCAGTCAATACGTGAGCGCGTAACAAATGCTCGCCGTACAAGTTTTTGGCGCCGTTGTCGGGAATTAGTTTGTCAAATACAGGTTTCGACGATCGCCACCAAGGTTTTGGTGTCGTTGTCGGGGATTAGATAGAGTTATTGTCGATATTGTGAGTAAATGACCTGATTTTACTTTTGGCATTTCTTTTGTATATAATTTTTGTTTGTAGTTTTGGTTTTATTTCTTATACAGGGTACCTGGAGATGTTAGATCAATAGGTATTGATGCATTCCTTTCAATGGGATTCCAAGCCATTTTATTGTGCATGGCCACGCACATAAGCCGGTGAAGCGTGTCGTTGAAAGATCAAGTCGAACAAAGCAAAACCTCACCAAGCTTGAGGGCGTTCTGAATATGTCGAGCCGAGGACATTAAACCACGTGCTTCTTGAGAGGCAACCTAAGGTCAAATAAATTAAATCCATTATAGCTGAATTTATTCGAAGGCGAGATTCTCTCGCCTCCCAGGTACGTGTTCTAAACCCCCTTCCTCAGCATGCTTTAATTTCATAATGTTGAGATTGATGATTGGGATCGCTGAGGACACTGTCCGTTTTAAGTTCGGAGGTGATGTGTAGTATAGTATGTTAAATGTTTTATTGTTTTCATGTGTGCATGTTTGTTTAGGATAGTTTGTGTTTGTTTGTTGTTGCTGTTTGCATGCTGAGTTTTGCGTTTATCTAGGCCATTACCCGATGATGATATTACCCCTGGTTGTTTCGAGGTCAAGGGTAATACCCATGCATATGTGTACTGTGTGCTTGACAATGCGTTTTGGTAAAAATTATTGTAGATCCTAATTTGCACAAGCACATAGACTCAATGGATTTCTATTCAATTGATTTAAGGCAAATTATCGATTAGCCAAACTCATGACAATTTAAGGATTCTAGAACCTGATTGAGGGGAAGCTTGTGGCAAAATCCTAGGCAAGGTAGTTCAAGAGACGTGATTTAGGCATTTTTTTTGTCGCTTGAGCCTTTTAAGCCTACCCTGTTAAATGTTTATCCCTTGTTACCCTGTCGAAGCCTAAATGTCGTTTCAATTTTGAACACATTAACAAATACCCTAGCAAATTGATCTTTTCGTAAACCTTTATCGCTTAACCGAAGGCACAAATTTGAGTGAATCAAGTTAGCAGTTGCAAATTCTTCTTGATGTGAGCAATTAGGTTTAGGGTGAACTTTGGATTAGTTTGGTATTCGAGTACTCACTTGTCGTTTTTCTTTCATTTTAACCACACCCGTGAAATCATACTAATCGAATAAGTTTGGTGGTGTGGTTCATGAAAAAAAAATACTTTCTTTTTGACAAGTAAGTACTATGTTCTTAAATGTTAGTTTGGAATTGTTTTCCAATTTATCTATTGGGGTTCGAGAGTGAATGTGCCAAGCATTGAGCCTTGGGTAACGTTAACTTGGTTTCTATTCCAAATTACCCTTGGCCAAATATACCAAAACCGAACCAAGTCCTTTTGATCTTTTTGAACTTCCAAGCCTACATTAGTGGAGAGTGGACCCCAATCAGGCATATGGAAATTCTAGTCCTATACGGTCTAAGTCATGAATTTTGTTGGTGGATGATCCAATCCCGTTGTTGGATAGTTATATTATTGAGTCTCACACAAACACGTTTACAGGATCTAGAATGACATTCACCATTATTGCATGTCAAAATTCTAAAACCACATGATGTGTTTTACCGCCTGAACTCGATATGACTGGCGGTTGTTGAGGGAAAAATGACTTGGCCGTTAAAAGAATTTAAAACTCGTATGTCGTTATGTTTAGATTGTTTTAAGGTTGTTTGTTATTTAATTCAGTTGTGTTTTTCATTTTCATGCGTGTTTTTCTCTAGGATGAGAAAAATTCCAAGTTTTGGGGTATTTGATAGATGTGATCTACCTATATATTTCCAAATCGATTTTGTTAGTTTTAGAGTATTTTTTACAGTATTTTTATTATGTTTTAATTAGTTTTTATTCTTTTTGTATAAATCAGGTGCGTGGGGTGAAAAGGTATGAAATTGGAGCGTAAACGATTAGATCGAACCAAGAACGGTGGAAAAACGAGTAAGGCGGCAAAATTCTGAAAGAAGCCCACCGCTGCGATGGTGAAAATGAAGAGAATGACTTATCCTTGCTGAACATCCACCGCTACGGTGCGATACCACCGTCGCAGTGTAGGAGATGTAGGATGTCAACCTAATCCACCACCGAGGCGATCAACCAACCGACCTACTCATCACCGCGGCGGTGACCTCTGCACAGATTTAGATATTTATTTAAGATATTTTGCCTATTTAAACCCCTCTCATTTCCTCTCCTTTGCACCCTCCGACCATTAGATCCCTTAGGTCTTAGTTTATAGTAGAGAGAGTGGGGGGGGAGCGCTCAAACAATTCCGAAGGAGACGATTACCACACGGAGAAGGAGAATCGATTGGTGAACGGTTTTAGCGGCTAATCTTCAGATATCAGCTAAGTTTATCCATTTTTCCTTTTATTTCTTAACTTCTATGTTTTTTTGAGCATGTTTAGCTCAATTTCAATGTTTATACGCTTATGATCACAAGTTAAATGTGGATTATCTTAGGGATGAATATTATTTATAAAACCGTAGTTTTGGTTAAGTTGTGTTTCTTTAATGATTGTTCTTCGTAGTTTGATTGTGTTTATCATATTGTTATGTTTATTATACTTAGATAGATATATCGAGAATACGGGGTTTAACACTCGAGAGAAGTAACTCCGGATTTGGACTAAAGTAAACGTAACGCCAATCGATGACATTGGGGCAAGACTCACCTGACCTAGGGTCGTTAAGACATTGAGGGGGACTTCTTCATTGACTCGAAGTCATGTATTCCCCTGTCTTAGACTCAGGAGAGGTGGCGGTGGAGTTTTAGAACTGAGATTGTCAATAGGATAAACACAACGCGACGATCCATTGACCTGGTCGGGAGTTGGATTGTGTGCAATCAATGACGTTGGGGCGAGACTCATGTGACCTAGGGTTGTTAAGATGCTGAGGGGGACTTATTCATTGACACGAAGTCACGTTATATCCTGCGTCTTACACTTAGGAGAGGTGGCGGGGGAGTTTACGAACTGAGATTGCCAAATAGGTCGAACACCAATATTGTAAACTAAAAGAAATCAAATGCGTTTAAGTAAATAAAGTTAATCCCAAGATAATCCATCCCCTAACTATCTCGTATTAGTATAATTAGTATAGATTAAATTAGGTTATATTAGTATTAGTATTAATTAATTAAAATACATTTGTTTTTAGTCTAGATAAAGTTAGGTCATGACAAACATGATACTCAATAGTAACGAACACCAATCCCTATGGATACGATACCTGGTCTTTCAAGATCATATTATACTAAAACTTTGACCTCGTACACTTGCGAGTAGTCAATACGCGAGCGCATAACAAATGCTCGCTGTACACCATACTTCATAGAGGATAGAGTACGAAAAGTCCTAAGGTCCTTGACAAAAATATGGGAGTCAAAGGTGACAGCAATCGAGGAAGCCAAGGATCTTGGCAAATACGACATTGATGATCTCATTGGAAATTTGATGAATCATGAATTGACAATTAAAGGTTACGAGGATGATACCGGAAATGGTAAGAGAAAATCCTTGGCGCTAAAAGTTTTAAAAATTGAAGAAGATGATGACAGTGATGATGAAAGTCTTGATAATGAACAAGAGAAAAATGTATCACTTCTCACAAACAATTTTAGAAGAATGACTTAGCGCACATTTCGTGGAAGAAGAAACCATAATATGTCTAAAGTGGAATGCTACAACTGTCGTAAGACCGGTTTTTTTCAAAATGATTGTCTCGAACCGAAGAAAGATAGAGAAAAGGACAAGAAAAAGAAAGAAAATAAGAAAGCAAAGAAGATTAATAAGAAATCAATGAAGGCTACTTGGGATGATATCGATTCAAGTAGCTCGGAAGAATCAAATAGTGAAGATACATTCATGCTCGTATTAATGGCCACTAGTAGTGAGGTAACTGACTGTTCAAGTTCTTGTCCTTTAAATTTTGATAAATTATTTGATGTTTATCAAGAACTTTTACATGATTATAAAAACCAGTGTTCTAAAATAAATGTCCTTCAAAGTACAATTAACACATTAAACAAACAAGTGGTAGACTACGAATCTAAAAACAATGGATTGAAATCTGAATTGAAAGATTTGCAATCAATCGTTCTCAAATTCACCGGTGGTAAAAATAATTTGAAAATACTTTTGGGTAGTTCACGTGGAGTTTTTGATAAAGCCGGTATTGGATTTCAGAAAAATCTTAAACAAAAACGCTTTCATAAATTCTTTTCTGAAACCAAGGATCTTATTAAATGTTTTAAATGTAACATTGTAGGGCATACTATTCATTGATGTTTTGCTAAAATATCTAACTGTAGACAAGTTTGGGTTCCAAAAGGAACTAAAATTATCCCGACTAACAATATCGGACCCACTTAGGCTGGGTACCACTTAAGAACTATTTGAGGTGCTCCTTGCAGATTATTCTAAAAGCATCGATAAGTAAGGAAAAATGGTTCCTAGATAGTGGTTGTTCTCGACACATGATGGGAGATAAAGGAAAATTTACATCTTTGAAACCTAAAGATGGAGGTCATGTGACTTTTAGAGACAACGCAAAGGGTAAAATTATCGGTATAGGTAATAACGGTAATAGTACTACTCTTATTAAAGATGTATTACTAGTTGATAGACTTAAACATAATTTGCTTAGTATTAGTCAACTATGTGATAAGGGTTATAATGTTATATTTGATCATGATAGATGCATCATTAAGAATAGTCTTGATAGTAGTATCTTACTAGTTGCATCACGTTTTGAGAATGTGTATGCTTGCTCTTTTGATGATTTTAATTCTCAAAATTTATCATGTTTGAATGCTTTGACTGAAAATAGTTGGTTATGGCATAGAAAACTTACGCATGCTAGTATGGAGTTAATTTCTAACTTATCCAAGAAGAGTTTTGTACGTGGCCTACCTGATTTGAAATTTGTGAAGGATAAAGTATGTGATGCATGTCAATTAGGCAAGCAAGTTAGATCATCATTTAAGAAAAAAATGCACACGTCCACATCTAGATGTCTTGAATTATTACATCTTGATTTGTTTGGGCCTAACTATGTTGCTAGTTTTGGTGGTAAGTTTTATGCATTTGTCATAGTTAATGATTATTCTAGACTTACCTGGGTATATTTTCTTGCTAAGAAAAGTGAGGTTACTTCTGTTCTTGCTAAATTTTATAAACGTGTTCAAAATGAGAAGCAATGTTCTATTTTTAACATTCGTAGTGACAGAGGAAGAGAATTTAAGAATGATGAAATGGTAAGTTATTGTGATGAGCATGGTTATGCTCACAATTTTTCTGCACCAAGATCACCGCAACAAAATGGTGTAGTGGAAAGGAAGAACAAAACGCTTCAAGAGATGGCCAGAACGATGCTCAATGAAAATCACTTACCAACCTACTTCAGGGCCAAAGCATTAAGTACAGCTTGTCACGTGGTAAATTGAGTATCAATTCGTAGAGGGTTTAACAAAACCCCATATGAAATCTGGAATGGTAAGACTCCTAATATTTCTTATTTTAAAGTCTTTGGATGCTGTTGTTTCATTTTGAATGACAAGGATAATCTTGGTAAATTTGATGCTAAATCTAATTATGGGATTTTGCTTGGATATGCTACTAACAGTAAGGCTTATAGAGTTTATAATAAACGTATTTTGATAGTAGAAGAAACAATGCATGTTGTTTTTGAGGAAGCTGATCCATTCTTGTCGAGAAAAGTTTTGAATGATGATGATGCAGGTATCTTAAATAACCAAAACCAAGGTGATGATGTACCTAAAGAGTCCCAACAAGAGAAGCAACGTAAGGAAAAGGATTCGACTTTACCAAGAGTTATAAATAAAGTACCAGGACATTCAATTATAGAAATCATCGGTAATTTCGAAAAAGGTGTAAGTACTCGATCTTCTCTTAGGGATATAATTAATTGAGCCTAAAAATATAAATAAGGCATTAATTGATGAATCTTGGATTTCCGCAATGCAAGATGAATTAGTTCAATTTGAGCAAATAAAGTGTGGTGTCTTATTCCGAGACCGGATTTTCATCCAATTATTAGTACTAAATGGGTTTTTAGAAATAAAAATGATGAATTTGGTATGGTAATAAGAAACAAAGCAAGATTAGTGGCACATGACTATAATTAAGAGGAATACCCCAATATTAAATAATCTGGCAGTACTAATACCCCAATATTACAAAATCCCATGACGCACAGATTTTAAAAAACATATTAATCGAAACAAGATAAGAACAAGAACATGAACAAATTAATCAAAACAAAACATGAACAAATTAATATAGATAATATAGATTAATCAAAATATATATTGTTGATCCTAAGATTTTGATGAACAATTAAGTATTGATGTTTTGATAGAACTAATGTTTTTGATTGAGTGTATCAGTTTTAAAGTTCCAGTGATGAAGATGACAAATTAAATGGATGCTAAATGGTGATGTTGAAGATATTGAAGAATTAAGACTTTGAAGAAATTAGGAAAAACAACTCAGGTGAATCTTAACTCTTAATATCCCAATTAGAAACACACACATGGCACAAAATGTATTTTATTATTTATGTGTGTTTTGATTAAATGAAATTATTTGCTCCTATGTGATTTGAAAATAAATATTTTTGATTGACTAAAATAGAATATAAGAATATTAGTGGAGCTTATTTAGAAGAGAAAATGGTTAAAGGGGCAAAAACATAAAAGAAAATAAGTTAAAAACGTGTTTAGAAAAGAGATCCAGAAGACATCAGTCGACTGATGAGTCAACCGGACCAAGCTGCTAAAAGAACCTGTATCTCTAAGTCAACCAACAGGTCGACCGGCCAAGAGGAGCTGAACTCTCTGAATTTACAAGTTGACCGATAGGTTGACCGGTGAAAGAAAGACGAACTCTCTACATCTACAAGTCGACCGACAGTTCGACCGATGAACGTCTTGGGCTACAACCTGAATCTACCAATCGACTGGTCGGTCGACCAGATGCGTTGTTTCAGGTTACTGTTTTATCCAAGATTATATCCAAAAGTAGCCATTTTTTGTTGGGATTTGAGAGAGATTTCAGGGATATTTTCTATATTTAAGATATGGTTCACATATTAATTAAATCCTATTAATATGGTTCATTGAATATTAATGTTTCTCAATTTGGTACTTAAAATTGATTTTATTCTTATTAATTGAGATTGAGAATATTTTGAGGGTTTAATTGAAAGATTTGAAACCTGTTTTTAAGTGAATTGAACCTAAATGAAGTCATTATGATATAAGGGGTCTATAAGTGCTATTAATTGTCCTGACACATCTAAACTAGTTGTTAGAAGGCTGATTTCATACTCCTATATATTGACCTGCGAATTTCTTATATAAAAAAATCAATATTGAGAGAGCAAAAAAGGTAAAGATCATTTGTGAGCTTTTGTAAGAGTTTTAATATTAAGATATTGTGAGCTTTTCTGAGAGATGATCTTGAAGATCAATTGCTATTAATCTTTACTGCTACCAGATTTGAAGTTACATTGTTCTAATCATTCCTTCTGTGGATTCCGGGTGAGATCTTTCCAATTATATTCTTTCTTTGCATTATCTAATTATTGTTTGGAAATTGATCTGAGAAATTGTTTCTGATTTTTTTGAAGAAAATATTTTTACAAACAATTTCTTGAATCCGATTACGTGCTCAAATTTGTTACCCATATCTTGTTAAAATCTGATTTTTCTATCTCAATTTTTTTTATCACTAGTTGGGATATTAATTGAGTTATTATTTATCTGGGGTGGTAGAAGCTCCAAGTAAGATTTCATGCTTATCATTTTGTATTAATGAGTAGTGTGACGAGTTGAATTAGGTCTAAGATTGAATTACAAAGAGCGAAGGCGGTAAATGAAACCCTGGGCCGCTAAATGATTTATTTTCTTCTCAAGGCGGAAAAATCTATTCCAAATATATGATCCGTAATGGCTGGAACAGATAAAAACCCTGGGCAACTGTTTAGATAATTTATATCACCCCAAATTATGTTGTCTTGTGTTCTAAGTGGCCAGGCAGGTTGAACAAGTAAGAAAATGGATCAGACCGTAAACCCTTCATCCTTGTGCGGGTTTTAGGGTTTAACAACCGTGCAATGTGCGGGTTAGTGTTGTATGGGTTTTTTGTTGTGAGGGTTTGGCAGTTTTGGAGGGTTTGGCGGGTTGACCTGGTCTTTTGTACACCCTTAACCCTGCCCAAGATTGTTATGTTTCTACATCGTTAGTAAAATCTCCGTCATCCAGCATTGATGGGTTTTGCTGGCCCCACTTTTTAGTTGCCTCCCCAAAACAAAATCATCCCTACCATATCTTTGTTTTTGTTCTCCGATTATTGTCGTCATCATCAAAGATTCAAAGGATGAATAGAAGATTGAAGCACAAGGAACTTCAAATCAACCTGATTAAACATAAATCCTTGCAAATCTGGTGGTATTAACCTCAAATCTATGATGTTTCCCCAACAACGACCTAAGATCTTGTTATTTACAGTATTATTTTTGAAATCTAGGGACATTTTCAGTTTATTTTTATTCAATTATATATTTTTTTTAAATTTCATACTTTAATCAATAGAAATCTTTGATAAAATACTTTTAAAACATTAATAGGAATCAAGTTGAATGACTATTCCTTTTTAAATTATCATTTTGTTTGGTTTAACTATGTTCCACGCCTTTTTGTTTGCACATTTTTATGAACTTTGAAGGCCTAGGCGATTTCGTTTTTTTATATAGCTAACAGTTTGTATATTTGACTTATATTTTTATGAAAATCATGAGACACGGCTCAGACTTCAATGTCTATGCCTAGAATTTTGTCTACTACTGGTGGAAAGGTAAAGTTTATTGCATATGTTGCTTTTGTTCTTCATCTGTGACTGTTTAATCACAACAACTTAATTTAATATTAGGGTTTTTCATTTTGTTTCATTTAGGGATCTGGTTTTATTTGATTTTATGGATTTTGACTTGATTAGGTCTTAGCTATTTTGATTTGATTTCTTGATAGTAAGATTTTTTTTTTTTTATTTCTTGATTGTAGGGATTTGATTCATTTTAGGGATCCTCCCCTATTCTTGAATTTATTCGGTGTAAGGAATTTTAATTAATTTATTTGTTTATGTATTTTGATTTGATTTCTTCATTTTTAGGTGTTCAAGGCTTGAAATCCATTTCATCTCTTTTTACCAATCGACCACCATTTAGTAATTAGGGTTTTTCTTCCCAAAGTTCAGTCGTCCTCTCTCTCTCTCTCTCTCTAGGAGCCATGAACATCGACCACCAATACCTTATCGGCTCTTTCTCCCAAACACCATCACTACAGTCTCCATGCAACCCTTATTCCTTTAATATAACACCATCAGCAACACCAGATTTTCCATCACCAATATCAGATACGCCACCACCAACACTAGATTCGCCACCACCAACACCATTTCTCAAGAAACCACCACCACCAAATATGCCCACCACCACTAATACCAGATTTGCCATCACCAACATGAGAACCACTACCAGTGATGTTAAGTGTCGCTTGGCGAAGTGTCGCTTTTGGAAGCTCTTCTGATTCGGTATTACCTTTTTTTACATTATAATTTTGTTTGGTTTAACTGTGTTCCACGCCTTTTTGTTCGCTTCAAGGCCATTTTAGTTTTTTGTATAGATAATAGTTTGTATATTTGACTCATATTTTGGGGAAAGTATGGAATACAACTCGGACTTCGATGTATGCACCTAAAATTTGCCCTACTGCTGGTGGAGAAGTAAAGTTAATTGCATATGTTGTTTTTATTCATCATTCGTAATTTTTTAACTACAACAATTGATATTGTTTTAGGGTTTTTTATTTCATTTCGTTTAGAGACTTGATTTGATTTGTTTGATTTGATTAGGTATTAGGTATTTTTATTCGATTTCTTAATTATAGGGATTTTTATTAGATTCTTGATTATAGGGATTTGATTCGTTCTAGGGGTTATTCCCTATTCTTGAATTTATTCGTTTTAGGGATTTGTATTTGATTTCTTTGTGTTAGTATTTTGATTTGATTTCTTCGTTTTCAAATATCCAAGTGACAACAAAATAGCAAGAGGTAATCCAATTAGCCTAATATAAAATATATTAATTTAACTAATCTTCTTTGGGGTTTCAATCTTTTGCTCCAATTGAAATTAAATCATATGTTAGATGCGTATTTGACAAGTTAAATTATGAATTGGATTAAGTATATTTGGGTGTTTGTGATCTCAAATGGGTTGTTCAATTTTCTGTTTTAATTTTCTTATGTTATGTTCTATTTTTTGTCTTGATGCATAAGACAACCAATATCAAAGTTAATGGTGCTTGCAATCCTCAAATTTGGTGAATTGGACTTCCCTTTAAACTAATAATTTCAAATACTGGTGCTTGTGTTTGTTCTTATAATTACGTTTAACTTTCTTTTTTATAATATATGATTTGTTTTTCTAATTTTTCAACAACAAATTTGATTCCTATTTATTCTTTGTTCTTATGTGTTGTGATTGTATCTTGAATTAGGATTTAAACTAATAATTTAAAACCCATGTGATTCTTCGGCAATAGTAACTTGAATTAGGTATTAAATAGTTTAAATACCATATAAAATCCTAACTTTCCTGAATGTCCAGATTGGCATATCTAGAGGTACAAGAACAAAATGGGAGCCTACATCCACAACGAGGCATTAGCCGCCCAACTTTTCCCACAATCTTTGGATGGTCCAGCAGCCCGGTGGTATGGAACCTTAGAGCAAGAGAAGCTAAAGACCTTCATTGACTTTGTCAAGGTTTTTTGTGACCCATATGGCTATAATCGTGAGACATCGCCCGATACAATCACACTCCGAACACTAGTCAAGAAAAATGGATAAAGTTTTCGAGAATATGTCGTTCAAGGGAGTAATAAAGACACATAAGTAGTCCCTCCTATAAAAGAGTTCGAAATAGTACAGATGTTCGTACAAGCTCAGCCACATCCGTACTACGCCCCTCCTCAATACGTTAGGAGGGCTATTCTCTGACATAATACTCCGAGGGGAGTACATAGAAGAAGGAATCAGAACTAGCAGAATTCAAAAGTCGTTTGAAAGAAAAACCAAAAAGTTTGCTCCTACCAAAAAGAAATAACCAGAAGTGGCAACGATTGCCCACAACCAAAGAAACCCGCCAAACATCAAACCCCAATATACTTATTAACAGTTAAACCCCACTAAATACCAAAATTTCATTACCCAAAACCAGGGTTTACCCAAATTTTCTCATGTCCAAGCTCCAATATATACTTCTTATCCATATGTAGCACCCTACAGAGCTCCAGCACCACCTCACCTAAGGGATTATCCTACCTCCTAGAGAAAGGAGATAGTTCACTCCTCTCCCAGTACCACTTTCCCGAATCTTCGAGGAGTGCCTAAAGCAAAAAAAAAGCTCAAACTAGTTCCACCCGGCCTAACTACCAGCAAAACCCATTACCAAAGTGTGAGAACTCAGCTCTGATAGTCAGCATGATTGGTTGATACTAAGAAAACTACACTAATGACCTTAAAGAAGTCTGAAAAACTGACCTAAGACCACCCAATACAACATACGTAGAGTCAGGTAACTGACTAAAAGCATATTGGGTAAATTTATCACTCCCCTCATGGGTAGGGGATGATCGTCCGATCACACCCACCGAGTGGGGCAGTGAGTTTGAGGAAGAAATGCCTAAAGAAAGAGGAGTTAATAAAGGAAAAGTAATTGATGTAGACATGGAAAAAATCTAGAAAAAAAAAAAAGATTCCCTAAGATAGGGAGAAAATAAACCTCATATGGGAGAAAATGAATGTACTAAGTAAAAAAGTCAAGGAAGTAACCAACATGTTTGGCAAATTGGTAGATCTATGTTGTTCACCCAAAGAAAAATGCTGGAATAATCCACATTGCTCCCACTAAAGAAGTCATTCAGCAAAATAGCCAGTTCCAACTACTCAATATCAATCGACCAAATACAAGGTTTAAAAAGGGCTTCATGGTAAAGCCCACCAACCAAAGAAAACTCTAGCACCATTGGTATAACGCCTAGTGTGCGAATTAAAAATAACTATTGGATCAATGTAGTAGCTTGTGGACTCATGCAAATGGACCACGAGAAATACTGGAGTCTCAGAGTCTCCACCTTCACTATACAATCGCAAGCCTTCAGCAAAAAGATAACCATTGAGCCAGAGAAAGTACTAATCTTCGAAACTCCGAAACAAGAAGTAAGCAAATACTGAAAGAGGTGCCCTGGAATTATTCCACTACCATCCAAACCAAAGTCCTGAAAAATGAAGAAAGTCAAGTAGGAGAGATAGGAGGAATCACTCAGAGTGGAAGAGTCTTTGCTGCTCTAGACCTCCTAAAAATACCTAACAAGGAATCAGAGGGGTCCCTAAGAAACCTGTCACCAAGGACGAGGTACATGAGTTTCTAAAAGCAATAAGAAACATAGAGTACAAAATCATTGAACAACTCAGCATAGCACCAACACAAATTTCAATGTTGTCGCTGCTTTTGGCCTCAGAAATACACCAAAATGCGCTACTAAAAGTTCTCAATGAGTCTCACTTACCAAACTCCATATTGCAAGATCACTTCACTAATATAGTGGAGAATATCCTCAACACAAATCTCGTGACCTTCATTGATGATGAGATCCTTCCCAACAGGGCATATCAAGCTGCTAAATATGTATTAGTACAGTGTAAAGACTACATACTGCCCAGAGTCCTCGTGGACAATGGGTTGGCACTAAACGTATGCCCTTTGAGTATGTTCAATAAGGTGGGTATTGGAAAAAAAAAAATCGCATCAGAACATTCTTTATTACCATTGGAGACTTCGACGGTGAAAAAAAGAAAGTCCATGGGAAAAATAACCTTGCCAATCACCATCGGACCGGTAACATTCCAGATAGACTTATATGTGCTCGACATACTAGCTGCCTACAACCTATTTTCGGGTCGACCTTTGTTACACTCAGTAGGGACAGTACCTTCATCCCTTCACCAAAAAACAAAATTCATGTTTTAGGATAGTATCATAACCGTCCATGTTAAAGACGACCACACTATCTACAAAGTCGCGACCACTCTAGTAGTTCTAGTAGAACAAGTTGGGTAAGCAGCCTCCTTTAAAACTTTTGATATAGATAACACTATAGTGGTTCGAGAAGAAAGTCCTCCTCTGATACCCAGATTATCAGTCATTCCGACCATGCTAGCTAACTATTTGCACATCATAGGATTTGACCTAGAGAAGGGCCTCAGATTAAGCAAAACTGGAATAAAAATGTCGCTCAATATCAGAGGACAAAGAAATACCCTTGTCTTAGGGTATGAGCTGAAGGGAAAAGGGAAGTATGGACATCAAGAGAGGCCTAGGAAAATTCCTCATATCTGGGTAATATTTTTGTCCGCAAGAATAGTCCAATCAAATAAGAAAAAAGAAAAAAGAAGAGCTTACTTCGTATTCATCCTAGAATACACCAGGGCAGCCACCTACCGATATCTCGAGAAGGCCCAGTTTGCGGAATATTTGAAAAAAATGAAGACAAAGGAAAATTAATCCAAAAGATAGAACCAATACAAAGCCTTGGCAACTGGGAATATCGACCAATCCCAACCCTCTGAGAGTTGGGGTAATCAGAAAGTTGTAGTATCTTCTCCTCTCAGAGTTTCCAACAGACAGTCGAGAGTATTCTATCTTAGGCTTTTTGTTTTCTGCAATTTTCTTTCTGTAGTAAAAGCAATGGTTATTAAGAAAAATATTGTATTTAAAATTAGATTTTATATTTAATATTCAAGTGCACAAGTACATCAAATTATAGTCTATATAATAATGAAATCACTCACCTAAGAAGTACAATATTGATAAGAAAATAAGTCGACAATCAATGAAAATCGAAACAAAAGATGATTATATCCCTGAGAATACTGAAGAAAACCAGAGAGCCATAGAATAATTTGAGAATCGACCAATCTCAAGCTGAGACGAAACCAAAACAGTAAATTTAGGAGACCCAGAGAATCTGAGGGAAACCAAGATTGGGAAATTATTGAGTCACCAAGAGAGAGATGATCTGGTATCACTGCTATGAGAGTATCAGAAAGTATTCACCTGGTCATATGACGATATGGTAGGACTAGCAACCGACATCGTGATGCATAAACTTCCTATTAGAGAAAGAATCGAGTCGATCAAGCAAAAGTTTCAAAAACTGAGACCTAACATCAGCCTAAAAGTTAAGTAAGAGGTGACGAAGCAATTCGAGGAACGCCCCATTGAAGTATGCACATATCGAGAGTGGTTAAATAACATAGTACTCTTAACAAAGAGAGGTGGAAGAATCTGACTTTGTGTAGATTACCCAGGACTCAACGGGGCAAGTCTAAAAGATGAATTCCCATTACCCAACATCCACATCATCTTGGATAATACTGCCAAATGAAGAATCTCATCTTCCGTTGACAGATTCTATGGGTATAACCAGATCCTAGTTGACGAAGAAGATAAGCACAAAATTACCCTCATTACACCATAGGGCATATTCTGGTACAAGGCGACACCTTTCGGACTCAAGAATGCCAGAGCAACTTACCAAAGGGCCATGACAACGCTTTTTCAGGATATAATCCACAAAGAAATAGAAGTATACATCGATGGCATGATCGTGAAATCAAAAGATGATGAAGATGTTTGATCATCTCCAAAAGTTCTAGCTAAAGCTAAACCCCGCCAAATGCGCATTCGAAGTAATATCTGAAAAATTATTAGGCTTCATAGTAAATCATCGTGGTATTGAGATCAATTCTGCAAAGACCAAATCCAAAATCAAGATGCCAGTACCAAGAACCATAAAGGAGATCTAAGGTTTCCTTGGGAGGGTAAACTTTATATCTCAATTCATCTCACAACTGACAACAACGTGTGAAGCAATATTCAAGTTGTTAGAAAAGAGACCAGTGGAAAATAGAACAAAGAATGTTAGGTAGCTTTAGATAAAATCAAAGCTTACCTGATGAATCTTCCAATCTTAATGCCACCACAGCAAGAACGTACCATGTTGCTATACCTCACCGTCTTCAAAACTTCTAAACGGGCAATGTTGGGCCAGCATGATACCTCAAGAAAGAAAGAACAAGTAATCTACTATGTCAGTAAGAGGTTCACCCATTATAAAGAAACGTACTCAATACTAGAAAGGACCTGCGGTGAATAGGCTTGGATTACTCAAAGGCGGCGTCACTAACTGTTGTGATTCACCACTCACTTGATTGCCCGAATGGATCCATTGAAGTACATATTCAAGAAGCCCGTGCTCACAGGAAAAAAATTTAAATGGTAAATTGTAAGACCCGATATTTTGCATGTGCATAATTTTTAGTTGCATTTTAGAACATTTAGAAAATAACAGGGTGCATTGTGTCATTTAATGTTTATTTTAAAAAAATTTAGGGGCCAATTATTATTTTTTAAATATTAATTTTATATTTTGAGCTTAAATGATAACTTAAAAGATAATTGGGGGAGATTAATGTAATTTAGGAAAAAAAAAATAGAATAATATATCTTTCGAGATAAGATTAAAAAAAACGTGATAGGGATCACATCAAAGAAAGAGAAAAAAAAATTGTGGTCATGCATTTGCGGTGGGAAAAGAGAAAGAACAAATAATAAAAATAAATCATGTGGGCTGGAATCAGTCGAAAAAAAGAAAAAAAAAATCGACGGTTTGGGTCCCTATATATATATGTGTGTGTGTTTTTTATGTGTATGTGTGTGTGTGTGTGTGTATATGTATGTGTGTGTGTGTATAACATACACAAACAGCTTCATTCGGTGAGAGGAAAAAAAAATTGGAACAGAACAGGTATCTCTTTGGTTTTTTTCTTTTCTTATATATATATACACATGTGTGCGTGTGTGTGTCTCTCTCTCTATATATATATACACGGATGTGTGTATGTGTGTGTATGTGTATATATATATATATAAGGTTAAAAATATATATCACACGTTCAATTCATGGGACTAACTATACGGACATATATACATGTATATTTATGTCAAAATATGTATATATAGTGGGTTCGAGAAATACAGCCGGCATAGAAATATTTAATTTGCGAAGAATACAATTTAAAAAAAAAATTATAAATTTTACTAAAACGATAATTTTTAATATTCCGTTGACTAATAAAAATTTTGACAATCGATTAATGTTTTTCTGCTAATTACATTATTAACGGAAAAATTTTTATAGTCGTTGTTGTAATAATTTTCGTACAGTTAATATTGACATAGAAAATTGGGTGTGTAAAAATTTTGTATAATCAAAATTTGGGGATTGGTAAATGATGCATTTTAGGACCACGCATTGCATATTTGGTTTATTCTAAATAACTTATTAATTTAGATTCTATCGCTATTTGGTTCACAGACGATGACGCCTGCGTAGTATTTTGGCGACAGTATTTTTGGTAGCGCAAAAATCAAGATGAGTGTATTGTCTTCTATGTAAATTGTTAAATTATATTTTCATATTAAAATATGGAAAAAAAAAAAAAAAAAGGTTTATTAAGATGGATTATTTTATAACGTTACGCAGATCAAGTAAATTTTTAAAAGTAGAAAGTGATTTTTATTATTCGACTATGTCATAATTGTCTTCTCGTCAGGAAGGCATGTCCTACGAGATATGGATTACCTATCAGGCAAGACCTGCAGGGTGGATATGTTGTTACCTGTCAGGCAAGACCTAAAGGGTGGATATTTATTGTTACTTGTCAGGCAAGTCCAGTAGGGTGGATATTAGTTGTTACCTATAAGGCAAGTCCTGCAGAGTGGATATTTGTTGTTACCTGTCAAGCAAGTCTTGCTGGGTGGATATTTGTTGTTACCTGTCAAGCAAGTCCTGCAGGGTAGATATATGTTGACCTGTCAAGAGTGTAAATCCTACGGGTGGCTGCTCCTACCATTGGGCATACTAAATGGCCCTAGCACTGATAGCCACCTTAGATTATATAGTCATATAGGTCACGGTACTGTTATAACTCCCGATCATAAAGTGAAACGATCCTATGACTAATAGGAAATAAGAGTGCGGTATTTTGTCATATGTCGAAATATTGGATTTGTTGATTTAAATATATTATCTTATTGCAATAATGACAGTGGAAATTTATTTTGGCATGGTGTGTGGTTATACGATATTATATTTGGAAAAGTGTATTTGATAATTATGCTTAATCCATGAAATATTTTATAATATGAAAACAGTACACCGATAAAATATTTGGTTTTAGGTGTCGCAGCTAGGGACAGGTCCACTACTGGCACTAAGTAGAGTCAAGAGGTGGGGTCATTTTGGAGGGTTGACTGGACAGGTGTGAACTGTGGAAAATTTTATTTTTTTTATTTTTTTTGTGGTTTTGTTGTAAATATTTGGGATAGCTGTATTCCCAAATTTTGAAGTGAGTAATTATATTATATTTATTAAAAAAAATTAGCAGTGCATATATATGTATGTATGTATGTATATTTGTTGACCGGTCAAGTAACGTCAAGTCGACGTCACGCCCAACCTCAGGTGATGGGGGCCCGGGGAGGGGTGTGACATTTTTTGGTATCAGAGCTTAGGTTATAGGTTCTGTAGACGTGCCAAATTGTCTAGTCAGTAGTGGACCATGAGATAGGGTGTCGATAGGTGGGTTTGGCACGTGGGTGGTAGTTATTCCATTGGATTAAATAACACATTTGCGTCATGCACTGTCGTTTGCCTTGTTAGGCCTGTTTCTTATTAAATCTCATTTCAGATCTTGACTATGGAGCGTGAAAATAAAAGTACTGGGAGTACTGGACCCCAGAAGAAGAGGGATATGACATAAGAAAGCTTGGATGCCATTGATCGAATTTTACAGGCAGCTGCGCAACTGATAGAGTAGCAGGCAAAAATGATGGAATGTTAGAAGGCCCAAACTGAAACAACTACGTCTTTGGTAGTACTCCTGAAAAGATTCAAGGAATTGAACCCCTCGGCTTTTACGGGAACTGCGGGTCCTACTAATGCTGAAAATTGGTTGAGGAGCATAGGACACGTATTTGAGGCAATGGGAATTACCGATGACAGTCAAGTTCCTCTTGCCACCTCTAGTTGAAAAGAGAGGCCGAATATTGGTGGGAGGAAATGAAGAGGTTAATTTCAGTTCCAAGTGAGAAAATGAGATGGGGAGTAAATGTTTGCATTTATTCGTTCAAGGTAACTAAAATGTCGGGATGAAATTTCTTTTAGGGGAGAAAAGTTGTAAGACCCGATATTTTGCATGTACATAATTTTTAGTTGCATTTTAGAACATTTAGAAAATAACAGGATGCATTGTGTCATTTAATGCTTCTTTTAAAAAAAAATTAGGGGTTAATTATCATTTTTAAAATATTAATTTTAGATTTTGGGTTTAAATGATAACTTAAAGATAATTGGAGGAGATTAATGTAATTTAGGAAAAAAATAGAATAATATATCTTTTGAGAGAAGATTAAAAAACACACAAAGTGATAGGGATCAAACCAAAGAAAGAGAAAAAACAAATTATGGTCATGCATTTGCGATGGGAAAAAGAAAGAAAAAAAATTAAAAGAAAAATCATGTGGGCTAGAATCGGCCAAAAGAAAAAAGAAAAAAATCGACGGTTTGGGTCCTTATATATATATATATATATATATATATGTGTGTGTGTGTGTGTGTGTGTTGTGTGTGTGTGTGTGTGTGTTTGTGTGTGTGTGTGTGTGTGTAACATACACACACAGCTTCAATCAGAGAGAGAAAAAAAAATAGGAACAGAACAGGTATCTCTTTTGTTTTTTTCTTTTCTTATATATATAGATACACATGTGTGTGTCTATATATATATATATATATATATATATATATATATATATATATATAAGGTTAAAAATATATATCACATGTTCAATTCATGGGACTAACTATGCGGACATATATACGGTATATTTATGTCAAAATATATATATATTGGGTTCGAGAAATACAGCCGGTATAGAAATATTTAATTTACGAAGAATACAATTTAAAAAAAATTATAAATTTTACTAAAACGATAATTTTTAGTATTCCGTAGACTAATAAAAATTTTGACAGTCGATTAACGTTTTTCTACTAATTACATTATTAAAGGAAAAACATTTATAGTCGTTGTTATAATAATTTTCGTACAATTGATATTGACATAGAAAATTGGGCGTGTAACAATTTTGTATAATCAAAATTTACAGGATGGAAAATGATGCATTTTAGGACCATGCACTGCATATTAGGTTTTTTCTAAATAAATTATTAATTTAGGCCCTATCACTGTTTGGTTAGGCGACGCCGCTCGCGTAGTATTTCGGCGATAGTATTTTGGGTAGCACAAAAATCGAGATGAGTGTACTGTCTTCTATGTAAATTGTCAAATTATATTTTCGTATTAAAATGTGAAAAAAAAAAATATTAAAATGGATTATTTTATAACGTTAAGCAGATCAAGTAAATTTTTAAAGATGGAAAGTGGTTTTTATTATTCGACTATGTCATAGTTGTCTTCTCGTCATGAGGGCATGTCCTGCGAGATGTGGATTACCTATCACGCAAGACCTGCAGGGTGGATATGTTGTTACCTGTCAAGCAAGACTTGCAAGGTGGATATTTGTTGTTACCTGTCAGGTAAGTCCTACAGGGTAGATATTTATTATTACTTGTCAGGCAAGTCCTGCTGGGTGGATATTTGATGTTACATGTCAGGCAAGTCCTACCGGGTGGATATATGTTGACCTGTCAGGAATACAAATCGTGCGGATGGCTACCCCTACCATTGAGATATTAAATGGCCCTGGTACTAATAGCCACCTTAGATGACACAGTCATGCAAGTTACGGTACCATCGTAACTCCCGATCGTAAGGTGAAACAATCTTATGGCTAGTAGAAAATAAAAGTGCGGTATTTTGTTATATGTCGAAATGTTGGATTAGATTAAATATATTATCTTATTGCAATGATGACAGTGGAAATTTATTTCGGCATGGTGTGCAGTTATACGATATTATATTTGAAAAAGTGGTATTTGATAATTAATCTATGAAATATTTTATAATATGAAGACAGTACACCGATAAAATATTTGGTTTCAGGTGCCGCAGCTAGGGACAGGTCCACTACTGGCACTAAGTAGAGTCAAGATGTAGGGTCATTTTGGAAGGTTGGCTGGACAGGTGTAAACTGTGGAAGGTTCAATTTTTTTATTTTATTTTTTATGGTTTTGTTGTGAATATTTAGGATAGGTGTATTCCTAGATTTTGAAGTGAGTAATTATATTATATTTATTAAAAAAAATAGCAGTACATATATACAGATATATATATATATATATATATATATATATATATATATGTGTGTGTGTGTGTGTGTGTGTGTGTGTGTGTGTGTGTGTGTGTGTGTGTATGTGTGTGTATTTGTGTGTGTGTGTGTATTTGTTGACTGGTCAGGTAACGTCAAGTCGACGTCACGCCCGACCTCGGGCGATGGGGGCCCGGGGAGGGATGTGACACTTTTTGGTATCAGAGCTTAGGTTATAGGTTCTATAGACGTGCCAGATTGTCTAGTCAGTAGTGGACCATGAGATAGGGTGTCGATAGGTAGGTTCGGCACGTGGGTAGTAGTTATTCCATTGGATTAAATAACACATTTGCGTCACGCACTGTCGTTTGCCTTGTTAGCCGTATTGCTTATTAAATCTCATTTCAGATCTTAACTATGAAGCGTGAAAATGAAAGTACTGGGAGTACTGGACCCCAGAAGAAGAGGGATAGGATGCAGAAAAGCTTGAATACCGTTGAGCGAATTTTACAGGTTGTTGCGCAACTGACGGAGCAGCAAGAAAAAATGATAGAATGTCAAAAGGCCCAAATCGAAACAACCACTTCTTAGGCGGTACTCCTGAAAAGATTCAAGAAATTGGACCCCTCGGCTTTTACCGGAACTACGAGTCCTGCAGATGCTGAAAATTGGTTGAGGAGCGTAGGGCACGTATTCGAGGCAATAGGAATTATCGATGACAGTCAAGTTCATTTTGCTACCTTCTAGTTGAAAAGAGAGGCCGAACATTGATGGAAGGAAATGAAGAGGTTAATTTCAGTTCCAGGCGATAAGATGAGATGAGAAGTAAATATCAGCATTTATTCGTTTAAGATAACTAAAATTTCGGGATGAAATTTCTTTTAGGCAGGAAAGGTTGTAAGACCCGATGTTTTACATGTGCATAATTTTTTGTTGCATTTTAGAACATTTAGAAAATAACAGGGTGCATTGTGTTATTTAATGATTATTTTAAAAAAAAAATTAGGAGTCAATTATCATTTTTAAAATATTAATTTTAGATTTTGGGCTTAAATGATAACTTAAAGATAATTGGGGGAGATTAATGTAATTTAGGAAAAAAAATAGAATAATAAATCTTTTGAGATAAGATTTAAAAAAAAAAAAAAAGTGATATGGATCAAACTACAGAAAGAGAAAAAAAAAAATTGTGCTCATGTATTTGCAATGGAAAAAGAGAAAGAAAAAAAAACTAAAAAGAAAAATCATGTGGGCTGAAATCTGCCGAAAAAAAAATCAGCGGTTTGGGTCCCTATATATATGTGTTGTGTGTGTCTGTATATATATAACATACACACAAAGCTTCAATCATAGAGAGAAAAAAAAATAGAGAAGAAGAAAAAAAAATTGGAACAGAATAGGTATCTCTTTTGTTTTTTTCTTTTCTTATATATATACATACATGTGTATGTGTGTGTGTGTGTGTATATATATAAGGTTAAAAATATATATCACACGTTCAATTCATGTGACTAACTATGCAGATATATATACATGTAAATTTATGTCAAAATATATATATGGTGGATTCAAGAAATATAGCCGGTATAGAAATATTTAATTTGCGAAGAATACAATTTAAAAAAAAATTGTAAATTTCACTAAAATGATAATCTTTATTATTCCATAGACTAATTAAATTTTTTACTGTCGATTAACGATTTTATGCTAATTACATTATTAACGGGAAAAATTTTATTGTCATTGTTAAAATACGTATAGTTAATACTGACATAGAAAATTGGGCGTGTAACAATTTTTTATAATCAAAATTTGGGGAATGGAAAATGATGCATTTTAGGACCACGCATTACATATTAGATTTATTCTAAATAAATTATTAATTTATGCCCTATCATTGTTTGGTTCACAGGCGACGACGCCCGCGTAGTATTTCGGCGACAGTATTTTTGGTAGCGTAAAAATCGAGGTGAGTGTACTGTCTTCTATGTAAATTGTCAAATTATATTTTCATATCAAAATATGAAAAAAAAAAAAAAAAAAAAAAAAAGGTTTATTAAAATGGATTATTTTATAACGTTACGCGGATCAAGTAAATTTTTAAAGATGGAAAGTGGTTTTTATTATTCGTCTATGTCATAGTAGTCTCCTCATTAGGAAGACATATCCTACGAGATGTGGATTACCTGTCAGGCAAGGCCTGTAGGGTGGATATGTTGTTACCTGTCAAGCAAGACCTGCATGGTGGATATTTTTTGTTACCTATCAGGCAAGTCCTGCAAGATGGATATTTGTTGTTACCTTTCAGGCAAGTCCTGTTGGGTAGATATTTGTTGTTACCTGTCAGGTAAGTTCTGCAGTGGATATATGTTGACCTATCAGGAATACAAATCCTACGGGTGGCTGCCCCTACTATTGAGGATATTAAATGGCCTTAGCACTGATAGCTACCTTAAATGACACAGTCGTACAGGTTACAGTACTGTCGTAACTCCCGATCATGAGGTGAAACGATCCTACGGCTAGTAGGAAATATGAGTGCAGTATTTCGTTATATGTCGAAATATTGGATTGGTCTATTTAAATATATTATCTTATTGCAATGATGACAGTGGAAATTTATTTCGGCATGGTGTGTGGTTATACGATATTATATTTGGAAAAGTGGTATTTTATAATTATGTTTGATCCATGAAATGTTTTATAATATAAAGACAGTACACCAATAAAATATTTGGTTTCAGGTGCCGCAACTAGGGACAAGTCCACTACTAGCACTAGGTAAAGTCAGAAGGTGGGGTCGTTTTGGAGGGTTGGCTGAACAAGTATGAACCGTGGAAGGTTCAGTTTTCTTTCTGTGCTTTTGTTGTGAATATTTAGGATATGTGTATTCCCAAATTTTGAAGAGAGTATTTATATTATATATATATATATATATATATATAACGTCAAAGCGACGTCACGCCCGACCTCAGGCGCTGGGGGCCCGAGGAGAGGTGTGACATTTTAGCTGCTCACCAAAGTCGATATCGTGTATGCAACCCAAAAGGCTATCAAGGGGAAGGTAATAGTTTATCAACCTGTAGACGATTGGATAGCCGATAATGAATCATTAGAGACAGAATTCCCTAACGAGCCTGTAGCACTCCTAACGTCTAATGAAAAGGAAAAAACGTGGGAGATGTATTTTGATGGGGGCCACTGGTAGCGCGTAAATACGTCACTACTTTCACCGCAAGTGTACGGGTCAAGTTTTAATAGAGTGGGAAGAGTAAGGGTTATCGTATCCACAGGGATTGGTTGAGATTATCGTTGAGTACAACAATTATCAAAACCTAACTTTATTTAGGCGATAAAAATATGTTTTGTTTTTAATATAAGTACTAATCTAAAATACTAATTAAACTAATTATACTATGATACTAATATTGAGACGTTTTGGGGAATGATTATCTAGGGATTAACTTTATTTACTTAAACGTGTTTGGTTTCATTTAGTTAACAATAATGGTATTTGACCTATCTGACAATCTCAATATCATAAATTCATTCACTCCTTTTCCCGAGTGTAAAGTGAATGAATACGTGACTTCGCGTTAATGCCGGAGTCCCCCTTTAGCATTTTTTAGAACACATAATCACATGAGTCTCGCCCCAACGTCATGGATTGCACACTTTCTAACTCTCTCCCTGGTTATTAGATCGTCGCGTTGTGTTTAAACCCTAGTCTGAATCTGGGGTTACCTCTCCCGAGTGTCAAATTTTGATTTCTCAATACATCTAAACAAGTATATAATGGAAATACAAGAACGGTAAACACAATCGAATAGAGAAGAACAACCATTAAAAAAACACAATTCAAACAAACGACATTTTCATAAACTATATTAATCACATAGATAATCCATGTTTAGCCAATGGCCATAATCGTATATACAATAAAAAAACGAGTTAAGCATGCTCAAACAAACTACCAAAGTTAAGAAATAAAGAAAGAACGAAGGAACTTACCCGTTATCCAAAGATCCGACGCTAAAACCACTCCGAGAGCATTTCTCCTTATTCGCTCAGTGTTCTTCTCCTTTGGTTTGGTTGAGCTCTCCCCAAAACCTCTCAAGCATATGTCTCTATTCTCTCAAGTGGTCTCATAGCCGAAAATATGAGAGGGGGGAGGATATGGGAACAAAAATATACTTTACATTGCAGGGGTCACCGTTGTAGCGGTGGCTTGATCGTTGCAGCGGTAGCTTGATCGCTGCAGCGGTGGTTCATCAGTGAGCATCCTTTGTTTCACCACTGCAACAGTGGGCTATAGTTACAGGATTGGCTGTTTTTACTTGTTCTTCCACCGCCGTTCCACCGATTTAATTGTTTATAGACCTTTTTCATCCCTTTTCGTCCCAAACACCTGATTTATACGAAACACACATAAAAATGTATTAAAATATATTAAAACGATATAAAAATACTTGAAAACTACCAAAAAAACCGTCTTGGGAATAAATAGATAAATTACACCTATCAAATACCTCCAAATTTAGAATTTTGCTAGTCCTCGAGCAAAATACCCACACAATAAAAGAAACTACAATCACTAATTACAAAATTTAAATACTAAAAATGAAAAACACAAAAAAACAATAATGCACAAGTTTTGAATTTCATCTAACCGGCCAAACAATTTTCCTTCATCGGCCCCCAATCCTATCAAGTTCCAGAATAAAACACACCATATGGTGTTTTAGAATTTCAACATTTAATAATAGTAAGCGCCATTCTAGACCCTGTCAAAGTGTGCGTGCAAAAACTCAATAATACAACTATTTGTCGATTGGATTGGATTATCCACCAATAAAGTTCATGACTAAAACCATTAAGGTATACGAAATCCATATGCCTGATAAGGTTCCATTCTCCACTAATGTAGGCTAAGAAATTCAAAAAGATCAATAGGACTAGGTTCGGTTTGTGGAAAATGGCCAAGGGTATATCAAGAAATAGAAAACAGGTTAACATTATTAACTTAACGATACCCAAGGCAAACGCTTAGCTCAATCACTCTCGTAACCCCACATAGATCAATTCGAAATAATCCTGAACTTATATTTGAAAACGTAGTACTTACTTGTAAAGACAAAACAAAAATAAAACTATATTTATTCTTTTTTTTAAAAACTCACCCCTAAACTTATTTGATTTGTTAAAGTTTGACGGGTATGGAAATACGATAGAAAAAATGACAAGTGAGTACTCAAATATCGAACCAATCAATAGTTCGCCTAAAACCCAACCACTCACTTCAAGTAGCATAAACAAATGCTAACTTGATTTCACTCAAATTGTGCCTTAGGTTTAGCGATAAAGGTTTGGAAAGAATTCAATTGGTCAGGGTGTTTGTTACATGTTCAAAATTAAAACGGTATTATAGGCTTCGACAGGGTAACGAGGGATAAATGATATTATATGGTAAGCTTCAAAGGCTCAAGCGATCAAAATGAATACCTAAATCATATCTCCTGAACTCTTTGCCTAGGATTTCGCCTCGAATTTCCCCCAAATTAGGTTCTAAAATTCTTATTGTCAATTAGATAGTTATGCATTTAGTTTATGTGCTTATGCAATTAGGGTCCACAATAACTTTTACTAAAACGTGAGACGTCAAGCACACAAAACACACATGAATGAGCATTACACTCGACCTCAATAAACAACTAGGGGACAGACTCATCATCGAGTAATAGCTCAGATGAAGTACAAAACCCAGCACACAACAACTAATACATAAAGAAACGAAACCTAAACAAACATGCATACAATAAAAACAATACAACATAATAACATACTAAACGTCACCCCTGAACTTAAAACAAGCAATGTCCACAATGACCCATCAGCGATCTCAATGAAAACATAAAGCATTATAATGAAGACGAGGGTTTAGAACACGTACCTGGGAGGCGAGAGAATCTCGCCTCCGAATCAAGTCGGCAGTGACGGATCTAATTTATTTTTGAAACCTTGGGTTACCTCCCAAGAAACGCTTGATTTAAGATCTTCGGCTTAACACGGAGAACGACTCGTCAAAGAGCGGCTTTTGCCCGTAGTTTGTGTCATACAACACAACATACGGGTCTTAATTTTGTACGCCCTCAAGACTGGCGAGATTTGGCTCTGTTCGGCTCGATCTTTCAACTTGATTCTTCTCTGGATTTTTTGCTTGGGGAGCTTGAATGTACTGAGCTAGAAACGGGGGTAAGATAGGTGAGCCACATCGGATCCTCATAAATGTGATCGTCTTGGATCGAGGGCTTCATCACCAATTAGAATTCAAATGGTGAAAAATCACGACAATTAACATGTAATTCTTTATCACCAATCCATACTTGGGTTATCTCAATATTAGCATGATCGTCTTTGATCTTGCCCAAGTTTCTCCCGCTTGCATTCAGTTCCTCATGGTGGCTTTCACGTACAGATGTGACATTTGCTTCTCTCAGTACCACCGCTTCTGACTCGGCCTCAACATAGCAGATAAGCTGACCGATTTGCGTCTAAAGAGACATTACGGTTGCATCAATTTTGGCGGAGACCGTCTCAATATTGTCAAGATAATCCCCATGCTCATTCAGTCGATCATTTGTCTCCCTCCTGAAAGCCTGAGTCTCCCCCATAAATTCAGCTAATATCTCTTCCAAGGCGGGGAAAGACTTCTCTTGTTGGTCAAGGATGTCAATCCATAGCGCCGAAATGTGGAACTATCCCCCAAGCTTTAGTAGCTTGTTGAATAATTCTAATAGTGAAAATCATACTCTGCCATGTCTTCCAATAACTGATAGGCTTCGTCCGCGGTTAATTGGTCGAAAGAGGTGGTACCGTTTCCTCCTTCAACCCAATTTCTTGTTGCGGTTAGTAACCCATTGAGGAAGTTTAGTAGTTGACACTCCCTCAGGAAACGATGATTCAAAAACCAAAACAACAATTGCTTGTATCAATCCCAAGCATAATAAATGGCTCAAAATCTTGTTGAAAGAAATGCAAAAATACCTGTTGATCTAACATCTTTAAGTACCCTGCAGGAAAAACAAAAACTACAAACAAAAATTATAAACAAAATAAATGCCTAAATTAAAATCAACTTATTTACTCACAAAATCAACAACAATCTAAAAACCAATCCCCGCCAACGGCGCCAAAAACTTGGTAGCACGTAAATACGTCGCTACTTTTATCGCAAGTGCACGGGTCAAGTTTTAGTAGAATGGGAAAAGTAAGGGTTGTCGTATCAACAGGGATTGGTTGAAATTATCGTTGAGTACCGCAATTATCATAACATAACTTCATTTAGGCGATAAAAATATGTTTTGTTTATAATATAAATACTAATTAAACTAATTATACTATAATACTAATATTGAGACGTTTAGAGGAATGGATTATTTAGGGATTAACTTCATTTACTTAAACATGTTTGGTTTTGTTTAGTTAACAATAACGGTATTCGACCTATTCGACAATCTCAATGTAGTAAACTCATTCACTCCCTCTCTTGAGTGTAAAGTGAATAAATATGTGACTTTGCGTTAACACCGAAGTCCCCTTCTAGCATTTTTTAGAACACACAGTCACATGAGTCTCGCCCCAACGTCATGAATTGCACACTTTCTAACTCCCTCCCGGGTTATTAGATCGTCGCGTTGTGTTTAAACACTAGTCCGAATCCAAGGTTACCCCTCCCGAGTGTCGAACCCTGATTTCTCAATATATCGAAATAAGTATATAATGGAAATACAAGAACGGTAAACACAATCAAATAGCAAAGAACAACCGTTAAAGAAACACAATTCAAACAAACAACATTTTCATAAACTATATTAATCTCATAGATAATTCATGTTCAGCCAATGGCCATAATCGTATATACAATAACAAACGAGCTAAACATGCTCAAACAAACTACCAAAGTTAAGAAATAAATAAATAAACAAAGGAACTTAGCCGTTATCCAATTATCCGACGCTAAAACCACTGCGAGAGCGTTTCTCCTTATTCGCTCGGTGTTCTTCTCCTTTGGTTTGGTTAAGCTCTACCCAAAACCTCTCAAGCATATGCCTCTATTCTCTCATGAGATCTCATGGCCGAAAATATGAGAGGGGGGGGGAGGGAGGATATGGGAACAAAAATATCTCTAAATATCTAAAAAATACACTTTACAGGTGCAGGGGCCACCGCTGCAGCGGTAAGTATGTCGGTAGTAGTCACCGCTGCAGCGGTGGCTTGATTGCTGCAGGGATAGTTCATCAGTGAGCATCATGTTGTTTCACCACTGTAGCAATGGGCTTCAATTACAGGATTGGCTGTTTTTACTCATTCTTCCACTGTCGTTCCACTGATTTGATCGTTTATGGACCGTTTTCATCCATTTTCGCCCCAAACACCTGATTTATATAAAAACACATAAAAACGTATTAACATATATTAAAACATTATAAAAATACTCAAAAACTACCAAAATCGACTTGGAAATAAATAGATTAATTACACCTATCAACCACCAACTCAAAAAGAGATGGAATTAGGATATTACTAATTTCTCCAATAGCAAAACACTTCCCAATCACCGCCAAGTTGAAATTTGCAAACACAAACAACATCGCCGAATGTGAAGCATGCATCTTGGGACTTGAAATGGAAATCAGTCTGAAGATAAATGAACTAATAGTATATGAAGATTCTAAATTGATCAAAAACCAGATCAGACAAGTATTTGGCTAAAGACACCAAGTTAGTATGGTATAAAAAAAATTTAATTAATCTCTACAAAAAGTTTTCAAAGATCGAGTTCGAACATGTACTAAGGTTGAAAGATGACTTCGTTGATGCTCTTGCAACTTTAGCATCCATGATTTTCGTAATTAAGGAAAGTGACAAAGAGATCCCCATAACCATTCGAATATGTCATCAACCAGCCCATTGTTATCTGATTGAAGTAGAACAAAAACCAGAACCATGGTATATGGATATCCAGATGTTTATAGACAATCAAGAGTATCGTTAAGGAACAGATAACCTAAGTCAAAGAACTTTGCGAAGACTGACTTGCTAGTTTTTCCGAAGTGGGGAGACATTGTACAAAAGATCATCGGATATGGGTCAGCTATGATGTGTAGGCTCCAGAGAGACAATACACTCAAAGAAAGAATTACACAATGGAGTTTGTGGACCGCACATGAATGGATTCATGTTGGCTAAGAAAATCCTTCAAACTGGCCATTTTAGCTTACGATAGAGGGTGATTGCATAGATTTTGTACGAACATGTCATAAATTCCAATTACACGGAGATCATATTTACCTATCACCGTCAAAGCTACATTATCTAGCAGCTCCATAGCCTTTTTCGATGTGGAAAATGGATGACATTAGTCTGATTACACCAATAGCACCAACTGGACGCCGTTTCATCTTGGTAGCTATTGACTACTTCACCAAATAAGTGAAAGCAGTCTCGCTTACTAATGTCACATAGTTAATAAAGGTTACAAACGAACCAACAATCCAAATATTTGGACCTTACATGGCCCATTATTACATGCCATAAAAAGGTCCATAGCAAAAAAATGTACCAAAACGATCCAAATACACCAAAGCTAGAAACTTGATATAACGTACTTTCAGACCGGAGTTCACTCCTTATCACTATATTGTGCACTACCTGAGGATGGGAGGAAAAATGGGGGGTGAGCTCAACGTGCTTAGTAGGAAAATCCACTCATATTCTTACATTTTTCTAATTTTTATAGAAAAAACGTGATTTTATAAACCATAATACCCTAGCTGGAACTTTATAATTAAAACAAAATATAATGCACCCGCATATCGTAATAAAACATGTACTTATAAAATTCAAGTAGAAAATTTTTAAAACACATACACAACAAGTATATTACTGTGATACCTGGTGACTGAACCATACCACTGGAATCAATACCATCCAGTAAGATACTCACGTAACCTAGAGTATCCCTCGCGTGGGTCTAGCGACTTACACCCAAGGTTATCTCCACTGTCACTTAATCTCCTCGATCCTCGCATAATATCATCATAATACCACCCACCCAGATATATTTAACACACAAGTATATATATTTCTTTTATAATACCAGATTTCCTAAACTTCAATTTTTTACCTCAAATCTAATTTCATTCGAAAACACATTTTTCAAATAAGCACACAATAATATATACATATAATGCATGCTAAAAAAACACATAAAAGAATGAATAAAATTCCCTACCTCGAGATACAAGTAGTCACCTAACAATCTCGAATCACCCTAGTTTAGCTCACCCAACTGCTGGAAGCAAAATTAAACATCATCTCATTAACATCATCACTTTATGTGCATACCCTCAATATCCTATTATTTCTTAAGGAGATATTATGCGTTGTGAGAGCAATTTACTGTGAGCAGTCAGGTTTCCCACTCATTTTAGGAAAATTCCTCTAAAGGTCCCATAAGTGTAAAACATCACTTATGGGAGTCACATCCAAGGAATCTTTTTACTCTTGGGATGGGACCTAGAAAGTGATGTTTTTCACTAATGGGACCTCTCACCAAGTTACCCCTCATTTTACTACTGTTAAAAATCGTTTTATATTCTTTTATATTTTTATATAAAAATAGACATCTCAAGCTTTAAAGCTCAATTTGAATCACCAGATTTCAATGTTTCTACATTTAGTTATGATTTTTCGAAGTTCAATAAACAAAGCTGTCAGGATGGATTATTTTCAACTACGTTTAGGGGTCTATAAAGGTACCATATCAGATTCAAAACACAACATATAATAACTCAAAATGATCCTCATTGATTCTAATTTCATTTTCAATAAGTTTCATATTTTTCTAATTTTTCTACGAATTGTTATGAATTTTTGAAGACAAATTGTTCAAATGAACCGAGTGTAGAATTTGAAACTTCCAGATTTGGGTTCTTCAATTCTTTTTGATACCCAATGCTTGTAAACTATGTTTTTTACTTTTCTAAGGCCTAGAGTTAATCTCAAACCAATATACAACCTTTCTAATTCATTTAAGGTTCATTTATATCATGGTTTTCTCATATTTTCTCTCCCAAAATCGAAATTAATAAAGTTAAAATTCTAAACCATATTTTAAAAAGAAAATTAAATTTTATGCATGGTGATTTCACCCAAATCTCATGTTTAATTCAACCTAACAAACTCATACATGACCAAATCTAAGTTTTATTAGGTTTAATCCAAATATACTTTACATCTTAACCTTTATAATCATAAAAATTCATGCTAGAACTCTTAATAAAAATTTCTAGGTATAGGAACTTACCAAATTTGAGCTTAATCCTCCACCAAAACTTGATTTCACCTATGGATCTTCTCAAAGTTCTTGCTCCATTTCTCCCAAAACCTTCCTTATCCCCTTTGCCTCTCTCAATCGCTTTATTTCTCTCTCTCTTCTTCTCTTCTTTTCTTCACTTATGTTGATGGACGTTGAAAGAAAAGGTAAAAAGGGGTTTTTGTCTTGGTCCTTGGCATCTCACGTGAATTATAGACTCTTCCTCTTTTCTTTTTTTATATGGGTAGGGTCTTGGGTCATGGGTCATGAGTTGTGATATGGGTATGGATTCTAACACTTAGAGAAGTGGGTATGGATCTTGACTTGGGTATTGAGTTATCTCAAAACTAAATTTGGGTTTTTCTAATACAACTTGGGGTCTAACCATTTACATTGGGTTTTATAATTTATTATTTTTATTTTCTCACCTTTTATTTGTGGTATTTGTAAAATAGTATTAAGTGGTCCAAATATACACTTTGGGACAAAAATCATGTGCCTAAACCATGATGGACCATTAGATAATTTAATTTTAAGTTAATTTTATTAATTTAACACCTAAATTTTGTGATTTTTAGTAGAGAATTTTAATTGCACCAAAATTTTTATTTAATTGCTCTCACAACTTTATAATTTTAATTTCTAAAATTGAGAATGTTACAATTCTACCCCCTTAAAGAATTTCGTCCTCGAAATTCAAGAGATACCTTAATTGTCGAACAGATGCAGGTACTTCTCGCGCATATCTGATTCTAGTTCCCAAGTTACATCTTCCTGCCCGTGATGACACCATAACACCTTCAACAGATATATCTCACATTTCCCCAAGGACTTCACCTTTCAACCCAAAATCTGCTGAGGCATTTCTTCATATAAAACATCTCCCCGGATTGGAATATCCTGCCACCGAATCATATGAGAAAGGTCCAGATCATACTTTCATAGCATAGATACATGGAATCATCATACACATGTGGCAACTCTTGTGGTATGGCTAGATGGTAGGCAACTTTTCCAATTCTTTCCGTAATTTCAAACGGTCCGATATACCTCGAAACCAATTTTCCTTTTACACCAAATCAAGAAATTCCTTTACAAGGATTTACCCACAAAAATACGAGATCGCCTACTTGGAACTCCAAAGGTGTCATTCTCTTATTATCATAGCACTTTTGCCGGTCTTGAGCTATCTTGAGTTATTCTCGCATGAGCTTGATATTTTTTGTGGTCTCCTCAATCAGATCTGGACCGATGGTAATCCACTTCTCTACTTCTGCCCAATAAGTAGGAGACCGGCATGGTAATCCATAGAGTGCCTCGTATGGTGTCATACCAATGTTAGTCTGGTATCTATTATTGTAAGCGAACTCTACCAACGGAAAATGCTCGCTCCAGCTACCCTTGAAATCCATGATATACACTCTCAACATATCCTCCAAGATCTAAATTACTCTCTCAGATTGCCCGTCAATCTGGGGATGAAATGTAGTGTTGAACTAGAGTTTTGTGCCAAGGGCTTTCTAGAAACTCTTTCAAAACTTGGTTGTGAATCAAGGATCTTAATCGAAAATGATTGATAGTGGAACCCCGTGTAATTTCACAATCTGGTCTACGTAAAGCTTACTTAATCCCTTGAAGGAATAGCTTGACTTGACCGATATAAAATGAGCTACTTTTGTCATCCGATCCACTATCACCCATATAGCATCAAATCTTTCAGGAGTTCTTGGCAATCCTGTCACAAGATCCACACTGACATGGTCCCACTTCCACTCAAAGATGGGTAGTGGTTGTAGGGATCCCTTTGGTCGTTGATGTTCAACTTTATAAAGTGTATCATTTTGGTACTGATTTTTCTTAATGATATGCAAGAGTGATGGGGTAGCAGCGGTGTTGTATATAAAGGCTTGATTATAATTCTCGGTTTATTGAAGATTGTAATCTCCAATTACTACCAATCTCTTCCAATCCATCAAAGCCAAACTCGCCATAATGTTTTGAATCTTGTAACTTAAAGAATCTGCTACCACATTGGCCTTCCTAGGATGATATTGTAAGGTGAAATCCTAATCCTCCATTTATTCCATCCATCTTCTTTGCCTTAAATTCAACTCTCTTTATGTGAACAAATATTTGAGACTTTTATGATCTGAGAAAATCTGGAATGTTATGCCATACAGATAACATCTCCAGATTTTCAAGGCAAAGATCACAGCCGCTAGCTCTAAATCATGGGTCATATAGTTTTGTTCATGCGGTTTAGGCTGTCCGGAGGCATAAACGACAACTCTTCCATGCTGCATAAGAACACATCCTAACCCTCTCCCTGAAGCATCAATATAAACTTCATATGGTTCATTTAGGTTGGGAATGATCAAGAGTGGAGCACTTGTCAATCTGTCCTTTAGTTCTTGACTTGATGTTTCACATCCATCACTCTATTCAAACTTAACATCCTTCTTGGTAAGTCTGGTCATAGGCCCGCCGATCCAGGAAAAGTTTTTCACAAAACACCGATAGTATCCAGCTAATCCTAGGAAACTTCAAATCTCCGTCATATTCCTAGGTCTCGGCTGGCTTCAATCTTAGATGGATCAACTGAAATTCCTTGGAGAAAAATAACATGCCCAAGGAACTTCACTTCTGTTAACTAGAAGTCACACTTTTCAAACTTTGCATAAAGTTGGTGGTCACAGAGTGTTTGCAAAGCAATCTGCAGATGTGCCTCATATTCTTCTTATGTCTTAGAGTAAATTAAAATTTCATTAATAAGCATCATAATGAACTGATCCAGGTAAGGTCTGAAGATCCTGTTCATCAAGTCCACAAAAGCTGTCAGAGCATTCGTCAGTCCAAAAGGCATGACTAGTGTTGATCCTGAGATTTTGATGAACAATTAAATGTTGATATTTTTTTGTGAAACTAACGATTTTATTGAGTGTTTCAGTCTATTAGTTCCAGTAATGAAAATGATCATGAAGATATTGTGATAATGCTAAAGATGATGACAATGATGATGAAAGATTAAGAGTTTGAAGAAATTAAAGAACCTATGAAAAATAACTCAGGTTACAATTTAACTCTTAATGTATCCCGGTTAGAATCACATACGACACAAAATATTTTTCAAAATTATGTGTGTTTTTATAGGATCCTATTTAGTTAAATTATTTGCTTCTATGTGTAATTGAAAAAGAAATAAAGATAATTGATTAAAATTGAATTTAAGATTTTAGTGGAGCTAACCGAGAAAAGAAATCGGTTAAATGGGTGAAAACGTCGAAGAAAATGAATTAAAATCGAATTAAGGAGAGATGTTCCAGCTTGAGCAATCAACTGGTCGGTCGACAGATGCTTAAAAAGAGAAGTTTCTAGATCGTTCGGTCGACAGGTAAGTCGACCTATGGCCAAAAGAGGAAGTCTTTGAATCTTCCGATCGACAGGTGAGTCAACTTGTGTAACTCTCTAAATCGTCCGGTCGACAAATAAAGTATGGGCAGTCGACCGATGGGTGAAAGATTTTTGGCTTGGCTACATCCTGAATCGGGCGGTCAACAGACGGGCCTTGGTCAGTCGACAGATGGATCTATTTCAGGATTTATGGAATTTCGAATTTTATTCAAACAGTAGCCATTTATGGTTAAGATATGTGAGATATCTTAGGTATCTAATATATTTTGAGCTATTTAATTAATATTTAAATATCCCTATAGATATGGTTCAAGTATTTTTTATATCTCTCAATTTGGTACATGGAATTCTTTCTATCTTATCTAATTGAGTTTGAGTAAAAGTTTGAAGGACTAAATTGAATGTTTTAAAAGATATTATTGAGTGAATTATACCATGATTTAGTCATAATAATATATGGGGTCTATAAGTGCTTTTTAGATACTTATTATTTGAAAACTAGTTATTGGAATGTTTGTTCTAATTTCTTATATATAGACTTGCGGATTTCACATAACAAGATGACAATACGCACAATATCAAGAACTATTCAGTTCCTACGCTTTTTTAAGAGTCATCATTCTGATATTATTTTGAGAGATCAATTGTGAAATCGATTATTGAGAAGTTCTTGAGTTAAAACACTATTTGAGTTAGCGTCACCGATCTAAGCTATCTTGCGATACTACATGCAATCTGTTCGGTGCTTTCCTGATGAGATCATTCCAAACTTATTCTTTAATTGAGTATTTGATTATTATTACTTTCTTGGTGAATTAATCTTTTTGAGAAATCATTTTTGAACTTTAAAAGTATAAAAATCTTTTAAAATGATTAGTGTGTTAATCTGATTACGTGCTTAATTATGCTACCTGTATTATTTATTATAATCATATTTTGTTTTCTTACTTTATTTCTATTACTAGTTTTGGGACATTAATTGAGTATTAATTAATCTGAGGTGGTAGAATCTCCGAGTGGGAAGAACTTATCAATTTTTGTAATTGGTGAGTTGTGTGCAAATTAGATATTATTGGGAATATCTAATCAGGGTAGCTTTGGGTTTCAATCTCTTCCGGTAAAGATATTGAGGTTTGATCTTTACCTAAGTACAAAAAGGTTAGGTTACTCTTTTTCTATTGAAAAGAGCTTAGGTGTAATTCTTCCTTATTAGAATTATTAGAATCAAATTGTGAGTGAATTGTAAAGGTTTCATCTTTACCTGGGAAAAGGATACTTGGAGTGATTGTGAGGTTTAATTCTTGAGCCTAAGGTATAAAAAGAGTTAGGTTGTAATTCTCTCTATAATAGAATTAGGTTAGTCTTGAGCCTGAAAAAATATAAGGTTATTCTTGAGTCTGAAAAAAAAAAAAAAAAAAAAAAAGGTTATTCCTGAGCCTAAAAAAAGGAATTTGTAAAGGTTGATTCTGAGCCTACGAAAAGAATCATTGTGTAAAGGTTTGGTTTCTACCTGTTAAAGGAATCTTAAGTTTAGTGGGTGCGAATTTCCGTGGGGCTTGGATTACTAGATTAGCCAAAAGTAACTTGGTGAACCAGGATATATCGTGGTGTGTTGCTTTATTTACTTTACTTATATATTGTTGTTTGGTGTCCATCTAGTTGATAATATATTTTCGCTATTATAAAAAAAAAAAAAAAAAATTAGGATTAAATTAATTATTTGATTTTTGAAGTATTATTATTTGGATTAAATTTTATCACTACCCAATTCACCATCCTCTTGGGTAGCTTACTGGGCCAACAACTAGGAACTCAAAGTGTCCATACCACGTCCGGAAAGCTGTCTTAGGAATGTCTTCCTCTCAAATCTTCAACTGATGATATCCTGATCTCAAGTCTATCTTGGAAAAGAATTGGTATCTTCCTAACTGATCAAACAATTCATCGATTCTAGGTAAAGCGTATTTGTTCTTCATCGTAACTCTGTTAAGCTGCCAATAATCAATACAGAGTCTTAATGTACCGTCATGTTTCTTTGCAAATAAAACAAGAGCTCTCCACGGTGAAGTACTATTTCTAATAAACCTTTTCGTATCTTGTTCTTCCAACTGTTTCTGTAATTCTGCTTGCTCTACAGGGGCCATTCGATAAGGAGTAATTAAAATTGGCATAGTACCTAGGTAGAGGTCAATACGAAACTCTATCTCCCTGTCCGGTGGAAACCATAACAATTCTTCTGGGAATACATCAGAGTATTCATTTATTGTCAGGAGATTCATAAGTCAATTCATTCTACCCACTAGTGCCTCTCTGTTTCTCCTACCAAAAGAGGCCTTTAGCAGCAGGCTAGGGGATAAGTAACTTGACTTTCCTTGGTATAAGACCGTAGTACTATCATCCGGACATAGTTTCACTCTTTATAGTTGAAAATCCACTATAGCTCTGTATTTGGATAACCAATCTATACCCAGGATAACATCAAACTGTTCTATGGGTACAACTATCAAGCCAGCGAAAAACTTCTTGTCTACTATAGTGATTGGACATCTTCGACAAATCGAAGTAAGATTCGCATAATCTCCAAGCGAAATATTTACACATAAGGGTGTGTCGAAATTTTTAACACTCAAGCCAAGTAATGAGGTAAATAAAACAGACACAAACGAGTGTGATGTACCCGTATCAAATAATACACAAGCCCATTAGCAAGAGATAAGAAAAGCATACCATCAACCACGGCATGACTACCCTATGCCTTAGTACCTCTCTCGACTGCCCTGTCCTTCCTATGGAGTCTTCTGGTGAGATGTGATTGTAGGTGGTTGATACTACGGTAGAGACTGAGGACGGTACTAATATTGCGGCTGATAACCATATATTTGATAATTTTGTGGTAGATAGCCTGGCACAGAATATTGAGACTAGGTAGGTCTCACCTGATTGCTTTGGCTAGAGTCCTGGGGGTTGTCGGATCTCTGTTGTAGTTGCTTCTAGCGAACTGGGCAATTCCTCTTGATATGTCATGGCTGCCCATATATGTAGTAGGTATAAGGTCTGGAACATCCACTGTCAAATGAGTTACTCCCCCGCCACTGTCGCTGGTATTTTCAGTACTACCCTGACTTTGGCCACGGTTCTGGTTTTTGCAAGTCATCTTCCAAGAACTTCTGCATCTATTCTTCTTACGCCCGGTCTTTTTTAGATAAAGAAGATGATCTTGCTCCACCCTAAGTGCTGTTACCACTAACTGAGAGTAGGTACGGGCACTAACTGCCACTACTTGTCTCCGGATATTGTGTCAGAGTCCCGTCTCAAATTTCACACATCTTTTTGTCTTACTGGACATAGCTCCCGATGCAAATCGAGATAACTCGGAGAATTTAGCCTCGTACTCTAACACTGTCATGTCTCCTTGAGTGAGGCTATAAAATTCTCGTATCTTTTCTTCTTTCAGTGACTAGGGAAATAAATTCTCATAGAATAAATTAAAAAACCTATCTCAAGTCATATTAGTAGTATCATGGCTCTTCTTGGCTCGTTCCCACCAAAATTTTGTTTTACCTTTGAGTTTAGAGGCTGCAAACTCGACTCGATAAACCACTAGGATCTGGAGTAGATCAAAATGATGACCTCTAGTCCTTATCCAACACTTAGCCTTGATGACATCTGGGCTGCCTCAGAATGACTCAATTAACAACCTTAGGAATTCCCTTAGCCATATCCGTCTTCTCTTGTCTGCCCCATGATTCTGCTGGGCACAAGTGGCCATTCCCTAAAATACCACGTACATGGCTACCATGAAATTCTAATTCTCTCCAACAGGTGCATTTCCAGCTGAGGCATTGGCAGCCTGGGCATGGGTGTTCCTTCTTGGTGGCATGTTTTTGGACTGTAAAGAAAACCCGTTAGTGTATATTAATAATGTTGCATTTACTTTTTAAAGTCCTGAGGTTCCTTAAAACTGTAGCTTTGATACCAAAAATAAAAATTGTCACACCCCAAACCCTGGGGTCGTGAATCATGCCATCGGACGGCCAACTTAAGTAGTCGGCCTGTTGGCCCAATAAGCTACCCAAGAGAGGGGTAAATTGGGTAAATATAAAAATTTAAATAAATTTATTATCTTTCAACACTTAATAACTCAAATAATCAATTTATCCTAAATCAATTATTATCTTTACAACGCAGTGGATAAGTGTTCCAATCTAGGTACACACCCAAACAATAAGAAATAAAGTAAAGAAAATCAACAAAGCAGAACACAACAATATATCATGGTTCACCAAGTTAATCTTGGGTAATCTAGTCCTCCAAGCCCCACAGAGATTTCCACCCACTAAACTCAAGATTCCTTTAACAGGTAGGAACCAAACCCTTACACCAATTTTTTTACCAGGCTCATAATCAACCTTTACAATTATCATTTTCACAGGCTAAGGAAGAACCATATTTTTTACCAGGCTAAAGACTAATCTAATCCTTTCACAGGCTAAGGATCAAACTTAATTTTTTTATACCTTAGGCTAAGAATCAAACCTCACCAAAAACAATCTAAGTATTCTTTTCCAGGTAAGGATGGAACCTTTACAAATCACTTCAAATAATTCTAATAATAGAGAATCTAGCCTAATTCTTTTCAAGGGAAAAGAGTAACCTAATCTTTTTATCCACTAGGTAAAGATTAAACCTCAATCTCTTTACCAGAAGAGATCAAAACCCAAGTTATCCCTGACTAGATACTCCCAATAGTATCTAATCTACACAAACTCACTAATTACAAAAATCGATAAGTGTCTTTCTACTCGGAGCTTCTACCACCTTAAATCAATTAGACTCAATTAATGTCTCTAATTTACTAGTGATAGAATTTATGTGAGGAAAACAAAATCTGATTATAATAGATATGGGTAAAACAAAAATAAGCAAGCAATCAGATTATCACAAAAATCGTTTTAAAAATATTTTTTATGCTCGTTAAGTTTGAAAACGATTTTACTATGATCTTATCACCCAAGCAAATTTTTTAATATAAAATTACAATTAAGAATAAAAGCTTGGAACAATCTCACTAGGAATAACACTGAAAGATTGAATATGAATCGCAAGACAACTTTGATCGGTGACGTTAAAACACTTAGCGCTTTAACACAAGAACTTCTCAAACAATTAAACTCACAACTGATCTCTCGATATAATTTCAGAATAATGACTCTTACAAAGCTCATGAACTAAAAGTTCTTGATAGATATGATGTACTGATCTCTAAAAATGGAGATCTATTTAAACTGATTTGGAACATGCCCTCTAACGGCTAGTTCACACAAAATATGATAATTAAATGCACATATAGACTCCATATATTAATACCATTTAATCCTAATCCAATTTACTTAAATATGGCTTTTAAAATATTCAATTTAGTCCCCAAAATAATTCTCAATTTCAAATCAAATAGATAGGGAGTATTAAATGAACTAAATTGAGAAATACTTTAATTTCATGTACAATATCTATAGGGATATCTAAATAAGAGTATCATCTATTCAATACATTTAAATCCCTAATATATCTCCAAAAGATTAGCCAAAAAATGGCTAGTAACAGCTTGTTTTGTTCAAATCCCAAAATTCCTCAAAATCTGAAACAGCACAGTCGGTTGACCGGCCTCTGCCCATCAGTTGATTGATCGATACAGGATGCTAGTCAAGCCTTTCTCAAACACTAGTCAGTTGCCGATACACCATGGTTCGGTTGACCGATCAATACAGGATGCAATCTCAAGCCAAATTTCGGCCTTGGTCGGTTGACCGATTATCGATGGTCAGTTGACCGATCAGTACAGGGAGTTCATCTTTCAGCCATCGGTTGACCGATCTCCCTCAGACCAGTTGCCGATCGATTCAAAGGCTCATCATTTTCCAGCCTACACCCATCGATTGACCGAACCTCCATGGTCAGTTGATGAATACTTATTAGAACACCCAATCTCATTTATATTTCAACTTCAATCTTTAACGTTTTCGACCCTTTAAGCAATTTCTTGTCTCAGTTAACTAAATTGACACTATTAATCAATTTTAAACACTAATCTTGCTTAGGTTAATTTTTCTTTTTCAATTTCACATTGGAGCAAATAATTTAACTTAATTAGGACCTTAGTATAAACACACATAAATATAAATCATTTAATTCGTGTCATGTGTGATCCTAATCGGGATACATTAAGAGTAAAATAGATTTGAATTTTTTTCACCTAGATTCTTCAAAGTCTTCAATCTCTTAATGTTCGTCTCTGCATCCTTCATAATTACTTCATAACATAATCTTGATTAGAACTCTTTAAACTGAAACATTCAATAACAATGTTAGTTTCACCAAAAACATCAACACTTAATTGTTCATCAAAATCCCGAGATCAACACAGACGATAACCCTATTGTGATTTTCCTTATTCCTTGATGCTTAATTTTATTTAACTACCAAATCTTACTACGTGTGTTCTTTTCTAGCATCGATTTATTTTATAGTTACCAAGCATGCCTAGCAAATGTTACTAACTAATTAAACACTTGATAATACCATGGTTAAATTTTGAAATAAAAACTAATTAAATTATTGGATTGGGCATCTATATCATCTATAGAGCACTTAGTAGTATCAATAGACACATAGTTAATAAAGGTTACAAACGAACCAACAATCCAAATGTTTAGGCCTTACATGGCCCATTATTACACGCCATAAAAAGGTCCATAAAGACAAAAAGTACCAAAACAATCCAAATACACCAAAGTTAGAAACTTGATATAGCGTACTTTCATACCCGAGTTTACTCCTACTCACTATCCTGTGCGGTACCTGAGGATGAAAAAAAAAAAGGTGAGCTCAATGTGCTCAGTAGGGAAATCCATCCATTTTCTTACCTTTTTCTGATTTTTATAGAAAATGCGTGATTTTATAAACCATAATACCCTGGCTGGAACTTTATAAGTAAAACAATATCTAATGCACCCGCACATCGTAATAAAATATGTACTTATAAAGTAGAAAAAATTTAAAACACATACACAACAAGTGTATTACTGCGATACATGCTGACCAAACCGTACCATTGGGAATCGATACTATCCAATAAGATACTCATGTAACATGGAGTATCCCCCATGCGGGTTTAGAGATTTACACCCAAGGTCAGCTCCATGGTTACCCAATCACCTCGGTCTTCACATGATATCATCGTAATACCACCCAACCAAATATATTTAACACACAACTATATATTTCTTTTATAATACCAGATTTACCCAAACTTTAACTTTTTACCACTAATCCAATTTCATTTGAAAACACATTTTTCAAATAAGCATACAAGAATACATACATAAAATGCATGCTAAAAAAACACATAAGATAATGAATAGAATTCCCTATCTCGAGATACGGGTAGTCACCTGGCAATCCCGAATCACCCTACTTCAGCTCACCCAGTTGCTGAAAGAAAAGTTAAACATCCTATCATTAACATCATCACTTTATGCGCATACTCTTAATATCCTATTATTTCTTAAGGGGGTATTATGCGTTGTGAGAGAAATTTCCAATGCGCATTCAGGTTTCCCACTCGTTTTACCACTGTTAAAAATCTTTTTATATTCTTTTTATATTTTTATATAAAAATAAACATCTCAAGCTTTAAAACTCACTTTTAATCACCAGATTTCAATTTTTCTACATTTAGTTATGCTTTTTCAAAATTCAATAAACAAAGTTGCCAAGATCTTACAGGAATATTTTTAGCTACGTTTCAGGGTCTATAAAGGTACCATATCAGGTTCCAAACATAGTATATAATTGCTCAAAATGATCCTCATTGAGTATAGTTTCATTTTCAAAAAGCTCCATATTTTTCTGATTTTTCTAAGAATTGTTATGAATTTTTGAAGACATGTTGCTCAGATGAACCAAGTGCAGAATTTGAAACTTCCAGATTCCGGTTCTTCAATTGTTTTTTATACTCAATGCTCTTAAACTATGTTTTTTACTTTTCTAAGGCCTAGAGTTCATCCCAAACCAATATACAACCTTTCTAATTCATTTAAGGTTCATTTACATCATGGTTTTCTCATATTTTCTCTCCCAAAATTGAAAATAACAAAGTTAAAGTTCTAAACCATATTTTAAAAAGAAAATCATATTTTATGCATGGTGATTGGTGATTTCACCCAAATCTCATGTTTAATTCAACCTAACAAACTTATACATAACCAAATCCAAGTTTTACTAGGTTTAAGAATCATAAAAATCCATGCTAGAACTCTTAATAAAAATTTCTAGGTTCAAGAACTTACCAAATTTGAGCTTAATCCACCAAGACTTGATTTCACCTATGGATCTTCTCAAATTTCTTGCTCTATTTCTCCCAAGACTTTCCTTCTCCCATTTCCCTATCTCGATTGCTCCCTTTCTCTCCCTTATTCTCTTCTTTTATTCACTTATGTTGATGGAGGTTGAAAGATAAAGCAAAAAGGGGATTTTGTCTTGGTCCTTGGCCTCTCACGTGAATTATAGACTCTTTCCCTTCCTTTTTTTTTTTTTAATATGGGTAGGGTCTTGGGTTATGATATGGGTATGGATACTAACACTTTGGAAAATGGGTATTGATCTTGACTTGGGTATTGACTTATCTCAAAACTAAATTTAGGTTTTTCTAATACGACTTGGGTTCTATCCATTTACATTGGGTTTTATAATTTATCAATTTTCGCACCTTTTATTTGTGAAATTTTTAAAATAGTATTAAGTGGTCCAAACGTACACTTTGGGCCAAAAATCTTGTGCCCAAACCATGGTGGACCATTAGATAATTTAATTTTAAGTTAATTATATTAATTTGACACCTAAATTTTGTGATTTTCACTAGAGAATTTTAATTGCACCAAAATTTTTATTTAATTGCTCTCACAATTTTATAATTCTAATTTCTAAAATTGAGAATGTTACAAAATTGGTTCAATTGAAAGGGTATTTTCATAAAATATCACTTTGCATCTAATTAATTTTATTTCCCACCCCTTAATTTTAGGAAATTTCACCAATTTTAACTACTTTTCATTTTAGTCCAAAAATTGTGTTTTTTGCTCATTTTGTCAAATTGACGATCAAAAATATCTTATTTTATGAAATTATCTTTCTAATATTTATTTGGATAGTTTACTTTCATTTTTATCATTTTAATTTCAAGAAAAACCGAAGAATTCATGTGTAATTGATAAAAAAAAATGCTCAAATCACTTAAGGAGCACCTTTCGGGAATACGACGGAGCATACGATTATCAAATTGGAGTTTCCAAAGTAAACAAGAGAGTTTCCAAAACCATTTAGGTGTCAAATCAAGGAGGCTATTGTGTGAATTTCGCGAAATAGGGGGTAAGCCTTATCATTAGAGTAACATGGGCTGAAAAAATGACAATCGCGCATTCTCTAGGGAGTGCACCAACTGCCTCTCCTATAAGTAGGGGAGGCTTCCTTTCATTTTCAATAGCTAATTCCTCATACCTTGCATGTACACTTGATAGGTGTAAAATACTTATCTACTTCTAAACCGGATTTGATAGTTTTTGAGTGTTTTAGTTATATTTAATTGCTTTTTAGTTGTTTTTATGTAATTCAGGTGTAGGGACCCAAAAAAGTGATAAACAAGCGAAGCGGTGGAGAAACGGTGTAAAAACAGTGAAGAAACAAGGTTTCAAGATTGCAGTCCCTCGGCCTAGGCAAAAATTCCACCACCTAGGCCGAGAAGAGGCAGAAAGTTTGGAGCAGTCCCTCGGCCTAGGCAGAAATTCCACCGCCTAGGCCGAGAAGAGGCGGAAATTTTGGAGCAGCTCCTCGGCCTAGGCGGAAATTCCACCGCCTAGGCGGAGGAGCGGCAGAAAGTTAACCGACATCCCCTCCGCCTAGGCAGAAACCCTCTGCACAGAGATATTTTCCAAACCTTTACATAAAAACCCTTTCTCACCCAATTTGTAATGAGATATTTTGGAGACCCCTTACACCTTAGATAATTTAGAAGTAGAATAGATTAGTTTAGGAAGTTATCCTTGGCCAATCTTGAAGAGATCGAAGAGGAAGATTCACATGCCGAAGAGGAAGAACATTAGCGGATCGATCTCTGGCCAAAGTGGATCACTCCACTTTAATATTTGAATTTTCTTTCCTTGTTCTATCTTTGTATCTTAATGTTTTAGTGTGATTTCCTCTTGGTTTAATGTTTTAATGGCCAAAATCAAGTTAGTTTAGTTAGATATTAGCTAGGGTTAGATGTAATTCATGTAAATACCTTCTTGGTTGAATATAAGTTAATTTTAATGGTTTGTTATCCAATTCCAATTGTGTTTACCGTTATTTCACGTTTATTATGCTTGTTACGATAAATTGAGAATACGGGGTTTGACACTCGGAAGAGGTAGCCTCGGATTCGGACTAGGGTTAAACACAACGCATTAATCCAATAACCCGAGAGGGAGTTGGAGAGTGTGCCATCCATGAGGTTGGGTCAAGACTCACATGGCTATGTGTTCAGAAAGGGGACTTCGGCGTCAACGCAAAGTCATGTATTCGCTCGATTTTCACTCGGAAGAGAGAGCGAGTGAGTTATAGATAACGATATTGTTGGATGTAATAATAACCGTTATTGATAACTAAACTAAGCTAAATAGGTACTAAGTGAATGAAATCGATCCCCAGTTAATTAGTGTAATTAGAATTAATCATTAGGAGTAGTTTTAATTAGTTTAATTTAAATATTAAATTTAATCATCAGGATAATATGAGACTACGTAAATTGAGGTACTCAATTATTCACACTTTTCCTGTGGAAACGATACCCGATCTTAACCGATCTACTATTCTAAAACTTTGACCTCATATACTTGCGAGTGTAAGTAGCGGCGATTTCACGCGCTACCAAGTTTTTGGCGCCATTGCCGAGGATTATGTAAATTTTAAGTTGATATTATGACTAAGTGGTCAAATGTTAATCCTGACATTTATTTTGTTTTATTTTTAATTTTTATTTTTGTTTGATTGTGTTAGTGTGATCAAGCCGTGCGAGAAACGATGAAGAAAATTGAAATTCTTAATTCTCAATCCCAAGATCGAGCTTATATAGAAAATGATAAGGACAGAGAGGAGAAGCCGAATTCAAGCCATGATCTTGATCCAACTGAGCATTTGAGCCCAAATTCCTTGCCTATGGGGAATTTTGGTGAAAAATGCTTAGCCACACGAAAGTTCAGCTAAAGACGGTAACTCAAGCACAATTTTTTTTTTTTTTGAAATGAAACTCAGGGTATCAAATTACCCAATTTTTGCTACTATTTATTTTATTATTTATTCTTTTTGGAAGCCGACATGACTTCGGAACGTGTTCGGAAGTGAATTTAGGAGTGTGGATGCTCGAGGAAGTGTTTCACGCTTAAACATGTTGAACAAGTGAAGTGGAAACATGTGGAAACATATGGAATGGAGCCGTATTTTGAAAATTTGAGAAAAACATGAAAAAATATCTGCAGGCCCACCGCCTAAGCGGTCAAAACACAGGATTTATGTTTTTTAGAAAAATGGCCCACCGCCTAGGCGGTGACTCCACCACTTAGGCTGTAAAACTTCTGGATGCTACAATTTTTTCAAAAATGCTCCATTGCCTAGGCGGTGAAACTTCTACAGTTAAAACATTTGCTTCGCTGATTTTTAGAAACCGTGAACACTTCACTCTCAAAAGCTCCACCTTCTCTCTAAATCCTACCTCCCAAACCGTTCCAATAGCTTTTAATCATCCTTCCATTGCCCAAAAGGACAGGGCCATTACTCCTCGTCAAGTGGACAGTAGGGGATAAGACTTCTACGTCTTATTCCCTAGGTATGTGTTTAAACCAATTTTTTCCCAAAAGAATGTTATATGTTATTGGGTTCATTAATTTACAATTAAACACTGCCATGTTCAAGTCTGGATGGATGGAATGGATGTTAGTATAGTAGATGTTCTTCCATTTTGATTTTTTGTAGAAAATGATGAACCATTATTTTTTGAACAAAATGCAAATTTTTTTTTTTTTTTGATATACAGAATTATGTTTATGTATGTATTTTATTGTTTTAATTAATGTTTTAGCTTTTAATTTCCAGTTTAGTTTAATCCTTGTTTTTGCATGTGTAGTTTTTAGATTAGTATGTATGTTAGTATTAGATTTAGGTTAGAATTGTGTATGTATGAACTTGTATTTGCATGTTTAGTTCTTGAGTTCATTTGGGCCAAGCCCCAATGATGAGAATTATTCCCTAATTTCATATTGAGGTCAGGGGTAATGCCTCCCATGTGTGTTTTGTGTACTTAACACGTCGATTGGGTAAAAATTATCTCGATCCTAAAATCACACGACATTCGGACACAATGTATAATAATCTGAACAATTAGACGCCGATTATTCAATAAGAAGTTCATGACAAAAATGAGGAATCTAGAACTTGATTTGGGGGAAACTTGAGGCAAAATCCTAGGTAAGGTAATTCCGAAGACGTGATTTAGGCCGTCATTTTTTCGCTTGAACCGTTGTAGCTAACCTGAAAAATTTCATCCCTTATTTCCCCTGTTTAAGCCGATAACGTAATCAATTCTAAAAATATTCAAATACTATTTTCATTTAAATTTTTCCTAAACCAATGTTGCTAAGCCTAATTTTCAAATTAAGTAAAATCAAGTGAGCGGTGGGATTTCGGTTGAATTTTTATTGACTCAGTATTCGTATATTCACTTGTCACTTTAGTATGTCTTTTCACACTCTCCTAAAATAAGTTTGGGGGTTTGTTTCTACCATTTCTTTTTGCATATTCCTAAAATTTTATAAACTCGAATAAGTTTGGGGGGGTGTTTTTCTAACTTCTTTTTGCACACTCCTAAAACAGTTATTATTCGAATTAATTTAGGAATATGTTAAAAAAATGTGAATAGTGTTTTTATTTTATTTTCTTTCGACAGGTGAATACACACAATCTTCGTTTCTTATTCAGAGTTGTACTTTAGAAGTATGGGGTTATGAGAGAGGATAACGACAAGTGATTTTACCTCGGGTATCGATCAATTAAACCGATTATTTATTTTCAATTCCAGTGATACCCGTGGTCGTTCTCCAAAGCCAAACCAAGTCCTATTGACCTCTGTGAATATTCGAGCCTACATTAGTGGATAATAGACCCCAATAAAGTGTATGGTTTTCCTGAATTCTTAAACGGTATACGTTATGAACTTAACAATTGAATAATCTAATCCGGTATGTGCGAAATTATGCATTTCAGTTCTTACACACACACATTCAATGGATCTAGAATGGTTTTTATTGATTTTGATTGTTGAAATTCTAGAACACCACTTGGTGTGGGTTATTTCCCGAACTTGATCAGATTTAGGGATATTGAGGGAGGAACAAATTGGTCATTTCGATTGAACTTTATACTTACATGCACTTACTTCTTTTGTGTTTAAGTTTTTCATTTTTAGTTAGTTAGTTTAGTAGTTAGTTTAATTTAGTGTTAGGGTGTTCTGCTCGAGGACTAGCAAAATTCCAAGTTTGGGAGTATTAGATAGGTGTAAAATACCTATCTACTTCTAAACCGGATTTGGTAGTTTTCGAGTGTTTTAGTTATATTTAATTGTTTTTTAGTTTTTTTTATGTAATTCAGGTGTAGGGACCCAAAAAAGTGATAAATAAGTGAAGCGGTGGAGAAACGGTGTAAAAACGGTAAAGAAACAAGGTTTCAAGATTGTAGTCCCTCAGCCTAGGCAAAAATTCCACCACCTAGGCCGGGAAGAGGCAGAAACTTTGGAGCAGCCCCTCAGCCTAGGCCGAGGAGTGGCAGAAAGTCAACCGACATCTCCTCTACCTAGGCTGAAACCCTCTGCACAGAGATATTTTCTGAGATATTTTCCAAACCTTTACATAAAAACCCTTTCTCACCCAATTTGTAATGAGATGTTTTGGAGACCCCTTACACCTTAGATAATTTAGAAGTAGAATATATTAGTTTAGGAAGTGATCCTTAGCCAATATTGAAGAGATCGAAAAGGAAGATTCATATGCCGAAGAAGAAGAACAATAGCGGATCGATCTCTGGCCAAAGTGGATCACTCCACTTTAAGATTTGATTTTTATTTCCTTGTTCTATCTTTGTATCTTAATGTTTTAGTGTGATTTCCTCTTGGTTTAATGTTCTAATGGCCAAGATCATGTTAGTTTAGTTAGATATTAGCTAGGGTTAGATGTAATTCATGTAAATACCTTTTTGGTTTAATATAAGTTAATTTTAATGGTTTGTTATCCAATTCCAATTGTGTTTACTGTTATTTCACGTTTATTATGCTTGTTACGATAAACTGAGAATACGAGGTTTGACACTCGGAAGAGGTAACCTTGGATTCGGACTAGAGTTAAACACAACGCGACAATCCAATAACCCGAGAGGGAGTTGGAGAGTGTGCAATCCATGAGGTTAGGTCAAGACTCACATGGCTATGTGTTCGGAAAGGCGTTCGAGTGGGACTTCGACATCAACACGAAGTCATGTATTCGCTCGCTTTTCACTCGGAAGAGGGAGCGAGTGAGTTATAGATACCGAGATTGTTGGATATGATAATAACCGTTATTGATAACTAAACTAAGCCAAATAGGTACTAAGTGAATGAAATCGATCCCCAGTTAATTAGTGTAATTAGAATTAATCCTTAGGAGTTGTTTTAATTAGTTTAATTTAAATATTAAATTTAATCATCAGGATAATATAAAACTACGTAAATTGCGGTACTCAATTATTCACACTTTCCCTGTGGACACGATACCCGATCTTAACCAATCCACTATTCTAAAACTTTGACCTCGTATACTTGCGAGTGTAAGTAGCGGCAATTTCACGTGCTACCAACACTCTCCCTCTAGATGCTAAGAACACTTTCTCTGTCCAGAAAATATTTCTAAAAAATAGATTTTAGTTTTCACAAGTCTTAGATTCTCTACAAAAAGTGATCTAAGAAAAGGAAGAAGCAAAGAAAAAAGAAAAAGAACCATTTTTTCAAAAGACAAGGTAAGTTCTCAAACCTTCTAATCTCTTTACATTTCTTGTCAAAACAAAGACAAACAAAAAAAAAAAAAAACACAATAAATGGTCAAAACCCGACAAAAATACAAGTCATTCTCTAAGAACGCACAAATTTACTTTCTTGCATTTACTTTTACTGTTTTTCCTTTCAGCACTTTATTTTTCCGCATTTTCTTTACTGTCATTTACTTTACCACTCTACTCCTTTCCGCATTTTATATTTCCGCACTTTTTTTAGCCTAGGCACTAAGTCACAATCCTTGGCCTGGCACATTTTTTTTCTTTTTTAGTCAAGTCCTGCTCATGCTGAAAGGTAGAATAAAGGGAGATCCTCTATTCTTTAGGGGATAAGTGTGGTCTCCTTTAAAAACATTGCTCCTTAACTTAGCTAAGGTTTGGACTGACACTTTATATATATTTATATACTTTTCTACATATCTATTATACTTATTATACATATATACATGTTTTACTCACCATTTTACTTTGTTTACATATCAAAATAAAAAATAAATGAAAAAACGTTTTACTTAAACTAAAATCATAAGGGATGATTTTCCATATCCTACGTTTAGGTTTCCAATTTTGTGAGAAATTTTAAGTAAGTGTTTAGGGAAATGCATCCCTCAAATGATTCTAGTTAAGATTGTTATGGAAAAATTTTGTTTTCATCATTTATGTTAAAAAATAAAAAAGTCAAGTCTCATTGTTTTTCTTCAAAAACAAATGGCACTTCAAGGAAAAATATATTTTATTTCTTTTCTTCACTTCAAATAAGGTTTTTCCATAAAAATAAAAATATTTTTCTCTATCTAAAAAATCTCAAAAAAGATTCTTCTAAAAAAAATTCTTTAAATAAAACTTTAATATTTCTTTCTCACAAAAAAATAATAAAGTGTTTTTTAAATGATTTTTTTCTTTTAAATAAAAACATTTTATTCTATTAAAATATGTTTTTTTTTTCAAAATAAAGATTTTCTAAAAAAAAAAAATCTTCCTAAAAAAATAATGACATTTTCTTCACAAAAAGACAAAATTTTTTTAATAAATGATGTTGGCCCAAAGATCTACCCAAGAGCAAGGGTAAATTGGGTAGTTACAAAAGTTTAAACAATTAATTTAAACACAAGTTATCAATTTTTCTAATTGATTATTATCTTGTTAAGCGAAAATGTATTTAACCAAGTGCACACCCAAATAATAGAAATATAACAATGTAGCACACAACAATTTATCCTCGTTCGGCAAGCTACTCTTACCTACGTCCAATTCCCCGAGCTCTACGAGCATTTCGTAATTCACTAACCATTGACTCTTTGCCCAGATAGGAACCAAATCGTTACAATCTTGATTTTTTTCACAGGCTTAGAATCAACCTTTACATTCTCACACTATTACACTAATCATTTTAACAGGCTTAGAAAAAACCTTATCTCACTCTAATTCTATTACAAGAAGAATCAAAACCTAATTTTTTAAAATGCTAAAGATTAACCTCATCTTTTTTGCAGGTTAAAGATCAAACCCTAATCTTTTTCTCAAATTAAATATTAAACCCTAATCGTTTTCTCACGCTAAAGATTAAACCCTAACTATCCCGATTAAACGCCGTCCCAAATATGTTTAATCCATTCATACACACAAATACAAAAAAATTACTAGTTTCTTCCCATAGGAGCTTCTACCACCTCAAAACAACTATCTCAATTAATGTCCCAAAAACTATGTGATAAAATCGATGTAAAGCACAAATCTGATTTAATCAATTTAAAACACAAATAATAAAAATCAAATTTCATAAATAAAAATCGTTTTAAAAGATTTTCAAGATATTAGATTTGAAAATTATTTTTCTAAAACACTTAATCCAAGTAATCAAACAAATAATCTAAGAAAGCACTTTAATTACTTGGAAAGATTTCACCGGGATTTCTTGAAAACAATTACGATAGCTCAGTGAAGAATAAAGACCGGTGATGAAAACATTTTTGCGCCTTGATCAATAACTCTTTCAATATGAATATCTTATAAATTTCTCAGCATAAATCACTATCTTTTAATAGTAAAGGCTGATTGTTCCTGATTACTTTTTGTGAAATTCATAGGTCAATATAAATAGACTTCAAACTCAACCTATAATTGCTAATTTTCAAAAAGTAAGGCCTAAAATATCACTCTAAGATCCCATATATCATATATTATCAAAATAGATATGTTTCATTTAAAAATACTCTTAAAAAAGCTTGATTTTAGTCCCCAAAATTTTTTAGATTCAAAACATTTAAAGATAGGAAGTAGTTTTACTAATTCAATTCAAATAGTAAATTAATATATGGACCAAATTGATAGGATCGTAGTGATATATGATATATATATATATATATATATAATAGTCAAATCCCCCAAATATCTCTTTTTCAAACATTCAAAATCATAGGATTTTGGTTGAAAATCACAAAAACCGAAACAGTCAAGTTGACTGAGTCTGTCGATGTTAGTCAACCGACCCCCTGGGTTAGTCGACCGACTATAATGAAAATCAACCGATGCTTCCTGTTGGTTGATCGTCTTCCTTGGTCGGTTAACTAAATTGGTCAGTAAACTTCATTTTAAACTCCCTTCAAGTCATTGTTTTCATTAGTCGACCAACCCATTTCATTGGTTGACGGAATTGATTAGTAAGATCTCATTTTAACTCTTTTAAGCTATTGTTTTTGTTATTCGACTGACCCATTTCTTCGGATGACCGAATTAACCAGAAACTTATCATTTTATATGTTAACTCACTTCAACACTTTATCAAAAATATTTTTATAATTTTAACACTTTATACAAATTATTTAGGATCTTAAATTTATCACTTATGACTATGACACAAATTAGATTTATCATTCTAAAGTGTCGTGCGTAATCCTAATTCGGGTTGCATTAAGAGTATAAAAGTAATGAGTTATTTTTACCTGAAAATATCCAATGTCTTGAATGCTCCAAAAATCTTCATTATCTTCACTTTGTACCAGTCTTGAGTTTTTTCATAAATTTTTTATAAATCTTCAATGATCGCTCCATAAATTTTTCATCTTGCAAATCTTCAACGATTAATCTTTTTTATTCATTCTTTTTCTCATTTCTACATATGAAACCTTAATCTGAAATCACTCAATAAAACCATTAGTTCCATTAAACGTCAATGTTCAATTGTCCATCAAAATATTAGATTCAATAATCTCCCACTTTTTGATGATGACAATTAACTTTGATATTTTCTCAATAAAAATAAAACCATGCTCCCCCTAAGTATGAGGACGGATTTTTAACTCGTTTACGCACCATTATGAAAAATAAAAATATTTATCAAAAATATTTTCAATACAACTTCTTCCCCTTTGTCATCTCAAAAAGTAGGTACGAAGTATCAAAACATTATTATAAGCATACATCATTATGACTAACCATGTCTAAACCTAGAATAATTTTCATAAATTCATCTTCAGCTAGAGGTTTAGTAAAAATATCAGCAAGTTGATCGGAAGTATCATCATATGCACTAGTAATATCTTCCTTATGAATGTGATCACAAATAAAATGATGATGTATCTCTATATGCTTAGTTCGTGAGTGTTGTGTAAGATTCTTACTTAGACATATAGCACTTTTATTATCATAATATATAGGAACTTCTTCCATGCAAATACCAAAATCATGCAATTGCTGCTTAATGTACAGAATTTATGCGCAACAATTACCGATTGCCATATATTCCACCTCAGTCGTAAATAAGGCTATGGAATTTTATTTCTTTCTAGACCAAGAAACTAAAGCATGTCCCAAGAAATTATATGACTCACTTGTGATATTACGCTCAACTTTGCATCCAGCAAAATCAGCATCGGAGTAGGTGACAAATGAAAAATCACTCCCTCTAGGATACCATAATCCTAGATCACAAGTTCCTTGATAGTAGTTAGATGAGATTCTTTTGGGCAAGATTGGAATCTTGCACATAAACATACACTAAATATAATGTTAGGTCTAATAGCAGTAAGATACAATAAGCTACCAATCATAACTTGGTATATTTTTTCATTGATATTTTTAACTATATCTTCTTCTTTTTTATTTTTGTAGCCCATGACATGGGAGTTTTGTATTCTTTTGCACCATCAAAGTCATATTTTTTATGTCACACCCCACCCCGGACACCCGTCACTGTGGGGTCGTCGTGACATCAACACGACATCACTTGAATATCTAATCTCACTATAGACGACAAAAATAAAAATACAATCACAGAACAAATCATAAGTACATGCACACTCTCATTTGCGAACACCAGTCCCAAAACTTTTATTTATTTAAACAATACGAATACGAAACCCTAAATCTCTCATTTAGTTTCCCTTCAAGTAGCACTCCCAAGATATTCCTTCTCTATCGCACCTCCGGATTTGACCTAGTGCCAGTAAGGGACCGACTCCTAGCTATTTTACCTGCGAATGTACTGCTTTCTTAGTAAAATATTTTTTTTAAATAATAATACATTCTAAATAATTCTAAAATTAAATATGGATCAAGCATAAGTATACAAATATCACATTTCTAATAAAAATCACCATGATATAAGCAGTGAAAGTAAATCAATATATATAAGTTTCATTCAAACTCATCCAGTATAAAATAATACCAATCACCATATATAAGTAAAACACCACATCTCAAAACACCACACCACCACACTACTCACTGGCTAGCCATAGTGATCGTTTTAACCTCACGATCGGGAGTTGCAACGGTACCGTAACATCCGTAGGAATGCCTTCCTACGAAATATCCACACCCCTTTTGGGGAGAAATATAACCCACACCCCTTACGGGAAGAAACATCCACATCCCATGGGAAGAATCCACACCCCTGAAGGGGAGAAATATAATCCACCCCCTTTTCGGGAGAACAACTATGGCATCGTCAAAATCATCAATATAGTTAAAAATCCACATCCCTTACAGGAAGAAATACATTTTCACACCACATCGTCAAAAATCCACACCCCTTATGGGGAGAATATAAACCACACCCCTTTCGGGGAGAATTTCCAAAATCATGTTTTTCACTCTCATTTTTAAAAGTACCACCAATTTCAGTAAAACTGTTTTTTTTTCCACCTTTGTTTTTAAAAAACCAAGCATTTTTAGAAAACCATATATTTTTCACTCTCTTTCAAAACCACCCATATCCAACGAAAATTATTTTTAATCCTTCTTTTTAGAAACCAACACAATTCCCCGGAAATTCATTTTACCAACTCACCCCAAAAACCTGCTTGATCCATATCATTTATGAAATCGTACAGTGTAAGTAAACACATATGTCATCATATATATACATAGAAAATAGTTTGGCAAGTAAACAGTACACTCACCTGATTATCCGTTTTCGAAAACTTTGACCGGCTATTCTCTACCGATACTTAGGTGCCTGTGAACCTAATAGTGACAGGGCCTAAATTAATATTTTATATAAAATCACTTAATCATGTAATGCAGGCCCTAATTTTTGTTATTTTCCCGTCCCCACAGTTTATTATGTAAAATTATTATTCGGTTAATTTTTCATTTAACAGTCCCAAATTTATTATTTCGGTTACAAAATTTTTATGCTAGAATTTAATTTAAACAAACTAAAATAAATTTAACGAAAAACGTTACCAATTCCAAATCGTTCACGGGTCGCGAGACGGATTTTGAATTTTATTGGGGTTCTTTATGTAATTTCTTCTTTTCTTCTCATCTTCTCCTTTCTTTTTTCCCGTTTTCTGCTTCTACTTTCCGTTTTTTTTTTTTGCTGTTCTGCTGCAGCCGCCGGCCTCTTCCACTCCTCCCTGCCACCGCCCGCCGGCGAACCTACAACCGACCACCCACAAACAATCGCAGCAGCACACACACACAGAGCACACATACAGAGACAACCACACACCCACACACACATACCCACTTCCTCTCTCTCTAACTCTCTAGCGACAACTCCGGCGATCTACACACACACACCCCGCCGAACGACAACACCACCGGACCCATTTACACACTCTCACAAATAGGATACACATACATAGAGCAGGAACAACACACACACACACACATGCAGTCGTCCAGCAAAACACACACACACACACACATAATCACGAAACACATACACAAGCCCGCTCACTCCTACGTCGGCACTGGACGGACACCCACCACTAACCGAACACACCACCGAACCAGCAACCCACATACACATACATACACACATACACACAGTCGGTACAAAAATAGAGCACCCACACACAACGACGGAATGGAACAGAACACACACACCTCAGGCTGAATGATGGTCTGAACGACAGATAAACCACACACACGCACAATTCCGACCGATCGGAGGGCCACCACCCACGCAGGACTACACCCGATCGCCAGTGAACCTCTTTCTCTCTCTCTCTTCTCTGTTTCTACTTGGAAACCACTGGCATACACACACCCTTAGCTAATCACCCACACACAACGAAACACCCTCACACACGCTGTCAATCGCCGATTGATCGACGGAGATGACACACACAGCACCCACGCCGAAGCAACGACGACGATCCGAACCCACCATCCCGAACCTTTTCATCTCTCTCTCGGTTTTCTGATTTTTTCTTTTGAGGTGCTCCGATAATGAATTACATGCATGTACATATATATATATATACATGATAATAGTGGATAGATTTTGATCTCTTCAAGCCACGTCGCCCACTTCCCGATTCACCTATCTCCAGCGGATCTTCACGGCACACAGCACACGCGCACATATGGTTTCTTATATTTATATATATATAAAATCTTTTTGTTTAATTGCTCTTTTCTTCCCTTATTTTCTTAAAATCTTCATTTTAATCAATTCAGCTTTTACAAGTTTCAAAAAAATTTAATTTCACCCTTAATATGTTAAAAAAAATTATTTTTAATTGTCAATTTGAATCTCAAGTTTAAATTTAATGTTTCAAAATTTCCTATTTTGACCCCTAAACTTTTGATTTGAATTTTTAATTAACAAAAATTTACCCCGAATTTTCCCAATGCTCTATAATCCAACTAAAATAACGGACGTACTAAATCGGGGTCTTACATTTTCAGTAACTCTTTAGTGTACTTGGCTTGATTGATAAAAATTCCTTCTTTAGTTTGTTTGATTTATCGCCCGAGAAATAATGTTAATTCTCCCATCATACTCATTTCGAACTCTACCTGCATAATCTTGACAAACTCTAAGAAAAATCTTCATCAGTAGTGTCACACCCCACTCTGGACCCCCGTCACCTGTGGGGCCGGCATGACGTCGGCACAACATCACCTGAGCGACAAACCAACTAAAAAGCGACAATATGCATTCATAATTATACAATCATCCAAAACCAGGTCATAAATATCTTCCCTAACTAGAGACACACCCGTCCCTGAATTTTTAATAACAACGAAAGAAAAAAAAAAAAAAAAAAAAAAAAAACAATGAACCTCTCCTAGGTTCGCCCCAGGTAGCACTTCCCGAAATTTTTTCCTTGCTATACCATCGACGGACTCTACCCAGTGCCAGTAGGGGACTGACTCCTAGCCATTTCACCTGCGAGTGTACTGCCTTCTTACTAAAAACATTCTTATTTAATAATAATACCTTCTAGATAAAACAACATTTACACATGGATCCAGCATAAGCATAATATATGCAGTAAAAATGGAGTAATATATATAAGTTCCATTTTTAAAACCATCCAGTATAAATATCATACCAATCACCGAAATAGATAATAAATCACCCAATATAAACAAAACATCACATCCCAAACCACCACTCCACCACAACACACACTGGCTAGCCATAGTGTTTGTTTTAACCTCACGATCGGGAATTGCAACGATACCGTACCATCCATAGGATATGCCTTTCTACGAACACTCATCACTCCGCCGAAGCAGATAATCACTGCGCAGTATAAACATCTAGCATCACTCCGCCGAAGCGGATAATATCACTCCACCGAAGCGGATCACATCACTCAATAATATCGTGTAATCAATATTGTCAAATCACTGCATAATTTTCAAAAGCATCTAATTTAAAAATAACCATTTTCCATCATAGTTATATATACAAATAATTTGGTAAGAAGACAGTACACTCACCTCGTTTCTGGTGCTACAAAAATCTCATCGTCCAAAACTTACCGAGGTGTTGGCGTCTGCGAACCTAGAAATGATAGGGCCTAAGTTAATATTTTATGTAAAATCACCTAGTCATGTAATGCAGGCCCTAAGTTCTGCATTTTTCCATTCCCCATATTTTATCTATGAGATTTGTTATTATTCTAATAATTTCGTTCTGTTATTTATTACATAAAAATCTTGTAATATGAACGATCTCAAATTTATTATTCTGGTTACAAAGATTTTTAGGCTAAGATTGAATTTAACAAAACTAGAATAAATTTAACGGAAAACGATATCCATTCCGAATCGTTCACGGGCCGCAAAAAGGATTTGAATTTGAATTTGAATTTTTTTTCTTTTGTTGGGGTTAGTTGTGCAATTTCCCCTTCCCTTTTCTTCTTTTTTTTTTTTTTTCGATTTTTGGTTCTTCTCCAGACCCGACGGCCGGCCCCTCTCTCTCTACTGTTGCCGACCGCCGATGGCCTCCTCCTCCTTGCCGATTCTCCTATCGACCCTGCACCACCCACAACGTCCATCAGACACCACTCCCAGCCACCTCACCAGCTTACCCGCACACCCATCAGATCACTGTTCACACACCCACGCACGCTGCGACACACACACACACCCTCATGCACGTAACTACACATGCATGCCCAAAGCCAACGACATGCCACGGGACCAACGACCCCTGTCGACGGCGACATACACACACAGCGGCACACCGCAGCCGCAACCAACTCACACCACTGCCACCGCCGTTGATCGACCTCTCTCTCTCTCTTTCCGTCTCGGTTTTTTTTTTCTTTGTTGGGTTCTTGTCGACGCAACACACATTCGCACATACACACACACACACACACACACACACACACACACATACATACTAACTGGACAATCAGAACACACACACACAAACCCACACGCTGTCAGAAAAAGAAAATCGAGCACAACCCACACCACTGGAAATTTACCGACCCAACTCGTCACGCTCATGCATGCACACACCTATCAAATAATTAGAGGAATTACACATAAATACTCACCAGCCCGACGATCGTCGATGATTGGACGGCGATCAGCAACTCCCGCTCACCAGCGATGCTAAGAACGCGCACTGCCACTCCATTGACGAACCACGCCACCAGCCGGACCACCCTCTCTCTCTCCTGGAAATGTCTACGATGTCCACACGACCACGCACACCCCTAACAGCCACGACTACGCTGCCGGAGGAACACCGATTCAAGAAAAATCGACGACCCTTCCACTCCGGTTCTCTCTCTCTCTCTAGAATTTCTCAAGTGTTTTCCCCCGATTTCATCACTTCTTTGCATGAGGGGGTTTTTTATTGCTTGATTTTAGTGGTTAAAGTGATCCTAAGCTCACCACATCACCCCTCGATCGCTCCCTCCTCTGGCCGGTGGATCGTCCGTCGGTTATATGTGTATATATATATTAAAAAAAAAGTTAAATTACACTTTCCTCCCTCCAATTTCTTTAGGATCTTAATTTCAGTAAATTTCAATTTTAAAAAGTTTCAAAATTTATAATTTTTCCCTTAACATTTTTACTTTTGATTTTTAATTGCCAATTCAAATCTCAAGTTTAAATTTTTGTGTTTCTAAATTCCCAATTTGACCCCCAACTTTTGATTTGAATTTTAATCAATAAAATTTTTACCCTAAAATTCTCTAATGTTCTATAATGCAACTATTTATGACGTACGTTCTACAATTTAGGTTTTACAAGTAGAACCAAAGAAAATATCGTCTATATATATTTGTACTAGAGTATGGCAAAGTTATTTTGTTTCATAAAAAAAATTATATCACTTCTAGATAAATATAAGAACATAATACTCAAAACATCTCAATATTGCCTAAAATTCATATATTTTCAAATAACTCAATATATTTTACAATACCTTTTGTCACCACCCCTTTGGATAGAATCAGAATCATATAATCGTTAACGCACAAGGACATGAAGCATATCTCAAAGATAATATAGATCATTCATGAAACCGTTGATATAAATCTAATGCATGCTTTAACATGGATAATTGCATATTAAAGATGTTATCTTATAAAATTCTAAATCCCTTCTAGAATAACAATCATTTAAAATCAAGAGACATGAAATGTATGCTAAGCTCATATTATCACGCATAAAGCTAGGCACTTAATGCCTATAAAGATATCCACATGCAAAAATATCAATTGTTTAATAAATCTATATTAAATACTTAGCACAGATTGATATGTCATGTATATTCAGATGATCATATAGATGGCATCAAAAATAGATTAACATGATTTCATAAAGCGATACCAACCATACAAGCTTAAATTCATATGATATGCCGACAAATAAGATCATGCTAAATACTGATTTTATCAAATATTTTTTAACATATGATTTGAGAAATAAAATAACCATCACATAACTCATTTTTAGCCAATAAAACACTATTAGCTAATAATAAAATTCTATGTAGGCATATAATCATGGAAGAATAAGATTGTTTTACCATTGAGTTAAATGATGATTCAACTCTTATTCTTAACTTGAATTTCGAATTTCGGTATGAATATATGTTTCTCCGTGAATTATCTTATAACTTGAAACTCTTTGAAACATGCTTGGAAGAAAATCATTAGTAGAGATCAAGTAAATACATGTGTATGTGTGTGTGTGTGTGTGTGTGTATATATAGATAGATATATCAGTTATCCTCAAAATCATACATGATCACTCACCAATTACAAGTAATTTAATCTTATATATATATATATATATATATATATATATATATATATATATATATATATCAAAATGTGATACAGATTCTATGCAAGGCAATAGAATACCATGATTATATATCAAAACAACTTAATTCAACACATTTGTATAAATATATATTACATGAATAAGAGCACATTATACAAATGGCATTGCTAAATAGTGAACAAGTCACGAAACCATACTAGTGAGAACAAAACAATTTAATCAATTTAAATCAAATAATATATTTCATATAATCAAATACATAAACAATACTCGATATAAGCAGATCATAAAAAAATAATATACTTTAAATAAATGTGATTCTCAGAAACACCATGCGAAGTTTCTAAGACAACAAATAAATACATCATTTAGTATTGGTCTTACAAACCATTACCGGCTTGCGTAATTGTCAAGTCAGACACCTACCTTTTTAACAAATTTAATGAATTTAAATTGCGAAAGATTAGGAGTACCTCTTATGTCCTTAGGGACGACTTTGCTTGTTACTTCATTAGTACCAATAATTGATTTAGATGCACAATTTTGCTTAGCATGTCTGTATCTTTCAAGCCTTTGATTGTTGCCATTTGATTCAATGACATTTTTATTTACATGTGTCGCTTTTAGCTTCTTCGTGACTTCCCATTTTGACTTTGGTACATCTTCTATGTTTGTTCCTTTCATTCCAGATCCAACAATATGTAATTCTGCACAAGATATTTGTGTATTGCTCTTTGGTATCTATTTAATTTTAAATCCATTCTTATCAGAATTAAACTTATGGTTCCTGAATGGATATGATACTTTAAAATATTCAACCCTATTGCAATATTTGCATCTCAACTTCAATTGATCATCACATATAGCATGAGAAGTAAAGCATGAATCATTTCTGACAATAGAAAAATTACAATCATTGGTTTGTGTTGAAGAATAAGATGATGAAACATATTCACTTCCATATATTATTTTGAAAGATAAAGAAATATTCTCAAAATCTCTTAAAATGGACTTAAGGTCAGATTTTGATTTTTCAAAATTTTTCTTAAGTAAATCAATATTTATTTCAAGATTTGAACTTTACCTAGAAATCACATCAAAATTATTTTTTAGAACTCTGTATTCATTTTCAATCGATTTAAGTTTCAAAATTGATTTTTCGTGTTTGATTTTTGAAATCTCAAGATTTGATTTAAAACCTCATTTATTTTTTTTTCAAAAGCTCTAAAAATGGAAATATGTTTTTAAAAGAATTTAAACCGTTTTTCAAAAAATTATTTTCATTTTTAAGAAAACCTATTCTGGAGAGCAAATTATAAATTTCTAAAACAACATCTGAAAACTCTTTTATTCCACAATAAATATCTAGATGTAGTTTAGATTTCTGAACATTTTTTCTTCTATTTCAAAACAAACGATTTTTTCTTTTTAAACACAAGTTTTGTTTAGCAAAAAGAAGTATAAGAACAAGCAATTTTTATATGACAATATGAACATTTTTATTATCCTCATTTCCATCACTACCACTAATACTATAAAAATCATTAATAACATTATCATGCAATGATCTATCACATTCAAGAGAAGATACACATAAACTATTATCCATAATGTATTTCGCGTGATCGTTTTAACTAGGATGTTAAGCCTATCGAGCTAAACCAGCTCTGGTACCAATTCATGACCCAAAGATCTACCCAAGAAGGGGGGGTGAATTGGGTAGTTACAAAAATTTAAATAATTAATTCAAACACAAGTTATCAATTTTCATAATTGATTATAATCCTATTAAACAACAGAAATGTGTTTAACTAAGTGCACACCAAAACAATAGAAATATAATAATGCAGCAAATAATAATTTATCCTAGTTCGGTAAGCTACTTTTATCTACGTCCAGTCCCCCAAACTCCACAGGGATTTCGCAATCCACTAATCCTTGATTCTTTTTCCATGTAAGAATCAAACTCTTAGAATCTTGATTCTTTTCGCAGACTTAGAATTAACCTTTACACTCTTACACTATCATACTTATCTTTTTCACAGGCTTAGAAAGAACCTCATCTCACTCTAATTTTATTACAGGAAGAACGAAAACCTAATCTTTCAAAAGGTTAAAGATTAAACTAATCTTTTTCACAAGTTAAAGATCAAATCCTAATTTTTTTTCTCAAGTTAAAGATTAAACTTTAATCTTTTTCTCCGACTAAAGATTAAACCCTAACTACCCTAATTAAATATTATCCCAAATATGTCTAATTCAAATACGCGAATACAAAAAAAAATTCACAAGTTTCTTCCCACAGGAGCTTCTACCACCTCAAAACAATTATGCTGAATTAATGTCCCAAAAATTATGTGACAAAATATATGTGAGACACAAATTTTATTTAATCAATTTAAAGCACAAATAACAAATAATCGGATTTCACAAATAAAATCTTTTTAAAAGATTTTCAAGTTATTATATTTGAAAACGATTTTTCTAAAACACTTAATCCAAGTAATCAAACAAATAATCTAAGAAAATATTTTAATTAACTTGGAAAGATCTCACTGGGATTTCTTGAAAACAATTACGATAGCTTAATGAAAAACAAAGATCGGTGATGAAAATTTTTTTGCGCCTTGATCAAGAACTCCTTCAATATAACTCTCTTATAAATTTCTCAGCACAAATCACTCTTTTTTAATAGCAAAAGTCGATTGTTCTTGATTACTTTTTGTGAAATTCATAGTTCATTATAAATAGACTTCAAACTTGACCTATAACAACTAGTTTTCAAAAAGTAAGGCCTAAAATGTCACTCTAAGATCCCATATATTATATACTATCCAAATAGACATGTTTCATTTAAAAATACTCTTAGAAAAGCTTGATTTGGTCCCCAAAATTTTTTAGATTCAAAACACTTAAAAATAGGAAGTAATTTTACTAATTAAATTCAAAGAGAGAATTAAATCTTAGTGTATATATATATTAGTAAAATACTCAAATCCCCAAAATATTTCTTTTTCAAACATTCAAACCATAGGATTTGGGTCGAAAATCACAAAAACCAAAACTGTCGAAGATCAAAAAAATCGAAACTGTCAAGTCGACTGAGTCTGTCAATGTTAGTTGATCGACCCCCTCAGTTAGTCGACCAATCATAATGAAAATCAACCGATGATTCCTGCCTATTAACCAACCGTCTTGGTCGGTTAACCGAATTGGTCGATGAGCTTAATTTTAAAATCCCTTCAAGTCACTGTTTTTGTTAGTCAACCGACCCATTTTGTCGATTGACCGAATTGGTCAATGGGCTTCCATTTTAACTCCTTTAAGCTACTATTTTTTTATACGACTGGCATGTTTTGTCGATTAACCGAATTAACCAGAAACTCATCATTTTATGTGTTAAAAACATTTTCTCACTTCAACACTTTATCAAAAATATTTTTATAATTTAACACTTTATAAAAATCATTTAGGATCTTAAATTTATCACTTCTGACTATGACACACATTAGATTACTCAATCTAAAGTGTCATGCGTGATTCTAATTCAGGTTGTATTAAGAGCATAAGAGTTACGAGTTGTTTTTACCTAAGAATCTCCAATGTATTCAATGCTCCAAAAATATTCATTTTCTTCACTTTGTACAGTCTTGAGTTTCTTCATAAATTATTTATAAATCTTCAATGATTACTTCATAAATTCTTCATCTTATAAATCTTCAACGATTAAATTTTTTGACTCATTCTTTTTCTCATTTCAACACGTAAAACTTTTAATCTGAAATCACTTAATAAAACCATTAGTTCTATAAAACATCAACATTGTCCCTGAAAATATTAGATTCAACAAATGCCTTCTCCACTAAAAGATAAAACTTTCATGAAAATGCTTTTTTCTTCTAACAAAGGTTTTCCTCACTACAAGATAAATAAATAAAAAAAAAAAAAAAAAAAAAAAAAAATCTAAAATGTCTCTTCATTAAAAATAGGGAATCTTATTGAGAGGTCCCAAGATTCAAAAAATCACTTTCTAAGAACCATTTCATGTGTTAGAAAATCACTGTTACAGGACTCCGCAGAGTGATGATTTTATAGAATGGGACCTTTCACCAAATTTTCCTTAAAAAAATATATATTTTCTTAAATGTTTTCATTTAAAAATAAAATTTTCATTTTTCTAAACAATATTTTTCTCTTCGAAAATGTCTTTCTCACTAGAAAATAAAATTTTCTTAAAAATGTTTATTTTCAATTTGTTTTTCTATTTCACATTGTTTTCTTATAGTTTTTACAAAACTTTTGTTTTCCATTCAAAAAATTTTAAAGAGTTAAATGTTTCTTTAAAATTTAATTTTTCTTAATCATTTTTTTTTTTTTTTGTATAAATAAAAATTCTCTTTTCTTCTCAAAAATATTTTTTTAAAATATTTATTTTCTTAAATCATTTTTCCACCAATAAAAACAACAAAAACTTTTTCTTAGTCTTTAATTTTTCTATTTCCATTAAAGGAAAAAAAATCTCAAAAATAAATGAAAAGTCTTTTAACTACATTTCTTCCAATCTTATCCTTTTCTTTTAATACATAAGTTTGTCATCATAACTTGAACTAATATATATATATATATATATATATATATATATATATATATATATATATATATATATATTAAAAAAAAAACTCCCTCTTCCCCTCCCCCCGCGCGCAGGGACCAAAACTTGTTGATTCTTCCACAATCGATAGGCGGTTTAAAAGGGGATCATTTTTATTTTTTTATTACTTGCTATAGTTTGCATGTTTCATTTCTTTATTTGCGTTCTTATTAGACTTACTTAATGAACACATAATAATAAATTAAATTATGGGAAAAATATCATTTTAACCAACCAAATCAAATAAAACTTCGACTTGATTTAATTTGAAATACTTAGACATTGAGGTACCATTTTTGAACGGGTGTCTTGAGGTGCCTAACATCTTCCCTGAGTATAATTGATCTCTGAACCTAATGAATACTCTGGTTAAGACTATGTTGAGTCAAATTTTGGTCATTTTCAAAAATATTTTCTTTTCTATTGTGTTACTCATTTTCTTTAAAAAACGGTGACCTAGCACACCCTTTCAAAATCAATGCTAGGTGGCGACTCCAAATTTTTCATAAAATGTTCGGCCCAAGTAAATTAGTTCAAAACCAACGCGTAAGAAAAGCCCTTGAACTTGTTCTTTTCTAAAATTGTTTTCAAAAATAAAGTTTATCCAAAATTATTTTTAAAGGATAAGTTGTTGTAAAAAAAATGAACGGAATTTTGAATTATAACACCGACACTCCGTTGGTGTTGTCATTTGCGAGCAAAATTTGGGGTGCGCCAATCCAAATACCCTCAAATACTTGTAGGATATGTCTTTTTCAGTCCACGCACTTTCTAGGATATAGCCATCCAAAGGTACTAATGGAGACAAATTTATCAACTCAATTGCATTACTCATTGTCTCACCCCAAAATGATTTAGGCAACTTTATATGGGAAAGCGTACACGTGATTCATTCACAAATAGTCCGGTTCATTCTCGTGGTAACTCAATTATGTTGAGGAGTCTTAAACACACTTTTCTCAAGTCTGATGTCGTATTTCTGCAGTATTCCTCAAATGGGCCTTTGTATTCACCACCGTTATCCACACACACACACTGAGCCTCCTTTCTATTTCTCTTTCAACCTTGGCATAGAAATGCTTCCAATACGTGGTCTTCAATTTTCAAAGAATAGACAAACACTTTTCGAGAAAAATTATCAACAAATATAACAAAATATGAAGCACCATCAAATGTTCTATCTTTCATGAAACAAGTATCTGTACGCACCAAATCTAGATGATGATGTCTACTAGATGGATTAAAGTTCTGAAATGCAACTCGATGTTGTTTACCGGCAAAACAGTGCGGACAAGTTTTAAGAGATGTACATTTTATACTTGTCAGGAGTTATTTTCTGACGGGCATGTGAAGTCCTTTTTCTTAGGTGACTAAGTTGTTGATGCCATAACTCCATAGAAGAATCCCCAACTGCATTGATCTCTCATTTGGCCAACACCAAATAACATCTAGTGAGTTTCTATTTTGATTCGCCAAAATGACTACTATAAACTTCATCGCCTAGTTTTTCGGTGGAAATCAAATTGAGTCGAATATCTGGAACATGTCTGATATCTTTAAGTACCAATTTACAGTCGATACCGGCTTCTAGATAAATATCTCCCAAGTCAATAATCTTGGATGCACCGTCATTCACCATATTTACATAGCCAAAGTCACCGCTAGTTTAAAACGAGAACAAATCGTCATGAGAAGTAACATGAAATGATGCACCCGAATCAATCACTCAATTGCTATCTTGGAATGCAAGGTTGACACAGCCATCTTTATAAAGAATCACAATATCATAATCAGTAACAACTGCATCGATCTCCTCTTCTTCTTTGTCCTTGTCAATTCGGTCTTTAAATTGTTATCTTTTTAATATTCTGCAATCTCGAATCATGTTTCCTAGCTTGTAGTGGAAGAACCTGAAGTCTTTTTTTACCTTTTTGATCTACCTCTCGATTTGTGGAACCTCCCATTATTACGAGGATTCGTACTTTTGTTTTTCTCCCGTCTTTCTTAATTTTTAGTAACTAGTGCCTATGATTCTGAGAATGAGTCCTGCTCTTTCTTTCTTGCCTCTTTATTAATGAAATTGTCTTTGACTATACCCATTCTCAACTTTTCATCTGGCATCGAATTGTTGAGTAAGTGTTTCCTACCTATCAAGTAATGTGCTAAGAAGTAGTAATATATGCACTTCATCTTCCAAAACAAATTTCATAGTAATCAAATGATTATTAAGGTCTTAAAAATTACTCATGTGATCAACTATATTTTTCCCATCCTTATAGGTCAAGTGAATAATTTTCTTAATCAAATTAGTTTTATTCAATCCAGTTTTCCCGCTCGTACAAGGACTCTAATTTTTCCACAATTCATCAGGTTTGGTTTCATTAACATGTTGGTACACACTATGATCAATCCATTTACGAATGTAACCTATTGTTTTTCTATGCATTATCTCACATTGTTCATTACTTTGTCACTTAGTTGACCCCCATTACCTTTTAAAGACAAATACAAATCATTATAATAAATGATGTCCATCATTTTAGATTTTCAAATCGCATAATTAGTCGATGTCAATTTTACCATGGTTCCACCACTATCTTCTATTTTAAATCACCAATAAATATTTCCCTAATAATCTGAAACTCTTGATACCACTTTGTTGGGAAAATTAACCAATTACTTATCTTTTATTTTTCTTCATTATGTGATTAAAATGAGATTACCAATTTCAATACCCACAGATATTAATCGAGATAAATACAAGTAATAAATAACGCAAGAGACGATTTTACGTGGAAGACCCTAAGGCGGGGAAAAAACCACAAGACCAAAGTCCAATATCAATTTCTACTATCACAAAATAATGGGATAATAATCGTTCACACTTTCAAGAGAAAACTCTAGTATCACCGCATAAACGTTACCGAAAATGGTAGATACAGCAAGAAACTTTAAATATGGGCTTAGAGAAGAATAACGGATCACCAATTAGAAGAAAGTTACCAAAAACCAAGACCAATGGAAACGAAATACTTAATACCGAGAACAAAGCCCTGTAATTTTAACTCAATCAGAATCTCAATCGCCGTTCGATTGTCAAAACGAATCGTGCTCTCTCTCTCTCTCCTCTTTTTTTCCTCTATACCCTATACCGTGTAAGTGTTTTTGTTGAATCATTGCCCAAAAGGAGGTTGCTCGCTTTTTAATTCTTCCTCCCCATATTACAATTAAAGCCCTAGTGGGCTTTTTACAAAAGCTTTGGGGCCCTAGTGGGCTTTTTACAAAAGCTTTGGGCTCTTCTTCTTCTTCTTCTTCTTCTTCTTTTCTTTTCTTTTCTTTTCTTTTTTTTTTTTTTTTTTTTTTTGTGCGCTTATCAAGCCCAATTGGACTTTTCTTTTTCTTTTTCTTTCATAAGGCTCAAATGGCCTTTGGGTTAGGTAACCTACCCAACATGTTTAAATAGATTAATTTCGTTGCTTTCAATTTTCAAGAGAATATTTTATTATTTTCATTGCAATTTTTGTTTCTAAAATTGTAGGACTTCCATTACTTTTCAGGCAAAGTTTTTAGATGTCTTTACGGCATTTAGTCGATTGATTGGTTTGTTAGGTTTGCAAGTTTTCACTGCGAATCAAGGATTGAAAGATAGACCGATCAATTTTAGGACAAAGTGTCGTGCAAATACTCTTTCAACATATCTACATGAAAGTTCCCAAGTTTATGAAATATATAGAGAACTCCAAAGAATTGCAATACCTTTAAGTCTTAACCATTCTTAATTAATTTTTTGTTTTTAATGAAAAAAAAAACTAATTTTAAAAGTATTCTTCCTTTTACACTTAAAAAAAATACTTTTAAAAGAAAGAAAAAAAAATAATAGTTTTGTTTTGGTTTCTATATTTTTAGAATTCATGGAGATCGATGGAGTACGATCTCTCTATCTACTTTTTTTCAACCATTTATAATTTTTTTGGATTAAGAAATCATTTATATGGATTATACTAAAATATCTCTCTACACAATCAAAGTTTGTTTTTTTACTTTTACTTTTAAGTAAAAGTATTTTATTTGCAAATTAAAATTTTAAAAAAACATTATTGATTGCATTTATATTTTTCTATATATTTATGACACCAAATAATGAGAAGAGAGATTTTATGTTCCAAAAAATATATAAAACTAAGAAAATTGATGCTGAATTATCTTCGAAAACACAAGGAATGAGAATTTTGTGAATGGTGATTTCTTGGAGAATCAAATGGCTAAATCTTGAGAATATGATAATGACGATGCAAATAATGAACAAATAGATGATATTGAATTACCTCAATGTAAAAATGAAAATGATGAAGATTATGGTATGAAACAAAATAAGTGGAACGAGTGTGATAAGAAAATAACATATTTACTATAAATATCTTTAGTCCCACTTTTTTTTGTCTCTCTTTTATACCTCCAATTTGTGCAAATTCATAATTTAACTTGTTTACCTCTTCAATCAATAGATTCTCGAAAAAATAATTTGTTATTGTGATGTCTTTCCTCTTAGCACCATTGTATTTTGATCATCTAGACTTCCTTAGTACAATTCCTTATACTCTTTTAGTGAAAACCTTTAATTACCAAGTGTACATTTTTTCAAGACACTTTCTTCTCTATTTCAATAAATTAAGAAAGTTAAGATGTCCTAGATATGTATTTTTTTTTAAATATCATATCATAAAGCTCCATTTGTAATTTTGTATTGCAACTTACACCGTTGATATATATGAATTTTTTATTAAAAACTAACAATTCTGTAATTTATTAATTTTGTGATACATATTTTATTCATGTGTGCCTTTTAATTCTAAGTTGTTGTGTTTGATTCATTGTATTTATTTTTTAATATATAATCAACATATTCTCTTGAATTTCGTTCAAGGGATGACATATTTAATGATTATGGTTTAATATAGGTCGATGTTAATGCAAAGATGTAGTATGATATTATCCAAAACCATACTGCAACAAAAGATTTTTAAACTATGAAGAGTTAAGACCCCGTTTGATAACGCAATTTAGTACTTAAAACTGAATACATTAAATACTTATCAAATTAAGTGCATTTAATAACAAAATTAAACAATCACTTAAAAAATAAGTATCACTTAAAAATTTGTTCAAAATTTTAAATGATATGTGATTCAATTTTTTAGCATTTATTACTTAATATCATAAAATATTTAATTATCACAACCAACATTTTATATCAATACTATAAAATCTCTCAAAAAAAATATGAAAAAAATATTAAATTAAAAAAAATAGAGAAAGAATATTTTAGAAAAATAAAGTTGTAAAATTATTTTGGGAATAAAAATTTGTACAAAAATACGTTTTTTAAAGTTTAAACTATTAAAAAAATTGAATACTTGATATACTCAACACTTAATAAATTCAGTACTTATAATTTCAAGACTTCAAATTAAAGTAATTATCAAACATGACATTAATTTTTGTCTTTTTGTAAATAATTTTTTCCAATTCAATAGGTTCACTTATTACCTCAAATTTAAAAACTCCTAATGCAACTAAAAATTTAAACACAATATTTGATAGAACCATTCAAAATGTAACTTATTTAGATTAATTCACAAAACAAAAAATTGCCACAAAAAAAATAAGAAAAGTCCAACACATCTTTTGATTTATTTAGGTGCATTAAATTTAAATAGATTGAGACTATAACACATTTAAGCCAAGGACATAACAAATATCTTAAATAAAATATATTAATTAGTTCAAAATATACAAACGGAGAAACTAAATGCCTTGTCAAAAAAAAAAAAAGTTGTATTAGTACATGGATTAAAAAAAATCACTATTTTTTAATAAAATATATATTTCAAGCTAAAAAACAAATGAACATTTAAAAAATACTAAACTATATGAAAAGATAATTCAATAGCCCAATGCATATCGCGGGTCAAAACTAGTTAAAATTGGTAAAGGAACCAATTTAAATAACTCAAATTTGGCTCCCAAACACTAGCTTAATGGCGGTTCAAAACCATACAATTAAATGTACCCAATATTATAAGGAGGCATTCTTTCATGTTCCGATTGGATAAAATAGATGAAGAAGATGTTACATTTTTTTATTATGTTTTAATAACAAATTTTGTTATAAAAATTTACGAACCTTTCTCATAATGAAATATCTTCTTCAAATACCATACTTAGTGTTCTTATTTAGGGAAAGTAGTATATATATTGGTCTTAAAAAAATATAGAGAGAGAATATGGTTAGATATAAAAACACACATTATTGATATACTAGTGAGAGAATAAATTCTAGACAGAATGTTATTGAAGAAAACAATTTAAAAACAGAAATATACTAGAAAGAGAAAGTTGAAAGTATAAATTATAGAGAAATGAATAATTGGCGAGAGAAGAAAGATATGTTTTCAATTCTACATATATTTGTTATATATATGTGATTCTTATTTGATTTTTGTTACACATATTTCCATTATTTTAAATACACAAAACAACGAAACAATAGAATAAAATCATGATGATTCTGCAAGTAATGATATTTGATTCTTACACAAAACATGCTGTTAGTGTTGTTTTTATTCCTAGAAAACTTGGGGAACATAAATAGGAAAACAGAAAAAAACTAAGACAGAAGTTACAAATATCTAAATGTTGATCCCAATCTGTTCTTGGGGTTTAAGCATCACAATTAGCATTGGAGGTTCTCTCGAATAGAATAGAATACAATGTACAAAGTAAAGCAATTGCTTGTAATAATTTACCTCGTAATCACTGTTTATAGCCGCCCGTTAGAGTCGACAGAAGCCATGCCATTCTCGAATAACTTGACATGACAGAGCATTCCACCAGCTTCATCAGCAAATGTGATCTTCTTTCTCTCCTTTTGGATCACGTTGTGGGCTGTGGTAGCACCACCATCTTCACTCAATCTCTGTGGGTGTTAACAAAAGAACAATGTTAAAAACAGCTTCAACCAGAAACCAAGGCCCTGTTTGTTGTGCGTTTCTGTTCTTCAAAAAAAAAATAAGGAGAGAACAAAAACATAAATAAAAAGAGCAGCCCAGTGGATGCCATTGCGGGGTCTGAGAACAAAAAAAACCGTTTTTTGAACAAATTTCTTGGAAGTGTAAAGAATTGTTTCAACTGCTCCAAGTTTTTTGGGATAAAAAACACTTAACAAACTGAATTCTCAGTATTGTAAACTAGCACAAAATAAATTTTCCCCCTTTTCTTCTCACAAGTATGAGACGACGAGAGAAACATACCATAATCTTACAGAAACGGTTGCAGTCCCTCGCCATCATGGATAACCACTTCCGCGTCATGTCTTCGGTTTTTGTTGCCCTTTTGATGGCCATTTTCACCTGTAAAAAAAATGAGGTGTATATTTTGGTAAAGGCACCTCTAAAAAATTTTGGAGTCTTAAATCTCCCCGGGAGTTTTCTAAAAACTCCTTCCGCACATTGCTGGACCCAAAACTCTTACGTAGTGGGGTCAAAATTAGATGGGTACTATTAGAATTTTTGAGAAAATAGATAGGTACTACTAAAAAATTAGAAATTGCGGGGGCAAAAATAAAATATTCTAATTTTTATGATAACAATTAATTAATTTCTAATTTTTTTGTAGGGACAAGCAACTCCACATTGCCCGATGTGCACATTTATCTGCTTCCGCCTAAAAAACCGGTTTCAATGTATATGCATTAAATAAATCAAATACAATCAGAAAAATGAGAAAATTGTTAATGTAAAAATAACTCAATTTGTATCTACTGTAAATATTTCATTCAAATGTACACCAATTTTAAAAATGAAGCCGACGTTAAATGTTTCATGCGAAATATAATGTACGAAACCTGTACAAAAAGTTTTGGGTAAAAATAGAGTTCGTGCAGAAAAAGTTTTACCCAAATTGTTATATTGTCCTTGAAATAATTCACATATCGTTCACATACCTCATCAGCATCATTTTTTATGGAGTTGCTGCGATATGCTTCATAGAGCAATTTTCCTTCTACAATGTCCTTCATGGAGTTCAACTCATTGACAAGTTTCATTGCTATGGATTCAAAGTCATGCATCTGTCTTTGTGAGAATGCAATAGCACTTTTTGAACAACCTTGTACAGAGGTGGAACCAGTGCTAAGACGAGGTAGAGAACGTGAAAGGCGAGGACCATCAAAACTGCCTTTAAGAGGAGAGCCTTTCTTCTGAGGAGAACCTCTTTTAAATGGGATTGATTTCTTAAGTATATGCTTCATGACCTTTTTCCCATTGGTCAGAGCAGGGTTTATGGCATCTAAAGATAATTCCTCCCCTTCAATGCCTGATCCAGCCAACAAGTCTGTGTTCTCAGCAGGGCAGTTTTTCTCCTTGCATTCTGAAGCAATCAAAAATGAGGTTGGTTCTAACAAAAAAAAAACAAATAGAAAACGTTGATATAGCGCATTCTGAATTTGCTGCATGACTCATTCACAACATATGATTATCTACAAGATGATGGAAGAGGGAAAGCATTTGAGGTAGTGTTTGGAAGCACAGAAATGAAGCCTAAGAATTGGATTTAGAAATGAGTGCATACAAATTTTGAGACTTTTACATGCGTAAGTTTCTAATTCCAATTCCAAGGCTCCAATTCCATACAATAGAGTGCAACATAAAAGTCATTTTGCCATTGGACAGGCTAAAGATTAAACAATGCGTACTCTTTAGAGCATGATCTGCTCAGTTGTTTATCCAATATAGCTCCACACTAAGGCATATGAATGAGAAGGAAGTACATGTTCACAAACCAGACATAAAGTTTGCCATATAAAACTTACCATAATGGTCTGCATCATCTTCTAATTCTATGGATTTCATAGCCAGACAAAGCCTTTCCTGAGACATTGGGGAAATGGCCTGCAAAGAACACGCATTTAGTGCCAAACAACTCCATCAAAATGAAAAATAGAGCCAGAAGGAAACCCTCCAAAGTTTCATTACCTTTCTTGTTGAAAGTAGCCTTTCAGGAGTATGCCCAGTTTCCATATCATGAGTATTCCTGATTGGTGAGGTTGGAATCTCATTTGCAATATTACAAGGATCACTTGCAGTGGAGAAAGTTTCTGAATCAACAGACACTAATATTAGTGGTTCCTGCTCCTCGGCCACAGAATAACCTTCCACTGAGACCACCAATTCATCATCAGGATTAGAACAGCTTGTTTCCGCATCAGCAAGAGTAGATTTTGACGGTTGATTTTCTTCGCTTCCTAAGCTATCCTCCATAGAAACCGAATAATTAACAGGACTAGAGCAAACCGAAAAACTATCATCATTTGATTTATCAGAAACTTGTACTTCTGACTCTCTGCTGATGTGTCCACTCTGATCTGAGATCTCATGGCTATCAGACATCTCTGAACTTTGAGTTGGAGCAGAAGAAGAGTCCTCCAGGGAGACTTCATCGGGAAGTTGGTGATTGACATTTGTGTCTATCTTGAATTCCTCTACAGGAAAAACTAATTTCTTTTGACAGGCCTGCTCCTTATTATTGATGCTTTTGTTTTCCTCAGCCAAAAACAGAAAAGGAGAGCTAGGCTCTTCATCCTCCAAATGAACATATGGGGCTTCATTAAGTACACAGTTTTGGCATTCTTCTTTTGAGAATACTGGTTGCCTGGTCTCCAACTCTTGATTAACAGTTTCAAGAATTTCACCAGATTCTGGTCCATGGAAATCCAATTGATTATAACAACTACTAGAAGAAAAATCGGCGACAGAAATTATGTTCTGCTCTGAGCAGTCAGGTTCAAGAATCTCAGCTTTTACAGTAATGGGTTGTTCTGATATAACGGAAATAGCTGTTTCCGATGTTGATGCACTTCTCCTAATGCACTTCTTCTTAGCCTTTGGATTCTTGGGAAGCTTCAATTTCCAATTGCTAAGGGGTTCGTCGAGATCAATGAAATTTTCCTCTGGTTGGGTAGATATAGACTCTTGCTTTGGAGCCAAATCAACACTCTTTGACAGCTTCCGCTTCTTTGATTTGTATATCCCCTTGAGCTGTTTCAGTGTCATTTTTCCAAAGACAAGGTCTTCAGAATCACTCTCTTTTTCATTATCACTACCACTTTTATCAAAGTCATTTGGTTTAGGGTCCATCTCCATTGTTTTCCTTTCAACCATAGTTGGATATTGGCCTTCAGCATTCACTCCATCACAGTCAGAAACCAAATTCTTGTTCAATTCAAATTTCGATGATGCACCAAGAGTTTGGAGATCACCACTTTGATATATATCATTCAATGTCTTGTACACAAGAGCTGGCCTCCCCTGAGAATTTATGTTGCAGATTTTGACAACCAAGCCACCCTTTAATGTCTGAATATAATGTAAATGACTGCAACTCCTTAGCTCCATTATCTGAATCAAATTTGTATTCCTTCACCAATATCAGGTGCATTAGCATTCCAACATTTGGAGAAAAAAAATTGCTCCTCCAGCCACAGAAATAAACTTCAGCAGCTATAAATTAATCAAGAAAAAGTATATCAGACTTATGATCTCCTCCAGAGCATTATATACAACTAAAGTTACAGTAGAAGCACTATTATAATTAACAAATTCAGAGTTTGAGCTCCCCAAGAGCACCAAAAAGAAACAAACTTAATATTATGTAACAAAAGCATATTAGGAACTGTACAATCAAACAATACTCTCAGTCATGCCATTTTATCACATCATTTAAAACCATAAAAGCGTAAAGTGGGAGCTGGGGCAAGGACTTTAAGCATTTTGAAAAGTGTGGAACGTGTGAAATACATTGCAAAATTTTGGACAATATATTAAACAAGAGGGTTCAAATTCAAATTGATTTTGTTTTTAGGAGTGATATCATGTTGTCCTACAAAAATATATTTATGACAAAAGTTGAGAACATGAAATCTCAATTTAAAGCTCCTGGTTGATTTGCCAGCAAGAGATATTCTAACATGAGGAGAGTGAGGTTCTGATAAGTTTCTAAGTAGAACTACATACTCAAAAGAATGGGAATCCACACATTCAAAAGCTTCTTGCAACTACGATTTAACACGCACACATACACTAGCAGAGTTTTACTTGTGATGCAAATCGACAGCACCTTTTTTGCATAAAAAGGCTAAAGAGGATGCGGGAGAGGGGGGGCAAAAGAAAGAAGAGGAAACCCAAATTTCTTGCCATTTGATTGTAACTAAGAACTTCAAAATTATTTAAATGCAGCCTCTCTCATTAGAAACAAGATTAAGAATTGTTTCTCAATCCATACAGGTAGATTCAAATTAAATAAAACATCCCCCCACTAAGATATGCAACCATCAATTCAACAACTACTAACCAAGCATTCAACGCTCGTAATCAACAAATTGGCATGAATCAAAAGAGAAATAATGGTTTCAAAATCAAGTACAATCGTGCAAATTCCCAATTTGAAATTCAATAATCGACCCAAAAAAAAAGAATATAAGCATCATTCTCATGGAAATAAAATCTAGCTGATCTTCGTCGAACAAAACGAAAAAAAATAAAAGAAAAAGAGAATAACGCAAAAATAAACAAGGTCGTAAGCAGATCTAACCGGTTGAAATCGATTTACCTGCGAGAATAAGTTACAGGGAGCTAAGATGAATCGGAAGCCTCGGATTCAGCACGAAAAACAAAGCAATGTATTCTTTTTGGGTCAAAGGAAAGGAAGATGAAATCGAGAAGACGATGAGATTGGAGATTTAGCGGGAATGAAATATGAGGTTTGTGGGAACAGATCTCGCGCCAAACAGTTTTGCGGGAATTAGGGTTTTTTGTACAATAAATTATTATGTTGGTATAGATTGCACTTATACCCCCTAAGTTCCTGAAAATTATTTATTGTGACCACTGTAAATTTATAAAATTACATAATAAACACTTCAATAAAATATGATGACTGTAAATTTATAAACGGAATTTAATTTTTCATCCAAATTTTTTTTATAATTGGACAAAATTATCCTTATTATTTTAAGTTTTTTTTTTTGTTTTTTTTTTTTCCCTTTTGCGCCTACCGAATTGCACTTTAACACTAATTTGAGGATTTCCATCTAGATGACAAAGCATTTTCGGACTGCCTTCTGGCTTCCGTACACTTCACCAATCTCATTCTTGATCGAGAACTTCAGCATCAGGTAATATGTCAATGTGATGACCCTCAGAGCGTTTAAACATCGTCTTCCAATGAATGGTGTTATACGTTGACAGACAATCCACTACCATGAACCGCGCGTCGACTATCGAGTGTTTTGGCTCTGTGCCCACTGTAAGTTGAAGTATGATCCATCTGAGTGACTTCACCGTTTCTAGCCCCAAGTCGACCAGATAAGTCATCATTGGCTTCAGCTAGTCGCGATCAATCCCCATCTTGTTAAATGCAGTCAGGTAGATTATTTCTACCGAGCTACTACTATCGAGTAGCATTCACCCTATGTTATAGTTCGTGTTGGCCTAGTAAGCTACCCAAGAGGGGATAAATTGGGTAGATATAAAAAATTTAAACAAATAAATCTTTCAACACTTAATTATTAAATAATTTATTTTTCTTAAATCAATTATTATCTTCGTTACGCAGCGAATAAGTTTTTATAACTAAGTTCACACCCAAATATAATATAAAGAAAATAAACAATGTAGCACACCAAGATATATCTTGGTTCAGCAAGCTAATCTTGCCTAATCTAGTCTCCCGAGCTCCACGGAGATTCGCAATCTCTAAACCCCTGATTTCTTTAATGGTAGGAATCAAACCCTTACAACGATTCTTTTCCCAAGCTCATAATCAACATTTACAATTTTCCTTTTCCTAAGTTAAGGAAGAACCTTATCTTTTTATCAGGTTAAAAACTAACATAATTCTATTACGAAAGAATCACAAACTCGCAACTCTCACCAGTATCCTTTTCCCAGGTAAGAATTGAACTTTTATAATTCATTCAAAATTAATTCAATTCAGGAAGAATCAAAACCTAGTTTTTTTCAAGGAAAAAAATAACCTAACATTTTTATACCTTAGGATAAATATCAAATCTCAAACTTTTTCACCGGAAAATATTAAAACCTAACTACCCTGACTAGACATCAACCCAATCGTGTCTAATCCGCTCAAACTCACAAATACAAAAAAATAATGAGTTTTTTCCCATAAAGAGCTTCTACCACCTCAATACAGTTATACTCGATTAATGTCCCAAAATTTACTATGTGATAGATTCAATGTGAGGTAAATTAATATCTGATTAATAATCAAGTGTGGATAGCACAAATTATAGCACGTAATCAGATAAACACACAAAATCCTTTTAAAAAAAAAAATATGCTCTTAAATTTGAAAACGATTTTCTAACGATCTTAAATCCAACCATTCAATAATAATATGAAATCTAAATTGAGAACAATAACTTAAAAAGATCTCACTAAAAAAACACCGAAAAATGAAAACAAGATAGTAAGACAGCACAAATCGTTGACGCCAATTCAACAACACTTTAGCTCAACAACTTTCACACAAAATATCTCTCGAACAATCTCAGCAGAATGATAACTCTTAGAAAAACGTAGGAACTAATAGTTCTTGATAAATTTCATCCAATTTTCGTAGGTCTATATATATAGATTGATATCAAGCCCTCCAACGGCTATTTTTTAAAAATATGCCTCTAAAAGATACTTTTAGACCCCATATAATATAATCATTTAATTTGGTGTAATTCATTTAAAAATAACTTTTAAAACTCTCAAATAAGTCCATAAAATATTTTTCAATTATCAATCGCAAAGATAGGAAATATTTAGTTACTAAAATTGAAAGAATCTTTAATTATATGGACCAAATCAATAGGGATATCAAAATACATGTACTATATATTTAGTAGATTCAAATCCCTCGAAATTCTCCCTTATAATCATAAAAAATTGCTAATTTTTTACCGAAATCCCAAATTCCTCGAAATCTCAACCTAAATAGTCAGTTGACCGAACCCTGGCCTGTCGGTTGACCGATTGATACAGCGTGCAAACCAGGCCAATCAAAACATTCAGTCGGTTAACCGATCCCTCTTCGGTCGGTTGATCGATTGATTTAGGATATTTTCTCTACCAAATTCCAGCACAATTGGTCAACCGATTGAGTCCCAATGGGTTGACCGTTCTTTCTTAGTCGGTTGACTGATCGATGCAGGATCTATACTTTTTACTGCGAAAACCTTATTGTTTCAAACGATTGACCGATTGACACTGGTTGGTCAATTTCTTCACCAATTTCTACTCCAAAACCCAATGTTTGATTCAATTACCTGATTGCTTTTCTAGGTTAATTGAATTGACTTTAAACTTCAACTTTTAATCGTGATTTTCAATTAGGTCACATAAAGAGCATATAATTAATCAATAATTAGGATCCTAAGTTCTAATATTTCAACATATAAAAATATAACTCATTTAATAGTGTCGTGCATGATCCTAATTTGTGTTGCATTAAAAGAATAAGAGTATTAAGTTATTTTCGCTTAATTTTTTCAACGTCTGCAACACTCTCCATTTCTTCACTTTGTCCATCTTTGCACCTTTATCATATTTTTCATGAAATTTTTAACACAATCAATTAATGACACTCTTTTTTCTAAAACACTCAACAAGCACGTTAGTTCCAGCAAAACACCAACACTTAATTGTTCATCAAAACTTAGAGATCAATAGTTCGTAATCTGTAAGGTGACCACCAAAGCGTCGTCATAGAGTATGCAAACCTTTCAAAGATCTTCGTCAATAAAAGTTGACACGCCCCATTTTTCCAAAAAGAAAAAAATAATAAATAATAAATAAGTTTAAGGAGATAGGGGTTTTTAAAGTGCCGGTTTTCTCAAAAGATATACTTAGGCCATTTTTAAAAAAAAATGAGGAGTCACCACCTAGTATTGAGTTTAAATGGTGTGCTAGGTCATTGAATTTTTAGAAAAATAATTTAAAAGGCCTAAGTAAAAAAATTGACTCCAAAAAATACGGTCAAACCAAAGATTCATTTAAAGGCTCAGGGGTCAGTTACGCTCGGGGAAGGTGTTAAGCACCTCAAGACGCTCATCTAAAAACGGTACCTTATATCCAATTAAGCTCAATTAGTTTAGTCCGAGTGTTTTATTTTATTTTGAAATCATTCACTTCTTATAAAATCTTTTTGGTATTTTTCACAAATAAGGTGAGAGAAATTTTTGGATTTTTGGGAATGTTCCCCCCGTATAATCTCTTATAAAATATTAAGGATTCGACAAGGATGGTCCCCGGGAGGGGTTTATGTATGTTTTCGAGAGACTTCTTTAATTTAAATAGGCAAACTAAAATAGATGAATGAGATTTGAAAATATTAATGTAAAAATAATATCTAAATGAGTTTTATTTTTTATACAAAGGTAACTAAAAAAACTAAACGATTTAATTTAAATATGTCAATGCAAACTAATATAAATACGGGAATCGAATAAGGAATACTACGTGAATTAATGTGATTATGCGTGACAATGATTTAATTAAAAAAAAAAAAAGTGGTGCATGTGTCATGACTAGATGTGAAAAAGTAGCATGGATTTGAAAAGAAAAAATAAAAATAAAAACTATATGTATGAAAAGTGTAAGTGGTGAAAGTGTCCTAAACATGCCGTCTAAATAATACGAGAAATAAACATGCTAAGTAGATGCAAAAAAATCTACTTTGAGTTTGCCCGATTAATTTAAAGAATCCCGTTTTGAAATTCCCTCAAATTCTATGGATAAGAGAATCGAGAGAGGTTTGTGTAAACAATTTAGTTGAAATTAATCTTTTCGATACTTTAAAAGAAATCCCACGAAAAATTTACCGAGGGAAGAGATTTCATAAAACCATTCGTTTCTAAATTCCACTCGGGTTGGGGAATGAAAACGAGGTCACGGAAAACTCTCCCACGATTTATCGAATCGCCAGATTCACTTTAAGGTTCGCAATGATTAATTTCCACAAATCAAAGATTTTATTATTTCATTTTATTTTTTTTATTTTGATTTTTTTTGTTTTTTAGGGTTTTGATAACAAGAGTAAAAATAAATAAAGAAAATACAGAAAAATAAATAACGAAAACATCATTCACCTAACGATCGAGGGTTAGGCTTAAGCACGAGAAACCCACTCTGACGTTTTCATTGGATCGTCGGACGACTTTATTTTTTGCGTTTATGAATTTATAAACAAAACAAAACAAAATAAAATAAATAATAAAAATGTCATTCACCTAACAATCGAGGGTTAAGTTTAAGTGTGAGAAACTCACCTCGACATTTTCATCGGATCATCGGACGACAATACATAAATAAATAAATAAAACTTGCAGAAATTTAAATTTGCGAAAAGAATAAAATAAAACTGAAAGAAGAATTAAAAATTAGAAAAACATACATGTTCTAGGTCAAGAATCTCGATATCCGTATTTTTTTCTCTCGCAGACGACTTCCCGAAAGGGCTTTGAGAATCACTCTTCTAAAGGGGGTGGCTCCTCTCAATTTCTGAATGAATAAAGTGGGTAGAAGAGGGTCCTATTTATAGGAAAAGATGGGGCGTGAAAAACACTTTAGGAAACCCTAAAACTAGGTTTGACCACTAAAACCCAGTCTAAATTGGACTAGGAATGGGTAAAATTGTAAAAATAAAGAAGAAAGAGAGTTCTGGATGCAGGGCGCGTGTAAAACACGCGCCCCTACCGCCGTCTCACTAGCGTCCGACACGTGGCAAGGGAGAGAGGCGGTTTTCCTTCCATTTTTTTTGTTACACACCTGCTGACAGGGGTGGGGCCCCGCCACCCCTCTCTCTTTCTCTTTTCTCTCTCTGGAGCTGTGCAAGCAGTGGGCAAGTGGGCCCTACTGCGGCCTTTCTCTCTCTCTCTCTCTCTCCTCTCTCTATCTCTCTCTTTTACTCACAGTTTGGACCCAACTTCCTCTTGATTCCAAATTACTCCCCTCTTTTCCCTTCTTTCAATTTCAAACCCCTATTTCCTTCTTCTTTCAATTTCAAACCCTTTTCTTTATCTTGATTTTTCTTTTCCCCTCCTTTTTTTTTTTATTTTTATTTTTTGGAACAAATGAAACGAAACAAAATTAAATAAAACAAATTCAACTATAAAATGAAGCATAATTTTTATTTTTATTTTTGCGGGACGGTCAAAATGTCGTGTCTACAAAAGTGATAGTTTCTCTTTCCGCGATGGGACCCTTGGATACTTGAAATGCATAGTCTTTGGTTTTGCGCTTGTCCCTATGGGCATGTGCTTTATGCTTAGACTTAGTCTGTCCTCCCTATGAAAATCCAACATGGATTGTGTAAACATCCCCTCGAACTTTAGGGCTTTCACTATCCTCATTAGGACGTTAGTCATCTTGCTCTCTTTCAGTGGTAAACCTCTTAAGGTGGCCCATTCAAATTAGCTACTCGCTCTTGTTCTTCAGGCCGTAGCTGCTATCGGTGGTATACCCATGATCTCGATAGAAGTCGCACCATTTGTCCGAGTTCACCTTACCTCAATTTCTTAATGGCTAGGTCCATTTGACAAGCCTTTTATTATGAATTTGCATCATGACAGTTCACAACGGGGTGTTAAGGGGTGTGGAGCTTGTGAAGCATATAGGAGGTCCATTTTTCCCTGGTTTTTTATCAGCTCCACCTCTCTCCCCCTTGTTTCTTATCTTCTTGGACTGAGAGTCATCTCGACTAAGTTTGTTGTAGCTTGATTTGTTGACCTTTCTTTTTCCTTTGAGGTCTTCCTCTTCCTTAGCTCGATCCCGATACACGTCTTCCATCACAATGAACTTAGTGGATAGATCAAATGTGGAAGCTAATGTCTTTGGAGGTGTACAGGCCATGTCATGCAGATATGAACCTTTCTACACCTATGCCATCTCGTCGTTCAGCTCTTCCACTTGGATTAGATTCGTTGTAGAACCTTTTGTTAATCTATAGGTTTTGATGGACAATTAAAAGTTGATATTTTTTATGGAACTAATGTGTTTATTGAGTATAAGAGTTTCAAATCATGAAGAAATTATCATGGATGCAAAGATGAATGTTGAAGAAATGAAAAATGTTAAAGATTTCAAAGAAATTAGGTGAAAACAACTCAAACACTCTTATACTCTTAATATATCCCGAATTAGGATCACACACGACACAAATTGATGAGTTAAATATTTGTGTGTTTAATTTGATAAAGTATAAGATACTAATTAGTATTCAATTATTTGCTCCAATGTGAAATTGAAAAATAAAAATTGATCTAAGTAAGATTAATATTTAAAATTGAATATTGGGATTAATTGTTTTAACTGAGAAAAGCAATCGGTTAATGGGATTAAATGATGAAATTTGGAGTTGAAACAAGTTGAGAAAAGAGAGTTTCAGCACTGATCGGTCAACCGAAGAGTATGGGATCGGTCAACCGATTGACTACGAGCTAGAAAGTTGAAACTCTCTTAATCGATCAGTCAACCGACCAGGAGAGATCAGTCAACTAATTGGCCAAAGTAAAATTCTCTGTATCGATCGGTCAACCGACCAAGGCTCGATTTTGGCTTGGATCACATCCTAAATCGATTGGTCAACCGACTGCCCTTTAAGGGTCAGGGGCTGCATTGTTTAGTTAATTGATGGGCTGATGATCGGTCAATTGACTGTGTGGTTAAGATTTCGAGGATTTTAAAGATCAAATAAAATACTAGCTGCTTTTTGGAAAATCTGAAAAAGATATTCTGAGGATTTGAATATATTAAAGATATAATACTTTTACTTTGATATCCCTATAGATACGATACATATAATTGAAGTTTTTCTCAATTTGGTTCATTAAATACTTCATATCTATGTGATTTGTAATTGAGAAATAATTTATAGATTTAATTGAAAGTTTTAAAAGCCATATTTGAGTGAATTATATAATGATTGAATGGTTATGATATATGGGGTCTATAGATGTACTTTAAAGTTATATCTTGTGAAAACTAGCCGTCAGATGGCTTGTTTCAAATTTGTTTAAATAGACCTGCGAATTTCATATCATAACAACATCACATCATCAAGAATTATCAAGTTCCTGAGCTTTTCTAAGAGATATTATTCTGAGATTTATTCGAGAGATCATTCATGAGATTATTGTGTGAAAAATTCTTAAGTTAAAGTATTGTTGAGTTGGAGTCACCAATCTGTGCTGTTTTGAAATTCTGATTACATTCTTTCGGTAGTTTCCTAGTGAGATCTTTCCAAGTTGTTGTGCTTACATTTGATTTCATATTATTATTGATTACTTGGTTATAATATCGTAGTAAAATTGTTTTCTAACTTAAAGAGCATAAAAAAAAAATTAAAACAATTTTTGTGATTATCTGATTATATGGTTAATTTTGTGTTACCCACACTTATTATAATCAGATATTATTTTTCTCACTTAAAATTCTACCACATAGTAATTTTTGAGACATTAATTGAATATAATTGTTTTGAGGTGGTAGAAACTCCGACTGAGAATAAACTCATTTTTTTTGTATTATGTGAGTTTGTGCGGATTAGATACGGTTGGGTCTGTATCTAGTCGGGGTAGTTTGAGTTTTAATATTTTATGGCAATAAGATTAAGGTTTTATCTTTATCTAGAGTATAAAAAAGGTTAGGTTATTCTTTTCCCTTGAAAAGAATTAGGTATGAATTCTTCCTGAATAGAATTTATTTTTGAGTAAATTGTAAATGTTCAATCCTTACCTGCTAAAAGGATGCTTGTAAGTAATTAGTGAGGTTTGATCTTAAGCCTATTAAAAATGTTAGGTTGTGATTCTTCCTGTAATAGAATTAGGTTAGTTTTTAACCTGAAAAAATATAGGGTTATTCCTTAACCTGTGAAAAGAAAATTGTAAAGTTGATTCTGAGACTGTGAAAAAAAATCATTGTGAGAGTTTAGTTCCTATCTTTAAATAAATCTGGGTTTTTAGTCGGTACAAATCTCCGTGGAGCTCGGGGGACTGGATTAGGCAAGCTTAGCTTGCTGAACCAGTATATATCGTGGTGTTCTGCTTTATTTATTTTCTTTATATTTTATTTGGGTGTGCACTTAAATTTAATACACTAATTCGCTGCATAACAAAGATTATATTTGATTTAGGATAAATTAATTATTTGATTTATTAAGTGTTGAAAGAATTGTTTAAATTTTTATATCTACCTAATTCACCCCATCTTAGGTAGATCACTGGGCCAACATCTTTCAATGTAGACCTTCAATATTTCATCATTCTTCTGCCTTGTTGACATAAGGTGCGATAGATATTTTGGTATGTCGCTTACTGCTAACAAACTTGTGCACCAAAAGCGAGGCTAAAAGACTAAAATGAATAAAAAATATTTGGATTAAACGCTTTGTACAACTTCTTAGTTGTATTAGACAGAGTTACTTTGAAAAGCTTGACATTTTGTTGAATCCAAAATCCCGTGCAGGTTCATGTGTGTGTGATACGTGTGGAGATGCTCCATTGAGTTAGAGTTTCCCTGGTATATCCCGATCTAGGATGACAACTTAAAGTTCGTTGGGACCTTCTCTTGTAGCACCCGGATAGTAAACGAAGAAGTGTCTTCATAATTTTGTAGGTGTGGGGCTCTTTCTTCCCAATTTGCCCATGATTCTTGTTGATTGAACTAATTTGCTCTTATAGGTCTTTGTTAATGTGTCGGTCTGCATCGTCCCGTTAATTCCTTAGTCGATACATCGAAGAGGCCTCAGCGGTAAGTGGGGGAGTACTCCGGGAAGAATCGTGCGTTCTACTCGGCACTCTGGTAGAACGCGTTTCGTGTTGTGAGTTAGTGCTCCATTCCTCATTCCATCTAAATCCATGCCGATAAGCCCTAGGGTCCTAGTCATAAATGCACTTTAAGGGTCCACTTTGATAGCGGGGCTGCAAGACTGCGTGGGTTGTTTTGGTTCTTGCGGCACAACTCGTCTCTTTGCTTTTGTATCCTCATCAATTCTCGTCGAAGGTCTTATTGATTCCGACAACGTTCCTCTTCCTGACGTTGTTCCTGCCGTGCTCTCCATCCCTCGTCCACAAATAGCCTGCACCTTGCTGTACAGCGGCAGATACCCTTATGGGAAGGCAGGAACGAAGGTAGTTGACTATGATAAACCTATCTAGTTAGGCGTTGAACAATCTGAGAGAGATAACAAATCTCCCTCATCAACTTCATCAAAAAAATAGGCGACTCCCCTAAAGGACCAGTCTCAAGGTCGGTCATGCGAAGTTGCTGCCTTTCGCTTTAGTGCTCGTTCGTCATGATTCTAGATCTTAAATGTTTGCGAAAATTAGTGACCATCACAAACCACACCAATCTGATGAAGTCTAGAACTACTTCATCTGATAGGTCACTTTGAGATTCATAATTCAAGAAATCTCCAAGCTCAAGCTACTCCCTCAACTTAGGTTCATGCAAAATAATGTACCGCGAGTGGGCCTGCCAATCCTATACCTTTGATGTGAAAATCAGTCAAATGTTCCGAGTGGAATTTGATAAAGTATTAGCTAAGAAAACGTGTGCGTACTTGGTCAAAACTTCCTTCTGGTATTTATAGACAAGGGAAGACTTGTTTGACAATTCTCTCTTGAATCTTGGCCTATCATCATTAAGGTGGTGTCGGCACAATATTTTGTATCACCTCATTTTTCATTGTAAAAAATTTAAGTTAATGCTTAAAGGGATAAATTTCAACTTTAGATTTCATTTTTTTAATTTTCTGTAATATTTTAATTTAAGGAAAAAAAAATGAAAAATCCTTGATGATTCCAACAAATTTTAAAAGTTTTGGGGTCAAAATTGAAATTTATAAAAAGTTATTTTGGGGTCAAATTAATTAAATTGGAATTGGTTTTCAAAGGAATATCACTTTTAATATGGTTAATTTTGGTTTCCAACCTTTAATTTCTAGAAATTGTGTTTTTTTTACATATTTCTATTTTTACCCCCAACAAAATTGTATTTTCGCCGATTTCATCAAATCGAGGGTCAATTTCATTTCTTCTTTTCAAATTGAACATTCCAATCATATTTTGGATGTTTTAATTTCATGATTTTCAAATTATTTATTATTATTTTTTTAATAAAAAAATTGCATTTTTATTAATAAATGGTGCTCATATCACCTAATTTACTTCATGTGCACCTCCCAAGAATAAGACGGAGCCTTGAATTCCTTAGTGGAGTGTCATTAGCAACCTTGGGAGTGCCCACTAGTCTTTTCCACTCATGGTAAGACTTAGGAGGGTGGATTTTCTAAAGTCAATTCTCCATTACCAAAAGTAAGAGGGCTGAAGTGTATTTTTCACGCAATAGGGGGATAACCCTTGTCATTAGATTGTTGGCCAACCCTCTCAGCAGTCTTGCACACTCCCCAATGCATAAGATTAGGGGAGGCTAGCTACAAAAGCTAGTCTCCCCTCCCTTGAAACACAATCTGAAATTTCTCTCTAGTTAGTCCGAAAATACTGTTCCAACACCTTTCTCTCTCTATGATTTTCAAAGAAATACCCACTTGATCTTACCCTACCCTCATCTCAAAAAACTAACAAAAAATCAAAAAGAGAAAGAAGAAGAAGAAGGAGAAAAAAAAAAAAAAGATTTCCACCAAAGCTAAGGTAAGTTTTCCTAATCTCTTCTCAAAACACATTTTTTTCTTCTTCTATAAACCGCTTGAAATGATGGATTAAAAACCGAATAAAATCTAAGAGGATGTTTCCAAAAGAACACTTAAAAAATGGTTTACTATTTAGCATTTACTTTTCAATCATTTACTTTTTTGTCATAAACCGCTAGAAAGGATGGACTAAAAACCGAACAAAATCTAAAAGGATGTTCCTAAGAGTTAACTTAAAAAAAGGTTTACTTTTCCATTATTTACTTTTATGTTTTGTGACTTTCCATGCTATTTACTTTTTAGTCATCTACTTTCCTGTTTTGCGCCTTTCCGCGATTTAAATTCTTGTAATATACTTTACTGTTTTGTTTCTTGTCATGCTTTACTTTTCTGCAATTTACTTTTCTAGTGCTGCGCCTTTTCGAGTTTTAAATTTCTTGTAATTTATTGTTTCACATTTATTTACTGTTTTCACTAATATATATATATGAAAAAGTCTTAACTAAAGAAAACTGAGAAGAATAGAGTTTCTCATACTATCATTTTTAGGTTTCCGAACTTGCATGAAACTTTAAATGGTAGGTTAAGAGAGACTCTTTCACCATAAGATTTTTTAGTTAAAGTTAAATTGACAAATACAAACTTGCATTTAATTTTCTCATCAAATGTTTTCTTTCAAAAAAGGGGAAAAGTTTCCCTTAAACACAAAAACAGATTTCTTCATATTAAGGATCCCAAAAAAGGCAAATGTTTTTTTCTAAAAAGAAAGTTTTCTTTAAAAAAAATTAGATTTCTTCACTCTAAGGATCCCAAAAATTAATATGTTTGCTTTAAAAAAGAAAGTTTTCTTTAAAAACCAAAAACGAATTTCTTCATATTAAAAATCCCCAAAAATGCAAATGTTTTCTTTAAAAACCAAAAACGGACTTTTTCGTATTAAGGATTGGACTTCTTTGTAATAAAAATCCTAAAAATTTCTTTTGATCAAGTATTTTACTTTTACTTTTATTTTTTTCAAGAAATTTTTGCATGCATTAATTTCTGTTATATTTTTTTAAGCTTTGCCAAAGTAACGCAAAACTAAAAAAAATAATCAAAATAATCTCCCGAGGTTCATCCTTATTAAGTCATCCATATTTGACAAGAGATCATGATTGGGGAACATTTCTAAAAAAAATACCCAAAAACTTGTCCCATTTTAATTCAATAACACCAAAAAAAAATATTTCACGAAAAGATTTAAAAATCAAACTAAACATTCGAACTTAAATTTTAACTGGATTTAATTGGATAAGGTACCTTCTTCGGATGAGCGTTTTGGTGTGCCTAACATCTTCCTCGAGTATAACTGACCCCCAAACTCTTTTAAAATGAATTTCTGGTCGGACAATTTTTTGAGTTTAAATATTACTTAAATATTTTTTTAAATTATTTTTCTAAAAATCTGGTGACTTAGCACACTATTTAAACTCAATGAGAGATGACTTTTTTTTTTTAAAACCTTCTGTTTACTGTTTTTCCAAAAACTACATTTTTATTTTCTTTAAAAATCATCTCATCTTTCAAAATTTGGGGTGCGTCAAGTGGCGATGATCTCGGGGGGTGTGAGTTGATGAGCCGTTATTTAGGGAATGCACTGACTCTTTCCTTAAGGAGTGGAGGGCATTTCGGCCGCTCCTGAGTAGAAGTTGCGTTGACACCCTATCTCGGGATCATAATCCCGACCAGGGTGTATTGTGGGAACCGAGGGGCCTCTCTCCCCTGGTCGATGTTAATGTTGTGGATGGTTTTGTTTGGGTGAAACGCTTCTTGAGACGGTGCCCACGTTGGGCGACCATGTTGATAAGATAAGGACCTGTTATGGCTTTCCGTGTCAATGGACACATGACGATGATTTGAATTTTGTCTGATTACTTATAATTAATTAAATATTATAAATTACGGCCCACATTTCAATATTTCTGTTTTTCATTTATTTTATAAAAAATTCCACCAAAATCACTTTCCAAAGTTAAAAACTTAAAACCACGTGGCCCAAACAAAGTGAGATGAAAAATGGCTCCGCAGTCTTGCGGGGGATTACGCTAAAAGTGAAACTGTATGTCAAAATAAAAGCCAAATTGCGCGGATTCCTAAATTTTCAAAAAGTTTGGCGCCCTAAACCCTATGTGGCAGTTCTACATCATCCGTTGTTTCTTCTTCTGCACATCTCTCTCTCTCTCTCGTTGAACTTCAAGATCATCCATAACTTGAATTGATCGTCGGCATCGTCAATGGAAAGTGACGACGGCTATCAGTCTCTATCGCCTCCGGGAGAGTCTTCCCCTCCGATCCAACAGCGGAAGCTCAAACGATTGAAGAAAAAAAATGGCATTCCAAACGGATCTGCTCCGAGATCTGTCGACGATGACGACCTGCTTTCAATTCCTCGCGTTGATTTTGCCGAACTGGAAGCTCTAGAAGCTTCGGGAACCCTAATGTTAGATGATTTGGAAGAACCGATGCAGTTTCAGTCGCCGTCTCCCGATTTTGGTTTTGAGAGTGAATTGAACTCTGGTTTTGATGGCTTACGATTTGATGTAGATCGTAGCTTAGATGGTAAATCAACGAAGAGGACATTAGAGTTTGATGATGCGGCCGATGAGCTTGAAGAAAAACGAAAAGATGAAACCGATGGTTTTGAGGAAGAGAGTACGGAGAAGACAGAGAGATTGGAGAAAAAAAGAAGTAACGAGGGAGAGTTGAATGAAAAGCAAGAAAAGGAGAAAAAGAAGAGAGTAAAGCAAGTAGATGATAATGCAAAGCCTTCGAACAAAAGAAGGGAAGAGAAGGTGCATTTCTGTAGTTTTCTCTTGAATTCCCTTGGGTTTTGTTTTCATGAAATTGCTGAATTTTCAGTTGCCTCCAATCACAGGAAAGGAAAGCCTATCTGCAGCAACTTCATGTTGAATCTCAGAGAATTTTACGAGGTTCAGCCTTTAATTGAGCACTTATAATTTGAAGTGTCATATTATTTTGCCAATGCATCACCTAATTCATTCATATACACATTCATTTATCCTAAATTATATTTATTCAGAAACTAGGGATGCTACATTCAAACCTGTACCCGTTGTGCATAAACCTATCTCTTCTATTTTGGAAAAGATAAGGCAAAGGAAGCTTGAGGTGGCGAAAAAGTGAGTAATGCATGGTATTTGTTTTCAAGGATATGTTTATATATGTTGCTCTTTGCGATAAAATTGTGTTTTCATCGTTTGGATTGCAGAAGTATCCTTATGCACAACAATTATACTGTTGATGAGAATAAAGGCTCTTCCAGAGAGGTAATGATGGACCTAGGTACAGAAAATGTCCCCAATGAAATGAACAAAGTAGAAATATCAGCCGAAGCAGTGGAAGAGAAGATGTCAGATTGCCATGTGGATATGGAGACTAGTGTAGATGCTAACCCTAGTAACGGATCTCTGGCACAGTCAAGTCAAGAAAATGTTCCTACCGAAATGGTAAGTTCAATACTTAAGTGGAGCAATCTCTTTGTTAATGCAATGATTGCCAACGAGTCATGTCCGACTTATTCCTTATTGTTAGTTCCATTCACTTTTGCTTTTGTAGTTGGATCGATGATCATGATAATTTAATATTGACAGGAATAACCGAATAAGTTAAAATTTTGAACCCAGTGTTGAACATTGATTTTCAATCTCAGCAGTATTATCATGAGGGTATAAATTACCTAAGATGATTATCTTGTCTCTTGTTGAGGTTGGGTTTTCACGTTAACTGTCAAGTCTTCTATCTTGCTACAGACTTTGGAGGAGAAAACAACACCTTCATTTAGAACACCCGTTGATGATACTCAGGTTCTCTTTACTTTTCCACTCTTCATAGAGTTGATTTATATATCTAGGTCTAATAGCAATCTCTTGGAAAACTGCAGGATCTTTTTAATGATTCTCAATCAAGTGACAGCAATGATGAACTGGCTAATAGTCAGCTAGATAGTCCTACTGAAGAAGTTATAGCACCATCTTTACTTGCAATGAATTTGAAGTTTGATTCTGCTCCTCCTGATGATGTGTAAGTGTGATATAAAATTGTAAATAGTTGTACTTGGAGAGAGGGGGGGGGGGGGGGGGGATTCTATCATTTCCGATTGAAGATTTATTGTTTGTTATCATTTCAATTGTCATTCATCATTTTTTGATCTAATTGTGTGTACAACTTTGACACAGAATTTATTATCATTAGTTCTTTCCAGATTACTTTCTACATTAACTTCAGATCAAACTTGTTTGATGAGATTTATATTATTTTCACCTTTTCATTTGATATTAAATGGATTGTGAAACCACTTTCTTTTTTGTAGTTCTTCTGATGAGGAGGATAATGACAAGGAGAATATGGATCCTCGTTCACTCAAACTTGATAATGGTAGCTCTTCTCCAAAGGGTGATCCTGTGAAAGCCTTTTTAGATGATGAAGCTGAGGAAGAAGATGATAGTGATAATGACCTATGCTGCTTCCAAGAAAATGAAGAAGGTGAGGATAATGAAGATCTGGAGGAACTTAATGATATGATAGCAACTGATTATAAAGAAAGACCAATTGATAAGGATAGGCGAAATGAACTTCATCAGAAGTGGCTCGAGCAACAAGATGCAGCTGGAACTGATAATCTCTTGCATAGATTAAAATATGGTTCAAAGCAAAGAGATACAACTTTGCTTGATGAGGAAGAACAAGACAATAAGAGCGAAGCTGAAGCTGATATCAGTGGTGAAGCTGCAGCTGTGGTGCCAACAAACAATGCTCGACTCAATTATAAGAAAGCCAAGCAGATGATTGCACAAATGTTTTCTGACAATGATGATGCTTACTTGTCTGAAGGCGATGAGGAAACAGAGAAAATGATACTTAAGCAGCGCTTACTTGTCAAAGCTGTGAGTGATTCTATGAATATGTTCTATATGGTACAATCATTTTGTTTTTCATATGCTTTTGCCAGTACTTTTTAGCATTTTGGTTATTGAATTCATAAGTTTAACAGGAAAATCAATCCACCTTACTACCACCAGCTGAGGATGAGAGTTCCAGAGAATTTTTTGGTCTGATAAAGAAGTTCAATATTGTACCTGATGCCAAGAAGAAGCCTAAAGCATCATGTAGGACATGTTCTGAAAATTTAGAAGTTACGAGAATATTTTAGAGTTCATTCTTTCTGTTCAGTTTTCTAATGAATTCCAAATTGTGTTACTTTGCAGCAATTTTTGATAGATTGCTAGTTGGAGGAGATAGCAACAGCTCTTCCAAGGTACTTCTTCACTGCTTGGATGTCAAATTGGAGTGTTTGATAATCTGGGTAGATATATCCATCACCTATTGTCAGACAAGTGCTTGATATATTAAGCTAACTATAATGATCGGATTTTAATCCGTAATCTGTCCATTGATTATGATATGGATCAAGGTTTATGATCCAATAATCTGTTTATGGTCTAAATTCAATCATCCGACTAATTAATAGGTTGGATCTGGATTTAGATCAATCAGATCACATAATGATTCAATCTGAATGATTTACAACTAAATAATGGATTGGATATGGATTTAGATCAATCAGATCTGATGATGATTCGACTTGAATGATTTTATTATCTAATTTAGTAATTATATTTTATAATTTGTAGAATAGAAAATATATTATGTATAAGTACTAGGGATTTCAATAATTAGCTACTTATGCATCAATAAATAACTAATACTCATTTTGTCTTTATTAATAGCCAAATTACCCAAAGACCCATTTTTTTTTTCATGATGATTTTATTATCATATTCCAATTTTTCAATTATGCAACTTCTTTTAAAACATTATATTGTGAATTTTTGTGGCTTATTAGTGCAACATTATTCTCTAAAAAGTATTGAAAAAACGATTCATGAGAAGATGTTTTATGAAGATTTCACTTTTACCAGTACCTTAAAAATCTGATTTTTCGTCAAACTGGAAAAGAAATTGGGCAATGTTACTTGTTCAACCGTCAGGTCAACCATGATTTAACCATGACCTCATAATTAAATTGTCAAGCAAATAATACATATTTAAAATGTTTTTTTTATTAAATTCTAATTACTCTTATTTTATTAAATGGCGTAAATTAAACAACAGACAAATGCTAAAATGTGAATAGATAAAAACACAAATTTAAAGGAAAAATGGAATTGTTTGAACAAAGATCACTAATTTTGGATGTACAAAAATATATTACATTAAGATAGTTAAAATGATGTATCAGGTAATGTATAATATGCATCAAAATAATTGAAATTTTAGACTTTTAACAAAAATATAACAGCACTTCCGTCTGAATGCAATCTGAATTCGAATTTGATCCGTTCTATTTGGATATTTTGTTTATAATTCGAAACCAATTAATTGGATTCTTGATCTGCTCTATTTACATGCCAACTGACTTCGTATACTTGAGATTTTTGAAGTTGTAGATGCTTTTGGTTCGGCATCAAAGGAACATTATTAATAATTCCAATGTTCCAATCTTTAATTGCTGCAGTCTTCTTTCATTGGGCGAGTGTCAAACCGTCCCCTTCCAACATCCCGTAAGCAAGGATCGAGTAGGGTTCGGGCCTATATTTTTGGACGTGATGATAGTAACAGTACAAGTTCACTCTCAATGTCTGAGGATTCTTCCTCTTTAGATGCGGTAAGTTATCTTTCAAACCATGTATTGGTATTTCGCTTGTTTTGATTAAGAAATTACCTCACACAAACAGATGATTGTGTAACGCGAACATGAAACTATAGGTGGCACACACAATGTGTGTGCATTATATATTATATATTTAATTAGTAAAAAAGCAACCGAGTGTGCAAAGGGTCCTGCCATTATGGGGTTTGGGGAGGGCTGCCATTGTGGGGTTTGGGGAGGGTTAGACGTATGCAATTTTACTCCTATATATAGAGAGTTTGTTTTCAAGATTCAAACTATATATAATTATAATGGGGAGCCTTTTTACGATAAATTACTTCTTCTCCAAAGTTCATGTTCTATTTTGGCTATTGTTATTTTTCTTTTTCGTTAAAAAATAAAATAAATTAAACACATGCCAGAAAATATGGTGCCCTTAATAGATTGGGGAGAACAATGTTTTTCTAACACAGGCTTTCTGAAATCTAATTTTGATATCAAAGTAGCACTTTTGACTTATTTGACTTATATACTAACTAGTAAGCGTCTCTACCTAAAAACAAGCTTTATATTACATTAATCAAATGTAAAATATTATTTTTGTGTAATTTAAAATTATGAATTATAAACTTTAACTAACTAATTAGCCTAATAATTAACTAATTATAGTATTAGGACGTTCCAACTTAAAACCATATGGTATCAAGTGAAGTAATTCTTTTGACTTATATTGTGCTTTGAGAATTCTCAAGTGATCGACATAGGATAGGAATCTAATAGTTGCCCTTAAGGGCAATCTTCGATTTGCACGGATGATTTGATTACGAGAGAATGATGAGAAATGTGCAACCTGCGGCTTGCACGATTTGACTACGAGGGAATGAGAGATAAATTTCAATAATTTTGGCTCTGATACTATGTTAGGAGATTCCAACTTAAAACCATATGGTAAGTGGAGTAATTTCTTTGACTTATAGAGTGGTTTGGGAACTCTCAAGTGATTAACGTGTGACAGAAATCTAATAAATGGAAAGGATATTGGTCTCCCTAGTATATATTCTAAAGGATGAAAATATATTTTTAATTGAATGGTTGAGATTTGGTCCACATCCTCACTAATAAATCTTAACCGTCTTATCAACAAAAATTATTATGGGAGACCTTTACACTGTCTTGGTTTATATTGTATATAAATGTACTCCTAATTCGAGGAATGTATTGAAAGTGATTGTGGCGATCCTAAGACATGCATTATCTTCTTCATCATGGTCATTTGATTTTGTCTTTTTATTTTGGTCCAGCAGTATGATCATCATGTGTTTTTGTTCTTAAAAAAAGATGCAGGTTTCAGTAGAAAACCCAAAACCGAAGAACAATGCGAATAAGTTTGCTAATTTGCAGTCGAAATTTAGCAGTGGAAGAAGGAAGTCTGGTTCTGAAACAGAAAATGGGACTTCACTATTTGAGATACTGAAGCGATCTTCGACACAATCGAATGTCTGTAGTCAGGCCAGTGGCGCTGGCTTCACTCAAACCGCATTTGCTGCTTTTAAGATTCCAAAGAAGCCCATGAAGATGGAGGGAAGAAGCTAATGTGTGTGTGTGTGAGAGGGAGAGAGAGAGAGAGACTCTTTGCAAATCATAGTCGTTATGTTATTTTTTATGGTCTCGAATTCTTATATGCCAAATTCACAGGTTGTGTAGGTAGAGGATGCCTGGCAAGCTCCTTGCAAGTTGGGCGTTCTATTTCCAGAAATTAGGATAAAAAACATAAGAAAATTAAATTATTTTTTATCCCTATTTTTTTTTCTTTCTAAAATATTGGATTGGAATAGAAATATTTTTTTCTTATTTGATTTTTTGTTGGAAACACGAAATATAGGGAAAAAAATGATTTTGTTATGGTATGAGACTTGGGAACAATTTTCTTTTTTTTTTGGAGAATGGAATAGAAGCATTCCAATGTTTATATTTATGTACCAAGATTCTTGAAATAAAAATGGACAAATTGTTGTAACTTAGTACAATAACTTTGCTATGAATTCCAGTGAAATCTTAACTCACTCTTGGTGAGGTAGATTGACTTCTGGTGATACATGGTGTGGCGGTGACGGAAGTTGTGAAAGACATGATACTTAAGTCAATAGTATAATGATCTAAAATGTAAACTTTGATTGTCATGCTGGGCCCTGGGTGTTATTGGGAAAAAAAACCGTTTCCCCTTTTACCGGACTTGGAGATTTGTTTCCCAAGTACCGAACTTACGTCTTCATTGTTAAAGGCGTTATTTAAGATAGCCTTTTTACTATGAAGCTAATTTCAATAGCATTTTCAAATGTAAAAACGCTATTTAATATAACGTTTTTTAACCATAAAAATGCTAACCATTTTTTTTGTTCTTATCTATAACATATTAATTGTATTAATTATTTTCTGATTTCTATTCTATTTTTATATTTATAAAAAAGTAATAATGAGTTTTAAGACTTTGTTATTTAGTTTCTTAATTAGTATTTTAAAATTTTTCATGGTTCACCTTATAATATATTTAAAGATATTAATTTCAATCAAATTATAGAGGAAATTAAGGCACTGCAATAACATTTTTTTTAAAAGGCAGATTAAAATTGAAGGAGGTAACAATTCAAGTAAGTTATTAAAAAAAGGTAATACTTAACCAAATATTGAACTTTTACAACGAGGTAACTAAACAATTTTATCAAACCACTCATAATGAATAACTTCGTCTTCATAATCGGACAATGTTGGGTCATCTAAGTATTGTAGATCGTTAAAAATACTTTCTCATCTGCTCGTTTGCATAAGGGGACTTGCTTTTCTGGATCTTGTGAAGTTTTTGTTTCACATAAATCTGCTTCTCTACTTGTCTTATTTCTCGTTTCAATACGGGACAAATGTTATCAATGTTGTTAAGTTTGTTTTTCAAAATTTCGAGAGAGTTTAATTTTGGAATCTTGAGGTGGTGTAGATGACATCTTGCCTTATATATGTTTCTCTTTCCTATTAGTTTTGGTTATCATCAATTCTTTGTCTCTTCACTATAATTGCCCTATGGGGTATAATTGTACATCTCGTGATAAAGACGATTGACCCATTGGATAATGTCATTTAAACGATCATCGTGAACTAAGAAAATTCGTTTTCCAGTGATAGGATTTAGCCATGCGCTACAGACATCAAGCTTTCTTCAAACATCATGTTATGAGAAAACAACAACCCACGAACCATACAGACAACTAGGATTATACATCTTATCTTAGTCATCTAGCCACGCTAGTGGGCACCTCAGTTCATATTCACTCCAAATCATGATTCTTTTCCAAGGTATCTAAATGCTATTCCATGTACCTACACCATGCAATGGATCTTTATAGGTTCCCTACCTTTACCCTTATCGTTTCCTAGCTCACTTTCCATTTGAACTGATTTATGTAATGGTTTTGAGATTGGGAAAGTAATATGAATGTGATGTCAATAAGAGTTTTGTATGGTTTTATGTATATATAGGCAAATTTTGGCGACCAACTAATTTCCCACCATACACTTGCTTACAAACCACCCTTCCCATTTCCCCCGAAAATTCTATGCTTTATTTTATAGTTAATTTTTTTTTTTGACTTTGTTTTTATTTTATTTTATTCCAGAAAATAAAAAAAATAGATAAAGAAAGAGAAGAAAAGAAGAAAATTGAAATAAAAGAAGTGGGTTGAAATTGAAGAAATAAGAAGTTGGGGGAGGGGGCCGCCTATTCAAATTGTGAGAGAATAAAAGGGAGAGAGAGAGAGAGAGAGGAAGTGGGGGCCATGGTTTGTCAACATAGAAAGAGAGAGATATAGTGGTAATAAGGAGAGAGAGAGGGGAGACGGTAGGAGAATGGAGTGAGAGCATGTGAGAGAGAGAGAGAAAATCATGTGCACCAGTGGCCCCCCCTATTGCCATGTCAGCATGTGTGTGTGAGTGAGAAGAGAGAGCGCGGGAGAAAAGAGGCGTGGGTCCCATCCATGTTTGGTTAAGCTCCAAAAATACAAAAGAAAACAAAAAGGAGGGTTCGCATTCTACGTGTCGGTCGAAGAGAGAGGCGGTGAAACGCCAAAAAAATTCCACAATATTCTATTTTTAACCTTTTTCCAATTTTACCTTTACCTAGTCTAACTTGGACTGGGTTTAGGCGGTCAGACCTAATTTTTAGGGTTTCCTAAGTGATTTTCATACCCCATATTTTCCTATAAATAGACCATCCTCCTCCTAATTTATTCATTCAGAAATTGAGAGAAAAAACCCTTAGAGATTGATTCTCATGGTAAACCCTTTCGGGAAGCTGTCTGTGAGAGATAAAAAAAAATCGAGCATTGGGATTTTTGGCCTAGAACATGTACGTTTTCTGATTTTTAATCATTTTTTTTACTTTATTTTATTCTCTTCGTAATTTAAATTCCTACAAGTTTTATTTCTTTTAATTGTCCGATGACTCGATGAAAAACGTCGGGATGAGGTTCCCCATTCTCAATCTGAACATTTGAGCATTTAGACGAGGACACCAGCTGTTTTTTATTTATTTATTTTTTATTTTTTTTGTAATTCATAAAAAAAAAGTCGTCCGATGATGCGATAAAAATATTGGGGTGGGTTTCTCGTGTTTAAACTTAACCCTTGAACGTTAGGTGAATGATGTTTTCATTATTTATTTTTCAGTAATTTTTTTCTTTATTTTATTTTATTCTTATTATCAAAACCCTAAAAAATAAAAAATACAAAAATAATAAAATCTTAACTTGTAGGAATTAATCTTTATGAACTTTAAGGTGAATCCGACGATTCGATAAATCGTGAGAGAGTTTTCCATGATTTCGTTTCTATTCCCCAATTCGAGTGGAATTTAGAAACGATTGATTTTAGGAAATCTCTTCTCTTGATAAATTTTTTGTGGGATTCCGCTTAAATTTCGAAAAGATTAATTTCAACAAAATTATTTTCAGGAACCTCCCCTTGATTCTCATATCCATAGAATTCAAGGAAATTTCAAAACGAGATTTCTTTAAATTAATCGGGTAAACTCAAAGTAGATTTTTTTGCATCCACTTAGCATGTTTATTTCTCGTATCATTTAGACGACATGTTTAGGATACTCTCACCACTTGCACTTTTTATACATATAATTTAGTTTTTTATTTCACGAATCCACTCTACTTTTCACATCTAGTTACAACACGTGCACCACTTATATTTTTATATTAAATAATTAAATTATTGCCACGCATAATCATGTTAATTCACGTAGTGTTCCCTATTCACTTCCCGTATTCATATCAGTTTGCATTGACATATTTGAATTAAACCCTTTATTTTTTAGGTCGATTTTGCATAAAAAAATAAATTTCATATAGATGTTAGTTTTGCATTCATGTTTTCATTCTTACTCACCTATTTTTATTTTTCCTATTTAAATTAAAGAAATCTCTCAGAAACATATATAAAATCCCCCGGGGACCATCCTTGTCAAATTTTTAATATTCGATAAGAGATTATGCCGGGAGAATATTTCCTTCCCAAAAGAAATACAAAAACTTGTCCCACCTTATTTTTAAAAAATACCAAAAATATTTTATAAGAAGGATTTTTTTTTTAAATAAAATAAAATATTCGGACTTAAATTAATTAGATTTAATTGGATATAAGGTGCCATTTTCGGACGAGCGTCTTAGGGTGCCTAACACCTTCCCCAAGCGTAACCGACCCTCGAGTCTTTAAATAAATCTTTGATTTGATCGTATTTTTTGGATTCAATTTTTACTCAGGCCTTTTAAATTTATTTTCTAAAATTCAGTGACCTAGCACACCATTTAAACCCAATGTTAGGTGGCAACTCCTCAATTTTTAAAACGGCCTAAGTATTTTTTTTTTTTTGAGAAAATTGGCACTCAAAAATACCATCTCTTTCTAAGTTAATTATTATTTAATATTCTTCTCATTTCGGAAAATTGGGATATGTCAGCTCGCGACTTTGCTAGGAAATATTAGAGGGTCGAACCTAATATGTCTAAATAAGTCCAACTAGTCCATGTCCGAATGTTATATTTTATTTTGTTATCTTTTCTTTTTGTTTTTTGTAAATAAGTTGTGATGTTTGTTTCTGTTTTTTTTTCCTCCCAGGCTCTTATGTTGTTGTAAACCCTCCGACGCAAGTACGATCATCTTGTATTCATATTATCCCCACATGGTTCTATGCATACAAGACGTGTAATGGTTTTTTATACTTGATGGATTGATGATGTCTTAGGAAGTCTTAAAAAACAAATGAGTTCAAAGTTTTCAATATCGATGACAATTACGAAAGAATTTTTATAAATCATTATCTGTTTTGATTGGTCATTATTGAAATTGAGAACTTCAAACTCAGATAGGTTTTAAGACTACCTAAGACCCACGTGGACAAATAAATGGGTTTGTTGTAAGAATAGGATGAGACAGGAAAATTGGTCCCAGAAAAGCAAATTTGGTTCCCCCCATCCGTAGCCCGATCTTTACTTATAGTCGGGCCCAGACTCATTCCAAGATGACATCAGAAAACAATCTTGAATCTTCCTGTGCGGCCCGGATGGCTCGAATGCAAGAAACCATTGACATGCTGAGGGAAAGGATCAACGAACTTAGTCGACCCCAGGAGGTGCCTGTTCTCCCATCCAGTGGAACTCCCAAATTACCAAATAGAAACCTTCCAAGTGTCGGGATGGAGAACTCAGTGCTAAATCTGAACCACGCTGGCCCAAACTTCGCGGTACCGGTCTACTATGGACCTAAGACGGCCCCTCATACATTCACCTATGGAGCGCCAACATATCCCAGCCAGGGGTATATCTATTAGGCCTTGCCCGAAGGTCCAGGCCCCTCTACATCGCAGATCCTCGTTCACCCAGAGAGGGTCGTTGATCTATCCAATGATAATGGACCCCCTGCAGCTTGGGTTCCGAAAATAGAAGAACTTGAGAGAACAGTGGGAGAACTAAAAAGGGAGAAGCCATCTAGAAGAGTGGCTGGTGGTGGAATATTACGTCGCCACTTTCACCGCAAGTGTACGAGTCAAGTTTTATAGAATAGTGAATGAGTAGGATTGTCGTATCCACAGGGATTGGATTAGATCATCATTAAGTACCGCGATTGTCATAACTGAATTTTATCTAGGCGATTGAATTTTGGGTTTTTGTTTTAAGAATATAAACTAAACTAATAACTAATTAAATTATAATACTAATGATGATGTTTAGGGGAATAAATTATTTAGGGATTGACTTCGTTCACTTAAACGTGTTCGTTTTAGTCTAGTTTACATTAACGACATTTAAACTATCTGATAATCTAGGTATCGTAAACTCGCTCACTACTTCTCCCGAGTGTAAAGTAAGCGAATATGTGACTTTGTGTCAACGCCAAAATTCCCCTCAACGTCTATACGACCCTTAGTCACATGAGTCTTGACCCAACCTCATGGATTGCACACTTTTTAATGCCCTTCCAGGTCGTTAGATTGTCATGATGTGTTTAACCCTAATCCGAATCCGGGGTTACCTCTCCCGAGTGTCAAATCCCGTATTCTCAAAACCAACCTTTATACCATAACAAACATATCAAAATTGTAATAAAAAAATAAACACAATCGGATAAAGATGAACAATCGATAACGAAACACAGATTCAAACAAACAACATTTTCATTAACTAATCAACCCCTAAATAACATATATTTAGCTATACATGATCATTACCAAATATTCAAGATTTGAAGAGAAAAACAACATTATACAACATGCAAAGTTAAGAACAAAGAAAGAAATGAAGAAAAGAAAGCAAATCTTAAGAGTAGGGTGTTCTACTTCTGCCGAAACTGTTCCGATCTTGTTTCTACTTCATCAAAATGTGTTCTCCTCTTTGGTCTTTGATCAAGAAGCTCCACAAATGTCCAAAAATATCTCCCAAAATGTTCTAGGGTGTTTAGAAGAAGAAGAGATGATATAGGGATAAAAAAATATCACAAAATATCAATTCTGTCAACTGTCGTACTGCCACGTCGGTGGTTTCACCGCTGCGGCGGTGAGACCTTTTGTTATTTTGGCCGTAATTTTCTCATTCGAACTCCAATTGACGTGATTCAAAAACTTATGAAAAGTTAAGAAAAGGCCTTGAAGTTACTGCACCTTTACCGACTTTGCCTCTTTTCATCAATTTATTCAAAAACCTATAAAATAATACAAAAACACATTAAACTAACAAAAATGCTTGAAAACATATAAATATTTGAATCTAAAAGTACTTGATTTGTTGGTAAATAAATCACTCATCAAATACCCCCAAACTCAAACGTTTGCTTATCCTCAAGCAAAAACATACACACTAAAATAAAAAACACAACTAAATTAAATAACACAAACAACCTAAATATAAACAACCTAAACATAACGATATGAGAGTTTTGAATTCTTGTATCGATCAAAACATGTTTGCCCTCAACAACCCCCAATCATATCGAGTTCAGGTGGTCAAACGCACCATGTGATGTTCTAGAATTTCGACATTCAATAATGGTAAACGCCATTCTAGATCCTTTCAACGTGTGTTTGTGAAACTCAATAATATAATTATCCAACAATCGGATTGGATTATCCACCAACGAAATTCACGACTTAACCATAAAGGATTAGGATATCTATACACCTGACTGGGTTCCACTCTCCACTAATGTAGGCTTGGAAGTTCAAAAAGATCAATAGGACTTGGTTCGATTTTGGAACATTTGGCCAAGGGTATATCGGGAATATAAAACGGGTTAACGTCGTTAACTTAACGTTACCCAAGGCTCAACGCTTGACACACTCACACTCGAACCCCCATAGATTAATTCGAAACAACCCTAAACAATATTTTAATAACGACGTACTCATTTGTCAAAAGAAACAAAAATTTAACAATATTAACGTATGTTTTTTTTTTTTCAACGAACTACACCCCCAAACTTATTCGATTACAATTTCATGGGTGTAGTTAAAATGAAAGAAAAATGACAAGTGAGTACTCAAATATCGAACCAATTAAAAGTTCGCTCTAAACCCAACCGCTTACTTCAAGTAGCATATACGAATGCTAACTTGATTAACTCAAATTGTGCCTTCAGTTTAGCGATTTAGGTTTGTAAAAAGTTTTATCAGCTAGGGTATTTGTTATGTATTCAGAATTGAAACAGCTAATAGGCTTTGACAGGGTAACGAGGGATAAACATATAGCAAGGTAGGCTTCAAAGGCTCAAGAGAATCAAATGAATACCTAAATCACATCTCCTGAACTATTTCTCCTAGGATTTCGCCTCAAGCTTCCCCTCAATTAGATTCTAGAATCCTAAAATTGTCATAAGTTTGGCTAATGGATAATTGTCCTCAAATAAATTGAATAACTATACATTGAGTCTATGTGCTCATGCATATTAGGATCCACAATAACTTTTACCAAAATGACATTGTCAAGCACACAGAACACACATGCATGGGTATTACCCTTAACCTCGAAAACAACCAAGGGGTAATATCATCATCGGGTAATGGCCTAGATGAACTCAAAAATCAGCACGCAACAACAATAACAAACATAATCATATTCTACCCTAAACAAACATGCAAACAATTAAACAATAAAACATACTACCTTACTAACATACTACATACTACACATCACCCTTGAACTTAAAACGGGCAGTGTCTACAGTGACCCAATCATCAATCTCAACATTTGAAATTAAATCATGCTGACGAGGGGGTTTAGAACACGTACCTGGGAGGCGAGAGAATCTCACATCCGAATCAAGTCGGCAGTGACGGATTTAATTTATTTTTGACTTGGGTTGCCTCCCAAGAAGTGCGTGGTTTATTGTCCTCGGCCCGACATGGAGAAGTGCTCGTTAAAGAACGACTTCCACCCATAGTAAGTGTCGTACAACACTACGTATGGGTCTTGGTTCAGAATTCCCTCAAGACTGGTGAGATTTGGATTTAATCGGCTTGGGCTTTCAACTCAATTCTGCTCTGAATTATGTGCTTGAAGAGCTTGAATGTACGGAGCTAGAAACGGGGTAGGATAGGTAAGCCACATCGGATCCTCATAGGTGCGATTGTCTTCGATTGAGTGCGGCATCACCAACTGGAATTCAAACGGTGAAAACTCACAACAATTAATATGTAAATCTCCATCGCTAATCCACACTTGGGTTCTCTCCCAATTAGCTTGATTGTCTTCGCTCTCACCCAAGTGCCTTTCGTTTGCATTCGGTTCCTCACGGTGGCTTTCATATTCGGATGTGATTTGTGAATCTCTCAGTACTACCGCGTTTGACTCGACCTCAATGTAGAAAAGAAGATGATCGATTTGCGTCTGCAAAGACATTACGGTCGTATCGATTTTGACATAGACCGTCTCGATATTATCAAGACGATCCTTGTGCTCATTGATCCGGTCATTCGTCTCCCGCCAATACGCCTGAGTCTCCCTAATAAAATCAGTGAATATTTCCTCCAGGGTGGGGGAAGACTCAACTTATTGGTTCGAGGTGTCAATCCATGGTGCTGAAGTGTTGGAATAAACCGCTAAGCTTTGGTGACTTGGTGAATAATTCCAACTTTGAAAATCGAAAGTCGCCAATTCCTCCAATGACCAAATGGCTTCATTCGCAGTTAGGTCGTAGAAAAAAGAGGTATCGTTTCTTCCTTCCACCCATGTTCTGGTTGCGGCTTGTAACCTATCGAGAAAATTCAGAAGTTGACACTCCCTCGGGAACCCATGATTTGGAAACCGAAATAACAGCTCGTTATAATGATCCCAAGCATAATAAAATGGCTCGAAATCTTGTTGAAAGAAATGCATCAATACTTGTTGATCTAACATCTTCATGTACCCTGCATAAGAAATAAAAAACAAAACTACAAACAAAAAATTATAAATAAAAGAAATGCCTAAATTAAAATTAAGTTATTTACTCACAATATCAACAACAATCTAAACACCAATTCTCGGCAACAACGCCAAAAACTTGGTAGCGGGATATCACGTCGCTACTTTCACCTCAAGTGTACGGGTCAAGTTTTAGTATAGATCGAAAAAGTAGGGGTTGTCGTATCCACATAGATTTGATTAAACGATGTCATTGAGTACCACGATCGTCATAACTTAACTTTATTTAGGCGATAAAAATGTAGTTTTTATAATTAAATATACTATACTAAATTTTTTAACTAAATTACAATACTAATATATGATGTTAATGTGAATTATTATCTAAGGATTAATTTCGTTCACCAAAACGCATTCGATTCAATCTAGTTTACATTTACGGCATTCAAGCTATTCAACAATCTTGGTATCGAAATCTCAAACACTACCTCTCCTGAGTGTAAAGTGAATGAATATGTGACATTGCGTCAACGAAGAAGTCCCCCTCAATGTCTATACGATACTAGGTTACATGAGTTTTACCCCAACCTCACGGATTGCACACTTTCTAACTCCCTCCTAGGTTATTAGATCATCGTGTTGTGTTTAAACTCTAGTCCGAATCCGGGGTTACCTCTCCCGAGTGTCAAATCCCGTATTTTTAATATATCATAACAAACATATAGACATGTAAAACGGTAAACACAATCGGATAAACAATAACAACCATTAACAAAACATAGATTTTATAAAAATAACGTTTTCATGAAGTCAATCGCTCCCTAGACAATATATGATTAGCTACTCATGGCCGTAGCCCTATATACAATGAAATACAAGCTAAACATATATAAACTATCAACCAAAACTAAGAGTAAAAGAGAGAAACGAGGAGACTAGCCATTATCTGAAGAATCGCTAATAAAATCGCTCCAAGAACACTCCCCCCTTCTTGGCCTTGTGATATTCCCTTGGTTGATAGTGGTTTGGAGCTCTCAAACCTTCCCAAAAACGTTCTAGGGTGTTTGGAAGTATATGAGATGATATAGGGATAAAAAAATATCACAAAATATCCCAAAATATCAATTATGTCAGATTTCGAACCTCCACGGCGGTGAAAATGCAGAGAGTTTAGCAACTCTCTGTTGTTTGACCATCGCGGCGGTGGTGTCACTTCTATGGTAATGACACCCTTTGGTATTTTGGCTGTAACTATTTCGTCCAAACTCTGATTGTGATAATTCAAAAACTTGTGGAAAGATAAGAAAAATATCTACAACTTACATGTTTTGAGTTTTTTCAAAAGAGAATGGAATCGTGTTCAAAATTGGTCTTAAAATTACTGCACCTGTACCGAATTTGCCTCTTTTCACCCATTTATTCAAAAACCTATAAAACAATACAAAAACACATTAAACTAACAAAAGTGCTTGAAAACACATAAATATATGAATCTAAAAGTACTTGATTTGTTGGTAAATAAACCACTCCTTAGCGGCATATAAGGAGCTGTCAGCACCACCTCGAGTGGCATACTCGAAAAATTTCGTAGTTCCGGAGTTCACGAAGTATGACGATATGGCCCTCCCACAGATTCGCATATCATCATTTATAAGAAGGAATTGGGAGTTTATGCCTGGAATGAAGATCTCTACCTGAAGATGTTCCGGAGATCGTTGAAAGAACCGGCTCCCAACTGGTATATGACCCTAAACCTATTCTAGATCAAGACCTTTGAGGATCTGGTAGAGGCCTTCTGTGAGCAGTATGTGTAGAATAAGGATGTTGTGCCAAACTGTAATACCCTGTACTAGATGCTAAAGAAGAAAGATGAAAATTTCCGGAGATACACTACCCGCTGGAGGGAGGAGGCTGTCGAAGTTGTCCCTAGGCTGAGCGAGGAGGCTCAGTTAGAGATTTTCAAGTCAATTCAAACGTCGTCATTCTATCGAGATCTCTCGAGTATTGTAGTGGCTTCTTCCGGCGATGCGCTCAAGCAAGCCAAGGTGATAGAAGAGGGAATAAGGAGCGAAAAGATTGAAGAGACCTTGTCCGACTCGACAAAGAGATCAACTCTACTAAAGAAAAGAGAAGATGAGGTAGATGTCATCGTTTTCCCCCAACAAACTCTTCACCAAAATAACCTCCAAGCCTCCTATACCCAAAATTACTTGAACCAAAACAACCAATACCCTTAAAATTACCAAAACAAATATTACCCTCGAAACCAGCCATATTCCCAAAGTCGTCCCCGCTACTACCAGAATGTACATCTACCTTACCAAAACCACACTCCACAATGCTACCCTCAAGCCTACAACACACCCGCTTACCATATACCCTCATATCAGCTAAACCAAATCCTACCACCTCAAATTCCTAACCATACCTTAAAACTAAGAACCCAATACCACCCTGGCTATCCATTTTGTACTATTGGGAGAGAACTTATGGAATAATGATAAGGAACATCTAGATATTCCGGTCTTAATCACTGAGCTTTACTGGAGTTATTTGGAGCAAGGAATACTGACACCCCTTCCATCTTACGAGTCTAAGCCTGGAAGTAAAACCGCTTCTTTGAATGTTTCCTGTGAGTATCACTTGGGATCCAGATAACATACGACCGAGCAATGCTATCACTTGAAAGACAAGATCTGGGAGTTCATACGAACATGAGACATCATTTTTCCTAAAAAGCCTGATGCTGGTGTGCCAAACTGTCAGCAGAATTTGCTGCCTGAGCATGCACCTTCAAGGAGTGGCAAAGTCAATCTTTACCAAAACGTTGGTGGAAATGGGAGTGAGTCATGTGCCCGAGGCTCGAGTTAAAAAATCTAAAGACTGTAAAACTGGGTTTTCTTGTTTACTTTCAATTAACTAGAAGCTTTGATAAAATTGGGACATTTTCGTGTACTCACCTTTCTATCCCGTTGGTGTTTTGGATGGAACAGAATTTGGTCTATGATGGCTTTTAAATTTCAATAAATACAATATTGTTTTATCCAAAATTGTGGTATAATGTTTGAATCTTATTTTTTCAGGTACCCAAAATTGCCTACATATGTTGTATGTGATGTGACTGAGAGATAATACGAAGTATATGATTTTAATATAGAGCTAGACCATGATCCAATGGGAATAACAACAAAGAAAGGTTATGTTCTGCCAAGCAATAGTGAGATCCAAAGGTTGTTGACCAAATCTGATAGCAATTCCAGAGTACCGAGGAATTCGAAAGTCAAGATTGGCATCCATTGTCCTAATGATGTTTTGATATATTGCTGTAAGTTGGTCAACCTGTCTCCAGTGGTCCTTTAGTGATTGACAAAAATCAAGTGTAAACATCTTGGTTCACCTGCTGTCTGAGTTACCCAATAGCGAAAATGGAACACAATCATTCCAGACCAGTGATCCTAATGAAGAAGCTCTCAAATGTTTTAAGAAGGTCTCAATTTGCAAAGAAGATCAATTTCATTGATAAGCTCAGCTGCCCCTGAACCATTGTAAGTTTGATCATCTATTAAAAAAAAAGTAGAAAAAAAAAGAAAAAAAAAAAAGAAAAAGAAAAAAAGAAGAAAAAAAGAAAAGAAAAGAAAAATGAAAGAGGGGGGGGGGGGGGTAACCGAGCAAGAAGTGCTGGTACAAATGTGGAAGATATTTGAAGAGAAAAGAAAGAGAATAGATTAGTTCGTTCAAGTTTTTTGCCTCGGGTCAATTTGGCAGGCAAATGATGTTTTTCAGGATCAGAACATGATGGATTTGAATGGAATAAGAATTTGTGAAAATAAACATTGGTCGTGATTTGAAAATATATTGGAACCATATTCTTCTATAATCCGACTCAAGATGTCACAAAAAATCTTATCGGGCATTGAAGGTACTCGTTTTAGTAATTTTCGACATTTGCCCATTTTTGGACTAAATCCATTTTGTAGGACTTAAGAAAACACAGAGCATGCAGGAGTATTCGAACCCTAAGCATCGAAGCACCTAGAAATTTGAAAAGATAAGAATCCAGTCGGGTAAGTTAAGGAGACCTTGATGAGGTATGTTGGGCCCTCCCTTGAGTTGAAAAGTAAAATCTCGAAAATTAAAAAAAAATCTCATTGAATTACCCCAAGGCATGTCAATCCCTGAGTTGGAAAGCAAAACTTCTAAATTCAAACAAAAGAAGCTCTTGATACTGCTTCGGTCCAAGCACCATCGGCCGAGCGATTACAACTGAAAGGGGGGGGGGGGGGAATAGAATTGCAAGTCATCCAAGGTGACAAGTTTTTTAGACTAAAATTTTATTTTGCATGTGTTTTCTTGTCCACCCACAGGGATCTCAAAAGGGTTAGGAGCGTGGATTTCTTTATCTCCAAGATCTTTCACCTTTCTGCCGACTCGAATTGGAAATCGTTTTTGCTAAAATTCAAAATCTCTAAATGAGCATCCAGGTACACATTTTTCCCTGAAAGATTCAATCGTTGAAGTGTCAGCCCCAACCGCGGTCTGGGGCACATTTTTATATTTGTCCATCATTTTGCCCCAGCCCTAGGCTAGGGCACATTATATGAAATTTGTCTATTTTTACATCTAGGAAGTTTTGAGCTTGGCAACCTTAGCCGCAGGCTGGGGCACATTTTATATCTTTCTATTATTTCACACTTGCCTCTTCGTGACGGCACCTAATGTTGCATTCAGCCTCTTCGCGATGGTTCTTTTATTGTTGGCTCTCTGTCATGTTGCATTCCAACCTCTCTGTGATGGATATTTTATTGTTGCCTCTCCGTGATGGCATTTCATGTTGCTCCGTGATAGCTTTCTATTTTTGCATTATGCCTCTCCGTGATGGCTTTTCATCTTTGTATTCTGCCTTTCCGTGATGGCTTTTCATGTTGTATTTTGCCTCTTCGTGATTGATTTTTATTTTTAAATTATGCCTCTCCGTGATGGCTTCTTTATTTGCATTATGCCTCTTCATGATGGCATATCATTTTTGCATTTTGCCTCTCCGTGGTGACATTTTATTTTTATATTTATGCCTCTCTGTGATGACTTTTTCATCTTTTGCATTTTGCCTCTCTGTGATGGCTTTTCATGTTGCATTTTGCCTCTCCATGAATGTTTTTTTTATTTGCATTCTTCCTCTCCGTGATGGCATTTTATGTTGCATTTTTGCCTTTCCGTGATGACTTTTTTATTTTGCATTTATTTCTCCATGATGACTTTTTATATTTTTGCATTGCCTCTCCGTTAGTGCCACTTCATTTTTGAATTCTTTCCTTGCCCTGCCTGGGGTATAAGTGAATTACGCTAAACCTGATCGTCAGCGTAATGCTAAGGTACGTAGGCAACCTGTAAAGATTTGGTTATCTGCGGGTGGGGTACATTTTATATCTTTGCTCTCTCATTTTTGCTCAGCCACAAACTGAGGCATATTTTATACCTCTGGACTTTCTTTTGTCCCCCAGCCAAGAGGATTGGGGCTTGAGCCATTTTCTATCACTCTAAACGATCCTTTAAATAAACACTTGTTCGTTATGAATATCATCACGAGTCTATTTTTTTTTTTATCATTCTAAGCAATGCTCTAGACGGACACTGGTTCATCATGAGTATCGTCATGAGTTTCTTTTTTAATTACTCTAAATGATCCTCTAAACGATACGCTAAACGCACACTAGTTCATCATGAGTATCGTAATGAGTTTTTTTTTTCAATTACTTTAAACGATCCTCTAAACGGACACTTGTTCGTCATGAGTCATTCTTTTATTACTCTAAACAATTCTTTAAACAAACGCTTGTTCGTCATGAGCCATCTTATTTTATTTGTTCTGTTGTTGAAAAATGTACTTTGAAAAAAAAATAAAAAATCAGAAAATGGGACATTCAAAATGACGTCGTATTTTGTCTTTGTCAAGCAAGTAGAACTCGCATGACAAAGAGGGGCAGTTGTAGATACAATATTTTGATTGCCTCGCAAAAATTCTATGCTTTATTTTATAGTTAACTTTTTTTTTTTTTTTAACTTTTTTTTTTTTATTTTATTCCAGAAAATACAAAAAATAGATAAGGAAAAAGAAAAAAAAGAAGAAATTTGAAATAAAAGAAGTGGGTTGAAATTGAAAAAATAAGAAATTGGGAGAGGGGCCCTCCTATTCAAATTGTGAGAGAATAAAAGGGAGAAAGAGGAAGTGTGGGCTATAGTTTGCCAACATAGAAGGAGAGAGAAAATCATGTGCACCAGTGGGCCCCCTATTGCCATGTCAGTGTGTGTGTGTGAGTGAGAAGAGAGAGAAAGAAGGAGAAAAATGAGGGTCCGCATGCCATGTGTCGGTTGAAGAGAGAGGCGGTGAAAAGCCAAAAAAAATTCCAAAATATTCTATTTTTTTACCTTTTTCCAATTTTACCTTTTCCCAGTCCAACCTGGACTGGGTTTAGGCAGCTAGATCTAATTTTTAGGATTTCATAAATGATTTTCATGCCCCATCTTTTCCTATAAATAGGACCATCATTCTCCTAATTTATTCATTCAGAAATTGAGAGAAAAAACCCTTAGAGAGTGATTCTCATCGTGAACTCTTTCGGGAAGCTATCTACGAGAGAGAAAAAATTCGAGCATCTGGATTTTTGGCCTAGAACATGTACGTTTTCCAGTTTTTAATCATTTTTTCAGTTTATTTTATTCTCTTTGCAATTTAAATTCTTGCAAGCTTTATTTCTTTTAATTGTCTGATGACTCGATAAAAAATACCAGGATGAGGTTCTCCATTCTCAATCCGAACCTTTAAGCATTTAGACGAGGACACTCGTTGTTTTTTATTTTTTTTATTTTTGTATTTATTTTATTTTGTTTGTAATGCACAAAAAAGAAGAAGAAAAAAGTCGTCTGATGATCCGATGAAAACGCTGGGGTGGGTTTCTTGCGTTTAAACTTAACGCTCGAATGTTAGGTGAAAGATGTTTTCATTATTTATTTTTCAGTATTTTTTTTCTTGTTATCAAAACCCTAAAAAATAAAAAAAATACCAAAATAATAAAATCTTACTTTGTATGAATTAATCCTTACGAACCTTAAGGTGAATCCGATGATTCAATAAATCATGGGAGAGTTTTTCGTGGCTTCATTTGCATTTCCCAACTCGATTAGAATTTAGAAATGATTGATTTTAGAAAATCTGTTCCCTCAATAAATTTTTCGTGGGATTCCACTTAAATTTCGAAAAGATTAATCTCAACAAAATTATTTCTGCAAACCTCCCATTGATTCTCATATCCATAGAATTCGAGAAAATTTCAAAACGAGATTTCTTTAAATTAATCGGGCAAACTCAAAGTCAATTTTTTTGCATCCACTTAGCACGTTTATTTATCGTATCTTTTAGACGGCATGTTTAGGATACTTTCACCACTTACACTTTTTATACTTATAGTTTAGTTTTTTATTTCATGAATGCACACTACTTTTCACATCTAGTCATGGCATGTGCACCACTGATATTTTTATATTAAATAATTAAATCATTGGCACACATAATCACGTTAATTCACTTAGTGTTCCCTATTCACTTCCCTTATTTATATCAATTTGCATTGACATATTTGAATTAAACCCTTTATTTTTTAGGTCACTTTTGCATAAAAAAATAAATTTCATATAACTGTTAGTTTTGCATTCATGTTTTCATTCTTTTTCACCTATTTTTATTTTGCCTATTTAAATTAAAGAAATCTCTCAAAAATATATATAAAACCCCCCAGAGACCATCCTTGTCAAATCTTTAATATTCCATAAGAGGTTATGCCGGGGAAATATTCCCCCCCCTCCCCCCCCCCCCCCAAAAAAAAAAAAAAAACTTGTCCCACCTTATTTTTAAAAAATATTAAAAATATTTGATAAGAAGTAAAAGATTTCAAAATAAAACAAAACATTTGGACTTAAATTAATTGGATTTAATAGGACATAAAATGCCATTTTTGGACGGACGTCTTGGGGTGCCTAACACATTTTTCGAGCGTAACCGACCCTCGAGCCTTTAAATGCATCTTTGGTTTGATTGTATTTTTTGGAATCAATTTTTACTTCGGCCTTTTAAATTTATTTTTTAAAATTTGGTGACCTAGCACACCATTTAAATCCAATGTTAGGCGGCGACTCTTCAATTTTTAAAACGGCTTAAGTATTTTTTTTTTGAGAAAACCGGTGCTAAAAAACCCCCTATCTTCCTAAGCTTAATTATTATTTAATATTCTTTTCATTTCAAAAAATTAGTGCGCGTCAATTGGTATTTCAGTTTTTTCGGGATGCAATTGTGCATCGGTGACAGTATAATTGTGTGTCGAACAAACGCTGGTGTACAAAGTATTTTTGAAGCCCTTTTTTTGCTGCAAGAAAGTGGACTCTCAACTTGCATAATTTACTATGACGCTAAGTCATATGTTGAGGAAGTGATACATAATGGTCTTTTTGCAGAATTGCTAGAGGTGACGCATAGTAGGGTGAAGTATTTACTGAAATCAATGAACAACTTGACAGTTTTAATGGCGTCAAGGTGTTTGGACTATTTTTCTTATATAAACGGGTTTGAAGAATGTCCTCATGATTTATTTTTGAAGTATTTGAGTGCCCTTGGAGATATCATAGTGTAAAGATTTGCTGATCCGTCCGTTTAACTAATTTTATTTCAAATTTGTATTTTCTGCTAGTTGTGTTTTTAATTGACTATGTGTTTATTTTGATTTAATGTCCTAGTCTTGTAAACCGTTATTATTGTAGGTTTGTTATTGTAGTTGGGATAAATATATAAAGTGTTTTAATTTGTAGCATAGTATCATTATAATTTAATATTGAAAATAATACATTATACTGAAACAAATACTAATTAAAACTGCAATGCATTAATGAAGTAATATTACATATTATTTTTATCGTCATACATTTCAATATCTGATTGATATTCAGGATCATTTAAAATCATTATGTAAGTATGCTTCGCTGAAGAAACCTTCTTAGACATGCTCATGAATTTTCGTTTGAAGCTCATGGCGTCTAATTCAGAGATACATTTGATTATTTTCTTCACGATATCGATGCAATGCCATTTAAAGCTTATGCAGAGTGCATGTTGGCTTTGTTTTGGCTAGTTGATGAACGGTTCGATGTTGTATTGTCTACATCTATCGATGACACCCATTGTGGAGAGTAACACATTGTTGGATCTAAGAAATAATACAATGCATCGTTTAAATGGTAATAACGTCTTATTGAAAGATACAAATCTGTGAATATATACATTTTTGTTGAAACTTTGCTAAATAATAGAATTGTTACATCTTGTGCTATTTGAATGATTCAATTAACATATCTATTTGAAAAATAATGTTGTTAGTACTATGAATTCACTGCTTAATGTGATTTGTCAATCATGTTTTCTAGACTTGATCCAACTTTAATAATGTATTATACGTTATGAGGCTTTATCTCAATTTAATAGACCTTATCATACTTTAATATACTTTATCATACTTTTACAAACTTTGAGACGTTATACGACTTTATCAGATATTATCAAACTTTAGCAAACTGTCTTTATTTATTTATTTTTTGAGCAAATTGTTTTTCTTGAGATAAGTCATTTCAATTGCAAACTTTATCATACTATTTCTAGACTTTAATTACCCATGAAAAAAAAGTTGTCTTGACTTGTTAGTCACCTCTAACAAAGCCGGAAAGGTCAATTAGCCCAAATAAAGGCTTAGACTACCTGTTAAATCAGCCTTAACAAATCTAGATCTGAAAGGTCAATCAACCCTCATAAAGACTAAGCTGACTTGTCAAATCAACCCTGATTAAGGTTGAGTTGACATGTCAAATAATACTTCAAGTGTAGAAAACCCTAACGGTGCTTCAGTTTGGCCTAAACCATGGGATCACTTACGATGTTGGATTCCCAAACCATATTATGATGACTACTAGAATGATTAAGGCACCAACCTAAAAGAATATTTTGTTAGTCTTTGTCAGGAGTGAGAATATAGAGTGAAAGAATCAGACAACCTAGTTATTTCTTTAAGGGATATGAATGCACCATTTCCACATTGTCTATCCCAATAGATGTTGCGTAGATGTCAACCCAATGGCATAACTGAAATTAAAGAAGCAATTACATGTATTTGGGAGGAGAAAAATCAATGCTACTGTCAAAACTTTGATATTATCTACTTCAATTGGCCATTGAGATGGCAATAATGAGTAACAAAGTACTTACTCCCACTAAATATTATAACATGATGAGCAACAATAAGTTTACTTGAGAGGGATACATGTCTAACGAGGAATAAATAAAATTTTGTGTTATTGTATCTTGTTCCATTTATAATTCATATCTTAATTTGTTATGTATCCCATGATTGTAATATGTTAAGTTTTTTGGTGTTGAACGTGTGAAAGTGACGATCCCTGCTTTTTCAAAATGTTAAAGTATATGAGATAGTTTAGTGTAAAAAGAAAGATTTTTTAAAGCAACGGTTTTCTTAGACAATTACTTAGGTCATTATAAAAAACAAGGAGTTGCTACCTAACACTGTGTTTAATTGGTGTGTTAGGTCGATGAATTTTTAGAAAAAAATAATTTCAAAATACTAAGTAAAATTGCCTCCAAAGATACGGTCAAACCAAATATTCATTTAAAAGAGTTCGGGGGTCGGTTATGCTTGTCCAAAAATGGTACCTTATGTCCAATTATACACCTTATGTCCAATTAAGTCCAATTAGTTTAAGTTTGAATGTTTTATTTTATTTTGAAAATATTTTCCCTCTGATTGTGAACTCTTTTTGGTATTTTTCAAATTCGTATGACAAATTTTTGGTATTTTTTGGAATGTTTCCACGGTATAACCTCTTGTGAAATATTAAAGAATTTGACAATGATGATTCCTGTGGGGAAGTTTTATATATGTTATCAATGATTTTTTTTTGGATTTAAAGTGGAAAAATCAATCTAAATGAATTACAATAGTTTTTATGAAATATATTGTTGGCTCAGTAGAATACCCAAAAAGGGGGGGGGGGGGGGGGGGGGGGAGATGAATTGGGTAATTAAAAAAATTATCAGAATAAAATTCAATAAATCAAATAGTTAACTTTAAGCCTAAATTAATTATTATCTTTATAACATAGCGGAATAATATAATCAACTAAGTACACACCCAAACAACAAAAATAGCAAAGTAAGTACAACAACACACGAAAGATTTATACTGGTTCACCAAGCTACTCTTGGTTAATCCAGTCCCCCGAGCTCGACGGAGGTCGCACCCACTAAAATCAAGATTCCTTTAAAGGTAGGAACCAAACCCGCACATCAATTCTTTTACAGGCTCAGAATCAACCTTTACAATATTCTTTTCTCAGGCTAAGAAAGAACCTCTACTTTTTACAAGCTAAAGAATAACCTAATTCTTTTTAACACTAAGTATCAAAATCTCTCAAAACACTCAAACTATCCTTTTCACAGGTAAGGATGGAACCTTTACAAATCACTCACAACGTAATTCTTATCTAGGAATAATCACTACCTCAATCTTTTTACAGGAAGAGACTGAAATCCAACTACCCTTGATTAAATACCCCGAATGGTATTTAACCCATGACAACTCATCAATACAAAAATTGACAAGAAGTAAATCTCACTCAGAGCTTCTACCACTCCAGATAAATAATAACTCAATTAATATCCCAACTAGTGATAGAAATACGTGAGATACAAAAATCTGATTTCAACAAGATATGGGTAGAAAATTGGAGCACGTAATCAGATTAAAAAAATTGTTTAAAAAAAAAAAAATTTCTTCAAAAATCAGAAACAATTTCTAAGATCAATTTTCAAATATAGAATAAAAAAAATAAAATAATAAACAATATGGAAAGATCTCACCCGAAATCTACAGAAATAATGATTAGAACAATGTAGCTTCAAATCCGGTATTAGCAAAAATTTATCGCAATTGATTCTCAAAATCACTCTTAGAAAAGTTCACAATATCGTACAATGATAACTCTTATAAAAGCTCACAAATGATATAAACTCTTTTTACTCTTTCTCAATGAATGATTAGTCCTAAATAAAAATTCTCAGGTTTATTTAAAGGAATATGTAATCAACCTTCTAACAGTTAGTTTACATGTGTCATGACAAATAAAAGCTCTTATAGACCCCTTATATCATAAGGACTTCATTTAGGTTCAATTCCACTTAAAAACATCTTTCAAATCTCTCAATTAAACCCCTAAAGTATTTCTCAATTTCAATTAACAAGAATAAAATCTATTTCAAGTACTAAATTGAGAAACATTAATATTTAGTGAACCATATTAATAGAATTTAATTAGTAGATGAACTATATCTTAAATATAGATAATATCCCCTAATTCTCTCTAAAATCCCAACAAAAAATAACTACTTTTGGATATAATCTCGAATCAAACAGTATCCTGAAACAATGCGTTCGGTCGACTGCCCAATTCAGGTTGTAGCCAAGCTATTGCTGTTGCGTGCATAGGTCGACCGCCTGGTCGACTTACAAATTCAGAGAGTTTAGCACTACTTGACTAATCGACCTATCGGTCAACTTGTTGATTCCGAGAGTTCAACCCTTCTTGGCCGGTCGACCTGTCGATTGACTTAGAGATACAGGATATTACAACTTCTATGTCCGGTCGACTCACCAGTCGACTGCTGTGCCTGGATCTCTTATCTGAATATGTTTTTAACTTATTTTCTTTTACGATTTCGCCCCTTTAACCATTTTCTTCTGTTGATTAGCTCCACTAATATTCTTATATTCAATTTTAGTCATTAAAAATTATGACATGCTTAAGTATATGTTTATTATTTTCTAATCTATATGGGGAAGGGATCGAGTCTAATATACCTAATATGACATGCATAAATGGCCTATATGAGAATGAATATGCAAAGTCTAAATGGTGTATGTGTCCTAAACATGCATACACTAAATGGTGAAAAAATAGTTCGATGACATGAATATGGAGTCTAAAATAGCATATATAATGTTATAAAACATGATAAATGTAAATGGTGAAAAGTGTCCTAAATATGTCTTCTTAGTGGTGCAAAACAGTAATATGCAAAGTAGCATGGAATATTACATTAGTCACTATATGAGTTTTATGTAAACGTGATATCATGGAATACCTACTTTCTTAATTCTCCCAATAAAATCAAGGAGTCCTGATTCGACAACCCCTCAAATCCTATGGATATGAGAATCAAGGGGACGTCACGAAAACAAGTTTTGCCAAAATTAACCCATCCAAAACTTATGCAAAATTTCAACGAAATGACTTACTGAGGGAAGCGGTTTCCTAAGCCGTCTATTTCTAAATTCTACTCTATTTGGAGAATCAAATCGGCGATATAGAAATCTCTCCCTCAACTTATCAAATTGTTAAACTTGCCACAAGGCTTACATGAGTTAATTTTTACAAAACAAACTCATTGTTTTTATTTTTTATTTTTATTATATATATATGTTGATATTAAGATTTTGATAAACAATTAAATGATGATGTTTTTTGTGGAACTAATGTGTTTATTGAGTGTTTTAGTTGAAAGAGTTCCAGACAGTATCATGAAATAATTATAAAGGATGCAGAGACATTGCAGAGACGATAACATCATGAAAAAATTACAAAGGATGCAAAGACGGATACTAAAAGATTGAAAATTCCAAAGAATCTAGGTGAAAATAACTCTAATATATTTTTACTCTTAATGTATCTTGATTAGGATTACATTCGGCACAAAAATAATTTTATGATTATGTGTGTTTTTAATAGGATTCTAATTAGCTAACATATTTGCTCCTATGTGTAATTGAAGAAGAAATATTGATTCAAGAAAGATAAAAATTGAATTTAAGGATTTAGTGGAGTTAACCGAGAAAAGAAATTGGTTAAAGGGGCAAAAATGTCGAAGAACTTTAGTAGAAAATTAATTAAGGAGAGATGTTCTAGCTCAATCGGTCGACCTATAAAAATTGATTGGTCAATTGATGGAATGGAGCAGAGAAGAAGATTTAGTCCTTGAATTGGTCAATCGACAACTAGGTCGACTTATGGAAATGAGACAAACTCTTTGAATCTTCCGGTCGACAGGTAAGTCGACTTATGGTTAAAAGGTAAACTCTCTAAATCTTTTAGGTTGACGGGTAAGTCGACTTATTAAACTCTCAGAATCGTTCGGTCGACAGACACAAAATGAGCGGTCGACTTATTGCGAAGGAATTTTGGCTTGGGCAACGTCCTGAATTGGGCGGTCGACCGATGGGTGTTGGTCGGTAAACCGATGTCCAGTTTCAGGATTTGAGATTTTTATGGTTTTAATCCAAAAAGTTGCCGTTACTAGCCATTTTATGGTTAAGATATGTGAGATATCTTAGGGATATGATAATGTTTGAGCTATTTAGTTAATATTTTAATATCCCTATAGATATGGTTCAAGTATTTTAGATATCTCTCAATTTGGTTCATGAAATTATTTCTATCTTATCTAATTGAGATTGAGTGTAAGTTTGAGGGACTAAATTGAATGTTTTGAAAGCTATAATTAAGTCAAATATACCTAAAATAAAATATAATAATATATGGGGTCTATAGGTGCTTTTTAGATACTTATCATTTGAAAACTAGCTGTTGAAGGGTGTTGGCCCAGTGGAATACCCAAGAGGGGGGGTGAATTGGGTAACTAAAAAATTATCAAAATAATAACTTCAATAAATTAAATAATTAATTTTAATCCTAAATTAATTATTATCTTTACATCACAGCAGAATTATCAAAACAACTAAGTGCACACCAAATAACAATAATAAAGGAAATAAGCAATGCAGTACACACCGATATATCGTGATTCACCAAGCTACTCTTGGCTAATATAGTCCTCCGAGCCTCACGGAGATTTGCACCCACTAAACTCAAGATTCTTTTATAGGTAGGAAACAAACCTTTATAATGATTCTTTTCACAGACTCAGAATCAATCTTTACAAATTCTTTTTTTTAGGTTCAGGAATAACCTCTATTTTTTACAGGTTCAAGAATAACCTAATTCTATTATAGGGAGAATCACAACCTAATTCTTTTTATACCTTAGACTCAAGAATCAAAACCTCACCAACACTCTAAATATCCTTTTACCTGGTAAGGATTGAACCGTTACAAAATTTACTCAAACTCAATTCTATTCAGGAAGAATTACTACCTCAATCTCTTTACATGAAAATACTGAAAACCGACTACCCTTTAATTAAATATCCCCAATAGTATTTAATCTGTCACACAACTCACCAATACAAATTGATAAGCAGATTATCTCACTCGGAGCTTCTACCACCCCAGATAAATTAAAACTCAATTAATATCCCAAATCTAGTGATAGAAAAGTATGAGATTGAAAATCTGATTTAAAACAAAAGATGGGTAGCAAATAATTGAGCATGTAATCAGATTCAAGAAATTGTTGATAAAATATTTTCTTCAATAAAAATCAGAAACAATTTCTAAAGATCAATTTCCAAAAATTAAACAAGCAATGCACAATAGAAAGTAATTGGAAAGATCTCATCCGGAATCCACAGAACAAATAAATAGAACGATGTTACTTCAGATCTGGTAGCAACAAAGATTAATAGCCAATGATTCTCAAGATCGTCTCTTGGAATAGCTCTCACAAAATCTCAAAATGATATCTCTTATAACAGCTCAATATGATCTCAACTCTTTAATCTCTCTTAATCTATGTTTCACTACTTCATTGATGTATGAAAAAACGTAGGTCTATATATATGGGATACAAATCAGATCTCTAACAGCTAGTTCCCATATATCATGACATTTAAATACTCTCTTAGACCCCATATATCATCATGACTTCATTTTGGTTCAATTAACTTAATTACATCTTTTAAATCTCTCAATTAAGTCCCCCAAATATTTCTCAATCTCAATTAATTAGAATATAAACAATTTTATGTACCAAATTGAGAAACATTAAAATTTAATGAAACAAATCAATATGATTTAGATATTAGGTGAAACATATCTTAAATATAATAATATCCCTGAAATCTCTCTCAAATCCCAACAAAAAAATGCTACTTTTGGATATAATTTTGGAATCAACAGTATCCTAAAACAGGGCCCCCAATCGACTGCTCAATTTAGGATGTAGCCAAGCCATTGCTACTCTATTCATAGTTCGACCTGTCTGTCGACTTGGAGATTCAAAGAGTTCATTTTACCTTCACCGGTCGACCTAACTATTGATTTGGAGATACGGAGAGATCATCTTCTCTTGGCCGGTCGACCTGCCTGTCGACTTAGAGATACAGAGAGTTCATGCTGCTTGGTTCAGTCGACTCATCAATCGACTTATGTCTGCTGGATCTCTTTTCTGAACTCATTTTTAACTTTTTCGTTTGTACTTTTTCTCTTCTTTAACCATTTTCTTTTCTAAATAAGCTCTACTAATCTTCTTATATTTCATTTTAGTCAATTATAAATATTTCTTTTCAAATCACATAGGAGAAAATGATTTCATCTTATCAAAACACACATAAACAATAAAAACTTTTTGTGCCATGTGTGTTTCTAATTGGGATATTAAGAGTTGAAATTCACCTGAGTTATTTTCCCTAATTTCTTCAAACTCTTAATTCTTCATCATCTTTGACATCATCATTTGGCATCCATTTATAATTTGTCATTGCATCTTCATCATTAGAACTTAAATAACTGAAACACTCAATTAAATTGTTAGTTCCACTAAAACATCAACACTTAATTGTTCATCAAAATCTTAGAATCAACAATCTCCCCCTTTTTGATGATAACAATTAACTTTGATGTTTCTTCAAAACAAAAATGACCACACTCCTCCTAAATCTGAGGACGAGTTTTATAACTCATTTAAGTATCATAAAGACGATTTTAAAAATATAATCAATAAAGCACAAATTTAAAAATACTTTCCCTTAATAAAACATCACTAATTTCTCCCTCTTTGTCATCTTCAAAAACAAAATTTAGGGAGGGGGGGAACACAAATTAACATTACTCTAGGCAATCATATAATATACTTGAAAGAGTAAGCCTAAATGAATTAAATCCGAATATATATAACTCTTTTAAAAGTGCATTAAATTAACTCATAAATTCAACTTTAAAAATCAAAACTCAAATTAACTTTTAAGCACAAAACATCAACACTATGTGGATCATTATTATGACTAAATATCAAGTCTACTCAATCCATCAAAATTCATACTAAAAACATCATTCTTAATTATGCAATCTCCCACTATATAAGTGTGAACAAAATAATTCATTTTAAGGAGAAAAATATAATCTTTGAAGCACTAAGACATGAAACATCTCTCAATAATAGTTTATGAAACTATCAATATAATGCATATTTATTTAATAAAAAATTCAGCTCTATTTTTCAATAATAATCATTAACACTCAAGAAAATGAATTATATCTCAATTAGTAACATGCATATTAAAAATATTATCTCGTAACATGCTCAATTCTTTACACAATAATAATCATTTAAAATTTCAGAGGATATGAGACATATAAGAATGACCTATTACCATGTATATAGTCAGATACTTAATTTATATAAATATATCCATGTAAGCATATAATCACGATTCTAAACAATTCAGATCAAATAAACCATTCTTTATCATTTAATTTGCCTCAATTAAAATATCATGCATTTTAATAAATAAAATAATAACAAACTTAGCTCAATTCAATTTATTTGTATAAAATTAAGTAGCATGAATGATAGCACATTATACAAATAGTCCTAAAAACATATGCAACACATAATTAACATTATTTAGTGAGATCACAAATACTCGATTAATATTCTAAATCACATAACAAGCTTTAAAATAAACACATAATCACTACTTGGTATAAGCATATAAAGACATGTTGATACCCCTTAACTAAATGTGATTCTCAGAATCACCATATAATATTTCTAAGACAACAAATAAACACATCATTGAAAATAGGTCTTAGAAACCATCACCAACTTACCTATTTGGCAAGTTGGGCACCTCCCTCTTTAACAAATTTAATGAATTTAAAATGTGGAAGGTTAGGAGTACCTTTTATATCTTTTGGGGCGACTTTACTTTTTACCTCATTTGTACTACTGATTGATTTGAGTACACAATTTCTCTTAGCCGATGGCTTTGGTACATCTTTCTTGCTTTCACTTGCTGCTTGTGGGTTCTTTGTAACTTCACATCTCAAATTTGGTGCATATTTTCTATTTACATAGGTCACTTGTGACTTCTTTGTAGCTTTACATTTTGATTTCGGTATATCCTTTTTGTTTGCACATGTCGATTGTTGCTTCTTTAAAACTTCATATCTCAACTTCGATATACCTTTTCACTTTATACATATCGCTTGTGGATTCTTGGTGACTTCCCATTTTGATTTTGATATAATATCTCTGGTTGTTCCTTCCGGTCCTGTCCCAACACTATATAACTCTGCACAAGCCAATTCTGTAGCTCTTTTCGGTATCTATTTCACTTTGGATCAATTCTTAGCCATAAACTTAGGGTTCCTGAATGGACATGATACTTTAAAATGTCCAACCCTGTTGTAATAATTGCATCTTAACTTCGACTCAATTCTTTTGGCAATAACGACAAATATCGGAGTTCTCTTATCATTGCTTGATACTTCAGAATTGCTGGAATTCATATCATCCCATGTTTCCTTCGTAGGTCTCTCTTTTCTCTTTAGGTTACTTTCTGATCCAGCCTCATACTGTTGCACAACCGTTTTATGGGTTATTAAATCAATGATGACTTCATCGGTAGTGAGTTTGGTGAGATCTTTGGCCTCCTTGATTGCAATCACTTGATCAGTTCCCTCATATGTCTCTTTCAATGTATCCCATATTTCTTTCACATAAGCACAACCCAAAATTTTCCTATACATATTTTCATCTAAAGAACAAATCAAAATATTAGTAGCCTGTGAGTTAATAGATAATTATTCTTTATCAAAGGAACTCAGTTGCTCCTTTCTCTTGGTTACTCCATTTTCCATAGGAGTGTATGGACCGTCTTCAATAACCAACCATGCCTCTTAATTAGTGGCCTGCAAAAAAACAATCATTCTATTTTTCCAAACAACATAATTACTACCTGTAAAAATAGGTGGATGGTGCATAGAAAGCCCCTCACCTAGTGTTCCTATCGTGTGTGCCATGTGATTTTTATTAGCTAGTGTTTTAAGTTAATCGAGCTAAACCAACTCTGATACCAATTGTTGGCCCAGTGGAATACCCAAGAGGGGGGGTGAATTGGGTAACTAAAAATTTATCAGAATAATAATTTTAATAAATCAAATAATTAATTTTAATCCTAAATTAATTACTATCTTTATATCACAAAGGAATTATCAAAAAAACTAAGTGCATACCAAACAACAATAATAAAAAAATAAGTAATGCAGTACACACCGATATATCCTAGTTCACCAAGCTACTCTTGGCTAATCCAGTCCTCCGAACCCCACGGAGATTCGCACCCACTAAACTCAAGATTTCTTTATAGGTAGGAACTAAACCCTCACAATGATTCTTTTCACAGACTCAGAATCAACCTTTACAAATTCTTTTTTCCAAGCTCAGGAATAACCTTTAGTTTTTACATGCTCAAGAATAACCTAATTCTATTACAGGGAGAATCACAACCCAATTCTTTTTATACCTTAGGCTCAAGAATCATAACCTCACCAACACTCCAAATATTCTTTTACCCGGTAAGGATTGAACCGTTACAAAATTTACTCAAACTCAATTCTATTTAGGAAGAATTACTACCTCAATTTCTTTACAGGAAAATATTGAAAATCGGCTACCCTTTGATTTAATACCCCCAACAATATTTAATCCGTCATACTACTCACCAATACAAATTGATAAGCAGATTATCTCACTCGGAGCTTCTACCACCCCAGATAAATTAAAACTCGATTGATATCCCAAATCTAGTGATAGAAAAGTGTGAGATTGAAAATTTGATTTTAAACAAAAGATGGGTAGCAAATAATTGAGCACGTAATCAGATTCAAGAAATTGTTTATAAAATATTTTCTTCAATAAAAATCAGAAACAATTTCTAAAGATCAATTTCCAAAAATTAAACAAGCAATACACAATAGAAAGTAATTGGAAAGATCTCACCCAGAATCCACAGAAAAAATAAATAGAACGATGTTACTTCAGATCCGGTAGCAGCAAATATTAATGGCCAATAATTCTCAATATTATCTCAACTCTTTAAGCTCTCTTAATCTATGTTTCACTGCTTAATTGATATATGAAAAAATGTAGGTCTATATATATGGCATATAAATTAGCTCTCTAACGGCTAGTTCCCATGTATTATGACACTTAAATGCTCTCTTAGACCCCGTATATCATTATGATTTCATTTTAGTTCAATTAACTTAATTACATCTTTTAAATCTCTCAATTAAGTCCCCCAAATATTTCTCAATCTCAATTAATTAGAATAGAAACAATTTTATGTACCAAATTGAGAAACATTAAAATTTAATGAACCAAATCAATATGATTTAGATATTAGGTAAAGCATATCTTAATTATAATAATATCCCGGAAATATCTTTCAAATCCCAACCAAAAACGACTATTTTTGGATATAATTTCGGAATCAACAGTATCCTGAAACAGCGTCCCCAGTCGACCGGTCAGTCGACTGCCCAATTCAGGATGTAGCTAAGCCATCGCTGTTGCGTTTATAGGTTGACCTGTCTGTCGACTTGGAGATTCAGAGAGTTCATTTTACCTTCATCGGTCGACCTACCTGTCGACTTTGAGATACAAAGAGTTTATCTTCTCTTGGCCGGTCGACCTGCCTGTCGACTTAGAGATACAGAGAGTCTATGCTGCTTGGTTCGATCGACTCATCAGTCGACTTATGTTTGCTAGATCTATTTTCTGAACTCGTTTTTAACTTTTTCTTTTTTATGTTTTCTCCCCTTTAACCATTTTATTTTCTAAATAAGCTCCACTAATCTTCTTATATTTCATTTTAGTCAATTATAAATATTTTTTTTCAAATCACATAGGAGCAAATAATTTCATTTTATCAAAACACACATAAACAATAAAAACGTTTTGTGCCGTGTGTGTTTCTAATTGGAGTATTAAGAGTTAAAATTCACTTGAGTTGTTTTTCCTAATTTCTTCAAACTCTTAATTCTTCATCATCTATGACATCATCATTTGGCATCCATTTATAATTTGTCATTGCATCTTCATCACTAGAACTTAAATAATTGAAACACTTAATTAAACTGTTAGTTCCACCAAAACATCAACACTTAATTGTTCATCAAAATCTAAGGATCAACAGAGGACTTGTTTCAATTCCCTATATATAGGACTACAGATTTCACATAATAAAATAATATAAAGAACTATTCAGTTCATAAGCTTTTATAAGAGTCATCATTCTGATATTATTTGGGAGATCAAATTGTGAGATTAATTGTTGAGGAGCTCTTGAGTTAAAACGCTGATTGTGTAAGCGTCATCGATTTGAGCTGTCTAGCGTTTCAATCTATAATTCTTCGGTGCTATTCTGGTGAGATCTTTCCAAACTATTAATCTTTATTCCATATCTATTTTTCTATATTTGCTTGGTTGATAAGATCTTAATAAAATTATTTTCTGAACTTTAAATTGCATAAAAATATTTTAAAACGTTTTTTTGGTGAAAATCTGATTTCATACTTATCTCTGTGCTACCTATATCTATAATAATCAGATTTTTATGTTTTCTTGGTGAAAGTGTTCCAAGCTTATTCTTAATTGAGTTTATTATTATTATTATTATTATTATTATTATTATTATTATTATTATTATTATTATTATTATTATTATTATTATTATTATTATTATTATTATTATTATTATTATTATTATTATTATTATTATTATTATTATTATTATTATTATTATTATTATTATCATCACTTGCTTAGATAATTAATTTTGTGAAATCGTTTTTGAACTTTAAACGTATAAAAAATCTTTTAAAATGATTTGTGTGATAATATGATTACGTGATCAATTTTGTGCTACCCCCATTAATTTTATAATCAGATTTTATATTCTTCACTTAATTCTATCACTAGTAATTATCGGGACATTAATCGAGTTTAAATTGATTAGAGGTGGTAGAAGCTCACAGTGGGAAGAACTTATCAATTTATTATAACTGGTGAGTTGTGTGTCGGATTAGATACTATTGGGAGTGTCTAATCAGGAGTAGTTTTGGGTTTCAATCTCTTTTGGTAAAGAGATTGAGATTTGATCTTTACCTAAGTACAAAAAGGTTAGGTTACTCTTTTCCCATTAAAAAGAGCTTAGGTGTGATTCTTCCTGATTAGGATCAATTATGAGTGATTTGTAAAGGTTTCATCCTTACCTGGAAAAATGATAGTTGGAGTATTTCTGTGAGGTTTAATTCTTAAGCCTAAGGTATAAAAAGAATTAGGCCGTGATTCTCCCTATAATAGAATTAGGTTAATCTTTAGCCTATGAAAAGATAAGGTTATTCTTAAGTTTGGAAAAAAGAAAAGCTTATTCCTAAGTCTGGGAAAAGAAATTTGTAAATGTTGATTCTGAGCCTACAAAAAGATTCATTTTTGTAAAGGTTTGGTTCCTACCTGTTTAAAGGAATCTTAGTGGTTTAGTGGGTGTGAATCTCCATGGGGCTCGGAGGATTGGATTAGCCAAGATTAGCTTGGTGAACCAAGATATATCGGTGTGTATTGTATTATTTATTTCCTTTACTTTATTTTGTGTTGTTTGGGTGTACAACTAGAGCTTATAACACTCATCCGCTGCTATAAAGAGATAATAATCGATTTAGGATAAATTGATTAATTGATTAAATTAATTATTTGATTTTTGAAGTATTATTATTTAGATTAAATTTTAAATCTACCCAATTCACCCTTTCTTGGGTAGCTCACTGGGTCAACAATATATATATATATATATATATATATATATATATATTTCAAAATCTGAATTGTGTAGTGGTCGCGCAAATTTAATAACCAATTTAAGCACAAAATTTTACAGTATAGTATGCTTAAGTACGAGTGTCGAATCACAAGGATTAGATTATAATTATCATTTATTTTCGTATTTTTTGGTTGACTTTAATAAAATTAGTTTTGGGAATTTTTTAATTATAAAATAGAAAAAAATATTTAAATTAAAATACTAAATGATAAGCAACCGGGTTAATGGCATGTATTTATTTTTCGATTATCCTAATGCGTTTTACTTCTTTATCTATTTTGATTATATGTATAATGAAGTAATTTAACTATAAGAAAAATTACAATGAAGATTTGATCATTTAATTGGCATGAACTATTTTTGGGATTCAATTCCTAGTCTACGGTGAACCAATCCCCAAGTATAATTCATTCTATGCAAATATATCAATTAATCGACTGTTTAATCAGAATGGACTATCTTCGGGATTCAATTTCAAATCTACTGTAGACACCGCATTTGTCCCGCCTAGTCAGTGTCGAATCAAGTACAAGTTTAGATAAATTTTAAACTTGGGTTTAAAGGGAATAAATTTTTACTTGAGATCGCTGATAGGTGAATTTTATCTATCTATTTTCAAATCGAATTTGATAGTTTTCGAGTATTTTTATTATGTTTTAATTTGTTTTTATTTATTTTTGTTCAAACCAGGGGTTGGAGTAAAAAGGTCGAAAAACAAGGAAATCGGTAGAAAAACGATCAAAGTTTCAAAGCAGCAGTTTCACCGCTGTTGCGGTCATCCTACCGCTGCAGTGGTGAAATGACAGAGAGTTCAAAAACTTTTTGATCACTCACTGCTGCAGTGGTGAAAAAGCAGAAAGCCTACCTACATGTCTACCATTGCAACGGTGAACCTACCGCTGCAACGGTCAATGACCACCTGTTTTAGATATTTTCTAGATATTTTATTTTTGTTCCCATTGTGTTCTTGATCCTTTCCCATTATTCAAAGAACACTTAGGGAGTGTTTTTGGAGTGTTCTAAATGAGCTATCAACCTATCAAGAGGAGGAACTCGATTGGAGAAGAGGAAACAAGATCGGAGCGGTTTTTACGGACGCTACCTTCAGATAACGACTATTTTCCCTTGTTTCTCTCGTTATTCTTAACTTGTTTTTGGTTTTTTGAACATGTATATATTGTTTATAGTTGAATATATGGTTCTGGCCAAGAGCTGAACACTAAATATCAATGGAATTGATGTAGTTTACTAATATACGTTGTTTGTTTGAATCCGTATTTCGTTAACGGTTGTTCTTGCCTATTCGATTATGTTTACCGTTCTTTTACTTAATTTATATGATTATTTAGATATATTAAGAAATTCGGGTTTGACACTCGAGAGAGGTAACCCCGAATTCGGACTAGGGTTTAAACACAATGTGACAATCTAATGACCCGGGAGGGCATTAGAAAGTATGCAATCCATGAGGTTGGGGCGAGACTCATGTGACCAAGTGTAATATAGATGCTCGAGGGGGATTTAGACATTGATGAGAAGTCCCATATTCATTCACTTTACACTCGGGAGAGGTAGTGAGTGAGTTTTTGATAACTAGATTGTCGGATAGATTTGAATACCGTTAAGGTAAACTAGATTGGATCAAACATGTATAAGTAAACGAAGTTTATCCCTAGATAATCTATTCCCATATAATATATTTAGTATTATAGTTCAATTAATTGTTAATTTAGTATAGTATATTATTTATAAAACAAAAACCCTATTTTTATCGCCTAAATAAAATTCGGTTATGATAATCGCGGTACTTAGCGACAATTAATCCAATCCCTGTGGATACGACAACCCTTCTCATTCACTATTCTATAAAACTTGACTCGTACACTTACAGTGAAAGTAGCGATGTAATTTTGCGCTACCAATCGCACTGTATCATACAGAAAAAATACCCAGAAAACATGAGAAAAATAAAAATTGTTAAATTTGACAAAATGCAGTTAAGTAAAAGTTTTGGGTCGACCTCGAAAATCCCATAATTTAAGGAGGTCTGAAATGAATTTATTGAAGTTTGATTTTCATTAAATCATCTTTAGTATAGATAAAAATTAGCCACTCCCTAAAATTATAGGATATTTCAACAAATTACTCTGGTTACTTACTCTGACCCTGAAACATTTACTATAACTGAATCTTGTCGATTTAGACCCATAAACAATTATTTTAATTATGCTTATTGTTGGCTCAGTGAGCTACCTACAATAGGGGTGAATTTGGTAGTTATAAAAATTTAAACCAATTTAAATCTTTAAATACTTAATTAATCAAATAGCCAATTTTATCCTAAATCAATTATTATCTTGTTATGCAACGGATAAGTATTTAAACTACATGCACAACCAAACAAAATGTAAACAATATAGAACACAAAGATATATCTTGGTTCACTACTCTTGGCTAATCTACTCCCTCGAGCTCCACGGAGATTGGCACCCACTAAAACCCAAATTCCTTTAGAGGTAGGAACCAAACTCTCACAATGATTCTCTTCACAGGTTCAGAATAAACCTTTATAATTCCCTTTTCATAGGCTAAGGAAGAACCTTATCTTTTTGCAGGCTAAAAACTAACCAAATTCTATTACAGGAAAAATTACAACATAATCCTTTTACCAGGCTAAGAATCAAACCTCACAAACACTCTAAGTATGATTTTCACCGTTAAGGATGAATCGTTACAATTCACTCAAAAATAAACTTTATTCAGGAAGAATTCACACCTAATTCTTTTCAAGGGAAAAGAATAATCTAATCTTTTTATCCACTAGGTAAAGATCAAACATCAATCTTTTTCTCAAAAAAGATCGAAACCCAGTTACCCTTATTAGATACAACCCAACTGTATCAAATCTGCACAAACTCAGCAATTACAAAAAATTATGGAGTTTTTTCCCATTCGAAGCTTCTACCACCTCAAACCAATTAAACTCAATTAATGTCCCGAAATTACTAGTGATACAAATTAAGTTAGGGATTTAATATCTAATTATAATATGTGTGGGTATCACAGAATTAAGCGCGTAATTAGATAATCACAAAAATCGTTTTTAAAGAATTTTTATGATTTTTAAAGTTCAAAAACGATTTTACCAAGATCTTATCAACCAATCAAGGATAGTAATATGAATTCACAATAAAGAATAATAACTTGGAAAGATCTCACTAGGAAAATACCGAAAGACTGAAATCAGAATAGCAAGACAGCACAAATTCGGTGAAACCAAAACAATCAACTCTTTTAACTCAAGAACTTCACATACAATTGATCTCACAAATAATATCTCGAATATATCTCAGAATAACAACTGTTAGAAAACTCAGGAACTTTGATAATTCTTGATTGATGTGATTTTTATGATATGAAATTCGTAGGTCTATTTAAATTGTTTTGAAACGATCCCTCTAACGTCTAGTTTCCTAAAGATATGACATTTAAATGCACCTGTAGACCCCATTTAAATGTACCAAATTGAGAAACACTTTAATTTTATGTACCATATCTATAGGGATATCTAAATAAGTGTATTATATCTCAAATATGTTCAAATCCCAAGAATATCTGAATTAGATATACCAAAAGTGACTAGTTAACGGCTAGTATTTGAATAAATCCTTAAAATCTTCAAAATTCTAACCCGAGAGTCGGTTGACCGACCATCATACCATCAGTCGACCGATCGATACAAAGAGTTTTACTTTGGTTCATCAGTTGACCGATTTTCCTTGGTCGGTTGACTGATCGATTTAGAGAGTTTCCAATTTCCAGCCTACGCTCGTCGGTTGATCGATCATTTCTTGAAACATTTATTTCTTAAATTATTTCAACTCCTAACTTTGACGTTTTAATCCTTTAACCGATTTATTTTCTCGGTTAACTAAATTGACACTAATATTCAATTTTAAACACTAATCTTGCTTAGGTTAATTTTCATTTTTCAATTTCACATTGGAGCAAATAATTTAACGCTAATTAGGACCTTAACTTCATCAAATTAAACACACATAAATATAACTCATTAATTTGTGTCATGTGTGTGATCCTAATCAGGATACAATAAGAGTAAAAGAGGTTTGAGTTGTTTTCACCTAATTTCTTCTAAATCTTCAACACTTTTCATCTTTTTAATATCCATCTTTGTATCTTCAATAATTACTTCATGATTTGATCTTTAATAGAACTTCTTAAACTGAAACACTCAAAAAATATGTTAGTACTACAAAAAATATCAACCCTTAATTGTCCATCAAAATCTCAGAATCAACACATATTTTATCAAATACTCTAAAAATATAATCCAATAGACCTTAATCAAGTCTTGGAAAAGTCATGACAATCCCTAAATCACAAAGGAGATTAAGGGGCTAAGCTTGATTTAAAATTACACCAAATTCAAGTGGTCTTAATAAACCACCCTAGGCCTATTACATTAAGGGCATAGACATAATTAAAGGCTCATATAATAGGCCTTGAAATGACCAAGAAACCTTACTTGAATTTGCCTACAAAATATCTAGGAAGGGAACCAAGATACTTAGGATGCGACCAATCGTTATTGAATTAAATGCTTAAGATGACATGGATAGGCTACATTCAGTGTATCTAGATATTTTGAGCAAAATATCTTAGGTGTAACCAAAAACCTCGAATCGTGACTACCTATTACCAAAACCAAATCAAATTGGTTTGCCACCTAGGCAATGCATTAAATGCACATCCCATAAAGTAATAAATGATTGGGATAACATGGAATGGATAGGTTCAAAGGATCTATATATTTTTACCAAATATCTTAGGTTTAACTAGGAACTTGAAAACCAACCGTCGGTTACAAGGTAAGTTAACTCGATTCAATCTGAAACCAACTGTAGGAGTGCTCACCAAGCAATAACTAATCAAAGAGAATTAAATGCAATGGTGACATACTTAGACTATGTTCAATGAGTTTTGAAACCATTAATGGCAACTAAACCGAAATAGTGAAACTAACTAGTACTTAGCTCCTAAACTGAACCAGATGTGTCACATCGAGCCATTAATGCACCCATGTGCAAGGAATATGATTGGAGGGGAGGTAATGATTGCCAATCATTAGTAATGATTGCCAAATCATTGAAAAGATTTGGTAATGATTACCAAATCTTTGAAGATCTTGCCTTCCACCCTAAATTCATTCAACACAAAATAAGATCAATACAAAATAGCATGTCCCCTTGGAAAAATGCCCTTAAGGAAGAGGCTGGGTTGGCTGGCACATTAATAAATGTGCAGGCCCCCAACCTATAAATAGGGGTGCTTGGTTCTCATTTTTTTTAGCCCTGAATGCCTAGCTTCTCTCTCTAAACTTGAGCAACTCTTTTGGGTGCTAGAATTTTCAAGAAAATTTCACAAATAACATGCCATTATTCCTCTAAAATATGATCCTAGAGGGTGTTCTTGAGGTTCTTGGAGCAAGACCTCAAGAGATTGACTATCACCGATCAACACCAAACCAAGAGGATCAAGGCGAAAATGGAGATGGCTACTTAGGGACGACCACATCTCCTAAGTAGGGTGTTCTTGAGGTTCGTGGAACAATAACTCAAGATATCAACGATCACCAATCAACTTCCAACCAAGAAGATCAAGGAGGAAAATGAGGTAATCTTTTAGGGAAGACCACATCCCCTAAGTAGGTATGTTTATTCAAAACCCCCTTTGATCTTAGTTTAATCTTGTGTATGTTACTTGTGCATAGAATAATCATATAGTTTACATACTTTAATTTCATGTACATAACACATAAAACCCATAAACAACCAAACAAACACTTAATTATCGCTATAATAACCAAACTATGTTCAAATAATTCAAAGATCATTCCAAGCATTTCAAGAACATCCGAGAACATGTGAGGACCCAAATCATCCGAGAAAATGTTAAGAACATGGGAGGATTCAAAGAAAACTACAATCACACCATGAGTTGTGCATATTCTCTATGATTCTCTCAAGAACTTTAAACCGACTCTTTACTAACTGTTAATAATAACTAATTAATGTTGTGATTCAGGTTGTTCACAACAAAAAAAATGATTAATAATAAACATAATTAAGGTTGTTCACAACTTTAAAAACTGTTAATAATAACTGACAAATGTTATGATTCAGGTTGTTCATAACGAAAACCAACTAATAATCAACTAAAACCAACTAAAACCAACCCAAATTTCAACTTAAATAAGGATGAACTACATTTTACATGATATTTGGTAATCACCCTAAGTATGTAGGCAACCCATGATACGTGTTCGGTCACCTTAAACAATAAAAATCAATTTTTACCTTAATTAGAGTAAACTACTTTTGACCTGATCATTGGTAACCACCCAAAGTATGTAGGCAACCCAAAAGGGTTTGGTTACACCTTTAATAACATAAACCATATCCTTTAACCTAACACAAACGAACTACATAAAGACCCGATACTCATTAATCCGAGATACGTAGGCAACCCATGTGTGAGTTTGGTTGCTTGTCCAAATAAATTAGTCTTAGTCTGTATGTCATATATTTTGCTAATTTATATTTCAGTCTATATAAACTGTTATTGGGTGTCACTGACTAGTATTAGCTGTAGTATTTACCTACTTATCATTGTATCTTTTAAAAAATACATAAAAAGAGAATTATTCTTGTTTAACTAAATCAAAGAAAACTATTTTGATATGTTTAATAGTGAAAATCTATTTAGACCAAGGTATCGCTTATGGACGGGTGTCTTGGGGTGCGTAAAACCTTCCCCAAGTATAACTGACTCCCGAACTTAAAGAATATATCTGATACACAGGCCTTTGGAAGTCAAAACATGGGCCATTTTTAATGGAAAAATGAATTTTTAAAATCTCAGTGACCTAATACACCATTTAAACTCCATGCTAGTTGGCGACTCTGATTTTAACTTAAAATCTCGGCCTAAGAAGTTTTTCAAAATCGACGCTTAGAAAAGCCCCTGAAAAATCATTTTAAAAAATGAACGGCTTTGGACAACTTAGAGAGGAAGGGATGAAACTTGTTTTCATCATTTTCTCGATTCTCTACTTCTTCCGCTATTAAAATTCGGGGTGCCTCATCTACGGTGAATCAATCCCTTATTATAATCCATGCTATAAAACCGTATCGATTCCAATAAAATTAATTGTATAATGGTTAGATCTAAACCACATGATAAAAATAATAATTGATTCATAAACAGTGTAAGAACATTAAATCCTTCTTATACAATTTTATACACAGATAAAATATGACAAGAAATAAAAACTACATTACAAAATCTGAAACAAATACAACCTAACTCGATTTTGTGCCCTAGCCATTCATGAATTGTTCTTCCACAAAATATTCAACAAAACCATTCAAGAATTTCCACCAAAGAGCTCGACAGTAGCAAGCATAAAATGAAAAATAAAAAAAAATATAAATAGAAAAGGATAAAAATTGATGAATAAAAGGGAGGATTATCTCCCCCCACTGTCGAAAAGAATGAATAAATAAGCTAATCTAAAGAATATCAAGTATATAGAAAAAGAATGTCCCTCCTTGAGCTGCCAAAATTCTCCCTCAATTTTCCATTATCTTCCAATCAAATGACCCATGAATCAATGTTTGTTTAAGTTCCAAAATTTCAGGCTTTAGTTCCCTAAAATGGCCATATGTCCAATAAGTTCCCTTTATAATTGTAACCATTTCCTCCTTAATTTTATTTCCTAAATTAACCCTTTAATTCCCTTGATTCTCTAAAATCATCCTTATCCAAATTTTAATTCCCTTAATAATAATAATAATAATAATAATAATAGTAATAATAATAATAATAACAATAATAATTGTAATACCCCGAAAATTTATATTTTTGAAAATAATATTTTATATAAGTTTAATATTTTTGGGGTTATTTTGTATATTATGAAAACTTTAGGGTGTTAGTGAATATTAATATATTTTAGAGGGCTAAATATGTATTTTATTATAATATATTGAGTAGAAAGTTGATATTATCCAAATTAGTTGACAAGTGAAATTGGAATGATAAGATCAAACGTAGGAAGATAAGGCTTTGAAAAAAATGACATGAATTCATGAATGAGTGACATATAGTGGGCTTTGAAAAAAAATCCCATGACTTCATGAATGAGTGACACATGGCACCTGATGGGTGTAAAATACCTATTTACTTCTAAACCGGATTTGGTAGTTTTCGAGTGTTTTAATTATATTTAATTGCTTTTTAGTTTGTTTTTATGTAATTCAGGTATAGGGATGCAAACAAGAGACAAATGAGCGAAAACGGTGAAGAAATGATGAAGAAATAAGGTTTCAAGATCACAGAAGCCACCGCCTCGGCGAGGAAGTCACCGCTGTGGTGGGGAGAAATGTAGAGGATATGCTTAAAATGAGAAAAGCCTGCCGCCTAGGCGGTGAAAGGGCAGAAAGATTGGAGCAGTCCCTCGGTCTAGGCGGAAATTCCACCGCTTAGGCGGTGAAGAGGCAGAATGGTTGGAGCAGTCCCTCGGCCTATGCGAAAATTCCACCAACTAGGCAGTGAAGCGGCAGAAAGTTAACTGACATCCCCACCGCCTAGGCGGTGACCTCTGCACAACAAATAGATATTTTGAGATATTTTGAAACCTTGTGCCTATTAACACTTATTCTCCAACTTCCCTTAAGAACTCTTGGAGCATGGAACGTCCCTAACCTTAGGAGCTTGATTATTTTCCATTCTTGAAGAGGATATTCATCATTCAGAGAAAAGGAAACATTGGCGGATCAGTATTTGGCGACAGTGGATCATTCCACTTTAAGATTTGATTTTTCTCTCTTTATTTTTCTCTTTTTAATTTAATGTTTTATTGTAAATGATGATAAATCCCTCTTGGTTTGTAGTTTCAATGGCCAAGATCATGTTAGATTAGATCAATATTAGCTAGGGATCGATGTAATTGTGTAAATACTCGTTTCGTTTAATATATGTTTCTTTAACGGTTGTTTGATTTTAAATTCGATTGTGTTTATCATTTTATGACGATTTTAATATGCTTGTTAAGGTATTAGGGTTGGATTTGAGAATACGGGGTTTGACCCTCGGGAGAGGTAACCCTGGATTCGGACTAGGGAAAACACATCGTTACGACCTAGCGACCCGGGAGGGCATTAGTTAGTGTGCAATCGATGATGTTGGGGCAAGGCTCACGCAGCCTAGGGTTGTTAAGACATTGAGGGGGACCTCTTCGCTGACACGAAGTCGCGTATTTTCCCGTCTTACACTCGGAAGAGGTGGTGGAGGAGTTTTAGAATCGAGATTGTCGGATACCATAAAATCCGTTATTGTTAACTAAAATAAAATCAAACATGTATTAAGTAAACGACATCAATCCCTAGGTAATCAACTTAGTTAGGATTAACCCACTAATTGTAGTTTAGCTTAGTTTTAATTAGTTTAATTTTAAAATATTTCTTTAACCGTCTGGATAATAGGAGACTATGCCAATTGCGGTATTAAATTATTCAACCTGTCTCTGTGGGAACGATATCCGATCTTAAAGATCCACTATATTAAAACTATACCTCGTGCACTTGCGAGTAGTCAATATGCGAGCGTGTAACAAACACTACGCCGTACAGCACCATAGATCAAATTAACAAAAAAACAACGACAAAAGTGGACTCCACTAGTTATTAGTTATATATATAATTATGGGTGTTAGTGTTAGTATGAGAGACGCACAAACAAGATAACAGAAGGCACAAATTCGGGATTGTTAGAGAAAAATAGGAAGAAAAGGAAAAGAAAATAATTCTTCTATTAATTATCATTTTATGATTTCAGGTAGAATTTTTAACTCTTTTAATATATGTATTTAATTTTTCTATTGTGTGAATTATGTTATTATTGTTGTTGAATTATAATTACTAATTTCCATGAAATAGTTATGATCATGTGAAAACTATGTGTGATACATGCCTATGTGTTTATTTGTTGTATTGAGTGGATACATGTGTTAGAGGGGTTAAAATTCTACTGAGGTTGACTCACAATCCCATAATTTTATTGCAAGGTCACTGAAAAATGGAATTGTACCAGGAATTATAAATGGATAAATATTTTTTTTTTTTGTATTTTTTTTTATTGTTATTGTTGTAAAATTGATTTAATAAATTGATAATTACAATTCTTGCCCTAGTTTGTAAAATTTCACAAATTTATGGGTAATAAAATATTCGTCATTTTTTTAATTTTAATTGTCTTTGGAAGAAACCGCGTGACGGCCCTGGGAAACCGGGTCATTACAGTTGGTATGAGAGCTTACGTTTGCAAGCACCTTGGACTTGGGTTATGGTATCCGTTAAGACTTTTAATGTCGTGTTAGTAGTGGACCATGTGATAAGTTTTGAGTTGAAAGATCGGTTTAAACGTGTTAATTGTCTTCTATGTAAATTATCAAATTATATTATCGTATTAATTAAAAAAAAATGTTGATGAAAATGAATAGTTTTATTATGTTAAATGGATCAAGTACAATTTTAAAGGTGAAAATGGTTTTTATTATCCTGCTATGCCATAATTTTCTCGTCAGGAAGACATGTCTTATGAGATATTGTTGGTCCTTACAGGAGGGTATGTCTTGTAGGATGTTGTGTTGTGACCTGACAGGAGGGTAAGTCCTGTAGGTGATAGAAATATGTTACTAATTTAACAGGAGAAGTTGAATATGAAATTGATTATGAGTAGTGTTAAGACCTGACAAGAGGATAAGTCCTGTAGATAGTTGAATATGTTGTTGATATGGTAGTTTATACCATGCGTTGGCTCTTACCATTGGAGATATTGAATGACCCTAACACTGATGACAACATTAGATTGCACAGTTGTACAAGTTACGGTACCGTTATAACTCTCGATCGTGAGGTAAACGATCTTATGGCTAGTAATGAAGTATGTGGTACTTTATTATACAAAAGTTAAACAATTGATTTAAATTCAGTAATTTTATTTTGATGATATCTATGGGATTTTGATATTGCCAAACGAGTGACTATATATATTGTTGGAAAACGAATTCTGATAAAAAATACTTGATCCATAAATTATTTTTGTATTATGAAGATAGTATAGAAGTTTAGCCTTTTGTGATAGGAATGTTGTATACACCCATTTAGTGTATTTTGATCGGCCTGATGTGATAATTAGTGTGACAATTTTGATATTAAAATAAATAAATTATAACGAATTTAAGGGGTTAATTTGACTTTTAAAATTTAAAGGAGGGCCAATTGTCATTTTGAAATATGAAGCCTAAATGATATTTTAGAAATTACGTGGAGGACCTTGTGTAATTTTTTGGAGAAAAGTGACAAATTTTGAATGCATATGTGCTAAAAATTAATTACGTGGACAAATGCATAAAATATTATTCTGGGTTGCATGGAATGTTTTCTATCACAACTTGGCATGTTTACTTGTATTATATATATATAAGTATTGAATTCTTTTTGGTACATGAGCCAGCGATAAAAATTGGATGATTAAATTATGTTGATAGTTAGTGTGACGGTTTTGGTATTTAAAATTTTTTGAGGGATTAATTTGAATTTTAAAATTCAAGGGGGGTCAATTGTTATTTTAAAATGTTAATTTGAATTTTTGAACTTAATGATGTTTTAGAAAGATAAGTGGGGGTTTTGTGTAATTTTTTTTCATATTAGACAAGTGAGATTTGGGTAATGGAATTAATATATGTATATTGTGATATATTTTAATATTGTTTGTACAGAATTATGTGGGTAAAATATTATCGTAATTTTTATGTTATATTTTTATATACATGTTATGTGAGTATTTAACTCCTTATCTTACGAGAGTTTTAAACTTTTGAGATGTATTTATGTGTTTTGAGACGTATTTATGTAGTTGAGAGGTATTTAGGTGTTTTCAGACATATTTAAAAAAAATAATCCATTATTTGAAATTAGGATTGTATTAATATTTTATGAAAAATTTACGAGATTATAAGATTAAATTGAGATTTTAAAAAAATGATAATATTATGGATATTAGAATTGATGATTTTTGGTCTCATGGAACAGTCCACAAAGAGTATGGGCTATGAAATATTATTTTAAATGTTGGATGGAATTGATCAATATTGGTTATGGGATATTACAATGGACTTGAAAAGTCATGCCAAGTGAGAAAAATTATTGAGGTCATGAACCTATTGGAATTGAGATAAATCCAATTCAAGTGAGACTACCATGATATTTTATATTTGTTGGTTATATAGAGACATATATATTTATTGCTACTTTTATCAGAGTGCACAACAGAAGTATTTAGAAACATAAGATTTTTTTACAATTGGTTCTTTGTATTAGGAGTTACCGACCAAAGTGCATCATGTTGTGTTGTGTTGGACAACGTTCAGGCTGCTGTAAATGCGGAAGTAGCGATATATAGTATAAATTTTAGTGAGATATGGATTGTTGGTAACTTTCAGTTATGGGACCCTACATAGAGAACAATTGTTCTAGAATCGATTGTGACTAATATGACTGTGCGATTTTAAATTATTCGTTTTCAAATGAAATTTCAAGAATAAAATTTATTTAATGGAGGTAGATTATAATACCGTAGGAATTTATATTTTTAAAAATAATATTTTATATAAATTTAATATTTTTGGGGTTATTTTGTATATTATGAAAATTTTAGGGTGTTAGTGAATATTAATATATTTGAGAGGGATAAATATATATTTTATTATAATATATTGAGTAGTAAGTTGATATTATCCAAATTAGTTGACAAGTGAAATTGGAATGATAAGATCAAACGTAGGAAGATAAGTGATAGGTGTGACATACCTACGTATTTTTAAACTGAATTAAGTTAGTTTTCAAGCGTTTATATAGTATTTTATTACGTTTTAATTAGTTTTCTTACTTTTTTGTATAAATTAGGTGTGTGGGGCAAAAATATAGGAAATTGGAGTGAAAACGATGAGATCGAACCAAAAGTGATCGAAAGAACGGTGGAAAAACAAGCTCGAAGGCAAAATTATGAAACAAGCACACCACTGTGGTGGTAAAGATGCTGAGAAAGGCAACTGATGGACTATTGCCGCAGCGGTGAAAAAGCAGAGAAACTGAAATTGGCTACCGACAGCCCACCGTCATGACGATGATCCAACAGAATGTGCTTTCTGAGCCATCGCTGTCTTCATCGCCGCAGCGATCATTGAACCGACCTACTCACCGCCACAGTGATGAATCCCTTCGCTGCGGCGGTGACCCTCTGCACAGCCAAGATATTTTATTTAGACATTTTGCTTATAAATACCCCTCTCCTTCCCCCTCCTTTGAGCCCCCCCGGCCATTTGGTCACCTTAGGCCATATTTAGGCTATGGTTTAGGAGTTTTAGAGGTGGAGCTCACATCCCAAAGTGGAGAAGACGACGAATTGATCGTTGAGCGTTCTTAACGGTTTCTCTTCGGACGAGGCCAAGTTCTTCAATTGTTTTTCCTTATTTCTTTATCTTAGGATCATGTGAGCATGTTTAGCTCGTTATTTTATTGTATATGTGGCTATGGCCTCGAGTTAAATATGGATTGTAGTAGGGATTAACGGTATATTTATAAATATGTTTGTTTGGATGATTTCGATGTTGCGGTTATGTTTGTTCTTCGTAGTTTGATTGTGTTTATCATATTGTTTGTTTATTATGCTTGGATTGATAAATAGAGAATACGGGGTTTTGACAAACCCCAGATTCGGATTAGGGTAAACAAACGCCACGATTCTATAACTTGGTTGGGGTTTAAATTGTTGACACGAAATTGCATTATATCCTCCGTCTTACAGTCGGGAGAAGTGGCGAGGGAGTTTTTAGAACGGAGATTGTCGATAGGGTAAATACAACGCACGATCCAATAACCCGGGAGAGAGTTGGATTGTGTGCAATCAATGACGCTGGGCGAGACTCACGTGACCTAGGGTCGTTAAGACGTTGATGGAGACTTCTTTGTTGATTCGAAGTCATGTATTCCCCTGTCTTACACTTGGGAAAGGTGGTGGTGGAGTTTATGTACCGAGGTTGTCAAATAGGTCGAACAACTTAAACGTGAGTAAATCGAAATCGAACACGTATTTGTAAACACGTTAATGCCTAGACAATTCTTCACCCTAAAACATATTAGCATATTAGTGTAGTTAATTTAGATTACATTAGTATTAGTTTAATTAATTAAATACATTTGTTTTTCGCCTAGATAAAGTTAGGCCACGACTACGCGGTATTTGATTGTAATGACACTGATCCCTGTGGATACGATAACCCGATCTTTCACGATCACACTATACTAAAACTTTGACCTTGTACACTTGCGAGTAGTCAATACCGCGAGGACAATGACGAATCCTCACGCATACAATAAGGCTTTGAAAAAAATGACATGAATTCATGAATGAGTGATATATGGTGGGCTTTGAAAAAAATCCCATGAATTCATGAATGAGTGACACATGGAACCATATGTCAAATCAACAAAAAAAAAACAACAAAAGTGGATCTCACTGGTTATTAGTTATATAAATAATTGTGGGTGTTAGTGTTGATATGAGAGGCGCACAAACAAGACAACAGAAGGCAAAAAAGAGGAATTGTTTGAGAAGAATAAGAAGAAAAGGAAAAGAGAATAATTCATCTATTAATTATTAATTTATGATTTTAGGTAGAATTTTGACTCTTTTAATATATGTATTTAATCTCTTTATTGTGTGATTTATGTTATTATTGTTGTTTAATTATAATTGCTAATTTCTATGAAATAATTATGATTCTGTGAAAATTATGTGTGATACATGTCTATGTGTTTATTTGTTGTATTGAGTGGATATATGTATTAGAAGGGTTAAAATTTTATTGAGATTTGGCTAACAACCCCACAATTTTTATTGCAGGGTGGCTAAAAATTGGAATTGCGCCAGGAATTATAAATGGATTTAGATTTAATTTATTTTTTTTGTAATATTTTTAATTATTGTTATTGTTGTAAAATTGATTCGATAGATTGACAATTACAATACTCTCCCTTGTATGTAAAATTTCTCAAATTTATGGGTAATAAAATATTCGTCATTTAAAATTTTTAATTTTAATTCTCTTTGGGACAAACCGCGTGATGGTCCTGGGAAAATGGGTCGTTAAAATAATAATGATAAGCATATCCTTTTTTATATATATATATATATATATCAACATGCATGCATATTTACTGCATTTACATTACTGTCTTTAAATGCCACATTTAAATATCGTCTTTACATTTCTGCATTTACATTACTGTATACTCTCTCTAACGCACGAGTACTCACTTTGCATTGCATATCATTGATGGAAAACCTACGCCATAACCCTCTTAGGGATATAGAGGCCGGCAGTAGGGGTTGAAGTCGACGAGGTCAGGATGCCGATCTAAGCCCTGAAAACCCTTAAGTTAGAAAGAGAAGTTAGTAGAAGCAATGCTGGGTGGGTTTCTCACCAGGGATCCGGCTAGAATCCTTTTCTTGCTCGGACCGCCAACCAAAGATAGATGTTTCCCCGGGAAGGACGCCGGAGGCTTGAAGCTCTGGGAACTGAGCTTTATAGGATATGCTAGAAGAAAAGCCAAAACCACATATAGAGAGCCTAGGATAAAGAAATAACCAAAACCCTGTTTTACTTAGGACACTTATCTTGAAAAGAGATATCATTTTTAATTTATGTACAATTATTTACATTATTGTTGTACTAGGTATATAGAACAACCTTCTAGGACAAGTGATAATCAGTATAAGAGTTCTTGTTCTATCCCACGCATTGCAAGCTTGCTTAGCAACAAAAAATGTTTTCAAAAAAAAATTTGAATAAGGAGCAAGTTGCAAGAAAGAACAAGAATCATTATTTTAATTAACCCAATAAACCATTAAAACATAAACATCAAATCAATAATGCCATTTCATTCATAATAATCCACTTAAAACTTACTTAAATAAAGTCACAATTACAAAAAGATCCACCTTAAATAAACAAATAATCATATCATTTGCTAAACAAAGTTGTCTAAGGTTCTCCCACTTGGACAACATGAAGTAATCTACTTTGATCATGAGAAATCACGTTTAACTACAAAAATATAAGAAAGTGTCATCACACAGTCGAATCAGGCTATGTGATACAAATAGTAAGCATATCTCGGGTCATCGTTCCCTAAGAAATGCAGGTCATGTCCTTTCTCATAAATCCAATATAGTAGGAATTATGCAGCACAAGAAAGACATTTAGTTTAGGTTCAAAATGCCTTAAGCAGGTCAAAACCTTTTCTGATAGGAAGCCAGTTAAGATTCACTAGTCAGATTGTTAAATTCGCCCTCAGTAGATATCATGAACTCAAAGGTGTCTTAGACTCTTCCTCAATCCCTAAGAATGATGATCCATCTTTTGAGAAGAAAAAAAAGATAGTTCTGCCTTTATGTCCTAGGGAAATAGTAATCCATTTTTAAGGAAGAAAGACGTGTTTGTCATCAAGATTAAATTAATATAATCAACAGTGCAAATGTCTAATATAATAAATGTTTTTTTTCCTTTGCAATCTTTCATAAATGATAATAAGGAAACAAATTGTAATAAATGTTTTTTCTCCTTTGCAGTGTTTAATAAACGATAATAAGGAAACAAATTGTAATAAATGTCTTTTTTTCCAAAAACGTTTATTAGATATTTGCAGTGTTTAAGGACGATAAAACAAGCCCTTTCTCCAATTCCTTCTCTCTCACTTGATGAAACAATCCCTCCATCGATGTCTTTCCGTCGACGTCTTGCCAGCTCTCTCCATTCCTTCTCTCTCACTCGATCTATCTATGGAAACAGGTATGTTATTCTCTCTCACTCGATTTATCTATGGAATCGATTTCGGGAATCGGTTGGAATGGAAACTCTTTGCCCCTCCCTCTCTCGGTTATACCATTCCAATCGAGCCCTAATTCTCTAAATTTTGAATCGATTTAGGAATCAGTTGGAATGGAATCCCTTTGCCCCTCTCTTTCTCGGTTATACCATTCCAATTGAGTCCTAATTTCCCAAATTCCGATCTTCTTCTCCCTCGAATCTCTCTCTATATACTCCTCACAACCATCACATTGAGACACAACTATACCATAGCTGTCGTCTTCCTTTGCCGTTGCACAAAGCTGACTCACCGTTCAACCATCCAGAAAATCACTTTCGCCGTCGCACAAAGGTTAGTCACGTCGGTTACTGTTTCATGTTCTCTATTTCTGCTCTCCATTTCTGTTTTAATGTTTCTGTATAATCGTACGTGTTTCTGTTTCTATTCTCAAATATTACCAACTGTTCTCAAACAATGAAAAATATCACCAATTTTTTTAACTTTCTGTGGAACAATTTTGGAACAAAACAAAATGTGGGAGCAATTTTTTTATTTTATTTTTTTTATGTTTATCTCTAATCTTTAATCTCTAATTTAAAAATTTTGCTTCTACTTTTTTTTGCTTTTAATCTCGAAGTGATTTATTGAACTGGGTATCTTCTGTGGTAGTTATATGTACTAATTTTATGAATTATTTTGATTTTCTGTAGTTAGTTTTGGTTGATTTCTCAATTTTTAGGTTGAATTTGACAGTTTGTTGATTGTTTTATCTTTATGGATTATTTTGATTTTTTGCACAAAGTCTTGGTTGATTACTCAATTTTTAGGTTTGAATTTGACAGTTTACTAACTGTTTTAAGGATTATTTTAATTTTTTGCACTTACTTTTGGTTGATTTCTCTATTTTTGGGTTGAATTTGATAGTTTAGTGATTGTTTTAAGTATTATTTTTATTTTATGCACTCTTGGTTGATTTCTCAAATGAAAAATATCACCAATTTTTGAACATGTCCTAGTAATGATATTTTCATTGTTTTTTGGGTGCAAAAATTTTGTTGTGTCTGTTTCTGTTCTCTGTTTGTAAGAAAATAACAATTATCCTCAATTGTTGTTGTAGGTACTGTTTCTGTTCTTCATCAATTTTGTGAAAAGTAAAAAATAAAAATTAATTAGTATTCGTTTGGCGTAGTGTTTTAGAGATTCAAAATCAATTGATTTGAATCTTCAAAAAACAATCATCAATGGAATAATGTTGTTTTTTAATTCCTTTTTTTACTAACTGTTGATTACCGATAGATTTGCATGGGTTTGAAGTGCTATATGCTAACAATGATCATCACCCATCTTCATGAAATCATGTTTAAGACTCACATAAAATCAAATCACAAAAAAAAGGATAAAGATGATGATGATCTTTTAATATATTGTTCATTGTTAAGTGCTTCCATTACATAAGGATTACAAATTCTCAACGTATGATTTGAAAGCACGGAGTTGGGGTTTTTGTATTGAAATTAGACATGAATACCAAAAATGCATTGATTTCTAATTCCAGTTTCAAGAACCAAATTCCATATAACCAAAATCACTACCTTAATTTATGTTTCTGTTACTGTCCCCGTTCTCGTCCCCGTCCCTGTTACTGTTTCTGTTCTATTCTGTTCCTATTTCTGTTATGTTCCTGTTCCTATTTCAGTTATGTTCCTGTTTGTGTTTATGTTCTTTGTTCATGTTGTTCCTGTTGTGTTCATTTATATATTCTATTTCTATTTTAATTTCTGTTTATATTTATATTTCGACTAACAAAAATTAGAAATGTTTTTAGTTTGTGTTTGTGTTTTTTTGTTATATTTATACTTTTTTAAAAATTAGAAATGTTTATATTTGTATTTTTAGAAATTAAAAATATCTTTAGTTATATTTATACTTTTTGGGATTATTTTTTAGAGATATATACATGTTCCTATTTCCGTTCCTGTTTCTAACCTGTTTCTGTTCTGTTGCTATTCCCGTTCCTGTTTCTATCCTGATCCTGTTTCTATTCTGTTCTGTTTCTGTTCTCTGCTCCTGTTGTTCATTTATAAATTTTGTTGCTATTTTAATTTCTATTTATGTTTATATTTAGACTAACAGAAATTAGAAATATTTTTAGTTTGTATTTGTGTTTTTAGACGAAACTACTATGGATGAAGAAAGATATCTTATTTATCGTCGTTGCAATAATGGAAAAAGTTATAAAGTAAAGGGACAAGAGGTTGACAATAAAGATATTGTTCTGTACAATGCATACGTTTAAAGAAGTTTTATTGTCATATTAATGTTGAAGTTTGTGTTGGACTTCGATGTGTTAAATATATTAACAAGTATATCTACAAAGGAGTTGATCGAGTAACATTGACTTTGGGAGGAGTAGATAAGACATTTTGACAATACATATTAACAATTAAAATTCATCACTTTTTTATTTTTTTATGTTTGTGATTGTGGGTACTTACAGTATATTCTGTAATGATATTTTGCTGATGAATCTGTTGATTTTTTTGTTTAATTGTCTAAATATTAGGTTGTTTATTTCCACCCGTGCCTTCAGGCACGGGTTATACGCTAGTATATATATATATGAGAACTTAAAGTAGAGGGCACAATCAATCTTATTATAATATTAAAAGTGGAAGACAAAAGTTTCAAAACAATCACAATTGAGATTTGTCATTTTCTCTCATCTCCTTACTCCTACCAAAATTAAAGGTCAAGATTAATCACTCACTTATATTAATTGTATTCATTGCAATAATTGTCCAAGTAGTTCATTAATTTTCTTTCAATTCAAAATGTATATTTTTTTAATAAATGTGACATATAAAATTGGTCAAAAAATTGTATTATCTATTTTTACCTCTTTTATTGTGACTTTTTTTTTTTTTTTTTATTGATAATCATTAATAAACTTTTTAATAATAATATTTACTAACCACCACAAATTAGGAGTTATTATATTACTTAAAAATTGACCTTAAAAACAAAATTAAAAAATCTAAAAATAAATAAGTAATAAAATTGTTATTCAAACACACATTGAAAAGTTAAAAAAAATATACATATCATCTTGGAACTTAATACTTTAATTTTTTCAGCTTTTTATTGCTTTATTTTTAGGTGTGAAAACAAATAGGAGTGATCTAATGATATTTTTTTCCCCTAAATGTATTGTTTTAAAAAAAAATTATTAAACATGAAATTAAAAGAAACAATACTCTGAATGTTAACATTCAAATTTTAAATACAATTAATATAAATTTTAGTTTAATTTTGAAAAACTCGCATGTTTTGCCGGTCTAAAACTAGTTATTATTGATGATGATGGAGATCAAAGAGACTTATTGATTAAAAAAATAAAAAATAAAAAAGAGGTATAAGAACTTATAGAGAGGAGGCAATAATTAATGATGAAAAAAAAAATATAAGAATTCACTAGAATGTAACTTTCAATCACTCTCGTTTGTTTTCCATTTAAAAAAAATATGCAATAAAGAGTAATTTTATTTATTAAGTTCCAAGAGGAGATATATAAATTTTTAATGTGTGATTAAATAACAACTTTATTTATTTATCTTCATTGTTTTTAATTTGTTTTTAAGTTTAACTTTAAACAATATAATAGCTCCCGTTTTAGATTGTTATTATTATTATTAGAAATTTTGATAATGATTATAAAAAAAAAATCACATCAAAAGAGAAAAAATTAGAAAATATAATTATTTTATCTAATTTAATGTATCATATTTATTGAAAATAATAGACATTTATTTTGAATTAGAAGAAAATCATTGAACTAATTGGATAATTAATTACAATAAGTACAATTAATATTTATATTTTAAATTAGAAGAAAATTAGTGAACTACTTGCATAATTAATTACAATGTATATAATTAATATAAATATGAACATTTCAATCAATTTATATTATTAACATTAAAAATTCCATTATCTCTAAAAGTAAAAATAGTAAACTCACCAAAAATTAGTATTAGTGCTTGGGGCATTCTTACTCAATCCATGCAAAACCTTTGATTTTTAATATCAGACTAGTTTTAGACCCGCGCTAAGAGCGAGTTTTGAAATAATTTTTACATGTATTTTATTTTATTTATTCAAATATAATTTTATACATGTTGTTTTTGAAAAAATATTTTGTATTAGTTAGTGGGGTATGTATTGTTATTTTATTTTTATTTCAGTGAATGAATTATATGTTATTTTGCAGTGTTTGATTTTTTTTTTCTATTTTATAATATTTGTTTTCAGTTAGCATTATGAATAGTTTACTTTTGGGTGTGGAAATTAAAAAGTATTTTTTAATGTTTGATGAAACGATAAAATTTTAATTCAACATAATTTTAATTTTAAAGAAATGTGTGTGTTCAAATTATTTAAATGAAATTAATTAACAAATATTCTTACTAATTTAAATATACCCAAAATGCTGAGAAATAAGAAAAATTATGTTGGTGAAATCTCAAAAAATTGGACCGTTAATATAGAAGGAAGAGGAAGAGACAATAAATAGTTAAAACTCAATTTTAAAACCTAATTTAATTAGCGGAATTATGACAATGAAATTAATTAAAAAAACACTTTTAATAATTCAATATACTCAAAATCTCAAGAAAGAACGAAAAAAAATGTTGGAGAGATCTAATTTATTTGAATGCTTGAGCTTCTACTTATAGGTTCTCTTCTATGATGTGATATGATATGAAATTGGTTGCATAAAAAATATTTTTTTTAATTACTTTTATCAACACTTATATGAGAAACGAAGAATAAAAAAATATGATTTTTTTTAAATAAAAAGTCTAGTAAGTGAGTCATTCATGGTTTTTTGTTATTTATTATAAAAAAAAAAAAAAAATCTTTTATTTAAGGGTTAATAGCACTTTACCCCCCTGTAGTTTAGCCAATTTGTACTTTATCCCTCTATGGTTTGAAAATCGCCACTTACTCCCCTATGGTCAGATATTTATTACACTTACCCCCCTATATCAGGTGAGATTAGTGGTTTAAAAATCTAACCATAGGAGGGATAAGTGGTTTGAAAATCTAACTACAGGAGGGGTAAATGGCGATTTTCAAACCACAGGGGGGTAAATACAAATCGATCAAATCACAGGGGGTAAAGTTTAATTAACCCCTTATTTAAATGAAAATTTTCACTATTCCACATATAAGAAAAATTTTAAAATTATTTAAACCCGTAATAATAAATAACAATTAAATTCATTAAAATTTTTATATTAATTAATGATAAATAATGCTTAAAATCCATTAAACAAAATAAATGTTAAAAGAGAGAGAAATTAAGGAGAATTAAGAGAAGGGATTTTATTATAAATAAATTATTTCATTTAGTTATTTTTTTTAATTATTTGGTGAAGTATTCATATGAGAATTTATTTAGTAAGTGTTTCACTAAAGTTCAAAAATTGTGGATTTATGAATTTTCTAATTGTTATTTTCAATTGTTTGTCATTTTTAAGCTTATTTTGTATATGAAATTTGTTTCATAAAAAATATTTTTTTTAATTACTCTTGTCAACATTTATATGAGAAACAAATAATATAAAAAATATGAAAAAAAAAATGCTATTTAAAAAAAAATACAAAGTCTAGTAAGTGAATCATTCATAGTTTTTTGGTATTTGTCATATAAAAATTATTTTTTATTAAAATGAAAAATCTCACTATTTGAAATATAAGGAAACTTGTAAATTTTTTTGAACCATATAGTAGTAGTATATAATAATTAAAATCACGAAAATTATTATATTAATGATAGATAATGCTTAAAACTCATTTAAACAAAATAAAATGTTAAAAGAGAGAAATTAAAGAGAATTAAAAAAAAATTGTGAGGTCTTATTCATTCTCAAGTGTAATATTCCAAAGATATAGATTAAATCAGATTATTACAGTTGTCCGGTGTATTTAATATTTTTTTAAATTTTTGGATGAAATAAAATGATTAAGTTAATTTTTTTTAGTGTAAACGTTCAATAAACCATAAGCTGTTTCTTTCAATTTTAAGTTTTTTTTACAGATACATGATTTTTTTTTCACAATACAATGTGTGTCCCTAAAAATTGCATAAAATAATATCCAACAAATATCATCATTTCAGATTTTATTGCTAAGTTACTTAATACATGAAATCTCAAGATATATGACTTAGTTCATAATTTATGCATTTTAATAGGATATCCTAATTTAATTGTATAGTTATCTATAAAAAAATCAATCGTTCTATTTCATATTATGATGTTCGATAATGTCATGTACCCATTCCCTAAAATAAAATAAAATAAAATGACAATATTAATAAAACTTTAAGCCAATAAATGAAACACATATACAAAGAAAACCCAAGCTTCATACACAAATTGAACCTAAATTTCATTCGAAAAAACAAAGAAAAATAAATATGATGAATAAATTTCTCATATTTAGATGGACATGTCACCTTATTATCGAACTCTTTCGATCTCGACGTCAATCTCAATTTCGAAATCCTCATTTCAAGAATTCCACATAACCTAAACTTATTGTTTTACAGTTGAATGACAAGAATTGACGATTTTTTGGCAAATACATTGTTAAGGTATTGATAATAACAAAAGTTTGAAGAATAAACAAAAGAATATATATATATATATATATATATATATATATATATATAAAAGACAATTTTAAAGAGTGTACAATTATGGTATAAAAAAAAAACAATTCTTATATATAGAGAACATTTTGGAGTCCTCCCAAATTCTAACAATTGGTAAAGTTATGACAATAAAATTAATTGAAAAATAATTTCAATAATTAAAATGTACTCAAAATTATGAGAAAGAAGAAAAATAGAGTTGGTGAAGTCTAATTCATTTGAAACTTTAGGCTTTCATTTTTAGTTTTTTTAATATTAGATATTAGATTAGATACACAATATATTTGTAAGAGAGTGGTACAAGTCTTGAACCCTAGATGGACCATAATTACAAAGAATAACATGACCGGCACCAAGGCAAGAGCTTTGTTGAAGACACACAATATATGATCCTTAGGAAAACATATTGGGTGGACCTAGGGATGGTCATGGGCTTGGGGGCCCGCTCAGCCTGGCCCCATTTTTTTAGGGCTTGGGCTCAACCTTTGAGACCTGACTAAATCTAGGGCCGGGCTTGGGCTCAAGCCAAAATTTTTAGGGCCGGCCCGGCCCGAGTATTATTATATATATTCTTTAATTTATATATATATATATATATATATATATATATATATATATATATATATATATATATATATAAATAAAATAAAATAAAATTAGGGTTGATTTCTCTGCCGTTTGTCTCTCAATCTCCTACCCCCATTGTGATTTCTCTCTCTCGCACTCCTTAACCCTCGTAGCTCAAGCTCCAACTATCCCTCTCGACGAAGCTGCGGCTCATCTCTCACCGACAATGACGATGAGGACGACGACCATTCCCTCACTAGCGACGACGGCGGCTTATCGCTCGCGAGGACGACGGCGGCCCTTCCCTCTCTTTCTTTTTTCTCTTCGCCAGTCACCACTTCCCTCCCTCCCAGCCTCTGCTATCGCCTTGCCGCCGTCGTCGATCTCTATCTAGCTTGGCTTCACCGTCGATTGCTATCACCGTTGATATCTTGGCTTCCCTCCCTCATAGTTGATGAAGCCTAGATCGGGCACCCAGACATTAGATCTACTACTGCCGATCCCTCAGCCATCAGATTCGCTACCCGACGACGTTGTTGATTGCCGCCCCGACGGAGTTTAGGTAATAAATTAGTTTGGTTTCCGTTTATGCTTCGGTGATTTCTCGTTTCTGTTCATGCCTTGTTTCTCTGCAATTACATTGATGTTTAAGTGAAATTAGTTGATTTTTCGGGGAAATTATGTTGTTTGTTTCATATTTTCAGTTCATGATCCGATTGTTCAATGTGGTGTTTATGTTTTGTTGGAAAAAACTATAGGGCCGGGCTTGGACTTTGATTTTTTGCTCAGGGCCGGGCTGGGGAATGATAATAGGGCCCGAGTATAGGGCCGGGCTGTGCTCGGGCCAAGCAGTTTCTTGTAATACCCAAGGCCAAGCCCGGCCCGAACCTGGCCCGGCCCGGCTCATGACCATCCCTAGGTGGACCCGGTTGCCCATATTACTTGTCGATAACGTATTGGCACGCAAAACAAAGATATATCAGAAAGTGTACGGTACACAACGACCAATACGTCGTCGTTGATTATCAAAATTACAACTAACGACGACGTAATTCTGTTCCTAGTATTCGGATCATTTTGGCCGTTGCCAGTTGCTCTCGTTTCTCGCAGAACTCCGATGGATTCCAAACCTTCGTCAACTACTCCCAGAGAATCAACCAGATCTCCGAAACCACCCGCCGGAGATTTCTTGACCCACCTAGAAGCCTATCTAGCTAAGCGAGACGGCGTCGACAAGATCCTAAAGATCTCTAGGTACACCACCAAGATTATCCTCGCCTCTTCCGTCCTCCCGGAATCCCTAGCCCTGACTCACCGCCTCAAGTCCTTCGAATCCAGCGTCGGCATCAGCCGCAAGGCCTTCCGGCTCGGAAAGTTCGTCCAGGACGTCAATTGTCTCCGGAACGCGTCCTTCAACTCCCGCGAAGAGATCGCCCTCTCGATCGTCGCCTACGGCGGCGAAGGGCTGTATTATTTCGTCGAGCAATTCGTGTGGCTGGTGAAATCCGGATTAATCGACAAGAAACACGCCCGGATTCTGCAGCGGATCAGCGCCTGGGCGGAGTTCGTCGGCTACATCGGGAGCATCGGATTGAAAGTTAGGGATTTGAAGAGGATTTCCATTGACGAGGCGTGTTTGGTATCCAGTATCGAAATTTCGGTGGCCAGAGGGACAGGGTGCGGCGAGGAGGAAGAGAGGCTGAGGAAATTGAGAGAGAAGAGACTGATGAAGAGGCTCTCGGTGGTCCAAGACATCGCCGATGCGTTGATGGCCGTCGCTGACATTCGCGACGGCAACGGAAGGCTTTCCGCGCCACTTTTCGTATCTTCCGCAGGCCTGCTTTCAGCTATCATTAGCACTCACAAAAACTGGTTGGCTTGCTGATTTTGATTCATATATTCACAAACAAAACAAGGTATAATTCATGAATATGAACATATGAAAAGGGTAGTTTTTGATTATTAAGTTAAGTTGATCATGACTTGGATTTGTTTGTTTGTTTCTACAAGCCCTTTTGATCAATAACGAAGAACAACCACTTTTTGTTGGACATTGCCTTCTATAGTAATGCAACAATTGGGGATTTGAATAAAGTGAAAACTCAATTGTTTTCCCCGTATAATTTTTGGGAAATCTGAAAGTATAATATAAGTTACTCTGATGTTTTCATATAGAAGGTTACAGTAATTTTTATGGTATGAATTGGCTTTGATATTTGACATAATTGTTGAACTTCAAATTCATGTACTGAGGTTTGATTAGGTTTGATGAATTGTGAATTATAAATTTCCCTTCTATGTAAGTCTGAATGGCGCAAAATAGTGGTTGACTTGTTTTTGTTAGGGTGGTTTTGGTAAAGAATTTCATAAATTTGTTGTATTTAGAAAAATGGGACTTAAAAAACCAATCATTTGGTTGTTTTGATATATTTTTTTTAAAATTGAAATTTTAGACGTGATTTCTTTTTGTCAAATAAGCCTGTAGTCATTGACATTTTTTCAAAATTTTCCGGAGACCCCTCTCAAATAAATAGTAATTTTTGTGTAATTCCAAATGTAAAGTAAATTTTCGTATCTTACTTGTCAACCTAAATACTTGAAATTCTACAGACCCCCTGTTTTCCTTGTTTTCTTCTTGTGAAATAACTGAAATCAATGTATTTTTTACCATCGTTGACGCTACTTATGATCGGGAGCGATTGAAACATCCCTCCCGTTTGTTAAGGAAGGAGTCATCACCTCCCTTAAGTAACGGCCTTTTAACCCACGTCTCCATGATTGTCACCATCTTAATGGCGACAGACTGAGAATTAAGGAAAATTTGTCAAACAAATCTTCTCCCGCTTATAAATACGAGAATGGTGATCTAACCAGGTACGTATACTTTTTTCTAACCATCGCTCTGCCAAATTCTATTAAGAGGCCTTCGACTGATTTTTGCACCGAAGGTCCAATGTCAACAGACCCTCCCGCGGTGTATTGTTTTGTACGAACTTAAGTTAAGGGAGAGAGTCAATCTAGGACACATTTAATATTCTGGATCGTTAAGCGACATGTCCGGTAAACCATTTTTGGGCTTAATCAAAATCTAAGGATTTTTTTTTTTTTGAATTTTTAGCTCTCTTATTTCTCTCTCGAATATTTTAAATATATCAATATTTTTACTTTCAAAATCTGAAGCCTTTTTCAACTAAGAATCCAAGCTCAATAATGTTCATATCCAAATCACAAATAAACTCTTTTGACTGACCAAAAATATATGTTAACTAGGCTTTACCCAAGAAATTTGGAAATCATAAATCTTAAGAACAAATATGGAATTTTGATAAAATCCTCATTTTCAAAAATATTTTTACATGAAAAATCTTCTTAAAAATATTTCTAGTAAAATAGTATCAATTCAGAATATTAAAAACTATTTTATAAATATTTGTCATTGAAAATGATGCAAAAATATTTTCAATAAACGTTAAACATTAAAAATTTAAAGCAAACCAGTCGATTATTTTATCAATTCAGTCGATGGAATTGAGTTTCTTAACAAAGGTTATGAGAACTTGATCTAGTCAGTGAACTATTTTATCAAATCAGTCGACTGGATCACTTAAAAACCCTAAATGTCAATTATTTGCATCATTCAGTTGACTTATTTACTAATTCAGTCAACTGGATTGTATAACAGAACACCTTGCATTTCAAGCGTGCATAACTCTTTTGTTTGAACTCTGATTTAACTAAATGACAACTCATTGGAAATCAAGTCCATTTTTATATTAAATTAGTTTTAGTTTGAAATTTCAATTGTATAAAACATTATGACTAAAATAGTGCATAGTGGTCTTCAATAGAGTGCATATAAACTATGACCTTTGTCACTGTTTCAGGTAGAGCACAATTTTTCAAATTTACTTAACACCAATTGACGTTTATGGTCGTAATATGAATTAATAAATATTGTTTATCAAATTAAAACATCAAATTCATGTATCATGCAAATATAACAGGTATCGTGTATAAGATCAGGCAACCACATCATCTCAAAGCGTTATGTGTGATATTAATTGGGTTAACTTGAATTTAAACAGTTTAAGTAACATTTTACATTAGGAATGCAAAAAAAATATTGTCTTGAAAAGTTTCTTCATCATGCACTTGTCTTGCATCATCTTGATCATTCATTTATCTATGCATGCATCATATAATCTTCTTGGTCCATCTTAATTATGGCTAATATTCTTTTTATAACTTTATCATATCTCAAATATAATATTGGTCCAGACACGTATTCATGTTAATTATCTCATAAAAATCATCAAACATGAATTAAATATTTTAGGGTTAACCGTTTTTCAGTGGAAAAAACTCTTGAATTTCTTAAGATGATTTGAATTACCGTAATACTTCTTTGCTTAATACATTCTACTCTATATTTGGTAAGATCGTTCTTTAATATTACATTTTCTCTGTGAATTACTTGTTGATTTATTCTGTGCAATACGTGGATATATTATTTGATTAAATCTTGACTTAAGAAATTGAAATTGAATTTTGATTCTAAAAATTGTTTTCTGAAATCTCATAGATATTAAACTTGAAAATTGTATTTTACAACGACTTAAACAAATTGATTTATTTGGACTATCTAATTTTGTGCTATGTTACTTTAAATCCTAATATACTTAGCACAATTTTGAAATTGAATATCATGTAATCGTGTTCACTTCTATTGCACTGAGAATCGGGTTAAAATGTGAATTTAATATTTATGAGTGTTAGTAGAAGTTATGTGAGAAAATTGATGTTATTTGTATAATGTGAGGTTGTAGTTCAAACTTAAATGTATCTAGTCTGAGAAAGAGAGTGTTTGGATATAAAAGTAACCGACTTAAACAGGGTGTACGGGTTTGATACTTACTTGGGATGAATATCAGAATTAGTGGATTAATTCCCTACGATAGCTTAGTGGAGTAGGCGTAGGCAAGAGTAGCTTGTCGAACTATTATAAAATCTTGGTATCGAATTTCTCTATCCCTTATCTGTTTGTGATTACGTTTGTGTGTGCCTAGTTAAAATGCTTCCGTACGAATGAAAAATTAAGATAAAATTTGAATAGGTAATAACAAATAATATTAAATATTTAAAACTACCCAATCCATCTCATCTTTGGTAGATCTTTGGATCGACAATAATGATAATTACATATCTCTAGCCTTTAAAGGTCTGGATGACATGTGTATCCAACCTTTTAAGGTTAGAATGATATTGTTCTAGCTTTTTGAGGTATGGATAAAGGGTGTGTCCAACCTTTCAAGGCTAGGATGATGATTGTGTCCATTATTTTGAGGTTTGGATGGCGTGTGTGTCTATCCTTTTGAGATCTGGATGACGATTGATTTTTTTAAGGTAAAATGTGCCTTATCCCATGGCTAGGGTATAATTGAAATGGTCTTGTAGGAGAAATCCAATCGGGACAAAATGTATCATTGCCTAGGGCTAGGGAACAATAGAAATGGATCTTGTAGGAGAAATCTAATAAGGACAAAATGTAACGTAGCCCAAGGCTAGGGTTATACGTTCCATGTAGAATGAGATTCCCCTGACTAAGACTGTGAGAGTAAGAAATTATTCTTATTGCCATAATTAAACCAAGATTTATAACGTGCCCAAGCCAAAGGCTGGGGCTTACAAACCATTTAGGAAATATGTATTTTTCTCTCAAGGACGATAATGTTATTTATATAGGATGAAAGTTATAGGATACCTGCAGCCTATAATTGAGGTAATGCATTTGTGATACACTTTGCATCGAAAGACCGAACCTTGTGGAGTTGCCTACATACTTTGCCAATTTACAAATATCAAATCAGCATAGTTTCCTTGTGTGCATTTATGATGCCACCTAAATTTAAAAAGTCATTTGAGGTTAAATCTTAAAAAAAAAAACACATGATCATTTGAGAGCCAAGAAAATTAGTAAATTTAGCGCTAATTTGATTAAGATACAATTGGTCATTTGACAACCAATATAGTTGGTCATTTGAGAACCAACTCAAGGAGAGACATCTTGTGGATTTTGAGATAGCCGTGTTATTTGACTATAATTTGTTCCAGCTCTAAATCTTATAGGCATCGATTAAGTCTCTTATAGAAACATTATTGTATGAAGAAAAACAAAAGTGCCCCAACCCAAGTTTGGGGTGAGAAGAAATATATATCCTTTGAGGACAATTGTATTGGGATGAAATTTTCCTCTACCATAGCTTGAATATGATGGGAATGGATCTTATAGGAGAAACCAAATCGTTGTATAATGTGTCGCAACCCAAGGTTGGGATGGGGATGCGTGGAAGTTCCTTCCGAGATGAATGATGTGAAATTTGAGATCCATCTCAAGGATCCATATCTCTTATTCTCTCTCTAACAAAGATCCATTGCCCCATATCTCTTTCACCCCTGCTCTCTCCTACCTTGGCCTCCAACCCTTCCCCTTTGCTTGTCGCAACATAGAGATTCACATTTCACTAACCCCATGATTCTTTTCACAAGTAGAAATCAAACCCTTACAATCTTTTTACAAGTTGAAGACTAATTTAATTATTTTCTCATTCTCATAATCAAACCCCAACTATCTAGATTCTATTCGCTGGATCAGAATCAACTTTTACAACCCTGATTATTTTACAGACTCAGAATCAACCTATCACTCTCTCTGTTTTATCTTTTTCACAAGTTTAGGAAGAATCTTTACAATCACTCAATTCAATCACAGGAAGAATTAAAATCCTAACCTAGTCTTTTTTACTAGATAAAAATCAAACCCTAATATTTTTCACAGGAAAAATATTAAAACCCTAGTTATCATGATTATACGCCAACCCAAACGTATGTTTAATCCACTCAAACTCGCAAATACAAAAAAAATATCAATTTTTTTTGAGCTTCTACCACCTCAATGCAAATATACTTGATTAATAGCCAAAATAAAAACTACGTGATAGATAGAATATGAGGCAAAATAAATCTTATTATAAAAATAAGCGGGTAGCACACAAGTAGCACATAATTATATAATCAATCAAAAACCATTTAAATTATTTTTAGGAATTATGTTCAAAAATGATTTTTCTAATATTCCTTAACCAAGCAATGAATTATAAATAATCTTAGAAAGCAATAAATAAAGTTTGGAAGAATCTCACCGGGATTCACCAAAAGCAAAAATGATTTCACAATAAGCAACGCAAACTGGTGACGCAAATAATGAACGCTTTAGATCAAGAACTTGAATAACAATTTCTATTAGAAATCTTAGCAAAAATCTCACTCTTAGAAAGCACAAAATTGATTGTTCTTGATGTATCTAAACTTAATCCAGCATATCTTTATTAATAGTCTTAGAACTAGACATTTAATGGTTAGTTTTCAAAAGATATGTCATTAAATGACATCCCAAAACCCCATATATCCCATATATTCAAAATAGATATGTTTCATTGAAAAATACTCTTGGCAAAACTCATTTTAATCCTTAAAACTTTTTTCAATTCGTAATCCATCAAAATAGGAAGTATTAAATCACTTTAATTTTTTTTAAAAATTAATTAAATGGACCAATTATATATGAATCATTAAATATATCATATATAACATAAATATACTTGAATCCCTAAAAAAAACCTCCCCTAAAATCATAAAAAAAAGAAAAAAAAGAAAAAAAAAAAAGATGATTTGACCAAGAAACTAAATCTGTCAAAATCTTGACTGGGCACATCGATTGACTGCCCTACACCGTCGGTTGACCACCCCTTTCCAAAATCCAGAACTAGCTATTGGCTTACACCTAGTCAGTTGACCGACCTACATGGTCGATTGGTTTAGCAGATCTTTCCATTTTCTTTTTTCGGCCATTGTTTTTATCGGTTAACTGATCCTTTCTATTGGTTGACCGAATGGAGTAGTATGTCTCTTATTCTATTTCCAAAACAAACTATTTTGGTTAGCTGATCGACTCATTTTCCTAGTTGACCGGATTGACCCAAAAACATATCATGTTATGCATTAAAGCCCATTTTTCACATAGGTCATTAACCAAAATTATTTCACATGCTTAGCACATTATAAAACACACTTAAAACACATAAATTAACCACGACATATATAAGATTCATTTATTTTAAAGTGTCATGCGAGATCGTAATTCAGGTTGCATTAAGAGTATATAAGTAAATAATTGTTTTTACCTAGTTATCCTCAATGTTTTCAAAACCCTTCATGAATTCATCATTTCTATTTTACACTTGTTACATTTTTGTTGGTGTCTGGAAGTGATCAACAGCTCGAGTATGGTCTTGTCAATTGACAAATTGTTGAGGTGGAGTTGATGGTTAAAAATTGTTCACATGAGTTGTACTTGGTCCTAGGAGGACTGAACTACTGTGTTCAAAGTCTTGCTCTTTAGGGAGTGGTACCTACAGAAGGATCGAGCCGGGATTTGTCCCGACGAAGTCCCTCTAGCGTAAGAATAAGAGCTCAAAAAGAAAATGTACAGAAATGGGTCAAGTAAATAAATGAAATCAAAGCATTCACGTAACGAAACGTACCTGAGGCTTGTATAGCTCTTGGTGTATATAGACTTTAGAGATGATCAGTCGAGTCTAAACACTATTAATTAGGCGAAACCATGTGTTTAGCTGATAATCTGGGGCATTTAAGAGATAATCATTGGGAATGGGATTTTGGGCCTATTTGGTAAGGCCCACGGGCCTCTGTCAAGCTTGTGGTAGTGAGCTGGTGATGGAGAGTGAAGATCCATGGATTCTGAGAGGAGAAACGAGCCAGAATGAGGAGCCGATCAAGGTGGATTGTTAAGTCCCTAAAGTTGGTTGTCTAAGGCACGATGAATAGCTCAAGGAGACAACGTCCCTGTGAAGCACCTTGCTCTTTCCTGGGTAGAAAAGAGATTCCAAGGGGGAGCCTTGGTCGACATATGTTCTAGTGTAGCGTTGTAGATCCAAAATGCATCCATGTCACTACGAGGATAGACATGTGGTTAGGTCTCAGGTGTTGACTCAGTGGTGCCCAAAAATGCTCTCATCAATTGCCCATAGTGTTGTGCGGTGAGGGAAGCAAGATGGTTAGAGATATCAATTTATAGCTAGAATAGGCATCTTGGAAACTTCGAAGCACGAAAAACACCTTTGGTCGGTATTTTCCAAAAGTTAAATTATTTTGGGGAGCGAATTTGAAATAGGGCCGCATACGGCTGAGGTCGGGGTTGGGGTTCTTCAATTTTTTGGGCAACATTTTTCCCACAGTTAACGTTTTATCGGGTACGAACTTGAAATAGACCCCCATAGATCCGAGGTCCAGGGTCAGGTAACACGACAGGGCGACCCCGAATTTGTTCGATTTTCAAGGTAGCACTCATTTGAATCATGCATAAATCCTGAGCACATACGAGCTCTTACCATGGAGAAAATAAAGGCATATCCCAGGGGGGTGCATGCCATGAACAGACCGGGGGTCGAGTCAAGAACGCCCCAGAGGGCGCCCAATACTCATGGATGCTAATCGGCCAGCCAGAGGGTGGTCGGACCGCCACCTGGCGAAGCGTACTGGTACAGTTGGGGTTAGCGCACTGCTGGCCTTGAGGGGCCAGTACAACTAGCCCCATGTAGGCTAGCAAGAGTTGGCCCCATGATGTTTTGCCCCACTGATACTTGCCTAGCACTTTGGCACTTTGCACCCCCAAGGCTTTGATCATTACTCCAACACGGCATCTTCTACGAGTACTTTCTTGACGGCTGAAGCCTGAGCAGAGAGCGCATTGAGCACGTTAATGTGCTGATCACCTAGAACTCTGATCGATACATTTGGAGAATACTCCTATTTGTGACCTAATTGCTAGAGGCAGCACGGTAGGGCGGTGGCCACAAGATAAGATGATGTTGGCCAGAGAGGATGAGGTGAAGATTTTGGATGGCAATCCTGAATGACCCTTTTTGGGAGGGCACTTACGAACGATGTTTTCGGAGATGGTCGCCATCTAGACCCTGCATGTTAGGAGTAGCACAGCAAGGTGGTACCCGCCAAACCTGACGATGTCGACCATGGGGTGTTGAGGATAAACCCCTGGTAGCAATTTTGGGGGGATCACCACGTAAACCTTGCTAGCTAGGTCCAGGAGAAAACCAGAATAGAGGTAGTGGAGCAGTACAGGAAGATGTCGAGCACAAAGCTATCGTGCAGAAGGATGTTGGGGAGGACAGTGTTGACGAGGGGGACCCTAAAGAGGGCAAGATTAATACTATTTTTTCTCGCATTGATGCCTTTCATAACAAGGGTGGAGAGGACTGAAATCCGAACCATCGCTTCTTCAGTATTTAGGATTTTGTAGACTCCCTTTCACTTATTTCTACTTTTCTACACACAAGCGTATAAGCTTCTAACCATCACAACTAGGGTACTTCAGAGTCTACTCCTTCCTCTCGATGTTTTCCCCAAGTTGATTTCTGCTAGGTACTGTTTTCAAAGTTGTAAAATTTTAAAAAGTTTTTTAAAAAACTTCTCGTCTCTACCCAAGGCCGTAGACCACTAACCCCCCAGTCTGGGACATGAGTTCTATAAGAAAATTGTGTCACGGACTTAGAAGGAAGGTCTCATATGGTGCTTGGTCCTCTCGGTCTGCAGGGGCGCAACGCTGTAGTTAGTCCCCTGTGGCCAATCATTGGTGACTTCTTCGTAGTCAGGTTCATTCTTGAACCTTTTCAGGTTATCTCAATTTAGTCCATGTAGGAGCACCTTCCCGTTTAGAACATTGGATTTACAGTTGAATTGTGGGGAGAAGTATTTAGCTGCATGTCCTCATACCCAATTAATTCCTCGCTTTTGGTGGCTGACCTTGGTCTTTCCCTCAAGGTCTTTCCCCGGGTATGAACTATTGATCTCCGGAGAGGATCTGGTTATGGTTATCACCCTCGATACAGAGCGCTAGGGTGAAGCTTGTGGAGAATCATCTGCGACGTTGTGCGTTGGGGTGTCTTTTTTTTGGAGATTTATCCATAACTCTGAGGGTTGAGATTCCATTATGGAGAATCACCCGCGACTCTGAGGGTTGGGATGTCATTTATATAGAGGGAGCACAAGGTATATTACACAAAACACCTTCTTTATTTTGTTAAGCAAAAATCGCTATACTTTGTACAACCTAGAAGTTATTTACAAATGTGGATCTTCCTTATAGAAGTAGCACTTCAGATGGTCAGCATTCCACAAGTGCTTGAGCGGTACACCTTCCTCTATTTCAAGATCGTAGGTGCCCAGATGTGTGATCCTGATAACTTTGTTTGGCCCTTCCTAGGTGTAGACCAACTTTCCGACACCCTGCTTTTTTGTGGCCAAAGTGACCATTCTGAGAACAAGGTCACCGATGTTGAAGGAACGGGGGCAAACTCGTCGGTCGTAGTATCTCGCTACCCTCTGCTGGTTGGCAGCTTACCAAACCCGAGCTCACTCCCTTTGTTCTTCGAGGAGATCAAGGTTTAATGACAGCGCCGCATTATTCTTGGTTTGATCAAAAGTCCGAGCAGTTTTGAGAGTCTACGCGCTTATTTCTGTGAGGATGATAGCCCCGGAATTGAACGCTATTGCAAATGACATTTCTCTAGTAAAGGTTCTTAGAGTGGTGTGGTATGCCTACAGGACAGGGTAGACATCTTCCACCTACCATCCTTTCGACTTATCAAGTCTAGTTTTTGACTCATGCAGGATAGTTCTATTTGTGACCTCCATCATGCCATTTGATTGAGGGTGGCTGGGGGAGCGAAGTTCTTCCTGATCTCCAGTTTTGCACAGAAGGTAATGAAGAGAAAGTTGTTAAACTGGGTGCTAATATCGGACACAATTACTTTTGGGACCTTGAAGCAACACACTATTCTCTTCCATGCAAAGTCTCAGATATTTTCTTTAATGATTCGAGCCAAAGTCTTGGCCTCAATCCACTTCGTAAAATAGTCAATGGTGGCCACCAGAAACTTCCCCTATCCAGTTCTCTGAGCGAAGGGCCCGAACAGGTCAATGCCCCACTATGGAAAAGTCTACATGCTAGTCATTGGAACCAACATAGTTGGAAGAGAGTGAGGGTGCGGGGCAAACCTCTAATACTTAAATTATTTCTTAACAAATTCCACAACATCTTAATGCATCTTGGGCTAGAAATATTCCTAGCGAAGTAGCTTGCTGGTGAGGAACGCCCCCCAAGTGGTTACCGTATAATCCTTCATGAGTCTCGCTCAAGACATATTTGGTTTCTTCTCTAGAATATGGGCCTGAAAATGACCTCCGGTATAGAACTCCGTCAGTGAGAGTGTACTTTGTTGATCGGTAGTGTAAGACCTAAATCGTAGAACATACGTCATTAATAGTAGCATTTTAGAGCATTGGGAAATTGGGGAAAAAAATTGTTAATTAAAATTCAAATCAAAAGTTTAGGGGCTAAATTGAAAATTTAGAAACATTAAATTTAAACTTGAGATTCAAATTGACAATCAAAATAAAAAATTTAACATATTAAGGGTGAAATTATAATTTTAGAAACTTGTAAAAGTTGAAATTGATTGAAATAATACTTTAAGGAAGTTAGGGGGAGAATAGGGTAATAAATTAAAAGATTTTTTTTCAAAACACACACACACACACACACACACACACACACACACACATATATATATATATGTTGTGAGTGAGTGACGAGAGATCATCGGCCGAAAGCGGAGAGAGATCAGGCGACGTGACTTCTTGAGATCAAACCTGTCCACTCAAATCATGCAATATATATATATGTTCATGCAGTGGAAATGGCCAAATCTCTAAACAAATCTGAAAAATTAAGAAAAATCTAGAGAGAGAGAGAGAGAGGATCGGAGGAGGACGGGGCTGTCGGAGTTCGTGATCGGAGTTTCTCCTGCGAGTAGTGCGTGTGTCTCGTTGATGCCTATGTGTGTTTTCGTTGCTGCTGCTGTGTGTGTTCTGCTTTGAAACGATCGTGTGGGTGTGCTCAATTCGGTCCTTGCATGTGTGGGTCTTCGGTTGTTCACTTGACGGTCGTAGGAGTGAGATCGTCAACTGTGTAATCGTTGTCGTTCGTCGTCGTCGATCTGGTGAGTAATTGTGTGTAAATTCTCTGATCATTTTGGTGGGTGTATGCATGCATATGTGTTGTTCTATCGTCAGTCCGGTGGTATGTCGCCAGCAGTATGTGGGTGATGATCGCCAATGTGCTCTGTGCATGTCGCTGTTCGTCTAGTGGAGTGGGGGTGTCGCCGGCGTAGAGGATGTGTTATCATCAGTGTGTGTATGTGTTGCAAATTATGCATGTGTGTGTATGATCGAGGGTCTCGTGGGTAGGCATGTTCGGTTGTGGGGTGGCCAGTGGTGGTTGTTGATTGGTGGTGTGGGTGGTGTAGGACCGACAATGAGAATCGACGAGGTGTGGGAGGCTACCGGTGGTCTGCAACAGTAGAGAGAGAGAGGGGGTGGGCCATCGGGTCTGGAGCAGAACCAAGAAACCGGAACCGGAAAAAAAATAAAAAAAATAAAAAAAAAGGAAATTGCACAAATAACCCTAGCAAAATTCAAATTTATCTTGCGACCCGTGAACGATTAGGAATGGATATCGTTTTTGTTAAGTTTATTTTAGTTTTGTTAAATTCAATTCTAACATAAAAATTTTGTAACCGAAATAATAAATTTGGGGCCGTTCATATTACAAGATTTTTTACGCAATAATTAACGAAATGAAATTAACCGAATAATAACAATTTTCATTGATATAATATGGGGAATGGAAAAATGTGAAACTTAGGGCTTGCATTGCATGATTAGATGATTTTACATAAAATATTAATATAGGCTCTATCACTATTAGGTTTGCATGCATCAGGGTATCGGTAAAGGATAGTCTATAAAAGCTGTTTGAAGAGGGTAGCCAGGTAAGTGTACTATCTTCTAGTAAATCTATTTTCATATATATATATATATATGATGAAAAATGTGTTTTTTTAAAATTGGACGACTTTATAACTTATTTGGATCAAGCGATTTTGGTTGGTTGTGGAATTGTGGAAATGTGGATTTCGTTGGTTTTAAAAGAATATGGAAAAATCATATTTAAATTAAATCAGTTTTAGGAGATAGAGGTTGATGTTATTGATTTGACGATGTTGTTGATTAGACGATGCTATTGATTCGTAATTTGACGATGATGTTATTGATTTGGCGATGTTATTGACTTTACGATACTATAGTATTTATCTGCTTCGGCAGAATGATGGATTATCTGCTTCGGCAGAGTGATAATTATCTGCTTTGGTAGTGTGATAGGTATTCTTCAGGAAGGCAAGTCCTAAGGATGGTACGGTACCGTTATAACTCCTGATCGTGAGGTTAAAACGATCACATGGCTAGCCTAGGGTGATGGGTGTCTGGGATGGGGTGTGACAGGTAACGTATCCTTTTGGCCTCTATTTGGTCCCCTGAAAGGGTGCCTTACTCCAGGTACTACTTGATTGGGTCTATCTAAGTTGGCTAATCAATGAGTTTACAAATGGCATCCACTAGATCTGAGGCTGCAATGCTCGGAGCGTCAAGGTATTCCACAAGGATACTCCTCTTTAGAGTCCACTCCACCGCCGAGAGAAGGTTCACTAGGGCGTCAGCGTGCCTGTTCTCTTTCTATGGGATTTGGGATACTTAAATTTTTTCAAATTTTATTGTAAGTGCCCTCACCTTCTCCAAGTATGTCGACATGCTCAGGTCCTTGGCCATGTAGTCTCCGTTTACCTAGTTGACCACGAGTTATGAGTCATAGAAAACTATGAGAGCTTGCACATTGAATTCTCTTGCCAAGTAGAGACTAGTGAGCAAGGCTTCGTATTCAGCTTCATTATTCGTATCCCTAAATCCGAGTTGGATAACATATTCCACAACCTCTTAATCCAGGCTACTAGAATTATCCCTGCCCCACAACCACTCACATTGGATGACCCATCTGTGTAGAGTTGCCACGCTATTGGGCCAAAGTCACAGGGGTTGGAGGAAGTCCTCGAGTCTCTCGGGGACGAGGGTCCTAGGCGATTTGCTTCAAGATCCTATTATTTCGGGAACGTAATTTCCGCAATGAAATCGGAGAGGACTTAGCCTTTGATGGCCTTTCTTGGTTGATATTTAATATAAAACTGTCACAACTAAAAATTGTACTTCATCGGCCTTCTCGAGACATTAGGAGAGTACAAGATCTGCTTCAGGGGTTGGTTAGTGATCGCTCAAAAATAATACCTTTAAATTGGTACCGCGATATTGATGTAGTACGGTGTTCAAGTAGGGTGTCGAACCACAAGGATCGGTCTTGTAATTATCAATTTCTGATTACTTTTCTTTCTTTAGTGAAAACGATTTTGATTTTTTTTTTTTAAATAAGAAAAGAAAATACTAAATCTAAAATAAAAATAAAATAAAGAACCAGGATAGGAATTGTGGAGTTAGTATTTTGAAAATTATATTTTTCTCGTATTTTCTATTTAAATCAGATTTGTATAAACGAGTGTTCCTAACTACAAGCCAGAACTACTCAGAAATATATGGATTGTTATTCTCCGGCATGATCTATCTTCGGAATTTAATTCCTACATTAAACTAATCTAAGGTGAATTAAAATCTAGGCATAAACCATCCAGACTAATAATCAATCCCCAAGAATACGATTGTGTGGCCATTAAATCAAGACCACAGGTGCAAGATTTAATGTTCTAGCAATAATTTAATTCAAATCAAAATCTCTACAAGAACATTTTGACAATAAATTCAATTATAATTAAATTCATTTTTACGAACGGAATTTCTTCAACACAATTGTTTATATGAAATCCAAATTTAAATAAGAAAAATACAATATTACATAAATTCAAAAGTACAATACCACAACCCTAACCTGGTTGAAGGAAGTTAGCTTCTCATTGTTGCATTGAGTGGCATTTTCTCGGATAATATCTTCAAAAATACCATTTACACTTTGTACCCCAAACTATTCTCCCCTCCAAAAATAAAAATAAAAATAAAAGAAAAACAAAGAAGAAAATACTACAACTATTCTAAGAATAAAGTAGGAATATCGATTCCTTTTTTGCTCTCAAACCTCCTTTCTATTTATAGAATCCAAAAGGTGAGTTTTGAGGTGAATTTGAGTCAAAAGAGGAGGCTAGGGGTGCAAAAAGTCAAATATGGAGGCCAATGGGGTTGTTGTGAAATTTGTCCACCGGAGTGGGCACGGGTCGGGCCGAATCGGGCCGGGTTCGGATCAAAACGGTTTGGCCCGCAGCACTATGTGGCTGCACAGAAGGACCATCTTCAAACGGTTGTATCTTTTTCATACGAACTCTGATTTAGCTCTATAACTAGTCGTTAGAAAGCTTAGAGAGTTTATTTTCATATGCAACTTGTCTCATCTCAGAATTCCAACTGTATAATTAGTTATGTCCAAAATAGTGGACAATAGTCTTCATTCTAGTGCCGAAAATCACGACTTTTATCCGTTTGATCATTTTCTTTGAATTTTGCTCCAAATTAACATGGTTTTGTACCATTTCCAAAATCCTACAAAACCAAATAAAACAACTTAATTTATAATATTTTAATTTATTTAAAAGATTAACAAAACTTAATTTAGTGGTATTAGATCACACAAAATGTGGTGCGATCAGTCAGTTAGAATCACAATGATGTATGCCTGGAAATATTGTTTGAGTTTCCTAGAGGTGATTGGTAGGGCATAAGCCAACTTTTTGAATTTTGAGTACTTGGTCTCAGTATCTAGGAGGACCATATTGGAGTAGTACATCGAGTTTGAACACTATTTTTTTCCTTCACCAGGGCTACACTTACCGTGGTTGAGGAAGCAAAAATATACAAGAATAATTCATCCTTTCTTGGCATGCTTAGCAAGGGAGCTAAGAAGAGGTAGTGTTTTAGATCACAAAATGAAGTTTCACACCCACTTGTCCATGTGAAGTCTTTGTTCCCACGGAGCACCTTGAAAAAGGTTAAACACCGCTCTGAAAACTTAGAGTTGAATCGGCTCAGGACTGCAAGCCTATCGATCAACATTTGGATCTCCTTCTTCGAGAGGGGTGGAGACATACTGAGTACAACGGTGATCTGGCTAAGGTTGACATCAATTCCGTGCTGAGATACCATATACCCAAGGAACTTCCAGGTAGAGACGCCGAAGATGCACTTGGTGGGGTTGAGCTTCATCCGGTAAGTCCTCAGCGTGTCAAAATATTTTTGGAGGTGCACTAGGTGATTGGGAGCTCACAAGATATTCACTAGCATATATTCAATGTAAACTTCAATGGTATTACCAATCTCTTCCTTGAACATTTTGTTGACCAACCTCTGATAGGTGGCTCAAGTGTTGCACAGGCTGAAGAGCATCACCTTATAACAGTACGTCCATCTGTCCATGATGAAGAACGTCTTACTCTTATCTGGAGGGAACATAGGGATCTGGTTGTAGCCGGCATAAGTGTCCAAAAATTTAAGGAGTTTGTGACCTGTCATGGCGTCGATAATTAGAGTAATCCTCGGCAGAGGAAATAAGTCTTTGGGGGCAGGCCTTATTGAGGTCCTTAAAGTCAACGCAGAGCCTCCACTTACCTCCAGCTTTAAGGGTGAGCACGACATTGGATAAGCAAACTGGAAATGTCACCACCTCCAAAATACAAGACCTCATCATTCAGGGTGTAACTTTCTCCTCTTTTACTTGACTGGAGGATAGTGTAGATCTACGTGGAACCTATGCATAGCCACTTTTGGATCGATTCCTGGGAGCTCATCATGGGATCAGGCAAACACATTGGCATTCTCTCGTAGCAGCTTTGTGAGGTCAACTAGCTATTCTGGGTTGAGCTTGGTTCCTACTCTGATAGTTATTTCTTCAAGAGTTGGGTGAATCAAAACTTCAACCAAGTCTTTATATGGGTGGGGGCTCGGCTTCTTATCCCTGGGGGGTTATCAATCGGCACCAAAACTTCTTCAACATCTAGGGTCACGAGCTCAGGAGTTGCTATCTCAGACCCTTGGGGCCTAAGCCTCACTGTTGGTTGCTATTTCTTTTGTTCCAATGCCCTTTGGGCACAAGCTTGTGATGCCTCCTAGTCACCTCTGACCTTTCTGATCCCCTGATTGGTGGGAAATTTGATAAATTGATGGTACGGTGAGCAAACATTCTTGAATGCTGAGACAGTCGATCATCCCATGATAGCATTATAGGGCGATAGTTTGTCCACAATTAAGAACTTGGTCCATATTGTTGCGAACCTTGGAATTCTCCCAATTGTGACGGGCAGAGAGACCCATCTAACGAAGTTGACCACCTATTCCCAAAACTTACTTGGGGAGAGTTCGTGGGTTGCAAAGCGCCAGCTTATGTCTTCAGTTTATCGAAGGACTATTTAAAGATGATATCAGTTGAACTCCCTCCGTCGACTAGGACACGCCCCATCCTAAAATAATTGACCAGGGTGGTAATGACTAAGGCGTTATCGTGGGGCATATGTACCCCCGGAGGTTGGACTCGCTAAAGGAGATAATATTTTATGAGGCAACATCAACTGTGCTTACCTCGTATATGTCCTCATTATCTTTCCGTTTGGCCCTTCGCTCATGCCTCTTCTTGGAGGATAATGTTTTTCCTCCGGAGCCAAATCCACTGTGGATGATGTTAATCTTTCCATCCATGCGTTGTTGATCATCCCTGGCCCCAGCCTTCCAGGGCGGTAAATGGGTGCGATTTTCCCATCTTCTTTAGGCCCAAGGCTCTATCAAATGTTCTTCCTCGGTGGGGTACTCCTGATTCCTTCTCTGGACATAATTTCTGAGATATCCTCTTAGGATGAGAGCCTTAATTTCTTGTCGGTGCTAGAAGCAATTTTTAGTAGAGTGCACCCCAATCCTGGTGGAACTCACAGTACTTAGTCATTTCCATTCTAGCCGACTTTCCTCTCAAGGACGGCGGATGAGGAAAGAAATCACGTCCTGAGGTCTCTGCGAACATGGAGGCCATCGAGACCATAAGTGGGGTGAACCTGACTGGCAATTCCCTGGGGGAGGAAGTGGTCTCTTCTCCCCAGGCAGAGGTCCCACTCTCCATTCTGCCTATAATCTTCTCGAGCCTTAGTGTAAGCCCCTAATTTTGGCACTTACATAAGTTTAGTTGCATTTTTGAAACATTTAGAAGATAACGGGGTGGTATGGGTTATTTTAAATTTGAAATAAAAATTTTAGGGGTGAATTTATAATTTTAAGAAATCTTAAATTTTGAATTGGGTGAAAATAAAAACTTAAAGAAAATTTTGGGGAGGTTAAAGTAATTTGAGAAAAGATTATATATATACACACACACACACACACACACATGAATTTGAGGTGAGATCAACCAAAATCGGGAACAGGGAGTGGAAGGAGCAACGTGGCAACCGGAGGGATTAAAGAGGAAGCACTATATTCATGCATATAAATGATTCATGCAAATCATGATCTCAATCTGAAAACAAAGAAATCAGAAAAAATACAAAAAACTGAGAGAGAGAGAGAGAGAGAGAGAGGATTGGAGGGGAGGGGTCGTCGGTGCTATTCGTGATCGCCGGAGGTGGTGGGTTCCGTTTGTCAGTTTTGTTCAACGGTGTGTGGGTGCGTGTCTGTGTTGTTTAGAAATGTGTGTGTGTGTGTGTGACGGTGGGTGTGTGGTCGACCTTGTTCAGGCGTGTGTTCTCTAATGGTTGTTGTTTGCATGTGGGTGTGGTTAGTCAAGTGTGATCTATCCTATTCATTTTCTTGTGTGTGGGAGTTGTTCATCGTCGGTTTTGTGGGTGTATGTATGATCAGTCGCCGGAGTTGGTAGAGAGAGAGAAGTTCGGCCAGTGGGGTAGTCCGCCGGTGTGTATTCGGAGTTCATTCGATCGTTGAAAGGGTGCGTATAGTTCATTTTGGTGTGCTCTGATTGTTGAGGGTGGTCGGACGGTGAGCTGGTGAGGAAAGAGAGAAAGAAAAGCGATTGTTTGAAAATTTGAAGCAGAAACCAGAAACGGGAAGAAGAAGACCGTCGCCGTAGTGGTGAGATCCATCGCCGTGGCGGTGAGCTTCTACGTACAAAATTGCTGTTGCATCGCCGTAGTGGTGAGACCGGCGTCGCAACGGTGAAGACCTGGGCAGAAAACAGTGAACGTCAACAATTCGGAAAAAGGGTAAAATTTCGACCGATTTCTAACTTTGTTAAAAATTGAATTAGTTAGCGTTGAATTTTTGTAACAGTTAAAATTAATAATCGTGACAATAGTAATGTTTACAATCGTTAATTTTAAAAATATCGTACAATAAATATTGTACAGTAAATCTTAATGTCATGAATTTTGGGTAAACAGTAATTTTACGAAGTCAAATTTGGGGAATGGGGAATTTCGTAACTTAGGGCCATGCATTGCATATTAGGGTTATTTAAAATAAAATATTAATTTAGGCCCTATCGTTACTAGCTTTGTAGGTGCCAACATCCCATTAGGTTTTGGACAGTGACGTTTTTGCAGTGCGGAAAACGAGGTGAGTGTACTATCTTCTATATAAATCTACAAAGTTTATTTTCATATAAATTGTGAAAAACATGCTTATTTAAAAATGGACGTATTTTCAACTTATATGGATCAAGTGGTTTTGGTGATAAAGGTGGAAAAATGATTATTGGATTGTGTCGGTTTTTAAGGTGGAAAGGTGATTTTCGCCTAACTATGCCATAGTTTCTTCCCGTAAGGGATGTGGATATTCTTCTCATAAGGGATGTGGATTTTCTTCCCGTTAGGCGGATATGACTTACGGGATGTGGATATTCTTCCCGTAAGGGATGTAGATTTTCTTCCCGTTAGGCGGATATGACCTACGGAATGTAGATTTTCTTCTCGTTAGGTGGATATGACGTACAAGATGTGGATTACCTGCTAGGCAAGTCCTGCAGGGTGGTTGACCCCTTAGGAGTGCAAACCTGGCGAGTGGTATAGTACCGTTGCAACTCCCAATCGTGAGGTGAAACCATTCGATGGCTAGTAGGAAAACAAGTATGGTGTATTTTATGATGAACTGTATGGATTGATTCGGTTTGGATATATTACTATAAAATGGAATAGCGTATATATATTATTTTGGTTGCACTGGTTGATTTAAAACATTTGGATTAGGTGTTTTAAATATATATGAGTTTATTTCAGTGATGACAGGGAAATTGGATTTTCCGTACGGTATGTGACTATATAATATTATATTTGTAATGTGGTATTTAAATTCTTATAGTTGATCCATACAAACCATTTTTATTATGAAGACAATACATAGAAACCTGCCTCAAGCAGCGTTCCATAGCCTCTCCTGCTTGGGGCTCTCCCCGTACATGACTGCCCGCAACTTGGGCCTCAATGTTGTGGGAGGGAGGCGAGTATGAGCCAACTTCACATTCACGCCGGCCTCTAAGGTTGGACATCGTTGGCCGATGAAAAGCTCAACCGTTAGAGGACACTGACAGGTCCTTTGTCACAAATTCACGCGACAAAGAAAATGGAGATCTTGACATTACCGGGGGATCCTTCTATCGTGCTACAAGATCAAGGTTGTGAGGTGTGGGGCGACCCTCAGGCACATGTGCATTCGAAGTTGTAATGAGAATATCGTAGTCTTGAGGTGGCTCTTCGGGCACTGCGGTCTGGAGAGTTGGTCCACTCTGAATAGGGGGAAGTGGCAAGCGCACGAGTAAAAGTTGTACACACGACTTGAACTCACTCATTTGGCGTTTAAGGAAATCAACCCGAGATGCCTCCACGGCTCATTAGGTCTGTCCTGCAGCTCCAAGTAGTAGAGTGAATGGTCTTGCTTTGTCTGGGGGGTTAGTTATCCTTGTTGGTGGGAGCTAAGAGGTGTGTCCTTAGAGTTCTTGACATAACTTTTCTTTCTTCTATTTTGGGTTTGTCTGTCCAACCATACCTTATAATCATCTAGGCTCAGCTAAGCAGAGAGCAATGATTAGGTAAAGACTTTTGTACGGTTCCCACAAATGACGCCAAACTGTTGGTTTCTCAAAGTGGTTAACATCTCGAATATAGTCCGGTCAGGTGACATATGTCCTTTTACTGAGGTGGTGCTGATAGTTGAAAATTCTTCATATGAGTTGTACTTGGTCCTAGGGGGACTGACTTGTGTGTTTAGAGCCCTGCTCCTCAAGGAGTGATACCTGCAGAAAGCTCGATCCGGGATTTATCCAGACAAAACCCCTCCGGCATAAGAATAAGAGCTCAGAGAGAAAATGTACATAAATGTGTCAAGTAAACAAATGGAAGCATTCACATAATAAAGGGTACATCGGGCTTGCATAGCCCTGGTATATATAAGCATTGGAGATAATCAGTCGGTAAACATGGTTGATTAGGCGAAACCATGTGTTTAATTGATAATTTGAAGCTTTTAAGAGATAATCATTGGGCTTGGGTTTTTCGGCCCATTTGGCGAAGCCCGCAGGCCTCTGTTAGGCTTATGGGGAGCTGGTAGAGGAAAGTGGAAATCCGTGGAGTTCTGGAAGAGAAACGAGCTGGAATGGAGAGCCGATCAAGGTGAATGACTAAGTCTTTGAAGTTGGTTGTCTAGGATACGATGCAGAGTTCAGGGTGGCAATGTCCTTGCAGGGCACTTTGCTCATTCTTGGGTATAAAGGAGATTCCAGATATGAGCCTTGGTCGGCGTATATTTTAGCGTAGCGCTATAGATTCCCGAATGTGTCTATGTCACTACGAGGATGGACATGTGGCTGGGTCTCATGTGTTGACTCAATGGTGCCCTTAAATACCCTCAACAATTTTCTTCGACGATTCCTCTTTTTAATCAAATACATAGAGATTTAAATTTAAAACATTTAATAAAACCATTAGTTCCATAAAAATATCAATATTTAATTATTTATCAAAATTTTGGATTGAATACCCTATTACAATTCAAAGTAGAAGTATCAAAAGTAGAAAAAAAATAAGTTAATGATGGCGACGAAGATGAGGATGATGACAACGAATAGAGAATTCGATATTCTCTTTCAGTTCATCTCTTTCACACAAACACGCACAACGTGATTATATTCATGCACACACACATATATAGATGGGTTATCATTCAATTTGGAAAACTCTTCCCAACTTTCTTCTTGTTTCCTTCAATCTTTCTCTGCTTTCCTTATTAGTCCTTTGAAAATAATGCATCACACTTGTTCCAAGCTTTTAATCGCAGCCTAGGCTTTTACACGGGAGATGGGATTTCTATCCTATTAATGTGTTTTTTAGGGGTGCGATAGGTCCCATTTCGCAATTCCATGCACTGATCCAACCCAAGTGTTTTTTTTTGTACCAAGAAATCCTTTTGCCAAATCCTGACCAAAATACCCCTCAATTTCATTTCATCCCCCCCCCAACTTGTTCACAACCGCAAAACAAGTCTCCCACTGCAACCGATATCTCCGCCGTCGCCGATTGACTCCACCGTCACTGTTCATGTTTTTCGTCACCGTCGTCGTCCGCCTTCGCCATTGATGCCGCCGTCGTTGTTCACCTTCGACGTCATCGTTCGCGATTCAAGCTTCGTCTTCGCCGTTCATTGATTCAAGATTTAGGGTTCCAATTTTCATCGTCGGCGTTTTCATCGTTTTCATCGTCGGCGTGGATGCAGAATTAGGGTTCCAATTCGAAAGTGTTAACTACATTTTTCGCCCATTTATTTAATTTTAGTTTCTATTTTTTTTTTTTTTGCACTTTCATCCCTGCAACTAAGAATTGTTAATTACATTTTTGTCCCTTTATTTATTATTATTTTTTTAGAAATTTCAACAATTGAACACCATCCTTATTGGTTTAGTTTGTGTTGAATGTAACACTTCTAAAATTGTCAAAAATTCAAAATTCAAATGCATGTTAAATGTAACACTATCTGATCTTGTCACATATTCAAAAAATAAATACGCGTGTTGAATGTAACACTATTTGTGTGTTAAATGTAACACTGCCTAATATTATCAAAAATCAATTTTTTAGAAAATTCAACACTTAAACCCAATTGTTTCAGTGTGTGTTAAATGTAACACTTCTAAAATTGCCAAAAGTCAAATTACAAAGTGTCGGATTTGAAATATATTATGCTTCTAAAATGTTGAATGTTACACTTCTAAATGTAACACCGTCTAACTGAATCAATTTGCCTAATATTCAAAACATTATGCGTTTTGAATGTAAAAAAATGTCTACTATTATCAGAATCAGTTTTACGTAATCTGATTGAACCAATTTGTTTCGGAATAATATTTACATGTATGTTGAATATGACACTGTCTACGTGTTGAATGTAACACAAAAATTTAAATTTTAAAATATTCAACAATTGAACCTCATTATTTCAGTGTATGTTGAATGTAACACTTCTAGAATTGGCAAAAATTCACAATGCAAATTGTCTGATTGAAATGTTACACTTCTAAATTGTTGAAATTAATCTAATTGAATCAATTTGTTTTGGAATAATATCAGCATGCATGTTAAATGTAACATTGTCTGAATTAAACATAGGAAACAATAACCTATCAATCCCAAACATAAGAGATATATTCTCATCATCCAAAACATTTTAATCGAGCTAAACTCAACCAAATTTAAATTCCCATCATGCTCAAAAATTGATATATCCAAACATCATAATTTGAAGTAAACTTCTAATCAATCCAAAAACATTGGTTGGACTATACAAATTGTGCACGTTGAAGTGTAACACTCAATCCAAACATAGGGAGATAACACATGTTGAATGTAACACTATCTAATCTTGTCAAAATATTCCAAAATAATATGCGTGTTGACTGTAACATCTATGCGTGTTGAATGTAACACTCAATCCAAACATGGGGGAAAAGAGAGATAGTGAAAAACATGGCCTACTGAAAATTCTAGGGCTTTGGCAACAAAATTATTGAAGACAAAAACAAAAATTCATGCTCAAAACTGATAAATTCAACAAAATGTAACATTGTCTACTATTTTGAGTGTTATATTCATGCATGCCCCTTCTCATTCATGCTCAAATTTGAATGTAAGGTTCATGATACAATTGAAATCAGCAAAACGAAATCAACACATCAAAACAATATGCATATTGACCTCCTGGTGGATGCCCCTTCTTATTCATGCTCAAATTTTATAAAAATCAAACCGAATAACAAACATGATCATGTGATACAAACGGGAGATATGGAAAAAATTGGAAATGAACATTACATGATTTATGGGACTTTACAAAAAAAATAAAAATCAACAATTGACTTATTGAAATATGCCCCCAACTCAAGAGCAAGTACCATTTGAAATTCAAATTACCTTCCTAAATCGAACTATTGATTATTTACATGATCAATTATTCTTCTGGGTCGCATCGACAACAATTAGGACGAATCTAAAATAGTTCTATCAAATCCCCCAAAGTGTGTGTGGAACCAAGACCAAAGCAAATTCCGACTCATCAATGATCATATTTGCAATTCCAAAGCAGCTATTTCATAAAGCCACTGGAATTCATAACAAAATGGATGAACAGAAAAGACCTTAAAAAAGTATTTAAACAAAGAGTAACGACACAAGCATCCATTAGAAAAAGCTCTGATTCAAGAAAGAGCTTTACAGTGTTAAGCTAGGGCGGAAAGTTATTGTGCTTTACAGTGTTAATACTTCCTAAAATGCCAAAATTCAAAATTCAAGGTGTGTGTTGAATGTAACAGTATCTAGTGTATTGAATATAACACCCAATCCAAACATTGGGGATAACTTCTCATCATGCTAAAAAATTATGAATCAAACCGAATAACAAACAGGGAGTGTCGATGTTCACAATCAATATACGTGTTGAATGTAACACTGCCTAAATCTTGCCAAAAAAATAAAAAAAAGTATGCATGTTGAATGTAACATTGTCTACTATTTTGAGTGTTACATTCATGCATGCCCTTTCTCATTCATACTCAAATTTTATAGAAATCAAACTGAATAACAAACATGAAAGCGTTGATTGTCCCATGAATGTAACGTTTCCTAATATTGCAAAAATTCAAAAATTTAAGTTTGTGTTGCATGTAACACTATCTATCGATAGGTTCCATTTCGCAATTCCATCATACTCAAAAATGATGAATCAAGCCGAATAACAAACACAGAGTGTTGATGCTACAATCAATATACGTGCTAAATGTAACACCGTCTATATCTTGTCAAAAAAAAAAACTATATGTGTTGAATGTAACATTATCTACTATTTTGAGTGTTACATTTATGCATGCCCCTTCTCATTCATGCTCAAATTTGAAAGTAAGGTTCATGAGAAAATTGAAATCAAACAAAACGAAATCAACAAATCAAAATAATATGCGTATTGACCTCCTGGTGCATGCCCCTTCTCATTTATACTCAAATTTTATAGAAATCAAACTGAATAACAAACATGAAAGTGTCGATTGTCCCATGAATATAACGCTTCCTAATATTGCAAAAATTCAAAATTTAAGTTCCTGTTGAATGTAATACTGTCTATCGTGTTGAATGTAACACTGTTTAAACTCAACCAACTTCCATGTGAACTAACACTCAACATCAAAAATAGGGGAAATCAAGTTCTGCAAATGAAATAAAAAATCGTCCATGGAAGACACCAAAAATCATCATTGGATGGGGGGAGATCAGAAACCATTCATAACTCCAATTTCTAATTTCAAACTTCTAAAGTACAATAACAAATGTAGGAGGAAATCCATACAGGATTAACTATTAACTGAATTGGATATACAATTGAAAATCATCGTTGAATGGGGGAAAATCAGAAACCATTCATATGAGCATAAACAAAGATGTACCTGAATCAATTATCACACATATGAGCACGAACAGAGCCGTACCTGAAGCAAAAATTGTAGAGGCTTGCTGCATAAGTCACAAAAACAAGATTTTCCAGACGATAAATTAATGGGAAATCAAGTTCTGCAAAAATTACCTTCTCGTCAATTCAAATGAAATCAAGTTCTGCAAATGAAATAAAAAAATCGTCCATGGAAGACACCAAAAATCATCATTGAATGGGGGGAGATCTAACTGAAATAATTTCATCAATTATTTTAACCCTAAATCCTAAATTCAATGAATGGTTTCATCCCTAATTTGTTTCAAGAATCGAAAAATGAAGTAATTTCATCAACGATTTCATCCCTACAATCCTAACAAATCGATTTCTACAACAATGAAATCAACAATCGAAATAAAAAAATAAAGATCGAAAAATGAATTAATTTGAAATTTGGAGTAAAACAGAAAACTGAAATAATTTCATCAATGATTTCATCCCCAAACCCTTGAAAATCGATTTCCGCAACAATGAAATCAAAAATAGAAATAAAAAAAAAAAAAATCAAAATAGGAAAAATGAAAAATGAGAAAAGAAAGAGAGACAGATAGAGAGAACTTACATATGGCAATCGCGACGACGACGATGGCGGTGGAGACGGCGGCGATTGCGATGGCTGGTGGCGAAGTGATGGATGTGGAGGCGCTTATGGAGGTGGAGAAGAGAGAACAGCCGGTGGGAGGGCGGCGCTGTGGTTGAAGCGTGAAGAAGGTAAATTAGGGCTAAACAAATATAAGGGTACTTTAGTAATTTAACATGTACGTGTTTTTAAAAATGGGAATAATCGGTTCAAAAAATGATTAGGATGAAATTTTTTTGTTCGATTTTAACTAATTGGTATTTATTGATACATGAAAAGTTAAAATGGTACTTAGTGGTAATTCTTTCATTTTTTTTAATCATTAAACTGGCATGATAAAATGGACCAATATGCCCTTGTTAAGTGCTATGTGAAGTGCACATACTTGGTTTCTTTTCGGATGAAAATATTAGCAATTTTTGTTTGGATAAAAAATTTAGCAGAAAGACTAATCAAAGTTAAGTGTATTTAAAGGATTTAAATTGAAACAAACTGAAGTTCTTACACCACTTAAAAATTAATTAGTAGTCAAAGAATATAAATTGGAATTTGCCCTATATTTTAAAGGAATCACGCGCACTGTTATCGTGAAAGACCACGCGACGACAAATAGCAATCCTAGATCTGCAGAAACTCTCACTCTCTCTCTCTCTCCAGAAAGCTCCACCAACCAACAATGGCAATCAGATAGCTAACTCAATCAATCGAATCGGAGTTTTATCATATGGAGTGCGAACTCAAAGAGCTCAACCCTAAATCCAACCCCGTACCACCACCAGGTGCGCCACTGCCGGAGACGATCGACGATGGTTCCACCAAGGACGACCGTCCTCTCCTCAAATCCGATTCCGACGCGACCACCCCAACCTCCACAGCTAGAATCGAAGAGTTGGAGAAGAAATACGCAGCCTACGTCCGGCACGACGTGTACGGGACTATGGGCCGCGGCGAGCTCCCCTGGACCGAGAAGGTCCTGCTAGGTTTTGCCCTTTTGACGCTCCTGCCGGTCCGTGTGGTGGCCGCTTTGACGATACTGGTGGTGTATTACTTGATTTGTAGGGTTTGTACGCTGTTTTCGGCTCCAAATCGGGAGGACGAGCAAGAACATTATGCGTATTTGGGCGGGTGGAGGAGGGCGGTGATTGTTCGGTGTGGGAGGTTTCTCTCCAGGTTAATGCTTTTCATTCTAGGGTTCTATTGGATTGATGAGAGTTACCGGAATTCAAATACTGACCAGAAGTTGAATAGCGAGGTGCGTGCTTGAAACTTGATTTTTCTGCTTAGATTACCTCCAAGTCATGCGATAGGTGTTTTTACTGTAATGCTCTCTCTTTTATGCTGTTAATTCTGGTTTGTGCTTCAATAATACTACGTCAAATATAAAGTGGCAGCCAGAAATCTATTACACATGGGGCACAAAAATTACCATTTTCAGCATAATTTTTGTTTTTCCTTTTACAAAATAGCCAAATATATAGGAAACAATACTTTTAGACAACTGGGGGGGGGGGGGGGGAACTGTACATCTTTTTAACTTTCTTAAAAAAAAAATTTAAACGGTGCTACTAAAGGAACAAAATTGTTGGGTTTATCCCACTTCAGATGTGCAAGGACTCGTGGTCTTGGGATTGAGAGAGACCCAAGACCACCCTATATTAGTATTAGAGTTTAGATTACAATAACTCTAGCTTAATAGCCGCAGAGGTCAGAGAGAGACCTGTTGAGGGCTAGCCGACCAAAGGCCCGATGTGTGAGGGGAAAATTGTTAGGTTTATCTCCCACATTGGATGTGGAAAGGGCTAGTGGTCAAGTTATAAGTGTGAGGGAAAACAGCTAGCTTTTGGGGTTGAGAGAGGTCTAAGATAATTAGGAAGAAAAAAAGCTATACATCTTTTTAACTTTTTTATCAAAAACAAATTAAATGATGTTACGAAAGGAACAAATTTACTATCAAACAATAATTAGCTAATATAATCTTTCAAAAAAATTAGAATCAATAATCTGCATCTATATAATAAAACTAGACCTATATCCAAAAAAATTAATCAAGAATTCAGAAACAATAATAATGATTGTTCAATATCAAGATTCACTGAAAGTGCCATTCAAAATACGTCACCTTCCACATTATTGACAATGGAAAAAATTCATATAGGACTCTTAACATGTGTATTTTCATAACTTTATGTGCTATTTATGAAATAATTGGGTTAAAAGTCTAAATTTATAAGATCTGGATTAAGAAATTTAATATAAATTACATACTTTCAAGTGCAATATTGAATAAAATAATAAAACATAGGGGTGGTAATAGAAATGTTAACCACTTGGGCGCATGTGCACCTCCTGGTAAAGGTATGACTTTGCCTGTGGTGACTGAACATTGTTCCACTACTTGTTTAAGGGCCTTTAGGCCTATGATTTATTTCTTGTTTGGGGGAGAAAGTGATGGATCTCTTGTAACATTTCTGCAAGATTAGTAAGTACTTGCATAGTATGAATTTCATCATTTTGCATCACCAAACTGATGCGAAGTCCCATGATCTTAGTTAAAAAGGGGGCACTGCAACAAAGTCACAAAGCTAATAGTGTTAATCATTATTCGTTTTTGGTCCGTTTGGATTGAGAGAAATGGAGAGGAAAGAAGAGATTTTATTAACAGAAAAGGGGAGAAGAGAAAGGAAGAGAATTTTATCTTTTTTTCTCTATCTTGTTTGGTAATTCCATTAAAAGAAAAGAAGAGAAAGTATTTGCTATCTAGTCTGCATCTTGTCTCAAAGCTTTGGTCTTTTTTTCCCATTTTTATTTTTATTTTTAATGATGTTTCTTAATTGATGTTTCCTAAAAAAGTTCGATCTGCAGAAAGCTACAATATACTGATCATTGTTAGCTTTTTTCTTCGGGGCTCTTGCTTCTTTCAGACAGAGAACAGAGATCAATCTCAAGAGCCTGAAAGACCAGGGGCAATTGTATCAAATCATGTATCTTATTTGGATATATTGTACCACATGTCTTCCTCCTTTCCAAGTTTTGTTGCGAAGGTGTGTTAAACTTGTTACCACAAACACAATTCACACATGCTGAAGTTTTCTTTTGAAAAAAGGGAATATCTGTTTGGCGACATGACTGACATTTCTGTACCAATGTTGATTGGGCTCCTGACTTTTTTTTTTTTTTTTTCGGCTGAAGAGATCAGTGGCTAAGCTTCCTCTAGTCGGTCTCATCAGGTAGGTTCACATGATGTTTAATTGGAAAATTTATTTTGTGTCAATGTACAACTATGATGGTAGTATTTGACTTCTGAATTTCTAGCAAAGCAGTAATGCATATGCAGGAAAGCGGAAAGCCTTGTTTATTTAATTCCACGTATTGAAGTTCTCATTGTTGAGATATGCTAGATGCTTTCATTGGTAACGGAACATATGTTAAAGACAAGGATATAAATTGTAAATTGGAGTAATGGTCTCTCTGGAACTTTGTTTTATAGAGATTGATTATGAACGAAGTATCCATGGAGTTGACTTATTTCATGCTGGTCCTTTTCTATTTCTTTATTATCCTATGCCTGGATAATCCTTTAGGTTAGCAAATGCGAGTTGAATTCCAGAGTGAGATTTTGGGTTTTAGGTTGAACATTGTTTCAGCTATTACTCAATCAATATCCATGAATTTAAATGAGTTTTATGTGATGTTCGCCAGAAATTTTTGGTTCCCACACTCCTGTATCTGTAGCCTTTTCTTGTTTGGCTTATTTCCTTTTTTTTTTTTTAGTTACTTTTAATTTACACATTTGACGATAAATAGCGATGAATTTGTTGGAGGTGCCGTTAATTGTTCTCTTATGTTTTATAGTAAGTGCCTTGGCTGTGTTTATGTCCAGCGGGAGTCAAAATCATCCGACTTCAAGGGGGTTTCAGGTAGATACATTTACCATGCCGATTGTTAACTTTGGCTGCTTAAATCCTCCTTTTAGTCTTGAATATCTTTGCATACTCTCTCTGATAATTGTCTTGCCGCTATTGAATAATAATGCTGTTCAAAATTATGGTTTCATTTTATATGATGAGATCAAATTAATAGGTAGTTGTGTGACCTTTTCATCATCTAATATATGCCTTGAGTTTTTTTATGTCGTGAGGCCCAATGACTGTAGCTTTGCAATTCTGAATTAGCAAGAATCATGTCTTCGTGTATGGCATAGGGTCATTCCCGGTTCATCATGAATTTGAATGCATGATTACTTGTTACATGCGTATCTGACTTGACTACTAGGTCTGGTTTCTTGAATCTACGCTGCTTGAAGCATTTGCACTGTATAACTTTGTGCTTTACTCATATGAGCTTCTATTTTCGTTGCGGTTAGACTACAGTTGAATTTAGGGTCTGTTTGAGACTTGATTGCTCTCCTCTCTCATTCACAAGTTAACCTGAGTCTCCAACTTCTGCTACATAGGTTATTGATCGAGATATTGTAGCATTTTTTACTTCTCTTTGTGTTGGTAATGCATGTGTATTCCCCGATATTGATCGAGAGATATTGTATCAAGGGAAAAAAGGGACCCGAATATCTTTTCTTAGAGATCACTAATGTACAGCGTATCTTTTGTTTATTGCTCTATATCTAGACGATTCCTTAAGATTTTTCTGATTATTTTATATAAGTGCTGCTTATTAATTTCTCAATAGCTCAAATCTTGGTCACTATTATTTATCTTTATATGAGCATTTCTTGCTGCATTTATGATATTTTTAATCTTTCTCCTTTACAGGTCTTGTGAATGATAGAGTACGGGAAGCACATCAGAATAAGTCTGCGCCAATGATGATGCTTTTTCCAGGTTATCCTTTTGGGCCTATAAATATATTGGCAGCCTTATGTCCTACACTTGAATCTTGATGCTGTGGTGTGTTGCTGTTTTCTGTTTTCTGTTTTCTGATTTTGTACCTTTTTTTTTTTTTTTCAAAGTAAAGAACTATATCATGGAAAATTAAGATTAATTTTCATTAGTTATGGTATGTTTGGGACTTCCTAGTAGTACCTTGCATTTGTTTGTACTTCTGCAAGACTGTAAATTGGGTCATCTGCTTTCTGTGGTAAATGGCAGTTTGTAATTATTTCTCCTCAGCTAGGAAAACTGTTCCCCACCGCCGAAAGTACATGGCATTTGTCCTTCCTTGTGATTGGGTTTCTTCTTGATATTTGGCCGTGAGAACCTGCTGTAATCTATCTTTGTGCATCATCCTACAAGAAATTGGTCATGTGAATTCATTATTCTCTTACCACTTGTTTGGTTTTGTTTATTGTTGTTGTGTATGATTTGTTTCAGGTTCAAAAGAAAAGGAACCTGTTTTCTCTTTGTTGCACATTACTTTACAACTGTTGTGAAAGCATGTATTTTATATATGTGCGTGTGAAGACTTTTGTAGCCTATGACACAATGCCGCTCATAATTTCTTTAGCAAATTCTGTTTGGAGTACATATTTTATACTTGTGTAATTGATTGCTATCGTACTGCAGAGGGTACAACAACAAATGGAGATTTCCTTCTTCCATTTAAGACTGGTGCATTTTTGTCGAAAGCTCCGGTACTCCCTGTTATTTTAAGATATCCATATGAAAGGTTTAGCCCTGCCTGGGACACTATATCTGGGGTAAGCTCGTATTATATATTACCTTTGATTTTCCCAATTAATCTAAACACTGGCATCTGAGTAAATTGAATTGGTGTTATTTCTTTGATTTTATTTAAAGTCGAAACAATCTGTTGTGAGGTCAGAAAGGATTAGAAGCTCTTGCTTGAAAAATGATATTCTTTTTATATTTATTAATGAAACATGAATCAAGATTTTTTCGATTTCTGTGATGACTATCTTTCCAGATTTTTGGGAGATTTCTTTAGGGAAATTGTTGCACTTCTTTGATGACTATCTTTTCTTATGTTGATTTTCATTTTTGAATCCTGTTTTTCAGGTTCGCCACGTGATTTTACTTTTTTGTCAGTTTGTTAACCACATCAAGGTGACAAGGTTGCCTGTTTACTACCCCTCACAACAAGAAATGGATGATCCGAAGCTTTATGCTGAAAATGTCAGAAGGTTGATGGCTAGGGAGGTACGTATTTCCGTCCAAAATAAGTAGCCAGTTTTTGTTAACAGAATTGCATGCTTATGATTTCTCTCTCATTCTCTTTCTATTTCCCTTTGCTAGTTCGCAAGTTATTTAACTGGGAGCTATAATACTAATTTGTTTCTTAAGTAGCGAGGGCCATAAAGAAGCACATACAGATGCACGTGAGTGTACAAGTTAAGAAATCAAAATCAATTGCTTACACCCCCCCAATCCCCACCCACAAAAAAGAAAAAAAGGTGGGGGGGGGGAGCATCAAATTCGAATATGGTTTTCACAGGTGCAGCAACAAGATTTGAACCCAAGCAACTTCTGGGAGAAAAAGGCTATAACCAATTGTTCGGATATGGTTCACCAACTTGTCTTATTTGCTGCTGGTGAAGAAGCATTTAACAGAAGCAAGATAAAACCCTTTAAACTGAACCCCCAAATTGTTTGGCTAGAACATGGAGATTTTTTATTACTAGGTTGTCTAATGATGTTCAATACTGTGAATGCAAATGCTTCTTGAATGCCTGAACGTCTTCACTGATGTTGTCTACATGATCTGGTCTTCTGTCTGCTTTTGCTTTTGTACATGCAGGGCAATTTGATATTGTCAGATATCGGATTAGCAGAGAAGAGAATATATCATGCTGCTCTCAATGGTAATACTGTTTTGCATCAGAAAGAAGATTGATTGATTCATAATTTTGATGGTTTGGCTCTCTAAAAGATAATGCTACTTTGTATAAACTTCTCATTTAGAGAAACATGTCCCCATTGAATACGGTTGAAGGTTTAATTTTAACTTAAATATGCATTCTTCTAGTTCGCTGTATGATGATGTCATGAAAAAAAGGCCCTCTTCAGGGCGGAGGGAGGGTGGGAGGGATAAAAGAGTGTTGTGTATGTGTAGTATAGACCTTTTGATCTGAATAATTTCCCCCCCTTTTTTTTGTTGTTTCTCCGTGCAGGTTTGTGTTCTCAACAGTAAATTCGGATTCAAGATTTGTATAGTCATTTTTTTTGGTGTCCTTTAATTTATGATGAAATAACAAAGAAAAATCGTGACATAGGAAAAAATAAATATGCCTATTGACGTTCTCTTGGAAATGTGTCTTTCTGGGTGTTGTTTTATCGCTGCTGGGCTCTGGAGGGTTTTTGTAGACCCAAAAAGCAAATAGTTTTAGGTTATCATTTTTGGAGGTCAATTCATCCTGGAATCTTCTCCCTCTCTCTCCCCGAGTTTGTGTAAGAAGGAATTTCGATTTTCTAACAATTTGTTGTAAATTTGGGATCAACAATAAGCAATTCTATGCAAATAATTGACCCATTTGTAAGCCTTATATCCTCAGATTTAGGTCTCTCTCTCTCTCTCTCTCTCTCTCTCTCTAAGAAGAAATACATGGGTGCTGGTGATGTCATTTTTGATGTTGCAAATACGAAATCAGTGTAAGTTTTCCATACATTGTTTAGCTTGTGTTGCATATGGATGAATGGATTTAAAATGCATGTGTTTCCAATGTTAATTATCAAAGTAAATAGTATCATAAAACAAGTTTGGTCATCTAATAGAAAGGATTTTAAACACGGGAAAATTACATTTTTGACATTTGACTTTTTTTGTTTTTTTTGGTAAGTTTGAAGTTAAAGACAAGCAAAGAAAACAACAAGAAAACGTAACAAAAATATATCAAAAGTCTGGACATTAAATCAAAGGCTCTCTTATTCATTTCCTAAAAGAGGATGTCTTCTAGATTAGTTGTAGGCGTCTCAAGAATCTTGAGTGAGCAACTTTTATTAGCACCTCTTTTAGTAAGAATGTCTGCACACAGCTTTGTCTCATGAGGGGTAAACTGAAAAGTGTAATTGTTGAGGAAGAGTCTTTTTCTACCTTCAATTAACTCTTTAAATCTGTGATGTTCTTAGCATGGATTCTGGATCAATGCAATTGTATAAGCTGATTTTGTCTCCACCTCAACTCTAGGGGTGGTCTCTGCTCGCTGCAATCTTAATTCCGGTGATGATGCTCTTCAATTCTACTTCAAGCACCATACACACTTCAATGGTCCCATGGTACCCCATCTTCCAAGCGCCCAAATTGTCTCTAAGAAGACCTCCAAAACAACCTCTTTCAGGATCACCTTTAGCACTTCTATTCGTATTCAGCTTGAGAAAACTTGCATTTAGTAAAAACCATTCAGTACGTAGTCTTTTAAATTCATTCAAAAAGTTTAGTTCTAGGAAGGATTTAGATATGTCTCGAGTGTAGTTTGTATTCTCGCAAGGACCGAGTCAGGAGAACTACAAATACCCTCAATGGCCTCTTTGTTCCTATCTTTCCAAACTTCCCAAATGGTCGCAACAAACAAGAAAAACTTAGAATTTAGGGGCCTCCCTTTGAGGTTAGATTTGATCCATTCCCAAATGTTCTCTAAAGAAGGATTGTACCTAAAGATATAGCAACCAACTTTATCCCAAATTAGGTTAACTTTGGGACATGATCTAAGAGCATGTTCAACATTTTCATTTATACCTTGGCGTCTTTGACACATACTCAAAATGTCATTACTTCTAGCGGCACGAAAAGAGTTAGTGGCAAGCATTTTATGAAAAATAATCCAAAAAAAGAATTTGAAGTTTTGGGGGACTTTTAATTTCCAAATCCATTTCCATCTACTCAGGGCCACATTATCCTCATTAATAAAATTCTCAAGATGATAAGCAAAGCTAATAGAGAATAATTAAAAATTTCGAGGGAACCAAAGGGGTTTATCAGTCTTTTCAAAAACATGGGGTTGAATACATAGAATATTAGTTTTCGTTTGTTCATCAATGAGATGCAAAATTGGGTTAAGAAACTAGTGGCCTTTATCATCAACAATATCGACCATTTTAAGATCGAAAGTATTTTAAAGTTCCTGACATCCTAGCAATTTGTCACTGCACCACCAATCAGTCTATAAATTAATAGAAGTACCATTGCCGACTTTCCATTTGATACCCTTTTTTCAAAATTTTCCTAGATGTAAAAATACCTCTCCAAATATGAGACCAACCTGAGGTTTTCCCCGCAAACTAGGATTATTATTAATCGAGTACTTTTTTCTAATTACTCTAGCCCAGAGACTTTGGTCATCATTCGAAAGTTTCCACCCAAGTTTAGCAAGGAAATCTTTTTTTTTTTTTTTTTTTTTTTTATTAATTCTAGCATTACAAAACCCAAACCACCATTCTCCTTTTTTTTTTTGGACAAACTTTATTCCAATTGACAAGATGGTATTTTTTAGTACCATTATTGTCTCCCCATAAAAAGTCACAATTAATTTTATCAATTTTGTCACAAGTTTTTAATGGCAGAGGAATTATTTTCATAGAGTAATTAGGGATGGTAGCAGTGATAGATTTGACAAGGACAGTTCTACCTGCCACAGAGAGCATGTTCGCTTTCCATTTAGACAATTGATTCTCGACTTTTTGAATAACATGATGAATATGAAGATTATTAATTCTACCATGTATGAGATGGAATCCTTAATAGAGGCCTAGATCATCCGTTAGGCCAATAATTAGATTTCTGCTAATTTCGCTCTCTCTCCAGCGAGGGATTCTGGGAGCAACAAATAATTTAGATTTAGAAAAGTTAGTTTTTCTTATCTAGAGGTAGCCATAAAACAATTCAAAATATTAAGGATATTACATATGTGGTTATCACTAGCCTTGGCAAACATGGTAAGGTCATCCTAAAAAAGAGATGAAAAATGTTAGGATCACTACGGCCCCGCTTTTAAGCCTTTCCAAGAGCCTTTATCGACACTGTCAATTATTAATTGAGAAAGCCTCTCCATGCATAAAGTACAGAGATAAGGGGTCCCCTTTTCTAAGACCTCTAGTAGGATTAAAACTTTCAAGGGGTTCACAATTCCAAAGAATAGACAATGACTATTCCATCACACAAGACATAATCAAATTAATCCAAGGGCTCGAGAAATTAAAATTATCCAGAGTATCTCTACGAAAATTTCAATTAACTCTATCATAAGCTTTCTCAAGATCAATTTTAATAATAACACCGCTCATCTTACTTTTCGACTTTCTAAGGGAGTGAATGATTTCTTGGGTTATGATGGCATCATCTGTAGTTATGCGACTAGGCACAAAACTACTTTGGTAATGATCAACAAGTTTATCCAAAAGAGGTCTAAGTCTAGTAACAATTAACTTAGTAACAATTTTATAGGAAGTGTTACAAAGACTAATGGGCCTAAATGGTTCACAGACTCTGGGATCTCCACTTTAAGGATAAGAGAAATTAGAGTTTTATTGGGGGATTTGGGCATGTCACAGTTAGAAAAACAAGTTCTAACAAAATTACAAACATCCCTACTTAAAAGACCCCAATTCCTTTTAAAGAATAACGGTTAAAAACCATCAGAACTAGGAGCTTTTAAGTCTTTCATACTTTTCAGAATCTCCCATATCACAAAATTAGAAGAAGTAAGGCAAAACATAGAATGGGCATTATCATAAATTTTAGGGCAATCTGTGTCAAACAAAAAATCATCCATATGACCATTATCCCCCGAGAACAAATTAACAAAATAATCTCTAACAAGAATCTTAAGATCATCCTTATTATTAATCCAAGTATCGTTACTTTTTAATGAGGATATTTGATTTCTTCTTCTTCTTTGAAGAGCCATAATATGAAGAACAAAAAAATTGTTTTATCACCCAATTGTAACCATTGTATTCTAGATTTCTGACACCAATGAATTTCTTCCTTCATCAAGATATTCTTATATTCTTTTTTAAGAGTAGTTTCAAAATAAGTAAGATTATGAGTGAAAGCTCTGTCCTGGGCCTTTTGAATACCCTTAATTCTAGCAAGAAGGTGATGTTTTGCTTTGAAAATGTTACCAAAGACTTTAGAGTTCCACTCTTGAAGAATAGAAGTGAAGTTAGTAAGTTTCAGATGCGGAAATCATCATCAACCTAGTTATTAGTAATTAGATCTTGAAAACCCTCATGATTCATCCACATAGCCTCAAAACAAAATGGTTTAAACCAAGGGGAATGGTAGAAACTACAACAATTAATAAGCAAGGGAAAGTGGTCGGAGTACATATGAGGAAGGGTTTCAACCCCAGTGTTGGCCTAGTGAGCTACTCAAGAGAGGGGGTGAACTGGGTAGTAATAAAATTTTAAAACTTTTTGTGTCGTGTATAATCCTAATCGGGATATTAAGAGTCAAAATTTAACCTAAGGTGTTTTCCCTAGATTCTTCAAATTCTTCAAACTCTTAACAATCTTTGCCAACGTCTTAGCATTCATTCAACATTTGTCATCATATCTTCATCATTGGAACTAATAAACTAAAACACTCAATCAAACCGTTAGTTCCACAAAAAATATCAACATTTAATTGTCCATCAAAATCTTAGGATCAACAATCTCTCCCTTTTTTATGATGACAATTAACTTTGATATTTTTGTCAAAGTAAAATATAACCACACTCCCCTTGAATCCAATGATGGGTTTTATAACTCATTTATAGCAAAGTAATGAAGATGATCAATAAAATATTCAACAAAGCACACATTTTCAAAATATGATGAACTTCCCTAAAGATATTTAACAAAATAATTCTAGTTCCCTCTTAATAAAATATCAATAAATTCTCCCCCTTTGTCATCCAAAAAAGTGGGGAAGGGGAACCGCAAATAAACACTATTCTAGGTAAACATCATTATACTTAGTCATACCCAAACCGCGAATGATTTTCACAAACTGATCTTCGACTAGTGGTTTGGTAAAAATATCAACAAGCTGGTCAGAGGTATCATTATACTCAATAACAACGTCCATTTTCTAAATGTGATCATGAATAAAGTGATGTCTAATCTCTATGTGCTTAGTTCGTTAGTGCTGTGTAGGATTCTTAGTTAGACAAATAGCACTTTTATTATCACAATAAATCGAGACCTCATCCATACAAATTTCAAAATCATTTAATTGTTACTTAATATATAAAATTTGAGCACAACAGTTACCAGTTGCCATATACTCAGCCTTAGTCGTAGATAAGGCTATCAAATTCTATTTCTTGTTTGACCAAGAAACCAAGGCATGTCCTCACAAGTGACATGATCCACTTGTGCTTTTTCACTCAACTTTGCAACCAAAAAAATCAACGTCGGATTAACTTACTAATTTAAAATCACTCCCCCTAGGATACCATAACCCTAAGTCTGTCGTCCCCTTTAAATATTGAAAAATTCGCTTAACCGCAGTCAAGTACGATTCTTTAAGATAAGACTGAAATCTATCACATAAACAAACACTATACATGATATCAGGTCTACTAGCATTTAAGTACAACAGACTACCAATCATACATCGATACATTTTTTCATTAACACTTTTGCCCGCATCATCTTTGTCTATCTTTCTAGTCGTTGCCATGGGAGTTTTGTACACTTTAGCACCGTTCAAGTCATAATTTGTTTAACAGCTCTTTAGTGTATTTGGCTTGGTTTATGAATATCCCTTATTTGGTTTGCTTAATTTGCTACCCAAGAAAGAAATTCAACTCTCCCATCATGCTCACTTCAAATTCATCCTGTATTATCTTAGTAAAACTCTTAGAAAATATTCTCATTAGTAGATCCAAAAATAATATCATCAACATAAATTGGTACTAACAGGATATCAGAGTCAGTTTGCTTAACAAATAATGTTATATCACAAATACCCATTCGAAAATAATTTTCGATCAAATATCAGCTAAGTCTCTCATACCAAACTCTAGGAGCTTGTTTGAGCCCATACAAAGCCTTACGAAGTTTAAATACATGATCGAAAAAGTTATCACTTTCAAATCCCAAGGGTTGTTCCACATAAATGTCTTCCACTAGAAAGCCATTTAGAAATGCATTCTTAACATCCATTTGATATAACTTAAAATTACATGAACATGCAAAAATGAGTAGTATTTTAATTGCTTCTAGTCTAGCCACAAGAACATAGGCTTCATCATAATTAATTTCTTCCTCTTGATTATAGTCATGTGCTACAAATCTTGCTTTGTTTCTAATTACCATACCGGATTCATCTTTATTATTTCTAAAAACCCATTTAGTATTAATAACTGGATGAAAATCTGATCTCAGAACAAGACACCACACTTTGTTCCGCCTAAATTGAACTAACTCATCTTGCATTGCGGAAATCCAAAATTTATCAGTTAACGCCTCATTTACATTTTTAGGATCAATTTGAGATAAGAAAGAAAGATTAATTATATCCCTAAGGGAGAAACAAGTACTTACACCTCTTTCAAAATTACCGATGATTTCTTTTACCAAATGTCCCAATACTGTCTTTATAGCTCGCAGTAAAGTTGAATCCTTTTCCTTAGGTTCCTCCTCTTGTTGAGACTCCTTAGTTGCATTATCGCTTTGGTTTTGGTTATTTGAAATACCTGCATCATCATCATCTAAAACTTTTCTCGACAAGAATGGGTCGGCTTCCTAAAAAACATGCATAGTTTTTTCTACTACTAATGTACGTTTATTATAAACGCTATAAGCTTTACTGTTAGTAACATATCTAAGGAAAATTCCATAATTAGATTTAGCATCAAATTCCTTGTCATTCAAAATCAAACACTTACATCCAAATATTTTAATATAAGAAATGTTAGGAGTCTTACCATTCCAGATTTTATATGGGGTTTTGTTAAACCCTCTACGAATCGATACCCGATTAACCACATGGAAAACTGTACTCACTATTTCGACCTAGAAGTAGGTTGGTAAGCGATTTTTCATTACGTATCGTTCTGGTCATCTCTTGAAGCGTCATATTCTTCATTTCCACTACACCATTTTGTTGTGGTGATCATGGTGCAAAAAAGTTATGAGCATAATCATGCTCATCACAATAACTAACCACATCATCATTCTTAAACTTTCTTCCTCTATCACTACGAATGTTAATAATGGAACATTGCATATCTTTTTGAACATGTTTACAAAATTTAGCAAAAATAAAAGCAACCTTACTTTTCTTAATAAGAAAAAATACCCAGGTGAGTCTAGAATAACCATCAACTATTACGAAAGTATAAAACTTATCACCAAGGCTAGCAATAGAGTTTGGACAAAATAGATCAAGATGCAATAATTCAAAACATCTAGACGTGGACATGTGTATCTTTTTCTTAAATGATGATTTAGCCTACTTGCCTAATTGACATATATCACATACTTTATCTTTCATAAATTTCAAATCAGGTAGGCCATGTACGAGACTCTTCTTAGATAAATTAGATATTAACTCCATACTACTATGCCCAAGTCTTCTATACCGATAATTTTACCTTTTGCGTTGTCTCCAAAAGTCACATGACCTCCATCTTAGGTGTCAAAGATGTAAATTTTGTTTTATCTCCCATCATGTGTTAAGAACAATTGCTGTCCAGGAACCATTTGTCCTTACTTATAGATGCTTTTAGAATAACCTGCAAGGAGCACCTCAAATAGTTTCTAAGTGGTACCCAATCTAAGTGAGTCCGATCTTGTTAGTAAGGATAATTTTAGTTCCTTTTGGAAACTATACTTGTTTACAGTTAGATATTTTAGTAAAACATCTACGAATAGTATACTTCACAACATTACATTTAAAACATCTAACAAGATTCTTGATTTCAGAAAAGAATTTGTGAAAACGTTTTTGTTTAAGATTTTTCTGAAATCGAATATCGGCTTTATAAAAAATTCCACGTGAACTTCCCAAAAGCATTTTCAAGTTATTCTTACTGCCAGTGAATTTGAGAATAATTGAATGTAAATCCGACATCTTGAATTTCAATTCATTGTTTTCAAAATCGTAGTCCATCACTTACTTGTTTGATGTATTAATTATACTTTGAAGGGTATTTATCTTAGAACACTGATTTTTATAATCATGCGAAAGTTCTTGATAAACATCAAATAATTAATCAAAATATAACAAGTACTTAAACATTTTGTTACCTTACAACTAATGGCCATCAATGTAAACATGGATATTTCTTCACTATCTGATTTTTCGGAGCTACTTGATTCGATATCATCCCAAGTAGCCTTCGTGGATTTTTTCTTGCTCTTCTTTCCTTTCTTCTTATTTTTTTTTTTTGCTTTTCTTTATCCTTCTTCGGTTCAGGATAATCATTTTGAAATTGACCGATCTTGTGACAGTTGTAACATTTCACTTTATTCATGTTGAGGTTTCTTCTCCCGCGGAATGTATGCCGAGTTATTCTTCTAAAATTCTTCGTGAAAAACGGCACATCTTTCTCTTGCTCACTGTCATCATCTTCTTCGGATTTATGAGCCTTTAGCGCCAAAGATTTCTTCTTGCTATTTCCAGGGTCATCCTCATATCCTTGAATCGCCATTTCATGCGTCATCAAGTTACCGATTAGGTCATCAATTTTGTATTTGGCAACATCCTTAGCTTCCTCAATTGCGGTCACCTTTGGATCCCATATTTTTGTCAAAGATCTTACGACCTTTCGAACTCGATCCTCCATGGAGTACAGCTTTCCAAGTTGGCTCAAGTAATTACAAATGATGTTAAAGCGAGTGTACATCTCTTGAATTGATTCAGTTTCTCCCATTCTGAATAATTCAAATTGCCTTATAAGTGCATTGATCTTTGATTGCTTGACTTGACTTGTCTCTTCGTGGGTAACTTGTAGCTTGTCCCATATCTTCTTTGCAGATTTACAACCTGAAACTCTCGAGTATTCATTAGCATCTAAAGAGTAAAATAAAATATTAATAGCTTGAAAGTTTATAGAGAGTTTCTGCTTATCAGAAGCAGTTAGTTGTTTCTTCTTATTCTAGACTCTGTTTCCCATTGGAACAAACGGACCATCCTCGATCGCTAACCACACATCATAATTTGTGGCCTGAAGGAAAACAATCATTCTGTCTTTCCAGAATGCATAATTTTTACCTGCAAATAAAGATGGTTAGTGCATAGACTACCCTTCAGCTAGTGTTCTCATTGTGTGTGCCATGTGATCTTTCTTAGGTTAGTGTTTTGAGCTAAATCAGCTCTGATGTAAATTGTTGGCCTAGTGAGCTACCCAAGAGGGGGGGTGAATTGGGTAGTAATAAAATTTTAAAAACATTGTGTCGTGTGTGATCCTAATCGAGATATTAAGAGTCAAAACTTAACCTGAATTGTTTTCTCTAGATTCTTCAAATTCTTCAAACTCTTAACATTCATCATCTTTGTCAACGTTTTTAGCATTCATTCAGCATTTGTCATCATATCTTCATCATTAGAACTAATAAACTGAAACGCTCAATCAAACTGTTAGTTCCACAAAAATATTAACATTTAATTGTCCATCAAAATCTTAGGATCAACACCCAGTATTAGGAAATACAGTATTCCATTTACTTCTTCTCAATTCTGATACCGCTCATCACCGTTGCTGTCTAGGTCATTTTGTGCCGCTAGAGCCCAAATCCATGATTCCGCATTCATTCAGGTTCTGGTTGAATTTAGGAATTCTGGTAATCATATTGGGTACATGGACTTGTCTTCTCACTTTGGGAGGTAATCTCATTGAAATCACAATAGCCATCCATGGAGATGAATGTTTTTGGGACATTTCATCCATACCCTTACAGAGATCTTCCCTCAGCCTAGGGTTTGGACTAGAATATACCGTAAATAGAAGCCAGTCATCATAGTTGGCGCGGCTAACCATAGCATGAATTACTTAGTGCTATTAGAAATATCATGGATTTGCACCCGATCAAGCATCCAGAGGACCCAGATGGTTAAATGTGTAATGGTTTAAAAAAAGTCCCCTTCAAGATTTAAAAAAAAAAGTCCCCTTCAAAAATAATTCAACCTTGGTTTCCAGCAAAATAAAAAAATAAAATAAAATTGATCTACAGGTAATGGTTAAATGTTTGAACATAGTTTTAAAAATAGGGTTACCGATACCTCTACAATTCCAGTAAATGATTTACATTGATCTAACAACTGAGAGGATAGGGAGGAAGTAATTTCCTTGAGACTCTCAAGAGAATTTTGCATCTCCTCAAACTCTTCATTCCCACAGTTGAATCAGTTTCATGAATACCTCCATAAAAGGTGGTTGAATTTTTCCCATCTCTATCACCCTAACCATCAGCCTAATGTCCTTCACCATCCAAAAGACCTAGAGGAGGTGAATGGATTCCTCATTCTGCTCTTGGAATAAATAGAAGGGGCTTTTGGTTAGGAGAGATTCTTGAACTTCCATAAAGTGGACGAAGTTAGAGATCTAGGGGTGTCGGTGTTTCAGGGGCAATGGGGAAATAAAATGGAGAGGGGGACGAATGGGGAGGAGATGTATTTGAGGAAGAAGATGGGAATGAAGAAGGGGTAGCATGTGAAATGGTAAAGTGGTTTAATGATGACAACCCAATAGCTAAAGCATGTCCAGGAGCAGATTGTGCCGGATCAGTCTGATATGCCCCAGGAGATTATAGAGGCACAATAGCCGAGGTGGCAGAGCGTGGAGGGGTCAGGGCCAAATCTACATAATATCTCCACATAAGGCAGTTAGTGGTAATTACCGGAGCATCAAAAACAATTGCAGGTGTCACTGTTTTTATTTCAGATGGGAGATTTGGATCCTTTATTTTTTTGGAGGTAGACTGTTTTTTTTAATTTAAAGGATGGATTCGAGCCATTATGTTTATGGGCTTGGGTTAAATTTTGGGCTAGTCTAGCTGAATCAGTATCAAGTCCCATAGTATTTTTATTACGAGAATCCTCACTCATGTTTTTTCCCCTCTATTTGGTTCATTTTCAACATCACTATAAATAAAAACAAATTCGTTAAAAATTTTGGGCGACCCATTAGTTTTGGACTTATTCAAATTAAACTTCCTCATTCTTTTAACAAGAAGTCAAGGGCCAAAATCAGATTCATCTTAAACTTGCACAATACTGTTTATTCCTACCCCATTATGTTCTTTGGCACTAACCTCCCTAACCATAATAGAACTGTTAACGTTAACAGAATCAGTAACCATGTTTTCACAAATTTCAGTGGATAATGGATTTCTCGCTGGATATTTAAGGTGCGGTGGAGAGTTTTTACCAGCTATTACCCTAAAGGGCAAAAATTCACCCTATGATTAACCCTCCCCCATGAATAACATATTGCATGAATTCTTTCATACTCAATTCTATATGAACTATCTTCCAATTCAAATATAGGGACTAATGGTTTGTTTAAATCAATTTCAATACAAACAAGAGCAAATTTACCTCGAATCGATATCGTAGTGTTTCCATCCATTTTTAATAGGTCAGCCTATAGCTTTACTTAGAAAACACAGGATCAGAGGTTCATAATACTCCATTGTTAAGTCTGGGAATCGAACCGAAGTTCGAGATTCACTCGCTTCTTTCGGGGTAGAAGTTTGGCTCCCATTTTTTCACTGTTAGGTAATGATTAAGGATCACCCAAGGATCACACGTGAGTACTCTATAATTGTCAGAAATCCGATCAAATTTTGCAAGAAAAAAAAACCCAAGCTTAAATCAATTAACTCGAACTCACCTTGAGTTTTCCACATAGATTTCACCCGAGGTAGGAGCAATTTATAGCCGATTTTCCTTCCCAATAGTAGTATTATGAGAGTATCTTGCCATTTTTCCCTAATTTTATCCAAAACATTAGGAGGAACTTTAAACTAAGGAATAATAGGGTTTTTAGATACCTTAGATAAATCCTCAGCAAAGCTCGAAAGCTCTATCACTGGATCCTCGTCATAGTCGAAGAATACTTATTCGATTTTGTTGCTTGCTTTATATTTTCCACCACTCAGAACATCCTTAAAGGATTTAGGAGTAGCTACATATGGTGTTGCATCCTCAACTGACAATTTTGCTTCCATCTGGCTTTTAGATTTTTCCATTGCAAGCTCGGATGAGAATGGACTCTCCAACTTCCTGTTAGATGGACTCTCAAACTTCTCACTGGTTTCAGAAGAAACTATGGAGCTATCATTAGGAGCTTCCCCCATTATCAAGCCCTTCGACAAGGGATTATCAGTATTCTCAACATCTCTGGCCGACAAAGAACCAGGAGGAGTGTTATGTTTCACCTTCTTTATGCCTCAGGAGAGATAGTCTTCTTCTTCTTTAGAAAGGCTTGAGAGAGTTCTCTCTCTAGGGTTACCACAATGTAGTATTTTGGTGTAAATGTTTTGTATAAAGAACAACCCACTGCACGAAGACTTCCGTCATTGTGGGGTCTAAGAATGGTCAGATGTATGCAGTCTTACTCCTATATACAGAGAGACTGTTTCTAGGATTTGAATACAAGACTTTCAGTCAGAATGGAACAACATTACTATTGTACCCAAGGCTCACCCTCAAGAATTAACAAAATGCACATTTGATTACTCAATTTCTACATTTGTTTTAATCCTCTAAATTGGAAAATGTTGTTAATGTTTTTGGATGGAAAATGAGTTGTTCTTAAAATGTTGTCTTTTAATGAGAATATTCTTCGTATTTAAGGCGACCACTTATGGCGGTTGGAAAGAAAGGCGACATCACATTATCATAGATGGAGTCAGTGAGAGCCATTGTAGATAGAAGCTTCAATGAGCGGAAACAAGCATCCAAATCTAAGAAATGTGCTTGTTGAGTAAGGTTGGCTAGCTTTCAAGCCCAAGTCCTTTTATTTTAATGGAATATGATGAGTTTAGATTTCAAAAAGTTAGTGTAAAAACAGTTGCGCTCTCAAGTTATAACAGCAAACACAACCTATCATTTCATCAATCTACTAAACTTAAAACATGTTCCCCTAACAATTCATACTTCTCTCTCATTCTTCAAACAAATCGTTGTGAAAGAGATTAGAAAAAAATGTTTTAGATTTAATAGAGTGATTAAATGATGAAAATATCTTCATTACAAGGCCATGTGCTGAACGCATACTATTTTTCATTTAAAATCATTAACGTTTTTAATTATGCGAGATTAAAATAAATGTAAAACTTCAAAGACTAAATATATAATTTGGTAAATCTCAGGATGCACACAGACACTCATGCCTTTTTTTATGTATTTTCAGTCTGTCGACATAAATTTTCGATTGAGATCGTATTTTTAATTATAAATCCATTCATTTCAAATCCATCGTTACAAACTCAACCTTGAGGAATTTGAGGTAAAAGAAATACAAGAGTTCATATTCTCATCTTACCTCCTCCTCTCCGTTCACTCGTTCATTTTTAGGCCGTAAAAATGTTGAAGATGTCGATAACTGCTTCTGTTTCGTTGAGATAGAAGAAAAACAACTGAAGGCACTTCTTCTTAGCCTCGTCTTTTCATTGTCATATGTTTGGTTCAAAGGGTCGTGTTGTACGACCGAAATCTTGAGGGAATCGGGTAACATACAGTTGAACATGGAACCTATAAAAGACAAGATCAACAAATGAATCAAGTCACGTTACAAAAATCAAATACGAAAAACTACCTAAATGCCTACACTATTAGGCGCAATCATCTGTTGCCACCCATCGCCGTACCTTAAGACTCCAATCGCTAAAGTTCGGCCACTGACTGCCGGAGTTTTTTTTAATTACATGTAACTATATTTTTAGTGTATTTTTCAATTAAATGTAACTATTTTTTAATATATTTTTTAATTATATTGTTTGACTTTATTTTTAGTTAGATTTCAGTATATTTTTTAATTACATTCACGTTATTTTTGGGCAACCGAAAACCGAAAAATTTGTTGAATGTGACTGAAAAAATGTTATAAAATATATATTAAAAAATGTTACTAAAAAGTAATTGAATGCAAGTAAAAATAATTTCGGCATATATATTAAAAAATGTTACTAAAAAGTAGTTGAATGCAAGTAAAAATAATTTCGGCAAACTGTACCCAGAGTTTGGGTGATCAACGGTTAAGTAGCAGTTAGTGACGCAACCCTAATTAGAACCTTAGGCCCCGTTTGGTAACCGTTTCCATTCTAGAAATTCTCATCCCATTCCCAGACTTTTGGAAATTCTGTTTGGGAATAACGTTTGGTAATTTTTGTTTCCGTTTCCATTTCATTCTCATTTGAGAATTGTGCCCACTTTTTTCTTAAGAAATGAGAAACAAAAAAAAATTGTTTCTTATTATTCCTATTCCATTCTCAAAACACATAGTCACTGTTCACCCGCCGGCGACCACCGTCCGCCGCCGGCCATCTCGGGCGACCGTCGCCGGTCACCGCTTGGCCGGAAACTTTCTGGCCACCGGCCACTGTCACCCACCCGCCACCGCTGTCCGACCGTCGCCGGAGCTGGAGCCACCGCGTCCGACCGTCGCCGACACCGGAGCAGCCGCCGTCCAGCCAAAACAGAAAAAAAAAAAAAAAAAAATAGGATAAAATCGTTACCAAACACAATTCTCTTCCCAAAACAAAAAAAAAAATTATAGTTACCAAACGCGATTCTACTCCCAAGAAGAAAACAAAATTCACATTCCATCCCATCCTATTCCCATCCCACTGCTAGAATGGAAATAGAAACGGTAACCAAACGCCACCTTAGTGTTTCAATAGATTCTAATAAATGAGACTAAAACTATAGTTATTTTCTTTGGGACTTTTTATTAATTTGGTGATATTGGCAGGGCCTCAAACTTGTTATTAACTAAAGGACAACTAGATGGATTTAGGGGTGGTCATGGGCCCGGGGGCCCACCCAACCCGACTTTATTTTTTTAGGGCTTGGACTTTGACTTTGAGCCCATGGGTAGAGCCGGAGCCTAAGTGTTAAGGCCCGATTAATTTTAGGGTCGTGCTTGGGCTTGGACAAGGCCAAAAAAATTTAGGATCAACCCGACCCGAAAAATAATTAAATATATATATATATACACACACCCACCCACCCACACATTATACACACAAGACACAACCCTCTAATACCTAATGTGTTCATTTTCCCGCCGCGCCGCTGGAGAGAGAAGTGAGACACAACCCTAATCCCATATACACACACACACACAAACCCTAATCAAATTCTCCCCCCCCCCCAAATCCCGCCGCTACTGAGACCTGAGAGAGTGAGAGCAAACCCTAATCTCACTCCTCCATTCTCCGCTGGCTGCCGCTACGTTGAGATCCACTCATCCATCAATATTCATTCATTTTCTCCTCTTCTCTTCTCATTCTGTTGTAGGACTGAAATCCACCATTCTTTATGCTCTTGAGCTTGAGAAACAACAAGCCATAACGAAGAAACGTAAAACAAATGGAGGTATGCCAACTCTTCCTTTGTACGTCCTCGTTTGTTTAGGATTCCCATATTTATGTTTCTATTCCACGAAACTGGGAACATAAGCATAAATATGGGAACAAAAAATATTCGTTTTTGCTCTTCTCTCATATTTTTTAACAGATTTTTGGGAACAAAATATATTTGTACCTGGATTTCAATTTTTGTTCCAAGTTTTGTGGAAACAAAAACAGAAATGGTGGTGTTCACATTCCCAGATTTCTACTATTGCCATAATAGAAACATGGTTACCAAAAGGAGGAATTGTTTATGCTCTACTCCCAGAATTTTAGTATTTAATTTTTAAATTAAAAAAAAATTATAGGGCCAAACTTTGGGCTTAGTTTTTTTTATAGGACCAGGTTTGGACATGAAATTAAGGCCCAACCATAGAGTTAGACCAAACTCGGGCCTAACAAATTTTTGTAATACCCTAGTCTAAGTCCGACCTAACTCATGACCACCCCTACATGGATTCAACAACTAACATGTATTGAAGGTTTGAAAATTTATAATAAGAACCAAAAAAAAAAAAAAAAAAAGAGAAAAAGAATAGGAAAAAGAAAATGACAAGTGAATAATTTCAAGGACAATCATTTTCAAATTAATAATAGGTGAATTATTTCAAGGACAATTATTTTCCCTTTAAAGTGAGGATTTTTTAATTTACATCTAAATTTGTAATTAAAAAAAATCTAATTTGATCATTTCGCATCTCTAGTTTGGTAATTTAAAAATTTTCGATATTATTATTTTTAGTTTATTTCACTTTGATTTGTAATTTTACAAAATTAGTGGTCTATTTTTAAGTCCATTATGTTTATATATATGACAAGATGAGAAATTTAAGAGCCAATTTTATATTTAAAAAGTATTTACTATTTATTCTTTGGCCAGAACTCAGAAGCAACTCATAGCTACTAGTGGCCAAAACACAAATTCATGGGAAATGTAAAACCAATACCGAAACCGCGAAGCCGTTGTTTTTTATATATCAACAAAAACATAACTAAAATACTTAAAAAATTTATGAAAACCCTAAAATTAACCCAATTAATCCTATAACATATATGTGTTATATATGTGTTAGGGGTCAAAATATAAATAAATAAATAAATAAAAAGTTAGGGTAATATATAATAAAAATATATCTAAAATAACGGTTATGCGATTCGAAGTCATGGTTCAGTTTCATGGTTACTATTCCAAAACCAAAACCAAAACCAAAATCAAAATAAAAACCGCTTCGGTTTTCAATTCCAAAACTAAAACTGTAACCAAAATCATTTAATTGGTTTCAAAACCGAACCATTTGGTTTGGTTTGGTATTGTTACCCGTCGGTTTGGGTTGAATTGCTATCCATACTCCCAAAAGGACCCTTAAGGCCAACAACGGAACATTTTTGAGCCAGTCGCTCCTAATATAAGCGTGTTTAGAGATGAGAAAGTACCTAATTTCGCGAGTCGATTGACCCATTTTGGGATTGGTTTACCGGTCAATTTGTAGCAGATGTCCTTGCAGAAATGGTTGCAATTCTTAACGATCAAGTGATATGTATCCCCGTTGTAACTTGCAGCTTCTTGTTCAATGAATTCCCTAACCTGGGTCGGGTCCAAAGTTGTAGTACCGATGAATATTGATTTTCTAAACTTGAAGCCCGGGCATTGTTGAGGTTCCACTTCGAATACTCCACTTGTCGGATAATCATGAGCCCCAAATGCATATTCTACACCGTGAACTGAAAAAAAGACGTGAAAACGAATAAGATCATCTCCGACTTGTATAACATAAACGAAGCAATTCGTCATATGATATTGAGAGAATGAGATCCCGTCTTTATACCATTATTCATGCAAAAAATGACCGTCTAGTTTGGGATTGCTTCTCGTTATGATTAGAAGTGATTCTTGTAGTGTATTTTTCTTTTTTAAGAATTAGTAGGAATCGGCTGGTTTCTTGTACTTCCACACAATTCGACATGAAAACACGATTTTATTTTTAGGGTTTCGCCAAGCTTTTGGCCCAAAAGCACTTTAGAACATCCAAAAGCGCTTTTGGCCAGGCCAAAACAAAAATAAAGACCAGTAAAGATGAGAGAGAGAGAGAAAAAAAAATTACCTTCCACACCGGAGTGGAAGATACCGAGACCAGCCCAACTTACATAGCCATTGATGGGCGTCAAGTCATACACATTGAGATAAACCGGTGTTCTGCCTGCCCCAAAACCAGCTGACTTCACCTTTGGAAATAAACAAAACCGGAAGGCTGATTTTGTGTCCACGAGAAAAAGCACTTTTGATTTGCATCCCTTCTCCGATCTAAATTTCATTGCCATTCTAATACTGCAAATTGAAATTTGTTATGGACCATATATAAAAAGCATAAAGATTTCCATGCAAATAAAATCACAGGGCAAAACCAGAAAATGAAACGAAAGGGCGAAACGCAAAACAATGTTACTTGTCAATCGACATAAATTTAGGTAGTTTGGAAGTTTATTTAAGAATCAAAACTTCCACATTTCTAACAAAAGCCCTTCGCATTCAGCTGCGATCGTTTCATTGTACAACTGTAAAATAGTTTTGAAAATTGTCAAAAACAATTTTCAAAAATAATTTCCCAAAAACGTGTGAAAACTTGCTCGGTTTTGTTAAAGATTTTTTTTTTGGGGGGGGGGGGGGGGGGGGGGGAAACATGAGCTAATATTAATGTCACTGTGTTTGTGTGTGTGAGAGAAAGAGAGAAGAAAAAGGGATAAATGCGATGAAGAAATATAAAAGTTAAAAAATCAAGAAAGAAAAAGACAGTTAAAAAAGTCGTTTTTAGAAGAACAAAAGTATATATTATAATATTTGAAACGAAAGTGAATGATTGAGCATCGTAAAATAGTTTTCAAATTGTGCTGTAAAACAAAACCAATAGTGTTTCAGTTTTTTGAAAACAAAGAAAACATATATCGGAAAACCAAACCAAACGCACCCTTAGAGTTTCAAGCTTGTCTGCCTGACCTCTTTCATCTTCATATTCAACTATCCATCTTATTGCCATTGCCACTCATATGAACTTCCTTCCTTTCAACAGCTCAAAAGCATTAAGAAATTAGTTGACCATGACATCCCACCTTTTGAAACATTTATTTTCAGACACCTACTTACAAGTCTTGTTCCTTTTTCAACTACCATCCTACATCTCCAATAAACTAAAGAAAAAAAAAATGTAACCTTTAAGTAAAGTGAGTTGGCCTTCAAATGTTATATTAAATTAAAAAAAAAATAGCTGGAAATTTTGAAGCACAAACCGGCAGGGAAGATTGATTATTAAATACTAGAACATCAGAAAGGAATGGTTTTCTTAGCAAATCCAAGATGGCATGGAGGTGGGAGGGCACTACTATGGGATACAAATGTAGACAAATTTATTATTTTGGGGTTTTAAATCAATTACCAGTATAAAGAATTTGATAAATTAAATTAATTTATTGAGCAAAAGGTTTGATGATTCATTGTACTCCAGCTAGCTACAGTCTAAATTGTATTCGATATCGCCAAATGTCGGCTATTTTATCGAAATTTGACTCATACCTCACCATCCTCTCCATCACAGTTGCTTGTAAAATGGAATAATTGCCTCAACTTTTGGGATTTATGCACTAATAAACCATAACGCCCTGTTTGGTTACTGTTTTCGTTCTTTGATTTTTGGTCCTGCTTCCAAAATTTTGAAATTAATGTACAAAAAAAGCGTTTGGTAAACACGTTTCTATTCCCAAAATTTTGGGAGTAATTTGGGATTAATTCCTGAATTTCTTAAGAATCTAAAAAAAAAAAATGTTAATTCCTATTCACTCCCACAAAACAATTTCCTCCACCGCCACCCTCGGCCATCATATATTTAAAGAAAAAAGAACAAATATTGCAACGAAACACGTTTCTTGTTTTTGTTCTCATAAATTAAAAGAAACAATTTCAGAACAATGGTCGTCACCAAACATGTTTCTATTCCTGGAACACTCCCAAAAATAATATTCTCAACCTAGTTTATTAACTGGGATTGGAAGTAGACACATAAAAGCAGAAACACTAACCAAACGCCACCAAAGTAACTCTGGCATTTGCATTCGCTAGTAAAATAAGATTAATAATAAAATGTAAAAACACAAGACAAAAATGCCTAGTTCTTAACAAAACATTGAACAATAAGCGATTTGTAATAAAGCTAAATGAGGAAAAAAAAAATGCCGAGTTTTTTCCTTTTTTTCTTAAGTAATCATAAAATCTACGGCATTATTCTAGAAAAATACAGTTCCCCCAAAACCCTAATTCTAAGGGCATCATTTTCCAGGAAACTAGCAAAAGGTCGGCAAAATTCATAATTGAACAGCCCAAAAGAACAATAGAAAGCAGGGTCGACTACAGATTCAACGAAATAAAGCAAAATTACGTAAGATCTTGCAAGTAGTTCACCCCCATTTGCATCTTCGAGGAGAGCATCAAATGGAAAAATAAAAATGCACAAGCAAATCCCAACAAAAAGCACGAGAGGAGCAAAAGCAATTGGGGTTTATGGATTATATTCATACCCAGAGACTTCCGAATCGAGAAACTGTGAAAAACAGAATTCAGTAAAATATTAGAGAGAGAAAGAGAGAGGGCGAGACTCACTGGTTTGGGCAACATTTCCATTAGAGGAGGGGGAGCGAAATCCAGCTTGTGAACCACCGACTCTCAAAGAGCAGAGAGTTCAACAAGATTTACACTAAATTTCTAGCATAGAGTGTCCAACTCTGCAAATCGAGCAATCAAACACAATTTCGAACTCCAAAGCAAAAATTTTAAGTAGACAGCAGGAAGAGAGAGAAATAACGGACCCCGGAACTGCAATGTAGTAGTCTCTCTCTCTCTCTCTCTCACACACACACACACACACACACTCAATGGAACTGCGCTCAAGTGTAGGGAGAATCTTTATTTTACGGATAAAATTAAAAAACGGGTTTATACCTGTCTTTTTACCGTTAATAAGATAACTCCAATTTCATTTTCACAGGTTTACTCCATCAAAAGGAAAATTACTAAAATTTTATTTTTAGTTATTTAAAAATTAAAATATAGAAATAACTCTTTAAATTTATTTTACATAATTTCTATCTTTTATTTTTTCACACTAACCTTCCTATTTAAAAAAAATATACCTTTTTAATCCCTTTTATTTAACAAAATAAAAAAACCAAGAACAAGAGTTCCAGTCTTTTTCTTCCTCCCATCTCACTTCCTTCCTCCTCCTTGCCTAAGGTATAAAAAAGTTAGATTATTCGTTTTCCTTGAAAAGAATTAGGTGTAAATTCTTCCTGAATAGAATTTAATTTTGAGTGATGGTGATGGCATGCTCTATGAGATTTGGGAACAAGGTGACTGGAGACAACTTTGTAGGAAGAGATTCGTTGAGAGAATGAGACGAAAAAAGAAAAGAAAAAACAAAGAAAAGAAGAAAAATAAAAATCGTAAAAGATCATTTTACCCCTCATTTCTGTTAGATTGGATGAAAAATATAATAGAATGATCATTTAAAACTGAATACACACTTAAATGGTTTAAACTAAAACGAAAAAACTTATTGGACTATATAAAATCGTGTCAACAGTCAGAGGGTTTAAAATGTACTCTTTTTTTTTTTAGCTTTATATTCGAAAATAAAGCAATGTAGAGAATGAGCGAAGAAAAGAGTTAAAAAATAGAGCAAAACCGCGATCCAACCCACCAGATCGCACCCGCGACTAGCTTGCAAAGTGGGTAATGATTTCCTAATTAAGGGAACCATTACGAGCCATCAAACCGTTACACAAGCAAACTTTGGCAAAGGGAACCGTTTTGCTCAAGAAGTAAACGACACTTCAATTTTGGCTTTAATGAGAACTAAATCAAAATGATGTGGCAGGGAATTTCCATTATGATATTCATTCTCCACTTTAGGAGTATTTAATCTCCAATTCTTTTGGGAATTATTTATTCCCTTTTTACTTCTTTCGGAGGGATTGGTTTGATTCATTTTGTTTTCATTGTATTTTTTTTGTTCTTTTACATTTCTTTCTTGCGGCTGGATTTGAGAGAGTTCTTCAATTGGATTTTGTTGATCATCTTGGATTTGGGAGAGTTCTTCAATTGGATTTTGTTGATAATTTTTTGTGGAAGAACAACTTGCATTGAACGTCTAAGACAAATCCGGGTTAGGCTGTATTCATTTAAGATTTTTGTAATGTTGTTTTAATTTCTTGTTCTATTTTACAAGTGTATAAGATTGTATGATAAAGAATTCATGTTCTTACATTGTTATTGAAATCAATTCTTATTTTTATCATTCAATTGATATAGAAACAATTTATTGTTGTTTTTGCGTTAGATCTAACCGGTATACAATTCATATTTATTGAAATCAATACAGTTTAATAGGATGTGTTATACAGAGGGATTGATTCACTGTAGATTACTAGGAATCGAATCTCTAAACTAGTCCATACCGATTGAACGATCGATTAATTGATATATTTGATAGGATGAATTATGTCTAGGAATTGGTTCACCATAAATTAGAAATCGAATTCCGAAGATAGTTTATGCCGATTAAATAATCAAACTTTCGTTATAATTTTTTTTTTGTAGTTAAATTAATTCGTTATACACATAATCAAAATAGATAAATAAGTAAAACACATTAGGATAATCGAAAGCCGAATGAATGCCCTAAACCCGGTTATTTATCATTGATTATTTTAATTTAATTATTTTTTATTAAAAATTCCAAAACCAATATTGTTAAATTCAACTGTATAATAAGATAAAAATTAATAACTAAAATCCAATCCCCGTAATTCGACCCCTGTACTTAACCACTATACTACTATAGTTGGAACTTAAATTGAGTATTAAATTTGAGCGATCACCCGTACAAACTTTTCTTCAATCAACACACAACATTCTATTTGCCTTTGACTTTGAACCCTTCTAGTTGATCTATATAAATTTTCTCTTCCAAATCCCCATGTAGAAAAGTTGTCATTACATCAAGTTATTCAATATCTAAATTCAAGCTAGCAGCTACCCAAGCACAATGCTGCTAGAGAGAAAATTTCTTCAAAGTCAACACCTTGATTCTAATTAAATCCTTTCACAACAAGTTGAGATTTGTACCTCAGATATGAGTTATTCTCTTTAGTTTTTAATTTGTAAACCCATTTATTCTTCAAATATATCTTGCCTTTAGGAATTTATACTAAATCATAAGTGTGATTCTAATGCAAAGAATTAATCTCTTCTTGCGTAGTTTTGTTATTTGCATTTCCTATTAATATACATCTACATCAAAGATCATCTTTAAATCCTTACATATTCGTTTTAGTGATGGATGAGCTAATAAAACATATGCAAGACCTTGGGGTATGTTATTTGCGGATGACATAGTACTAATTGATGAAAATAGAGCATGTCTTAATACTAAGTTAGAAAGATGGAGAGAAGTTTTAGAGTCTAAAAGTTTGAAGGTTAATAGAAATAAGACAGAATATATACATTGCAATTTTAGTAATACCTGAAGAGATGATGGTGCGGTCAAAATTGAAGATAAGAAGGTTCCAAAAGTGGATTATTTTAGATATTTAGGTTCAATGATTCAAAGTAATGGCGAAATTGAGGAAGATATTACTCATAAAGTCAAGGCAGGATGGTTGAAGTGGAGAAGTACGGTTAGGGTAATGTGCGATAGTAGGATACCATTGAAACTCAAAGAAAAATTCTATAAAACTGCAATAAAATCAGCGTTTCTGTATGGTTTAGAATATTGGGCAGTAAAAACAAAGCATGTCCAGAAAATTAGTGTGATAGAAATGAGATTGTTACTGTAGATGAGTGGAAAGATGAGAATAGATAAAATTAAGAATGAAACTATTAAAGATAATTTAGGAATAACACCCATCAAAGAGAAGATAAGAGAAAATCATTTACGGTGGTTTGAACATATGCATAAAAGACCCATAGAAGCACCGATGGGAAAATGCGATTAAGTTTAAGTGCGGGGGATACTAGAGGGAGAGGTAGGCCTAAAAAGACTTGACACGAGACTATTAGAACTAATTTGATGACATTGAACCTGACTGAGGGGATGACCCATGATCATTCATTATGGCGTAAACGGATTTATGTAGCCGACCTTACTTAACTGGGATAAAGGCTTAGTTGTTGTTTCTACATGGTTTTGTTGCACTCATTTTTATTTTCTGTTGACACAGATTCTTTATAGCTTTCTGGATCTCCCCCATCTGCAAGCATCACATAATTATCATATCAATATTTTGTAAAATGCATTCGATCCCTGTTAGACCTTCTAAGCTGAACATCAACTGGAAGAGGTAGAGGTGGCTGCTCATGCACTATTTCATCACAAACATGTGCTTCGTGTGCAGTTTCATGGACCTGCTTTTCTGGTGTATCTGTCACGGATGCTAGGTCTATGTTGATTGGATAATCAGAAGAGGATTTCAATTTTAAACTTTTCTCAACGTCCTCAAGAATTTGATCTTCAAGAAATATCACATCTCTACTACGATTCACTTTCCTGTCAACTAAATCCTACAATATATAGCCAAATTCCTAATGCCTATAGCCCAAGCATATATATTGCTTTATCTTGTCATCAAGTTTGAACCTCTCATTTTGTGTAACATGAACAAATGCCTTGCATCCAAATACCTGCAAATACTTGTAGGAGATGCCTTTTCTGGTCCACACACTTTTTGGGATATTACCATCCAAAGAAACTGATGGAGACAAATTGATCAAGTTAATTGCGGTTCTCATTACCTCATCCCAAAATAACTTAGGTAACTTTACGTGGGAAAGCATACACTTGATTCATACAAGTGATCAAGTTCATGCTCTCGGTAACTTCATTATGTTGAGAAGTCTTAGGTACACTTTTCTCTAGTTTGAGGCTGTATTTCCTATAGTTTTCCTCAAACGAGCCTCTATATATTCACCACCATTATTTGTACACACCCACAACTAAGTTTCCTTCCTGTTTCTCTTTCAACCTTGGCGTGAAAATGCTTGAAAACCTCCAATACCTAGTATTTGGTTTTCAAAGAATAGACAAATATTTTTTTAAGAAAAATTATCAATAAATTTAAGAAAATGTGAAGCACCACCAAGTGTTCTATCTTTCATGAAATAAACATCGGTATATTCCAAATCCAAATGATTATGTTTCCTAGATGGATTAAGGTTTTGAAATGCAACTCAATGTTGTTTACTAGCAAAATAGAGCGTGCAAGTCTTAAGACATGTACTTTTTATACCTATCACAAGTTGTTTTTTGGTGAGCATGTGAAGACCTTTTTCACTCAAGTGTCCAAGTATTTGATTTCATAACTTTATAGAAGAATCATCAACTACATTGACTCTCTTTTAGTCAATCTCGCTTCACCACCATTATCTGCACACACCCACACTTGAGTTTCCTTTCCGTCTCTCTTTCAACCTTGGTGTGAAAATGCTTGAACACCTCCAATACCTAGTCTTTGGTTTTCAAAGAATAGAAAAATATTTTTTGAGAAAAATTATCAATAAATTTAAGAAAATGTGAAGCACCACCAAGTGTTCTATTTTTCATGAAATAAACATCGGTATATTCCAAATCCAAATGATGATGTTTCCTAGATGGATTAAAGTTTTGAAATGCAACTCTATATTATTTACCGGCAAAATAGAGCGTGCAAGTCTTAAGACATGTACTTTTTATACTTATCACAAGTTGTTTTCTAGTGAGCATGTGAAGACCTTTTTCACTCAAGTGTCCAAGTATTTGATTTCATAACTTTATAGAAGAATCCTCAACTGCATTGACTCTCTTTTAGTCAATCTCGCTTGTATCATACATAAACTGCTTAGTTTATTACCTCTGGCCAACATCAAAGAACCTTTGGTGAGTTTCTATTTTTATTCACCAAAATGACCAAGGTAACCTTTATCGTCTAGCTTTCTAGAGAAGATTAAATTGAGCCGAACATATAGAGTATGTTTCACGTCTTTAAGTAACAATTTGCAGCCAATATCGGTTTTTAGATAAATATCTCCTATGCCAATGATCTTGGATGCACCATAATTTTCCATATTTACATAGCTAAAGTCACCGCTAATGTATAAAGAGAAGAAATCACCACGAGACGTAACATGAAATGATGCATCTGAATTAATCACCCAATTGCTGCTATACTGGCATACAAGATTGACACAACCATCATCATAAAGAATCATAATATCTCCATTAGCAAAAACTGCATTAGTCTCCTTATCTTATTTGTCCTTATCAGTTACACTTTTAGGTTGTTCATTTTTCAATATTCTACAATCTCGAATCATATGTCTTGACTTGTTGTAGTGAAAGCACTTGAAGTTCTTTTTACCTTTCGATCTACCTCTCGATTTGTCAAACTTCTCATTATTACGAGGATTCCTGCTTCTATTTTTCCCCTGTCTTTCTTGATTTTCAGTAACTAGTATTTGCGATTCTGAAGATGAGTCATTCTCTTTCCTCCTTGCCTCTTCATTAATGAGAGTGTCTTTGACTATATCCATCATCAACTTTCTATCTAGGGCCAAATTGTTGAACGATATTATGAGATTTTCCTAGATGTCAAGTAATGTGCTGAGAAATAGTAATGCATGCACTTCATCTTCCAAAACAAGTTTCATAGTAATCAAATGATTAATAAGTCCTTGAAAATTATTCATGTGATCAATTATATTTTGCCTATCCTTATAGGCTACTTGAAGAATTCTCTTATTCAAATTAGCCTTATTCAATATAGTTTTTTTGCTTGTACGAGAACTCCATTTTCCCCCCCAATTCATCAGTTTTGGTTTCATTGATAACATGTTCATACACACTTTGACAATCCATTGAGAATGTAACTAATTGTTTCTATGCATTATCTTTTATTATTTATTACTTTTGTCACTTGATTTACCCGTATCACCTTTTAAAGCCAAATACTAATTCTTACAATAATAGATATCCATCATTCTAGATATTGAAATCACATAATTACCCTATGTCAATTTTACCATGGCTCTACTACTATCTTCCATTTTAAATCACACAAATAAATATTTCCCCAACAACCTGAAGCTATGTATACCATTTTGTTGGAAAAATTGCCAATTAGTTAGATTTTGTTTTTCCTTTTTATGTGATTAAAATGAGATTATCGATTTTTTAATACCCACAGATATTAACCAAGATAAATCAAGTAATAAATAAACAAGAGAGATGGTTTTTCTGTAAAAAATCCCAAGGCGGGAAAAACCATTGGATTGAAGTCCGATATCAACTTTTACTATCACAAAATAATGAGATTATAATCGTTCACATCTTCAAGAGAAAAACTCTTGAATCATCACATAAACATCACCGAAAACGATGGATACAATAAGAAACGATAAATACGAGTTTAGAAACGAATACCATTAAGAAAAGGGTTATAAAAAATAAAGACCTATTGAAACAAAGTACTTAATTCCGAGAATAAACTCCTGAAATTTAAGCTCAATTGAAATCTGAATAATCGTCCAATCGTCAAGCCAAAGCTTGCTTGCTCTCATATTCCTTCTCTCTATGAACCCTACTACCATAGGAATATTTTTGTTCACTTATTTTTTGTTCACTGCTGTGTGTGTCTTAATTATCACTCAATAATTGCCCTTTAATTTAATAACTTCACTCCCACTAGTTTTAAAAACAAGCCTAGTGGGCTTTTTTTGTACTTTCCCCAAATGGTTCTCTCTCTCTCTCTCTTTCTTTCTTTTTTTTTTTTTTTTTCTGACTTCTATTTCTTTTTGGTCAAGCCTAATTGGGCTTTGAATTAGGTTAACCACCATATGGGTTGAACATACACAACATAGCAGATTTGTGCCAACGGTAGAGATTTGGCACCATGTCGAAGAGAGAGAGAGAAAAGGAGGAAGAGGAGAAGGAGGAGGAAGGAAGTGAGATGGGAGGAAGAAAAAGACTGGAACTCTTGTTCTTGGTTTTTTTATTTTGTTAAATAAAAGGGATTAACATATTAGTTCCACAAAAAATATTAACCCTTAATTGTCCATCAAAATCTCAGGATCAACACCCTCTATGTAAGTTTATTGGAATTTGGATTTTTTCCCTCTCGTAATCAAATCTTTCGTGCAAACTGGGAGTTGTACATTTCTCATCATTCTCTCCAAGTCAAATCATTTGTGCAAGTCAGGGATTGCACTTAAGGACGTATGTTAGATTCTTATCTCACATCGATCACGAGAAAGTGCCTAAATCATTATATAAGTCAAATGAATAACTCTATATTACTTGATGATATCATCATTTAAATTCTATTTTTACCCTTATAATATAAAATTTATTAATGAAATTTTTTAATCACCCTTGTTACCTATTAACCTCCCCCCCTCCCACCACTGTTCCTAAGCAACTGCAATACACCACCATCACCATCTCCAACCTACCACTATCTTCTTTTCTTTGTTTTTTCTTTTCTTTTTTCGTCTCATTCTCTCAACGAATCTCTTCCTACAAAGTTGTCTCCAGTCACCTTGTTCCCAAATCTCATAGAGCATGCCATCACCATCACTCAAAATTAAATTCTATTCAGGAAGAATTTACACCTAATTCTTTTCAAGGAAAACGAATAATCTAACTTTTTTATACCTTAGGCAAATATCAATTCTCAATCTTTTTTCCCAGAAAAGATTGAAACTCAAGCTACCCTAACCAGAAACAGCCCCAACCGTATCCAATCCACACAAACTCATCAAATAAAAAAAAAAAAAAATTCCACTCGGAACTTCTACCACCTCAAACAAAATAATACTCAATTAATATCCCAAAAATTACTAATAGTAGAATTTGAGCGAAGAATTCAATATTTGATTATAATAAGTGTGGATAGTACAAAATTAAGTACGTAATCATATAATCACAAAAATCATTTTTAATTTTTTTTTATGCTCTTTAAGTTTGAAAACGCTTTTACTACGATCTTAAAACTAAGTAATCAATAATACTATGAAATCAAATGTAAGCACAACAATTTGGAAAGATCTTACCAGGAAACCACCGAAAGAATGTAATCAGAATTGCAAGACATCACAGATCGATGACGCCAACTCAATAACACTTTAACTCAAGAATTTTTTCACACATTAATCTCAGGAATGATCTCTCGAATAAATATTAGAATAATATCTCTTAGAAAAGCTCAGAAACTTGATAGTTCTTGATGATGTGGTGTTATCTTGATGTGAAATTCATAGGTCTATTTAAATAGGTTTGAAATCAGTCCTCCAACGGCTAGTTTTTACAATATATGACTTTAAAGTGTATTTACAGACCTCATATATCATAACCATTCAATCCTAGTGTAATTCACTCAAATATAGCTTTTAGAACTTTCAATTAAGTCCACAAATTATTTCTCAATTACAAATCGCATAGATAGGAAGTATTTAATGGACCAAATTGAGAAAATCTTCAATTATACGTACCATATATATAGGGATATCAAAATAGATGTGTTATATCTTTAATATATTCAAATCCCCAAAATATATCCTTTAGATTTATCAAAAAACGACTAGTAATTGATTTGATCCTTAAAATCCTCGAAATCTTAACTATACAATCAGTTGACCAATCATCAGCCTATCGGTTGATCGAACAATACAACCCCTAACACAGGCTAGCCCTTAAAGGGCAGTCGGTTGACTGAACCCCCCAGGATCGGTTAATCGATCAATTCAGGATGTGATCCAAGCCAAAAATAAAGCCCTGGTCAGTTGACCGATCTACTTCGATTGGTTGACCGATCAATATAGAGAGTCTCACTTTGGCCAATCGATTGATCGATCTCTCCTGGTCGGTTGACCGATCGATTCAGAAAGTTTCAACTTTCCAGCCCGTAGCTAATTGTTTGACCGATCCCATACCCTTCAGTTGACCGATCAGTGGTGGAACTCTCTTTTCTCAACTTGTTTCAACTCCCACTTCATCATTTAATTCCATTAACCGATTGCTTTTCTCGGTTAACACAATTGATCCCAATATTCTATTTTAAATACTAATCTTACTTAGATCAATTTTTATTTTTCAATTTCACATTGAAGCAAATAATTGAATACTAATTAGGATCTTATACTTTATCAAATTAAACACACAAATATATAATTCGTTAATTTCTGTCGTGTGTGATCCTAATTCGAGATATATTAAGAGTAAGAGTGTTTGAGTTGTTTTCACCTAATTTTTTCGGAATCTTCAACAGTCTTCATTTCTTCAACAATCATGTTCGCATCCTTGATAATTTCTTCATAATTTGGAACTCTTATACTGAAACACTCAATAAACATATTAGTTCCACAAAAAATATTAACCCTTAATTGTCCATCAAAATCTCAGGATCAACACACTCTATGTAAGTTTATTGGAATTTGGATTTTTTCCCTCTCGTAATCAAATCTTTCGTGCAAACTGGGAGTTGTACATTTCTCATCATTCTCTCCAAGTCAAATCATTTGTGCAAGTCAGGGATTGCACTTAAGGACGTATGTTAGATTCTTGTCTCACATCGATCACGAGAAAGTGCCTAAATCATTATATAAGTCAAATGAATAACTCTATATTACTTGATGATATCATCATTTAAATTCTATTTTTACCCTTATAATATAAAATTTATTAATGAAATTTTTTAATCACCCTTGTTACCTATTAACCTCCCCCCCTCCCACCACTGTTCCTAAGCAACTGCAATACACCACCATCACCTTCTCCAACCTACCACTATTTTCGCTACCACCATCTCAAACTCAGTCCACCAACATTCCTGTTGTAAACACATCAAACCCACCTGAAGAAAGTGTAGGGACTATGTACACCACATATCCCACTTGTTATAAGTAGGAACCCATACATATCTCGACATCGGTATGATATTGTCCATTTTTGGCCTAGGCCCTTATGGTTTTGCTTTTGGACTCTACCCAAAATGCCTCATGCCAATGGCGATATTGTCCATATTAATAAACTTATGATCCTCCCCACTTCTAGACGATGTCAAACTTTAGTCACACACCTAACAATCCTCCCCTCGAAAAAAGGACCACTAAGCCTCCCTTAAAACAATCATCCATCTGTCTATTCTCTACTGAGGTCAACTACTCATCTCTACTGCATTGGAGCACATGCCTTACGTAAAGCACCGAAATACCGCCTACCTTGAGATTTCTCTCTACCCAGGTCTATTTCTCTTCACAATGTTGGGGTCAGTACACGACCATGAAGCATTCGGAACACACCGCCTATCCAATAGAGCTCATCCACAGATCCTATCGCAAGCTAACCAGGGCCAAACACCTGTGTTCGGCATTCCGAAAAAATCATCCACATAACTAAGTCATGGGCGTGGCTTTGATACATATCCCACTTGTTATAGGTAGAAACCCATACATATCTCCACATTGTTGTGATATTTTCACTTTGGGCTTTACTTTTGGACTCTACACAAAAGGCCTCATGCCAATAGAGATATTGTCCATACTTATAAACCCATGATCTTCCACACTTCTAACCGATGTGAGACTTTGGTCGCACACCTAACAAAAAGACCTACCACCTCTACCCCAACCTAAAAAACAAGGCACCATCATTCCACTCACACCGAAAAAACATAGCACAACCCTTCAATCTCTCTCTATCTCTCTCTCGTATCTCTAGAGATAAAGGAGATGAGCGATAGTCGCTAACGACGACAGTGGCAGGTACTGATGGCGTTGATGGTGGAAGTTCCTTCTTTAATCAAGTTAGAGAGAGAGAGAGAGACATACACACACAGAGAAAGATTAAAAAAAAAAAGTGTGTGAGAGATGAAAAAAAATCTAAAGATAAAGAGTATGATAGTAAACTGTAATAGTTTAATTTTTTAATTTTTTATTAATAAAAAATAAGGATAAAAAGGTAATTGACGAATATTTTTATCCGGCAAGAGAACTTTATGGTATTTATTAAAACACAAAGAATTAATATGATCATCGTCGCTAATACAGGGTGTCACTAGTAATTTTTTATATTTTAATTTGAGTAATTAATTATCGAGTTAATTTTAGAGGTTTTTTTAAATATTAGAACGCAATATTTATTTGAGATCTTTTTATAGATAAACCGACTGACTTATCAATAAAGTAAAAATATGTCAAATCAAATTGATAAAAATATATTCTGTTGGTCCCAAATCTATTTTCGCATTTAACTTTACACAAAATATTAAATAATTTTTAAATATTTTTTTACTATACTATATATTGACTTTATTAGAAATTACCTGAAAGAGATCACGAACAAGTCCGTACCCATCATTAATAAAAAAAAAAATACAGTAAAACTATAATGTTGCACTTTTTAGTAAAATAAAAGAAAATGTGGCTTACAAGTAAAGCTCATGGTCTATTAAAATAATGTTATTGATATTTTTTAGGGTGAATTCTATTTTAAACCCTTTAACTATCAATAAAGAAATGTCTACGATTTTTGTTTTCTAAATTAAAACACCTTTAAATGAAAAAAGGCTCAAAAAAGGTTTACTTTAAAAATCCTTCTTAATTACACTTTTTAAGTTCTATTAAATAGTATTTTTTTAATGCACATAAAATTGAATTATACAAAAACTAATATGCTATTTTTTTTTTAAATCGCTTAGTTGCATTTTGTAATTATATTTAAAATATTTTATTAAAAATATTGAAAAAGAAAACTTGCATGTATGTAAAAAACATATTTATAATAGATTAAATGTCTCTCTTATGAAAAATAACTAAAAATATTAGTCTTTAATTTTTAATCATTTTCCTTTAATCTTTTAAGAAAAATTTGAGCACAAATTAATAGTGAAGAAATTAATGATTTTTATATTAGTTATAATAATATTTATACTATATTTTATATATTTTTTATTTAAAAAAAATTGTTTTTAATTTTATTATACTTGTACAAATGAATATTGATAGAATCTTATGGTGAACTATAAACCAACCAATAATTGATATGACAATTATATTGGTAATATTTATAGATAGTAAGGACTCTTATGTAAAATCATATCAACAAATGAATAGTACTTAAACCTTACTTTATATATTAGAACTAGGTGAAGAGCACATGCGCGACACGTACTTTTTATCTCTCTTATTTGACATATTAATAACCTTTTATATTATTTAATTACTAAAGATTACAATGAAAATATGTATATTAATTTTTTTCATTTAAATCAATGAAAAAATGTGGTATACAAAAGTTCCTTATAATGTTAAATGTTAGAACTTATTTAAAACAATTAATGAAAGTGACTTTATGTAAAGAAATGTCAAGTTTATAGTTAGTTAAAAATAGAAATTAAGTTGAATACATTCGTTATATTCTAGACGAAATGGTGATTTAAAAAAAAAATAGGCAAGTAGAATTTAAAATATTTTTTAATAATAAGTACGTGCACAAGACATGATCAAAAGATGAAGGACACTTTCATAAACAAGAAATGCGATTTCGAAGTTGTTTACGATGCATTCCCTTGCATATATACAAGGCTACAGAGTTGAAGAGAATCGCAATTCTATTCGCTCATCCCCTAAAAAAAACAAAAGACAAAAAATCCAAAATATTAGAATAAAGAACTGAGCATCATCAACCAATACTTCTTCTCCAAACAAGTTGACATTCGAACTGGTCGTTGTGGAAGCAGAGATGAAATCAGTATTTGCAGTTGACATTATTTTTAGACAAATAATTAATATACGCACACACATAGAAATGATTAGTTTATTAATTTTATTTTTTAATAATTTAATTAAAATTCAATAATTATTAAGTTAAAAAGTATTTGTACGTCCTAATATAATATTTTTAACCCATTGTCTCTAACTCAAGATACAAGATATACTTGACAAATTTAAAGAGAGAAAATAAATTCAATGCAAATAAATAACAATAAAAAATAACACTTATAGAAATATACTTGTAGGTACCTGGAAAAGTGGAAAAGAAGAAATAACTTTGCTAGTAATGTAAAGACGACATCTTACCTTAACGTTATTCTTGTAGAATACCTCTTAATCCAAAAGAATTTAATTGACAAAATTTAGCGGTATAGATTTCCATAAGTGTTTTGAAGATTTATTCAAATTAATATGCAACAAACTTTTAGAACAACAATGAATCTTTGTCAACCACACCATAGAGCACCACTACCAACCACCCCAATCGATCATAACAAATTTTTGGATTTCTAAAATCGCCGATGCCAAAATCTGCAGCAAAGTTTCCAACCATATTAGAGACTACTGCCGCTAACCAGCACCACCAACCAAAGAAAATTATAGATTTTGAAATTTGCTTTGTACTAAATAACGAGCTAATGAATCTCCCTCTTTTTGCTATTCAACCTGCTAATCAAACTCATCATAACAATCATAATAATTTACTTTATGGAGATCCAATTGTATTCCAGAAGCTCGTAGCATTGGCCCAAATAAGCCCCAATTTATTACTTCTGCTCCTCCAATAATGCCTACCCTTTCAACTCGTTCAAAGAAAATCGGATTAAGTGCAATAAGTTTTTGATATTCAGCAATTCCCGTTAAAACAAAATTACAGAAGTCTAGTCAGGCCTATGGATGGATCTTTTTAGATCTACGGACTGGCCGACCCCGACCGTTCACATGAGCATAGAATCTATATTCAAGCATTCCACTATGCCCCTTATAGGATATGTGAGGAACTTAATTTGATCACCATATTTTGACTCGGGCATTTTCGGGATGCCGCTAATAACCAAAGCGAAAACTCTATGTAAACTTTCACCACCACAAAAGTCTACACCTGACCACCACCACCGACCGCCATTACTGACAACCACAACCTGCAAAAGTTAACAAACATTAAATCAAACATACAAAAATTTGAAGCAAACATTATAACACAAATAATCAAAATAAAATCAAAACCAATAGCAAATCAATATATAGAAAACAATTGAAATATAACACAACAAATTTCCACCACTGAAGCCCTTCACTACAGAAAGCCATCGACTGCAACCGCACCAAAAAACAACAAATTTGGAAGAAAACACAACAAAATTCAGAATAAAAATACAACAAATATGAATTAATCAAAGATTGCATCAACCGTTTCAAATAACAGTAGCAAAAATTAATCAAAAATCTACAACATATAATCCAAATGAAGAGACAAATTTGCACCAGAAAATTAAAGCATAACAAAATTTTGAAATTGCAGTCACATATTTTGCAGAACTGAAACAATAAAATTAAGATCAACAGCAAATAATTTACAGCAAAAAAATTCAAAGAAATAGCAAACCTCTAAAACAACAACTATATTAATCTAAAGTAAAATTTAAAAAAAGAAAAATCAAATGTGAGAGTGATAGATATGATTATAGCTTTGAAAAATAATTTTTCAATCCGATCTTAATTCTAGTGCCAATACAACTTTTTTCCATTTAAACTTTGAGTTATAGAGTTTCCTTTAGCGTCTTAGACTGTTCTTTGCTATTATAGAATTCACATATCAGAGATACACCAAATAGAAAGCCCTTGTAAATTTGGCGAAGGTTGTGACTTTAGGATCTATTTTCTATAGATTTTGTATTTTTTTTATTTAAAAAAAAAAAATCAAATTAATTATGCACGTTTTCAACTTTTAAAACTGGATATGTGTGCGAAACTTGAATCATGTTTTGGAACTTCCTAAAAATAAAGATGTTGATAACTTGTTTGGTAGGTCAGTTAAACCATAAACTTGTTTGGTAGGTCAATTAAACCCATCTAGAGTTTCTTTGATTATATGTTGAAGGAAGTCACAAAAAAAGTAGTGACTTAGGTGGCGTTTGGTAACCGTTTCTGTTTCCATTCCAACAGTGGGATGGGAATGGAATGGGATAAGATGGGAATTTTGTTTTCTTCTTGGGAGTAGAATCACGTTTGGTAACGATAATTTTTTTTATTTTTATTTTTTTTTTAGAAGAGAATTGTGTTTGGTAACGATTTTATCCTAAAATCCTTTTTTTTTTTTTTTTTCTTTTTCTATTTTGACCGGACGACAGTGGCTCCAGCGTAGGCGCCAGCCGGACGGCGGTGGCCCTAGCTACGGCGACAGCGAACAGCGGTGGCTCCGACTTCAGCGACGGCCAGACAGCAGTGGTTGCAGTGCCGGCGACGCCGGACGGCAATTGTGCTAGCGCCGGCGACGAGCGGACAGCGGACAGCGGTGGCGGGTGGGTGACAGTGGCCGGAAAGTTTCCGGCCGGACGGTGACCGGCGACGGTCGCCGGCGGTGGCGGATGACGACGGACGGTGATCGGCGGCGGCAGACGAGGGCAGACGGTGATCGGCCGAAGGATGAACAGTGACTTGTGTTTTGGAAATGAAATGGGAATAATGAGAAACAATTTTTTTTTTATTTCTCATTTCTTAAGAAAAAATGGGCACAATTCTCAAACGGAAATGAAATGGAAATGGGAACAAAAATTACCAAACGTTATTCCCAAACAGAATTCCCAAAAATTTGAGAATGGGATGAAAATTTCTGGAATGGAAACGGTTACCAAAAGGGGCCTTAAAGAGTGCCAAGTGTTTTTTATTTTTTGGAAGGTAAATTTTTTATAGAGAAACAAGGAAACCAATACAAAGCAGAGAGACATAAAGAATGTGGGAAGGAACCAATGAAATGACAGCCTTCAAGATCCAACGCTTTCAATGAAAAAAGTTTTCAATTGAATTGGGCAAACGACATGAGAGGTTGTCATTGTACCCTAAGCTAAGGGACATCATATTTGGTAACTGGAAAATGGTAATGGGAACAATTCCATATAATCAACAGTTCCATATAATCCACAATTAGTGATTAAACATGTTTGTTAATATATCTGATACTGTGGAAGATATGTTCACCATCTGAAGATGAAGTATCTTAAGGCTAGCTAGAAAGGTTTTGGGCAACATGATAAAGTGAGAACAAGGACGACCAAAGGAAACCGTCCATGTGATAATGCCAAATCTTTCAGCCAAATGCGTGTTAGAAAATCTTTACATGAATAAATGAAAACGAGGTAGCTAACATAGCTTGATACAAGTCCCTCTTTTGGCTAAAAATCAGTGCTCGATTAGGTAAGACAACTTGGACCTTGTTTCACCATATGTGGTGTTTCCATTCATGCGCACTTACAACTCTAAATAGGCAAGCACACGCACATTAAAGTGTGTAGACTCATTAAGGCAATTTTACAAACACATGGTGTCCTATATTAGAAAACCTAAAAGTAACACCAGAAAACCGTTGGAACATAAATATAGTTAAATGGAACATACATAATAGGCAAAAATTAAAAAAATTCAACCGTATCTCAAATTCCATCTGACCGAACAAGGAATCAACTCACTGAACACTAAAATTAAAGAAATTCAACAGATTTCAGATAAAATTGAATACCTAAAAGACCAAAAGGTCCATATACGTACACATCATTCATGTGTGCGCGCGCACACACATAAATTAAGTGGGTGAATTACCTAGAATATTGCTACGAATGTAAGAGGCAAAATTGGAGTTCACATATACTCCTGAATCAAAATTAGAGACAAATAGAGTTGTTGGTAAGGGCAGGTAAGTAGAAGGAATTGAAGAGGAAGAAACTCAGATTGACCTCTAAACCAAATTGAGAAGAAATTAGAGTTCTTACCAAGGAGAAAACGCGATTCGGCAGGATACGAAACAAGAGTTAAAGAATTGCATCTGACAAGGCTTGAAATAGATAAAACAAAAGACAACATTAAGGTATGGGCTTCTCCTTTCAGAGCTTTGCATATAGAACTACAGGGCCTAAGCTTCGGTGCTTCCACAGACACCATTGTCGACGTAGGAAACAGTTGTTTTGGTGAGAGCATAGATAGAAGTGATGGGATTAGGTGGTGATTTGGCCAAGAAAACTCATCTTTGGGCGGGAAGGTCATTTATGCGTGAAGAGAGAGAGAGAGAGAGATTGTGGATAGTACAAGAGAAGTCAAATGGTTGTAGGTAGTACAAGAGAACTCAAAAAGAAGTGAAATAGCAATCGAGTTCAGGGTGAAAAGAGAGTACACATGGGTAATTAGAGTGAGATAAATTGATTCATGAAAAATATCTATATATCTTAAGGATATTTTGGAAAAATCACACGGTCAAATGAATAGTCCCTCTAACCTTCATTTATATAAGAGTAAGGATGTTGAAGTGATAAAAGTTTTTAAAATTTAAATGTGGCGGTGGTAAAGAAAATTATTTGGTGAAAGTTGAAAAGTATATTTGTTAAATTAAATAGAAAGGGTGAATAAATCAGAGAGATCCTTAATATATATATATAGGAAAATTAATTTGAATCCTCTTAAGTTATGGCATGCAAATAGAACCATACCTAAACCTAACAGATATTTCATAAAGAGCTATTTCTATTGAGTTACTAAGTCCATGGAGATCCATTTCAGTATTCAAAGCACTATCGGGGCTCGCCTCCTTTCTATAGGCTCTTTGGGACATCAGACGAGAAACCACTAGTCCTCTCAGCCCATCCACATCTATTGATGATAGAGAACCCAATTAAAATAATAATAAAGTTAAAATGACACTTCAAATTAAGTAGTTCTTGTCTCTTGAATATCCAACTTATCGATTAATTCTTTATAACGTATTTTATTTCATTTTGACAAATAAATCAGTAGTCGTTGACATTTTTGCAAAATTTTTCGCAGACCCCTCTCAAATAAATAGTCTTTTTTGTGTAATTCCAAATGTAAAGTAAGTCTTCGTATCTTACTTGTTAACATGAATACTTGAAATTCAATTGCATGCTTAGCATTTGCCAGTTGGAAAGGAAGTGGTGTTTCTAATGACAGATGGGTGAGTAACACATAAGAACCTGCCCTTGGGAGTAGAACAACAGCTGAAAATAGCTGCTAATATCCCGTAGATAGAGGAGCAAAAGGAAGAATCCAACCCAAGAGGGGCTCGCGTCTAATTAGTTATTTGGTGAGCCAATAGCTTACCAAGCTGCTTAAATAGAAGTTATAGACATTTTTTGTTGAAGTGATTCTTTCTTTGTAAAGAACCCATTTACGTACTAACTGCTCGTTTAGTTGGATGGAATAGAATTGGAGTGGAATGGAATTGGAGTGGAATGGAATGAGAGAAATAATAGAATGAGTGAAGAAATTGAATGAATTTGTCAATGAAATCACTATTCAATTTTTTTATTTGCTTGTTATTGTATGTTTAAAGGAATGGAATGGAATAATACTCTTTTAAATATCAATTTTGAGAATAAATTAATTCACAAATATGCCTAATAATAATTTATTTTTAAAAAAATGACTACAAAATATGAGTAATATCTCATGTGAAAAATGGTAAAAATCTACCAACAACTAAAATCGTTTTATTAAATTTTTGTTTTCGCTTTGGGAGTATAAATAGATTTTTTTCTCAAATATTTATTTTTGTTTAAGAATAGAAACATATTTTTTTTCTCAAATTTTCACTTCCATTTCCTATATAATTTTTTTTGTTCTCAAATTTCTATTTCTGATTCCGAAAAACAATTAGATTTTTGTTCCCAAATTTTTGTTTATATTTCGAGAGCAATAACACATTTTTTGTTCTCAAATTTATGTTCTTATTTCAAGAACATGAATTAATTTTTTTTTTCTTTCAAATTTTATTTTTGTTCGAAATATAAGTTTGTGAACAAGAAAATATGTTTTTGTATAGGAAACATAAACAATAAACGAGAAACAAAAAGTATGTTTCTATTCCAAAAAAATAATCGAGAAGAAAAAAATCTATTTAATTCTATTCCCAAAACAAAAACAAGATATTAGACAAAAATCCATCTTCTTTTTTAAAATTAAAATATAAAATTGAGAACACAATATTTTGTTTCCGTCGTTTAATGAATAATATTTTTTTATTCAAATTGACATAGAACTAAATTAATAAAATTAATTTTTAGAAAATATCAAAGTCATTTTCAAATTGAGAATTATAGAACAAAATGAGGTGAGGCATTTTAGATGTAACCCAAAAAAAATACTATGGAATCCGATTTTCGCCCCATGATATATGGAATTCAATTACATTCATTTTTATTCCAACGAAATCAAAAATTCGATTCTATTAAACAATTGAAATCAAAGGTGAAATTGCGATTCCATTCCATCTCCATTCCGTCCAACCCAAGGTACCGTAAGAGTAGGTTGATAACTCAGGGGAGAAGGTATTCTACCCAATAAGGCCGAGCTTCAGAACCAGCTTGAGCTTCTCTCCAATCTGGCCAAGCTTCAAAACCAGCTTGAACGAAACCATTTGAATCTATAAAATTGAACTTCAAACAATACGTAAGAGTTTAGTAACTGAAAAATAGTTCTAATATAAAAGAGAATAAATTAATTTTCTCTCTATTTTACTTAATTGTCACTTTACTACCCCTTCACTTTCAAAATAAAGTGAAGGACTAACTTTTTTTTTTTTTTTTTTCCGTTTAATTTTAATTTATTTATTTTTAAAAAAAATATGATAAAACAATTAAATCAAAATTAAAAAAAAAAAAAAAAAAAAAAAAAGGGTCATGAATAAAAATTAAAATAAAGAGACAATTTTATTTATTTCATTCTTAAAAATTAGATTAAAAGAATTAATCCATTTATTTTTAAGCGTATTACGTTAATTTAAATAGAATTTATTTTTAACTTTATTCAAAAGTAGAAATATGTAAAACAAAATTTTTTGAAGTGAAGGGGAACAAAATATGATAACTAAACAAAGTAAAAAGAGATAAAAGACAATTTACCTAGAGGGGATAAAGTTCAATTTTTTCATAAATTGAGTAAGCAAGGACGATAAAACCCAGAGGGCTTGAAGGAACTGAACCCGATTTCTCTCTTTAAAACCCTCAACCCCAAGCCACAACCCATTCCTCGCGCGCGCACAAATTCTGGGCACCATCTATAAACTATCTGGGCATTTTCCTTGAGAAATTTCAGAATTCAAGAAATTCAAAATTTCAAGATTATTCCAAAAGTTTGTTCACAAGCATAAATATTCTTTAAAATTATTCCAATTTCTAACCAAGACTAAATTTTTATCTACTTTACAGAATCAAAGTAAGGCATTGAAGGTAACAGAACAAGAAGCTCCTAATGTGAAGAATCCAATGATATCGCCAAAAGCAGAGGGTTTTTGGGGGGAGAGAGACACACCTTCCTGTCCTGGAAATGGCAGTTTATCACAAAGGTATGGTTCTGTTCTCTGATTTTTAGACCAAAAAGAAACACTAAAGAAATGCCACCTTAAGATAATAAGAAACATTTCATAGAAGTTTTCCAATTATTTGGGTTTCCATCTTTAGAGCTTACAGACAGTAATGTTGTGTTCTTCCCAGGAAGGAACACGAAGGATCATCAGGAGGAAACGATGAGAACAATCAAGTATGAGTGTTCTCTACATTCATATTTCTGCAATTACAGAAACCGGAAATGTAACTATAATGGAATTTCACTATTAAAAATAAAAAAATAAAAAAAAATTGCATGCTTTTGTTCTACAGGAAAATATCATGTCCAAGAACGAATCTCCAACAAAGGTGATGCAAAATAATGGTCTGGCCACCAAAAAACTAATTTTTCCGGCTACAGTGGTCGGTCCTGAAGCCATATTGCAAAATCAGCAGCAGATTCAAGTATGAGTATGTCTTACGGCCCCGGTTGTTTGGTGTTTCTATTCCCAAACTACTGCTTTTATTCCCAGAAACCTGGAGTAAAAATAGAATTATGGGAAACCAAAAATAACTGTTTCTGCTGGGTTCCCAGAATTTTAAGGACAATTTTTTAGGAACAAAAGAAACACTAAAAAATTGCCACCTAAAACAAACCAAATGTCTCATTATAAGATTTTTTCACAGTTTTTGTATTCTCCAATTTTTGTTCAAAGGTCGAAGAGGAGCAAAAACGAGAGAAGCGAAGGCAAACGGATGGGGAATGCAGTAAGAGGTAAAGAGAGCCAAAAAAGGTTTGTTTTGTTATTTATGTTTTAACCTGAAAAACACCCTTTGGTAACACTTTCTTTAACTAATTTTAAAATTTTCAAAAAAAATAGTTCAATTTGGGGAAAAAAAAATTGTTAGTTAAAAGTTAAAAAAATAAAAAATAATCAAGCATCTCTTATTCCCAACCATAAAATGAAAGTGCAAATTTCACTTACATTCATGTTTGAGAAAAAAGTGGATAAGAATGCCTTAATCTATCGATCTCTTAAAATATATTAGAACTTTTAACTATTTCTTTTTGCTTGTCAAAAGTATTTAAAATTGTGTTGTCATTTTTAGAAGTACTTTCTTTAGCTACAAAACAAATGTTGATTTTAAAATTAAGTACTTTTAAATATATATAATTAAACAGTACCTTACATAAAATCTGCAGTATTGATTCTGATTTCTGCTGTTTCCATTACAGGCCAAGTACAAGAAGCTGCAATGAAGAGCGGAGAAGCCGAGTATAGAGAACTCGTGTCTGAACAAAGAACTAAGAAGATGAGCAAAGGAATGCGACACGCTTGACTCCATGAACAATGTTATAATGGTTTCTTCTTGTTCCTCTCCCCATTCTCTACTGTTCTGAATTTTGATTCATTATTTTGAAACAATTCATATCCTGAACGCCATTAAAATGATCCAAAACAATACGCCAATACAATGATGAATTACACGAATCTGGGGGAAAAAAAGTAAAAGAAGAACATACTTGCTTTACCTGTGAAGCAGGGGCAGTTGAAACATCTCAAGGGACCTGAATAACGCGTACGGCTATGGTTTCAATCCAAGTTGAAGAGAAGAAGATTTTAGGAGGAGAGGAAGAGGAGATGACTGGAAGAAACCTAAGCGCCATTTGCTTTCCCTAGTGTATTAATAAATAAACTTCAACCTTAATGTATCTCTGTCCAATGTATCTGGAAAATTTATTTTCCCTAGTGTTATTTGGTTAAGGAAGAAAAATGAAAGGAAAGAAAATAAAAGGGCAATCCAGTACACAAAGGCTCCCGCCATTGTAGAGTCTAAAGAGGGTCAGATGTATGCGCCCTACCCTTACCGAAAGACTGTTTCCAAGATTTGAACCCAAGACCTCCAGATTACAATGAAACAACCTTACCATTGTACCCAAGGCTCACTTTAATCTAATTTACTATTTTACCCTCATACATTACATAAATAAATTAAAGATTTTATTATTAAGGGGTATAATTATAATTTTACTCTATCCTTGAAAAACTCTCCTGCTTCTTCTTTCATTTTCCTCCCAAATCGATGTGGAAATAAATTTGCATTGAAAATTGTGCATTTTCCTCTTTATTTTCTTAACTCCCATTTTCCCTCTGTGCCAAACAATTTTTCTTTTCTTTTCATTTTCCATCCTATTTTCCTTTCTTTTTCTTATCTTTTTTTTTTTTTTGGGACCCAAACAAACGCACCCTAAGGGCCTATTTGGTTGTTAACCATATTTTGCTCCAATACAAAAGAAAATAGCATTTAGAACCAGAAACATTTGAGGTAGCTGTTTTAAGTGTCTTTTAATTTTTAGAACCAAACACCAAAATAGAACAATTCATGTTGAAAAATAGTCTAATTTACAAATTGACGGAAAACCATACGGATCCTTAAACTATATGGTAAATCAAAATAAATCTAATAAAGACAACTCATTCATTCTCAATGTAGATATTTATGTAATAAACAAAAACAACACTTGCTACTCAAAAAAAAAAAAGTTGACAAATCATGGAAAAGAAAGTGATGATACAAATAAGTAAAAATGACTACCTTTACCTTTAACCGGTGAAAATTACCGCAAGAACAAAATCAGACTGAACCATCAGCAAAGTGTGACAATGCCTCCTGCTTCCCATTCACATAGAACTCAACAACCGCTTTCATTCTCGATAATTTATCCGCATGGTAATTCACATGAACAATGACAGGCTTCATCTTCTTCAAGTTAGCATCTTTTCTAACAGTCTTGAAAAGAACCTTGCTGTTCATAAATAGGTAGAAATCCATGGTTCTTTTTGCAGCATGAAGTCCAACATACCCAGGATGAGAAGGGAAAAAGAGTTCTTCATTGAAAACCGCTTGATCCCAAGAATTTGGCTGTTTTGATAGCCTATCGGCAACACGGTCCAAAAGCTCAATAGAAGGAATCGTGGGCCTTATATAAAAAAAGCCCGAATTGTAAACCCATATCCGCATCGTATGAGCATATCGAGCCCAACCCATTTTGGGTTCATCAAACACGTCGTTATACCCATATGCTGTCATGTTATTGTGGCCGTCACTCATGGATTCCACATCTGAATCGCGATACAAATGATCGAATGGATTTTGGAGGTATACTATATCAACATCCGATAGGAGTACACTGTATCCTAATTGCAAAAATTCTCTCAAAATACGAAATTTTAGAGCCGAAACAGCGTGATTACCTCCTGTCCTCCCAACCGAATCGATACCCTCATCTGGATCTCTCTTGTAGACCGGAACCCCATTTAGGTTGCAAAACTCGACTGTTGCATCGTCTAATGCCACAACTAAGTAATTGGGGATGCCAACTTTTTTTATGCTGTTGAACCAGACCTCTAACATCGATTTCACATTCAAATTGGCAAGAGCAACTATGACCTCTTTCCGGACAGAAACTTGTGCTAAGATTTTTGCTAGTCTAGGATTTACTGATTCATCAGGGATGACGGTTGGGTTAGTTTGTAAGCCCTTGACGGTGCCAAAAGGCCCCGCTTTGTGTGCTTCGCCCAATGCCATGAACTGTTCTTGAGCTTGGCCTTTTCCTAGTTCGGTTAGCCTTAGCTTTTCATTGAGCTCGTTAATCTGTTTTTCCAACTCAGAGTTCTTGTCCGATAATCCCGTAATATCAGATTTCAGAATGTTAATGCGTTCAGTTGATTCGCATGATGATTCACCAATCTACAAAAAATTAAGAAAAAAATTGATCAGTTTGACCTCAAGACCATGCTTCAACAATGATGAAAAATGAAAACCATACTACATAAACCTGTGAACATTCATGCTTCAAGTTACAAACATGCAAAATCAAACTACCAAGCAATATATGCATGACTATCTTGATGTAACAAACAATCCAGGAGGCCTGGATGAATTCTATGCATTTCAACATCTAGATTTCAAAACATATCTCCAAATAGAAATGATCGAAAAACAAGATCATGATATAGTTTCCTAAATTTCTGTCAAACAACTCCAAGCAGATGATCTAGATCCACAAAGTCAACATCAATACTGTCAGATATTCAGAGATAGAACTCCATCAAATATACAAGCAAGGATGAGCCATTGAAGTGTGTGACTGTGTGTGTTGACTGAAAAACCAAGAGAGTTTAGCAAGATTATTTGAACCTGTAGATTCGAATTCAGAAGCGGGCTGCTTTCGGACGAGGATGATGGATTGGAGAAAGCGAAGAATCCATCGGGGAACAACAAGGCGCAGACGCATCCGAAAAGAACTCCGATTCCAATCGCTATCGCGACTCTGGATCCACGCGATATTTGAATGTTCTTCTCTCTACGACCGCTGGCCATTTCGTACTTCCCCCGCAAAACAACCCTAAACCAGAACCAGTAGAGAGAGGGAGATTTGCCTTCTCTCCTCCTTTACACCATGGATAAATTACTCGCAACCACACGGAGCTTCAAATTAAGAACGATCAATGGCTTAAGCTCTCCAAAGCTGAAGTCATTCTTCTACGCAGAGACTGAGAGAGAACTTCGTCGACAACAGTGATTCAGAAGATGAAGGAAATGATATGGTGTTTCGCGGTGCAGCTAATAAGCAGTGGGCGATCGTTTTAGATGAATACTCTGTCTCCATTGCTAATCGTACGGTCTCCAAATGATCCTTGGCAGCTACGGTTGACTATGTGATGGCAACGGAGTTTTGGCTATTGCTTACCTGCTCCCATTGACCACAACTTATATTTATGTAAAAAAACAAATAGTTTCATAGTTTTAACCCAAATTTCACTTTCTTTTTTTTTTTTTTTTAATTATTATTTAATATATTCCTATATAAATATAATATAAGTCCGCATTTGGTTAGTGTTCTCATTGATGGGATATGATAAGAATTTTGTTTCCTTTTAGAAATATAATTGCATTTGATAACGACGAAATTTTATTTCATTCTAAAAACATAATCACATTTAATAACGAATAACTCTGAAATTGTTTTCTTAACAATCGTTCCTTATTTATTTATTTATTTATTTAAATGTATGATTATTTTGCACTTCTTATATTCCCTATTTCTTTGGGATGAAGATGAGACAACGATAAAGAGCACAAGAAACATAACTAAAAAGATAAAAACATTCTTATGGGAAACCCAAAACCAGTCAAGAAGTATGTTAATACAAATCAAACATCCCAATGCACAACCGAACATACTGAAACAATTAGGAAAACAAAAAAAAAAAACAGTTGAAAAAAAAATTAAAATCGATTTCGAGAACCCTAAATCGATTTTAGCAACGAAATCGATTTCATCAACAGAACCCTAAATCAATTTTAGCAACCGAACCCTAAATCGAGGACAACAATGAAATCGAAATCGAAAATCGAAATTGAATTCAGTAACGAAATTGAAATCGACATCGAAAGCGAACCATAATTCAACAATTGATTCTAGAGAGAGAGAGACAATGGCGATGAACGAAGAACAGAGAAATCGAACCCTGAATCAGCAATTGATTCCAATGGCGATGGTGATGAATGAATAACAGAGAAGAACAAGCAATGTTAATGAACGAAGGAACATCAATGATGAGGGCGAGAGGCGATGGCAAGGACGAGGAAGAAAATGGCGAAAGGCGATGGCAAGGATGAGGAAGAAGATGGTGAGGACGAGGATGACGACGATGAAGACGAGGCGGAGGAGGACGGACAAAGAACATAGGAACACACAGTTTCGAGAATGAACTTAGGGCTTCTCACTAACAATTATGAAAATTCTAAATGTGTCCTCAATTGGAATGGGATGAAAAAAAATAAAAAATAAAAAATAAAAAAATTGTTTCTCACCTCATTAAGAAAAGTAGGAATCAATTCTTAAACTTTCGGATGAGATGGGAATGAAAATGAATTTACCAAACGCATTCCCAAACATTAATTAAAAAAATATGGGAATGGGATGGGATGGGAACACTAACCAAACGGGGCCTAAGTTACCTAACCTAATTTCTCAAACGAATTTGGTCAAAACCCTTTCTCCTCAGCCATTCCTCAAATGAATTTGCAGCAACCATTTTTGTGGCCTTCGTCCAAAACAACTCTCTTTCCTATATTTTTTGCAGCCTTCATCCAACACAGATCTCCCCGTTACCATATGTCGTGCGCTCCTCGTCGCTCGGCGCTTGCTGTCGTTCGCCGCTTTCTGCTGCTCGATTGTCTCTCTCGCTTTCTTGCTTCGAAAATCCCATATCTTGTTTTTCCAGATCTAGAATTTTCAAGATTCTATCCGCATTTGCTTGGTTTTAATTTGGTTTTTGTTCATGTTTTGATCTGGAAATGCTCATGGTTTGTTTTTTGCTTGTGGTGTTTTTATTTGGTTTTGGGTTTGATTTATTTTTTGTTCATGTGTTTTGTTGGTGTCGAAAATTTGTACTCACCAGCAGTATGGTCTGGTTAGTTTTCGCGTGGAGAGTTAATGGAAATCTAGAGAGTGTCCTCAATAGAGCTGGATTTCTCAAACCTTCAGGACCTCAATCTTGAGCATGTCCGAGCTGGGGTGGTGTTGTCCGACCTGATCTGTAACGGCTCGATTTTTCAAGGCCGCCACTTGGTTTCTCCCCTTGGAGAAATTAATACTAAAATCGATTGACCAAATTTTAATTTTATAAAGTTTGGTAAATTTTATAATGCGACGGTGACAATTATAATTTGTCAATTTATCGAAACGATTTTATAATAATTATTCATAATAAACAAACCATTTTCAAATTTCCTGAAAACATTAGGATTATAATCTAAATAAACATGTTAGATTTTCAATTTCCAATTCAAAAAGAATTCCCAATTCCGTGGCACTTTCCAATAAAATAACAAATTTTAAAATTAACCTAAACAAGGGGGCACGACTTATCAAATCGATTCTACATCGATAAATAATAAATACAACTATTACAGATTAATTAGAAATTCAAATAAAATTCTTGTCGTTGCATTATTTTCAACTACATTCAAATAAATTCTTGGCACCGGTCAATTTAATACTAAAGTTTAAATTTGTAGCTCAATATATAATTACAGCAACAGTTATAATTATCGAATTTATGGTTTATCGATTTATCAAATCAATTCTACAATGGCGATTAATAGATACAACTATTACAATTTTAAATAAAATTCAAATGAGATTCCTGACGTCGTTCTCGTTCTCACCGGCCCTACAATCAAAATTGTGGGTTGTGAGTCAACGCTTAGTAGAATTCCAACAATTCTAATACATGCATTTAATTTAAACAACGAATAAAGCACACTGACATAATTTTCACATATTTTTCACATAATCATAATTGTTTCATGAAATTTAACAGTTAAAATTCAACAATAATAATAGCATGAATCACACAATAAGAAAATTAAATATATATATATTAAAAGAGTTAGAAATTCTACCTGAAATCTGAAGCCGAAATCTAAATCGAAACATTCTGAACCGAAAGCGTATATGTTTTTTGTCACAGTGTTCTCGCCAAAATAAAACGCAAAATTTATATATAATATATATGTAATATGTATTTCCCAAAACAATCCAATGATTAACTTGATGCTTATCATTATCATTATTTATAATATATATACACGTGTGTGTATATATGTTAAACAACACACCTATATCATAAAATACCCTTTTAACATAAAAAAAAATATTAATTATATCCCAAAACTCTTAAAAGTATATTTTAAATAACACATTAGTCCCAAAATTTTTAAAATCAATTTAAAATAAATATTTAACTCCAAAAAATTATCAAATATTATTTATGTCATAAATTCGTAAAATAGTCCTAAAAATATTAAACTTTTATATAAAATAATATTTTCAAGAATCTAAATTTTCGGAGTATTACAACCTACCGACCTTAAATAAATTTCGTCCTCAAAATTTCATTCAAAACAATAATACTTCAGAATCGCACCGCATAGCCATGTTAGTCATACTCAATTTTAGAACAATTGTTCTCTATGTACGGTCCCATAATCGAAAATCACCAATAATTCACATTCGTCAACATTTATTTCACTCATCACAACATTCTCATTCGTAGTGACCCACGTTATATCCAACAACATACGGACAAGGTGCACTTTGGTTGGTAACACCTAGCACAGATAATCAATTGTCAAAGAATCTTATGTTTCTAAATGCTTCCACTACGCTACTCTGATAAAAATAGAAATAAATAACAATATGTCTTTAGAATATCATGGTAGTCTCATTGGATTGGAATCTATCACAATTCCAACAGTTCTATGACTTCAATAATTTTCTACTTTGCATGACTTTTTAAATCTACTGCCATATCCCATAACTAGCATTTACCAATTCCATCCAACATTCTAAGCCAACATATTCGCAACCAATAGTATAGTCAATAGATAGTCCAAATTTCTAATAGACTGTCCCGTAAGACTAAAAATGACCATCTCCAATATTCACATTAAACTTCTAATAATCCCGTAAATTTTTTCATAAAATCAAACAATTCAAATTTCAAGTAATAATATATTTTTTTCGCAATACGTCAAAAATATATAAATATTTCTCAAGTACATAAATATGTCTCAAAATACCTAAATACGTCAAAATCATATAAATACCTCTCAAAACACATAAATATCACTGAACCATATAAATACGTATCAAATTACATAAACACATCTCTACCACACGAATATGTATCGAAAATACATGAATACATATGAATTACATAAATACGTGTCAATCCCATAAATACATCTCGAATCACATAACTACGTCTCCAAAGTCACGTAACATAACGAGTTCAATACTGAATTCAATACTCATGTGAAATGTATATAAAAAATATTATATAAAGCCCCAACTCACATTTATACAACACTGATTAAGCTCAAAAATTCAAATTAACATTTCAAAATAATAATTGGCTCCCAATAGTTTCACAATGACCCTATGCTCTGCCTTTACCAATCATTAGTAATGGACCAATATCTATCCGAATTATTTTTATCAGTGTACTATTTTCGTAGCATAAAAGCATTTTATGGATTAAGTATTTTTTTTTTATCAAAATTCATTTTCCAATAAAATATAGCCACACTGGGCAGTATCCAAACCTTAACAAAATATCATCATAACAGATCAGTCAAATTCAAATTAACTGATCAACTTACTTGTATATAATAACATAACATACTTCATTGTTAGTTATAAGATCATTTTACCTCACGATCGAGAGTTATCATATCCACCCTACAGGACTTGCCTAACAGGTACCAACTTATATAATATATCTACCTTATAGAACTTACCTGACAGGTCACAATATAATATAATATATATATATATATATATATATATATATATATATATATATATATATATATATAATATCCACCCTGCAAGACTTGTCTAATAGGTAACAACAGAGCTTGTAACGGCTCGGTTTTCCAAGACCGCCACTTGGTTTCTCCCCTTGGAGAAATTAACACTGAAACCGATGGACCGAATTTTGATTTTATAAAGTTTGGTAAATTTTATAATATGACGGCGACAATTATAATTTGTCGATTTATCAAAACAATTTTATAATAATTATTCATAATAAATAAACCTTTTTCAAATTTCCTGAAAACACTAGGATTATAATCTAAATAAACATGTTAGATTTTCATTTTCGAATTCAAAAAGAATTCTCAATTTTCGTGGCACTTTCCAATAAAATAACAAATTTGAAAATCAACCTAACCAAGGGGGCACAACTTATCAAATGAGATTCCTGATGCCATTCTCGTTCTCACCGGCCCTACAATCAAAATTGTGGGATTATGAGCTAACACTCAGTAGAACTCCAACCTCTCCAATACATCCATTTAATTTATATAACAAATAAAGTACACTGGCATGATTTTCACATAATTTTTACATAATCATAATCGTTTCATGAAATTTAACAGTTAAAATTCAACAATAATAATAGCATAAATCACACAATAAGAAAATTAAATACACATATTAAAAGAGTTAGAAATTCTACCTAAAATCTGAAGCCGAAATCTAAATCGAAATATTCTGAACCAAAAGCATATATGTTTTTTGTCACAGTGTTCTCGCCAAAATAAAACGCAAAACTTATATATAATATATATGTAATATGTATTTCCCAAAACAATCCAGTGATTAACTTGATTCTTATCATTATCATTATTTATAATATATATACGTGTGTGTATATATGTTAAACAACACACCTATATCATGTGTTGTTTCTTTAAAAATGAGACAACACACAATTTTATATATATAATATTCATATTTACATAAAATACCCTCTTAACATAAAGAAAATATTAATTATATCCCAAAACTCTTAAAAGTATATTTTAAATAACACATTGGTCTCAAAACTTATAAAATCAATTTAAAATAAATATTTAACACCAACAAATTATCAAATATTATTTATGTCATAAATTCGCAAAACATTCACAAAAATATTAAACTTTTATATAAAATAATATTTTCAAGAATTTAAATTTTCGGGGTATTACATGATCTCCAAGATGAGACGGGCTGTCCGGCCTGACATTCCGGGCTGTACCTACAAACAGGATGGGCTGGGGTGTGCCCGGCATGTCCCCTCCAGCGTGAGAGTAAGAGCTCGAGAAGAAGAATTGGTATGCTTTAAATTAGAGATTGAGCATTACCTCTGCCCTCCTTGGGCATTGAAATGCTCCGGTATTTATATAAATAGAGACTGCATAGTGATGGGCTTGGGCTTTTTGGCCCATCAGGAGAGCCCACTTGGAGGAGGTCTATCTAGCCAATTGAGCTTGGCCATCCTCTAGTTGGCAAGCTCTGGTAGGCATATCTTGAGGTTTGAGCTCGGCCATCCTCTGGACTGCGAGACCTGGTAGGCAAATTGATAGGTTGAAATATACCTATCTACTTTTAAGTCGAATTTATTAGTTTTTGAGTGTATTAGTAATATTTAATTGCGTTTTAGTTTGTTTTTATGTAAATCAGGTATAGGGACCTTAACAAACTATAAACGAGCGAAAACGATAGGAAAACGGTGAAGAAATTGTGAAGAAGCAAGGTTTCAAGAACAGCAAACCCACCGCCGTAGCGGTCAGGCCATCGTAGCGACGGTGAGATGCTAAAATACACAAGTGCCACTGCTTAGGCGGTATGGCCACCATCGAGGCGGTGAAAGTGCAAAGAGTTAGAGCATGTTTCATTGCCGCAACGGTGAAAGATTAGAGAGTTCCGAAGTGTATGCCGACGTACCCACTGCCGCAGCGGTAATCCCCACCACCGCGATGGTCATCTCTACACAGAATTAAGATCTTTTAAGATATTTTCAAATATTTTTAGACCCTTGCACCTATAAAACTTGTTCTCCCACTTCTAATAAAGCTTCATTAGACATCTCTATCCCTTAGAACTTGATCTTTGGCCATTCTTGAAGAGCTGAAAGATGATATTCATCATCTAGAAAAGAAGAAACACTAGCGGATCGATCTTTGGCGACAATGGACCTCTTCACTTTAAGATTTGATCTTTCTTTCTATGTTTCTATCTTTGTAACTTAATGTTTTATTGTGAATGATGTTGAATTTCTCTTGGTTTAATGTTTCAACGGCCAAGATCATGATAGATTAGATAAATATTAGCTAGAGATCGATGTAATTGTGTAAATACTTGTTTGATCTAATATATGTTTCCTTAATGGTTGTTTATTTAAATCTGATTGTGTTTATGATTTTATTACGATCTTAATATGTTTGTCAAGATATTAGGGTTGGTTTTGAGAATACAGGGTTTGATACTTAGGGGAGGTAACCCTGGATTCGGATTAGGATAAACATAATGCAACGATCCAATAATCTGGGAGAGAGTTGGAGAGTGTGCAATCCATGAGGATGGGTCAAGACTCACGTGACTATTTGTTCAAAAAGACGTTCGAGGAGGACTTCAGCATCAATGCGAAATCATGTATTCATTCACTAAACACTCGGGAGAATGAGTGAATGAATGAGTTTTAGATACCGAGATTATCAGATAGGATAAAATATCGTTATTGTTAAATAAACGAAATCAAACATGTATTAAATAAATGAAATCAATCCCTAGGTAATCAACTTAATTAGGATTAATCCACAAATTGTAGTTTAATTTAGTTTTAATTAGTTTAATTTTAAATATTTATTGAACCGTCTAGATAATATAAGACTATGCAAACTGCGGTATTCAATTATTCAACACCGTCCCTGTGGAACAATATCCGATCTTAAAGATCCACTATATTAAAACTTGATCTTGTATACTTGCGAGTAGTCAATACGCGAGCGTAAAAACCTCGTCGTACAAGTTTTTGGCACCGTTGTTGGGCATAGTGTTTCGAATGGGTTGATATTGCGACTAAATAGTTGAATATTAATCCAGATAATTCTATTGTTTTATTTTCTTTTAAATTATTTTGTTAATTTTTTTCATGAGTTGTGATCAAACAGTGCATGCAACGAAGAAGAAGTTTGAAAATATTGACTCTTGATCCCGAGATCGAGTGTACGTTGAAAAGGATAAGGAGAGAGAAGAAACCAACTTCAAGTCACGAATCGAGATCCAACGGAGCATTCTATCTCTAATTCCCTATCTATGGGGGATTTTGGTGGAAAATGCTTAGTCACGCAGAAAGGTGTTATAGATTACGTCCTATCTATAGAAGCTATATCGAAAGACGTACTAAAAGTCGTACTTAAAGCCATACCTAAAGACAACACACATTTTGAGGATGATCCAAACCGTTTCGGATCAAGCAAATTTCCCTTCAGTTCAGTCGAACTGGAAGGTGAAGAGGAAAAGATCAAGTGCTATATCGAAAATGAAAAACGAGTTGTGGATAGTATCTCCCTCGTTGACAATGATCATGCAATTTGCTAAGTCTAGCTAGGGACGGTAAATCAAACATGTCATTTTTTTATATGAAACTGTGGGTATCAAGTTTAACCGATTTTTGTTATTAATTATTCTTTGGAGGCCAAAATGGTCTCGGAGCGTGTTTGGAGGTGAATTAAGGAGTGTGGATACTCGGGGATGTATTTCGCACTTAAAATCGTTGAAAAAGCGAAGTGAAAGCGCATAGTGTGGAGCATTTGTGTGAAAACTTAAAAAAAATGAAAATCCAACAGCAGGCTCATCGCCGCAACGGTGGACGCACCACCATGGCGGTGAAAATGCAAGATGTTAGTTTTCAGCACGAACGCTTCACCGCCGCAACGGTGATCTCGCCGCCACGACGGTGAAACTTCAGGTTATAAAGTTTTTAAAAAAGGCACTTCACCGCCAAGGCAGTGATTCCCACCGCCGAGATGGTAAAACAACAGAGCATTTAGGTTTTAAAAAGGCGCTCACACCGCCGAGGCGGTAAAGCCTCTATTTATTTAAAACCATCTCGCTCATTCTAAAACGCCACAATCACTTCAAAAACTCCAAAATCTCTTTATTTCCATCATTCCAAACCGTTTCAAACCCTCAAATCCATCTTTCCCTTTACAAAATTTGTGATTTCCATCACAAATCATCCACAAAAAATCAATTTTCAACCCCATTTTCGCGATTTTCTTTATTACTACGGGATTTTGGTTTGATTTTTGGAGATAAACTAAGTTTCTATGGATTGTTAAGTTGTGTAAAACGAAATTGCATGCTACATTTTTGAAATTTTGTTGAAACCGTTGCGATTGGTGTGTGCGTATTGAGTCGCCAAGGCAATACGAGCTCAGAACTTTCCTGGATCAGTATACGAGACATCAAGGTCAAATCCACTGGCTCATGTGCGAGGGCTTGGGCATTGACATGAGTGCTTATCCGCCTATGCCGCAATTGCCGCAACACCTCTTGCAACTGCCACACTTTCCTTTCCGATGAGACAGTGGTGGAGATGACTTTTTTCCCAACAAACGGTAGGGGGTGAGACTTTTACGTCTTATCCCCTAGGTATGTGTCGATAACCAATTTTACTTGTCATTGCTATAAACTGTTATTGGGTTCGCTGCTTAGTCAGTGAGGACACTGTCTCTTTTTAAGTTTGTAGGGAATGTACATTCTATTTTGTGTTGTTAAAGAAAGATATGAAAGATGGAAATATTTTTTGTATGGAAATATTTTTTGGTTTCGTTATTATAAGCAATGTTTTATGTATGTAAAAACTTTAATTTTTAGTTAAGCTTTATTTTATTTTTTTGTTTATGCATGTTAAATGCTTAGTTAGTGTATGTATGTTAGTATTTAGATTTAATATAGAAATGTTAATTAATGAAGTCATATTTGCATGTTGAGTTGTAGAGTTCGTCTAGGGCCATTTCCCGATGATGAAAATTATCCCCTAATTGTATATTGTGGTCGGAGGTAATGCCATTCATGTGTGTTTTGTATGCTTAGCATGTCGATTAGGTAAAAATTATTTTGATCCTAAATCGCACGATCAGATGGACTCAATGTATAATTATCTGAACGATTTGACGCCGATTATTCAATAATAAGTTCATGATAGAAATGAGGAATTTAGAACTTGATTGGGAGAGGCTTGAGGTGAAATTATAGGTGAGGTAATTCTAGAGGCATGATTTAGGCCTTCATTTTTATCGCTTGAACCTTTTGAAGCTAACCTAAATTTTTTATCCCTCGTTACCCTATCGAAGTCAATAATCTTTTCAATTCTGAACACGTATCAATACTCTATCCAATTAAATTTTTCCAAACCATTGTTGCTATGCCTAAGTTTCAAATTGAGTGAAATCAAGTTAGCATTAATTTATGCTACTTGAAGTGAGCGATCGGGTTTCAAATGATTTTTTATTGATTCGGTATTAGAGTATTCACTTGTCATTTTCTTAATCATTTTTGCACACTCCTAAAATTATCAAAATTTGAATAAGTTTGGGGGTGTGTTATGTGTCTAAAAAAAAAAATCCTATGTGAATATAGTTTTTATTTTCATTACTTTTGACAAGTGAATGCAAGGTTCTTAAATTCTTGTTCAGGGTTGTATTTTCAATATGTGGGGTTACGAGAGAGAGATAGTGTGAAGTGTTTGTGCCTCGGGTATCATTCAATCTAAATGATTTTCTGTTTTCTATTCTTGCGATACCCTTGGTCGTTCTCCAAAGCTAAACCAAACCCTATTGATCTTTGTGAATATCTTAACCTACATTAGTGGATAGTTGAGCCCAGTCAAACATATGGTTTTTCTGAATCCTTTAAGGTTAAGTCATGAGCTTATCTACTGAATAATCCAATCCGGTGTTTGGTTAGTTATACATTTGAGTTCTCACACACATATTTTCAATGGATTTAGAATGGTTTTTATTGATATTGAGTGTTCAAATTCTAGAATACTACTTGGTGTCTGTTATTTCCCGAACTTGATCAGATTGAGGACTATTGAAGGAGGAACAACTTGGTTTCTTCGATTGAACTTGAAACTCGCATGCGTTTACTTCTTCTTTGTTAAATTTATTCATTTTTAGTTAAGTAGTTAGTCAATTAGTATAGTTAGTTTAATTTAGTGTTATGGTGGTTTGCTCGAGAACTAACAAAATTCCAAGTTTGAGGGTATTTGATAGGTTGAAATATACCTATCTACTTTTAAGTCGAATTTGGTAGTTTTTGAGTGTATGAGTAATATTTAATTGTGTTTTAGTTTGTTTTTATGTAAATCAGGTGTAGGGACGTTAACGAGTGAAAACGGTGGAGAAACGGTGAAGAAGCAAGGTTTCAAGAACAACAGACCCACCGCAGCAGCGGTGAGAATGCTAGGAGATGCTGAAATACACAAGTCCCATCACCGAGGTGGTGAAAGTGTAGAGACTTGGAGCATGTTTCACCGCCGCAGCGGTGATCCTTACCGCCGCGTCGGTGAAATATTAGAGAGTTCAGAAGTGCATGCCGACATACCCACCGCCGCGATGGTTATCTCTGCATAGAATTAAGATCTTTTAAGATATTTTCAGATATTTTTGGACCCTTACACCTATAAAACTTGTTTTCCCACTTCCAATGAAGCTTCCTTAGATGTCTCTAACCCTTAGGACTTGATCCTTGGCCACTCTTGAAGAGCTCAAAGAGGATATTCATCATCCGGAGAAGAGGAAACATTAGCGGATCGATCTTTGGCGACAACAGACCTCTCCACTTTAAGATTTGATCTTTTTTTTCTATGTTTCTAACTTTGTAACTTAATATTTTATTGTAAATGATGTTGAATCCCTCTTGGTTTAATGTTTCAATGGTTAAGATCTTGATAGATTAGATAAATATTAGTTAGGGATCGATGTAGTTGTGTAAATACTTGTTTGATCTAATATATGTTTTCTTAACGGTTGTTTGTTTAAATCCGATTGTGTTTATCATTTTATTACGATCTTAATATGCTTGTCAAGATATTAGGATTGATTTTGTGAATACAGGGTTTGACACTTGGGAGAGGTAACCCTGGATTCGGACTAATATAAACACAACACGATGATTTAATAACCTGGGAGGGAGTTGAAGAGTGTGCAATCCATGAGGTTGGGTCAAGACTCACGTGACTATGTGTTCGAAAAGACGTTCGAGGGGGACTTCGACGTCAACACGAAGTCATGTATTCATTCACTAAACACTCGGGAGAGAGAGTGAATGAGTTTTAAATACCGAGATTGTCAGATAGGATAAAACACCGTTATTGTTAACTAAATGAAATCAAACATGGATTAAGTGAAATCAATCAATCCCTAGATAATCAACTTAGTTAGGATTAACCCACTAATTGTTGTTTAACTTAGTTTTAATTAGTTTAATTTTAAATATTTATTGAATCGTCTGGATAATATAAGACTATGCAAATTGCGATATTCAATTATTCAACACCGTCTCTATGGAACGATATCCGATCTCAAAGATCCACTATATTAAAACTTAACCTCGTCATACATAAGTCTTTACGCTCGTCAATACGCAAGCGTAAAAACCTCGTCATACATAAGTCTTGAGGTCTGAGTTCGGTCATCCTCTAGTTGGCGAGCTCTGGTCGGCATGTCTTGAGGTTGTAGCTCAGCCTGACAGAAAAGGTCGGAGCTTAGCTCAGCATTAAGGTTGGAGCTCAGCTCTTCCATTCAGTCGAACTTGGTCAAAATGTTAGTCAGCATGTATGTCTTCAGTAAGTGGCTTAGGAGTGACCAAATTTACCATTATCATGTTTGATTTGGAAATGTTCAGCCGTTCTCCATCGTTCGCTAGTATCTTTCCACAGTCGGTTGTCCACTGCCTTCGTCCTTAGTCTAGAGTTTGTGTGGTACTCTCTCTCTCTTCATTTCCAGATCTGGTTTGGATGATTTTTTTTGGTCGTGGTGTTTTGATTTGGTTGGGTTTTGATTTGTTTTTTGTTCATGTTTTGATCTGGAAATGTTCATGGTTTGTTTTTTGTTCACGATGTTTTGATTTGGTTTGATTTTGATTATTTTTTTACATGTTTTGATTTGGAAATGTTTATGGTTTGGTTTTGATTTGTTTTTTGTGAATTTTCGCACGGGGTTTTTAGATCTATTTGATTTAGTTTTTGGGGGCGAATGAGTCATTTGTGATTGGTGAATGTTTATGTCAATTTCGTTTTGTTGATCTTAGAGAGTTTTTGATGTCTTGAATTCTTGTTCGTGGTGTTTTGGGTAAACATTTATGTAGTTTGATGAAATATTCACACCGATTTATTTTTTGTTGGTATTTTTTTTTCCGGTTCGGTTGGTTTTGGTGAAGGTTCATACCCGAATTTTGTTTTGTTGATTTATTCATGTAAAGAATAATGAATATTCACAACAGTAAAATGAGAATTAAAATGTATCAAAATGTTTTTAAAAAACATAATGAAAATATGAATTTTCATAGAATGATATCGTAAGTAAATAATAAAAAAAAATAGTCAAAGAATAGAGGACTATTTTCTAAAAATATCTAAGAACTAAAAACTTTATTATGGTAGTTGGGGGTTCATTTTTCGATTTATATATCTTTTAAAAACTATATCATAAATTTCCCTTTCATTTTCTTATTTTTTATTTTTGGACTTAGAAACAGAAAATTATCAATTAATGATAGTGAATAGTTTGATGCTTATAATCACCCAAGTGCTAAAAATTTTAAGTGGTAAAATTATAATTACTGAATTTATTAAGTGTCAAATATGTTAATATTTTTAATTTGAAACAAATTATTTTTTGTACAAAATTTTATTCTTAAAATAGTTTTTACAACTTAATTTTTTTATAATATTCTCTCTATTTTTTTTTCTCAATTTAATATTTTCTCTATCTATTTTTTTTTAATTGAGATTTTACTATATTAATGTGAAATGTTGGTTGTAATAATTAGATATTCGATAAGTGCTAAAAAACTAAGTAAATCGCACATCACTTAAAATTTTGAATAATTTTTAAAGTGATACTTATTTTTTAAAAGTAATTACTTAATTTTATTATTAAATACACTTAATTTAATAAATACTTAACGTATTCAGTTTTAAATATTTAACTAGTTTTAGACCCGCATTATATGCGGGTCTAGAAAAAAAAATTAGTATATTTTTTTTTTTATAATTTGAATACTTTGATGTTATAATTTTGATTTTTTGATCTACATATAATATAAAACGTAGAGCATTTTTTAAAGGATAAAAATTTTTAAGAGTTGGATTGAAATTAATATAAATTAGAGAATGAGTATATGAAATTTTAAATATTCTAATTGATTTTTTCTAAAAACAAAGGGGTGAAAATATATATTTTCAAAAGTGAAATAATATATGTACAAATTATTTTTTAATAAAATACTATAAAATAACACACAAATAGGCATAAATTAGGATTCAATTTTTGTAAGTCTAAGAAATGCTAATTTAATTAATTTATATCGTATCGAATTTCTTTTTGAGTATAAATAATTTTTCAATTACACTTTATTTTTTAAATAATTTAAAATGTGGATCAGAAAATTTAATCATATATTTGTGTATCAATAAAGAAAAAATAAATTAACTAAAATAAAAAGGATTAAAAAATTAAATGAGGCCACTCATTATCTGATATATTAAAAAACAAAAAATATATAAGGAATATATTAAAAAAAAATGAAGATCTTTGAAATTTATTATAAGAGATGCAAAATAATGGCGGAGATCAATGACAATAAATCAAGAATGAAGGAGATGAAGAAAATTTGATATATTTGAATATAAGGGTATATCTTTTGTTTTTATATATATAGTATAAGATTGTATTATTATAGAGAGCCTAAAAAAATTATCATTCGTAAATATTAAATGTTCAATGTATTGCCTTAAAACAATAAAATATTACATGTCAACCAAATTTTATTACTCAATCATACACATGAAATCTAGGATAGTTTGATTTCGACCATTAGCTCACTATAACAAAATTCATTTTTAAGGATACTAAATGTGTCCTAACATTTATAATTTTGGGACACATTAAGATTGAAATAATTAAAAAGTGTCCCATAAAAATTTGTCACAATAAATAATTTTGTCCTAATGTATATAATTTTGGGACACATTAAAATAAAAAGTGTCTTATTAAATAAATATTATAAGGACATTATTATTAAGTGTCTCCATAAGTATTTAAAAAGACATTATTTACAAATTGTCTCTAAAAATAGTGTACTAATATGTAATTTTTGTTGTAGTGGCTATTTTTATTTTTTTTTATAAACAGTTAGGAGAGAAATTTCTAAATATGGGACATTCCACCAAATACACTAAACAACTGTTATATTATAAATGTCGGATTTCTACGGCCATTAATCATTAGACATACAAAAAATTCTAATTGAATTTTTTTTAACAATAAAGTGTGTTCGGATCCGTTTACGCGTATCTCTACTAATCATCTAATCATTTCACCAGATGATTTTAAGAATATATTTTTTCAATTTAGTTTGACATATCCAGCACTAAATTTAAAAATTAATTTTTGAAATACTAAAGTTACCCTACCCCCCCCCCCCCCCCCCCAACACACACACCCAAAAAAAAAAATGGAGTCTCCCTCCCCCAACATACTAACACCTGTTTGGGTCGTAATTGAGAATTGAACATAAATATATGCACCTAAATTGGTCGGTTTGGGGTTTATTGAAAAAATCTGAACAAGTATTTGGGTAGGGTTTAGGGTTTTTATTCAAAATGCCCAAATGATTTAATCTGTTCATTCGTGCAAATCTTCCGTTCCCGTGAAGAATCCAAAACCAACCTCCTCCATCGACGTTGGCTCCGTCTCCTTCTCATTGTTGACATCCTCTCTTGCTCCATCGCCGTCGACCATTTCCCTTGGTTCTCAGATCTGGTGAGACTTCTCTCATCACTCCAATCTTTTTCTCTTTTATACTATGAAATTTCAGCCAAGGATTTCCTCTATTAACTTATCCAATTACTTTTCGCCTTTCCCCTATTCAAACATGCCACTTTTTATGATATATATATATATATAAGCTTGGTTTCCTATACTTTAAACATAGATTTTGATCCTCATTTGGCATGTTCAGACTTGTTTATACTTTAAACACGCCCATATTCTTATACTTTATGTTTTATTATAAAAATATTTGTTTTAGTTTTGTTCCCAGAGTTTTGCTACAAAAATTTTGAGAACGAGAATTGTTCCTGGATGGTTCTTACTATATTTGGACAATTTTTTTTTAACATACCTGATATTAATTTTATTTTATTTTTCTGATTTCGTTGGTGTCTTAGTTTATGAGTTTTTTTCATTTTTTGTATATTATGGTGATATTGTTTCTGTTGTTGTTATTATTATTATTATTATTATAACGACGATGACGATTATTACTACTATTATTGTTTTTTGATCTTGTTGATGATATTATTATATAATAGTTCGTTACACCTCACCCCGGACACCCATCACTGAGGGGCTGGCGTGACGTCGACACGACTTCACCTGAAAGACAATTACTATAGACGACAATATACACGCATAAATATATAATCACAAAAGCCAACTAAATATATATACATTCTCTACTCGAGGACACTCTTGTCCCTACAAAATTCTCAATAACATCCAAGAAACAAAACCCAAAACCTCTCATTTGATTCACCTCAAATAATACCCCCAAGAAACTCCTTCTCTATCCAACCTCCGGATCCGACCTATTGCTAGTAGGGGACAAACGTCTATCTACAGCACCCGCGAGTGTACTGTCTTCTTAATAAAAATATTTTAAAATAATAATACATTCTAAATAATACAACATTTAAATGGATCAAGTATAAATATGCAAACATCACATGTCTAATAAAAAATCACCATAATATAAGTACCTCATCATAATAAAAGTAGTGAAAATAAATCAATATATATATAAGTTCCATTCAAAACCCCTCCAGTGTAAAATAATATCAATCATCATATATAAGTGAAACACCATATCTCAAAACACCACACTACACTGGCTAACTATAGTGATCGTTTAATCTCATGATCGGGAGTTGCAACTGTACCGTATCATCCGTTAGGATATCCCTTCCTAGCGGAACAAACTGTGCAGTATAATCCACACCCCATTATGGGGAGAAATATTCACATCCCTTACGGGAAGAAATCCACACTTTTTACGGGGAGAATATAATCCACACCCCTTATGGGGAGAATCCACATCCATTTCGGGAAGAAAACTATGGCATCATCCAAATCAACAATATCGTAAAAAATCCACATCCCTTATGGAAAGAAATATTCACAACAATATTGTTAAAAAATTCACACCCCTTACGGGGAGAATATCCAAAATCATGTTTTTCACTCTCTTTTAAAAATACCCACTGATTTCAATAAAAACTATTTTTTTTTTCACCTTTGTTTTAGAAAATCAGACATTTTTCCACTTTCCTTTAAAACCACCAAATTCAACGTATCATTTTTCGACTTTCTTTTAAAACCAACATAATTCAACGAAAATCCACTTTACTAACTCACCCAAACCTGCTTGATCCATATCAATTATAAAATTGTCTAATTTTAAGTAAACACATTTTTCATCATATATATATATATATATATATATATATATATGAATATAGGTTTGCAAGAAGACAGTACACTCATCTGATAATCCGCTCTCAAAAGCTACACCGACTCTCCGCTACCGATCCTCTGAAAATTGGGAACCTATTTGTGACATGGCCTAAACTAATATTTTAGAGAAAATTAATATAATCGTGCAATGCAAGTCCTATGTTCATTAATTTCCCATTCCCCACGTTTTGTTATGCAAAAATATTATTCGACGAGTTTTAGCGCCGTTAAAGTTTGCTATTTAAACCTAACTCATATAAATGATCTCATTAGTTATTATCTTCATTTTGATATTTTAAGGCTAGAAATCTAATTTAGAAATCATAAAAATAAATTAGAAATGTTACCCGTTCCGGATCGATTGTTGATCTTCTTAAAATTTTCTTAAGTTTAGGCTCCTACTCCCACCGCCTAGGCAAACATCCCTTATTCTAAACATTGATCTTCCACCTCCTAGGCGAACTCCCACTGCTTCACTTTTTGATGCTCCACCGCCTAGGCGGACGACACTCCTCCTTTCTGCTCTGTTTCTGATCCTGCCGTCTCTCTCTCACCTCACCTCACCTCACCAACACCGGCAACCACCACCCAGAGGAAACACACACAGCCTCCACTCTCTCTCTCTCTAACCTTTACTCACCGCCGGCCAAATTAACTGGTGGCGACACACACATACACACCCCAGAACACCATTGAACACACACACAATAGCACACATAACACCCAAAGTCCACACAAACACCCACACATACTCATGATCATCACCACCATAGACAAGGAGCCACACACACAGAGCACACTTCACCCTCACCCAACAGAAACAAAAATAGGGGACACACACCCACACCCACTCACCAGAGCAAACAAAGAAACACACACACACACACACACACACTCATCAAGCATGTGTACACACCTAGACGACACCATTCATTATCGACAGCCAAACACCTACCGTCGGCAAATCTCTTTCCTCCGGTTCTCTCTCTATCTTCTTTTTCTTTCTCTCTATCTCTTCGATTTCTCCCATTTCTTCTCGAATCTTCTCCTGATTTCTATATGTGTGTGTGTGTGTGTGTGTGTGTGCACGCGAGTGATCAATTGGCCGGACAAGTGGCCTCACCTTCTCCGTTCGTTTCGTCACCGCCATACGCACACGCACACACACACACACACACACACACACACACACACATACACGTATATATATATATATATATATATATATATATATATATATATATATATATTTTAATATATAATGATATTATATTAATATAATTTTATTAATATATAAGTTTGCACAAAACTCCCTCTATTTTTAGTTAAGTTTATGAATTAAACCAAATTTTATTTTAAATGTTTCGAACTTTTCAATTTGGCCCCTAAAATTTTTAAATCACTTAATTCATATTGCAAACCGCCCCACTATTTTAGTTAGAATGCTAATTAAGTCCATTCTTAGGTTTGATGTTTTGAAAATTTGCAACTTTAACCCCTAAAATTTTAAATTACATAATTAATATCGCCATTCACCCCGTTATTTTTAAATGCGACTCTAATTTACACGTATGACAAAGATCAGAATCTTACAACTCTCTCCCCTAAGGAAATTTTGTCCCGAAATTTTTGTCAAAACAATAATACGTCAGATTCGCACCACATGATCACGTTCGTCTCACGTGATTCTAGAACACTGTTTCCTATGTAGGGTCCCATAATCATAAGTCGCCCAAAATTTATAATCATCAGTTTTCGCCAAATCATATCCACCCAGTGCAACATTTTCATTTGCAGTGGTCGATATTATATCCAACACCCAACAAATAGGGTACACTCGATCTGTCATGCTCAACACGGACAGCCAACTGTCGAAGAATCTCATGTTTCTAACTGCTTTCGCTGTGCTACTCGATAATCTCAGTTGATTAGGCCTATATTATTCCAACAATAAGTTTTCCATAACCAACATTCATCTATTTCATTCGACATTTCCTGTCAACCAGTTCGCCACGATATCTCCCTTTAACATTTGAACCTACAATACTCACAACCAATCTCATACGCACTTTCATAAGCACAGATTACCCAAAAATCATTAACCTCCATATCTATCTTAGAATCTCCAATACCCTTATAAACGTTTTTCTAATATTACCGTTAACTAATTATTTTGAAATACGCCAAACCACATAGAGACGTTTTAAATCACATCCAGAACATATCAATGTCCCTCAAAACACATTGACATTACCAAATCATATTATTACGTCTCAAATTACATCAAACGGGTCATCTATAAGAATTCTTTTCATGCCTCCACATTTAATCAAGTCCTTGACAAGGTCATGTGCTCCAATTCCCTTTCAATCTACCCAACATATATTCACGTATAAATACGAATCGAAGGACATAGATACGTCCCATTTACAAAAATTCGGTACATCTCAAAAGTCATTAGTTATTGACTGTAAAATATTATCTCATGAGTACATATCAACTCATGGACATTTCGAGTTATCCTTTTCCCATGAAATCTTAATGACCTCTACATGCCGTCTCTGCTTATTGTTATCAGTGGTTCAATACATCTAGTTTTGTTTTCCTATCTCAGTTCGGTCGTTTGATTAACGTCCTGCATCCTTTTAATATAGCGTTTTATACGATGCCACCCTTGATCATTAAAAAGGTATTTATTATTTTAAACAAATTCCATCAGTGTCACATAATTAGTCTTACTATCAGAAAATTCCAAAATGCAACTCCTCAACATATCTTCCATCATCTGAATCGCGCTTCCTGATAAACCGTTAATCCACAAATGAAACGAGGTATCAACTTCCAATTAGGCACCTTAAGGAGTATGGAAATTTGACCCGAACGTTAAAATAACTATCAGCCCTTAGTACTACAGTTTCCCCTATACAGCTCCTCCAATAGAGAATTTATCACCTGAAATTAACTACCCGACTTTCCATATTTACCACATGTCGACTTTTACGACGGTAATTATTACATATAAAAATCATCATTTAAGATATCATCATTCAATACTGCATTTCAAATTCCACTACAAACTGTATCAGACAATGGCAACTTATTTTGTTTTGATAAAAATTATTTTCTAATTCACACTACGGCGACAACACTAATAATTTCATAATTCGAATTCAGGAATTTCGAATAGCTATAAGTTCATGTATCAACATATGTTAAATTTTCAATTCAGGAGCAACTAATCATTACCGAACATATCATTCAACGTTCAACATTCATTGTACTACGCTCCTGATGCTATTCTGGAATAGCTGCAAAACTCACCTAGATATTGATGCTCGATCTTAATCCTAACATACAAGACACCTAATAACAACTTCTGGGACTTCTCATTCTCCTCCAAACTATCAATAATGTTCACACAACCTTGATACATGTTAATATCACCGGGGTGCATGATAGATATTGAATTATGCATTTTCTTTTAAAGTCTCCTTCGTCAAGTGGGGCATTATTAGGGACACACAGTCTATTTTCAATTATCAAGACTTCATCATTATTTCTGACATAATAGTCAGCTCTATGACCATTTTCCACTGCTTCTCTAACATTTTCCAACTAGACATCCAACTTCTACGCTTCTACAGCACAGGCGATCAATGTCGGTTCCAAAATCAGAGTATTTAAACAGCATTGCCATCTGACCAACAGTCCACTATACTTACAAGGGTCTCAACTTATTACATAATTTAGTGTGAACAATTTAAATGTACTCATTCCAACTTACCAATTTTCGACTTAAAGCATTGACTCCAACTTTGGTCTTTACTGAAAAATAATGGATGGCGCGATTGTAGTCTTTGATCAATTTTATTATAAGCAATTATTCCCGATTCTGATGGTCGGTGCATATCTCACAAATTTCATCATACAGGTAAAGTTACTAAAACATCAAAGCATCTATAATCACTGGCAATACCCAAAAGTTTCGGGTTCCAATTACACTTTTCGGTCTTTCTCATTAAATCATAGCTTTAGCTTCAACTTCTTTTGGATTCACATGAATACTATTTTCCAAGATCACATGTCCCAATTTACTACTCGTTCCAATCCAAAACTCATATTTACTACATGTAGCATACAATTGTTTTTCTCATAGCATCAGCCACACAATCTGAAGATACTCTCCATGCTCTTCTCTGCTCTCTACCAGATCGTCGTTTTCACCACATCACCGTCTCTGACCTCCAACTAGTAGTATCCTCATCAAATGCTAATTGGGAAAACACCCTAGTCTTTCACGGTTTATTAAACAAACCATCAAGTCTAACCGATGAGTCACCAATGCACATCCCCAACATACCTCTCTTTTTCTTTGCGAATAATACCAAGTCTTTAGGGAGAGAAACACTAGGTCCAACTTAATCGTAAGTTAACAGTCTATTTTATTGTAACGACCCAGTTTCCCAGGGGCATCACACGACTTCTCTTATAGAGACTTTCTAAACTGAAAACTAACTCACTCGAATTTTTCATACTCAGTAACTTTTAATTACTGATTTTACCATGGAAATTATTAAATACAAGGTGCACTCACTCTTCTTCTTCAAATTAATCCACTCATTTTGTCTACACCACGACGATCAACTTTCAAGTCCCAAGGTTATCATTAAAATTCCAATTTCTCACATTTTTATCAACATGATTATATTTAATCAACTTAATGAGCCGAACGTTCACCTCCTTAAAATTTTGGAACTTATTTTACAATAACTACGGTTGTTAATCATGCTTCCTAGCACCCCGACATTACCTTCTAGGAACTACTTAAGGAAATTCCTAGCTACTAAAATATCTGTTGCCTAACTTGTTCCGACTGGTGCCCAGCACCTGCGTACAGTATTCTGATATCCTTGCTTTAATACTTTTCAGACCTCCTGGACCCATTATCAACTAACTGGGGTACTAATTACGCCTTCCCAACAATACACACTTTGATTCATTTAAGATAAGATTTAACTCCACCGGCAACTCTATATTTATGCGAACGTTCTATTATCCTAGACCCACAATTCTTGGCTATTTTCTACATATCACTCTCTATTACGTTTGATATATCTAAAAGTTCCATAAAGTTTTGCTCTACTTTCCTGTTAACCTAGTACGTATTACCTAATTACAGTTTCCTCACACCTCTAGTTTCAACTAATACCACTCATTTTTTTTCCGTCACGTAATACGCATATAGTTGTTTCTCACTTCCCCCCCATTTCCACCAACAACAACACAACATCATTCATATCCACCAACTAACAATATCACCATTTTGTCACATCACTACCTGTCAACAAGACAACCCACCAATCATGATGCCAATACCCTAATTAATATCATGAAAGAACTAACACTCACGTACGGAACTCACCTATCGATACCCTATCTCATGTCCTCTACTGATTAGTCGACTGGCACGTCTTCCTATCTTATGGTCCTCTACCAACACAACAGCTGACAAGTCTACAGAACCTATAACCTAGGCTCTGATAACAAAATTGTCACACCCCACCCCGAACACCCGTCACTGTAGGGCCGGCGTGACGTCGACACGACCTCACTTGAAAGACAATCACTATAGACGACAATATACACACATAAATATATAATCACAAAATCCAACTAAATATATATACATTCTCTACTCGGAGACACTCTTGTCCTTACAAAATTCTCAATAACATCCAAGAAACAAAACCCAAAACCTCTCATTTGATTCGCCTCAAATAATACCCTCAAAAAACTTCTTCCTTATCGCACGTCCGAATTCGACCTATTGCTCGTAGGGGACAAATGCCTATCTACAGTACCCGCGAGTATACTATCTTCTTAATAAAAATATTTTAAAATAATAATACATTCTAAATAATACAATATTTAAATAGATCAAGTATAAGTATGCAAACATCACATGTCTAATAAAAAATCACCATAATATAAGTACCCCATCATAATAAAAGCAGTGGAAATAAATCAATATATATAAGTTTCATTCAAAACCCCTCCAATGTAAAATAATATCAATCACCATATATAAGTAAAACACCATATCTCAAAACATCACACCACTACACCACTCACTGGCTAGCCATAGTGATCGTTTAACCTCACGATCGGGAGTTGCAACGGTACTGTACCATCCGTTAGGATATGCCTTCCTAGCAGAACAAACCGCGCAGTATAATCCACACCCCATTATGGGGAGAAATATCCACATCCCTTACGGGAAGAAATCTACACCCCTTACAGGGAGAATCCACATCCCTTTCGGGAAGAAAACTATGGCATTGTCTAAATCAACAATATCGTCAAAAATCTACATCCCTTATGGAAAGAAATATCTACAACAATATTGTCCAAAAATCCACACCCCATACGGGGAGAATATCCAAAATCATGTTTTTCACTCTCTTTTAAAAATACCCACTGATTTCAGTAAAAACTATTTTTTTTTCACCTTTGTTTTAGAAAATCAGACATTTTTTCACTTTCATTTAAAATCACCAAATTTAACGTATCATTTTTCGACTTTCTTTTAAAACCAACATAGTTCAACGAAAATCTACTTTACCAACTCACCCAAACCTGCTTGATTCATATCAATTATAAAATCGTCTAATTTTAAGTAAACACATTTTTTTATCATACGTATATATATGAAAATAGGTTTGCAAGAAGACAGTACACGCACCTGATAATCCGCTCTCAAAAGCTCCACCGACTCTCCGCTACCGATCCTCTGGAAATTGGGAACCTATTTGTGACAAGGCCTAAATTAATATTTTAGAGAAAATTAACCTAATCGTGCAATGCAAGTCCTATGTTCATTAATTTCCCAATCCCCACGTTTTGTTATGCGAAAATATTTTTCGACGCGTTTTAGCGCCGTTAAAGTTTACTATTTAAACCTAACTCATATAAACGATCTCATTAGTTATTATCTTCATTTTGATATTTTAAGGCTAGAAATCTAATTTAGAAATCATAAAAGTAAATTAGAAATGTTACCCGTTCCGAATCGATTGTTGATCTTCTTAAAATTTTCTTAAGTTTAGGCTCTTGCTCCCACCGCCTAGGCGAACATCCCTCATTCTGCACATTGATCTTCCACCGTCTAGGCGAACTCTCGCTACTTCACTTTCTGATGCTCCACCGCCTAGGCGGACGACGCTCCTCCTTTCTACTCTATTTTTGATCCTGTCGTCTCTTTCTCACCTCACTTCACCAACACCGGCAACCACTACCCAGAGGAAACATACACAGCCTCCACCCTCTCTCTCTAATCTTTACTCACCGCCGGCCAAATTAACTGGCGGCAACACACACACTAGAACACCATTGAACACACACACAACAGCACACATAACACCCACAGTCCACACAAACACCCACACACACTCACGATCACCACCACCGTAGACAAAGAGCCACACACACACGACACACTTTACTCTCACCTAACAGAAACAAAAACATGGGACATACACACACTCACACACTCACCAGAAGAGACAGAGAAACACACACACACACACACACATACACACACTCATCAAGCATGTATACACACCCAGACGACACCACTCACCATCGACAGCCAAACACCCACCACCGGCGAATCCTTTTCCTTCGGTTCTCTCTCTCTCTCTCTTCTTTCTTTCTCTCTCTCTCTTCGATTTCTCCCATTTCTTCTCGACTTTTCTCTTGATTTCTATATATGTGTGTGTGTGCGCGCGCGCGCGAGTGATCAATTGGCCGGACAAGTGGCCTCACCTTCTCCGTTCGTTTCGTCACCGCCATATGCACCTATATATATATATTTATTTTAATATATAATGATATTATATTAATATAATTTTATTAATATATAAGTTTGCACAAAACTCCCTCCATTTTCAGTTAAGTTTATGAATTAAACCAAATTTTATTTTAAATGTTTGGAACTTTTCAATTTGGCCCCTAAAATTTTTAAATCACCTAATTCATATTGCAAACCGTCCCGTTATTTTAGTTAGAATGCTAATTAAGCCCATTCTTAGTTTTGATGTTTTGAAAATTTGCAACTTTAACCCCTAAAATTTTAAATTACATAATTAATATCCTCATCCACCCCGTTATTTTAAAAATGCGACTCTAATTTACACTATGACAAATTCTGAGTTGTTTATGTTTTTTTACAGATTATGAAGATAGTTGTCGTTCTTAGTTTATGGGTTTTGAATTTGAGTAAAGGAGGATATCATATCATGTTATAAAGTAGAGGGATAATCGCCTTTTACTCATAGTGTTAATATACTAATCAACAAAATCACACCAAACTGAAACAAGGCCGGAAGAGAGAAATGCTGAGGAAAGCGATAGCTTTCGCCAGCGGAGTGCTACGACCATGGCACACGATAGCGTTGCGGAAATCTTCTTTTTCGTCGTCCAGCGTCTGCACAGCTATCAACTCCATCTTGCTGCGCTCACTCGAGGACCATTACCTTGGCGTCACTAAAATGAACCCACCTCCGGTAATTACCTTCTCTCTATAGACATGTTCTAGTTTATGTGTGTGTATGCGCTCAACCATTCTAATCAAGCGAATTGTAAATTGACATACATTATTTTGTGTGCGTGACATGCGTGTGTGATGAATTTACTTGGCTGAAATTTTGCAGAAGGTGAGTCCTCCTTCTCCATTCTCTGTGGTGAGCGGGTCGCTGGATAAAGGCGGTCCAGTTCTGAAAAGGACATATGGCAACGAGGAGATTAGCATTTCTGTTATGAGGCTGACTAATATCATTCCGGGAGGTGAAGATGGCGATGGCGACGACGATGACGGAATTAATCAGTTGTTTCTTCATGTTGATATCTCAAAACCTGGCCCGAAGGACCATTTGCATTTTCTGTGCGGGTTGTATCCGGATGCATTGGGGATTCATTCTGTTTCTATGAGGCAAAAGACCGAGTCTGCGGGGTTTCTTGTTGTTCCCTCCAAGTATAATGGTCCTGTTTTTGAGTAAGTCACTATATTTCTTCCTGTGTGTGTACTTTTCTTCCTTTGGAAGCTATATTGTGTAGTTGACTAACTTATGTATATAATAAAGAGGACAAAACAAGCTCTATGATAGGGATGGCAACGGTTTGATTTTGGGTCTATTTCACTAGAAACCAAAACCAAAACCGTTAGATATTACCAAACCCGACACCAAAATCGCCGATTTTTTATAAAACAATTTTAAAACCGAACCGTTTAATTTTATGTAAAATCAAAACCAAAATCGCGAATTGTTGTTTTTTATATATAAACAAAAACATAATTAAAATACCAAAAGAAATTATGAAAACCCTAAAATTAACCCAATTGACCCTATAACACACATATATATAGGCACACACACTCTAGGGGTCAAAATATAAATAAATAAAAAAGTGAGGATAATATATATAATAAAAATATATAATAAAGAGAACAAAACAAGCTCTATGACTATGGATATAATTCCGAAACCAAAAATGCGAAATATTTAGATGTTTTTGGCCTCAAAATTTCATCATGTATCTGGTTATTACGTTTCTTTGGACGAAATAAGATAGATGACAGACTCGTGGTTTCACAAATGACAGGCATGTTGATGAAAGGATGAGAGATGCATTTCACGGTTACATTGAAGAGCGAGGTATTAACCATAGCCTCTTTCCATTTCTACAAGCTTGGTTATATGTGAAGGATCACCGACATCTTTTGCGTTGGTTCAAATTTGTGGGAGCCTTTATAAGTGGAAACAAGCAAGAAGCTTGAGTTCATTTGCTAAGGTGATATTTGTTTAGTGTTTTTATTCCCCGAAAACTTGGACCAAATCGGGAACAAATGCCCCGCCTTAATGGTAACTTTATTTACATGTAATTCATAGGCGGAGGTTGCTTCCAAGTTAACAGAATTAGATGATTACATAGGTTGCAGTTTTTGTAGTGAAATAGTGTTTTCATTCCATCTATATTCTAGTTGTCTTTATACTTCTATGATTACATACCGTTTGACCTGTGATTATGGTAATTTTTGCTCCAACATGCTTCATATCATGTCCAGTCCACAAGAAATCTCCAAATAACTGCTCAATCTCGAAAAGAACTTTCTTAGGTAGAAGCAAGTTGAAAGACTAGTAAACATGAACTTTCTTAGGTTAGCTTTCACAGCATCATCTCCAACAAGAAACAAATTGCTATTCGATGGATTTGCCTCTTTTAAAACTTTGGCTGAGCCTATATCTCCTCTGCACACTAATAAGAAGATCATCAATGAAGCATAATTGAGCTAACTTCAACTTATGGAATTTGATCACCCCAGGATTAGAAATAAGCTTATCAAGAATCAAAGAGAGCACCTCCATCACAATGACAAAAAAAGATAAGGGGATATGGGATCCCCTACCCCCTCAATCCCTTGGCCCCTTTAAAGAACCGCACCAATTCTCCTTTAATGGAAAAGTGGCAGAAGTAACACTCTTGGATCCAACTGTCAAATGAAGGAGAAACTTAGCCTCGTTTGATAACGTTGTTAAGCACTTAAAACCGAATGCATTAAGTACCATCAAATTAAGTGCGTTTAATAATAAAATTAAGAAATCACTTGAAAAAATAAGTATCACTTAAAAATTGTTCAAAATTTTAAGAGATGTGTGATTTACTTAGACCATGTTTGATAACCACTTATATTCTAAGTGCTGAAAATTTTAAGTGCCGAAATTATTAAGGCTATGTGGGTTAGGGATTTGGGGGAAGGATTTGATTTGGATAAGGGATTTCAGAATCCCTTTTTGACAAATATCTTATTTGAGTATTTATGAGAAATGATTTGTAAAATTCTTTTAATTAAAAAATAATGGTGAATGAGGGATATGAAAATCTTTTCAAACTATGCAAAAAATTATTGATAGAGAAAATATTAAATTGAGAGAGAAATTTGTAGAGAGAGAATATTTTAGAAAAATAAAATTGTAAAATTATTTTAGGAATAAAAATTTATATAAAAATAATTTTTTTGAAGTTAAATGTACTTAAGATATTCAACACTTAATAAATATTTATAATTCTAGCACTATTATTAAACATACCCTTAGAATAGGCTTTAGAGTATCTCAAAGCCCAAACCTCATTAATCAAGGTTCTCTCTAATTTTTTTCCGGACACAATCATCCCCCTCTTTTGTTGGACCAGGTTAGATGCATACCATCGCAGCATTATGCAAACAATTATGGAGGTCAGGCATAGAAGAAGTCCACGCTGGAGAACCATCAATTGTTTCTTGAAGATTCTTAACGGCATTAGGCAAAATCCAGGGTCTAGCGGTGGCGTAATGACTGAAATGCATAATATCTTTCCCTCATCATCATTATTAGATCAATAGATGATAGAAACCGTAAATTCTTCATTACAATCCAGTAAATGCACAACAACATCAATAGGATGATTGAATACATTAGTACTAGCATCTATGCTTTCAACACCAATTTACTAGGACTAGCTGGATCAACTGAATCCTCCACAACTTGCCTTCTCTTACAACACTCTACACCTGCTGCACAGGATGTTTTGCTTTCAGAAGCAAACATGAAGCATTTGAATGCCGAAACACCTGATAGTGGGAACACCATTTTTGTTTCCATTCTCGTTCTACTGCAATCTCCACAACATTTTCTCCATCTACCTCCACATCATCATTGACCAAATCCAAGTCAAATGAATCAACAAAAGGGTATCAAGCATCAACTTCAACAAAAATCATTGCAAAACTAACTTTGTTCAATCCTTCTTGTTAGGTTTACCCCACATCGGATGTGGAAGGAGTTGGTGGTCAGGTTATAAGTGTGAGGAAAAACTCCTACCTCATCAAGTTATAAGTATGAGGAAAGCCTCCCCTCATGAGGTAGCTTTTGTGGTTGAGGGAGGGCCAAGTAGACCATCTTGCACTGATATCAAAATCAAGATTATAACAACTCTGACCCAATAACTCCAAAAGGAGAGATTGATCGAGGGTTAATTAACTAAAGGCTCGATGTGTGAAAGGGAGATTATTGAAGTTATTCCACATCGAATGTGGAAGGGACTAGTGGACAGGTTATGATGTGAGGGAAAGTTTCACCTCATGAGCTAACTTTGCTTTTGGGGTCGAGAAAGGCCCAAGACCATCTTACACCTTTGGACCTTATCTGTATATATAGGTCTGCCTACGACACAGCTCAGCCCTTCATCAGTCCAAAACTCAAGAGGAATATTATGCAATTTAATCCAAATAGGGATATGATTCATTATTTCCCTCATATATTTGATTCTAGGATACCACTTCTAAAGAATTAAAGCTTTACCTGCAATAAACCATAGACGTTCCTCAAGCACAACTGCGGCACCAGAATCATCCTGAAATTTAAATTTAATCAATTATCATTACTTAAAACTTGAATTATCCCCATTTTATCCCATAGTTTATGCACTGTTAGGAGCTTTCAAATTAAAACTATACAGTGTCAAGTGGAGTAACTCATTTAATTTATATAGTGGTTTGAGCATTCTCATGTAATTGATGTTGAACGGGAATCTAACACCCGTTTTTAAATGCAACCTCCGGTTTACACTGATTATTTGATTAAGAGGGAAATGTGCAACTCTTGACTTGCAGGAATGATTTGACTACGAGCAAATGAGAAGCGACTTCCCATAACCTTGGCTCTGGTACCATGTTAGAATAATTGAGAGGTGGAATATTGAAAGAATCTCTCAATATTCCACCTTTCAATTATTTCGACATGCGCTATATCATCCACAAATTTAGGCTTCGACTAAACAAGTGCTCCAGGTAGATGAATATGAACAACACATATTGGTATCGTTCCACCATCACCAGTCATAAAAACATCACAACCTTTCTCTTTCAATTTCTGCTATCCGAACAATTGATGGCAGATGGATCCACCCCAATCTTCTTCACATTCCAAGTAGTTCCCACAAAATCTCCAGCAAAAGGATCATTCGAAAAGGTCCATGAGAGCAAACGACCTACACAAAGATCCTTGGCCTATCAGATCTACCAGATTAGACGTCGAAAAACAGTTGTAAGAGGTGGTGGAAATAAAAGAAATTGTTGAACTCATGTAGCATTTGTAAATACATATTGGAGCATTGGAATTAGAATTGGAAATGAATGCATGTAAAAAACCAAAAAATTACATGCCTTACATTCTTTTCATTCTGAGGCCCTAATTCTGTGCTACAAAACACTACCTCGATTCAATTCAATAAAATCTTGTTTCACTTGTTCAGTATGAAATACAATTAAAGAATATTTCTTATACCATCCCAAACATATGTTACACACATTTGAATTTATAAAAGAATCACTTTAAACAAATTTTGTGACACCAAATATTAAATAAAAAATATAATTTTAAACTACTAATAATTATTTGTGGTCTATATACAAACAACGAGAAAGAAAACTCTAAAAACAATAAAATATTTTCTTTCATACATTCATTAAATAATTATTTTTAAATTTTACGATGGTTTAGATATATGCACAGAAGACATATAGAAACATCAGTAAGAAAATACGATTTAGTACAAGTGTAGGACTACTAAAAAGAGAGCTAGGCTTAAGAAAACTTGAGACGAGACTATTAGAATTGATTTGATGGTATTGAACTTGACTGAGGGAATGACTTTTGATCATTCATTATGGCGTAAACGGTTTCATGTAATCGATTTTACTTAAGTGGAACAGAGGTTTAGTTGTTGTAAAATATATTTAAATAAATAATTTAACTTTAGAAGAACATAAATTACATGGAGAAAAATATAATTAGACAACATATTTTTCAAATAAAATATAACATTCAAACAATTTCACATAATTGTTTGAGTTGAGTATGGAGCAGTGCAATAAAAGGATATTTTTGGAATTCTAAAAAATAACAAGAGAAAGGAAATGAGATTTGTCAAACCTGACAATTTGTTTAGGTTCGCAAATTTTCATAAACGATTAAGGCAATGTTTGATAACTGTTTAAAATTTAAGTGTTAGATAATTTTATGTGCTGAAATTTTAAGTGCTGAAAATATGATAGACCACTTATCAAGTACACCTATGTAAGGCATAAGAAAGGAAGTAAGGAGAAGAATGACATTGCTAGTTGAGTAAGTTTGTTAGAGAATGTTCTATTCGTTCTTGGGATGAGTTAGTTGAGTTTATTTGTTAGAGGAGTTGGTTAGAGGGGAATATTCTAGTCTAAGAGAATAAATAGCAAGTGAGAGCTTGGGGGTAGGCGTCGAGAATTTAGAGATTGTATGTGGAGAGACCAAACTTTCGAATTCTTGGAGTTTTTATCTGTAATTTGTATTTTCCTTCATTGTTTGGTAAATACAAGTACATTTCCTCTCAATATCTCTATTCCTATCATTTTCTCGGTTTTCTAGTTGAGTGTGATCTATCAAAATATTATAAACTTGTTCGATCAAATTAAAATTTTTAAGTGTTGAATTCTTCTTATCTATTTGATAAATACAAAATTTGAAAATTGAAAACTATTTAATTTACATTAGTACCATTAAATTTAAATTTTTACTAAAATCAAGATAATACGAGAAAAAAATCAAATAAAAATAAAAAGATAAGATTTGAAAATAAAAAATCTTGATTTCTTATTAAAGTCAAGATTTGATAAGTGTGAGATCTAAAACGGTGAGTGTAAAATTAAAATGAAAAGGGAACTGAGATTGTGAGAATAAAATAGCTTTAAAAAAAACACTGAGCCCATTAAGTGGAAAAAATAAGTAAAGTCCAATCGATTAAAAATTTTAGATCCACAAAGTTAAAATTTTAAGCAACACTTAATTAATCAAGTACTATTAATTGAGTTTGCGAGTGTTCTGGCTTTCGCAAAGGGTAAGGGTCACGAGGTTGGGCTGGAGGTAGCGGCGACTATTAGGGTTATGGTTTGGATAGAAAAAAACTAAGCTCTAAATAACAAGAATGATATAGGAAAATAATAAAAATATATTTTAATATATTCGTATACATAAAATGAGTTAAATTATCCTAATTATATAGCCACATGAGCGGACTAAATTAGGAAGGATTATCATCGCAATAAATGAACTAATAAAACCCTACAATAACAATATTAAAACTAAAAATAACTGTACAAACATCGTATTGCAACACAAACAAAACAAACTCTAATACCTTTACAAATTATCAACAGGCTATAAAACCACCGTATATTCAAACAGTTCTCTTCTCACAACCACCATATAGCCATATCTAGAAAATAGTTTGCTAATAATCAACAACAGATTGTTTCGAGATTACAAACGAAACAAGCCTTAAAACCCTCTCAACTTTTCGAATCATAAAATCCTCCTGAATGCTATTTGTGCACCATACTGAGGTTGCAAGGTCATAGAATGTGTAGGGGCATGAATATACGAGGGCGAAACCACAAAACAGTATTGTCGTATGATCATAGCCAGTATTGTTTTTGCCTCAACCATGGCTAAATTTTGGCCTACGCAGATTCTTGAGCCCAACCCGAATGGAAAAAATGAGGCCAAATGCTTTCTGGGCTCAGAAAATCTCGCCGGATTGAACTTCTCGGCATCCTCTCCCCATATCTCCACGTTGTGATGAACGGCAGTCATGGCCAAGTAGAATTGTGTGTTTGCAGGAATTTTGAGGTTCCCTAACTTTACATCTTTCAGTGTTTGCCTCATTAGCATCACCGCCGGAGGGTAGAGCCGGAGAGTTTCATTTATTATCATATTAACCTACAAATTACAAACACAATGATACTACCAGCGGCAAATGGAAATTTGTTCCCAGAATTTTCTCAAACAATCTGGGAACATAACAGAAACAATTTTCTGTTTCCAGATTATTTTTTTTCTGAGAATAGAATCAGAAATTCAAAAACAGAACACTTAAAAAGGGAACCATATAATTTCGACAATAGTAGGGGAGGAGGAACTTTTGATTGTTACATAGAACATAATGTGAAGAAATTATTGCAGCAGAACTGGCTTTCAACTGTATCTCAATTCTCAAGCCCTCAAGCAAAAGTAAATCTAGATTGCACTTTACATCCTGGAATTTTGTTTTCAGTGGCACTGCATTTCCGAAGGGCCCGTTTGGTTGTCATTTAATTCGCAAATTGTATTATTTTTCAATTAATCAATTTAAGAATTCTTACAGTTTAGCATTTGGTTGTAAAAATTAAAAACACTTAATTAGTCAGTTAAAATTTTTAATTCCAGTTCAGATGTTATTTTCTCAGTAAATGGAGTATATGACTAACAAGTTTAATAAACTAAAACAATTTTAGGTTTATTTGTGGAAACAAACAATATGTAAATTTAATTAAATCATAGGTAAATGGAGAAATATACAAATCAATTCATCAAAAATAAAACAATGCATAAAATAGAATGATTTAGACAACCAAACGGGCCTTAAAGTTTTAATTTTTGCACATTGCTCCCTGAAGTTAAATATTTGCGTCAAATTGGCTCAATTAAACAGTTCCGGCTGCCGGAACAGGGAGTAAAGTGCAATCACAATCAAATTGCAAAAATAAAAACTGAAATTTAACCTACTATTTAATCTTTATTTTCTGCAAAATTTGACAAGAAAATTGACCGAAAGAGGTCAACATATACAATTAGACATGAAAAGACAAACTTTGACCACTTATAAGTTTTAGGGGTGCAAAGTGTAATATAGCCCAAAAATAATCCACAACTATCAATTCTATCATGGTTTGTAATTAGTTCTTACTATACAGAAAGATTCGCTTCTTGGGCAGAAGAGTATAGATGCTTGTATTTTATTCATTAAATGGCATTTTAAAAATCACATTTCTACCGGCATATATAACTTAAACTTTCAATAGAACTCGAAAAAAGAAATAAAATAATGGAGAGTGAAGTTGAAAAATGGACTTACGATCCTCAAATCAGAAAGGTTTCCTGCAGATGGAAACTTGCTCTCTTTGCAGACGCTTAAAACTTCCTCCCTTGCCTTGCTTTGCCATTCTTGATGCAAAGCTAACAGCAGAAGTGCCCAAGTCAATAGATTAGCAGTTGTTTCTTTTCCTGCAAAATAGAAAGTTTTGCATTCGTCTATGATTTCATCGACCCCCAATCTCTCCTCTTCGCCTTCATGATTCTTGTAGGCAGACATTAAAAGGGTCAGTAGATTTTTCGAATTTTCACTTGATTTTCTGGTGGATTCGATTAGCATTTTTATGGAGTTTCGGGTTTCTTTCTCTAGTCTCCACCTCATTCTGTTCCTCTTGGTGGGCAAAAACCTGTTAGGTGTTCTATCTTTTTTCAGGAATTCAAGAGTAAAATGCTTGGAAATCAGGGAAAAAATTAAGTCAAAAGTAAGAGTTCTTGATCTAATTCATGCATGAAACAGTTCAGAAAGATCAAGTTTGAGAAAGAAAAAAAAATCCTACAGCTTTTAACGAAAAAAAATGTTGTTTCCGTAGCTTTTCATGAGCCTTCTTCACTAGGATTAAATAGTTGAATTTAAATCCAAATGTTTCAAATTATTCTGTTGTTTACAATAGGTGTGTCAAATGGACCGGACTCACGCCGAGCCTTAGTAGTTCACTAAAAAGTTTTATCTAGACCTGTGCCCGAGCCCGTAGATTGTGCCTTAAACTATAGCCCAAGCGCACCCCCTAGAAGGGTTACCGAATCTTACACGATAGGAAATTATGAACATTGTTTTAGAAAAATGCTTAGTAATTTTATTTTTCTTTTGTTTCTCTTTGTATATAAAATAAGAAATCTACATTAAAAATGTATATGTAGAAACACAAATTATACATTTTGTATAAATAATACAAAATATTGCGCATATATAAGATACATTTACACAAAATTCATATATACATATAAACATATATAACATAAAATATGGGAAAATTATTAAATTGTCTTCGAAATAATTCAATTATAATTTTTTATCCACCTATTTTTCTCTTTATTTATTAATCTTTCGAATAAATTTTTAGCCCTTCAGTTAATAGCAACTAAATCGAAAACTACAACGAACGGATATCAATATCGAGGGGGGGACCAACATGTTCAACATCAAACAAGAGACATAATTCTGATACCGTGAAGAAATCTAATGGGCCTAACTCAATCTCAAAAGACACCTTGTAAGAGGAGGATGGCCCTAGACTGTACAAATTACTCAAGATTAGGTAACACAAGCGATAAGGATTCAACAACATAAAACCTCATGATGGGCGGGACCAAAACTCAATTCTGACCATATGGACTTAAACCATCACCCCGAATCCTCAAATTTTAGAGTTGGATCCAAATGGCCAGGTGGGCACCCAAGCCCATGAACACCGCTAGGAAACAATTCATATAATTCAAAAACAAAATACAAGGAATTTTTACAGTTTCAAACTAAAGAAAGCTTAACTGCACCAAAACAACGCCTACGGGCTCAATTTCAACCCTAAATCCTTGAGAACTACTGTATATCATAGAGAGCCACCAAGAGAGAGAGCATATGGATGAAGGGTGAAAATGTAAATGAACAAAATGACAAAAACAAGAAGAAACTGAAGAACGCTAAGTCCTGTTTCGTTAAGTTTTGGAGTAGGTGGTCCTATTTTCGTAAACAAAAAACTAAACTATTTTTCACAATTGTCAATCAATCACATCAGCTCTTTTTCTTAATATTATACATTATCATAGAAAATTCCTTTTTATATTTTTATTGCTAATCGTGTCACATTTTTGTCTCTCTGTACATTTTTAATTAGAAGGTTAATTAGAAGGGGACTCTTGGCCTTAGCGCAGCGAAAAAGGTTATCACCATGTGACCTAGAGGTCATGGGTTTGAGACGTGGAAACAGACTCTTGTAAAAAATAAGGTCAGATTGCTTATAATAGATTTAAGTGATCCGACCCTTCCTCGGACCCCGCGCATAGTGGAAGCTTTGTAGCACCGAATTGTCTTTTTTTTTTTTTAATCAATTGCATCAATACTCACTTTCTTGACCTTTTTAAAAATTTCAATCAATGTGACTCACCAATTTTTCAACACATTTTAAGAGAGAAAAAAAATGTTCCCAACAATTTTGAAAAACTGCTTCAGTTTTGAAAAATTTACAGAAAGCTGTTTTCGAATTTGAAACCAAACAAGCCCTTAAAATTAATTCTGAAAATAAGCAGTTACCTGAATCCAGGGATATAGACACTTCTCAGGGCCTGCAAAACGAGGGCCGTTTGCTGTTCTTGTAACTCGAAAATCCGCTTCCCCTTCTGGAAACTGCTACCAAATGCTGTTCGGGAAATAATGTCTGCTGACAGCATGTGAAGCTCTTTGTGAACTTCCATTTCGAATTCGTCTCTCCCCCTTCTTTCTTCTTCCCAGTTCCCCAGCATCTTTGAAGTACTAGCCACAATCTCTGGCACCCATCCCTTACCCCAAAAAGAGCAAAATCCATATATTAGAATTACATCTAAATGGATTTGCGAGAGAGAGAGAGAGAATTATTTTATTATGAATGTAATAATTCTATATAATAAGGTTTTACAATATCTATTATATAGTCTTAACGATGGGCTAAATTAAGAAGAATATTGTCCTAATAATTGGGACAATAAAAGGGAAACGGAAGCTACCAAATTAGTTAACATGATCTAAATAAGAAATAAAACCTAAATGCTAAATAAGAAAAATAGAAATATTAAACATTTTCACACTCCCCCTCAAATTGGGGGAAGATGTTACGAAATCCCAGCTTAAAAAGAGCAAAAACGCAAGAACGGTTGTTGCCAGAAACAATAACAGAGATATGACAAAGGCATGTGTCAGGCAATCAATGACGATAACTGGAACGCAAGACAACCAACAGCTACAACTGGGACACCGGATGACCATTGTGAGGGAGATTGCGAGGGGTCAACATGAAGTGAAGGAGAAGGCCTCCTGCCGCAGGATAGAGGATGCAGCAACAGTGATGGTTTGACGGCGTAGGAAGGCAATGGTTAGCATGTGGTGAGGCGCTGGGGGGTAGGATTTTCCTCCCCGCCGCATTATTTTTATATTTTTAGGCTCCAATACCAAAAAAGATTTTAGAGATAATATTTCATTATGGTGTAATAATTCTATATAATAAGGTTCTACACTCCTTATTATATAGCCTTAACGATGAGTTAAATTAGGAAGAATGTCGTCTTAATAAATAAGATAATAAAAGGGAAACATAATCTCTACCAAATTAGTCAACATGACCCAAATAGAAAATAAAACCTAAATACTAAATAAAAAATAACGGATATATTTAATATTTCAACACAAAGACAACCATGCTCTTTATATTTTAAAAGTAGTATTATTCTATGGTGCACTAGGGTAAGGTATTTGATTTATAAAAAAACAAAAATTACAAATTTCATCTCAATTCAAACACCTCACCCAAACATGCTCGTGGGTTTATTTAAAATAGTTAGCCTCATTTCGATCTAGCTAGCAAAAAAATAAAAAGAAATAAAAAGTAGCTAGTTGGGTAGCTAGTCCAAGGAGAATAAGTTTGTTCAGTTTTCTCTAAAATAGCTAAACGTAAAGTTTAGCTCGAAAGATGGCGCTGCTCCAAGATCATACCAAGTGATTACTGAGAAGCGAGAGAGAGAGAGAGAGAGAGAGAGAGAACCTTAACCGTTTCCATGTTGAAGGCCTGGCTCGTGATCCTTCTATGAACACTCCATTTCCCACCCCTCAACCCAACGAGTCCCTCTCCTAATAGAAGCTTGGCCAGTGGATTAAAGTCGACTTTCTCGAATGACCCTCTCGAGTTCATTAGAATCTCTCGAATCATCTCCGGCTCCGCCACTGCGAGCCTCGCCTTGGTGCCGAACCAGTACAGAAACATCTTCCCGTACGCCTTAGACCAGTTGTAGTAGTGCGGAATCACCCTCTGAACTATGCGATGATCGAATGAGATCGGCCTTGACTCGGCTTCCGCAATCATGCGCAGCCGGATCTCGGCCGTGTTTCCGACAATCGGACGGTATGCCGGCCCTCCGACGCCCTGTTTCCTGAACTGATTTTGAATCCTCAAGGGAATCCAGATGATTGAGTGAACCAATTTCGAGAGCAAGACGAGGACTAATACCAAGATCAGAGTAACTAGAAAATGCATCATGCAGTGTGTAGCGGGGATAGAGAGAAGAAAGAGGAGATGAAATGAAGGGCCGTTGAGCGTTGAAACTTGGGTGGGTTTATCATTGTTTCTTGGATTGTTGATAAATGCGCCCCTAAAGTTTATATGTATCTCACTTTAGTCCCAATAATTTTAATTTAAATACATGAAATCTCCAAAGCTCTTAATTATTCCACTTCAGTCCAATTGACTAACATCGTTATTATTGTAAATAGGAAAGCAAGTCCTCAAAATGGATAAATTAGAAAAAAACACTTTAATTCAAATAATTAAATTTATAGTCTTAAAAAAAAAAACTGTTAAAAAAAATTTCAAATAAATACTTTCCCTGTTTATTATTATTATTATTATTTATGAAATATGTCATTCTAACAATTCACTCCATATTTTTGAAACGATATTTTTAATTCACTCAATTTTATTTTCGTTCAATTTTCACTCAAATAATCTGTGTGAACGTTCATTCAATATTTTGAAATACTAAATTAATTAATTCAAATCAATGTTCACTCAAATATTCAAGGCACTTTTTTAGTTCATTTAATTCAATGTTCATTTAAATATTCACTCAACTCAACGAAACACAATTTACACATTCCGTCAACATTCACGTATCGTATTTAACCTCAAAAAGGGTATACAAATGTTCACGTATACATGAAAAAATTGTAGAAACCAACTTTTATATACACATTCACACACATAGTTCATTCAATTCAATAGTCAGGCATATGTTCACTCACGATTTACGTGAATGTGATTGTGTATGCCCTTTCTAGATTTGAATATATTACATGAACTTTGACGCAAATTTGGGAATTCCAAATCTGAACATCATTTTCAAAATAATAAAAAATATTTGAGAAAAACATTAAAAAAATAACAAATCGCAAAAAAATCTAAACTCACATCTGTACACACGAACGACGATTCGTGCTCGGTGATCTAAGACGAACGACGATTCACTTTCAGAACAAATGTTCACTAAAAAAATCAGATCAGGAAATTCCAGATCTGAATTATTAACACCATTGAAACACTAGATCTGAAAACGAACTAACGTCGGCCGTCGCAAGCTTACCAGGCTAGATCTGAAACCCCCCATGGCCAAATCTACTCCATTCAAATCTTTTTTCTATAGCACCGTTAGCCGCTGCAAGCCACGCTGAAAGCCCGCCAGGCCAGGTCAAAAAACCACCGCAAGCCCAATGTTAACCCATTGAGTTTTCAGATCTAGCCGCGACATTAAGGTTGTTCATGCCATGAGTTAAGACCCGATCTTCAGACTTAACCACCGCAAGCCCAGGCCAGATCTGAAAAATCAATGGATTAATAGTGGGTTAATTTCTGGAAACCACCTCAACCCAGGCCAGATCTGCTAGAGAGAGAGAGAGAGAGAGAGAGAGAAAGAGAGAAAATATCATCCGGCGAGCATGACGGCGCTGATGGAGTTCGTGCGGTGAGGCAAGACGGTGGCGATGGTGGTCGTCTACCTCCGGCAAAAACAGAGATAGATGAGAAAAAGAACGTCGAAGACGGCGAGGACCTTCAAGAACGAATGGGGCGTGATGGCGAAGACAAATGGCACGACAGCAAGGTTCCGTTTCGGCTGAGAGAGAGTTCGCCGCCGCAAGCCCGCTCGCGTTCCAACGATCGCCGTCTTGTATGGAATTATGGTGTAGAGAGAGGGGCTAGGGTTTGGAGAGAGGTTAGAGAAGAGAGAGAGAGAGAATGGTGGTTGTAGTATGTGGAGTAAAATTGATTATGTGTTGGAGAGAGAGGGGGGATTCTGTTATTGTTGGTGTCAAAAATCTGTAACTACTAGTAATATGGTTCGGTCAGGCAACGAGTGGATCCTCTTGCTGAGGTGACATTGCTGAGTCGGAACTGGAACTAGAAATTCTCCAAGTGGATTGTAACCGACCACCTGGGGTTTGATTAGCTGGAATTTAGAGTCCTGCCCTTCAGGGGTCTGTGTACCTGCACAAGGCTAGGCCAAGGTTTGACCCGGCGAAACCCCTTCGGCATGAAAGTAAGAGTTCGGAGAGAAAGAGGTAAAAAAACGTGTCAAGTATGTAAATAAGCATTAAGCGTTTAGTGTTATCTCAAGCTTGTATAGCCCCAAGTATTTATAAGCGTTAGAGATTATTAACTTTACCTAATCGGGCCTAAACACGGTTAATTAGGCGAAACCATGTGTTTAGTTAATAACCTGGGTCGTTTAGGATCACTGGGCTTGGGCTTTCGGCCAATTTGGAGAAGGCCGCGGGCCTTTGTCAGGCATGTAGAGACGAGCTGATGGAGAAGTTCGGAGATTTGTGGAGCTTTAGAGGAGAAATGGACAGGAACAAAGTGCCAGCTGAGAAAAACGGCTAAGTCACTGAAGTTGGCCGTCTAGAGACACGACACAAAGTTCTAGGTGGCAGCATTCCTACGAAATACACTGCTTTTTCTTGGGTACAGAGGAGATTCCAGTGTCCTTGCGAGGCACACTTTGGGCTTTGAAATGTGCCTCTATCACAGTGATGGTAGACACGTGGCTAGGGTCCTAATGCTAACTTAGCGTCGCCCAAAAATACCCTAATCAGTTGCCCCTAGTTCTAGGCGGTGAGGGAAGTGAGACAGTTAGGGATACCAACTTCCGGTTGGAATGGGTGTCCTGGAGGCTTCGAAACACGAAAAATAAAGTCCTTGGTCAGTTCTCCAGAGCTTTCCGCCGACCAAAGGCCAGTCCTCCTAGACGGCAGACTTTGGTTCCTGCAACGTCCACCTCCAGGTCGGCGTAGCTCCTGGGAGGCGAGCGGTTCTTGGGGTTAACTAATTTCAAAAGGGCCTCCATGTGCCCCCCTGAAGGGTAGAGGTTGCATGTCAGGCCGACAGGAAATTTTTATCCAATTGTGATCCTCAGGTCATTACGTCTTTTGGGCAACCTTTTTTGAAGAGGGTTCTCATGTGCTCCTACCAGGCAGAGGTAGTATGTTAGTATGTCGGGATTTTTTTTTCAACTTTTGTCGGGCTCACGGTCAGCAATTTCCTGAGCGATGAAATTTTGAGCAATAGTCTCCTGACGAGCGGAATCCTAGGTGGTCGTCCCTTGGAGATCAAACTTCTGGAGGGTGGACTCCTGGAGGTCAAGCTACTGACTCCTAAAAGTTAAGCTCTTGGCTTGCGAAAGTCAAGTTGCTGGCTCGCAAAGGTCAAGCTCCTAGAGGACAAATTCTTGGGCAATAGATTCCCGGGCAACCTTTTTCTAATGCACTAATGCACTAATGCACCAGATCCCATTAGAACTTCGCAGTTAAGCATGCTTGGGCGATAGTAGTACAAGGATGGGTGGCCCCCTAGGAAGTCCTCATATTGTACCCTTTTTCTAAGCGGCGAACATCTGAGAGATGAATCATGATACGGCTATTCTCTGGGAGGACCAATTTGAAAAGGCCCCTCATGTGCCACACTACCAGGCAGAGGCAACACGTTAGCTCGACGGGGAATTGTTTTGGGCTTAGGATCGATGATCTTCTGAGCTAAGAAATTATGGGTGACAACCCCCGGTAGGTAGAATTATAAATAACCATTTTCTTACCGTTAACAAATCCCAGGCACAGACCGACCTTCAACACGAAGAATGGGATGGAAACGAATTTTAGGAGGGCACGAATTACGGACGAGCATGGGAGTCAGCTAGACACATCGACCGGGGGGTGCCCTCTAGTAGCGTGCTGCCGTGTTGGGAAGCGCGCTGCCGTCCAACGACTTTTCGTCTACGACTTTGTTCGGCGATTTAGGAAAAAACCCATTAGAATTTCGTGGGAGATGGCCACGAGTCAATGTTTGGAGATGAGTGCCCTGGGTAGAGTGGTGGACTACATTAGGCAGTGGGTACTTTGCTGAGTGAACAGCGAAGCATGTATGAGGCATTAACACCACTCAGTCTGACAATTTTTCACAATTGCCCTTGACCACTATTTCATTGTTTGCATGGAATTGAACCACTGAAACTTTGACCATCAGCTTGTTCTCTGCATCCCTGAAATATGATAGACCATTACTTTTGGCACTTTGCACCCTTGAGAGGCTTTGAGCATTATCTTGACAACTTTGCACCCGTTAGTCTTGGCCATTGTTCCGACACTTTGCACCTATGAAGTTTTGACAATTTTTTAACACTTTTCAACCTTGAAGCTTTAGGCTTTATTTCGATAACTTTGCATCCCTGCAGTTGTGCATTATTTTTACACCTTACACCCCTCAATATTTGGGAAGAAATTTTTTCTAAGCGATGATCTCTGAGCGGTGCTCCTCTAAGTGGTGCTTCTCTGATCGTCGACCTCTGAACGTCACAAAACTCAGACTTGTACAACTTCACAACGCTTGTCATCTGAACCACCCATCACCTGAATTATGTGTAGAGCTTTTATTGGAGAACATAACAGAGAGCTCAGACGTTGGAGAGCTATGGTTGGAGACCAAAGAGAGGAGAGCTCTGACGCCTTCCGAGGAGCTCTAGTCGAAGACCACAGAGCGGAGTTTTGAGCAACGATCTATGGGTGACAATTTTCTGAATGATGCCTTTCTGATCGTTGATCTCTGGACGGCGTTTTTCTAAGCAACGTCTTTTCGATCGTCGATCTTTGAACCCTGGGTCCTTGACGTCTAAGCACTCAGAGAATATTCGGAGTTTTTTGGTTTTCTGATCCTCCGCCTTCTTTCCCCAACTTATTTTCACTAACAGGCCGTCTTTCAGTTCAATGGGTTGGAGAACCAGCTTTTCTCGGAAAGCAAACTTCTCTCTGAGTTGGATTCTCACCGAGCCACAATTTAGAGGAATGATGAGGTTGAGGCCAGTCTTCATGCCGACCTGTCTGTTGTTCAGACCGAGAACCTCGGTCTCCGTTCTAATTGCTAGAATCTCAAGTCTTGGGTTGACATGATCGAGACCGAATTTGTCAACTACAAGCGGTGCGTGAAGTGCCAAGAGCAGAAGTGGAGGGATGCCGTTGACCGGGTCAAGGAGAAAGCTGGGTTAGAGGCGATAGAGCAGTAGAGGAAGGGCCTTGAATATATGGAGCTCTAGGAGAAAATGACTAATGACTTTCTAGAGACAGGAAACTAGGCCCGTTGAAGGCCATTCACCGTATGCAACATGATTTCTCTGCTGGTCATTTGGAGATGGAGTTCAGCAAGATGACGCCGATCATGGAGGTGTCGGGTAGGAAGAAGCCGGAGATAGTGCTGACAAGAAGGGCACCGAGGAGGGTGAGATTGATGCTCCTTCTCCTCGCGCGGACACCCCTCAAGACAAGGGTGGAGAGGACTTAGCTCCGGGCAGTCACTTTTTCAACACTTAGAATTTTGTAGCCTCTTTCTACTAATTCTTTTTCCTGACTTGTAATGGGTTGATAACCCCACATGTACACCTCATTTTGAACATATCAATGCAAGTCATTTTTTGTGGATTCCTCCTTCGTTGTGCCTGAGAGTGTGCACTTCTGAGCGATATAGCCATCGTATTTCAAAGTTTGTCCCTTCCTCCCAACGTTTTCGCTAAGTTGCTTTTTGATTGGTAACGTCTTTAAAGTTCTAAAATTTTGAAAAATTTCTCATCTATCCCCAGGGTCATGGACTACTAGCCCCCTCAGTTTGGGACACGAGTTGAATGTAAGGAAATCGTGTCGCAAACTTAGGAGGAGAGTTTCTGATGGTGCCTAGTCCTCTCAGTCCCTAAGGGCACAACGCGACAGTTGGTCTCCCGTGGTCGGTCATCGGTGGGTTTTTTCGGTCAGATTCATCCCTGAACCTTTTAGGTTATTCCAATTTAGTCCATTCAGGAGTATCTTTCCCTTCAGAATATCGAACTTATAGTCGACTGATGAGGAGAGGTACTTAATCGAAGGCCCTCAGACCCGATCATGCCCTGCCCATAGTGGATGACCTTGGTCTTTCTCCGAGTACGGACTATCGACCTGTGGAGAGGGTTCGATTATCACCCTTGATGCTGAATATCAAGATGTTGCTTCTTGTGGAGAATCATCCGCGATGCTGAGCGTCGGGATGCCTTTTAGAGAATTATCTGCCACTCTAAGGGTCGAGATGCCATTTTGAAGAATCATCCGCAACTCTGAGGGTCGGGATGCCATTATTGGAGAATCATCCGTGACTCTAAGGGTTGGGATGCTATCTTTGGAGAATCAACTGCGACTCTAAGGGTCATGATGCCGTTCTGGAGAATCATTCGTGACTCTGAGGGTTGGGATGCCGTTATTGGAGAATCATTCGTGACTCTGAGGGTCGAGATTCTATTGTTGGAGAATCATCTATGATTTTGAGGGTCGGGATGTCGTTTTGGAGAATTATCTGCAACTTTGAGGGTCGGGATATTGTTCTTCTGGAGATTGATCATAGCATGATGGTTGGTTCTTCATTGAGTCTTGAAGGCTACCTAACTTTGTCTATTGTGGGGTGAAAGGTTGCTCGGCTCCACCATTGAGTTGTGCTTGTAGATAGGTTAGTGGGCTGCTCTTTTCCGTCTATGGTGGAACGAAAGGCTGATCGTCTCTGCCCTCGGGCTTTACTCGTAGACAAACTAGAGGGTTGCCTGCCCCCGTCGGTGAGACGAAGGGATATTCCTCTTCGCCTCTGAGCTTTGCTTAGAGATAGGCTAGAGGGCAGTTTGTCCCTGTCTTTAGTATGACGAAGGGTTGCTCGTCTCTATCTCTGGCTTGTGCTCGCTCCTGAACTCGAAGCAGTTCTCTGTGGAATGTCCTTAGTCGTGGTAGAACTCAACACTTGGTTATTGCCAAATAAGTTCCTACATATCTTTGCGGAGCTGGATTACCGTGACAAAGAGCTCTTCATCCTAGAGGGCTGGGAGAAAAATAGAGCACTGAGCTCGCCACAAGCCCGACAAGATAGAGCCTGGATGGCTGCCGAAGGGTTTTTCTTTTGGTATTTTGTAAGCAGTGGCAGAATGGCAGAGGGGTTCCGTCTAGGGGTTCATTTGGGGGTGTGCAAAATGTCTAGGCACTACTTCACCCAAGACCTCGTACATGAAAGAAGACCTTACCTTTGTAGTGAGCTCAGTTGTTCCTCATCTACTTTGTATCTTTTGTAGGAGCGCTTCTATATTGGCGAGACGATGTTCTATGACGGCTTCCTTCTTAGGCGCTGCACGCGCATGGTTGGCCGCTGCTCAGACTCTACGGTGGCACGAGGGCGACGAATAAGTGCCTACCCCTTGCCCACAACGGGCCTTCAGGTTGGTCCTTGTAGCGTGGTTGGGAGCTGAGCGGCAGGGTAACCTTGGTCAGTTCATGGTACCATGTCTTCGCAAATAAGGGGATCTTGACGTAGCCGGGGGAATTTCTCTGGTCCTGTAGACTTGTGGTCACGACGCAATGGTTGGTCTCTGAGTGCACACCCCTTCGAAAATCCTAAACAAATGTCGTAGTCTTGGGGTCGCTCATTAGGCCTTGTCGTCTGGAGATATAATCCCCCCTAGACAGGGAGCAGTGGTAGGCACGCGAGGAGGAACTACCCACACGACTTGAACTCGCCCACTTAGTGTCAAGGAGATTAGTCTGAGAGGTTTCCACACCACAACTCTCGAGGTATGTTCCGTAAAAGCCCCGGAGGGTAGGGTAGATAGCCTTGCCTAGTCTTAAGAGGGGTAGTTATACTTGTTGATGGGAGCTGAGGGTTGTGGCCTTGGAACTTCTGACATATCTTTGGAGAGTTGACTGTTCAGGTTGTTATTCACCTCAAGAAGTTGATCTTCGTGCCTGATTATCTAACTAGACCTCGTGATTATCAAGTATTAGCCTTCGGGGAACTAACGATTAGATGAAGGCTTTTTGTGCGCTTCCCACAGATGATGCTAAACTGTTGGTGTCAAGAATCGGTAAGTACTAGCAGTATGGTCCAGTCAGGCGACAAGTAGGTCCTCTTGCTGAGATAGAGTTGTAGAGTCAGAATTGGAATAAAAAATTCTCCAAGTGGACTGTAACTGACCACCTGGAGTCTGACTAGCTGGAGTCCAGAGTCCTACCCTTCAGAGAGCTGTACCTACACAAGCCCTGACCGGGGTTTGACCCAACGAAACCTCTCTAACATGAGAGTAAGAGCTCGGAGAGAAAGAGGTACAAAAACGAATCAAGTATGTAAATAAGCATTGAGTGTTCAGCGTTACCTCGGGCTTGCATAGCCACTGGTATTTATAGGCATTTGAGATGATTAGTTTTACCTAATTGGTCCTAAACACGGTTAGGTAGAAGAAATCATGTGTTTAGCCAAAAATTTGGGGTGCTTAGAAGATAATCACTGGGCTTGGATTTTCAGGCCCATATGGAAATGTTCGGGAGCCTCTGTCAGGCCTGTGGAGATGAGCTGGTGGAGAAGTTTGGAGATCTGTGGAGCTCTAGAATAGAAATGGACTAGAATGGAATGCCGACTGAGAAAAATGGTTGTCCTTGAAGTTGGCCATTCGGAGGCACAGCAGAGTGTTTTGGGTGGCAACGCCCCTACGAGACACATTATTCTTTCTTGGGTATAAAAGAGATTCCAGGGAAGGAGTTATGGTCAGCAAATGCTCTTGCGTGACACTCTGGGCTCTGAAATGTGCCTATGTCACGACAATGGTAAACACGTGGTTGGGGCCCTGCTGTTGACTCGATGACGCACAAAAACACCCTCATCAATAACATATACAGTATATTTGTCTATTTATTATTTTTTATTAGCTATTAAGGACTGAAAACTAGGTTAATTGTACCGACAGATTTAAAGGTTAAGACAACTCTTTGTTTGGCTTTTTTTTTTTACATCATCTTTTAAAAAAAGACTAAACAATAAATATCTAAAAAAAATGACTTCGTTGAGGAACAAAAATTTTATCATATTGAAAAGAACTTGAACGAATAAATTTAAATAAGAGTGCTTGTAAGTTGTAAATGTACATCCTCTTTTACTAATTTTACACCCAATAAAAAATAAATAAAAAGTATTTAATTAAATTATTAGTTTTACTCTTTTAATTACTAATACATATATTCTTTAATTTTTTTTATACTTTTCTCCCTCCTTCCCCTGCTACTTCTCTGGCAAACAATCACAACCGGAGCTGGATTTTCTCTCTCTCTCTCTCTCTCTCTCTCTCTCTCTCTCTCTCTTTCTCATCTTCTAACCCCCCTTGTCGGTACCCCCAACGCACCAAGCACCTATCAGCCCCCACCCTGTCCGCAGCCTTCCTCCAGCCTTCCCTCTCCCTTTTCTTCTTTCTCTCTCTCTTTCTCCATGTGTGTGTGTGTGTGTGTCTGTGTAAATACTCAAATATAGAGAGAAATAGAAAGAAAAAAAAAATAGGAAGAGAAGGGAAGGATTGGAGGGAGGCAGTGGACAGGAGGTGTGGGTCAACAGGTGCTGGGTGGGTTGGGGGTACTGAAGGGGAATGGCGGGTTGGGGGTACCGGCGGAGGATAGAAGTAGGGGGGACACCAGCATGGGATGGAGTTTGTGGTGGGCGGTACCGACGGGGTTGGGAGGGGGTTGAGGGTGGTTTGTGACTATTTTTGAAAATAAATGGGTAAAAAAAAAAGGTAAAATTATTTTAAGAAGGGTAAAAGTGTAATTACAAAACTATTTTATTTTTATTTTTAAAAAAAGAGTGTACATTTAGAATTACCCTTGAAATAAATATCAAAATTAAGGAGTAAAATTAAATTTGCGTTGTTTTTATTTTTATTTTTTATTTTTTATCTTCTCTCTCTTAAAGTGCCTCAAAATTTAAATTAAATGACGTAGTTCCAAATATTAGATAGAGTTTGTAAGTGCTCGTTGAGTTCAAGTGCAACTTTTGGCTAGAAGTGTTAGAAGCAAATATCAATTTAAATGCGTTCCCTTAGGAATCAATTCAATACGCAATTTGTGTTTCTGTTCGAAATTATTATATTTGAAAATTTGTTTACAGGTGAGTATTTGTGTGTTTTATCTAAAAAATATTTTAAATTACATATTGTCAATTATGTACGATATAATTTAAGGATGAGCATAGAAAACTCATAAAAGTACCAGTGAGAAAATATAATTTAGTTCAAGTGCAGTAGACTACTAGAGGGAAAAGTAGACTTAAGAAGACGTTGGACTAGATTATTAGAATTGATTTGACGACATTAAACCTGACAGAGGGGATGACCCTTGATCGATCTCTATGGCGTAAATGGTTTCATGTAGCCGACGTTACATAAGTGGGATAAAAGTTTAATTGTTGTTATTGTTGTTCTATGTAAGATATAATTTTTGACCTTACATTATTTTTAGTTAATTATGTTTATTTCAATGTTTACTTAGATTAATTTGTTAGCTTAATATAAATTTAATATTTTTAATTTGAATAACTTTATAAAAATTAAAAGTTAATCATATTAACATTTATCAAATTGTAAGAAATATTGGTATCTTATAATAATCTAGAATTAAATTTGATTGTCAGTGACCAAGTGTAATGTTGATTTATGGTAGTATAATTTTGAAGGTTTAAATAGTAAAAGTATAATGAAAAAAATTAAATACCCCAAAAAGCAGCTCAAAGATGCTTTTATTTTTATGTGGTTTGGCCTCCACTTGGGTTATTTTAAAGAAAAAAAAATGTGGTGCAATCCAAAACTAGTCCTGAAACTCAAAAACAAAATGTTGTAAAAACATAATTTTATTGTTTAAAATATAAAAATAAATATATAATGGGTATATATGAGATATCCAAAAACCATTTGAATAATGGGCTGCATGAGGTTATTGGTTTTCATACAAGTGCAGCTAGCAATATATTTGGTTGGATAGAATTAAGATGGAATGAAATGAAACTATTTGGTTGTTAGCAATTCTAACAGTAATCAAGTGTTGCTTTATTTTAATTTGATTGAATTGCTCTCTTTTCGTTCTAAGTGGTTTCAACAGAGTTTCTTTTGGAATATCTTTCTTCTCTTGTTCTCTTTATAGTTGCTCTTGGTTGTCTTCCGCCCGCTTCTCCCACTTCTTGGTTCTTTGTTGGTGGGTGTCATAACCGTACTTAGTTCATGTTATGGATTCATTGCTGCGGTTAGCTCATGTAGTGCATTCCTGCATTATTTGTCATGTTCAAATGTTCTTTAAAGTCCATAAGTCTTTTTTAACTTTGAATAACCAGCCCCTTAAATTTTAAGTGTCAAAAATTTTAGAAGATTGTTTAATAACATTAATTTTTAAATTCTGAAATTTAAATCAAGATTAAAAAAAAAAAATCTAAATCAGACATTTACTTCTCAATCAACCAAATCAATAAAACACGTAGAACATATAAACAATTGAGTATCAATAAATTTCAACAATGTCAATAGGAATTCGAAGAAATTGCTATGAAGTTACACATAACACAGATCAATCGGAAGAAGATGAAGAAGAAGTAATTCCTCATAGGAAGAATCGCTGCAAATGTCATCGCTTTTCTTAGAACAATACGTAGATATAATAAAATAATTAAGTGAAATATAAAATATAAAAATAATAAAATAAAATGTAAAAAAAATAAAATTAAATAAAAATTAAAACTGAAAAAAAATTAAAAAAACAGAGAAAGTCAAATTTTAAAAAAAATTAATAACAGTTAAAAAAAAAAGAAGATAAATTCAAAACAAGTATAGAGTATTATTTATAATTATTTACCTTCTATAGAAGCAAAATAATTAAGTTGAAGAGTCTTCACTTAATTTTTTATTTAAATTTTGACTTAATTTTTAAGTTAACTTATTAAATTAAATGATTCTAATTGTATTTATCAAACAAACTTAATTAATTAAATGTTTAATATAATAAATTTTAAGTGATTATCAAAAGTATTTTTCTGTTTTTATTCGTCGGCAATTGCTCTCTAACAATTCCTTCCGTTTTTCTTATTTAATTTTGTTTTTATTCTCTGTTTTTTATTATCCTCTCCCTTTTGGTTTTTTTCTTTGTGCAAGCACCGCACCAGTTCAAATTTGGGCACCACAATTATGCATCATTGATACATTGTTAATAGAGTCAATTATAGGAAGAGAGAGCCGATAAATAAAAAATAAGAAATTTGCTAAACAAAGAAAATTGAGAGTTTAAATTTTGACAACACGAGAAGTTATTTTAATTATAATTATGAGCACATTAATTTATAATTATATATATTTCAAAAAATTATTACCTACTTACAAATTATAATTCTTCCAATAATCCTATTTTATTCATACATTAATTTCATTCATTTTTCTAATTCATTTTATTCATATTCCACAAACATGCCATCGAGTTTTCATCGTCAAATACTACGAATTTGGTTTAGGTAAAATTGGAAAAAAATAATAAAAAAGAAAAACTAAAAAAGCAAACACTTGCTTGTAACTTACAAACTTTTACCCTCATCAAGTCTATAGGGAAATTAACAGTTTGAAATTACACTATAAAGTTGCGTAGGAATTTTGTAAAAATTCTGGATTTTCAAATTCTTTCATTTACAAATTCTATTGTTTAGATACGTAATACACTACAATCACACAAAATCCACAAAATAGACAAAATTATAAATTCAACAACCAAAATGGACAAAACTACACAAATTTAGCAACCAAAATAGACAAAAATATACAAAAAAAAAAAGTAGTTCAAAAAATTTACGCCTTGAGTTTCCTACTGATCTCACACCTTGGTTCTTTTTGGCAACAGCTAACCATTGATCAACATTGCCACCCAGATGATCGACGATGGCAAGGGTTGAGCAGCAGACGAACGTTCGACGACGGGTAATTGACAACGAATGTTTGACGACGGACGATTGCAACGATTGACGACAAACGTTCGACGACGGACGAAGGTTAACCCAGACAACAAGAAGAGCAACGATTCCGACGATTGACGACGAATCGACGACGATTGCGAAGAGTGAAGTGAAAGCAGCAATGGGCAGGAGTGAACGATGGTCAAGAGAAGATTTGTCAAATTACACCTCTCAAAGGAATTTCAAAATCCTCTTTTCACCCTAAAAGAAGATTTCACAATTTTCTCCCTCTTAAAACCCAAACAAAAAATTTGTCAAAAAAGAATTTTGAAACCCTCCCTAAAAATCCCTTACCCAAACACAATCTAAATGTATTATTTAATATATAAACGAGTACTATGAAATTTTATTACATCTACTATTTCCATTCCTTCAAATATAAAACAAATAACCACCAAATCCTGATTCTATTGATTCCATTCCATTCTTTTTTATTTATCATTAATATTCATTCCATTCTTTCTATTCTTTCTCTCATTCTATTTCACCATGATTCCATTCCATCCAATAAAACGAACCATAACGGTCTATGGTGCAAAAAGGCACAATTACATGACTTGAACATCAGTACCTAAACACTTTAAACTAACTAAAATCCTTTCGATTCTAAGCTATAAATAGAAAACAAAAAATGCTAAACCGAGCTTCGAAAATAAAAAACATGGACTGAAAAAAAAAATCAGATTTTGGGTAGAAAGACACTATTATTAGATGGTTCTGCAAGTCCTGAAAACCTCACCGCGCATCACATCTATGGGCATGTGTTCGAATGTGTAGCGCTCGGGTCCAAAGTACATGCCCGTCTTTTCCAAAATGGCTACTCCTTCGTCTCTGCCGAATCTTGAAGCATAGAGCTTGAGGTACTCGATATCCTGAGGCAGAGAATTGAAAATCGGTGTGGATAAGTGGAGTTTGAGAGGAAGATAAATAATGTTAATAGTTGCAAACCAAACAAACCCTTACAGCTCATTTAGTTGGACGGAATAGAATGAGTGTGGAATGAAATAGAAGAAATAATGGAATGAAAAAAGGAATGAAATGGAATTGTCAATAGAATCACTATTCCATTCTCTTATTTGGTTGGTATGGAATGAGGGAAGAAATAAAATAGTGAAATATAGTAAAATTTTCATTATGTCCTTATGAAATTATTATTCTATTATCTTGTTTGATTGGTATGAAACGAGTGAAGAAATAGAATGAAATATAATAAAATTCTCATTATACCCTTATTACAAAATTTTATTATATTTCACTATTTCATTATTTCCCTCATTTTATTATATTTTACTATTCCATTAAATTTTAAATTTATGTTCTCTAATTTCTGTTTTTGTTCTCAATTTTCAGTTTCTATTCTCTAATTTCTGTTTCTATTCACAATTTTCAATTTCCGTTATCAATTTTCTATTTTTATTCTCAATTTTCAGTTTTTATTCTCAATTTTTTGTTTATGTTCTCAATTTTCTATTTATGTTCTTAATTTTCAATTTTCAATTTTTGTTCTCAATTTTCAATTTTCGTTCTCAATTTTCTGTTCTCTAAATTTATGTTTTTGTTCTCTAAATTTATGTTTTTGTTCTCAATTTTTAATTTATGTTCTCAATTTTCTGTTTTTTTTTTAATTTTCAGTTTCTGTTCTCAATTTTATATTTTTGTTCTCAATTTTTTGTTTCTATTCTCAATTTTTTGTTCTTAATTTTCTGTTTCTATTCTCAATTTTCTGTTTTCTAATTTCTATTTATTTTCTCCAATTTTTGTTTCTGTTCATAATTTTTAATATTTATTCTCAATTTTCAAGAGCTTAAATACAAGGGCTATTATGTAATTTAGGATGTTGATTCCATTTAGTTGGAATTTCATTCCACCCTCTTTCAAATGGAATCTCATTTCACTCTATTTCATTCCAATGGAATAATAAAAGAGATTCTGTTGGAGAACCAAACAACGGAATAGGAATCGAGGGCGGAATGCAATTCCATTCCATCCCCGATTCTATCCAACCAAATATGCCGTTAGTGTTCAGCACTTATTCCTTGTTTTTTCAAAACAAAAGTCGTCATCAATGTATTCAAAGATTCTTTAACCTGAACAAACAAGTTCTCACAATTTTCAAAAACTATTTTTGAAAGTTATTTTTTTTCCAACTGCGAATCAAACAGGACCCTAAAGATTTTAAATTGGAAAAGGGATAATTTAGAATTGGAACTTAACTACAAAAAGGGTTATTTTTCGATTCACTTCGCAAAATAACATCTATTGTATCATTGGAGGGAGATATGGCCACAAGGAAATACAACAAAGGAGTTCTTCTGAAAAACTTTTTGAATTTAGTTACAACTGTAAAAGCCCGAGTATCATCATTTGCGAGAGAAAATTGTAACAAATCTAAGGCACTGTTGACTTCTTTTAAATATTTTCTTTAATAAAAAGGCTTCTTTTTCTTCTTCTTTTTTTTCCCTTTTTTTAACAAAAAATAAATTCCGCCATATGGACTAATTTCCGAGGGTAGAACACCTAATAATCAGTGAAAATTACCCTAATTTCTATTTTATTTTATTTTGCAAAATAAAAACTGTTTATAAAATTTGTGTTTCCTTGAAAGCAAAAATAATAGTAATAATAATAAGCTTGATAAAGAAGAGGAGTACTAAACGGTGCTTAGACACGTACCTGCAAGCCACTCAAAAGTCTTTCAAGTCTAACCGAAGCAGCTGGCTGTGACGAAGATGAGAACACTTGGCCAGGGTAGTATAAAACCCCATCACCGGGAGGTAGGCCACGCCTGAACCTAACCTACTCGCAAATCATAATATTTATCAAACAAAAAAGAATTTACAAAAGAACACTGCTCGAATTAGAGCTTTTGGCACTTGGCAAACAAAGTTTGGTGGTCATCTCGCTTTGGTTCTCGTGGTTTCAATTTGAACATGTAAAACCCTAAATTTTTTAAAACATTTCACTTCGGCCAAAACTCAAAATCAAAGTGTAATTGGCGCTTTATATCAAAATAAAATTATAAAATCTAAGTGACAACCATCATAATTAAGAGGTGAAACAGGTAAAGGTTTCACTTTGATTTTTATGATTTTATTTTGAAACATGGTACAAAATGACAATTCTGCCCCCGATGCTATGAAAAAACATTTTGTTTTGAGTTTTGGACCAAACTGAGAAATGACATTCCTACCGCTGATTCTGTCAAAAAAAAAAATTAACTCTGTTTTGAGTTTTGGACCGAAGTGAAATGTTCTAAATCAGGGTTTTAGCGGTTCCAACTAAAATCAAAAGGACCAAAGAGAGACTACAGCCAAACTTCATGGGTGTAAAGTGTCAAAATCCCTTCAAATTAACAAATACAATGAGAAAGAAAGAGGATCGCAAGTACCTCTGAACTGGGAACGGTTGCCTTCTCATAACAGTTCGCACCCCAGTAGAGAAAACCCGTTCCACCTTCTTTCCAAACACGCCACATCACAGCACGGTGTTGTGTGCCTCGCATTCCTAGGTGCCAGTTTGGATGAGGATCAGACGGTCCCATGCAAACATATGTCCACCATTCCTGTAGAAATAGCAAAAAATTTAGGCCCCGTTTGGTTAGTGTTCCCAACCCAACCCAACCCAAAAATTCTGAGTTTGATTTTTGGGAACACGTTTGGCAAATATAAAACTTGACCTAATCCAACCCAAAAAATAAGAATTGATTCTCAAAATGTTAAGGAAATGAGAAACAAAAAAAACTTGTTTTTTTTTTTGCCCCAAAAAACTCAACCCAAAATTTTCAACTCTGGCCACCGTCCGGCGACCGTCGCCGGCCACTTCCGGCGACGTCTCCAGACACTGTGCGTCGCCGCCGGCCACCACCGCCATCACCGGCGTCTGGCCGTCTGGCCATCGTCTGACACCACCGCCGTCGTCGTCACCGGCGTCCGGCCACCGTCTAACACCACCGCCGCCGTCTGGCCGCCACCAACCGCAAAAAAAAAAAATTCAAAAAATAAATTTAGTTTTAAGATAAAATCGTTACCAAACACGATTCTGTTCTCAGCACAAAACAAAAATTGTCGTTACTAAACGCAATTCTGTTCCCAAAATTCTCAACCCAACCCATTCCAGTTGGGTTCAGAAAAGTGGGAATACTAACCAAATGCCACCTTAGTTTTGTGTTTATCTTCTGAGTTACAGAAAAATAAATATCGGAACAAAAACAATGTTCCCTAATAAAATCTTCTCAATATTAACGAGCAACACTAATCAAAAAGGGCTATAACAAAGGGAAGCGCCAATCTTCTCAATATAGTAGAAGTGGCTTATAACAGAGCTTTCCCGTTATGATAGCAAGTCACAGGATTTCACTATATGGGCCCCAAAAGCCAATAAATACTTAAAAGTTTTTTTAACAGAATACCATTAATTAATCAATCAAAACTCCACTATATATATTGCATTGGTAATTAATCAATGGAAACACCAAAAACTGAACTTCCCACTACTTCAACATAGAGATGTATGCACTCACAAATAAGGGATGTGAACAATAGTAGTGGAATTCGTTGAAATTTAAAAAAACAAAATAAAAAAAAATGTCTTAATTAAAGTCTTATATAAAATAAAATAAATTAAAAAAAAAAATCTTAAATAAATTCTTATATATGTCGCCAATTGAGCTTATGGGGTCCATCTTAATTAAAGTCTTATATATGGGTTTACGGCAAAATATTCCGTTTTACTAATAAACTAATAGCAAGCAGTAAGAATAGTAAAATATACATTAAGGAAAAACACGGACGCGCGCGCGTACACAAAAAAAACAAAAAAAAAAAAGGAAAAAAGAAACACCCTGGATTGACCAGTAGTACAGGAAACAATGCACTTTTTTTCTTAATACAACAAAAAGTAAACTACATGATTATATTTTCAAAGCCAAAGAAAGAATATGCAATCACTAAGTATTACCTCGTTGTCTTTTCAATTGAATCACAAAAATATTACCTCACCATTCTCTGGTTGTATTTCTGCAATAATGTCCTTTGCCAAATCCTCCCGGTTACCAATCACCCACTCGCTGTAAATGACAAAGGGATAAAAAAATGAAGAAAATGCACACCCAGAGAGAGAGAGAGAGAGTTTCCACAGGCTCGAATAGCCTATGGAACAGAGCAATAAGGAATTTTTTTAGCATGACAAAAATAGACAAGTCAATTCCGGCACATGTAAGGGATATGAATTGTCATCAATAATACCTTGTGCAGTATATTTGAGTATGAGGGCGCAAGAATTCAGGAACTTTCAAAAAAGCCTCAAAATTATTAGAAGCGAGGGGTGCATCACCAGGACCTGTATAAAGTCAGATAGACATATGTATAACTTAAGAATCATTTGCTGCGAAGTAGGTTAGCACAGATAAATTAGAGCTGATACGAAAGTAATAAACATACAACTTGAACCAACAAAAGTATTAAAAAAACTTACAGTTTGGACAATTCTGGATCAAGTGATCAATATATTTACCCATTTCAAAACTTCCTAAAAAATATCTAGGTAAATATCATTCCTAATGTAAAAGGACAGCCCATTGCACAAAGCCTCATGCCAATTTAAAACTCAGTGAGTCACCAAATTTAGCCAACACATATTTAAGGGTCTTAACAGAATTGATTCATTAAAGATTTCAAGTAGAGACGCTTCAAAAATCCTTATGTTTCTCTCCTTCCATATACTCCAAAAGGCTGGTAAAGGGAGTATTACCAAATCTTGCACAACGAGATTCTTGGACAAAAAACTCATTATTAAATATATTATTTTGGAACAAATTCCTTTTGCTTGTTAAATACATAATATATATGTTCAAAAAGTTTGGACGCTTTATTTACACGCAAAACCTTTGAACCGCCTAGATTTTAATGCACCTCTCAGCCCCTTCATCCCCTGTTCCTTTCTGAGGTTTGTAGCCTGGATCATTTGATCCCATCAAATATCCCACAATGGAAGATCAAGGTGAATACATACATCTAAATTTTGAAGATCGATAACGGTTTAATTTATCTGGCTGGCTGATGGTTCAGTTCATGACCTGAGTTTCACCCTCGTAACCTGTTCTGATCCAGTTATAGTTCAGTGACTGACGGTGTAGTGTTTGATAACGATGGAGTCAGATTTAAGCATATATCAGTATTTGGAATATGAAATTTCTATTCATTATATATCCTCCCGTTTTCCGCATTGTGCTGTTTCTAAGATTTCGAAGTATTGGGTTCAAATCTTGGAAACAAACTCTCTGTTTGCAGGGGTAAGGTTGTGTACATCTTACCTATCCGATTGTTTTTAGAAATAGGTGCTAGTGTGTCCTCTTCCTTCGAAGAACTAGCTGCAGACTGCTGACGCTATTAAGAACATCTTCTTCAAGCACTCCGGCCGATTTCGACAAGGTAAAGGTATGATTGCTTACGCTTTGAACCATTTGTACAGCCCAACATTGTTGTCAGATGCTAAAATTGGATTAAAATGAGTTTTCAGAAGTAGGACGCTACAAGCGTTTGGACGGTTCCTAGCAAGGACTAGCATCTGGATGTTCGCTCCACATTGATGAACAAGGCAGGATCTTCCATTAATTCCTTCCCCTTTGGGTAACTTGGAATTATGGAAAGTTAGGATTTAGAGATTTTCATTGCCTACATATATTGAACCCTGGCCTTCCAGGTACTTTATGACTTCAGAGAGTTTCTACATCACCTAAGCCCTTGGGGGTTAAACTCTCTCCACCTTCATCCATGCCATAAACTTTGTGCTTTATTGCTTAAATAGATTGAGTGTAACTTTTGAAAAAACACCACCTACTTAGTTGGAGGATCGTATTCGAAGGCAACACTCAATCGCCCTTCTACATGAGGAGATCAATGCCCTACAAGAGCTGTGAAGCCGAACAATAGAAATAGTTCCCAAGTGATGAGCTTGGAAGATGTCACCAGGAGCTCTGGAAGATTCAAGGAAACGGATAACTAGCCAGGTGAGGGAAACAATGCACATGAGACTTCAAGAGGAAGCGATGTAGCATAAATCAAGACTTCGGTAGCTATTTCGTTGTACTAATGATGATAGAAGCCAATTGAAAAGAAAAGAAAATAAAGATTTTCCAAATAATTCAATAATTAATAAGCAAGTTGTCTCTTCTAGTACAATGAAGCCTCATTATATTAGGTTTAATCAAAAAAATGAAAATAATAACGGCTATAATTCTAAAAGGAAATAATAGGCATAACGGCGACTTAATGCCTATAATTCTAAAATGAAAATAATATACATAATGGCTACAATTTTATAATGTAAATAATAAATTCTAAGGAGGTTTTTTTCCCTGCCAAACATAAGTTCGAAGCGGTGGTTTTATTTGATCCCTATCAATTCTCCCTGGCTAGGGGAGAAAAAAAAAAACTTGTTTCCGAAGAGTTATAAGAATGATATTGCTCTAAGAAATCAGGTGCAAGTCAGTGTAACTCCTTATCCGAGAGTGGTCGTCCCTTCCACTTGACAAGATATCTTTGAAATCCACCTATGAGGAGCCAATAATCTTGTCCTTTAGTACTTGTACAATTTGATCGTCAATACGTGATGATATGAAGGGTAGCGCTGGGAGGGACGCCGCCAAAGTAATAGCTTTCTCAAGAGGGACACCTGCGAACGCATTAGGAGGCTCAAAAGTGCCTCGATAAGGTACAAGTCTCCCACATTAAAAAATGGGATAATACGCATATCAGACGGCAAATCCAGAGCAAATAAGCAGGGCCCAATCTACAAAGAATATGATGTGGTCAAGAGCATTCGGTTTCTTGAAGGAGAGTTTTCGGTATCATTCAGGAAGTACCCGAACTATCACATACTCACCCTCTTTGAATTCTATGTTCTTACGGTGAATATCAACAGGAAGTTTATAATTTCCATTACTTAAAGCTATTTTGCGCCTAACATCAACATGAAGATCACGAGTGTGTTGGACAAATGATGGCTTCAAAAGAGCGAGAATCGAGGGATAATAGGATAAGATCAATTGGTTGGTAAGGTGAGAAACCACGCACAATCTTAAAAAAACTTTTGCCCATAGAACGATTGACTGAATCATTATAACAAACTCTGAAATAGGCAATAATAAGTCCCAATTACTTAACTTATCACCAACTAGGCAATGAAGCAAATTGACAACCTCTGTTTGCCCATCAGTTTGGGAGTAAAAGGCTAAAGAGAATTTTAGAGTGGTACCAAAAAGCTTTCAAAGTGTTCTCCAAAAGTAACTGACAAATTTAACATCTTGATCATACACAATAGAAGCAGGTAAGCCATGCAATCAAACCACTTGCCTAAGAAATAACTTAGCCACATGCAAGCATCAATCGACTTACTATAAAGGATAAAATGAGTCATTTTTCGAAACCTATCCAAGACAACTGTAACTGAGTCATGACCCTGAGCCGTCCTAGGTAGACCGAGGACAAAGTCCACAATTAGGTCCTTCTATGGCATGTGAGGAATGGGTAAAAGCGTATATATGCCAATGTTGTTCTTCCTAGCCTTATCTAGTTGGCACGTTCGACATTGCAACACAATTTTAGAATCTTCATTCTTCAAAGTAGGTTAATAAAACCTATCCTCCACCAAAGCAATGGTTTTTGTCGCGACCAAGGTGTCACGTGAGCTCCCCAACGTCCAATTCAAAAACAAAAAAGTCACAAAGAGTTGTACAGGGAACGCATGAGTTGTGGATCGAAATAGGCAACCATCTCGAAGAAAATAATCAAGATAGGGAAATGATACTGAAGTTGGGGCAAGTTGAATACATGTCTTTTAATCTTTCCAACCCGATAACATGCATATTTATAGATTGTAAAAACATAAAAATCCGACTAAGAGCATCTGCAAGTTTGTTCTCTACATCAGGCCTATGATTAAAGACAAACATATATTCCAAGAGAAACTCAACCCATCTCACATGCTTGGCACTAAATTTCTTTTGGGATTGAAGATATCTAAGCACTTGATGGTCGGAATACAAAACAAACTGTTGGGGTAATAAATAGTATCTCCAGTGGCTAAGAGTTTGTACAACAGCATAAAACTCTTTATCATAAGTAGGATATTTTTGTTTGGCTTCATTGATTTTTTTGCTAAAGTATGCTACTGGATGACCATCCTGACTCAACATGCCCCCAATTCCAATGGCAGATGCATCACAAGCAACCTCAAAGACCTTAGAAAAGTAAGGGTGTCTTAAGACAGGTTTTTCGGTCATCTTGTCTCTATCGACAAGGAAAGCTCGAGATGCCGCCTTAGTCCATTTGAACTCTCCCTTATTTATGCAATCTGTTATCGGGGCAATATAGGTGTTAAACCCTTTCATAAGGCACCGATAGAGAGTGGCTAAACCATGAAAACTACAAATAGCTAAACCATGAAAACTACGAACATCCAAAATTGTTTTAGATTCGGGCCACTCTCTAATGGCTTTGACCTTTTTAAGATCAGCAGAAATGACTTGAGCAAACACTCTGAAACCTAAGAAAAGTACTTTGGATTGCATAACGGAGCCTTTTTTTGAGATTAACATACATTTTGGCAAACCTACAAGTCTCAATAACCAATAAAAAAAATGGCTTATATGCTCGGCCCTAGAGATGTAAATGAGGATATCATCAAAGTAGACTACCAAAATATTCCAACGAAAGGGCGTAAAATCACAGTCATGACCCTCATGAAGGTACTTTGTGCATTAGAAAGTCAAACGGGCATAACTAACCATTTATACGAGTTGTCCTCGGACTTGAAGGCAATCTTCCACTCATTCTCCAGTTAGATCCTAATTTGGCGGTAACCACTACGCAAGTCAATCTTGGTGTAGCATTTGGACCCTGCTACCTAGTCTACTAGGTCATCAAGTCTAAGGCTAGGAAATATAAACTTAATTGTGATCCTACTAATGGCTCAACTATCCACACATTCTACAAGAGCCATTCTTCTTGGGAGTTAACAAACTAGGAACTGCACAAGGGCTAAAGCTAGGTTGAATTTGACTTTTTTGTGAGGAGTTCATCTACCTACCTATTCATTTCTTCCCATTGTTTTGGATTTAGCCTATAATGTAGGAAATTAGGCAATTGGGATCCCGGCACTAAATGTTTGGAATGTTGAATGTCCCTTATATGTGGTAAGTCATTAGGCAGTTCTTCGGGTGTTACATTGCCAAACTCCCTTAACAATTTTGTGAACTTTTCCGGGGCAAGGTTTTAAATAGCAATATCAGATTACGTAACGGTAACGGTCGCAAAATAATGGTATTGGGAGTATCGGCCTGTCTGGAACGGAAATCGTCCATAACAGTTATGAATTTTTTAAAATCACCAAAACATTCTCAAAAACTCAATAAGAACATTCTCAAAAACTCAATAATAGTAATTGTTTTACTCATTTAACCCTTAATAAACACATTCTAAGATTGCGTTTGGGTAAGGGATTTGTAACTGATGGGATTTCAAAATTCTGAATATTGAAATCCCTTCATTTACAAATTCCATTGTTTGGATACGTAATACATTACAAATTGATAAGAATCACACAAAAAGCACAAAATTCAAAATTTCTACCACCAAAATATACAAAAATACACAAATTCAGCAGCTGGACGACAATCGATGAAGAAGGCAATAGTTGGACGACGACGAGAGATGAACAGCGGACGAACGATCGATGACGAAGAACACTAGACGATCGACGACGGACGACGACAATTGATGATTTCGCTTTTAGTTATTGATTTCGCTTTCAGTGAAATTGAGACGGTAAAATTGAGACGGTGACGGTTGTTGATTTCACTCTCCAGCGAGGCATGGAGCTTGAAACCTCCAGCTATGGTTCTTAATCTCCGGCGAGGCAGCTTCAATGAAGAAGAAGACAACGATGACGATGAAGATGGTCAAGAGCTCTGATGAAGAAAGGATTTGTGAAATTACATATATTTCAAAAGGATTTCCAAATCTTCTCTTTTATCACTATTTGACACTTGAAGGGATTTTACAAATTTTTCCTACTCAATACCCAAATCAAGTATTTATCAAAAAAAATAATTAAAATCTCTTATCCAAATCAAATCCCTCTCTCAAATCCCTTACTCAAACACAACCTAATAGATATTATGCCATTTAATTATATATACAATACAATAAAGACATGAAAAAAAAAAACGCATTCTTCATTAAGGCTGAAGAAAGGTTGAAAAAAGGCTGAAATCTAAATAAATAAAGAATTTCCAACCATCACATGGCCTCTGCACAAGGCTAAAATTATAGCCTGCTGATGGGAGAGGTGTTTTTGATGGAAAAGGGCCTGCACAAGGCTGAATACAACCTGTATTTGATGGGTGGAGGCCTGCACAAGGTTGAATATAGCCTATATCGGCCGTAAAGGCCTATAACGGCCATTACGCCTCACTGTAATGGGAAAATACCCTGTAACAGGCTGATTCGGTGTGGATCAGCCCAAGCATATCGGCCCATAATCGTAGAGGCAGGCCAATTTTCCGTTATGTAACAGCCGAAACTTAGAACCCTGTTTCAGGGAGATTGACACTTGTCTATGAGGGAAATCGAATTTTTCCTTTTTCCAACTAAAGCCAAAAGGACACCCGAGCCCTTACTTTCCTCCTCAAACCTCTAGCAGGTTAAGATATGAAGTTCGTTCTTTAGGTGGTTTGACAAGACGACTCATTTTTCTTTTGACCTTCTTTTGGATTGGGTTTGGCTGGTTTTAAAATAGTATTTTTGTCAGCATGTTCAAAGACATAAGTATTGTCTCTACCAAAGTTCTTCGAGTTCACATCATAGATCCATGGACGACCCAAGAGAACAAGAAGCCACATCCTTGGGTAAAACATCACATTAGATCTATATGGAATAGTCACCCATCTTGATTGATACTAGACATGTACTTGAATACAATAAACAATCGTATTATTTTATTAAGTATACAATATGAGACTACATATAGGAAAATTTAGGGACTAAAAAAAGTAACTAACTAATGACAATTAACTATTTTCCTAATCTGTATATTTAACTTCCTAGATACAAACAATCAATCAAATAATTAATTAATCAATTATTCAATTAATTATTCCAACACTCCCCCTCAAGTTGGTACAAAGATATCTTTCATTGTCAGCTTGCAAACTAGATAGCCGAATCTCTTCTTTGGTAATCCTTTTGTTAGGATATCTACGATCTGTTCGGTAATCGGTACATACGGCATACATATTTGTTCACTCTCAATCTTTTCTTTAATGAAATGCTTATCCACTTCCACATGTTTTATCTGATCATGTAGCACCGGACTGTGAGCGATTGCAATAACTGATTTGTTATTACAGTAGACTTTCATAGGTGCTGGATTGGACATCTTCAACTCTTCTAGTAATCTGTTAATCTATAACACTTCACAGATGCCGCGGGCTACGGATTTGTACTCCGCTTCTGTACTACTTCTAACTACGACATTTTGTTTTTTGCTCCGCCATGTGACTAGGTTCCCACCAACGAAAGTACAATACTCGGATGTTGATCTCCTGTCCGTGATGTTCCCAGCCCAATCTGCATCAATATATACCTCTATTAGTTGGTGGCCACGTTTTTTATACAAAATTTCTTTTCCGGGTGTACCTTCAAGTACCTCAGGATCCTATAGGTAGCTTCGAAGTGATCTTGTCCCGGTGAGTGCATAAATTAGCTGACCATGCTTACCGCGAAAGGTATATCAGGACGGGTATGTGATAAGTAGATTAACCGCCCCACTAGTCTTTGATATTGTTCCCGATTTACCACTGTTTCAAGTTTGGCCGATTGTAGTTTCTCATTCGGTTCGCTTGGAATTTTTGCAGTTTTGCACCCAAGTAGTCCTGTTTCATTCAGTAGGTCGAGTACATACTTCCTTTGATTTATAAATATGCCTTCCTTTGATCTAGCAAATTCCATTCCAAGAAAATACTTTAACGAACCTAGGTCTTTGATCTCAAAGTCATCCGCAAGTTTCCTTTTAAGTCTTCCCAACTCATCACTATCACTTCCAGTTAAGATGATATCATCTACGTAGACAATTAAAATGACAATCTTATCATCAATTGAGTATCTATAGAACATAGTATGATCTGCTTAACTTTGTTGATAACCATTACCTTTCACAATGGTTCCAAAGCATTCAAACCACGCTCTAGTGATTTCTTTATCTTATACACCTTTCCTTGTCCTATCTTTCTTTCAAAGCCTGGTGGTAAACTCGTGAACACTTCCTCCTCCAAGTCTCCATTTAGAAAAGCATTTTTCTCGTCTAATTGGTGTAGTGGCCAATCAAGATTCACTGCTAGGGATAATAGAACCCAAATCGAATTTATCTTAGCAACTAGAGTAAACGTTTCTTGGTAGTCTGTCCCATATGTCTGAGTGAACCCCTTAACCACGAGCCTTACTTTGTACCGTTCTATGCTTCCATCTGCCTTACACTTGACTGTGAATACCTACTTGTACCCGACTATCTTTGTATCTTTTGGCGAATCAATTATTTCCCACGTACCACTCCTTTTAAGAGCATTCATCTCTTCCAAAACTGCTAATTTCCAACCTGGATCACCTAGTACTTCCTCAATGTTCTTTGGAATAAACAGATTAGTAACTTTAGAAGTAAAGGCTCTATAATGTTCGAAAAGTTTTGAATAGGATACATACCTAGATATGGGATGATTGATGCAGGTTCTAACTCCTTTCCTAATGGCTATAGGAATATTGAGATCTGAAATAATACTGGAGTGAGAAGGTTCATTAGGAGGTGGTAACAAGATAGAATTACTTGAGTGAGAGGGTTCAGTGGGAGATGGCAGAGAGATAGGATTACCTGGATCATTGCTTAAGGAGTCGGATTGACCTTGTGTTAGAACGGTAGATTGACCTGTATTCTTCTGTACCTTTCCGAGTATAAACTCGCAACTCAGTACGTGATCGTAGTATGTGTTCATCTATTCGTGAGGGATTATGCTTGGCACTAGTATACCAGTAGGGATCCTCTTTTGTTTTTCAATATTTTCATCACTTGTTTTTGACTGATTAGGAGTAAAAATGTCTAAGAATGTGGTAGGGAGAGAATTATCAGTGACCCAAAAATTCCCTTCCATTAGATATTCCCCCTGAAGGAGATTTTTGTCAAAGAAGGAAATATGTTCCAAAAACGTGACATCCATACTCAAATGAATTTTTTTTGTTTGTAGATTGTAACTTATACCATTTTTAATGTGGTGCATAACTGATGAAAACACATTTTTCTGCTCTAGGATCAAGTTTAGACCGAAATTGGCTGGGAAGATGAACATAGGAGGTGCAACCAAATACTTTAAAAGACAGGTCAGCTGATATCCTAGAAGCTGGAAAATGTATTTTGAAATTATCAAATGGTGTGGTGTAGTTTAGAATACGTGTAAGCATGCGATTTATTAAATATGCAGTTGTTAAAATAGCATCGCCCCACAAGTATTTTGGAATATGCATAGAAAACATGAGTGCACGTGCGACTTCGATTAAGTGTTTATTTTTTGTTCAGCGATGCCATTTTGTTGGGGCGTGTCACGACATGTGGATTAATGTAAAATGCCATTTGTTTTCAAAAAACTGCCTAAACATTCGTTGAAATATTTTGTTCCATTATCTGTGCGAAGAATATTAGGTTTCATTTGAAATTGATTTTCGAGCATAATGCAAAAATCTTTAAATAGAGCTTCTATATCAGATTTTGCACGCATCAAATATGTCCAACATAAATGTGTGTGATCATCAATAAATGTCACGAACCATCTTTTTCCAGATAGTGTTGTTATTTTTTATGGACCCCAATTCATCGCTGTGAATTAAATAGAAAGGTTTGGATGCACGATATAGTTTTGAAATAGAAGAAGTACGATGACTTTTTGTAAACAAACAACTTTCACAATAAAAAGAGGAACAATCCATATTCTTAAATAAAGTCGGAAACAAATGTTTAAGATATTGAAAACTTGAATGTCCTAGTCTAAGGTGCCAAAGCATGATTTTATCACGGACAGACGTAGAACTCATACCACTGGGGCCATGAGTTGTTTTATTCCTTAAGGAGTTATCATCGAAGTAATAAAGGCTATCCACCAGTCTAGCACTGCCAATCGTCTTCCCCGAGCACTGGTACTGAAATAAACATTGGGATTCAAAGAACATGGCATGACAGTTAGAATCTCGCAATAGTTTACTTACAAACAAAAGGTTATAGTTAAGTTTAGGAACATGAAGGATGGTTTTTAGATTAATACTATCAGAGATTTTTATTTGGCCTTTTCCTGCTATGGGTGAGAAACTTCCGTTTGCAATCCTAATTTTTTCATTACCATAACTTGGTGAATAGGTATTAAAAAGGTGATAAAACTTGTCATATGATCAGAAGCACTTAAATCAATAATCCAAGGCGCTAAATTTAGGAAACAAGAAAAAGCTACAGAGTTGCTACCTGTTTGAGCTAAGGAAGCATTAGGAGTACCAAATGATGGATTGGTAGCCAGCAGTTTCAGGAGTTGATCAATTTGCTCTTTGTTGAATAGAGTGGTTGCAGCTTCATGCGCAGAAGGATAGGATCGGTTAGATTTTTCTCCCGACTTGTTACTCTTCAAAGTTGTTGGTTTCCAATGGATTTTCCAGCATGTTTCCCGTGTATGATGGTGCTTGTTGCAATAATCGCACCATATAAGAGGGACCGATAACCTGTGGCCTATTGAGACTGGTCAATTGGAGCAGCTATAGGACCGATAACCTGTGGCTTGTTGAGCATAACGTTCAGATGGGTCTCTTCTCTTCGTACCTCCGAGAAAACCTCATTGATTGAGGGAAAAGGCTGGCGACCAATGATTCGTCCCCTAACTTCGGCAAGTTTCGGTTTTAGCCCTGCAAGGAACTGAAATATACAATCATCATCTACCAACTTTTTATAGTGATTATAATCCTCGGTCAAATGTCATTCATGATCGTCGAACATATCCTGATCCTGCCATATTCTCTTCAATGAATTGAAATACTTGGTGACACCGTCTTCGCCTTAACGAATATCACGGAGTTTTAGAGTCAACTCATATTTTTGAGATTGATTTCCCCGGTCAGAATACATCTGACTGACATTGTCCCAAAGTTCCTTCGCCGTGGGATAGAATGTGTAGGTGGAGTTGATTTCTTCATCCATAGAGTTCACGAGCCACGTTATTACCATGGAGTTTTCAGTATCCCAAGTTGTATGAAGCGGATCCGTGATGTCGGGCTCCTTTGCATCACCGGTTAGATATCTTATCCGTCCTCTTTCACGGATATACATTCGCACCTATTGAGACCAATGCAAGAAATTGGTTTCATTAAGTCGAACAGAGGTAATTTGGATGGAGTGGGATTCGGAAGGGAGATTCTTTGGTTCTGTGAGTTGGCTGGACCTTGGGGTGGATTCCGAGGTAACGTCAGACATGATGAGAATTGTCGGGTTGACTTTCAACGAGCTAATCACGTGAGACAAGGGCCTGAACTGCAATCGAACTAATTTCATGAGATCTGAACTGCAATCAAAGCTGCAATTAAACCTCACGAATTGCAATCGAGTTGTAATCGAGCTGTAATCGCGAAATCTATTTCGTACAAATCTCACGAGGGCAAGCTCGTCGGCTGCTAGGGCTTCGGCTAGGCTGTCGGCGGCGAATAGAGGATCGACGAGATTTCGTCGTCGGTTGTAGAGGGCCGCAAGTGTTCGTCAACTGCTGTAGGGAATCGACGGGTGCTGTCAACAGCTTGTGGAGGACCAACGAGGCTTCATTGTCGGCTGTAGGAGAGCCTTCGGTCATCGCTTGGCTGTAAGAAGTGTCGGCGAACCTTCGTCGGTTGTTGTAGGAGGCCGGCGAAGGTCGTCGACAGCTGTAAATGGCCAGCGGCGGCGGCGGTTGTCGATAGCTCGTAAAGGGCTGACGGCTGCAAATGAACAATGGCTAGGGTTTTGTTTTAGCTCTGATGCCAACTTGAATACAATAAACAATCGTATTATTTTATTAATCATATAATATGAGACTACATATAGGAAAATTTAGGGACTAAAAAAGGCAACTAATGACAATTAACTATTTTCCTAATCTGTATATTTGACTTCCTATATACAAACAATCAATCAAATAATTAATTAATCAATTATTCAATTAATTATTCCAACACATGTCTTAGAAACAGGTAATGAGGTTTTATCTACCCAGGCAACTCTATAGGGTTGAGGATATGAGTCGATTTTCAGTTTTAGCCTTAGCAATGATGGAGTTGGATACGACATTCATCGAACTTCCTCCATTGATAACCAACTTACAAACTATATCTCCACACTTGACATAAGTGTGAAAAATAATAGTGCGTTTCCAAGTGTCAGAGTCTACAAGTGTGGTAATGATACATCTCACAACGTCAAGATATCCATTTCTAGACTCATCCCCAATCTCGTCTCCCTCTTCTGATGGTTCTGGCAGTTCTACTATTTGGTTAACTTCTCCTCTTCTAGTGGTTCTCCTTCGTCAACACCTATGACCAAGGTTTGATTTGGGCAGCGCAAAGCAAAGTGACCTACACCATGACAATTGTGACATGCAATGAATGAGAGATACCCGGCCTTAGTTGCATTGGGGTTTTGGTGGACACTTTAGATAGGATTAGAACTTATCCTAGAGGTTTCTGGTGGAGCATGACTTAGGTTGTAACTATCCGTGAGTGCTAAAGAGATAGGTAGTGATTGATTGCTCCATGTGACTTTTCAAAAGGTATATATCTAGGATGATATGATCCTCTCATTAGAAAAATTAATCTCTTCTAATCAGACAACCTAATTTAGGGGTGTGCAAATTACCGAAATACCCCACCCACCCGTGCAAATCCGACCGGCCTGACCCGTAGGAATTGGATGTGAGACAAAATGGGTCGAAACGCGAGTTACATCTAACCCATTTATCGGGTTTAGGGTTGGATGGCGGGTTTCACATACCAAACCCGTTGAGGACCCGATCTGACCGAACAAGCTCTTTATATAGGTTTTTTAGGGTTTTCATTCATTTCATAACTCTCCGCCGCAATGTTTCTCACCTCTCTCCTGAATCTTCAATTCAATTCCTCATATTCTCTACTCCTCAAGAAGCGATGCAATGAACAAAATGAACGAATCAAAGACGAAGAAGATGCAATTCTCCAATCTTCGCCTCTCTTCACCATGGTTACTTGTTAGACTTCTTCTCCTCTCCAGTCTTTTGCAATTCTTTTTCATTCTTCGCCTCTTCTTCTTATTATTCTCTTCTTCTTCGATTCTTCGTCTTCTTCCATGAGCATCGTCTTGAGAACCCTAATTTTTCTAGTTTGTCTTCGATTTCTTCGATTCTCATGTAGATCTAATAGATCTGATCTATTATCATGCGAACCCTTATTTTCGATTCCCATCTTCGATTCCGATAAGCATCATATCTTGATATTAGGCTTATCGTCTGAAGAATTAGGGAAGATGCAGGGGCAATTCTTAAGCTTAGACTGGTATGTATTTGTTTATGTTTTCATTTTCTAATTTAGTGTTTCTGTTCTAATGCCATGTTTGTTTCTGTTGAATATGTTCTAAGCTTTTTTATAGATTGATTTGTGCTTCGTTTCTATTAAATCTGTTGTAAGATTTTTTATCCTGAATCTGTTCTAAGCTTTGTTTCTCACCTCTCTCCTGAATCCTCAATTCCTCATTCTCTACTCCGATTTGGGAACCCAACTGAATTTCAATCCGAATCCAACAACACCCGAAACCTTCGAATCATCATGCTATTCGGTTAAAATCGGATTAAAAAATTCCAGACCCGATACATTCGGGGTGGGTCTCAAATTTGCCCAAAATACCCCCACCTGACCCATGCACACCCGTAACCTAACTCAATGCGGATCCCCTTATGAAATTCAATTTATTGCTTATGGAGGTTGGTGGATAAATAATCTCGATTTTAGTTCACTTCCTCTCGAACGTGGTCGACAGAATTTTGAAGGTGCTCTAGTGAATTTCAAAGGTTAGCTACGGTCTTCTGCATGGTTTGGACTTCATGTTGAATGAAATTTTGGAATTTTTCTAGATCACGAATGGTCAAGGGAGTCATTGTAAAGGAATGTTGATGTTAAACCAAAAATATTCTTAAAATTTATTGCTTATGGAGGTTGGTGGATAAATAATCTCGATTTTAGTTCACTTCCTCTCGAACGTGGTCGACAGAATTTTGAAGGTGCTCTAGTGAATTTCAAAGGTTAGCTACGGTCTTCTGCATGGTTTGGACTTCATGTTGAATGAAATTTTGGAATTTTTCTAGATCACGAATGGTCAAGGGAGTCATTGTAAAGGAATGTTGATGTTAAACCAAAAATATTCTTAAAAATAATATCACAAAGGGAAAAGGATGCAATCAAAGAAGTTAAAGACTATGAAATGCAATGGCAAGACTAAATTAACGGTATATATGTTTATATATTTTCTATTTCTGTTCTTCTAGCTTCTTCTTTTTTTTGGTTGGGGGGGGGGGTTTAAATCGAAAAATTGGAATTGAAACTACAATAATAAAATGATGCAATAACAATTTTTTTGAAGCAAATAATTTCAGAATATATATATATAGTATGACTTCCTCAAGTGTGCTTGGGGCACAGAGATCAGCAATCGCAACAATTGTAGGGGCACCGGCAATGTCCAGCAGCTAAGGTTTCAAATCGCGGTATCGGGTTACGCAATGAAAACAGTATCGGGAGTATCGGCCTGTCCGTAACGGGAATCGGCCGTAACGGTCGTGAATTTTTTAAAATCACCAGAAAATCCTAAAAAAGTCAATAGTTGTAATTGTTCTACTTATTTAACCCTTAATAAACACATTCTAATAGATATTGTGACATTGAACTATATGTAATATATTAAAATATAAAGAAGAATAAAAATTGAAATGAAGAACTGTCATACTAAACAATCTTAAAAGAATAAGAGGATGCATAACATTTAATAAAAATATGTTACACAAACATAATAAAACTATAAAAGAGAAAAAAAAAAAATATATAGGCAAAAATTGCTTTTAGGGATAAAATTAAATCCAATATGGGCAAAAATTTAAAATATATATAAAAAAATTATAGATCTGCCCGAAATGGAGAAATCACGTATTTTGATAAAGAAATTCTGCTAGAAATGCTGGGATCTGGCCGAAAATGGAATGGAGGGCTTGGATCTGGCCAAAAATAGAATGGGGAAGGGCTGGATAGGCTGGATTTGGGAGAAACTTGGATAGTTGGGTTGGAGGATGAATGGAAAAAGGTTGGGTATGAGGAGAAAAGTGAGCAAAAAGAGTCGTCTGGAAACAAATATGCATAATTGGCTGTAACGGCCTGTAATGACCTGTTACGACAATTAATCTCGTTACGACCATTACGGGTGTGAATCTGTCAGCAACTAATTAATCGGCACGCGACAGCAATGGAGCAAGGTTTTAAATCATGGTATCAGGTTACGTAACAGTAACTATTATGGTGTAACGCTATTGGAAGTATTGACCTCTCTGTAACCGTAACGGTCATAAATTTTTTAAAAACACTAGAAAATCCTCAAAAACTTAATAATCGTAGTTCATTTAACCCTTAATAAATACATTCTAATAAATATTATGACATTTAACTATATATAAAACAGATTAAAAATATAAAAAAGACGAAAAATAGAAATTAAAAATTGTCGTACTGAACAATCTTAAAAGAGTAAGAGGATGCACAACATTTAATAAAAAATATATTAAACAAACATAATAACAATAAAGTGTACATCATATTACAAACATTACACTGAAATGGAATGATCTGGCCAAAAAATACAGTGGAGGGCTTGGATTTGGCAGAAAATGGAGTGGAGGGCTTGGATTTGGCTTGGATCTGGCCAAAACTTAGCTGCTGGTTGGAGCAAGGATGGAGAATGATTGGGATCAGCCAAGAGTGAAGTGAAAATGGGATAAAATAGGCCAGATACACCCATTTTACACTAAATTGGCCGTAACGGCCTGTAACAGCTGTTACACTTGTGCGTAACAGCCGTTAGCCCCGTTATGGGGCATTACGGCCTAATACCCAGCCGATTCGATTGTGAATCACCCCGCCATCGATTTATCGGCTTGTAATTGTAACGGTGGGCCGATAAACCGTTACGTTACGTAATGGCCGATACTTAACCATTGTTCCAATACAACGAATCCTCATTATATAGGCTTAATCTAAAAATGAAAATAAGGGTTTCTAAAATGGAAATAATAAGCATCACAAGTACTTGACGGCTATAATTCTAAAATGAAAATAATAAACATAACGGCTACAATTTTAAAATGAAAATAACAAATGCTAATGAGTTTTTTGCCCCGCCGTACATAAGTTCAAAGCGGTGGTTTTATTTAACCCCTATTAACTAACCTTTGGCTATCTTGTCGCGAAGCGGCGCTGTGGTTTTTATCCTTTTAGTGCTTTCCGTAAAATTCTTTGTGTTACACTATACGCTTAATTAGTTTTTATCTTTTTGTGTGTAACTTTATTTTAATCTTGTGTGTTTAAATGAATATCTTTAAAATGAAACTAATATGAGATACTAATTGGGTACATTAGAAGGTGTAAATTTTAATTGCCTACTCACCCACCCTCTCGGCTAATTTTATAACTGACAGCAGGTTTTCAATTTCTTTTTGTATAGCTATCATTCTGGTATAGATGCACTTCAAAGTCTGGTAGTTTATTTTTACGTATTTTTTTGGACGGATTGGTTTCCCCTAAGCCTCATTGTCTACAGGCTTTGCCCCCTAGGCAATCTCGCACTGCTACCTTCACTTATCAAAATATGTCCATGTGCACACATATATTTTTTTGTTAGAATATTTGAACATTTTGAGTTTTGGCTACGATGGGAGCGAGGTTCTGTAGCTCTGATACGACGGTACATAGTTTGTGTGATTTTGAGCAAGAAGCATGGAACTAACAGTCACACGTGAAAGTATGACCTTTTTAAAAAGTTCGTGCAACTGAGCTCAAACTCCTGAAAGAACCCCATTCATGGAGTTCTCAACAGTGGTTCACATAGATCACATTGATCAAATGGAGGAGTATTTTAAGTAGTCATGCGTAGCATTGAAAGGAGCGAACAGTTCATACCACAGTAGTAAGTAGTGAGAACACGGGCATCAGGTGCATAAGCATGAATATCACTAGCCATGCTGCGAAGGGACTCATAGTGCTCCAAGTTAAGAGGCTGGACAAAGGAAGAGATGCGTGTCAGAATTCCAAATAAAACCAATGAAAACATGATTTTGGTTGAGGCACCGTATGAAAAATGAGACACATCACTGAAAGTATGAAACATCAACACCCAAAATATCAAGTTTATAGATTCTCAAAAATCGAGTGGAAGGGACTGTAAACAAGAACCAGGTAGAAATCAGAAATTAAATAAGTTTTAAACGCTGAGGGCCGGCAACAAGTTCATACCTCATCCCACAGGTAAAAGTAAGCCTTTCTCCAATGGCTCTTCGTTTTTAAAATTTCAACTTCCTTTTGCAAGTAGTCCTTTGCTGTCTCACCACTGTTGTACGTAAAGGCAGCAGTGAAAATTCATAATCATACATTGTAAAGAATAGTTTACAGAATGAGCAGAGGTAAGCGCATACCAGGAGATAACTGGATTGTATGGGACAGCATATGCAGCAAGACGTGGATCCGAATAGTATTCATCTGATTTTGGATGATCGGCTATACCACGAGGGTGGGGAGGTATTCAACAATGAAAATGTGAAATAAAGAAACGATCGCTAAGCAAAAACACATTCATTAATTAAAGTTTTTGCTTTGTTCATTAACTATAACTAGAAAATTAGATATCATATTGCATTTAAAGGAAGAAAAATGAGTATATAAGAAAGGGAACAACAAACAGCTCGCTGCACTCTATTACCTGGCCATGGAGAGGTATACGTCAAAACACGCATACCGTCACCCCATCTGCAGAAGTAAGGGCTGATTCTGTATTGAAGCAGCCACTTGAAGTGCTGATCTAATGCCTCATACCACTGAACACTACCGTGTTGGACACCAAAACGATCTTCAATTACAGTATCAGAAATCTAATATAGTTAAGGAAGTTTGCGCCTATACAACAAATACAATGCCGTCCAGAGTAAGAATCAGAATCAAAACATTGTTCCATAGAAATTAAAGTCAGAGAATCATTGCAGAGGATGTCTCAGTGGAGGTAGTACAGCGTTTGGACACAAACAAGAAAACATAAATAAGTCAAACTATTGAAAGCAAAGTGACAACTTGATATTTTGAAGTGCACAATAATGTTTACACTATTATTTGCTTTTGCTAAGTTAGAGGTGTATAAAGAATGATGTGACTTGTGAGGCACATCAACCAAGAATAAAAATTAGGGATTCCCAACCTCCTCTGAAAAGTCAACGAGACAAAGGTTCCCAAAAGAAAAGTAAATGAAAGAAAGGTTTCTTTATGAAAGAAGAGGAAAAGCACAGACTAGTAATTTTGAGGGAGCATTCATTTCATATAAGAAACATATAGAAACATTGACACAACAATAACTTGGTGCACTTGATATGAGATCATCTAAGGGAAAGAAGTCAGAAGAATAGAGTAACATTAGCAATTCATGGTACAATGTAACAAAGAGAAGGAAAATATACATGTGCATTGCCAATTGTTTAGATTATATGCATGCATTCTTGATAGAAGATAGATTATTCTAGTATTTGTGGCAGTTTTTTCCTTTAAAAGCAACTTTTTGAAAGGTCTATCGAAAGTATGTCCTGATTAACTTTTTCTACATTTTTAATGTTTTCTTAAATTTTCTGCAAGTCTATATAAGCTGCAGCAAAACTTTTAAGACATTCTTTTTCTACATTTTTAATATTGATCAAAATAAGCTGCAAACGAACACATGCCATTTCAGGTTGTACTTTTCAGAATTAATCATCGAGGCACAATTTCGAAACAATTAAAAGCATTTATTTATTGAAAAATATAAAAAATGAGAGCAAGATTACGGAAAAACGGAAGCAATTAAAGGTCCAACTTCAAATGCTCCCATGACGCATCAACAATCCAACAGGATAAGGTTCATAACAACAAAAAGAACATCATGCATAACATAATCATATAAGAGTGCATAAACTGAAAAGAATAATAACCAGAAAAGAAACAGACCGAAATAAGTGCAACTCTGACCATTATATTATGTTATAGCAGTAACAAGTCTAGTTCACGAGTTAATTAGATGGAAATGTATAATCCACTTACAACCTGCACGAAAATGTATAAACCAAAAGGAGAAGGAAATGAGGAGAGAGAAGGTTGGATGGTATAATAGAGACCACTCTTAATCTTCAAGAACATCAAAATAGTAAGGAATCTGAAATAGAGAAACTATGTAACCACAAAAACAAATTGTTAACAAATTGTTAGGAGACTCCAACCTAAAACCATATGGCGGTAGGTGGAGTAGCTCATTTCATATATAAACTAGTTTGAGAAGCCTCATAAATTTGATGAGGGATTCAATAAAAAATACAAAAGGAGAATATATTTCTTAAAGCTTTTAACAGACACAGCCAGCACTATTAAAAGAACTAGTGATACCCCATGCCCTAGGGCAATCATATTAAACTGAACAATTTCTAGCATGAAAGTCAGTACAACGCAACTTCACTATAAAAAATTCGAACATGACTTGAGTTCAACGTTAAAGAGTGCAGAAATTTCAAGAATTTTTCTTGACTCCAAATAGCCAATACAACAAATTCAGGAAACAATATAGACCATGTTCAGGAGGGAAGAGAGAGATATGGTTGAAAGAAAGTTTCTTACCAAAGAGAGAAGAGAGGGGAGGGGTGACATGAGGAGGGGGGGAGAGAGAAAGAAGGGAGGGAGTGTTGGGATCGGCGTAATTGATTTTTTTATTTTTTTTTGGGAGAACATTATGTGGGATAAAATTATGATAAATTTAAAGTTAGTAGCTTTTCGTCCATTGGATCTGTAAATTGATTTCGACCATCACTCATCCAAGACCATTTCAGCCTTAGAATTAGAAATTAGAGTTTTTTCATGATTAGATGAGATTTTTGTCCACCAAAATTTTATTATATAGATATATAACTTAGATGACTACATTTTACTATCAACATAAAAACCATTTTTCATAAAACATATAATTCCATACAAATTCTAAATTGAACTGTTTCAGAAAAAATTCTAAAAGGGCACAAAAAAAAAATGGAAATCACACAATGTCAAGGAGAAAATGAGAGAATTAATGGAATGACTAATAGAACATCATCTCTGAATACCAAAAGCAAATTTCAGTTCATTTTCAATATGAAAAGCAATGGCAAAACCTCGATTTTAATTTTTATCAAAAATGATCCAGGATACACCAATAACTGCAGGAAGTGATGGTGTCTCTGGAAGAACGAAGTCCCACACAGTTAAGCTTAATTTCAGGCGTATTGAAAGATTGGAAATAGCATCTTCCTCCATCATATCTACCGTCCCATTATCTGAAAAGAAATCAGAAAATGATGGCGACAGAAGAACTCTTCTTAAAGAGGTAGTAGCAGATTTCACTCTTTCTACCTATTAAAAAAACAAGAAGCGAATAAAGACAAAACAAAAGGGAGAAAATAGAAGCTAATATGAACGGCCGATAGTAACATATAAGTGGAAGAAATGTAATACAGTAGAGAAAAATTTTAGTTTGAGAAACTCACCACTTCATCTGGTGGTTTTCCATCAATTGTTTCCACATTGTCAAGACAACTTCGCAATTCTTTGTACAACTCATACTTATCAGCTTTGCCCAGGCCATTTGTTGTAGATCTGCAATGAGTTTAAAATTGAATCAAATCTTGATGCCACATGCCAAAAACAAGCTCAACGGATCAACCATTCTTAAATACTTCCTTGCAATGCTATTAATATTAGACGCCATAAGCACTATCGAAGAACAAAAATTTAAAGAAACAAATCTAATATGTAACTGAGGAAAATGGGATAGACTATCACTCTGTGTCTGCTTTCGTAGCTGTAATAATTAACTCTCCTTCATATTGACCTGGAGGCTGGGAATTTGGTACATCCATGGAAACCCAAATAGCCGTAGTTTCTCTACAAAATAAGAATCGCCTTAGTCAGAAATAGGGGAAAAAATCACGCAAAAACACTTCACCTCGAAGCCAAAGGCAAAACTGGACCATTAGATGTGCATACCCAGGATGTAGGCTTAAATGACAAACAGGGAGATCAAGGGGGACAAGTGCATCCGGAATGCCCAAGACCGGGACCACTCGCCTCAATGTTAGGGATTCACCAATTAACAACCTATTCGCAAAACATAAAACAATTATTACATTGACGAGCTATATTCAACAAACTAAATAGATAATCGCAAGAAACAAACCTATCACCAGAACTGGAACATAAATCTGTACACTGAACCTGTACAACTCCTGCAACACCAGATCCAACCCATGAAACTTTTGGACGTAGGGCAATTTGAACGCTTTCCCTCTCATTTCTTGCCGCTAGAAGGGATATCTTCAAATTGAAAATGATGATTCAGAAACCAAGCATCGTCACTCATAAAGTTAATGATAACATTTCTTGCATTCTCCCATTATTGTTATAAACAGCAATACATGTGCTATGCAAAAGATGAAAAAACAGACAACCAAGAGGAGATAACATAATTTTCACCAACATTTATGATATCCATGAGGGCTGTGACCAATGTGTCTATACTAGAGAATTAAACAAATGACTGGGAAAGAAGCCACAAATAGAAAACAATGAACTCATTTTTGTTCAAACTTTACTGATATTGATTTTGTCTCATTGGAGGCAAACCACAAATCTTCGAGCTAAATCAGGTAGGACGTTTCGCCCAACAATTTAGTGCATTTTTAGTCCTGCAAAACCATTTTTTTACCTCTTTTTTCACTTTCCTCGTTCCTTTTGACACTTTTTGGGCTACATATCTACCTCTAAATCCATGTCCCTGTCTTTTTGTACAAGCATGGGGCTCGATGAGTTGGTTCAGAGGGCGACGCAGTTTATCCCATACTTAATGAACTTGAAATGATGAAAGAATTACAAGAAAAAAGAGAAACCAAGTTCTAATTCAGCTTGAACTGAGCATGTGGGTACTAAAAGAGACTATTTCTCAATTCTGATCACATGCACACAACTAGTGAAGAGTGAAGAAATATAGCAAGAAGCCTGATTTTCAGCCAAATGCATCACGTGTACATGAAAAGTATACTTCATTCAAAGACAAAGAGATTAGAAGCTACTGAACTTTTATTCACTGAAGTTCTTCACTTGAAAATTGGCTATTACAACCTAAAAAGAGAAGAAAAGGGCAGACGCAGCATAGCAAACTTCTCATGTGTACTTATCCGCAATTGATAATCAAGGAACACAATGACTAAAACCGAATAGAAGCATCCTATGCGAAAAAAATACTGGTTAGCAAAAGAATCTATCTAGGAAGGCTATAACAAGACCTTGCGACCAACTCACTGACTTTAGAAGATTTCCTTATTACACAAGTCTGGTGAGTACGGAGTATGCCTTACATCAACAAACAAACAAATTCCATCAGAAACCTCAATTACTTCTATGTCCTCTGATTTTCCTAAAAACGCCATTTCTAGTGTTTCTCTTAGGCAAACTAGAGAGCATAAGTATATCATGGAAGGAGAAGGAGGGAGTTGACAGATGTCAGAACTCAGAATGCAATAGCATAACTCTAAACTTCATCCTAATATGACGGAAAGTGAATTTTTAAAGTCTGAACATCCCTAAATAGTATAAACAAACTTTGGAATAATATGGTTGGAAAATGGAAACTGTGATTCTACCTTTATGGCCTTCAAATTCATCCAATTTTCAGTAATTGTGCATTGTAAATCAAACATAGTGTCACGGGCCGAGCCTTTTGAGGCTAGAAAGTGGACCGTGCGGCGCTAACTAGGGGATCCCCTAGTTAGCGCCGCACGGTCCACTTTCTAGCCTCAAAAGGCTCGGCCCGTGACAGTTGGTATCAGAGCAACGGACCGATCCGTTAACTGACTACGTTGGTGAAATACCATGTCGACGAAAGATCGTCTCGACGCGCTTGAACAAAGCGTTTCCCGCATTGACGCTGCTTTAGCTCTTTTGCGAAGCCCCAATGCTAATGGGGAGGGGACATCTCGAAACCCCCAAATCGATCACCTGATCGAACGGATGGGCCTAGTTGCCGAGACATCCGCTGGCCATCATGCTCAAATGGAACAGTCAGTCCTTGATCTCCAAAGCGAGTTGGACGACTTGAAGAACATTGTGTATCGAGCTCTTGCTAGAGACTCCAGGCAACCTACTTTGAGGGTTCGCCTTCCCGAACCTCAATCCTATGGCGGTTCAAGAGACGCCAAGGAGCTTGAAAACTTCCTCTTTGATGTGGAGCAATACTTTCGAGGCACCGGAGTAACCTCCGAGGAAGAAAAGGTGACAACAGCTTCCATGTATCTTTGTGGTAATGGTAAATTATGGTGGCGAACCAAATATGCAGACATCCGGGAGGGAAGCTGCATTATCAATACTTGGGAAGACCTTAAAGCTGAACTTAAGGTACAATTCCTTCCTGAAAATGTCGAGTACACGGCTCGACGAATACTGAGAGAGTTGAAACAGATCGGACAAGTCCGAGACTATGTCAAAAAGTTTATGGCTCTCATGCTGGACATTCGTACAATGTCCCAAGAGGATAAGTTGTTTTGGTTCCTAGATGGCTTGAAAGATTTTGTACGTCAGGAAATACAAAGACAACGTCCTGCTGATTTATCTGCTGCCGTTGCTGCTGCAGAAAGAGTAACTGATTACTCTCCTGAACCTACCACTAACCATGATAAGAGGAAAGACAAGAATGTTACCCATCATGATGGAAGTGGAGGTCAATCATCTCGGGGAAGCCCACCAAGACGTTGGAGCAACCCCAACTCAAATTCTAATTCAAGGAGTCCTCCAAGGAGTCCGCGCCGAGGTCAGCACTCAAGATCTGGCCATTCGTTCAACAACTCAGGGGCATCACTGGGTTCGGCAAACCAGAAGCCTCACTGGGGCAGACAGGCCCATAAAAATCCAACTCCTTGCTTTTTGTGCAACAAGAATCATGATATATCCAATTGTCCACATAAACATGCTTTGTCCGCGCTGCAAGCATCGATTCAGGAAAAAAAGGAACGTCGGGGAAAATATATTGTAGAGCAGGAGGAGGAAACTTCAGACGAGTCTGATGCTTATCAAATGAGTACAATTCGTTTGTTGAATGCCATGAAGCGACAGCCGGTCGCGAAGAAGAAGGTCATGAAGAAGAATCTCATGTTCGTGGACCTTCGAATTAATGGGCGGAATTCTTGTGCTTTAGTTGACACTGGTGCTACACACAATTTTATGTCCGATAAGGAAGCTAATCGGTTGGGCTTACGTGTCGAAAAGCACTCAGGGAGATTGAAGGCCGTGAATTCTGAAGCGAGTCCCGTGATTGGAGTCGCCAACACGGTACACACAAAGATTGCTCCGTGGGATGGGTTCCTCAACTTCACCATTGTTCCCATGGATGATTTTCAAGTGGTATTGGGGATGGAATTCTTTATGGACACTAAGGCAATCCCAATGCCTTTTGCAGATTCGCTTTGTATGATGGGAGATCGATCATGTGTCATTCCTACAACGCAATATTCAATTGAAGACGGATCCATTTCGGCTCTGCAGCTTGAGATGGAGGAAGATCAAGACGACCTTCTAGTACTTAGTGGGGAAAAAACTAACCCACAAGTGCCACCTTTGATTCCAGCAAAAGGGTTGTTTGACTATGTTCGAATTGCTTCTCCAAGAGAAATTCCAGAGAAGTTTCCCCCTCATCCGGATGGAGAAAAATCTCCAGATATCAAGTTCCCATTGGGCCAATCCGCTTTCATGTTAGCCAACAGTGCGAAGACCCACTTGCTTTCGGTGGGACTACATCCAGAAAGACGGAAGTACCGACTTTGTGTACCGAGGGTCGGAAATTCGGGGAACAAAGGTACATCAGTTGTAGTGGTGGATCAAGCATTAAGTTCTATAGCCTTATATCCAGCACTTCAATTCCAATATTCCAAGGACACCGCCGCACAGGTTCTTAAGCATGATACTCAGTTGTGGAATGTTCCGAGGGGTATTGATTCGTGCTTCAATCTACACAAATGCTTTGATGTCAACTTGGGATCTAGTGAGATTGTCGTAGACCAGCCACTGTATCCTCATTCAGTGGATAAGCTCTACAAAGCCAACATATCTGGAAGACAGCAGAAGACGTTACAACCGCAGACCAAATCAGAAGCAGTATCAGAAGAAGTCTACGAGGACGTCGACAGCTCAAGTGGGGGAGAATGTCACGGTCTTAGCTTGTCCAGTGCTTGTTCTCGCACATGGCCGCTTGTCCGTGACCCTTTTCATTTGTTTTCTAGACTAGTTTAGTTTAGATTAGCTTAGTTTAGTTTATTTCTTTCATTTCTTGTAGAAAGACACCATTATGACTCCTCGAGCATAATGATGTCTATTGTGGTCACTTGTATTTTTTTCCGTAAAGTATTATGTGGGAGAACATGCTCTTGAAGTCATTCAAACCTTTCACACCTTGTAGCCTTTGATATTAATACAATTGTTGTTGTTATTGTAATTGTATTCTTCTCTACATTGCCGGCATGTGTTGTTGTAGGGAAACTCGTTGCTATTGAAACCGCTTCCGCTATTTAAGATCCTCTGATCTTCAGGCTTGCTACTAGGCGATCCCCTAGTTAGCGTCGCACGGTCCACTTTCTAGCCTCAAAAGGCTCGGCCCGTGACACATAGCATGACGCGATAAAATCATGCGCAAACGTATTACATGTATACAAGTCTTTACTCTTTAGCCATTCAAAAGCACCATGTACCGAAATTTTTAGGGTCTAGCTTCCCCAAAAAAAAAAAAAAAAAAAAAAAAAAAAAAAAAGGAAGAAAAAGAAAAAGGACTAGAGTAAGAATGCATGGTAACATTTATCCTCAATTATGAAACTCAAATTAACTTACAACTATTCCATGGCCAACAAAATCTGTTCAATGAACTCTGTAACAGAAGTTAAGTAAATTCAAAGATACATGCATCTATTGCATCATATAAGGTCAAACACCATTTTTCTAAGCATGTAAATGAGTAATTTGAATTCGATTTCCCAAATGCATCCAAATGTGAACTGTACATATGTATTATATTTAGTAAATGCATTAAAATTTAAAAGGAGTTATTAAATATGATATAGTCAAAGCGTACACAACACAAAGAAATAATACAAAGAGAAGTTTGAAACACTAACATACATAAATCGGACACACTTACAGGCTCCAAAGATTGAGGCACTTCTTGTGGGCCGACATTTGCCGTGCTTGGCATGCACCACGCATGCACTAACTCTGCAGATGGCAGTTTTGTTGGATCAATTGGTCCCCTCAGTGGACTGGGATCACGTACACCACTGTCACTCCATCCATATGCTGTCCCTCCCCCAGCAACACCTTCAACGGGAGGTACCGTGACCTCCTGATTATTACCTATTCGCATTTCAAAACGACGATCTTAGCAACCCATTGTTACACACTACAATTTTGTAGACAACAACATTTTGGACTTGCCATATATCAGCAGAGGATGATACAACGGGTCACATCCCAGGCAAGAGTTGAAACCAACTTGAACCCCACAAAGAAATGACTAACAAATGGTGGCAGCCATTTTATTACATTAAATATACATATTTGGCAGCAAAAAAACAGATCCCTAGTCTGTTTGGATTGTAATCTGAGAAAGAGTTCTCCAAAAACAAATGAAAATAAGGGTTCTAAATACAGTTGAAAAGAAATATGTTTGGTTAGGTTCTGAACAGTTTTGGAATCAGTGAAAATCTATCAAACCTTTTTAGAGTAGCAAACCAAAAACACCATTCTCCCATTTTGTTAAGTAAAACCGACTTCAGAATTATACCAACCGGAAAAAATAAAATTAAAAAAATAACTGAGAGAGAGAGAGAGAAAAGATAATCACTAAGTCGGATCATGCATTAGCTTCTGATTATGGCATACCCCAAACCAAGGAGCAAAGGGGAAAAATTATTCAAACTACTTCACAAGGCCAATTTAGAAAATATCAGAATAGCATATGCTCACTTCGAAAACAAAAGAAACTCCATCCCTAGAATGATATCTGTGGCCACTATAGTATAAACCAGACCCCAAGAAAGAGTTACTATTACTATTAAAATAATGACGAAAATATAAAATGCTTTCACTGATTCAACTCCAAATTGATCTAGTATATTGGCATTAAAAACCGTAGACATCTTTAGAACCGACCGAAATCAGAAAATGAAACAGTAAAAAAACATCAGAAAGGATTAATTCAGCTAAAAACTTCTCCAGAGAAGCTAGAAACATAAAAAATGACGAAAATTCGATCACGACTAAGAAAACCTCACCGAATAATTTGTTTATACATACTAGATTTCCAGTGAGTGGTGTGGTTTGCACAGAACCACTGGGAAAATGAAAAGAATATTACATAAATATATTCAACCGCTTCGAAGAAAGAAAATGTAATCAGAGAGGCGGATGCTCACCGGAGTTCTCCATTCCGGAGACGGTAATCGATTTTCAACTTCGCGGCTTTTCAGGTGTAAACAGAAGCAGAAAACGGACGATGATCGTGCTTCCTCCGGCTTTCGAAGACAGAGACTGCTTGCGTGGTTTGTGAATTGGTGGCGAGATCAAAAGGTCGTGGAAGAAATGATATTGCCACTCCTAATTTTCTACTTCCATACGTAGATTCACGAGTCCTTAATTTTAAAGGGGAAAATTTAGGGAAAAATACCTTTTTTTTCCTGAAAGATAATGAAAGTGTCTAATTAGTCCCTAAGATTTGAAACTCGACACATTTGATTTCAATATTTTAAAATTGTTCCAAATTGGTCTCTAAGACAGATTCCGTTAAGTCAACTGACGGTCAACGTTTCATTAAAGGTATTTTAGTCTTTTTATTCAAAGGGATTAATTTGAGAAGTCATCTAAACTTCTAGGGGTCAAAATATTTTTTTCCTTTATTTCTTTCAGTTATTCTTCTTTGTCCCTCCACCACCGAGCCAAACACCCTCCACCGCCGAACACCACCGCCGATTCTACCACGAAACCAAACAACACAACACTACCACCAAACGAACCAACATCGTCGCCTCCGCCATAGAAGCAGAAACAGAAACATGGGAAACAGAAATTGAACGAGAAACAGAAACTGAAATATGGGAAACAGAAGCAGAAACAAAAACATGGGAGCCGCCGCAAGCTTAAACGACGCCTTAACCTTCTTCGACTTTCCGTCGGTTGCTACCGCCGTAACCGCCGCATCTGGTTCGACTTTTCGAAATCGATACTGAGAATTCGAAACCCTTTCGAACGAAAACGAAATTGAAATCGAAAGATTTCGAAATCAACATTTTGATTTCGAAATCAAAAGCCTAGTTTTCATTTCGATTTCAAAAACGAAATTGAAATCAATCGAAAACCTTTCGATTTTAAAAACGAAATCGAAATCGAAAGTTTTCGAAATCAATATTTCGATTTCGAAATCGAAAGCCTAGTTTCCATTTTGAAATCGAAATCGTTTTCGATTTCAATGCTAAGCAGACAACGAAGATGATGACAGTTGAAGCGATGGAGGATAGAGAAGAAGCGGATGACGGCGACGGCGACGGAGGACGGAGAAAAAGCAAACGAAGGCGATGGAGGATGTAGAAGAAGCAGACGATGGCGATGTAGGATGGAGAAGAAGCAGACGATGGAGGATGGCGAAGAAGAAGCAGACGACGATGGTCGAGGCGGTTGTGTGGTGGCGTGGTGGTGCTCGGTGGTGCAGAGAAACGGAGGGTATGAGGAGCCAACAAGACAAAAAAAAAAAAAAAAAAAAAAAAAAAAAAAGCAAAAAAAGAGAAGAAAATGGTTTGGGAAAAAATATTTTAACCCCCTTAGTTTAACAACATATGCAAATGGACCCCACTAAATTAATAAGAATGAAATGACGTATGTACCCTTGACTACACGTCATGTGCTTGTCACGTGACTTTTTCCATCCAATTCTCCCAAATTTTACTAACGGAACCCGACCCAAACCCGACTCAAGGGTCAATTTGGAACAATTTTGAAATGTTGAGATCAAATGTGTCGAGTTTCAAATCTTATGGGCCAATTAAACACTTTCGCCATCTTTCAGGGACCAAAAACGTCTTTTTCCCGGAAAATTAACAATTTTTATTCAAAGTTTAAGCCTATTTTTAAATTGGTCCCTGAACTTGTAATTTATCTAATAAGCTCACGCGTGTTAAAGTATATTTTCTAATTAAGCTCATATCCATAAAAAATGATTTTTTTATTCTAATATCCTTTTATCATTGACACGTTGTATGGCATCCTAGTAAGTAACTAGGCAACTGGCACAAGCACGTACTCATAAATTTGAATTGGTTACGGCCTGTTTGGTTGTTCCTTAAATTGCAGGATTTTCTTTTGAAGGCTCCCATTGTTGGAACCAACATATTTTTAAGGATACCCACATTCAACTTATGCCAAAGCATAAAAATTTATCATTTCGAAATTGTGTCCATGTTTTATATATATAATCTAAAAAATTACTAATGGTGACAGCAAAACCGAAAACAGTGGCAACAACAAAATCAAAGATGGTGATGGTGAAAAACGAAGATAATGGCGGCTAAGGAAGATGAAGAAGCGGATTGCGACAAGGACAAGCGGACAAGGCGATAATGGTGACGAGCGGATGCAATGATGGTGGCAACGGCAACGAGTGAATAAGATGTTAAAGGATGGAAGATGCGGCAGTGGAGATAATTGGTTGTGCGTTATATGAGGGAGAGAGAGAGAGAGATAAACTAAAATGTTGGGTATTAACGGTTTGTTTAGTTGGATGAAATGGAATCAAGGTGGAACGGAATACGTAAAAAAATGGAATGAAATAAAAAGTGAAATGAGATAAGAAATGGAATGTGTTGACCCTAGATCTTTTGATGGACAATTCAACATTAATGTTTTATGAAACTAATGTGTTTATTGAGTGATTTCATATTAAAGTTCTGTGTGAGCAAATTAGAAAAAGATTAAATCTTAAAAATGATGCTCGAGGAAGATTTACAAAGATGATATTTTAGAAAAGACTCAAGATAGTTGCAAGTGAAGACGTTGAAGAATTTTTGGAGCAAAAGAAAGATTTTTTGTATTTCTAGATAAAACAATTCAATATTTTTATGTTCTTAATGCAACTCAATTAGGATCATGCACGACACTTACAATTGGCTATTTTTATATGTATCATGATAAGAAGTGACATATCTAAAATCTTAACAGTGCGTTTGGTTGAACAAAATGGATGTGGAATAGAATCGTAATTCTACCTTCGATTTCGATTAATTTGTTTGGTTATAAAATGGAATAAAAAAAATTGATTCCATTGAAATAAAAATGGATGGAATTGGATTCTATGCTTCATGGGGAGGAATCGGATTCCATAGTTCATAGTGGATTTTTTTTTTTGGGTTACACCTAAAATAACTCATCTCATTTTGGCCTATAATTCTCATTTTTTCTAAATAAATAATTATTAGGTATATTTGTGAATGAATTTGATCTCAAAATTGATATGTAAAATAATAGTATTTCATTCCATTTCTTTAAACATACAATAACAACCAAATAAGATAATGAAATAGTGATTCCATTACCAATATAGTGTAGCTCAAGCAATAAGACCCGCTTAAGTTAAAGCAGTTGGGGGATCTCTGCAAGGTTAGGGTTTCGAGCCTGCAGAAAAACACTTATTGGGAGGGGTAGCCACGTAACCCGAATGAGTTTAATCTCACACTCTATGTGGGTATGGGGACACCCATGGGTACACAAAAAAAATATAGTGATTTCATTGACAAATTCATTCAATATCTTCTCTCATTCCATTCCACCATGATTCCATTCTATCCAACCAAATAAGTCGTAACTATTTTAATAAGCCGTAAATATTTTTCATAAAGTATTAGTTCAAGAATATGTTTTAAATATGAAAAAAAGGAAGAGTTATGGGCCAAACGATTGACCGACCAAGTAGACGGTTGACTAATAGAAGCAATGCAAGAAGGGAAAAGTTTCTAGTCAAATCGGTTGTCTGGGAAGCATCGGTCGACTGCCATTATGGTCAGTCGACTAACCTAGAGAGTCAGTTGATCGAGAGAATCGTCAATCAATCGACGCATCAAGATTTGGTCAAATTTGACGGTTTCGTTTTTCGAGACCTTCAACCCAAATCCTATGGTTTTGAACGTTGAAAAATAAGATTTTAAAAGGATTTGAGTATATTTTAAATGTATATCACATATTTTGAAGATCCTATTAATTGATCCTTATATTAATTGATTCTTTGAATTGAATGGATAAAACTACTTTCTATATTTAAGGATTTTAAATCAAAGAAATTTTGGGGACTATATTGAGTTTTTCTAAAAATATTTTAAAATGAAATATATCTATTTTGAAAGTATATTATATATAAGATCTTGGAGTGTCATTTATGGTCTTATGTTTTGAAAGTAGCTGTTATAACTATTGTTTGAAATCTATATAATAAGACCTGCAAGCAATCAAGAGCAAGAGTTTTAATTAGCTATAATCATAAAGAGAGAGTTATTTTACTGAGATTGCTTTCAAGAGTTAAAGTTTACTTTGGAGAAATTATTGATCTTGCTATTACCGGGTTTTAGTCTTTCCTACATTTTTTGAAAAGAAATCCCGATGAGATTATTCTTGATTACTTGCTCAATATTATATGTGCTTTAACTGAATAATATTCTTAATTGAACTTATAGTATTTTATGTGAAAAATCGTTTTCAAATTGAATATCTTGAAAAACTTATAAAGCGGTTTTTTATTTGTGAAATCTGATTAATTATTTGTGAGTTTAAATTGAGTTAAATTAGATTTGTTTTCTCACATAGTTCTATCAAAAAGTTGTAACACATTAATTTAGCATATTTTGTTTTGAGTTGGTAGAAACTCCTGTGGGAATTAACTTGTGGATTTTTTGTATTTGTGAGTGAGAGTAAATTAGACATATTTAAAACAGTGTCTTATCAGGGTAGTTAGGTTTGATCTTTTACTTGTGAAAAAGATTAGGTTTTAATTATTCCTAAAATAGAATTTGGTTAGTCTTTAGCCTAGTAAAAAAATAAGATTCTTTCTTAGCCTGTGAAAAAAAAAATTTATAAAGGCTCGATTCTAAGCTTGGGAAAATAATTAAGTTAGTCTTCAGCTGGTGAAAAAGATTGTAAATGTTTGATTTTGAGCTTGAGAAAAGAATTGGGTTTGTCTTCAATCTGTGAAAAAGATTGTAAATGTTTGGCTCCTACCTGATAAAGGAATCTCTTATTAATGGACTGTGAAAGCCCTGCGGAGCTCGAGGGACTGGATGTAGGTAATAGTAGTTTACCGAACTAAGATAAATCGTTGTGTTCTTTTCTCTATCCTTATCTATTTGGTTGTGCATTTAGTTTAATCACATTTCCGCTATTAATCAAGATAACAATTTGATAGAAAGATTGGTGATCTATTTGATTGATAAATTAATTGTTTTTATCACTACCCAATTCACTCCCTCTTGGATAGATTTGAGGGCCAACAGAATGGATTTACCAATCGAATCACTATTGAATTATCTTGTTTGGTTGTAATTGTATCCTTAAAGGAATGAAATTGAGTAATACTCTTTTACATATCAATTTTGAGATCACATTTATGGTATATAAAAATGATTTTTTGGCTATTTTACTACCCAATTATTTGTGGGACCCAATATTAATTTAGAACTTATAAATATTGTTGGCGATATTTTAATCGCTTTGAATTTCTCGCAAGTGCACGAGGTTAAGTTTTAATAGAATAGTGATGAGTAGGGTTGTCGTATCCATAAGGATTGGTTTAAATCATCGTTAAGTACCGCAATTGTCATAACCTAACTTTATCTAAGGATTAATTTCGTTCACTTAAACGTGTTTGATTTAGTCTAGTTTACATAAACGGTCATTAATCTATCCGATAATCTAGGTATCTAAAACTTACTCACTACCTTTCCCGAGTGTAAAGTGAATGAATATACAATTCGTGCCAACACCGATATCCCTATTTAGTGTCTAAACGATTACATGAGTCTCGCCCCAACCTCACGGATTGAACACGTTCTAATAATCTCCCAAAATATTAGAATGTCGCGATGTGTTTAAACCCTAGTTCAAATCCGGGGTTATTTCTCTCGAGTGTCAAACCTCGTATTCTCAAATCAACCAAAATATCATTATAAGCATATAATGGAAGTAAAAGAATGGTAAACACAATCGAATAGGGATGAACAACTTATAACAAAATAAAGATTTACTCAAACATGTATATTAGTGAACTACATCAATCACAATAAACGTTTAGTTCATGGCCATAACCAAATATTCAATTAAAAACGATATATACATGATCAAACCACCAACAAAAGTTTAGAAATAAAGAGAGAAACAAGGGAGAATAGCCGATATCTGAAGAATGGATGGTTCCATGTTCGTAAAATCTGCTCCGATCTTATTTTATCTTCTCCAATTATGTGTTTCTCTTGCTTGGTATGATCTTTAGCTCTCCAAAAACTCCTAAAAACGTTCTTGATAGGTGTGAGAATGAGGAGAAACAAATAGAGGTTCAAAATATCTCAAAAATATCTAAAAATATATTTCCAACTGGTGCTGGGTCGCTGCAGCGATGGGAAGGTAGAAACTCACTGCCAAAATGGTGCTGCATCAATCAAATCATCGCTGCAGCGATAGAAATTATCGCTGCAGCGATGCTCAAGGTAATGCCAACACTAGGTTTTTCTTTTGGTCGTATCTTTCTCGTCCGAACTCCGATTCAAGTGATTCAAAAAACTATAGAAAGCTAAGATATATATATATATATATATATATATATATATATACACACACACACATATATATATATGTAGATGTATATATGTATACATATATATATGTGTGTGTGTGTGTGTGTGTACAATTTCCATGTTTTGAGATTTTCCAAAATAGGATTTCATCGTGGTAAAAAATGGAGTTGAAGTTATAATACTTTCACGTATTTTGTACCGTTTCTCCCATTTATTTATAAACCTACAAAACAATACAAAAACATATTAAAATAACAAAAATACTTGAAAACACACAAATATTTGAATATAAAAGTACTTGATTTGTTGATAATTAAACTACTCATCAAATATACCAATGTATTCTCCTTGGGGAGGATATGAATGAGGTATATTTCTTTGGGTAAAAATTATTTAAGAGGTAAATTAAAATTGATCATTAAAGTATCCATTTGAAGATGTTAATTGATGTGTTGTGCAGGTTATTCCACTTCGGTAACAAAAGAATATGAAGATTTATTTATTAAGAATCAGTTTACCTCTTGAAGGTAAGCCCTTTAGGACGTTGAATTGATACGGACAAAAAGTAGGTTAAAGGTTATAAAATAAATAAATCTACAAATGCGCGCAATCGCCGACCGACCGATCGCCCACCCCGAGCTCGAATCCAAGTCATGGGTCTTGCGTTTGTGGCCTTGTGGAATGCTTAGACTGGGTATGTTTTGTATAAAATCTGAAAAATCCAACCTAAACGAGGCCTAAAAAGCCTAATTGCAGGTTTATAACTAGAGAGAAAATTACAAACCTAAAGGTTGTTTATTCAGGTATGTAACTGGAGAGAGTTATAAACCTGAAAATTGTTCAGATGAGTTACTGTTGCCTATTTACTGCCATCTTAATTTAGGTTTCTTTAGTTACTGGTTTTTCTCCCTATAAAATGACACATTTTCTCAGCATATATGTATCCCATAAGCTTGCATTGCATTTTTCATTAGAGAGGTTTCCTAGTTTTCATTGTTCTTGAGAGAATTCAACATGTTTCCAGTTCATTGGGTTTCTTGTGTCTAGTGCTAGTACCAGTCGCAACTTGATCGTTGTATCTTGGGCGGTAGACATTCATTCAAACTGTAAGCACCTAACGGGGGTGAAATCTACTTTAAGGACAAATCGTCAAACGATTGCCTCGATCATTTCCTCTAGAATTTTGTTTTTGTTTGTTCTATAATATAGTAAATATTTTAGTTTCTATTTGTTTTATTATACAGTAAACATTTATGTTTTTTTGTTCTACAGTAACGATTATATTTCTATTTTTCATTCATTATTGTAAGATCAATCACTTTTTAAAAATATTATTAATTAATTAAAGTTGTTTTAAAATTTTATTTTCTTAAACCTACTTATTATATTCAACTTAAAGTATTTTTCGAAATAATTAATCTTTGTCATGATATTATTAGTCTATCAAACCTCCGCTGCCCCTTCTCTGATTCCTAGTCCCCCATGTGGTATCAGAGCCACCATAAAGGATTTGGCCAAGTTAACAAAGTTCAGATACCTTATTGTGGTAAGATTACGTTTAACCCAAGTCACGTTCCGTTTAAGACCACAAAAGGAAGGCTCTGATAGGGTAAACCATTGACCGCAGAGGTAACATTACACTACATGGAGATGATTTTTTTTGAAAAAGTCTAATTCCTCTTCTTCTCAGATGTCTATGGGAAAATGGATATCATTATAAACAATAAATTCGGTAGTTGCGAATATCTAACAAAAATTAAGTAATTGGAAATTACCAAAAGTGTAATTAAAATAAATTTATCGTAAAGGAACCTTTGATTTTTCTTAAACTATTTGATCAAAATCAAGAACAAGACTTGATGGTTTCTACTAATGATAAAGAGGTAATTTTATTATCTAATAAAACAATTATTGAATATAGGAAAAATTTAACTATATATGCTTGGGACTAGTACAAATTGTTGTGAGACCCCTAACAAGGGAAGGTCTAAATACTTCGGTTCTTTATGCCGTTAGAGATTATAGGCATAAAATTTTCATGATTCACTATTAGGGATAGATGAATCAAGAATTTGTAATGGGATAATTTATTACAAATATTTTCTAAATTATCTAGGTTTTTAAAGGATGAAATTATTCTCAAACTGTTTACTTTAAGTACAAAACTCATGATTATAATATGGATACATCAAACTCTCCTTTAGGATTAATATTTTCAAAAGTTGATGGACACCAATCTATAAATATTGACCCAAAAGGAAAAACACTACTGTTAGAAACAAATGTTCAAAAATCAAACCAACTTATTCCCCAGAACATCCGATAGAATGAAGTCCAACTTCCAAGCAATAGAACTTTAGAAAAGCTTATTTTTCTCCCAACATAATAAAGCAGACGTTAGAACAAATTATTGAATATCCATATGAAATATGGATATTATATTTAAGACTGGTCGAGAAACTCAAATAAACATTACGAGTTTTACTAGTGCATCTCATATTTATGAACCCTCATGAAAATCGGTTGTTTTAGCTCCAAATAAGCCTTTAAACTTAAAATTAAAAGGTCTTCATGGCTATATACAAGTTCCACGACCGATTCATACCCAAAACATATAAGAATCTCCACCCATGAGACCCACTGAAAGCAAAATGAGATATCCAAGTATTTTTACTATTTTAAATAATGACTTCGAAATCGATAAAATCTACTTATGAAAAGTTCTTTTTTTTTGAAAAAAAATGATAAAGAAAAAGAACATTAGTCTTTTGAAACATATAAAGGTAATCAAAGAAACCTCTCTTAAAGATTCTCATTTTAAGACATGTCCTCCTTAGATCTGAACAAGGATGCCACCCTAAAAGATGCTAAAAAAATTATAGAATGCAATAATTTCACTAATAAATACTTGGGCACAATTAGTAAATTTAAATAAAATAAAAAATTTAATACAATCTGAAAATGGAGAAACTAAGGTGTGTTTGGTTAGTGTTCCCACTTTTCCCAAGCTAACTGGGATGGGTTGGGTTGGGTTGGGTTGAGTTGAAAATTTTGTTTGCTACCGGGATTAGAATTGCGTTTGGTAACAACAATTTTTTTTTGGTTCTGGGAACAAAATCACGTTTGGTAACGATATTATCCTAGAATTATTTCCATACCAAAATAAAAAAATCAAAGCGAGACATTACCAAAAAAAAAAAAAACTAAACAAGAAACAAAAATGATTTCTTGAATGATTATCGAACAAGAAACACATCAAACGAAATGAAATCGAAATTGATTTCTTGAACGGAAGCGATTTCTTGTGAACATCAGACGAAATGAAATCGAAATCGATTTCTAGAACAGAAACGATTTCATTTCTGATTTCGATTCGATGAACAACGAAATCGAAATGAAATAAAAATCTGAATGACTGGTTTTTTATTTCGATTAGAGCCTCCCAACCCAAAACAACGAAATCAAAATGAATTGGTTTTCGATTTCGATTCGACGAACAACGAAAGCAAAATCGAATGAACCCTAGCTCATTGACAGCTATGATTTCGTTGACGAAATTATATTCCTAAACAAAATTGCAATCGATACCCATTCGATTTGAGCTTCAAAATCTTGTTCACCGAAGATGATGGTGACGGTTTTGGCAAGGAAACGAGTAAGAGAGGCGATGGCGATGCGAAGTACGAGAAAGACGACGGAGAAGGATAGGAGAGGAGGAGGAGGAACGATTCGGAAGATAATTGCGAGGAAAAGAGAGAAGGAGGCGAGGATGGTGATGCGAAGGACGAAGACGCTCTCATCGGAAGACAAAGACGAAGAAGCGAGAAGACGAAGACGCATGGAGAGCAAAGGGAAAAAAGAAAAATAAAAACTCTTGTTTTGAGCTTACCATAAGTCGAACACGGGAACTCACTAATAATTCTGTGATAGGTGGAATTTATCTATTCATTCCCAAACCAGTTTTGGTAGTTTTTGAGTATTATTATAGTGTTTTAATATATTTTAATACGTTTTTATTTGTTTTGCTATAAACTAGGTGTTTGGGATGAAAATAGATGAAAATGGTCTATAATCGAGTAAATCGGTGGAACGTCAGTGGTAGAACGGTGGAAAAATAAGCAAAAGGCAAGTTTAGGAATGCAGGCCCACCGTTGCAGTGGTAAAACCACTGCTGCAGTGATCAATCCAACATAAACCTTCTACTTGACCACCGCTGCAGCGGTCCGACACCATATGTTTTAGATATTTTGAGATATTTTGTTGATATTTTGGATCCCTCTTTATGCTCATTCTTCCCCAATACTTAGAAAAAAAAAATTGGGGTGTTCTTGAGAGCTCTAAGACTATACCAAGGGGAGAGAACACAATTCTAAGAAGAGGGAACAAGATCAGAGCGGTTTTAGTGAACGTAGATCCGTCCATTCTTCAGATAATGACTTTTCTCTTTTATTTATCTCTTTATTTCTTGAACCCTTTTTGGTATTTGATCATGTTTAGATTATTTATTATTGTATATTTGGCCATGGCCATGTATAACTAAACATATATTGTCTAGGGAGCGATTTGTTTATAAAAACGTTGTTTGTTTGAATTGATGTTTCGTTAACAGTTTTTTCAACCATGTTCGATTGTGTTTACCATTATTTTACCTCCATAGTATGCTTGTTATGATATTGTGGTTGATTTGAGAATATGGGGTTTGACACTCGGGAGATGTAACCCCGAATTCGGACTAGGGTTTAAATACAACGCGACGATTTAATGACCCGGGAGGGTATTAGAAAGTGTACACTTCATGAGGTTGAGGCGAGACTCATGTGACCAAGTATCGTATAGACGCTAGATGGGGACTTTGACGTTGACGCGAAGTTGCATATTCATTCACTTTACACTCAAGAGAGGTAGTGAGTGAGTTTTCGATACCTAGATTGTCGGATAGATTTGAATGTCATTATTGTAAACTAGATTGAATCGAACATGTTTAAGTGAACAAAGTTAATCCCTAGGCAATATAATCCCTTAAACATCATAGTAGTATTATAGTTTAATAATTAGTTTAGTTTAGTATATTTTATTAACAAAAACTTAATTTGAGTTGCCTAAATAAAATCCGGTTATGACAATCGCGGTGCTTAACGATAATCTAATCCAATCCCTGTGGATACGACAACTCTTACTCTTCCCATTTTACTAAAACTTAACCCCTACACTTGCAGTGAAAGTAACGACGTAATATTCTGCTACCAAGTTTTTGGCGCCGTTGTTGGGGATTGACTTTTGGATTATTGTTGATATTGTGAGTAAATAACTTGATTTTAATTTAGACATTTAGTTTGTTTATAATATATGTTTGTAGTTTGTTTTTCTTGGAGGGTACTTGAAGATGTTAGATCAACAAGTATTGTTGCATTTCTTTCAACGAGATTCTGAGCCATTTTATTGTGCTTGGGATCGATACAAAGAGTTGCTTATTTGGTTTCCGAACCATCGTTTCTCGAGGGAGTGTCAACTACTGAACTTCCTCAATGGGTTACAAGTCGCAACAAGAAATTGGGTTGAAGGAGGAAACGATACCACATTTTTTGACCAACTAACTACGAACGAAGCCTATTGATTGTTGGAAGACGTGGTGGGGTTTGATTATCAGAGTTGGAATTATTCAACAAGCTACCAACGCTTGTAGGGTAATTCCACCATTTCGACGCCATGGATTGATACCCCGGACCAACAGGAGAAGTCTTCCCCTACCCTAGAGGAAATGTTCGCTGAATTTATGGGGGAGACTCAGGCTTTCTGAAGGGAGATGAATGACGGTCTCAATGAGCATGAGGATTGTCTTGATAATGTTGAGATGACCTGTGCTGAAATTGATGAGACCGTAAAGTCTCTTAAGACTCAAATAGGTCAGCTCATTTGCTTCATTGAGACCGAGTCAGATGTGGTGGCACTAAGAGACACACAAGTCACATTCAAATGTGAAAGCCACCGTGTAGAACCGAATGTAAGCGAGAGGAACTTGAGTTCATGCGATGTTGATGATTCTAATTAGACGGGAACCCAAGCGTGAATCGACGATTGTGATTCTTCATCATTTGAGATCCACATTATGATACCACCACCGATCCAAGATGATCACATCTACAAGGATTTGATATGGCTCACTTGTCCTCTACCACCTTTTGCAATGTTCATTCAGGCCAACCGAGCACATGAGACAAAAACGAGTCTTATTGAGAGTTCGAGCCAAGCAATGCTAAATTTTGCCAAGCTTGAGGGCGTTCTAAATCAATACCCATATGTGGTGTTGTATGACACTTACTATGGATGGAATCCACTCTTTAATGAGCCCTTCTCTGTGTCAGGCCGAGGATAATAAACTAAGTGCTTCATGGGAGGCAACCCAAGTTTTTAAATAAATTAGAGCATCACCGCCGACTTCATTCGGAGGCGAGATTGTCTCGCCACCCAGGTACGTGTTCAAAACCTCATTCATCACTATAATGAATGTTATTTGTTGAGTTTGATGTTGGGTCATTGTGGACACTGATCGTTTTAAGTTTGGGGGTGATGTTTAGTATGTGTTCTTGTTGTTAGTTGTGTAGTTTTAGTTTAATGTATGCATGTTTGTTTAGTTTAGTGTAAATGTATTTATGTTTGTAGTATGTGTTGTTGTGTGCTGAGTTTTGCATTCTTTTGGGCCATTACCCGATAATGATGTTATCCCCTAATTGTTTTTTGAGGTCAAGGGTAATGCCCATTCATATGTGTTCTGTGTGCTTGACATGTCGTATTGGTAAAAGTTATTGTGGATCCTAATTTGCATGAGCACATAGACTCAATGTATAGCTATCCAATTGATTTGAGGCCGATTATTCATTAGCCAAATTCATGACAATTTAAGGGATTCTAGAACCTGATTGGGGGAACCTTGAGGCAAAATCCTAGGCGAGGTAGTTCAGGAGACATGATTTAGGCATTCATTTTATTGCATGAGCCTTTGAAGCTTACCTTGTAATATTTTTATCTCTCCTTACCCTGTCGAAGCCTATAAGCCGTTTCAATTCTGAACACGTAACAAATACCCTGGCCGATAAAACTTTTTCCAAACCTAAGTCACTAAACTGAAGGCACAATTTGAGTGAAATCAAGTTAGTATTCGTTTATGCTACTTGAAGTGAGCGGTTGGATTTTGGGCAAACTTTTCATTGGTTTGGTATTCGAGTACTCACTTGTCATTTTTCTTTCGTTTTAATCACACCTGTGAAATTGTAATAATCGAATAAGTTTGCGGGTGTGGTTTGTTTAAAAAAGAAAAAGAAAATATAGTTATATTTTTGTTTCTTTTGACAAGTGAGTACGATGTTCTTAAATGTTTGTTTAGGGTTTCTTCTAATTAATCTATGGGGCTTCGAGAGTGATTGAGTGCCATGCGTTGTGCCTTGGGTATCGTTGAGTTATAATGTTAACCTGTTTTATATTTTCGATATACCCTTGGCCAAATGTTACAAACCGAACCAATTCCTATTGATATTTTTGAACTTCCAAGCCTACATTAGTGGAGAGTGGAACTTAGTCAAGCATATGGATATCCTAATCCTTTATGGTATAAGTCGTGAGCTTCGTTGGTGGATAATCCAATCCGGTCTTTGAATAGTTATATAATTGAGTTTTCACACACACTTGAGCAGGATCTAGAATGACATTTACCATTATCGAACATTGAAATTTTAGAACACCACATACTGCATTTTACTCCTGAACTCGATATAATTGGGGGCCATTGAGGGAAAACATTTTGGTCGGTATAGTTGAATTTCAAAACTCGCAAGTTGTTATGTTTAGGTAGTTTGTGTTTTTATTCGTGTTTAGTTTTTGTGTTAGTTAATTAGTTGTGTTTTTTTATTTTAGTATGAGTGTTTTGCTCGAGTACTAGCCAAATTCTAAGTTTGAGGGTATTTGATAGGTGTAATTTATCTATTTATTCTCAAACTAGTTTTAGTAGTTTTCGAGTATTATTATAGTGTTTTAATATGTTTTAATGCGTTTTTATTTGTTTTTCTATAAACTAGGTGTTTGGGACGAAAAAGAATGAAAACGATTTATAATCGAGTAAATCGGTGGAACGTCGGTGGTAAAACGGTGGAAAAACAAACAAGAAGGCAAGTTCAAGAATGTAGGCCAACCGCTGGAGCGGTGAACCCATCGCTGCAGCAATCAATCCAATAGAAACCTTCTTCTTGACCACCGCTGCAACGGTAACCCATCAGAAAGCCTATTGACTTCCCACCGCTACAGCGGTTCGACACCAGATGTTTTAGATATTTTGGATCCCTTTTTATACTCCTTCTTCCGCAACACGTAGACAACATTTTTGGGGTGTTCTTGAGAGCTTCAAGACTACACCAAGGGTAGAGAACACAATTCCAATAAAAGGGAACAAGATCGGAGTGGTTTTAGTGAACGTGGATTCGTCCATTCTTTAGATAACGACTTTTCTCCTTTGTTTCTCTCTTTATTTCTTGAACCCTTTTTGGTATTTGATCATGTTTAGCTTATTTATTGTTGCATATTTGGTTATGGCCATATATAGCTAAACATATATTGTCTAGGGAGCGATTTGTTTATAAAAACGTTGTTTGTTTGAATTGATGTTTCGTTAACGGTTTTTTCATCCATGTTCGATTATGTTTACTGTTCTTTTACCTCCATAGTATGCTTGTTATGATATTGTGGTTGATTTGAGAATACGGAGTTTGACACTCGGGAGAGGTAACCCTGAATTCAGACTAAGGTTTAAACACAATGCGACGATCTAATGACCTAGGAGGGTATTAGAAAGTTTGCAATCCATGAGGTTGGGGCGAGACTCATTTGATCAAGTGTCGTATAGATGCTAGAGGGAGACTTCGGCGTTGACGCGAAGTCGCATATTCATTCATTTTTACACTCAGGAGAGGTAGTGAGTGAGTTTTCGATTCCTAGATTGTCGGATAGATTTGAATGCCGTTAATGTAAACTAGATTGAATCAAACATGTTTAAGTAAACAAAGTTAATCCGTAGGCAATATATTTCCTTAAACGTTATAGTAATATTATAATTTAATAATTAATTTAGTTTAATATATTTTATTAACAAAAACTGAATTTGAGTCGCCTAGATAAAATCCGGTTATGACAATCGTGGTACTTAACGACAATCTAATCCAAACCTTGTGGATACGACAACCCTTACTCTTCTCACTTTACTAAAACTTGACCCGTACACTTGCGGTGAAAGTAGTGACGTAATATTCCAGTACCATTCAATAAATTCCGAGCGTGTCTATAAAGTTGGGTTTAGTTTTTTGGGTACAAAAAAAATAATTTTTTTTGTTTCTCATTTCCTTACCTTTTAAAGAATCAATTCTCATTTTTTGGGTTGGGTTTTGTGTTTGCCAAACACGTTCCCAGAAATCAATCCCAAAATTTTTGGGTTGGGTTGGTTTGGGTTGGAAACACTAACCAATCAGGGCCTAAGAGTTCCAATAAGGAACAACTAATATTTAAACCTTTTAATATTATTCAACCGTCAAAATATATTTCTCTAAAGTTGATAAATAATCCCCCACACCAAATTCAATCTTAGTCATTGATAAAAATCAATCCTCAGAATATGATAAATTTGAAATTTCTTATATTGAAACAAATTGAAAAACCATAAAGTTCATGATGGAATTAGAAGATACATAATGAACAAGGTTCGTTTAGAGGAAAACGATGGTTACCCTTGACGAAGAAGGTTCACCTAGAGGAATAGAAGATGACTCATTATGAGCAAGGTTCATTTAGAGGAAAACTCATGACGAACAAGATTCATGTAGAGGGATGGAAAATAACTCATAAGAAAAAACATTCGTTTAGAGGAAAGAATGATAGCTCATGACGAATAAAGTTCGTTTAGAAGGATGGAAATAACTCATAACAAACAACATTCGTTTATAAGAAAGAACAATAACTCATGACGAACAATTTTCGTTTAGAGGAAGGAAATATAACTCATGACAAACAATGTTCATTTAGAGGGATAACTCATGACGAACAAGGTTCATTTAGAGGGATGGAAAATAACTCATAACAAACAACATTAATTTAGAAGAAAGAATGATAACTCATGATGAACAAAGTTCGCTTAGAGGAAGGAAAGATAACTCATTACAAACAATGTTAATTTAGAGGGATCGTTTAGTAAGAAGAACAAAGAAAGACACTTTAACGAACTCACAACAAACAATGTTCATTTAGAGGATCGCTTAGTGAAAAGGAAAAAGGAAGACACTTTAACAAACTCATGATGAACAACGTTTGTTTAGAGGAAAGCTTAGTGAAAAGAACAAAGGAAGACACTTTAACGAACTCACGACGAACAACGTTCATTTAGATGATCGCTTAGTGAAAGGAACGAAAGAAGGCACTTTAATGAACTTATGATGAACAATATTCATTTAGAGAATTGCTTAGTGAAAAGAACAAAGCAAGACACTTTAAACGAACTCATGATGAACAATGTTCATTTAGAGGATCGCTTAGTGAAAGGAACAAAGCATGACACTTTAACGAACTCACAACAAACAACATTTGTTTAAAGGATCATTTAGTGAAAAGAACAAAGGAAAACACTTTAACAAACTCATGACAAACAACATTTATTTAGAGAATCACTTAGGAAAAGGAATGAAGGGATATTAATAACTAGAATCTAGCTACCTTTTTGCAAATATCGCACAATATGCCTAGCTTATGACTGGGGACAGAATGAGGGAGTATAAGGTGTAAAATGTGCCCTAGCCCTTAGCTGAGCCGAATGAGGGATCAAAATAGTATAAAATATGCTCCAGTATGTGGATAAGGCTGTCATATGGATTATTGAACCCTCATTGGTTGTCTACGTACCTTAGCTTTATACCAAGGATTAAGTCAAAAGTAGTTCACCCCGAAAAGAATAAAGTAACCCAGACGCTCTAGCCCATAGGTGGGATTAATGAAATTAGAAAGAATCCATTAGAGGGGGCACCCATTAGGTGAACGAGTTTCACAAAAAAGAACGATTACCTCGATTGTCAGGCTGTTTAGGTCAATGAGTCCCAACTTTAGGATTTTTGTACAAATGGATAACACAACATTTCCAAAATATAAAGTTAAAATGAATGAAAATTGGCCACCATCGAGTGATCTTGTTCCCCATCCCTTTGTCGCAATTTCTCAAGTTGTTACTTGGGATAGTGAGGATTTGCTTTATTTGGTTGGTTGATAATGCTTGAATTAATTTTGGAGTGATAACAATGACATCGTTTTGCGTTTTTTTAACTTATTTCTTAAAATCCAGAAAGCAAATAATTTGAATTTAGAAACTTTTGCTTCAAACTCAGAGGCAGTGCCTAATTTAGTCATATCCCAACTAATTTTCTTAGCTTGCCCTGCTAAACCCTTGTTCCTCCCAACTGCCTGGCATTTTGATGTTTGGGGTTCTAAGACTCTTCCATGCTTTATATTTTCTCAAATCCTGCAAAATTGGTTTAGCCAAAATATGAACAAACATGTTTAACTTTTACTAAAACATGTACCTTCCTTACCAGTTATGAGTTTTGTGAGTCTTTTGAGTATATTTGCAAACGAGGATGAATTCAATATAATTCTAGACAATGTCTAATGTTCCTTTCATAGATTCTAACTCAATTCAAATCATCAGGTTTTGATATGAAAAATTGTTTGCAGTCGATGAAAAACCAGCCTAGAAAGAAACAACAAAAAAGATCCCTGAGTAAATTAGCCTGTCTCTTTTTAAATTTTATTTTATTTTATTTTTATTGCCATTTTTTCCTTAGTGCCCTTTTGGGTTTTCACTGAGGCTTGCTCCCGCATTTTTGCACCTCAGAGGCCTTTCGGGTTTTCACTGGGTCATTGGTTTTGTATTTTGCTACGATCCCTACGTTCTTGCCTCGCAATGCCCTTTCGGGTTTTCGCCATGACCTCAGGTCGCACATTTATTTTTTCCTCTTTTTTCATCGCCACCTTGTGGTTCAGAGTCGGAGATTTTTGTAGGCAGATGACTATGCTCACAAAAATTGAAAAAAACTCATTTGATTAGGCAAAGTATTTTTTTATAGAGTTAGAGTTTGTGGGTTCAGGAAATACATTGTCTTCTATCTCTTGGAGAATCAACGCTCCACTACTCAAGGCTTTGTTAACTATGAATGGGCCCTCCTAATTGAGGGAAAATTTCCTCTAGCTTTATCTTGAAATGGAAAAATATTCTTCAATACTAGATCTCCTACTCTGAAGACTCGAGGATGAACCCTCTTGTTGTGGGCTCTAGCGATTCTTTTCCTATAGCATTGACCGTGGCAAATAGCCGTCAATTGTTTTTCATCGATAAAGCAAAACTGGTCAGCCTCTATAGTACCCATTCAGTATCTTCAATCTTGGATTATATGAGCACTCTTAAGGTAGGGAATCTTAAATTTAGCAAGGATTACTGCTTCTATCTAGTAGAGATTTACCTTTTCTTGATCTATTCCATAATTTATCATTTTATTCTTTTTATTTGCTTTGTTTTCTCTACTAAATCTCATTCTTAGCAAAGTGAATTGTTGAGATTGGCTAAGTTTAATAAAGAACTAAAAGTGAAAGCTACGAGTGGAAAAAGACAAGAGAGTGAGAGACTAATATCGAGATAAAAGCCAATTTAAGAGCGATACACAAGTGTGAGAGAAATATTTTGAAACTATACAGGGATATTTGAAATAATTCCTCATATACTCTCTCATGTGTTTGCACTCAAGTTTCAAACCATGTCTTCTAAGGACAATACATCAAACAACGAATGAGGGGAGAAAACATTCTTCGCATTGTAGGCTATGCAACAACAATTTGAAAGCATGAATGTAGTGTTAAATGAGATTTAGAATCAGATGGATAGGCAAGACGATGTTATTATCGCTTAGCAGGAGGGGCAACTCCAAAGAGTCCCTAATGCTAGAAGGCATGAAAGATGTGTACGTGTGGAAGATTCTTAGGGTAACCATGATGAGTTCAAAAATGAAGAGGAATAATCTTCATTGAATGGTGAGGGAAGGTTTATGCCAAGGGAAGAAAGGCGAGGTAGAGGTTTCCTAAGAGATCGAGATGGTGAGATGTGGTTGACAGAAACCCAGGAAACATCAAGATGAAAATACTATCATTCCAAGGGAAAAATGATCCAAAAGTGTACTTGGAATGAGAAAAGAATATGGAGTTGATCTTTTAGTGCCACAACTATTCCAAGGAGAAAAAAGTAAAACTCATTGTAATTGAGTTTCTTGACTATGCTACTATTTGGTGGGATTGACCTGTGATGAATAGGAGGAGAAACCATGAGAGGCCTATTGAGACGTGGGATGAAATAAAGGCCATCATGAGGAGGTGATTTGTCCATCGTTACTACTATAGAGACTTGTATCATAAATTATAAAGCCTTACTCAGGGCTATCGGAGCATAGATGATTACTACAAGGTGATGGAGATCGCTATGATCCAGGCTAATGTCGAGGAGAATAGAAAAATTACCATGGAAAGGTTCTTGAATGAGCTGAACCAGGAAATTGCCAATGTGGTGGAGTTGTAATACTACGTGGAGTTGGATGACATGGTGCACATAGAAATAAAGGTGGAATGGTATCTTAAAAGGAAATAAACTCGATTATTTCAAAATCTGGGCTCCCCTACTTCATAGAGGCCGAATGGGATGAGAGACGAAGGGAATGTTTTAGAGTCCAAAATTGAACCACTGAAAAGAAGATATGATATGCCAATGCCAACAAGGTAAAATAAAAACTAAAACTCGTAATCATGATATTAAATGTTTTCATTGTTCGGGAGAAGGTCACATAACTTCACAATGCCCAAATAAGAGGACCATGATAGCACATGTTCATGGAGAGGTAGAAACCAAAAGCGATAGCGATGATGACCAAATGCCACCTCTAGAAGATACTTGTGATGATAATGTAGAATACCCGGTGGAGGGTGAATCACTTATGGCTAAGTGTGCTCTAAGAGCCTAATTCGCGGTGGATGACATGGAATAACAAAGGAAAAATATCTTTCATACTAGATGACATGTCAATAACAAGATATGTAGTATAATCATTGATGAGGGATGTTGTACTAATGTGGCTAGCACTACTTTAGTATAAAAAATGAATTTACCTACCTTGAAATACCTTAGACCGTATAAGTTGCAGTGGTTGAATGATTGTGAGGAGGTTCGGGTAAACAAGCAAGTATTAGTTTCATTTTCAATTATGAAGTAAAAAGCTCGAGTACTTTGTTATATTGTTCTAATGCATGTGACTCATATACTATTGGACAGACCATGGAAATTTGGCAGAAAGGTCACTCATGTCAGGTTCAAGAATAGGCATTCTTTTTTCAAAGACAAGAAAACCATTAATCTTGTGCCATTGACTTTAAGACAAATATATGAGGATCAAATGAAATTGACAAGAGAGAATGACTTGAAAAAAATTGTGATCGAGAGTTCAAAAAAATATGATAAAAAGAAAGAAAAAAAGAATGAAAATAAAAAAGAGAGTGAAAAAAATAAGAGAAAAACAAATAAACAAGTGAGTTTTTATGCTAAGGCTAGTGATGTCAAGAGTACTTTGTATAAAACTAGACTATATTTGTACTCTTGTATAAAGAGGTATGTTTTAATAATTACAAAATTGATGTATCTTTTTCTAATGTTGTTGTCTCATTGTTGTAGGAATATGAGGATGTGTTTCCTAATGATGTGCCTTGCGGATTGCCACCTATTAGAGGGATCGAGCATCAAATCAATTTTATGCTCGACGTAATAATTCTTAACCAACCAGCTTATAGGAGTAATTCGGAGGAGCCAAAAGAACTTCAAAGGCAAGTTGAAGAGTTGATAGTCAAAGGACACGTAAGAGAGAGCATGAGTCTGTGCGCAACACCGGTGCAACTTGTGTCACACCCCTTTCCGGGCCCCCCGTTGCCCAAGGTCGGGCGTGACGTCGACCTGATGTTACCTGACCGATCAACAAACACACACACACACACACATATATGTGTGTGTCTGTGTGTGAGTGTGTGTGTGTGCGCACTACTATAATAATTTTTTTTTTTCCAAAAATACATTTACCTATTTCAAAATTCGGGAATACACCTATCCCGAATATTCACAACAAAATCACAAAAAGAAAACTGAACTTTTCACTATTCACACCAGTCCAACCAACCCTTCCAAAACGACACCACCTCCGGACTCTACCTAGTGTCAGTAGTGGACCTACTCCTAGCTTTGGCACTTAAAACCAAATATTTAATCGATGTATTGTCTTCATAATAAAAATGGTTTATGGATTAATCACAATTATCAAATACCACTTTTTCTAATATAATATACTATAACCGCATACCATGCTGGAATAAAATTACACTGCCATCATTGTAATAAGATAATGTATTTAAATCAACCAATCCAAATATTTTGACATTTAGTAAAATACCGCTCTCATATTTTCTTATTAGCCATAGGATCGTTTCACTTCATGATCGGGAGTTACGATAATACCATAACCTGTACAACTATACCATCTAAAGTAACTATCAGTCCTAGGGTCATTTAATATCCCTAATGGCAGAGGCAACCACCCGTAGGATTTGCACTCTTGATAGGTCCACATATATCCACCCTACAGGATTTATCTGACAGGTAACAATAAATATCCACCCTGCAGGTCTTGCCTAACAGGTAATCCACATCTCGCAGGACATGTCCTCCTAATGAGAAGACAACTATAGCATAGTCGGATGATAAAAATCATTTTTCACCTTTAAAAGTTTACTTGATCTACATAAGTTATAAAACCGTCCATTTTAATAAATATATTTTTTTTTCACAATTTATACAAAAATATAATTTGTCAATTTACATAGAAGACAGTACACTCACCTCGTTTTTTGCGCTACTAGAAATATTGTCGCCAAATATTACGCGGGCGTCATTGCCTGTGAACCTAACAGCGATAAGACCTAAATTAATAATTTATTTAAAATCAGCCTAATATGCAATGCGTGACCCTAAAATGCATCATTTTCTATTCCCTAAAATTACTACACGCCCAACTTTCTATGTCAATATTAACTGTACAAATGAAAAAACCATTACTACAATTATAAATTTATCAATTAATAGTTTCGTTTGCAGAAAAATATTAACTATTGATAAAATCTACTAGTTAAAATACTTAAATATAATTCTAACCAATTTGACAATATTTTACTTTAAATTTGATTCTTCACAAATTAAATATATATATATATATATATATATATATATATATATATATATATATATAAGTTCTTACCTATATGCTATTTGAAAGTATAAAAAGAACTACATAAATAATAAAAAGGAATGAAAAATTACCTTAAGTTCAATGGTCAATATCCAAAAGAGGAAAGAGAGAGAGAGTTTGAAAAGTAAAAAAAATAGAATAGTAAATTTCCATCGAGAAGAGAGAATCGATTCATTTTTGTGCCTTAATCATGAAAATATCTTTTCTTGCTTTGCCAAGTGTTTCCATGTGTCACTCCTAGGATTCTTTTGGGCAACTAATCAAACATATTATATATGCACCCCTTAATCTTTACTTTAAATACCAATTTAATCCCAATTGTTATAATTAACACTTAAAAGAAATAATACTTGCCCCCCTAAATTTCTTAAAATAAGTTTTTAAATATCACTGTAACCCTTTAAAATTTTAAAATAAATTTTAAATGACATAATAGACCCCATTATTTTCAAAATGTTCTAAAATGTTACTAAAAATTATGTACATTCAAAAGTCGGGTCTTACGATCCTTCCTCCCTAAAAGAAATTTCATCCTGAAATTTTAGTTACCTTGAACGAATAAATGCAGATATTTATTCCTCATCTCATCTTCTCGCTCCCACTTCGCTTCCTCCACTAAGTGACTGCGCCATATTACATTTACTAATGGAATCGTTTTCGTCCGCAACACTTGATCTTTACGGTTCAGAATCTGAACAAACTCCTCAACGTATGTCAAATACTCTTTTAATTCGATTAGTTGAGAAGTCAACACATGCAAAGGATTTGGCACATATTTTCTAAGCATCGACACGTGGAAAATATCGTGTAATCTAGACAATTCTGGTGGTAGGGCTAGTCGATAGGCTGTTGTGTCAACTCGTTCTAGAATCTCGTATGGCCTAATATACCTCGGACTTAACTTCTCTTTTTCCCAAATCTCATTATGCCCTTCCACGGGTATATACGCAAAAATACATAATCGCCCACTTCAAATTCCAACTCTCGCCTACGCTTATCAGCATAATTCTTTTTCCGACCCTGAGCAACCTTCAGTTTTTCCTAAATCACTTTTACCTTGTCTCTATATTCGACATTAATAATTTTTGTTCTCCCACTTCAATCCAACAGACTGAAGTCCTGCATTATCTGTCATATAACGCTTCATATGGTGCCATCTTGATTGTCGAATGGTAGTTATTGTTATAGGCAAACTCTATCAACGTCAAATGATCATCCCAACTACCAGGAAATTCTAGAACACAACCCCTCAACATATCCTCTAATGTCTGAATCGTACGCTCTGATTGGCCGTCAGTCTGGGGATGAAAGGCTATGTTGAATTTTAACTTGGTACCCATGGCAGCTTGAAGACTCGACCAAAACTTCGATGTAAATTTGGGATCCCTATGCGATACTATGAAAACCGGCGCACCATGCAAACGGACAATCTCATCAATATATAATTTTGCATACTTATCCAGGGAATATGTTATTTTTACGGCAAAAAAATGAGCAGACTTAGTAAGTCTATCAACAATCACCTAAATGGAATTATATCCCGTCTATGTATGGGGTAATCCCGAAACAAAATCCATCGTGATATGTTCCCACTTCCACTCGGGGATAGGTAGAGGTTGCAATAACCTACCTAGACGTTGGTGCTCAATCTTGACTTGTTGACAAATGAGACACCTGACAATAAATTCCGAAATTTCTCTTTTCATTCCATTCTACCAATAGTGTTCTCGCAAATCCCGATACATTTTGGTGCTGCCGGGATGCATCGCATATGCTGAGCTGTGCGCTTCCTGCAAGATATCTTTCTTTAAATTAGCATTATTAGGTGCACACAGTCTATTCTCAAACATCAAAACTTCATCATTATCCCTAACACAATAGTCAACTCTTTGGCCATTCTTCATTTCACCTCTGATCTTTTCCAATTGGCCATCCGATTTCTGCGCCTCTATAATACAGTCGATCAATGTCAGTCTCAAGGTTAAAGTCGCAAGCAACGCTGCCATCTAACCAACCACCAACTGGACTCGTAGTGATCTTAACTCAGCATATAGATTAGTATGAATAACTCGAAGATGTGCAACCGAACCCGCCGATTTTTGACTCAGCGCCTCTGCTACAACATTGGCCTTTCTAGGATAATAATGGATAGTGCAGTCATATCCTTGATCAATTCTATCCAACGCCTCTACCTTAGATTTAGTTCATTTTGAGTAAAAAAATATTTTAAACTCTGGTGGTTAGTATATATCTCGCATGTCTCGCCATATAGATAATGTTTTCAGAGTTTCAGGGTAAACACAATTGCCGCCAACTCCAAATCATACGTTGGGTAGTTACGCTCATGATTATTTAATTACCGAGAGGCATATGAAATCATGTGACCATGTTGCATCAGTACACACCCTAGCCCTTGGTGTGAAGCATCACTGTAGATCACAAAGCCACCACCTTCTGTTAGGAGACAAAGTATTGGCGCAGATATCAATTTATTTTTCAACTCCCGAAAACTCTGTTCACATTTGTCGGTCCACTCGAATTTGGATTCCTTGTGGGTTAATTGAGTCAATGGGGCAGCTATAATGGAAAATCCTTGAATGAACCGACGATAATACCCTGCCAATCCCAAGAAGTTTCGAACTTCGATCACACTTTTCGGCCTTTCCCATTGAACCACGGCTTCAACTTTCTTTGGATCAACTTGAATACCATCCCTCTAGATAACATGTCCCAAAAATACAACTTTATCCAACCAAAACTCACATTTACTGTATTTTTCATATAATTACTTCTCTCTCAAAGTCTGCAACACAATCTTGAGATGCTCTGCATGTTCTTCTTTATTTTGGGAATAGGTCAATATATCATTAATGAACACGATAATAAACTGTACGAAGTAAGGCTAGAAGATCCGATTCATCAAATCCATAATGGCCATACCTTGTGTGAAATGCTATTTTTGACACATCACTGTCGCTGACTTTCAGCTGATAATATCCTAATCGAAGATCTATTTTAGAAAATACCCTGGCCTTCTGCAACTGATCGAACAGATCATAAATTCTAGGCAACGGGTATTTATTATGAATCGTCACCTTATTCAATTCCCTGTAATCAGTACACATCCTCTGCGTGCCATCCTTCTTCTTTACAAATAACACTGGGACTTCTCATGGAGAAACACTAGGTCTGATAAACCCACGGTCCAACAGATCTTGCAACTGAACTTTCAGTTTTTTTAGCTCGGTAGGTTCGTACGATATGGTGGAATTGATATAGTAGAAGTTCTTGGGAGTAACTCGATAGTGAATTCAATTTCCCTATCCATTGGCAACGCTGGCAATTCTTTTGGAAATAAATCAGAAAAATCCCTGACCACTAGGATATTTGCCACCTGTACCTCATTTTGACTAGTGTCAATCACATGCACGAGGTATCCCTAACATCTCTTTTTTAATAATTTCCTGTCCTCTAAGACAGAAATCGAACTAACAAGGGTGATGATTCTGTCCCCCAAAAATACGAACTCTAGTTCGCCTAAGACTCGAATAATAACTTTCTTTTTAAAACAATCCACTGTAACATGATAGCTGGATAGCAAATTCATACCCAGTATCACATTAAAATCATAAATACTTAGGGGTAATAGATCTACTGACAATTCTCTATCACCAATACGAAGCAAATTGTCTTTATACGCACTATCTATCAACACGAACTCGCCCATAGGAATAGAGATAATAATATTATATGACAGAGAAGTAGGAAATTTGTCTACATATATCATAAAGGTCGCTGAAACAAATGAATAAGTAGAATTGGGATCAATAAGTACATGTGTATCTCTATCATATAAAGACATGATACCTGTAACCACATCTGGGGTAGCCTGGGCATCCTGTCTGGTAGTAGCAAATACACGACCTCAAGTCGGAGGTCTACCGGTCGATCCTCGACCACGTCCCTGAACACTACTAGGGCCAACACTACCCACACTATTCACAAGAAGTGTAAATGTAACAGCAGATTTCAAACAATTCGGAGATATGTGACCCAACTCATGACAACGGAAACATATTGGGCCTCCTATGGAACAGTCCCTAGAAAAATGATCCAGTGATCCACATTGGTATCATACTGGTGTCCCAGCTCGACCAACCATCTAGCTAATTCTCTGTCCTGATTGGCCGACCTCTGTCCAGATATATTCTGCTATTGCCCAGAGTATCGGCTCTTAGCTGACTGGTCAATTATTAGGGCCCAAACAAATGGAGGTCGAGCTACGGCTTCTCGAGAAGTACCACTTGGATATCTGTTAGGTGACTTGAATCTACTCTTCTTATACTGCTCATGGTTCTCGACTGCTTCCTGTCCATCCTTCTCTATTAATTTTGCCGTGTTTATCAATTCTGCATAACTTTGGATCTGTCTTCCTATCAACCTAGAACGTATTCCTAGATCAAGTCTTTTATGGAATCGTCTATGTTGGACCAGTAAGCTACCCAAGATGGGGGTGAATTGGGTAGTATTAAAAATATCAGAGTTTACAACACTTCAAAAATCAAATAATTAATTTTATCCTAAATTAATTATTATCACTTTATATAGCAGAGGAAATATATTATCAACTAGGTACATACTGATAGGTGTGATCTACCTACATATTTTCAAACCGGTTTAATTAGTTTTAGAGTAGTTTTATAGTTATTTTTATTATGTTTTAATTAATTTTTATCTTTTTGTATTAAAATAGATAGGAAACTGGAGCTAAAACGATGAGATCAAATCAAAAGCGGTCGAAGAATGGTGGAAAAACAAGCTCGGAGGCAAAATTTTGAAACAAGTCCACCACCGCGACGGTGAAAATGCTGAGAAAAACCAAAGGCTACTGACGGACCACCGCTTAGGCAGTAAACCAGCAGAAAGTTTTTCTAAAGCCACTGCTTTTTTAATCGCCGAAGTGATCACCAACTGACCTATCCCACTGCCGCAGCGGTGGCCTCCATATAGTCTAGATATTTTGTTAGATATTTTTTTGGCCTATTTAAACCCTTCTCTTCTCCTATCTTCCAAACTTTTCGGCCCCTAAGGCCTTAGGCTATATTTTAGGGTTAGTTTGAAAGGTTTTTGAGGGAGCGCTTTCAACCCAAGGCGGAAGATGAATAGAGAAGCGATTGTTCGACGGTTCCAGCGCCAATTCTTCGGATATAGGCTAAGTCACTCGTTTCTTATCTTTGTTTTCTTTATTTTGGTAGTTTTTGAGCATGTTTAGCTCATTTTACATTGTATAAACGGTTAGGGCCGTGAGCTAAACATGAATTGTAATAGGGATTAACGTATTATTTATGAAAATGTAGTTTTGGTTGAATTTATGTTTCGTTTATGGTTGTTCCTTATAATTTCGATTGTGTTACCATGTTTTCTATGATTATATTCTAGTTTAGATATATTGAGAATGCGAGGTTTGACACTCGGAAGAGGTAACTCCGGATTCAGACTAGGGTAAACACAACACGACAATCTAATGATCTAGGAGGGTGTTAGAAAGTGTGCAATCGATGACGTTGGGGTGAGACTCACATGACCTAGAGTCGTTAATACGTTGAGGGGGACTTCAGCGTTGACACGAAGTCACGTATTCCTCCGTCTTATACTCGGGAGAGGTGGCGAGGGAGTTTACGAACCGAGATTGTCGGATACGCCGAACGCCGTTAATGTTAACTAAAACAAAACTAAATGCATTTAAGTAAATAAAGTTAATCCTTAGGCAATATACTCACCTAAACAATCTCAATATAGTATTTATAGTATAGTTAACTTAATTAGTATTTTAGTTTAGTATTAGTATAAATTATATTCCATTTTTATCGCCTAGATAAAATTAGGTTATAACAATCGCAGTACTGGATAGTAATCTCAACCAATCCCAGTGGATACGATACAGGATCAAAAGGTCCACTATACTAAAACTTGATCTGTACGCTTGCGGTGAAAGTGGCAGCGCTTAAAAAGCGGTCACCATACACCAATCAACAAAAATAAATAATGTAAAGATAGCAGCACACAAGAAAATTACATTGGTTCACCAAGCTACTCTTGGCTAATCCAGTTCTCCGAGCCCCACGGAGAGTCGCACCTACTAAACTCAAGTTCCCTTTAAAGGTAAGAACCAAACTCTCACAAAGATTCTTTTCACAGGCTTAGAATCAACCTTTACAAATTCATTTTCCCAGACTCAGGAATAACATCTCCTTTTAACAGGCTCAAGAATAATCTCTACTTTTTACAGGCACAAGAATAACCTAATTCTTTTTATATCTTAGGATAAAGAATCAAAACCTCACAGAAGCACTCCAACTATCCTTTTCCCAGGTAAGGATGGAACCTTTACAAAATTACTCACAAATTCAATCAAGGAAGAATTAACACCTCAATCTCTTTATCGGAAGAGATTGAAACCCAACTACCCCTGATTAGATACTCTCAATAGTGTCTAATCGGCACACAACTCACCAATTACAAGAAATTGATAAGTTCTTCCCACTCGGAGTATCTTCCACCTCAAATCAATTTAAACTCAATTAATGTCCCGATAATTACTAGTGATAGAATTAAGTGAGAAAACAAAAATCTAATTATAAAAATAATACGGATAGTACAAAATTGAGCATGTAATCAGATTATGACACAAATCGTTTTAAAAGATTTTTATGCTTTTAAAGTTCAAAAATAATTTCATCAAGATCTTATCAACCAAGCAAATATAGAAAAATAAATATGTAGTAAAAATTAATAGCTTGAAAAGATCTCACCCTGATAATACCGAAGAATTATAGATTAAAACGCTAGACAACTCAACTCAGTGACGCTTACACAATCAACACTTTAACTCAAAAACTCCTCAATAATTGATCTCACAATTTGATCTCTTAAAATAATATCAAAATGATTACTCTTATAAAAGTTTATGAACTGAATAGTTCTTGATATATTCTAACTAAACATGTAAAATCTGCAAGTCTATTTATAGCTACTTGAAACAAGCCCCATAACGGTTAGTTTCCACAAGATAAGTATCTAAAAGATACTTATAGACCCCATATATTGATTCCTTTGATTTTCGGTATATTTGACTTAATTATGGCTATCAAAACATTCAAATTAGTCCCTCAAATATTTTTCAAACTCAAATCAATAGGATAGAAAAAATTAAATGTACCAATTTGAGAAAAACTTAAAATATATATACCATATCAATAGGGATATTCAAATAGGAGTATCATATCTTTAAAATATCCATATCCATAAAATCTCTCAACCAAGTAAACAAATAACGGCTAGTATTTTAAATCAAAATCCTCAAAATTCGAAACCGGCCATTAGTCGACAAACACACATCTATCGGTCGACCGCCCAATTTAGGATGTAGTCCAAGCCAAAATTCCATCGTCATAAGTTGACTTATCTATCGACCTAGAGATATAGAGAGTTCATCTTTTAAGCATAGGTCGACCTACCTATCGACTGGGAGATTCAGAGACTTCTTCTTTTAAGCACAAGTCGACTTACTTGTCAATTGCCCATGCTGGAACTCTTCTCCTTAATTATTTTCTTTGACATTTTCACACCTTTCACTAATTTATTTTCTCGGTTACCTTTACTAAAATCTTAAAATCAATTTTAATAAATTATCTTTATTTCTTTTTCAATTACACATAGGAGCAAAGAATTTCTCTAATTAGGATCCTTTCAAAACACACATAAACATAAAATCATTTTTGTGTCGTGTGTGATCCTAATCAGGATACATTAAGAGTAAAATATATTAGAGTTGTTTTCACCTAGATTCTACGAATCTTCAATCTCTTACTATCCGTCTCTACATCCTTCACAATTTCTTCATGATATTATCTTCTCCGCATTGTCTCTGCATCCTTTACAATTACTTCACGATAATATCTTCATTGGAACTAATAAACTGAGACGCTTAATTAAATTGTTAGTTCCATAAAAAATAACAACATTTAATTGTTCATCAAAATCTTAGGATCAACAGTCTACATCCTGCCTCTTCTATTTTCTCCAAATCAGGAGCAAATCGGGACAGGGCATCGAATTCGATTTCATACTGCAAAATGGTCATCTTCTCCTATTTCAGTGATATGAATTCCTCCTCCATCTGGAACCGATAGGATTCAGGAAAATATTTTTCATTAAACACCGCAACAAATTGATCCCAAGAAATCTCCTCGTCTGGAACTGAAATTAACCTCTTCATTTCCTCCCACCAATTTTCAGCCTCTCCTTTCAATTAGAAGGTGGCAAGAGGAACTCGGCTGTCATCGGTAATTCCTATTGCCTCAAATACGTGCCCTACGCTCTTCAACCAATTTTCAACATCAGTAGGACCTGCAGTTCTTGTAAAAGCCAGGGGGTCCAATTCCTTGAATATCTTCAAGAATATTACTTGGGAAGTAGCTATTTCAGTTTGGGCCTTCTAGTATTCCATCATTTTTGCCTGCTGCTCTGTCAGTGGCACAACAGCCTGTAAAATTCACTCAACGGCATCCAAGCTTTCCTGCCTCCTATCCCTCTTCTTATGGGGTCCAGCACTCTCACTACTTTCATTGGCATAAACCAATCTGGATTCTATCCCATGTGTATATGGCTAAGACCCTCATCACATAACCTTCCAAAAACTGAAGTGAATTATCCACCAACGAGGTTCATAACTAAATCTGATGTGACATCGGATTTCCATAGGCCTGATTAAGTTTCGCTCTCCACTAATATAGGCTAAGCAAGTCTCAGAGATTAATATGACTTTATGGGTCGCAATGATGGGCAAGGGTAAAAAGGGTATATGAGAAATGATTGTAACAATAGATGAATGATACCCTAGGCATGATACTTGCCTCTCGACCTCACTAATCGCCTACAGACAATTCCGAGATGAGCCCCAAACTTACTTCATTACTCTAGTACTCACTTATTCAATGGAAGCAAACAGAAATAACAAATGCATAAATATTTAAAAAAAATTTACACCCCCAAACTTATTCAATTTGTACATTTTCTTGGGTGTAGAACAATGGAACATTAAACAAGTGAGCTTCGAGCAATGAAATACCAAACCAAGCAAAAGTTCGCCTTAACCCAAATCGCATGCTTTTATCGGCCCAAAACACATACCGATAACGCAATAATTCGACTCCTGCCTAAGGTTTAAGGACAAGGGTTTAGGATAATTTTGCATTTGGCTAGGGTCTTTGAATGTGTGTTAAGAACAAAACGGCTAATAGGCTTCAACAGGGGAAACGAGGGGGTAGAGTTTGTAGGGTAGGCTTCAAAGGCTCAGACGATCTAAAATGAATGCCTAAGTCATCTCTCCTAAACTACCTAGCCTAAGATTTCGCCTTGAGTTTCCCTCAATTAGGTTCTATAATGCTTATTTGTGCCATGAACCTAGCTAATTAAATAATTGTCGTCAAATCATTTGGATGGTCAGTACATAAGGTCGAAGTGATCGTGCAATTGATAATCCTCAATCACTTATACCAATATGAGATGTCAAGCACATAGAAAACACACGGATAAACATTATAATTGACCTCGAAAGATAATTAGAGGATAATTCTATCATCGATTTATGGTCATCATGATCGTTAAAACTCACACACATGATAACATAGAAAACATTCAAGATACTCCCCCAAACTTGAAATAGGCATTGTCCTCAATGACCCAACATCATACTCAAAGTCTTTGCCAGCTAACTCAGTGTCATATGTTTCATGAACTTTAGCTATAAAAGTACTGACGAAGGGAAATGATAACACGTACCTGGGAGGTGAGACGTTGAAGTCTCACCTCCTATTGACCATCGTCTTGCATGTCATCCCTACAGTCTCCTTAAGGGGGAAGAGCTGGTTATTGAGGTAGATAAGGAGACACATAGGGCTGGCGAAGGTTGTTCGAAAATTATGGCATTTGAGGGTAGCCACTCATGTCATAACCGGTTGTCATTCCAGAGTGTTAGAATGGCTGATGCATCGTTTGGAAGAAAGATGCCTCATAAGTCATGTGGTCAAGCCGCCACTGATGATCATAGGCGGCTTGCGGCCGGAATTCGACATTTTTCGTTGCGCAAGGCTTGGATTTGTTCTCTGTGATATTCCACCCTTTGTTAAAGATCCTCAAGAGAGAGCTTTGCTTTTCCACTTTCCGTGGAGCCTTGTGGTCTTGATGGTTCTGCTTCCTCCACTTCTTTGCTATCTCATTTTTTGCTATATATCTTTTTTATTACATTGAAATCCAGAGATCAAATGGGTTTGGATATGTTTTCATTGGTAGTATCAAGACCCACCACTCATAATAGCTCATTGAGTAATGAAGGAAATGACAAGCCGACATTAGCGTTCTTGATGGCGTAATGGATGGAGAAATTGATAATGAAGCCAATGTTTAATGGTTTTTCTCTCTCTATAGAAAACATAGCCAGCTTATTTTCTTTCGTCACTTTCAATATGTGAGTTGTCGGATATAATCTAGCACAGATGAAATAGAATCAGATTTTGGGGATGTTTTTTAGGATCTTGGAATCAAATGCATATTGTCTACTCTTTGTTACTATCCAACTTATCTATCCTAAATACAATTCCTACAGGACTTCTTGTAGATCGGGTTCGGACTCTTTATTAATCTCTGGTTCAGGCAATCCTAAGTAACGGTTAATCGTCTGAGAATCAAATGTAATCCAGCGATTTCAAACCTTAGTCCTATTGTTAGTGTACTCCACTGCATTAGCATAGAATTCTCGAATCAGGGTTATAGAGCCTGGTTTTGGAGGGCTGCAATATATTTCCCATTTTTGCTATGATAATTGCTAATATCTATTCTGGTAAATTATCTATGTCAGCACCGAAACCCTTTTCATGAAGGCAAGATCGGAATCTTTCATGACTATTGAAATGATATTCAGCCTCATTTGATACAAATCAGATCGAATCAAAATTGGGGTTTGATATGGGGTTCTTGAACTAGACCCTTACTCTTCTTTCTCTTTGCAATAGATTTTGGCATAGTTTTAGTCGGCCAAAGAGAAACTACATAGACAAAGAACAAGAACCCACCACCAATGCACTCAAAAGCCCCTAAATCCAACACAACACTATCTTCAATTAGATAAATCAACCTTCACAATGGGTAAATCTAAGTTCAAAACCCACACTCCACCAAGCAATAAGGATTAGAGAATTTCAAATACAAATTTCTTCCTCAAAACAACTTGATGATTTTGTTGGCCAAATCTTGAAATAGATAGTCCACTTCACGCATTTTTCTCCTTGAAAGAGCTCTTATTGAGATAGTTGCAGAGAGTGGGTTAATAGGGTGGTTGAGAGGTGATTTATGTTTTTTTAGGGTAGAAATTTAGGTTTTGTGGTGAATGGAAGGAGATTTCAAAAGATTTAAGGTGAATTATGGAGTTGGGGTAGGGTTTAGAGGAGTGTGAAAGGAATGGTAGTGGTTAGGGTTTTGAAATAAATAGGAGGAAAAATGTAACGACCTGGTTTTCCAGGGTCGCTACGCGGTTTCTCCCTAAGGAGAATTAATACTAAACCAAATAACCAATAATTTATTTCGTATAAATCTGATTTTTTTTTTACAAACTACGACGATAGTTTTATTTATCGACGACGATAATTATATTTAATTTATTGAGTCAATTTTTACAACAGTAAATATTAACTACAATTATTACAAACATAATTTCTTATGTAATCCTCGTCGCCGTTTCTCTCTCACACCTCTCTAATACATGCATTTAATTAATACGATAAATAAAACATATTGGCATGATTTTCACATAATTTTTACATAGTCATGAGTATTTCATAAAATTTAACAGTTAAAATTCATTAACCATAATAGCATAAATCACACAAGAGGAAAATTAAATATATATATTAAAAGAGTTAGAAATTCTACCTGAAATCCGAAACCGAAATCTAAACCGGAATATAATTCTTCACATAAAAACATTCAAAATATATAAATTGTAACTTCTATATATATGTTTGTAGAATTCGTATATATATAACCCTATATATATAGAATTCATATGATCTGCAACTCTTAATGATATTATTATTATTATTATTATTATTATTATTATTATTATTATTATTATTATTATTATTATTATTATAATTATAATTATAGAAAATAATTACAAGAATACCTCGTAACTGATGACTAATGAATTAAAATCATGAGTCATTTATATTAAAAATTACATTAATGACCTTCTTGAAAAAAGAAAATATTAATTATATCCCAAAACTCTTAAAAGTATATTTTAAATAACCTAATAGTTCCAAAACTTCTAAAATCAATTAAAAATTAACATTTAACTCCAAAAATTATCAAATATTATTTATACAATAAATTTACAAAATCGTTCCAAAAATATTAAACCTATATAAAATAATGTTTTTCAAAAAGTATAATTTTTTGTGGTATTATAGAAAATAAATCGTAGTATTTAACCCTAAACTAGAGAGCGCGCTACAGCGGAGATGGAATGCGTTGCAATGTACTTTTTAATGTGTCTGGGTTGGTGGAAACTCATTGGAGTGGACTAACGAACGCGTTGCAGTGCGCTTCTGCTAGTGTGCTCTTCATTTTGTTGCGCTACAACGCATTTTTGGTCTGCTACAATGGGTGTCTGTCAGTTTGATTCCCTGGTACACTGATTATATCGCGCTGGAGCGGGATTACTTTATTTACTCATGTGGAAGGCCTCCCAAATATCCCTAAATGTTCTTCAATCTTCTTGATACTCCACAATTTCGTACCATGACCATGGTCTATATATATATATATATATATATTTTTTTTTTAATAACTCAAGAAAACATTTAAAAACTTGATTTGCCTCCCAAGAAGTGCTTGATTTAACGTCCTTAGCTGAATTCAGCTATTGGCTTCAAATTTGATCGATTAACAAGATTTGTTCCATTACTCGGTCCTCTCTACCATAATAATGCTTGAGTCTTTGACCATTCACTTGGAAAGGCTTTCCAGTCTAATCTTCATGCTCTACTATACCTAATGAAAACATCTGTTTCACCTTGAATGGTTTGGACTATCTCGATTTCAACTCTCTTAAAAAAAGTTTCAATAGGGAATTAAAAAACACCACTTGTTCTCCTGGAATTATCTCTCTTCTCAAGATGTGCTTATCATGCCATTTCTTGGTCCTCTCCTTATATATCCGGGCGTTTTCATATGCCTCTTGCAGGAATTCTTCTAACTCATTGAGTTGTAGAAATCTTTGTTCTCCAACAGCCTTGAGATCGAAGTTGAGATTCTTGATTGCCCAATAAGCACGGTGTTCCAACTCCAAAGGTAGATGGCACACCTTCCCAAACACCAATCAGTATGGAGACATTACAATTAGTGTTTTAAATGTCGTGCGGTAATCCCACAAAGCATCATCAAGTTTTATTGCCCATCTTTTCGATTTACATTAACCATCTTTACAAGGATTTGTTTAATCTCCTGATTAGAGACTTTGGCTTGACCGTTAGTTTGAGGATGGTAGGATAGTGCTACCTTATGTGTCCTTCACTGTTGATGATGGCTCGAGAAGTCCCGAACCTCGTTAAGATGTTCTTTTGAAGAAACTTTAACACTGCCTTTGCATCATTTGTTGGCGTGGCCACAGCTTCCACCCATTTTGATACAAAATCCACCGCCAACAAAATATACTCTTGACCATAAAAAGGAGAAAACGTCCCATGAAGTCTATTCCCCATTCATCGAAGAGTTCTAACTCAAAAATATTTGTTAAGGGCAACTCATGCCGCCTAGAAATATTGCTAACCCTTTGGCACCGATCACAGGTCTTCACAAAACTATAAGAAACTCTGAAAAGAGTAGGCTAATAAAGACCAGATTAAAGTACCTTTGTGGCGATTCTAGTTACACCAAAATGTCCTTTATAGGGCTATGCATGACAATCATGGTGGACATTTTGGATCTCTTCTTCAGGAATACATCTCCGAATGACTTGATCGGAGTACTTTTTAAACAAGATGGGATCATCCCACAGGTAATTCTTCACATCATATAAAAACTTCTTCTTTTGAATGCTAGATAAATCTTGAGGTAACACATTACAAGCAAGATAATTAACAATATCTCCAAACCAAAGAAGTTTTACCTCAATATTGAAGAGTTGCTCATCCAGGAAAACTTATGTAATGCATGAATCACCACCAATATCTTATAACTCGAGTCTTGAGAGATGATCCGCAACAACATTCTCACTACATTTCTTATCACGAATCTCCACATCATACTCTTGAAGTAGGAGGATACATCAAATTAAGCGAGACTTTACATCCTTCTTGAAAAACAAGTAACAGATAGCTGTATGGTTCATATAGACAATCTCCTTGGACCTAATAATGTACACTCAAAACTTGTCACAGGCATAGACTACCGCCAACATCTCCTTTTTCGTAGTGGTGTAATTCTCTTGTGTATCGTTAAGGGTTTTTCTTGCATAATAGATATCCCAGAATATTTTCTCCTTTCATTAGCTTGAAACTGCTCCAACCTCATGGTCCACTTGCATCACACATAATCTTAAACAACTCATTCCAATCGGGTGCAACTATAATAGGAGTCGAGGTAAATTTTTCCTTCATCGTATTAAAAGCCGTCAAACAAGAATCATCATTGAATAGAGCATCTTTCGTGAGTAAATTGCACAAAGGCTTCACAATCTTTGAAAAATCTTTGATAAATCTCCAGTAGAAGCTTTTGTGGCCTAGAAAACTCTAGATCCCTTTGATATTTGCCAGTGGGGGAAGTTTCTAGATTGTGGCTATCTTTGCTCAATCCACTTCTCTTCCTTCTGATGACACCCTATGGCCTAAAACAAATTCATTCATGTACCATGAAATGTCATTTCTTCCAATTTAACACCATATTCTTCTCTTCATACCTCTCCAACACAAGTGACAAGTTATGGAGGCAGTGATAAAAAGAAGAGCCAAATACCAAGAAGTTATCCATAAAAACTTTCCTTATATTCTCGACCATATTAGAGAAGATGGTCATCATATACCTTTGAAATGTTACAGGAGTATTACAAAGTTTAAAAGGTATTCTTCGAAAAGCAAACGTACCATATGGATATGTGAATGTAGTCTTTTCTTGATCCTCTGGTGCAATGGCTATTTGATTGTTACCTTTATAACCATCGAGGAAACAGTAGTAGTTATAGTCGGCTAACCAATCTAGCATTTGGTCGATGAACGGAAGGGGAAAATCATCATTCCTTGTGCCTTTATTCAACTTTCAATAATGAATGCATACTCACCACCCTATGACCGTCCGAGAGTGGATTAACTCATTATTTTCATTCCTAATCACCATCATCCCTCTTTTCTTCGGTACCACTTGCACAAGACTCACCCACGCACTATCCGATATTACATAAATAATCTCAGCATCCAATAGTTTGAGAACTTCAGGTCAAACAACTTCGTTCATTGCCGGGTTAAGCCTTTGTTGATGCTCAATTGAAGGCTTATAAGAGTCTTCCATAAGAATATTATGCATACCAATGGTTGGCTTATCCCATTAATGTCTTAAATAGACAAACAAACGCGAACTTGTGCTTCTTTAAGGTAAGGAGCATCTTCTCTTCTTGTTCTTGACTCAATGATGGTGAAATGATCACTGGATTAGTAAAGTTTTCATCCAAAAAGGCACATTGAAGGTGCTCATATAATTGATTTAACACTACCCCGCCTTGAGGTGAATTTGAAGAATTTGATGAACTTTCCTGCCTCTCAAGAGTATCTACTTGAGCTACATTGACTGCTTCGCTAAGTAAAACATCGAGAGCTAGAACACAATCCACAACACTTTCTTTCTTGGTATATCCCTCCTCACCAAATTCCACCATAGATAGGAAATTTGTGTTAGTGGATCATGATGCACAATTTCTTGAACGAATTCCTAAACACAAAAGTCTATTACCTCCACCCTATTACACAATGATATTTCTTTTAGAAACTTCATGGTTTTAAAGATGTTGAACTTCACTTCTTCTTCATTGGCCCTTAACGTTAGATTCCTATTATACACATCGATCAATGCCTTTCCAGTTGCAGGAAAAGGCCTCCCAAGAACGATGGGAATTTTACAATCTTCTTCCATTTCTAACACAACAAAATCAACCAAAAAAATAAATCTATCTACCTTCACCACACATCTTCAATAATCCCCTTCGGATAAGTAAGGGAACGATCTGCCATTTACAGAGAAATAGTAGTGAGCTTCACTTCTCGAAGCCCTAACTTCTGAAAAATGGATAAAGGCATAAGATTAATACTAGCTCCAAGGTTACACAGTGCCTTTTCAAAGTGAAAACTCCCAATAGTGTATGGGATGGTGAAGCTTCCAGGATCCTTCAAATTTTTAGGTAGTTTACGTTAAAGAATCACACTACATTCTTCTGTGAGCTTGAAGGTTTCATATTCCTCCAACTTTTTCTTCTTAGCCATGATGTCCTTCCGAAATTTTCCATAATTGGGCACTTGCTCTAATGCATCCGCGAAAGGAATATTGATGTGGATTTTCTAGAAAATCTCTACAAACTTTGCAAATTGACTATCCAACTTCCTTTTCTAAAACCGTTGTGGATACGGTAATGATGGAGTAATGGGAGGGTTGTCCATGAACGAGATTAAACCCGGAGTTGCCTCATAAACTCTTTTTTTCTTCTCATCCGTAATGACCTCCTTTTCACAAGTAGCATTCTCTTTGGGCTCATCTTCCTATGGCTTTGTTGCTTCAACTTCCTTCTCACTTCTCAAAGTGATAGCTTTGCAATTCCTCAGGTTAGTTTCTGTATTACTTGGAAACTTTCCCGAAGGTTGCTCCTTGAAGGCACTAGCAAGTTGGCTAATTTGCATCTCGAGGGTCTTCACGGTCTATCGTCAAGATGAGCCTCATGTCTATTGAGACAAGTATGAGTTTCTCTGAATATACTTTGAGTTTCCTTCACGAAACCATTAGTTTGCCTCATGAATGTAGCTAGGATATCTTCCAATGATGGTTTATTCTTGTCCACCTATTGTTGTTGAGAAGGAAGACCCTGTGGTTGCGATAGATAATGAGTTGGAATATTATTAGCATGCCTAAAAGTATAGCCTGGTTGTTGATGAAATCCCAGGATGATAATGAGTTGGAATGTTATTAGCATGCCTAAAGGTATAGGCCCGATTGTTGATGAAATGGCATTCCTCAAATTTGTTATCATTCCCAAGTTGGGAAACACTAGCCATACTTTCCATCTCTCTACTCGAAAAGGCATCCTTGGTGGTAAAAGCAACAATTTGTTCCGTGAGCTATGAAACTTGGGCCGACAAGTGAATACTGACTACTTTTCGTCCCATATTGCGCTCATTAGGCCATTGAAAATTATTGGCCACTATCTCCTCCAATAATGCTCGAGCTTCCTCAGGAGTTTTAGATAACAAGGAACCCTCTGACACGATTTCCACAATGTCCGTCCAAATTGTAATAAAAGAGTTGGATTTGAAACCACTCTTGGTACCCATATTGAGGATATCTTCTCAATAAGTCCTTGAACCGCTCCTATGCTTGAAGAGAGGCTCATAATCCTTTGGGCGAAAGACAATTATTTTGCCCCTTAATTGTGAAGTTTTTGTTAGAGGTAAATACTTAGTGAGGAACTTTTGGGCTAAGTCCTCCTAAGTAGTGATAGTCCCTGTTTGTATAGATTGAAACCAATCTCTAGCTTGGTCTAGAAGAGAAAATGAGAATAACCTCAGTTGAATGATATCCTCTGAGACTCCATTCATCTTTGAGGTATCGTATATTTCTAAAAAGGTTGCCAGATAGATATTGGGATCTTCATGTGGAAGCTCGCCATATTGGTTTTATTGAACCATGTTGATGAGGGCAAGTTTCTACTCAAAATTGTTAGCGTTGATTGGTTGCTTTCAAATTCCTGAGTAATTATCGTTCACAATAAGTCTAAAATAATCCTGAAGAACCCGTTGCTATTGTTGTGGTGGTGCTTGAGGTACCAACGATTGTTGCGGTAGATGGTTTTTCCTACCGTCGGCCATTTCCTGAGCTTAGTTTTTCTTTTTCTCCTTAATTTCTTGAGTGTGCGTTCAATTTCTGGATCAAAAAGAAGAACTTCCAAGTCGGCTTTGTCACATGCACTGTCAACCACCACAACCAAAAGAAAAGAGCAAAATAAAATAATAATTAAAAAAAATGTATAAATTAAGATTGAGTTACTTGGTAGTAATATCAACTTAATTTCTAACTTTCAATATCCGGCTACGGTGCCAAAAAACTTGTTGAGATAATTATGTGCTATGTATACTCGCAAGTGCACGAGGTCGAACAAGTAATAAAGTGATCCAAAAATTGAGTATCGTCCTTTAGGATTGTAGCTAGAAATAGTTAAGTACCACTATTAGAATAACTCAATTTTATCTAGGCTATTGAAGATTTAGTGATGGAAATTAGATTAACAACTAAAATAATAACCAACAAGGAAGTAAATAGCTAATGGAAAAATTGATTTGCGGAAATTTAATAGGATAAGGGCTCTAGGGGGGCTTGATGTCACTTTGCTAAATCATGCTAATCCATTTCAAGTTTGTTAATGAAATTCATGACCAATCGTTAACCATGGGTTTCTATAATAACCTCACTCCTTTTGTCGAGTGCTGAGTAAGGTAGTTTGAATAATCAATTGAATTAATATGTCTATTTAATTAAACTAATTATCCAATCGTTAAGTTTTGCCCATCTAATGGCTACCCAAACTATACATCCTTTTGCGCTTGTATACTCGGGGTTGTGTTCCTCCGGTCTCAATGTGCAAAATTACCTTTGTCGAGACCTAATCTCACACATCTATGATATCCAATTTATCTTTTGCATAAATTAGAGAATAAGCATAAAGAAAACACAAATGATTCAAACATGAATTTCAATTAACCAGATCTTAAAGTCACAGAACATAATTCTTGCAAAGTTATTCAAAACCCCCTAGATAGAAAAGATCTAGCTATGCATATTCATAACTAATTCCAAACATAAACCCATGATTCGCAAACAATTAACAATCACATATCTCAAGCTTAGCATGCACAGGAAGTAAAAAGAGAATAGAGAGGAGAAAAACTAGGATCGGCGAAGCTTTAAGAATCTTTAATCTCTACTCCAATTCCCTAGCCTCCAAAACTGTGATTTTTCCTCTTGGCATCTCTAAAATTCGGCTCCCAAAATTCCCCTTCAATCTCAGCTTGCTTCTCTTTATATAGTCCCCCAAATCGTTACATTTCAACTTAAAAATGCTCTTCCTGTGTCAGAGAGGGCGCTACAGTGGGCTTCTCGGGCGCTCCAATGCTGCCACGGCATCTAGGGTTACAAGAGAGGCACGCTGGAGTAAGGTAAAAATGCATTGGAGTGCGCATCAATCAAAGTGTATGGTCTTGGGGCGCGCTGGAGTAGATCAAAACCCCACTAGAGCGAGGTTGGGCAGCGTTTGACTTGGGAGCACGCTGGAGCGGATGTAACCCTCGCTGGAGTGGGGTTTAGGCAGTGTTCACTTTGAGCACTGACTCCTTCCCAAAGCCTTGATTTTCAACCAATTTCTCTAATTCACCCCACCTACATAAAAGAGTTAAAAAAAACATTAAAACACAAATAAAATGCTAAAAACCCATAAAATTCTTTAGGGAATAAATTGATAAAAATCAATCTATCAAGTTCTTTAAAGAAATTTTCCTTAACTTAATAAGAATTTCTTGTAGAGTTCAAACTCTATACCTTCGGTTCATGGTTCACTTATAATCATTGGGTCAAGGTTTGTTACTTTATACCTTTCGTTTGTGTTTTATTCTTAAACGATTGGGTTAAGGTAATCTATCTAAATTTTTGAATTTTTGTGTTCTTTTTTTAATTTATAAATCAAAATTTAGATCGATCCTAGCAAAAAAATCCCCAATTGGTTTCGGGTATCACTAATTCTTGTGAGGTCCGCATCAATTAGCCTTTCTCAATTTCTCTTTTATGGGAACATAACCTGACTTTAAAGGCAGCTTGCGGGTGACGATGTTCTTATCCAGTACTACTATATCGTCGTAGGAATGACATCCTAATAGACAACCAAGAGTGTGGTCAATTGTTTCTTCTCTAAAGAGTAATTACTAATCCAATCTTCACTTCTGTTAAGTCTTTGTGGTTCATAGGTTCACCAATTTTGTCTCAACGTACTAGGAATTGGCTTGTCCTTATATTCCACAAAAGCCTTCCAAACCTCACCATCTTCTAGCATAAAATAGTATTCCTCTTTTTCTATTCCCATCAAGTCATAGTCTAATTCTGTATTAAAATCATACTTATAGTATTCATACTCCGTGATATCAAATGCATTATATGCTAGTTATTTAGGTAATCTAAAAAGTAAACATTTAAACATATTTATGTTATATTTAGAAAAAAACATAATTACATTCATCGTAGTAAGCGATTACAAAGAAAATTCTTTCTCCATCTAGAAGGCCAATTGAATAGAAAGGTGAGTAAAAGAAATCTCCAATTTTTACTGAAATGCTCGGCAAATAGGGAGGAAGCAAGAATCCCAGTTTTGTAACTTTTCGATTTCTTTGACTTTGATATTGGCTGTGCCCCTCGACCCTACCTTCCCGAAGACGACATTCGCTGCTTCTTCATTTAGGATCTTCTTAGGATGGAGTATAAGTCCCACTATCTTGTCCTCTTGATTGACTATTTCTATCGAGTACGTAAACATGACCTGGATGTGCAAGATTGTTAGCATTTGATCATTTTGGCGTCCATCTTTTCGATTGCGGAAAAGTTTGGCTTTATCATCCTTGGTGGGCTTGTATCCCAACCTAAACCTTCCTTTTTTTTCCTTGACCTCGATCGACCTTGTCATTGTATTTAGATTTTTCCCATGTCCTTTTCCAGGTACACAACTTAGTGATTTTATTTCCTTAGTGGCGAAGGCCATAACTTTCGACAGTGTCGGGACCACTTCATGCTTTCCCTCTTTTATAATTGTGATAGTTACCATATCGAACACGTGGTAGGAGGCCTCGATCATTTATTTTCCCTTTTTTTCGGCCACCAACAGGACATATAAGCCTATTGTTTGGTGAAAGGTTGTACTATCTGGGTCTGCCTTGACTACATACAGAGTGTCATTTATAACGAACTTAATATTTTGGTGAAGGAATGAGGGCACTGCTTCAGCGCCGTGGATCCATAGCCTTCACAACAGTATATTGTACAATGTTGTTATATTCAGTACTTGGAAACTCACGTTGAATTGAACTGGGCCAATTTCAATTGGCAAGTCAATCACCTTAATGGAATCTCTCTTTATCCCGTCAAATGCCTGGACTATCGTCTTTGATGGTCGAATGTCAATTAATTTGATCCTTATTTCTTCTAGTGCTTCCATAGGCATGATATTTGGGACTGATCCATTATCGATTACCACTCGGGAAATAAACATCTCGTTACTCTCCATCATGATATTAAGTGGTTTGTTATGACCCGTACCTTCTTCATCAATGCCATCATCATTAAAGATGATGGATTCTGATTCCATAATTTATTCGATCAACGTGATGAACGTTTCAGGAAGGATGGTGCTCGACAAGTGGGCCTCGTTCAGTACCTTCAACAACGTTTTTTGTTGTATTTCAGAGGATAATAAAAATGAAAGAGTCAAAATTTGTGGCAAATCTTTACTCAATTGTTCAACAATCTTGTATTCAGAATTCTTCATTGCCCTTTGAAAATCTTGGGCTTCTTGTTCTGACACTGGCTTTTTCAAGGCTCTTCTTGGCTCTTTCATAGGGACTTGGTTTAAATAATTTGGGGGTATACACTCTACTAGATCGAGTAATTCCTTTGCCTTCTCCAGTTAAGAATAAAAATTATTCGCCTTCTCTAGTTTTTGCCACTACGACATAATTCCAAGGTACCTTGTTCAGAAATTTCATGGGTTCTTGGATTGGAAATGACAAGACTAAGGGATTTTCAATTTTCTCTGCAACCTTCTCTAGATGTAATATCGAGACCTCCCCTAATGACCTCAGGGTGTAAGCATATCCCACCAATGTCAATCATGGCAACTTTCTTTCATGAATATCAAATTTATTCCACTCCTTAAGAGGGCATACTATGGAAACATATTTTGTTGGCAATTTGGCGTAGTGGCCTCAGACTTCTTGGGGAATGTGATGGCTCATGTCCCAATAAATTCTCAGATCTTGTCTTTTGGTTAAAAGCATTATTCAGTTGATGCCCTCTGGCCCCCAAGTGGTATTCGCAGAACGCGCTTGAAGCTGCAGCTCAACTTCCAGGTTTTGCCTCGTGGAAAGGCAGAGGCAACAACATTCCCCGCTTTAGGCAGTGTAAAAATAATTCAGTGAGGGATGCAAATTGATTTAATAGCTCATCTCTTTTATTCTAAAGTTGTTGATCATTCTCAATTTTATCGCAAAATTTAACCCTTATTCTATGATTTTGTTAATCTTTTTATTAATTTTAATTAGTAATAAGACAATTTAATATTTTATTGCAAAAATAAATCCCGACCAATAAAAATGATGAGTTGGAGGACAAAAAAATACAAAAATCGGAGTAAAAATCATGATCCGGAGCAAAGTCGGATTGTGGGCACAACCCATCAAATCACGCCCGTGACCTAGGTTAGTGGAACTGTTACAGATTTAGTAATAGAACAATTAAAATATTGTTTATTTTCTGCAATATGGAGCAATCACATCTTGAGCATTAAGGAGCAATTAAGATTCTTTAGTAGGCATTTGTTAATTTGGCAATGAAATGACATTAATGGCCAATGATTGTCATTGATGTCCACTAATGCAAACAATTGAGGAAAAAAAGACCAAATTTGGTAGGGATGAATGAGCTTATTCTTGAAAATATATTATTAGTTTCCATTCGGCTAGGGGATGCTGACTCTCCGTTTTGGGTGTTTTTGGCTTCTTCACCATTTCTCTAGACAAAAACATATTGAAAATGAGAGTAATAATAAAAATAAATTCATGGTGTTGACATTCAACCACTCTATGGACGGCTAAGACTCCAAACTGGGTTAGGCTGTATTTGTTCTGAGATTTCTTAATGTAAATTTATTTCCTGATTTATTTTGATCTATGTGTAAGGTTATATAATGAGGAATTATTGTTCTTATATCGTTTATCTAATCAATTCTTATTTTTATCATTTATATAAATGTTATAAATAAACTATTAGTATTTGTGGGTTAGATCTAATGCGTATGGGTTAGATCTAATCGCTATATAACCCGTACTTATTTGAATTGAATCGATACGGTTTAATAGAGTGAGTTATGCTTAAGGATTGATTCACCATAGATTATTAGGAATCGAATCTCGAAGATAGTCCATACCAATTAAATGGTCAATTAATCAATGAATTTGATAGGATGAGTTATGCTTACGGATTAGTTCACTAAAGATTAGGAACCGAATCCCAAAGATAGTTCATGCCGATTAAATAATCAAACTATTGTTGTAATTTTTTTTGTAGTTAAATTACTTCATTATACACAGAATCAAAATATATAAAGAAGGAAAACGCATTAGGATAATTGAAAGACGAATGCATGTCATCAACCCGATTATTTATCATTTAGTTTTTTAAATTTTCGTCAAATTCAACTGAAAAATAAGAAAATAATTAATAATTATAATCCAATCCCTGTGGTTCGTCACTTGTACTTAAGCATTATACTATGATATATTTTGCGCTTAAATTGGGTATTAAATTTGAGCGATCAAATTTTGGCACTGTTGTCAAGGATTGGCAACGTTAATTATTGATTTTTACTTATTTTTCCATCCACCTATGCATATTCGTTTGTTTTTTGTTTTAGTTTTTATATATTTACCGATTGGAATTGACCACCTTGGGTGATAACCTATCAACTTTATAAATAAACACGTTTTCCAAGTTACATTGTCTAATTTGTAATTCTTTATTTTAGATTTTTTTCCTTTATTTATTTTCTTGGTATTTTATTGTGCCAATGAATTCTGAATCTAAGCACTTAACTGTGGTAGGGAAAATTGTGTACGCAAGGTAGGCAATCTCTTAAAAATATGAATAAATTTTTTGATTCTATCTTGAATAACATTCATAGGAAGAAAAGAACCACAACTAGGATCCCTATAGAGATAAACATGGGAGAAACAACACATAAAATACTTAGGGAGTATTACACTCCATCAATTTATGTGTCTTCCTCGTGTATCTACTTACCTACTATTGCGGGCGAACACTCCTTCGAAATTAAGTCGTCAATTATCCAAATGCTTACGACTTATTATGGTTTAAGCATGGAAAATCCTTTTAAGAATTTGGATGAGTTTTTGTAAATTTGTACAACCTTTAGATTACCAAATATATCTGATGATGCAGTTAGGTTACGCTTATTTCCTTTTTTTCTTAAGGATAGATCCAAACATTGTTTGCACTCTCTACCTCCTGCGTCACCAATGCCCCTATCATCATGTCCCTATATGGAAGTTAGTGCAAAGTTTTTATGAGGGACTAGATGGAGGTAACCGCCAAATGGTAGATTCTTCTTATGGGGGACTAGATGGAGGTAACCACAAATCCAAATGAATTGGTAGCTAATTTGACAAAGGTTTTAAGCCAATTAGAAATGAAAGGTCAAACAAATTCCCTACCCCAATCGCTTCAGCCGTGTGCCCTGTGCTAGAGTACTTCTTATCCCATAGTGGAATGTCCTCTTAGCTCCTGACTACCTAGAATTTGTCCAAGAGCAAGTTAACTTTGCTTATTCTTTTTCGTAAGCTAAGAATAATCCATACTTGAGTACCTATAAACCCGAGTGGAAAATCATACCAACCTCTTGTGGCGGCAATGTTGCGATATTTTTACGCTTTGATTTTACTCGCCAGTGCACGAGGTCAAGTTTTAATAAAGTGGATCCGAAGATCGAGTGTCGTCCACTAGGATTTATCATTAGAATTAGTTAAGTACTATAATTGACATAACTCAATTTTATCTAGACGGATCAAGATTTGAAATGTGTTTGCTATTTGAAAACTAATTAAACCTAAATTACTTGGGATTTCTTCTATGAAAATGGATTACCTAGGGATTAATTTCATTCACTAATACATGTTTGATTTAGTCTAGTTTACATTGACGGTATTTAATCTATCTGACAATCTGGTATTGAAAACTCACTCACTACCTCTCCCGAGTGTAAAGTGAGTGAATATACAATCTTGTCAACACCAATATCCCTACCTAGCGTCTAAACGATCACACGAGTCTACCTCCAACCTCACGGATTGCACACGTTCTAATAATCTCCCGAAACATTAGAACATCGTGCGATTCATTAACTCTAGTACGAATCTGGGGTTACCTCTCCTAAATGTCTACCCCATATTCTCAAACCAACGACAATATCATACAAAGAATACTATGGATGTAATAAAATGATAAACACAATCGAATATAAATGAACAACCGTTAATGAAACACGGATTCACTCAAACACATATATTCATGAACTAATCAATCCCTAGATAATAACTACTTAGCCACATATGATCATAACCAAATATTCAACAACAAATGAGAATAACATCATCATTCAAACAACAAAGTATAGAAACAAAGATAAAAACAAAGAAGGAATGATAAATCTATAAAGTGGATGGTTCTACTTCCGCAAAAATCGCTCCAAGATCGTTTCCTCTTCTCCAAATGTGCTCTTCTCTTCTTAGGTCTGTTCTAGGGCTTCTAATAAGTCTAAAAATGTTTTTTGGGAAGGTTGGAAGTGGGTGGATACAAATAGGGGTTGAAAATATCAAGAAAAAGCGTTGCCAGCTATTATTTGATCGCTGCAACGATAGAGAGTCAGTAGGGCCTCTGCCCTTTCATTGTTGCAGCAATAAAGGGCATCGTTACAACAAAGGAGGGTCAATGGCCCTCTAACCATTCATGGCTGCAGCGAGAATGTTGTCACTGCAACGATCAAGAGCCAATGGCCCTATGATGCTGGCGTTGTAGCAATGAATCTATCGCTGCAGCGAATAGGCTACAGGATCTTTTTCTTTTTCTTTTTTTTTTTATCTTTTTTCAACGTTTCTCCACCAACGCCCTACCAATTAGCTCGATTTCCAACCGTTTTCGTCCCTAACACCTGATTTACATAAAACGAATAAAAATGAATTAAAACACTACAAGAACACTTGAAAACTACCAAATTCGGCTTGAAAATATATAGATAAATTCAACCTATCAGGAAACCAGACCAAGGTTCACCCCTAAATCAATCTATGAGGCAAAATTTACAAAATCAATCTCAGTGGTACTCACAAACTCAACCATCTAATCAATACTCTCAACCCACTAAGGACCCTCAGATTGATGAATTGTTATCTATAATAAATAATTTTTGCCAATCTCAGCAACAAATCTCTGATTTTCAATCCCAAGTTATAGCAAAACTAGAGACTTAAGTGGGTCAACTAGCTAATACTTTAAGTCGTAGGGATAAGGGAAAGTTGTCGAGCTAACCGATAAATAATTCAAAGGAACATTATATGGCTGAAAGTAGTAAAATTAATGAACATGTAAATTCCATAGGTGTTCTCAAGAGTGGGCGAGTAATCGATAATGGGGTGGGCAGTGTCTTAAAAGAGGAACCTGAAGATATAGTGGGGGATAGGGAAGAGAAAGATGCACAAAAGAAAGGGGATGAAAAAAATAAAGCACCAAGTGAGCCAATGCCGATATCCACTGAGGAGGATTCCATCCCTACCGCAAAATGTATACCATTTACCAAGGGAAGATTAAGACTCAATCCTGAGGTGTCCTATACTCCTCATGTCCTATTCCTACAATGTCTAGATCGACCCTTACCAATGGACAAAAAGGCCAAGAAGGCTGAAAAGATTTATGAAAATTTTAACCAAGTTAAGATTAACCTTCCACTTCTTGAAGCCATTCAACAAGTCCCAACCTACACCAAGTTTCTGAAAGGCCTTTATACCTATAAATGTAAAATTAAAAACCATGCACATAAAAAAATCTTTCTTACTGAACAAGTGAGCTCAATTTTGAAATATGGCACAGTACCAAAGTTCAAGGATCTGGGTGTTCCCACTATTTCTTGTGTGATCGGAGATTGTACTATTTATAGAGCACTTCTTGATCTAGGTACCAGTGTCAATCTTCTTCAATTTTCAGTTTATGAGAAACTTGACTTAGGAACTCTCCAACCCACACCAGTCAAGCTCCAACTAGCTGATTGGTCCATGAAGAAACCGTGAGGCATCATTGAAGGTGTCTTAGTGAAAGTTGATAAGTTCTACTTTCCTGTTGACTTTCTTGTTTTGAACATGAAGCTGGTGCCACATCCCGAACACCAAATCCCTATTATTTTAGGTTGGCCGTCCTTAGCCACGGCTAACACACATATTGATTGTCGAACAAAAAGTATAAAAGTGGTATTTGGGAATATGAAAGTCAAGTTTGACCCAACGGGTACACAACGACTTGAGAAGGTAGGTAAGTGTTTTGTGATCGATCAAATAAAAATGAAAAAGATAAGCCTTAATCATCCTACACAACATAACGTATTTAGGACAACGTAATCACAAGAAGCGATCAAGAAGAACTAACTTTACTAGGTGTGAAAGGATAGGTCTACCATGATCAATCCAATAATGAGGAGTTGTCGAGGGAGAACACTTTTATAGCTAGCAAGAGTAGGGCATATGATACTCGAATTTGGGATTCTAAAGGACAAAATAAAATTTAAGAGAATAAATAAGAGGTAATTGGGTGGATTTTTGTCCCTTCACGTCTGGCTAAAGATGTAAAGCTTAGCGCTTCGCAGGAGGCAACTCAATTAAAAGATAAAAATAAAAATAAATAAATAAATAAAATTTTACTATGAAACTAAACGACATTCATATAATACTTAATATTATTCCTTTTGTTTCTATATATGCATAGCTCACAGGTTTGGAAGCAATTCAAGAAATATCTGTACCAAGTCCAAACAGCTCTCAACATCAATTTGTATCGTTCCTTTATTCAAAATCTTAATTTTTATTTATTTTTATTTTTATTTTTTTACATTGAGGACAATGTTAGAACTAGGTATGGGGGAAGGTTACCTAATGTCATAGTTAAAAATAATAAAAAAAGAAAAAGAAAATGCACATTATGTTCAGGAATATATTTGTTTTAGTGTACGCATGTGAATCTATAGTGGTAAAATTGTTATATTACGAAAGTTGCACTTAAATTAGTTCCAAGTTGCACTATTGTTCATACGCTATAATTTTATGTTTGATAATCTTAACTCAAGTTAGCAATTGTTGAATAGCAGCTAAAAATATAAATTTGTATTCTTCTCTGTAATAATAATAATAATAAAATAAAATTGTTAAACAAAAAAAAAATTAATCGATTAATCTTGAAGCCTAGGATATTCCAGTAACTAAGCCTTTTACGGGTCTCAATATCTAATGACCGAGCCAACTAGATTGGGATCATTGGCCCAACACTCGCTACATGGACATCCTAGAAATCCTAGTGGGACTAACATTGCACGTATCAATTGCTTATATATATCCAAGTCCTTTTGAGGTTGAAATTCATCAACTTGCTAATGTTGAGTGTATAGATGACTTATAATTGACATTGAGACACTTGAACAAAGTAATACGTGGAATTAAATTGAGTGTTTTCTGATAGAAATAATAACCATATCCTTCCATAAGCATGTGGTGGAATTAAATTGAGTGTTTTCTAATAGAAATAATAACTATATCCTTCCATAAGCATATATTCCACTAATAAATATATTTACAAATTCTACCTATTTTGCTAAATAGATCATTATATGAGGTATAGATGTTTGTGGGTATCATCACTGTAAACCCTAACGAGACTAAAACTCATTCACTAGGGATCGTTTAGGGGTTTAAAGGCTTATTGCATACGCTAAATGCTATCGTGTTCCCTATTAAAGTGACTTTTCATTTTTTTATATTTTTTGTTTTGCTCGAGGACTAGAAAAATGTAAGTATGAGGGTGTGATCATTCTCAATTTTAAGCAAAATTGAACCCTTATTCTATGATTTTATTAATATTTTTATTAATTTTAATTAGAAATAATACGATTTAATATCTTATTGCAGAAATAAAGACCGAGCAATAAAACTGATGAGTTAAAGGACAAAAAAATGCAAAAACAGAGTAAAAACCATGATTCGGAGCAGAGTCGGATTACGAGCACCACCCATCGGATTGCACCCGCGACTTGAGTTAGTGGAACCGTTACAGATTTAGTAAATAGAACAATTGAAGTACTATTTATTTTCAGCAATATAGAGTAATCACATCTTGAGCATTAAGGAGCAATTACGATTCTTTAGTGGGCATTTGTTAATTTCGTAATCATGGCATTAATGGCCAGTGATTGTCATTAATGTCCACTAATGCAAACATTTAAGAAAAAAGCCCAAATTTTGCAGGGATGAAGGAACCCATTCTTGAATATATATTATTAGTTTTCATTCGTCTAGGGGATACTGGCTCTCCATTTTGGGTGTTTTCGGATTCTTCACCATTTCTCTAGACAAAAACACATTGAAAATTGGAGTAATAATAAAAATAAATTCATGGCATTGACGTTCAACCACTCCATGGATGGCTAAGACTCCAAATCGAGTTAGGTTGTATCTGTTCTAAGATTTCTTAATGTAATTTTATTTTTGGTCTATTTTGATCTATGTGTAAGGTTATATAATGAGGAATTATTGCTCTTATATCGTTTATCTAATCAATTCTTATTTTTATCATATATACAAAAAATAGAAATAGATTGTTAGTATTTGTGGGTTAGATCTAATACTTGTGGTTTAAATCTAATCGCTATATATCTCGTACTTATTGGAATAGATACGGTTTAGTAGGATGGGTTATGCTTAGAGATTGATTTACCGTTGATTAGTAGGAATCAAATCCCAAAGATATAGTTCATACCGATTAAACGGTCGATGAATCGTTGTATTTGATAGGATGAATTATGTTTGTGGATTAGTTCACCTTAAATTAGGAACTGAATCCCAAAGATAGTTCATGTCAATTAAATAATCACACTTTCGTCGTAATTTTTATTGTAGTTAAACTACTTAATTATACACAGAATCAAAACAGATAAAGAAGGAAAATTCATTAGGATATCATTTAGTTTTTTAAATTAATTAATTTTTTCTATTTTTATAATTAAAAAACCAAACACAAATTTCTGTTAAATTCAACAAAAAATAAGAAAATAATTAATAATTACAATTTAATCCCCTGTGGTTCGACACCCATACTTAAGTATTATACTATGATATATTTTGCACTTAAATTGGGTATTAAATTTGAGCGATCAGCTACTCCCCAGTAGTACAGGGTGGATAGTCCCAGTGATTAAGCCTGTGCAAAATTTTGACTTGCTCGACCCACTAGGCACAAATCGTCTAGCCCGACCCGAAATCATCGGGTCTGCTAGGTGTTATTGGTCAGATCGAGTACAACTCGATTTTCCACATATATATTGGATCGATTTGTGGTTTCTTATTCCCCTACCTGCAATGCACCCGACCTAACTGACATATGTATACATTACACGAATCCAAACTCTCTTCTATCGACTTGAAAACCTAAGCGGTATTCCTTTATCAATTCGTTTCTCATCTCAATGCTCTCATTAACTCTATCCTCCAAAATTCATCAACGACACTTTGTTTTGCACATCGTTGTCTCCGAAATCTTCAATTCCATTGGTTGATTTGTCTTTATCACTTTATAACTCTTCCTTCCATTCCAGGCTTCCATTGTCTCGTTTTCTTTGTTTCTTCCTCTTTCCAATTCCACAATGTCTATAAATCAAGATTTTTCATTCCAAGATCATCTTGTAGCCTTCTTGTTTGATTTAAAGTCAAAATCTAAAAGAAACATTCAATCTTCTATGATGGTGAGACTCGTGAAAAACGAAATTGACTGTTGAAATTAGGCCCAAAACGGTGAGTTCTTCTATTTGTTCGATTTGTTTATTCTTCGATTTGTTCTATTTGTTTTTTCTTCGATTTGATTCTGTATGAATTAGGGTTTTCTAATTTTGCTTCAATTAGTGTTTGTGTTTTGTTTTAATTAGGTGTTTCAATTAGTGTTTTTGTTTAGTCTTTTATTTTCACATTCCCAGATTAAGCTAGTTTATGGTTCTGGGAACATTTCTGGTAACAAATTCCATTTGTCATGTTCTTGTTCATTTGGTGGCATTTGTTTGGTGTTATGTTCCCAAATTAAAACAGTTTACAATTTGTTCATGATTGTGAGAAGTATCTTGTATTGAAATTGGGAGCTATAAGCTCTATGAGAATGAAGAAACATATATATGTGTGTGTGTGTGTGTGTGTGTTTGAACCCGTATTGATATTAATAATAATTAAGAGATCACATAATAATATATATGTTTGAACCTGTATAATTGATTGTGCATATATAGTTGAATTGTTGCATATTATGGAGTTCGAAACTATTTCTATTGATGTTTCTATTTGAACATGTTTTTCTTTATGTTTCTATTTTTGTTAAAAATGTACCCATATTTCCTTATACTTTGTTCAAATTTTCTCATAATTTGTTGTTAACAAACTTTGAACCTATATATATTTTTTTGGACTATAAATGTTTGAACCTGTTTCTGCTTCTACTTCTACTTTAAAACATAATTCAAGCACTTGTGTGCATTTTTCTGTTTTTGTTCTGCTTTAAAACATGATTCGAACACTTGCGCATTTTTCTGTCATCGTTTCTGTTTAAATTGACAATTGTATGCTTTATGAATGTTGAAAATTGTTCCTCTTATTTTTCAGGAAGTATTTTCTTGCTAATTTCTTCTGTCCACGTGCTTGTTCGCTTTTCTATTATGGAACATGCTAATGTTGGGGGTTCTTCTATACCCCACAAAGGTAACTATCCAAAACCTATCCTTGCTCCCCCTACTACTGAAAAACTACCATTGCTTAAAAAAAATGAAAAAACGTGGTACTACTAGTGAGAAAGTTTCTGAGGTCTGGAGTCATTATGATTTTTTTTTTTATGAGGATGGATATAAAATAGCGTCTTGTAATTATTGTGGAAAAGTGCATCACGTAGATGCAAAAAATCACAGGACAAGTAATTTAAAGACTCACCTTTTTTGATTGTCTCGGTTATCTGTATAGCGAGTTGCCTAAGGGACAAACCCAATTAATTACTCAACTTAAAAAGGACGGACAAGATAGTCTTGTAGAAACTAGTTTTTCCGCGGATAAAACTAGAAGAGCTCTTGTAGAAATAGTTATTTTAAATGAACTGCCATTTAGATTTGTTGAAAATTATGGGTTCAAAAGGTTTTGTTATGCTTTACAACCAAAATTAAAAAATACTTCATGTCATAATACGGTTGCTAGAGATGTGGTGAAGATGTATCACAAGGAGAGAGAGAATTTGAAGAACGTTTTGCAGGGTCGTAGAATATGCTTAACCATAGACACTTGGACTTTAGTAGAGAATTTGAATTATAAGTGTCTTACGTGCCATTATATTGATGATGATTAGGTTTTGCATAATAGAATATTAAGTTCTTGTCTTGTTAAAGATCATAAGGGGAAACGATTGGGAAAAAATTGAATCGTGTTTATATGAAGGGAATATTAATAGTTACTTCACCTTGACGGTTAATAATGCTAGTTCTAATAGCACTACTATTATATTCTTGCAAATAGAAACTAAAGACTGAAAGGGTACAGTTAGGTTATGAATTCTTACACATGCTTTGTTGTGCTCATATTTTGAATGTGATTGTATGTGATGGATTGAAAGAACTGCATGAGTCAATAGTTAAGGTTCGAGAAGCGGTTAGATATATCAAATCCTCTCCGAATAGATTTCAGACTTTTAAAAAATGTGTGGAATTGCATAAAATTGAATCTAAGAGTTTCTTATATCTTGATATTCCAGCTCATTGGAATTTCACATATAAGATGCTAGAGAATGTTGAAAATTTTGAAAACATTTTTGTTAGATTGGAGGATGAGGATAGATAATATCGTGATCATTTTTTTTATAGAGATATTGGTGAGAGTGGTAGAAGTCCACCAAATAGTCTAAACTAGAAAATGTTAATTGTTTTGTGAAGTTTTTGAGACTATTTTATTTAGCTTCAAATCGATTTTAGGGTACTTTGTTTATTACTTCAAATACGTTTTTTGATGAGATAGTTAGAATTCATGAAAAATAAATGAGTTAATTTAAATTAAAGATCATTTGCTTTTGAAATGGCTTTTAATATCAAATAAAAGTTTGATAAATATTGGGGGTCTGAGATAAGGTAAGTTTTTTTTCTATATGTTGTTGTAGTTTTGGATCCGAGGAAAAATTTGTCATAGGTTTAGTTTTGTTTCTATGATATGTATGATAAAGTGTGTGCAAATATGTTAATTGGGAAAGTAAAATATATTTTAAATCGGTTGTTTGATTGTTCTGCTTCTTTTGAATCACTAATTGTTCAAAATGTTTAAGGCGATAGTACTGGTGGCGTTGGTGGAATTTCAAAGAAGTCGGTCAATGTGGATGTGGATGATCCCCATAGATTAATCGCTTCTCGTATTCAAAATTTTTTAGAGGGGAGATAATTGTTGGGGGGTAAAAATGAGGTAGAGAAATATTTGATCAAAAATCCCGAAAGGTGCAAGTGATGAGAATTTTGACATTTTAAGTTGGTGGAAGAGTAGCAATAGTACGTACTGAGTATTGTCTCGATTGGCAAAGGATGTGTTGGCTATACCGATTGCTACGGTTTCTTCAGAATCGACATTTAGTACTAGGGGGCGTGTGGTTGATCCGTTTCATTGCTCTTTATCTCCATTGATGGTAGAAGCCCTTATTTGTTGTCAAAATTGACTTCAAGATTCTGTGCCGATTTCACTTCGAAAGGGGATGGATGATATTGAGGAGATGCAACGAGATTTAGATAATTTAAATTATATTGTTTTTTCATTTTTTTTTAATTAAATATTTCATATGACTAAGAGCAATATTAGATTGATTTGTTCTTTGATTTTTTTAGTGGATTTAGATTTGGAGATGTCAAATCCTTCGCAAGGCTCATCTTCAACTCATGTTATTTATTTAATTGTTTATTTTTATTGCTTTCTCTTATTTTAATTACAAAGAATGTTTTGTAATTTCTTGAAATTCCATCTACAATGTGAATGGGGGAAAATTGGAAGACTCATCGCCTCATCGGTTTTGTTTGTGTTGAATTTGTAATTTTTTTATTTTATAGTTTTTATTTCCTTTAAGAGTTAAGACTAATTATTATTTTAGATGGGGTTGTATTGGTAATTTTGTAGTTACCGTAATATTGGATTTGGATTTTTTTTTTTAAGATGTTATTTTATTTTTTTTGAATGGTTTGTTGAAATGCGATATTGTTGAATTATTTATTATTTTTTGATTTATTTTGTTGAAAAATCAATGTTTTATAGACAAATTGAGCCACGCTATTAAACTATTTTGTCCGACTTGAGTTCACTCTACCCAACCTGAATCATCACCAGAACCAACACTCGACCCATAAACCTGCACGAACCCGCCCATCAACCGAAAAACCCGAATTATTTTGGATTGCACAGTGCCTTTGGTCAGCAGCGGACCTAAAAAAGGTCACCCGATAACCTTCAGGTCAGGTGGCGGTCATCTAAAATTTTACCCCTCCCGACCCATGCATACCCCTATTAGTGATATTGGATTTCAGTTTAAGGTTATTATTTATGATTTGAGGCGATGGATTTGTGTTTGGTTGGTATTAGAGTGACTGGTAGGCAGGAGTTGGATATCAAAGGTAATTTTGCGGATAGTTTTGTGGATGATAACTTTGGTAAGATAGAGAAGTGTTTTGGTAGGTAACTGGGGCAAGCGGGTAATATAGGCAATTTTGAGAAGAACACGAATGATTTGGGTTTTGGTGATTTTGGTAGGGATAGTTCGATTAGGATTGGGGTAGTAGTGGAAGTTGTTTTGGCGAGAAGTTTGCTGAGGGGCCATAATGACGATGACCTCACTTTTTTTTCCTCATCGGTGGGGCTTATTTCTTTGTTGAGTCAGATGTAGATTCCTTGATTTTTCCAATCCTCATGGCTCTTTATATCAACTCAGCCTGCTTGATTGCATCACTGAAGTTCTTCACTGCTATACTTAATGGGCTATGATAGAAAGGCGGTGTCTGGATTGCTTTGAATATTTCGAGCTAGGCTTTTTCACTAAGCCTAGGGATAACCTTCGTAACTTCTTCTCTCTAATGGAACTGTGTACTTTCTAAAACTTTCGTCCTTTTTTTTTTTTTGAATTTGATGTAGGGCGCTACGATCAGGAGCAGTGTCCCTATTGTACACGTGATGTTCTTAGAATGCCTCTACTAACTCCTCGAAAGTTTTTATCTCGGATAGGTCTGGCGTCATGTACCAACTTAAGGCAGACCCTTTTAATGACCTATGAAACATTTTTAAACACAAGTTTTCGTCACGGGTGTGGACCCGTAGATCCTCCTTATAAATGCCAATGTGCCATTTTGGGGGACCCGTGCAGTCGTACTTGTTAAACTCAGGGACTATAAAGTTCTATGGGTAGATTATCTGAGGCGGCGTTGATAGTTTTTTGTATGTCACACTTCTCGAGGGTTTTTCTTTTTTTAATTTCTTCAATTGTTTTCTTCAGTGCCTCCATCTTAAGGACCCAAGCTGGTGATGGTCCTTTCTCTTCTTTTCTTCTTTGGCCTTAGATTCTATCTCTGAGGTTGGTTGGTTAACATTTTGGTCTCTTGAGGGATTGGTAACCCTTTTAGGGTGGACTAGTATTTGTGGTGTCAGGACAGTTGGGTCTCCTGGTGTGACCTGAAATGACGACATACCACATGAATATGGGTGAGCACCCATCTGAGAGGAGATCAATATCTAAGATCCATAGTAGCTGGGCACATAGTGACTTGGAGTGTTAAGATTCTGACTTGGTTGATGTCCCATCGCATTCAGAGTTTCAGGAGCTGACGGAGCTGTAATAGTCCCGTAGGGCAGAAGGATATGTATCTCTTGGACCCATTGTGAGAGGTTTCTAAAAGCTTCCATTAGGCGACTAATGTTTTCTTGCATTTGGGCCATTTCGTTGACTTGGGAACACTTGACATTTTCCTCAAAAGCCATCTTAGGGTCGATTTGAGTCCGACTGCGAGTAAGGATCAGACTTCGTGGTGGGGAAACATGAATCACTTTTGTGCAATCAATTTTCCTTCAAAACACAGCTCGCAAAATTGTGTTAGTATCATAGTTTGCAAAAGCCTTTGAAATTGATCGTGACTTAGGGAAGGCGCAAGATCTTTATTTGCCCAAAACTTTTATAAATAACAACCATATCTAATTTTGACATTATTTTTCCACAGATGTGGAGGATTTCAAATTCTAGACTCAATGACACTTTTGGGCTAAATAACGACCATATCTCGATTCTATTGTCATGTATTCAAACTAAATAATATTCTAAATCTATACATCAATGATATATCTTAGCCCGATAAGTCATGGTATAAACAAATTAGAATTTTTCTACTTTTCTTCCTCGTGATAGGTTCATTGTCATTTAGCCAGGATCCTGACTTTAAACATAATCATGAGAGGAAACTAGAAATTCCTAGGTTGGCTATCTCTAGGTATTATTAGTCCTAGAGATTTCTAGTGTATAATTTCAGGCTATAAAGTAAAGCAAGATAAAGCAGTGTATGAAAGCATGTGTCTCTAATCTTTTGTAGTGTCCTAAAAATTTGGGTTTTAGTAGGATTTCTATCCTAGGCTCATTATATGAGGTTCACGGTCTTTCTTCTAACTCATCTTAAAAAGGTTCAGCTCCCAAATCTTCAAACCCCCGGTGTCCCGAGGAAACATCCATCGTTGGTTGGTGATTCGAGCAAGGTGAGTTTCGAGGTCAAATCCCAGTGGATGAACTGGGTGGCTAATAGGTGTAAAATACCTATCTATTTCGAAACCGAATTTGTTAGTTTTCAAGCGTTTTAGTTATATTTAATTGTGTTTTAGTTTGTTTTAGTGTAAAACAGGTGAAGGGACGTTAAAGGGCGATAAACAAATGAAAACGGTGGATAAACGGTGAACAAAATGTGAAAAACAAGGTTTCAGTGAATGAAGACCACCGCCTAGGCGGAAAAGAGGCAGAATGTTGGAGTGCTGAAGTGCTGAACCACCGCCTAGGCGAGAAAACGTCAGATTGTTATGCTAGTAGCCACCGCCTAGGTGAAGATCTGACAGAGGCTTAACCGACTTAAACCACCGCCTAGGCGGTGACACTCTGCGCAGAAATATCTATTTTTAGATATTTTGAAGATATTTTCCAAACTTTGCCTATTAAACCCTTTTCTCCCCCAATTGCCCTAGAACCCTTAGACATGAGAGGAGGCTTGGTTGATATTTTGAGAGCTCCTTCCACCTTAGTTTGGTTTAGATAATTTAGGAAGTAGATTAGATTAGTTTTAGAGAGTGTTCTTGGCCATTTCTTGAAGAGCTAGAAGAGGAAGTTCATCAATAGAGAAGAGGAAGCTCAGGATGATTGTTGTTCTTTGGCGAAAGTAGACTACTCCACTTTGAGATTTGATCTTTTCTTCCCTTGTTTCCATCTTTGTACTTAATGTTTATTATTGATATTGATGATATCTTCTTGATTTAATGTTGTATTGGCTAAGAACATGTTAGTTTAATTAAATCTTAGTTAGGGAAAGATGTAGTTTTGTAAATACTCGTTTGGTTTAATATATGTTTCTTTAACGGTTGTTGCTTTTAAGTCTGATTGTGTTTATCATTTTATAATGATCTTAGTATGCTTGTAATGGTATTAGGTTTGGATTTGAAAAACTAGGGTTTGACACTCGAGAGAGGTAACCCTGGATTCGGATTAGGGTAAACATATCGTTACGACCTAACGACCCGGGAGGGCGTTGGTTAGTGTGCAATCGATGACATTGGGTCAAGACTCATGCAGCCTAGAGTCGTTAAGACATTGAGAGGGACCTCTTCGTCGACACGAAGTTGTGTATTCCCTCGTCTTACACTCGGAAGAGGTGGCGGAGGAGTTTACAAACCGAGATTGTCGGATACCTAAATTTCGTTATTGTTAACTAAATGAAATCAAACATGTATTAAATGAATGAAATCAATACCTAATTAATCAACTTAGTTAAGATTAACCCACTAATTGTAGTTTAGCTTAGTTTAATTTTAAATCATGTCTTTCATCGTCAGGATAACATAAGACTACACAAATTGCGGTATTCAATTATTCACACTTTTCTCTGTGGGAACGATATCTGATCTTCAAGATCCACTATATTAAAACTTAGACCTCGTATACTTGCGAGAGTAAGTAGCGGTGTATTCTATGCCCTACCAAGTTTTTGATTTTGGGGAAGAAACTCAGGGTATTAAATCAAAAACTTGGTAGGGCGTGAAATACACTGCTACTTACACTCACAAGTATACAAGGTCTAAGTTTTAATATAGTGGATCTTGAAGATCGGATATCGCTCCCACAGAGAAAAGTGTGAATAATTGAATACCGCAATTTACGTAGTCTCATGTTATTCTGACAATGAAAGACATGATTTAAAATTAAACTAAGCTAAACTACAATTAGTGGGTTAATATTAACTAAGTTTATTAATTAGGGATTGATTTCATTCATTTAATACATGTTTGATTTCATTTAGTTAACAATAACGGAGTTTAGGTATCCGACAATTGGTTCGTAAACTCCTCTGCCACCTCTTCCAAGTGTAAGACGAGGGAATACGCGACTTCACGTCGACGAAGAGGTCTCCCTCAATGTATTAATGACTCTAGGCCACGTGAGTCTTAACCTAACATCATCGATTGCACACTAACTAACGCCCTCCCGGGTCGTTGGGTCGTAACGATGTGTTTACCCTAGTCCGAATCCAAGGTTACCTCTCCGAAGTGTCAAACCCTAGCTTCTCAAATCCAACCCTAATACCATAACAAGCATACTGAGATCATTATCAAATGATAAACACAATCGAATTTAAAATCAACAACCGTTAAAGAAACATATATTAAACCAAACGAGTATTTACACAATTACATATTTCCCTAACTAATCTTTAATTAAACTAACATGTTCTTAGCCAATAGAACATTAAATCAAGAATATATCATCAATATCAATAATAAACATTAAGTACAAATATGGAAATAAGGGAAGAAAAGATCAAATCTCAAAGTGGAGTAGTCCACTTTCGCCAAAGAACAGTCCTCCCGAGCTTCCTCTTCTCCATTGATGAACTTCCTCTTCTAGCTCTTCAAGAAATGGCCAAGGACACTCTCTAAAACTAATCTAATCTACTTCCTAAATTATCTAAACCTAACTAAGGTGGAAGGATCTCTCAAAATATCAACCAAGCCTCCTCTCACGTCTAAGCGTTCTAGGGCAATTGGGGGAGAAAAGGGTTTAATAGGCAAAGTTTGGAAAATATCTTCAAAATATCTAAAAATAGATATTTCTGCGCAGAGTGTCACCACCTAGGCGGTGGTTCAAGTCGTTTAAGCCTCTGTCGGATCTTCGCTTAGGCGGTGGTTTCTCAGCCTAGGCGGTGGCTGCTGGCATAACAATCTGACGTTTTCTCGCCTAGGTGGTGGTTCAGCACTTTAGCACTCCAACATTCTGCCTCTTTTCCGCCTAGGCGGTGGTCTTCATTCACCGAAACCCTATTTTTCACATTTTGTTCACCGTTTCTCCACCGTTTTCAATTGTTTATTGCCCTTTAACGTCCTTTTACCTGTTTTACACTAAAACAAACTAAAACACAATTAAATATAACTAAAACGCTTGAAAACTAACAAATTTGGTTTCGAAATAGATAGGTATTTTACACCTATCAGTGGCCTGGCCCCTAATGACTCATCTTTCTTGTCCTACAGGATATTGAAGTTTATATTGGCGTACTGAAATCGCTCGATTTCAGCACCTAGTGCTAGCCTCCTAATGAGGTCTATGACTTGGGTTCTCAATATGGATTCAAATATAATGGGTTCTCGTGCCTTGGAGAGAACTTAAGGAAAATAAATGCAGTAATATGAAAACAGTAAATAAATGCAAAAGTAAGGAACTTAAGTACAAAATTTAAAGTGCTGAAAGTAAAAGCGGGAAATAAATATAAAAGTGCAAAAAATAAAGATGGCAAATAAACACACTCATATACTCTTATGCGCGCAACATCAAGTAAAATAGATGCACATTGTTGAATCTAAGGTTTTTATCAACAATTAAGTATTGATGTTTTTGGTGAAACTAATAGTTTTATCAAGTTTTTCAGATTTATAGTTCCATGCATGTGATTAAAGAAGAAGACCTTATGAAGAAAACATAAAGGGTGTAAGATGGACGTAATAAAAATGCGAAGAGTTTTGAAGACCTTGAAAAAAATATATGAAAAAACTCTTTACTTATATACTCTTAATACAACCCAAATTAGGATCACACATGACACTCAAAAAGAGTTAATTATATGTGAGTCATGGAAAGAAGTGATAAGTTTAAGATCCTAAAGTGAGATGTTATATGTGCTCATTTTGTGAAATGAATTTGATAATTGACCTAATTGGAAAATAAGTTTTAACATATAAAAAGTTGGGTTTTTGGGTCAATTTGGTCAACCGAGAAAAGCAATCAGTCAACTGAATCAAACAGTGACTTCTGGAGTTAAAATGAGGTGTTACTGATCCAGTCAGTCAACCGAATAAAATTGGTCGGTCAGCTATTTGAAACAGTAGCTGAATTAGTGAAGGAAATGAGCACACTAATCCAATCAGTCAACGGAATGAAGAGGGTTGGTCAACCGTTTAAGTCAGTAGATGAATTGGTGGAAAAATAAGTCACACTAATTCAATCAGTTAACCGATTGGATATGATCGGTCAACCAACTGTCTGTGCGCCAACGATTGTATTGGGAGCAGGACAAGTTGGTCAACTGACCTACAGGATTTGGTCAACCGATTGAGTCTGTTGAGATTTCGGGTGATTTGGTCTCTTGGTCAAAAACTATCCATTTTTTATGATTACAAGAAAGGGATTCGGGAGATTTGAACTTAATTGAACTATTAACAACCTATTATGTTACCCCTATTGATATGGTCTATATATTTTGAGATTCTCCTAATTTAAATAGTTTAATACTTCCTATTTCTATAGTTTTAAATTGAGAATAGTTTTATGGACTTAAAGGATAGAATTAAAAGTTATTTTTAAGTGAAATACACTTGAAATGAAAAGTAATCATATATGGGATATAAGTGTGCCATTAAGTGGCATATCTTTGAGAATCTAAGAGTGAGATTAACATTAAGATTTTTATGTGAGATTCTATTCAAGTTCTTAATCTAAAGCACTAGATGTTTGACATCACCAATTTGGGTTCTAATTGAGATTAAATCATTGTCTTCGGTATTTTCCCAATGAGATCCATCCAAGTTTTATTATTTACTTTAATGTTGTATTTATCTTGCTTACTTGGTTCAGGATTGTTAGAAAAATCATTTTTAAACTTATAAACCTGAAAATCTTAAGCGATTTTTGCTTGTTTATCTAATTACGTGCTAAATTTGTGCTACCCACATTATTTATTAATTATATTTGAATTGCCTCATATTGTATCTATCACATAGTAATTATTCGGGATGTTAATTGAGTATATTCGTATTGAGATGGTAAAAGCTCCTTATAGGAATAAACTTGCATTTTTTTGTAATTGTGAGTTCGAGTGATTAGAGACGTTTGGGATGGTGTCTAGTTAGGGTAACTAGGTTTCGATCTTTTTTTGTGTGAAAAAGATTAGGGTTTGATCTTTGTTTTGGTAAAAAGATTAGGTTATTGTTTTCCTTAAAAAGAATTATGTTTTGATTCATCTTGCAATTGAATTATTTTTTAGTGATTTGTAAAGATTCATCATTCCCTTTGAAAAAGATAAGTGAAAGAGAGTTAGGTTTTTCTTTAGCCTGGTAAAAAGATAGGATTCATCTTTGACTTGTGAGAAGGGTAAATTGTAAAGGTTGATTTTGTGTCTGTAAAAGAATCGTGAGTTGTAAGGGTTTAGTTCCTACCTGGTAAATGAATCAGGGGTTTAGTGGATTGTAAATCTCTGTGGAGCTCGATGGACTGGACGTAGGCAAAACTAGCTTAACTGAAACAAGATAAATTTTTGTATGCTACATTGGTTTGTTTTTTATCTTGAGTTTGGGTGTGCACTTAGTATTAAACACATATCCGCTACATATAAAGATAATTATACATTTGAGAAAATTGATTATTTGTGTTTAAAGGAAATAATTGTTTAAATTTGGTAACTATGCAATTCACCCCCCCTCTTGGGTAGCTCTTTGGGCCAACAATTGGTACCAAAGCTGGTTTAGCTCATTAGACTTAAAATCCTAACTAAGAATGATCACATGACGTACCTCATAGGCACTCTAGGTGAAGGGTAGTCTATGCACCGTCCTCTTTTGTTTGCAGGTGATAATTATTCATTCTAGAATGATAGAATGATTGTCTTTCTTCAAGCCACTAATTATGATGTGTAGCTAGCCATTGAGGATAGTCTATTCGTTCCTAAAGAGAATAAAGTGACTAAGAAAAAAGAACAATTGAGAACCTCTGATAAACAAAAACTTTCTATTAATTCTCAAGTTATTAATATTTTGTTTTGTTCTTTAGATGCTAATAAATATACTAGGGTTTCAAGTTGTAGATCGGCGTGAGACACATTGCAAATCACCCACGAAAGGATAAATCAAGTGAAACAATCTAAGATCCATGCCTTAGTTTGTCAATTCGAACTATTCAGAATGGATGAAGCAGAATCGATTCTGAAAATATACATAAGATTCAATAATATGTATAATGACCTTAGTCAACTCGGAAAGCCTTATAATATGGAGGACAAAGTACAAAAGATTGTGAGATTATTGACTAAAGTCTGGGAGCCAAAAGTGACGGCAATAGAGGAAGCTAAAGATCTCGTGGTTTACACCGCTGATGAGCTTATTGGAAACATAATGACCCATGAGACGACTATACAAGGATACGAGGATGAAACAAAAAACATAAAAAAGAAGTCATTGGTATTGAAAGTTCAGAAAAATAAGGAAGAAGATGACAGTGATGGCATCAGTCTTGACAGTGAGCAAGAAAATGATGTGGCACTTCTCATGAAAAATTTCAAAAAAAAAAAAACTCGAAGAACATTCCGTGGAAAGAGAATTTCAACATAAGTAATGTGGAATGCTTCAACTGCCATAAGAACGGAGACTTCCAATCCGACTGTCCCGAACCAAAAAAAGAAAAAGAGAAAGGAAAATAATAAGGTAAAGAAAAGTAAAAATAAATTAATGAAAGCCACTTGGGATGACTTTGAGTCGAGTAGCTCAGAAAAATTGGGCAGTGAATATTCATCTATGCTTGTTTGAATTGAAATCTAAAATGTCGGATTTACATTCAATAGTTCTCAAATTCAAAGGGGGTGAAAATAATCTAAAAATGCTTTTGGGGAGTTCATGAGGTATTTTTTTGATAAAGTTGGAATTGGGTTTCAGAAAGACAACAAAAAGATTTCATAAATTCCTTTCTTAAATTAGGAATCTTGTTAGATCTTTTAAATGTAACATTGTGGTTGCATACTATTAGTAAATTCTTTGCTAAAGAATCTAAACGCAAACAAGTTTGGGTTTCTAAATGAACTAAAATTGTCTCGACTAATAAGATTAGACCCACTTTGATTGGGAACAACTTAGGAACTATTTGAGGTGCCTTTTGTAGGTTACTCTGAAAGCATCGATAGGTAAGGAAAAATGATTCCTGGATAGTGGTTGTTCTTGGCAAATGACAGTTAACAAATCTAAATTCACGTCTTTAACACCTAAAGATGGAGGTCATGTAACATTTGAAGACAACGCAAATGGTAAAATTATCAATATAGGTAATATCGATAATGGGTTTACTACTATTAAATAATGTCTCTTAGTAGACGATCCTAAACATAATTTGTTTAGCATTAGTCAATTATGTGATAAATGTTATAATGTTATTTTTTATCATGATAGATGCATTATTAAGAATGGGCATGATAGTAGCATATTACTTGTTGTATCACGATTTGAAAATATTTATACATGTTCATTTAATGACTTCTCTTCTCAAAATTTATCATGTTTAAATACATTATTTGAGAATAGTTGATTATGGCATAGACGGCTTGGGCATGCTAGTATGGAGTTAATTTCAAGTCTATCTAAGAAGAGTCTTAAACGTGGCTTACTTGTGTCAAAGAATGTGAAAGATAAAGTATGTGATGCATATCAACTAGGTAAGCAATTTAGATCATTTTTTAAGAAGAAGTTGCATACATCCACATCTAAATGTCTTGAATTATTGCATCTTGATTTATTTGGTTCGAATGTCATTGCTAGTTTAGGAGGTAAATTTTATGCATTCGTAAATATGGATGATTATTCTAGATTTACATGGGTATTTTTCCTAGCTAAGAAGAGTGAAGTTGCTTCTATATTCTCTAAGTTTTGTAAATGTGTTCAAAATGAGAAGCAATGTTGCATCATTAACATCTGTAGTAATAAAGTCAAAGAGTTTAAGAATGATAAGGTAATAAGTTATGTGATGAACATGAGTATACTCACAGCTTTTCTACACCTAGAACACCACAACAAAATAGTGTTGTAGAGAGGAAAAACATAAAGCTTCAAGAAACGACCAGAACAACACTAAATAAGAATCGTCTTCTTAAATACTTTTGGGCTAAAGCTGTAAGCACCGCATGACATGTTGTAAACATGGTTTCTATCTAAAGAGGTTTTAATAAAACCTCTTACGAAATTTGGAATGGTGAGACTCCAAATATATCTTATTTTAAAGTTTTTGGTTGCAAATGTTTTATCTTAAGTGATAAGGATAATTTGGGCAAATTTGATGCTAAATCCGATCACGGTATTTTTCTTGGGTACACTTCTAATAGTAAAGTTTATAGAATATATAATAAATGTACCTTAGTAGTGGAAGAATCTATGCATGTCATATTTTAGGAATCTAATCCACTTGTGTCGAGAAAAGTTTTTAGATGATGATGATGCATGCACACAAAATAATCAAAACCAAGAAGGTGATATGACAAATGAACCACAGAATGAGAAACTAGAAGGAGAGGAGACGACTTTACCACGTGCTATAAAGACAATGCCGGGACATTCGATAAAAGAAATTATTGGTAATTTCGAGGAAGGTGTAAGTATAAGATCTTCTCTTAGGGATATAATTAATCTTGCTTTTCTATCTCAATTGAGCCTAAGAATGTGAATGGGGCATTAATTGATGAATTTTGGATCTCCTCGATACAAGAAGAATTAGTTCAATTTGAATGTAATAAGGTGTGGTTTCTAGTTCTTAAACCTGACTTTCATCCTGTAATTGGTACTAAATAGGTTTATCATAATAAAAATGATGAAACAGGTATGGTAATTATAAATAAAGCAAGATTAGTAGCATAGGGCTATAATCAAGAAGAGGGAATTGATTATGATGAGACGTATGCTCCTATAGCTAGACTAGAAGCTATTCGAATATTACTCGCATTTGCATTTTCACGTAATTTTAAATTATATCAAATGGATGTAAAGAGTGCATTCTTGAATGACTTTCTATCAGAAAAAGTTTATGTCAAACACCGATATTTGAGAGTGATAAACCTCCTAATCATGTGTTTAAACATTGGAAGGCTTTATATGGACTCAAACAAGCTCTGCAAGCTTGATATGAGAGACTTAACTGATATTTGATCGAAAATGGTTTTCGACGGGGTCTTAGTGATTTTACTTTATTTATCCTGCAGAATGATTTTGATATCCTATTAGTACAGATATATATTGATGATATTATATTCGAATCTACTGATGAGGATTTTTGTCAAGAGTTTACCATGATTATGCAGTTTGAGTTTGAAATGAATATGATGGAAGAGTTAACCTTCTTTCTTGGGTTGCAAATCAAGCAAACCAAAGAAGGAATTTTAATTAATCAAGCTAAGCACACAAAAGAGTTACTAAAAAAATATGGCTTGTATGGCACTAAAGAGTATAAAACTCCCATGGCAACAACTATAAAAATAGAAAAAGATGATACTGGCAAAAACGTAAATAAGAAAATGTACTAAGGTATGATTGGTATCTTATTGGAACTTACTGCTAGTAAACCTGACATAATGTTTAGTGTATGCTTGTGTGCTAGATTTCAGTTTTATCCTAAAGAATTGCATTTAACTGCGGTCAAACGAATCTTTCGATATTTAAAAGGGACAAGTGAACTAGGATTATGGTATCCTATGGGGAGTGACTTAAAATTAACTAGTTACTCTGACGCTGATTTTGTTGAATGTAAAGTTGACGTAAAATCACAAGCGGGTCATGTCACTTTTTAGGACATGCTTTGGTTTCTTGGTCTAGTAAGAAATAGAACTCAATTGCCTCATTTACTATTGAGGCTGAGTATATGGTAGCTGGTAATTGTTGCGCTCAAATTCTATATATTAAGTAACAATTATCTAATTTTGGAATATGTATGGAGGAAGTCCCTATTTATTATGATAATAAAAGTGTTATATGCTTAAGTAAGAATCCAACACAGCACTTACGAACTAAGCAAATAGAGATTAAACATCATTTTATCTGTGATCATATTCAGAAAAATAATGTAACTATTGAATATGTCGATACCTCTTATTCGTTTACCGATATTTTTACCAAACCACTAGCGGAAGATCAACTCATGAAAATCATTCGAGGTTTAGGTATGGTTAGGCATAATGATATATGCCTAGAGTGATATTTTTGAGTCTTTGCCCCCATTTTGTGAGATGACAAAATGGGAGAAATTGATGTTTAATAAGTTAGTTGATGTTTTGGGATTTGTTCACCTAAGTATTACATTAATTAAAGGGAGAAGTTATTATGGGGCTTAATATTAAATATCTTTATTATTGTTTGCTTATGTTTTTCTATTTATGCTTAAATGAGTTTAAATACCCGTCCTCGGATTTAGGGGGAGCGTGGTTACATTTTTTATTAAAGAAAACATCAAAGTTCATTGTCATCATCGAAAATGGGTAGATTATTGAATCCAAGGTTTTAATGAACAATTAAGTATCGATATTTTTTGTAGAACTAATGGTTTTATCGAGTGTTTCTGATTTATAGTTCCATGCATGTGATTAAAGAAAAAGACCTTATGAAGAAAATATAAAGGTTTCAAGATGGACGTAATGAAGATACGAAGAGTTTTGAAGACCTTGAAGAAAAATAGATGAAAACAACTCTTTACTTATATACTCTTAATGCAACCCAAATTAGGATCACACACGACACTTAAAATGAGTTAATTATATGTGTGTCATGATAAGAAGTGATAAGTTTAAGATCCTAAAATAAGATATTGTATGTGTTCATTTTGTGAAATAAATTTGATAATTGACCTAATTGGAAAATATGTTTTAAAGTGTAAAAAGTTGAGTTTTCGAGTCAATTTGGTCAATTGAGAAAAGCAATCGGTCAATTAAATCAAATAATGAGTTTTGGAATTAAAACGAGGTGCTATTAATCCACTCGGTCAACCGAATAAAATTGGTCAGTCAACCATTTGAAACAGTAGCTGAATTAGCGAAAGAAATGAGCACCTTGATCCAATCGGTCAATCGAATGAAGACGGTCGGTCAACCGTTTGAGTCAATAGATGAATTGGTAGAAAATGGGTCACACTGATCCAATTGGTTAACCGATTGGATGTGATTGGTCAGTTCAACCAACTTGCAGGATTCAGTCAACTGACCAAGTCAGTTGCGATTTGGGATAATTTGGTCCCTTGGTAAAAAAATAATCTGTTTTTTATGATTACCCAATAGGGATTTGGGGGATTTAAACGTAATTGAACTAGTAACAACCTATTATGTTATCCCTATTGATATGGTCTATATATTTTGATATTCTCCTAATTTAAATGGTTTACTAGTACCTATTGCTATAGTTTTAAATTGAGAAAAGTTTTATGGACTTAAATGAGATAATTGAAAGTTATTTATATGTGAAATACACCTGAATGAAAGGTAATCATATATGAGGTCTAAGAATGTCATTAAGTGGCATATCTTTGAGAAATTAACCATTGGAGGGTGATAGGTGTGATCTACCAATATATTTCCAAACTGATTTTGTTAGTTTCAGAGTATTTTTTATAGCGTTTTTATTATGTTTATTAGTTTTTATTCTCTTTGTATAAATCAGGTGTATGGGGTAAAAAAGTATGAAATCAGAGCATAAATGATCAGATCGAACCAAGAACGGTCGAAGAACAGTGAAAAAACAAAGCACGGAGGCAATAATCAAAATAACAGCCCATCGCTTAGGTGTCCAGACCACCTAGGCAGCGAAAATGCAAAGATGGCCTAAATCTACTGGAAGCTTACCGCCTAGGCGGTGAAACTACAGAATGGTCACCAAATCCACCGTTGTCTTCACCGCTACGGCGATCACTAAACCGACATACCTACCGCCTAAGCGGTGAATCCTACTGCCTGGGTGGTCACCTCTGCACCAAATTAGATATTTTTTGAGATATTTTACCTATTTAATCCTCTTCTCTCATCTAACTCTCTCTGGCCATTAGATCTCTTAGGACTTAGTATAGAATAGATAGAGTCTAGGGAGTGCTCAAACAATTCCGAAGTAGAAGATTACCACGCAGAGAAGGCGAAGCAATCGGTGGACGGTTTTAGCGGCTAATCTTCAAATATCGACTAAGTTCATCCGTTTTTCCTTTTGTTTCTTAACTTCAATAATTGTTTGAGCATGTTTATCTCAGTTTTCAATGTATAAATGGTTATGACTACGAGTTAAACATGGATTATTTATGGGATTAATATTATTTATGAAAATGTTATGTATTTGAGTTTTTGTTTCTTTAATGATTGTTCTTCGTTATTTTGATTGTGTTTGCCGTATTGTATGTTTATTATGCTTAGATAGATATATCAAGAATACAGGGTTTGACACTCGGGAGAGATAACCCCGGATTTGGACTAGGGTAAACAGCACGACGATCCAATAACCCAAGAGGGAGTTGGATTGTGTGCAATCAATGACGTTGGAGTGATACTCATGTGACCTAGGGTCGTTAAGACATTGAAGGGGACTTTTTCATTGATACAAAGTCGCGTATTCTCTCGTCTTACACTCGGGAGAGGTGGCGGGGGAGTTTACGAACTGAGATTGTCAAATAGGTTGAACACCATAAACGTAAGTCAAACGAGATCGAACACGTATTTGTAAACCAAGTTAATCCCTAGTCAATTCTTTCCCCTAAAACATCTCATTATATTAGTATAGATAATTTAATTAATTAGTTTAGTTTAATATACATGAAGTCGCGTATTCCCTCGTCTTATACTCGGGAGAGGTGGTGGGGGAGTTTACGAACTGAGATTGTCGAATAGGTCGAACACCATTATTGTAAATTAAACGAAATCAAATGTGTTTAAATAAATAAAGTTATCCCTAGATAATCCATTCCCTAACTATCTCGTATTAGTATAATTAGTATAGATTAAATTAGGTTATATTAGTATTAGTATTAATTAGTTTAAAATCATTCTTTTTAGCCTAGATAAAGTTAGGTTATGACAATTACCGTACTCGATAATAATGATAACCGATACTTGTGGATATGATACCCAATCTTAAAGATCACATTATACTAAAACTTTGACCTCGTACACTTGCGAGTAGTCAATACGCGAGCGTGTAACAAACGCTTGTCGTACAAGTTTTTGGTGTTGTTGCTGGGGATGATGTTTGTCATTTATTATTGATATTGTGAGTAAATAACCCGATTTTACTTTATGTAAGACCTAAATTGTAGCACGTACGTCATTTTAATTGCATTTTAGAACAATTGAGAAAATTCGGGGTAAAATTGTGTTAATTAAAAATTCAAATTAAAAGTTAGGGGTCAAATTGAAAATTTAGAAAACATTAAATCCAATTATTTTATCTAATTTTTTAAAATAAAAAACTTTGGGGTGAAATTACCATTTCAGAAACTTTTAAAAGTTGAAATTGGCTAAAAAGAAGATTTTAAGAAAGTAGGGGGATGATAGAGTAATTCAAACAAAATATTTTAATATATATATATATATAGCAGGTTCGGCCGGTGGCAGTTTGTCACAGTTTCGGTGCCGGCGGTGGCTATTTCAACGTGGGTGTGATCGTCGCCGTCTTGCTCAACGGCGTGGGTGTGTTTGTCGTCATTGGGTAAGTGTGTGTGTTTTTGTTCATCGATCATGTGTGTGCTCTGTTTTCTACTGACTGTGCGATCAGAGTTTGTGTATGTGTGTTGTCCGTTCGTCCGACGACCATGTGGGTATGTGTGTGTGATCTGCTCGTCGACCCTTGTGTGTGGGTTCTGGGATGCTCAGTCGCTGATGAGCATGAATTGGGGTTGATCGTTTGGCCGGCGTATGTACATGGGTTTCGACTGTGAGTGTGTGTGTTTGTTCATTGGTGTGTGTTTGTTCATTGGTGTGTATGTAAACAGTATGTATATGAGATCGTATAGGTGTGCCGTTCAGATGATCGTCGTGTCTGTATGTGTGTGTATGATCGGTGTTATGGGTATGAGTGCGTAACCGACGGTGTGTGTGTGTCGGAGTGGTGCGTGTTCAGGCTGTCTTCCGGCAGTGGTGGCGGTGGCATAAGTTCAGTGAGGCGACGGTGGTGGGTGTGCTGTTACCGAGTCAGCGGTTGTTCTTCGGCGGGGGTGCATGTGTCGTTGGTCAACGTTGTGTGTAGGGTGGTCGCCGGCTGGTTGAGTGAAGTGTGTGTGTGTGTGTCGGCGGTGAGAACCCAGCGACCAAAAAAAAACCGATAAAGGAAATCAGAAAACAGATAAAAGGAAAGAAAAAGAAAGACAAAAAAAAGGAAAAATTTGCACAAACAACCAAAAAAGAAAGAAAAAGAAAGAAAAGGAAAATTTGCACAAACAACCCCAATAAAAATGAAAATCCATCTCGCGGGCCGTGAACGATTCGGAACGGGTAACGTTTTTCATTAAGTTTATTTTAGTTTTGTTAAATTAAATTCTAGCATCGAAATTTTGTAACCGGAATAATAAATTTGGGACCGTTTGTATTCCAAAATATTATGCAGTAATTTTAACGGAATGAAATGTGGTTAATTAATTAAAATTTACAAATTTAACCCCATATTCAGGATATTAATTAAAACAACTTACAAATTCATAATAAAATATGGGGATGGGAAAATTATGAAAATTAGGACCTTCATTTGCATAATTAGGTTATTTTAAATAGATTATTAATTTAGACCCTATCACTATTAGGTTCGCAGGCACCGGAGTATCGGTAGAGAGTAGTTAGTAAAAATTGTTCGGAGCAGATAGCCAGGTGAGTATACAGTATTCTAGTAAATTACAAAATCTATTTTCATTTATATTATGAAAAAATATGTTTAATTAAAACTGGACAAATTTGTAACTTATATGGATCAAGCGGTTTTGAGTGTTTGTGAAATTGTGGATTACGTTGGTTTTTACAAAACAATGTGGAAAAATTATATTTGGATTAAATCGATTTTAGAGAAAGAGGGTGTTTTTATTGATTGGACTATGCCATAACTTATTGTCCTGTCCGGAGGGTTAGTCCGGTAGGAGGTTATAGATATTATGTCTTGTCCAAAGAGTTAATCCGGTAGGAGGTTATTGATATTATGTCCTGTCCGGCAGGAGGTTATTTGACCTGTTTGGGATGCAAACCCTGCGGGTGGTACGGTACCGTTTTAACTCCCGATCATGAGGTTAAAATGATCCTATGGCTAGTCGGAGGGTGGTGTGGTGTCTTGTCGTAAACGGTAAACTGGTTGGATAAATTTATATATATTACTTTATACTGGATTGGATGGATTAGTGTATCTATTATTTTGGTTACTTTACACTATTTGGATAGATATAGTATTCTGGTTGATTTTCACTGCTGAGGTGGAATGTTATGAACATGTGAGTTTATTTCTATGGTGACAAGAAACTTGAGTTTCCGTGTGGTCTGTGGTTATTATATTTTATTGCTATTGGGTGGTTTAAATACAGTATTTCTTTACAGTGTTGACAATTGAAAATTTGTTCCAACTATGATATACGATATTGTTGTTATAGTATTTCATTTCATTGGTGACAGTAGAACTGGGTACGTGGTTATATTATATTATATTTCAAAACATGGTGTTTATTATTTATTGGCTTTGAACTGTGGTATTTAAATTCTTATACTTGATCCATACAAACAATTTTTATTATGAAGACAGTACACCGATAAAAAAATTTAGTTTCAGGTACCGCGGCTAGGAATTTATCCACTACTGGCACTAGGGAGAGTTCGAAGGTAGTATCGTGTTGGAGATGACTCGGTCGGATGTGGATCGTGGAAGGTTCATGTATTTTAGTAGTTTTGGTTGTGGATTTTCGGGACAAGTATATATATATTTTACAGTATCATGAGTGTGTATGTATATATGTCTGATTGGATACTTAAGGATTGGTCTGGTGAAGTTACGTCGATGTCACACCCGGCCTCGGGTAACGGATGTCCGGGGTGGGGGTGTGATACTTTAGGCATTTCTTTTGTATATAATTTTTGTTTTGTAGTTTTGTTTTTATTTTTTATGCAGCGTACTTCGCGATGTTAGATCGACGGGTATTGATACATTCCTTTCAACGGGATTCTGAGCCATTTTATAGTGTGTGGCCACACACATATGCTAGTGAGGCGTGTCGTTGAAAGATCGAGCCAAACAAAGCAAAACCTCGCCAAACTTGAGGGCGTTCTGAATATGTCGAGCCGAGGACATTAAACCACGTGCTTTATGGGAGGCAACCCAAGGTCAAAAATAAATTAGATCCATCTCCGTCGACTTGAAACGGAGGCGAGATTCTCTCGCCTCCCAGGTATGTGTTCTAAACCCCCTTCATTAGCATGTTTTAATTTCATAATGTTGAGAATGATGATTGGGCTGTTAAGAACTCTATCCGTTTTAAGTTCAGAAGTGATGTGTAGTATGTAGTATGTTAGTTATGTTTTATTGTTTTCTTGTGTGCATGTTTGTTTAGGTTAGTTTGTGTTTGTTTGTATTTGTTGTTGCATGCTGAGTTTTGGTGAAAATTATTGTAGATCCTAATTTGCACGAGCACATAGACTCAATGTATTTCTATTCAATTGATTTGAGGACATTTATCGATTAGCCAAATTCATGACAAATTAAGGATTCTAGAACCTAATTTAGCTTTAGGTGAAATCCTAGGTGAGGTAGTTCAGGAGACGTGATTTAGGCATTCTTTTTATCGCTTGAGCCTTTGAATCCTACATTGTAACATGTTTATCCCTCGTTACCCTGTCGAAGCCTAAAATGACATTTCAATTCTGAATACATAAACAAATACCCTGGCTAGTTGATCTTTTTCCAAACCTATATCACTGAATTAAAAGCACATTTGAGTGAATCAAGTTAGCAGTTGCAAATGCTTCTTGATGTGAGTGATTGGGTTTAGGGCGAACTTCGGATTGGTTCGGTATTCGAGTACTTACTTGTCGTTTTTCTTTTGTTTTACCCATACCCATGAAATCATACTAATCGAATAAGTTTGGGGGTGTGGTTGTATACAAAAAAAAAAAAAAAAAAAACTTTTCTTTTGACGAGTTAGTACGTCGGTCTTAAAATTGATTGTTCGGGATTGTTTCCAATCTATCTATGGGGGTTCAAGAGTAAATGTGCCAAGCGTTGAACCTTGGGTAACGTTAAGTTAACAACGTTAACTCGTTTTCCATTACGAAATACCCTTGGCCAAATATTCCAAACCCGAACCAAGTCCTTCTGATCTTTATGAATTACTCAACCTATATTAGTGGAGAGTGAACCCCAATCAGGTATATAGAAATCCTAATCATTTACAGTCTAAGTCATAAGTTTCGTTGGTGGATAATCCAATTCGGTCGTTGTATAGCTATATTATTGAGTCTCGCACAAACACGTTTATAGGATCTAGAATGGCGTTCACCATTATTGAATGTTGAAATTCTAGAACACTACATGATGTGTTTTACCACCTAAACTCGATATGACTGGTGGTTGTTGAGGGAAAAATAACTCGATCGTTAGAAGAATTCAAAACTAGCATATCATTATGTTTAGATTGTTTTTAGGTTGTTTGTTATTTAATTTAGTTGTGTTTTTCATTTTTGTGTGTATGTTTTGCTCGAGGACTAGCAAAATTCCAAATTTGAGGGTATTTGATAGATGTGATCTACCTATATATTTCCAAACTGGATTTGTTAGTTTAAGAGTATTTTTTTTATAGCGTTTTTATTATGTTTTAATTAGTTTTTATTCTTTTTGTATAAATCAGGTGTGTGGGGGTGAAAATGTATGAAATCGGAGTATAAACAATCAGATCGAACTAAACCGGTGGAAAAACAAAGCACGGAGGCAATAATCAAAACAACAGCCCACCGCCTAGGCGGTGAAAATGCAGAGATGGCCTAAATCTACTTGAAGTTCACGACCTAGGCGGTGAAACTGCAGGATGGTCACCAAATACCATTGTCTTCACTGTTTCGGCGATCACTCAACCGACATACCCATCGCCTAGGCGGTCACCTCTGCACCAGATTAGATATTTTTTTGAGATATTTTACTTATTTAATCCCCTCTCTTCTCCTCTCCTCTGGATCTCTCTGACCATTAGAGCCCTTAGGGCTTAGTATAAAATAGAGAGAGAGAGTACAAGGAGTGCTCAAACAATTCCGAAGGAGAAGATTACCACACGGAGAAGGCAAAGCAATCGGTGGACGGTTTTAGCGACTAATCTTCAGATATCGGCTAAGTTCATCCGTTTTTCCTTTTATTTCTTAACTTTAATAATTGTTTGAGCATGTTTAGCTCGGTTTTCAATGTATAAACGGTTATGACCACAAGTTAAACGTGGATTATCTATGGGATTAATATTATTTATGAAAATGTTATTTGTTTGAGTTTTTGTTTCTTTAATGATTGTTCTTCGCTATTTTAATTGTGTTTGCCATATTGTATGTTTATTATGCTTGGATAGATATATCGAGAATACGGGGTTTGATACTCGGGAGAGGTAACCCCGGATTCGGACTAGGGTAAACAACGCGACGATCCAATAACTCGGGAGGAAGTTGGATTATGTGCAATCAATGACGTTGGGGCGAGACTCACGTGACCTAGGGTCGTTAAGATGTTGAGGGGGATTTCTTCATTAACACAAAGTTGCGTATTCCCTCGTCTTACACTCGGAGAGGTGGCGGGGGAGTTTACGAACTGAGATTGTCGAATAGGTCGAACACCATTATTGTAAACTAAATGAAATCAAACGCGTTTAAATAAATAAAGTTAATCCCTAGATAATCCATCAACTAACTATCTCGTATTAGTATAATTAGTTAGATTAAATTAGTTTATATTAGTATTAGTATTAATTAATTTAAAATCATTCTTTTTAGCCTAGATAAAGTTAGGTCATGATAATTACGGTACTCGATAATAACGACAACTAATCTCTGTGGATACGATACCCGATCTGAAAGATCACATTATACTAAAACTCTGACCTCGTACACTTGCGAGTAATCAATACGCAAGCATATAACAAACGCTTGTCGTACAAAGGGTAGTTATTGATCTATTAATATAGACCCGCATGAATTGAGTTGAGTACATCAAGAACAATCAGTTTAAACTTTTCTAAGATTGAGATTTACGCTGAGATTTTTATGTGAGATTCTATTCAAGTTTTTTTTATCTAAAGTACTAGCTGTTTGGCGTTACCAATTTGGGTTCTAATTGCGATTCAATAATTGTTTTCGGTATTTTCCCGATGAGATCCTTCCAAGTTTTATTATTTGCTTTAAAGTTATATTATCTTGATTACTTGGTTTAAGATTATTAGAAAAATTGTTTTTAGACTTAAACGCTCGAAAATCTTTTTAAGCGATTTTTGTCTGCTTATCTGATTACGTGCTAAATTTATCATACCCACGTTATTTATTAATTAGATTTGAATTGCCTCACATTGTATCTCTTACTTAGTAATTGTTCGGGACATTAATTGAGTATATTCATATTGAGGTGGTAAAAACTCCTTGTGGAAAGAAACTTGCATATTTAATATTTGTGAGTTTGAGTGGATAAGACACGTTTGGGATGGTGTCTAGTCAGGGTAGCTAGGTTTCTATCATTTTTCTGTGAAAAAAATTATGGTTTAATCTTTGTCCTGATAAAAAGGTTATGTTATTATTTTTCCTTAAAAAAAATTAGGTTTTGATTCATCAGTCAATTGAATTATTTTTGAATGATTTGTAAAGGTTCATCATTTTCTATGAAAATGATAAGTAAGAGAGAGTTAAGTTTTTCTTTAGCCTAGTAAAAAAATAGGGTTCGTCCTTGACCCGTGAAAAGGGAAAATTGTAAAGTTTGATTATATGCCTGTAAAAAAATCGTGAGTTGCAAGGGTTTTATTCCTACCTGGTAAAAGAATCATGGGTTTAGTGGATTGCAAATCTTTGTGGAGCTCGAGGAACTGGACGTAGGCAAAACTCGCTTGATCGAAATAAGATAAATTCTTATGTGTTGTATTGGTTTATTTTCTATCTTGTGTTTGGGTGTGCACTTAATATTAAACACATATTCATTGAGTATAAAGATAATAATCTATTTAGGAAAATTGATTATTTGTGTTTAAAGGAATTAATTGTTTAAATTTGGTAACTACTCAATCCCCCACTTGGATAGCTCTTTGGCCAACACACGTAAACAAGAAACCTTTTTTTTTCTTCAAATAAATGGCTTTATTTTGTTTCAAACTGAAGACATATTTCTTAGACTTAATTTGATTTGAATATTGAATTAAACTCTAACTAGGCTTAACCCTCTAAAAGCCCCCAACGGCACGCTAACGCACTCGGGATTATTGATAAAAAAAGAGATGAGAAAAACGCTATTTGATTTCCTCCTTTCAAATCCGTTCATTTAAAAAAATAAAAAAAAATAAAAAAATTCATGGGCTTTTCTAAGCGCTGGTTTAGAAAATATTGTTTTGGGCTGAATTTTGTTTAAAAAATGGAATCGCCACCTAACATTTAATTAAATGGTATGTTAGGTCATCGGGTTTTTTGAAAATCATTTTTATTTTTTTCAATGGCGCAAGTTCTGTCTCAAAAAATATTTGGTCTTAACCAAAGATTTATTTAAAATTCAGGGGTTTGTTATGCTCAAGGAATGTGTTAGGCGTCCCAAGACACTCGTTCGAAGACATTACCGAAGTTTAAATAAATCTTAAAAATCAAAACAAGCCCAAGTACTTTTGTTCGACTTTCTTAACATACTAATTCCCATCACTTTTTATTTTTTTATGTTTATTTTATGCAAAAGAAAGAGAACATTTTTAAAATGACAAAAATAATAAAAAAACAAAAAACAAAAAATAAATGTCCCTATTTTAAATCGCCTATCGATTATGGAATAATCGGCAAGTTTGGCCCCCAGAGGAGATCTTTGTTTCTCTTATTTAGCTTAAGTTGTGGCAAAATTTATATGTATTTCAAAGAAAAGAAAAAAGGGTAAAATATTTAAATAAGTGAGAAAAATATTTTTTGGGATGAGGAAAACCATCTATCTTAGAAAAAAGGATAACATTTTTTACTTCATTTTAAAAGAATTTTGAAAGAACATTTAGAAAAAAAAAAAAAAAAAACTTTTATAAAAGATGGTTTTGACTTTGAAACAAAATATCTTTAAAAAAATATTTGTTGGTAAAAATAGTTTGGAAACATAATTTTCAAGAATCTTCTTTAATAAAAAAATCTCTAAAAATAAAAATCATTTTTGGAAGAAACGTTTTTAAGAAAGAACTTTTAAAGTCAATTTTTGAAAGAGTTCCTTTAAAAAAGATTAAGGATTTTTGTTTAGGAATTTTTTTAAAAATCATCTTTAAAGAAGAGTTTTTTTTTTTGTTTTTTTTTTTTTGTCGAATAATTTGGAAAAATTCTTTTAAAAGTGGAGCAAATTTAAAACATATTTATAAAGTAAGTTAAAAAACATTTTTTTTTGTAAAACTTTGGTAAAGACATTTTTTTTTAAAAAAAAAAAAAATAGTTTAAAGGAGTTTTTTTGGAAGAATCATTTTTTAGAAAAATATTTTTTAAGACAAAAGTTTAAAAGATTCTTTTTTAGAAGAAACACAAGTTTGAAAACATTTTTTTAAAAAGAACTTGAAATTTTTTTGTTTTGAGAAAACTAGAGTTTTTTTTAAAAAAAATTAGAGTAAATAAAAGTTTCTTTTTGAGAAGAAACTTCTCTTTTGAAAAAAAAAAAAAAAAACTCATTTTTTTATTTTTATTTTTTGTTTAAAGAAAAACAAGGACAAAACATTCACAAAAATGAAATACATATTATTTTTGTCAACAAAACCTCAACTAAAACCACTTGCTTAGGCAAGGTTATATTATTTTATATATATATATATATAATTTATTTATTTTAGTTTTTCTCTTTTCGGATAAGAGTTTCTTCCTTCTTTTTTCTTCTTCTCCTTCCTCTTCTTCTTTCTCTCTCTATTTCTCACACTTTCGGTGGTTTTGTGGGATGGAAATTATGGAATTTCAAGAGGGTGTTTCTTGGAGGGTTTGGGAGGATTTCAAGATAGAGAAAGGGTGTTGGAAACTGTATTTTCAGAGCCATGGAGAGGGAGTTTTTAGATATCCTTTGAAGGGAAGGAAGAGTGGCCTTTTATAGGCTTGGCGCCCTCATGAGTGCACAAGGCATAGAGCATTACAGGACAACTTCCTCATGATGGCAGCCACCCCCTATTGCGTGAATTTGACATTTTAGACCCCTTAAATTTGGTATTGCGTGTGTAGGCTTCAAGACACACCCCATTAAGTCTTTTCACTTATATAAATGACCTAGGGATGCTAAAAAAAATGACTATTGAGACTCCATTGAGGAATCCAAGACTTCGTCCTATTCCCGGGGAGTGCACACGAAGTAAAATTGGTGCTTTGGAGACCCTATGTCAATTAAAATGCAATTTTTTCCCCTTGAAATTGATTTAAAAATCATGAAACTAAAACATCCAAAATATTATTGGAATGTCCAATTTTGGAAAATAAAATACTTTTGGCTGCCAATTTGACAAAATTAGCGAAAAATACAATTTTCGGGGTCAAAATGCAAAGTAGATGTTAAAATTGAAATTTCTTAAAATAAAAAGGTGGAAACAAAATTGAATATATTAAAAGTGATATCCCATGAAATTCACTTTCAATTTAATCAAATTGTCCCATAATTAACTTTTAAAAATTTTATTTTTTGCCCGAAAGCTTTATTTTTTTGCAGGAATTCATCAGAATCGCTGATTTTTTTTTTTCAACTAAAACATTATAAAAAATTTAAAAATTAAATCTAAATTCAAAATTCTGCTCTTCAAGTATTGACTTAAAGTTTTCTCGAAATGTCACTTTGGAGCCAAAAACTTTTTCACTGCAAAACTAGGTAGGTTAAAATGTGGTGTTTACAATCATGTATGCATAAATAGTAATATCTTATATATGACATCAATTGGTATGTCATAGTTTCGTAGTCACATAAGATATAAGCATACATGCATACCTAATCAAGGTCTAAGCATGACACAACTCAAATCCATTATACTAAAATCTATAGTATGACATCATCGAAACTTAATACTTCAATAATATATCCTCATTTTAAATTTATTTTGAAAAATAAATTTAGTGGGTCATTTATTATAATTCTTCTTCTATTTATTACTTTTGTGGTGTTTAAAGTCATATAGTCTTGCCCTATGACTGAGAGTTTATAAACTTTGTACTACATATTTCATCGGATTGAATTATATTGCCATATCTTATATGCTTTGTAAAAAAAATATAGGGCTCAAAATCAAAATTATTTGATAGACAAAATACCATATATGGTATTGTTGAAAAAAACTTTCTTTTACTCTCCATGCACTTGAACTGAAGACCCTATTTGTTAAGATGTTCGCTATACCCATGGGGGAAATAAGATGTGTTAGGATACTGATATAATCATCATGGAAAATTTTGTTAATTTAACAAGATTATTTTTAAAAATAATATTTTTTGTGATGTTCCAAAAACATATGTTTTATGTAATTCCGATTATATTCAATATTTGGGAGAATTAGAAAATTGATAATTTCTCTTGGCAAGGCTTGTTTGGCCTTTTCAAAGAGATCTATATTTTTATTTTTACAAATACTGGATCTAAGAATTTAGAAGAGATTATATCAATTATTGGTAAAATATTTTCAGGATAAGGAATAAAGTACTTCTCATATATCAATTATTAGGATAAGGAATAGAGTACTTCTCATATATCTTGAGGCAATTATCCTTGTCGATATAGCTAGGAGCAAACCTAATTGAGGCCCACTCCGGGTGGAGGTCAACCTTGACAAGAAGCACGACTTCCTTGGCGTCACGGGCCAGAGGAGTTGTAGAAGGGCCTTCCAACTGCGCTTGAGGTAGTTCTGTCAAAATCTCAAGGTTAGGTCTAACAATGGACCTGACCCTATTTCAGCCCCGTCACCTGAGCATAAGGCACTAGAGTGTTCACCCTGGCACTCAGAATATGAAATCGTAGCCAAGGATCTTGTCGGATCATCACTATTACCAGGGATGTTGCCAAACCAATTGACCAATTTCGATGAAGTACAACATTTGGACATCACCAAAAAGTGAGAAAAGATTAAAAAAAAAAAAGTAGACAAAAAACGACAAAATTCTACTACAACGCAGCAATGCTCAAGCCAGACAATGCGATTATAAGGGTGAAGTGAACTACAATATGGATAAAATCAACTTAAACAAAAGCTAAATTGGATTTTTTTGGATTAAAGACACCAAAAGGACTCACCATAAATGATTTAAAGGATCACTGGAATTAACAAAATACCAAAAGGACTAGCAAAAAAGCGCCAAAGGGAATGGAGATGGTTGAAGTATCAAGGAAGCCTAAATGTAGGGCAACCATGTCCTTTATATGGGGCATATCCATAGGGCGGTCACCCTGACCATTACTAGAGTAGGCAAGGTGATGTGATCGTCAAATCAACCTAAAACATTAAATGTCTAACGTGCTTTTGGTGGAAAACACGAATCGTTGTGTTTTCAAAATTCTTGTTGGGCACCATATTCAAGGGCGAACTAGTTTAGTTTCACACTGAGCGAAAGTTCGAGAGTCATATTCTTGTTCGTATTCCTGAGCATATTGTCTGGTATGCGTAGGAATATGGGCATCTAATGAGAAGGAATCCATTTGGGTGTCTCTTACTACCAATCATGCGCCATACACGCGGTACTGCAAAGGACAATACTTTATGTGGTCAGTTATAAAGGCAAGTCTAGGAACGCGTAATGGCGCCCATAAAGTTCTACTAGTGACCCGTGCAAGCTACTACGTTGAGCATTACTACTCCCGGGCTAAGGGACCCTAGCCATCGTCCTTGCTAGGGGCAACAGGTCAAAGACCTCAACCACATAATATCGAGCATGGTCATGGACCCTCGAGATGCGCTATTACTACTGCGACTGCTTGGGGGTAGTTGTAACAGTCTCACCCTATTTAGGAAATAGCCTTTACAATTCCAGAAATAAACCACCCATCACTCCATATCCTACGATATCTGCGGACTCAACAAGGAATGGATCGAGATTTATAGAAAACTTGCCAAACAAGTCTTTTATCTCCTATAAATACTACCTTAGGGGGTCTATCCAGATACATACATTTTTTTCCTAGCCCATATTCGACCAAAATTCCTAAAGAAAAACACTATTGATTTTCACACCGACAGTGCAACGCCGTTAGAACCACCGCACATTGTTTTGCAAGAACTATCGCTAAGAAGATTATCCATTATGAATCCCAAAATTCCATTCCTGACCACCTAGATTTTGACTTCATCAATTTTTATTCTTGCGGTCCTTTAAATATGAACATAAATATTATGTTGGACTATATTGCAAAATGAAAATTTAGGAGGGTAGCAAGCTAAGTGTAGCAGCCCCTTTTGGTCGGGTGAATTTAGAACCAAATGCAAATAGTCGGGGGTTCTTCTACTCCGATTCCTCTGCTAGTCGAGTTGGCGAAGAATTGAGCCCTAAATTAACGAAGAAAGTTACAGTTTCCGCAATGGAGAGTGCGTTGGCGAGCACCTCTGAGATTAGCGATCAGAGGCAAAAGATCGAACAGTACAAACACATTCTCTCCTCCGTCATCTCCTCAAACGACACTACACAGGCGAAGAAGTTCATCGATCACAGTACGTTTTTCGAGATGTGTATTTTTTATGTTAAATTTGAATTTCGAGCCATTTCTCAAAATGTGTTCGCGATGACTTGCAGTATTGTCGGATGAGGTGCCATTGGTGGTGTCGCGACAGCTTCTGCAGACGTTCGCGCAGGAGTTGGGGAAGTTAGAGCCGGAGACACAGAAGGAGATTGCCCATTACACACTAAATCAGATTCAGCCTCGGGTAGTATCATTCGAAGAGCAGGTTGGTTTTGAGCTTTTCCCACTGTAGAACTTATGGTTTTATAGTTTCTGCGAATTTATATGAATTATTTAAATGCTGCATAAGGTCGAAAACCGAATGGTTAGTTTTATATAATGTGTTTTGACAAATTTTTCTGTCCTAAGCTTTTAATTACCAACCAAAGTTCGCATGGTTATTGGAAGTTAGTTTTCCTTCCAATGTCCATGGCTAAGCCCTAAACAAGTATTATTCAACTTAGTGGTCTCACTGCTTGTGAGATGGCAGTACTTGATAACTACAATTTTCAGTTGGCGCATTGATTAAGGCCACAGATAACGGCGAACGGCTAACCGGTTTTGAAGCATACTGGTTATCCTTCAAATTCTGATAAGTGGAAATGCCAAAATGGTTTATTTGTTAGGTTGGACTTTTAATCACAAATATATGCTACAAAATTTAAAGAACATATTTAATCCTTGAATATTTATTGAGAAGTATAATTTCTTTCAGTTTTTCTCCCCAAGTTTTGTGCCCTGACATCTCATCCCGAGTTTGCGTGCCTCTAATATGGGTTTCAAAGCCACACTAGGCCTAGCTCCATGAGGTTTATTTATTCAATTCATGCTTTATTGGGATGGTCATCAGTCATAGTGGAGCATATGTGGCTGTTCTTCCCCCTCTTTCCCACAATGATATTGTATGAATCGTTGCAAACAAATTAGTTTATTAAAATAGTCATGTTACTGTAATTGATGATGTGCATCCCCACCTCAAGATCTTTCTTTTAAGTTGTGAGTCATAACTAAAAGACCAATACAGTGTTTTATTTTAATCAATTGTTGATATTGGATAATGATATTTCACACTCTTAAGGTAATAATAGGGGAATATGACAAATCGAAAGAAGACGTTGAGGTTATTAGTTTATTACATCAGAAAATATGACTTGTGCATCTCCAGTGAAAACACAACTGGGCACTCTAGTAGGCTGTGCTATCTTAGAATGAGTAAGGTCTCCTTGTTCTCTATAATTAGCTGTAGTTTAGTGTTATTGTATTTGAATATTTTCATTTTCTATTTTACCACTCAAACTGTATCATTTTAAACTCTTTTTCTTCTTAATTTCATTTTGTTATAATCTTTGTCTCCCTGTCACCAACACACAAGATGCTAGAGTTATAGCTCTGCGCATATATCATAATTTGGTGGAACTCTTACAAGATTTTCAACAGTGTTTGTTATTTTCAATTTTTGTTTTTCTGTTTCTTCAGCTATGGGTGCCTTTTTTTTTTTAAAAAAAATAAAATTTAATGATCTATGATGCAGCAATTGATAAATATGATTAATTATGATTCGTTTTTGGGAAGTAATTTGGTCTTCTATGATGTTGTCTTTTATGTTACAAAATATCATCCTTACGTCACCTTTAGTTTGTATATTTTAATTGGTTGAGTTCCATTTCCTGATGGCGGAGCTCTCATCTATGCGTGGGAGTTGCAGGTGCTAATCATTAGAGAGAAACTTGCGGAATTATACGAGTCCGAACAGCAGTGGTCAAAAGCTGCTCAGATGCTAAGTGGTATTGATTTAGACTCGGGAATGAGGTGTGGAAATAGATATCCTATCTAATATTGGTTCAAAATATGATTCAATGCACTACTTGGAAATCTAATATATTTATCCTTTTCTCTTTGACACAAATCAGAGTGATTGATGATACATTTAGGTTGTCAAAATGCGTACAAATTGCTCGCTTGTATCTTGAGGTATTCCTCTCTTTTGTTCTACAGTTTCATAATTTTGTCTGGGATCATTTGATTACATCTATTTGTTGTTTACACCCGTTGTAATTTGGCGTTTTGTATCAAATTCCCCAGTAAATAGATTAGTACTTGTCTAATTGACGACCTGAAAAGGTGCGATTTTAGTATAATTTTTAGAAGAATACGCATAATTACTCCAATTTATGTTCTTGATTTTTATATTGGACATATTCACACCTCATTGTTTAATAGGTAACTACTGGTGATAATGGATTATTTGTGGGGTAATTATGTCCAGAACAAAATTCAAGAATCATAAGTTCAACCTACAATGGTAATCATAGACATAAATCTACCAAATATGTTGACATCCCTTTATTAGGCCTTTCGTTATTGTTCCGTCTCTTATGGAGAAATCTGATGCAAGACCCCGCACCAGTAATGTATGAAAAATGCAGGGTGTATGGATAATATTATAAACCTTCGGGGAGCTGAATGATATTATACCAGTTGTTTTTGTTTAGACAGTATGAAGGGCTATCAGTTTTTTATAACTGACTAATGCTACAATTTCTGATTGGCAGGATGACGATGCTGTTAATGCAGAAGCCTTTATCAATAAAGCTTCATTTTTAGTTAGCAACAGCCAGCATGAAGTTTTGAATTTACAGTACAGGGTTCGTATGTCTTCAAATTTGAGAGAATTCCTTTTGAATGGTTGAAAATGTTTTATGTTTAATATATTCCTTTATTTTCCTAACGGCAGGTTTGTTATGCAAGAATTTTAGATTTGAAGAGGAAGTTCTTGGAAGCTGCAATCCGTTACTATGACATTTCCCAAATTGAGAAGCGGCAAATTGGAGATGAGTATGTAATCCTGGAACATTTGATTCATCCTTGTGGGAAAATTGTTTGTTATGCTTTGAATTGAAAAATTTCCGTAGATTGTCTTGGTTAATTTTTTTTTGTTATGCTTTGAATTAAAAGTGGGTGAGTTTTGGGTACAATGGTAAGGTTGTTTCATTGTGACCTGGAGGTCCCGGGTTCAAATCTTGGAAACAGCCTCTTTGCATACAGAGGTAAGATTGTGTATATCTGACCCTCCCCAAACCCCGCAATGGTGGGAGCCTTCGTGCATTGGATTGTCTTTTTTATGCTTTGAATTAAAAAATTTCCCTAGATGGTCTTGAATTAAAATTTTTCCCTAGAATACTTTGATATTTTACTTTTTGACCTATTGTTCTTTGCATGACAAGAATTCTAGAATTCCTGATTGGTGACACACATCTCATACCATAAGGTTGCGTTTGGGTAAGGGATTTGTCAAATGATGGGATTTCAAAATCTTAGATTTTGAAATCCCATAATTTAACAAATTTGGATATGTAATATTTGTAAATAGAATTTGTAACAAAATGAAACGAAAATAAAAATATAGAAACAAAAAATCATTGTTTCTGTTATGTTCCAAGATTTTCAAAAGGAAATTTCGAGTGTGGTTCATCTCCGACGGATTTGGTGCCCCACTGATGGATTAGGGTTTTCGATTTCGAGCGTGGATTCGTCTTCGATGGATTTGGTTCCCCAACGACGGATTTAGGGTTTTCGATTTCTTCTCCGAAGGTTGCGAATTAGAATTTTAGCTCCGAATTAGGGTTTTGTTGCTTGAAGTCGAGACGAAGAAGAAGACGACGACGACGACGAAGTGGAACCTGCAACAGTGACGAACCTGTAGCAACGATGGACGAAGGACGGACGATCGACGACGATGGATGACGATGCAGCGACGATCGGCGAAGTGGAACCTGCAACAGTGACGAGCCTGCAGCAACGATGGACGAACCTGCCGTGACAATCGATGACGATGGACGAACCTACAGCAACGATGGACGAACGATTGAAGATCTAAAAAGAAAGAGACGACGAACAGAACAGACGACGAACAACTTCAATGAAGAATGAAGAATAAGAATGAACGATAGAACAACCGAAGAGAAAGAAAGGGATTTGTGAAATTCAGCCTGTTTTGAAAGGATTTCCAAATCCTTCATTGGAGGCTTCAAGGGATTTTACAAATCCATCTCATCAATATCCAAACAAAGCATTTGCTAAAAAGGGATTTTGAAATCCCTCCCCTAAATTAAATTCCTCCTACAAATACCTTACCCAAACACAACCTAATAGTCTTAACCTGTTCTTTCTGTAATCATGATGGGTTTACTAGATAAGTTTTCGACAGTTGTGCTGTCCGACTTGCTTAAGTTCAACCAGAAATATACATTTTGCACTGTTAAGCAAAATGCAAAAGAACACATTAGTTTCATTGCTGCATTTGATATATATTAAGAATGTTGATGATTAAAACTGTGGGTGTGTTAGCCTGTTGATATTGATTTCATCTCCTCTTCCCAACCTGTTGATATTTGGTCCTGTCCCATAGATTTTCCTTGCCTTAGGATGCTGAATACTGAACATAACAAAGGAGGGGAAGTATTGGACCTGATAAATTATGTGGACGTGATTGTATTATAAAGGATGATCTATGCTTCTTTTCTTTCTTGATACTTTTACCAATTTGATTTGCACAACAATATATTATTCTTGAAATATTTATTATTTTCCTGATTTTATGTGGATATATTTGTAATCTTTTGAACAGCTGAAATAAACAATTGAAAGGAAAAAAATAATTGTACAAAAGATTTGAATCCAGGAAAAATAATAAGAAAGTGGCTTATCTGAGGACATGTCATAGTTCTCTCATCTCTGCTTCTATCCACGACTTGAAGTCTCTTGACTCTTGAATAGAATTTGCTGTTCTACCGTAACCAGTAATAAGTCAAGGAAAATACACTTCTCTCTTGCACGACCACTGCTTTTCTTGCAGGAAGACTGAGATCCACTTAGGCTATCTTGTGCCATCTGTACTGCCTTTAAGAACTCATAAGATGAATGAAGGTTTTTCTTTAATCTCGTAACTCATGTAAAGAAATTTCAATATGCGCGTAATGTCACAGTTCGCCGATGTGCTTGAAGTACTAACTACTTTCCGGAAACTACTTGTATGTAACAAAGTTATGCTTTCGACATTTTAAATAAACATTGGGCCTTATGACACCCATGCCTGGTAAAAGATCACGTTGTGCTATGAGTATTTTTTTAAGAACAATTTCTTGGTAGTCGTTGTGTGTGTGCATGTTTTTTTTTTCTTGGGGTGAGGGTGGGGTGGGGTGGGGTGGGGGGCTTGAAATTGTGGACATTATTTACCCACCTTGAAGCAACAGGCACCTTCACTTTCTGGTCTGCGGTTTGTGTATGATGAATTTAATCTCCCACAGGTTAGTCAATAGACACCAGATGCTTCTTTTGACATTCTTAGTGATTGTTATTTTCCCTCCTCCATGATCGGTACCTTCGTCTTAGATGATTGGTATAATATTCATGAGGTGGATTTAAAAAACTTTGGGAATCTTTTATCTTCCACAGAGAGATTGACGAAGAAGCACTGGAACAAGCTCTTTCAGCGGCTGTAACATGCACAATCCTGGCTGCTGCTGGTCCTCAACGTTCTCGAGTTCTTGCCACTCTTTACAAAGTAAACAATTTTGCTGCGTGTTGAATCTGTTGATTATATCTTCAGCTGAGCTGACATATCAGTTGATTTGGTTCACATTTTCAAACTATTTTTAATTGTTTCCTTATGATGCTAGTGGTTAAAGTAACTCTACTGTATGTTATTCTTTGAAGTTGAAACTGATGCCTAGCCTTTATAGTTTTCATATACTGAACACTTTGATGCTTTTTCCAGGATGAGCGTTGCTCGAAGTTGAAGATTTATCCAATTTTACAGAAGGTTAACTTTCTATTTCTTTCACTATAATTAGCTTTGAAACTCACTTCCCATTCCACATTTGAACTTGTAGTATTGATTTCCAGCAAGGATGCAAACACATGGTCTTTTGACTGTTTTTGATGTGCTTAGAGAGTACTGTTTTGGATTAATCTTGTTTCGTTTAACTTACATGGGGGTTTCAGGTGTATTTGGAAAGAATTTTGAGAAAACCAGAAATTGATGCATTTGCTGAAGAACTAAAACCGCATCAGGTGGTGATTTCCCACTTCTTTCTATACACTGTTTCATATGTCATAATTGATAATTCTACCTTTTTCGTTCGAAAGTTTAGGGTGAAATCTAAGGCACTGTTTGGTAATGTATTTTTTAATTTTCTTTTTTTCTTTTTATTTATATATATATATATATATATTTACTTTTTATTTCAAAAATAATTAATTGGACAAAAAGTAATTTTACTTGAAAGTAAAAGCAAAAATGAGAAGTGCATTTGGTAACATAGAGATATCTTAGTATTCTCCATATAAAAGATTTCTTAACCCAGAAGAATTTCATAGACGGTTGGGAATTTTTGGATGGAGGGGTTTTAGTCCATCATAGAAGAATAAAATAACTATTTTTTTTTTTTTTTTTTTTGAGTGCAAAACAAACATTACTTTTAAAACTAAGCAAGTGTACTTGAGGAAAATGTTAACCTTACATTTTGTACTTCTAACAGAAAGCTCTTTTGCCCGATAATTTTACTGTTCTGGATCGTGCTATGATTGAGCATAACCTCTCGAGTGCAAGCAAACTTTACATGAATATAAGGTGAGGGAACGATGTCCATGTATTTCATCTAATGCAGTTATCCTTCATGATTCCTTTTCATTTAATTGTTCTATTTTTTTATACTGATTATGTCTTCCTGTCTTGTTGGCAATAGCTTTGATGAGTTGGGGACATTGTTGGGTATTCCTCCTAACAAGGTACTGTTTTAAGTCCGTTGCAGAAGTTCTGTATGAAACTCACCTAATTTCTGTATCGTATTGTTGTGAATTGGATCCCTCTTCCAATAGTGCTACATTTATAATTAACAATTCTTTTACCCAAAAAATAAAAATACAAATAAAAGAAAATAGTTTTCCATATGCAGCCTGAGCTTTCTGGCACTTGCCCTCTAAATGTTTTATCCTCCCTTTTCCCTACTTTCTGATAGACATATTCATAAAATAAGGCTTTCAAAAAGCTTGTTACTGTTACTTGCAGGCTGAAAAAATAGCTTCAAGAATGATATATGAAGACAGAATGAGGGGATCGATCGATCAGGTAGATTCACCTTCTGTCTTTGACAGAGGATTATTTCAACCCACATGAATATTTAGTAAATTGATATTGAGCTATGTATGTTAATGAAGCATGACTTGGACACTCAACAGTGCGTTTGATTTTGAAAAGCGATTTGTAAAATTTTTTCTTATAAATTTCTATTTTTAATCAAATTTCTTCTTGAAATACCTTAGGCAAATGCATTCCCTTTAGAATTCTATTGCATCTTTTACTTTTCACTCATTTTCCTTTCATATTTTTCCATCCACTGTACCAAATGCACTCTTAGGCCCTGTTTGGTTACTGTTTTTGTTCTCTGCTTCCTATTCCCGCTCCCAAAATTTTGGTATTAATGTTGGGAAATGGGTTGGGTAAACACGTTTCTGTTTTCAAAATTTTGGGAGTAATTTGGGACTATTTCCTGAATTCCTTAAGAATTTGAGAAACAAAAAAATGTTGATTCCTAAGCAAAACTATTCCCACTACTACCCCGTCGGCCACCACCACCCGCGGCCACCATATATTTAAAGCAAAAAAGAACAATTATTGCAATCAAACGTGTTTTTTGTTTTTGTTCTCATAAATTAAAAGAAACAATTTAAGGATAATGTTCGTTACCAAACATGTTTCTTTTTTCGGATACTCCATAATGGAAACATAATTCCAATTCCTTCCCATCCCAGTTTATTGAAAATAGAAATAGAAAAATAAACACATAACCAAATGCCACCTTAGTAGCTGCCTTGGGCTGCATCCTTTTATCTTGGTACACAAATAATGTTGTCACCCATAGTTTAGCAACCCCATCTTTTAGAAGGAAAAAAATATTTTGATTAATTTGCAGCTTGAAAGTAGAATGTACTTGCTTTAGTAATTATGAAATACGAATATCTGAGACTAAAGATTTGTTAGATAGCCCTTACCTTATGTTTGGTTGCACAGAATTGGCGCCTTAGAATTGAAATTGAAAAAAAATTTGCATGTGAAAATCTGAAAAATATATTTGCCCGCCTACATTTTCACTTCCTATTCTAAAGCTTCAATTCCGTGCTACCAAACACAACTTAAACAATTAACAGCCATCGTTTATCTTTCTAACAAGCAACAAAAAAAGGAATTGCATCTTTTAAAATTGAAGGGATTTATTTGGGAACTTATGATGTTTCAGGTTGAAGCTTTCATACATTTTGAGGATGACACGGAGGAACTTCAACAGTGGGATCAACAGGTCATACTGTCCCAATAATAAGCTTACAGAAACAGAAAAGTAGAAACAAAGAAAATTAATTTCTGTTCTATTCTTAGATTTTAAGAAACATTTCTGGAGCTAAGAAAAGTAGATTTTTTTGGCTAAAGCACACTTTGCACCCCTGAAGTTTGAGTTTAATCTCAAGCTCCCTGATGTTTCAATTTTTGCAATGTACCCTTTAAAGTTTTATTTTTACCTCTATTGTTTCAATCGACATGTTTCAACCATCTTAATTGTCAAACTAACAACAATTGTGTCACACGTTGAATGCGTTTTTCTAAATTTTTGTTCAATAAAGATGCACGTATTGTTGCTTTGGCAATTAATATGACCAAAATGTGTCGGTTGAACTAAGTAGAGACAATATTCACACTTTGGGGGCTACGTTACAAAATTTAAAATATTAAGGGCACATTGAGATCACGCTCAAACCTCGGGTGCAATAGCCTTTTTCAAGTTTGGGGGAATAAAATAAAACAGAAGCAAAATGTAGTTTTTGTTTAAATGTTTTTGTTTTGCTTCCGGTAAATTTGAAACAAATCTTATCCAAGAATCAAAGAGAACTTGGAACAAAAACAAGAAGACTGAAACTAAGGAATCCATTTATGTCATGTTATCTTGTCTTTGGAACAAATTTATGGGTTCAGAATAGGGAAAAAAGTACATAACACCAATCAAACAGCATAGGTTCTCATTTTATAGTCCAGTAGCTTGTTGAAGGATTAATGGGTTTCATTATTTAAAAATTTTGACAACAGTATTTAAAATCCGTTTTCGGAAATTTTGAGACATTTGGTTTAATTTTGAAAAAAAAAAAAAAAAGAATATTTATTTTAATGTGTTGAAAGATTTAAAACGTAATACTGATGTGATTGATTGAAATATTGTGTTGGGAAAAGAAAGATAATAATATAATGTTTAGTGGGTAAATGTGTGGTAGAGAGACTTCGTAGAGAAATAAAAATGAAGGTACATAGAAAAAAAGTTGAAATTTAAATTTACAGAATAACATAACTATAATAGTAAAAGTATGAAATATTTTTGCAGAAGTGTTCGCATTGTGTTGAAAGAAAAATAATTGTATTTTGTGTTTTTGGAAATAAAAAACTGTATTTGAAAACTAGAAGCAGGGCCTCAACAATCATAATTTCACTGATAAACTACTTGTTTTATGCCGCGTTTTCTATTCCTTAAATTAGAGGCAATTTTTATCGCAGATTGTTGGATTGTGTCAAGCTCTCAACGATGTTCTCGACAGCATGGCGAAGAAGGGGTTACCTGTTCCCGTCTGATTTTGAAATGACCTAATTTTGTTACTTGTATATGCATTTTTTTTTTCCTCTTGCTAAGTCCCATACCTGAGAAATGTTGTTTTATGTTATCTTGCTTCTCTTTTGAATAACTTGTTGCATTCCGTAGACGGCTTATTTTTTTATGCGTGTAGAAACCTCACTATTCACTTGAGAACTATTTTAAGATTTTTCTGAGTTGATGTGATTATTCTCACAAAAATTTAATCGTCTCAAGTGGCTCTCATGCTCTAAATTTATATCCTTCAAAAAAATAAAAAATTGTAAGTATTGAAACTTGGTAAACACTTTTAATATTGGTATTCAGTAACTTATTAGTGTATTGAGTTCGAATTAGTTTCAAATGAATTAAAATTTTGAAGCACAATAACGGAGGTTGTTTGCATTTAGGTTTTTTTATTCCAGAAGAATATAATATTATATACATAGGTTGGATGAATATACATATTTTATTGAAAAAAATGCCAAAAAAGTCTACTTAAAAGACTAAATTCACAAGATGGCGTCGTATTTTTTTTTTTTGGCAATCAATAGTCTTACAAAAAGTGTTACTTTATACTAGATAGTTCTAATTTTTTTGAATTGATGATTTTACCCTTATTTTACTATCCTTCCTTTTTTCCCTTGATCTCTACCCTTTCTCAGACCATCCCTGCTTTCATTGATCAATCCACGATCTGGTATTTCCATCACGAAATTGCCGTCGAGTAGTTCCATCATGAAATCGTCAGGGTACAGTTATGGATTGTGTAGTCAGAATACTGTTGGATCGAGTCCAGGCCCTGGGAAGTGAAAACGGCGTAGCTGTTTGTCGGTCTAGTGTAAATATTGCAGTTCTGGAAAACTGCGATGCCTGTGCCGACCCTTTCGCTCTCACGCTCTCTTTGTCTCTCTCAAATCGTGGCCACTCCTGTTGCAACGTTAAAGTCTCATGGCATTGAAGACAATCTCCATCAGCCAATTGCAAAACAAAGATGGGAGCGCCAAGCCGACGAAGGCGGATTGAGGTGGCCATGGTGGCACAACAACGCAAACAGCAAGATCCCATCTGCAATTTGGCAATTTCTAATATAAATTTGTTCCTGTTTTTCCCATTCTATCGCGAATAAATTTTTGAATTTGATATATATATATATGTATGTATGTATATATATATGTATGTATGTATATATATATGTATGTATGTATGTATGTATGTGTGTATGTGAAACTTATGGTTCATCTGGTTGGATTGAATGATGATTTTTTTAAATTCAATTTGAATGAAAAAAAGAAATATAACATGATATCATGTTATATTCAACACAAGATTGTATTAAATATAACACGATAGCCGTCGGTCCCAAACTCGTCGCCTAAACAAATGTGTGTGTGTGTGAGAGAGAGAGAGAATAGATTTTATCTTTACTCTTGGTGGAGTGGAGTTTATGTTGGTTATATTGTATGGTTGTTTTGGTGAGATGGAATGTGTATGGCGGCTTGACAGAATTTGAACAGTAATGAAAGTGAAATATAATACGAGGGATAAAATCATCACAAAAAAACAAAAAACTATTTTGTAATGCTTTGCTATTGAATATGAATAAATCACTCAATAATGTACCTAGTAATATAGGTGGTCGACCACTTAGGCTTTCAGAGGATCTCCTGCTCGGTAGGTGGTCAACCATTTAGGCTAAAAAATACAAAGATATGGTTGTCTGGTTCAAAAGGCAGTCACCCACCCTAGTATTTTGAGACTTTTGCAACTTATTGAAATATGGAAGTTAAGTATTTTAACAAAATACACTTTACACCCATTTTGTTTCATAATTGCTAAGATCTTTTTCACATATTTAAATGATCTAGAAATATTTTAAAAAAAAATAATATTTCCATTTATGGTAAAATTACCAAAAAAACTGTTTCTGAGATTACGTTTTAAAACATGAATTAACAATAGATCAATTTCAACTTATTTTAATCTTGCATAAGTCATTGTCTTCGTATCCTAATAGTTCAAGAAAACGATAGTGAAAGGGTTGTTTACACATACCTACTAAATGAAAAATAATAGTGTCTTTGCTCTTGAATTTTGTCTCGACCCCTATTAAATTTAGTTATTTCTAGCATCAACATATTTTTTAGCAAGATAATAGAAATATTGTTAGCATACTCAAAGCATTAATTGAGACAATATCATCAAAATCGAATTTATGGGTCAATTATGGTTGAAACCACTTGGACAAGCACTATGAATGATTAAAAATGTATCTTGTGTCAAGAAAAATAAAAAGAAAAATTTAAAAAGATAGAAAGAAATTTTAAAAGCAACGAGAGAGAATAAGAGAATATATACGTATGTATGTCACTAAAAAATAAGTGATTTATGAAGGAGTTAGATATTAAAATCACTATATTCGAGCAACGGAATATATAAAAAAAATGACAATTAATAAACTAGGTTCCATAAAGCCAGACTTATCAATATCAATGTAAGTAAAAGATTAAATCTATTGATCCTAAAATTTTGATGGACAATTAAAGGTTGATATTTTGGGTGGAATTAACAGTTTAATTAAGTGTTTCAGTTTATTAGTTCCAAATGATGAAGATATGATAATAAAGATGATGAAGGATTAAGATGTTGAAGAATTTGAAGAACCTAGGAAAAACAACTTAGATTAAATTTCATCTCTTAATATCCCAATTATGATCACACATGACACAAAAAGATTTTTAAATAATTTTTATAAATGTATGTTTTTAATAGGATTCCAATTAGATAAATTATTTGCTCCTATGTGTAATTGAAAAAAAATATATTTATAATTAATTAAAATTGAATTTAAGTATTTAGTGGAGCTAACCAAGAAAAGAAATTGGTTAAAGGGGCAAAAATATCAATAAGAATGAATTAAAAACGAGTTTAGAAAAGTGATCCAGCATCCATAAGTCGACAGGTAAGCTGACTGGACAAAGAAGGAAAACTCTCTGTATCTCTCGGTCGATAGGTAGGTCAACCTGTACTTAAAAAATGAACTCTCTATATCTATAAGTCGATAGAGCGGTTGACTTGTGAAAAGAAATAGAACTCTTTAAATCTCTAGCTTGACAGATAGGTTGACCGATGGGCACAAAATCTTTGGCTTAGCTACATCCTGAATCGAGCGGTTGACTTCTGATCTTGGTCGGTCGACTTGTGTGTTTGTTTCAGGATATTATGAAATTCTGGATTTCAATTTGAAAGTAGCCGTTACTAGCCGTTTTTTGGTTAGGATTTATGAGAGATTTTAGGGATTTAATATTATTTAAGATATGCGACACATATTATGTTATCCGTATAGATTTGATTAATTAAGTTTGAATATTTCTCAATTTGGTACATATAATTGTTTCTATTCTATTTAATTATGATTGAGAAATATTTGGGGGACTTAATTAAGAAGTTTAAAAACTATAATTAAGGCCCCGTTTGGTAACCATTTCCATTTCGAAATTTTCCATTTCATTCCTAGATTTTTGAGAATTCTGTTTGGGAATAGTGTTTGGTAATTTTTGTTTTCGTTTCCATTCCATTCCCAATTGAAAATTATACCCATTTTTTTTCTTAAAAAATGAGAAACAAAAAAAAGTTGTTTCTTATTATTCCCACCGCCGGCCGTCCACCGCTATCCGCTACCGCCGCCGTCCACCAGTCACACCGCCGCTGTTGGCCAACCATCTCCGGCGACAGTCACCGATAATCTCTGGCAACGCTGGCCGCCTATTGTCCGGCCACCGCAGTCGCCGGTAACTTTCAGGCCACCGTCGCCGTCGCCGTCGCTGCTATTGCCGTCGCATGCCGTCCGGCCAAAAAAAAAAAAAAAAACTAAAAATAAAATAAAATTTGATTTTAGGATAAAATCGTTATGAAACGCGATTTTCTTCCCAAAACAAAAAATAAAAAATAAAAAATTATCGTTACCAAACGTAATTCTACTCCCAAGAAGAAAACAAAATTCCCATTCCATTCCATCCCATTCTCATCCCACTGCTGGAATGTAAACAGAAACGGTTACCAAACGCCACCTAAGTGAATTGAACCAAAATGAAGTCTTTATAATATAAATGATCTAAAAGAGCAATTAAGACCTGTGTTAGAGAGCTGATTTCAATCCCATTTATATACACCTGCATTTTTCATATCATTAAGAGAGATTAAGAGAAATCAAGGTATCATATTGAACTTTTTTTAAGAGAAATCATATTGAGTTTTTGTGATAGCTTTTCTAAGAGACATTCTTGAGAATCATTTGATATGAATCATTGCTACTATCGAATTTGAAGTAACATCGCTCTAATTATTTTTTCAGTGGATTTAGGGTGAGATCTTTCCAAACTACTTTTTATATAGTATTGCTTGATTAATTTTTGGAATTTGATATTTAGAAATTGTTTTATGATTTTTTATTGAAAAATATTTTTTAAACAATTTCTTGAATTAATCTGATTACGTGCTCAATTATGTGCTACCCATTTTTATTTAAAATCAGATTTTGAGTATCTCACATTTCTATAACTAGTTTTGGGATATTAATTGGGTTTTAATTTATCTGAGGTGGTAAAATTTCTGAGTGAGAATAGTCACTTGTCAATTCTTAATTGGTAAGTTGAGTGGCAGATTAAATACTATTGGGAGTATTTAATCTAAGGGTAGCTGGTTTCAGTCTCTTTCTATAAAGAGATTGAGCTAGTAATTCTTCCTAAATTGAATTATTTTGTGTGAATTTTGTAACGGTTCAATCCTTACCGGGTAAAAGGATATTTGGAGTGTTTGTGAGGTTTTGATTCTTTTGCTTTTGTGTTAAAAAAAATTAGATTATTCTTGAGCCTGTAAAAAGTAGAGGTTATTCCTTAGTCTGTAAAAAAGAATTTATAAAGGTTGATTCTAAACCTGTAAAAGAATCTTTGTGAGAATTTGTTTTCTACCTTTAAAAAATCCTGAGTTTAGTGGGTGCGACTCTCCGTAGGGCTTGAAAGACTGGATTAGCCAAGAGTAGCTCGGTGAACCAATATAAATACTTTTATATTTCTGCTGTGATATAAAGATAATAATTAATTTAGGATTATAATTAATTATTTGAGTTATTAAAGTATTTTTTTTTCTAATAATTTTTTAATTACCTAATTCACCCCCCCTCTTGGTTATTTCACTGGGCGAACAAAATCTAATTTAATCATTATACTTTTTCCGGTGCTTCAGCCTTAAAGTTGTTAATTCCGAGGCTTGATCTCAAAAGGCATTTCTAAGAGCAGTTTGATTTGATTTTGAATTGGCTATTGAGAACATTTCTCCTAAAAACAACATAAGTGTCTTGTCTCTAACAATATCCATATAAGAAACTCCATGAGGATAGTGTTCTTGAGATCTTTAAGAATGTAAAGTAGATACGTTTTTATTTTAGGTGGTATTAAGAATCAAAACAGTAGTATGATCGAGCAAAATTCCAAAAATGATAATGATGGTCGATTCTTATGCTGGGGGTGGTCTATATGGCCTCCCTTATTTATAAGCATTGTCAAGGGTTCCAAACCCTAGACCATTCTTTCTTTAATTGTATTTTATCCCCTGAACTCCCAAACAGTTCAACATTACAATCCATTTCTTTTTAGAGGGTTTCTTGAACTTCTGTTTCCTATTGTGGTGACCCATTAGGTTCATACCAAAAATTGTATGGTAGAAATGATTAATTAATAAATTAATTAAAATTATAACAATTCTAATTATTTCCTTTCTGGGAAAATACTTTCTTCAACACAGCTTCTCCGGCTGTGAGTCATGTCTACCCATGTAACATAGCTATATTCAGTTGATAGGAATTTCACTAAAAGAACTCTCTCAGTTATGATTTTCATACCATACGATCTCTCTATCTTGTGCATACTAAAGGACCAATAAGGTATGGATAATTTAAAAACTCTTTGTCTGATTAAATGTATATTGTGTTGATCCTAAGATTTTGATGAACAATTAAATATTGATGTTTTGGTGGAACTAATGTATTAATTGAGTATTTCAATGATTTAAAGTTCCAAGTGATGAAGATGACAAATTAAATGGATGCGAAATGATGAAGTTGAAGATATTAAAGAATTAAGAGTTTGAAGAAATTAGAGAAAACAACCCAAGTAAATTTCAACTCTTAATATCCCATTTAGGAACACACACATTGCACAAAATGTATTTTTATCATTTATGTGTTTTTGATTAAAATTATTTGCTCCTATGTGAATTGAGAAGAAATAATTTTGAATGATTAAAATGGAATATAAGAAGATTAGTGGAACTAATTTTGAAGAGAAAATGGTTAAAGGGGTGAAAATGTAAAATAAAATGAGTTAAAAAATGTATTTAGAGAAGAGATCTAGAAAATGACAGTCGACTGGTGAGTCAATCGGACAAGGAAGCTGAAAGAACCTATATCTCTAAGTCGACTGACAGATCGACTGGCCAAGAAGGGCTGAACTCTCTGAATCAACAAGTCGACCGATAGGTCGACCGGTGAAGAAGTGTTGAACTCTCTGAATCTACGAGTCAACCGAGCAGTCGACTGATGAGCTCCATTATCTACAACCTGAATCAGGCAGTCGACCGTTTGCACTGTTTTAGGATACTGTTTGATCCGAAATTATATTCAAAAGTAGACATTTTTTATTGGGATTTGAGAGAGATTTTGGGGATATTATCTATATTTAAGATATGATTCACATACTAATTAAATCCTATTGATTTGGTACATTAAATATTAATGTTTCTCAATTTGGTTCTTGAAATTGATTCTATTCTAATTTATTGAGATTGAAAAATATTTGAGGGGTTTAATTGAAAGATTTGAAAGTTGTTTTTAAGTGAAATTGAATCTAAATGAAGTCATTATGATATAAGGGGTCTATAAGTGTTATTAATTGTCATGACACATCTAAATTAGCCGTTACAAGGTTGATTTCATATTCCTATATATAAACCTGCGAATTTTTATTTATGACTAATCATTCTAAGAGAGAGAATTCATATATATCAAGAGATATCAGAATATATCAATTGAGTGAGTTTTTATAAGAGATATCTTATTAAGAATTGAGTGAGCTTTTCTAAGAGAATCATTTGCTAATCATTGCTGTTATCGATTTGAAGTTACATTGCAATACTATTTTCTTTCGGTGGATTCTGAGTGAGATCTTTCCAAATTGCTTATTATTTGTTTATTGATTTTATATTTGGAAATTGATCTTAGAAATTGTTTCTGATTTTTGAAGAAAATATTTTTACAAACAATTTCTTGAATCTGATTACGTGCTCCAATTTGCTATCCATATTCTTATTAAAATCAGATTTTTGTATCTCATATTTTTCTATCACTAGTTGGGATATTAATTGAGTTATTATTTATCTGGGGTGGTAGAAACTTCGAGTGAGATTTACTTTTTATTAATTTGTGTATTGGTGAGTTGTGATGGGTTAAATACCGTTGGGGGTATTTAATCAAGGGTAACTGGGTTTCAGTCTTTTCCTGTAAAGAGATTGAGGTAGTGATTCTTCATGGATAAGAATTACATTGTGAGTGATTTGTAAATGTTTCAGCCTTACCAGTGAAAAGGATAGTTGGAGTGTTTTGAAAGGTTTTGATTCTTGTGCCTTAGTGTTAAAAAGAATTAGGTTATTCTTTAACTTGTAAAAAGTAGAGGTTCTTCCGTAACTTGAGAAAAGGATATTGTAAAGGTTGATTCTGAGTCTGTAAAAAAATCAGTGTGCAAGTTTAGTTCCTACCTTTAAAGGGATCTTGGTTTTAGTGAGTGCGACCTCCATAGAGCTCGGGGGACTGGAGTAGCCAAGAGTAGCTTGGTGAACCAGTATAAATCTTTGGTGTGCTGCTATATTTATTTTGCTATTTTTTCTATTTGGGTGTGCACCTAGTTGATTAATTAATTCCGTTGCGTTATAAAGATAATAATTAATTTAGGATTAAAATTAATTATTTGATTTATTCAAGTTTTATTCTGATAAGTTTTTTAATTACCCAATTCACCCCCCCTCTTGGGTATTCTACTGGGCCAACATATTGGTTGATAATATAATCTCTTGTAACACCAATTGAAATCTCTCCCCAATCATCATAATGCTCTAACTAGAGACTTGAGTGAATTAAATTAGATTGAATCACATAAGACACGTCTCTATTTGCTGAGAGTAATAGATCTCGGGTTATATCGATGAATATCTTTAAAGTTTTGTGTCTAGAATATAACAATTAGTATTATCAAAGTATAATAATCTATACATGTAATATGCAGTATCTCAAGTTACATGATCACTAATACAATCGTAACTCACACATCCTATTTTGACATTTGGCAAAGTACTATGTATGACATCAAGGATGATTACATTCAGTCCCATACTACACACTTCAATAAGTTTTGTGGTTGTTCTTGTATTTCATGCTAATGATTTGAGACTCACCATTGTCAAAAGAGAAAACATCCTAGCTAAACAGTCTAGATTGTTAAAGACATATTTTACCATTCCAATACCGACTAAGAATAATTTAGGATATAAGTTACCAAATGTCTTTGCTATCCTCCTTTTAATCACATTAAAGAGATAAAATATTTCAACTTTATATGCAGGTTCTAGAAGAACATTAATACATTTGAGAATAATATCAAAATAATTTTTTATGAATACTTTATATTGTAACATTTTACAGATAAAATCCATCGAATGTATGCATAGAAGATTAACTATAAGTCTTAGATCCAACAATCTCCCACTAGCACTATAACCAATTAGAACAATATTTAATACTCATCTTAACAAGATGCTGATCTAATTGTTGTAAAATCATAGTCTTAGTGTGAGGATTTTCTATATTATCCGTTCTGTCTACTCTTTTAATACTGACATTATTTCTCCCAATGATTTTGCAAATTAAGTGGAAGCATTGCTCTATGTGTTTGGATTTCTTATGTGATTTGGGTTCCTTTGCTTAAGCTATAGCACAATTGCTATCACACTACAAAGGTAACAACGATTCAATGGATGGAACCACTCCATGGTCAGAAATGAACTTCGTAATCTATAGACCTTCTTTAACTTCATTGGATGGGGCAATATACTCGGTCTCAATCATGGAATCTGAAGGGAAATAGATATTAAAATCACAAGATTTATGGAAAAAATATAAATCTAAATCACATTTAATACCATATTCCTTATTCTAGATCTATCTGTATCAACATAAAAGAAAATAAATATTAAAGATTAAATCTCATTTAATCGAATACTGGTGTTTTAGCCTTAAAGTCGGTAGTTTTCGAGGCGTGATTTGAGCAAGCTCTTCCAAGAGTAGTTGGATCTGATCTCATTTCGGCAACATTGAAAATTTCTTCTAGAATTAAAAAAAAAAAAAAAATGTCTTTCCTATAATAGTATCCACACAAGAACCTTCATAAGGACAATGGTCTTCAGATTTCTAATAAGCTAATTCTAATCTCTAGATACTAAGGTAGTTTTGTTTTTGATTTTATGTGATAGTAAGAATCAAAATAATAGAACAAAGATGGAAAGAAAACGAGAGTGGCAAAAAATTGATCCTTGGATGAAAAATATGTAGTGGTGGGCCATTATGGTCTTCCTATATATAGGTACTATCCAGGGTTCAAAACCCATAACTATTTCTTTCTACAATTTCACTTTGGCCCCCAATGTTCAAAAGTTCAACATTACTACATATTTCTTTTAAAAGAAATTTTTGAACTTGACCCATTAGGTTAATTCCAAAATCTGGATGGTTAAATTAATTAATTAATTAGAATTAGACTAATTCTAGTAATGCCTTTTCAGCAGAAATACTTTCTCTATGCCATATCCTCCGACTGTAAGTCATATCTACTCTTTTATCACAACGTTCTCCAGATGATAGAAATTTCACCAAGAGAACCTCCTCATGTATGCTTTTTATATTATAAGATCTCTCTATCTTGTGTTCTCGAAAGTACCAACAAGGTATGGATAAAGTCAAAATCCCTGGTCCAATCAGATTTACGTCGATGGATAATATAATTTCTTATAACACCAATTAGAATCTCATCTCAATCATCATAGTACTTTGACTAGAGACTTGGTTGAATTATATTAAAATAAATCATATAGGGCACATATCTCTTTGTTGAGAGTGATAAATTTTATCTTGCATACTCATATATTCACGTGTATGTCTCACTATACACATGAATATCTTTGAAGTTTCATGGATAGAATAAGCATTTAGTATTATTAAAGTATATCAACCCATAAATGAACAATATCTTCAGTCAAAAGATTATAAATACGATCATATCTCAGATATCATATTTTTACATTGAAAAAAGCCATTATGTAGGATAACAATGATGATCACATTCGGTCTTTTACGACAATAGTAAGTCCCATTGTAGCTATTTCTAGTATCTCATACTAATGGTTTGAGACTCACAATTATAATTGGAGGAACATACCCCAACAGGATAGCCTAGATCATTGATGACTAGTTTCAACAATCCAATATCCACTATAAAAAATTTAGAATACAAGTTACCAAATGTCTTTGCTCTCTGCCTCTTAATCATATTAAAGAAGTGAGATATTTCAACTTTATATTCAAGAGAGTAACATTGATAAAAAAAAAAAGAAAAAAGAATAATATCAAAATACCTTTTATTAATACTTGAAATTGAAATATTTTATAGACAATAGCAACTGAATGAATGAATACGAGATTGACTATAGTGTTTACATCTAACAATCTACCACTAGTACTATAGCTAATCAGAATATTATTCATTATTCATATTTTCCAATCTAACTGTTGTAAAGTCATAACCTTGTTGAGTAAATATGTTACGTTATCTGTTGTATCTGCTTTCTCAGTATTGACACCATTCTTCCCATTGGTTTTGTGAATCAAATGGAAGCGCCAATAAATATGTTTGATCTTTTTTTTTTTTTTTTTTTTTTTTTTTTTTTTAAGATTTGGGTTCTCTATGTACTCAGTCTCAGTAGTGAAATCTGTAGTTGTACTTTGCTTATAACTCCTACAGCTAACAACCCTACTATTTAGGATAAAATACATATCTTGAAGTTAACTTTTGGTCATCCATAATAGATTGGAAATATGAATAAGTATAATCGTCAACCCATAGTTCCCCTCCTCCATGGACTAGAAATTTATTCTTAGTCCTTGTCAAGTATTCAAAACCTTATAGTGTTCCAAACCTAGATTTGCTTGATATCTGTTGGTCAATCCAACAACATAATTGATATTTGGCCCGATACATAACATTGCATACATAAGAATTCCAATTTCCAAAGCATATGGAATATTTCTCACTGAAACCTTTTCTTTAGAAGAATGATGACTCATTTTCTGAGAGAGATGAATTCCATGTTGGACTGGTAGAAACCGCTTCTCAAGATTTACCATATTGAATCGCTCCAACACTTCGTCTATGTGTCCGAAATTGGGATAAGCCAAGCATTATTTTTGATCTATCTATATAAAACTTTATACCCAATATAGATGATCATTCTTCCAAATCCTTCATGGATAAGGTTTGAGAAAACCATATTTTGTAGTTGACAACATCCATGCATTATTTCCATTAGGATATTGTAGATGTACAACACCAAGAAACAAATGACCTTTCCATATATTTTCTTGGACACGCATGGATCATCTATGTTTTGGACGTAACTAAACAATTTGTCTGCCTCATGAAAATAGATGTTTCAGCTTCTAGAGGCTTACTTAAGTCCATAAATAGACTTCTACGACTTGTACACCTTATAGCTTTCGCCTTCAACTATAAAGACCTCTATTTGACGCATGTAAATCTCTTCCTCTATGTTTCTATCTAGAAAATACGTCCTTGTATACATCTTTCAAATTTTATAGTCATGGTATACAATGATAGACAATAAACTGCTGATGTACTTTAACATGGCAACCAATGAAAAGTTCTTCTCATAATCAATACCTTGACACCAACAATATTCTTTGCCACCAGTCTGGCCTTGATTGTGTTCACTATACCATATGAGGATATTTTTCTCTTGACGATTCATTTGAATCAAATGGGAACGATTCCGTAAGGTGGATCGACAAATGTGCAAACTTTGTTAGTGTACATGGAGTCCATTTCAGATGTTATTGTTGTTTGCAACTTCTGATTATCGATATCTAATACTGCCTCATCGTAGTTAGTAGGGTTGTTACCTCCCATAAGTAGTAGCTTATCTCTATCCTTCTACTACAATATTCTAGATATCTATAAGGAGAAGTAGAGATTCTACTAGATCTACAAAGAGCATGAAGAGACCAGATATTAAAATTGATAGATTTAAGTAGTGGAATATAAAAAATTTAAAACAGAACATAATATCCAATTCCTTAAATATAAATCTAACTGTATTAATGTCAAAACAAAAACAAGTAATATTAAAACAATTTTAACATAAAATTTCTTCATACAGTGCTCCACCCTCAAAGCTGGTAATTTTGGAGGTATAACCTGAATAGTCTCTTATGAGAGCATCAAAACATGAATAGTACGGGTCTTAGAGGTTTGATTATCTCAAAAGTGATATAAATGTCTCAACTTTAACAATATCCACACAAAGAATCTTAAGAAAAAAAGTGTTCTTGGGATTTCTAAGATCATATCTAATCCTAAGATTCTAGGATAGCTCTAATTTGAATCTATGTGATAGTAAGATTCAAATCAGAGGTGACAATTGGAAAATGAAATCTTACAGACACAGAGTTTTAGGAGAAAAAGAGAGGGAAACTAAGCTACCTTATGGTTAATTCATAGAGGAAGGTGGCCATATAGTGGTCTTTTACTTTTTATAAACTCTATCCAGGGTTCAAAATCTTAGACCTTTTTTCTCTTTTAATTTCACTTTGTCCCGTGAAATTCTTAAGTTTAACATTATAATCAATTTCTTTCTCAAGGACTCTTTTAACTTCAATTCTCTATTTTGCAGAAAGCTTGTTCCAATGTTTTAGTTCTGTTGATGTTCATGCTACAAATGGAAGGAGAGAGCAAACTGTCAACTGTGAAATTAGGAGCTGTTTCCTTTTGGAAAGATATATGATAAAGGCCTTCACTAACCTTCATACTCCGAAACCTTACAAAACTAACCACTTTGAAGCATAGGACCCCATGTGATGAGTATGTGATCTGTAGCTCAGTGAGACCCGTTTGGAAGATTGTGAACTTCCAACATGATATGGTTAAATAAAAAATCTCTAGTCCAATCATTTGTATTTTAATTGATAATATGCCGCCTTGTCATATTGATTGGAATATCATCCCAATAATCATACTGCTATGACCATTGGATTAGGTAAATTATATTAAACCAAATCACATGGGTCATATTTTGTTTTACTAAGAGTAATATATCTCTTCTGGCATAATTGTATATTCACATGTATGTCCGACTATACCCAATAAATACATTTGAAAACTCGTAGTTAAAGAGCAACGCATAGTATTTTCAAACTATAGAAACCTATAAATGTAATACACAATACCTCAAATCCAAAAGTTGACGAAATACAATCATACCTCAGATATCTAATTTTGATTCGGGCAAAACTATCATGTAGGATATCAAGGATGATCACGTTCGATCTTATACGACTCTTAGTAAGTCCTTTTGCAAATGTTTTAGTATCTCGTACTAATGCATTGAGACACACCATTCTTAAATGAAAAATATCTGATCAAGCTAGCTTAGATTGTTGAAGAATCTTTTCAACAATCCAATATCGAATAGGAATAATTCAGAATATTGAGCCATCAAATGTCCGTGGTCTTCTCCTATTTAATTACACTAACCGAACATTTCTACCCAAAATTCAAGGTCTACAACAATAATGACACAATTGCATTAATAATATCAAGAATAATTGTTGGCCCACAGCTCTACCCGAAAGGGGAGGGGATGAATTTGGTAATTATAAAAATTTGAACAAATAAATTAATAATCAAACAATCACCAATTTCTTTAACCAATTATTATCTTGAGTTATAGAGGAAATATATTTATCTATATACACAACCAAACAAGTAAAGATAGAAAAATTGAACACACAAATTTATCCTGATTCAGCAAGATACTCTTGCCTACGTCTAGTCCCCTGATTTCCCGTAGGGATTTCACAATCCACTAACTGTGATTTCTTTCCAAGGTAGGAATGAAACCCTTACAATCCTTTTCAGAGGTTCAAGACTAACCTAATACTTCTACATGATTCAGAATCAAACTTTTATAATTTATCTTTTACCAGGCTCAGGAAGAACCTAATTGTTGAACCTAATATTTTGATGGACCATTGAACGTGGATGTTTTATGGAACTAATGGGTTTATTGAGTCATTTCAGATTAGAAGTTCCATGTATTTAAATGAAAAAATAATGAATCAAAAAATGATTAATCATTGAAGATTTGCAAGACGAAGATTTTATGAAGAGATTTAAGATGGGTGAAAAGTGAAGACATTGAAGATTCTTTGGAGCTGTGAAGATTTTTTTTTTGTATTCCTAGATAAAACAACTGACTACTCTTATGCCATTAATACAACCGAATTAGGATCACGCACGCCACTTTAAAATGAGTAATATTATGTGAGTTGTTTACATAGAAATTACTATTTTATTACTTAATTACTGAAACATCAGTTTTTTCATTTTTTTTTATGAAACAATCATAAGTCGGGGTTGGGAACTTCGAGTATTGAAACCCTGGATTACCAACCCCGGGTATACGGTAAACAAATATTCCTTATACTCTGGTTGACAACCCCGGGTATACAATATTGTTCATATTTTTTATTTTATTTCTAAACCCAGGGTTGACAACCCCAAGTTTGTTGTGAATTTTCAATCCATACCCGGGTTCACAACCCTGGGTTTTGACCTTTTCATGTAAACAACTCCAAAACGGCAAACTTATTTGTCAATGCTTTATACTCTATAGTCGAGCCATGAGGTAATATAAAAATATCAAAGCAAACCTAAAACCCTAATTAAAAATAGAGCATACTTTCTTTCTCTCTCTTCTCTCTCTCTCTCTTTCACACACACATAGTCACACATAACTCAGTATAAAATTCAACCTCCATACAACACCAACATCACCATTCTCACTCCTCTCTCTCACAAAAAAAATGCATATCAATCCTCTCTCTCTCTCTACTTATTCATTTTTTCTCTTTCTATCCCTGTAAATTATATTTTCTCCTCTTCGTAAACAATTTTTCTTTTATTTGTTTTTTTTTCTATGACTTGATAATTCTATATATCTGTCCTTTTTTTTTTTTTTTTTTTTTTTTTTTTTTTTTTTTTTTTAATTTTGTGATGTAAATGCAAGTGGGTGTTGCCGGCGCCGACGACAATGGAGAAAATCCATTTATGCCAAAGGGCTATTTCATCCCTCTCTCTCTCTCTCTAAATTGTTGGGTTTGTTTCTCTCTCTAAAATCTAATGGGTTTTCTCCATTGACGCTGGCGCCAGCGACACCTACATGCATTTACATCAAAAAATTAAAAAAAAAATCTCCCATTAAAAAGGACAAATACATAGAATTATCAAATTGTAGAGAAAAACAAATAAAAATAAATAAATTATTTACTAAGAGGAGAAAATATAACTTACAAGGATTGAAAAAGAAATAATGAAGAAGCAAAGGGAGAGAGAGAGAGAGAGGGGGATAGATGATTGATATACATTTTTTTTTAGTGAGAGAGAGGAGTGAGAATGTTGGTGTTGGTGTTTATATGGTAGTTGAATTTTATACTGAGTTATGTGTGACTCTGTGTGTATGTGTGTGAGAGAGAGAAGAGAGAGGATATATATATATATATATATATATATATATATAGAGAGAGAGAGAGAGAGAGAGAGAGAGAAAGTATGCTATGTTTTTAATTCGGGTTTTAGGTTTGTTCTGATCTTTTTGTTTTACCTTGTAGCTTGACTATAGAGTATAAAGCATTGAAAAATAAGTTTGCCTTTTTGGAGTTATTTACATGAGGGGGTCTAAACCCGGGGTCGTGAATCTCGGTATGGACTGAAAATTCACAACAGACCTGGGGTTGACAACCGCAAGTTTTGAACAAAAATGAACAATCCTGTAACCCGAGGTTGTCAACCCTGGGTATAGGGAATATTTGTTTGCCGTATACCTAAGGTTGGTAATCCCAGGTTTCAATACTCGGGATTCCCAACCCCGAGTTATGATTGTTTCATAAAAAGTTAGAAAAAACTCATTTTTCAGTAATTAAGTAATAAAATAGTAATTTTTATGTAAACAACTCAATATTATGTGTGTTATTGTCAAAAGTGATAAATTCAAGATCCTAAATAATTTTTATAAAGTGTTAAAATCATGAAAATATTTTACTTAAAGAGTTGAATTAAGAAAATATTTTTAACACGTGAAATGAGAAGTTTTTGGTAATTTCGGTCAACTGACGAAAGGGTCGGTCGACTAACAGAAACAGTAGCTTGAAAAAATTTGTGGGAGAAAGCTATTGGTCAATTCGGTCAACCAACGGGAAACATCGATCAACTGAAATTATGGTTGGTTGACTAACTCAGGGGATCAATCAATCGACAGACAAGTCGGTCAACCGACACTGATAGACTCAATCAATGTGATTGTTTCTGTTTTTTGTGATCTTTCACCAAACTAATATGGTTTGAAAATTACAAAATGATTTTTTGTTTGGGATTTGAGTACACTATTATGATATATCAAATATTATTAAGATCCTATTACTCTGGTCCATATATTAATCTATTCATTGAATTAAATTGGTAAAACTACTTTCTATCTTTAAGTGTTTGGCATATAGAATATTTTGGGCACCAAAATTGAGCTTTTTTGAAAGTATTTTTGAATGGAATAAAACTATTTTGATAGTACATGATGTATGGGTTTTTTAAAATGATATTTTATGTAATGTAATTTGAAAACTAGCCATTATAGTCCTAGTTAGAAGTCTATATAGAGACCTGCATGTTTCAAATTAAGGAAGCGAGAACAATTAGCATTCTCTATTAAAAAAAAGTGTTGATCCTAAGATTTTGATAGGGATCACTACCTAAAGCTCGCTACATGGATTATATAGAAAGTATAACATTTGTTAGTCATCAGTAACTAACACTTGGTTCTCCATCACTTCTATTCTCCCTCTTCTGAGTCATCTCGAGAAGGCCCATTCAGATTACCCTCAGTCCAAGACAGAATAAATGAAGCACAGTCATTGAAGAAACCTAGGGTAACATATAGGGCCTAGGTAGTCTCGATAACAATCTTAGAAAATATCAAACTTGATGGAATTGAAACTAGACAACCTCGTTAACTAATAACTACGAATATTTGGTATAAATAACTATTAAACTTATCTTCATCAAAATTTAGATTAATCCGATGTAAAAATTGAGACAATCATTAAAATGATTGAACGTTTGAATATGATTACCTAAGTATAATCTAGTCAAAATAATCTCGCATAAACATGAATAAGGAAATATACATGGAACATATGGGTATAATACTTAAAACATTAGAAGTGAACTTGGGAAAATACAGGAAAGGAAGAGAAAAAGCTTTACTAAATAATCCATTCATTCGAACCCTCTCCCAAAACTCATCCAAAAGTCATTTAAATCTCGAGCCAAATCAATCAGAATTCCAATTGCAATGTAAGAAGGAGCAAAGGATCCAAAAGCTAATCAGAAGCACCAACCAGATTTCCATATTAGAAAGGACATGGAAATAACCAGGGGAGATGGCTAATAGCATAAGAGTATATAGGGAAAACATTCTAGAAAACATTATAGGAGAAAACTATGTATTTCCTAGGAAAACATTCTAGAATTGGGCATCATAATATCCTACAATACATAAGTCAGTATTAAAGTACTACATAGGCACTATGCATCACGCATCACTAAGGTAAACATAACTTGCATACACAAGAGGAAACATAGGTATCATACTAAACAAAAAAATAAAATAAAATAAAACCTATGGAATATTATACATCGTGTTGCAACAATAGGTCTTTATCTATATAACACTTGCACCAATGCACCTTATCTAGAAGCTCTAGTAGGCTAGCAGGCAATCATCGGACATGTAATCTTGTCAAGTTACCTCACCATGTCACCGTACCATCGTCTACCCCTGATAATGGTTTTCAACCAAATTAGGGTTAGATAAGGAATCGACCTCATATAAGGTGTGTCTTGATAGTAAGCCTCACTCATTCCTAATAAGTGTCAACATATAGTAGTGTGTCATTCGAAAGTCGACCTTATTAGGATCTAGCACGATCTTCTTGGAATTGAGCAAATCCCGAACTATACGTCAACCTGATCCTTGGTAGATTACCAAGGTATGTAGGAAGCCCTTGTGGGTATGGTTGACAATATGAGATAGCACATCTAGGGCCAAACTACATTTCAACTGGATTCCTAACCTAGGAACTCAGCATATATAAGTAATCTAGGTGGGTTTCGGTCATCTGATAATCACCATCCAGAACAGTAATACCAATATACAAAAACTGCCCAAGGGGGGTTCCTAGACTAAAACAAACTTTACAATCATGCACTCAGTTCAGGACACAGAGGCAACCTATGTGGGCTTTGCCGCATCCTTTGAACGCTGAAGAGATACTCTCGTACCCCAGCTAGAGTTGGGGCACATTATTTCGGTTTCTTCATTTAAAATCTATGATGGGACTCATCCCAGCTAGAGTTGGGGCACATTGTATCCAATTTCTGTATTGAGATTCTATGATAAGAGTTGTCCCGGCTAGAGCTTGGACATATTATATCAGATCTTCTCTGTAAAGAGTTTGTTGATATAAGACTCGTACCAGTTACCAATTGAATATATAATCCCAGACATAAACAAACATTACAGTGCCTCGGTCTACGACTTGGACACATTTATCCGAGGTTAAATTTTTCCCTGGGAATTTTTTAGTCTACGTCAAGTAGTCCCAGGTGGGATGTGGCCAAGAAACTCCACTAGGTGTTTAGTTTCCCCGATGGTCTTCACCCATGTGAATTCTCTCAGTAATTTTTAGTCATGTATTGATATGACGACCCAGGAATCGATTTTTCTAATCAAGAACCTTTTGCACCAAATATTGATTTACTCTACCAGTATGAACTACACTTGACCTGATTCTTACTTAATTCTGAGATATGTAGGAACCCTAATAGGGTTCGGTCTAGCCACCACAAAGATTAATGTCGACCTCAGTTTTAGACTAACTAAATACCCTGGAATTGGTTTCTCTAACCTAGAATCGTTCCACCCAATATAGATTTACTTTCCATGTTATAACTAAATATGACATGATTCTCATTAATTTGAGATATGTAGGAGAACCCTTTGGGGCACTGTCACAACCAAGAGTCGATTGACCTAGTGTCAACCCCCCACGACCAGGAGCTAATTGATAGAATGTCATCCTCCCCACAGCCAAGAGTCGTTTGGCCGAGTGCCATCCTTCCCACAACCAAGAGACGATTGACCGAGTGTCATCCTCCCTATGTCCTATAAGATAGACCACGTCTCATCTTTTTGGAATACAGTAGTGTAGTATAGTGTAAATTTACTTTTCCTGCTAGAACTACATGTGACCTGATTCTCATTAATTTGAGATATGTAGGGTAACCCCACATAGGGTTCAATCATACACTTAAACAAAAACCACAATGTCGAATTCTCATCACTGGTGATGGAAGTATCCAATACCTATCTTTAGTGATAGAAGTAATACTTATCTTTAGTGATAAAATTCGTACCTATCTTTAGTGATAAAATCCATACCTATCTTTAGTGATAGAAACAATACCTGTCTTTAGTGATAAAAACCATGTCTATCTTTAGTGATAGAAGCCATACCTATCTTTAGTGATGGAAGCAATACTTATCTTTAGTGATAGAAGTCGTACCTATCTTTAGTGATAGAAGTAATACCTATCTTTAGTGATAGAATCCATACCTATCTTTAGTGATAGAAGCCATACTTGTCTTTAATGATAGAAGACGTACCTATCTTTAGTGATAGAAGCAATACATGTATTTAGTGATAGAAATAATACATGTCTTTGGTGATAGAGATAAATATCTATCTTTAGTGATAGATGCCTATCTTTGGTGACAACGATGAATACCAATCTTTAGTGATAGAAGCAGTACCTTTCGTTTATGATAGATGTCTATTTTTTGTGATAGAAGAAAATGCCTATCTTTGGTGATGGAATGAAGCAAAACATGCTTATCTCTGGTTATAGAAGAGAAATATACCTATATTCAACAACAAAAGAAAGTCATTCTAATCTCTGGTGATGGAAGCAAAAAAGTCATATCTCTGCTAGTAGAAGCAGAGATTTCTCCAATGATAAATACGAAACATTCATGTCTCTAATGGCGAAGGCAAAACCCTCAAATCTTTGTTGATGTAAGCAAAATGTTCTTGTCTTTGGTGGTAGAAGAAATTACTATTTGATGACAAATGCGAAGAATCCTTGTCTCTGATGATGGATACAGAGACATATCACCGAGAGGAGTCGGCTAGACTCTCTCTCACCAAATAACTGTAAGCATTTAAATACCTATCTTTTACATTTCATGTCTAGCAAAACAAAATGTTAGTGTCTCCTTCTTTGTCATTACAAATAAACTGGCATGACAAAGAGAGATAGATGTAAACATTGTATTGTTTTCCCACCCAGTCAGTGTCAAATCTTCAGATAAACTTTAAGCCTAGGTTTAAGGGAAATGAATTTCTACCCTGAATCACACTGTATAATATGTAAAACAAATACCTAAAAACATGAGAAAAATAAAAAAACTATTAAATTTGACAAAATACAATTAAGTAAAAGTTTTGGGTCAACCTCGAAATTCCCATAATTTAATGACGCACCCCGAATTTTGATAGTGAAAGAAGTAGAGAATCGAGAAGATGATCAAAACAAGTTTCATCCCTTCCTCTCTAAGTCGTCCATATCCGTTCATTTTGAAAATAGTTTTTCAAGGGCTTTTATAGGCGACGGTTTTGAAAAACTTCTTGGACCGTGATTTTACATTGAAAACTAAGTCTCTACCTAGCATGGGATTAAATGGTGTGCTAGGTCGCCTGGATTTTGGAAATTCATTTTTCCTTTTAAAATGGCCTGTGTTTTGACTGTCACAGGTCTATGTTCCAAAGATATTCTTTAAGTTTGGGAGTCAGTTATGCCTAGGGATGGTTTAACGCACCTCAAGACACCCATCCGTAAATGGTACCTTGGTCTAAATAAATATTCATTGTTAAACACATCCAAGTTGTTGTTTTTTTATTTAATTAAACAAGAATAATTCCCTTTTTAAATTTTTTTCCTCTTTTTATGTATTTACATGATGTAATGATAAGCAAGTAAATACTACATCTAATACTAGTTAGTCACACCCAATAACAGCTTACATAGACAGAAATGTAAATATGCAAGCTATACTAAACAAAATGCAAACTAAGACTCAATTGTTTGGACATGCAACTAAACCCGCTCGTGGGTTGCCTACATATCTCGAATGAGAAACAAGTCTTTACGTAGTCCATTTTGGTAAGGGTAAAAACTATTTTTTATTGTTTATGGTGACCGCACCCTCGTATCATGGGCTATCTACGAACTTTGGGTGGTTACCAAAGATCAGGTCAAACGTAGTTCATCCTTGTTACGTTTAAAAGTTGAGCTGGTTTTAATTAAAGACTGGTTTAGATTTAGTTATAAAACTTGTTTGTTTTAGTTATAAAACTGGTTTGTTTTAATTAATTTTATGAACAACCTAAATCACAACCTTAATTAGTTATTATTAACAATTTTCAAAGTTGTGAACAACCTGAATCACAACCTTAATTATGTTTATTATTCAATGTTTTTAAGTTGTAAACAACCTAAATCACAACATGTATATACATAACACTCTTTACTTTTGTCAAGAACACCTTAAACAAACTTTTATGTTTTGGTTAGTTAGTGTTAGTGAGTGAATTTGTTAGGTGAAAAAGAAAATGAAATATCCTATATTTATGCCAGTCCTACTCATAACTAAGTAAAACGGGAAGGTTTCTGAAGAAGAATTGCACATATCCCCTGAAGGAATTAGAGTCCCTCAATTTATCCCAAGTTCTTAGCCACAAGGGTCGGTTGGTGGAGTGTGTGTGTGTGTGCGCGTGCGCCAGTCCACAAGACAACCTGGCTGTGATCTTGACGTTTATTAGAAATTAAATCATCTTAGTAGTAGTTATAGTTAGTATTAACCGTTAGTAAAAAGTCGGTGTAAAGTTCAAGAGAGAATCATAAAAAGCATGTGTAACTCATAGTGTGACTGAAGTTTTGTTTGAATCCTCATATGTTCTTAACATCGTCTTTAATTATTTGAGTCCTTACATGTTCTTAACATGTTCTCGAATGTTCTTGAGATTCTTGGAATGGTTTTGTATGATTTGAACATAGTTTGGTTGTTGTAGTAAAAAATTAAGTGTTTGTTTGGTTGTTATGAAAAAATCAAGTGTTTGTTTGGTTGTTTATAGGTTTTATGCATTATGTACATGAAATTAAAGTGTGTTAACTACATAGTTATGCTATGTGCAATCAATATATACGAGTTTAAGCCAAGATCATATGGGGTTTTTGAAGAAACAAACCTACTTAGCGGATGTGGTCTTCCCTAAGTTATTACCTCTTTTTCCTCCTTGATATTCTTGGTTGGAAGTTGATTGCTGATCGTTGATCCCTTGAGTTCTTAGCTAAGAACTCAAGAACACCCTACTAAGGGGATGTGGTCGTCCCTAAGTAGCTATCTCCCTTCCTCTTTGATCCTCTTGGCTCGGTGTTGATCGGTGACCATTTATCTCTTGAGTTCTTACTCCAAGAACTTCAAAAACATCTTCCATGATTGGATTTTAGCTGAATAACGATTTGTTATTTGAGAAATGTGCGTGAAAATCCTAGCACCCAAGAGAGTTTCCTGAGTTTAGAGAGAGAAGCTATACATTCAAGGCTCAGAAAATAAAGACCCCAGCACCAATATTTATAGGTTGGGAGCCTTCACATTCATCCATGCACAGGCTATCCCAACCTCTTTCTTGAGGTGTGTTTGGCCTACGGGACATGTTGCCTTACTTTGATTTTGTTTTGTGTTGCACGAATTTAGGATGGAATGGAAGATTCTTAGAGATTTAGTAATCATTCCCAAATCTTTTGGTATGATTGGAAATCATTACCCTCCATCCAATCATATTCCTTTCACATGGGTGTATTAATGGCTTGATATGTCACATACGGTTCGGTTTAGGGCCTAAGTACCAATTAGTTTTACTATTTCGGTTTCGTTGCCATAAATGCTTCCAAGGTGCATTGTAAAATTCTCTAATTTTAGAAATTAGAATTATAAAGTTGTGAGAGAAATTAAATAAAAGTATGGAACAATTAAAAATTCTCTACTGCAAATCACAAAACTTAGGTGTCAAATTAATGGAATTAACTTAAAATTAAATTATCTAATTGTCCACCATGGTTTGGGCACATGATTCTTGGCCTAAAGTGTACATTTGGACCACTTAAGACCATTTTAAAAATACCACAAACAAAAGGTGCGAAAATTGATAAATTATAAAACCCAATGTAAATGGTTAGAGCCCAAGTTATATTAGAAAGGCCCAAAATTAGTTTTGAGATAACCTAATACCCAAGTCAAGATCCATACCCACTTCTCTAAGTGTTAGTATCCATACCCATATCATAACGCATAACCAATGACCCAAGACCCTACCCATATCAAAGCAAACAAATAAAAAATAAGGAAGCCTTTAGAATTCACGTGAGAGAGGCTAAGGACCAAGATAAAACCCCTTCTTTCCTTCTTTTTCAACCTCCATCAACATAAATGAAGAAAAAAAGAGAAGAAGCGAGAGAAAGAAAGCAATCGAGAGAGGAAAAAAGGAGAATTGTGGTTTTGGGAGATTTGGAGCAAGAAATTTGAGAATGTTCATAGCTGAAATCAAGTCTTGGTGGAGGATTAAGCTCAAATTTGGAAAATTCCTAACCCTAGAAATTTTTATTAAGAGTTCTAGCATGAATTTTATGATTCTAAAGGTTAAGATGTAAAGTATATTTGGATTAAACCTAGTAAGACTTGGATTTTGTCATGTATGAGTTGGTTAGGTTGTATTAAACATGATATTTGGGTGAAATCACCATTCATGAAATCCCATTTCCTTTTTAAAATATGGTTTAGAGCTTTAACTTTATTATTTTCGATTTTGGGAGAGAAAATCTGAGAAAACCATAATCTAAATGAACCTTAAGTGAATTAGAAAGGTTGTATATTTGTTTGGGATGAACTCTAGGCCTTAGGAAAGTTAAAAACGTAATTTAGGAGCATTGGGTATCAAAAATAATTGAAGAACCAAAATCTGGAAGTTTCAAATTTTGCACTCGGTTCATCTGTACAATCTGTCTTCAAAATTTTATAACAATTCGTAGAAAAATCGAAAAAATATAAAACTTGTTACAAATGAAACTAGAATCAATGAGGATCATTTTTATCTATTATATGCTATATTGTGAACTTGATATGGTACCGTTACAAACCCTGAAACGTAGTTGAAAATAATCCCGTAAGATCCTGGCAGCTTTGTTTACTGAACTTTGAAAAGTCATAACTAAATGTAGAAAAATTGAAATATGGTGATTCAAAGTGAGATTTAAATATTGAGATGTCTGTTTTTATAGAAAAATATAAAAAAGAACGAAAAAAAAAATATTTTTAACAGTGGTAAAAGAAGTAGAAAATCTGACTGCTCATAGTAAATTCCTCTCACAACTTACCATACCCCTTTAAGAAGTAATAGGATATTAAGGGTATGCACATAAAGTGATGGTGTTAATGAGATGATGTTTAATTTTGCTTCCAACAACTAGGTGAGCTGAAGTAAGGTGATTCGAGATTGCTAGGTGACCACTAGCATCTCGAGGTAGGGAATTTTATTTATTCTGTTATGTGTTTTTTTCTAGCACGCATTATATGTATTTATTCTTAGGTGCTTGTTTGAAAAATGTGTTTTCAAATGAAATTGAATTTGCGGTAAAAAATTGATGTTCGGGAAAATCTGGTATTATAAAATAAATATATACTAGTGTGTTAAATATATCTGGTTGGGTGGTATTGCGATGATATTATGTGAGGACTGAGGAGATTGGGTCACCATGGAGCTATCCTTTGGTGTAAATATCTAAACCCGCGCGGGGGATACTTGAAGTTACGTTAGTATCTCACTAGATGGTGTAGATTCTCAGTGGTATGGTTTGGTCATCAGGTATCGCGATGATACACTTATTGTGTATTTTTTAAAAAAATTTCTACTTGAATTTTGTAAGTACATGTTTTATTATGATGTGCAAGTGCATTATATATTGTTTTATTTATAAAGTTCCAGCCAAGTTATTATGATTTATAAAATCACATATTTTCTATAAAAATTAGAAAAACATAAGACAATGGATGGATTTCCCTATTGAGCATGTTAAGCTCACCCCTCCCTTTTTCCCCCATCCTTAGGTAGTGCACATGATAGTTTTGGTACTTTCTATCATAATGGACCTTTTGTTTTTTACTTTAAGCATGGCATGTACTATGGGCCTTGAGTAGGGCCCAAACATTTGACTACTGGTTCGTTTGTAACCTTTATTAACTATGTGCCTATTGATGCTGCTAAGGGCTCTATAGATGATATAAAGGCATAATCCAATAAATTAGTTAGATTTGAATGTAAAATTTCACCACGGTATTATTATGTGTTTAATTATTTAGTAACGTCCACTAGGCATACTTGGTAACTAAAAAACAAATCAATGCTAGAAAAGAACACACCTAGGTAATTAAATAAAATGAAGCATCAAAGAATAAGAAAAATCACAATAGGGTTATCGGTCAACTACTTAAGTTGGCCGTCTCATGGCTTATTTCACGACCTCAAGGTTTGGGGTGTGAAATGAATTGTATTTATTCTTGAAGTGTCATCTTGAATTTAATTCCTGATGATGAGTTATGACTTGGAGAGCACACATACAGTTGGTTTCGGATTGAATCGGGTTAACTTACCATGTAACCAACGGTTGGTTTTTAAGTTCATAGTAAACCCTAAGATATTTTGGTGAAAATATCTATATCCTTTGAACTTAGTCATTCCATGTCATCCCAAGCATTTATTTCTTGATGGGATGTTCATTTAATGCATTGGTTAGGTGGAAAACCAATTTGATTTTGTTTCGGTAATGGGTAGTCACAAATCAAAGTTTTTGGTTGCACCTAAGATATTTTTCTCAAAATATCTAGATGCCTTGAATGTAGCCTATCCATGTCATCCTAAGCATTTAATACTTCATGTTATGTGCATTAAATTCACATTAAATGCCTTACTTAGGTGGCGAACTAAATCTGTTTAGTTTCGATAATTGGTGGTTGCACCCTAAGTGTTTTGGTTTCCTTCCTTAGACATTTGGTCGGAAACTTATAGGAAGGTTCCTTGGTCATTTAAAGACCACATTGGTAAGCCTTTAATGATGCTTGGGACCATGATTCATTGGGCTTAGGGTGGTTTGTCAAGACTAATTGAATTGGTGTAAATCTAAATTAAGCCCAATTCTTAAATTACCTTTGTGATTTAGGGTTTTGTCATGACCTTTACAAGCCTTCAACAAGGTCACTTGGATTTTTTTTAGGTAGTATTTGATGTGGTATGTGTAGACACGACATTTTGACCACCCCGCAAAAAAAATTGTACTTTATTTTATAGTTAACTTTGTTTATTTTATTTTATTTCCAGAAAAAACAAAAATAAATAATGAAGAAATAGAAAAAAGAAATGAGAAAAATTAAAAATAAAGAAATATGGTTTTGAAATTAAAAATAAATTCTTGTAAGCTTCTTATTTCTTTTAATCGTCCGATGACTCGATGAAAAAAGCTAGGATGAGATTCTCATTGTTAATCTGAATCTCTGAGCTTTTAGACGAGGACACCCGCCCTTTTTTTTTTTTTTTTTGCATTTTTTTTTGTTTATAATTCATAAATAGAAAAAACTAAAAAAAAAGTTCACCCGATGATCCGATGAGAACGCCGGGATGGGTTTCTCATGTTTAAACTTAACCCCCAAGCATTCGGTAAAGGATGTTTTCATTATTTTTTTTCTTTTTTTTTTTTTTTTTGCTTTATTTTATATTTATTCTTGTTATAAAAACCCTAAAAAAAATAAAAAAATCCAAAAATCCAAAAAAACAAAAAAATCTTAGTTTGAAAGAATTACTCCTTACGAACCTTAAGATGAATCCGACGATTTGATAAATCGTGAGAGAGTTTTCCGTGGCCTCGTTTCCATTCCCTGACTTGAGTGGAATTTAGAAATTATTTGTTTTAGGAAATCGCTTCCCTCGGTAAATATTTTCATGCGATTCCGCTCAAGTTTCGGAAAGATTAATTCCGACAAAATTATTTCCGCAAACCTCCCTCGATTTTCATATCCATAGAATTTGAGAAAATTTCAAATCAGGATTTCTTATAATTAATCGAGTAAACTTAAAATAGAAATTTTTGCATTCATTTAGCATATTTATTTCTTGTATCATTTAGACGGAACCTTTAGAATAGTTTTACCACTTATACTTTTTATACATATAGTTTTTATAATTCATGCTACTTTTTCACATTTAGTCACGACACTGCACCACTTACATTTTTATATTAAATAATTAAATCATTGTCATGAATAATCACATCAATTCACTTAGTATTCCTTATTCAATTCCCGCGTTCATATCATTTTGCTTTTATACATATAGTTTTTATAATTCATGCTACTTTTTCACATTTAGTCACGACACTGCACCATTTACATTTTTATATTAAATAATTAAATCATTGTCACGAATAATCACATCAATTCACTTAGTGTTCCTTATTCAATTCCCGTGTTCATATCATTTTGCATTGACATATTTAAATTAAACCCTTTAGTTTTTAGGTCACTTTTGCGTGAAAAATAGAATTCATATAGATGTTAGTTTTTACATTCATATTTCCATTATTATTTACCAATTTTAGTTTTCTTGTTTAAATTAAAGAAGTCTCTCGAAAACATACATAAAACCCCTCAAGGACTATCTTTGTCAAATCATTAACATTTGATAAGAGGTGATATCGGGGGAACATTTTCAAAAATACAAAAATTTGTCCCACCTTATTTTTGAAAATACCAAAAAGATTTCATAAGAATTAAATGATTTCAAAATCAAATAGAACATTCGAACTAAACTAATTGGACTTAATTGGATATAAGGTATCGTTTTCGGACGGGCGTCTTGGGGTACCTAACACCTTCCCCAAGTGTAACCGACCCCCCGAGCTCTTAAATGAATCTTTAGTTTAACCGTATTTTCGGACTCAATTTTACTCAGGCTTTTTTTAAATTGTTTTCTAAAAATTTAATGACCTAGCACACCATTTAAATCCAATGCTAGGTGGCGACTCCTTATTTTTAAATGGCCTATATACTTTTCTCAGAAAATTGGCACATTAAAGAACCCTATCTTTAAGATATTTTATTATTTAATATTATTTTCCTCTCAAAAAATCGGGGAGCGTCAATATGCATAAATGAAAAGTTGTTTTTGTTGTTAAACAGACAAGATTCAATGGTTGTAAATGTTTCGAGGTTGGGGCAGGTAACTGAGTTAATTGTTTGAAATATCCTATAATTTAAAGGTAGTGAATAATTTTTATCTATACTAAAGATGATTTAATGAAAATCAAACTTTAATAAAATCATTTTAGACCTCCTTAAATTATGGGAATTTCGAGGTTAACCCGGAACTTTTACCTAGCTGTATTTTGTCAAATTTAACTATTTTGTGTTTTTATCATGTTTTTGGGTGTTCTTGAATATTATATAGTGTGACCTTAGGTAAAAATTCATTCCTTCTAAACCTAAGTTTAAACTTTATCTGAACTCGTACTTGATCCGACACTGATTAGGCGGGACAAAATGCAGTGTCTACATTTAAGGAGGTCTAAAAAGACTTTACTAAAGTTTGATTTTCATTAAATCATCTTTGTTCTATATAAATATTAGTCACTACCTTTAAATTATATGATATTTTGAACAAATTACTCCGGTTACCTACCCTGACCGTAAAACATTTACTTTCACTAACTCTTGTCCATTTAACACTAAAAACATTTATTTCATTTATGAATATTACATAAAATACCACCAAAAGATAATCCAAGAGACCTTAATCAAGTTTTGGAAAGGTCATGACAAGACCTAAGTCACAAAGGTGATTAAGGGGATGGTCTTGATTTGGAACACCAAATTTAAGTTCTCTTGACAAACCACCCTAGGCCCAATGCATTAAGGGCCTAGACATCATTAAAGGCCCACAAAAGTGGCCTTGAAATTAATAAGGAACCATCTATAAGTTTCCTACCAAATGGATAAGGACGGGAACCAAGTCACTTAGGGTGTGACCAACCGTTATCGAAACTAAACCGATTCAATTCGCCACCTAAGTTAGGCATTTAATTCAAGTTATGTGCCCATTCCATAAAGAATTAAATGCTTGGTATGAAATGTATAGGCTACATTCGATATATCTAGATATTTTGAGCAAAATATCTTAGGTGTAACTGAAAACCTTAAATTGTGACTATCCGTTACCAAAACTAAATCGATTTGGTTTGCCACCAAGCCAATGCATATCCCATCAAGCAATAAATTATTGGGATGACATGGAATGTATAGATTCAAAGAATTAATATATTTTCATCAAAATATATTAGGGTTAACAAGGAACTTGAAAACCAACCGTCAGTTACATAACAAGTTAACCTGATTCCATCTGAACCCAACCAGATAAGTGCTCACCAAGAAATGACTCATCAAAGAGCATTAAATGAAATTGTGACACATCAAGATAGGTTCAATGAATTTGTAAATCATTAATGGAACTAAACCAAAATAGGGAAACTAACATGTACTTAGCCCCTAAATTGAACCAGATGTATCACATCAAACCATTAATGCACCCATATGCAAGGAATATGATTGGAGAGAGGATAATTATTGGTAATGATTACCAAATCTTTTATAATCTTACCTTCCATCCTAAATTCGTTCAAATAAAAATAAGATCAAAGGAAGACTACACATCGCCTAGGCCAAACACACCTCAAGCAAGAGGTTGGGATAGCTTGCGCATGGATGAATGCACAGACTCCCAGCCTATAAATAAAGGTGCTGGGGTCTTCATTTTTCAAGCCTTGAATGTCTAGATTATCTCTCTAAACTCGAGAAACTCTCTCGGGTGCTAGGAATTTCAAGAACATTTCTCAAATAAAACGCCGTTATTTTGCTTAAATTTGGTCCCAAAGGGTGTTCATGAAGTTCTTTGAGAAAGAACTCAAAATATTGACGGACACCGATCAACACCAAGCTAAGAGATCTACCTGTCGACCGACCAAGGCCCATCTGTCGACCACCCGATTCAGGATGTAGCCCAAGCCAAAAACTCGTCGCCCATCAGTTGATTACCCATATGCATCTGTCTACTGGACGATTCAGAGAGTTTTACAAGTCGACCTATCTGTCAACTTAGAGATCTATAGAGTTCCTCTTTTGGCCATAGGTTGACCTACCTGTCAACCGACTGATTCAAAGAGTTCATTTTTGAAGCATAAGTCGACTTACCTGTCGACCGAACAATTCACGAAGTTTGCCTCATAAACACAAGTCAACTTACCTGTTAACTGATCGTTTCTGGAACACCTCTCTCAATTCAATTTTAATTCATTTTCTTCAACGTTTTTGCCCCTTTAACCGATTTCATTTCTCGGTTAGCTTCACTAAATCTTAAATTCAATTTTAATCAATTATCTTTATTTCTTTTTCAATTACACATAGGAGCAAATAATTTAACTAATTAGGATCCTATAAAAACACACATAATTTTGAAAAATATTTTGTGTCGTGTGTGATCTTAATCGGGATACATTAAGAGTTAAAATTTAACCTGAGTTGTTTTCCCTAAATTCTTCAATTTTTTCAAACTCTTAATCTTCCATCATCTTTGGCATGATCTTTAACATCCATTTAGTACTTTTCTCAATATATTCATGATAATCTCATCACTGGAACTAATAAACAAAAACACTCAATAAAATCGTTAGTTCCACAAAAAATATCAACATTTAATTGTTCATCAAAATCTTAGGATCAAGACCACAATTTTGAATACAATTATTGAATTCTAAGCTACTAAGGTAAGCAAAAGTGGCATACCCTTTCATATCATCTGGACTTGAAAAACAGTTGAAATTTCCTATAACCAAACATGGATAGGTAGAATTTGGGATGGTGGATTCAAGCGCCTGCCATAAAGTTCTTCTATCTGTATAGTTATACTTAGCATACACTACAACAATGGTGAGGGTGTAGCAATGGATGGATAGGTGATTGATAGGTGAAATTTATCTATCTATTTCCAAGCCAAATTTGGTAGTTTTCGAGTATTCTTGTAATATTTTAATTCATTTTTATTTATTTTTGTTCAAAGTAGGGGTTAGGAGAGAAAACAGTCGAAAAGCGAGCTAATCGATGGAAAAATGATGAAGATGATCAAAGAGAGAGCTAGAAGTCTCACCACTGCAGCAGTGAATGAGCAGAAATAATTGAAACATACTGCATGTCCACCGCTGTAGTGGTGAAAAGACAGAACGCCCATTAACTTCCCACCACTGCAGCAGTGAATCTGACCGCTGCAGCGGTGAAACCCCTAGCAGTAAAGTATTTTAGGATATTATTTTAGATATTTTTGTTTCCTTTTTGTTCCAATTTCATTCCCACTTTTGGCATAACACATTTTGGGGAGTTTTGGGAGCTAAAGATGAAGTCCCAAGAAAAAAACATCAATTTGAGGGAGAGAAAATTATCTCAGAGCACTTTTTGGGTAAAGTGGAACACTCCACTATTCAGATAACAACTATTCTCCCTTATTTCTCTCTTTGTTCTTAAACTTTGTAATTGTAAAACAATGTTATTATGTTTTTTTTTTAATGAATATTTGGTAATGATCTTTTTTAGCTAAACGTATTTTGTCTAGGGATTGATATAGTTTATGAAAACATCGTTTGAGGAAATTGTATTTCGTTAACGGTTGTGCATCCATATTCGATTGTGTTTACCGTTCTTTTACTTCCATAGTATGTTTGTTATGATATTGTGGTTTATTTTAGAATACGGGGTTTGACACTCGGGAGAGGTAACCCCAGATTCGGACTAGGGTTTAAACACAACGCGACGATCTAATGACTCGGAAGAGTATTAGAAATTGTGCAATCTGTGAGGTTGGGGTGAGACTCATGTGATTAGTGTTATTTAGACACTATATGGGGACATCGGCATTGACGCGAAGTCGCATATTCATTCACTTTACACTCGGGAGAGGTAGTGAGTGAATTTTCGATATCTAGATTGTCGAATAGGTTGAATACCGTTAATTCAAACTAGATTAGATCAATCACGTATAAGTAAACAAAGTTAATCCGTAGATAATCTATTCCCATATAATATATATGTAGTATTGTAATTCAATTTGTTAAATTATTTAGTTTTGTATATATCTAAAACTAAAAACCCTAAATTCAATCGCCTAGATAAAATTCAGTTATGATAATCGCGGTACTTAACAACAATTTAATCCAATCCCCATAGATATGAAAATCCTTCTCATTCACTATTCTATAAAACTTGATATGTACACTTGCGATCAAAGTAGCGACGTAATATTCCGCTACTAGTGATAGTGGAACATTATATTGGATTCTTCCACAAAATTCATATCTTTCTGTAGGTGTTTGAATATGAATTTTCAAACTGGAGGAACTAAGAAAAGGCTTGAATATTATCAGGAAGTTGCATTGGTTCTAGAATAACAAGCAGTTGCAACTTATGAGTTTTAACAAGCTTCTTGAGCCTAGATTTACAATTCTTTTTGGAGGCTCCCCTTACATTCCATGTTAGGCTTCTAATCATGGGAAGAGGATGAGGGTTGATCTTTACTCCTTAGACCAACCCTTGTTACTACACTGGGAGTGACAGGCTTCCTTGAGTTTTCTTCTTGGGCACAATCCATTTAATCTCTTCAGGTTCAAAAAGAACTAATACATTGACTAAATTTCTTGTGGAAATATTAAATTTTTGAATAATTGATCACTCATTTGTGTGAGAAGGTTCTAGAGATGCATCTCTACTTAACTGCCTAACTGTTTTAACAGTTTGCAGTTTCTCAGGCGTAGTGGTGGGAAGGGGGTAATGGATGATGGATGATTGAGTTTTATGTGGTTGATAGGGTGTGAGGAGTGTGAAATTGAGTTTGGGAGGAAAGTTGTGTAGATTTTGAAACTTTAACGGGTTGGATTGCATTGACAGCAGACTGATTGTCAATTTACAAAACAACGGGTTGGCTATTTTCTTCAGAACTTGAGTTTAGCTCATTTGGAGAGTTTGGTGAAGGAGAAATATCTATTTCAAGATTATGTGGGGGTATCCCCTTAGGATAATCTATGGATGGTTTGGTTGAAACTTGTTGGTTATTTATGGAATCAGAAACCTCTTTGTCAGTAGTGCCATCATAGTCTTTTAAGAACCAGGCTGGAAATTTTGGAGCCTCAGATGGGTTTTGTGAAGGTGGAATTTCTTACATAATTTTCAATAAAACCATTGGGATGAGCAAGAGGTTGGATCTAAGCTTTGCTCTAGCCTATGGTAACAGGGAGCCAAGACTATTTGAGTCTTCAATTCTAATTTTGAGAGGTTTTTGATTTTACAATTCGATTTAAGATGACCTTGTTTGCAGCAATGATTACAGTAGATGGGATTGAATTCGTATGAAATAGGTTGCCAAAATCCTTTCTTACCACAGCCTATCCAGATTCGTTTGAGTAGGGGTCGCCGCAAGTCGATTTGAACACAAACTCTAGCAACTCTAGGTTTAGACAAATAAACAGTTGTGGAATCAATTTTTAGAGGTGTTCCAATGGTGGAAGCCAATTAATACAACACTTTTTTGTTATGGAGATTAATAGGCAGAGATTCAAACTTCGCCCAAATTGGCGCCATTGGTGATTTAATATTAGCTCTAAAATCTATCTTTCATACTTGTACGTTCACATATATGTTCTACTATACCCAATGAATACCTTCAAAGTTTTATGATTGGAATACAACAATTAGTATTGTCAAAGTATAGAAATACACATATGTAATATACAATATTAGTCAAAAGATAACAAAGATAATCATATCGCAAACATCCAATTTTGATATTGAACAAAACTATCATGTGAGATATCAAATATGGTCATGTTCGATCCCTTACTGCGCTAGTAAGTTCCCTTGTGGTTGTTTCTAGTATCTCATACTAATGGTTTGAGACTCACCAATCTAATAAGAGAAAAAAATACCCCCAACAAGCTAGCTTAGATCGTTGAAGACTAGTTTTAATAATCCAATACCGACTATGAACAATTTACAAGTTACCAAATGTCTTTGGTGTCCACCTTTTAATCACATTAAATAGGTAAGACATTTCAAATTTATATCTACAATAACATTGATAAAATGCAAAAATAATATCAAAATACCTTTTATTAATACTTGAAATTTAAATATTTTACAGACAAAATCATCGAATAACTTGTATTATATGGCTTATATCTAACAAAATCTACAGTTGTAATTTATTTACAACTCCTCCAGCTAAAAGACCTACCATTTAGGATAAAAGCATATCTCAAAGTTGACTTTCTATTATCTAGTGGCGTTACAAATCCAAATCAGTATAACCATCAATTCTTAGTTCTCCTCTTCCATAGACTTGAAACTTGTCGTTAGTCCTTCTCAAGTACTTGAGGACAAATTTAACAACATTCCAATGTCTAAAACCTGGATCTGCCTGATAACTGTTGGTAAATCGAATAACATAACTGATATCAGTCCTAGTACATAACATCGCACAGATGATATTTCAATTATTGAAGCATATGGAATCCTACTCATCGTATTTTTTCCTTGGAAGAATGAGAACTCATTTTTTGAGAAAGGTAAATTCCATGTTAGACTGGTAGAATGCCCTTCATGGAATTTTCCATATTGAATTACTCAATCACTTTGTCTATGTACCCGGATTGGGACAAACCCAACATCCTTTTAGATCTATCTCCATAGACCATTATACCCAGTATATAAGATTTGTTTCTTTCAAATCCTTCATGGAGAAAGTTGGATAAAGCCACAATTTTGTAGTTGATAATATTTCTACTTAATTTATAATCGGTATGATATCGTCGACATACACCAATAGGAAACAACGGGTCGTTTCATCTATTTTCTTGTATACGCATGGATCATCCATATTTTGTAGGTAAGCACACATTTCGACTGCCTCATCAAAATGGATATTCTAGCTTCTAGAAGCTTACTTAAGCCCATAAATAGTTTTAACAATTTCCATACCTTTTAGGTTTTCCCTTTGTCTACAAATCCCTTTGGTTGATGCATGTACATCAATTCCTCTATGTTTTTATTGAGACTTACATTCATATGAAATATTTCATAGTTGTGGTATATCAAGTAACTAATAAAATCCTTATAGAGTTTAACATGGCTATAGACAAAAAGTCTCTTCTTAGTTAAAACCTTAACACTAAGTAGACCATTTCGCCACCATCGAGCCTTGAATACATGCACTTTACCATATGAGTTTAGTTTTATCATTAAGATCCATTTGCACTCAATGTGAATGATTTTTTCAGGTAGGTGTACAAGTTCTAGACTCAATTAGCGTACATCAAGTTCATTTCAGAATTTATTTATGTTTACCACTACTTACTATCGATATCCAACATGATCTTTTCGTAGTTAGCGATCATTAGCGCTCACTAGTAGTAGCTCTACTCTATCATTTTATAAAATATCTATCAAGGTGAGCATTGGTTTTACTGCATCTATGAGGAACATATGTACTAGTTGTTGGATGTAAGGCTTATATTCAATCTTGTGATCTTATATTGTGGCTTGTATCTATACAATGTTTCAATCTCAAGTATTAATAAAAGGTAATTTTGATATATTTCTTTAATTATATCAATTTCACTGTAGACCTTGAATATTAAGTTGAAATTTCTTGTCGCTATTAAATGATTAAAAGGATGAGACCGAAGATATTTGGTAACTTGATATTCGACATTGTTCCTAGTTGGTATTGGATTATTGAAAATAGTCTTCAACAATCTAAGATAGCTTGTTCTGTTATTTTCTCTTTGAAAATGGTGTGTCTCAAAACATTAGTATGATATACTAGAACAACCACAACGGGATTTACTAATGCAACAAGAGACCGAACGTGATCATCTTTGATATCCTAAATGGTAGCTTTGCTCAATGTCAAAACAGGATGTCTGAAGTATGATTGTATTTGTGATTTTTTGACTTGAACTGATGTATATTACATGTATGGGTTACTAAACTTTGATAATATCAAGTGTTGTCCTCTAACCACTAACCTTTAAAGGTATTTATTAAGTATAGTAAGACATACATATTAATATACGAGTATGCAAGATAAAATCTACCCCTTTTAGTAAAAGAGACGTGTTCGATTTAGTATAATACATCAAATCCTCTCGATAGAGTAGTGTGACGATTGGGATGAGATTCCAATTGGTATTACAAGGAATTATATCATCAATCAAAATACATATAATTGGACTAAAGGTTTTGACTTAACTATACCATTTTGAGTACGTAGATAGAGAGATCATATAATATGGTAATCAATCCTGGGGAAGTTCTCATGGTTAAAATTCTTGCCATGTGGATATGGATGTGATATGTGGGTAGATGTCTTACAATCAGAGGAAATGTCTTAAAGGGAAAAGTATTTCTTTTGGAAGGGAAAAATTGGAATTTTTCTATATTTTATTGATTAATTTATTAATAACTTAATTAATTATTTATTTTCACCATCCAGATTTTGTTATGAACCTAACAGGTCACACATAATAGAAAATTAAAGTTAGAAAAATCATTTAAAAAAAAGGGTAGTAATGTTGAACTTAAGAAGTTCAGAGATCACAATGCAAATACAAAAAATAAGAGTCCAGGATTTTAAACCCTGGACAGACTTTATAAGGGGAGGACCAGTATGGCCGCCCATCTTATAATTTTAGTCACCCCTTTAGAATTTTTTGCCATTGCCATCTTGTTTTTTTTAGTGAGATTTTGTTTTATTTTTTTTTATTTTTTTTATGTTCACTTACTGATTTGAATCTTACTACCCCATAGATTCAAATCATAGTTACTCTAGATTCTTGGGATTAGATTCAATCTTGAAAATACAAAGAACATGTTTTTATCCTAAATTTTATTTGTAACTACTATTAGAGGTAATGCACATGTGTTACTTATGAGAGGAACAATCTCCTTTCACCAATTCCTAATCGTGTTTAGATTCTCTTGGAAGAGTCTACTCAAATCACGTCTCAGGAACTACCAGCTTCGAGGTTAAATTGTTGGTATGAGATTTAATATTCTCTATTTATTGTTTTAATGTTAATACGGATAGATCCAACTTACTGGAATTGGATATTAAATGTGATTTTCTTTAAATTCTGCTAGGTAAATCTTGTATTTTCAATCCCCTCACTACATGCATTAACTATTGCCAGTTCCAAATTTCTAGTTCGCTCATCCTGTTTAGTGTCCAACACCTCCTCCAATTCTATTTTTTGCTCAGTGCTAAATTCTTAGATAAATTATTCCTCTTAAAATTTGGCATGTCTAGAACCAAATATTCTTTATTCTTCTGGGTGATAGAAGCAGAATCCAATAACTTTCTTAGGATACCCACACAAACTTGTAAATGTGAGTCCTAGATTCCAACTTATCTTCCTTAAGTCTTTTGATATAAGCCCAACATCCCAAATCTTAACAAACTTAAGACTCTATTTTTTCCTGTGCCACATCTCATATAGTGTTTGTTGGATGTAATCCCTATAGTCAATCTTATAATCTTATATTTATGGCTTGTATATGAAAAATATTTCAATCCCATGTATTAATAAAATATATTTTTTATATTATTCTTTAATTATATCCATATTGATGTGGACTTAGGATATTAAGTTGAAGTGTTTTAACTCCTTAATGTGATTAAAATGCAAAGACGAAAGGCATTTAGTAACTTCATATTCTTAATTCTTCCTAGTCAGTATTGGATTGTTGAAAACTGGTCTTCAACAATCTAGGCTAACTTGTTCCATTATTTTTTATTTGAGAGTGGTGAGTCTCAAATCACTAGTATAAAATACTGGAACAACCACAAGGGTACTTACTAGTATAGTACGAGACCAAACATGTCATTCTTAATATCCTACATGGTAGCTTTGCTTAATGTGAAGATGGATGTCTGAGGTATGATTGTAGTTGTGATATTTTGACTAGAGGTAGTGTACTTTAGATGTATGGATTGTTATGTTTTGATTGATGATGATGATGATGATGATGATGATGATGATCATAATAATAATAATAATAATAATAATAATAATAATAAGTGTTGTATTCTAACCACGAGACTTTAAAGGTATTCAATAGGTATAGTGGGACATACATGAGTATATACAGGTATGCAGAAAAAGATCTATCACTCTCGTTAAAGAAATATGTGTGCTATGTGATTAGATTTAATATAAATCACCCAAGCCTATAACGAGAGCAGTGTGACAATTGGTATGAGACTACAATTAGTGCTACTGGGAGTTCTATTATCAATCAATAGACATATAATTGGACTAGGGATTTTTACTTCACAATACCATGTTGGTTCTTTCGGAACATTGATAGAGAGATCGTACAATACAAAAATTATACTTAAGGAGGTTTTGTAGGTTAAATTCTTTCCATATATACATGGTTGTAATATGTGGAGAGACGTGACTCAAAGTTAGAGGAAATATTTTAGAGGAAAAATATTTTCTTCTAGAAGGGCAAAATTAGAATCATTTCAATTTAAATTGATTAATTGATTAGAAAAATAAATAATTTATTAATTTATTTTACCATATAGCTTTAAATAGGAACCTAATAGGTCACACAAAACAAAAAATTGAAGTTAGAGAACTCATTGAAAAAGGAACAGGTGGTACTGTTGAACTTTAGAAGTTTGAAGGTCAAAGTATAAATACCAAGAAGAACGAGTATTGGGTTTTAAACCTTGGACAAATTTTACGATGCAGGATGACCACTTGGACACCTATCCTAAGAGAATTTTGCCTCCCCCTCCCCCCCTTAATTTTTGGTCCAATCTCTTTCTTTTGTTTGAGAATTCAATTTTTTGCATCTTCACTTATTGATTTAAATCTTACTGTAGACACTGCATTTCGACTCGCTCATTTAATTTTTGAAAATATCGCATCTAAAGTGCAAATTCTGATAAACTTTAAACTAAGGTTTGAAGAGAATGAATTTTTGTCTTAGATTACAATTGATACTACAAAAATGATAAAAAAGAAACATAAAATTGTCAATTTGATCAAAATTCGGTATAAATAAAGGTTTCGGGTCAATTTCCAAATTCTTAAAGTTAATGGGGACTAAAATGATAATATTAATGGTAGATTTTTCATGAAAATCACTTTTAATATGATAAATTAGTTTATACCCATTAACTTAAGAAAATTTCACCAATTACATTTGTTTCCCGTTTTTTACCCTTAGTACAAATGAAAATGGTATTTGTTATATAAAATAAAGGGGTAAAATAATCATTTTCACTTTTTTTCCCTACCTTCTCTTCATTTTCACCCCATATTTGGAGGGGGGGGGGGGGGGGGGAAGTGGCAGGAAACATGTTTTTTCTCTCCATTTTCTTTTTCTTTTTCCTTTTCCTTTTCATCTCATACCAAACACAATCTCTTTTCATTATCCACCCTATTTTCCAATCAATTTTCTTTTCCACTCTACCAAACACACCTTAAATTACTAATCTCCAAAATTAAGTATAAAAGCCTTGATTAGCCAAGATTCCATCATGAAACTTAGTTACCTAGAGTAACTAATGCCTAAAATATAGTTCAAAACTAACCAAACTAGCATGCCATCATTAATGGCCATAAATATCACATTTAATGAAGGCATTAAATGATGCAATTAAGAGAAGATCTTTTGGAAAGATTCTCTATAACAAAAATCTCATGATGAAATCTAGTTACTTGGAGTGGTTACAAAGTTAACCAAAGCGGTTTCCGTCATGTCAAAGCATTTAATACCCTTCAAATCAAGCATTAAATGCATTAATGAAGGCATTAAATGGCTTTCAATAGGATATCTTTGGCAAGATTCTCTAACAAAAATCTCATCATGTAACCTAGTTATCAAGAGTAACTAGTACTTACAAATACCCTTCAAATCAAGCATTAAATGCATTAATGAAGGCATTAAATGGCTTTCAATAGGATATCTTTGGCAAGATTCTCTAACAAAAATCTCATCATGTAACCTAGTTATCAAGAGTAACTAGTACTTACAAAGTCAATCGAACTGAATTCCATCAAATCGAGCATTAAACATGCATTTATTGGCATTAATGGAAGCATTTAATGAGGCATTTATGATCAATATTTAGTAAGATTTTGGTGATCATTACCAACACAATCTAGGGTGAATCTTTAGCACATGCTTATTGATCTAGCCATAAATGGCATTTAATGGCTTTAAACAACATTAAATGGCCATTTGAAATAGGCTGGTCATGCCTGCGCATTGGTGAATACGTAGGCATGCCATTGCCTATAAAAGGCAGGCTATTTTTATTTGGTAACATGCTTAGCCAGACCCCTTCTCTTTCTAGGTTCGAATTTATCTCTCGGGTCCTTGGAATCCTTAAGCATTCTACCCCTTAAACAACCTCAAATCCTTCCAAAAAGGCCCCTAAATAGTATTCTTGACACTCTTTTAACAAGAGTTCAAGATGTTTTTGAAGAACAACCAAGAAAAAAGAAGAAGATTTAAAGAAATAGAAGAAAGAAAACACTTAGAGATATACCACTCCCCTAAGTTAGGTAAGTTCCCTTGAACTCCTCTTTAATTCTACTTGTTTAGTCCCTTTATATTGTTTGTATATAGTGCACTTTGGTTGTTCTTAGTGTCTTAGATCATGTACATAGTGTAAATAACATGTTTGTGTCAAGAACATCAAGAACACTATGGTTTGTGCATAACAACATTGGCTTTGTAAAAAACAAATGAAACTGAACTCCAATGAACTTAAAATAAACCACCGATGATAGACTACTGATTATTAACAACTAATATTCACTTTTACTGATATGTGCCTTTCCGTGCTAGCCTAAATCACAGCATGGCCCTACGTCTCAAGCTTGTGAACTAGAACCCTTATATATATAATCCTAGATCATGGACTGACCCTATTTCTCAAACCATGGACTGGAACCCTTTACATACTACTTTCTCTAGACCCTTGTGGCTAAAAGTCAAAATAAAGGGCGGACCACTATTCCTTCAGGGATAAGTGTACACCTTCTTCAGAAACATTTTCGTCTTCTTAGTTACGAGTAGGAATGACACTTATATTATATATTTTCTTTTCTTTTGGACTAATAAAATAAATCTTAACCCTAAACTTATTTAAGTAATCAAGTTCGGTTAGAGTGTTCTTGATAAAATCAAATAAGCATATCATTTACCATTATGTCTTGTTTGTTCTTACCTTGTGTTAAATAAACAAAAAAAAAAAGAGTTTTTTCACATAAGCTTTTTCAATATGAAAATACTTGGTGTTTACTCTAAAAAATAAATCTTTGTCTTTGTAAAAAGTTTTCATAAATAAATGTTTATAAACTTTGTCTTAAACAAATGTTTTTATAAAACTTTTACATGTTTTGTTATCTTTAGAACATGATTTTCCACATTCCTATAAAAAATGAGTTGTTAAAATATTTTACCCTTTTTCTTCTCTTTAAAAGATAAACATACTATTTTTGTTAAGTTTACAAAATTAATCAACAGACTTATCTAAAAAGGGGACATTTGTTATTTATTTTTCAATCTGTTTTATCTGTTACTACTTTTAGAAAATAAACATGTTTTGTTTTCCTTACATAAACATTAAAAAATAAACATGTTTTGTTTTCCTTACATAAAAATGACAAAAATATAAAAATAAAAAATAAAAAATGGGAATTTGTGTGTTAATCAAAACCGAAGAAAATTACTTGGACTTGTTTAAACGTAAAAATTCATTTAAACTTAGGTACCGTGTTCAGACGGGTGTCTTGGGGTGACCAACTATTTTTCGAGTCAAAATTTATGCCTTTTCTTAAAATAAAAATGATTTTAAAAGGTCCAAGTGACCTAACATACCATTTAACTCAATGCTAGGTGTCGACTCTATTTTTTAAATAAATCCCAGCCCAAAGAACATTTTCCAAACCGGGGGCTAGAAAAGCCCCTAAAACTTGTTTTTCTAAAATGAACGTATTTTTGAGGATGTTGAGAGAGAGAAAAACTAAATCTTGTTTTCCTCTTGTTCTCGCTCTATTCTTTCTCTTTTCCAAAATCTGAGGTGCATCACTTACTAGCACCTAAATTCAAATAAGAGTTATTTTAGATTCTTAGGATTAGATTCATTTCATAGAAATCACAAAAACATTTTTCTTAAATTTTTTCTATGTAGATGTTGTTAGAGGTAATACACTTGTTACTTAATAAGAGAATCGTTCCCGTTTAGTGGTTCTTGATCATGTTTACACGCTCTAAGAAAAGCCTACTCAAATCACGCATCGAAAACTACCAATTTTGAGGTTGAAATATCAGAAGAGGTAACCATATTTAAATATGATTTATTTATACATGTTTTTCTTGTTTTAATGCTAACACATAGAGGTTTGTCTAAGAGGAATAAGATATTAAATTTGATTTTTTTTTTTTTTTTTTTTTATATTTCATTGTGTTAATCTAGTGATTTTAATATCAGGTTCCTTCAAGTGGTATCAAAATCAGGTCCATAATTAACTTAATGTAATTTTAATCATGTTTTAGAAATTTTTGGATCATAGTAATATTGATGAAATATCGATCTCATGTAAATTCGAAAGAGTTTTTGAAACAACTTTTATCAAAATTAATTTTTCGAATTATTTACAAATTGGAAATCGACGAATTCAATGGAACAGTCGCAGTTAAAACCACAACGTCGATGGAAATCAAAATGGCTAGACAGCAGCATCAACAACACCACCACTACATGCCACCATTTGTGACAATCTGGTGTCATAACAGTGTAGTCAAGGTGGTATTAACCACTGCGGAAGGGCGATGCACGATGTCGTTCTCGGTGCGGTGGTTCATTTTTATTCTGGCAGAATTCGAATGCATACAATTTCTATTAGATTCTGCAAGATTTAGTCTTGTGAATATTTAAGAAGAATAGTCAAAAGTTGACTAGGTAACATAATGTAAATATTAAATTATACTCGATCAAGTTTGATATCTTTGAAAAATTTTATCCATCAAATTTGCTATCTTATTTAAAATTTAAATTTAAAACATCCTAGAGTAAATATTTAATTAATTATTTTAAATTATTATTTGATCATGATTATTATTAAATATTTAAGTTTGACAATTATCCATATTCAAATTTAAAATCTTTCAAACAAATTATCTAATAGATAAATATTTTAAATTTTAAATATGGGATAATTTTCAAAAATTTACACGTTTATCAATTATTTTTAATTTAATATTATGAGATAACTTTAATAGACATAGGATTTAGATAAGTTAAAATTTAAATTGAATTATATTTTTAATAGTTGCGCGATAATTTTTAATAGATTTGGAATTTAATTTAATTCGAATTAATATTGTTATGAGATAAGAATTATTTCCTAATTAATTAGGGAATATCAATATTTATAAATCCAATCAGACTTTATAATAGGATTAACCAAGTTTTATATTTTATATGTGATGCATTATATATGTTCGTTAAGAGATTGACACACCCTGAATTTTGTTGAAAAGTAGAGGAAGTAGAGATTGGGAAGAAGAGAAAAACAAGTTTTCATTCCTCCCTCTTGAAATCTTCTAAATCCGTTCATTTTGAAAATAGTTTTCAAGGGATTTTCTAGGCGTCAGTTTTGAAAACTTCTTTAGGCCAGGATTTTAATTTGAAAACGGAGTCGCCATATAGCATGGGTTAAATAGTGTGTTAGGTTACCGGGAGTTTTTAGAAATTCATTTTTTATTTTGGCAATGGCCCATATTTTTACTCGTAAGGTCTTATACCGGAGATTTCTGTAAGTTTAGGGGTCAGTTATGCTCGGGAAAGGTTTAAACAAAATCAAAGTAATTTTCTTCGGTTTGTTTAACAAAATAATTCATTTTTTTAAAAGTTTTTAACTTTTTTTTATGAATTTTTTATATGATGAAAGCAGTAAATACTACACTAATATAAGCAGCAACAACCCAATAGCAGTATGTAATAAACCAAAATATAAACGACCGAACCTTATAAAGGTTTTCTACATATCCCTATTTTCACAAGGAATGAATCAGGTCGACATGTAGTTCCAGCATGCAAGTTTTTTGTATTTTTTAACGACCGAACCTTATAAAGGTTGCCTACATATCCTTGTTTTCACAAGAAATTAGGTCGACATGTAGTTCCAAGCATGCAATATGATATTGATTTTATTATTAAAGGTGACTGAACCCTTATGTGCATTTCCTACATACTTTGGCAAGTAACCAAAGATCAGGTCATCACGTAGTTCATTTATTTAAGGTTAAAATGATATTTTTTATTTATTAAAGGTGATCGAACCAGTATGAGGTTGCCTACGTACTTTGGCGAGTAACCAAATATTAGGTCTTCACGTAGTTCATTTAAGTTTAGTTTCATGTGTTCTTCATGTTATTGATGTGTTCTTGATGTTCTTGGATGTTTTCGACATACTTTGATGAGTTTGACATGTTTTCGACGTTTTTGTGTTAATTACTTGTTATACATGCTATGTACATAAAAGTTAAGTATGAATACTACATGATCATGCTATGTACAAACATAATATGCATATTTAAGCCAAGATCAAAGAGTGTTTGGTGGCCGCTAAATAAGTGCTGTCACTTTCACCATAAGCATACGGATCAAGTTTTAGTATAATGGACCTTTCAGTCGGGTATCGTCTCCACAGGGATTGGTGTTGTTACTATCGAGTATCGCAATTGTCATAACCTGACTTTATCTAGGCGATAAAAATAGAATTTAATTTAATACTAATACTAAATTAAAATACTAATTAAGTTAACTATACTATAAATACTAATTTGAGATTGTTTAGGGGAGTACATTGCCTAGGGATTAACTTTATTTACTTAAATGCGTTTTGATTTCGTTTTAGTTAACATTAACAGCGTTCGGTGTATCCGACAATCTCGATTCGTAAACTCCCTCGTCACGTCTTCCGAGTGTAAGACGGGGGAATACGTGACTTCGTGTCAACGTCGAAGTCCCCCTTAACGTCTTAACGACTTTAGGTCACGTGAGTCTCACCCCAACGTCATTGATTGCACACTTTCTAACACCCTCCCAGGTCGTTAGATTGTCGTGTTGTGTTAACCCTGGTCGGAATCCGGGGTTACCTCTCCCGAGTGTTAAACCCCGTATTCTAAATATATCTAAACTAGCATATAATCAGAGAAAACACTGCAACACAATCGAAATTATAAGAAATAACCATAAATGAAACACAAATTCAACCAAAACTATATTTTCATAAATAATACGTTAATCCCTATTACAATCCATGTTTAACTCATGGCCCTAACTGTTTATACAATGTAAAACGAGCTAAACATGCTCAACAACTACCAAAATAAAGAAAACAAAGAGAAGAAACGAGTGACTTAGACTATATCAGAAGAATTGGCGCTAGAACCATCAAACGATTACTTTCCTCTTCATCCTCCACCTTGGGTTGAGAGCTCTCCCTTAAAAATCCTTAACCCTACTCCTAAAAGATGGCCTAAGGCCTTAAGGGTTGAAGAGGAGGAGATAAGGGATTAAAAAAAAATCTCCAAAAGATCTCAAAATATCTCATAAATATCAAGGCTGTGCTGTAGGATTTTCGCCTAGGCGAAGTTAGGTTGGTTAACTTTTTGCCGGAATTTCGCCTAGGTGAAGTTACTACAGGTTTGTAATTTTGTTTTGGCTGTAACTTCTTCATCCGAACTCCGATTGAGGTGATTCAAAAACCTATGGAAATATACGAAAAATATCTACAACTTAAATGTTTTGAGTATTTCCAAAATAGGATTTCATAATAGTCCAAAATAGCCTTGAAGTTACAGTACCTGTACCGACTTTGCAGATTTGGTGACCGCCTAGGTGAAGAAGTAGGCAGTGGACTTGGAAATGTTTCTACTGGGGTTTCCATCTAGGCGAAGGAATTTCTTGCCTAGGCAGTGGGCTTTCATTAGCCTTTTGTCATTCTCAGCATCTTCACTGCCTAGGCGGAGGTCTGGACGTCTAGGCGGTGGGCTTCCTTCATATTTTTGCCTCCTTACTTGTTTATTCACCGTAACTTCGACTCGCCTTCAGTTCAATCTCATCGATTTCGCTTCAGTTTCCTATCTTTTTGCTCCACACACCTGATTTATACAAAAAGTATAAAAACATATTAAAACATATAAAAATAACTATAAACGTACTCGAAAACTAACAAATTCGGATTAGAAATACGTAGGTAATTTACACCTATCACTGTTTCAAGAAGACATACCTACTTCGGGGGAGTAGTCTTCCCTAAGGGATTACCTCATTTCCTCCTTGATCTTCTTTGGTTGTCCTTGATCGGTTGTCGTCAAATCCTCGAGATCTTCATTTAAGAACCTCAAGAACTCCCTCTAGGGCAAAAATTTTAGGTTTTATTTAAGAGGAACTCTTGGAAACCCTAGAACCTGAGAGCTTTTCTTGAACCTAGAGAGAGAAAAAGTGGTTTCCAAGTGCCCAAAAAAAAAAAAAACCAGACCCTAGTAAATATAGACCTGGGGGTCTACGCTTTGGTAAATGCATAGACCATCCTAGGTTCATTCCTGGGGTCTGTTTGTCTTGGGATTATCTTGTTATGTCTTGATCTTGAATAGCTTTGGACAAATTTTGAAGATTTTGTAAGATTCTAATGGCTACCAAATCTTTAAAATATTTTTGCAATCATTGGTTATGATTGAAAATTATTAGCAATCATCACACAATCTCCAATATGATTGGTTTCACATGGGTGCATTAATGGCTTGATATGACACTTCCGATTCGATTTGGTGGCTAAGTACCGATTAGTTTCACTATTTCGGTTTGGTTGCCATTAATGCTTCCAAGGTTCTTTGTATTTGTCCTTAAGGTGTCACTTTGCACTTAATTCTTGATGATGACCCTTGCTGTGATGGGCCTTGATTCGGTTGGATTTGAATTGAATTGGCTCAAATTGCTTTGTAACCGGTAGTTACGTTTCAAGGATTTTGGTTAACCCTAAGATATTTTGATAAAACTATCTTTAGGATTTTAATATAACCAATAAATTTCATCCCAATCATTAAATTCTTAATGGGATGGGAATTTAATGCTCATTAAATTCCTTGCTTAAGTAGCGAACCAGATTGGTTCGATTTCGATAACGGTAAGTTACTTTCTAAATAACTTAGTTCCTTCCCTAGATATTTGGGGTAGAGAATATCTTAGGGGTGTATTGGTCTTTTAATTCTCATTTGTGAGTCACTAAATAATGGGTTGGGCCCTTGATTCAATGGCCCATGATTGTTTAGTCAAGATGACTTCGATTTGGTCAATTTCAAACCAAGTCGTAATCCTTAGTTACCTTGTGTAAATTTGATTTATCATGACATTTTCATGCCTTTATTTAGGTATTTTGAATTGTTTCTTAATAGTATTTGATGTAAAATGCATAAATGAATAGTATTTTTGGTGTTAAACAGACGAAATCAGTGATAATAAATCTTTCAGGATCAAAGTGGGTAACAAAGGTATTTGGTGAAATATCCTATAATTTAAGAGGTCGTATTTTTATTCATATTAAAGGTGATTTACTTAGTTGAATTCAGTCTAATTTAATAGTTTTTACTTTTCACATTTTTTTTTGTATTATATAGTATGATCCAAAGTAGAAATTCATTCCCTTTAAACCTCAGTTTAAAGTTTATCTGAACTTGTATTTTCAATTCGACACTGAATGGGTAGGACAAAATGCAGTGTCTACAGTTTCCTCTTTTGTCATGCAAGTTTACTCATAATGAAAAAGAAGGAGACATTGACAATTTGTTCTGCTAGGTATGAAATATAAAGACATATATTTTGATATTAACTAAGCAAAGTCAGGAGCATTTGACATTGTTGTCTCTACTCTACGAGAGCGGTAAAGGATTTTCCTAAGGATGATAACACACCTAATCCTAGAGGATTACGGTTAGGATGACGATCGATCACTCTAACGATTCTATGATTTTACAGGATGACGAACGATCAACCTTAGATTTCTATCTATTGGGAGAACGATGTGAATATCTGATCCTATGTATCTATCTTCCTAAAAGATGATGTGAATGTCGGATCCTAGAGGATATGGTTCTCAAAGGTGACTGTGAATAGCCTTGTCCTTTGTTTCTTGAGGGCGACTACCTAAAGCCTTGTCCTATGAGTTTGGATTTCTCAAATAAGGCTAAGCAACTAGTCCTTGAAGATCACCATAGTTTTTTAGGAATATAATGACTTATTGACTTCTCCTGGTTATGATCGTACATAGTAATAGGATTCTGACATGGTGATCTAAGGATAGCGAAGAGCACAGTGACAGGTTCTTAGTTTTGTTTTTGTATTTTTTTTTTTTTTATTTTTGGATTCTAACACAGTGATCTAAAGATAACGAAAAGCACAGTGACAGATTTTTTTTCGATTCTGACATAGTGCTCTAAAGATAACGAATAAAATGGTGAAAGATTTTTTTTGTTTTTGTTTTGTTCTAACACAGTGTTCTAAAGATAGCAAAGAACATTGTGAAAGATTTTTTTTTTTTTTAATCTAACACAGTGTTCTAAAGATAGAGAAGAACACCGTGAAAAGTTTTTTGGTTTCTAACAGTGTTCTAAAGATAGTAAAGAACACGGTGAAAGGTTTTTTGGTTTCTGACACAGTGTTCTAAAGATAGAGAAGAACACGGTGAAAGGTTTTTTTATTAATTAATTGATGGATTAGATTGATTGATTTTATTTTAATTGAGATGCCTTAACCTAATCCCATTAGGGCGCCTACATATCTCAGATAGCTATGAATCAGGTCCAAGTAGTTCGGGATTTTGATTTAATGTTGGTCGGCATTTGGTGGAAAAGGTTCTTGGTTAGAGAAACTGAATCCTGGGGTGTCATATCAATACATGGTTGAAATGACTAAGAGAATTCTCACCGGAGAAAACTCTTGGGGAACTCAACACTTAGTGGAGTTTTATGGCCACATCCCACATGGGACTGCCACACGAGCGTTAGAAAACTTCATGTGGAAAATTTAACCACGGATAAAATGTGATGCTTGCTTCTTTTCTAAGGATTACAAACTTTGATTTTTGAATTTTGTATTCTTTGACTTTTGAATTTTTAATTGTACCCCAACTCTAGCTAAAATGAGCCTTATCAAGAAATCTCGACGAAAAGATCTGATATAATATACCCCAACTCTAGCTAGGGTGAGTCTTATCACAGTATCTCAATGGAGAAACCAGATATAATATGCCTCAGCTCTAGCTGGGGCATAGGATTATTTCCTGAGTGTTCGGTGAATGTGACAGAGCTTACTTGGGTTGTTCATATATCCTGAACTGAGCATGTGACTTTTAATGTCCGTTTTGAGACTGGGGACCTCATGGGGTTGTATATGTATTTTAATTTTACATTTTATTGTTTAGTTATTTGTTTTAGACAATGATCATTAAATGGACAAAACCTATATGGGTTATCTACATAGACTGATTTTTTAGGTTAGGAATCAAGTCAAAATGTAGTTCGGCCTTCCCTGTGCTGATTTTCAGATTATCAACTGCACCCACAAGGGTTTTCTACGTACCTTGGCGAGTAACGAAGGAACAAGTAGAAGCGTAGTTCGTTCACAAGTATCCCTTGTTGTTTTACCTAATAAGAGGATTAACAATCAGCTTCTCATGGAAGTCAAAGGACTTGTTGGAGGTGCGCCCATTACAGGTCTAAGAGAATGTCGTACTTCTCTAACTTCGACCAGGCCCGCTTTGGGTTTCCTAAGTACCTTGGATATCTACCAAGGGCAGCTCAAAGTGTTGATACTGGGGATGAAGGAACTTAATTTAAGGTGACAACTGAACCTATAAAGGTTTCAAGTATCCTGATATTTACCAGGACTCAAGTTAATATCTAGTACCTCCTTGATTGGGGGATTGAATTTAAAGTTAACGTAATTTAATCCTAATTGAAAGGGGATTTTTATTTAAGTTGACTAAGTTCAAATCCCGATTAATTGAGGATTTTTTTAACTTAATGGCGACCGAACTTGTTTGGGGGTTGCCTACGTATCTTGGTAATCAGGTCGGCACGTAGTTCATTATATGATGAAGGGTTTTTTCTTAAGGTTGTCGATCAAAACCACAAGGGTTGCTTACATATCTTAGATTTTGTCGAGAATCAGGTCAAAACGTAGTTCACCTAAAGATGAATTCAATTGAGTTCATTATGATTTGGGCATTTCATTTTATGTCGTGAGATAAAATGAATGGTATTTCCATCAGGAAAATCCTAAATAAGATGAAATGTACCCCAGTCACTAGATAAGTTTCATTGGGAATCTAGTTTGACACTTCCTATTTTGTGATTTGTGACTATTTATAGCATAAAATATGGCCCAGCTTGCAGGCTGGGGAGGAGACTGATTAGCTATAGGTTTATGAAGCTAAATCAGCTCGTCTTACTAGACATTTTCATTTGAGCATTAGCTAGGTAAAATCGACTATTGTCTTGATTGGTAGTCTGTTTAAATCTTTGAATGACGGTGTTTTGTATTGGCTTACTGGAGGCTTGGTACTTAGAGAACTTTAAACAACTATAGGATTTGCTCAATTATAGGAAGATCGTGTTAGATCCAGGAGAGGACGACTTTCTAATGACTTTATACTATACACTGACACTTCTCAGGAATAAGTAAGGTCTATTATCAAGACACACATCATGTGAGGTTGATTCTTTGTCTAACCCTAATTTGCTTGAAACCACTATCAAAGACGAACGATGGTATGGTGATACGGTGAGGTTACTTGACCATATTACATGTCCAAAGATTGTCTGCTAGCCTACTAGATCTCCCAAATAAGGTGTATGGGTGCAAGTGTCATGTCGATTATGGCCTATTGATGCTAAATGATATGTCAGACGCCATAGGCTCTTATTGAAGTATGATAACTAGTTGTGTGCGACACAACTAAAACGTTGTCTTTATTTTAATGAGGTCAAAACATTGTGCAGTAGCATAAGTTGTGTGAAACTAAATACGCGACAGCCCTAAGTTGTTGGGGTACTTCTTTGGCTTCTTTATGCCTTATCCTCTCATGTGTATGCAAGTTATGTATACTAAGTGAATCGTGATGCATGGTGTTTGTGTAATATTTCGATATTGACTTTATATATTGTATTATTTTATAACGTCCAATTTTAAAATGTCTTCCTAGGGAAAGCATTATCTATTTAGAGATGCCAGTCTTTTCCTAGAATGTTTTCTAAAATGTTTGCACTAGGTACCTTTTGCTATTAGCCCTCTCCCCTGGTTATTCCCATGTCATTTCTGATATGGAAAGCTGACTAGTGCTTCTGAGAGACTTCTTGCCCCTTTTCCCCTTCTTGCGTTGAAACTGGAAGTCTGATCGGTATTTTTCTTCGAACAATCTCTAAGTTTTGGTTGCAAGAAGGAAAGGTTTGAATAGGAATAGTGAATGGTTATTTCGTGTCTTGCTTTATTGAGCTCAAGATATCCCAGAACGGGAATATCTGGCTCAGAATTGAGATTATTAGCAATCATTACACAATCTCCAATATGATTGGATACACGTGAGTGCATTAATGGCTTGATGTGACACTTCTAGTTTGGTTTAGTGGCTAAGTATTGGTGAGTTTTACCCTTTCGATTTGTTGTCATTAATGCTTCCAAGGTTCTTGTATTTGGTATTGAGGTATCACTTTGCATTTAATGCTTGATGATGACCGTTGATGTGATGGGCCTTGATTTGGTTGGATTTGAATTGAATTGGCTCAATTTTCTTTGTAACCGGTAGTTACATTTCAAGGGTTTTGGTTAACCCTAAGATATTTTGATAAAATATCTTCATGCTTTGAATTTACCTAATCCATTTCATCCCAAGCATTAAATTCTTGATGGTATGGGCATTTAATTCTCATTAAATTCCTTACCTAGGTGGCGAACCGGATTGGTTCGGTTTTGATAACGGTAAGTTACTTTCTAAGTAACTTAGCTCCTTCCCTAGATATTTTGGGTAGAGAATATATTAGGGGTGTCTTGATCTTTTAATGCTCATTTGTTATTCACTAAATGATGGGTTGGGCCCTTGATTCAATGGGCCTTGATGGTTTAGTCAAGATGACTTCAGTTTGGTCGATTTCAAACCGAGTCCTAATCCTTAGTTACCTTATGTAACTTGGATTTGTCATGAAATTTCCATGCCTTGATTTAGGTCTTTTGAACTGTTTCTTGATATTATTTTATGTAAAATTCATAAATGAAATAGTATTTTTGGTGTTAAACGGACGAAATCGATGATAGTAAATGTTTCAAGGTTAAAGTAGGTAACAAAGGTATTTGGTGAAATATCCTATAATTGAAGGGTAGTATCTAATGTCTGATAAATGGATTATTTCCAAAGTCAAAAACTGAGTAAAAGACCTAAGTCCTTTAACTAAATCAAAGTTGATTTCATTATCTTTTGGGAATCAATCTCTGGTTCTTTTGGGTTGTCCGATTAAGCAGGTTATTCACCGTCGTTCGCTGATTTGTTGTTGGTCCCGTCTACCTGAGGGGAGTTTTAATCTTAACGGGGACGGTGCTTTGAAGAGGGAGACTATGACGTCTTCATATGGGGGTATTGTGTGGGACAGTAATGGGGCTGTTTGTTGGGCCTTCTTTTCTCCCCTTACTGTCAATTCGAGTTTTTTTGCTGAATTTCACGGGTTGTTCCTGGGTATTCAAGAAGCTTTGAGTTTGGGCCAGCTTCTTCTTCTGGAGGAAAGCAACTCGCTAGCATTGGTTCACTCTATTAGAAAGGATAGTCCAAACTGGTCGATTGCCTATCTTTGGAACACAGTGTGGTTTTGGATTTTATCCTTCGACATTAAGATTTCCCACGTCCATCGTGAATGTAATTTATGTTGCTAATAGCCTTGCTAACATTGTTTCGTTTAGACCTTTGATGTTTTCTATAAGTAGTCCCTTACCTCACATCGTAAACTCTTATGTTCGTGAGGATTAAGAGGGTCTTCCCCGTCTTAGATTGTAATTCTTCCACTCATTTGAATAAAGTTTTCTATTTTCCTGAAGAAAAAAAATTGTAGGATTTTCGAGGTTGACACGAAACTTCTATGTAGCTGAATTCAATCCAATTTAACAATTTTTACTTTTCCTATGTTTTTGTTGTTTTTTTGTATTGTACAATGTAATCCAAAGTCTAAATTCATTTCCTTTAAACCTCAGTCTAAAGTTTATCTAAACTTATACTTTCAATTCGACACTGACTAGGAGGGACAAAATGCGCTGTCTACAAGGATGATCATGGACTAAAACCTTTTGACAATATGATTTGTTTGTGGATTAGTACTATACGATTTATTTTTGTATTGGTTGTAATTTTGTAGATTGATTTTTAAATTTCAATAAGGATTGTAATTAATTTATGGGAGTTTTTTTAGGGCTTGTATGCTATGTCTCATTTTTTTTTATTTTTTTTTTTGTTGTTGTATTGATCCCCTTCTTGATATCCATTTCTCCATCTGAAATGTATCCCCTTATTTTACTATTTTTTTATTGTATTTATAATTTCAATAAGATGAAGAGAAAGCTCAACGATGATAGAAAAGCTGAGGAGCCCAATCTAGAGTATGGAACAATGGAGGCCAATAAATTGGAAGCCCAAGAAGGAGTCCCGTATGATTAGTCATCTTTAGTTTAATTAATTAATTAATTAATTAACTAAATGTAACCTAAATATTTGGTACAGTGGCTCGGACTGAAACGAACTATAAGTCCATGATCATCCTAGCCCATTTTTATGTGTACGAGGCAATTTATTTTATGCTACTATATTTCGGTCCAATTAGCATATGTATATGATGCACATTAAACAAACTAAATAAGTTAAAATATGAGATCTAAATAAATATCTCTTGAAGAAAATATTTAGTTGTAAGTAGGAGCATATGAGATATGTGACTTCGTAGTCTTTCAACATTAGAATTTGTTCGGGTAGGGATTCCATAAGCGTAAAGTCGGTACTTAGCTAGTGATGCGGTACCGTGTCCTAAAAATTGAACTCAAAATGAACTTATCTTTATTATAACATGCAATATTAGACTAGTGTATTCATTTAACTGGCGATATGGGGGGCACATTAAGACTAGCTTTAACCATACCGAGTGTGCTAGATGTAAGCCCTATAGTCAATCTTATAATCTAACTTTTAAGAAACCTCTCCAAAAGGCTTCAACTTGTTTTCCTTCCCTTATCATAGAGCCATCAAGTGGGATGGGTTCTTGGCTCTCTGTCTGTTGCTTATAAACCTGTGGACAAACAACAATGTACTCAAAGATTTGAAAGAATCAAACATACCCAGCTTGAGGGCTCATATACCACTTCCTAGTTGTGCTAGCTAGGGTGTCTTGGAGAGATTGGAACTTAATCAATATCAAATTTGTCACTCCACGCAAGTCTATGTGGGTGTGATAGGAATCCATGTGCTCAAAAGGGTGTAATACCTCGAAAATTTATATTTCAAAAAATAATAATTTATAGTTAAATATTCTTGTGGTTACTTTGATATATCATGAAAATTTTGAGATATAAATATATATTTTTGATAAATTTTGAGGTTACAAGTGAGATTTTAGGGTTTAATAATAAAGATATTATATAATATGGGGGTGTTAGTGTAATTAGTCTATAAAAAAAAATCTTGCATACTAAATCCCATGTGACTGTAATCGTGTAAATGGATGAGAGAAATATGGAAGATAGATTGGAGAGTGGGTCTACTTTGACTCATTTATTAGTTTGTCATGTGTTTGTGTGGTGGAGAAAATTAAAGGTAAAAATAAAATAAAATAAAATAAATAATTACTATTATTAATATTATATAGATAGATAGGGAATTGGGAAGGAAAAAAAAACACACACACACACACACACACAACACCAAAGAAGATAAGAGAAAGAAGGGAAGAAGAGGAAAAGGTCTATGAGTGAAATCAAGTTTTGGGAGGAAGAATAAACTACTACTAGGTAAGTTTCTCAAACCCTAGAAATTTTTATTGAAGTTCTATCATGAATCTTTATGGATCTAGGGGTTAAGATATAAAACTAATCTATTAAAACTTGGATTGGTCATGTGTGAGTTAGTTAGGTCGAATTAGACATGAGATTGGGTGAAATCAACATGTGTAAAATCTAATTTTTATTTTTTTAATGAGATTTTGAGTTTTAACCTTGTTTTTTTTTTTGGGGTTTTAGGAGAGTAAATCTAAGAAAAACCATGATATACATGAACCCTAAATAAATTGTAATGGTTGTATGTTAGTTTGGGATGGAATCTAAGCCTTAGGAGATCCAAAAACATGGCATAGGAGCATTGGGTATCAAAAGAAACTAAAGAACCGAAATTTGGAAGTGTAAATTCTGCACTTCGTTTTTCCGAGCAACCTATCTCTAAAAATTCATAACAATTTTTAGAAAAAAAAAAAAAAAAATATAAAAGTTATGGAAAATGAAACTAGACTCAATGAGGATCATTTTGAGCTATTATATGGTGAATTTTGAGCCCGAAATGATGCTGAAATAGACCCTGAAAGTTGACTGAATGCAGTCCTGTAATGTTCTGACAGCTTCTTTACTAAACTTTGAAAAATCATAACTAAATATAGAAAAATGAGAATCTGGTGATTCAAAGTGTTTTTTAAATATTGGGATGTCTAATTTCATGAAAAAATATAAAAAGAACAAGAAAAAAAAATTAACAGTGGTAAAATGAGCGAGAAAATTGACTGTTCACAGTAAATAGCTCTCACAACGCACAATACCCCCTTAAGAAATATTAGAATATTAAGGGTACGCGCATAAAGTGATGATATTAGTAAAGAGGATGTTTAATTTTTCCAGCTGTTGGGTGAGCTAAAATAGGATGACTCAAGATTTCTAGGTGGCCACTCGCATCTTGAGCTAAGGAATTCTATCTTTTCTCTTATGTGTTTTTGAGCATGCACTATATGTATGTATCCTTGTGTGTTTATTTGAAAAATGTGTTTCCAAATGAAATTGGGTTTGCAGTAAAAAGTTGAAGTTTGGGAAAATCCAGTATTATAAAGAAAATATATATATATATATATATATATATATATATATATATATATATATATATATATATATATATTGATCCTAAGCTTTTAATGGACAATTAAAGGTTGATATTTTTTATGGAACTAATGGTTTGATTAAGTTTTTCAATTTATTAGTTCCAAATGATGAAGATATGGTGATAAAGATGATGAAAAATTAAGAGATTGAAAAATTTGAAGAACTTAGGGAAAACAATTCAGGTTAAATTCCAACTCTTAATATCCCAATTAGGATCATACACGACACAAAAATATTTTTAAATGATTTTTATAAATATATGTGTTTTTTAATAGGATCCTAACTAGCTAAATTATTTGCTCATATGAGTAATTGAAAAAGAAATATTTATAATTGATTAAAATTAAGTTTAAGTATTTAGTGGAGCTAATCAAGAAAAGAAATTGGTTAAAGAGGCAAAAACGTTAATGAGAATGAATTAAAAACGAGTTTAGAAGAGTGTTCCAGCATTCATAAGTCGACAGGTAAGTCGACCAAAACAAAAAAAGAAAACTGTCTGTATCTTTCGGTCGACAGGTAGGTCGACATGTGCTTAAATATAAACTTTTTGTATCTATAAGTCGACAGAGCGGTCGACCTGTGAAGAGAAATGGAACTCTCAGAATCTCTAGGTCGAGATAGGTCGATTGATGGGCACAGAATGTTTGGCTTGGCTACATCCTGAATCGAGCAGTCGACTGCTGATCTTGGTCGGTCGACTTATGGGTCTGTTTCAAGATATTATAGAATTTTGGATTTTAATCTGAAAGTAGTTGTTACTAGCCGTTTTTTGGTTAGGATTCATGAGAGATTTTAGGGATTAAATATTATTTAAGATATGCAACACATATTATGTTATCCTTATAGATTTGGTTTATTAAGTTTGATTATTTCTCAATTTGGTACATATAATTGTTTCTATTCTATTTAATTGTAATTAGAAAATATTTGGGAGACTTAATTGAGAAGTTTAAAAGATATAATTAAGTGATTTGAATCAGAATGAAGTCTTAATGATATAAGTGGTCTATAAGAACAATTAAGTGTCATAACAAATGGGAACTAATCGTTAGAGAGCTGATTTTAATCCCATTTATATAAACCTGGGTTTTTCATATCTTTAAGAGAGATTAATAGAAATCAAGAGATCATACTGAGCTTTTCTAAGAGAACCATATTGAGATTTGTTAGAGCTTTTCTAAAAATCATTCTTGAGAATTATTTATTGTGAATCATTACTACTACCGAATCTAAAGTAACATCGCCATAATTATTCTTTCAGTGAATTCTGGGTGAGATATTTCTAAATTACTTTCTATTTAGTATTACTTGATTAATTTTTGAAATTTGATCTTTAGAAATTTTTTTCTGATTTTTTATTGAAAAATATTTTTTAAACCATTTTTTTAATTAATCTGATTACATGCTCAATTACGTGCTACCCATTTTTATTTAAAATCAAATTTTAAATATATCACTTTTCTATCACTAGTTTTGAGATATTAATCGAGTTTTAATTTATCTGGGGTAGTAGAAGCTCCGCGTGACAAAAATCGCTTATCAATTTTTAATTAGTAAGTTGAGTGGCAGATTAAATACTGTTGGAAATATTTAATCTAAGAGTAGCTGGTTTCAGTCTCTTCTTATAAAGAGATTGAGGTAGTAATTTTTTTTGAATTGAATTATTTTGTGTGAATTTTGTAACGGTTCAATTTTTATCGGGTAAAAGAATATTTGGAGTGTTTATGAGGTTTTGATTTTTTTGCCTTTGTGTAAAAAAGAATTAGGTTATTCTTGAGCCTGTAAAAAGTAGAGATTATTCCTAAGCCTGTGAAAAGAAATTTGTAAAGGTTGATTCTCAGCCTGTAAAATAATCTTTGTGAGGGTTTGATTCCTACCATTAAAAGGATCTTGAGTTTAGTGGGTGCAACTCTCCATGCGGCTCAGAGTACTGGATTAGCCAAGAGTTGCTTGGTGAACCAGTATAAATTTCTGGTGTACTGTAATCTTTACTTTATTTATTTTTGTTGTTTGGTCTGCACCTGGTTGATTTTATATTTCCGTTGTGATATAAATATAATAATTAATTGAGAATTAAAATTAATTACTTGGGTTATTAAAGTAATTTTTTCTCTGACAATTTTTTAACTACCTAATTCACCCCCCCTCCTCTTGGGTTTTCACTGGATCAACAATTGGTATCAGAGCTGGTTTAGCTCGACACACTTAGCTAACAAAGATCACATGACACACATAATAGGCATACTAGCTAAGGGGCAGTCTATGCACCGACCACCTTTGTTTGCAGGTGAAAGTTATTCTGTTGGCCTAGTGTAGGTAATTAAAAATATCAGAGAGAAAATACTTTAATAAATCAAATAATTAATTTTAATCAACTAGGTGCACACCAAACATCAAAAATAAACAAATTAAAGATTGCAGCACATCAGAAATTTATACTGGTTCACAAAGCTACTCTTAGCTAATCCAATCTTCCGAGCCCCACAGAGAGTCGCATCTACTGATACTCAAGATCCCTTTAAAGGTAGAAACCAAACCCTCACAAAGATTCTTTTACATGCTCAGAATCAACCTTTACAAAATTTTATTTTCACAGGCTAAGAAATAACCTCTACTTTTTACAGGCTCAAGAATAACCTAATTCTTTTTAACACAAAGGCAAACAAGTCAAAACCTCACCAACACTCTAAATATCTTTTTACCTAGTAAGGCTTGAACCATTACAAAATTCACACAAAATAATTCAATCCAGGAAGAATTACTACCTCAATCTCTTACAGGAAGAGACTGAAACCAGCTACCCTCTGATTAAATACACCCAACAGTATTTAATCCGTCACTCAACTTACGAATAAAAATTGATAAGTGTTTTTTCTCACTCAAAGCTTCTACCACCCCAGATAAATTAAAACTCAATTAATATCCCAAAACTAATGATAGAAATATGAGATACTCAAAATCTTATTTTTAATAAAAGATGGGTAGCACGTAATTAGATTCAAAAAATTGTTTATAAAATATTTTATTCAATAAAAAATCGAAAACAATTTCAAAAGATCAATTTTCAAAAATTAAACAAGCAATACTATATAAAAAGTAATTGGAAAGATCTCACCCGGAATCCACCGAAAAAATAATTAGATCGTTGTTGCTTCAGATTCAGTAGCAGTAATGATTAACAGCCAATGATAGTCAAGAATGTCTCTTAGAAAATCTTTCACAAAAACTCAGTATGATATCTCTTAGAACAGCTCAATATGATCTCTTAATCTCTCTTAATGATATGAAAAAATGCAGTTCTTTATAAATGGCATAAAAATCAGCTCTCTAACGGTTAGTTACCATTTGTCATAACACTTAATTACTCTCTTAGACCCCTTATATTTATTAAGACTTCATTCTGGTTCAATTCACTTAATTATAGCTCTTAAATCTCACAATTAAGTTCCTCAAATATTTCTCAATCACAATTAAATATAATAGAAGCAATTATATGTATCAAATTGAGAAATATTTAAACTTAATGAATCAAATCATTAGGAATTAAATAATAGGTATAGTATATCTTAAATATCATAAAATCCCTAAAATCTCTCATAAATCCCAACAAAAAAAATGGCTACTTTCAGATTGAAATTCAGAATTCCACAATATCCTGAAACTGACACACCAGTTGACCGACCAATATTAGCAGTCAACCGCTCGATTCAGGATGTAGCCAAGACAAAGATTTTGTGCCCAACAGTCGACCTATCTGTCGAATTAGAAATTCAGAGAGTTTCATTTCTCTTAACCGGTCGACTTACCTATCGACGTGTGATCCTAATTGGGATGTTAAGAGTTGAAATTTAAACCTGAGTTATTTTCCCTAAGTTCTTCAAATTCTTCAACCTCTTAATCCTTCATCATCTTTATCATCATATATTCATCATTTGGAACTAATAAACTGAAATACTTAAACAAACCATTAGTCCCACCAAAAATATCAACGTTTAATTGTCCATCAAAATCTTAGGATCAACATATTCGTTCTGGAAAGACAAAATGATAGCCTTCCTTCAGGCTACAAATCACGATTTTTGGCTAACAATCGAGGATGGTCCGTTTATTCTAATGGAAAACGAAGTTGAGAACAAGAAGGAACAGCTAACTGCTTCTGATAAGCAGAAACTCTCCATAAACCTCGGCTATTAACATTCTATTTTACTCTTTAGATGCTAATGAATATTCTAGAGTTTCATGCTGTAAATCTATAAAGGAGATGTGGGATAAGTTACAAGTTACCTACGAAGGGATAAGTCAAGTGAAGCAATCGAAAATTAATGCTCTTATAAGGAAATTTGACTTGTTCAGAATAGAAGAAAATGAATCAATTCATGAGATGTATACTCGCTTCAACAACATTTATAATAACTTGAGTCAACTTGGAAAGCCATACTCCATGGAGGATAGAGTTCGAAAGGTCCTAAGATCCTTAACAAAAATATAGGAGTCAAAGGTGACGGCAATTGAGGAAGCCAAGGATCTTGGCAAATACAAAATTGTTGATCTCATAGGCAACTTGATGACTCATGAATCGACAAATAAAGGATATGAGGATGATACCAAAAATAGAAAGAGGAAATCTTTGGCACTAAAAGCTTAGAAAATTGAAGAGGATGATAGTGATGATGAAAGTCTTGACAGTGAGCAAGAGAAAGATGTGGCGCTTCTCACAAAGAATTTTAGAAGAATGACTCGGCGAACATTCCGCGGGAGAAGAAACCTCAACAGGACTAAAGTGGAATGTTACAACTGTCACAAGATCAGTCACTTTCAAAATGATTATCCTGAACCGAAAAAGGATAAAGAAAAGGAAAAAAAAAAAACAAAAAAAAAACAAAGAAGAATAAGAAAAAATACATGAAGGCTACTTGGGATGATACTGATTCGAGTAGCTCGAAAAAATCAGATAGTGAAGATATGTTCATGTTTGCATTGATGGCCACTAGTGGTGAGGTAACTAAATGTTTAAGTTATTTTCCTTTAGATTTTGATGAATTATGTGATGTTTATCAAGAACTTTCTCACGATTATAAAAACTAATGTTCTAAAATAAATGTCCTTCAAAGTACAATTAATATATTAAACAAGCAAGTAATGGACTACGAATATGAAAACAATAAATTGAAATCCAAGTTGATGGATTTGCAATCAATTATTCTCAAATTCACCGACGGTGAAAATAACTTGAAAATGCTTTTGGGAAGTTCACGTGTAGTTTTTAATAAAGCCGGTATTGGATTTCAAAAAAATCTTAAATAAAAACATTTTTACAAATTCTTTTCTGAAACTAAGGATCTTGTTAGATGTTTTAAATGTAATGTTGTGGGGTATACTATTTGTAGATGTTTTGGTAAAATATCTAACTGTAGACAAGTTTGGGTTCCAAAAAGAACTAAAATTATCCCAACTAACAAGATCAGACCCACTTAGATTGGGTGCCATTTAGGAACTATTTGAGGTGCTCCTTGCAGGTTATTCTAAAAGCTTAAATAAGTAAGGACAAATGGTTCCTATATAGTGGTTGTTCTCGACACATGATGGGAGACAAAGGAAAATTTACATCTTCGACACCTAAAGATGGAGGTCATATGACTTTTAGAGACAACGCAAAGGGTAAAATTATCGGTATAGGTAATATCGGTAATGGTACTACTATTATTAAATATGTGTTACTAGTTAATGGATTTAAACATAATTTACTTAGTATTAGTCAACTATGTGACAAGGACTATAACGTTATATTTGATCATGATAGGTGCATTATTAAGAATAGTCATGATCGTAGTATCTTGTTAGTTGCATCACGTTTTGAGAATGTTTATACTTGCTCATTTGATGATTTTAATTCTCAAAATTTATCTTATTTGAATGCTTTATTTGAGAATAATTGGTTATGACATAGAAGACTTGGCATACTAGTATGGAGTTAATCTCTAATTTATCTAAGAAGAGTCTCATACGTGGCCTACCTGATTTGAAATTTGTGAAAGATAAAGTATGTGATGCATGTCAATTAGGCAAGCAGATTAGATCATAATTTAAGAAAAAGATGCACATGTCCACATCTAGATGTCTTGAATTGTTGCATCTTGATTTGTTTGTGCCTAACTTTGTTGCTAGTTTTGGTGGTAAGTTTTATGCCTTTGTTATAGTTAATGATTATTCTAAACTTACCTGGGTATTTTTTCTTGCTAAGAAAAGTAAGGTTGCTTCTGTTCTTACTAAACTTTGTAAACGTGTACAAAATGAGAAGCAATATTCCATTATTAACATTTGAAGTAATAGAGGAAGAGAGTTTAAGAATGATGATGTGGTAAGTTACTATGGCGAGCATGGTTATGCTTATAACTTTTCGGCACCAAGATCACCGCAACAAAATAGTGTAGTGGAAAGGAAGAACATGACACTTCAAGAGATGGCCAGAACGATGCTTAATGAAAATTGCTTACCAACCTACTTCTGGACCAAAACAGTTAGTACATCTTTCCACGTAGTGAATCGAGTATTGATTCGTAGAGGGTTTAACAAAACCCCATATGAAATCTGGAATGGTAAGAGTCCTAATATTTTCTATTTTAAAGTATTTGGATGTAAGTGTTTTATTTGAATGACAAGGATAATCTTCGAAAATTTGATGCTAAATCAGATTATGAGATTTTCCTTAGATAAGCTACTAATAGTGAAGCTTATAGAGTTTATAATAAATGTACGTTAGTAGTAGAAGAAACTATGCATGTTGTTTTTTAGGAAGCTATCCATTCTTGTCGAGAAAGGTTTTGGATGATGATGATGCGTGTATTTCAAATAATCAAAACCAAGGTGATAATGTACCTAAGGAGTCTCAACAAGAGAAAGAACCTAAGGAAAAGGATTCGACTTTACCAAGAGCTATAAAGACAGTACCAGGACATTCGATAAAAGAAATCATCGGTTATTTTGAAAGAGGTGTAAGTACTCGTTCTTCTCTTAGGGATATAATTAATCTTGCTTTCTTATCTCAAATTGAGCCTAAACATATAGATGAGGCGTTAACTGATGAATCTTGGATTTCCACAATGCAAGATGAGTTAGTTCAATTTGAGCGAAACAAAGTATGGTGTCTTGTTTTGAGACTGGATTTTCATTCAGTTATTGGTACTAAATGGGTTTTTAGAAATAAAAATGATGAATCTGTAATGGTAATTAGAAACAAAGCACGATTAGTAACACAGGGCTATAATCAAGAGGAAAGAATTGATTATGATGAAACCTATGCTCATGTTGCTAGACTAAAAGCAATTAGAATACTACTCACTTTTGCATGTTCACGTAATTTTAAATTATATCAAATAGATATAAAGAGTGCATTTCTAAATGGATTTCTAGTAGAAGAAGTTTATGTGGAACAACCCCCGGGATTTGAAAGTGATAAATTTCCCGATCACGTATTTAAACTTCGCAAGGCTTTGTATGGGCTCAAACAAGCTCCTAGAGCTTGGTATAAGAGACTTAGCCGATATTTGATCGAAAACGATTTTCGAAGGGATATTTGTGATATAACACTGTTTGTAAAGCAAACTGATTCTGATATCCTATTAGTACAAGTGTATGTTGATGATATTATTTTTGGGTCTACTAATGAGGATCTTTGCCAAGAGTTTGCTAAGATAATATAGGTTGAATTTGAAATGAGCATGATGGGAGAGTTTAATTTCTTTCTTGAATTGCAAATTAAGCAAACCAAAGAAGGAATATTTATAAACCAAACTAAATATACCAAGTAGTTGTTAAAGAAATATGGCTTGGAAGGCACTAAAGAGTACAAAACTCCTATGGCAACGGCTACGAAGATAGACAAAGATGATACGGGCAAAAGTGTTAATGAAAAAATATATCGAGGTATGATTGGTAGTCTGTTATATTTAACTGCTAGTAGACCTGACATTATGTATAATGTTTGTCTTTGTGCTAGATTTCAGTCTTATCCTAAAAACTCGCATTTGACTGCGGTTAAGTGAATTTTTCGATACTTAAAGGGGACGACTGACCTAGGATTATGGTATGCTAGGGGGAGTGATTTTAAATTGGTAAGTTACTCCGACGTTGATTTTACCGGTTGCTAAGTTGAGCGAAAAAACACAAGTGGGTCATATCATTTGTTAGGACATGCTTTAGTTTCTTAGTCAAACAAGAAATAGAATTCAATAGTCTTATCCACTACTGAGGCTGAATATATGGCAGTTGGTAACTGTTGTGCTCAAATTTTATATATTAAGCAACAGTTAAATGACTTTGGAATTTGCACAGAGGAGGTCCCAATCTTTTGTGATAATAAAAATGCTATTTGTCTAAGTAAGAATCCTACACAACAGTCACGAACTAAGCACATAAAGATTAGACATCATTTTAATCGTGATCACATTCAGAAAAGAGACATTGTGATTGAGTATATTGATACCTCTGACCAACTTACTGATATTTTTACTAAACCACTAGCAGAAGATCATTTGTGAAAATCATTCGCGGTTTGGGTATGGTTAGGCATAATGATGTTTGCTTAGAGTAGAGTTCTTGTGTGTTCCCCCCTTCCTAAACCTTTTTTTGAGATGACAAAGGGGGAGAATTAGTTGATGTTTTATTGAATATTTTAAGGGGGAGTTTATTTTTTATATTTGTGCTTTCTTGATTATTTTTTAATATCTTCATTCTTATGCTTAAATATGTTATAAAACCCCCCTCGGATTCACGGGAAGTGTGGTTATATTATTTTTTTGAAAAAAAAAATCAAAATTAATTGTCATCATCAAAAAGGGGGAGATTATTGATTCTAAGATTTTGATGAACAATTAAAGGTTTATGTTTTTAGAGGAACTAACGGTTTAATTAAGTGTTTCAGTTTATTAGTTTCAAATGATGAAGATATGAGGATAAAGATAATGAAGAATTAAGAATTAAGAGGTTGAAGAATTTGAAGAACTTAGGGAAACAACTCAGGTTAAATTTTAAATCTCAATATCCCAATTAGGATCACACACAACACAAAAATATTTTTGAATGATTTTTATAAATATTTATTTTTTTTAATAGGATCCTAATTAGCTAAATTATTTGCTCCTATGAGTAATTGAAAAAGAAATATTTATAATTGATTAAAATTGAATTTAAGTATTTAGTAGAGCTAATCAAGAAACGAAATCGGTTAAAGGGGCAAAAACGTCAATGAGAATGAATTAAAAACGAGTTTAGAAGAGTGTTCCAACATCCATAAATCGACAGGTAAGTCAACCGAAACAAAGAAGGAAAACTCTCTGTATCTCTCGGTCGACAGGTAGGTCGACCTGTGCATAAATATGAACTCTCTGTATCTATAAGTCGACAGAGCGGTCGACCTGCGAAGAGAAATAGAACTCTCTGAATCTCTAGGTTGACATTTAGGTCGACCGATGGACACAGAATATTTGGCTCATCCTGAATCGAGCGGTCGACTGCTAATCTTGGTCGGTCGACTTATGGGTCTTTTTCAAGATATTATGAAATTCCGGATTTTAATCTGAAAGTAGCTGTTACTAGCCGTTTTTTTGTTAGGATTCATGAGAGATTTTAGGGATTAAATATTATTTTAGATATGTGTTGGCCCAGTGAAATACACAAGAAGGGGTGAATTGAGTAATTAAAAAATATGTTAGAGAAAAACTTTAATAACTCAAATAATTAATTTTAACCCTAAATTGATTGTTATCTTTATATCACAGTAGAAATATAAAATCAACTAGGTGCACCCCAAACAACAAAAACAAATAAAGTAAAGATTGCAGCACACCAAAAATTTATACTGGTTCACCAAGTTACTCTTGACTAATCCAGTCCTCTGAGCTCCACGGAGAGTCGCACCCACTAAATTCCAGATCCCTTTAAAGGTAGAAACCAAACCCTCACAAAGATACTTTTACAAGCTCAGAATCAACCTTTATAAAAAAATTTCTTTTCACAGTCTAAGGAATAACCTCTACTTTTTATAGGCTCAAGAATAACCTAATTCTTTTTAACACACATGCTAAAGAATCAAAACCTCACAAAACACTCCAAATATTCTTTTACCCGGTAAGGATTGAACCGTTACAAAATCCAGTCAAAACAATTCAATTCAGGAAGAATTACTATCTCAATCTCTTTACAGGAAGAGAATGAAACCAGCTACTCTCTGATTAAATACACCCAATAGTATTTAATCCACCACTCAACTTACCAATAAAAATTGACAAGTGATTTTTCACACTCGGAGCTTCTACCACCCCAGATAAATTAAAACTCAATTAATAGCTCAAAACTAGTGATAGAAAAGTTAGAGACTTGAAATCTGACTTTTAAACAAAAATGAGTAACACGTAATTGAGCACGTAATCATATTAATTCAAAAAATTGTTTACAAAATATTTTTTCAATAAAAAATCAGAAAACAAATTCTAAAGATCAAATTTCAAAAATTAATCAAGCAATACAATATAGAAAATAATTTAGAAAGATCTCACTCGGAATCCACCGAAAAAATAATTAGAGCGATGTCACTTCAGACTCAGTAGCAACAATGATTCTCAAGAATGTCTCTTAGAAAATCTCTCACAAAAAACTCAATATGATTTCTCTTAAAAAATGCCCAATGTGATCTCTTGATTTCTCTTTATCTCTCTTAATGATATGAAAAACTTAGGTCTTTATAAATGGAGTTAAAATCAGCTCTCTAACAACTAGTTCCTATTAGTCATGACACTTAATTGTTCTCTTAGACCCCTTATATCATTAAGACTTTATTCTGGTTCAATTCACTTAATTATAGCTTTTAAATTTTTAATTTAAATCTCCCAAATATTTCTCAATCACAATTAAATAGAATAGAAATAATTATATATACCAAATTGAGAAATATTCAAACTTAATGAACCAAATCAATAGGGATAACATAATATGTGTAGCATATCTTAAATAACATAAAATCTCTCATAAATCCTAACCAAAAAATGGTCACTTTCAGATTTAAATTAGGAATTCCATAATATACTAAAACAGACACACCAGTTGACCGACCAAGATCAACAGTCGAGAGCTCGATTCAGGATGTAGCCAAACCAAAGATTCTGTACCCACCGGTTGACCTATCTATCGGCTTAGAGATTCAGAGAGTTTCATTTCTCTTCACAAGTCGATCGCTCTGTCGACTTATAGATACAAAGAGTTCATTCTTAAGTACAGGTCGACCTACCTGTCGACTGAGAGATACAGAAAGTTTTCCTTCTTTATCCTGTCGACTTACCTGTCGACTTATGTATACTGGATCACTTTTCTAAACTCGATTTTAATTCATTCTTATTGACGTTTTTGCCCCTTTAACTAATTTCCATTTAACCAATTTCTTTTCTTGATTAGCTCCACTAAATACATAAATTCAATTTTAATCAATTATAAATATTTCTTTTTCAATTACACATAGGAGCAAATAATTTAGCTAATTAAGATCCTATTAAAAACACACATATTTATAAAAATCATTTAAAAATCTTTTTGTGTTGTATGTGATCCTAATTGGGATATTAAGAATTGAAATTTAAACCTGGGTTGTTTTTTTTTCAGTTCTTCAAATTCTTCAACCTCTTAATTCTTCATCATCTTTATCAACATATATTCATCATCAGGAACTAATAAACTAAAACACTTAATCAAACTATTAGTTTTACCAAAAATATCAACGTTTAATTATCCATCAAAATTTTAGGACCAACAATATGCAACACATATTATGTTATTCCTATAGATTTGGTTCATTAAGTTTGAATATTTCTCAATTTGGTATATAGAATTGTTTCTATTCTATTTAATTGTGATTGAGAAATATTTGAGGGACTTAATTGAGAAATTTAAAAGCTATAATTAAGTGATTTGAACCAGAATGAAGTCTTAATGATATAAGGGGGTCTATAAGAGCAATTTTGTGTCATAACAAATAGGAACTAGCCGTCAGAGAACTGATTTTAATCTCATTTATATAGACTTACGTTTTTCATATCTTTAAGAGAGATTAAGAGAAATCAAAAGATTATACTAAGATTTTCTAAGAGAAATCATTTTGAGATTTGTTAGAGTTTTTCTAAGAGTCATTATTGAGAATTATTTGTTGTGAATCATTGCTGCTACCGAATCTGAAGTAATATCGTCATAATTATTCTTTCTGTGAATTCCGGGTGAGATCTTTCCAAATTACTTTCTATTTAGTATTGCTTGATTAATTTTTAGAATTTGATCTTTAGAAATTATTTTCTGATTGTTTATTGAAAAATATTTTTAAATAATTTCTTGAATTAATCTGATTACGTGCTCAATTATGTGCTACCCATTTTTGTTTAAAATCAGATTTTGAATATCTCACTTTTCTATCACTAATTTTGGGATATTAATCGAGTTTTAATTTATCTGGGGTGGTAGAAGCTCCGAGTGAGAAAAATCACTTATCAATTTTTAATTAGTAAATTGAGTGGCGAATTTAATACTGTTGGGAGTATTTAATCTAAGAGTAGTTGTTTCAGTCTCTTCCTGTAAAGAGATTAAGGTAGTAATTTTTCCTGAATTGAATTGTTTTGTGTGAATTCTATAATGGTTCAATCCTTACCGGGTAAAAGGATATTTGGAGTGTTTGTGAGGTTTTGATTCTTTTGCCTTTGTGTTAAAAAGAATTAGGTTATTCTTGAGCCTGTAAAAAGTAGAGATTATTCTTAAGCCTGTGAAAAGGAATTTATAAAGGTTGATTATGAGCCTGTAAAAGAATCATTGTAAGGGTTTGGTTTCTACCTTTAAAAGGATCTTGAATTTAGTGGGTGCGACTCTCCGTGGGGTTCGGAGGACTGGATTAGCCAAGAGTAACTTAGTGAACCAGTATAAATTTTTGGTGTACTGCAATCTTTACTTTATTTATTTTTGTTATTTGATATGCACCTAGTTGATTTTATATTTCCGCTGTGATATAAAGATAATCATTAAATTAGGATTAAAATTAATTATTTGGGTTATTAAAGTAATTTTTTCTCTGTCAAATTTTTAACTACCCAATTCACCCCCCCCCCCCCTCTTGGGTATTTCACTGGGTCAACAATATATATTTCTGTGTTAAATATATCGGGCTGGTGATATTGCGATGATATCATATGAGGACCAAGGATATTGGGTCACCGTGGAGTTGACCTTGGGTGCAAATCCCTAAAGCCGCGCAGGGGATACTCCATGTTACGTGAGTATCTCACTGGATATTATAGATTCCCAATGGTATGGTTTAGTCACCAAGTATAGCAGTGATACAATTTTTGTGTTTGCGTTTTAAAATTTTTCTACTTGGATTTTATTTTAAAAGCGTATTTTATTATGACGTACGGATGCATTATATACTATTTTGTTTATAAAAGTTCTAGCCAAGGCATTCTAGTTTTCAAATTCACGTATTTTCTACAACAATTAGAAAAAAGTATGAAAATAGATGGATTTTCCTACTAAGCACGTTGAGCTCACCCCTATTTTTCCACCATCCTCAGGTAGTGCACAGGATAGTGAACAGAAGTGAACTGCGGTTTAAACGTGCGCCATATCCAAATTCTAACTTTGTTGTAGTTGGATCATTTTGGATATTTCTTATCTCTATGGACCTACTTTTGTTTTAAGTATGGCATGTACTATTGGGCCCTGTAGGACCCGAACCTCTGGACTATTGGTTCGTTTGTAAACTTTGTTAATTTTGTGTCTATTGATGTTGCTAAAGGGTCTATAGATAATATGGAGGCCCAACCCAACAATTTAGTTAGTTTTATTTTCGAAGTTTCACCACGGTATTATTAATTGTTTAATTAGTAAGTAACATCCGTTAGGCGTTCTTGGTAACTCTAAAATAAATTGATGCTAGAGAGGAACACACTAAGTAAGATTAGGAAATTAAATAAAATAAAGCATCAAGGAATAAGAAAAATCACAATAGGGTTATCAGTCGACTACCTAAGTTGACCGTCTCGGGGCCTGATTCACGACCCTAGGGTTTGGGGTATGTTAAAGGGTCAGTGTTTTTTTTGTATGTCCTGATCTGGGATAACAATTTATGTTGACACACATTTTCCCTCAAGACCTGAGCAGTGAATGGAGGGGCATTCCTCTTCATGATCTCTCGCACATTCGGCTCCCTTTTCCCAATTTGGACCAATTTCCCATTGATTATATATACTTGGTCTTGAAGGTCGTTGTTAGCTTCGCAATCCTAACACGAACGTCGGGTCCGTAAGTACGTCCTTGAAGAGAACTCCATCGAATGTGGGGCCTCATGGGGGAATAGATTTGTCTCCTTCCTAACGGCCATATAGCAGTTGGAGTTCCTTTGATCGGTTGGATCATCCCTTATCTCCATAGATCATGTTTAAGACCTCTTCCCCCCTCTTTTCCCCCTCTCCCCGGGGAAGCTAGATGGGGTGAATGCTAAGAGCTCATTCAGGAGAGATTGTCGTGCATAACTCATCCCTTCCACGTTGTAAATTCTCCAATTCCCTTGGGAGTTCATGTCACTCTCTATGGTGGAGTTTTTCTTCACAACAACGCTCCCACTGGAGCCTTCATACCTTGTCAACGATTGGTTGTGCTTCACTTTAGGGAGGCACGAAGTCATGCGGTACCAGCATTAATAGTGGTACCAGCAATCCTTTGTACACTCTAAGAGAGGTCACAGACCTCCCTCATCAAATCCATAAGCAATGAAGGGAACTCATAAGAAGGGCCAATCCCTAGTGTAGACACGACATTTTAACCGCCCCGCAAAAATTTTATGCTTTATTTTATTTTTATTTTCAAAAAAAAAAAAAAAAAGATAAAAGAAAAAAATAAAACTAAAAAAATGGAAAAGAAAAAAGTTTCCTTGTCAAAATGGGATTAGGTTTTCTTTTTTTTTTCCCTTTCCTTTTATGTTTTGTTTCATTTTCCTCGTCTAATTGGGACTAGGGTTTCTAAGATTTTTCACTCCCCATCCTTATTATAAATAAGACTCTCCTCCTTATAGTTTAGACACATGAAAAAAATTCAGAGAGAAACCCTTCAGAGACATTGAAAAATTGAGAGGAGTCACCCCATTTAGAAGAGTGATTCTCAAAGCCCTTCCAAGAAGCTGTGAGAGAGGAAAATATGGGTATCGAGATTTTTGGCCTAGAACAGGTATGTTTTTCTAATTTTTAATTTTTCTTTCAGTTTATTTTATTCTTTTCACAATTTAAATTTTTGCAAGTTTTATTTATTTATTTATGTATTGTCGTCCGATGATCCGATGAAAAGGTCAGGGTGGGTTTCTCATGCTTAAACTTAACTCCTGATCGTTAAGTGAAAGACGTTTTCATTATTTATTTTATTTTATTTTTGATTATAAATTCATAAACACAAAAAAATAAAGTCGTCCGATGATCCGATGAAAACGTCGGGGTGGGTTTCTCGTGCTTAAATCTAACCCGGATTGTTAGGTGAATGATGTTTTCGTTGTTTATTTTTCTTTATTTTCTTTATTTATTTTTATTCTTGTTATCAAAACCCTAAAAAACAAAAAAAAAAATCAAAAAAATGAAATAATAAAATCTTTTATTTGTGGAAATTAATCATTGCGAACCTAAAGTGAATCCAACGATTCGATAAATCGTGGGAGAGTTTTTCGTGACCTCGTTTCCATTCCTGACTCAAGTGGAATTTAGAAACGAATGGATTTAGGAAATCTCTTCCCTTGATAAATTTTTCGTGGGATTTCTTTTAAAGTATCGAAATGATTAATTTCAACTAATTTGTTTCTGCGAACCTCCCTCGATTCTTTTATCCATAGAATTTGAGAGAATTTTAAAACGAGATTTCTTTAAATTAATTAGGCAAACTCAAAGTAGATTTTCTTTGCATCCACTTAACATGTTTATTTCTCGTATCATTTAGACAGCATGTTTAGGACACTTTCACTACTTACACTTTTCATACATATAGTTTTCATTTTTATTTTTTTATTTTTTGTGTTTTTACGAATCCACGCTACTTTTTCACATCTAGTCATGACACGTGCACCACTTCTATTTTTTAATTAAATCATTGTCACTCATAATCACATTAATTTACATAGTGTTCCTTATTTGATTCCCGTATTCATATTAGTTTGCATTGACATATTTAAATTAAATCATTTAGTTTCTTTTTAGTCATTCTTTCATAAAAAAAAAAAAAAAAAAAAAAAAAAAAAAAAAAAAAAAAAACTTTATTTAGGTGTTAGTTTCGCTTTCATATTTCCAAATCTCATGCATCTATTTTAGTTTGTCTATTTAAATTAAAGAAGTCTCTCGAAGACATGCATAAAATCCCCCGGGGACCATCCTTATTGAATCTTTAATATTCGATAAGAGGTTATACCGGGGGGGAACATTCCAAAAAATCCAAAAACTTGTCTCACCTTATTTGTGAAAATACCAAAAAGATTTTATAAGAAATTAATGATTTCAAAATAAAATAAAACACTCGGACTAAACCAATTGGATTTAATTAGACATAAGGTACCGTTGTCGGACGGGCGTCTTGGGGTGCCTAACACCTTCCTCGAGCGTAACCGACCCCCGAGCCTTTAAATGAATCTTTGGTTTGACCGTGTTTTTTAAGAGTCAAATTTTTTACTTAGGCCTTTTAAATTGTTTTCTAAAAATTCAGTGACCTAGCACACCATTTAAACCCAATGTTAGGTGGCGACTCCTTATTTTTAAAATGGCCTAAGTATATTTTTTGAGAAAATCGGTGCTTTAAAAATCCCCTCTCCTTAAGCTTATTTATTATTTATTATTTTTTTCTTTTGGAAAAACGGGGCGCGTCAGCTGGCGACTCCACTGGGGACAATTAGAAGGTCAAGCCTAATATGTCCAAATAAGTTCCACCATTCCATATCCGAATGTTATATTTTATTTTGTTATCTTTTCTTTTTATTTTTGTAAATAAGTTGTGATATTTATTTCTTTTCTTTTATTTCTTCTCTCTCGGGCTCTTATAGTGTTATAAACCCTCCGACAAAAGTACAGTCATCTTGTATTCATATTATCCCCTTGGAATTTTGTGATACAAGACGGGGGGTTTCATACTTGATGGATTGATGATGTCTTAGGAAGTCTTAAAAACTAAATGAGTCCGGAGTTTCCAATACCGATTAAGCTACAAAAGAATTTTCATAAATCAATATCTATTTTGATCGATCATTACCGGAATTGAAAACTTTGAACTCAGATGGGTTTTAAAACTACCTAAGACCCACGTGGACTAATAAATGGGTTTATTGTAAGAATAGGACGAGACAGGAAAATTGGTCCCAAAAAAGCAATTCCAGTTCTCCCCCATCCGAAGTCCGGTCTTTACTTGCAGCTAGGCCCAAACTCACTCCAGAATGACATCATAAAGCAATCCTGAATCTCCCCGTGCGGCTGATAGGTGTACAATACCTATCTATTTTGAAATCGAATTTGTTAGTTTTCAAGCATATTAGTTATATTTAATTGCGTTTTAGTTTGTTTTAGTGTAAAACAGGTGAAGAGACGTTAACGGGCGATAAACAAGCGAAAATGATGGAGAAACGGTGAATAAAATGTGAAGAGCTGGGTTTCGATGTATGAAAACCACCGCCTAGGTGGAAAAAAGGCAGAATGTTGGAGTGTTGAAGTGCTGAACCATCGCCTAGGTGAGAAAATGTTAAAATATTGTGCCAGTAGCCGCCGCCTAGGTGAATATCCGACAGAAGCTTAACCGACTTAAACCACCGCCTAGGCGATGACACTCTGCGCAGAAATATCTCGTTTTAGATATTTTGAAGATATTTTTCCAAAACCTGGCTTTTAACCCCTTTCTCCCCCAATTGTAAAATAACCGAATGATGTTTTGAGAGCTCATTTTCACCTTAGTTAGGATTAGATAATTTAGTAAGTAGATTAGATTAGTTTTAGGAAGTGTTCTTGGCTATTTCTTGAAGAGATAGAAGAGGAAGTTCATCAATGGAGAAGAAGAAGCTCGGGAGGATTGTTCTTTGGCGAAAGTAGACTACTTCACTTTGAGATTTGATTTTTCTTCCCTTGTTTCCATCTTTGTACTTAATGTTTATTATTGATATTGATGATCTCCTCTTGATTTAATATCGTATTGGCTAAGAACATGTTAGTTTAAATAAAGATTAGTTAGGGATAGATGTAGTTGTGTGAATACTCGTTTGGTTTAATGTATGTTTCTTTAACGGTTGTTGCTTTTAAATCCTATTGTGTTTATCATTTGATGACGATCTTAGTATGCTTGTTATGGTATTTGGGTTGGATTTGAGAATCTAGGGTTTGATACTCGAGAGAGATAACCCTAGATTCGGACTAGGGTAAACACATCGTTACGATCTAACGACCCGGGAGGGCGTTAGTTAGTGTGCAATCAATGACGTTGGGTCAAGACTCACACGGCCTAGAGTCGTTAAGACATTGAGGGGGACCTCTTCTTTGACACGAAGTCGCGTATTCCCTCGTCTTACACTTGAAAAAGGTGGCGGAGGAGTTTACGAACCGAGATTGTCGAATACCTAAACTCCGTTATTGTTAACTAAACGAAATCAAACATGTATTAAGTGAACGAAATCAATCCCTAATTAATCAACTTAGTTAATATTAACCCACTAATTGTAGTTTAGCTTAGTTTAATTTTAAATCATGTCTTTAATAGTCAGGATAATATGAGACTACGTAAATTACGGTATTCAATTATTCACACTTTTCTCTATGGGAACGATATCCGATCTTCAAGATCCACTATATTAAAACTTAGACCTCGTATACTTGCGAGAGTAAGTAGCGGTGTATTTTACGCCTTACCAGCGGCCCAGACGGCTCGTATGCAGGAAACCATTGACATGCTGAGGGAAACGATCAACGAACTTACCCAGCCTCAGGAGGCAACCGTTCCCCCATCCAGTAGAACTCTAGTGACTAAATCACCAAATAGAAACCCTCTAAGTGCTGAGATGGAGAACTCTGTGCCGAATCCAAACCATGCCGGCCCGAACTTCGCGGGATCAGTCTACTATGGACCCCAGATGGGCCCTCATCCTTTCGCCTATGGAGCACCAGTATACCCCATCCAAGGGCATATCTATCAGGCTCTACCCGAAGGTTCGGCCCCTCCCGCAGCCCAAATCTTCATCCAACCGAAGAGGGTCGTTGCTCCGCCGAATGATCCGAATAATAATCGACTGGCCCCAGCCATTGAAACCGCAAACAGAAAAGAATATGGACCCCTCCAGCCTGGGTTCTGAAAATGAAGAAATTGGAGAAAACCATAGAAGCAAAGGATGCTGACACCCCTTCCATCCTACGAACCTAAGCTTGGGAGTAAAACTGCTTATTCGAATGCTTTCTACCACTCGGGAACTAGAGGACATGCGACTGAGCAGTGCTTTCAGCTAAATGATAAGATCCAGGAGTTCATACGAACGGGAGCCATCACGCTTCCTAAAAAGCTTGAGAACTGTGTACCAAATTGTCAGCAGAATCCGCTACCTGAGCATACACCTTCAAGGAGTGAGGAAGTAAATCTTTACCAAAATATTGGTAGAGATGGGAGTGAGTCATGTGCCTGAGGATCGGTTTGAAAAATCTAAAGGCTACAAAACTGTGTTTTCTTGTTTACTTTCAATTTTCTAGAAGTTTTGATAAAATTGGGACATTTTCATGTACTCACCTCTCCATACCATTGGTCTTTTTGATGGAAAGAGATTTTTCTCTGTAATGACTTTTAAATTTCAATAAATACAATACTATTTGATCCAAAACTGTGGTCTAATGTTTGAATCCTACCCTTTCAGGTACCTAAAATTGCCTGCATGTATTGTATGTGATGTGAATAAGCGAGGATGCAAGTATATGATTTCAATATAGAGTTAGACCACGATCCAATGAGAATAGCAACAAAGAAAGGTTATGTTCAGCCAAACGATGGTAAGATCCAAAAGGCCCCCTAACCAAATCCGACAGCAATTCCAGAGTACCGGAAGATTAGAAAATCAAGATTGGCCTCCATTGCCCTAGCGATACTTTGATATGTTGTTGCAAGCTGATCAAACCATCTCTGGTGGTCCTTCAGTGATTTGATAAAATCGGGTGTAAATATCCTGGTTTGCCTGCTGTCAAACCCAATGGCGAAAAGGGAACACAATCATCCCAGGCCAATGATTCTAATGAAGAAACTCTCAAATGTTGCAAGAAGGTCTCAATTTGCAAAGAATATCAAGTTCATCAATAAGCTCGGCTACCCCTAAATCATTGTAAGTTCGATCATCTATTAAAAAAAAATGAAAAACGAAAAGTGGGGTAACCGAGCAAGAAGCACTGCTACAAATGTGGAAGAGATTTGAAGAGAAAATAAAAAAGATAGATTGATTTGTTCAAGTTTTTCGCCTCGGTCCAAATTAGAGGGCAAACAACGTTTTTCGGGATCATAACTTGATGGATTTGAATGGAATCTGAATTTGCGAAAAGAAACATTCGTTGTGGTCTGGAAATGTATTGGAACCGTATTCCTCTGTTATCCGACTCAAGATCTCATAGAAAATCATATCAGGCATTGAAGGTACTCGTCTTTGTAATTTTTGACATTTTACCCATTTTTTTGGACTAAATCAGTTTTGCAGAACTTGAGAAAACACAGAACATGCAAGAGTATTAGAACCCCAAGTATCGAAGCACTTAGAAATTTGAAAAGACAAGAATCCAGTCAAGGAGACCTTTATGAGATATGTTGGGCCCTCCCATGAGTTGAAAAGCAAAATCTCGAAAGTTTAAAAAAAAAAAAAAAGTTTTATCGAATCCCCCAAGGCATGTCGAGTCCTGAGTTGGAAAGCAAAACTTCAAAATTCAAACAGAAAAATCTCCTGATATCGCTCCGATCCAAGCACCATCAGTTGAAGCAATTATGACCGAAATGGGGGAACGGAATTGTGGGCCATCAAAGGCAACAAGTTTTCTAGACTAAAATTTATTTTGCATGTGTTTTCTTGTCCATTTACAGGGATCTCAAAAAGGATTGAAATCATGGACGTTAGGACCTCTCACCTTCCGACGACTTAAATTAGAAACCATTATTACTGAAATTCAAATGGCTCTAAATTAACGTCCATGTATGCGTTTTGCCTTGAAAGGGGCATCCAGTAAACTACGCTAAACCTAATCCTCGACGTAATGCTAAGGTACGTAGGCAACCTTTAAAGGTTTGGTCATCCGAGAGTCAGCCCCAGCCAAAGGCTGGGGCATATTTTATATCTCTAGACTTTCTTTTGTCCCCCCAGCCAAGAGGATTGGGGCTTGAGTCTTTTTTCATTACTCTAAACGATCCTCTAAACGAACATTTGTTCGTTATAAGTATCGTCATGGGTCCCTTTTTTTCATTACTCTAAACGATCATCTAAACGGACATTTGTTCGCCATAAGTATCGTCATGAGTCTTTCTTTCATTATTCTAAACGATTCTCTAAACGGACATTCGTTCGTCATGAGTATCATCATAAGTCATTCTTTTATTACTCTAAACAATCCTCTAAACGGACATTGTTCGTCATGAGTATCGTCATGAGTCATTCTTTTATTACTTTAAACGATTCTCTAAACAAATATTTGTTCATCATGAGTATCGTCATGAGTAAGTCTTTTATCACTTTAAATTATCCTCTAAACGGATACCTGTTCATCATGAGTCATTTTATTTTAATTGTTCTATCGCTAAAAATTCACTTTGGAAAAATGGGACAATTAAAATGATGTGGTCTTTTATCTTTGTCAAGTAAGTGGAACTCACATGACAAAGAGGGGCAATTGTAGACACTGCATTTTAACCATCCCACAAAAATTTTATACTTTATTTTATTTTTATTTTCAAAAAAAAAAAAGATAAAAGAAAAAAAAATAAAACTAAAAAAAAGGGAAAAGAAAAAGGTTTCCTTGTCAAAATGGGATTAGGTTTCCTTTTCTCTTTCCTTTTATGTTTTGTTTCTTTTTCTTCGTCGAATTGGGACTAGAGTTTCCTAGGGTTTCTAAGTATTTTCACACCTCATCCTTATTATAAATAAGACTCTCCTCCTCATAGTTTAGACACATGAAAAAAATTCAAAAAGAAACCCTTCAGAAACATTGAAAAATTGAGATGAGTCACCCCCTTTAGAAAAGTGATTCTCAAAGCCCTTCCAAGAAGCCGTCTGCAAGAAAGGAAAATGCGGGTATCGAGATTTTTAGCCTAGAACAGGTATGTTTTTCTAATTTTTAATTCTTCTTTTAGTTTATTTTATTCTTTTCGCAATTTAAATTTTTGCAAGTTTTATTTATTTATTTATGTATTGTCGTCCGATAATCCGATGAAAACGTCGGGGTGGGTTTTTAATGCTTAGACTTAACCTCGGATCGTTAGGTGAAGGACGTTTTCATTATTTATTTTATTTTATTTTTGTTTATAAATTCATAAACACAAAAAAATAAAGTCGTCCGATGATCCGATGAAAACGTTGGGGTGGGTTTCTTGTGCTTAAACCTAACCCCGATCGTTAGGTGAATGATGTTTTCGTTGTTTATTTTTCTGTATTTTCTTTATTTATTTTTATTCTTGTTATCAAAACCCTAAAAAACAAAAACAAAAAAAAAAAATCAAAAAAATTAAAAAAAATGAAATAATAAAATCTTTTATTTGTGGAAATTATTCCTCCCGAACCTTAAAGTGAATCCGACAATTCGATAAATTGTGGGAGAGTTTTCTGCAACCTCGTTTCCATTCCCCGACTCGAGTGGAATTTAGAAATGAATGGTTTTAGGAAATCTCTTCCCTCGGTAAATTTTTCGTGGAATTTCTTTTAAAGTATCGAAAAGATTAATTTCAACTAATTTGTTTCTACGAACCTCCCTCGATTCTCTTATCCATAGAATTTGAGGGAATTTTAGAACGAGATTTCTTTAAATTAATTAGGCAAACTCAAAGTAGATTTTCTTTGCATCCACTTAGCATGTTTATTTCTCGTATCATTTAAACAGTATGTTTAGGACACTTTCACCACTTACACTTTTCATACATATAGTTTTCATTTTTATTTTTTTATTTTTTATTTTTTTACGAATCCACGCTACTTTTTCACATCTAGTCATAACACGTGCACCACTTCTATTTTTTAATTAAATCATTGTTACGCATAATCACATTAATTTACGTAGTGTTCCTTATTCAATTCCCGTATTCATATTAGTTTGCATTGACATATTTAAATTAAATCATTTAGTTTCTTTTTAGTCACTCTTGCATAAAAATAAATAAATAAATAAAACTTATTTAAGTGTTAGTTTTGCATTCATATTTCTAAATCTCATGCATCTATTTTACTTTGTCTATTTAAATTAAAGAAGTCTCTCGGAGATATACATAAAACCCTCCGGGGACCATCCTTATCAAATCTTTAATATTCGATAAGAGGTTTTACCAAGGGAACATTCCAAAAAATTCAAAAATTTGTCCCACCTTATTTGTGAAAATACCAAAAAGATTTTATAAGAAGTGAATGATTTCAAAATAAAATAAAACACTTAGACTAAACTAATTGGATTTAATTGGATATAAGGTACCGTTGTTGGACGGGCGTCTTGGGATGCTTAACACCTTCCCCAAGCGTAACTGACCCCCGAGCCTTTAAATGAATCTTTGATTTGACCATATTTTTTAGGAGTCAAAATTTTTACTTGGGCCTTTTAAATTGTTTTCTAAAAATTCGGTGACCTATCGCACCATTTAAACCCAATGTTAAGTGGTAACTCCTTATTTTTAAAATGACCTAAGTATATTTTTTGAGAAAACCGACGCTTTAAAAATCCTCTCTCCTTAAGTTTATTTATTATTTATTATTTTTTCCTTTTGGAAAAACGGGGCGGGTCACCTGGGTCCACAATGCGGATAGGCTACCTTTCATTCTCCTGTTCGTTAGTCATGCTTTCTGATCTCACGGTAACCATAAAAGCTTCCTAGAATACAAGAAATAAAATTAGTCAATTTTCACAAATGACGCCAAAAACTTGGTGGCGGAATATTATTTCACCACTTTCACCGCAAGTGTACGGGTCAAGTTTTAGTATAAATGAGAAGGAGTAGTGGTTGTCGTATCCACAGGGATTGATTGAGCTTATTATCGAGTATCGTAATTATCATAATCTAATTTTATCTAGGCGATAAAAAATAAATTTTATAATTAATTAATACTAATACTAAGTTAATTAATCTAATTATACTAATACTATATTGAGATGTTTAGGGGAAAAGATTATCTAGGGATTAACTTCGTTTACAAAAACGTGTTTTGGTCTCGTTTAGTTTACAATAACAGCGTTTAACCTATCTGACAATCTCGGTATCGTAAAATCACTCCCCACCTCTTCCGAGTGTAAGATGAGTGAATATGTGACTTCGCATCAACGAAGAAATCCCCTCAACGTCTTAATGACACTAGGTCACATAAGTCTTGCCCCAACGTCATTGATTGCACACTTTCTAACTCCCTCCCGAGTTATTAGATCGTCGCGTTGTGTTTACCCTAATCCAAATTCGGGGTTATCTCTCCCGAGTGTCAAACCCCGATTTCTCACTATATCTAAACAAGCATATAATCATGGCAAACCGATAAACACAATCGAATTAATGAAGAACAACCATTAAAGAAACACAACTCAAACAAACAAAATTATCATAAATATTATTAATCCCTAGACAAAATCCTTTTTAGCTCATGGCCATAACCATTTATACAATCAGAAATCAGAAACGAGCTAAACATGTTCAACAAACTACCGAAGTTAAGAAAATAAAGAGAAAAACAAAATAACTTAGCCGTAGTCCAAAGATTTGCCGTTAAAACCATTCAAAGATTGTTTCTCCTTCTTCGCAACGTGTTCTTTTCCTTCGAATTTGGTTTAGCACTCCCTAAAACACTCTAAAAAATATCCTAACCCTAAGGCCTCTCTAATGAGCTCTCCTTGGCCGAATGGAGAGGAGAGAGGAATAAATAGGGAACCAAAAGATATAAATAAATATCTAACAGCTGTGTAAAGTGACCGCCACGGCGGTGGATATGTTGACTGGGTCACGGCCTTGGCGTTGGACGTAGCGGTGGGCGTAAAGTCTTCCTGTTCTTTCACCGCCACGGCGGTGGATCTCACTGCTGCGGCGGTGTATTTTCAACAAGAATAGACCCTTCTCTGCATCTTGATCATCGCGGCAGTGGGCTGCGGGTTTTGAATTTTGCCCTTTGGCTTGTTTTCTCACCATTCTTTTACCGTTCTTGATCTGATTTGATCGTTTATGATCCGTTTTCATGTCTTTTCACACCACACACTTGATTTATACAAAAAAAAAAAAAAAGATGTAAATCTATTAAAACATAACAAAACGTAATAAACATACTCAAAAATTAACAGGTTCGATTCGGAAATAGATAGGTAAATTACACCTATCACCAATCTGATGATGCCAAGAGTTGGATCATCAAATATGGTCCTCAACATCCGAATCGAAGGTCTTTCTCCACTTGGGGTTCCTGCAAAATAATGCAACATGGGTAGACCTTCTGATGTTACACCTTTGGTGTGAGAATCAATCGTCTTTTTTGTAGAGGGTGAAGTAAAGTTACTTTTAGCAAAATGAGTGTGTGTGTGTGTGTGTGTGAATGCATACCTAGTTAGACACATCTTTTAGTATTTATAAATAGGGGAAGACTTGTTTGGCAACTATTTCCTATCTTATCGCCAACTTCCCTAATTTGTCGCCATCATCCCTCGATCCCCCGGATTTGAGGCGTTTTGGGTTTAATGGACCGTTACCATGAATTAGTATATTTCTTATAGGTAGCGAGTGATTGTAACGTTTCTCGAACTTGTGACGTGGATCGAGCTTGAAGGTAGTAAGCAGTGTTCGGTAGTATTGAGTAAGGGCTTACTTTTGTTCGATGGTCCCTTCAGCTCAGGACAACAGCGTTAATTGTCAGTGGTCCTGGTTCGAGGTTATATACCGAACATGTATGTCTCTTATTCAGTATTAGGCCTATGTGTGCCACGTGTCAAACGTTGAAGCTGTCGGGGAAAAAGCTTCATCAATAGGGCACCTACACGATAGTTTCGAACTAAAAATGTTCTCAATGGTCAATTCCAGATGAAAAATCTTGGCGTGCTCACTTATTTTTTAGCCTTGGAGTTTTATTTGGTTCTAATGGATACTTTCTTTCTCCGGCCAAATATACCTCTGATCTACTTCCACACCTAGAGTCACCGACTCTACCACCGCCAACACTCCTCCAAAGTCGAAATATTAGACTTACTCTACTAAATTACTCACTTATCCTGAATGTCACTTTCTAGTACCAACTAGTTAGAAATTTCTTATATCTCACCATTACTCGCCCAGGCTAATTGTCACTTCATTAGTCATCATATTCTCCAGAATATTGTTTGTTTCTACTTAATCTGTTGTGCCAATCAGATCGTATATATTTTCATCAAGACTCATCTATTCAGATGCTTTCACCGTTGATTTTCAAACTCAAGTTCACATCTTTTTTATCACCATGAGTTTGAGGGGAGTGTTTGGGGTGTGCTAGAAACTGGATGAACCAAAAAACAGAACCTAATTGAACAAAAAAAAAAAAAAAATAAGACCGAAGGGCTTTCTGCTTAGTCGATCGGTTCAATTCCATCTTGGAAAAAAAAATGGAGGACTAGATTCGATTCTCAATTTTCATGAATAGAAGGTTCAATTTGAACTGGACCGAACTAGCCTACTGAAAACAACATCATTTTGAGTATGGGGGGGGAGGGGGGCTAACCATTCTTCATTCCCTTATTTCGTTTGAATCATTTCATTCCCTCCAACCTATGCAATGCAATCATCACCGCGAACCCTTGCAACGCCAAGCCTGGGGGGAGAGGGGGGCTAACCATTCTTCATTCCCTTATTTCGTCTGAATCATTTCACTCCCTCCAACCCATGCAATGCAATCATCACTGCAAACTCTTGCAACGCCGAGCCTCCTTCACCGTCACAGATCGTCAAAGTCATTGTCGTCCCAAATCGTCACAACCGTCACCATCGCAGAGTTCCTTTGCCATCGAGGATCTCCCATCATAGAGTCGTTGCACCCACGTAGATCCACTATCGCAAATTTGTCGTCCATTATGTTCTTTCCTCTATTGTTGCCATCTAATCTTTGTTTATTGTTCCCAACTAATCTTAGTTTATTGTTCCCAATTCATCTTTTTATGTTTTCGGTCTTTATTTATTGTTCCCAATTTCTCTTTTTTTGTTTTACTCCATTGTCGCCGATTTGGTATTTTTCATTTTCCCAGTAATATTCATTATTCACGTTCATTATTGTTATTGTTCCCAAACTAAAAACCAACATGAAACCCAACCGAACCGGATGATTCAATTTTTTTTTTCCAATTCAAGACAAACTGATCAATTTCAATTCTCTTGCATCATAAACCAAACTCTAATCCTTGCCTCTATATAGGCATCATCTCTGTATAATGTAAACTTTACACATCAATATATTATTCCTTATTATCTCCCAATATTCCGCCTCTCAATTATTCTAACAAAATCAAACTGCACGATTTTATAAAACTAAACCCATGAACCCATTTACTTATTTTCTTCATTCTTTTTAAATTGTCCTATTTTCACATTTTATGAACATAATTTGACAATAGGATATATAAATGCATTGTTGTTAAAATTATAAACAGGAAAAAAAAAAAAAGGCAAATATATATAAGGGAATAGGTCTAAACCAATGGTTACATGGTTTGATTCAGAGTTCAATTAAACAATTCAATTTTACAACAAAAAACCAAAAACCAAAAATCAAAATCAAAATATCTCAGTTAGGAAATCCCGAAATCATAACCATTTCACCATGATTAAAGTCAAAACAGTTGGTTGGATTCGATTTGGAATCGTGTCAATTAAGGTATAATTCCCATCCCTAATTATCATAGGATTTTCTCTCTCACATACAAACACCACCAAAGCAAACCAGCAGCAAAAGAAAGTATAGGGAACAGTTTAAGACTGCAAGGTTTTCTTTAGGAAATGCACCTTTCAAGTACGAACAACAATTTGTCCCAAAAAAAAAGTACGAACAACAATAGAAATATTGCAACAAATCTCTTTCTTCAACCAACCAGGAGTCTGCCAATATAATCCTTAAGGACATATTTGGTTTACAACTGTAACAATGTTTTCCCGTTTCCCAAATCCAAACATGACCCGCTAGAGAACCATACCAAAGAAAGATCAGCAAAAAACTGTTTTAGATTGCAAACCAAACATACCCTAAAGCATCATACCACAGAAAAGTGATACTCAAGTGCACCTGGAAAATGTCGTTGGGCAGCAATGCATTATCACGAGATAGACATTCACTTCATCGTGTATCCCAAATTCGAACCTGAGGTAGCCTTTAGGAACACAATTGAATGCAGAGAATTGGAATTTCAAACAAACGCATGTAATTTTTAGTTTTTTACATTATTTCTAATTCCATGAAACCAAACACCACCTAAATGCATTTCTGGATTGAACAATATAAAAATTGCAAAAGTAAGTACGTTAATTTTTTCTTTTTCTTTTTTTTATTTTGATGTAACGATAATTGTAAATACTACAATGCGGAATGATTTACGTAGAGTTTATTGGTGAGGTATGTTATGAAAACCCCCTTTACGTTCTTGCTTCCTAACCTACACTATGCCTTGATTTTTTCAACATGGTTACTTTTTCCTGCCATTAAACGGTAAAAAAAACAAAAAAAAGAATAAAAATGAAAAAAGGGAATGTTTGCCTTTGTATTAAAAAGTAGAAAGGCAAACATTATTGAAAAGCCTATATAGCCTATAAGTCAGAACATTTGTATGGAGATGAGCCATTTGGTGAACCTTTCGCACTATCACGATTTACAGGTGAACCTTTCGCACTTTGTAAAAGCACATCGCGATTTATAGATGCCAACTGTGACAAATTCTGGAAAGAAAAAAAAAATATCAGCACAAATAACAAAAAGAACCCCGTTTGTTCTGGGATTTCTGTTTCTGTTCCAAGAAAATTAAGAATAAAAACAGAAACATGGGGACAAAAAGAATATGTTTCTGTTCAAATCTCAGGATTTTAGATCAAATTTGTGAGAACTTTAGCATTAGTGTTCCCAAATCTGTGTTTTCGTTCCAATGTTTCTGGAACAGGAACGGATCAGGAACGCATATATCAACCACTAATCTGACATCGGGTTTATTTAAAAGCACAAACAATCGTGTCTCAGAGAAGATAAAGTAGGCTTACTTTGAAAGAAAAATTCATCAAAGACAGGCCAAGCAAAGAAGAATCAAACTCGGCTAGATCACCACATTCATCCATGTTCTGAAAGAAAGAACAATATTTCGGTAAGTTTTCCACCGTAATCTCAGAAATCTACATAGTATGATATCTGATCTTTCCAGAACGAATGCTATCTAAAACTAACATAAAAAACAGAGGGGCAGCATTATTCCACAGATATCTTCGGTTATCTTCGGTTATCCTCTGATTCTTTAACCAAAGTTAAAAACAATCGAAAAAAGGAGAAGTGAACCAAATGGAAATTTTCAGATGCAAAAAAAAAATTATGGGGTTCTTACTATATAGTCCTCTATTTTTCATTTTTAAATTTTGTATCCAATTTATAGATCAACTTCTTTTTTGGTACTTGTCAACTTATGTACGAGTCCTTATCAATCTTTTTAACTACAACTATATTATCAAATACAAATTCAACGTCAAGTTGATATCCATCCATAGATTCAATCTAGGTGATATTAACTTAAGGTTTAATTGCCTTTTAAACTCCTTGTACTCTGATCTTGTTTCACTTAAATCTCTTTAATTTATTTATTTAAAAAAAAAAAAAAAGAGAGAGAGAGCACAAAATGACTCAATCACCCACTATTTCAAGTGAAATTTAATGTTTAAAAGTAATAAAAGAGAGAAACTAACATTCTCTCTCTCGAACTCTCTTTCTATATATATATATATATATACACAACAACAACAACTAAACCTTTATCCCACTTATGTAGGGTCGGCTATATGAATCCATTTACACCATAGAGATCGATCAAGGGTCATCCCTTCCGTCTGATTTAATGTCGCCAAATCATTCATAATAATCTCGTCCAACATCTTCCTAGGTCTACCTCTCCCTCCAGTATAGAGATGGTAAAAAAAAACGAACCAATGGATAACCGAGAGAAACTGAACCGAATGGTCCAGGTTGAAACCGACTAAATGGTTTTGGTTTTAAATTTAGAAACCGAACCGGTTTTGGTTTTGGTTTTGGTTTTGGTTTTAGTTTTAGGATAGTAACCGCGGAACCGAACCATGTAACCAAACCACGTGACCAAAACCGCGAGCCGAAACCGCGTAACCGATATATATTTATATATAATATTTATTTAGTATTTGCAGTTTGATCTCTTTTTTATTTATTTATATTTTTAACCCTTTTACTACACTTCAACCCTACTATAAATATATGCTTATACTGCTAGGGTATTTATGCAGTTTGTTTTGTATTTGGTTTTTAGTTTATTTGGTTTGGTAAACTGTATGATTTTTAAGAATATTTTTATGTAGTAGGAATTGTTATTGGTTTTGTATGATTTGGAAAATGTTTAGAATTAATAATGAATCGCGTTTTACGGTTGCTGTTTCAGTTTTGGTTTTTTATAAGATTTAAAAATCTTAAACAGTTTCGCGGTTTCGGTTTTGGTTTTCTCTAAAAATAAATGATCCGGTTTTAAAACCGTTTAAAAAAAAACGTAGGTTTGGATTTTGGTTTTGCATATCTTAAACGGTTTTGGTTTTGGTTTTGGTTTTGCTTGAAACCGGGCCGAACCCGGACCGTTGACATCCCTACTCCAATAGTCCCCTGAACTTGAACTAAATGGCTCTTCTATGCACATGCCCAAACCGTCGTAAACAATTTTCTCTAATTTTCTCTTCAAGTAATGTTATTCCTAAATTTTCTCTAATAGTTTCATTCTTAATTTTATTCATTCTCGTCTTCTCACTCATCCACCACAGTAACCTCATTTCTATCAGCCCAATTTTCTAGACATGATTCGTTTTTACCACCCAACATTCTGAACCATAAAGAAGCGCTGGTCTGATAGCAATTTTGTAGAATTTTCCTTTAAATTTCAACGGAATCCTACGATTGCAAATCACCCCAACTGCACTTCTTCACTTTAACCAACCTGCCTTGATTCTATGTCTAATATCCTCCTCGATTTCGCCATTATTCTGAATCATTGAACCTAAATATCTAAAACGATCAACCTTCAGCACCTCATCGTCTCCAATTTTGACAGCACCACCGTTTCTCCGGACATTACTAAAATTGCAATGCATGTATTCCGTCTTGCTTCTGCTAACCTTCAAACCTTTAGACTCTAACGCTTCTCTCCATATTTCTAATTTAGTATTAAGACCTATTCTACTTTCGTCCACTAATACGATGTCATCCGCAAACAACATACTCCAAGGGATTCTATCTTGAATATATTTTGTGAGCTCATCCATCACTAGAACGAAGAAGTAAGGACTTAAAGATGATCCTTGATATAAACCTATATTAATAGGAAATGTACAAGTATCGCCTCCTCCTGTTTGAACACTAGTGACTATACCTTCATACATATCCTTAATTATCTCGATGCACACATTGGATACCTATTTCTTTTCTAGCGCCCACCACAAAACTTATCTGGGTACCATATCATAAGCCTTTTCTAGGTGCACAAATAAATCTCTCTTCTTTTATTTATATTTTTTCATTAATCTCTTGAGTAAATAGATAACTTCAGTGGTTGATCGGCTGAGCATAAATCCAAATTGGTTCTCTTCTATGTTCGTTTCATGTCTTATTCTATATTCTATTACTCTCTCCCAAAGTTTTATAATATGATTCATAAGTTTTGTACCCCGATAATTCGTGTAACTTTAAATATCCCCTTTATTTTTATAGATGGGCACTAAGATACTCCTCCTCTAGTCGTCAGGCATTCTCTTAGTCCTCAAAATGTCATTGAAAAGTCTGGTCAACTACTCTATCCCAATATCTCCCAAACTTTTCCACACCTCTATAGGGATTTCATCTAACCCTACTGTTTTTCCAATTCGCATCTTCCTTAGTGAGTTAGTACTATTCTAACTTCCGAAACCTTAATTCTTCTATGAAACCGATAAATCTTATCCGAATATAAATTAGGCAACTCTAGTTTAGATTCTCCGACGTCATTCTCATTAAATAAATTATAAAAATAACTTTTCCATCGTTCCATAATTTCTTCATCTTTCACCAGTACCTTTTCATCAGTGTCTTTAATGCATCTGACACTTCCAATATCTCTAATCTTTCGTTCACGTCACCTAACAAGTTTAAATATATCCCTCTCTCCCTCTTTTGTATCTAACTTTTGATATAAATTATCATACGCCCTAAATTTTGATTCCTTAATTATTTTTCTATCCTCCGTTTTTGCATGTTTATACTTCTCCAAACTCTCCCGACTTCGATATTTTTGCCATTCTTCATAAGCTATTTTCTTGTCCCGAACAACTTTTTGGACCTCCTCATTCCACCACCAACTTTCTTTATATCGTAGTCCTCATTCTCTACAAACTCCTAAAACTTGTCTTCTATCTCTCTAATACGACTCGCCACATCAATCCACATTTTGTTCACATTCTCATGTCTCTTCCATAACTCATCATTGCTAATTTTATCTTTAAACAACTTCATCTTTCACCTCTTAGATCTCTCCAACGTATCATTGCATGCCTACTTATCTTAGACTCCCGTTTCCACCCCTGAAACTTGAGATCAGTTACAATACTCTCTCCGGGTATGACTTTACAGTCCTTACATATTAAACGATCACTCGCCTTAGTAAGGACAAAATCTATCTGGCTATTCTTCTGACCACTCTTAAATGTGATAAGGTGTTCATCCTTTTTCCTAAAGCATGTATTTAGAAGAACTAAATCATACGCCATAGTAAAATCTAAAATCATCTCACCCATCGCATTCCTCTCCCCAAACCCATAACCACCATGTATTTTCTCGAAAGTTCCCCTTTCTTTTTCGACATGTCCATTCAAGTCTTCCCCAATAAATATTTTTTCTTGGTTAGGTATACTTTAAATGACTTCGCCCATCTTCTCCCAAAATTCTCGTCTAACATTTTCTTACGGTCCAACTTGGGGAGCGTACACACTAATAACGTTAATTACCTCTCCTCCAATCACCAGCTTCATAACCATCATCCTATCGCCAATTCTCCTAATATCAACAACGTTATCCTTTAAATCCCTATCTACCATAATGTCCACCTCATTCCTATATTTACCCTTCCCCGTATACCATAATTTATATTCTGTACTCTCAATTTCTCTAGATCTCTCTCTAACCCACTTAATTTCCTGCAAGTATAGAATATTAATTCTCCTCCTACACATCACATCCACCAATTCTCGAGTCTTACCCGTCAGCGTTCCTATATTCCAAGTTGTCAACCTAAGCCTATTCTCATAGACTAACTTCTTTATCCGCACCCGTCCACCATAATGCAGCAACTCTCGTTTATTTGACACCGTATCCGGTGAAAACACGGCACGTAGGTGGCGCCCTAGCCCCACCCTAACTCATTATTCACTATATCCAGGCAGTGGAAATGTAGCGCGATGCTAGTAAGGAACGCCCTAACTTTTAATATATATATATATATATATTATTTTTTTAATTTTTAATTAAGACAAAAAGGAAAAAAGTTAAAAGGATAATTTTGACAACTTTATGTAACATTTGGATGAAACATATAATTTCACCCATTTTTTAGAATATTTTATTAAGTTAAACAACAAAAAAAATTGTTTTCTAATCCAACAAAAGTAGAATGGGTTAAAGTGTAGCTTTTTTAAATAAATGAGACAAAATGAAGCAACATCAGAAAAGGGATAAAAGGCAACTAACCCTAAATTAAAGGACTAAAAACTAAAGAGAAAAAAATGAAAAAAAAAATTATACGTAACTTATTTCAGGGAAAATCCAATAATTTCCTCAAATATTATGTGCATAAAAGCAAGTGGATGATGACATTGAGAGATAAGTGAATTCACCTCAAGCCCGGAAGTTGAGCACAACTCAGTAGCATTGGAAGAAGAATCGCTAGTGTCATCATCTAGTATTCCAGATGAAATCTGAGAGTACCTTGAGACAAAATAGCTTGTATCATCCATTCTATCGGGGTTTGGTACAAAGGCGGCCTAGAAACATAATCAAGAGATAACCCAAGTCAACAATATATAAAGAAAACCAATATCACCAAGAAAATATGTACAGAAATTCAATTGGAATATAATATTAAAAATTTAAAAAGATACACTGTCTGCATAGAAGAAACCGCATTGTGCCCAAAACACAACGTTAAATCAGGATTTTTTGTAGGCAATCAACGTAGTTGAGTTGAGGGAAGAATTAGTGAGTTGTCTTAGGTCCAATAGATCACCTAGTACAATGCAATTGTGAGAGAAAATTGTTGAGAAAATCGGTGTTCCTCGGCGAAGCATTGTCCTAACAATAGCATGATATAGATTGTAGTGTGTAGATCACTAACATTACTAAAAAAAAGTTAGTTTAAATATAGCTAAACGATAAAAAGGGGGACCCAGAAGAAATTTTTACAAAGCTCTCATGTCCAAATGCAAAATTGCTGGGTTACTCTTAGTAAAAATGATTGCCAACTGAAAAACTTAATACATAGTTCTTTTTTTTTTTTTTCCTCCTTTCGTCACAAATTCTAGATGTAATCGTGAAAAACTTGAAAAACGAAGAACCCTTTGTTATAACAAAGGCTCATGCATCATATAGCTATCATAAACACAGTTCGAAGTTAAAATAGTTATAGGCATAACCAGTTCAGGAAATAATAAGAAGTTGCATATTACCTTTTGTAAGGCTAGATTTTCCCAGTTGACTCCCTTGAAAAAAGGATGAGCTTTTACCTGAATGGAAGTCAAAAGGCATCAGCTTTTTTGTCCATTTTATAATAAAGGTAAATGAAATATATAATTTTGAGTGACCATGAATTGGAAATAGTTTTTATCTGTCAAAAACATATTTAAATAGGTTGAATACAACCTCTGACGAGCCCTTTGCTCCAAGACGCTGAGCTGGATCATGTACAAGAAACCTATAGGAAAGAATTCATGTGTGAATAAGACTGCTTAACTAAAAACATTAACATATTAACACAACGAGGAGAGACTTAAAGAAAATTTCCAAGGAATGATCTTCAAGGAAAAACTCGTGGAAAAATTGGTTCAGTTATTGAAGACATTTTAAGGCCAAGCCAAGAGTATAAGAGCATACATCTAATCTATACACGCCCCACTTTGAATAATAATTCTCACATGGATAACATATGAGCTCCATCCTCATTCTCAACACCCATTCTAATTTGGTTTAATTTTTTTGAAGCAACCTAAAAAGATTAAACTTATACGGGAGAACAACCCTGCATGGTTCTGAAAATTATTTTTCAAGCATAATTCGATACCTTGTAGGCTCAGCATTTCACTGGCAGGTGTTGCAGACATTGTCTGGATTAGAACTGTATCATTCACTTGGAAAGTAGATAGCACTCTCGCAACTCAATTAATATTTTAAAGTTAATTTTTTCTTTTCTTTTTTCTGGGAACAAAGCCTGTTCATGTAGTTACTAACTTAGTCACACTGAATCAACTCTGGCACAAAAGCTTTCTGATGTGCACGTTACCATGCTTACTACTTTTTACTTGTCAAATGTAAGAGTTCATAAGCGCCATTGCAGACTTCTAGAATCTTGTACACGACTAATGAAATCTGTCGGACTAGGCCGAATGACCTAGTTCTAAGAAATGGTAAGGATATATTCATATTAAATATATTCAGAATTGCAACATATTAAGCAAAAAGTTAATGACAAAAAATTTAGCAAGTAACCTGTCAATCAAGTCTTGGGCCTCGCAAGACATGTCTCTAGGAACTGAAGGCCATGGGACTTTCCTGTTAAGAATGTTGTCGAAGATTATCTGTAGCAAAAAAGGTTGAAAAGTGTCAAAGGATGAGTTTTATCTTTCCAATAGAAAAGAAAACATCATCATTACAAAGGATAACCATGAGCCAATTGAAACCTAGAGAAAAGTAGTAGCAAAACAAGCAGTAGTAGAACTGCTGCATGCGAATTTTTCAATTATTCTATGAGAATTTTGAGACTTTCCAAATATAGAAAAGAAATAGAAAGAGATAGGCCACAAACGACATCTGTTATGAGAACGGAACATTTCGCGATAGTGTGTAACCGGACGAAGCTGAAGGGTTTGCTCAGTAGGGAACCGGACAGGCAAATTACCGAAGGTAGTGTGGCAGGGATGTCACCAGACAAGGAACCGTACTTACACTAGGAAAACATTCCATCGACTGATCAAGGAGGATAATGGAAATTTAACAAATGCATAACAATTATCCAGTAAAACATATGTTACTTGGGTGGAAAGCAACCAGATTACAACCGATTCTTCGGTACCTTTGCTTGCTGGTGTTGGTTATATAGTTAAATTTGAATGTGACAGAAAATAAAAACAGAATTGGTGAAATTATGTAAAAAATGATAGCACTCCGTGTTAAATCCTTCCAAGCAAAAAAATTCTAAGTAACAACCAAAAGAATGTAAGAAATGCAATAACTTCCAAGCAGTAGAATAATCACAAAAAGCATTGTTTGGCAATGGTTTCTACAGAACTATATAGAGCATGATCAGACAAGAGCACATGGGTTTAACCTTCAGAATCCAAAATATAAAAATTACCTCTGGATGATCAGCACTAAAAGGTGGTATTCCAGTAATAAACTCGAATAGAATAATTCCCACTGACCACCAATCAGCTGAATAACCTGTTGAACGTCCAGGTAGTAAATTCAATAGTCGGGCATAATTCATATGATAAGATAACAACTATGGAACTAGAAACTATGCTCTAACCATGCTCAGTTCCTAGAAGAATTTCTGGTGCCAAATAGTCCGGTGTGCCAACAGCTGACTGCTGACTTCTGTCCACATCAGGTGAATTGAATTGACCTTGGTTATCAAGAGCAATCTCATTTGTATTATGTCCAGATAAATCACTTGTACTGTTCATGAGGCCGATTTTCGATAACCCAAAATCTGTAAGCTGGTGTGAAATAGCTAATGGTAAGTGCAAAATCACAAGTCACCACAATAAAAACGAACCAAAAGAAAAAGTAACGATATACCCATATACAGTTGCTAAGAACCATATTTGAGCAAAAAGTTGTAATTATTCTTCCACTACATCTTACCATTAACAGATTAGTCTAAGAAATATGTATTTAAATGATAAAAAGGCAATCCTTTAGCAGAATCCCTTATTTCACAAGCTGAAAATCATCATTCAGGATCCCTTAGTAATGATTTTGCATCAAAACCATTGATAATAGCCTACAATCATGCAATGATTCCTACTTCCATAAAAAAAAATTATATGGCTGAAGAGCATTTTTGTATTAGTATGGTTAACATCACCACCGTGTCTTTTATGTTCATATTATTAACTTCCCCCACCTAAGAAGCTTCGAAGAATGGACGCTCACGGGACATGTATTTAAAATGACATGGACACTTAGACACACCATTCCACACACACGCACAAAAAAAAAAAAGAAAAAAAGGAACATGGACACATCAATGCCATTTAGTACAAAATCCCCCTTTTCATACCTCTTTTACAAAGTAAATACTAATATTACTCCAGCTATAGTACTTTGATTAGTAAGATGATATATGAAGTTTATCACTTGTGTTAAGTTACATACAAACTCATAAACTTATACTTTATTATTAATATGCCATCATAAGCAAGCCAAAAAAAAAAAAAAAATCAAATCATACTTTCTACAATAGACCCAAGAAGTCTGGCCCTTCCCCAAACCCAGCACATAGCGAGAGCTTTGTAGCATCAGGCTGTCATTTTTTATACTTTCTACATTTAAAATTGCGACTTAATTGAGTTACATGACATGGTTAAATGCATAAAAAAAAGGAGCAAAGAAAATGGTAGTTGATTATACAAGTTACTCCAAATTTTAAAATCAAAGTCATGATAACTATGTCTGAAGCATGAAAGATACAGAAATAGTGTTAGATCATGTTCTTAGAATAGAATAGTGCAGTTTATGATGAGAAACAAAAAAAGGTGAATTAGACGAGTTTGACAGTTTCCAGATTGTGTGGGTATCCAACATATGTCAAACACAGACACGTGATTCCTCAAAAGTGACTATGCTTCTCCATTCATCATAAACATCAAATTTTGCAGATATGTGGGATATGAATGGTTACATATGTAAATCAATGTGGGATATGGGTCATGAAAATCTACCTCTATGCCCCCTAGCATCCTCATTATAGTCCGTATCAATTCTAGATGAGAACTTGTGAGGTCTCCCCCTCTATGCCCCTACACTCTCCTTGCATCAACATATTTAACACCCACAGGTTCTCATCCACAAGTTCAAGTCCGAATTAAAAATTGACCTCAGAACCAAATAAAAGCCCAAGATCTAACCAGTGCATTATCTTTGTGGGATACAGGTCATCGCATCTTAATACATTAAATCCCATTGAACTAACTTGCACAACAACTATGAAAATGAAATTCACATGGACCAGTGGTTGATCAAAATTACATTATCGAAACACTGAGAAGCAGATGACATGCGTCTACAAATGTTTAGACTCCATATATATGTCAAAAAAATTGTAGAAAATGTTGAACCTTGATATGCCCATCCTGTGCAATCAATATGTTGTCCGGCTTTAGATCACGATGCACAATCCCTAGAGAATGAAGGTACTCCAAAGCAAGAACCTATTAAACACCAAGGTCTAATTTAGTTGAAGGTCAGCAATCTGAAGAGCTTAAAAATGATTTGATTTCAAATACCAGTTCGGCAATGTAGATACGAGTTACATCTTCCTCAAGACATCCAACTTTTCTGAGCAAAGAGTACAGATCACCACCATTGAGATATTCCATAACCAAATAAAGGTTGTCTCTACTGGTAAATGAATAAAAAAATCGAACCTGCAGCAACAAAATAAAAAGCGATACTGTTTGGAGCCATTAGCACTTCAATTATAATTAATCGACCATTAAGTAGTCTTTCTAAAATCTAAACAAAACAACTGTACAAATTGCTAGATAAATGTAATGAGAAATTAAGTAAATTATCTAGAAATATAGGGTGGCATTTGGTGAACGATCTGTTCCGTATTTTTCCCCCTCAGAAAAAATAAATAAAAATAAAAAATAAATAAATAAATAAATAAAAATAAAATAAAATTGTGTCATGATCCCTGAAAAACTAAATAAAATTATGGGATCAGAACATGAACAGAAACGCTCAACAAATGCCACCTACCGAGGTTGACCGTGTACAACACGAGTAACATGTGAAGGGATAAGAATAATTAAAAATGAAAATTACCACAAAAGGGTTACGAACTGTAATCAGTATGTTACGCTCTGACAATATACGCTCAATGTCATTTTTCCGTAACATATCCAACTTCTTAAGCACCTGCATAAAGAACAGATTGCATCAACAGAAGAACACCAACTTTGAAATTCAAGTCCTCTGTAGATTAATCATCACACACAATGAAGAAGTTGCTCTTAGAGGGCTAAACCACAACATGGCACATAGGCGTAGCTTTTGGAAGGTGTGAAGAAATTTATGAGTTAATTAAGCTTAACCTTATAGGGGGCTACTAGTCTAGTGGTAAGGTGTTCAACCTGTATCTAGACAACAACGCAAAAGTGCAAGCCCAGAATTACCACAAATACTAATTGCCAGTAATATAGTGTAATTATTTCTCCATCATTTTTCATGCTATGCTGATGTCTCTCAAAGACGGAAGAATTATCAAGAGTACAGTCATACAATGCTTATCTGTTTACAAAGAAAATGTTATAACACGTGAGGAAATATATAGATTAACAAAAATTCACCTTTATTGCAAACAAATCCCCTGTTGTTCGCTTACGTGAAAGAAAGACTTTACCAAAGGCACCTCGGCTAATGGGTTTGATAATCTCAAAATCTTCAATACTTGTCCGTTCTTTATGTAAGGAGTGCGAAGGAGTTGACATTGTACTACTCTGAGACATATTGTCCAGAAAAAATCTCGAGCTTTCTGAATCTCTGATACCACTTTTTGTATCGACTAGCTCACAAGCAAGTATATACTTCTCTCTGCATATGAATGTAACAGATTGGGCATGTTATTTCTTAGAGGTGTATTACCATATCTTATCTATTGCTGTAAGAAAGTTACCTCAAAAGATTCTCTATTCGGCCTCCAAATGTGTCCACAACAAGAGCTTTAATCTTGCTATGTCGCAAAACATCCTGTAAGTCTTGCATGCTAGCAATTAAAAACTCATGGGACCCTTCTTTTGAAAGATCTGTGCCTGCCACACAGCGGGCAATGTCTGCAAGGATGACCATCTGCAAAAGGATCTTCTAAGGATTAGATTCCGTAAAATATCTCAAAAGAGAGGAAAAAAATACTCCTGGATATCTTCAGAAAATGAAGAACTTGAAAATACATAAAATGACACGTGAAATACTTTAAAATTAAATATTTCTCTCCTTCAAATTAGGCAAATTGAGAAAAGGAATACAAGTAATGGTCTCCTTCCCAGTTGGCTTCAAGTAATGATACTGTAAACCACATAGACTTGAAGTCTTGATCTAGGATTAGTCCCTAATGATCTGATAACCTCCAAAATAGCAACAATCAGGAACAACCATAGGCGGTAATGTCAGTCCTAGACGCCCCTCAAACCGATGACCACTAAAATAGGAAAAATGCAAGTTAACAATAATCAGCCTGAGCTGAACTAGCAAAGGGAAGGCATCCTGAATCTAATATGGGTTCGATGATCTGGCACTCACCATTGTCATCATTCAGCTGCTTGCCATTTTCAGAATTACAAAGAGCAAATGTCATGTTTATATGGCCGCATAAACAACTTACACTGTTTATAAAAACTTAGAAATCAGTCCTGTATCAAAAACAAGGCTTGACAAAAGCGAGACTCCCTAATCAAAGGAAAGGCCTGCATTCAGTTCACTTGCAACGAGGCTAAAGATAGAGATTGTGGTACACTCATGATCAGAGTTCTTCCAGTTGATCACCATCCTTCCTCTCTCCTCCCTCACACTTGCTAGGTCTGTTTTTCTTGTCTATTCTAGTATAGAATATGTCACATGCATTGAATTCCACTTGCACGTACCCTTCAAAGTCACATAATAAAACATTCATCTCTTGCCAACAACACATTCTCAAGTTCTTGCAAACATGCCTATCGAAAGTAACAAGTTCTAGCAAACATGAAATTCATGTAAAACTACTTTTGGTGTAAGTTGAAGCAAGTCAAGAAGTAAATCATGCGAGGACTAATTAAAATCAAAAATTATTATTTACCTGTTGCAAATCCTCCAGTACAGAAGGATTATTTTGTTCTAACCAGAAAAGGTCAAAATTTACAGCTCTTGGAGTATTTGTAGAGGACGTTGATGTCATGCTCCCAGTTGAGGAGGGTGGACCACACTGGCTAAGCTTCATTCCTAAGTGTCCCTTCAAATTCATAAAGTTTGTTAAATGACAATCTTCAATACAGGCAGTGTCCATCTCGTGAAGATCCTCAAACATGCCTTCCAGACCTTTACTTCGCCACTCACTTATACATGGTGAATGACTTTCAGACACAATTGCAGAATTTATAGTCTGCATCCTTGAATTTTCAAAGCTGTCATCTGTTGCAGGAACACTAAGATTGCGAGACTCAATGATCTGTTCCAGTAACTCCGCATGTTTCAAAAGACGTTCATCTACATCTAAGCATTTCAAATCACATTTATCTGCATAAGCACATATATAGGAATGAGACTCCAGGTGACGAGCTGGAACAAGTTCTTCACATATCCTGCAAATTACTGAATTAGAATCATCTGGACACTGTTCCTGCTCCGGCTGCGAACCACCACCATAATTGTTCATCAGATCTCCAGGAAAACCGTCGTCAACTTGATTAGTTTTTTCAGCAATTGAAATCATATCCATTTGGGTTTCTTGAGAAGGTGAGGTTTGCTCTACAACCATGAAATCCTTTTCAATAGTTTTGTGCCTTTCAACAGTTGGCACTTCAGGACTGCAATGGCTTTCCTGACGGAGGTTAAGTACCTGAATTTTTCCCATGTAATTACATTTGGCAGCATCTTTCCGATTTGCATAATCTGAACTGAATTCAGAAATGCCTTGAGTCGGATCCCAACTTATATCAACAGAAGGGATTCTTTCTAGACATTCTTTGAATTTGTGAAGTGATTTCTCATCAATTGGTTCACGTTCTTTCTCAAAATGTAACAATCTGGTACAACGTGTCAATATAAAAAGTATGCGCGTCAAAAGCCACTTCAATAATCCCGAGTGGCATTGCTGCCTCTTCTCAGTCAAATCATGGACAATAGCTTCACACTTGGTACGAAACTCCAGGGAAGTCATCACAATATATTCTTGAGCAAGACCAATAAGTTCCTCTGTCATTTTCTGTCCCTCCAAGGACAAGGAGTCATTGTTCTGCACAACATCCATCACTTCTAGTGCAAAGGCAGCAAGCTCCGTGTTCACCACTTCTTTTGCTACATCAAATTTTGACCGCAATGATCCCAAAAGCTCCTGTGTTGCTCATACAAAAATATATATATATATATATATATATATATATATATATATATATATATATTAATGCTTGGTTTTAAACTGTTAACAAGTGAAATCTAATAATGAACGACAATAGTAGCCTCCACCATTCCCCTTTTGAAAACGACTTCATAACTAAAACAAACACCTAGAAAAATTTTGAGAGATACCTTCAGATCATTATAGCTGTGAGCCCGGGAATGGACAGGTACAATGCCACCTTTGGGTCCAAGTTCATGAGAAAAACTTTTCAAATCTTTTGGTACTTTCTTTGTACATGTGTTCTCGGTTGAATATTGGTTTCTAGACGAATGTTTCCGTGCCTTCTGCAGTTTTGTTGTTGGAGCCTCCTTCTCATAAACCTTTGCTTCCATGTTAATGCACTCGAAGATTAGCAAGAGATCATAAAGCATACATTTAAGTTCTTTAAATGGGGCCTAGTGGAATAAACCAAAGCTCACCTCCATATTTGGAGGATTGTCATCTGAAGCTTGATCATAATCCTTGAACAGATAAGATCTGAACCACCATGCTATCTTCTTGCCTTTACGGGGTCCTATTACATAAAGGAAATCCATGAGTTCATTAACTTTTCTCCATCTTGCTCCAACAAAGACAAAAGAAAGCACGTTGGGGATGACCATGGCAAGAACAATCATTAACAATTCAAAGATGAACTTATATAGTGATGACATGGGCTGAAACACTTAAAAATTCATACAAGCACCCATGGCAACAGAGGATGATAAGGTTCCAGTTGAACTTTAGACCACAAAAAAAATGCCCCTGAAAATTCGAAAGAACTTTTTTTCGTTCATTCGAAAACATTACATTCTTTGAGATAACACGAACCAGATGAGGTTTTTCATTTGATCAATTGAAAAAGAACCATCTAAGGTAAAAACCTATACAAGAGTTCATAAAGAACCATTTTTGCCGGATCACTAAGATGTGAATCTCCCAAAGAAAAAAAAATATTAATATCACTTGTCATCATTAAGAAAATGCTTAAGCTGGGCTGAAGGAATCTACAAGCCAAGTATCACAACCCTAAACGCCATAGGCACTTCCTGAAAACTCATGAATCAGTTCTAGCACCCTTGTCACTTGCAAGATAGGGCTTTCTATCACTGTATTATATCACTACTGTACCATGTACATTTTAATTAATAACCCATTTGATCCCCATGTGTTTTTTAATTTGTAATACCTATGAACTAAGAAAGATAACAAGGTACAGCGTTTGATGTCAATCCCATATCCAGAAATGAACCACAGCTTATTTCAATCCAAGCTACTTAGGAGCTCAATGTATAAGAAGTTCAAAGTTTTAACAAATAGAATAATTTGTTTTAATTCAGGAGAAACAAGAACTTTTTCATAGAAAACATAATAAACAATATCAGCACGCGCTCGCGCGCGCACACACAGGCATGGAGGGAGAGGAGGAGGAGGAAGACGCATGTAATTAACAAATATAACGAATTATTTAGGATCTCATGTGAAAACGAACATGCAGGGTGTATCAAGTATCAACCACGACGCACATACACATAATTCTGGGTCCTGAGGATAATTAAAAAAGAAATCCGCTCATTCTTCCCCATGGACAAAAACATTCCTGAAGTTTTGCATAGTAAAAAAATGAAAACTATTCTAATTTCGAGCTAATATTGCCTAAATATACATCTTAATGCATGAAATCTATACGCAGATACACGATGTACGAACCTTCTTTAGGACTATTCAACTTTAGCGACCTCTGTTTTTGCTTCAAATGAGGCTGTACACCTCCATAACTCCGAGAATCAATCAACTTACCCAAATCATGAGGTTTCAAGCTCTGTTGATCCATGGGAGACATCCGTCGAGTCTTAATCCGGTTCAACCCGCTCGGAATACCCGCATCCGCCGCCGATTCACCTCCGTTTCGGCTGATTTCTCCCATTTCAGAACTCAAACTCGAATTCAACTAAACTAAAACCCTAAATCTTCTGCCCCTATATGAACTGAAAACTACGAAAACGAAAAAAAATAAAAATGAAACGCTTGAATATGTTGAACGAGTCAAAAGAGAAAAATCGGAGTATTACGTTAAAACGTGATTCAAATTTGTTTAGAACGAAATCTGAGAGAAAAGAGGGGAGAAAATATGAATCTGTTAGCTGAATTCTGGTGGGGTTCGGCGGGCAACGGAGCGCGAAAGTGATTTTCGTATTTGTTTGGTATCCTTTCAAACTACGTGTGTGTGTGTGTGTGTGTGTGTGTGTGTGTGTGTGTGTGTGTGTATGTGAGAGAGAGAGAGAGAGAGAGAGAAATGATGGTGGCGTCCGGTGCGTGGCTGCGGAAAAGTCATCTACAAAAAGAAAAAATTTACCAAAAAAAGATTTAACATTATCCATTTCACAGAATTATTTCTTTTTCTCCATTATAAGTTTGTAGTTAAGTGCTGAAACTTTTTTTTTGTTTCATTGAGACCCCAGGAAATGTGAGTAATATTAACCGAATGCTCTGGGAGGACTACAAACTTATATTGATGATTTTTTCCTATTTTGATTTCGGTTTATTCATGTCTTAGTTATTGTCATATTTATTTCATTTAATTAGTTTTAAAGTATCGATTTCCTCTCCATCTCAATTTCATTATGTGGATTTATTTTTATGTGTTTGTTATTAATATATATAGTGATAGTGTCTCACTGTTTTTACTCTACAAAAGTGAGATAAAATTAAAAATTTTGGAACAAAAGTGATTTGTTCAAAGAAATTTGTTTCCAAAATATCAGCGTAAAAGGAAAACATGTTTTTGTTTCTTATACTTCTATTTTTGTTATTGATTTAAAAAAGTAGAAAAGCAAATTTATTCTTTATTTTTTATTTTTTTTGCTCTTTAATGTTTTTTGTTCTGAAAAAACAATAAATAACTATATTATGTTGATAGAAATTTGGTTTAAAAGAATTATAAGGAAAGAAAGTTGATATTGGTAGAAATATAAAAATCAAAAGAGGCGAGCTCTAAAGATGATTATGCCTAATTTCAAGGGTACCCATAAAGGAAAATGTAGAAAAATAAGAAACTAAAAAAAAAAAAAAAAAAAAAAGGGCATGATCAACGTTTCATGGGTAGACTTGTTCATTTAGTCATAGCATAAATGCCACGTAAGATAAAATTAACGGTTGGGCGGTTACACAACCTTAAACATCTAATTAAGTTTTTGACTTTCTTTTAGAAACTGTCCTCTTGAATATGTAAGAGGCCCCGGAATTTTTCAAAATGTTGGTAATTAAATATTTAAAAAATAAAATAATATATATATATATATATATAGATAGATAGATATAGATATAGATATTGACGTTTTTTAATTGTGAAAAAAATTTCTTTTTAAAAAAATTATAGAATTTTTGGTATTACTAACTAAGTCCCGTGTCTCTAATTATAAAATTTTAATATTTTTTTATTAATTTAAGAATTTCATCGTAACTAATTTATCCTAAATCAATTTAAACCCGAAAACGGAAGATGGATTGGGAGAAGAGTGGATTGAATGGCATAGTGATGATAATAAAGTGGTGTTGAGAAGTTTGAAATTTGTAGTTTAAAAGTTACAAAAATTAAATCTCAACCACTGAATTAGATTTGGACCTTTAAAATGTCTTTCAGTCTTGATTTATGGATGGATTAAGAATTAGGGCACTAACTGAACAGTCCCCAAACAAGCTGAAAACTACCGATTAAACCCTCTGACATTTCCTTGCACCGCCGAATCCTTTTTCCATTTTATTGACGATATTGCCCCTCTCATGCGCCTCACGCTTAACAGCGCATCTTATGTTGCTAACCTCCCCTGTTTTTCGGGATCTATATATGGTAACGAATTCAGTATATTGGGGCACTGTATATCGTTTAATTCTCTTCGAAAAGAAGTGTTAATTGCATTTTTGGAGATAAATTTCTTGATGTAACTGATGTTACATGTAACATTTAAAAATGATCAGAAAAAAATGCATGCCATCCGTTGTATAGTCACGTTACATGTAACAATGTTACATGTAACATCCAATGTAACATTACTGATTATGTGACCATGACGATGATTTCATTGATGTTACATGTAACATCCATTTTTTAAACTGGAAAATGTGAAGATATGTCCATGATGAATGTTACATGTAACATTTGCGCGTTCTGCCAATAATTCCATATCCAAAATGGGGTTTTCGTTAAACATTACTGAATATGTCATTGATGTTACATGTAACATCCATTTTGACATGGCAATGTGAATGTGACCATGACGATGATTTCATTGATGTTACATGTAACATTTAAACGTTCTGCTAATAAATTCCATATCCAAAATGGGTTGTCGTTTGCCATTACTAAATATGTGTGTCTATTATAATGATACATGTAACATACTTTTGACCCTGAAAAAATATGGATATATCTTTGAAAATGTTACATGTAACATCAATGAAAATGTTACATGTAACATTTGGAAGGTTGTCCTCAGACGAGAAAATGTTACATGTAACATTGGAAGATTAGTTCTCAGAATGTAGGTTTTATTTCCAGTTTGTCTCTAAGACGCAACCCAAACTTTGCAAATAAGTGTCAAACCACCAAAATAATAGTTCGTGAATCCAAAAATAGTTGTGTTGCATTTTAGACAACACAAAACAACAAAACCCTTATTATACCTATCATACAAAAATGAAAATCTAGCTACGTATGATATTTAAACCAATCAAAGACAGGTTAACAAACAATTTGTTCTAATCCTAACAAAACAAAAACTCTGGTTTTCAGTTGTTCTATGCTTCTTCAGCACGACGTGTTTCGTTATTTTTCCTTGTTTGGAAGTCATCGAAAGTCCAAGATCTGGGTGGATCATTAAGGAATTCGTGCACAAGTGCTGCTCTTTCTCTTCTGAAACCTTCAATTCCATAATTAACGTTGATTTGTACGTTGTTGAATATACTCTTCATGACATGAATTATAGCAACACTGCAATCAACGCTGCAAAGTATATTATATTAATAGAATTCATCAATAACTGGTGTGTTCAGGTAACATAATTCATTAGCGATAAAATGAAGTGCACTTACACAGATGATCCCTGATCTGGCACATTATTGGAATTTGAAATTTCAGGATCCAACAGTTGATATTCGTTGGCTTCCTTTGACAATAATGCATTAACATAACGAACCTACATTTGACCATGGAACAAAAATGGTGAGGATTATTCATTCAACATTGCTCTGGCACACAAAAAAGCTTCAACCCTATTTATTAAAACTCACAAGTCTTTTTGCATTCTCGTAAAATCTATCAACATCTCCCGGACGTCGGAGGTTGATCGAATTGTAGTGTGTCCATTTCTTCTCTTATTTATCACAGACAAGCAATGTCCAGTGTCCGATTGATGATGTCAATCCTAAAGTATTTATTAGGAAATGCACAAATCTATAGTTGTCAGAAAATGCTTCTATAATTTTTGGGTTAAGATTGTCTGCTAATATTTTCTTGTCCCCCTGTGTAATCCAAAACTGCATATATTTGAAAAACATTTCAAGAAATTAGTAATGCGCAAATGTGTGCATGCAAATCAAACAAAAAAATAAATAAAAAACACATTAAAAATGAAAAAAAAAAAATGTAACAGTTTGATTACCCAGCAACAACTATTGATGAAATATGACCTATTTGGAAAACCATGACCAATCCCTTTCAAATCACTTGCAACTTTTGCTTGATCAAGGGACATCATCTCCATACATCCATTGATGACCTAAAAAACGTTTTATTAATCACCAACATAATGTTATAATCATCTGTATATTTCAAAAAATAAACAAAAAAAAAAGTGTAAGTAACATGACCGGCGTGTTGCATGTTACATGTGCCATCACCATATATATGCTTGTAAAAATGTTACATGTAACATTGACGCAAAATATCACGAGATATAAACTATTGAAAATGTTACATGTAACATTACTCTAAAAAGTTACATGTAATATCACAACATAATGTTATAATCATCTGTATATTTCAAAAAATAAACAAAAAAAGTGTAAGTAACATGACCGGCGTGTTGCATGTTACATGTGCCATCACCATATATATTCTTGTAAAAATGTTACATGTAACATTGACGCAAAAAATCACGAGATGTAACTATTAAAAATGTTACATGTAACATTACACCTGAAAAAGTTACATGTAACATCGCAAAAATAAAAATGTTACATGTAACATTTCGCCCCTGTTATAACAATAAGTGACTCACAATATTTGAGAGTTGAGTCTCCCACATCAATCCAATCAAATCAATGATGGATACTTGAGCGAACACCCATTCTGCTCCCCAAACAAATGCTCTGCAATAATAATGAAAAAGTAAAACAAAAATGATGTATATCTAATGTCCGTTGTTCCAAAGAATAGCATATTTGACACTTAAACTTACCCACATCCATCCTCCCGTATAATCAGATTGAGTTTGTCCCAATCATCGTCTGAAATCATTTTTGCAACAGCACTGTTACGTAGAGGCAATTCTTGAGGTTCATCGCCGTTGTGGGCCAATGTACTTTGCTCATTGCTCTTCACAACATCAGGGGCTGGTGCATCATACTTTTTCTTCAATCGTCGCGGTTTCTTGACAGGTACATCGTATTTGTGGATTGATTCATCATCAGTCTTCCGTGTCCTCATGCAACTCTTGACGTTTTTTATAAGCGATGTTGGTGTTTTGGTTTCAGCTTTTGAATGCGTACTGCGCCTAAGCTTTGGTCTTGTTGGAATTGACGTCATTGGCGGTGAATTGTGGGCAACAATGATTGATGCTTTCCTAACAATCACGTTGTCTCTGTCTTCAAGCTCACCCCGGTAAAACTTTGTCAGACCAAACATTTTTTCAGTATGTTCCCTATCTTTCTCTACTGTCTGCGTTACCGAATGCACAACAGCTTCTTCAATCTTTTCCACCAACCTCTCTTGTTGCGTAACATTGTGAACTTCAGCTTCTACCAACTTCTCGTCTGTTTTTTTTTTCTCTTCCATCAACCTCTCTATCTCAGCCTGCAGTTGGTTTTTCTCATCACCAATCCGCTCTATCTCACCTTTCATATACTGAATCTTGTTTTTCATTCTTCTCTTCATCTTCTTGTGCTTCGTCCTCGCTTTATCAACCTTGCGTAATAGTTTCTGATTGCTTTCGACAAGCTCTGTTAAATTTTGTGAACCTCCACAAAATTTAACAACGTCCTCATCAAATGGCTGCGATATTAACAAATCAAAGGACGGCATATCGTCAGCAACAGACACCTCCTCTTCTCCCTTAATCTTAGCACTGGTATTAGATGAACTATTCTCTGTGTCACCCTGCACAGGTAGTACAACACCTACCCTGAGCTCCGACACTAGTTCTATTGTTAGTCCCCGGATAACCTAAACTCATCAGTAAAAAAGTGCAAGAACAATGTTTTGTGTCAGAAAAATACACTAAAACATCCCCCCCTCCCCCTAAATGTGTTACATGTAACATTTTATACCTTGTTTTTTATTGTAACGCAATTTCTGTTACATTTAACAATAAACCCCCACCTGGTATGCAGAAAATTAGGGGAAAAAAAACACACCTGATCAGCGGTTAAATTCTGCAATTCTAGTCCGGAAGCAACCGATGTCAACGCCATCATATCCCATTTTAAAAAACGAGGGACTGCAACCATCTTTGATGCCACTGGCGGGATCAACCTTGAGTGTTCGCACAACGAAAATTGGGTAACACAACATAAAACACATTTGTAGAAACAGTCATATATATTATGCACAATTACTACTAAAAATTAGCACAATTGTTATTACCTGCAAAGCAATGACACATCCAATTACAGAGCTCGATCTCTGATATCCACATTCAATTGATGACATCAAATTTGAATGAATGGCGTCAGCCCATTTGTAAGTTTCCATAACATCCAAATCCTCGACAATGTTCAGGTCTGATACTCGAACATACTGCCCCTTATTACTGAAGAAGCAGGTTCTCAACAAAAGAAGACACAGTAGTCGAACAACATCCTTCACACTTTCTTCGTCTTGTTGTCTGATGGCAGCATGTAACAATTGCTTCAATTGTACAACACTTACCTTGTTCGTGTTCAAACCTTGACGCACTAAGAATACACAATCTTGCTTTTTTGCATACCTACCGGGCAGTTGTACTTCACCACGTGGCAACCCAAAAATAAGTTGCACATCATTGCTTGTGAACTCCACAAATCGTGGCCCCAATTTGAATGCTTTTTTTTTCCGGATGATAGCACCGAATAATATTCACTATCAGACTGTCAATTCAATGGGCTGAAACCTTGTCATCTTGATCATTCATCGGTGCTTTCATGGTGTTCCAAAAGGGGGTGCGTCGTAAATAAGATATATGTTCATCACCTAGTTGTAATTCATTGATGACTGATGAGACCTGTGACAGGTTACATCGGTATTTGATCAGTCCTGATGGGGCTTGGCCAATTGTTGCTATTCCTTGTTTGCTTGTTGACGCTATTGGCACATCTGGGACATGTTCCCCCGAAATGGAAGACACATAAATCAATAGATACTAAAAACTATTCTAAATTCTAAAAATAAAGCAAATAATAAGTGTGTAAAAACGTTTTTTTTTTTTTACCATCCTCAAGATCATCTGCTTATATGCCTGTCATGAGCATCAACAGCCAGTACTGTGTTGTAATGAGCACCACCAGCAGGTAATGTGTCATCTGCAAAATGTATATTAATGCATAAAGCCCCCCCACACAAAAGATGTTACATTTCCTGCACTCTAAAATCTCTTTCCAACAACATGTAATCAAACTTCTTGTATACAGAACAAGAATAGCCGAAAATGTTACATTTCATGTATTGATGTTACATTTCCACAACAGCTAAATTAAAGAATTTGGAAACAATATGATAAGAATACTGGAAAATGTTACATGTAACATTTGTGAACAACTTATAAAAACATCGACAAAATTTTGAGCACACAAACCAGTAAAAACTGAAAAATGTTACATGTAACATCTGTGAGAAATGTTACATGTAACATCATGTATTGATGATTTTTTTTTCACGACAGCTAAATCAAAAAATTTGTACACAATAAGATACAAAACTGAAAATGTTATATGTAACATCTGTGAACACTTATAAAACACCGACAAATTTTTGAGCACACACCAGTCATAATTGAAAAAATGTTACATGTAACATTTGTGTGCAAATTTTTTGAAAAACAACGACAATAGCTGAAGTACTACTTCAAAAATTCGGTAAAAAACGATTCGCACCAAATATGTAAAATTTGTGACTGGCGTATTGTGACCACACCAAGTAAATCATGATGTACGGCTAAAATCACATAACTGTGCACGAAGAAAATCGATTCAGATCAAGTTGACGTACTTGTATGGCGAAATCACTAGACATATACAGCTGCACTAAACAAATCGCAGTATCGCTTGTAGAAATCACAAAACGCGATATGCGTAACACAGGACTCTATCATGCACAAATGATAACTAAAAATTGCCACTCCTAAATTTTCAATATACGGTTGCATGCCGTAAACTACAAGTCCAAACGCGTAAACTAAGACCTATCGGTTGATTTCTACACCGAAACAGTTGAGATCGTCGTCAAGTATTGCATCAATGTTACCTGCGTCGGATAGATTGACGGGATCGTCCGCAGTATTGGGGTTCTTAGTGATCATCTTCCGCCGTGTAGACACCATTATGAACTAATTGATACAAAAATCAAGGTTACGGGACCGGCAATGATAGGCGACGGCGTTGCAGAACGTTAGGGTTTCGATCGTTTATGGAATATGGAAGGTTCTCCTTTCCAAAACTGATGACTAGTTATGCTAACGAGACGTGAATACCAAAACCCACTATTTCAAAAAAAAAAAAAGTCTTTTCCCTGACAAGTTAACAAATGGCGGTTTAATTTTGGGGTGTAATCCTGTTTTACGCATTTATTTATGTGACCTGTACAATATGTAACAAAAAAATGTAACATTGTTACATGTAACATTTGGTGCTGGGTCCATGTTGTATGTAACATTATTTTGTATGAAAATAAAGGGTTAGTTACATTTAACATTTGCCATAAATAAAAAAAAATAAAAATAAATAAATAAATAAAAAAGGAGGGAGAGAGAACGTTTAACTAAAAAAAATGCTAATGTTACATGTAACAAAAAAAAAACGTTACACTAAACATGATAGTGTTACATGTAACAAATCCATTATTGTCGTGTTGAAAAAAATCATCAACAACTTCACCAAAAACACACTTACAAAAATATATGGAATGCAAAAAAAAAAAACATTTATTGTTTCATTGTTGAATACAAAATGTCAATTACTAGATATGCCAAAAATCTGTTTTTGTCAAAAAAAAATGAAATTCAACTGTCGACTCTCAAATCCAAAAACATAAGCTCTTGATATACTCAATCTTATGCCAACGGGTCTTTACATGTCTTCTTGTTGTGTTTGCCCATTTTTCCACATCTCCCACACTTTCTTTCTTTTATCTCACCCCTTGATGGTATTCTTACTTTCTTCGGCTGACCTAGTTGCTTCTTTGACAATGGTGGTAATATAATTGCTTCGCTCTCAACCCACATAAGTCGTTCGATTGTCGGGATTGCATAAATTCCTCTGGAATAGGTCTCTCGGTAAAATTTGACGCTGAAGTATTCTTCTATGTATTCATGTGTCGGCAAGCCGCTCTTGTTAATCGTTGCACAACCGTGTACGCAAGGGAACCCCTTTATCTGCTATTGTCTACACGAGCATGATTGTCCCACCGTATCAACTAGCGCTGATGGGGATGAATGAATCTCATAACAGCCATCACCAGATGAGCTGATATTCCATGTTCTTCCTTCATTAATCAACTCACACAATTTGTTATCCCAAAATGGTGTTATATCACCATCCATATTTTTTTATTCTTGTCTCCTATCGGACATTAGGTCCATCCACCGTATTCTAATTTTGTCAATCAACAAAATTGCAGGCAAATGACGATATTCACTTATCCAAGAGTTGAAACATTCCGCCATGTTTGATGTCATCTCACTATAACGTTTTCCCCGAAAAAAAAGCGATATTGAATTTCATTGCAGATAGATCGTGCATGAATCGCTGAAATTTTTCTCCGCCTTCGTACATTATCTAATCATACAACATTTTATAAACTTCCGGTGTGTGTGCATACGCCAATCCATTCAATTTCTGAATCATTAATTCCTTCAGTGCGGTGTTTCGCCCAGCCATTACAGCCATCAGATTCATCTTTAAATGCAATAGGCAGTATGCATGGTGGCAATTTGGGAATACATTCCGTACTCCCTCTAATATACCGTTATGACGATCTGAAATAAACGTTATCACAAGATCCGTCGCAACGATCTTTCTGAACTCAGATAAAAACCAATTCCAATTCTCATCATTTTCTGCATCCACAATTGCAAATGCAATTGGGAACATCCCTGCAAAAACAACCCAAACACAAAAAATCTCAATCAATAAACACATATGATATATTTGTTACATGTAACATACGTTTTTAGTTTTTTTTAGTGTCATATGAAGAAATGTTGTACTATACACTAAATATGAAAATCATTTACTGACATCACCTTGGTTGCCATCTTTTGTCGTCGCAGCTAATAAATTCCCTTTATATCGGCCGGTAAGAAATGTTCCATCAAGGAACACCATTGGTCAGCAGAAGCGGAAACCATGGATACATGCTTCGAATGCGACAAATATGCGTCTGAAATGTCCCATGTCCTTATCATAATCGAGTGTAACATGACTCCCGGGGTTCGTCTGTCTACATTTATCAACATACCATCATAATTGGTCGTACGATGTTGAATAATCCCCAAACACGCTGTTTGTGACCTTTTCTACACCAAGCCACGCATTGCGATACGAGATCTCAATACCATATTGCCTCTTGAAATTGTCAACTACATCAACAGGGCGCGTTTTCGGGTTTGTCCGTATATCATCGATCAAACAACCAGAAACAATCTCCGAGCTCATTCGTTTGTTTTTGTTTTTGTGGAAAGCAGACCCACAAGTGTGTTTGTTTACCAGATTCCGGATGTAGAATATACCATTTTCCCGTATTACACGTCCGTGCACAAACTATGGGCATTTCTTTTCCTCTCTCAGTGCACATGTAGCTGTCACACGCACTTTGTTGTTTTTTAAATAATAGAAATTGAATCCAATCTCAATTGTATATTTTTTTAATACATCCCAGAATTCGCTTGTTCCGCCTCTGAATTTTTGACCCTCCTCTTGGATCCCAATAGCCCACTGAGATGACAATAATACCCTGTCATTATTCCGCTGCAAAATGTTGTCGTAACTACCTATGTAGTCAAGTTCATCTTCGCTGTCTCCGCCACTGTTTAACAGTGCAGTGGCACTCGTTGATGCACCATTCGATCCACTAGAATCATTCAGTCTTCTCTATATGCATATGTCCAACAGCTCAATGTTCTGATACGCTGTGAGCAATATCATCTCCTCAAAGTCGTTTTGGTCAGCAAGCATGCAGTTGGAATGGCCATGCAATGCGTATAACAAGTCAAATTTTGACTTAGCTAATTCTGGCCATTTGCTTACAATCTTGTCACACAAATCGCTAATGTTGTTGTTGTTGGCAATCCTCAAAACTGCATTCACCCCCTCGTAATTGCACATGCATGCAATAGAAAAGTGACCCTGCTGACATACCAATAACCATCAGAATGCATGATCCCCCTCTTTTTTTGCAAAAACATAATATGTTACATCTAATATCACATATATCCACACCGTGGAGTACCTATGTTACATGTAACAGACCCTTTCCGTTTAAAATGTAACACGGCCTAACAATGTAACACGATATATGTACAACGTTATGTGTATAAGCACACATTTGTGCTTATGTTACATGTAACATGGCCCTTTGCCGTTAAAATGTAACACGTCCTAATAATGTAACACGCTATATGTACAAACGTAATGTTTATCAGCACACAATTATGCTTGCGTTACATGTAACACGCTATACGTACAAACATTGTGTATCAGGACACAACTATGCTTATGTTACATGTTACATCAGCACACAGTTATGCTTATGTTACATGTAACACAGCCCTTTACCGTTAAAATGTAACACGTCCTAATAATGTAACAAGCTATATGTACAAACGTAATGTTTATCAGCACACAATTATGCTTGTGTTACATGTAACACGCTATACGTACAAAATGTTATGTGTATCAGTACACAAATATGCTTATGTTACATGTAACATGTATCTTTCCTTGTTAAAAAATGTAACACTCTATATGAATATAACACGCTATGCGTATGTCACATGTAACTCACTATATGTACAACGTCGTGTCTATTATTGTACTGCATTACATTTCGATCCAAAACTACTATGTATGTTGATCAACAACTAAGATCGCTTTATCATGCGTTCGTAAATCATTTTCATACACGTATGTTCGACAACAAGAATTTCATCAACCAAAAACTAGGTCTTTGTACGTGTTACTGTCGAAAAACCCTAACTCGATAATCAATATGTCCCTAAAAATCACTACGATTGGCGTATATCAAATGAGGATGTGTGTTACCTGTTGTTGATCGACTCGGAATGATTCATCAATTGTCTTTCCATATCTGCTCTGCTTCGATCGTCTCTCTCTACGCCCACGGCGATTTCTTGATTTTGAAATTCGAAATGCAACGTATATTAGGAAAAACGTCATGATTTGGAATTTATAGTATGTTTTCACAACTGAAAAATCGGATTGATTACTGGAAATCGTTTTCGCGTACAACGGGAGGGCAAATCGGTCACCGAAATGTGTACGGTACTCGAATTTGGGACTGATCGGTGCACAGTAAATCCGGCGAGGGACTGCGCTATTCGGTAAAACATGAGCTGATTTTATTGGTAGATTAAGAGGTTCAACTAGTAATTTTCCCTTAAGAATTTCCTATGCCTAAAGAAGCTCTATTGATTTTCAGTTTATAAGAAAGAAAAAAAATAGTAAATAACAAAAAAATTGACAAATAAACTACATATATAAAACTTAAAGGTACAAGATATAATTTAATTTAAACATTTTACAAATGGGATTGTGAAAATTTTGTTTTTTTTTAAAAAAAAAAAAAAAAAAAACCTTCATAATGGCTTTAATATATTTTTTTTCCCACTTGTTGTAAACATAATTACATTCATTTAATAGAGATATGAAGTTAAATGTTATCAAATCTAATCTCAATTAAATTTAGAAAATTATTTATATTTTTGCAACAGGATTATAACCAAACATTTCAATTTAATTCCTAAATTTAAAAATTTTACTTTATTGGTAGAGATTTTTTAGTTTTTTTAGTTTTTTTTTTTTTTTTTTACTGTAATTTTATTTATGTTCTCAATAAATAAAGAATCAGAAAATGAATTTATTTTCATAAACTTAATATAGAAAAAAAAATAGTAAAAGATTATTTTTATACTTTATTTAGATTTTTTTCGGGGAAAAAAATACTAAGGACTTGTTTGATAACGACTTAATTTTTAAGTGCTAAAAATTTAAGAAGTTTGTTTGATAAAATTGTGCTGAAAATTTAAGTACTGAATTTTTTTTATTTGTTTGATAAGTACAAAATTTGTATGCTGAAAATTATTTAATTTACATAACTATTTTTGAATCAAGATAATGTGAAGAAAAAAAAAATTGAGAACAAAACAATAAAATTAGAGTGCCATTTTTTTAAAAAAAAAATTATATTAAAATTAAAAGTAGAAATTAACCCAAAAATATGTAAATATTATGTATTTTTTTATGTAATTTGATTGCTTAAATTAAATTATAACAATAATTTAAATATGAAATAAAATTAAAACCATAAAATAATTCAAAATTAATTCAATTCTCATTAATCCTAACTCTAATTAAACCCTCACAGGGAATTAAGGGTAAAATAGTTAAAATATATTTTTTTTAATTAGAAAATAATGGAGTGCATTAAGCAAAATGAAATAAGTGAAGAGACTTTGACTTAATTTTTTACTCATATTTTGACTTAATTTTTAAGTTAACTTAATTAATTAAATGATACTAATTATATTTATCAAACAAATGTAATTAATTAAATACTTAATATAATTAATTTTAAATACTTATTTTTTTTATTAAACATGTACTAAATAAACATGATTTTTCTACCATTTTTATATTTCTAGAAAAAGTGCCAAAACCAAATTGGTGGCCTTCTGGTGTCACAGATATTGGTTGACCAGGGCACTTTATATGGCCATTTTAACTTATGCTCACAGCCGTCAAATAAATTCAACGTGATCATTATGTATAAAAAGATAAATTCAGGTGACTTAACCTTTTTTTGCATCAAGTGTTTTTTTTTAGGTTCACATTTCGTTTTAAGTTTTCAAAGATTTTGATATTAAAAAAATAAAAATTGACAAGATGGTCTCGTGAAAAGAGTCAATCTATTAAAATATTACGTAACTTTCTAGTTCAACCATTTAATTCTTAAATTTGCTTTAATTATTAGCATTTAGTAGGGATGTCAATAGTTCGATTTCGGTCTGATTTCATATAAATCATAATCAAAACCAAAATCATTACATATACAAAATCAAAATCAAAATCGCTAATTTTTGTTAAATGGTTTTAAAACCAAACTAGTTAACTTTGTACAAAATCAAAACCAACACCACGAAACCATTTAAGATTTTTTAATTTTATAAAAAACCAAAACCGCAAAATCGCAGATCGTTATTTTTTATATATAAACAAAAACATAAAACATAAATTCCCAAAAAAAAAAAAAAAAAAAAACCCACAAATGAGAGAACGGTGGGATAGAATAGAAGTCCGAAATCAATTAGGTTACAACACACAAATGAGAAAATTAACCCTAACATATATATATATAGGAGGGGTTAAACTGTAAATAAATAAAAACACCCACCCACCCACCTCACACACAAATATATATATATATATATATATATAATGCTTGGAAATAGATCATCGGACATGCGTTGAAATTAACACGAATTTGAAAAATTATGAAAATTCAGAAGTATTATGTGGAATTCAACAGGAGTGTGAAAACTGATGAAAAAATAGTGAATATGATATCATTTTGAAGATCTCAGACGAATCTGAATATATAATTAGATCATAAAAATAATATGTAAAACAAAAGTTATTTTTATTTTAATAACATGATTTTGAAGCCCTAATTTTTAGGAAATTATATATCAAGTTAGTGGTTGCAGGGACAAATCTGACAAAATAATCACAAAGGACTGGTTGATAACACTACTTAAAAAAAGATTTATTTGGTAGTTTTGTCTCCTTAACAGAACTCGTAGGTAACTGTCTCTCCCCAAAAAGTTGTTACTTTCATTTTATCCTTTCTACATAGATTCAGTTTTTTCTCCCTTGTACTTTAAAATTAGCCACTTAACCCCTTCATATATTGGACCAAACTGAAAATAATTTCCATTGTATATAACGAATTTTGTAAAACGGGCATGACTTTGCCCGTAAACAGTGTCAAATGAAGGGCCATTCTGTATATACACAATAGTTTGCTTGCCACTTACCTATTTTTAATGAATTTTTTATTACCACTTTACCCATGTTAATGTTAATGTAATATATAGGTTTGACCCATTATGTCAAAACTCTAACCCTATGGCTCCCTTAGTCCCCTATAAATATTCTTACAGTATATCTTTGTAATACACATTTTTCCTACATATCAATACAATCGCTTCATGTTTTGTATTTCACTTCTCAATTATTGTAACATGGTATCAAGAGACAACGTTTCCTGACCCTGTTCTTGTTAAAATTTTCGAAACCCTAACCTTAGTCCTTCCGACGCGCTATTACATCTGTTGACTACTATAATCTCACCACTACTCCGAAATCAACTCCCATCACATCAACACCTTCGTCTCAAAAAGACAATCACAACACCATCAAAACCACTACCAATTGAGTTTTAATGCACCCTCACACGCCGCCAACGCTAACAGCAATACCATCACCAAATCGTCACTAATTTTGGGCTCTATTACCTCAACCAGGGCTAAAAATCCATCGAAAACCATATCATCGAAACCGTCTTGATGAGACAAATCTACATAATCAAACAAAATCCCATTTTGACTGCTCACACGCCCACACATGTGCCACAACAATATCACCGCCGTAGTTAACTTCGTTGACTCCTACGGGATCCAATATCAACCTAAATTAATCATACAGTATACCATCAGAAGAATCTTATCAAGACAATTCCAATGACACCAAAATCACCTCCATACGACATCGGACGCAGCCTCACACGCCCTCTGAAGTTTCTGATGCTCCATCGCTGTCAGACCATGCGCCGCCATACCGGTTTAGCATTTTCTATTGACCAGTTCACCCATTTTAAAATCTTTTTTCAAAGATTTAAGATCGATTCTTAGCTAATTTTGGGCGTTACGCATCTATTAGTGGCCTCCATTTACTCAAATTCGGATCATACAATATTGTTCCTTTTATATTCTTGATTCGGTTCATCACGGCGGTTTGACCAGTTCAAAGGCTCATCAATTAGTTATTTAAGATTATAGCCCAATTCTTGGCTAATTTTGTTGTTCCAAATCCATCTATAGCCTTCATTTAACCAAATTCGGATCATACAATATAATTATCTTTATATTTTTAATTATGTTCATCAAGAAGATCTAATCGGTTCAAAGGTTTCTCAATCGGTTCTTCACGAGTATACCGGATCCTAAATAATTTAAGTATTATGAATCTATCAGTGGTAGTAGTTTCTCCAGATTCATATCGCACAGTATACTCCGTTGTATATTGTTGATTCAATTTAACAACGATGTCTGCGGGTTGCACTTCTTCGATCATTCTCAATGCCAAAGAGGGTTCGGATCTTACCTCCACGACTGTTACCATTTCTATTATAGATATGGTTTCACTTTTCCACCATATTTTCTCCAAAAATGGTACAAATGTTTCTCCTGCTCTCTTACTTACTACAGGTAACTCTTCTTAGTTCTTTGATTCTGCTTATTGTAATTATATGACATCTAATTCCACTATCTTCTCATCCAAACTATCAGCTATGAATATTCATATTGTTGATGGTCCTCAAATGCATGTTACTTATACCAGTTAGGTTTCTACTTCATATCTTTCTATTCTCGACACATATTTGATTCCAAAACTCACTTTAAATCTCTTATCTGTTGGGTAATTTTGTGAATTGGGATTTGAAGTCATATTTTCTAATAGTGGTTGTTGTGTGCAGGATCCTCAGACGAGATAAATTCTTGGAACTAGTAGAAAAGTTGGACGTCTATTTGAACTCAATTGTTTACACCTTCTACCTTAAACCCCATCACTAGCACAACCCTATGTCCCTTCATCAATCTGTGCAACCTCACCACCACCACCACCATTATCCTCATCATCATCATCATCATCATCATTCTTATCTCTACAACCGCCATTGTTTCTATCACCATCCTATATTTGGCATTCTTGATTAGGTCATACTTCATCTACCTGACTTAAACTGCTTATCTCTAATGGTCAGTTAGGTTTAATTCATCATGAGTCCTTCAAATGTATCCATTGCAAACTTGCAAAACAACCAACCCTACCTTTCAATGAGTGTAAGATCCTGATTTTTGATATACGCATAATTGGAGTCGCATTTGAATACACTTGAAAATAACGAGGTAGATGGTGTTATTTATCATTTAATTTAAATATCTTGGGGGTCAATTAGAAATTTTAAGTATATTAAAATCTTGAATTGGACTTAAATGATTTCAAATTCTTAATTCGGGAGAGATTTATGTAATTACAATTAAATTAATATATATATATATATATATATATATATATAAATATCTATTTATATGATATAGATCAAAGAGAAAACACGGGAGAGAGAGAGAGGTAAGGGCGGTATGGGGCTTGGCCTCTTTTTAACACACACACACACACACACATATATATACACACACACACACACATATAATCATATATATCCACATTCTCAGGAAGGATCGAGAAGCAATCAAAGAAGAAAAATAAATGAGAGAGAGAAGGGGCTGTTCCGGCAGTGGGTGTTCTGTCGGTCCGTCAGTTCATCGGCGGTACGCTGTTCATCGTCGATAGTGGGAGTTGCGTTGTGGGGTGTGTTGCGTTGACAGTTCCATTCGTCCGGTGGTCTGTGATTGTTGCGGTTATCGACGGAGTGTGTGACTGTGTGTGTTTTGTATGTGTTTTGTTGTGCGTATGTAATCGGAGTATACGTTCCGTCCGTTCAACGATGTGGGCGTCACTCCGGTGAGTGTGTGTATTCACCCACTGTTGTGTGTGTGTGCGCTCTGTTTTCCAATTGGGTGTATTTTATTTGTGCGTGTTGTGTATGTTGCGGTATGTGTGTTTGAGCTTTGGCTGTGTGTGTGTTGCTACTGCTGCGAGGTGTATGTGTGTGCAGGCGATAGTGGTTGTCGGAGTTGGCCGGAGAGTTAGAGAGAGAGAAAGTGGGTTCAACTTTGTATGTGTTGATCGGTGTGGGTATTTGATCAGGTTGCGTGTGTTCGTTCAGTCGTCGATTGTGGGGGTGTCGCCGTCGGTTAGTTTAGTTTGGCCGACGGTGAGTGGAAGTTAGAGAGAGAGTGCTTGTTGTCGGTGGCGGTGGTGCCGTGTTCATCGTGGGGGTGTGTGTAATGCTGTGTATGTGTGAGTGTGGTAGGCTTGGTCAGTGAGTCGGTTGTCTGGTCCGGCGGTAGGAGTAGGTGATCGGCGGTGAGAGGTTGTCGTCGGTAGTGGAGTCAGCGGCTGAAAACAAAATAGAGAAGAAAACAGAAAACGAAAAAGAAGCACAGAAAAGAAAAAAAAAAAAAGAAAAAAAAAAAAGGAAAATTTCACAAACCACCCCACCAAAAATATAAAATCCAATCTCGTGGCCATCGGAAAATCCGGGAAATGTAGAATTCATGTCACTTTTAATATATGCATTTAATTCTATTTAACTGTCTCGTGGGTGATTATAAAACTAATTACTAGCATCGAAAATGTTGAAATGGCAATAATAAATATTGAGACCGTTCACATGAATAAATTTGATATCGTAAACTATAACGGAGTAATACTCGTTGAATAGTAATATAGAATGCAGGGAATAGGAAATTACGGAAATTAGGGCTTGCATTGCATGGTTAGGTTATTTTTATATAAAATATTAATTTAGACCCTGTCACTATTAGGTTCGCAGGCACTGGAGTATTGGTAGAGGATAGTCGGAAAAAGTTTTCGGAGCGGATAACCAGGTGAGTGTACTGTTTTCTTGCCAAAAATCTATTTATATATATTGGATAAAAAATGTGTTTACTTAAAATTTTGGCGAATTTATAACTTATATGGGTCAACCGATTTTGGGTGATTTGAAAATGTGGTTTTCGCTGGTTTTTAAAGATAATGGAAAGAAATGATTTGTTAAATCTAATTGGTTTTAAAAGACGATGAAAAATGATATTTGGATTAAATCAGATTTGGAGATAGATGTTGATATTATTGATTTATAGTTTGATGATGTTGTTATTGTTTTGTCGATGCTATTGATTTTATCTGCTTCGGTAGAGCGCTGAAGTTTTCTATTGAGTTGTTGTTATTGAGATGGAGATGAGTTGTTGTTGTTGTTGAGGTGGAGATGAGTTGTTGTTGTGGTGGTGAGGTGGAGATTGGTGATGGATTTTCACCCGTCTGGCTTAGTCCAGCGGAACGTTGTTTCACCCGTCTAATACAGTCCAGCGGAGCGTTGTTATATTCCGCTAGGAAGGCATATCCTACGAGATACGGTACCGTTACAACTCCCGATCGTGAGGTTAAAATGATCACATGGCTAACCGAAGTGTAATGTGGTGTGGTGTGGTAATGTGTGGTGTGGTGTGGTATCGTATGTGGTGTTTTGTCGTATGTGGTGTTGTCGTATATGGCATTTATATATACTTTATTTTATACTGGTTTAGTGTATCCATTTACGATGATATATCTATTATTTCAGTTGCGTTATACTAGATGGTTGTTGCGACGTTTTGGTTGATTTTTACTGCTTAGTTAAAATGTTATAAAAATATATACGTGGTTTTCTATGGTGATAGGAAAAATGGGGTTTTCTCTGTGATATGTGATATTTATATGTTTTATACTTGATCTATCTAAAAATATTTTTTTATTAAGAAGGCAGTACACTCGCAGGTACAACAGTTAGGAGTCGGTCCCCTACTGGCACTAAGTAGAGTTTAGTGATGCTGTAGTGAGGGAGTAGTTAACCTATGAGAGGTTCTTAATTATTTTATCTTTATTGTTATTATAAGTCTGTAGGGACGAGTGTGTCCCCAAATGGGAGTGTGTATGTATATACATGTCGGATTTAGTGGTTGCGTATTTAAAATGTATTTATTCTCGTATTCTAGTTTGGTTTGGCGTTCAGGTGATATCGTGTCAACGTCACGCCGGCCCCAGGATGATGGGTGTCCGGGGTGGGGTGTGACAATGAGAGTCAATCTATTTCTCTTGCACTCTTTGATCTAATTCATTCAAATGTTTGGAGGCCTTCTCCTCATGCCTCAATGGGTGGTTGTCATTACTTTATTATTTTTGTGGACAACTACTCTCGATATACATGGTTGTTTCTGATGAAAAATTGATTCGAAGTATCTCAAATATATTCTGAGTTTTCCTCTATGGTTTAAACCTATTTTTCTAGAAATATCAAAGTTTTTCACTCAGACAATGCAATAGAATACAAGAATCGTGTTTTTCTCAACCTATTTCGCAAAAATGGCACACTCCCCCACCGCTCGTGTCCTAGCACATCCCAATAAAATGGACGAGTCGAACCACTAGCTGACTTCACCCCTCCAACTCTATCTACCATGCCTGAGACTTCTCCTATGGCCAATGATTCTGTACCGACTGTCCTTAAGACCCATGCTCTAGATCTCTCTTACCGTTTTACTAGGGTAACTCATCATCCTCTTATCTTACTAATTATCATTGTTTTTCTACTATACTTCATCTCCATGAGCCTCAATCCTATAAGGATGCTAGGACTTATCCTCTTTAGTAAAGAACAATGGACGAAGAACTTTGGGCCCTAGCCAAAACTTACACTTGGATATTGTTGATCTTCCCCATGGGAAAACTCTCATTGGGTGCAAATGGGTGTTTAAGATCAAAATACTTTCTGATGGTTTTGTTGAACGATATAAAGCCCGACTTGTTGCCAAGAGATTTTCTCAAGAATATGGCATTGAATATGAAGAGACATTTGCTCCAGTGGCGAGGCTCACATCTGTCCGTACTCTTCTTGTCGTCGCTACCATTCGAAAATGGACTCTCTTTCAGATGGATGTTAAAAATGCATTTCTCAATGGCGATCTTCTTGATGAAATTTATATGCATACCCCTCCTAACTTAGTTGCCCCTCGAAATAAAGTTTGTTGCCTTCGTCGTGCTTTATATGGTTTGAAACAAGCCCCACGTGTCTGATTCGCAAAATTCATCACTACCATTCATCAGTTTGGGTTCACATCCAATGTTGATGATTCGGTCTTGTTTCTTCACCACACTGACAATGATATTCTTCTTCTTTTATTGTACATGGATAACATGATTATTACTGGGGATGATCTACGTGGTATCTCTGAACTCAAAATGTTTCTCAGTGGACAATTCGAGATGATAGATCTTGGCGTGCTCACTTATTTTCTTGGTCTCGAAGTCTCATCCGGTTCAAATGGATATTTTCTTTCTGAGGCTAAATATACCTCAGATATTCTTTCCAAGGCTGGTATCACTAACTCCAACACTGCTACTACTCATCTGGAGTCGAATATCAAACTCACTCCATTAGATGGTTCACCTCTTCCGGATATCACTCTATATCGTTAACTAGTTGGAAGTTTGGTATACCTCACTGTCACTTGCCCATACATCGCCTATGTCGTTTATTAAGTCACCCAGTTCTTGTCCGCTCCTCGGACCACTCATTACTTGGTTGTTCTTACTATCATTCGGTATGCCAAGGGTACCATATTTCACGGACTTCATTTCTCAACCCAGTCTACTCCAACTTTACAAGCTTATTCTGATTTTGATTGGGCTGGAGATCCCACTGACCGATGATCAACCACTGGTTATTGTTTCTTCTTGGGTAACTTCCTCATTTCTTGGCGTAATAAGAAACAAACTGTGGTTGCTCGTTCTAACACTGAAGCTGAATATCGTGTCATGGATGATACAACACAAGAACTACTTCGACTTTGGTGGCTCCTCGCTGACATGAGAATCTCTTCTCATACTACCACTGTTTTACACTATGATAATAGGAGTGTTATTTAGATCACCTACAATGATGTCTTTCACGAGTGTACAAAACACATCGAGATTGATTGCCACTTCATCCATCATCACATTATCCAGAATACGGTTCGTCTACAATCCGTCAGTTCAATTGATCAGACAACAGATATTTTCACTAACACTCATCTACCCGGACGCTTTCACTCTCTGATTTCCAAACTCAAGTTCACGTCTCATTTACCACCTTGAGTTTGAGGGAAGATGTTAATGTTAATGTAGTATATGGGCTTGACCCATTAAGTCAAATCCTTAACCATAGGGTTCCCTTAGTCCCCTATAAATATTATTATTGTATATATCTGTAACACATATTTTTTTTATATATCAATATAATTGTTTCATGTTCTTCATTTCACTTCTCAATTATTCTAACAACCCATATGTGAAATTACTAATAAGGGTACTAGTTATTGAAATAATAAAAAATATATTTCCAACTATACAGCTCCATAAGTTTTTAGCACATATACAAAAAGTCAAACTCTTCTTTCCTCCTCCCAAATCTCTTTTTCTCTACTTACCCAATGGCTTCAAAATCCTTCTCCAACACAAATCGTTCAACCACCTTCAACACCCTTCTCTAACACAATCCTTTACAACAACATTTTGCCATAATTTAGACCAAACATTGTATGCAATTCAAATAAATCATGAATATTAAACAAGCAAAAAAGTCCACGAGCTTTGAAGTTGCTTTTTTTTATTTATTTATTATTATTATTATTTTTTTGCTGTCATTGGAAACCCATGAAATCGCATTTAGCTCGGACCTACAAGTCCAAACATAACACATTTATCCACACCTATATGTCCATAGAGATCTGACTCTGACGTACTTGTATGTTCACGAAGTGGCCTTTGTGTTTAGGCTTGTAGGTCCATGCAAAGCTGTATTAGACGGACTTATAAGTCCATTCGAGCAAGGGTGGACCTAGGTATAGCCTAGTGGGGACCTTGGCCTCCACTCAATGTTTTTTCTATATTTCAATGGTATATTATATTTAAAGATTTTTGTTAGCCCAAGTAAATTCAACCACAAGACATCCCAAACTTTGATTTTGATGATAACACTTCAATTGACATTTTAAGTGTGCTATTAGTATTTTCACTGGTTTTATAAGAAAAGGTTTATGCTGGAGGGAACTGAAGTCAAGGAGTCCAGACGAAATTCTAGATAAGCTTCCTAGCTCGATTTTAAAAGGCCAAATCTGGTGAGAATGCAAACCCTAGGGTTTCGTCGGGGGTTGATCCGAATTATAGGGTTGTCTAGACTTTTTCCTAGTTCGATTTTATCAGCCAAATCTTTTTCATTATTTGACCTAAAAAATTGGCCTAATTTCTTTATCAAGCTCCTCTTAAAAAGCTGAATAGAGAAACGAGAATTTCTCCCGCATCAACTATCAATAAAGGATACAAATCGACATGGATGAAAACAGGTTGTACAAGATGTCCTTTTGCAGGAAATGGGACTTCAATATTAAAGACATATGGTGAATTGAAAAAGCGGTCACATAAGTTAAAGCAAGTGAAAAACGAAATCATTGAATTCTTTTTATTAGAAATATGGCAAAGAATGTATCAAGAAGACGTTGGAGATTGGATATTCGAGATTCACCTCTACAAAGCCAACATCATGAAAAGATTATACAAAAAGATCAAGAAGAAATTTATATCCAAATCAAAAAATTATGCGATGGTAAGGTAAATTCATCCCCAATAACATCAACGGTAACTCTTAACTCTTCTACCGTTAAATTTGTAATTTTTGTGAAAGATTTAAATGTTAGTATTGCCAACTAGCTAAGTTAAATATGTTTCTTAGACTCGTGCTCATTTTATTCATATTTAGTGCCTTAGAAACATATGGAAGTGGTTCAACTAGAATCACAAAATTATTGATTATTTCATCACGTTATATGGCTTAGTCTTGAAATAATTATTTTTTTATGTGGGATAATTTGGTCGGTTTTCTCCACCCATTCAGGACGTTACACGTAGAAGGAACGCCACCTTGGAGAAGTGATTTGTGAGAGAAATGTCAGGACTCAACCGAGCACGGGCCTCCGAACACCCTCTGTTCGGTAAATCCCAAATGGTAGATCCCTCATCTGAGTACCAACCTCTAAACACCTTCTATTCAGTAATTCCCAAATGGTAGACCCCTTGGCCTAGCTCTAACCTCTGAACACTCCATGTTCAGTAATTCCCAAATAGAAGGCCCATATGCTGAGCATCGCCCTCCGGACACCCTCCGCTCGATAAATGTCAAATGTGAGACCCCTCTCCCATTGTCCGGGCAGGGTTCTTCATTGTGTCCAAGTAGGGAGCTACATGATGACTCTATTCGGTGCTGCAATCTTCAAGACCTTGGATTCCCCTTTCGAGTTCCGCCCTTCGAGCATTTTCTGCTCGATAAATGTCAAACGAGAAACCCCTCTCCCATTGTCTGAGCAGGGTTATTTCTACGCTCCCTGTTAAGTCCAACAGCCTTGGAGACCTTTGACGGCTAGTTCTGAGCATGGGGACGCAAGCTCTGTTCTCAAAGCACCCCTTGCTCGAGTTCACCTCTCGGTAAGTCCTCTCAACATTCGTATGACCTGCGAATAAAGATTTATACCCCGAGATCAATACTGAGGGTAGAACAACTCATCTCAATGACGCCATTACCATGGGCTGAGCCTATCCTTCTTAATCATGTTGGGCTGACCCATGGATTCTTCGAGATGGGCCTAAAGGCCATGCCCAAAAACTTAATCTCCTCACTCGTCTGCTTATTGGCCACACGCTGAGTTACGATAATTAATCGAGCTCATGCCCTTAATGTTGCATCGCTAATTGAGCTCATCACCTATATACATACTCATGCATTCAATGCCTCAGGTAATGCAAATCTTTTGATTGAAAGCATTTTATAGCCTTCTTCCCTAAGCTCTTACTCTCACGCTAAAGGGATTTCACCGAGCACAACCCCACTAAGTCTTTGTACATGTATAAGTTCGGAATCTCAACTCGAATTGTACGGAATGACTTTGGACCTCAAAGCGACAGAAATTTACCAATCTCCAATCTCAGTCTCCAACACACATCACCTCTACCTCAGCAAGAAAAGTTTGTCTGACCAGATCAACTAGAGGTGTTAGTCATTTTTTGACACCACTAATTTTATATGACTATATATAATCATAATTAGTTATCTTTTATATATGATTATACATCATTAGATATATACACTTATGATGTTGATGGCTACAACAATGGCAGGAGGTTAAGGTTATGGCCATGGAATGTTGTAGACGCTTGGGGGGAGTGAGTGTGAAAGGTTTTGGGGGCGGGGAGGAGAGAGAAAAGAAAAGGAAAAGAAACGAGAAAAATAAAATAAAATATATATATATAGATAAGGGTATTATAGTAATTGTATTAGTTTTATGTTTTAAATTTTTTATTGGTAAAAAGTAAAGGTAAAAAAATAATTGATCAATATTTTTTTTGGGGCATCGAATTTTGTGGTATTTTTTTAAAAGACAATGGATTACCATACTCGTCTTATCAAATACAAGGAGTGTAAGTAGTAATTTTTCTAATTTAAAATTATAAGTTTTTAATTTACCTAATCAATTATCTTAAATTATCTAAATCCCCATTATAAATGATGTGGTTCCAAGTGTAATTAGTATCATGAATATAAAGATTAATATCTCCAAATATATAATTCAAAGCATAAAAATCTTTTTTACTCCACATTTTTTCTAATAGACTTTTGTGAGATTTACACTCAAAAAGTGAAACATAAATAAATTTTATTTATATGTTTCTTAATTCCAGACCAACTATTTAAAAAAAAAAAAAAACCTATTAGATATACACGCATGCAATTTTTTTAAAATTTAATTGTTTACATGCGTTTCTTTTTAACAGTTTGTAGGCTTTGCTACTTCTCCACGGGAATCATTTCTAATCAAATCGAGAAACAATCCCAAACAGACACTTTAAACTGTCCAGGATCAGTGTTCTATTTCAAAAAAAAAAAAAAAAATCCTTTATCATTCCCTTCCTCAAAAGTAACCAACTCTTACAAGAGTTTAAGCCTATAGCAAAGAACTCCCAACTTTATCTCAAACTGAAATAAAAAAGCTCATTGATTCAGCAGCAATAGTTTAGGCGGCGTTTGTTCAGTGATTCTGCTTACGTTTGGGAGCAGAAACAGAAACACCAACCAAACAGGGCCTCAATTCCATGATTCATTTCATAAATAAACCCTCTCTTCCTTTTGGAAACCGATAGATTCAAGATTGGATCCTCTGTACTTCAACTCCGAGGCAGCCCTATAATTCGGATCAACCCCCGATGAAACCCTAGGGTTTGCATTCTCGCCAGAACCCCCTCGGTAAGAACCACCACTGCTCGGAAACCTCGACGGAGACACATAACTCCTCGCTGGAGGACCTCTCAAACCACCATCACTGCCACCACCATTGCCACCGCCGCCCCTAAGATCCGTAATATCCCCGAAACCCCTGGATCCAGATCCGGACACAAACGGATCGTCCGGTCCCCAAGAAGTAAGGGCTTCCTTCTTATTGGCGAAGAAATGCCACGCCCCGAAGAGGAACAAAATAAAGAACAAGACCGGACTCGTCCATAGCATAGTATTGAATTCATTCTTGAAAATCGGTAAATTTGATCGGTACATCCCAATATACCCTCCGCCGAGACTCAAAACAACGAGTTTTTCACGGTCGGTCCCCAATAAGGGCACCCCTGCCCTCCTCTTCTCTAAATCAACGCCATTTTCATGCCCTAAAAATGAACCCACAATCTCGTCAAAACTAGCAGAGAACAAAGCCCTAGGGCCCCCCGCCCTAACATAGTGCTGCGACGAGACATTGTAGACAAAGACCTTGTCTCGATTGACTATAAGGAGGTAGCCCTTGATTGAATTAAAGGCTAGAGGCTCCTCCATTTCGAACCTCTTTTTTGACCTAACCCTACATTTGAAATTTATGATATCGCCCATCAACATCAAATGGATCAAATCTCCGTCGGAAGTCAACCCGTACGCCTTCGACCGGTCAACAGCGTCGAAAACATAGTTTTTCGCGAAGGTCTCATTCAATCCCTCACATTCGGACTCCCTAATCTTCATGGTCCTCAAATCGAGGGAGCCGGCGCCGGTTTCAGTGAGGAACAATAGCCGTTGCTTCAAGAAAGCTAGCGGCCGACTCCTTGGGACTGCTAGGCCGTAGACCGTCCCGTTCTCCCGAAAAACCCTAATTTTTCCACTAAGATCGACCGACAAAATGTACCTAATTCGCCCGACGTGATGAACTTCCAAGATGGTAATGGGGGACTTGTTTTCGTGATTTTCGTGATAGTTGAATTCAACTATAGTTTCCATTATCGGTGAACTCCATTCATCCGAATTGGAAACCTCCCAAACCCTGTGGGCAAAAACATCGCCGTTTTCATGGCCGGTGATCACTACACTTTCGTTCTTGAGAACTGATAGATAGGATACAATGGAGGTGACGGGAGAATTCGATTGAGTATAGAATTCAATTAAAACATCCCCATTTCGAAGGAAAACGTACACTCTACCTCGATCATCGCCTACGGCTACATATTTACTCAACCCTTCTTGATCCCTAAAGGGTAGGACATTAATGGAGGTTGGATCGGAATCCAATTTCACGGCGGAGACAAATTGAAACTTTTCTGACCAAAATGCACTGTATTTTGCGACGGAAACCGCCCCCATAGTTTTCTCTCCGTCCCTCACCCTGTTTTCAAAACCCCCGCTTTCCATCTTCCCTACGAATTTCTTATCTGCGTTAACTTTTTTTCGGATTTGGTCGTCCGAATGTCGGATCTCCGGGGATGCCGACAGTCGCGATTCTAGTCTGGACACCAATTCGGTGAGATTTCTCACGATCTGTTCGAGCTTTTCGAGGAATTGGCCTTGATTCAGTACGTTTGAATCGCCGCCCGCGGCGGCGGCGGATTTTTGATCGGTTTCAGTTACGATTGAGTCAGGGTTCGAGAAAACCCTAGATGTGAGACGAAAATGGAAGATTAGAAGCAAATAGAGTATGAAAAACTTGCCTTCGTGGAGTTTCGCCATTGATGAAGCTTGCTTCTTTTTTTTTTTTTTCCAAGGAGATTGAGATCAGAGCTGTTGGATCATGATGATTGTTTGGATCTCTGTTGAGCTTGAGTCTTTTTGCGATTGATTGAGAGAGTTTGAATTGGAATTTGAGCTGAGAGGTGATTGAGATTTGTTGGAATCGGAGCTGACGAGAGTGAGACTTATGGGCGGTTTAGGGCAAAGATTTTTTTATGTTTTTTACCTTCGATTTTTCAGGCGGAAAAAAAAAAAATACTTGTCGATGAAATGACGAGAAGGAGAAATCCAGTGCGACGCGTCTCTACCTTGTAATTTTATTTTATTTTTGTTTTTTCTCCTCTAACGCCGACACGTTACTGACAAGATGCATGCACTTAGGTAACATTTTAACATTCTATAAGTACGCTTTCCTCCAACTCCCAAACTCTCATCAATTTATTTATTTATTTATTTTTTTTTTTTTTTTTGGGGACATGCACTATTTAGACCTAAAATACAAAAAAAATTTATCAATTATTCTCATCTTTTTTTTTTTTTTTTGGACATGCACTATTTAGACCTAAAATACAAAAAAAATTATCAATTACTCTCATTATTTTTTTTTTTTGCACTAATAAGTCTTTTTGTCTTTTTCTGACCAAAATACCCCTCATATAAATGTTGAATGTAATATCAAAATTATTATTATTATTATTTTTATATTATGTTTTTTTTTACCAAAATACTCCTCATATAGATGTTGAATATAACATTCAACACCCACACAGGTGTTGAATGTAACATCAATTGTTTCCTCTTTTTTTTCTTTTTTTTTTTTTTTTTTTTTTTTTTTTCCTTTTTTTTTTTTTATGATGCTATTTTTTTTCCTGACCAAAATACCCCTCATATAGATGTCGAATATAACATCAACTGTTTTTTTTTTTTTTTTTTTTTTTTATGATGTTATTTTTTCTGACCAAAATACCCCTCATGTGGATGTTAAATGTGTAACATTCATTATTTTCTTATTTTTTTGTATGCAGAGTAAAATACATATGATATTACATTGAACACCTATGGATGTTACATTCAACACCTGTAAATGTTGAATATAATATCAATTGTTCTCTTGTTTTCCATTACGTTTAGTAACGATTTTATCCTAAAATCAAGATTTTTTTTTTTTAACATATAAAAAGTGACAAAAAGTCATAAAATTTGAGGTAAAAGCTGTAATTTATGGCGGCAGCGACCGACAACCGGTGGCGGTGGCGGTACACCAGTGTGACGACCTTCCTTCTCGATGTGAAACTCACGGGAGGACATTTCGGTAAACTCAATCCTCACTATTTTTGAAAATGAGACTAATTGTTGTAAGAAAAGGTGTTGATGAGACTAATCGGTACAAAGAAAAGTCGATGAGAGTAAGTGGTAAATAATTTCTTTTTTTGGGATTAATAGGTAATTTTTCCTTTTTTTTTAATCACTTTTTACCTCCTTTTTCCAATGTTGTTAAAATTATTATTATTATTATTATTATTATTATTATTAAAATTAAGTTGTGTTGATGCAAAGAACTAGTCGAGAGAATAAGAACGGACAATAGGCCCATTTTTATTTTTAATAAAACACTGTTAAAAAAAATTAATAACTCTTATAAATTTAAGCTAAAGTTCCAAAATTATCCTTTTTTAAATACAAAGTAAAATTATCTTATTAATTACTTCTTACCACCCAAAACATTTTCCTCTCCTGCTTTCTCCCAGGTCATGTTTCCTTCCCTTTTCTCATCCTCCCCCCCCCCCCCCCCCCCCCCCCCTCTCTCTCAAAAGTGTTGATGGTAGTGGCCAGACCCCAATCGAATAAGTGCACCCGTCGTGCCATCACCACCATCAAAATATTCCTGTTGGATTGATTCCCCAAATCCTCTCCATCTATCTCTTTTGCTTTTTCCCTCAATTTGTGTATGTGTAAAACCACCACCAAATTATCGATGATGGTTATAAGGAAACTTTATCTCCACTGATTTGGGTGTAATTACTGTTGGTTAGGATTGATTTGGGTGTAATTACTTTTGATTAGCATTTGATTGGGATTTGAAATTTTGTAGTTTCCTATTCTTGTCTAGGTCTTTCCCAAAATCACTTGTATATATATCAAACCTATTCTATGAATAAAGTGTGTGAATTACCTTATTCTTTATGGTAATCAGAGCTTAAGCCATACAACAACCTTAATTTCAGCGGCAACCAATTTTTTTTTTGCCATAGCCTCTCAATCTGATGCCTTCTTCTCCACAACAGCCCCTGCCCTTTCTTTGCTACTCCACTTCACTGTAAGGGAGAGCTCATCCTTCATAACCAAAAACGACGCCGTCGACGATTTACCGACCATCCCATTCGATCGGAATGGGTCCTCGAGCTACGAGAGGCTCACAGTATCTTCACCCTGCTGCCCGCTAGATTTGCAAACATTGAACACTGAAAATCGGAGCTGTTCAAAGCTCAACAGAAGCCTTCAAGAAACCCCAAGTCTGCATCCAATACCACCCTTCGATTTCCACTTTTTTTTTTTTTCCACCGTGGAGCCCTACCTTGATAAGTCTATGTGGAAGGTTCGAATCGATAGAGAACCATGGCAGTGTTGACACCCAGATCTCGACGAGTGCAATTTTTTTTTTTCACGAGAAACTGTCTTTGAAGAAAATGGGGTTCACAAATCCATTTCAGCCCAAAACCCACGTGAAATCTTTTTTTTCGAAGCCCATTACCAATCCCATTCACTGCAGTACTGCTCTCGCCTAAACACTTCCCTCTAGCCTCTGTTTAGACTATTTTGATCATCGCCTATGGAGCATTTAACCACCCCACCAGCAGCTGCACTAACAGCTCCATCGACGACTATTTCGTTGTCGTCGCTCCCCACCACGCCTTCCCTTATCCCCACCCTTCCATGTCTTCCTTCCATCCCAACCACCTACTCTACAACCATATCATCGATGCCATTCACAAACACCATTATACTAGAAAATGACCAACAACTTATCTCCATTAACACCAGTGCTCAAGCTCCTATAAAACTCTCATCCTCCAACTACCAACTTTGGTACTCTCAATGGCGATCTCTCCTGATTGGAAACAATTTCACTTCGTACGTTATTTCTCCACCCAAGGAAATGCAACTAAGTTCTTTGTGTTGGGTTCAACAAGATCAATTGCTTCGAAGCACACTCGTCGCCCCTCTCACCGAAGATGTGGCATCCTATGTGTTATCCGATGCAACTTCCTATGCCGTGTGGACTACCCTCCACAATCTGTATGCCCGACCGTCACGAGCTCGTCTCCTTACTCTCAAGGAATCTCTTGCATGAGTCCACAAAGGGACCACACCCATGACTGCCTATCTTCAACATATGAAGTAGCTTGTCACAACTCTGAATGCGTCTAGTGTAAATCTTACCATGGATGATGTAACTATCCATGTTCTTAATGGCATTCCATCTGAATATAAGATGGTATCAGTTGCGATACGCACTCGAGAAACTCCACTCTCCTTTGATGAACTCCATGAAAAGCTTTGTAATCATGAGAGTATTATGACTTAGGGCATCTCTTCCGTTTCCATTCCAATAATGGCAAACTATACTTCTTGCAATGGTGGATCTCAAAATCGAACCAACCGCACAAATCGTCAATCGACCTCCCAAGTTCAAGCTTTCTCAAATCCGCGGCACCCTCACTCAAGCTCGACATATAATCAGAAAGTTGGTTTCGGTGTTATTTGCCAATACTACGACAAACCTAGACACATAGTAAAACAGTGCTAGAAGTTGTTTCCTTAGTTTAAGCCGTACTCCATGAGTGGCTCGCGTTTTTCCCCTGCTACTAACATAAGAGCTCCACCAAGAGCTAATTTTGCTCAAACTGCTACTAACAATAATGCCAATTGGTTGGTCGACTTGGGTGCGTCTCATCATGTGACTGCGAATCTTCAAAACCTTTCTCTTCATTCTGACTATGATGGTGGTGAAGATGTGATGCTGGGTGATGGAAAAAATTTGGTAGTGACACACTCTGACTCTACCCCTCTACCTTCTTATTCTAGACCTTTATATCTTAACAATGTTCTTTGCCTCCCTCGAATGCAGAAAAATCTTGTTTCTGTTTATCAGTTATGCTCTACAAATAATGTCACTGTTGAATTCTCGCCTTTTTCTTTTATTGTTAAGGATTATAGCATGGGGGAGCCTCTGGTAAAAGGGAAACCTAAGGATGGTGTTTATGAGTGGCCGTTACTGCAAGCATCATCTACTACCTCTGTACCCATTGTTAATTCTGCCAAAGTCTCTACTGTTTCACAATGGCATTGTCATCTTGGTCATCCTTCGTCTCCTATTTTGTGTCGCACTTTACATTTACTTGGCATATCTATTCCATCAATCACTTCAAAAAATTTCTGTAATTCTTGTAAGTGCATTAAAATGCACAAGATTCCCTTTCAAGTTTCTTCAATAACATCGATGCGACCTCTGGAATTTATTTATTCTGATGTATGGGGATCTTCTCCTATCAATTATGTTGATGGCTTTAAATATTATCTCATCTTTGTGGATCACTATACAAAATATGTCTGGTTCTATCCCATGAAACGAAAATCTGAGGTCTCTCATATCTTTCCAAAATTTAATGCCCTTGTGGAAAAATTCTTTAACCACACAATTGTTTCCTTCTATTATGACAATGGTGGTGAATTTATTCATTTGAAAGAATTCTTTGCCTTTAATGGAATCTCACACTTTTTGACCCCTTCCCACACTTTTGAGCACAATGGCACAGCTGAAACACGACATAGATATGTTGTTGAAATAGGTATCACCCTTCTTTATATTGCAAATTGTAATACCCCAAAAGTTTATATTTCGGAAAATAATATTTTAAAGTTAAATATTTTTGGGATTATTTGATATATCATGAAACATTTGAGGTATAAATAAGTAATTTATAAGTTTGGGGGTTATAAGTATAATTATTGAATATAATAATGATATCATATACATTATGGGAGTGTTAATGTATTTTTGATAAAAATCTTCAATAGTAATTCCCATGTGGTTGAAAACGTGAGAGAGAGAGAGAGGGAGGACAAAGATAATATCTTCTCGTACATTCCTACTTTCATGAGATAATACAAGAGAAGAAAGAGGAGAAAAGGGAAAGAGAATGAGGCAATCAAGAGATGAGGAAAGAAGAAGGAAGGCTTTGGGAGTTTTAAATCAACAAATTGAAGAGGTTAATGGGTGAAATCAAGATTTGGAAGGAAGGATAAGCTCCTACTAGGTAAGCTTCTCAAATCCTAGATTTTTTTTTGGAGTTCTATTATGAATCCTTATGGATTTAAGGGTTAAGATGTAAAACTAACCTATTAAAACTTGGATTTGTCATGTGTGAGTTGGTTAAGTCGAATTAGACTTGAGATTTGGTGAAATCAATATGTATAAAAATATGATTTTTATTTTTGTTCATGAGGTTTGGAGTTTTAACCTTATTCTTTTGGTTTTAGGAGAGAAAATCTAAGGAAATTCATGATGTACATGAACCCTAGATGAATTGGAATGATTGTATGTTAGTTTGGGATGAACTCGAAGCCTTAGGAGACCAAAACACGTGGTATAGGAGTATTGGATATTAAAAGAAACCAAAGAACCAAAATTTGGAAATGAAAATTCTGCACTTCGTTTTCCTGAGCAACCCATCTTTAAAAATTCATAACAATTTGTAGAAAAATAAAAAAATATGAAACTTGTGGACAATGAAACTAGATGCAATGAGGATAATTTTGAGCTATTATATGGTGAATTTTGGGACCCTAAATGATGCCAAAACAGACCCTGAAAATTGACTGAATGCAGTCCCGTAATGTTCTGACAGCTTGTTTTCCGAACTTTGAAAAATCATAACTAAATGTTAAAAAATCAAGATCTGGTGATTCAAAGTGTGTTTTAAATATTGGGATGTATACTTTAATAAAAAAAATGAAAAGAACATAAACATATTCTTAACAGTGGTAAAATGAGTGAGAAAACTGACTATTTGCAGTAAATGACACTCACAATGCGCAATACCCCCTTAAGAAATACTAGGATATTAAGGGTACGTGCATAAAGTGATAATATTAATAAAGATGATGTCTAATTTTTCTTCTAGCAGCCAGGTCAGCTAAATAGGATGACTCGAGATTTCTAGGTGGCTATTTGCATCTTGAGGTAGGGGATCCTATCCATTCTCTTATGTGTTTTTTAGCATGCATTATATGTATGTATTCTTGTGTGTTTATTTGAAAAATGCATTTTCAAATGAAATTGGATTTGCGGTAAAAAGTTGAAGTTTGGGTAAATCCGGTGCTATAAAGGAAATATATATATATATATTTGTGTGTTAAATATATCTGGGTGGGGGTGTTGCAATGATGTCATGTGAGGATCGAGGATAATGGGTCACCGTGGAGTTGACCTTGGGTGCAAATCCCTAAATCCGTGCAGGGGATACTCCAGGTTACGTGAGTATCTCACTGAATGATATAGATTCTCAGTGGTATGGTTCGGTCACCAGGTATCACAGTGATATACTTGTTGTGTATGTGATTTAAATTTTTTTACTTGGATTTTATTTTAAGAGCATGTTTAATTACAATGTGCGGATGCATTATATGCTATTTTATTTATAAAAGTTTCAACCAGGGTATTATAGTTTCTAAACTCACGTATTTCCTATAAAAATTAGAAAAAAAGGGTAAGAGAATGGATAGATTTTCCTACTGAGCACGTTGAGCTCATCCCCCTATAGTATTTGTTGTAGGATTTTATAAAAAGGAGTTGCGCTAATATTTGTATTAGTACTCAAGTTTATAAAATTGTATTTATTGACAATTGCTGCAAAAATTTATATAATCAATTAGTATAATTGATTATTGTTGACATAAGTAAATTTAGTACCATTGTAATAATTTTATTACATTTGGTATCGATGAATAGTAGCGAGTACAGTTTTTATGAAAAGTACACATGTGAATAGTATCGTGAGAATAGTGACGCGACAATAGTAACATTATATATGAACAATATCAATATTGTAATATATTTTAAATTATTGTGGTCTTTGTAATAATTTTGTATAATAACCAAATAGAGGCAGATTGGTTAGTGTTTTACGGATATTTCTCTATAATAAAAGGAGAGAAACCTAGTACCGACCCCGAGGTTTGGGGTGTTACACAAATCTTCCATTATCTTTTTGGTCATATGCATTCCAAATTGCCACATATCTAATTAACAGAATGCCCACCCCTTTATTGAATAATGATTCCCCCTATCTTCGAATCTTTGGATCTCGTCCAAACTATAACAAACTTTGTGTTTTTGGTTGTTTGTATTATCCTTGGTTGCGACCATATACACAACACAAACTAGAACCTCGTTCTGCTCCATGTGTGTTTCTTGGGTATTCTCTCAATCAAAGTGCGTATAAATACTATGATCGAATCACCTTCAAGATTTTTATCTCCAGACATGTGGAGTTTGTAGAGCATGAGTTTCTATTTAAAACCATACACCTTAACGCTACTCGGCTTCAAGATGCTACTGTTGATAAACAGACTCCTCATTTTATTGTTCCATTTTCACCTACTCCAAACCACCAGTCTGTTTCTCCCTCACTACCAGCCAATCTCTCTTCTCTAGTTCAAATTTGGTCACTCATGGATTGTCTTCCTCAGGTACACCTGCTTCTGTGGTTTTCCCAACTGTAACATATCCTCCATTGAACCATTAAGGCCATCAATGTCTGATTCAGGTATGAGCTCCTCACTACATTTATCCTCCACTTCTTTACCTTCAAACCTTTTGTAGGGATCCTCCATGAAACTCTCATCCCATGATCAATTGGGCAAAGAATAATATCCATAAACCAGTTCAAAAGTTATGCCTAAACACCTCCAATGCCCACCGTGCTCTACTGCCTAAGTCAACATCACTTTCCAACATCAAATCTGAGCCAAAATCTGTGTAAAAAACACTCAATAATCTTGATTGGAAAGTTGCTATGAATGACGAAATTCAGGACTTATAGAAATAAGGAACATGGGAGCTCATTCCATCTACTGCAAAATAGAATTAGTTGGTTCCAAATGGATTTTTTGCGTCAAGCTCAATTCGGATGGATCCTTAAACAAATATAAATCACGACTTGTTGCTTAAGGATTTACACAATTTCCGGGAATTGATTATATTGAGACCTTCTCTCTAGTTGCTAAGCACACTATAGTTAAAGTTGTTCTTACTATCGTTGTCACACGAGATTGGCCCTTACGACAGTTGGATGTTAATAATGTCTTCTTATATGGACATCTAACTGAAGAGGTTTATATAGCTCGACCTAGAGGTTTTGTTGATCCTACAAAGTCTACACATGTTTGCAAACTCAAGAAGGCAATTTATGGTCTAAAACTGGCCTTCTGAGCTTGGTATTCAAAATTACGAAACTATCTTCCAACCTTGAGTTTTAAAGTCTCTCATTTGGATTATTGCCTCTTCATTTACAGTCAATTGGGCATTATCATCACTTGGTTGTCTATGTTGATGACTTAATTGTCACTGGGAGCAATCCAAATACAGTCCATCAATTCATTTTAAAACTTGGGCAAGGCTTATCTATTTAAAGATCTTGGTTCTTTTAATTACTTTCTTGGTGTTCAGGTTGTGTGAACCTCTAATGGCCTATTTTTATCACAAAATAAGTATATCCAAGACATCTTTGATAAGACACATATGGTAGGTGCGAAGGCAATCAATACTCCTATGTCTACGGAACTCATCTTGATGATGCCAAGCTCTATCGCACTATTGTTGGCACCTTACAGTATTTGGCATTAACTAGATCGGATATTGTCTTTGCCATTAACAAGCTTGCTCAATTTGCTCACCGTCCAACAGAGAATCATTGGTTTGCAGCCAAGTGTGTTATTTGCTACCTAGTTGGCATGGTGAACTATGGTCTCTTCATTCATCGCAAGTCTCCAATTGATCTTCATGCATTCTCTGATGCATATTGGGTGGGTAACAAGAATGATCGCTCTCCCACAAGTGCATTTCTTGTTTATCTTGGTAAAAATTTGATCTCTCGGAGTTCAAAGAAATAAAGGAGTGTAGCGAGATCATCAACTGAAACAGAATATCGTTTTGTTGCCTCCGCTACTGCTGAAATTCAATGGGTTAAGAACTTACTTCATAAGCTTGTGATCTTATTACCAAAGTAGTTGGTTATCTATTGAGATAATGTGGGGGGCCATGTATCATGCTGCTAACCCTCTCTTTCATTCGCGAATGAAGCATCTTGAGGTTGATTATCATTTTGTCCGCTCTATGGTTCAAAAAGGTTAACTTCAGGTATCTCATATTTTAGGGAAAGAATAGCTTGCAGATTTACTTACGAAACCTCTTTCTAGCTCTACGTTTGAAGATCTTTGGCGCAAGATTGGCGTTTATGATCACCCGCCATCCTAAGGGGGCGTATAAGGAAACTTGATCTCCACTGATTTGGGTGTAATTACTATTTATTAGGATTTGATTAGGATTGATTTGGGTGTAATTACTTTTGACTAGAATTTGATTGGGATTTATATTTTTGGTAGTTTCCTATTCTTGTCTAGGTCTTTCCCAAAACTACTTGTATATTTATCAAAATATTCTATAAATAAATTGTGTGAATTGCCTTATCTTTTAGTGGTGGTGGTCGTCGAACCAATCTGGTCAGATCTGGTCTCGCGATCACCAGATCTTGCCAAATTTGGTCCCGCGACCACTGAATCTGGCCGAATTCTTCTTGACTCTATCGCGAATGGCTTGTAAGATATTAAGGTTAGCCTTGCCGCCTTTCATCTCATGATCATCCATCGCCATTGTTTTGTCATGCGTCGACCCCTAGATCCTGTCAGTGGAATTTTTAACTAAAAAATTAGTGTCCTCTGCTGCGATTTGATGAGATCTAAGATCTCAATCCCAACCTTGATCACCTGAACGCTACAACAACCAGTCCACCCAGATCTCTACTCTCGGATCTCTCAAAATGCATAGATTTTTTCTTACTTTCTTTCTTTTTGGGGGTGTTTAAATATTTATTGTTGGTTTAATAAAATTTGTTGTTCAATTCTGTAATATATATTATTTTTTTAATATTTATTATTAGGTTTGAATAATTATTGTAATATGTTACTGTGTTATTTGTTGTATTATTTTTTTTGCAAATATGATGTTCAAAAAATTATTTACTTTAAAATAGATATTTGCTATGTGACTAGCTGTTGAATTTTTTTGTTATTTACTATGATAGGTGGAGGCAGTGGTGATATTGAATTTTTATTATAATGGTGGTAATATTGAATATTTGTTGTAGAAGCGATGGTGATAACGAATATTTGTTGTGGTAGTATCAATTATTTAATATGGTGGTGCTTATAAATTTATAATGAATATTTTTATGGTAGTGGAGGGATAGTGAATATTTCTTGTGGCGGTAGTGGCAATGATGGTAGGAAATGTTTTGATGTGGCAGTGGTGATAATAAATATTTGTTGTAATGAGGGTAGTCATGGTTGTAAAATATTTATTTTGGTGGTGCGGTGATAGTGATAAATATTGGTTGTGATTATGGTGGTGATGATAGTAAATGTTTGTTATAATGGTGGCAGCGGTGATAATAAACATTTGTTGCAGTCGTGGCGGCGATGATAGTAAATATTTGTTGCGGTTATAGCACTAATAGGAATGTTTGTTGTAGTCGTGACGGGATAGTGAATATTTTCTATGGTGATTATTGTTTATTATTAAAAAATAATTTAGGGGTATTTTTATCGATAAAAATAATACATTTTTTGAATTTGAGGTTTTGATAAAATAAAAAAGCAAGATGGGAATAGACTTAAAAAGTAGTGGGCTTTGGGGGCCAAAAAATCACATTTTTTTTAATTAAAATTTTTAAGTTTTGTTAGTCCAAAGAACTACCCAAGAGGGGATAAATTGGGTAATTTAAATTGATTTAAGTGTTTACCATTTTAAAATTTTATCAGATTTTTAACTAACTTAAATCATCAGCGGAAACATATTAAATCAAGCACACAAAAACAACCACAGCAAGAAGGGATAGAGACAGTGATACGCAAAATTTCATAATAATTCATCGTGCTACTCTTGTCTACGTCTACTCCCCTAAACTCTCACAAGAAATTCAATCCATTAAAAGTCTTATCCTCTTTTCAGGTGAGAATCAAACCCTTTACACCATGTTTGAGTGAATTAGCCTTACACCTAAACAAACTGTCTCTTTCTTGAACTAATTTTCACTTAAGTCCAAGCTACTATTCCTCATAAATTCAAATTATGTTTTCTCACAAGAACCTTTTACTAACACTAATAAATATCAATCAAATCTCAACTCGACTAAATATGAATAGAAGTGAATATAAGACGATATAAAGACAATCAAATTAATAATAATGTATTAATTTATCTAGAGTATAATCAATGTGAGCACGTAATCAAGAGATCCAAATAATATCAATCAAATTGTGTAGCTCTTTAAAATCAAATAACCAATTTAGATTCAGACAATGACTTTTAATAACTCAATAATCAGTAAAACATGATATTTAGTTTAACAATAATTACCAATTAACAAAAATATAAAATCAATTCAAAATTTCTCTATTCAAACTATGAGTATTTTTGGACAGAGATTTGATCATAGATAATGACATATAATTATTCAAGATGCGCTTAATGGATGAACAATCAAAAAAAGATTCAAATCTTGACCAATTAAACAAAGATTGATCTCACCCGGATATGGAGAATAAATCTTTCCAGCAAGTAATTCAGCCAGATATAAAGTAGTCTTTGATTAGAACTAGGGGTGTGCTCAGGTCGGGTCAGGTCGGTTTGAGGTCCCCAAATCAGTTCAATAATCCTCAATACCAAAATCGATCGATTCAATTCACGTCCTTACAAAATCAAAAGTGTACTCCGGTATTCATTGGTCCACATGACGGATGATGAAGACATTAACACAAAGTTGCAAATCCAATCAACCATTAGGGATGTCAACTTCATTAAGATGTAAATTCTTACTCAACAATACAACAACGTCAGAACAAGTCAAACTGGACAAGACGTTTCCACAGGGGAATACACTCATCTGCTAATTGAAAGAATATATAACCCTAATCTTTAGTTGGCTGATTACAATCTGAGTGTCAACAATATCCAAACTATTCCTCCTCGACATAGGAAGACCAATTCTACGGTCAATTTCTTCAAGATTGGCAAGGTCAATCATCTTGAGATGCACTTCAACAAACAAACTTGCCTTCACTAGCGAGATAATATAGCCCAATGATGACATCAAATGCACTTTCATTCCAATCAGCATCAAATCCTTCAGAGGATATGGTAAACAATGAGGATAACATGTGGCCGTGTGAAGAGGTTGACATTCACACGAAAATGTTTCCACCCGTTGAAAAGTATGACGAAGTAGAGATCCCAGATGATAATGCCGAGGACAAGGTTACTGAGAAAGATAAAATAGGCCATGACATTTCTTCACAGGGTATAGTTGATGACCCTAGTCAGATGCAAGAACCATATTTATAGTGCTTCAATGAGATAAAAAAACTGCACATGGAAGTAACTACTAATCGTGAATGTTTTCGCCCTACCCTCGTGTGGGTGACAGGTGTAAAATACCTATCTACTTCTAAGCCGGATTTGATAGTTTTTGAGTGAATTAGTTATATTTAATTGTGTTTTTGCTAGTTTTTATGTAATTCAGGTGTAGGGACGCAAACAAATGATAAACGAGTGAAAACGGTGAAAAAATGGTGAAGAATGATGAAGAAACGAGTTTTCAAGATCACAGAAGCCACCGCCGCGGTGAAGACGCCATCGCCGCGACGGTGAGAATACAGAAAGGACAGAAATTGGGAGCTGTCCCACGGCCACGACCGTGAAAGATCAGAAAGTAACCGACTTATCCCACCGCCGCGGCCATGATCCCATCGCCGCGGCCATGACCTCTGCACAACAAATAGATATTTTTTAGATATTTTGAAACTTTGTGCCTATTAATACCTATTCTCCCACTTCCCTTAAGACTTCTTGGAGCATGGAACATCCCTAACCTTAGGAGCTTGATTCTTGGCCATTCTTGAAGAGGATATTCATCATCCGGAGAAGAGAAAACATTGGCGGATCGGTCTTTGGCGACAGCGGATCACTCTACTTTAAGATTTCATTTTTCTCTCTTTGTAATTTAATGTTTTATTGTAAATGATGATGAATATCTCTTGGTTTGTAGTTTCAATGGCCAAAATCATGTTAGATTAGATAAATACTAGCTAGGGATCGGTATAGTTGTGTAAATACTAGTTTGGTTTAATATATATTTCTTTAACGGTTGTTTGCTTTTAAATCCGATTGTGTTTATCATTTTATGACAACTTCAATATGCTTGTTAAGGTATTAGAGTTGGATTTGAGAATCTAGGGTTTGACACTCAAAAGAGGTAATCCTGAATTCGGATTAGGGTAAACACATCGTTACGATCTAACGATCCGGGAGGGCGTTAGTTAGTGTGCAATCGATGACGTTGGGGTAAGACTCACGCGGCCTAAAGTCGTTAAGACGTTAATGGGGACTTCGGCATTGACACGAAGTCGCGTATTCCCCCATCTTACACTCTGAAGAGGTGGCATAGGAGTTTACGAACCGGGATTGTCGAATACCTAAACTCCGTTATTGTTAACTAAACAAAATCAAACATGTATTAAGTGAACGAAATCAATCCCTAGTTAATCAACTTAGTTAAGATTAACCCACTAATTGTAGTTTAGCTTAGTGTTAATTAGTTTAATTTTAAAATCATTTCTTGAACCGTCTGGATAATATGAGACTATGCAAATTGCGGTATTCAACTTATTCAACCCGTCCCTGTAGGAACGATATCCGATCTTAAAAGATCCACTATATTAAAACTGGACCTCGTGCACTTGCGAGTAGTCAAATACACGAGCGTGTAAAAAATGCACGACGTATAGTGGGACCCAAAAGATTTGAAACCGATGAAAGGGATGAGGGTCCCGATTAAAGCCTCGTTAAAAGTTATCGTGTTGTACAATATTTATCACAACACACAATCAAAAGTTATAGAATCGGGTATGAATGTATGGTTTTTCATTTTCAAAGAAACAAGCACCACCGGTTGTAAGTGGCAGTTACGTGCTACATTAATGAAAAAGCACGGGGAATTCCAAATAACAAGATACGAAGGTCCCCACACATGCATCTTCGCCATTAGAAGCCAGTGCAACAAACATCTCTCGTCTTCCATTTTAGCTTCAGACATATGCCATCTTGTTTGCATTAATCCAAATGCAAAGATTGTCGTCCTAAAGGCCCACATGGAGACAGAATTCCAATACACCTTCACATACAAGGTTTAGCTTGCAAAACTAAATGTACTAGAGATGGTTTTTGGCAACTGGAACGAGTCGACCCTTAGATCTCGCCGATAAAGTTTATAGATAAAAAATCGATGTCCTCTGCTTTGATTTCATGAGATGTAATATCTCAATCTCGACCTTGATCATCTGAACGCCACAACAACTGACCCACACCTAGATCTCTACTCTCAGATCTCTCGAAATGCATAGATTTTGTTTTTGGGTTGTTTAAATATTTACTATTGGTTTAATAAAATTTGTTGTTCATTTATGTAATATATATTATTTTTTTAGTATTTACTATTGTATTTGAATAATTGTCGTAATATTTTTACTGTGTGATTTGTTGTATTGTTTTTTTGCAAATATGATGTTCAAAAAATTACTTACTTTTAAATAGATATTTGTTGTGACTTGCGATTGATTTTTTTTGCTATTTACTGTGATGGATGGAGCCAGTGGTAATATTGAATTTTTACTGCGGTGGTGATAATATTGAATACTTGTTGTAGAAGTGGTGGTGGTGATAACGAATTTTTGTTGTGGTGATATTTGATCACTTCGAGGATATAATGAACCGGTAGTGTGCCATCTTTTCAATCTAAAACACATTCTTAGGAACTTCTATAAGAGATTCACGATATGTAACTGAGAAATTTATTCTGGAATGCTGGAAGGGATGCCTAAGTACAAAAGTTCGACCAATACCTAAAGATCGGGACAAGAAATCGCACAACAAAAATAGTGGTTCGATCAAATCTTGGTCCAACAGCGGCTACATGCACACGCTGTGGCCATCAGTATGGGATGGTAACTACTAATCTATCCAAATCTTTTAATTGTCCTTAAAGGATGTCGATCTCTACCAATCACTATGTTGGTATAACTTACCTTCTAACGTTCAGTCAAATACTTCAATGAATGTCAGGCAAAGAAGATGACTTAGCAGTAAGGTTTTCGTTGTAAATGTGCATAATAGGATAAGGAAATATGAATCAAAAGCAAACATGCATGTCATAACGGTGTTTGATCAACGCAATGGCACACACCGTGTATTACTTAGAGATCAAGTTCATCGAACCGAAACTGGATGAAACGTACATATGGTGAAGTCAAGCAAAAAATGATACACCCGTAGTAATTGTGCAATATATAACATCTGATGCTCTCATGCTATTGCGGCAGCAAAAAGTGCACGGGTTGTGTCATCCTATGTGGGTAAGGATCATGTGGTTCAATCTTACTAGAACACATGGGGAACACATTTTAATCATTGTCACATGAATATTATTGTCCCAACAGAAAATATCCTGATTTAAAGCCGAATATTATTGTTACATGATCACTGAAAATGTCCAGTTTGTTGCATGTATGTCACACCCCAACCCGGACACCCGTCACCTGGACCGGCGTGACGTTGACATGACATCACCTATCCAACTATATCAACCAAAAATACATCAGATATACCAAATTGTCATCTATACAACATATACATAATTTTTCAACTATAAGGATATTCCCGCTTCAACAAGAGGAACTATAAACTAAAACTCATGAACCTCCCTTAGGTTCACTTCTAATAGCTCGTCTCAAATTTCACTCCTACGACTCCAACGCATGACCCGGATAACTCTATCTAGTGCCAGTAGGGGACCGATCGACTCCTATCCACTCCACCTGCGAATGTACTGTCTTCTTAGTAAAAATATTTTATAATAATAACTCATAACTACAACATCTAAATGGATCAAGCGTAAGTATATAGACAACACGTAACTAGTAAAATTCTCCATAATATAAGTAGTGAAAATAAAACCAATAAGTATAAGTTCCATTCAAACCCATCTAGTATAAAATAATACCAAACATCATAATAAATAATAAATCACCCAATATAAGTAAAACACCACATCTCAAAACACCACTTCACCACAACACACACTGGCTAGCCATAGTGATCGTTTTAACCTCACGATCGAGAGTTTGCAATGGTACCGTACCATCCGTAGGATATGCCTTCCTACGAACACCCATCACTCCATCGAAGCGGATAATCACTGCACAATATAAACGTCTAACATCACTCTACCGAAGCAGATAAATATCATTCCGCCGAAGCGGATAACCTCACTTTGCCGAAATAGATAAATACTATGGCATCGTCCAATCAATAACATCGTCAAATCAATAACATCACTCTACCGAAGCAAATAATCATCACTATACCGAAGTAGATAAATACTATAGTATCGTCAAATCAATAACGTCATCATCAAATCACAACTTAATAACATCGTCTAATCAATATCGTCAAATCTCAAACATCACCCTCTATTTCCGAAACTGATTTTTAATCCAAAATCATATTTCTCATTTTTCTTTAAAAACGTTTGATTTCACCAAAATCATTTTTCCACCCTTTATTTTTAAAAAATCAGGTATTTTCCACTCTCTTTTAAAATCACCAAATTTCAGCGAAAAACTATTTTCTCAACTCACCTAGGAACCTACTTAATCCATATCATTTTGAAATCATTTAATTTAGCTACAACCATTTTCCATCATATATATATATAATTTGACAAGAAGACAGTACACTCACCTCGATATCCGTTTTGCAAAACTGACACTGACCACACTCTATCTGAACGCCGGTGCCTGCGAACCTAATAGTGACAGAGCCTAAATTAATATCTTATTTAGAATATCCTAATCATGCAATGCAGACCCTATATTCTGAATCGTTACTATTTTATATACCACGTTATTAACATTAATTAATCGCTACGAAATTATTACGATTTCAGAAATTGTAACGCTAAATAAAATTTAATCTGACGAAAATTAATAATCTATTGAAATTTCACCTTTTTCCGAATCATTTGACGGCCACAAAATGAGTTTTGGATTTTCTTAGGGTGGTTTATGCAAATTCTCCATTTTCTTTTCTTTTTCTTTTTCTTCTTTTCTTTTCTTTCTTTCCTTTTCCTCTGTTTTGGCTTCTATTTCCTCTTACAGCCCCGGCCGACCACCCCCTTTCTTTATCTACTATCCACTCCGGCGATCTCACTCACCGTCGACCGCCCTACACCAATGATCACCCACACACCACGCACATATGCCATCCGACCAACGACACACCCACATGCACATGACCGCCCGACAATCGACGCACACAACCAATAACAACAACACACGCACATACTCACGCTAAAAAATTGACTGGAACACCCACAATGTACTGCCGGACCACAATCAAACACACACACACAAAATCAAACTCACCTACTCTCTCTCTAACTCACCGTCGGTGATCAAAACCCACCCCCACCGGATCACCGAACAACCGTCGAACAAACCGAACACGCACACACACCAAGTCACATGCACACACTGATCACAGTTGAACACATACACAATCATACACAGAACACTCATACACACGCAAACCCACATGATTTCCGACCATCGATCACATACCGGTGAATCCCACCGCCGATTCTCTCCCTCTTCGTTTTCTGTTTCAGTTTCCTGTTACCCGACCAACGACGACTCACAAACCACCGCCGTTGAACCCCATACGATCGACAACAAAATCCACCGGCGGTCCTTACTCTCTCTTTCCCATTCTTTCTCTTCCTCTCTCTTTCCCGTTCTCTTTCTCTCTCTATTCTTCACGAGTTTTCTTTGATCATTTTCCATTTTTCTCTCTGTTTGACTGTCTACATATATATATATATATATATATATATAATATATACACATACACACACACACACACACATGTATGGGTGATCAATTGGCCGACCACGCGTCCCATTTCTCTCCCTCCGTTTCCATTGACTCAATCTATATATATTTATATATATATATAAATAATTTACACCAAGCCCCCCTCATTTTGTCAAGTTTAATGTTTTGAAGATTTATATTTTGACCCCCTAAACTTTTACATCACAAATTAAATTTCGAAATCCGCCCCACTATTTTAGTTAGGATTTAAATTTAAACTCATTCTAAATTTTAATGTTTATGAAGATTGAAATTTATCCCCTTCATGTTTAAAAAAAATTACGAATTAACCCCTCAAATTATAATTAAATCATAATTGATGCCATCAACCCCGTTACTTCCGAATTTTATATTATTATTTTTTTTGCGACTTAAATTATACGTATGTCCAAAGTCGGGGTCTTACAATGTATGCTGTTGGGATTGGCCCATCGACTAATTGACAACTAGTGTAATTTATTATGTTTATGTATTTTCTTTACGACGATGCATTAAGTTTATCTTTTTTTAATAATTTGATTTTTCCAGTAATAAGAATTATTTCTCAAGTAGATTTTTGTGAACTTAAATAAATAAACAATTAATATTCAAAATAACAAAAATAATAACTTGTGAAAAAAAAAATCACTTACCTTCATTTCTTTTCCCAGATTTACTACTTATGGCAAGTGGCTCAAGAAAGGATAAATGCAAGGCACCAATAGGTGGTTCAATGATTCCCGAGGGATCACCTAACATAGGGGTTTCCAAAAAAAGTAAGAAACCAATAATGGATTTATATGTTGATCCAACTGACTTGAAATGCTACAGAAAGAAACTCTCATTCAAGAATGAACCTTGTTTCATCACCGATACAGAGCCCTCGATAGGATACTCCATCATTGGAAAAGTTTATCCTCAACCACCTCCAGGGGTCGCAACAATTGACAACAATTTGCAATGGCCAAAGTTATACAATAAACGATGCAAATTATATTGTCACTTTCACAAGATACCTGTACCTAAAGCAAGATCAGTTGAGATACCTATAGATCCAAGAAGTAATGATCAAGAAGTTATTAAGAGACTTCAACGTGAAATCGACCAAAAAAAAAGCATGTTTAGAGCGAATTCGTAGTATTAAGCAAGCAAAAGATGACGGGTGCAATCCAAAAGCGTTAATTAAAGATATACTCCAACTACCATGGACCCAAAGAGATTCAAATCTATTTTACTATAGCAACAACGACGATGACTTTGAATAGAAGGTGCTTGAGATGTTAGTTTTTAGTAAGAAGAAAGCAATGCGTTATTTGGAATTTGGATTCAATATTTAAATGTTGCCAGTCCTTTTAATATTTAATTTTTTCTTTATTAATGATAAATTTTCCATTACTTTCAAAGATAACATGTAAAAATAAATATTAAAAACAATTACTTCCAAACATAATAAATACTTTCTGTAGGCATGGCATTTTTGCTCTCTCCAAAATTTTGATTGCAACTTACTTCATTTTATTTTATTTTATTGTGGAAAAAAGAAAAAAGAAAACAAAAAAAAAAGAGAGAGAGAGAGAAAGACAAGAAATAAAAAAGGAAAAAAAATATAGTAGAGAAATAAGAGAAAATAAAAGATATAAAAAAAATAAAAGATAAAATAGAAAGAAAGAGAGAGCGAAGAGAGAACGTGAGAAGGGGGGAGAGAGATAGAGGTGGGCCCCGCGAAAAAGAAAAAAAGAAGTTAAATGCATGGACACCCTAAATAAAATAAAAAATAGGTTGTTCGCGTGTACAGCTTCTGCAACAAGTTGGGGGCATGCGCAATACCAATCAAACTTTTCTTTTTTTTGTATTTTTTTTTTCCTTTTCTTGCCGAAGAAGGAGAAGAACTAGCGGCCAACTAGGGTTTCTTAGAATTTTTATTTCATTTTCCGACTTTCTCTATAAATAGGACTCTTATTCTCATAGTTTAAAAAGCAAAAATTTAGGAATAAACCCTTCAAGATTCCAAAATTCAAAAAGAATCCCATCTAGGAGTCGATTCTAAAAATGAAACTCATTCATGAAGCCGCATTTGAGAGAGAAAAACCTGTGGTGTTTGTATTTTTGCCAGAACATGTATGTTTTTTCCTTTTAATATTAATTCTCTATTATTTTTGTATTTTCTATTCATCTCCTAGCCCCTTTATTTTTCCATTCCTATATTTTTATTGTATTTTAAATTATCGCAATTTAATTCTTGTTAAAGTCATCATATGATTCGTTGAAAACGTCGGGATGAAGTTTTTCCTTTTGGCTTAGCCTCCAAGCCTTGGATGAGGATTTTTATATTTTTACATTTAAATTATCTTTTCATTTAATTCATTTCGTTAGGCAGTCTATTTAAAATTAAAATACAAAATATATCATTAATATTGAAGAATTTTATGTCAAAATCCAACCCTTATTCTATAATTTTGTTAATCTTTTCATTAATTTTTAAGTAGTAATAATATAATTTATTATTTTTATAGGAATGAACTCGGAAATAAAGAAATGCTGAAAAAGAATGAGGAAAATAGCCAAAAAAATGACAGAAACAATGCAAAGCCACAAACCAACCTGAAATCCGTTCTGCCCGGTGACCCAGAATCGTTACAAATTTAGATGATGATGATTTTAGAGAATCAAGGGAATCAAAGGGTTGACTTTGGAAATAAAATCAAGGAGGAAATGGAAACAAAATTAAGGGAGAATGTAGGCAGTTCAATGAGGGACATTCTTTTTCTATATTCTTGATATTCTTTAGATTAGCTTATTTATTCATTTTTTTCGGCAATGGGGAGAGATAATCTTCCCTTTTCTTCATCATTTTTTATTCTTTTCTTTTCATATATTTTTTTTTCCTTTTTCATTTTATGCTTGTTACTGCTAAGCTCTTTGGTGGAAATTCTTGAACGATTTTGTTGAATATTTTGTGGAAAAATAATCTATGAATGAATAAGGCACAAAATCAAGTTAGGTTGTATTTGTTTTAGATTTCGTAATGTAGTTTTTATTTCTTGTCATATTTTATTTGTGTATAAAATTGTATAAGAAGGATTTAATGTTCTTACATTGTTTATGAATCAATTATTATTTTTATCATTTTATTAATGTTAGAAATAGTTTATTGGTACTTTTGGATTAGATCTAATTCCTATGATTTAGATCTAACCGTTATACAATTAGTTTTATTAGAATCAATACGGTTTGATTGCATGGATTATACTAAGAGATTGATTTACCGTAGATGACGCACCTCGGATTTTGACAACCGAAAAAGTAGAGAATCAGGAAGAGGATAAAAATAAGTTTCATCATTTTCTCTCTAAGTTGTCCAAATCCGTTAATTTTTAAAAATGATTTTTCAGGGGCTTTTCTAGGCGTCGGTTTTGAAAAACACCTTGCGCCTAGATTTTACGTTAAAATTGGAGTCGCTAACTAGCGTGGGAGTTAAATGGTGTGCTAGGTCACTGGAATTTTGTAAATTCATTTTTTCTTTTAAATTACCCGTGTTTTGACTTCTAAAGGTCTGTGTATCAGAGATATTTTTTAAGTTTGGGAGTTAATTATGCTTGGGGAAGGTTTTACGCACCCCAAGACACATATCCGTAAACAGTACCATAGTCAAAATAGATATTCATTATTAAACATATCCAAGCAATTTTCTTTGATTTTCTTAAACAAGAATAATTCCCTTTTTTAAAGCTTGTTCTCTTTTTATGGTTTGTTTAAATGATACAATGATAAGCAAGTAAATACTATAGCTAATACTAGTTAGCGACACCCAATAACAGCTTATATAAATAGAAATAGAAATAAGCAAACTATATGAAATGCAAATTAAGACTAAATTATTGGATATGCGACCAAACTCGCACGTAGGTTGCCTACATACCTCGGATTAATGAGAATCAAGTCTTTATATAGTTCGTTTGTGTTGGGTTAAAGGATATGGTTTATGTTATTAAAGGTGTGACAAACCCTTATGGGTTGCCTACATACTTTGGGTGGTTACCAAAGATCTGGTTAAACGTAGTTTATTCTAGTTAAGATAAAAAAAATGATTTTTATTGTTTAAGGTGACCGAACCTTTATCATGGGTTGCCTACGTACTTTGGGTGGTTACCAAAGATTAGGCTAAATATAGTTCATCCTTATTTAAGTTGAAAGCTGGGTTGGTTTTAGTTGATTATTAGTTGGTTTTAGTTATGAACAAACTGAATCACAACGTTCGTCAGTTATTATTACTAGTTTTTAAAGTTGTGAACAAGCAGAATCATAACCTTAATTATGTTTATTATTAATCATTTTTATGTTGTGAACAACCTGAATCACAACATTAATTAGTTATTATTAACAGTTAGTAAAGAGTCGGTTTAAAGTTCTTGAGAGAATCGAAAAAGTATGCACAACTCATGGTGTGCTTATAATTTTATTTGAATCCTCACATGTTCTTAACATGGTCTCGGATGATTTGGATCCTCATATGTTCTTAACATGTTCTCGGACGTTCTTGAGATGCTTGGAATGAGCTTGAATGATTTGAACATAGTTTGGTTATTATAGCGATGATTAAGTGTTTGTTTCGTTGTTATGACAAAATTAAGTGCTTGTTTGATTCTTTATGAGTTTTATGTGTTATGTACATGAAATTAAAGTATGTAAACTATATAATTATGCCATGTACAAGTAACATACAGAAGATTAAACTAAGATCAAATGGGTTTTTGAAGAAACATACCTACTTAAAGGATATGGTCTTTCCTAAGAGATTACCTCTTTTTTCTCTTTGATTTTCTTGGTTGAAAATTGATTGGTGATCATTTATATCTTGATTTATTGCTCCACGAACCTCAAGAACACCCCTACTTAGGGGATGTGGTCGTCCCTAAGTAGCTATCTCTCTTTCCTCCTTGACTTCGTGTTGATCAATGATCATCGATCTCTTGAGTTCTTGATCCAATAACCTCAAGAAAACCCTCAGAGATTGGATTTTAGTAGAATAATGGAGTGTTATGTGAGAAATTTGTTCGAAAATCCTAGCACCCGAGAGAGTCCAGGGCCTGGTAAAAATGAGAACCAAGCACCCCTATTTATAGGCTAGGGTCCTGCATATTTATTAATGGGTCCAACCCAGCCTCTTCCTTGGAGGGCATTTGTCTTAGGGGACATGCTATTTTGTATTGATCTTGTTTTGCGTTGAACGAATTTAGGGTGGAAAGTAAGATCTTCAAAGATTTGGTAATGATTGGAAATCATTGACAATCATTACCTCCCCTCCAATCATATTCCTTACTTATGGGTGCATTCATGGCTCGATGTGACACATTCGGTTTGGTTTAGGTGCCAAGTACTGGTTAGTTTCACTATTTCGGTTTAGTTGCCATTAATTCTTTCCAAATTCACTTAAACTAGTATAGATATGTCACCATTGAATTTAATTCTATTTGATGAGTTATTTCTCTGTAAGCACTCTTACGGTTAATTTCTGATTGAATCGGGTTGACTTTCCATGTAACCGACAGTTAGTTTTAAAGTTCCTTGTTAACACTAAGATATTTTGGTGAAATTATCTAGATCCTTTGAACCTAGAAATTCTATGTCATCCCAATAATTTATTGCTTGATAGGATGTGCATTTAATGCATTGTTTAGGTGGCAAACCAATCTGATTTGGTTTGGGTAACGGGTAGTCACGATTCAAGGTTTTCGATTACACCTAAGATATTTTGCTCAAAATATATCGATACCATGAATGTATCCTATCAATGTCATCCCAAGAATTTAATTCTTGATGGGGTGGACATTTAATGCACATTAAATTCCTAACTTAGGTGGCGAACCAAATCGGTTTAGTTTCTGTAACGATTGGTCGCATCCTAAGTGTCTCGGTTCCCTTCCTAGATATTTTGTAGGCAACTTCTAGGATAGTTCATTGGTAATTTCAAGGACACTTATGTGGGACTTTAATGATTGCTGGGACTTTAATGATGGCTAGGCCCTTAATGTAATGGGACTAGGGTGGTTTGTCAAGACAACTTGAATTTGGTGTAATTCCAAATCAAGCCCAATCCCTTAATCACCTTTATGATTTAGGGCTTGTCATGACCTTTTCAAGCCTTGATTAAGGTCTCTTGGATTATATTTTGGTGGTATTTTATATAATATGCATAATTGAAATAATTATTTTTTGTGCTAAACCGACAAGATTCAATGATAGTAAATGTTTCAGGGTTAGGGTAGGTAACCAAAGTAATTTGTTGAAATATCTTATAATTTAAGGGTGGTGACTAATTCTATCTTTACTACAGTTGATTTAATGAAAATCAAACTTTAATAAAGTCATTTTAGACCTCCTTAAATTATGGGATTTTCGAGGTTTACCCGAAACTTTTACTTTACTGCATTTTGTCAATTTTAACAATTTTTGTTTTTCTCATGTTTTCTAGGCATTGTTTTTTCTGTAATATATAGTGTGATCTTTGTTAGAAATTTATTTCCTTTAAACCCAAGTTTAAAATTTATTTGAACTTGTACTTGATTCAACATTGACTGGGTGGGAAAAAATGCGTTGTCTACAAGTGCCCTTCTTTGTCATGCGAGTTTGCTCGTAATGACAAAGAAGGAGACACTAACATTTTTTTACACTAGACATGAAATATAAATACATGTATTTAAATCTATCCTAAAGGATAGAGACATACCTTATCCTTGGAGATTACCTGATGAGTACTAGAAAATTTCCTGGGAGAAGTTTAACCTCGGATAAAATGTGCCCCATTCATAGATTGTGCCTCAATGATTCTTATTTATTTTCTAGGATTATATATTTTAATTGGTCATTGGTGCGAGTTTTACATCAAGAAACTCTCCACGGATAAGGTCTGATATAATATGCCCTAGCTCTAGTCAGGGTGACTCCTATCACAGAATCTTATTGAACAATTCGGATATAATGTTCCCCAACTCTAGCTAAGGCGAGTCCCATCACAGATTCTAAATGAATAAATCGGATATAATGTGCCCCAGCTCTAGTTGGGGCGCGGGACTACCTCTTAAGCATTCAAAGGATGCAACAGAGCCCACATGGGTTGCCTCTATATCCTGAACTGAGCGTACAATTTGTAGTGTTTGTTTTAGTCTAGAAACCCATTGAGTTGTTTATATATATTAGCATTACTATTTTGGATGGTGATCACTGGATGATCGAAATTAGCTACATACATTGAGTTAAAATGTAGTTCTTCCCTTGCTGTGCTATCTCAGTTTGTCAACCGTACCTACAAGGGCTTCCTACGTACCTTAGTAATCTACCAAGGATCAGGTCGACGCGTAGTTCGAGCACAAGTATCCTTTGTTGTCTGCTTAACAAAAGAATTAGCTTCTCAAGGAAGTTAAGGGACTTCTCGGGAGATGATCCCTGATACAGGGCTGAAAGAATGTTGTAGGGATGACATTTCTCTAACTTCAATCGGACCCACTTGGGTTTTCCGTGTACCTTGGTTATCTACAAAGGACAGGTCAAAGCGTAGTCTGTTGGGGATGGAGGATTTTTGTTTAAGGTAACAACCCAACCTATAAAGGTTTCACGTATCCTAGTATTTACTAGGACTTAGGTCGACACCTAATTCTTCCTCGATTGATTAAAGTTTAACATTCTTAAATCTAGATTGGTGGGCTATTGTTATATTTTGTATGGTTCAATTCAATTTATTGGGGAATTTATTATTGAGCAACTCTGTGGGGAATTTATTATTTGTCATGATTCAATCCCAATTGGCGTGGGATTTTGTTAATAGTGACCAAAGAATCTTTCCTACATATCTTGGTAATCTACCAAGAATCGGGTCAAAACAGTAGTTCGACGCCTATTAGTTTGTTAATCAAACCCACAAGGGTTTCCTATGTATCCCAGGCTTCGTCGGGAGTCAGGTTGACGCGTAGTTCTTGGTTCAGCATTCTCTATTATTTGGTAAGCAAGTAGAGTGCATCTGGATTTTCTCAATAGAGTTAAAGGACTATTCAGAGAGATGTGCCCTGGTCTAGGGCTAAGAGAGCGTCATAAAGATGATACCTCTATCTCTTTTTTCATTTCGACCGAACCCACTTGGGTTTCTTACGTACCTTGGAGATCTACCAAGGATATGGTTGAAATGTAACTGGGTATTCATGGTTTTCAACTGAACCTTGTAAAGGTTTCCTAGGTATCCCCGTTTTTACAGGGAATTTGGTTAATACCTAGTTCAATGCGCATGAATGGTTTTTATTATAAAGGGAACGACCGAAATAGTATATGGGTTGCCTACGTAACTCAAATAACTGAGAATCAGATCGGCACGTAGTTCATCGCACATGGTTGGGTTTGAGTTTGTCAACCAAACCCGCGAGGGTTTCCTACGTATCCCGGGCTCCGCCGAGAAACAGGCTAACACACAGTTCCTATGCTTTTGGTTTAATGAAATTAATTAAGTTCGTTATGATTCGGCCATTTTACTTCACGTTGTAAGACAAAATGAACGTTGTTCCATTAAGAAAACAAAAATAGGATGAAATGTACCCCAATCATAGATTAGGGCAATGACTGGATAAGTTATGTTGGGAGATCTAATCTGACATTTCCTATCATACGATTTGTGATTATTAATAGTGTAAAATATTCCCCAGCCTACGGGTTGGAGAGAAGATTGATTAGATACTAGATTGAAAGCTAAATCGGTTCGTCTCAATATTTGTCGAGGTAATGCATTCGGGATTTTACTGATTTAAATCCCAGAACATACCGATGGGTTCATTATTATATTATTGAAATGTGAAACTAATGTCTTAGGAATTTTCCCGTTGGTGAACATCCGGGTAGTGCAGTTGTTTATAATATCTAGACATGAGTTAATAAGCATGATTACTTGTATCACCAAGTCTTGCGGATTGTTTATTATTTTTTAGAGAGTCTTGGATATCATCTTTCATTACACCCAATTGGTAGTGTAAATTAATTAGATTATCTCTTGGATATCATTATTCTTCTAATAGTGGTGTATTTGTTTTAGTATTTTACTGTTTCTCCAAAGTGAGATGAGTTTGGGAATTTTTTTATATCGCATTTTTAGGGGCAGGAGTTTTTGACTCAATTTTCTCAATTATACCTTAGTTTAAGTAATAAACGTTATGCTTTTAAACTAAATAAGGTAGAGTCGTACCCGTTGTTCCCGAAGGGATGAGCTCAATCCCTTGTCCCTAGTGCTCTACTAGTGATGGATTCTTTGAGATTAATTATGGTCGTTCACGATCGTTTCTATAGAATAATGGAAGCGATGAGTCTGACATGTCTTCTAAAAGTCACGTACAAAACCTAGTAATACCAACTTTTCCCTCAAGTTGAAACCCTAATGATAAAACCTTGACTTTTCTTTTTAGTCGATATTATGTCAGCCACGGGTGGGTTCTTCAAGTGATGGTAGTCGTCGTCCTTCCCATTCTCGTGGGAAGGATAAAGCCCCTGAGACCTTAATCAGAGGGAGTGCTTCAAAGCACTCCCAAGGTCAACCCAGGACATCGGCACTCAGGATTTCTGATGACATTCCTACCATTTCCACTTCAATTGTTGAGGTGTTCTTCAAAGCGTCTAGAGTCAATGACTCAGTGATGGCTGGTCTATTGGATGCTCCTATGGATCAGGATTCTGCTGGCCCTTCTATCACAACTGAGATGGCGATAGATCCTGACTACATCCGTCCAGAGGATGAGATGCCTGAGTGGGGTATTCCTGATGATTTCTCGAGAGATGAATTCAAGCTTCTAGATCCTATTCCTAGACCCTTTCGATATAGATCCATTACCTTTGATGCGGTGTGGCTTCAGTCCATAGTGCCAGAAGATCAGTCCTTAGTAAGAGATCTTCATGATTGTCCTTTATCTTTATTCTGCTCAGGTTTACTACTAAAACTTTTTCTTAGTTTGTCTTTCTTTCTAAAAGAATAAATGTATTATTATTTCACGGGTTGAATTTGTATAGGTCAACCCCCACTGTAATGGGAATTTCAAGGGGTTATAGCCGACTTTTTATGCCTTTTACTCGAGAATGATGCACCCCAATTATTGCTTATTCCTCCAGGGATGTGGCTTCAAAGATTTTGTTTCCATTCAGGCCTTCTGCATGGATCATGGATATCCTAATTCCTTGATTGAGCATTGGTTTTCGACATTGAATTCTCTTCACCTGGTTTACAGAGAGTTGGTGTCGGCGCTACTCGATAGTGAAATGATCAACGGAGTTAGGTTCCAAGGGTGAGTCGTTCCTTTGAATGAGACATCATAGGCAGAGGCCGAGACGCTCCTGGGTACTGTACTATCAAAGACTAGGTACGGAGCACGTATTCGACAGAGCAGCTTGGTGCCCGAGTCGATCTTCACTATTCCAGCTCTAGAGGAATCGAAGTTGAAGGATCAACACTATCATGTCCTATTGCTTCTATTCTTCGGTGGGACTTTCATGGCTTTTTTATTTGGAAGTTGGGAAATCTTCATCTGTGAATGGTCTTCTTCTCTTATCAAAAGATCCATCCTTAAGGTAACTCCAAAGTGTACCATACTCTTCTCGTAATTAAAAACCAAGCATTCTATGGTACAAGATTGATGAGGGTATTTTTGGGCACCTCTGAGTTAGCACTTAGGATCCAACTACGTGTCCGTCGTCGTAGTGACAAAGACACATTCCGAAATCCACAACGTCACGCTGGATCATATGCCTACCTTGGTTCTTTCCTGGAACCTCATTTGCATCCAGGGAGGAGCGAAGAGCTCGGTAAGGACATGCCACTCTAAGCTCTATACCATGCCCTAGGCTACTAATCTCATGAGCTCAGCCGTTCACCTCGACTGGTTCCCCCTTCCAACTCATTTTCTCTCCAAGACTCCACAGATCTCTGCTCTTCTCCACCAGCTTACCACCACGGACTTGGAAAAGGCATGTGGGCTTTGCCAAATAAGCCCATAAGCCTAAGCTCGCCGATTATCTCCTAAATGCCCTAGATTATCAGCTAAACACGTGGTTTTGCCTAATTAACTGTATTTAGACCTGACTAATCATCTCCAATACCTATATATACTAGGGGCTATGCAAGCCCGATGTGCGTTTTACATTACGCGTGAGTTCATTTGTTTTCTTGCCACATTACTGTACCTTTTCTCTTTGAGCACTAATTACCTCACTAGAAGGGCTTCAACGAGACAAATCTTGATCTGAGCCTTCTGTAGGTATACCCCCTGAAGAGCAAGACTCTGGACATAGCAGGTCAGTCTTCCCAAGACCCAGCACAGCTCAAGTGAAGAATTTTCAACACACGACTCCACCTCAGCAAGAGGACCTACCTATCATCTAACTAGATCATACTCGAGGTATGTACCAGTTTTATAAACCAACAACGATGGTTTTTTCGGTTCTAAAATTTTTAATGAATTTGGATCACAAGATAGTATTTAATAAGGTTGTATTGTTGATGGTGGGAATCATGGAAATTTTTGGTGTTGTGTATAATTGGTTCAGTGATGATTGTAGGCGTACCAAATTGGTTGCAAAATCTACTGTCGTTTATCAGGATCGTAAGTTATCGTAAGGGTGTGATGGTATGGTAGAACCTTCAATCATTTGATGTAGGATGGTATGGCAGAATCTTATACCACTTAAGATAGGATAACATGTATTCTTTTCTGAATACCTAAGGTTGGACACAATGTACTTCATCGACCCGTGTGAGGCAGGTATGGATTGTCTATTATCCTATCAACTAAGGTTGGATAGGATGTGAATTTTTTTAACCAATTAAGATTGAACAGTATGTTGGAATCTTAATCAGGATAGTATGTAGCTTCTCTGGCTAATTAAGGTAGGATCGTAGATGTTTTTTCTTCGACCTCTTGAGGTAGAAAAGTAAGTTGATTGTCTAACCACCTAAGGTTGGACATATGGTTAATTTCTCCGGCGATTTGGGGTAGTATTTCTCTTACCTCTCTCTTTTTCCCCTTCATGTCATTCGTTCTTTCGACTATCTTACCTATAATGAAAGAAGAATAGCGGGTATACAATTGGTAGTTATAGCTTACTATACAATTTTGCTAGGCTTCTAGCATATTTTGACCTTCATTCCTGGTGAATTTTGAATTACTAGTCGAATTCTGGATTTTTCAACCCGATTTCGGAATTATTGTCCTTAGGCGAACCTAAGACCTTCCTTGGCACCCAAAATTGAATGACTCATTTTTCTGTATTTGTCTGTCATTTCTAACTCCTAGTACCCCTAAATAGGGAGTGAAAATGTGAACTTAGACCCCTATCGCTTAGTGGAGAGCGTACAATGGACTTTATTACTTCCAATCTATGTATGATAATGGGAAAATATGCTTCAGCCCAAGGCTGGGGGTTCCTATAGTTGGATGACTGAACCTCAATAGGTTTTCTATGTATCTTGGTAGTATTGCCAAGGATCAGGTCAAGCGTAATTATGGTTTAGGTATTCCCTATTTGTTTAGATAGCACGGAAAGTGTCAAAGGACTGTTCCATAGGTACGCCCTGGTATAGGGCTGAGAGAATATCGTGAAGCCGATACCTTTCTTTATTTTTTATTTCGACCGAACCCACTTGGGTTTTCTACGTACCTTGGTGATCTACCAAGGATCAAGTCAAACTTAGTTCCGAACTGGTGATTCGAAGAGTCACACCTACGGTGGGCAGCATCTTGTTCTAGCCTGATGTATAGAGTTTCCTACCTAAGTATTAGCTAATTAAAATAATCATTATTTTTATTAGTAGTCTATTTTAAATTTTTTGAATTATGTTGTCCTATTTTTAGGTTACCAGAGGTTTGGTATTTAGATTACTTAAATAGGCTAGAAATTATTTAATTCTAAGAAAATCCTATTGGATCCTAGAAAGGTGAATTTTCTAAAGACAATCTAATACACCCCGATGTTTCATAGTAACAGGCACGATCTATTATCATGACACACCTTGTGTGGGGTTGACTTCTTGTCTAACTCCTGATTTGGTAGAAACCACTATTAGCGATGGATAAATATTACAGTGACATGGTGAAGTAACTTAGCCCGATTACATGTCCAAGGATTGCCTACTAGCCTATTAGAGCTTCCAGATAAGGTGCATGGGTGCAAGTGTTTATACTAATAATGACTCATTGATACAACATGATATGCAAGATGCCATAGATTTTTGTGAAGTATGATGCCTAAGTTTCCTGATGTGTATTGAAGGTTATGCATGCCTAAGTGATACGTGATGCATTGCACCTGTGTAGTACTTTGATACTAACTTATGTATTGTATAATTTATGAAGCCCATCCTAGAATGTTTTCTTAGGGAATGTATCATCTATCTAAGATGTTAGTTTCTCCTAGAATATTTCCTAGACTGTTTCCACTAAGTATTTTTTTCTATTAGCCATCTCTCCTAGTGATTTCCATGTCGTTTTTTATACAGAAAACTGACTGGCGTTTCTTAGAGGCTTTCTACTGCTTTTATCCTTCTTGCTTTGTACCTGGAATTTAGATCGAGATTTTTCTTCGAACAGCCTTTGGGATTTGGTGGCAAGATAGAAAGGTTCAGATAGGAATAACGGAGGGTTATTTCAGGTCTCACTTGGTTGAGGTTGGGATTTCCCAGAATGGGAACATCTGGTTCAAAATAGGGATCACTGTTGATTTGGATCGAGCTTTGAATGACTTTATATGAGTTTTGGGAAAGTGTTCAAATGAATAGATTATTTAGCAAGGCTTATTCTCTTCATTTCTTGTATTTTCCCAAGTTCATTTCTAATGTTTTAAGTATTATACCCATATGTGCCATGTATATTTCCCTATTCACGTTTATACGAAATTATTTTTACTAGAGTATACTCAGGTAATCATATTCAAACGTTCAGTCATCTTAATGATTGTTGTAATTTTTCGATTAGATTAATATAAATTATAATGAAGATAAGTTCAATAGTAATTTAGACCAAGTATCTATGGTTATTAGTTAACGAGGTTGTCTAGTTTCAATTCCATCAATTTTTTATAGTGATATTTTCTAAGATGGTTATCGAGATTACCTAGGCCCTATATGTTACTCGAGGCTTAACTGATGGCTTTGATTCACTTATTTTGTCTTGGATTGAGAGCAGACAGAATGGGCCTTCCCAAGATAACTCAGAGGAGGGAGAATAGAAGTGATGGAGAAACAAGTGTTAGTTAGTGACAACTAACAAATGTTATTCTGTCCTGGTAGTGTTAAGAGAATTTTATGTTATTTTTATTCACTCCAACAAGTAGGGAGTCATATTTTCTTTATAATTCATGTAGCAAGCTTTGGGTAGTGATCCCAGTCCAATTGGCCCAAGTTACTAGGTGTTGAGACACCCCTATGACTTAATACTCAGATTGTATAGAGAGCATAATTCACCTGACCGCTTTTGTGTGACCACTCAGTGTTTAGAAACGTTTTGAGATCGATCACTATTTTATTGTTTCTCTTAACACCTACTTTCAGGATTTTACATTTTTAGAGAATTAGGGTAATTTAAGTCAGTCTCAAGGTCTTCGTTGATTTTGCCTTTATCCCAACTACTTTCCCCATTATTAAGTTTTACATTGATGAAGTCCCATTGTTTTCTTTCATTCTTGGTCATCTTTAATTCTACAAGGTTCCTCCTACTTTTATTTTAGATAGGTTTCCATGTACTTCTAAATTGGTTATGCCTAGATAAAATCTTAGTTTATAGTTAATTTCTCTTTGTTTAGTTGCCCAATCTTTCAAGAATTTTTCTTGAACGGGCTTAGGCTTTAAGACTTTATCTATCATTTCTCACATCGCAAATCTTTTAGATATTTCTTCCTTTGTTTTGGTTCTGTACTTCTTCAAGGTTACTTGGATACTCCCATGTTGGAACGTGTGTAGAGATTCTATAATCAGGGTTCCTAAGTTTTCCTTCTAACGTTCTCAGATTTTATTATCAATATCTCACCATCATTTGGTTGAAACAAGACATTTCTTTTAACATTTTCCTTTGGATAATGGTCTAATTTAGTTTTAAAATTATGTTATAATCATTTTTTAATTATTCACGGTGTGTAAATTGCAACACGCAAATTGATTTATGAAAGTTAGAGTATAAAGACCTGAGTCGACCTTAGACAACATAAACCCGCATTTAGTGATAAGTAAATCTAGTGCATAGGCATATAAGACAATGCCTAGTTTATTAGAAAATACTTAAGAAACTAAAGGAAAGGGAATATATTGACGTTGTCTCCTTAGCGTTCTTGATCTTTCGAGAAACTTATGATCCCCAGTTAGATGAGATCCTCGATATAGTGTTGGAGGTTGTAGCATTGGTTAGTGTGATGGCTGACACAGCCCGAGTGATACTCACATGTTGCATGGGGATTGAAGTTTGAGGCTTGGGGGTGAGGTTGGGGCAGGGGAATTGGTGTCAACAATTTATTTTTGAGGCAGTAGTAACAGATTTCAGCGAGTGTAATAGGGAGTGGGGGTGAATTGTCGTTGTTTTTTAGGAACTCGAACAGGCCTAAATGTTTTTTGAGATCGTTGGACCGTTTCCCTAGGTTGGTTGTGGGTTCGAGGAAAGCTACTTGAATATGGAAATGAGATGAAATATTGGTGTTCTAGGAGTATTTGGACCCTGATGGTCTATTTGATCTCATTAGTAGACTGGTTCATGTAGTCTATTTACTTTCATATCTTGGAAATTTCTCCTGGGACTGAGTTTTCCTGAGATTCAAGGTTCTTCCCCCAACTGGGAAGGTCTTGACTTGCGACGGTAGCACAAATGAAGTCTTCCGGTTTAGTAAGGCTATCAGGATTTTCAGTAGTAATCCACTTTCCATGAGGGAGCCTCTCAATTTGTAATTCGTCCCAACGTCTTATCATGCTAAGGGTATCTCTAGATGATGGTAATTGGTCATCTTCTAGCTCAACATTTGTGTGAGAGAGAAAATGTCATCTGGAATCATCAGGATCTTGGAGTCATTCTGAATACTTCCAACAGAGAGATGGGTCAGGTCCATATTATAATCTTTGTGAATAGATCTCGGATGGATTTTAGCAAAAGTTACCTAAAGCAAATTTTTCTAGATTTATTAAGTGATTTACAACCTAGACCTCTACTTATGAACTTTTAAAGATGCAAATTATCCTATCTTTATGTGTGATTATATTCTTGACTATACGTGAGTATGTCTACATAGACGATATAATTCATGCTGTATATATGCAAACCCAGGAAGACATAGCTCTAGCAGACAACTTTAGGGAATGCTCTGGATAGACCTCGGCTTGGACATGGCTTCGTAGAGCTAGGGTAACTTACAACTTTGGTTCATCCTCAAGTTTAAAAGTTACAGTCATCTTAGGGCTATGGCATGATTACCCTTTTATCTTCAAGATACAGATCATTCTTCCTAGGACTCTAGGGTACAAACGTCATTTTCTTCCTCAAGATATGGACCATGGCTCCTAGAAATTAAAATATCCTTTGTTTTTTCTTTTCAAAGTAGGGATATTTGCTCCTAGAACTTGGTGAAAGACTTTTTTTTTCATTACAAATTGATCACAATTCTTAGGACCTAGTGACAAAATTATCCTAGATTTTTCCTATGGATCATTTATCTTAGGACTTAATGACAAGATTGTCCTATTTTTCTCCAAAAATATAGATCATGGATCCTAAGACTTAATGACAGAATTATCCCATTTTTTTCCTTTTCAAAGTAGGGATAATTGCTCCTAGGTTTCCATTTCATTAACCTGATTTCCTTTTGACAAATTTAGTTTCCTTAAACTGTCCTTAACTTATGTTTATATTGTGCGTGATAATTAAGGTTAGGAGGTAATTGGAGAGAGAGAGAGAGAGAGATTGAGATAATTAAATTACAAATTTTTCTATTTAGAAAATACAGAGAAGGAAAATTTGGGTTAATGAACTAAATTAGTATTTAAATTAAAAAAAAACAATTACGTATGAATGCCTGAAATAAAATTAGTGTAACTTAATCAGTATTTCAATTAGGAAAAATTAAGTAAATCAATGCCTAAAATAAAATTAATTTGTCTCAATCTGTCTTAGTCAGCAAATTTATTTGGTCTCGTCAGCATTTGTTTGTTCTAGTCATATTTTCGTTTGTTCTAGTCATAAGTTTGTCATAATCAGCTAAAAAATCATCCTATTATATATATATATATATATATATATATATATTGTAATACCAAAAAAATTTATATTTTTGAAAAAATATTATTTTATTTAAATTTACTATTTTTGAGATTGTTTTCCAAATTTATGATATAAATAATATTTGATAATTTTTAGGAGTTAAATGTTAATTTTAATTTGACTATTAAAAATTTTGGAGTGCTGTGTTATTTAGAACATACATTTTAAGAGTTTTGAGATATAATTAATATTTTTTTATTGCAAGAGGGATAATTAGTATAAATAAATAAATTTAATATAATAATAACAATAATATATGGTTGAAATTGATGCTTCAAAACAAAGGCATCAATTCCAACCGCAAATGTAAATATATATATATATATATATATATATATATATATATATATATATATATATATATATGTGTGTGTGTGTGTGTGTGTGTGTATAATATATGTACACGAATTACACATGTAATATATTATTAAAAAATAATAATAAATAAATAAATTATTAAAGTAAAGGCGGTGGAAGCATTGGACATATATAATAATAATAATAATAATAATACAAAATTGATCATCAGGACTTATATGTATATGCAAATATATTATATGCTTTTTGCTGGAGTTTTTTGCCAAAAAAAGAGAGAGAAAGATCAAAAAGAGAAAAATAAAATTTATACCGTGATGATTTCGGTTTCGAATTTTAGATAGAATTTCTAACTCTTTTAATATACGTATTTAATTTTTCCCTGTATTGTGTAGTTCATGCTAGTACTGTTATAATTGTTGTTTTTTCATGAAATATTTATGAATATGCCTTACGTGAAAATTATATGAGATACACATTTATGTACTTATTTGGGATTTAATTATTTTGTGTTTATTTTGGAAATTGATTAAATACACTTATTAGAGGGGTTAAAAATCTACTGGGATTTAATTATTTTGTGTTTATTTTGGAAATTGATTAAATACACTTATTAGAGGGGTTAAAAATCTACTGAGTGTTGGCTTACAACCCCATAGTTTTTATTGCAGGGCCGGTGAGAATAAAATGACGACAAGAATTTTAGTTGAATTTTTATTTAATTTGAAATAGTTCCATTTATTATTTACTGTTGAAATTATATAATACAATTATTGTGATAAAAACTAGGGTAACGGTAAAATTAATATGATAACTAATGTAGTAAATAATTATTATATTAATTTTGGTAATGAATGGAAACAAAAATCGTTTACTGTACATATATATTAAAATAAATATTAACAGTTAAAGTGTTAATATTATATTAATAATTTATAATCTTATTAATTAAAATAATTAATATTGGATTAGTTATTATATTAGAATTTTTATTTGTGATAATTGTAGTTAATATTTAACGTTGTAAAAATTGACTTGATAAATTGAATATAATTATTGTCGTCGCATTGTAAAAATTAAATTGTTGAATTCGATAATTATAGTTGTCATCATTGCATTGTAAAAATTTCAATAAATATTGGGTATTCGATTTTAATGTTAATTCTCCAAGGGGAGAAACCGAGTAGTGGCCTTGAGAAACTGAGCTGTTACAAAGTGCTATCAGAGATGAATTAAAAGTAATACTAATTTATTTATAAATTATGAAATATTTGGGGTAGAATTCTCTAGAGGAGAAACCATGTGGCGGTCTTGGAAAACTCAACTATTACAGAGTGGTATTAGAGCTGAATTAATAGTAATAATAATTTATTTATAAATGGTAAAATATTTGGGGTAAAATCCTCTATAGGAGAAATCAAGTGGCGGTCCTGGAAAATCGGACCGTTACAGAGTGGTATCAGAGCCAGGTTTGCGACCACCCTAGACTTGGGTTATGGTACCCATCACCCAGAATAAATGAAGTAATAATTTTCGTATAACTCGTTAATTAAAAAAATGATATGGAATATATATATTAATAATTTATCAAACACCGTATCGTGTACTGTCTTTTCGCTGTATGAAAATTATGAAATATAATACCTTGCATTCTATTCCACTTCATGGTATTCTTTACTTTAAATAAATTTGGAATCTTTGAGGCATTGCTATTGCTATGACCAAATTATTGTCATTTGTTACAATGACTAGATGAGCCCATTTGGGGACTGTTTGAAGACTGGACTGATTTGGGGCAAAATATCGTTGGACTAGAAATTTCAAACCACATTTATTGAATGCCCAGTTCTTATATAAACCATATTGGGTTTGATCTCCGTAAGTTGTATGATTAGAAAAGCATTAGAAAAATAGAACGTGATTTTTTTTACTCCTAATTGAACATACTTTCGATAGAATTAGTGAGATTACTGGTACTACACGAGCAAGTTAGCTACTGGTGGTGTTATTTTGTTAATAAATTATGCTATGTTTGACTGTTGTCGCTTGTTAATTTCTGAAAAATAACTCACTGACGCTGGCAATGATGGTATACTTGGACAACAAAAAAGTAGAGAACTGAATTAATGTTATGCTTATCTTTTTAATTTGACTGATGTTATGATTGTATGATAGAACCAATAAATCTTAGTTCTTTGTTTAATATCTTTACTTGTGTTATGCTTATCTTTCTGTTGATCCTAAGATTTTAATGAACAATTAAATGTTGAGGTTTTTGGTGGAACTAACGGTTTAATTGAGTGTTTCAGTTTATTTGTTCCAATGATAAAGATATGATTACATGTAGTGAATGGATGAAAAAGATGATGACAAAGACGATGAAGGATTAAGAGTTTGAAGAAATTGAAGAACCTAGAGAAAATAACTCAGGTTAAATTTCAACTCTTAATATTCTAATTAGGATCACATACGACACAAAAAGTTTTTAAATTTATGTGTGTTTTTATTGGGTTCTAATTAGTAAAATTATTTGTTTTTATATGTAATTGAAAAAGAAATAAAAATAATTGATTAAAAATTGAATTTAAGAAGTTAGTGGAGCTGACTGAGAAAATAAATCAGTTAAAGGGGCGAAAATGTCAAAGAAAATGAATTAAATTGAATTGAGATATGCTCTAGCATTGTAGGTCGACTTATAGGTCGACAGATACATAAACGGTGAACTCTCTAAATCGATTAGTCGACAGGGAGGTCGACTTGTGACCAAAAGTGAAATTCTTTGAATCTTTAGATTGACAAACAGGTCGACTCATGAAACTCTCTGTATCGTCCGGTCGACAGGTAAGGTATGAGTGGTCAACTGATAGGCAAATAATTTTTGACTTGGCTACATCTTGAATGGATCGGTCGACAGGTGACCCTTGGTCGGTTGACTTATGACACTGTTTCAGGATTTTGTGGAATTCCAGATTTTATTCTAAAAATAGCCGTTACTAGCCATTTTTTGGTTAAGATTCCCGAGATATCTTAGGAATCTGGAGTATTTTTGGTTATTTAAATGATATCTAAGTGTTCATATAGATATGGTTCAAGTATTTTTTATGTTTCTCAAATTGGTTCATATAATTCTTTGAATCCTATTTAATTGAGTCTGAGAAAAAGTTTGAGGGACTTAATTGAAAGTTTTAAAAGATATTTTTGTGTGAATTATATCAGAAATGAATCATTATGATATATAGGGTCTATTAGTGCAATTAAATGTCATGATTTATGGGAACTAGCCGTTAGAGGGCTTAATATATTCCCTTATAAATAGACCTGCGTTTTTTTCACTTCTATAGGAGTGACATTCAAGTGAGATAAAATCATATTATTAGATATATCATTTGCATGTCAGATCTAACAGCTTTATAAGAGTATTCGTTCAGAAGACTTTGTGAGATATTTCTTGAGAAGAATTCTTGAGAAATCATTGTTCATTCACCGACTTGAAGTTGAATCGCTTATTATTATTATTATTATTATTATTATTATTATTATTATTATTATTATTATTATTATTATTATTATTATTATTATTATTATTATTATTATCTATTTGGTGTATTCCTGATGAGATCGTTCCAAATTACTTGTTGCTTGATTATATCATTTAATAGTTGGAATTTGATCTTTGAAATTGTTTTCTGGATTTTTATTGAAAAATATTTTTGAAACAATTTCTTGAAGAAATCTGATTACACGCTACCTAATTTTTGTTTAAAATCAGATTTTGAATATCTCACTTTTTTTTTTATCATTAGTTTTGGGATATTAATTGTGTTCTAATTTGTCTGGGGTGGTAGAAGCTCCGAATGAGAAAAATTACTTATAATTTTGTATTGGTGAGTAGTGTGACAGATTAAATACTATTGGGAGTATTTAATTAAATGGTAGCTGGTTTCAGTCTCTTCCAGTAAAGAGATTGATGTAGTAATTCTTCCTGAATAAAATTATTTTGTGAGCAATTTTGTAATTGTTGAATCTTTACCGGGTAAAAAGATATTTGGAGTGTTTGTGAGGTTTTGATTCTTTAGCCTAAAGGATAAAAAAAAATTAGATTATTCTTAAGCTTGTAAAAAGTAGAGGTTATTCCTGAGCCTGAGAAAATGAATTTGTAAAGGTTAACTCTGAGCCTGTGAAAAAAATTATTGTGAGGGTTTGGTTCCTACCTTTAAAGGAATCTTGAGTTTTAGTGGGTGCGACTTTTCGTGGGGCTCAGAGGACTAAATTAGGCAAGAGTAACTTGGTAAACCAGTATAAGTTTTTGGTATGCTGCAATATTTATATTGTTTATATTTTGCTGATTGGTTGTGCACCTAGTTGATAACACATATCCGCTGTTATAAAAGATAATAATTAATTTTAGGATAAAATTAATTGTTTAAATTTTTAAGTTTAATATTATGATATTATTTTAATATTACCTAATTCACTCCCCTCTTGGGTAGCTCCCTAGGCCAACACTTTCTAATTTGAATTCTTTCTACAAGTTCAAAATTTAATCCTGAAATCTTATTGAAACGCAATTTGATGAATTTTAGAATGAAATTTGCTTAGTTAGTAAGTTAAGAAAGACTGAGTGAGTGTCGTGTTAGTCGTGGATCATAGGATGAAACTTTAAATTGAAACGGATCGGTTTAAAAAAGTGGTTACTATCTTTTATATAAATCGTCAAAATTATATTTTCATATTAAATTATGAAAAAAGAAGAAGGTGTTGATGAAAATGAACGGCTTTATGAAATTAAATTGATTAAGAAACATTTCAAAGGTGAAACATTATTTTAATATTTTGCTATGCCATAATCATCTCGTCAGGAGGGCATGTCCTGCGAGATGTGGTTGGTCCTTATAGGATGACATGTCATTTATGACATATGTTGATATGTTGTGTTGAGATTTGTCAGAAGGGTAAGTCCTGCAGGTGGTTGTTGTTATTATTGTTTGTTGTTGTTGTTGTTGTTGGCTATTAATATGGTGCAATTGAATATGAAATTGATGATATAATATGGTGGAGTCGAATATGGAATTGATTATAAAAAGAAATGGAAAAAAAATTGTTGTTGATTTGACAAAAGAAGTAGAATATGGAATGAATTATGAATATGTTGTTGATATGGTAGTTTATAACATATGTTGCTCCTACTATTAGAGATATTGAATGGCCTTGGAACTGATAGCTACTTTAGATGGGATAGTTGTACATGTTACGGTATTGTCGTAACTCCCAATCGTGAGGTGAAACGATCTTATGACTAGTAAGAAAGTATATTTCGGGTATTTTATTATATAAAGGTGATTTGAATGGTTGATTTATATTCAATTGACTTAAATTAAAGGATATTTGTGGGATTTTGCTATTGTTCAATATGTAGTTATATTTTACTTTAAAAAGTGATGTTTGATAAATATACTTGATTCATAAATTCTTTTTATATTATGAAGACATCATGTGCATTGTCTTCTATATAAATTGTCAAATTATATTTTTTTACTAAACTGTGATTTTTTTTAATTAAAAAAGATTATTTTATAGCGTTATGCAGATCAAATAAATTTTTAAATATGAAAAGTGATTTTTATTATTCAACTATGCTATAGTGTGATCCCGACAGGAGGGCATGTTTTGCGGGATGTTGTTGGTCCTAACAAGAGGGCATGTCCTGTAAGAGGTTGTATTGTGACCTAACATGATGACAAGTCCTACAGGTGATTGATATCTGTTGTTATTATTGTTGATGATGATGATTATTATCATTATATATGGTGGTTTATACTACGTGTTGACTCCAACCATTGGAAATATTAAATGACCCTAACATTGATTGTAACAGTAGGTTGCACAGATGGACATGTTACAGTACCGTTATAGCTCCCGATCGTGAGAAAAACGATCTTATGAATGGCAAGAAAGTATGTTATTTTATTATATATAAGTGAGTTGACCAGTTAATTTAAATTCAGTCGTTCTGCTATAATCATATTTTTGTTGGGAATCGGATACTGCCTAGTGTGGTTATATTTTATTGAAAAATGGATTTTGATAAAAAAGAAAATACTTGATTCATAAAATGATTTTTGCATTATGGAGATAGTACACCGATAAAATATTTAGATAGATATTGATCTACTACTAGCGTTAGGTAGAGCTGGAGTGTGAGGTCATTGTGAGGCAATCGGGAGCCAATTGTTATTTTGAGATGTTAATTTGAATTTTCGAGCTTAACTAGTATTTTAGAAATTCGATTGGGGATTTTATGCAATATTTTTATATACATGTTACGTTAATATTAAACTCGTTACGTCATGTGGGTATTGAACTTTCAATGTGTATTTATGTGTTTAAGACGTACTTATCTGTTTCAAGACGTATTTATGAGTTTTGGAGACGTATTTATGTGGTTGGGACATAAGTGTTTGAGCTGTATTTACGTATTTTGAGACATATTTATGTGATGAGAATTAGATATATTATTTTGAATTAACAACAATTATATATTTGCTTATTTTCAAAGAATCCATTATTTAAAGTTTGGGTTGTACTGTAATTTTATGGAAAAATTTACGAGATTATGAAATTAAATTGAGATTAAAAAAACGAAATGATATTGTGGATATAGGAATTGATGATTTTTTGTCTCACGAGATAGTCCCGAGGAATTTGGGCTATCTACTGATTAAGACATTGGTTGTTGCGATATGTTGGCTTGAAATGTTGGACAAATTTGATAAACGCTGGTTATGGGATATGGTGGTGGACTTGAAAAGTCAGTCAAGTGAAAAAATTATTAAAGTCGTAGACTTGTTGACATTGATATAGACTCAATGCAATGAGACTACCATGATATTGTAAAGATATATTATTATTTATTACTATTTTTATCAGAACAACACAACGGGAGCATGGTGGTGATTTTCGGTTATTATTGTTTAACCGAAAGTGACTAGTATGGTACGATTTTGAATTATTATTGTTTGAACGAAATTTCGAGGACAAAATTTATTTAAGAGGGGTAGATTGTAATACCCCCCAAATTTTACATTTTTGAAAAATATTATTTTATATAAATTTACTATTTTTGTGATTGTTTTCCAAATTTATGATATAAATAATATTTAATAATTTTTAGGAGTTAAATGTTAATTTTAATTTGACTATTAAAAGTTTGGGAGTACTATGTTATTTAAAATATACATTTTAAGAGTTTTGAGAAATAATTAATATTTTTTTTAATTTAAAGAGGGATAATTAGTGTAAATAAATAAATTAAATATAATAATAATAATAATAATAATAATAATAATAATAATAATAATAATAATAATAATAATAATAATAACATGTGGTTAAAATTGATGCTTCAAAACGAAGGCATAAATTCCAACTAAAAATGTAAAAGTATATATATATATATATCCTCCCGTGGTTTAAAATTTGTCACTTACCTTCCTTGTGGTCAGATTTTCAAACCACTTACCCCCCTGATTTAGGGGGGTAAGTGAAACAAATATCTCACCATAGTGGGGTAAGTGACTATTTTCAAATCACAAGGGGTAAAGTGCAAATTGGCCAAACCACAAGGGAGTAAAGTGTAATTAACCCATATATATGTACAAGAATTACACGTGTGAAATATTATTAAAAAAATAATAATAAATTAATAAATTATTAAAGTAAAGGCGTTGAAAACATTGGGCAAATATATAAATATATTATAATAATAATATGGAAACAAAATTGATCATCAGCACTTATATGTATATGCACATATATTATATGCTTTTCGATGGAGTTTTTGGCCAAAAAAAAAAAAAAAAAAGTGAAACAAAAGAGAAACAAAAGAGAGATCACAAAGAGAAAAATAAAATTTACACCGTGATGATTTCGGCTTCAGATTTCAGGTAGAATTTCTAACTCTTCGGCTTCAGATTTCAGGTAGAATTTCTAACTCTTTTAATATACGTATTTAATTTCTTTTTGTATTGTGTAGTTCATGCTAGTACTATTGTAATTATTATTTTTCATGAAATATTTATGAATACGCCTTATGTGAAAATTATGTGATATACACGTTTATGTGTTTATTTGAGATTTAATTGTTATGTGTTTATTTTGTGAATTGATTAAATGTACGTATTAGAGGGGTTGAAGTTCTACTGAGCGTTGACTTACAACCCCATAATTTTGATTGCAGGGCCGGTGAGAATGAAATAACGACATGAATGTTAGTTGAATTTTGATTTAATTTATAATAATTACATTTATTATTTACTGTTGAAATTTTATAATACAATTATTGTGATAAAAACTAGGGTAACGGTAAAATTAATATGATAATTAATGTAGTAAATAATTATTATATTAATTTTAATAATAAATGGAAACAAAAATCGTTTACTGCACACATATATTAATACAAATATTAACAGTTAAACTGTTAATATTATATTAGTAGTTTATAATATTATTAATTAAAATAATTAATATTGGATTAGTTATTATAGTAGAATTTTTATTTGTGATAATTGTAATTAATATTTACCGTTGTAAAAATTGACTCAATAAATTGAATATAATTATTGTCATCGTATTGTAAAAATTAAATCGTTGAATTCAAAAATTAGAATTGTGGTCGTCGCATTGTAAAAAATTCAATAAAATATTGGATATTCAATTTTAGTATTAATTCTTCAAGGGGAGAAACCATATGGCGGCCTTGGGAAACCGGACCGTTACAAAGTGGTATTAGAGCTGAATTAATAGTAATATTAATTTATTTATAAATGGTGAAATATTTGGGGTAGAATTCTTTATAGGAGAAATCATGTAGCGATCCTGAAAAATCGGGCCGTTACACAAACACACACACACACACACATATATAATGTACTTTCATAAAATGTATTAGATATAATATTAAAGGGTTAATACCATTTACACGCTCTCAAGTATTCACTGAAACCACGAGAATCCCTTCTACTTTAAAAAATCATTGGGAGACCCCTTGAACTATTTAATCAAAGTACACTAAGACCCCATATACATCTAAAATTCAAAATTTACCCTTCAAAAGTTAGACTTCATATTTTTTGACCAATGTGACTATTGTTTTTCAATTCAAATGTCTTTATTACCCTTATTAATTTACTACATTGACCAAATAACCCTTATTTCATTTTTCTTATTTTTTTTTATTTCTTTTCCATTTTTTCTATTTTCCTTTTTTCACCATATCCTCCCGCACAAATATCATCAAATGAAACACTTTTTCGCCGACCAACCTCTACTTTTCCGTTCATTACCGTTCGTCGTCGTCTATTTTTACTAGCGACTCAACACCGTTGAACCAAATAATACACCGCCAAACAACACTATCGAAGCAAAAATAGGATCAGTTTCAAGGCTCAGATCTACTCAAGGAAGTGTGAATCGTCATCACGAGCATCTCAATACCGTCGAACAAAACAATATACTGTCGAATAATACCACTGAAATAAATAACACCACCAGTTCGATGGCTCAAATCTGCTCAAGGGAGTATGAATTGTTTGCCGAACAATACACCAATGAACAACACTGCTGAAGCAAAATTTGGATCGGTTCAATAGCTCAAATATGCTTAAGAGAGCGTGAATCATCATCGCTAGCGGCTCAACACTGTCGAACCAAACAATGCACTAACGAACAACACCACCGAAGTGAACAACAATATCAGGTTCGATGGCTCAGATTTGTTGGGAGTGTGAATTTTCATTACAGTCAAACCAAACAATACACCACCGAAGCAAAAAACACCACTAGGTTCAATGGCTCAGATCTACTCAAGGGAGCATGAATCATTACCTTCAGCGACTCAACACGGTTGAACCAAAAAATACACCCCCGAACAACACCACTAGGTTTGATGGCTCAAATCTGCTTCAGGGAGCGTGAATCATCATCGCTAGCAACTCAACATTATTGAACCAAACTATTAGCCTAAGCGAATTCAATCATTAGATCCCCGGATGCATGTGATTTTGACGATAACGCCACATTTGACGCTTTAAATGAATTAACAATGTTTTTAAAGTATAAATCATCCAAGTATTGTACGCGCGAGGATTCACAACCATCGTCCTCGCGGTAATTGGACTACTCCCAAGTATACGAGATCTAGTTTTAATTAAATGGATCTTGTAAGATCGGATATTCCACTAGGACTGGCAGGTAATTCAGTTGAGTATTGCGATTTCAATAGTTTCATATTATCTCGACTAATCAAATTTTGTTTGTTTTCTATTTAATATACTAAGATAAACGACAACTATGAAGTTAGTTCTAATTACACTAATTACTTAGGTATTGATTTCTTTCACATAATGCATAATCGAAGTCATTAAGTTAGCTATAACGGTTTTTTATCTATTCCGACAATCTCTGTATCGATAACTCCTCCGCTACTTCTCCCGAGTATAAGACGGGGGATTACACGACTTCGTGTCAACGAAGAAGTCCCCTTCAACGCCTTTACGACACTAGGTTGCGTGAGTCTTTAGCCAATGTCATGGATTGCATACGTTTTAACGCCCTCTCGGGTCGTTAGAACGTCACGTTGTATTTACTCTAGTCCTAATCCAGGGTTACCTCTCCTGAGTGTCAAACCCCGTATTCTTGGTTTATGAATACAATTATAATATCAAGAATAATAGTAAACACAATCGGATTTAGACAAACAACACATTAAAGTAACATTAATTCATTCAACTTAACAATTACATGATTTCAACTACACCTAAGTAACATTTAACTAATACTATAAGATCTTAACCATATATCATACAAAATAAGAGGGATTCAATATTATTAGATATGAAAAAGTGATTACAAAGATAAAAACAAGAGAGAAACGATCAAATCTGGAAGTGAAACGGTTCACTGTTGCTAATGATCGATCTGCAAGTGATCCTTCTTTGTCTGAATGATGAACCTCCTTCTTGATCTTCAAAATATAGCTTAAGAGCTTTCTACTAGGGTTAGGGTTCTTCAACAACTAGTTTCAGACGTGGAAAAGGGGTATATATAGGCCTAGGGGTTCAAAAATATCTAAACAGATATTTTGGGCTGTTCTGCGAATTTCGCCTAAGCGGTAGAATCTTTGCCTAGGCGGAGTTTAAGTCGGTTAGAATTCCGCCTAGGCGATGGTTTATTCGCCTAGGCGGAGGACTAACTTCTTGGGCCCCTTTCTTTCTAATGGAATTCCACCTAGGCGGTAGCTACTTCGCCTAGGTAGATTTACAGCAGTACAGCTCTTGCAGCAGTTCAACACTTCCAGCGTTCTGATGGATTTCCGCCTAGGTGGTGGAAACTTTGCCTAAGAGGATTTTGATACTTCAGCCCTTGCAACCTTCTGATGGATTTCCGCCTAGGCGGTGGAAACTTCGCCTAGGCGGATTTCAACTCTTCAGCATTTGTAACTTTTTGATGAATTTTCGCCTAGGCGGTGGATACTTCGCCTAGGCGGAATTGCGCTGTTCTTTGAAATCTCCTTTTTTTCATCTTTTTTGCTACCATTTTCTCCACCATTTCGCTCGGTTTGTCGATTGTTTACGTTCCTTCTCCTGACTAATAAAAATAGCTAAAAAGGTATTCAAACTCCAATAAAATACTCGAAAACTGGCAAATTCAGTTTAGAATTGGATAGGTATTTTACACCTATCAAATACCCCCAAACTTGGAATTTTGTTAGTCCTCGAGCAAAATACCCTAATACTAAATAACACTAACTACACTAATTAGCTACATTCTAAACTACAAATAAGTAATCATTAACAAATAAGAAGTACACACCTGTGAGATTTAAGTTTAGTCAAAGAAACCTTGCTATTGTTCCCTCAACAACCCGTAATCAGATGTGGTTAAGGAATAACACACACCACGTGGTGTTCCAGAATTTCAACACTCAATATTAGTTAAAATCATTTTAGATCCTATTGAAATGTGTGGGTGTGAGAACTCGGATATATAACTAATCAAATACCGGATTGGATTATTCAATGATTAAGGTCATGACTTAAACTTGTTAAAACATTCAGGAAAGCCATATGCTTGACTGGGCTCAACTATCCACTAATATAGGTTCGGACATTCACTGAGGTCAATAGGTATAATTTTAACGATACCTGAGGTACAAACCGCTTGTCGTTAAATCTATCTCATAACCCCCTTATCTTTGAAGATATTACCCTGAACAAGATTTAGTAAACTTGTATTCACTTGTCACAACAACCGAAATTAAACACTATATTCACATAGTTTTTTTTTTTTTACACATACCCCCAAACTTATTCAATTTTATACAATTTTAGGGGTATGTTAATACAACTAAAGGATTGACAAGTGAATACTCTTATACTTAACCAAAAATATTTTAAATTGAAACCCCGATTGCCCGTTTCAAGTTAGCATAATCTAATGCTACTTGTTTTTACTCAATTTTCACTTTTATTCCTAGAGACAATGGTTCTAAAAGATTTACTTGGTTAAAGTATAGAAACAAGTTCAGAAGTGAAAATTTTTTATGGCTTCAACAGGAGAACGAGGGAATAATTTTTCAGGTTAGTTTCAAACAGTTCAAGCGATGAAAATGAAGGCTTATATCATGCCTCCGGAATTACCTTACCTATAATTTCGCCTCAAGCCTCCCCCAGTCAAGTTCTAGATTCCTCATTTCTGTCATGAACTTATTACTGAATAATCGGCGTCAAATCGTTCAACTAGTTATGCAATGAGTTTATGCGATCATGCGATTTAGGATCAAAATAATTTTCACCTAATCGACATGCTAAGCACACAAAACACACGTGAATGGAATTACCCCCAACCTCAATATGCAATTTAGGGGGTACTTTTCATAATTGGGACATGGTTCGGATGAACTCAAAAACTCAGCATGCACGTACAACTATATTCATTAACATATCTACACTAATTCTACAAACTAACATTACTTATGCTAATGATCCTTACATATGTATAGCTAAACATTACACATGCATAACAAAAAGAATTTCAAAATGTACAAAATTTTTAACATTAATATCATTATAAACAACAATTTGTACACAAAAAGAATTTTTTTCCTTTTTACATAAAAAAAATAAAATAAATTTCATCCTTTATATCCCCTCCCAAAAAAACAAAATACTACATGCTTGCATTGCATATCATATACCCCCAAACTTGAACGAAGCAGTGTCCTCACTGCCTAAGCAGCGAACCCAATAGCAGAATAAACAAATATGTATTGAAAACTGGGACGGACACATACCTAGGAGGGAAGACATACAAGTCTAACCTCCTACCGTTCATTGTGGAGGAGATGGCGGTAGCGGCTCATCAGTCTCGGAAGGCGGCACGGGCGTATAACGCACCATGTTGATTCCGAGATGTTCGAATATAACTCTTTGGTTTTGATCTTGTTGCTGGATATGGGAATCCATGTAGTTCTCCATCCGATCCAAATTTGCTTGAAGTTGGCTCATATCGGACTGGAGACTACGGACATCTCGTGAAATTTGGATGAGTTGGCCGCGGCTGGTTGTAGGCGTCGGTGGCTCCAAAGGGCCGGCTTTTTCCTCTTCCTGACCTTCTTCTCATTCACCTGGTCCGCTTTTCCATACCCTATTAATCATTGCAAGATCGAGTGGATTTACAGGTGGAAAGGGACTTGTGGACGTGATACGAACTCCGGCTTGTTGAAAGAGCGCGGTGAAGAAGGAGGGAAAAGGGAGGCCACCCTTCTTCGTCCTGGCAGTATGAATTATTGAAGAATAAATATGCCAACCGACGTTAACGAGCGTCCCTCTATCAATGCCGTAGAGCATAAACGCTCGCTCCTTGGACACATCGGACACATGGGTGGTCGGGAGCAGATTGGCGCAGATAAATGAATGCCAAATCTTTGGGATCGGTTTCAGAAACCAAGACTTGAAGATTGCCTGACCCTTCCATGTGTTCGTCCACTGGGCGTTTCCCATCGTCAGGGTTTGAATCACCGCACTCATAGTCGCTGTGGTGGTATCGGATAAATCTCTAGAGGCTTCGGGCCCCGTCAATCCCAGCAACTCATTGAAATGGTCTGCACTGAACAGAACGGGAACGTTCCGGACCCTTTTTTGATATCCCGTGGCCTCCGCAATGTTTGCATAGAATTCTCGTACAAGGGCCAACTCCCCTGGTGAGGGTGGAGCACAGAACTGTTCCCATCGTCTTTGTAGAATAACAGTCCTGATTTCTTCCGGGAGTTCATTCAAAGGTCCGAACCCCCTCTGACGGATGCCAGGCCACTTACTTTTATGCTCTTTGTAACGGTCCTTAGCCTGCTTTGAGACAAATTTGAGAGAGTTGTAATCCGAAGCAGGCAGAGGTTCGTCTGTTCGTGGTTGCTTGGCTGCACGGCGCTTTGCCATTTTCCCTGTAAATCAAAATCACAACACCAACCACAATAATAACAATAGAACACGCAATTAAAACCCTTGTCAGCGAACACACAATGCCCTATTTTATCAAACATATGCCAACCAAAGCCAAACAATACAAATTTCACAAGATATCCCACCAACCATAACTAAATCATATTTTTGTCGCAATATAGCGTAAACTAAATGATTCACGTTGTATATGAACACAAAAACATGATAGGGTTTACCATTTATCATTCCTCAATCCCAAATAGCATGAAAACCGCAACTTAGGGTTTAAAGGGGTTTAGGGTTCTAATCAAATCCAATGATTTTTGAAATAAATGAGCAAATAAAGCAAATATTTCAATAACTAAATGAAAAATGGGATCATTGACACTTACTTGTTGAAATTTTTTGATCAAATCACTGGAGAATGGCGATCTCGCATTGTTTCACCGTTCAAACCGTAATTTTCGAGAATGGGAAGAGGAATTCCACGTTTGGACAAAGATTCTTGGTGAAAATCCAAGTTTTTAGCAATATAGGATGAATCTTTAACGGGAGGAAGGGATTTGGGATGGTGAAGTTGAGAGGTTTCTTGAAATTTTTAGGAGGGAAGTGCCGTTTGCGAAGAGGACTATTGCGTTTTAAAATAGGGTTCGCGTGAATTCGCCTAGGCGGTGGTTTTTCTGCCTAGGCGAAGTAGCGCCTTTTTCTTTTTAAAAACCTTCTGGTGTTAATTCACCTAGGCGGTGGTTTTTCCACCTGGGCGAGTTTACACCAGTGTGAAACCCCTGATTTCGTTGTAAATCCGCTTAGGCGGTGGGTTTTCCGCCTGAGCGAATTTACACCAGTGTAGGAACTTAGTTTTTCTTCATTTTTCCACCTAGGCGGTGGTTTTACCACCTGGGCGAAGTTACGGCAGTATATAAATTCAGACTTTTGCTTCTTATTTCCACCTAGGCGAATTTATGTTAGTATGGACTTTAGCTGGATTCCTTTAGGTTTTCACATTTTTGCTCTACACCTCTTACTTCCTCTTCATTCCTCAAATGCGTTTTAGCATACAAATCAATCCTAAATGTCTACCCTCATCAATTCACCACAAAAAATAGTATTATGAGATCAATACGATCTCCAAAAAGTAATTTATACAAAAGTTGGGAATGTTCATTAGCCTCGATGACATATCAAAAGATGTTACTTAGTTTTACGTCCCCAGCATGGACGTTGATGAATTCCGGCTCTATCCTTCAACGAGGGAGATGTTCTCCACAACTCGCTCTTCATCCTTGAAGTAGTGCTTGATCCGCTCCCCGTTGACTCAGAAAGTTCGTCCGTGTTTGCCTTCTAGCTCGATAGCACCAAATAGATAAATATGCTTGATCCGGAACGATCCAGACCATCGGGACTTCAACTTTTCGGGAAAGAGTCTCAGCCTTGAGTTAAACAATAAAACATGTTGGCCCAGACTAAACTCCCTTTGGACTATCATTTTATCATGTCACCTCTTCGTTTTATCTTTGCAAAGCTTGACATTCTCATAAGTCTCGTGCCAGAATTCCTCCATTTCATTCAATTGGAGGAGACGTTGCGAACCAGAAGCTTTTATGTCAAAATTGAGTTTCTTAATTGCCCAGAATGCACAGTGCTTCAATTCAATGGGTAAATAACACGCTTTCCTAAACACCAATCGATACGGTGACATGCCGATCGGTGTCTTAAAAACCGTGCGATAAGCCCATAAAGTATTATCAAGCTTCACCGCCCAATCCTTGCGATTAGTATGAACTGTTTTTTTCCAGAATTAGCTTGATTTCTCGGTTTGAAACTTCAACTTGGCCATTTGTCTGTGGGTGGTATGGTAGCGCTACCTTGTGTCTAACCCCATACTTTGCCAACAAAGCGCTTAGCATTTTGTTATAAAAGTGGGTTCCCTCATCACTGATTAAGGCTCGAGGTGTCCCGAACCATGTCATGATATTGTGCTGAAGGAACTTCAAAACCACTTTGGCATCATTGGTAGGTGTTGTTACGGCCTTGACCAATTTAGACACATAATCTACCGCTAACAGAATATACTCCTTGCTAAATGATGGTGAAAATGGTCCCATGAAATCTACGCCCCACACATCAAATAACTCAAGCTCAAGAATTGACGTCAGTGGCAATTCATGCCTTCTTGATATGTTACCCACCCTTTGACATCTATCACAAGTTTTTACAAACGTATATGAATCTTTAAACAAAGAAGGCCAGTAAAAACCTGATTGAAGTACTTTTGATGCTGTTCAAGTCGCACCAAAATGGCCGCCACAAGGTGATGAATGACAATGGTAGAGAATACTAGCCATTTCCTCCTCCAGAACACATCTTCGGATCACCTGATCAGCACATTTCTTGAATAGCAATGGCTCGTCCCACAGATAATACTTTGCATCAAAAAGAAATTTCTTCCTTTGGGCTCCCGTCAACTCAGGTGGTAACACGTTACATGCAAGATAATTCATAATGTCCGCATACCAAGGAAGTGCATTTTCCACTGAAAATAGTTGTTCATCAGGGAACACTTCGGTGATGTTAGACTCCTCATCAACGTCTTCTTGAATCAACCTCGACAAATGGTCGGCAATAACGTTTTCACTCCCCTTTTTATCCCTTATTTCAGCATCAAACTCTTGCAATAGAATAATCCATCTTATCTATCTCGGCTTGGCATATTGCTTTGCAAATAAATACCGGATAGTCGCGTGATCCATGTAGATGATCACTTTTGACCCAATGATATAAGACCGAAACTTATCACAAGCAAAGACCACCGCTAGTATTTCTTTCTCAGTCGTGGTGTAATTCTCCTGGGCATCATTCAATGTCTTACTGGCATAGTAGATTGAGCGGAAGATCTTCTCCTTCCGTTGGCCTAACACCGTGCCAATGGCATAGTCACTCGTATCGCACATTATTTCAAATGGCATCTCTCAGTCCGGAGCGACCATTATTGAAGCCGTGATCAACTTCTCCTTTATCACCTTGAAAGCCTCCATGCAAGTCTCATTAAATTCAAATAAGATATCATTCTCAACAAGGTGACATAACGGCTTCACTGTCTTTGAGAATTCCTTAATAAAGTGCCAGTAAAAGCCGGCATGTCCCAAGAAACTTCGAACTCCTTTCACATTAATCGGTGGCGGAAGCTTCTCAATCGTTTTAATCTTTGCTCGGTCCACCTCAAGCCCCTTGGAAGAGACTCGGTGACCTAAGACGATCCCCTCTTTAACCATAAAGTGACACTTCTCCCAATTTAGAACCAAATTCTTCTCCTCACATCGGTCAAGAACAAGCGCCAGATTATAGAGACAGTGATCAAAGGATGACCCAAAGACTAAGAAGTCATCCATGAAGATTTCCATTTTCTCCTCCACCATATCAGAAAATATCGCCATCATACACCGTTGAAAAGTTGCTGGTGCATTGCAAAGGCCAAATGGCATACGTCGATAAGCAAACGTTCCATATGGGCATGTGAAAGTAGTCTTTTCTTGGTCCTCCGGTGCAATGGCTATTTGATTGTAACCTGAATAGCCATCAAGAAAGCAATAGTACTCATATCCGGCTAATCGATCTAGCATTTGGTCAATGAAAGGAAGAGGAAAATGATCCTTCCTCGTCGCCTTATTCAATCTTCTATAATCAATGCAGACACGCCATCCCGTGATGGTCCGTGTAGGAATAAGGTCGTCCTTCTCATTCTTCACCACCGTCATACCTCCTTTCTTGGGCACCACTTGCATCGGGCTAACCCACTCACTATCGGATATAGCATATATAATTCCTGCATTCAAGAGCTTCAACACCTCCGCTCTCACCACTTCCTTCATAGCCGAATTTAGCCACTGTTGATGTTCAATGGAGGGTTTAAACTCATCCTCCATCAAAATCTTATTCATGCAAGCCAAGGGGCTAATTCCTTTTATATCCGAAATAGACCAAGCAAAAGCGGATCGGTGCCTCTTCAAGATTCTCAGAAACTTACTCTCATTTTCTTCCATCAGAGTTAATGAAATTATAACCGGATCGGTCAAATTTTCTCCCAAAAAGATATACCAAAGGTGTTTCGGTAATTGCTTGAGTAATAATCCACCGTGAGGCGGATTTGATTCCTCGGGAGAGTTTTCAACTTCTTTAATCTTCACCACATGAATAGGATCTTCTACGTCTTTAGATTGAGCACCCAAAGTCAGCACGTAGTCCACAACCTCAAGTTTCGTGGTAGAGCCTTCCTCACCAAGATCCCCCATAGATAAGGAATTGGTGAGTGTATGCTCTAACGAATCCATCTCCATAGTTGCAAGAAAGAACTCCCTCACGCAAGAGTCCACAACGTCAACTCGATTGCAATTGAGAGGTTCATCCGGAAAGTTCATAGTCTTAAAAATGTTGAACCTTATCTCTTCATCATTGACTCTTAACGTCAAATTTCCGTTATGCACATCAATCAAGGCCTTTCCCGTTGTAAGAAAAGGTTTTCCCAGGATGATCAGGATTTCTCTATCTTCTTCCATTTCAAGCACAACGAAATCCACCGGAAATATGAATTTGTCTACCTTCACTAGCACATCCTTAATGATACCTTTCGGATAGGTTAACGAACAATCCGCCATTTGAAGAGTGATCATTGTCGGCTTTGCACTTCTAAGTCCTAACTTCCGATAAATGGAAGAAGGCATCAAATTAATACTCGCCTCAAGATCACAAAGCGCCTTATCAAAATGAGATTTCCCGATAGTACACAAAATTGTAAAACTACCGGGATCCTTCAATTTGGTAGGTAACTTTCTTTGTAGTATTGCACTACACTCCTCAGTTAGTTTCACCGTTTCGTAATCCTCCAATTTCCTCCTCTTTGTCATGATGTCCTTTCAAGAACTTGCCATAGTTGGGAATTTGTTCCAATGCATCCGCAAAAGGTATGTTGATGTGGATTTTCTTGAAAATTTCAAGAAACTTCTCAAATTGGGCATCCAACTTCTTCTTTGAGGATATGGAAATAGGGTTACTAGAATCGATGGATTCTCTGAAAATGTTACTCGCCCCGGTATCATCCTTTTATCTCTTCTTCTCTCCTCGACTTTCTCTTGGTTTTTATCCCCATTCAAGTCTTCACTCGGCTTCTCCTTTCTTTCATCGATTTTTGCTTAAACTTTCTCCTCCGCACTTGTTTTTGGTTCATCATGCGGAAACTCATGACTCACTCTCGGCTCAGTTTGCATAGGCCTGCTCACTTCCACGTCTCTTCCGCTCCTCAACTTAATCGCCTTGCATTCCCGAGGGTTGGTTTCTGTGTTGCTTGGAAACTTCCCCTTTTGTTGCTCTTGAATGGCCCTAGCAAGCTGCGCGATTTGAGTCTCTAAAGCCTTCACCGTGGCGTTAGTGTTTTTACAAGTGGTATCGATCGAGTCCAGTCGTGTTTCATGTTTGTTCAGCTGATTATGCGTCTCACGCATCATAGTCTGTGTCTCTTTCATAAATAAACCCAAAACCTCATCTAAATTTAACTTTGAATTATGCATTGGTGGTTGTTGCATTTGACGATTGGATTGCATAGGATATCTCGAAGCTTGATTTCCATAACCCGGAGGTGGTCGCAAAGCGTTCTGATTTTTCGCATATGAGAAGGTCTCATGGTTACGAAGTCCAGAATTGTAATGAGTCGGAATGTTGGTAGCCGGCTTGAAAGTGTAGGCACAGTTGTTTAGAAAATGGCATTCCTCGAACTTGTTATCCAATCCAGATTGAGAATAACTTGCTGCTATCTCTTCCCCTTGACTCGACAAAGCTCCTTTTGTAGACAAGGCGACCAATTGATCCGAGAGCTTGGACACTTGGGCTAATAACATTGCAATATGGTCAGATTCTTAGATAGAAGAGACCCATCTTCCCGTGTTCCTCTCATTCGGCCATTGATAATTGTTAGCTGCCATGTCTTCCAATAATACATTTGCTTTGGTAGGGGTTTTGGACAACAATGATTCCCTTGAGGCTGCATCAACTATCGTTCTAGTCTGTCCATCCAACCCATTATAAAATAATTGGGTTTGAAACCAATCTTGATACCCGTGTTGGGGGCACCTTCTCAATAAGGCCTTGAATCTCTCCCATGCCTCAAACAACGGCTCAAAGTCTCTCTAACGAAACTGGGCAATCTCGCCTCGAAGTTGAGAAGTCTTCGAAGGTGGAAAGAACTTAGTGAGGAACCTTTGTGTAAGGTCCTCCCAAGTATTAATGCTCCCTGGTTGAATCGACTGAAACCAACCCCTTGCTCTATCTTGTAAAGAAAACAGAAATAACCTCAACCTTATGACATCTTCGGAAACTCCATTTATCTTGACAGTGTCACAGATCTCGAGAAAGGTTGCCAAGTGGACGTTGGGGTCTTCGTGAAGGTTCCTGCCATACTGGTTTTGCTGAACCATATTAATTAAGGCGGACTTCAATTCGAAGTTATTTGCCTAGATCGGTTGCCTCCGGATCCCTGAATAGTTATCCAACATGAGTGGCCGATAATAGTCCCTGAGGACTCGTTGTGGCCTCTCCTGCTTCGGAGGCTGATGTGCGTGCGACTCCGGTGGTTGTAGAACATTTTCACGTCCCCCGGCCATAGTGGTAGCTTTTTCCTCTTTCTGTTTAGCAATACGTTGACTACACCGCATGCACTGCTCAAATTCAATAGATAAATCAAATAAATAAATGAATTGAATGAAATTTAAAAGCAAAAGAATTATCGTGATTAACATTCAACTACTTGATCACAATATCAACTTAATTGAAAAACAGATTGCCGTCCCCGGCAACGGCGCCAAAAACTTGTACACGCTAGGATTCACAACCATCGTCCTCACGGTAATTAGACTACTCGCAAGTATACGAGGTCTAGTTTTAATTTAATAGATCTTGTAAGATCGGATAGCATTCTACTGGGACTAGCAGGTAATTCAGTTGAGTATTGCGATTTCAATAGTTTCATATTATCTCGACTAATCAAATTTTGTTTGTTTTCTATTTAATATACTAGGATAAATGACAACTATGAAGTTAGTTCTAATTACACTAATTACTTAGGTATTGATTTCTTTCACATAATGCATAATCGAAGTCATTAACTTAGCTATAATGGTTTTTTATCTATTCCGACAATCTTTATATCGATAACTTCTCCGCTACCTCTCCCGAGTGTAAGACGGGGGATTACACGACTTCGTGTCAATGAAGAAGTCCCTTCAATGCCTTTACGACACTAGGTCGCGTGAGTCTTTAGCCAACATCATGGATTGCATACGTTCTAACGCCCTCCCGGGTTGTTAGAATGTCATGTTGTATTTACTCTAGTCCTAATCTAGGGTTACCTCTCCCGAGTGTCAAACTCCGTATTCTCGGTTTATCAATACAAATATAATATCAAGAATAATGGTAAACACAATCGGATTTAGACAAACAACACATTAAAGTAACATTAATTCATTCAACTTAACAATGACATGATTTCAACTACACCTAAGTAACATTTAACTAATACTATAAGATCTTAGCCATATACCATACAAAATAAGAGGGATTCAACATTCTTAGATATGAAAAAGTGATTACAAAGATAAAAACAAGAGAGAAACGATCAAATCTGGAAGTGAAACGGTTCACTGTCGCTAATGATCGATCCACAAGTGATCCTTCTTTGTCCGAATGATGAACCTCCTTCTTGATCTTCAAAATATAGCTTAAGAGCTTTCTACTAGGGTTAGGGTTTTTCAACAACTGGTTTCAGACGTGGGAAATGGGTATATATAAGCCTAAGGGTTCAAAAATATCTAAACAGATATTTTGGGCTGTTCTACGAATTCCGCCTAAGCGGTAGAATCTTCGCCTAGGCGGAGTTTAAGTCGGTTAGAATTTTGCCTAGGCGATGGTTTCTTTGCCTAGGCGGAGGACTAACTTCTTGGGCCCCTTTCTTTCTGACGGAATTCCACCTCGGCGGTAGCTACTTCGCCTAGGCAAATTTATAGCAGTATAGCTCTTCCAGCAGTTCAGCACTTCCAGCGTTCTGATGGATTTCCTCCTAAGCGGTGGAAACTTCGCCTAGGCGGATTTCGATACTTTAGCCCTTGCAACCTTCTGACGGATTTTCGCCTACGCGGTAGAAACCTCCCCTAGGTGGATTTTAACTCTTCAGCATTTGCAATTTTTTGATGAATTTCCGCCTAGGCGGTGGATACTTCGCCTAGGCGGAATTGCGCTGTTCTTTGAAACCTCAATTTTTCATCTTTTTGGCTACCATTTTCTCCACCATTTCGCTCGGTTTGCCGATTGTTTACGTTCCTTCTCCTGACTAATAAAAACAACTAAAAAAGTATTCAAACTCCAATAAAATACTCGAAAACTGGCAAATTCGGTTTAGAATTAGATATGTATTTTACACCTATCAAGTATCACCAAACCATATCATAGAAGTGAATTCAATTCGAAATGTATGATTCAAATAAGAGCAATTTTTCATTTCGACAATATCCACAATCTATTGAACCTGGAACTCTATAGGATGCGTGCGCGCACACACACACACACCTCTCGAGAGTGAATGGAGTTGTAATATATTGATTGTAACATATTCAATATGCCTAAATATCATAATGTGAATTATGTGTTTGATCATTACATTCTAAATTGGAAAATCACATTTTGATCATAATTATACGAGATTGGAAAATCACGTTATTAATATGATCATAAGGTATATTGTATTTTTGGATCATCTAAATATCATGAATATCATTACTACATATTTTAAAAGTGTTTAGAATGATAAACGGTCATAAACCGAGACCAAAAACCCAAAACAGACAAAAATAGAAAACTCGACAGGAACTGCAACACAAGTAGTCAACTACTTGTGCCAGAAGTAGTCGCCTACTTTCGAGCAGAATATTTTTTCTCTCCTGCTTTGATTTTGGCTTGACGTTTTGGCGATATTTGCTTGTTCTAATTGTTGTACGATGATTCCTATACCTTGTAATGATTGATAAACATCTTATCATCTTTCAATTTAATCAATATACCATTGAATTTAAGAAGAATTGATCAAAATATATTGAATCTATTAAGAACTCAATTCACAGCTTTTTGTTATGAACCAAAAATTAGATTTGCACATGAAATTTTGTTTGTAATGTTCAAAACATGTTATAACATGTTAGTTTAATGTGTCTACTTGATATATGCATGATCAATTGATATGTTTATCATTATATCTAAGATTGATTGATAAATTGTCTCAAAGACTGAAAATTCTGTTTTGTTCATGTAAAATGTGTTCTAATTGTTCAACCTCTTGAAATATTTGTATATGCTTAAATGGATTGTATACATGTATAAAACACAATATACATCATGTATTTGGACATTCAATTTCATGATCATGTATGTATGCAAGTATGAGGTATGTATTTGTCAAGACTACTAAGTGGGAACACATTTAATTAAACAATGATTTACTTTATATGTGGGGTTAGCTAAATTAATGCTCAACTATTTGATTGTCTCCCATATAATAGCTCACCTACCTTCTCCTCAAATTAATGAACATGTCTTGAGAAGAATTCCAACAACTTTCATTACACATTTATTGAGTTGTGTATCTACCATATCGTATTCACACCATTTCTTCATGGAATCAAGGGAATATGTCAATATTCAAATTTGAATACATGTAATCATTTGAAAAGCCATTATTTTATTCATTACATCCATGAATTGTGCAACTTGTTGAGATTGCAGTATAATTAATTATTATGTAAAATTGATTAGAATCAATACTATCCTAGAGCTAATGGAGATGAGCCTCACATTTGTGTCTTGACAATTTGGAAAGAAGCTCCCAAGGGTCATATCTTCTCAAGCTTTTCATTTGTGATATCCATCCTATGTTCTTTACATATATATAAGGAGGAAGATTGTTGGAAGATTGAACTAACTCACCAAGTATCATTTATTCAACTTGAGCCACAAAGATCAAAGATATACTACCAAAGCTTCCAAGCAAAAATCTGTGCAACAACACTATTTTTCCTCTTGATTCATTTTCTTGAGTGATTGATGTATTAACTTTACACATATAGATTCTTGAGTTCTTTATCTTGTGAGTGTTGAAGCTCTATTTTTGTAACACGGTGAGAATTTTGATTGTAGATCTTGAGTAAGGGTTTTACTCAAGATGAGAGATTTGTGAGTGAAACATTTTCACTCTAGTTTTTAAAGTCTTGGAATACGAACTTCTCAAGCGGCGATAATAGACGGTTTGGTCTTCACCTGTAAGAAGATTAAAGATAGAGAAATCATCGAAGGAGCTTGGGGGAGTAGACTAGGTAAAGGTTAGTGCAATTTTGTGTTCGTGACTTGAAAGAGTGTATAATATAAAATGTAAGAATAAGAAGAAATATATGCAAAAAAAAATAGGAAAATGGGGGTAATAGGTATATATACTGAAAAAAAAGAAGACATATGCACTTATTTACAAGTAATGAAATAAAAGATAACAAAATAAAATAAAACATTTGAATTTTAGATTACTTAGAATTATTTGGATACTATAGGCTCGACCCTCTTAAAATAAGTTCCTAATGTAGTCCCCAGCCGAATCATCCCAAATTTTCTAGAGAAAAATATATAATAAAGAGGCATTTTGTTTTGGAAAAACAGGAAAAAAAAAAGGGGGGTTTTTTAAAGCGTCGATTTTCTCAGAAAAAACTTAAGTAATTTTTTTAGAAAATGAAGTCTCGACCTAGTATTGAGTTCAAATGGTATACTAGGTCATTGAATTTTTAGAAAACAAATTTAAAAGAGGCTTAAGTAATATTTTGACTCCAAAAAGTACGGTCCAACTAGAGATTTATTATAGAAAGGTTTGGGGGTCAGTTATGCTTGGGGAAGGTTTTAGGCACCTCAAGACGCCCGTCCAAAGACGGTATATTATCCAATTAAGTTCAATTAAAATTTTAAGTCCGAATGTTTCATTTGATTTTGAAATCTTTTCTCAAAAATTCTTTTTGTTTTTTCAGAAATAAAGTGGGATAAAATTTTGATATATTTTAAAGAAATGTTCCCCCAGTATGATCACTTGCCAAATTTCGATAACTTAAAGGAAGAATCCCGATGAGTTTATTTTTTAAGATTTCTAGTTTAGGGTTACTTTGGTAAAGCTAAAAAACAAAAGCATTTTTGATAAAAAGAGTAAAAGTGAAAATACTTGATCAAATGAACATTTTTAAATATCCTTATTATAAAAAAATCATTTTTTTTAAGGAGAATGGCGAGCTTATAAAGCAAATAAAGAAGGGTTTTCCATCTAAAGACATTTTATCAGAAACAAAAACATTCTTATGAAAGACTATTTTTATGACATAATTATTTTCGAAACACAAAGAGAATTATGTAAAAAAATGCATTTTTTGTGATATTTTCCTAGAAGAAATCCATTTTTTTATATATAAAAAAAAACTGTTTTTTAAGAAGAAACATTTCCATAGATTATTTTAAAACATAAAGAAACATTTTCAGAAACTCTCAAAATAGACTTGATGTCGGATTTTGATTTTTTAAATTTTTTCTTAAGTAAATTGATTTTTGATTCAAGATCTAACATTTTGTCTGGAAATCATTTAAAAATTATTTTTTAAAACTCTGTTTTTATTTTCAAGAAAATTCACTTTAAAGAGCAAATTATTAATTTAAAAAACGATGTCCGAAAACTCTTTTGTTCCACAATAGTCATTCAAATGCACTTTATATTTTCAAACACTTTTTCCTTCATTTTCAAAAGAATCAAATTTTCTTTTTAGAGAGAGCAGTTTTTTCAGGATAATATAGACATTTTCATTATCATCATCTTCATCATTACCACTTGTACCACAAGAATCATAAATAACATTTTCATATATAAATCTATCCCCATCAAAAGAGGATACACAAAAAATATCATTCATGGTGTGTCACGTGACTAGTTTAGCTGGGATATTAAGTCTAATAGAGCTAAAACCAGTTCTGGTACCAATTGTTGGTCTAGTGAGCTACCCAAGAGAGGGGGGCAAATTGGGTAGTTTTAAAAATTTTGCAATTTAAATCTTCTCAACACTTAAATAATCAAATAATCGATTTACCCTAAATCAATTATTATCTTTATAATGCAGCGGATACGTGTATTTAATCTAGGTGCATACTTAAACAACAAAATATAAATAAAACAAAGCAGCACACAAGAATATATCCTGATTCACCAAGATAATCTTGACTAATCCAGTTTTCTAAGACCCACGAATATTCGCACCCACTAAATCACTTGATCCCTTTAATAGGTAGGAATGAAACCCTTACAATGATTATTTTCATAGGCTCAGAATTAACCTTTACAATAATTCTTTTCTCAAGCTGTGGAAGAACCTTATCTTTTTATCAGACTAAACACTAACCTAATTCTATTAAGAAGGAATCACCACCTAATCTTTTACCTAGGCGCATGAATAACCTTGTCTTTTTTCAGCCTAAAGACTAACCTAATCATTTCACAGGTTAAGGATCAAATCTCACAAAACACTCCAAGTATCCTTTTCACCAGTAAAGAAGAAACCGTAATAATTCACTCACAATTAATTCTAATCAGGAAGAATCAAGTCTAATTTTTTTCAAGGGAAAAAAATAATCTAACATTTTGTACCTTACGTAAAGATCAAACCTCAATCTTTTTCCAGAAAAAGATTGAAACCCAAGTTACCCCTGACTAGATATTCTCAATAATATCTAATCCACACTAACTCACTAATTATAAAAATTAATGAATTTATTTTCATTTGGAGCTTCTATCACCTCAAATCAATTAAACTCAATTAATGTCCAGAATTTACTAGTGATATAATTTTACATGAGGAATTTAATATCTGATTATAATAGATGTTGGTAGCACAAAAATAAGTACGTATTCAAATAATCACAAAAATCGTTTTAAAAGAATTTTTATGCTCTTTAAAGTTCAATAACGATTTCACAAAGATCTTATAACCAAGCAAGCAATAATAATATATATTTCACAATAAAAATTAAAAGTTTGAAAATATCTCACCAGGATAATACTGAATGATTATAAATTGAACGCAAGACAGCTTAGATCGGTGTCGCGAAAATACTTAGCGCTTTTCATCTCAAAATAACAACTCTTAGAAAGCTCAGGAATAAAAAGTTCTTGATGGAAGTAATGTATTGATCTCTAAAAACACAAGTTTATTTAAGTTGATTTAAAACAGGCCCTCTAAAAACTAGTTTCCTTAAGATATGACAATTAAATGCACATATAGACCTCATATATCAATACCATTTAATCCTGGTCCAATTCACTTAATTATAGCTTTTAAAATATTCAATTTAGTCCCCAAATTATTTCTCAATCTCAAATCATATAGATAAGAAGTATTAAATGAACTAAATTGAGAAACATTTCAAATATGTATACCATATCTATAGAGATATTAAAAAAGTATATCACATCATTAATATATCCAAATCCCTACAATATTTCACTCAAATTTCTAAAAAATGACTTCTTAAAAACCAGTTATAGAATAGATTCTTGAAATCGTCAAAACTGTAACAGCACAATCGGTTGACTGATGGATACAAGATGTAGCCCAAGCCATTTCTCAACAAAGGTCGGTTGACCGATCCCCTATGGGTCGTTTGACCGATCGATACAAGATGTTTCCTTAGGCCTATTTTTGGCCCTTCTTGGTTTACCGATAATTGACGGTTGGTCGACCGATTGATATAAAGAGTTATCACTTTGGCCATCGGTTGACTGATCTCTCTTGGTCAGTTAACCAATCAATTCAAAGACTTCTCATTTTCCAGCCCTTGCCCATCAGTTGACCGAACCCTTGTGGTCGGTCGACCGATACTTGCTGGAACACCCTTTCTCAATTTTATTTTAACTCCAAAATTTGACATTTTAAACCCTCTAACTGATTTATTTTCTCGGTTAACTTAATTGACACTAATATTCATATTTAAACACTAATTTTGCTTTGGTTAATTTTCCTTTTTTCAATTTCATATTAGATCAAATAATTGAACAACTATTAGGACTTTAATTAAAATACACATAAATATAAATTATTTTTGTGTTGTGTGTGATCCTAATCGAAATATCTTAAGAGTAAAATAAATTTCAGTTGTTTTCACCTAGATTTTTCAGAATCTTCAATCTCTTAATATTCGTCTCTGCATCCTTCATAATTACTCTATGATATAGTCATGAATGGAACTCTTTAAACTGAAACACTCAATAAACACATTAATTTCACCAAAAACATCTACACTTAATTATCCCTAAAAATCTCGGGATCAATACACTTATTTACAAGTAAGGAAATAAGGTTGTGTTTGGGTAACGGATTTCTAGGAGGGATTTTATTTGGTTAGAGGATTTCAAAATCCTTTTTTGACAAATCTCTTGTTTCAACTTATTTGGGTTTTAAGAGAGAGGGTTTTGTAAAATCCTCTTTTAGGGTGAAAAGAGGATTTGGAAATCCCTTTGAGGGAGGTGGAATTTGACAATTTTTCTCTTCCCATCGTTCATTCCTGACCATCGTTGAAACCCATATTTGTCAGTCGTTGTCTTCTTTGCCTCTTGTCGTCGTCATTATCTTCTTTGCCTCTTGGCGTCGTCATCGTCTTCTTCTTAGTCGTCTCCTTCGTTGTATTTTTCGTCTCCGTCATCAATCTAGGGTTCGTCGATCTAGGGCTCGTCGATTTCATTCCTTATCTCCTTCTTCGTCTGTGATTCTCGAAGTCAAAATAGGATTTGATTTCAAAAATGAAATCAATTTCAAAATCAAAATCGAAATAGGGTAAGAAATCGATTTAGAAATCTCGATTTCATTTACGAAATTGAAATGGAATGATGACGAACGATAAACAACGAACGGTAAACGACAAATGGTGAACGACGAACGACAAACGATGACGACGACAAAAAAAAATTGTTCTTGAATTTGTTCTTCATCGTCTGTTCTGGTTTTCTATTTTTTAGTAGGATCAGAAATAGAACAAAAAAAATTATCTAAATATTTCAGTTCAAAGAATTATACAAACAAATGATTTATGAAATGAAGGGATTTTAAAATTCAGGATTCTGCAATCCCTTTATATGACAAATCTCTTACCCAAACGCAACCTAAAAGATAGCAAAGTAAAATAAAACATTCGAATTTTAGATTACTTAGACTTATATGGATACTACAGGCTCGATCCTCTCAAAATAAGTTCCCAATGGAGTCCCCAGCTGAATCATCCCAGATTTTCTAGAGAAAAATAAATAATAAAGAGGCGTTTTGTTTTGGAAAAACAGTAAAAATATGGGATTTTTTTTTTTATAAAATGGAGTCTCCACCTAGCATTGAGTTCAAATGGTATCCTAGGTCACTAGATTTTTGGAAAACAAATTTAAAAGGGGCTTAAGTAACATTTTAACTCCAAAAAGTACGGTTCAACCAAAGATTTATTATAGAAGGGTTCGGGGGTCATTTATACTGGGGAAAGTGTTAAACACCCCAAGATGCCTATCTGAAAATAATACCTTATTCAATTAAGTTCAATTAAAATTTTAAGTTCGAATGTTTCATTTGATTTTTAAATATTTTCTCAGAAAATTGTTTTCTTTTTTAGAATTAAAGTGGGAGAAATTTTTGGTATATTTTTAAGAAATGTTCCTCCCAGTATGATCACTTGCCAAATTTCGATGACTTAAAGGGAGACTCCCGATGGGTTTATTTTTTAAGATTTCTAGTTTAGGGTTACTTTGACAAAACTAAAAAAATATTTTTGATAAAATAGTAAAAGTGACAATACTTGATCAAAAGAACATTTTTAAAGATCCTTATTATAAGAAATTCATTTTTCTTTTAAGGAGAATGGTGACTTTATAAAGAAAATAATGAAGGGTTTTCCATCTCAAGACATTTTTTCGGAAATAAAAACATTCTTATGAAAGACCATTTTTATGACAAAATTATTTTTGAAACATAAAGAGAAATTTGTACAAAAATGTATTTTTGGGGATCTTTTCCTAGAACAAATCCATTTTTTTTTTTTTTAATAAAGAAAACATTTTTTTAAGAAGACATTTGATGAAAAATGAAATGCAAATTTTGCTTGCCTATTTAACCTCAACTAAAAACCATTTAGGAGAAGCGTCTTCCTCAACCTGCCATTTAAAGTTTCACACAAGTTGGGAAACTTAAAATGACGGCATAGGAAACTCTCCCCTTCCCTGTTTAAGCCAAGACTTTTTTTTTTTTTTTTTTTTTTTTTCAAGTTAAGATAATAATTAAATGCAGAAAAGTGAATTGCAAAAATATAAAGTGCACAAAGGTGTAGAACGAAAAAGTAAATTGCAGAAAAGTAAAATACATAAATTTAAATCATGGAAAAGCACATAATAGAAAAGTAAATTGTAAAAAAGTAAAGTGCAAAAATTTAAAGCACATAAAGACGCATAATTGTAAAGTAAATAACTGAAATATAAATAATTGAAAAGTAAACCTCTTTTTAAGTGTTCACTTGTGAACATGCTCTTAGATTTTGTCCAATTTTAGGTCCAATCTTTTCAAGTGGTTTAAGAAAAATTAAAGTAAACAACCGAAATGTAAATAACTGAAAAGTAAATAGTTTTTTAAGTGTTCACTGATGAGTGACTTATTTACCAGCAAATCAAGTATTTTTAGATTCCAATATTTGTGAGTTTCCAAGCATTTTTGTTAGTTTAATATATTTTATGTTGTTTTAGAGGAATATAAATAAATGGGAGAAAAGATGCAAAATAACTACAGGTGTAGAAACTTCAAAACTGATTTTGACCACAATTAAATCCTATTTTGAAAATATTCAAAACATAAAAGTTGTATATCTATGTCTTAAATTTCTATATATTTTTGAATCACTTCAATCGGAGTTCGGATGAGAAAATTATGGTCAAAATACGAACAAATATTGGATTTGCTAAAATTGCGCTACAACACAGTTCTGAGCCTTTTGGCACTGCAGTGGGGTAAAATTGGTGCTACAAGGCCAAAAGGTGGCCATAGCACCTTTTGGCACTGCAACGCCATTTGTTTGGGGCTGTGGCACCAACGTTCTGACTCGTTTTTAATTTAGAAACGGCACTGCAGCAGAGAGTTTAGCGCTACAGCACTAACATTCTGATCTCTCATCTCCTAAGGCCATTTTGACTTATTTTGAAGGAGGAGAGAGATCCAAAAGGGACGAGAACAGAACAAGGAGAAGACAAGAAATTAAAGATTTGGATTAGAATTTCTCTACAAAATCAGATTTGAATTTCTTTTCTTCTCCTTAATATTGATTGATTTTTTTATTTTTTTTTTGTGATATTGTATTAAACATGTTTGTTGGCCCAGTGGAATACCCAATAGGAGGGGGTGAATTGGGTAATTAATAATTTATCAGAGAAAAAATAATACTTCAAAAATCAAATAATTAATTTTATCCTAAAATTAATTATTATCTTTATAGCAACGGATAAGTGTAATAAGCTCTAGGTGCACACCCAAACAACACAAGATAAAATAAAAGAAATAAATAAGGTAGCACACCACGATATATCTTGATTCACCAAGTTACTCTTGGCTAATCCAGTCTTCTAAGCCCCACGGAGATTCGCACCTACTAAACTCAAGATTCCTTTACAGGTAGGAACCAAACTCTCATAATGATTCTTTTCACAGGCTCAGAATTAACCTTTACAAATTCTTTTTTCCAGGCTCAGGAATAGCCTCTACTTTTTGCAGGATCAAGAATAACCTAATTCTATTATAGGGAGAATCACAACCTAATTCTTTTTCTACCTCAGGCTGAAGAATCAAAATGTCACCAATACTCCAAATATCCTTTTATCCGGTAAGGATTGAACCGTTACAAAATTCACACAAAATAATTATATCCAAGAAGAATTACTACCTTAATCTCTTTACAAGAAAAGACTGAAACTGGCTACCCTTTGATTAAATACCCCCAACAATATTTAATCCGTCATACTACTCACCAATACAAATTGATAAGAAAATTATCTCGCTCGGAGCTTCTACCACCCTAGATAAATTAAAACTAGATTAATATCTCAAATCTAGTGATAGAAAAGTGTGAGATTGAAAATCTGATTTTAAACAAAAAATGGGTAGCAAATAATTTAGCACATAATCAGATTCAAAAAATTATTTATAAAATATTTTCTTATATAAAAATTAGAAACAATTTCTAAAGATCAATTTTCAAAAATTAAACAAGCATTGTACAATAGAAAGTAATTGAAAAGATCTCACCCGGAATCCACAGAAAAATAAATAAAGCGATGTTACTTCAAATCCGGTAGCAGCAAAGATTAATAGTCAATGATTCTTAATATCATATCTTAAAATAGCTCTCACAAAATCTCAGAATGATATATCTTAGAACAACTCAATATGATCTCAACTCTTTAAGCTTACTTAATCTCTTCTTGCTAATGATATGAAAAACGCAGGTCTATATATATGGAATATAAATCAACTCTCTAACGGCTAGTTCCTTTGTATCATGACACTTAAATGTCCTCTTAGACCCCGTATATCATTATAACTTCATTTTGATTCAATTCACTTAATTACAACTTTTAAATCTTTCAATTATATCCCCCAAATATTTCTCAATTTCAATTAAATAGAATAGAAAAAATTTTATGTACCAAATTGAGAAACAATCAAATTTAATGAACCAAATAAATAGGAATTAAATAATAGATGTAGCATATCTTGAGTATTATAAAATCCTAAAATCTCTCACAAATCCCAACCAAAAAGGGCTACTTTTAAATATGAAATCGGAATCTACAATATCCTGAAACAGACACTCCAGTCGACCGTTCAATTCAGGATGTAGCCAAGCCAATAATTTTATACCCATCGGTCGACCTATCTGTGGACTTACAGATTCAGAGAGTTCAATTTATCTTCACTGGTCGACCTACCTATCGACTTAGAGATACAGAGAGTTCATCTTCTCTTCACCGGTCGACCTACCTGTCGACTGCTAAATTAAGAGAGTTCATACTGTTTTGTTCGGTCGACTCACCTGTCGACTTAAGGATATTGAATCTCTTTTCTAAGCTCGTTTTTAATACATTCTCATTGACATTTTCGCCCCTTTAACCAATTTCTTTACTAAATAAGCTCTACTAACTTCTTAAATTCCATTTTAGTCAATTATAAATATTTCTTTTCAAATATACATAGGAGCAAATAATTTCATCTTATCAAAACACACATAAACAATAATTTTTTTTGTGCCGTGTGTGTTCCTAATTAGGATATTAAGAGTTGAAATTCACTTGAATTATTTTTTCTAATTTTTTCAAACTCTTAATTCTTCATCATCTTTGTCATCATCATTTTGCATCCATTCATAATTTGCCATCACATCTTCATCACTGGAACTTAATAAACTAAAACACTTAACAAATCATTAGTCTCACAAAAAATATCAACATTTAATTATCCATTAAAATCTTAGGATCAATAATGTTTATATTTATGAAATTCTTGATAATATTAGTTATGAATTTATCTATGTTGAGTTTGTAATTTAATCTAGGGCTTGATGTAGTCTCGTTTGAACCATGTTTTGAATATTTTGTTAATTCTTAGTTTTAATTCTATTTTCATGCATCTCTATATGTAATGCATTTAATTCATGTGACCTATGAGTTAAATGATTTTAGGTTACGAATTTTATTCTCAGAAGAGATTGAATTTTTTATCAGAATTGAGAGTGCATAGTTTTAGGTTATTGTGAGACTGGAAGGAGATCAATACCTAGAATTTCTATTCAATTGTGTTTGCCTTTATAATGCTTCCAATTTATACTTCTACATGATATTTTGGTTGATTTGAGAACTTGAGATTTGACATTCGGGATAGGTAATCTCGGGTTTGGATTTAGGCTAAACACAACGTGAGTTTTAATAGATCAGGATATATTTAAAGCTTGCGTAGTTTATAAGGTAGGGTATAACAAATGTTTTCACTTAAATACTAGATAGGGATATCAGTATTGAAGTGTTTACATATGTTCTCACTTGATACTCAAGAGAGGTAGTGAGGAAGCACGAAGACTTTAATTTTTGAATAAATGGAATTAATTAATAATTGCTTAATAGGATAACATGGGAATTACGAGATGAAACCAAGCCCCTGGAACATTTGTGCATAGATAATCCATATTTTATTTTATTTTTGTAGTTATATTTATTTTAGTTTTAAAAACCCTACATTTGGTCGCCTAAATAAAGTTAGGTTATGACAATCGCATTACTTAACGATGATCTAAACCAATCCTTGTGGATACGACAACTCTATTCTTCCTATACTATTAAAACTTAACTCATACACTTGCGGTTTGTAGCGAAATAAAATCGCTACCATTCACTTGGGAACATCCTCTTAGTTTTTTGTCAAGCTTTTGGTTTGATCTCTTCAATTGACTTAAATAATAATAATAAAAATAGTGTGTTTTGAGATGAGGTTAAGAAGGCTTACCTTAGCTTGGGTAGGAGTCTCTTATTTCCCGTCTCCCTTCCTGCTCCTGCTCCTTCTTCTTCTGCTTCTTCTTCTTCTTCTTCTTCTTTATTTCTTTTTTTATTTTGGTTGGTTTTGTTGTGGGATTGGGTAATGGAGGATTAAGAGGTTGCTTTTTTGGAGAATTTAGGGGGGAGGGGGAGGGAGAGAGAGAGAAAGAATGGGCTAGAAAACAAGGTTTTCAAACCAAGAGGAGTTTTTAGATGAAATTTTTAGGGGGAGGAAACTGATTATTTATAGGAAGTTCATGTGCCCTGCACATTGGTGAGTGCGCAAGGCATATGTTTCGCCTGACCAGCTTCTTCATGATGGCAGCTATTCCTCCAATTTCGAAAATAACATTTTAGGCCATCTACTTTGGGTATTGAGTGTTTGATTTTTAAAACCAACCCTACTAAGTATTGATATTGATGGAAATGACTTGAGGGACTCCCCAAATGACTAATTCCACTCTAATTTTAAATCCTAAGGCCCCGTCCTATTCCCAAGAGGTGTACACGAATCAATTTGGGTGTTATGGCACCTTTTATCAATTAAAATCAAAATTTGGATTTTTTCTTAAAATTAATTTGAAAAACATGAAATTTAAACATTCAAAATATTATTGGAATATTCAAATTTGAAAAATAAAGAGTAATTGACCGCCAATTTGATGAAATCAACAAAAAATATTATTTTCGGGGTCAAAATGCAAAGCAAGTGTAAAAAACAAAATCTCCAAATGAGGGTGGAAACCGAAATTGAATATTCTAAAAGTGATATCCTATGAAAAACCACTTTCAATTTAATAAATATGTGCCATAATTAATTTTTAGAAATTTTAATTTTTACCGAAACTTTATTTTTTCTCGTATTCATCAAAATTGCCAATTTTTTTGGGTTTTCTTTAATTAAAATACTATGAAAACTTTAAAAATGAAATCTAATATCGAAATTCGTCCCTTCAAGTATTGACTTAAAGTTTCTAGAAATTTCATTTTAGACTTGAAAACTTTTTATAATACTAAATCAGGAGAGTCAAAATATTGTGCCTACAAAAGATTTGCTACCTTATCGATGCACATTCAAGCCTCCTATTATTTCCACAGGTACTCTTCTTGGGAAATATGTTAATTTGCATGTGCTAGCACCGACGCTGCCCTCGTCTGCCACCATATGGAGACGATCAAATTGAAGAGGCGTTAAAAGACGAGCTTGTCACAAGGTGGATTCTTGACAATGAGTTCAACCCTTGTGCCTAATCTCTTGGAGTAGTACCATTTTGATAACTTTTCGGAGGCGAGTTCTTCTTAGTAGGGGAGAATTGATGGGGATCAACTAAACCCACCGCTTCGAACTTATGTACGGCGGGGGCGGAAAAAATATTAGTGTCTATTTTTTTTCAGTAGTTAATTATAGTTGTTAAAGTAGTCATTATTCCTATTTTATCAAGTAGTAGTGAAGCAGCTGTTATTCCTATTTTTGTTAAATAACTGTTATTTTTATTTTGTTAAGTGGTCGTCATTATTTGTTATTCTAAGTCTACATAATGAGATTTTATTATAATAGAAAGACAAGTCTAGAGTATTAAATTATTTATTTATTTTTTTTAATTTTAAATTGGCCTCCTTCATCACTGATCAGAACCCCTCCTAGGATTATCAATAGGCTTTTCTCCTACAGTCCCTTCGTTCATTATCCCGACTTGACTGACCACCCATGAGGTCGAAGATAGTGGGACCATAGTGATAGGTTTTAACTGGATGGGTGATACAAGTTGCCCACGGGTATGGGGTGGCATCGTGCTTTGCTGAGAATGGATCTCCATCGCCTAAGACGAGCCCTTCAGGATAGAACCTATTGTCTGAAAAAGAAAAAGAAAAATACATTTTGAGTTCTCTTTTTGCAAGTGGAAACTTACCGAGTAGTTTCTATTTGGTAGTCCCGGAGTACTTCAGACAACTCGGAAGCAATAATGAAATGAAATGTGGTAATGACTTAAGCCAAGGCACCTTAATATGGGAATCACCAATGGCTCGTATCAAGCGTCTCTCACATCCCTGAAAGCACTAGTGTTGCGTGTCGGTCACCAGAAGGCCACATATGAAAAATTATCTTAAGAATTGTGCATGACGGTTGGCACCCTTTTAGTTGAAAAGTTTACATTTGTGTCTCAAAAGTTGAAATATTACATCTGTCGAGTTCTTTTCAACTTTAATGTGTATTTGATATATATTAACCGTCAAAATAAATTGTATATTTAATGTGTAATACCCATTTATAAAATTCAAAGTCGTAATACTTTTCCTATAAATGATTTCTTATTAAAAAAATAATTATAAAATTAATGTGTAATAAAAAATAGGAAAAATTACTTATTAATCCCAAAAAAAATAATTATTTATCACCTACTCCCATCGACTTTTCTTTGCACTGATTAGTCCCATCAACACATTTTTTTTTACACCAATTAGTCTCATTAACACATTTTCTTGCACCAATTAGTCTCGTTTTAAAAAATGGTGAGGATTGAGTTTACCGAAATGCCGTCCCTTAAGTTTCATATCGAGAAGGAAGGTCATCACACTGGTGCACCACTGCCGCCGCCATTGGTTGTTGGTCGTTGGTCGCCACCGCCATAAATTATAGCTTTTACCCTAAATTTTATGACTTTTTGTCACTTTTTATATGTTCCAAAAATAAAAATAAAAATAAAAAAATCTCGATTTTAGGATAAAATCGTTACTAAACGTAACGTAAAACAAGAGAACAATTGATATTATATTCAATATTTACAGGTGTTGAATGTAACATTCACAGGTGTTCAATGTAATATCATATGTATTTTATTCTGCCTACAAAAAAATAAGAGAATAATGGATGTTACATTCAACATCCACATGAGGGGTATTTTGGTTAGAAAAAAATAGCATCATAAAAAAAAAAAAAAAAAAAAAAAAAAACAACAGTTGATGTTACATTCAACACTCACAGGTGTTGAATGTTACATTCAACATCCACATGAGGGATATTTTGGTCAGAAAAAAATAGCATCATAAAAAACAAAAACCAAAACAAACAAACAAAACAGTTGATGTTACATTCAATATCCACATGAGGGGTATTTTGGTAAAAAAAAAAATAGCATCATAAAAAAAAAAAAAAAACAAAAAAAAAAAAAAACACACACAAATAAACAAACAAACAAACAATTGATGTTACATTCAACACCCACGAAATAATTGGATTTATTATTTACTGATTACATATGTAAATTATGAATTTCAGAACATATATGTAAATAAATTCATTTCATGCATAATTGGATGATTATATTTTTTTTTTTCTAGACAAAGCTTAAAGTTTTCAAGTTTGTATCTTTTAAATCGTGTTAAAGTTATTGGTGTCGGGAATTGGTCCAATTAGCAGTATGGTCCGGCACCCTCCAGTCAGGGGTTGAAGTTGATGTCAAGATGATCTTTGTCCTTGCTGGAGTCCTAGAACCTAGCTGGACGGGTGATGTCCGGCCTGTCGTCCCAACCGGGGTCTTTTGCTCCTAGCCGTTGTTCGGGTTGAGCTCAAATTTGTCAGTTGCACATAAGATGAGCCTGGTTTTTCTCGGCGTGTCCCCTCCCACGTAAGAGTAAGAGCGCAGGGGAATTCAGGTCATTCAAAGATTGTTACCTCGACCTGTCTGGGTGATCTGTGACGTATTTTCTCTCTCTAAAATGTGTTGATGAAGCTTTCTATTTATAGGCAGATGAGTGATTAGCATTTCGCAAGATTAGGGTCTTAAGCTCAGTTTAGCGTTAAATAATCACGTGCGTTGGCGACACGACAAATTGGAGTCATGGGCCTAGGCCTTGGGCTCTTACACTATAGGTGGCAAAGCCCGTGGGCCAGGCCTGCCATAGGAGACAGGTCGACTTGGGGGAACCGAGATGCAGGTCGGGCTGGGCGCGTCGACCTGCCATTCTGTGGTAATTCTTCGGGGATGCTGCTATCTGGAGATCTTGAGTACTTCGTATTCACTAACCTACGAAGACGTTCGGGCTGTCTATTTACCGGGCTACTCAGGCCATCATGACGTGGAGTTGGTGACGTGGAAGATCTGGTCTAAGTGGTGGACACGTGGAGGGAGCCCAATTTTACCTACATCAATTGCCCCCTAAGTCTTAGGTGGAAATGGGACATGAGACGCTGAGGGTTTTGACGCCAGATGGCCTGGGGCGATCAGTCAAGCTGATAGGAGAATAGGGATTACAAAACTCGGAAAGATTGGTCAACCCGGTAGGAGAGACTAGTCCATTCACGCCTTTTGGCTTCCTCAGGAAGTTTGACCGTCACCTTGACTGGATGCGCGACACGTGGCTGATGACGGGTGAATTGATGCTCTACGAACCATCCGATCAATGCGATAATTCAACTACTCGACTCCTCTATAAATACATACTTCATTCCTTCGCATTTCTTCACATTGAGTAGCGTGAAAGCTCCACCCGACCTTTGAGCATGGTACTCATCTTTCTATTTTTTTTCTTCATGTCTTCTGTTTCTAAGTCCAACTCGTTGGGCTATAGCCCGTCCGGATCTGAAGAGGTTATGGCTAACCCCCATGTCATTCAAATCGAGCTCAGCTCATCAGCGACCGAGGTCGATGAGCTGGAGATGCCTTTGGCAACCGAGCTAGTGGGCGAGTAAGAGGTATTCGTTCAGTGGACGTCATTTTCTTCTGAAGAGTCCAGGGGGAGGCCGGAATGGGGACCTCCCAACCTTCTGGCATGCCCAGTGGGTCTTGGAGGAAGAGTGCGAAGAGCGAGATGGGCTCTACTGCGGGCCCCGTGGTTAAGCTCGAAACGAGTCCATCCGTGGAGTTTGACATAGAGATTATGTCTTCCAAGGAGACGACAACCCAACCATCGACGTCGGGTCATCCCCCTAGGGTGAGTTTGACCTCTCACCGGCTGATTTGTGAGGTCCCTCAGGACTCTTGAGTCTGGGTGGTGAAATCCGACCTAACAGAGAAGGCCGTTCGAGATCTGCGTTCTAGATATACGATCCCTGGGTCGGTGGTGACGCGTATTCCTGGGGAGAACAACTAAGTTTGCGCCCCACCGGAGAGGTTTATATCTGTATACGGCCAGCAACTGCAGGGCGGCCTCCGATTTCCCACTAATCCCTAGGTGAGGGAGGTTTACTGGGATCTGGGGTTGTGTCCTCTGGTAGCACGTAAATACGTCGCTACTTTCACTCACAAGTATGCGTAGTCAAGTTTTAGTATAGATCGAGAAAGTGAGGTTATCATGTCCACAGGGATTAGTTTTGACTATTATTGAGTACCGCGTCGATCATGACCTAACTTTATCTAGGCTAAAATAAATATAAATAAAATTAATCTAAACTAATACTAAAATACTAATTAAACTATAATAATACTAATATGAGATATTTGAGGGAAAATCTTGCCTAAGGATTAACTTTTGTTTACAAAAACGTGATTGGTCTCGTTTTGGTTTACATTAATGGCGTTCGGGTATATGACAATCTCGATTCGTAAACTCACTTGCCACCTTTCCCGAGTATAAGACAAGTGAATATATGACTTCACGTTAACGAATAAGTCCTCCTCAACGTCTTAACGACACTAGGTCATGTGAGTCTTGCCCCAACGTAATTAATTGCACACTTTCTAATGCTCTCTCGGGTCGTTAGATTGTTGTGTTGTGTTTACCCTATCGACAATCTCAGTTCGTAAACTCCCCTGCCACCTCTCCCGAGTGTAAGATAGGGGAATACATGACTTCGAGTCAATGAAGAAGTACCCCTCAACGTCTTAACGACCCTAGGTTACGTGAGTCTTACCCCAACGTCATTGATTGTCCACAATTCAACTCTTTCACGGGTTATTGGATTGTGACGTTTGTTTACCCTAGTCCAAATTCTGGGTTACCACTTCTGAGTGTCAAATCTCGTATTCCCCGAATATTGATCTAAGAATAATAAATAAATAGTAAAACAAACATAATCGAACTTATTATAAAACACACATTAACGAAACACAAACTTAAACAAACAACACTTTTATAAATTATATTAATCCCTAGACAAAAACCCGTTTAGCTCGTGGCCATAGCCGGTTATACAATGTAAATAGAGCTAAACATGCTCAAACAATACTTTTAAGTAAAGAAATAAAGGAAAGAATGAGATAAACTTACCATAGTCCGAAGATTTATCGCTAAAAATGTTTCGAGATCGCTCCTCATTCGGTACAACGTGATCTTCTTCTTAGGATTTGAATGAGCACTCCCTAAACTTTTCTCTAACATATACTAAGCGTATTAGGGCTCTAATGGCTGGAGAGAGATCAATGAGAGGGGTTTAAATAGGCAAAATATCTAAAATAAATATCTAACACTGTGCAGAGGCCACCGCCTAGGCGGTGGAGTATGTTGGTTTAAGGTTTACTGAGGCGACGGAGAAGGCGCTGAAATGGGAAAACATTTTGCCGTTTCATCGCCTAGGCGGTGAGTGATAGGTGTAAATTACCTATATATTTTTAACCCGAATTTGTTAGTTTTGAGTACATTTATAGTTATTTTTATATGTTTTTATTCTTTTTGTATTAAAACAGGTGCGTGGGGGTAAGAACGGTTGGAGAACAGTGGAAAAATAATCAAAGAGGCAGTAATGGAAAAATTTGATCATTTGTTCTTCGATTTCATATCTTTTCACCCCACACACCTATTTTAATACAAAAAAGAATAAAAACACATTAAAATGTATTAGAACATAATAAACGTACTCGAAAACGAACAAATTCGGTTTGGAAATATATAGGTAATTTACACCTATTATCCTCGCAGCTCGCTCCCAATAGTATGTGCATGGTTATGGCCTTCCATGTGATATTCCTGGTCGAGGAGATCATCCCGACCCTTGAGCTATTTCACGGCGTCTTCCAAGTGAAGTCCATACCCGGCTGAAAGGGCTGGTGTTACATCTCGGCCTGGCGAAAATTCCTGAAAGGTTACCCTCACTCCATTAAAGACTAGAAGTCGGGCTTCTTCTTCTTGAGCTGCACCGAATGGGAGGATAACAAGGCGCTAGAGTACAAGTTCTCGGTCCAGAGACATTGGGGGACTGTGGGTAAGCTTTTTCAGCTCGGAGCTCATTATTTTCCTTCTCGGTCGGTTTCTCTGAGTTGCTTTTGTCTTCGTTTTTCAGTTTCGAAGAAGCACAAGCCTAACCTGAAGATCCTCGTGGAGAGAGACCAAATATTCAACATCTCATTCCGTGACGTCGATGCCTTGATTACGTTGGGCCTATATGATCTATATTTTTGGAGTGATCTGTCCTTGCCAGAGCCAACCTTGAAGGAGGATTCTAGGAACAATAAGTTTCTTTACCCCTGCCTATCTGATTATTTACACTTGGATAATTTCCATTGTTGACTAATATTTCGTGGTTTCTTCCTCATAGTTGTGGACATTGAAGCGCTAGCTCGGTTGATAGCTCAGGGTGTCAAGAAGGGAAGTGGATCCAGCTAGCCCGCTCGGGAAGGTCAGACTAATCAGATGGCCTAAACATGACTGGCCCTAACTACCCCATCGACTAGGCTGGCACAACAAGTAGGCCAAGCCAGGCCGACAACGACAAGAAGAGCGGTGACGCTGCGGAGGCCTGCAAGCTCGGCTACTTCCAGGCTGGCGGCGATAGCGATGGACACCAAGAATCTGACCCCCATTGACAGAAGGGATAAAGGGAAGAGGAAAGTTGGTCCGTTTGAGGCCCCAACCAGTCAGCAAAAGAGGAGTCGGGCTGATATTCAGCCGAGGCGTGTAAACCCCCTGTAGGAGGAGGAGACGGTAGAGCCATTCATCGTGACGACTGGGCTTCTTATTGATAAGGGCATCCTCGACATGCCGACCATCCTCATGACCTTCATCTATTAGACCACTCCCCCGGTGGACCGATTAAAGTTCGCTCAGAAGTCCAATGGTCAGCTCGGCTCCAACCTTTATTGGTATCTGCTCTCAGTAAGTTTTTCACCCCAAAGAGATGTTTAAACTTGGTCCTTGAGGGTTTTTTCATTTTTGACATTTTTTCTTACCGACCTTGTAGGCCCTCTACTCTTCGGTAGAGGTGGGGCTATAGTTACACAATTCCAATCAAGCGCTCGAGATGCTGAAAAAAGAGATGGATGAGCATGTCGACCTCCTGGGCTAGTACCAGAGGAAGATGGAAAGGCTCTAGGCCAAGATCGAGCACCTGTCCAAGAGAGACGGGGATTTGAGGTGGGCCAAGGAAGAGGTGTCCAAAGCATAAATTGTCGAGCAGACTGCCCTCAGCTGACTTGAAACGATTACCAGAGGCCAAGCAATTGAGCTGGAGTGGGCCCGGGTCAAAGAAGTGGAAAATTTTAATAACAGCGTAGAGTTCACCGAGCTTTAAGATCGGATTGGGACGAGCGTGATTAAGGTCAGCTTCAAGGAAGCCATTAACTCGTTTCGGCGCCAGTTCTCGAAATTTGACTATACAAAAATCGATCTTGAGCCCCTCAGGCAAACATAAAAAAAAGGCACAAGCCGAGCAGGATGAGGTGCCGAGCGGATAAGGCGTTGAGCCGAACATCTACGACGCTGAGTTGAGCAGGCCTTCAAGGAGCTGTGATGGCTCTCACAAGTAGTCAGGGGGCTAGGGAGTAACGAGTAGACGATTTGGAGGCCTGGACGGTGACGCAGCGATTGACGAGGTTCAGAACAACCCAGATCCATTCCAGCTGTAGCCCCCCTTCAGCCCAACCAATCAGCAAAAATTACAACTTTTTTGCGTATTTTTTTTCTTGTTTTTTCTTTTTGCTCAGCCCGTAGAGGAGCAGGCTTGTATCCACGAGCAGAAGTCACGATTTTTTGTAATCACCATTTTTTGAATGATGAATAAAACTCCTCTATTTTGCTAATCGTGTGTCGCTTGCTTTATTTTTTTGGTTTTGTTTATTCAGTCTTTTTTTATCGGTCGTCAATTATAACTAACACATTCCATATGCTATTTATTTGCAAGTTCACGAACCTTACCGACCTCGAACATCCTCAGCAGCCCGACAATGGTTTTATTGACCAGGGCGTCGTGGACTGAAACCAATCTTTACCCTAGTGGTTTCTGGCCACTTACATCACATCACATTATTTCGATCTCCTGTCCCAAAGCTTGGTCGTTTCTGGCCACTTGTACCACATCACATCATTTCGATCTCCTGTCCCAGAGCCTGGTGGTTTTTGGCCACTTGCATCACATCACATTATTTCAAAAAATCTCGAAACCCAGATTAAATTAGAGTTGTGGCCATCTTGCCCCCCAGGGGACCATAAGAGTTGGTCTTGCCTAGCTATTGTGGTCGTCTTTTGGAGTCAGGCCGACCAAATCTTCCTAGAGAGTTGATACTGACCATTTGGTTGCACGTCGGCCCTCTCAGTCTCTATGCAACACAAGTAACTTGACTGAGACACACAACTACACTATTTTTTAACTCAAAACATAGGATATCGGTACACTTAGGCTGGTCGTTTTGCCCCCTAAGTGACACAGGGAACTTGGTTGTCGAGCTTTGTGATCTTCTTATAGGGGGTCTTACCTGAAATTAGATCCTTTCATTCCCATCCTTGGCGCGACATTGGTCGTTTTGCCAGATCATCTCCTTGGCGAGTGGTGGTCGCAAATAATACGCTGCCACTTTCATCGCAAGTGTACGAATCAAATTTTAGTATAGTGGACATTTCGGTCGGGTATTGTATCCACAGGGATTGGTTGAGATTACTATCGAGTATTACGATTGTCATAACCTAAGTTTATCTAGGCGCTAAAAATAGAATTTAATTTAATACTAATAATAAATTAAAATACTAATTAAGTTAACTATACTATAAATACTAATTTAAGATTATTCAGGGGAGTAGATTGCCTAAGGATTAACTTTATTTAATTAAATGCATTTGATTTCGTTTTAGTTAACATTAACGGCGTTCGGCGTATCCAACAATCTCGGTTCGTAAACTCCTTCGCCACCTCTTCCGAGTATAAGACGGGGGAATACGTGACTTCGTGTCAACGCCGAAATCCCCCTCAACATCTTAACGACTCTAGGTCACGTGAGTCTCGCCCCAACGTCATCGATTGCACACTTTCTAACGCCCTCCCGGGTCGTTAGATTGTTGTGTTGTGTTAACCCTAGTCCGAATCTGGGGTTACCTCTCCCGAGTGTCAAACCCTGTATTCTCAATATATCTAAACTAGCATATAATCATAGAAAACATGACAACACAATCAACGTACAAAGAACAACCAAGAACGAAATACAAATTCTACCAAAATTATATTTTCATAAATAATACGTTAATCCCTATTACAATCCATGTTTAACTCATGGACCTAACCATTTATACAATGCAAAACGAGCTAAACATGCTCAACAACTACCAAAATAAAGAAAATAAAGAGAGGAAATGAGCGACTTAGCCGATATCCGAAGATTTGCTGCTAGAAATGTTGATCGATCACTTCCTCGTTGATCCTCCACCTCGGGTTGAGAGATCTCCCTCAAAAATTCCTAACCCTACTCCTAAAATATGGCCTAAGGCCTTAAGGGCTGAAGAGGAGGGAAGAGAGGAGGAGAGAAGAGATTAAAATTTACAAAAGATCTCAAAATATCTAATAAATATCAAGGCTATGCTGCAGGATTTTTGCCTAGGTGAAGGAAACTTCGCCTAGGCGAAGTTAGGTTGGTTAACTTTCCACCAGAACTTCGCCTCGGCGAAGGAAACTTCGCCTAGGCGAAATTACTACAGGTTCACAATTTTGTTTTGACCGTAACTTCTTCATCCGAACTCCGATTGAGGTGATTCAAAAACCTATGGAAAGATAAGAAAAATATATACAACATTTATGTTTCGAGTGTTTCCAAAATAGGATTTAATCATAGTCCAAAATAGCCTTTAAGTTATAGCACCTGTACCGGCTTTGCAGGTTTGGTGACCGCCTAGGCTAAGAAGTAGGCGGTGGACTTGAAAATGTTTCTACTGGGGTTTCCACCTAGGAGGAGGAATTTCCTGCCTAGGCGGTGGACTGTCACAGCCTTTTGTCATTCTCAGTATCTTCACTGCCTAGGCAGAGGTCTGGACGCCTAGGCGGTGGGCTTCTTTCATATTTTTGCCTCCTTACTTGTTTATCCACCGTAACTTCGACTCGCCTTCAGTTCGATCTCATTGTTTTCACTCCAGTTTCCTATCTTTTTTCTTCACACACTTGATTTATACAAAAAGTATAAAAAATATATAAAAATATATAAAAATAACTATAAACGTACTCGTAAACTAACAAATTCGGATTGGAAATACGTAGGTAATTTACACCTATCAAATACTCTCAAACTCAGAATTTTGCTAGTCCTCGAGTAAAACACCCACACAATACAAGAAAGTATACAAACTAATTACGAAATTTAAAACTACAAACAAAAAACATTAAAAACAAAAATGTGTAAGTTTTGATTATCATCTACCAGCCGAAAGATTCTTCCCTCATCGGCCCCTAATCCTATCAAGTTCAAGCATAAATCACACCATGTGGTGTTCTAGAATTTCAACGTTAAAAAATAGTAAGCGCCATTCTAGATTCTATTTAAGTGTGTGTGATTAAACTCAATTATACTACTATCCATTGATTAGATGAGATTATCCCTAAATAAAGATCATGACTAAAATCTTTAAGGTATAGGCAATCCATACGCCTGACCTGGGATCTATTCTCCACTAATATAGGCTCGGAGGTTCATGAAGATCAATAGGGCTTGGTTCGGCGTGACACTAGTCTTTTTGGTTGGCTCATCTCCTTAGCGAGAATGCTACCTCTACTTGAAGGAATGGCTAGAGGACAGCTCACCCCGGCCTCTTCAGCTCGACGAGTTGCTCATCTCTGTCTTTGTAGGGTGAATGGATGGAGGATGGCTCACCCCTACCTCTTAGTTCTATGGGTTGCTCGTCCCCGCCTTTGCTCTAGATTATGCTTAGGTTGGTCATCCTACCCCAGGCGACCAAGGAAGCTCGATTTTGCTGAGCTTTGTGGTCATTTTACAACGTAGGAATCTGACTTGAAATTAGATCGCTTTATCCCCATCCTCGGCGCAACACTAGTCTTTTTGCCGGATCATCTCCTTGGCGAGAGGGCTACCTCTGCTCAAAAGAATGGCTGGAGGAAGGCTCATCCCAGCCTCTTTAGCTCGACTGGCTACTCGTCCCTGCCTTTGTAGGGAGAAAAAATGGAGGACGACTCACCCCGGCCTCTCATCTCTACGAGGTGCTCGTCCCCACCTTTGCTTTGGGAAAATTTAAAAGAATGGGATAGTTTCTGAACCAGAACATCTTTCTCATTAATTTCGAACCTTTCCATTACAAATCTTCTAAGATCAAAATAAAAAATCTTTTACAAGCCTAAAGGTTCGGCTCTTCTTTTGGATAGTAGCGTTTCAAGTGTTTGGCATTCTAAGGGTATCTTAGCGGTACCCCTTCTTCATTTTCCAGGTTGTAGGTTCCGAGTCGGGCTATTCGAGTAACTCGATAAGGTCCTTCCCAGCTCGATGCTAGCTTTCCAATCTTTTGGTCCTTGTTGGCTAGTGTGACCTTCCTCAAAAAGAGATCACTAACGTCGAATAATCGAGGTCCCACCCGATAATTGTAGTATCGAGCTATTCTTTGTTGATAAGCAGTCTCGTGAATCTACGACCTTTCTGTCCTTTCTTCGAGCAGGCTGAGGGTGAGAGCTAGGCCTGGCTCATTTTCAGCTCAGTCGAATTATCGTGCAGTATAAGGCAAGGGCATGCCGATCTTGACCGGGATGTCGGCCTCTGAACTGAATGTCATTGTGAATGGAGTCTCGCCGGTTGGAGTCTAGGCTATTGTATGGTAAGCCCACAACACAGGGTACACGTCTTCCACCCATAGGCCCTTTGGATTTGTCCAACATGGTCTTTAGGTTTTGCAAAATTGTCCACTTGGTGACTTCAACCTGGCCGTTAGCTTGAGAATGGCCTTGGGATGAGAAGTGCATTTTGATTCCCAACTCGGCAAATATGTTATTTTCAACTGCTTTTCATTGTCTAAGATGATGGCCTTTGGGATACCAAATCGACAAATCATTCACTTTTAGACAAAGTCCCGGATCCGTTGCTTGGTGATCTTGGCGAGAGGCTCGACTTCTACCAATTTGGTGAAGTAATCGATGGTAATGATTAAGAATTTTCACTGAATGGTCCCCTGGGGGAATGGGCTGAGGAGATCGATCCCCTACTAGGCGAATGGCCATAGGCTGGACATCGACACCATCTCGGTAGGCGGGGTGTGGGGGTGCGCGGCAAATCACTAGCACTTGTCACATTTCTTAACGAATTGTCCTGCATCTTAGAGTATCTTGGGCCAATAGTATCTGTTCAGGAGTAATTTTTGAGCTAACAACCTGCCCCAAGTGATTTTCACAAATGCCTTCATAAACCTCTTTCATAACGTAGTCAGTCTCCTTAGGTCGGAGGCACATGGAGTACGGACCAGAGAAGGATTTATGGTATAGAACGCCATTGATGAGGGCATACCGTGTTTCTTGGTACCGTATTATTTGGGAATGAGCTTGATCTTTCAATAATGTCCCATTGGTGAGATATCTCACTTTGGGATCCATCCAAGTCGGTTTGGAGTTAAGGAAGTAGATCATGGCGGTCTTGTTTGAGGAGGCTGTGCTTGGCTCGGATAGAAATTCTATGGGAACCGTCCTCTCGAGAGTGTAATCCATCGCCAAGGCCAGGTTAGCCAACACATCAGCATTCATGTTCTTTTCTCGGGGTGTTTGCGTGACTTGCACTTTCTTGAAGAGTTTGGTCAAGTTCTTTGCCCTCTCCAAGTAGGTCACCATGCTTGGGGTCATTTACTAGGTATTCATGATTAACTTGGTTAACCATGAGTTGGGAATCACACATTATAAGGAGAGTTTTTACATTGAATTCCAGGGCTAATCGCAGCCCAGCCAACACGGCTTTATACTCAGCCTCATTGTTCATGGCCCGAAATCTAAGCCTGAGGGCATATTCGATCTCTTGTTTATTTGGGGTGACGAGGACCATCCCAGCTCCCAATCTATTTTGATTGTAGTTTGACACATATTTATGTGTTTTGAGGTGTATTTAGGTGGTTGACACGCATTTATGTGTTTTGAGACGTATTTATTTGATTGACACGTATTTATGTATTTCCAAATGTATTTATGTATTTGAGATGCATTTATATGATTGAGAGGCATTTGGGTGTTTTGAGATGCATTTGATTTTTATAGTTTGACACGTATTTATGTGATTTATATGTTCTTATGTGTTTTTCAGACGTATTTCAGAAAAAAAATCCGTTATTCGAAGATTGGATTGTAATGACATTTATTAAAAAGGTTTATGACATTATTGAAATTTTGATGTGGATATTTAAATTGATTACTTTTAGTCTCACGGGACAGTCCACAAAGAATTTAGTTTTCTACTGCTTATGATGTTGGTTGCAAATATGTTGGTTTGAATGTTAGATCAAATTGATAAATGATTTTAAGATTCAATTTCTACATGTGTAAATTTTTATTTTCATTTTAGAATAATTGATTACTAATATAGTTCATTTTGACATTTAAATTTTACTTTAAATTTTTTAGGGGTTAATAAGTTAATTTTAAATTTACCTTTAAATGTTTTGGAATCTAATTATTATTATTATTATTAATATTATTATTATTATTATTATTATTATATTTTAAGAGGGTACAATGGGTAAATAGTTAATTATATATATTTATATATAAAAGGCATGTTGTGTTGTCTTCATAAGAAGACAACACAACAAATAGAGTTTTATAAGAAGACAACACAAGAAATAGAGTTTTGTATTGTGCCCAAGTGGGTATGGGTACAACACGTGTACATTAGGAAAAGAAAATAATAATAGTTAATTAATGAAGGAAATGATGAATTAAAAATGTATGGAGCTATTGGCCTAGTAGAATATCTAAGAGGGGGGTGAATTAGGTAATTAAAAATACTAGAGAGAAAATACTTTAAAAATTAAATAATTAATTTTAATTCTAAATTAATTATTATCTTTATATCACAGTGGAATTATAAAATCAACTTGATGCACACCAAATAACAAGAAAAACAAATTAAAGATTGCAGCACAGTAGAAATTTATACTGGTTCACCAAGCTACTCTTGGCTAGTCTAGTCATTTGAGCCCCAACGGAGAGTCGCATCTATTAATCTTAAGATTCCTTTAAAGGTAGGAACCAAGCCCTCACAAAGATTATTTTACAAGTTCAGAATCAACCTTTACAAATTCTTTTTCATAGGTTAAGGAATAACCTCTATTTTTTACAGGTTTAAGAATAACCTAATTCTTTTTAACACAAAGGCAAAAGAATCAAAACCTTACCAACATTCCAAATATTCGTTTACCCGGTAAGGATTAAACCGTTACAAAATTCACACAACATAATTCAATCCAGGAAGAATTACTACCTCAATCTCTTTACAAGAAGAGACTGAAATCGGCTACTCTCTGATTAAATACACCCAACAGTATTTAATCTGTCACTCAACTTACCAATAAAAATTGACAATTGATTTTTCTCACTCTGAACTTCTACCACTCCAGATAAATTAAAACTCAATTAATATCCCCAAACTAGTGATACAAATGTAAGATACTCAAAATCTGATTTTTAAACAAAAAATGATAGCACGTAATCATATTAAAGAAATTGTCTATAAAATATTTTCTTCAATAAAAAATCATAAACAATTTCTAAAAATCAAATTCCAAAAATTAATCAAGCAATACAATATAGAAAGTAATTGGAAAGATCCCACCCGGAATCCATCGAAAAAAATAATTAGACCGATGTTACTTTAGATTCGATAGCAGCAATGATTAACAACTAATGATTCTCAAGAATGACTTTTAGAAAAGCTCTCATAAAAACTCAGTATGATTTCTTTTAGAAAAGCTCAATGTGATCTCTTGATCTCTCTTAGTGATATGAAAAAAACGCAGGTTTTTGTATATGAGATTGGAAACAGCTCTCTAATGACTAGTTCCTATTTATCATGATACTTAATTACTCTCTTTGACCCCTTATATCATTATGACTTCATTTTGGTTCAATTCACTTAATTATAACTTTTAAATATCTCAATTAAGTCTCCCAAATATTTCTCAATCTCAATTAAATAGAATAGAAACAATTATATGTACCAAATTGAGAAACATTTAAACTTAATTAACCAAATTAATAGGAATTAAATAATAGGTGTAGCATATCTTAAATATCATAAAATCTCTCATAAATCCGAACAAAAAAATGGCTACTTTTAGATATAAATTCGGAATTCCATAATATCCTGAAACTGACACACCAGTCGACCAACCATAATCAGCAGTCAATCGCTTGATTCAAGATGTAGCCAATCCAAGAATTTTGTGCCCATCGGTCGACCTATCTGTCGACTTAGAAATTCAGAGAGTTTCATTTTTCTTCATCGGTCGACCGCTCTATCGACTTAGAGATTTAAAGAGTTCATTCTCAAGTACAGGTTGACTTACTTGTCAACTGAGAGATACAGAGAGTTTGCCTGTTTTGTCCGGTCGACTTACCAGTCGACTTATACATGCTAGATCTCTTTTCTAAACTCGTTTTTAATTCATTCTCATTGACATTTTCGCCCCTTTAAACAATTTATTTTCTTAATTAACTCTACTAAATACTTAAATCCAATTTTAATCAATAATAAATATTTCTTTTTCAATTACACATAGGAGCAAATAATTCAGCTAATTAAGAACCTATTAAAAAACACATATTTATAAACATCATGTAAAAATCTTTTTGTGTCATATGTGATTCTAATTGGGATATTAAGAGTTAAAATTTAAACCTGAGTTGTTTTTCCTAAATTCTTCAAATTCTTCAACTTCTTAATTCTTCATTATCTTTATCATCAAATCTTCATCATTCGGAACTTAACAAACTGAAACATTTAATCAAATTGTTAGTTCCACAAAAAACATCAACGTTTAATTATCCATCAAAATTTTGGGATCAACAGGAGCTATTCCCTACTTATACATATAGTGTAATTTTGATTATATTTCACTCTTGGTATTCTCTTTCTCGGCTCACTCTCTTGTCCCTATCCTCCTTCCACCATTTATTGAACTATAAGTTTTTTTTCCTTATCCAATGCATGTGTATATATGTGTATAATAATTTAGTACATATGCATATATATAATTTGAGTATGTGTATATATATATATGGGTGGGAGAAATATAGTGGGTATAAATATATATATATATATATATATATATATATATATATATATATATATATATATATATATATATATATATATATATATATATATATCTAATTTTCGAATAATACAATTTAAGATAAATTTTAAAACGACTTTTTTTAGTATTTCGTTGACTAACAATATTTTTAACAATCAACTAATATTTTTCTATGGATTAAATTATTAATAGAAAGAAATTTTTAATCGTTGTTTTAGTAATTTTTGTATAGTTAATACTGACTTAAGAAATTATGCGTTTAATAATTTGGTATAATCAATAAAATTTGGGAATGGGAATGATCGCATTTTAGGGTCGCGCATTGCGTATTATATTTATTTAGTTAAATTCTTAGTTTATGCCCTATCGTGGTTAAATTCATAAGTGAGGTCAACATCGTCAGTATTTTGGCAGCAACAAAGTAGTAGTACGATTATCGAGGTGGGTGTACTATCTTCTATGTAAATTGTCAAATTATATTTTCATATTAAATTGTGAAAAATAAAATATTTATTAAAAATGACTATTTTATAACGTTAGATGGATCAAGTAAAAAGTTAAATGTGGGAACTGATTTTTATTATTATACTTATATGCCATAGTGTGATCTTGATAGGAGTGCATGTCTTGTGAGATGTTGTTGTGTTGTGACCTGATAAGAGGGCAAGTCCTGCAGGTGATTTTTGTTGTTGTTATTGTTGTGGTTGTTATAGTTGTTGTTGTTGTTGTTGTTGACAATGATGACTATCATCATGATATGGTGGTTTATACCACGTGTTGGCTCTTACCATTGGAGTTATTAAATGGTCCTAGCACTGATAGTAACTTTATATTGCACAGTTGTACAGGTTACAATACCATTATAACTCCCAATCGTGAGGTGAAATGATCCTATGGCTAGTAGAGAAATATATGTTTCGAGTGTGATTTGATCAGTTGCTTTAAATTTTAGTTGTTTTATTATGATGATTATTTGTGGGAATTCGATACTATTCAGTGTGGTTGGTTATATTCTGTTTTAGAAAATATCATTGTAGTTATATATATTATTTTGAAAATTGATGTTTGATAAATATAATTGATCCATAACTGATTTTTATATTATGATGACGGTACACCGATAAAAATATTTGGTTTCAGGTACCTCAGTTAGAGACGGGCCCACTACTGGTACTATGTAGAGTAAGAGGAGGTCGTGTGTGTTATTTTGGAAGTTGTCAGGACAGTTGTTGGGAGTGAGTGGTTGAACTATTTTTTTAATCTTTTTACAAAATAAACGACTTTGTATAAAAACAAAAAAAATTAAATTAGAAAAATATATTATCATTATTTTATCAAAGTGGCACAGCGAAAGCTTGGCAATTGTGGGATAACTTGTCTTTTGGCTCTATTTCTATTTGGGAGAAACTTAGTGACAGCCCTAGCATACTGGGTCATTACAATGCTGGCAATGGGATATGGCAGTGAACTTGAAAAGTTATACCAAGTGAAAAAATTATCGAGGTCGTAGATCTATTGAAATTGAGGTAGACCCGATCCAGTTAGACTACTGTGATATTTTAAAGATATATTGTTATTTTTTATTATTTTTATCAGAATAGTACAGTGCGAGCATGGTAGTGACTTTCTATTATCATTGGTTAACCGAGAGTGGCTAGTACGGTGTGGTTTTGAATTATTATTATTTTGAACGAAATTTCGAACAAGAAATTTATTTAAGGAGGATAGATTGTAATACCTCAGAAATTTATATTTTTGAAAATATTATTTTACATAAGTTTAATATTTTTAAGGATGATTTTGTAAATTTGTGATATAAATATATACTTGATAATTTTTAGAGTTAAATATTAAATTTATATTTTTGAAAATATTATTTTGTATTAGTTTAATATTTTTGGATTGTTTTGTATATTATAAAATTTTATAATAAATATTTGAGAATTTTGAGATAATAAATGTAATTATTGGGTTTAATATGAATTACTTCATAATTATGGGATGTTAAATGTGATTTTTCAAATCTTATAGGTTAAGAAAACGTTTGTGGCCATGAGATTTACGGAAAAAAAGGGGGAAAAAGAAATTGGGGCCGCATGATATTTTATTCTCATATATAAATATCAAATGTTTATATATATATATATATATATATGTACATATATATATATATATATATATATATATATATATATATATATATATATATATATGGGCATAACACGTGTAGGTGTATGTGTATGAATTATATAATAAAAAAAACAAAATGACATTACAGATGGAAAAAACTAATTGGGGATATAAAAGTCCAGAGGTTGATAATCAATGATAATATTATATGTATGTTTATATAAAAGAAAAGTTTATATATTGAACAATTTTGAGCGAGAAAATAATATCAATTTCGGTTTGGATTTCAGCTTCGAATTTCAGGTAGAATTTCTAATTCTTTTAATATTTGTATTTAATCTATTTGTTGATTATGTGAGGTTAAATTTTAATTGTTAGTTTTCATGAAATATTTAGGGATATTATGTGAAAATCATGTGAGATACACGTTTATATGTTTATTTGGTGTTTGATTATATACATGTATTAGAGGGATTAAAATTCTACTGAGTATTGGCTCACAACCCCACAATTTTGATTACAAGGCCGGTGATACTGAAATTGCACCAGGAATTTCTTTGAATGTATTTGAAAATAGTGTGACATCAGATTTTTTTTTTGAAATTTTATTTAATTTGTAATAATTCAATTTATTATTTATTATTGTATCCAAAATTATGACCGACCCTTAATTTTTTGTGATTACGTATGTAAATTATGAATTTCAGAACATATATGTAAATAAACTCATTTCGTTCATAATTGGATGTTTTTTTTTTAAATATTCAGACAAAGTTTAAAGTTTTCAACTTTGGCCCATTCAAATCGTGTTAAAGTAATAATGAAAGTTGTCTCTATTTGGATAAATTAGTGGCAAATTTCGATAATTATTCCTTAATAGGCATTTAATAATTAGGTTTTTTTTATTTTTTATTTTTTTTTTATTTTTTTATTATTATTTTTATGAATGTTTTAAGTAGTTTTGATATTTCGTACCTCTAAAGTTTAGCAAATTATTATTCACCGTTGTAAAAATTGATTCGATTAAGTCGACAATTATAATTAGGGTTAATTACACTTTACCCCCCTGTGATTTGGTCAAATTGCACTTACCCCCCTGTGGTTTAAAAATCGCCACTTACCTCCCATGTGGTCAAATATTTGATGCACTTACCCCCCTACATCAGGGGAGAAAGTGGTTACAAAATCTGACCATAGTTGGTAGGTGGCGATTTTCAAACCATAGGGGGATAAAGTGCAATTTGGCCAAACTATAAGGGGTAAAGTGTAATTAATCCTTATAATTATAGTCATCGCATTGTAAAACTTCTCGGATTTTTATTAGTAATGAAATATTGGCTATTTGGTTTTAGCGTTAGTTCTCCAAGGGAAAAAATCGTGTGGCAGCCTTGGGAAATAAGGCCGTTACCAAGTGGTATCGGAGCAGAATTAATAGTAATATTAATTTATTTATAAATGGTAAAATATTTGGATTGAAATTCTCTGCAGGCGAAACCGCGCGATGGCCCTGGGAAACCGGGCCGTTATACCCACGTTCTCCTTTAGTTTGCGAAAGAAAGGCTTCCCTCTCCAACTCATTCTTCTCCCAACTCCCTACGTTCTCTCGGCAGTTATTCACCCTCAAAGAATTTCACAGCCGATTCTTTCTACTATAAAGGTAATTTCATTTTAATTTTGTTTGTTTAATTAATTTATTAATTTGATTAGTATTTTTTTACTTATTTAATTATTTAATTTGTTAATTTAGTAATTTAATTAAAACATCTGCACTTTCACCCGCAAAGTTAGTTAATTATTTTAATTTGTTAATTTAATTGTTAGTTAGTTTATTTAGTTTATTTTATTAATGTACACTTTGCCCCCTCAAAATTTGAGCAAATTACACATCATGTGAAAAAAATATAAATTATGATATATTGTTAAAAAAAATAAATTGTTAATTAATTTAATTTATTAATTTAGTTGTTCAATTAAAACTTGCGTACTTTTGCCCTGAAAGTTAGTTAATTAGTTTAATTTGTTAATTTAGGTGTTAGTTTATTTTTTTAATGCACACTTTGGTGCCTCAAAGTCTGAGCAAATTATACATCATGTGAGAAAATATAAATTATAATATATTATTTCAAAAAAATGTTAGTTAGTTAATTAATTTAATTTGTTCATTTAGTTGTTTAATTAAAATATGTGTACTTTGACCCCTCAAAGTTAGTTAATTAGTGTAGTTTGTTAATTTAGTTGTTAGTTTATTTTTCTAACGTGTTTCAAAAAATATATTTTAGTCTTTCAATAGTTTAAAATAAATTTTAACCTTTCAATTAAAATCAAATTAATTGAATCTATCAAATTGATATTAACTTGACGTCGAATTTGTATTTCATTCAAAGTTAAAGTTAATTAAATTATTTCATAAATTAAAAATAAATAAAATGATAAGCATTGAAAAATGTATATAGTGGGAGATTTGTATCGTTTAATGGGACATCACTGGCTTTTGGAGGACAAATTCTCATACTCTTTAGATCCAAGAGTTCATTACTCTTTACAGTGGGTTACAAGGATGTGGGAGAAATACACTTATCGTGTGAACCAAGCACATGTTATGGTGGACGGATACAGGCAACACAATATTCCTATAGTGTGTCAATTATCCCGAACAATGCTAATAGACATACCACATAATCTTCAGATGGCATTGCATCACTACTGTGAAGAAAATAACCGAATGTAAATTCGAATTCATCAATACGAGCTTCAAATGATGGCATGTGAGTGTCTCCTAGAAGGTTTGGTTGGCAAAACACGTACTTACATGAGATTTTCAAGAGAACTTCAATATCAGTCAGATATTAAAATGTTTGGTGAGGAGAGTAATGCTTAATATTTTGGCATTGGTGAATTGCAATTTAACTATGTATTTGTTTTTAAGTCTAATGTATCATTTCTACATTAAATTATAATAATGTTACTTCTACCAAATAATTATTATTTTTTCATTTAAATTCTAAAAACACATACAATAATAAAGGCTTACAATACTAGGACAATATGTAGAAAGAAACATATAGTCCATTACAAATACCGCTACTAGAAAATACGAATTTGAAATAAAGTTTGTTAGACGGGCGGATCAGCAAACCTTCGTGCTTAGATATCTTCAAGGGCAGTTAACTATTCCATGAATATACCATCAGGAAATTCTACAAACTTGTTAAATTCAAATAAATAGTCTCAATTCTTTGAACCCATCCTAACCGCCAAGTTGTTTATTGATTTTGGTAAATACTTCACTGTGTTGCCTGTCTTGTTTAGGATTTATGCAAACTTACTAGTGTTTATCACATCCTCAACAAAAGCCTTATAGTCATAGTAAATTAAATATTTTGTAAACATTGTTTCCTGCAACATAAAAAAACCTTGGTGAATACTTCATATGCCAGCACTTGTTTGACACTTCGGTAAAGTGTTGCCGCATACCAACTCTATCCAGGAAAAACTACTATACCAGTTGCACGTTATCATTCTAATTAGTCCCCCTAATGCGGCCACATGCTGACCAGTTATGTGGCCACTAACATTCACTAAGTGCTTGTCTGTAAAAAAATCAATTGTTAAATTAAGAAAGAAGGAAAATATATAGATTACGATGCTGAAAACATTCACCGTAATCTTCTACATAAATTTTATTCATTGTTTTTAGGAACAAAACAAAGCAAGGTGGATACTACTACAAAGATTGATTTCAATAATACATGTTGCTAAATATGAGAACTGAGGTTGTTCTTATTTATAGAAAAAAACTAAGGCAAAAAAGCAACAACAAATTGGCGGGAAGTGAGGAACAAAATGGTGGGAAAGACTTTGGCAGGAAAAAAAAAAGAAAAAAATGAGAATTTTTTTGGCGGGAATTCGATTGGCGGGAAATAAGGATGGCACAAAACATTTGGCTATATATACATCTATAATTTCAGAATTATCATTCACACCACATTCATTTCTCTTCTCTATTTTGTTTACTCAAAAATCAGTTCAAATAACAAGCGAGTCAAGAAACGATAAGGGTAAGGGTAAAGACAAGGAAAAAATAAAGGTCCATTGCACTGGTGATGGTTTAGGGACAAGGGACTATGCTAAGTACCAAGATGAGATAGGTACGTGTAGTGGAATCTAGATACGCTGATCAAAGGTTATACATTGGAGCGAAGACGAACCGTGGCACCCACTACTATAGCATAACGCCCAAGAGTGGTTGTGTTACCCACAAGATATGTGTGGTCCGTGGGATATTATTATAGATAGCATTGGTAATCAACGACAACTAGATCTCTCTGGTGCATGACTGGATCCTATCAGGAGGAAACAATTTTTTTTAGTACACAGTGATCATTTCAAACAAGCTGTTTGATAGGTCAATCGTCGTTACCACGAGAGTTACAACTGCAATAAATGGGGCAAGGATAGTAAAGAGGTAAAAAATTTACAATGATCAACGCTGATGGCAAAAAGGAACCTTTATGAGGTAAGGTCTCATATGTACAACCTCAAGATTTTGAAATTACGGTCTTTTGAAATATTGAAAAACGAACTGGATAACATTTGGCAAACTTTTGCCACGCATTGAAACAAGAAACAAAACAAATGGAGAAATGAATTCATGTCAAACAATGACTCCACTAGATTCGAAAGACCAATGAACCAAATGCAAACAAGCAATTGTTAAAGTACTTTACCAATGCCAAACACACAGATGACCCATAACTGTCCAATTACGAAGATAGATAGATTCACTATGAATGACTTGATAAAACTAGATAGTTATGGATACTAGAAAAGTTTAATTATGGGTACTATTTTCTAATTTATCTAATATTTTTCTTCTTTTTATGATTAATTGTACAGGTTAACACGTTTAATTTCAGTATGATGTTTATGACTATTTTAAGTTGTATCACCTTTAATATTATACTCTTTCAGTGTGCTCCATAATATATTAGGTCAAATACATGAAATGATTCATTAGTTAAGTGATGTTTCAATTGATAGGTGGCATTGGTTTTTTTTTTTTTTTTTTTTTTTTTTTTTTTTTTTTTTTAAATTAAGCCTTGTGTAAATAAGTTCTAAAACATCATTTTTAAAACATTATGTTTTAAAAAACTATTTTTTTTTTGTAAACTCGTAAAGTGTTTAGGGTTGGTTTGGACCTTGGGATCACTATAGATGTTGGGTTCTACAACCATATTATGATGACTACTGGAATGATGAAGATACCAATCCGATAGGGTATCGCAATAACCTACACCAAGAATGAAAATACAGGGTGAAAGAGTCTAACAACCTTATATCTTGTTTGAGAGCTCTTAATGAACCAGTTCTGCATCATCAAAGTCTTTAGATGCACCGACGATATCAAGTTGATGACACAACCAAAATCGAAGAGGCTATTATATGAATTCGATTGGAGAATAATCGAATGTTGTTGCAAAGAAAGCAATATTATCTACTCCAACTTGCCAATGAAATGGTTGCCGTAAGTAATAGAGCACTCTCTCAAAATGAATACCTTAACTTGATAATTAACAATGATTATTTGTCTGTGGGATACATGTCCAATAAAGAATAAAGAAATTTGGGCAGTTGTATTATCCTTTTAAGTGTTTTCTTGTGACTATATTCCTCATGTTATGTACTGTCTTCCTTATGTATTCTATTTGTTATGTGTTTTGTAACAAATATCATTAAATATTTTTGTTATGTATTGTCTTTGTTATGAGTTTTTTTAGTGATTATGTACTTGCTTAATAGGTATAGGTATAGGCATAGGCATAGGTAAGATTTAAATGCATTACAATATAATTTAATTTTAAATTATTTTATAATGCATTTATATCTTACCTATGCCTATGCCTATACCTATATGTATACCTATACCTTGTCTATATCATGTCCACTTTGGGAAAATAATATTTCAAATTGACGATGAATAAATATGTATATACAAGTCTCGAAGATGGAGTAGAAAATACAACAAACGTATACAATAATGTACAAAGAAATGTATTTACATAGAAATATGTCGATCTACCATGTATATTGTTTCTGAAATGGATAAAGCATTTAAATGGGAGATCGAGAAAGGTGTCTAGCATTCCAGATAAATTATTGGAAAACATACGAAGTGGAAAGTTGTTGATCTGTTCAACAAATTTCCATTCCGTATGCCTTCCAAGAATTTCTCTGGAATGTTAAACACATGTCTCCATCTCCCATTCAAATGTACAAAATTGAACAAGTTTGGGGGTGTAAAAAAAATTTCAATGTATTTGTTGTTTTTGTTTGCTTCCATTGAATAAGTGAGTGCTCCGATAATAAAGTAAGTTTGGAGGTTAGTTTGGGATTATTTTTTGGGTATAGGTGAGGTCCGAGGGGCAAATATCATGCCTAGGGTACCCTTTACCCATTGTTGCAATCCTTTCTCATATACCTTTTAACCTTGCCCATCAGTACAAGTCAATAAAGTCCTATTGATCTACGAGACTTGCTTAGCCTACATTAGTGGATCGTGAAAATTATTTGAGCCTATAGAAATCCTATGCCTCACCAGATTTAGTCATGAACCTCGTTGCTGGATAATTTAATCCGGATTTTGGATGGTTATGTAATGAGAGTCTTAGTACATATACTTGTGGGATTGGTACACATAGCGAATTATTCGTCGCTACGTTACCGCAAGTGTATAGGTTAAGTTTTAATAGTATAGAAAGTGAGTAGGATTTTCGTATCTACAGGGATTGGTTTAAATCGTCGTTAAGTACCGCGATTGTTGTAACCTAACTTTATCTAGGCGATCCAATTTTGTTTTTTTGTAATAGAAATATAAAACTAAACTAAACTAATTAAACTAAAATACTAAGAATAACATTTATGAGAATAAATTATCTAGGGATTAACTTCGTTCACTTAAACATGTTTGATTTAGTCTAGTTTATATTAACGGTCATTAATATATCCGACAATCTAGGTGTCTAAAACTCACTCACTACCTCTCTGAAGTGTAAAGTGAATGAATACACAATTTGTGTCAACACCGATATCCCTATCTAGCATCTAAACGATTACATGAGTCTTGTCCCAACATCATGGATTGTACACGTTATAATAATCTCCCGTAACATTAGAATGTCGCAATGTGTTTAAACCCTAATTCGAATCCGGAGTTACCTCTCCCAAGTATTAAATCCGGTATTCTCAAATCAACCAAAATATAATAACAAGTATGTAATAGAAGTATAAGAACGATAAACACAATCGAATAGAGAAGAACAATTGATAACAAAACATAGATTTACTCAATCACAATGTACGTAAATTTCATTAATCCCTAAATAATAAACGTTTAGCTCATGGTCATAACCAAATATTCAACTTAAAATGACATATAAATAATCAAACAACCAATAGGAGTTAAGAATAAAATAGAGAAATAAGGGAGAATAGACGATATCTGAATAATTGATGGTTCCACGTCGATAAAATCCGTTCCGATCTTGTTTATTCTTTTCCAAATGTGTTCTCCTCTTCTTGGTCTGATCTTGAACTCTCCAAAAACTCCCAAAACGTCCTTGGTTATGGTGGGAATGAGTGGGAATCAATAGAAATGCAAAATATCTCAAAAATATCTGAAAATATCATTTTCAGCAGGTGCCTAGTCACTGCAGTGAGCAAAAACGTCGTTGCAGCGATTGGGGGGGGGGGGGGGGGGGGGGGGGTCAGAAACACACTAACAGACCATTGCTATAATGACCAAATCATCACTGCAGTGAGCTATTTCACTGCAGCGAGTGAAATTCTTGCTACATCGATATAAGGACAGTGTCTGGTGCTTGATTTGTATTTTATCCGTAACTTTGTCATCCAAACTCCGATTAAGATGATTAAAAAATCTATATAAATATAAGACATAGATATACAAATTCTATGTTTTAACATTTTTCAAAATTAGATTGAATCATTGTCAAAAATGGCCTTGACGTTTCTGCACCTGAACCAATTTTGCATTTTGTTTCCTATTTATTTATAAACCTACAAAATAACACAAAAACAAATTAAACTAAACAAAAACTTGAAAACATACAAATATTTGAACCTAAAAATATTTGATTTGTTGATGAATAAATTACTCATCAGTTATGTAACGAGAGTCTTAGAAAACATACGCGTGGGAGAGGATCTAGAATGGTTTATGCTAATGTTGAGTATTGAAATTCTAGGAAATCATAAGGAGTAGTACTATTTTTTAACTCAATATGATCAGGGGTTGTTGAGAATAATTTCTTGGTCATCTGTTTGAAATTCAAGACTCACACATCGTTGTTGTTGGTTCTTACTTGTGTCTTTGGTTTCAGTGTTTGCTCATGATCTCTGTTGTTTTTGTTTTTATTTTTCTTGTGTGTGTGTTTTTTTGTTTGGCTTGAGGACTAGCAAAATTTCAATTTTTGGGGTATCTAATAAATTGATTTTTATCAAGTTATTCCTTAATGAATTTTATAGATTTTGAGCATTTCATTTGTGTTTTTAATGTTTTTTAAGTTTATTTATGTAGATGAAGTGAATTGGATTGAATTGGTTGATAATCAAAGCTTTTAGAAGGAATCAAAGATCAACAGGCATATTGCAGCGAAAAAGGGGCCCGCTCCAGCATATTCTCAAACTAGAATACTATTTGATTCCCACTGTAGCACGTCCAGGTGCGCTCTAGGATGCTCCTAAGCTAGACGCTACTTAAACTATACTCCAGCATGCCCCTAGACCAAACATTCTGCTTGAACTGCCCTCCAGCCTGCCTTTGACCCGCTCCAGTGCGCTTCCCATGTTGCCTTAGATGTCGTGGCAGCGAAGCAGGACCCAGTGCCCTTTCTCACGCAGGAGGATCATTTTTAGCTTAAAATATGATGTTTTGGGGGCGATACAAAAAAGGAGAGGGGAGCTAAAAATGAAAGAGAGCCTAAGGAGTCGACTTTCGCAGATACCAAGAAGATAAATCGAAGATTTAGAGGATAGCTTGAGGAGATTGGAGGATGTTGGCTCATTGAGCCACCTAAGGGGGGTGAATTGGATAGTTACACAAAATTTGAACAAATTTTTTATCTTTCAACACTTAAATAATTGAATAATCAATTTATCCTAAATTAATTATTATCTTTATAATGTGGTGGATAAATATTTAAATCTAGGTGCACACCTAAATAATAAAATATAAATAAAGTAAACAGAGCAACACACAAGGATATATCCTGGTTCACCAAGTTATTCTTGGCTAATCCAGTCCTCCGAGCTCCAGGAGATTCGCACCTACTAAACCACTTGATTTCTCTACCAGGTAGGAATCAAACCCTTACAATGATTCTTTTCACAAGCTCATAATCAACCTTTATAATTCCCTTTGCACAAGTTAAGGAAGAATCTTACCTTTTTGCAGGCTAAAGACTAACCTAATTTTTTTTACCAAGTTATGAATCAAACCTCACAAAATACTCTAAGTATTGTTTACACCAGTAAGGATGAAACCATTACAATTCACTCACCATTAATTCTAATAAGGAAGAATCAAGCCTAATTATTTTTAAGGAAAAAAAATAACTTAACCTTTTCGTACCTTAGTCAAATATCATACCTCAATCTTTTTCTTGGAAAAGATTAAAACCCAAGTTACCCCTAATTAGATACTCCCAACAATAGCTAATCCACAGAAACTCACCAAATACAAAAATCAATGATTTTCTTCCCACTCGGAACTTCTACCATCTCAAATAAATTAAACTCAATTGATGTCCCGATAATTACTAGTGATAGAAATTAAGTAAGGAATTCAATAACTAATTATAATATGTGTGGGAGCACAAAATTAAGCACGTAATCAGATAATCACATAAATCGTTTGAAAAAAAGATTCTTATGCTCTTTAAAGTTTAAAAATGATTTTACTACAATCTTTGAAACAAACAATCAATAATAATATAAATTCACAACAAATAACAAATAACTTAGAAATATCTCACCAAGATAACACCGAAAGATTGAATTCAAAGTAGTAAGACAACATAGATAAGTGACTTCAAAATAATCAACGCTTTAACTCAAGAACTTCGCACACAATAATCTCATAATTGAACTATTGAATATATCTTAGAATAACAACTCTTAGAAATCTCAAGAAATCTTTCTTCTTGATAGAAGTAATGTTATGATTTGTAAAAATCGCAGGTCTATTTAAACTGATTTGAAATAGGCTCTCTAATGGTTTGTTTCCTCAAGACATATCATTTAAATGCACCTATAGACTCCTTTTATCATTACCATTCATTCCTGATCTAATTCAATCATATATGGATTTCAAAACATTCAATTTAGTCCCCAAATTATTTCTCAATCTCAAATTGTATAGATAGGAAGTATTAAATAAACCAAATTGATAAACACTTCAAATATGTGTACCATATTTATAGGGATATTAAAATAAGTATATTATATGTTCAATATATAGAAATCCCCAAAATTTCTCATTCAGATATCCCAAAAAATGGCTAGTTTTGAACAAATCCTAGAAATCCTAACCAAACTGTCGGTTGACTGATCATAGGCCATCAGTCAACCGATCGATTCAAGTTGTTGCCCAAGCCTTTTTTCAAACAATAGTGGTTGATCGATTCTTCAAGGGTCGGTTGACCGATCGATTCAGGATGTTTTTTTCTACCAAAATTTGGCCTTGGTTGCTCGACCAATCCCTTATGGTCGATTGACCGATCGATACAAAGAGTTTCACTTTGGTCAATCATTTGACCGATCTCTCCTTGTCGGTTGATCGATTGATTCAGAGACTTTCCAAATTTTTAGCCCATGTCCATCAGTTAACCGAACCCCTTATTGTCGGTTAACCGATCAATGCTGGAACACACACTTCTTAAATTATTTCAACTCCAAACTTTGACGTTTTAATCATGTTAATTGATTTCTTTTCATGGTCAACTCAATTGACATTAATATTCAATTTTAAACACCAATCTTCTTTAGGTCAATATTTATTTTTCAATTTCACATTAGAGCAAATAATCGAACACTAATTAGGACAGTAATTTCATCAAATTAAACATACACATAAATATTACTCTTTAATTTGTGTTGTGTGTGATCCTGATAGGGATATATTAAGATTAAAAGAGATTTAATTTATTTTTACCTAATTTATTTGAATCTTCAATACTCTCTTTATCTCTTTAATGCCCGTCTCTGCATCCTTCATAATTACTTCATGATTTGATCTTGAATGAAACTCTTAAATTGAAACACTCAATAAACACATTAGTTCCATAAAAAATATCAACCCTTAATTGTCCATCAAAACCTCAAGATCAATAGAGGATTCTTGAAGAGTGGACCGACTCTACGAATGAGATTTGGATTTCTTTCTCATCTTTCTATCTATTATTTTAGATCTTGGTTTGTTTTCTGTTGAGATTAGAAATTGAACGTGTGTTCCTCATGTGTTATGGTGGTTCTAAGTATAACTATGCATAACTAAACTTTCCTTGTCTAGGGATTAATGTACTTTACTCGTACAATGTTTGAATGATTTAAAGTTTTGTTAATGTTTATCAATATCTATTCAATTGTGTTTTCCTTATTAATGTTTCCATTTACACTTGCAGATGATATCTTGGTTGATTTTTGAACTTAGAATTTGATACTCGGGAGAGGTAATTTCAGGTTCGAACTTAGGTTAAACACAACTTAAGTTTTAATAGATCAAGAGATTATTAAAGCTTGAGGCATAACGAATGTTCTTACCTAAATACTAGATACGGATATTTATTTTGAAGTCATTGTATATTCTCTCACTTGACACTCGAGAGAGGTAGTGAGAGAGCATGAGTGACCTTGATTATTGAATAGGTTGATAATTATTGGCATAAACTAGAATTAATCAATCAAATGTACGAGTGAATGAAGTTAATCCCTAGATATTTTATTCACATAGAGGTCCTTTCAATTCTTTTGATATAATTTGTCTTAGTTTCTTGGATTCCATTTAAATCTTCGATAGTCTAGATAAAATTAAGTTACTCTAATAGTGGTACTTAGCTTTTGTTAACTATAATACTAGAGTACAATACTCGATCTTCGAATTACTTTATTATTTGTTTGACCTTGTGCACTTGTGTGTACACATAGTTCATAATTATCGCAACATTTTGCTTCCAATCATCCACATCAGATTGTAAATCTCAATCAAAATAACTGTCAACCCTTAATTCTTATCCTCCATAAATTAGAAATCTATCCTTAGTTTTTCCCAAGTACTTGAGGGTAGATTTCATAGCCTTCTAGTATTTCAAACTTGTATCCGTCTAATATCTATTGGTCAATCTAAAAAGAAGACTAATATTAAGACCGACACATAGTATTGTGTATATGAGACTTCTAATTTCCTAATCATATTGAATCTTACTCATCACAATCTTTACCTTAGAAGAATTAGGACTCATCTTCTTAGAGAGACAAATTCCATGTGGGACTAGTGGGCCCTTCTTGGAATTCTCCATGTTTAATCGCTCCAGCACTTTTTATGTATCTAGATCGAGATAAACTCAACAAACTTTTAGATCATCTCTATAGACTTTTTTACCCAATATATATGACTTTTATCCCAAACTCTTCATGAAGAAAGTTTAAGAAAACCATACATTTTTAGTTAAAAACATCCCTACTCATTTCCAATTAGTAAAATATAATCAACGTACAACACTAGGAAACAAATGCCCTGTCCACACATTTTATTGTAAAAGAATGAATCATCCATGTTTTGAGGTAGCAAAATAATTTGATTACTTCGCCAAAATGGATGTTCCAACTTTTGATAGCTTGAGTACATGATGAACTTTTACGATTTGCACACCTTTCTAGCTTTCGCCTTCGACTATAAAGCCATTTGGTTGATGCATGTAAATCTTTTTCTCTAAGTTTCCATTAAGGAAAGTTGTCTTTACATATATCTTTCATATTCATAGTTGTGGTATATGATGATAGACGACAAAATCTCTATGGACTTTATCATGGCGATCTACAAAAGATCTCCTCATAATCAACACCTTCACATTAAGTATAACCTTTCTCCACTTGTAAAACCTTAAACACATCCACTTTACTATCTGAGTCTAGTTTCCTCTTGAATATCCATTTGAATGGTTAAATATAATATTTTGATGGACAATTAAATATTGATGTTTTATGGAACCAATATTTTTATTGAGTAATTTCATATTTAAGTTCCATATGTTGAAATAAGAGAAAGAATTGATCTAAAAGAATAATCATTGAAGAATTCAAGAGGGGTTGAAGATGAAGGCAATGAAAATTTTCAAGGTATTGAAGACAATTATGTGAAAATAATTCATTATCCCTATGCTCTTAATGCAACCCAAATTAGGATCATGCACAACACTTGAAATGAATGCATCTTATGTGTGTATTAGTAGGAAGTGATAAGTTTAAGGTCCTAATATGGTTTTTATAAAGTATTAAGTCATAAAAATATTTTTTGGTTAAGAGTCTTATGTAAAATACAATTTTAACACTTAAAATGGTGTGTTTATGGGTTAATTTGGTAAAACGACAAAAGAGTTTGGTCAACTAACCAAAACAATATTTTAAGGAAGTGAAATTGGTGACCTACTGGCCAATTCAATCAATTGACGGATAGGGTCGACCGATTAACGAATCTAATAGCTGAAATAAGGAAAAAAAAAGAAAGTATATTGATCCGATCGGTCAACCGGCCATGTGGTCAGTCAACCGACCATAGACTGGTCAAAAGTTATAATACTGATTGTTGAAGAGGTTGGTCTACTGGCAAGGACCTCGTTTAACCAATAGTTTACAGTCAACATTTTAACTGACTTGATTTTTAGGTCAAACCTCCTCATTTTTTTTACAATTTTAAATGAGTTTTTTTAATAGAATTAAATATTTTACTTATATATATATATATATATATATTCTTTATTTCCTATTTATTTGGTCCACATAATTAATTATTCTTTTAATTGAATTGATAAAACTACTTCCCGTCCTTAAGGATTTGAAATTGAAAAAGTTTCGGGTTTCTCAAAGTATTTTAAATAAAACATACTTATTTTGAAAGTATATAATATATGGGGTATTAGAGTGTCATTGAATGACACATATTTTGAAAACTAACCGTTATAGGTTAAGTTCTAAGTCTAGTGACTTACGGATTCATAATAATCAACATTCAGATTTTTTACTATTATAAGATAGATTTTTTTACACTGAAATTTATAAATAAGATTATTGAAAGAGTTCTTGATCGAAGAACTAAATGTTTTGGTCACCTTTTTGTATTCGTTACTGAGTTATCGTAATCATTTTCAATGAATTTTGGTGAGAACTTTCCTAGCTAATTATTTTGCTTTTGGATTTTTTGCTTATTACTTGGATAAATTGTTTTGAGAAAAATTGTTTTCTAATCTCATATTATGAAAATATTTTAAAATGGTTTTTATTTTAGAAATCTGATTATGTACTGTTTGTGCATAAAATTGTTTTAAATTATATTTGTGTCTCACATAGAACATATCACATAGTATTTCGGGACATTGATTTAGTTTAATTGTATTGAGGTGGTAAAAACTCTTTGTGGTAAGGAACTGGTAAATTGTTTGTATTTGGGAGTTTGAGTGAATTAGACACATTTGGGACGGTGTCTAATCATGGTAGTTATGTTTTTCTCTTGTGAGAAAAAATATTAGAGTATAATATTTAACAGGAGAAAAGTATTAGGATTTGATCTTTAGCCTTCGAAAATAATTAAGTTAATCTTTATCCTTTTAAAATATTAGATTTTGATTTGTCTTGTAATAGAATTAGTGTGTAGTAAAGGTTCTTCCTAATCCTGCAAAAAGGATAAATGTAATAGTGTGAGAGACTGATAGGTTGATTTTGTGTGAAAAGAATCAATGTTATAAAAGTTGATTCCAAGCATGCGAAAAGAAATAGGATTGTAAAGGTTTGATTCCTTGCTGGGAAAAGAATCAAAGGGTTAGTGAATTGCAAAATCCCGATGGAGCTCAAACTATGATAGAATACTAGCCTTTCTACAAGTTACAAACTATGATACTTGGTTGGTCATTGAGGTTGGCCTGTATGTTCCTAAAGAAAATAGAGTTGTTAAAAGGAAACAACAGTTGGATCCGACTGATAAAGAAATTTTATCTATTAATGTTGAAACTATAAATTTTTTATTTCGCTCTTTAGAAGCAAATGAGTATAGCATGGTTTCAGGTTGTGAATCGAAAAAATAAATGTGGGATACATTACAAATCAGACATGAGAGAACTAACAGTCCCAAATCCATGCCTTGGTCCATGAGTTCTGTTCATCTCGAGATTTTGATGGACAATTAAGTGTTGATATTTTTGGTGGAACTAACGGATTTGTTGAGTGTTTCAGTTTAAAGAGTTACAGATAATATCATTAAGTAATTATGGATGATACAGAGATGATAATATCAAGAAAAAATTGTTAAGGATGCAGAAATGACAACATTATGAAGAAATTGTAAAAGATGCAGAGACAGACATCAAGAGAATGAAGATTTCGAAGAATTTAGGTGAAAACAACTCATGTTAGTTTTTACTCTTAATGTATCCCCGATTAGGATTACACATGACATGAAAATGAATTTATGACAATGTATTTTTTTATTAGGATCCTAGTTAGTTAACATATTTGCTTCAATGTGTAATTGAAGAAGAAATATTGACTTAAGAAAGATTAGTGATTAAAATTGATTTTAAGTTTCAATTAAGTTAATCAAGAAAAGAAGTCGTTTAAAGGGGCAAAAACGTTAATGATTGAAGTCAAAATGAACTAAGGAAAAAGTAATCCAACAGTGATCGTTCACCTACCTAGGAGGATCTGTCAACCGATGGGTGTTGGATAAAATATGTTGAAGTCTCTGGATTGCTCAGTCAACCAACCAAGATGGACCGATCGACCTGTGGCCAAAAGTTGAATTCTCTTAATAGTTAGGTCTATAGACCGTATATCATCAGTCGACTAACCATAACTAAATTTTGGCTTGGGGAGCATCCTGAATCGAGCGGTTAACAAACCGTGCTGTAGCAATCGACCTAAGGACGAGAAGATTTGTCTTGGCCTACAACGTACATCGATCAGTTGACTGATGGGCAGAGGCCGGTCAGCCGACCATGCTATTTCAGGTTTTTTGGAATTTCAGGATTTATTAAAAAATTAACCATTATTTATTTCCTTGATTGAAAGATATTAGGGATATGGATATTGTTAATCCCAATCAATCAAAAACTAAGTGTTCATGAGCTTTCTAAGATTTATCATTATATTGAGCAATTATTGTGAGATTTTTCTTGAGAATAAATGTTGTGAATTTTTGGCGTCACCGATTTAAGCTTTGTCGCGATTCAATTTTCATTCATTCAGTGATATCCTGGTGAGATTGTTCCAAACTTTAATTATTTGTTGTGATTAAATATTATTTTCTTTGCTTGAATTTTTAGATATTGTGCAATCATTTTCTGAACTTTAAATTAATTGAAATTGTTTTGAAACGATTTCTTGTGAAAATTTGATTACGTGCTAAAATTGTGAGCTACCCATTTTTATTAATATCATATTTTGAAATGCTCACTATATTTCTATCACTAGTATCGAGACATTAATTGAGTTCAAATTAATTTGGGGTGGTAGAAGCTCTGAGTGGGAAAAAGCTTATCAATTTTGTAATTGATTAATTACGTGCGGATTAGATACTATTGGAAATATCTAATCAGGGGTAGCTGATTTCAATCTCTTCCGGTAAAGAGATTGAGGTTTGATCTTTACCTAGAGTACAAAAAGATTATGTTACTTTTTTCCCGTGAAAAGAGATATGGGTAATTGATAGGTGTAAATTACCTATCTATTTTCAAACCGAAAATTGCTAGTTTTTTAGTACGTTTATTATGTTTTAATAGATTTTAATATGTTTTTATGTGTTTTTGTCTAAATTAGGTGTTTGAGGTGAAAAGGTATGTAAACGGATAAAAAACGATCAAATCGGATCAAGAACGGTGGGAAAAGGGTGGAAATGTGCAAAGCCGATACAGGTTTTGTAATTTCAAAGAAAATTTGGAACATGATTCATTTCTATTTTGGAAAAATTCAAAACATGGAAGTTGTATAACTGTTTATTAGCTTTCCATAGGTTTTTGAATCACCTCAATCAGAGCTCGGACGAAGAAGTTACAGCGAAAACAAGAAAGCGTGTCACCGTCGTAGCGGTGACACCACAGCCGTGGCGATCAAACAACATAAAGTTTGTAATGGCTCTGCATTTCAACCACCGCGGCCGTGATCCCATCGCTGCGGCTGTAACCTCTGCACCAGATTAGATATTTTAGGATATTTTGATCCGTCTTTCTCCACCTCTCCTCTCCATTCGGCCAAGACAACTTCATAGACTTTAGGAGGTTAGATTGAGAGGTTTTGGGAGTGCTCATTCAAATCCTAAGGAGAAGATCACGTTGCAACGAAGGAGGAGCAATCTCAGAACGTTTTTAGCGATAAATCTTCGGACTAGGCTAAGTTTCTCTTGTTCCTTCTTTTATTTCTTAACTTAGGATTAATTGTTTGAGCATGTTTAGCTTAGTTTTCATTGTATAATCGGCTATGGCCATGAGCTAAACGGGTTTTTGTCTAGGGATTAATGTAATTTATAAAAGTGTTGTTTTGTTGAGTTTGTGTTTGGTTAGCGGTTGTTCTTTGTTATTTTGATTGTGTTTACCGTATTATTTGTTTATTATTCTTAGAATGATGTTATGAGAATACGGGGTTTGACAAATTCCGGATTCGAATTAGAATAGACAAACTCCACGATCCAATAACTCAAGAGGGAATTGGATTGTGGACAATTGATGATGTTGGGGCAAGACTCACATGACCTAGGGTCGTTAAGACATTGAGAGGGACTTCTTCATTGACTCGATGTCATGTATTCCCCCGTCTTACACTCAAGAGAGGTGGCGGATGAGTTTTAGAACTTAGATTATTGATAGAGTAAACATAACACGACGATCCAATGACCCGGTCAGGAGTTGGATTGTATGCAATCAATGATGTTGGGGTGAGACTCACGCAGCCTCGGGTCGTTAAGACGTTGAGGGGGACTTCTTCGTTGACATGAAGTCGCGTTATATCCCTCGTCTTACACTCGAGAGAGGTAGCGAGGGAGTTTATGAACTGAGATTGTCGGATAAGTCGAACGTCGTTAACGTAATCTAAAACGAGACCAAACACGTTTTTTGTAAACAAAAGTTAATCCCTAGGCAATACTTTCCCTAAACATCTCATAGTAATATTAGTATAGCTAATTTAATTAGATTAATTAACTTAGTATTAGTATAATTAATTTTATTCAATTTATCTTCGCCTAGATAAAATTGGGTCATGATGGACACGGTACTCAATAATAGTAAAAACCAATCCCTGTGGAAACGATAACCCTCACTCTCTCGATCTATATTAAAATTTGACTTCGTATACTTGCGAGTGAAAGTAGCAGCGTATTTACGCGCTACCAAGTTTTTGGGGTAATTCTTCATGATTAAAATTAATTTTGAGTGAATTTATAACAGTTTAATCCTTATACTTGGAGTGTTTTTTATGAGGTTTGATTCTTGGCCTAAGTATAAAAGAATTAGGTTAATCTCTAGCTTGGAAAAAATATAAGGTTATTCCTTAACCTGTGAAAAAGAATCATAAAGGTTGATTCTGAGCCTACAAAAAGAATCATTTTATAAGGGTTTGTTTCTTATCTAATTAAAGGGATCATAGTAATTAGTGGCTACGACTCTCCGTAGAGTTCGGGAGACTGGATTAGCCAAGAGTAGCTTGGTTAACGAGTATAAATTTTGGTTTGCTACTTTCTTTACATTATTTATATTCTGTTGTTTGAGTGTGCACCTAGTTGATAACACATGTCGAGGAAGTTAATGATCTCACCAAATACACTCTCGATGAAATCATTAGTAATCTGATGATCCATGAGTTAGCTATTTGTGGATACGAAGATGGATCTGGAAGCAGCTAAAAAAAATCTTTGGCACTAAAAGCTCAAAATAATGATGAAAATGATAACAATGATGATATAAGTCTTGATATTGAACAAGAAAATGATGTGGCACTTCTCATCAACAATTTTAGAAAGATGGCCCGAAGAACATTCTGAGGAAAGAAACATGTTAATACGAATAATGTTAAATGATACAACTGTCACAAAATCAGTCACTTTCAATCTGATTGTCCTGATCCAAATAAGGAAAAAGAAAAGAAAAGATAAAAGGGAAAAGATTAAAAAAAAAAAAAAAAAAAAGTGTATGAAAGCCACCTAGGATGACTAGGAATCAAGCAGCTCTAAAAAATCAAGTAGCGACGATTCATCCATGTTTGCTCTGATGGCCACTGATGATGAGGTAACACAGTGTTCTAGTTCATGTCCTTTAAACTTTGATGAACTATTTGATGTCTATCAAGAACTAACCCATTATTATAAAACCTAGTGTTAAAAAATAAATGCTCTGCAAAATACAATTAATATACTTAACAATCAAGTCATGAAATTTGAATTTGAAAATAATGAATTCAAATCCAACATGTTGTTCTCAGATATACGGGTGGTGAAAATATTTTGAAAATGCTTTTTGTGAAGTTCAAGAGGAAGTTTTAATAAAACTAGAATTGGTTTTCAAAAATATATTAAACTAAAGAGATTTCACAAATTATTTTCTAAAATTGAAAATCTTGTTAGATGTTTTAGATATAATGTTGTGAGGTATACTGCAAAGAGGTATTTTCAAAGATTATCTAAATATAAACAAGTATGGATTACTAAAGGAATTAAAATTATCCCGACTAACAAGATCGGACCGACTTAGATTGGATACTACTTAGGAACTATTTGAGGTACTCCTTGCAGATTATTTTGAAAGCATCATTTGGCAAGAAATATTGGTTTCCAGATAGTAGTTTTTCTCGGCACATGACGGTGATAAATCTAAATTTACGTTTTTAACACCAAAAGACGGAGGTCATGTGCCATTTTAGAGACAACGCAAATGGTAAAATTGTCAGTATAAGTAATATCACTAATGAGTCTACTACTATTGAAGATGTGTTATTAGTAGACAATCTTAAAAATAATTTGCTTAGTATAAGTCAATTATGTGATAAACGGTATAATATTATATTTGATAATAATAGATGCATTATTAAGAATGGACATGATAGTAGTATTTTACTTGTTGCATCATGCATTGAAAATGTTTAGACGTGTTCATTCACGGATTTTCGATGCATAATTTATCATGTTTAAATGCTTTATCTAAAATAGTTGGTTATGGCGTAGACGTCTTGGGCATTCAGGTATGGAGCTCATTTCTAGTTTGTCTAAGAAAAGTCTAGTAAGTGGATTGGCTACTCTAGAATATGTCAAAGATAAAATATGTAATACATTTCATTAGGTAAGCAATCTAGATCATCACTTAAGAAGAAATTGCATGCATCCACATCAAACTGCCTTGAATTATTGTATCTAGACTTGTTTGGTCTTAATGTCATTTCTAGTTTAAGAGGGAATTTTTATGCATTTTTAGTTCTTGATGATTACTCTAGACTAACATGAATGTATTTATTATCTAAGAAAAGTGAGGTGACATCTATTTTCTCTAAATTCTTTAAACGTGTGCAAAATGAGAGACAATCTTGCAAAATTAATATTCATAGTGATAGTGGCAGAGAATTTTAAAATGATAATATTATTAGTTATTGTGATGAACATGAATATTCTCGCAATTTCTCAGTACGAAAAATACCACAACAGAATGATGTTGTGGAAAGAAAGAACGTGACACTTCAAGAAATAAACAGGACAGTGCTAAATGAAAATAATCTTCTTAAACATTTATGGGCCAAAGCGGTAAGTATTGCATTTCACGTTATTAATAGAATATTTATCCAAAGAGATTTTAATAAAACCCTTATAAGATTTGGAATTGCAAAACCCCAAATATATCTTATTTTAAAAAATTTGGATGTAAATGTTTTATTTTAAATAATGAGAATAATTTGGGTAAATTTGATGCCAATAATATTATGGTATCTTTCTTGGGTATGCTTCAGATAGTAAATCATATAGAGTGTATAATAAGCGTTCACTAGTTTTGAAAGAATCTATGTATGTAGTATTTGAATAACCTAATTTAGTTGTTTTGAGAAATGATAATGATAATGTAGGTATAATGACTAAGTAAAATAATGAAAGAGTTGAAACAGAAAGAGAACCATCAAATCTGAAGGATAAAGAGCTACAAAATGAAGGGACGATTTTACCACGAGCTGCAAAGATAATTTTGGGACACTCGGTAAAAGAAATTATTGGTAATTTTGATAAAGATGTAAGTACTACATCTTCCCTTAGAGATATTGTCAATCTTGCATTTTTATCTCAAATTGAACCTAAAACTATTAACGAATCTTTAAATGATGAATCTTGGATCTCTGCAATACAAAAGAAATTACTTCAATTTGAGAGGAATAAAGTTTGGTCTCTAGTTCCTAGACTTGACTTTCATCCTGTTATTGGTACTGAATGGGTTTATCGCAATAAAAATGATGAAACAGGTATGATAATTAAAAATAAAGCGAGATTAGTAACACAGTATGACAATCAAGAAGAAGAAATTGATTATGATAAGACATATACACCTGTGGTTAGATTAGAAGTTATTAGAATGCTATTGGAATTTGCATGTTCACGAAATTTTAAACTATTTCAAATGAGTGTCAAGAGTGCATTCTTAAATGGCTTTTTAGTTGAGGAAGTTTATGTCAAACAATCACCAGGTATTAAAAATGAAAAATTACTCGATCATGTTTTTAAACTTTGAATGCATTTTGGTAGGGCGTGAAACACGCCGCTACTTACTCTCACAAGTATACAAGGTCTAAGTTTTAATATAGTGGATCTTGAAGATTGGATATCGTTCCCACGGAGAAAAGTGTGAATAATTGAATACTGCAATTTACGTAGTCTCATGTTATCCTGACGATGGAAGACATGATTTAAAATTAAACTAAGCTAAACTATAATTAATCGGTTAATCCTAACTAATTTGATTAATTAGGGATTGATTTAGTTCACTTAATACATGTTTGATTTCATTTAGTTAACAATAACGGAGTTTAGGTATCCGACAATCTCGGTTCATAAACTCCTCCGCCACCTCTTCTGAGTGTAAAACGAGAGAATACGCGACTTTGTGTCGATGAAGAGGTCCCCCTCAATGTCTTAACGACTCTAGGCCATGTGAGTTTTGCCCCCAACGTCATCGATTGCACACTAACTAACGCCCTCCCAGGTCGTTAGGTCATAACGATGTGTTTACCCTAGTCCGAATCCAGGGTTACCTCTCCCGAGTGTCAAACCCTAGATTCTCAAATCCAACCCTAATACCATAACAATCATACTAAGATCATCATCAAATGATAAACACAATCGGACTTAAAAGCAACAACCGTTAAAGAAACATATATTAAACCAAACGAGTATTTACAACTACATCTTTCCCTAACTAATCTTTAATTAAACTAACATGTTCTTAGCCAATACAACATTAAATCAATAGGATATCATCAATATCAACAATAAACATTAAATACAAAGATGGAAACAAGGGAAGAAAATCCAAATCTCGAAGTAGAGTAGTCCACTTTCGCCAAAGAACAATCCTTCCGAGCTTTCTCTTCTCCATTGATGAACTTCTTATTCTAGCTCTTCAAGGATTGGCCAAGAACACTCTCTAAAACTTATCTAATCTACTTCCTAAATTAACTAAACCTAACTAAGATAGAATGAACTCTCCAAATCTCAACCGGGGCCTCCTCTCACATCTCAAGGTTCTTGAGGTTTGGTGGAGAAAGGGGTTAAAAAGAGGGATTTGGAAAATATCTTCAAAATATCTAGAAATAGATATTTCTATGCAGAGTGTCACCGCCTAAGCGGTGGTTCACCGCTTAGGTGGTGGCTTAAGTCGGTTTAAGTTTCTGTCGGATCTTCGCCTAGGTGGTGGTTTCTCCGCCTAGGTGGTGACTGCTAGCATAACAATCTGTCGTTTTCTCACCTAGGCGGTGGTTTTCTCGCCTAGGCGGTGGTTTAGCCATTCAGCACTCCAACATTCTGTCTCTTTTCCGCCAAGGTGGTGGAACTTCTGCCTAGACGCTGGTCTTCATTCACTAAAACCCTATTTTTCACATTTTGTTTACCGTTTCTCTATCGTTTTCACTTGTTTATCGCCCTTTAACGTCCCTTCACCTGTTTTACACTAAAACACAATTAAATATAACTAAAAATCTTGAAAACTAACAAATTCGGTTTCGAAATAGATAGGTTTTTCACACCTATCACATTTGTATGGACTCAAATAAGCTTCTCAAGCTTGGTATGAGAGACTTATTTGATACCTAATTGAAAATGATTTTCATCACGGTCTAAGTGATATAACGTTGTTTACTAATCAAAATGAATCTAACATCCTATTAGTACAAATACATGTGAAAGATAGTATTTTCAGTTCTACCAATATGGATTTTTTGCTAGAGTTTTCCAAAATTATGCAGGTCGAATTTGAGATGAATATAATGGGAGAATTAACCTTCTTTCTTGTGATACAAATCAAATAAACTAAATAAATAATTTTTATTAATCAAGACAAGTACACTAGGAAGTTACGGAAAATGTATGGATTTGATGGTGCTAAAAAACAAAACTCCCATGGCAACAAGTACAAAAATAGAAAAAGATGATACAAAGTAAAATGTCAATGAAAAAACTTTATTGAGGTATGATTGGTAGCATGTTGTATCTTACTGCAAGTTGACTTGATATTATGTTCAGTGTATGCTTGTGCACAAGATTTCAATATTGTCAAAAAGAATCGCATCTAACAGCTGTCAAGCTAATCTTTTGATATTTAAAGGGAACAAGTGATCTAGGATTATGATATCCTAGGGGGAGTGATTTTACATTGATTAGTTACTTGGACGTTGATTTTGCTAGCCTTTCTACAAGTCACAAACTATGATACTTGGTTGGTCATTGAGGATGACCCGTATGATCCTAAAGAAAATGGAGTTGTTAAAAAGAAAGAACAGTTGGATCCGATTGATAAACAAATTTTATCTATTAATGTTGAAACTATAAATCTTTTGTTTTGCTCTTTAGAAGCAAATGAGTATAGCAAGGTTTCAGGTTGTGAATTGGAAAAATAAACGTGTTATTGTTCAATTTAAAGGATCCAACGGTTTCAGGTTTCAGGTTTAAGGATCCAACTATTAATTAACGGATTTGTTGAGTGTTTCAATTTAAAGAGTTCCAGATAATATCATTAAGTAATTATGGATGATGCAGGGACGATAATATCAAGAAGAAATTGTTAAGGATGTAGAAATGACAACATTATGAAGAAATTGTGAAAGATGTAGAGACAGACATCAAGAGATTGAAGATTTCGAAGAATTTAGGTGAAAACAACTCAGGTTAATTTTTACTCTTAATGTATCCCCGATTAGGATCGCATATGACATGAAAATGAATTTATGATAATGTATGTTTTTATTAGGGTCCCAATTAGTTACATATTTGCTCCAATGTGTAATTGAAGAAGAAATATTGACTTAAGAAAGATTAGTGATTAAAATTGATTTTAAGTTTCAATTAAGTTAATCAGAATGTTGATAATCGCTATGGCACTGTCTGTTGACCGCTCGATTCAGGATGCTTCCCAGGCCAAAATTCATCTATGGTTGGTCGACCAATGATATACGGTCTATAGACCTAACGATTTAGAGAGTTCCACTTTTGGCCACAAGTTGATTGGTCCATCTTGGTCGATTGACCGAGTAATCCAGAGACTTCAACATATTCTAGACAACATCTATCGATTAATCAATCCTCCTAGGTAGATCGACCGATCACTGCTGGATTACTTTTTCCTTAATTCATTTTGACTCCAATGTTCAACGTTTTTTTCCCCTTTAAATGACTTTTTTTCTCGGTTAACTTAATTGAAACTTAAAAACAATTTTAATCACTAATCTTTCTTAAGTCAATATTTCTTCTTCAATTACACATTCGAGAAAATATGTTAACTAATTGGGATCCTAATAAAAACATACATTATCGTAAATTCATTTTCATGTCATATGTGATCCTAATCGGGGATACATTAAGAGTAAAAATTAACCTGAATTATTTTTACCTAAAAACTTCGAAATCTTCAATCTCTTAATGTCTGTCTCTACATCTTTCACAATATCTTCATAATGTTGTCATTTATGCATCCTTAACAATTTCTTCTTGATATTATCATCTCTGCATCATCCACAATTACTTAATGATATTATTTGGAACTCTTTAAATTGAAACACTCAACAAATCTGTTAGTTCCACAAAAAATATCAACATTTAATTGTCCATCAAAATCTCAGGATCAACAGAACTGATGGACCAAGGCATGGATTTTGGATTGTTAGTTCTCTCATATGTGATTTTTAATGTATTCCACATTTATTTTGCTGATTCACAACCTGAAATCTTGCTATACTCATTTGCTTCTAAAGAGCAAAACAAAAGATTTATAGTTTCAACATTAATAGATAAAATTTGTTTATCAATCGGATCCAACTTTTCTTTCTTTTTAACAACTCCATTTTATTTAGGAACATACAGGCCATCCTCAATGACCAACCAAGTATCATAGTTTGTGACTTGTAGAAAGGCTAACATTCTTTTAATTTAATTGATAAATCTACTTCCTATCCGTAAGAATTTTGGATCGAAAAATTTTAAGGGACCAAATCAATCTTTTCTAAATATATTTTTAAATAGAACATACTTGTTTTGAATGTATATGATATATGGGGTCTTGAAGTGTCATTTAATGACATATCTTTTAAAAACTAGCTATTATAGATCTAGTTCTAGGTCTATTAATAGTGATCGATGGGATTCATAATAATCAATCAAGAACATTTAGATTTTTTTCTATTATAAGAGAGATTTTTTTACTCTAAAATTTATAATTTAGATTGTTGAAAGAGCTCTTGGTCGAAGCGCTAAAAGTTTTGGCTACTAGTTTGTGTTAGTTACAACGAATTCCAATGAGAATTTTCCAAGCTAGTTATTTTAATTTTTTAGATTATTTGTTTAATTAACTTTATAAATTGTTTTAAGAAAAATATTTTTCAAATCTAATATTGTGAAAAATCTTTTAAAACAGTTTTTATTTAAGAAATCTAATTTTTTGTTTTTTGTGCGTTAAATTGTTTTAAATTATATTTGTGTCTCACATAAAATCTATCACATAGTATTTCGGGACATTAGTTAAGCTTAATTGTATTGAGGTGGTAGAAGTTATTTATGGGAAGAAACTGGAAAATCTTTTGTATATTCGAGTTTGAGTGGAGTAAACACGTTTGGGACGGTATTTAATCAAGGTAGTTAGGTTTCGATCTTTAGCCTAAGAAAAATGTTGGGGTTTAATCTTTAGTCTGAGAAACGGATTAGGGATCTTTAGCTTGTGAAAAAACCTAGTTAATCTTTAACCTTTTAAAATATTAGGTTTTGATTATTTCTATAATAGAATTAGTGTGTTGTAAAAGTTCTTTTTAAGTCTGCAAAAAGGATAAGTGTAATAATGTGAGAGTGATAGATTGATTTTGAGCCTATGAAAATAATTAGTATTACAAATGTTGATTCTGAGCCTGCGAAAAGAATTCAGATTATAAGGGTTTGGTTCCTACTGTTGGCCTACAGAGCTACCCAAGAGGAGGGTAAATTGGTAGTTGCTAAATTTAAACATTTAAGTCATTTAAACACAAATAATCAATTTTTCTAAATCAATTACTATCTTGTTATGCAACATAAATGTGTTTAATACTAAATGCACATACAAACAAAATATAAGAAAATAAACAATGCAATACACACGTATTTATCTTGGTTCGACAAACTACTCTTACCTACATTCTATCCTCCGAGTTCCACGGAGATTCACAATCTACTAAACCCCTAGATTACTTTACCAGGTAGGAATTGGACGCTTACAATTCTTGATTTTTTCATAGGAACAGAATCAACCTTTATAATACTCTGATTCTTTTTATATGCTAAGAATCAACCTAACACTCTTTCACTTATTCTTTTTACAAATTTAGGACAAACCTTTACAATTCATTCTTTAAATCAATTACAAACTGAATCAAAACCTAGTTCTTTTCAAGGAAAAAAAATAACCAAATTTTTTTAACAAGACAAAGATCAAACTCTAATTTTTTTCATAGGAAAAAAATAAAAATCTAGCTACCTAACTAGACATCATCCCAAATGTATCTAATCTTCTCAAACTCACAAATACAAAAAAAATATAAGTTTCTTCCCATAAGGAGTTTCTACCATTCCAATACAAATATACTCAATTAATGGATTGAATAATTATTACATGATAAATACAATGTGAGATAAATAAAATCTAATTGAATAATAAAGTGGGTAGCACAAATTAAGCACATAATCAAATAATCAAGCAAAAAAACCCTTTAAAAGATTTCCTAGCATTTAAGTTCAAAACAATTTTCTAAAAAATCATAAACCAAGCAATCGATATAAATATATCTTAGAAAGAAAATACGAAGACTTGGAAGGATCTCACCAGGAAACACCGAAGACAAAATGGATATCACAATTAGAACTCAAACCAGTGACACCAAATAGCAAGTGTGTTAGATCAAGAACCTGAATATAATCTCTCAAAATAATATCACTCTTATAATAGCTCAAAATTGATGTTCTTGATGTTTCTAATCTCATTCCTGTAGGTCTTATTAAATAAAACTAGAACTAACCCTCCAACGGTTAGTTTTTCAAAGATATGCCATAAAATAACACTCTAAGACCCCATATCGCATATCATTTCAATATAGGTATGTTTTATTTAAAAATAATCTTTGAAACACTCATTTATAGAAAGTCTTAAATCACTTTAATTAATAGAATATCAAAATATATTGACCAAATCAATAGAGATCACATAATAAGTCATGTATATTTGAATTACACTAAAATACCCCAAATATCTGTCTTGGAATTATAAAAAAAAAAAAAAAAAAAAATAGTTTTTTTACTAAGAGATCAAATCAGTCAATCTACTGACTGAACAAGTTGGTTGACCAACCGAAACCATTGGTCGACCCCCAATGCAATAGCTAAAATAGTTGTTGGCCTTATACGCTGTCAGATTAGTAGCTTTTCCAATTTCTTCAATTCAGTTGCTATTTCATTCGGTTGACTAACCTGAACCCATCAGTTGACCGAATCGATCAAAGTCCTCACATTTTTACCCATTTCAGCCACTGATTCAATCAGTTAACCGATTGAATCAATAGAACTCTATTTCTCCTTATAAAACTCACAGTTTTGATAAGTTGACCGACCCCTTCTATCGATTAACCGAATTAACCCGAAAACACAATATTTTACACTTTAAATCACATTTTCCACTTAGGTTATATATCAAAATCTTTTCACATAAGGAGCACATAAAATATATGATTTTAGGATCTTAAACTTATCGCTTCTTATCAATACACACAAAGGATTAACTCATTTTAAGTATCATGTGGGATCCTAATTTGAGTTACATTGAGAATATATAAGTAAAAAGTTGTTTTCACCTAGTTTCTCCAGCGTCTTCAAAACTCTTTATGTCTTCATCATGTCCATCCTGCACTCTTTAAATTTTATTCATGATTCTTTTTCTTAATAAAAAAATATGAAACTATAAATCTAAACCACTCAATAAAATCATTAGTTTCATAAAAAAGATCAATACTTAGTTGATCATTAAAACCTTGGATTCAATACCTACCTAGGAAAGGAATCAAATGGTTAGTGTATTATGAAATCTCTATGGAGCTCGAGGAACTAGACGTATGTAAGAGTAGCTTACCGAACTAGGATAAATCTTTGTGTGATGTATTGTTACTTTTCTATTTGTTTGGGTGTGCACTTAGATAAATTTATTGTCACTGTTTAATAAGATAATAATCAATTAGAAAAATTAATATCTTATTTTAATTTATTGTTTAAATTTTTATTACTACCCAATTCACCCCCCCTCTTGGGTAGATCTTTGAGCCAATAGAACACAATAGGAATGATTCTCTCAGGCAGATCCCTAAGTATCCAGACTCAATTAGTGTATGTTTTTGCCACTTCTTATAATTGATGTTCAACTTCGCTTTTTCGTAGTTAGCGAGATTGTTACCTCCTACTAGACGTAAACCCTATCTATCATTTAGTTCAATATATCATAGATATCTATAAGGATGAGTAATGAGAGGTTTATTTACCAATAAATCAAGTACTTTTAGATTCAAATATTTGTGAACTTTTAAGCATTTTTTCTAGTTTGATTTATTTTTGTGTTATTTTGTAGGAATCATAAATAATTAGGTGAAAAGGTGAAAATATGGTTAAATAAGGTAAATTGGGTTGGAAGGATTTGTCAGTAGTATAGGTGCAGTAATTTTAAGACCAATGTTGACCATGATTCAGTTCTATTTTGGAAAATCCTAAAACATAGAAGTTGTATATCTCTTTCTTAGCTTTCTGTATCCTTTTGAATTTCCTTAATCAGAGTTGGGATAAGAACGTTATGGCCCAAATATGAATAGGTTGCAGAACTACGCAAACCCCACTCCAGTGGGCATTTTCTTTGCCCCAACGCACTTTCAGCAATCTAGCACTATCCAAAGCGCACAGTAGCAGGCTTTTTCTTTGCTCCAACGTGCCTCCTATAGCGTAAAACAGCAGAAAACCCTAATTTGAGCCCTATTTATACCATCTTATGCCTCAAACCCAAAAGGATGGAAAAATTAGGAGAAAAACAACATTGGTGGCTAGACTTGGAGGAGAAAAACACAATTGGATGCCTAAAATTGAAAGAGAGAAAGCTTAGAGTTGAATATTATTAAAGATTTGAAGCCTTGAAGCTCATCTCCACACAGAGTGTTCTCTTCCTTTCTCTTACCCTAATCGTTTTAGGGAAACTTTTTAAAGACCATCTCATGTGTAAAAAAATTAATGTTACATAACTCTATAAAGTGATATTTTTATGAGATGAGACTTTTGGGAGAATTTTCCATCTTTTTATTAAAATTTTGTACTTGTGATATAGTGTTGAACATGTTTGCATTTATGAATTTCTTGAAAATGTTAGTCAAGGATTCCATTATGTTGAGTTAAAATTTCTATTTAGGGGGATTTGGGTAGTTTTGTATGAACTATGCCATGAGACTTTAAGATTTCATTAATTGGATTTCATGTTTCGATCATTTGTATTTCTTTATACGTATTTGATAATTTATGCAAAAATTAAACTAGATATCATAGATGTGTAAGATTAGGCATTCGATATGTGATAATCTTGTATATTGAGACTGGATAAATACAACCCCTATTACATTAAGTACAAGAGGCTAATATAATTTGGGTAGTCATTTGATGGGTGAGACTTAAAGATTGGATAATTAGTTGAGTTGAATAGAGATACTATACTCTACTCACGCTATACTATTAAAACTTGACTCGTATACTTACGGTGTAGCAAAATAAATCGCTAACAATGAGTACAGGTTCTGCCAGATCTATGAGGAATATGTTTATTGGATGTATTTATTGTTGTTGGTTATACATTTCTAGTTTACTCGTCTTGCTCGGTATCAAACTCTTCCACTAAGTCTATATTTTGTCCAGTGCTGGATTCTTTGATAAATAATTTCTCCAAGAATGTGATATATCTAGCAACAAATGTACTTTTTTCCCTCTAGGTGGAAGAATAAGTATCCAGTGGTTTCCCTAGGACACTTCCATGAACTGACAAATGTGAGTCCTAGATTCTAGCTCGTCAGCCTTATGTCTTTTGACATGAGCTGGACAATCCCACATCTTAACATACTTAAGGGTCGATTTATGCTCCTTCCATATATCATATGGTGTAATCGGCATAGACTTAGTTGGAATCTTGTTCAATAAATGAGTTATGGTTATCACTGCAAATCCCCAAATAAAAATGGGTAAATCAGCGTTTCTCATCATATATCTTACCGTATCCAATAAGGTCCAATTTCTCATTTTTGATTCACCATTTAATTGTGGCGTAGCCAGAAAAGTCCACTAGGAAAGTATACCATTAAGTCTGAGGAAGTCTACAAACTCTGTGGATACATATTCCCCACCTTTATTTGATTAGAGTTCCTTAATACTTTTCCCAATTTGTTTTTTTTTTTTTTTACTTGCTTTCTAAATTCATTGAATATTTCAAAAGAATCAGATTTGTGGTTTTTGTGATACACTAAACCATATATAGAATGATCATCGGTGAATGTAATAAAGTATGAATATCTACTTCGAGCTGAGGAGCTCATGGGACCACACACGTTAATATATGCTAGAGCCAATATGTCAGGAGTCATTTCTCAATGTCTAATGAAGGGTCAATTGATCATTTTGCCCATGAGACAAGATTCACAAGTTGATAATGGCTCCAATATAAATGGGACCAAGAGCCCATCTTTAACTATCTTATTAATCCTCTTCTCTAATATGGCTTAGTCTAATAAGTCACAAGTAGGTTGAATTTTTATTTATCACTCTTTTATTTATTAGTATATTTCTAATTTTACCCCATGTATTTTAATAATAAAGATTGTTATAACATATGTCCAAACCAACTAACTGCAACTGAAAATAAATGACATATTTATTATTCTAAAAAATAATCGAATAACAATCATTTACTAAACAAGGAATATAAACAATATTTTTGAAAAATTTAGGCATAAATATGAAGTATTTTAAATTTAAAATGTGAGATGACGGTTGCTTCAATTGAAGGTCTCCCATAGCTAAAAAAAATAAAAATAAAAAAAGGTCTCCCATAGCTAATGCAACAACTCTTGCTTCATTTTTCACGTGTAGCGAGTGTCTTATTTACCCAACCTTCTACTTCATTTTTTAGTAGATACTCAGTCTTCTACTTTCCTTTAGACCCTGCATAGTATTACGCACATGTGAACTAATACAAGAATCTAAAACCCAATATGAAACGGAACTTGTTGTCAAACAACCGTAACAATAAGAAGATCTGACATACTTTCAGAAGGTTAGTACTTGGAACTTAGATATTGAGAACAATTCCTTTTTCAATGCCCTTGTTAGCCCTAGTGAAAGCATTTATCTTTATTGGGTCTCTTATTTTTTTGCCGTTTGGTCCACCATTAAAGATGAGAAGGATTTTTTGTTTTTCATTTCTTTCAAGGTTGAACTCCCGTCCACCACGAGCAACAAATCTTTGGATTTTTTCAAGGTCCTCTCGGCAGTCCCTACCATGTTAAGAAGCCATGAAAGAGCAACTTATGGCTTTCTCATATTGAAGTACATCACAAATTAACCACATCCAACAGGTGCCAACTGTAGAATTAGATCCAAAACAAAGTTGCGACTAAGAGGTGGTCCAACTTTTCTAGTTCCTGAACTTGAGTGATCATCTTACAGACCACATTTGTGATTAAGATGTGATCCTAACTTTTCTAGTTCGTTAACTTGACTGGTCATCTTAAGGACGTGGTACCTAAACACTTATCCTATTGCAATCTTAGTTTTGAAAAGCGCTTTTGAGACGTTGTACCTAGTAGTACGATTATACTTGCCGAATAGAGATTCCAAGCGTTGCACAATGGCATATGAGCTCTCCAGCCCTTCGGACTATTTTTGAAGCTCATTACTCATTGATTATTTCACATAGATTGTAGCTTAATTATTATTTTCTATTGATTATTTCACATAGAATGTAGCTTGCTTATTATTTTCTATTTATTTTTGGATCGTGAAACAATCCTTCACAGCGTCAGCTTAAAAGGTCATAGGTACTCGATCATTCAAAAGATAGTCCAATTTTTTAGAAATCAAAACTAGCTTAAGGATTCTTAACAAATTAAAGAAGTTAGGTTTGATTAAACTATTTTTCTTAAGAATATTTTGCAATGGTTCTTATATAATTAAATCTACATAAAAAGTAAATACAATGTATAAGTTAAGTAGAAAAGTAGTGTACTAAATTTTAGACCAAACACCATTTATAAATCTAAATGTACTCCTACTAAATTTTAGACCAAACACCATTTATAAATCTAAATGTACTCCTACTAAATTTTTGAATCTCACTTTTCTCTGGAGAAACCGTTACATTCCAAATATCCTTAGTGAGAAATTGAATAATCCTTAACCTATTAATGACACCCTCTTGTCAACTAAGGGACTACCAATTTCGGCGATAGGCAACTTTTGTCTCTTACCTTTCGGGTAAGATTTAGTTTATGTTTGGTCACTTGTTTGATCATAGACCACACATCAGAAAAGGATATGTCTCCCTAATAAAGTTGTACCCACGCATGGTCCAAACTAGTCCTAAAGAACTTTTCACAGTATTAGGTATTGAAGTCCATTAGTCTACTATTTGCATGTTATAAATGAAGATAAGTTCATTGTTAGCTCGATTTCCAAATCATGGTCTGCCTAATAGCTAAAGATCGACTTTAGGCTTATGGAATCCCAATCTTAACATATTCCTATGGTAGAAGAGCACGAAGATATATATCTCATATGCTCCCCCTTACAACTTAATATTTTCTTTGAGTGATATTTATTTATATGTCATATATTAGCTTATTTAGTTTATTTAACATATAACAAAATAAATAAATGGCACGTACATGCATGCTAATTGGCCTTAAAGTAAAGCAACATAAAATAATTGCCCCCTCCCACCACATATAAATTGGCTAGGATGTTCATGGACTTGCTGTTTGATTAGACCTAAGTCATTAGGCCAAATCTTTAGGTTTAACTAAGTTTGAAATTAATTAAATTATTTTGAAGATGACACATCTCTTGGGTCTCTTTCTTTAGCGTTCAATGTCCTGGATTCAATCATTTCATTCTCCTTATTGGACTCCTGGACTTTTCTATAATCATTGGGCTTCCTTTTCATCTTCTTAAATTACAAATACAAAATAAATATAATAATTAAAAAAAAAAACATACATTCAGAAGGGAGAAAGGGGTATCGAGAAAGGAATCGATACAATGAAAAGAAAATGTGGCTGAACATGCAAGTACTTGAAAAGCCTTGAATAATTAGTTACAACCTCGATTGGAATAAAAACACTAATCTACATAATTACAACCTACAAACCAATCACATAACTCAAAATAGTTTTTGTCCATGATCATCCCATAAATAACATATGTAATACATATAATGTAAAATATAATCATCTTATGTAAACTATAATCACTCTGCAAACCAATCAAAACCTAATTTTTCTGGTTTGTAATTGCTGAGAGTTACAAACCTGGAAGTTATTCATGTGTGTATCTGTAGAAAGTTACATAAATTAACTCTTGTATCTTAATTCAAGAGTTTCAAGAGCCTCTTCATTGCCTTTAGTTATTGCTTCTATTCCTAATAAAAGGGCAGATATTCCTCAGCATAGGCATCCCACTCTAAGATTGCTTTAATTTTCTTCAGATTGTTCTGAAAGAGTTCATTATTCTTGAGCTCTTGAGAAAGTTCAAACATTTTTCATTTCGTTAAGCTTTTGGTTTCTATTACTGGTTCCACTAGATATTAATCGTTGTATTTAGGGAAGCAGACGCTCACTCAAATCTTAAGCACCATAGTAGGGGCAAAATATGCATTAAGGAGAAATCGTCAAACGATTGTGTCAATCTCTTTTATTGTTTTTTTTTTTCTTCTTTCTTTTTGGTAATATACAGTAACTATTTTTTTCTTGTTTTCTCATTCATTATTTTATAAACACATTGTAATAAAAATTTCATTTTTGTCTTTCTTATATTGTAATCTCTTACTCTTGAATGTTTCTATAACAAATGATTTCAATCTATTTTATTTTTATTTCTTAGATTTTGTTTTATCAATAAATAAATAATTAATTATTTAATTAACTTTTGGACCAAATTTTCCAACAATGTCTATATATATTATAGAGAGAGTAGATGAGAAAAAAGAGAAGAGAGAAATAGAGAGCGATAGAGAAAGAGAAACATAGAGATGTCCACGAAACAGAGAGATAAGTGTTTAAGGGTTGGATGATGCCGACACCGGAAGCAAGAGCAGTGTTAGAGGAATTGGCTGGAGTAGAAGAACGAAGAGGATAATGAGTCTGAAAATGAAAAATACATTTTGAATCTTAAAAGTTTAGTGACTTTTTAAGTAGACCCCCATTGAATTAATTGGAGAAATTGATAAATTTGAAGTTGATGACGCAAATTTTTTAACTTTTGCACTCAAGTTTGAAACAGAGTGGGTGCAAGTGTTGATCAAAATGCCACAGGAGTGTAAAGTGAAATTTGGTCCAACCATAGGGCCAAAGTATAATTAACCCTTAAAAATCCCTTAACCTCCCTGCTTACCTTGTGGGCACCCCACCACCACCACTACTGCGGTTGTCTTCCTCTTCTTTCTCCTTTTTCTTCTTCTTCTTCATTCTTCTTTCTTTTTCTTTGGCATTGCGGCAACTGAAGAAGAAGAAGAAAGATAAAGGAGGAGAAGGAAGAAGAAGAAGAAGAAGAAGAAGAGAAAAATAAAAATGAGAGAAAGAGAGAGCAATTTAATGTCAACTACGGCGTTGGAGGTGGCTGCTCATCGGAGAAAAAGAAGAAGTAATGGAGAAAAAAAAAAAATAGGGAATATTTTTGTATTTTAATTTTAAATTATTTAATTATTTTTAAATTATTAATGATAAAATTATCATTAAATTTCAATAACTTGTTAGTATGTTTGATCATAATGGCGAGGGATTGATTGATAATTTGTGAATGACAAAAATTATTTTTATCATTTATCTTTACTCTTTTTTTCTTTCTTTTTTTAAGTCAAAAAACACAAGAAAATTTCTTCATCACTGTCTTCCTCCTCGCCCCTGCCCCGAACCTTGATAGACCACCAGTCTCTACCATCCTCTCTATCTCTTATCGCTCCTCGCCCCCGCCCCGAACCTTGATAGACCACCAGTCTCTACCATCCTCTCTCTCTCTTATCGCCGTCACTATCTCTTCTCACTGCCATCAGCTTCTCTCTTCATTGCATCCACGACCTGACCCTTTTCCGCCCTCGAGCATTCACATACATCACCTAGAATGCTAGAATCCATCCTTCAACCACCACCCACCCTCTGTTAACCACCACAGTCCCGAACATCGATAAACACAAAATAGAGGAACGAACAACATCAAATCAAGAAATAGATATGTGTAGAGAGAGAGAGAGAGAGAGGTGGCTCCTGATGGATCAAGGTAGTGCAGGACTTTGACGGTAGTTGAGTAGGAGGCTTTGGGGATTTGATGATCAATTTTCCGGTGGTTATTGGTGGATGTGTCTCTACTGTTCTTTACTCTTTGGAAGAGATGACAAGATTTGAAAAGAAAAAGAAATGATAGAGACAAATTAATAATAATTTTATATTTTTACACGTTAATAAGGATTAATTTAATAATGTTATCAATAGATTTATAAGTAATAATAAAATTAAAATTTAATTGATAGCAGCAAATCGAAATAGATTTGACAAGTAATAATAATTTTAAAATTTAATTGATAGCAATACCAAATTAATTTCGATTTTGAAAGTACTCTCCATTAATCCAAATAAAAAGACCCTTATAGAATTTATAAAAACACTTATTTTGAAGATGATAAAATAATTTTTAATTAGTATTAATATTTCAATTAAATTTAATTATGTTGGTGTCGGATATTGGCCGACCAGCAGTATGGTCCGGATACCCTCGAATCAGATGAAGCGATGGGGGTTGCTCCTTGATAGTAGTAGCCAGGCCGATTAGGCGTTGTTCGGCCTGGGCCCGAGCCCAGGTCTTTCTCCCTGTCTTTTGCTCCTCGCTATTGTCTAGGCCAAGCTCCAATCAGTCATTTGCATAAAGGACGGTTGGGTTTTACCCTGCGTGTCCCCTCTGGCGTGAGAGTAAGAGCCCAGGGTAGAAATTCAGGTAGGCAAGTTACTGTTACCTCGACCTGTCTGAGCGACCTCTGGTGGAGTTTTTCTCTCAAGAAGTCTTTTTTTTTTTTTTCCGTCGTTTGAAGTGTTGTGGAATCCTTTTATTTATAGGCGAAAACGTGATTAGTGTAAACAAGATTAAGGTCTTAAGCTCAGATTACTGGTAAGCAGTCAGGCTTGTGGACAACCCGACGAATTAGGGTAATGGACCTTGGCCTTAGGCCCTTCACTGTAGATGACACGGATCGGGGTCCAAGCTATCGTGGAGACCGGATAGGCCGAAGGTTGGCAGAAGGGGAGTAGGTCGGTTTGGGACTGTCGACTTGCCACTGGGCACCGATTCTTCAGGGGCTGCTGGCGACCGAACTGGAAAGTCATCCGAGCAGTTGACGTGACAATCGCGGCCTCGTTGGCTGACAAGTGGAGAGAGCCCAATTCTACCTACATCAGTTGCCCTCCAAGCCTTAGCATGGACATAGGACATAAGATGTTGAAAGTTCAATGGCCGGGCTTCTAGGAATGGTCAGCCGAACTGAAGGAAAGTAGGAGCCGTGGGAAGCTTAGGTCGGCCTGGTCAAAGGAATTAGATTGATGACGACCTTTGGCTTCCCCGGGAAGCTTGACCGCCACCCTGACCAAATGCATGACACGTGGCTGAATACGCGTGGATCAACGATTCGTGAACCGTTCGATTTGATGGGACGGTTCGGCTTCTCGACACCCTATAAATACGCGTTTCATTTTCAAAATCTCTTCACCAGAGTATTGTGAACGCTCTACCTGACCTCCGAGCATGGTACCCTTCCTATCCTTCTTCTTTCTTTCTTTCTTTTCTTTCGTCATGTCTTCCGATCTCGAGTCCGGCTCATTAGGGAGCAACTCGTCCATATCTGATATGGTTGTGGCTGACTCCACGGGCTGATGAGATTGTGCTCAGCTCATCTGCGACGGAGTCCGACGAGGCGGGTGTTCCTCCAGCCATTAGACTAACCGGTGAGCAAGAGGTCAACGTCCAGTGCACGTCTTCATCCGAGGAGTCCTGCTGGGAGATTAGTGCAATGGCACGCCTCGTATCTAGTGCTCCTAGTGGGACTCTGAGGGGGACGATGAGAAGCGAGACGGGCTCCACCGAGGGCCCAGCAGTAGTCCAGCCATCGACGTCCGGCCACCTTCCCAGGGCGAGCTCAACTTCTTGCCGCCCGCCCTGCGAAGTCCCTCCAGACGCATGGCTTCAGATGGTGAGGTCCAAGCTATCGGATAAATTCGTTCAAGGCCTACGATCCACGTACGCATTTTCGGGCTCAGTGGAGACGCTCACCCCAGGTGAGGATGACCAAGCTTGTGACCCGCCCGAGGGGTTCATCACGGTCTATGATCAACAGTTATAGGCTGGGCTCCGATTCCCTATCCATCCTTGGGTGCAGGAGGTCTGATGGGATTTGGGTTTGTGTCCATCACAACTCTCTCCCAACAGCATGTGCATAATCGTGTTTTTTCACATGATTTGCATCGCCGAGGGGATCACCCTGTCCCTGAAGTTGTTCCACACCTTATTCCTGGTGAAGGCCATGCCCGGGGAGAAGAGCTGGTGCTACCTCTCGGGCCGGCGCAAGTTCCTCCCGGGCTATCCTGACTCTATGAAGGACTGGAAGCCTAAGTTCTTCTTCCTGGGCGGCACAAGGTGGGAGGCCGAGAAGTCGACAGAATTCAATTTTTCAATCTAGAGGCATTGGGGAGACCTGGGTAAGTTTTTTCAGCTCGAAGCTCATCTGTTGTTACCCCGGCCTCATTTTATGACGTATGTTTTTTCTCTTTCAGCCCAGAAATCCATATGGAGAAGGAGGCCATCTTTTGAACCCCGTACATTTATGTCTACTTGTTGCTCACATCTTGACTCTACGACATATACTTTTGGAGCAATCCATTCATGCCCGTGCCCGCTTTGAAGAAAGACTCCAAGAACGGTAAGCCTTTTGAACTCTGCTCACCTTATTAATTTTTTAGAGTTACTTTTTCTTCGTCGATTGACATCTTCATCCCTTTATTTTATAGCTATAGATCTAGCAAAGACAGCTCGAATGGAGAAGTAGGGGGTAAAGAATGAAAGCGGGTCGAGTCAGTCTGCCGAATGGGGACCAGGCTGGCCAATCGTCCGGGGAGACGGCCTTATCCTAGGCTGGGTAGACGGGATTTGTCCCTCCTCCGAAGAGACCATTGACCCTGGATGTGACCCGTGCCGAGAAAGCGGAGGTCACCACGAAGGACCCTACCTCCTCTTTCAGGAAGGACAAAGGGAAAAAAAAAGTGGGGGTGTCCGACGCCCTGTCCAGACATTAGAAAAGGAGTCGACCTTCAGCCCCGGCCCGACATGGGAAACCACAGGAGGGTGAGGGTGAGGAGGTAGAGATGTTCTAAGTAACGACCGAGCTCTAGGTCAATACAGCGGTCACCTAAAATCTGAACGTGCTGCCGAGCTTCGTTCAACAGATCATGTCTCCGGCGGACAGAGCCAAGTTTGTCGAAAAGTCCAACGCCCGGCTCTATGCCTACATGTATTAGTTCATGCTATCGGTAAGTTTCTTAGCTTGGATAACTCCCTGAACTTCGTCTTTGGACTTGTCTAAAACTTTTGATTACCGTTCTTGCAGGGCCTGTTTTCTTCTTTGTAGACAGGGATCCAGCTCAACCAAGCCACTGAGGTGGTCGAAGAGATGACCAAGCAAAGGGACGAGGTCATCCATCTCCTGGAAAAGTACCATGAGGAGCTGGATCGAGTCTGGCCTGATAAAGAGGCGTGGCGAGAAGAAGAATTTAGGCGGTTTGAGCACCTTGCCATTTCTAGGCTGGAGGAGATCCAACAGGACCATGCGGTCAAGCTGGAGAGGGTATGAACTGAAACTCGGGCTGAAGCCCAAGCCAAAGCCATCGATAACTACAAGAAGAGTGAGAAATTCGTCGGGCTTAGAGACCGCATCGCCGTCAATGTGATTCAGCTCAGGTTTAAGGAAGCCGTTAACTCTATCTGGCGCCTGTTCCTTTATGTCGACCACATGCAAATCGTGCTCAAAATCTCTGACCAAGACCTGGCGGAGGCCCAGGTAAAGCAGGATGTCGGTGAGCTGGGCATGGAGTCGGCTGCGCAGAAGGCCAGGCCGAGCAGGTCGACTAAGAGCCAAGATCAAGACGGCAAAGAAGAGCTCGACGGCGAGTAGATCGATCCTGACCCTTTCCAGTAGTGACCTCAGCCCAGCCAGAAAAGAACACTTATTTTTTATCTTTTTGTTTTTCTTTATTTTGTTTAGCTCAGCTAGTAGCGGGCTTGTATTCTACGGACAGTAGTCCCGTTTTATCGTTATGCACAAACTTTTGATCGATCAATGGAATTCTTTATTTTGAAATTGTGTGCGCTTCGCCTCATACCTTTTGATTTTATTTGATTAAACTTTCACTGCTCAGTTGTTAATCAAAAATATTTTAATTTTACAACTTACCGACCTTGAGAGCCTGGTCGGCGATAGTCACTTGTAGTTTTCAGCCCCGATTTACCGACCTAGAAAGCCCAGCTGTCGATGGTGACTTGCACTTTCTGGGAAGTCCCAAGTCCCATCACTATTTCTCATGCAGTGTCCACCTTGCCCCCCAGGTGACTAGAAGAGCTTGTGGTCACGAGCTGTTATGGTCGTCTTCAGGAGCCCAACGGTTTTCCATTACTTGACTCATCCGTGACATAAGTAAGTAGATGTACTCTAGTCAGTCGTTTTCCCCCCTAGACAACCAAGTGAGCTTGATTTTACCGAGCTTTCTAGGTATCTTATGGGATCCGACCTGAGATGTCATTAACTTTGTATTTGTTGGATGGTCATTTTGGCCCCCAAATGATCTAGTGAACTTGGATTATCCGAGCTTGCCGATCTTTTTCTAGGCTCTAACCCACCATTGTTTTCATTCCTCCCCGTGTTATCTCTGAGGCGAGAGGGCTACCTCTGCTCGGATGAATGTCTAGAGCACAGCTCACCTCAACCTTTAGCACGATGGGCTACTCGCCTCCGCCTTTGCAGGGAGAAGGGCTGGAGGATGGCTCACCCTGACCTCTTGGCACGTGAAGGGCTGCTCGTCCCCGCCTTGAGACTTGCATAATTTTCGTTGGGTCATTTTTCTCCCCAGATGATTTGGTGAGCTCAGGTTATCTGAGCTTACCGATCTTCTTCTTAGGGTCTAACCCTCAATTATTTCGATTTCTCCTCGTGTCATCTCCGAGACAAGAGAGTTATCTTTGCTCGGAGGAATGGCTAGAGCACAGCTCACCCCGGTCTTTAGCACTACGGGCTGTTCACCTCCGCCTTTGCAGGGAGAAGGGTTGGAGGACAGCTCACCTTGGCCTCTTGGCACGTGAAAGGCTGCTCATCCCCGCCTTGAGACTTGCATAATTTTTATTGGGTCGTTTTGCCCCTCAGACGATTTAGTGAGCTCAGGCTATCCGAGCTTGTCAATTTTCTTCTAGGGTCCGACCCGTAATTGTTTTGTTTAGCTGATTTTGGAAACTGAAAATTCATTGAACCACAAACTCTCCTTTTCATTTAATTTATCGTTTCTACTACAATTTCCTAAGATAAAAAATAAAATAAAATTAATAAAAAATATGTATTTCTTTGGCAAGTTTAACAACTTTGTTCATCGCTCAGGTAGTACCGCTTTAAATGCTCAGCGTTCTAAAGGTGTTTGAGCGGTACCACCTCTTTGGTTTCCAAATTTTAGGTTCCAGGCCAGGCTATACGGGTTACACGATAAGGCTCTTCCTAGCTCAGTGCTAACTTACCAGCATTTTGCTCCTTCATAGCTAGGGTGACTTTCCTTAAGACGAGGTCCCCCACATCAAAAGATCGAGGCCGGACCCAACGATTATAGTACCGGGCAGTCCTCTGTTGATAGGTGGCCTGGTGGATCTGAGCTCTTTCTCTCTTCTCCTTGAGTAAGTCGAGGTTGAGAGCCAAGTCAGCCTCGTTTTCAGTGTGGATGAACGGTCAGGCGATGCGAGGGGAGGGTTTGCCTATTTCTACCTAGATGACGGCTTTTGAGACAAACGTCATTGCGAGCAGCGTCTCATCGATCGACGTCCGAGCTGTTGTGTGATAAGCCTAGAGCACCGGATATAGGTCCTCCACCCATAACCCCTTTGACTTATATAACCTGGTCTTCAAGTTTTGCAAGATAGTCTGGTTGGTGACTTCAACCTAGCCGTTAGCCTGAGGATGACTAGGGGAGGAGAAACGAGTCTGGATCCCCAGCCCGGCACACAGCCCGGTGAAAAGGTCGTTCTCGAACTGTTTTCCATTTTCGGACAATAGCCTTCGGGATACCAAATCGGCAAATCATGCGTTTCCAGACGAAGTCTCGAATCCGTTGATTGGTGATTTTTGCAAGTGGCTCGGCTTCAACCCACTTAGTGAAGTAATCGATAGCAATGACCAATAATTTTCTCTGGCCGGTCCCCTGGGAGAACGGGCGGAGGAGATTAATCCCCTACTGGGAGAACGGCCACGGGCTGGACATCGGGGCCAGCTCAGTTGGCGAGGCCTAAGGGTGCGCGGCAAATCACTGGCACTTGTCACATTTTTTAACAAAATCACTCACGTCTTCGAGCATCTTTGGCCAATAATATCCGTTCAGGAGTAGTTTCCAAGCTAGGGACTTGCCCCCCAAGTGATTTTCATAAATCCCCTCATGGACCTCTCTCATAACTTAGCTGGTCTCTTCAAGCGGGAGGCAATGGGAGTACAGTTTAGAGAAGGATTTGCGGTAGAGGATGCTGTCGATGAAGGCATACCGAGCAACTTGATACCAAATCCTTCGGGAGTGGGCTAGATCGCTCGGGAGCGTGCTGTTAGTTAGATATCTTGCTAGGGGATCCATCCAAGTCGACTCGACATCCAGGGCGCATACCATAGTGACCTCGTCCGAGGAGGATGTGCTCGTGTCGGAGAGGTATTCCACGGGGATCGTTCTCTTGAGCATATACTCCAATGCTAAAGCTAGGTTAGCCAGCACATCAGCATGCTAGTTCCTTTCTCGGGTTATCTGCATGACTTGCACTTTCTCGAAGACTTTGGTTAGTTCTTTCACCCTCTCCAGGTAGGCCACCATACTGGGGTCCTTGGCTAGGTACTCACCGTTGATTTAGTTGACCACCAGTTGGGAATCGCACATCACCTGAAGGGTTTTTACATTGAATTCCCAAGCTAATCATAGCCTGGCAAGCAGAGCTTCGTATTCGGCATCATTGTTGGTAGCTCGAAATCCGAGCCTGAGGACATACTCGATTTCCACCTTATCCAGGATAACGAGGACCATCTTGGCACCTGAGCCATTTTGATTAGAATACCCGTCGATGAAGAACTGCCACAAGTCGGGGCCCAGGTCAAAGAGAACCTTGCTCACCCCAACTGTGCTGTCAGCCCGTTTCGAATTTTAGGAGATTTGTTCGGCGTCACCTCGATCGGGGACGGACTCTTTTTTGGGAGAAGTCAACTCGGCTATAAAATCAGCCAGAACCTACCATTTTATTTCCGTTCTTGGGCGATACTCAATATGGAATTGGCCGAGTTCTAGGCTATACTTCATTAACCTTCCTGAGATATCAAAGGAGTAGAGGATCTGCCTCAACAGCTGGTCGGTCAGCACCATTATGGTATGGGCCTTAAAATAATATCAGAGCTTCCTTGAGGCGATCAGTAGTGCGTAAGCCAGTTTTTCAAATTTTCTATACCTCGTCATGACATCGGTTAGGACACGACTAGAGTAGTAGACCGGTCTCTGCACATTGGCGTCATCCCTGACCAAAGTGACACTTACGACTATGGTGGAGGCCGCGATGTACAACATCAGGTCCTTCCATTCGAACATCTTGTTTCCCTGGAGGATTTTTAAAAAAAGAGAGCCATTTTTCAGAGGACCTAAAGATAAACCGATTCAGAGCGGCCAGCCGACCTGTCAGTATTTGGACCTCTTTTTTGTTCCGTGGCAAAGTCATTCCAAGCACCGCGCTTATTTGATCGGGGTTGGCATCAATACCGCGCTGGAAGACCATAAAACCTAGGAATTTACCTACGGTTCGAATATGCATTTGTTCGGATTCAACTTCATGCGGTATGCTTGGAGTTTGTCAAAATAGGCCTAGAGATGACCGAGGTGATCTTCAACTTAGCTGCTCGTCACGAGCATGTCGTCAATGTACGCCTCTATTGTGTCCCCTATTTCCTCCTTGAACATCTCGTTGACAAAGATCTGATAGGTCGCCCCTGCATTGTGAAGCCCAAAAGACATAAATTTGTAGCAGTAGGTGCCCCTGTTAGTTATGAATGAGATCTTGCTTTTATCTGGAAGATACATGGGAATCTGGTTATAACTGGCATAAACATCAAGAAAGTTGAGCCTCTTGTGCCTCGCCGTCGCGTCGATCACGATGTCGATTCTTGGAAGGAGGAAGAAGTCCTTAGGGCAGGCCTTGTTCAGGTCCTTGAAATCGACGCAAAGCTGCCATTTATTGCCAGCCTTTGGGGCTAGCACGATGTTGGCGAGCCAGTCCGAAAACTTAACCTCCTCCACGACGTCTGACTAGATGAGCTTATCCATTTTTTTCTCTATTATCTTATGCCGATCCGGATAGAACTTTCTCCTCTTTTGGTGAACAGGCGAGTGGTGCACGTTGGCATACAGCTGGTGCATAGCTACACTTGGATCAATCCCTGGAAGTTCATCGTAGGACCAAGCAAAAATGTCATAGTTTCTTTTCAGCAGCTCAGAGAGGTCAGCTCGTTCCTCTTGCTCGAGCCGAGCCCCTAACCTCACCGTCCTCTCGGCTATAGTGGGGTGAATGGGTACATCGATTAGATATTCATAAGGTTAGGGGATAGGCTCTTCGTCTTGGGGATTATCAATTAAGACATACTCACCGTCCCCGGTTAGGGCCACGAGTTCTTCAAGAGCTCGGCAAGTGGCCTCCAGCTCGAGCCCCAACTGTAATTGCTATTTTTTCACTATGGATTTCCTTGCACAGGCCTAGGTAGATTCTTGGTCCCTTGGGAACTCTCTCACCCCGGAATCCGTTGGGAACTTCATCTTCTGGTGATACGGGGAACAAAAGGCTTTCAGGGCGGCCACGGTGGGCCAACCCATTATCGCATTGTAAGGAAATGGCCGATATATAATGAGAAATTTGGACCAGACGGTGGTGATCTTGAGTTTGGATCCAAGAGTGACGGGCAGGGAGACCCACCCAACCGAGCTGACAACGTCCTCCCCGAAGCCGACCAGGGGAAATCTGACAGGTTGTATAGCGCTGACATCTACACCCATCATATCGAAGACAGTCTTGAAGATGATGTCCACCGAGCTGCCCACATCGAAGAGTATCATTGCCATCTTAAAATGGTTAACCAAGGCCGAGATTACCAGTGCATTGTTGTGTGGAATATTTACCCCTTTAAGATCAGCTTCATTGAAAAAGATGACATTATGTGAGGCAACATCAATCGTGCTAATCTCGTAGACGCTCTGCTCGACCTTTCTTTTTTTTTTACACTCGTACCTCTTCCGGGAGGAGGAAGTTTCACCATCGAGGCCAAGTCCCCCGTGTACAACATTGATTTCACCATCGACTCCCAGGTCGGAATCGTTACCAGGTCGCTCGGCGCATCGCTAGGTAATAGGTGTAAATTACATATATATTTCTAAACTGAATTTGTTTATTTTCGAGTACGTTTATTATGTTTTAATATATTTTAATGTATTTTTATTTTTTTGTATTAAAACAAATGCATGTGGTGAAAAAGTATGAAATCGGAGTATAAACGATCAAATTGTATCGAGAACGGTAGAAAAATGAGCAAGGAGGCAAAAATCTGAAAGAAGTCCACCGCCGCGACGGTGAAAATGTTGAGAAAACAAAATTATTGCTAAAAGCTCACCGCCTAGGTGGTGAAACAGTAGAAGGTTTTCCAAATCCAGCGCCTTCCCCATCGCCTCGGTGAACCTTAAACCAACATACTCCACCGCTGCGGCGGTGGCCCCTGCACAGAACTAGATAATTATTTTAGATATTTTGCCTATTTAAACCCCTCTCCTCCCTTCTCTTTGATCTCTCTCCGGCCATTAGAGCCCTTAGGGCTTAGTTTAGTAAATAGAGAGAGTATGAGGAGTGCTCAAACATATCCGAAGGAGAAGATCAACACGCGGAGAAGGTGAATCGATTGGTGGACGGTTTTAGCAGCTAATCTTTAGATATCAGCTAAGTTCATCCGTTTTTCTTTTTATTTCTTAACTTCTATGTTTGGTTGAGCATGTTTAACCTAGTTTCAATTGTATAAACGACCATGGTCATAGGTTAAACGTGGATTATGTATAGGATTAATATCATATTTATAAAAACGTAGTTTTGGTTGAGTTATGTTTCTTTGATGATTGTTCTTCAATGTTTGAGTGTGTTTATCATATTGTTTGTTTATTATGCTTAGAGTGATAAATGGAGAATACAGAGTTTGACAAATCCTGGATTCGGATTAGAATAAACAAATGCCACGATCCAAAAACCCGGTTAGGGTTAGGATTGTGGACAATCTATGATATTGGGGTAAGACTCACGTGACCTAGGGTCGTTAAGACGTTGAGGGGGATTTCTTTGTTGACTTGAAGTTATGTATTCCCCCATCTTATACTCGGGAGAGGTGACAGTGGAGTTTTAGAACTGAGATTGTCGATACGGTAAACACAACGCATGAAATCAATGATGTTGGGGCGAGACTCACGTGACCTAGAGTCGTTAAGATGTTGAAGGGGACTTATTCATTGACATGAAGTCTCATTATATCCCTCGTCTTATACTCAAGAGAGGTGGCGAGGGAGTTTACAAACTGAGATTTTGTGTGCAATCAATGAGATTGGGGCAAGACTCACGCAACCTAGGGTCGTCAAGACGTTGAGGGGGACTTATTTGTTGACATGAAGTTGTGTATTCTCCCGTCTTACACTCGGGAGAGGTGGCGAAGGAGTTTTAGGTACTGAGATTGTCAAATAGGTCGAACACCATTATTGTAGACTAAACGAAATCAAACGTGTTTGAGTAAATAAAGTTAATCCCTAAATAATTCATCCCATAACTATCTCGTATTAATAATTAGTATTTTAGTATTAGTATTAATTAATTAAATTTCATTTTTATCGCCTAGATAAAGTTAGGTTATGAAAATCACGGTACTCGATAGTAATCTCAACCAATCCCTGTGGATATGATACCAGACCAAAAGGTTCATTATACTAAAACTTGATCCGTAGGCTTGCGGTGAAAGTCGCAGCACATAAATTGCGACCACCAAGTTTTTGGCTCTGTTGTCGGGGATTGGTTTGTTGAATACAGTTTTTGGCAATCGCGACCAAGTTTTTGGTAACGATTGGTGGGGGTTATGTTTTGGATTATTATCGATATTGTGAGAAAATAACTCAATTTTAATTTAGGCATTTCTTTTGTATATAATTTTTGTTTGTAGTTTTGTTTTTATTTTCCTACAGGATGCTTGAAGATGTTAGATTAACAGGTACTCTTGCATTTCTTTCATTGCAACATCTCTCTAGTCTTGAGGGCATGTGTCGGGCCGAGGACATTAAACCAAGCGCTTCTTGGAAGGCAACCCAGGGACAAAAATAAGTTAGATCCATCTCTGTCAATTTGAAACGGAGGCGAGATTCTCTCACCTCCCAGGTACATGTTCTAAACCCCAGTCTTCAATATCATGCTATGTACTGTCATTGGGATCACTGACGGGTCGTTTTGGGCAATGCCTATGTTAAGTTGGTGGTGATGTGTAGTATGTTTTAGTATGTGTTTATGTTTTTAGTATGTTTTACTATTTTTATCGTATGCATGCTTGTTTAGGATTAGTTTGTTTAGTTTAGTTGTTGTTTTGTGCTAAGTTTTGACGTCATCTAGGCCTTTACCCGATGATGATTCTGTCCCCTGGTTGTTTTGAGGTCGAGCGTAAAGCTCATTCATGTGTCTTCTGTGTGCTTAACGTATCGTCTTAGTAAAAGTTATTGTAGATCCTAAATGCACGAGCACGTAAACTCAATATAGCACTATCTAATTGATTTGAAACCGATTATTTGTCAATCAATTTCATGACAATAGAGATTCTAGAACTTGAGTATTTGAGTTTAATCACACACACTTAAATAGGATCTAGAATGACGCTTACTATTTTCAAACGTTGAAATTCTAGAACACTACATCGTGTGATTTATGCTTGAACTTGATAGGATTGAGGGCCGATGAGGGAAAAATCTTTCGGCCGGTAGATGATAATCAAAACTTACACATTTTTGTTTTTCGTGTTTTTCATTTTTAGTTTTCAATTTCATAATTAGTTTGTATATTTTCTTGTATTGTGTGTGTGTTTTGCTCGAGGACTAGCGAAATTCCCAGTTTGGGGGTATTTAATAGGTGTAAATTACATATATATTTCCAAACCGAATTTGTTAGTTTTCAAGTACGTTTATTATGTTTTAATACATTTTAATGAGTTTTTATTCTTTTTGTATTAAAACAGGTGTGTGGGATGAAAATGTATGAAATCAGAGCATAAACGATCAAATCGTATCGAGAACGGTCGGAGAATGGTGGAAAAATGAGCAAGGAGGCAAAAATCTGAAAGAAGCCCACCACCGCGGCGGTAAAAATGCTGACAAGACAAAATTCTTGCTGAAAGCTCATCGCCTAGGCGATGAAATGGCAGAAGAATTTCCAAATCCAACGCCTTCTCTATCGCCTCGACGAACCTTAAACCGACATACTCCACCGCCGCGGCAGTGGCCTCTACACAGAACTAGATATTTGTTTTAGATATTTTGACTATTTAAACCCCTCTCCTCCCCTCTCCTTGATCTCTCTCCATCCATTAGAGCCCTTAGGGATTAGTTCAGTATATAGAGAGAGTATGTGGAGTGCTCAAACATATCCTAGGGAGAAGATCAATACGCGAAGAAGGAGAATCGATCGATGGACGGTTTTAGCGGCTAATCTTCGGATATCGACTAAGTTCATCTGTTTTTTCTTTTATTTCTTAACTTCTATGTTTGTTTGAGCATGTTTAGCCTAGTTTGAATTGTATAAACGACTATGGCCATAGGTTAAACGTGGATTATATATGGGATTAATATCATATTTATAAAAACGTAGTTTTGGTTGAGTTATGTTTCTTTGATGATTGTTCTTCAATGTTTGAGTGTGTTTATCATATTGTTTGTTTATTATTCTTAGAATGATAAACGGAGAATACGGGGTTTGACAAATCCCGAATTCGGATTAAAATAAACAAACGTCACTATCCGATAACCCGGTCGGGGTTAGGATTGTGGACAATCTATGATGTTAGGGAAAGACTCACATGACCTAGGGGCATTAAGACGTTGAGGGGGACTTCTTCGTTGACTCGAAATTATATATTCCCCTGTCTTATACTTGGGAGAGGTGGCAGTGGAGCTTTAGAACTGAGATTGTCGATAGGGTAAACACAACGCACATGAAATCAATGACGTTAGGGCGAGACTCACGTGACCTAGAGTCGTTAAGATGTTGAGGGGGACTTCTTAGTTGACACGAAATCACGTTATATCCCTCGTCTTACACTCGGAAGAGGTGGCGAGAGAGTTTACGAACTGAGATTTTTTGTGCAATCAATGAGGTTGGGGCAAGACTTACTCAACCTACGGTCGTTAAGACGTTGAGGGAGAATTTTTCGTTGACAAGAAGTTGCGTATTCCCCCGTCTTACACTTGGGAGAGATGGCAGAGGAGTTTTAGGTACCGAGATTGTCAAATAGGTCGAACACGATTATTGTAGACTAAACGAAATCAAACGCGTTTAAGTAAATAAAGTTAATCCCTAGATAATTCATATCATAACTATCTTGTATTAGTAATTAGTATAGTTAAATTAGTATTTTAGTATTAGTATTAATCAATTAAATTCCATTTTTATCACCTAGACAAAATTAGATTAATCGCGGTACTTGATAGCAATCTCAACCAATCCCTGTGGATACGATACCCGACCGAAAGGTCCATTATATTAAAATTTGATCCGTACGCTTGCGGTGAAAGTGGCAGAGCATAAATTGCAGCCACCACTGGGACCGGTTATAATTCCTCCTCATGTGTTGTCCGCGGTGTTCGTGTCGCCAATCGTTTTCCCCGGTCAGATCTTCGTCTTCCCTTCCGGACATAATCACTAAGGTATCCTTATCTAATGAGGGCCTCTATCTCTTCCTTCAGCTGGAAGCAATCATCCGTAGCATGGACACAACTTCTGTGACAATCACAATACTTGTCGATCGATCTGCCTAGAGATTTACCCCTCAGTGGAGGGGCTTGGGGGAGATCCATTTTCCCGACATTCTCGGTAAAGATGGTGGCTATGAAAGCGATCAGATTAGTGAAACCAAGCTGGCAGGGACCAGGAGGAGGCCTCATGTCGCCGGGCAGAGGTCCTAATCGACCTTCTGCTTGGAGCTTCCTAGAGGCTGGAGATCGGTTTGTACCTTCGTCGGGACGGGCCTTTTTCTGAAAAAGGTCTTCCCTCTCATTTTTAATGTTGTCGATGAGGTTGGCTTTGTGGTAGTTTGGGCTGAAGTCTAGGGCTTCGCACAGGCTAGACACCAGCCCAGAATTCAAATCATAGATTAGTCTCCAGGAGCTCAGGCCATCGATGAAGGCGTTGAGGGCCACATCATCGGATACCCCTTCACAGGCGAGAGACTCCATCCAAAATCTATTCACATAGTCACCCAAGTTCTTATTTTCATCCTGTCTGACGACAAGGAGATGAGTAACAGTTTTGGGCCTCCGCCGCAAATGGCTGAACCTCTCCAAAAATTGTTGCTCAAGCTGGAAGAAAATAGAGATTGAGGCCGCCGAGAGGTCGGTAAACTAGGTCCTCGTCGGACCGATCAGACTAAGGGAAAAAAACTTATATCTTATGGCGTTTGAAGCGGCATGTACGTCAATATGAGACAAGTAAATAGAGAGATGATCAAGGGGATCAGTCGTCCCATCGTACTGAGCCATTGGTGGATTGGGAAATCGATACGGGACTTGTTCTTCCGCGATCTCCGTAATGAAAGAAGACCTAACCTCAGCGTGCAGCCCGACGGTTCTCCTGGTGTTGCACATCTGACTGAGGATGGCCTCCATTTTGGCTATAATTCGCTCCATGGCCGTCGTCACCCTAGTCGATGTGACAACCTGACTGGCAGCAGGCCTAGCTTCCCGCTTCCGAGCTGAGAGTGGGGAATGGGAGTCTACCTCTCGGATCTAACGAGATCGGTACTCCAAAACTATCTTGGAAGCTATAATCCCCAGCCGGTAGTGAACCCGGTCGGTCTTCAGATATTCATCATTGAGCGAATCTCAAGATAGATACCGAGGCAACGGAGGGGTCAAGGTCCCTATCCCTTTTTACCCGATTCGCGGCCTGAGGCCGAATCCGCGCCACTTATCCCTGAGAGGCATGCACTTGATCAATAGATTCCTGTGGGCGGGCCCTCTTCCCTGAAACATGGAGGTCCAGACCCCTTTTAACTAGGGTCGAAGGCAAACAGGAGAGAAGGATGTCGAAGTAGTACTCTTGGAACTTGTCGAGTTGGCATTCCACATTGTCAAGCCAGGCAGCGTCACTTGCACCAGGCTATCTATTCACCAGGCAGGTGGCTGAAGCTGAAAGTGGGGGACGAGACTGCCCCTTAGTATTGATATTTCGGCCCGCGATTCTTGTATCTTCTTGGTCGACCGCTCTCCGAGCCGTGGCCCTAGTTTCAAGTCGTGTTCACGACATATCCTCACTGGGTTGTCCATTCACCAGGGAGTTTATGTTCTCTGATTGGTAAGAGTGACCAGACCTTGTATTCATCAAGCCTTGGCAAAGCAGGTAGCTGATGATTCAAATAAGGCTTTTAGTAGCGCTTCCCATAGACGGTGCCAAATTGTTGGTGTTAGATATTGACCAACCAGCAGTATAGTCCGGATACCCTCAGATCAGGTGAAACGATGGGGGTTGCTCCCTAATAGCAGCATCTGGGCCGGTTAGGCGTTGTCTGGCCTGGGCCAGAGCCCGGGTCTCTATCCTTGTCTTTCGCTCCTCGTTGTTGTCCAGGCCAAGCTCCAATTAGTCACTTGCACAAAGGACGGTCGAGTTTTACCTGGCGTATCCCCTCTGACGTGAGAGTAAGAGATCGGGGTAGAAATTCAAGTAGGCAAGTTACTGTTACCTCGACCTGTCTAAGCTACCTCTGGTGGAGTTTTTTTCTCTCGAAGTCTTTTTTTCCGTCGTTTGAATTGTTGTGGGATCCTTCATTTATAGGCGAAAATGTGATTAATGTAAATAAAATTAAGGCATTAAGCTCATATTACTAGTAGGCAGTCAGGCGCGTGGGCAACACGACGGATTAAGGTAATGGGCCTGGGCTTGGGCCCTTCAATGTAGATGACAAGGACTGGGGTCCGAGCTGTCGTGGAGACCGGACAGGCAAAAGGTCGGCAGAAGGGGAGCAAGTTAGTTTGGGACCGTCGACCTGCCATCGGGCACCGATTCTTCAGGGGCTGCTGGCAACTGAACTGGAAAGTCATCCAGGCAGTTGACGTGGCGATCGCGGCCTCGTTGGCTGACACGTGGAGAGAATTTGATTCTACCCACATCAAATTATAATAAGTTCAAATTCTATATCAACGTACTATAATTTTTGTATATTTTTTATCCACCGTAGGATTACTTTCTTTCACCAATCTTTTGAATAATAATTTTAATTAAAAAAATAATTTTACCAACATTATTCATTTTAAAATGCCAAACCAAACGTAGAAATCTATATTCACATGTCCCATTGTTAGTCAAAATACATTTTAAACTCTCTAACTATTGATATATTTATATATATATTTGGCCAAAATTTTAATTCCAAAATTTTAATTATGAAAAAAATGACGGATATTTATATATATATATTTGGCCAAAATTTTAATTATGAAACAAAATGACGGGTTTCGAATTTAAAATTGTTACTAAAACATAGGTACACAACATCAATATATGTGTATGTTTGCCGAAAAAAATAAAAATGATCTTAATATATAATTAAGGGACAAGAGGATAGGCATGATAAAATACAATTTAAACATTTTAACTATTTTTGCGAAAAAAAATAAAAATGATCTTAATATAGTGCTAGTTGTTTTATAATATAAATATAATTAATAAGATATTTTCTTCTCAATTAGGTATAAGTTATAAAAGGTTAAAGATAAATATACATTTTATATTTATGTAATATTTTTAATTAATTAGGTATAAGTTATAAAAGGTTAAAGATAAATATACATTTTATATTTATGTAATATTTTTATTTAATTTGAACCGTTATTTGTCTCTTGATACATTAGACGACTTAAAAATATCCAAAACTGTTATGTTCGTCTTGTTATGTATAATAGAATAGTGTATAAATTGTGCCTCAAGGCATGTAAGAAAAAAAATAACACTGACTTTGAAATATTAATTGTTGGTCTGGTGAATTACCCAGTGGGGATGAATTGGGTAGATAAAATCTTTTATCTTTAAATACTTATTAAATCAAATAATCAATTTATCATAAATTAATTATTTATCTTTATATCACACCCCATATTTCATTTTTTGTTTTTACCTTTTTCTATTTTACCTTTTTCTTATCAATTCAATTAGATAAAAATGTATTAGGGATTCTTAAACACCAACTAAATATAAATATAAAAATTAAAAAGTGTAGAATGTAATTTCATTTAATAGTTTTAAAAGTGGATGTGTGAAATTTCTTGTGATACACTTTAAAATAGAATTTATTTAATTTTTTTTCGAGATATGGCATGATATAAAATTATAAAAATTTAAAATGGTATTTGATTTCAACCGTTGGATATAAAGATGATCCAATGGTAAAAAAAAAAAAAAAAAAAAGTCCAAAATATAAATTACGTCATGATTTATAAAATAAACTAGTGCATAACATATGTCTGAAGGCATAAACAAAATCAAATAATCTTAATTTCAAAAAAGAAATTAGTATTTAGGCAACAAAACAAAAGATTAACTTTAATATTCATCAAAGTATTGTATACAAAATATGTTTTGTGAATATAGCTCAAATTCATATTCTATATGTAATAAACCATTTCACTAATTATGAAAAAGAAAATTAATCACTTTAAATAAATTAATTTACAATTTATTTGAAGAAAAAAAAATAATTATATATGAAACCATGCCAATAAGTATTCAAAAAATAATATAATGCATATATGGTATTTGGTTCGCTGAACAAAAATTAAAATAATATTAGTGGTGATGCTATTATGAAAACTTGTACCTAATATTTAACTTTCCCTTATTTTATTTCAATTTATTTTTAATTTTTTTTTTTCAACTTACTTTTTAAGGCTTATTTGATAGTCATCATAAAAATTTATCTGTACTAATTTTCTAAAATTATGCCTTAAAATATAGAGGAGAAATTAAAATGGAAGAGTAGAAATAATTTTCATTCATATTAGATTTACTTATAGTAATTTTCTAAAATTATTAATTGAAATATGAAGGAGAAATTAAAATGGAAGAGTAAAAATAATTTACATTAATATTAAATTTACTTATAGTAATTTTCTAAAATTATCCCTAAAAATATGGAAGCATAGTAAAATATAAAATATAAATTATTTTTATTATTATTAATTTCAATTGAAATAATTTATTTAAATAAGTCCTCAAATTACGGAGACAAAATATGTGAGCAAAAACATAGTGCTAGTTGTTTTATAATATAAATATAATTAATAAGACATTTTCTTCTCAATTAGGTATAAATTATAAAAGGTTAAATATAAATATACATTTTATATTTATGTAATATTTTTGTTTAATCTGAACCGTTATTTATCTCTTGAAACATCAGAAGACTTTAAAATGTCCAAAACTCTTATGTTCATCTTGTTATGTATAATAGACTAGTGTATAAATTGTGCCTCAAGGCATGTAATAAAAAAATAACATTGATTTTGAAATATTAACTGTTGGTCCAGTGAGCTACTCAAGGGGGAAGAATTGGGTAGATATAAAAATTTAAACAAATCTCTTATCTTTCAACACTTATTAAATCAAATAATCAATTTATTTAAATCAATTATTTATCTATATAGCACAACCAATATTTCATTTTGTGTTTTTACCTTTTTCTTATCAATTCAATTAGATAAATTTATTAGCGATTTCTAAACACCAATTAAATATAAATATAAAAATTAAAAAGTGTAGAATGTAATTTCATTTAATAGTTTTAAAAGTGGATGTGTGAAATTTCTTGTGATATACTTTAAAATAGATTTTTTTTTTTCACAAGATATCATATGATAAAAGATTATAAAAATTTAAAATGGTATTTGATTTCAACCGTTGAATATAAAGATGATCCAATGGTAAAAAAAAAAATGTAAATTACGTCATGATTTATAGAATAAACTAGTGTATAACACGTGTCTAAAGGCACAAACTAAACAAAATAATCTTAATTTGAAAAAAAAAAAAAAATAGTATTTAGGCAACGAAACAAAAGATTAACTTTAATATTCACCAAAGTATTGTATACAAAATATGTTTTGTGAATATAGCTCAGATTCATATTCTATACGTAATAAACTATTTCACTAATTATGAAAAAGAAAATTAATCACTTTAAATAAATTACTTTACAATTTATTAGAAGAAAAAAAATAATTATATACGAGACCATGCCAATAAGTATTCAAAAAATAATATAATGCATATATGGTATTTGGTTCACTTAACAAAAATTAAAATAATATGAGTAGTGATGCTATTATGAAAACTTGTATCTAATATTTAACTTTTCATTATTTTATTTCAATTTATTTTTAAGTTTATTTTTTCAACTTACTTTTTAAGGCTTATTTGATATTCATCATAAAAAATTATTTGTGCTAATTTTCTAAAATTGTGCCTTAAAATATGGAGGAGAAAATAAAATGGAAGAGTAAAAATAATTTTCATTCATATTAAATTTACTTATAGTAATTTTCTAAAATTATCCCTAAAATAATGGAAGCATAATTAAAATGTAAAATATAAATTATTTTTATTATTATTAATTTTAATTGAAATGATTTACTTAAATAGTTCATCAAATTACAGAGACAAAATATGTGAGCAAAAATATAGTGCTAGCTGTTTTATAATATAAATATAATTAATAAGATATTTTCTTCTCAATTAGGTATAAGTTATAAAAAGTCAAATATAAATACACATTTTACATTTATGTAATATTTTTATTTAATATGAACCATTATTTTCTCTTGAGACATTAGACGACTGAAAAATGTCCAAAGCTCTTGTGTTCGTCCTGTTATGTATAATACACTAGTGTATAAATTGTGCCTCAAGGCATGTAAGAAAGAAAAAATAACATTAATTTTAAAATATTAACTGTTGGTCCAGTGAGCTATCCAAGAGGGGGTGAATTGGATAGATATAAAAATTTAAGCAAATCTCTTATCTTTCAACACTTATTAAATCAGATAATCAATTTATCATAAATCAATTATTTATCTTTATAACGTAGCCCATATTTCATTTTTGTGTTTTTACCTTTTTCTATTTTACTTTTTTCACATCAATTCAATTAGATAAATTTATTAGGGATTCCTAAACACCAATTAAATATAAATGTAAAAATTAAAAAGTGCAGAGTGTAATTACATTTAATAGTTTTAAAATAGATGTGTGAAATTTCTTGTGAGATACTTTAAAATAGATTTTTTTTTTTCCCGAGATATCATATTATATAAGATTGTAAAGATTTAAAATGGTATTCGATTTCAACTGTTGAATATAAAGACGATCCAATGGTGAAAAAATGTCCAAAATGTAAATTACGTTATGATTTATAGAATAAACTAGCGTATAACATGTATTTGAAGGCACAGATTAAGAAAAATAATCATAATTTGAAGAAGAAAAAAATTAGTATTTAGGCAACGAAACAAAAGATTAACTTTAATATTCCCCAAAGTATTGTATACAAAATATGTTTAGTGAGTAACTTCAAAAACGATTTTATCAAGATCTTATCAACCAAACAAATATAGAAAATTGAATACGCAATAAAGATTAATAGCTTAGAAAGATCTCATCAGCATAACACTAAAAGATTATAAATTGAAATGCTAGACAACTTAAATTAGTGACGCCAACACAATCAGTGTTTTAAATTAAGAACACAATAACTTTTTCAAATATATTTCAGTAGAATGATAACTCTTAGAAAATCTTAAGAACTGAATAGTTCTTGATGTTGTTGTTTTTTTTTTTTTAATCAAAATTCATAGATCTATATATAAAGAATTAGAATAAGTCCTTCAACGGTTAGTTTTTAAATGATAGGCCTCTAAAAATCACCTATAGACCCCATATATCATTACCTTTCATTCCTGATATATTTGACTTAAATATGAATTTTAAAATATTCAATTTAGTCCCCAAATTATTTCTCAAACACAAATCAATTAGATGGGAAGTACTAAATGTGCTTAGTTGAGCAACACTTTAAATATGTGTACCATATCTATAGGGATATTAAAATAAGTGTATCACATCATTAATATATCGAAATCCCTATAATATCTCACTTAGATATCCCAAAAAGGGCTAATTAATGAATAGTTTCTCAAAATTCTCAAAATTTGAAACAACACAGTCGGTTGACCGATTATAGGCCATTAGTCAACTGATTGATTCAGGTTTTAGTCCAAGTCATTTCTCAAAAAACGGTCGATTGACCGATCTCCCATGAGTCGGTTGACCGATTAATATGCAAACTTAGGCCTAATTTTGGCCGTGGTCGGTTGGCAAAGATACGCACATATTGATGTTGTGTACGTTATAATTGTAGTTGTTTTTTAGTAACAATTTTATAAATAAAGATAGTTATTTTATTATTATTTTTTGCAAAATAATTAAAATTTTGCATGCGCACACAGGAATTTCGGAAACCCCCCATGTTTTTTCATAATTAAAATTTTGGTCAAATTGAAACATGATTGAAGCTTTCAACTGAATAATTCTACAATTCAAACCTAAAAGTGACGAGGGCCAAAAGAAGTAAACATTAAGGGTAGAAAGTGCATTTTCTTTACGTTGCAATCAATTTGAATTTATAAAGAATTTTGAATACTAGACCTTCCATTATAAAAACACTCCACAAAACCACTAGGCTATAAGCCTATATAACACTGCATCAACTTGTTGGCCAAAATAGGTCCTTTATTCTTTGTTTTGAACCCCATTTCTTGTGGAGAAATTATGATGGCGTTTGGTTAGTGTTCCCACTTTTTTGAACCCAACTGGAATGGGTTGGGTTGAGTTGAATTGGGTTGGGTTGAGAATTTTGAGAATAGAATTACGTTTGGTAACGACAATTTTTGTTTTGTGCTGAGAACAGAATGTGTTTGGTAACGATTTTATCCTAAAACTAAATTTTTTTTTGGTTTGGTGGCAGCCAGACGGCGGCGGCGGCGGCAAGGTGGCCGGCCGGCGACAGTCGCCGGAGTTGGTCGGCGGCAGTGGAAGGTCGCCGGAGGTCTCCGGATGGGGGAGGCGGCGGCCGGCGATGGTCGCCGGAGGTAACCGCCGGCAGCGGGAAGGTCGCCGGAGACGGCGGATGGTTGCTGGACGATCGCGGGAGACGGCGGACGGTCGCCGGAAAATCGCCGGACGGCGGCGGCGGCCGTCGATGGTCGCCGGACGGCGGCGGCGGCCGTCGATGGTCGCCGGACGGTGGCCAGCGGCGGCGGGTGGTGGTGGTCGGCCGGCAAATGAAGTCGGAAGTTGAAAACTTTGGGTTGAGTTTTTTGGGCACAAAAATAAACAACTTTTTTTTGTTTCTGGTTTCTTTAAGATTTTGAGAATCAATTCCTATTTTTTGGGTTGGGTTGGGTTGGGTTTTGTGCGTTGCCAAACGCGTTCCCAACAATCAATCCCTGAATTTTTAGGTTGGGTTGGGTTGGGTTGGGTTTGGTTGGGAACACTAACCAAACGGGGCCTATACTTCTTGGACTCTTGAAAAATAGAGCTTATCTTCATGAAGGGCTCTGATTCTCATTCAACTTGCACATAGTAGTGGTTTGTGGGCATAATCCCCACCTCATGGTGCTAGTATTCCTTGCCCACAATATTCTCCAGCTATGCTATTGTTCTCACATATTGGTTACATTTGTGATGGTTTAATGACACGTTTGGACAATAATGGAATAAAATCCACAATAATTGAAATCGAATGAGTATCGGATTTTTTTCCCTTCTTGATAAGCAAAGTTTTATATAGAAAATCAGTGCTGTACAAAAACTTTTCCAAGGAATGAGAAACACCACAATAAAAGATAAGCCGCAAGTTTTACAAATTTTCCCGAGGTAACAAAAAGTGGAATGTGAAGATATGACAAAGCAACCTAACAATAAAACATAAAAATAAAAAATAAAAATAGATTCTCTATTCCCAAATTATTATATAAGTCAAAATAATTATTATTATTATTTTATTTTATTTTATTTTTATTTTTTAACACACACACCCACTCAAACATCCGGTGGAATTCGACCTCCACACCAATTGTGGGGGGAGATGGCAAGCCTACTATTAGGCCACCACCTCAATCCCAAAAACAAAATTACTTTATTTAATGTCATATGATTTTAAGTTGAAACCTGTTAATATCGTATCAGAGTCAAGATTATGATAACTCATATTGCATTTTTTAATAGTCAAATTATTTGGAAAAGTCGAGGGATATACATTTCTTATTATTCCTGCGTAGTAAAATTATTCGTGAAAATCGAAGATTGCATTTAAGGATAGGTGTTAAATTTATGTATCATATTGATCATTTGAGAGTTTTAAAATAACTATATAAATCAAATAAGTTACTTTATTTGATATCATATAATCTTAGTGAAATAATTCGTTTTTGTATTAGTGATTTGGAAATTTTGAAATGATTAAAAATTCATAATTTCGTACTAACAAAGTTAGAAGCATATATGGAGATCACATAGCTCCGCAACAGAACTCCGTAGAAACAGCCACCACATTTCATCCAAAAAAAGCACAAAAGGAATAAAAAAGCAGCTATAAGTATTGAGCACAAAACAAGTTACTCCCAAAGATAGCATCTCTCTAACACGAAACAACTAAAAATCAATACCCACATAAAATTAAAAAATCCCAGTGACAGAAAATAACAAAGAGAAAGCGTCAATTCCTAGCTTCCCATTCTAGAAAAATCATTTTAGATATTTTTTTCATGAAAATTCATATGGTTAAGATTTATCGAATCCCTCCATTGAAAACAGAGATTTTATAAATTAGTTCACCGTAGTTAACTTTGCTAATATTTTGGTTTCCTATATTACGACAAACTACTAATTAGATACTAAATCGATAAAAATAAAATAAACACAAAGAAGGAAGCACTCAGATTATTTACGTGATTCGACAATTTACTTACGTCCATGGGCAAGACCAAACTATCTAGTGATTGAGCACATAAGAATTACAATACAAACTAAACACTCAAATTTATCCCACACAACTCAAGCTTTTAAACCCTTGTACGCTCTCTCTCAACTATATTTTTCTCCATATCAAATGTAGCTCACAAAGATTTGAAGAAAGTTCCCTAAGTTTCTTTCACTCTAAATATCTCTCTATCAAGATGCGATAATCTCCTTTGGCAAAAGCTCTTCCTGTTTATAGATGAAGCTTATTTCAATCATGCAACTTTTACCTTATCTGATTATTCCCACCTAACAACTTACAACTCCAAACTGACACAATTATAACAAGGAATCATAATTGCTAAGTGGTTAAACCACCCATGTCAATTATTTACAAATTTCCACCTTAGCTGAAGGCTACTAAGGTTTTTCAAGAATATTTTCAAGGTCTCGTGTCCTAGTACGACATCCATCCTCTCGCTACAGATGCTTTATCAATCTTTAGTTATTTAGATTAATCAAGTCCAAAATATGTGTTGACCCAATGGAATACCCAAGAGATGGGGGTGAATTGGATAATTAAAAAAATTATCAAAATAAAACTTCAATAAATTAAATGATTAATTTTAATCCTTAATTAATTATTATCTTTATATCACAGCGGAATTATATAATCAACTAGGTGCACACCGAACAACAAAAATAAATAAATTAAATAATGCAGCACGCCAATATATATCCTGGTTCACTAAACTACTCTTGGTTAGTCTAGTCCTTCGAGCCCCACGGAGATTCGCATCCACTAATCTCAAGATTCCTTTAAAGGTAGGAACCAAACTTTCACAACGATTCTTTTACAGGCTCAGAATTAACCTTTACAAAATCATTTTCCCAGACTAAGGAAGAACCTTTACTTTTTACAGGTTAAAGAATAACCTAATTCTTTTTTAACACTAAGGCCAAAGAATCAAATTCTCACCAATTACTCCAAATATCCTTTACCCGGTAAGGATTGAACTGTTACAAAATTCACTCAAAATAAAATTCTATCCAGGAAGAATCACTACCTCAATCTCTTTACAGGAAGAGACTGAAAATCGGCTACCCTTGATTAAATACCCCGAACAATATTTAATCTGTCACACTACTTACCAATACAAATTGATAAGCAGAAAATCTCACTCGGAGCTTCTATCACCCCAAATAAATTAATACTTGATTAATATCCCAAATCTAGTGATAAAAAAATGTGAGATTGAAAATCTGATTTTAAACAAAATATAGGTAGCAAATAATTTAGCACGTAATCAGATTCAATAAATTGTTTATAAAATATTTTCTTCAATAAAAATCAGAAATAATTTCTAAAGATCAATTTTCAAAATTAAACAAGTAATGCACAAATAGAAAGTAATTGGAAAGTTCTCATCCGAAATCCATAGAATAAATAAATGGCGCAATGTTACTTCAGATCCAGTAGCAGCAAAGATTAACAACAAATATTTCTCAAGATCACCTCTTTGAATAGCTTACACAATATCTCAGAATGACAACTCTTCGAACAACTCAAAAATTATCTTAAATAGTTCAAAAATTATCTTAACTCTTTCTTAATGTGTTCATAATATTTGAAAAACGCAAGTCAATATATAGGATAATGAAATCAGACTTCTAACGGCTAGTTCCCACTTATCATTACATTTAAATGCTCTCTTAGACCCCGTATATCATTATGTCTTCATTTTGGTTCAATTCACTTAAGCTTTTAAAACTTTCAATTAAGTTCTCCAAATATTTCTTAATCTCAATTAATTAGAATAGAAACAATTTTATGTACTAAATTGAGAAACATTAAAACTTAATGAACCAAATCAATAGGATTTAAATATCAAGTGAAGCATATCTTAAATATCTTAAAATCGCTGAAATCTCTCTCAAATCCTAACTAAAAATGACTACTTTTGGATATAATTTCGGAATCAACAATATCCTGAAACAGCGCCTCCAGTCGACCAATTAGTTGACTACCCAATTCAGGATGTAGCCAAGTCATCACTGCTGCATTCATAGGTCAACCTGTCTGTCGACTTGGAGATTCAGAGAGTTTGATTTACTTTCACCGATCGACCTACCTGTCGACTTGGAGATACAAAGAGTTTATCTTCTCTTCACCGGTCGACCTGCCTGTCGACTTAGAGATACAGAGAATTCATATTGTTTGGTCCGGTCGACTCATCAGTCGACTTATGTCTGCTGGATCTCTTTTCTGAACTCTTTTTTACCTATTTATTTTTTACGTTTTCGCCCCTTTAACCATTTTCTCTTCTAAATTAGCTCCACTAACTTCTTAAATTCCATTTTAGTTAATTATAAATATTTATTTTAAAACACATAGGAGCAAATAATTTCATCTTATCAAAACAGACATAAACAATAAAAAAAACTTTTGTGCAGTGTGTGTGTTTCTAATTGGGATATTAAGAGCTGAAATTCACTTGAGTTGTTTTCCCTAATTTCTTCAAACTCTTAAATATTCATCATCTTAACATCATTATTTAGTATCCATTTAATTTGTCATTGCATCTTCATCACTGGAATTTAAATAAGTGAAACACTCAATTAAACCATTAGTTCCACCAAAATATCAACACTTAATTGTTCATCAAAATCTTAGGATCAACACAATGCCCAAACCTCGTGACTGCAAATGGTTTCATCATTATGTCTGCTGGATTATCAATTGTATGATTTTTTTTCCAACAAAATTCTTTCTTTAGCACCATATCTCTAATATAATAAACTCTGACATCAATGTATTTGGTTCTTTTATGAAACATCCGATTTTTAGTCAGATATATAACACTCTTGTTGCCTCAATATACTGTTGTCAGTTCTTGTACCAACCCCAGATCGTTAACCAAACCACTCAGCTAAATAACTCTCTCGTTGTTATGTAGTCGCCATAGATTCAACTTTCGTTATAGATAATGCAACTGTTGACTGCAAAATTACCTTCCATCTTATGGTACTTGAACAAAGAGTGAAGATAGACACAGTCAAAGATCTTCTCTTATCGAGATCTCCAGCATAATTTGAGTTGACATATCCAACAACACTGGCAGAAGTTTCGTTACCTCTCTCATAGACTAAACTTGTATCTGTAGTACTCTTCAAGTGTCAAATTATCCATTTCACAACTTGCCAATGTATCTTCCATGGTTGAGCCATGTAACAACCGACCATGTTTACTACACGTGAAATGTCTAGCCTATTGCAAATCATCACATACATGAAACTGCCACCAACACTAGGATATGGAACATGTGACATGTGTTGCATCTCATCCTCAGTTTGTGGTAATATAGCTATAGAATGTTTAAAGTGAGGAGCAAGTAGGGCACTCAAAGACTTTGACCTTTGCATTCCAAAGTTCGCACCTTCTTTCGGAGATAAGTATGCACCTTCTTCAGAAACGTTTTCGTTTCCTTACTTACGAGTGGGACTAGCACATATATCATATAATTTCTTTCTTTTGAACTTATAACACTAAACTTTCCAAAACAAGTAAGTTCGGTTAGAGTGTTCTTGACAAAATCAAAAGTGTATATCCACTTATCATTAAGGAAATTCATGTTTTTTTATCTCATAATAATAATAATAATAATAATAATAATAATAATAATAATAATAATTAAAAAAAAAAACTCATCTCGAGATAAACTATGTCTTGACCTGATTTTTAGCTATTTGAGACACTTAGGCAACCTACATATGGGTTCGGTCACTTGTTCAAACAAAAATCATCTTGTAAAAGGCGAATTACATTTTAACCTGATTCCTCATGAAAACCGGGATACGTAGGCAACTTTTTTAGGTTTGGTCGCCATTAAAAAAAATCATTTAATCTACTTTATCTGTTGCTGCTTTAAATAAATAGAGTTTACTTGTTTTCTAACATAAAAATACATAAAAACAAAAATACAAAAACATTAAAAATGGGAATTATTATGTTAAACAAAACTGAAGGAAGTTACTTGGATTTGTTTAAACGTGAAAACATATTTAGACTTATGAAATGTCTTCGCACATGGATAAATCATCGAATCATAGTGGCTTAGGATGTCTAAGGTATTAGATGAGGTGTTGTTTATGTGAGATATATCTACTGCACACAATACACGCTCTAAGACGCATCCATTCTGCTCTTAAGCACACTATCTCTCTTAGCTACTACTTTTCTAGCCTCTTATTCAGAACTCTCAACTAATTTTCACACTGTAGATGTAAATCCTGTAGGCCCACCCACAGGACATTATTTTGTAGGAACCTTAGTCGAGGGAAAAGTGAGGAAGCCCGAAAGATATTTCGGATCTGAAGTGACGTGTTCGGTAATCCATTTTCAAGCATCATTTGTTTTCAAATAGTGGTGCTGGTACAGAAAATATATGTCTATATAATTCCATAGTAATAAAATATTATTTCATCGGTCATATTGTCATTACTGTGACATCGTTTGGTATTGCATTTCTACTACTTGAAGGAGGTCAAACTGTACATTCTACATTTCGTAATTCTTGATAATTCAATTTGTCATTTCAGTAAACAATCATTTCTTTCAAAATTATTTAGAGAGACAAAATTAATTATTTGGGATGAAACTCTGATGCAACATAAGTATTGCATTGATTCCATGGACCGCACGTTACTAGACATTTTCGGTAACCTAAAGCCATTCGAGGGTGTCACCATCGTTCTTGAATGAGACTTTCAAAAAATTTAACCTGTCATACCTAAAGGTGTATGTCAACAAATTGTGATTGCGTCATTAAGAAGTTTGTTCCTTCGGAAAGATATACATGTCTTAACTTTGAATTTAAACATGTGCCCAAATAGTACTAACGTTGAAAATGTAGAGTTCTCAAGATATTCACTTCAAGTAATATTTTATTTTAAACACTTTTTACATTAATTCGTTTGTAACAATTACTTATATAGATATTAAGACAAAAATATTCATTTACATTTTAAAAAATTAGGTTGGAAGTGATCCACGTTAAATCATACAACTGTCGTCAACCATACACAAGTGTTATAACATTGGCAAACTAATATCTTCAGTTTATACACATATTGATACATCTAGTATTGTTACCCCCTATATTTCTAACCGATTGCTCTACTTTTTATGCAGGAAATGACGATGTCAATGCTATAAATTCAGTTGCTTTGAATTTTGCCTGGAGAAACAACCATATATTTGATTGCAGACAAAATGTCTGAAGATAGAGAAGATCATCATATTATGAATTGTTATTCTAATGAGTACTTGATTTCTTTAGATCTTTCAGGATTACCTCCGTTCAAGTTAGATTTGAAAATTGGATGTCAAATTATATAATTAAGAATATATTTGACACCATTATCTTTCGATTTTTTTTTCCCAAATGACAAGACATCAGTTTTTTGTTTGTTTAGCGTATGCTATGATGATAAAAAAAAAATAAAAAATCACAATGACAATCAACGAAATTTATTGGAGTTGATTTAACTATACAATGGTTTTTAGTCATGGTTAACTATACATGGGCCTATCAAGATGTACATTATTTGATCGATTAAGTATATTTCCTCCCTGAAGATGGATCTCTATACATGATAAATAATATTTATCTAAAATTATTATTGTAATTGTCTCAAATTATTGTATTTAAAATTCCACTGGAAAATTTCAATTTACTAAAAAGTGACCTGAACATTTTGCCATTTGATTCAGATTTCAACTTAATTTAATTGTTTATAGAGGTAGTGTTGTATTTTATAATTTGTCCAATTTTAAATACTGTCTTTATACACGGATGATGTGGGAGAAATTCCTACCCATGATATTTAGAAGCTAGTAGGGTGATGATGGGTCGGGTCGGGTAGTAACATCCAACCCACAGGAAGTGACCAAGAAATCGCTCGTGGGCCAATTGTGTCAGTGCCCTAAATTGTGCAAAATCAGTTCACTAAGGGAGCCTAATGTATGACTAAATAAAATGGTTCATAAAAATCCCAACCATATTTAGGCTAACCTGAATAGAAAAAGGCCTCCTAATGAGGCCTGATCACAATCAAGTAAAACCAACAGTGGAAGGTCGTTGAGTATTTTTTGAGAACCCTCACAATCCAATGCATACAGAGAGACGTAACATTTTTATGTTCCATAGTGGCATCATGGACAGTTTTCATGAGGTTAAAGAGAGGAATGTAGAGGGAGTGGTGGCATGAACATGCTATATAGGATAAATGGTCTATATATGAATATAGGTACCAGGTAGTCAAGGTATTACTTTTTACATACAAAGAGATTTTTCACTATAAACAGACTAATTTATTCTCATGTCGGCGTTGTTTTGGCCGACACTACACCGGTGTCCCTTAGAGCTAACTCGTCTTGTAGGTTCAGGTTACAGGCTGTGGATGTTTTTGGCACGTGGGGAGCTGTTACACATGTTGGAGATTTTTTAGCAGCATTATTTGGGGTAGTTTATGGAAAATTAAACAAAAAACGGTTCGCCATTAACATGAGACAGTTACAACCAAGAACAACAGATCTGAGTCAGGGGAGTGAAATCCCAATGCATGTGAACACAAAAGCACCCATGGAAGCTTCACAAAAAGTTCACACCATTCTTCCCCCTAAGATGCAAACCTTTGACTCAAGAATTAATGTTTTGATAGAGAATATTGTTGCAATGAAAGGCATGTTAGAGTGGATGGCCTCACAAATCAGTGGGAATATTCAACAGCCTCTAATTGTTAATAATAGCATAAGAGAGCAGGCAAAATCACCAGAGTCTCTAGACCTACCTTCACAGGGAGGACGGGTTGTTTAGAAGGATCTGAGAAACCATCCTGGAGAGAGACGACTACTCATCCAAACTAAGATGGTAGATTATCACCAGCAACATAGGGTCTTGGAGGAGAGAGACTTGTCTGTTAATGAGATTGGGATGTTGCTGAAGGGAACCGAGATACCACTCACCTTGGACATCCTAGAAGCAACTTTCTTAGACAAGTTCGACCCAACTAAGTTTAAAAAGTATGATTGGAATATGGACCCTATTGATCACATTCGCTAGTTCAGGCATGTGATGGCACTTTATGGAGCGGGTAATTATGCGTTTTGCAAAGCCTTTGCGACCACTAAAAAAGGATCACCCCGGGAGTGGTTACACACGTTGCCACCTAACTTAATCTCGTCTCTTTTTTACTTAGGGAAGCAGTTCATTAGCCACTTTATCACATGCCAAAGGGTGATGAAATGGGCTAACTATACGTTAGCCTTGCGACAGGAGAATAGGGAATCCTTATGCCGATATATGAATTACTTTAACGAGGAGTTAACATGCATTAAGGGTTGTGACTCCAATATCATCATAAATGTGTTTACCATGGGATAACTCCACGGCCGATTCCAAAAATATCTTACAAAGCACAACCCGAAGAGCATTACTAAGCTAATAGAGAGGATAAAGCCTTATATGAAACTGGAAGATGTTAGGTATATGAGGGAAGGAAGAGTATCAACAAAAGATAACTCTAGATCCAATGATAAACACAACCCAAGAACTAAGGGCAGTACCTCAGACAGGCAGAGAGAATGTCCTAGAAGCTTAGCATCAAGAGCAGAAGCACAACAAGAGCCGAACATTCTAGGCTTACGAATGTCGATCTCTAGAATTCTTCAAGAGATCAGGTTATCTGAGGTCATTCAATGACCTCCTAAAACCAAACGAAATCTAACAGGAAAAATAGGGCCAAATATTGCGAATTCCATAAAGATCATGGAAATGACACTGATGATTGTTGGGACCTTTTAAGAAATATCAAAATGTTGATTAATATGGGATGATTACTTGAATAACAAAAAATAGAAAGACGATAACCCATACAATACTCGTGGAGTCATCCACATAATAAACTTAGCTAGTTCTTTCACTAGAAAGATGAACTGTGAACGGAAGAATAAGGTATGTGAGTTATTGGTGGAACGATGCTATGGGGAGGCAATGTCTTGGACTTTGAAATCTGGTTCAGTAATCACGTTTAATGATGAGGACTGTAAAGGTATAGCCTACCCTCATGATGACGTCTTAGTAATAACACTTTGGATCTCCAACTTTGAGGTGAGAAACATTCTGATTGACATGGGTAGTTCTACCAACATCATCTTCATTAACACGCTCAAATAGATGGGTATCCCCAACTCCGATATTGGGTCAACCAAAATGGTAATGGTTGGTTTTAATGGTGAATTGAGCTCTTCCAAGGGGAAGATCACCTTATTGATCACAATAAACAAAGATGAGGATGGATTCACCAAGGCTACGAAGTTAATGGTAATGAATTCCACATCCCCATATAATTCCATCTTAGGACGACATTATCTCTATGCAATAGGGGTCGTAGCATCAACATTTCATCAGTGTATTAAGTACGTAGAGGACGGTAAGGTGGCTGTCATCCGAGGAGACTAGGTAGCATCCAGATAATGTTTTTTTATAGAAATAAAGAGGAAGAAGGGTGTCCAATAGCAATTAAGGCCAGAGCTCGTAGGAGCTGCACCCAACAGCTCAGCTTAAGAGATTGATGATTTTCAAGAACATCCTAGTGTTCTTCAACAAGCTGAACAGGTAGGAGAAGTAACTTTCAATCAAGGGACCAAGAGGTTGATTATAGGTACGTTGATAAGCAAATCCAAAAAGGAAAAACTCATGCAGTTACTGGAAAGAAGTATGGACGTGTTTGCCTGGGCACTAGAAGATATGGAAGGAAACAACCCTGAGGTGGTAGTTCATTCGCTCAATATCTCGAGATCTTACCCTCCAGTCAGGCAAAAGATGAGGATGTTCATCCCAGAAATAAAATAAAATAAAATAAAAAAATAAAAAATGTGATAGAATTAAAAGTATAGAGGCTACTCAGAATAGGGCATATAAGGGAGGTGATTTTGTGATGACCCGGTTTCCCAGGGCCGTTGTACGACGAGGTTTTTACGCTCGCGTAATGACTACTCGTAAGTATATGAGGTCAAGCTTTAGTAAAGGTTGGGAGAGTAGGGGTATTGCGTCCACAGGGATTGGTTGTCGTTATTATCAAGTACCGCGATTATCATAACCTAATTTTATCTAGGCGAAAAAGAATGATTTTAAAATTAATATAAACGAAACTAATATAACCTAATTTAATCTATACTAATATGAGATGTTTTAGGGAAAAGAATTGTCTAGGGATTAACTTGGTTTACAACTATGTGTTCGATCTCGTTTGACTTACGTTTACGGTGTTCAACCTATTTGACAATCTCAGTTCGTAACTCCTTCTCTACCTTTCACAAGTGTAAGATGGGGGAATACATGAATTCGTGTCAACGAAGAAGTCCCCATCAATATCTTAACGACCCTAGGTCACATGAGTCTCGCCCCAACATCATTGATTGCAGACTCTCCAACTCTCCCAGGTTATTGGATCATCATGTTGTGTTTAAACCCTAGTCCGAATCCGGGGTTATCTCTCCCAAGTGTCAAACTCCGTATTCTCAATATATCTAAACAACTATACATGCATAGAATAACGGTAAACACAATCAAACTTCGAAGAACAATCATAAACGAAACACCGAAATCACATGAATCACATATTTATAAATATATATTGTTAATCCCTAAACAATCCAGATTTAACTAATGGCCATAACCATATTTACAATAAAGCACGAGCTAAACATGCTCACAAATTCCAAAGTTAAAGAAATAAAGGAAGAAATTGAAGAACTTAACCTATATCCGAGGATTTGGGGCTTGAACCGTTTAACGATCGCTTCTCCTTATTCTTATCCTTTGGGTTGTGAGCTCTCCCTCTAAAACTTCTCAACCTACCCTTTGATATGTTCTAAGGGTAGTAGCATGCAAGAGAGGTCGAAAATGAGGGATGAGGATGGCTTAAATAGGGAAAATATCCAAAAAAATATCTAATCTGGTGCAGAGCTGATCGCCGCGGCTGTGAGTAGGTAGGCTAAGTGATCACCTAGGCAGTGAAATCAGCAGTAGAATTGGTGACCATCCTGTAGTTTTACCGCCGCAACGGTAAATGTCCAGCAAGATTAGGTCCACTTCATATTTTCACCACCGCGGCGAAGGTCTGGATGCCACGGCGGTGGGCTTCTTTTCAAAATATTGTCTCCTTGCTTGCTTTTCCACCGTTCTTGATTCGATCTAATCGTTTATTCTCCGTTTTCCTGTCTTTTCACCCACACACCTGATTTATACAAAAAGAATAAAAACTAATTAAAACGTAATAAAAACGCTATAAAAATACTCTAAAACTTAACAAAATCAGTTTGAAAATATATAGGTAGATCACACCTATCAGCCGTCACGCGGTTTCTCCTCTTGGAGAATTAACATTAGAATCGAATAACCAATATTTTATTATTCGTAAATTCGAGAAATTTTACAAAGCGACGATGACAACTATAATTATCGAATCCATATTTATAAAATATTAATCAAATATAAATACAAATAGTGACATTTCAAATTCCAATTTCGTGATTCCAAGTCCTTGATACCGAATTTATAAATTAGTATTCCTATGGAAATCATACGGTTGTTAAATTCTTTAATCATATTTACGTTATAAATATAAAATAATATTTATAACATGAATCATTATAGTTGATATAGTTTTCATAATACTATAGCTACCTATAATATTATAATCATAATCTCAATAAAATATTAAAAACATTCAGTAATACAAAATTTATTGTGTTAAAATAATAAATAATTATATTAACATTTAATAAAATAATTATACTCAATTTAACGAGTTAATTTTTCAATAGAAAATAATCAATATTTTAATTAATAAAAATCTGATAAATTTTACAGACGACGACGATAATTAGAATCATCAAATATTCGAGCCGATTTTACAATAGTGAATATTAACTACAATTATTATAAATAAAATTTCTTAAATAATTCCTGTCGCCATTTCGTTCTCACCGGCCCTGGGAAACTGGGTTATCATAGGTGGTATCAGAGCAAGTTTGTGACCAGGCTGTTACAGATTTACCCAAAGTAGTTAACTAATCCAATGCTAGTGAAGAAGAAGAATGGAAAATGGAGAATTTGTGCGGATTTCACATACCTTAACCAGACATGCCCAAAGGATTGTTATCCGATGCACAGGATAGACCAAATGGTAGATGCGGCAGTTGGGCACGAGTTGTTGTCCATGATGGATGCTTACTCAAGATGTAATCAGATCCAGATGTACCAATAGGATGAGGAAGGAACAACCTTCATCACTCCCAGAGGTACATTCAACTCTAAAGTGATGCCTTTCAGTTTAAGAAACTAGAGACAATGCATAAACAACTGATGAACTGCATGTTCCAAGAAAAAATTGGAATGACCATAGAGGTCTACATAGATGACATTCTAGTCAAAAGTGCCAAGAAGGAAGATCACCTAGAGTATCTAGAGGAAGCTTTTGTGATATTACCGAAGTATAATATGAAGTTGAATCCTAAAAAATATGCATTTGGTGTGACATCGAGCAAGTTCTTGGACTTCGTAGTAAATAGGATGGGAATGATGGTTGACTTAGGGAAAGTAGAGGAAGTTTGGAATACGAAGTCCCTTACCACGATACCCAAGGTTCATGTGCTGACAGGAAGATTGGATGCTCTAAACAGGTTTATCTCCAAGTTTATAAATAGATGTGCCCTTTTCTTTAAAATTGTTAGAGGAAGCAAGAATTTTCAATTGGATGAGGCTAGTGAACGAGATTTTCAATCCATCAAGGACTACTCAGGCTCTGTTAAAACTTAGGCCAAGTTTGATCCTGGAGATGAGCTCTAACTGTACCTAACAGTTATCACAGTTGCAGTCAGTGCAGCATTGGTGAAGGAATGCGTAGGACGACAGAAGCCAATATTTTACATAATTCAATCATTGGCCCTAGCAGAGGCTCTCTATACTTAGTTGGAAAAACTTTATCTAGCCATGATAACTTTGGCTTGAAAGCTGAGGCCTTACTTCCAAGCACATGCAATCAACGTGCTGACTTTATACCCACTCAGAGTAGTGATGCACATACCAAAGGCCTCAGGGCATCTTATGAAGTGGGCAATAGAAATTGGAGAATTCTATTATTAAATTCAAGCCTAGAACAACGATCAAAGGTCAAGCGTTGGACGACTTCATCGCTGAACTAACCCCTTTAAAAGAAGCAATTATAGAAGGCGAGGAGTATCCATTGACGCTAGTAGAACTCTAGAAGTTGTTAGCTGATGGGACGTCGAACTAGAAGTTGTTAGTGGAGTTAGAATAATCCTAGAGACACCAAAAGTAGATCAGCTCGAGAAGTATATACAACTTGGTTTTTGAGCATCCAATAATGAGGCGGAATAGGAAACCGTCAACTTAAGACAGACCTTAGCAAAGGGGTTGGGAGCCCGTGATTTGGAAGTGAGGTCGTATTCATAGCTAGTGTAAAATTAGATAAACGGGATATACTCGGTCAATGAAGAGAGGTTACACCTTGTTAGCATTTGTCTTTACACCACAAGTACACACTATCAAGTTTTAGTGTAGTGGCGAGTGTAAGTGTCGTATTCATAGGGATTGGTTTAAATTGTCGCTAACTACTCCGATTATCGTAACCTAAATTCATTTAGGCATCCAAATTTAAGATATAAAAAAATAAACTAAAAATAAATATAAATTCAAAAGCAAAATAAAATATGGACTTCCTATGCACAATTGTTCTAGGAACTTGATTTCATCTCGTTACTCTCATATCATCCTATTAAGCAATTATTAGCCAATTTCACTCAATTCATTAATCAAGGGTCCTAATTAATCTTGTAATCTCTCTCAAGTGTCTCACAAGATAATATATGTGAATATCCAAAATCATATCTCTATCAAACCCGTTTACTCACATATTCATTAAGTTTATCCCTCAATGGAAGTCAAAGGTCGCTCGTCTTTCAGCCTCACAATGATCGAAATCCTAGTTGACAAATGTAGAACATGATTACCTCCTGGTCTCACACGATCCTAAATTCTCAACTCAATTATTTAGGTGTTGATCTTTTCTCGGTCTCACAACAACCTAGACTACACATTCTCAATTGCGGCCGCAAACTCAATCTCTCTCGAGCATAAAATTCACAACCTAAAATCATCTAATTCATTGGTCACATGAATCAAAAACATTAAACATAGAGAGGCAGAAATGAATTAAAATGAAATTCATCTAATAATTAACAAAATATTTAAAACATAGTTCAAACAAGATTATATCAAGCTCTAGAAATAAAATTCTAACTCAACATAGTGGAATCCATGGCTAATCCTTTCAAGAAATCCATAAATGCAAACATGTTCAACACAATATCTACAAATACAAAATTTAGTAAGCATTAGGATGAGAGAAAGGAAGAGAAAACTCTTTGTGAAGATGAGCTTCAAGTCTTCAAATCTTCAAGAATCTTCCCCAAGCAATCTTCAGGAATCTCCAACTCCATGTGGTAGCGATTATTTTTCAACATCACAAGTGTATGGGACAAGTTTTAATAATATAGAGTGAGTAGAGCATCGTATCCATAGAGATTGGTTTAAATCGTCGCTACCTACCGTGATTATCGTAAATTAACTTTATTTAGGCATCCAAATTTAAGGTTTATAAAAAGAAAACGAAAAAAAATATAAAATAAAAGTCAAAATAAAATATAGACTTCCTATGCACAATTGTTCTAGGGGGTTTGACATCACTTTGCCAAACGATGCTAATCTAATTCAAACTTGTTAATTATATTCATGCCCAATCATTAACCATATGTGTCGAAATTAACCTCACTTCCACCTCTTAAATGCCAAGTAAGATAATTTGTATAATTATTAGAATTAATATTTCCATTCAATTCAACTAATTATCTAATTTTTAAGTATCACCCATCAAATGGCTACCCAAATTGTATTAACCTCTCGCACTCAAAATAATAGGGGTCATATTTCTCGAATCTCAATATACAAGATTATCATCTCTCGAATGCCTAATCTTACACATATATGATATCTAATTTACCTTTCGCATAAATTAGCAAATACGCATAAAGAAATACAAATGATCAAAATAAGAAATCTAATTAACAAAATCTTAAAGTCTCAAGGCATAGTTTATACAAAGCTATTCAAATCCCCCTAGATAGAAATTTTAACTCAACATAATGGAATTCATAACTAATATTTTCAAGAAATTTATAAATTTAAATATGTTTAATACAATATCACAAATACAAAATTCAATAAAAATATTAGGGTGAGGGAAAGGAAGAGAAAACTCTTTGAAGATGAGCTTCAAGGCTTCAAATCTTCAATAATATTCAACTCCAAGCTCTCTCTCTAGGAATTTTTACGCCTCCAATGGTATTTTTCTTCCCAAAATCTAGCAACCAATTGTGTTTTCCTCCCAATTTTGTCACCCCCTTGGGTTTGAGGCATAAGATGGTATAACTATGGCTCAAATTAAGGTTTTACACTTTTTTATGCTACAGGAGGTGCGCTGGAGTAGGAAAACAATTTGCTGCAGAGTGCTTTAGGCAGTACCAGACTACTAAAAGCGCGATAGAGCCGAGTTTGGGCAGTTCTAACACCTGTTCATAGTTTAGCCAAAACATTTTCGTCCAAACTCTAATTGAAGTGATTAAAAGGTTATAGAAAATTAATAAAGAGATTTACAACTTCCATGTTTTGGGTTTTTCCAAAAATCGGATTGCATCTTGGTCAAAATCAAGCTTGAAGTTACTACACCTGTATTACTAGCGAACCATTCCCACCCAATTTACCACATTTTCACCTAATTATTTGTAACTCTACAAAACAATACAAAAATACATCAAACTAACAAAAATGCTTGAAAACTCACAAATATTTGAATTTAAAAGTACTTGATTTGTTGGTAAATAAACCACTCATCACCAAGCTCTCTCTCTCTAGGTACTTTTGTGCCTCAAATGGTATTTTTTATCTCTAATATCCATACCAGGGTTTAAGGCAAAAGACAATATAAATAGAGCTCCAAAATGAGTTTTGTTTCTATCAGCACAAAGAGGCACGGTATAGCGGGCTTTAAGCGTGGTGGAGCGCATTTTTCAAGGTATTGGAAGCTCAGGGAAGTAGGTTGTAGTACGCCTTTTAGAGTGCTAGAAACTGAGAAAAGCAGGTTGGAGCGTGCCTGGGCGTGCTAGAGCATAAATCGGGCAATGTCTCTAGTTTGGGTGTGCGCTAGAGCGGGATTTAGGCATGTTGGAACGTGCCTTTCAGGGTGCTAGAGTGCATATATGCAAGCAGGGGCATATAGCTGGCTACTGATAGGTGTGATCTACCTATATATTTCCAAACCAGTTTTATTAGTTTTAGACTATTGTTTATAGCGTTTTTATTATGTTTTAATTAGTTTTTATTTATTTTTTTGTATAAATCAAGTGTATGGGTGAAAAGGTATGAAATCAGAGCGTAAACGATCAATTCGGAACAAAAATAGTCAGAGAACGGTGGAAAAACAAGTAAGGAGACAAGATTCTAAAAAGAAGCCCACCGCCGCAGTGGTGAAAATGCAGAGAGGGCCAATTCTTGCTGAACATATACCACCGAAGCGATGAGATACACCATCGCGATGCTAAAACTGCAGGATGGTCACCAATTCCACCGCCTTCTCCACCGCTGCGGTGAACATTAAACCGACATACCCACCACCGCGACGGTCAGCTCTACACCAAATTAGATATTTTTTGGGATATTTTACCTATTTAATCCCTCTCCTCTTCCTCTCTCCGGCCATTAGAGCCCCTTAGAACATATCTAGGGGTAGGTTGAGAGGTTTTAGAGGGAGAGCTCACATCTCGAATGAGAAGAAGACGGCGAAGCGATCATTAAACGGTTCTTAGCGACAAATCTTCGAACTAGGCTAAGTTCTTCAATTTCTTCCTTTATTTATTTAACTTAGGAATTTGTGAGCATGTTTAGCTCGTGCTTTATTGTAAATACAGTTATGCCGTTAGTTAAACATGGATTGTATAGGGATTAACAATATATTTATAAATATGTGATTCGTATGATTTTAGTGTTTTGTTTATATTTGTTCTTTGAAGTTTGATTATGTTTATCATTATTCTATGCATGTATGCTTGTTTAGATATATCGAGAATACAGGGTTTGACACTCGGGAAAGGTAACCCCGAATTCAGACTAGGTTAAACACAACATGACGATCCAATAACCCAGGAGGGAGTTGGATTGTGTAAAATAGATGACGTTGGGGCGAGACTCACGTGACCTAGAGTCATTAAGACATTGAGGAGGATTTCTTCGTTGATACAAAGTTGCGTATTCCCTCGTCTTACACTCGGGAGAGGTGACGGGGGAAGTTTATGAACTAAGATTGTCGGATAAGTTAAATGCCATAAACGTAAGTCAAATGAGATCGAACACGTATTTGTAAACCAAGTTAATCCCTAGACAATTATTTCTCCTAAAACATCTCATTATATTAGTATAGATAGTTTAGTTCATTAGTTTAGTTTAATATAAATTTTATACATTCTTTTTAGCCTAGATAAAGTTAGGTCATGATAAACACGGTACTCAATAATAACGACAACCAATCCTTATGGATACGATATCTAATCTTAAAAGATCCATCATAGCAAAATTTTGACCTCATACACTTGCGAGTAGTCAATACGCGAGCGTGTAAAAATGCTCGTCGTACAACTACTAAGGCCATTTTTTGGCCAATTTATAGTCTTTGTTTATGCCAGATTGCTCTAGTTGCGCATGGCTCTTCTTAGTAAGTTCAAAAAACTCCCACGTTGCCATAGTTTCAATTTTTTTCCAATTATTTATGATTCCTATAAAACAACACAAAAATACATTTAATTAACAAAAATACTTGAAAACTCACAAATTTTTGAACTCAATGTACTTGATTTGTTGGTAAATAAACTCCTTATTAAATACTTCCAAACTCAAACATTTGCTTGCCCTCAAGCGAAAGAAAAGAAAATAGAAGAAAACACAAATCAAGTACTAAGCAATGAACGAGAAAATGTGAATTTCATACCGATTCAACAACTCGTGTAATTATCTTCAAAGCCACCGAATGCTCTAATCTCAAGAGTAATGCAATGATTGAGATTATCTAGAATTTCAACATCAAGCATCAAATTCAATCCACTCAAGAATCTCAATGTGTAAATGTGTGCACAATCACTCTCACCTAACCATATGAACCTCGAATATATTTATGTGCTAAGGATACAATGAATGATCTCTAGATTGTAAAATTAAGAACAACCATAGGCCCATTTTTTGTGTCACTCTCCACTAATTTTGTGTAGGCTCATATGTTATTGGATATCAAAAGGACTTTGAGGGATTGTAATGTATGGCTAGGGTAAAAGGTGGATGAGATTTACATTTTAAGACTTAAATCACCCTAGGCATGTATCACAAATCATGGATCTTACATGATTTCCAAGAAGAAAAAAAATCACCAACTCCCTTCTTTCGTCATATGTCTTCTTTTAATCGATCCCAGAAGGTATTATTCACAAAATAACCAAAACAAACACATTTTTTTAGTAAAATGAACAAATAGGTAAGAAATATAAATCACACCCCCAAAATCAAAATCAACATCGTCCTCAATGTTGTAGAAAAATACAAGGAAGTGACTCAATTCATCACCCAATTGTCTTTTTTTCCTCATTTTTTCCCTTTTTTTTTTTTTTTTAATATAAACATATATCAGACATAAACAAAATGAAATAAAATAACCCAATCCACCAATGATTTTCCAAACACAACCCATACTTGCTCGGACACTCAATTATCCGTGCAAACATACCAATTGGTGATGGGTTTAGGAAGTGGGAAGGCATTTAGTGGGTTGGATGTACATATGTGGATAGTGAAAAAATAATGTAATAAAGCTCAATGGGGGTAAAAAGTGATGATGTTTTCATGGATTAGCTACAAAGGCCCAAACGATTCAAAGAATTGCCTAAATCATCTCTCCAACAACACATAACCTAGTATTTTGCCTCAAGTTTCACTCAAATGGGTTCTAGTATTCATGAGATGTCAAAACCTACCTAAAGCATATAAATATTCTCCAAATGGTTAAAAGACCAAGTGATCATGATTTTTGGTGCTCAAAAGTAAAAGTCAAGATTGAACTTCCATCAACACGAGTCAAGCACACAGAAATCTCAATAAAATACATTTCAAAAGACCTAATAGAACATCAATTGCTTATACTCATCATCAATATCAAGTCATTTATTCTCAACAAAACTTACAATTTATTCAAACAAACCTAAAGAAAAAAAAAACTAAAAACATGGCTAAAAGAACACAAATCATAGGAAGAAAGTCATAGCAACCAATATCCAAGAAATACTCAAAACCCAATAAAAATCAACAACAATTGTCTCACCCCCAAAATCAATATCAAGCACAAATTAAAGTTAAGCAAAAGAGAATAAGAACACAAACTGGGGAGGCAAGGCAATCTCGCCTCCCTAGTGCAGTCGGCGGTAATGCGCATTATTGACCCAGTGACATCCCCAAGGGGGGATAAATTAGGTAGTTATAAAAATTTAATCAAATTTCAAATCTTTCAACATTTAATTAATTAAATAATCAGTTTATTCTAAATCAATTATATATATTTGTTAAGCAGTGGATAAGTGTATTTAATCTAAGTGCACATCCAAACAAAATGTAAAAAAGTTAAACAATGCAGCACACCAAGATATATCCTGGTTCAGCAAGTTAGTCTTACCTAATTCAGTCCCCCGAGCTCCACAAATATTTGTACCCTCTAAATCCGAAGATTCTTTTAAAGGCAAGAACCAAACTCTTACAACAATTCTTTTACCAAGCTCAGAATCAACCATTACAATTATCCTTTTTCCAGGTTAAAGAAGAATCTTATCTTTTTTACGAGGCAAAAGACTAACATAATTTCATTACAAGAGGAATCACCACCTAATCCTTTTCCTAAGCACTGGAATAACTTTTTTTTTCCAGGCTCATGACTAAACTAATCCTTTCACAATTTAATGATCAAACTTAATCCTTTTACAGGCTAAAGATCAAGCCTCACAAACTCTCCAAGTACCCTTTTCACCAATAAGGATGGAACCATTACAAATCATTCACAATTAATACTATTCAATAAAAATTAACACCTAATTATTTTCAAGAAAAAAGAATACCCTAACATTTTTATCCACTAGATAAAGATCAAATCTCAATATGTTTCCCTAAAATGACTGAAACCCAAGCTACCCTGATTAGATACAGTATTAACCATATCCAATCTGAACCATCTCACCAATTACAAAAAATCACTAAAAATTTTCTCACTCGGAGTTTCTATCATCTCAAACTAATTAAACTCAATTAATATCCAGATAATTACTATGTGATAGAAATTAAGTGAGAAATTCAATATCTGATTATAATGTGTGTGGATAACACAAAATAAAGCACATAATCATATAATCATAAAAATCATTTTAAAAAGAATTTTTATACTCTTATAGTTCAAAAATGATTTTAATACGACCTTATCAACCAAGAAAATATAGTAATATGATTTCACAATAAAAAATGATAGTTGGACAAGATCTCACCAGAAAAACACCAAAAGATTGAAATCAAAATAGCAAGACAGCACAAATTGGTGATGCCAACTTAATAGCTTTTTTTCTCGAGAACTTCTCACACAATAATCTCACAATAGATATCTCGAATATATCTTGGAATAATAACTCTTAGAAAGCTCAGGAATTTTGATTGTACTTGATTGATGTGTTCTGTTGATATGAAATTAGCAAATCGATTCAAGTTATTTTGAAAGAAACTCTCTGACGGCTAGTTTCCACAAGATATGAAATTTAAATACACATATATACCCCATATATAATAATCATTCATTCTTGGTATAATTCAATCGAATATGGCTTTTAAATCTTTTGATTAAGTTCACAAATTATTTCTCAATATCAAATCGAATAGATAGGAAGAATTAAATGAACCAAATTGAAAGACACTTCAATTTTATATACTGTATCTATATGGATATCAAAATAGATGTGATATATCTTAAATATATTCAAATTCCAAGAATATCTTAATTATATATGCCAAAATGGCTAGTTAACGGCTTGTATTTGATTTGATCCTGAAAAATCTCAAAATTCTAACTAGACAGACAGTTGATCGATCGATTTAGAGACTCCTCGTTTTCCAGCCTTTACCCATCAGTTGACTGAACCTTCACCTGTCGGTAAATCGATCATTGCTAGAATACTCATTTATCAAATTATTTCAACTCCAAACTTCATCGTTTTAATCTCGTTAACCAATTTCTTTTCTCGGTTAACTCAATTGACACTAATATTCAATTTTAAATACTAATCTTACTTAGATCAATTTTTATTTTTTAATTTCACGTTGGAGCAAATAATTGAACTAATTAGGATATTAATTTCATCACATTAAACACACATAAATATAACTCATTAATTCGTGTCGTGTGTGATCATAATCTGGATACATTAAAAGTAAACAGGTTTGAGTTCTTTTCACTTAATTTCTTCAGAATCTTTAATACTCTTCATCTTTTTAATGTTCATCTCTACATCTTGAATAATTTCTTCATGATTAGATCTTTAATAGAACTTCTTATACTAAAACACGCAACAAAAACGTTAGTTCCACAAAAAATATCAACCCTTAATTGTCCATCAAAATCTTGAGATCAACAATCTCCTTATTTTTATAATGATAATTAATTTTGATGATTTCTTCGAAACAAAAATGTAACCACGCTTCCCCTAAATCCATGGACGGGTTTTTAACTCATTTAAGCACAATCATGAAGATAATTCAAATAATTTATCAGATATTCAACAAAGCACAATATGATCAATTCAACAATAAAGATATTCAATAGAGCATAAAATGATCAAGTCAACATAATTATTTCTTTTATCAACGCAATGCTTAGGCGAACAATTCAATTCTTTAAACATCTTTAATAAATATCAAATATATTCTCCCTCATTGTCATCTCAAAAAGTAGGGAAGATGAACCAAAAACATCATTCTAGGCATGTAATCTCCCCCTATATAAGTGTAAACAAGCTAATTCATGCTTAGGAGAATAAACTTAATGCAATCAAAAATATTTTAGTAATGTAGCATGAAATAATATATGTTTTACTTATGATACCAATTAATGCCTTCCCTATAGATAGAATCAAGAAATATGTAATTTTTAACGCACTAGGACAGGAAGCATTTCTCAATAATAATTTATGAATTTGTCAATCATAAATCTAATGTATGTTTCTATCACGGTTATGATTAATATTTAGAATTAAAACCATATGAATGCAATATATAATTTATTTATCATTTACATAATCGCAACATTTCAAATAAATCAGGATTTCATGCATTTTAACATATTTTGCATATTTTTAAACGTGACTTTTAGAATTAAAACCATATGAATCCAATATAACATATTTTGCATATTTTCAAACATGACTTTTAGTGAATCTCACATACACACATATGCATACTTAACTAATCATCATGCAATAATTTTAAGACAACTGAAGAACACATAATTTAGCACATGTCTTAAAAGCCATTACCGACTTACATAATCGGCATGCTGAACACCTCCCTCTTTGACAAATTTAATGAATTTAAACTGTGAAGGGTTAGGAGTACCTCTAATATCTTTCTAGATGACATTACTTTTTATCTCATTTGTACCAATTATTGATTTGAATGTACAATTTCTCTTAGCCTATCCGTTTCCTTTCAACCTTTTGTTATTGCAATTTAATTTATTGATACTTTGATTTTCATGTGTCACTTGTGACTTTCTGCTGATATTTCATCTTGGCTTTGGTAACTCTTTTCTGTTTGCACGTGTCGCTTGTGGTTTTTTTGTAACTTCACATTTTGGCTTTGGTACATCTTTTTACTTTGGACACGTCCCTTGTGGATTGTTGGTGACTTCCTGTCTTAGCTTTGATATAACTTATTTGTTTGTTTCGTCTGATCCACTCCTGATATTATGTAACTCTACATAAGAAATTTGCACATCTCCTTTTGGTATCCATTTCATTTTGAATCCATTCTTATTAGACATAAGCTTAGGGTTCCTGAACATACAAGATATTTTAAAATATCCAACCCTATTACAATAATAGTATCTCAATTTTGATTTATCATCATAAATAGAACAAGAAGTAAAACATGAATCATTTCTAACAATAGCAAAATTACAATCTTTGGCTTGTGATGAAAGATGAGATGATGAAAGATATCTACTTCTATAGATTATTTGACAAGATGAAAAAATATTTTCAAAAGCTCCTGAAATAAACTCAAGGTTGCATTTTTATTTTTCAAAATTTTTCTGATTTAAATCGATATTTAATTCAAGATCTGACCTTTATCTCGAAATCATGACAAAATAATTTTTTAAAACTCTGTTTTCATTTTCAAAAATATCCACTTTCGAGAGCAAATTATTAATTTCAAAAATGACATCCAAAAACTCTTTTGTTCCACAATAGTCATCCAGGTGTACTTTAGATTTTCGAACACTTTTTCTTTCATTTTCAAAAGAACTAATTTTTTTTTTTAAACTCAAATTTTATTTAGCAAAAAAGTAGTGTGAGGGAAAGTAATTTTTCCATAACAATATATAGACATTTTCATTATCATCATTTTCATCACTACCTCTAATTTCACAAGAATCATAAATAGCATTATCATGTACGGATCTATCACCATTAAAATAAAATACACAAAAAAAAATAAAAAAATTATCCATGTTTTGTGCACATGATCGGGCTTACTGTGCTCGATAAGCCTATCGAGCTAAAACACCATCAACCCTATCGAGCTAAAACCAACTCTGGTACCAATTCTTGGCCTAATGAACTTACCCAAGAGGGGGGTGAATTAAGTAGTTATAAAAATTTAATCAAATTTTAAATCTTTCAACACTTAATTAACCAAATAATAGATTTATCCTAAACCAATTATTTATCATTGTTACGCAGTGAATAAGTGTATTTAATCTAAGTGCACATCCAAACAAAATATAAATAAATTAAATAATTCAACAGACCAAGATATATCCTGGTTAAACAAGCTAACATTGCATAATCTAGTCCCCCTAGCTCCACGAACATTCATACCCTCTAAATCCCAATATTTCTTTAAAGTTGGAACTAAACCCTTACAATGATTCTTTTACTAGATCTAGAATTAACCTTTACAATTATCCTTTTTCTAAGCTAAAGAAGAACCTTATCTTTTTACCAGGATAAAGACTAACGTAATTCCATTACAGAAGGAATCCTCACCTAACCTTTTTCCCTGGTGTAGAAATAACCATATATTTTTTCCAAGCTCAAGATTAACCTAAACTTTTTACAATGTAAGGATCAAACCTAATTCTTTTACAAGTTAAAGATAAAACCTCACAAACTCCCCAAGTATCCTTTTCAACAGTAAGGATAGAATCGTTACAAATCAGTCACAATTAATTATATTTAGGAAGAATTAACATCTAATTTTTTTTCAAGGGAAAAGAATAACCTAACCTCTTTATCCACTAGGTAAAGAAATAATCTTAATCTTTTTTTAAAAAAAAAAAAGATTGAAACCCAAGCTACCCCAAACAAATACAGTTCTAATCATATCTAATCTCCACAAACTCACCAATCAAAAAAAAAAAAAATCACTAAATTTCTTCCCACTCGGAGCTTCTACCACCTCAAACCTATTAAACTCAATTAATGTCTCAATAATTACTATGTGATAGAAATTAAGTGAGAAATTCAATATCTGATTATAATATGTGTAGGTAGTACAAAATAAAGCATGTAATCAGATAACCACAAAAATTATCTTAAAAAGAATTTTTATGCTCTTAAAGTTCAAAAATGATTTTAATACGACCTAATCAACCAAGAAAATATAATAATATGATTTCATAATAAAGAATTATAGCTTGAAAAAATCTCACCAGGAAAACACCGAAATATTGAAATCATAATAGTAAGACAACACAGATCAGTAACGCCAACTCAATAGCAGTTTTTCTTGAGAACATCTCACACAATAATATCACAATAGATCTCTCGAATATATCTCGGAATAAAAACTCTTAGAAGCTCAGGAACTTTGATAGTTTTTGATTGATGTGTTCTGTTGATATGAAATTCGCAGGTTTATTTAAGTTGTTTTGAAAGAAGCCCTCTAACGGCTAATTTCTACAAGATATGACATGCACCTATAGCCCCCATATATAATAACCATTCATTTCTGGTATAATTCACTCAAATATGGCTTTTAAATCTGTCGATTAAGTCCACAAATTATTTCTTAATATCAAATCGAATAGATAGTAATAATTAAATGAACCAGAATGAGAGACACTTCAATTTTATGTACCATATTTATATGGATATCAAAATAGATGTGATATATCTTAAATATATTCAAATCCCATGAATATCTGAATCAGATATGCCAAAAACGGCTAGTTAACAGCTAGTATTTGAATTGATCCTTTAAAATCTCCAAATTCTAACCAGATAATCGGTTGACCGATCATTAGCCATCGGTTGACTAATCAATATTGGTTGTTAAGCCTTTCTGGCCCTTAAGGCAATTGGTTGACTGGCCCATTTCTAGTTGGTTGACCAATCAATGCTGGTTGCATTTATAGGCCAATTAGAAGCCTTGGTCGGTTGACCGATCCCCTACAATCAGTTAACCGATTGATAAAGAGAGTTTTACTTTGGCCAATCAATTGAACGATCTCATATGGTCGGTTCACCGATCAATTCACAGACTCTTCATTTTCTAGCCTTCACCCATCGATTGACCAAACCTTCACCCGTCAGTTGACCGATCATTACTGGAACACTCATTTCTCAAATTATTTCAACTCTAAACTTCATCATTTTAATCCCGTTAACCAATTTGTTTTCTCGGTTAACTCAATTGACACTAATATTCAATTTTAAACACTAATCTTATTTAGGTCAATTTTCATTTTTTCAATTTTAGCTTAGAACAAATAATTGGACACTAATTAGAATCTTAATTTCATCAAATAAACACACATAAATATAACTCATTAATTTGTGTCGTGTGTGATCCTAATCAGGATACATTAAGAGTAAAAGATGTTTGAGTTGTTTTCACCTAATTTCTTCATAATCTTCAATACTCTTCATGTATTTAATGTCCATATCTGGATCTTGAATAATTACTTCATGATTTGATCTTTAGTAGAACTTATTATACTGAAACACTCAACAAACACATTAGTTCTACCAAAAGCGTCAACCCTTAATTGTCCATCAAAATCTCGGGATCAACACGCATGTTTGCATAAAGTTTGGTTGATCCAGTGCTTTCCTCCATAAATTGCATCTTTAACTCAATTATTTAAAAACTTGGGTTGCCTCCCAAGAAGCGTTTAGTTAACGTCCTCGGCTTGACAATGGATAAGTGCTCATCGAATAATGGCTTCCACTTATAGTATGTGTCATACAACACAATAAATGGGTCTTAGATCTTAACTTTCTCAAGCTTAGCGAGATGTGAAAGTGATTGGCACGTATGTGCAACTTAACTCAGCTCCAGCATATGTGCTTGGGCATGAATGAATGGTGTTAGAAGTGTTGGAGGACGAGTGAGCCACATTGAATCCTCACAGATGTAGTCATTTTTTATCAATGGTGGCATCACAAAATGGATCTCAAATGGTGGCGAATCACAAGTTTTGTCTTGCGATTCTTCATTGTCGATCAATTCTTGGGTCTCCTCCTCTTTAGAATCATCATCATCGAACAAACCCCCAAGTTCTTTCCACTTTTGCGTGGCTCCTCATGTTAGCTTTCACATATAAACGTGGCTTGTGTGTCACTCATTGCCATCGTCATTGTCATATCTTCAATGGAGTCGAACAAAGATTCGACTTGTAAATCATAAATGGTTTCCATCCTCTCCAACTTCTCTATACGAAGCCTTGTCTCTCCAAAAATTGGGCAACAATGTCTTCAAGGGTAGGAAAAGACTCTACTTGATAATGTGGGGTGTCAAACTAGAGTGCTAATATGTTAAAATTATCCCCCAAACCACAGAGGTTCATTGGATAATTCCAACACCGATAGTCAAAATCGTCCATGTCCTTCAACAACCAATAGGCTTCGCTGTGGATAGTTGGTAAAGAGAGGTGATACCATTTTCTCCATCCACCCAAGTTCTTATTACGGCTTGTAACCCGTCAAGGAAGTTTTGTAGTTGACACTCCCTCTAGAAACTGTGATCAGGGAACCGAATAAGCATCTCTTTGTATCTTTCCCAAGCATAATAAAAAGACTTGAAATCTCGTTGAGAAAATCTTAAGAGGGCTTGTGCATCAACCATCTCCAAGTACCTTGCAATATAAGAAATCGAAAACAAAAATTAAAAATAAAAATAAATACCTAAACTAAAATCAAATTACTTACTCACAATATTAATAACAATCCAAAACGCCAATCCTTGCAATAGCCCCAAAAACTTGTTAGCATTTTGCTTTACACCACAAGTGCACGGATGTCAAGTTTTAGTGTAGTGGTAAGTGTGGGTGTTGTATCCACAGGGATTTATTTAAATCATCTCTAATTACCATGATTATTGTAACCTAACTTTATTTAGACGTCTAAATTTAAGGTATATAAAAATAAACTAAAACAATACAAATTCAAAAGCAAAATAAAACGTGGACTTCCTATGCACAATTGTTCTAGGAACTTGATTTTATCTCATTTTTCCCATGTCATCTTATTAAGCAATTATTAGTCAATTTCACTCAAATCATTAATCAAGGGTCTTAATTATTCTTGTAACCTCTCTCAAGTGCCTTACAAAATAATATGCGTGAATATCCGAATTGATATCTCTATCAAACTTGTTTACTCACACATTTATTAAGTTTCACCCTTAATGGAAGTTAAAAATCGCTCGCCTCTCAGACTCACAACGATCGAAATCCTAGTTGATAAATCTAGAATTTGATCACCTCACGGTCTCACAAGATCCTAAATTCCCAACTCGATTATCTAGGTATTGATCTCCACTCAATCTCACAACAACCTAGACTACGTACTCTCAATTCCGATCACAAACTCAATCTCTCTCAAGCATAAATTTCACAACCTAAATTCATCTAACTCATTGGTTACATAAATGAATTAAAATGGAATTCAACTAATAATTAACAAAATATTTAAAACATAGTTCAAACAAAATTACCTCAAGCTCTAGAAATAAATTCTAACTCAACATAGTAGAATAAATGGCTAATCCTTTCAGGAAATCTGTAAATGAAAACATGTTAAACACAATATCTACAAATACAAAATTCAATAAAGATTAGGGTAAGAAAAAATAAGATAAAACTCTTTGTGGAGATGAGCTTCAAGTCTTCAAATCTTCAAGAATCTTCCCCAAGCAATCTTCAAGAATCTCCAACTCCAAGCTCTCTCTCTAGAAATTTTTGTGCCTCCAATGGTGTGTTCTTTCTCAAATCTCCATACTAGGGTTTGAGGCATAAGATTGTATAAATAGAGTTCCAAAATGAGTTTTTTTTTTCGACCATCAACACCAACGGGCGTGCTTTAGCCGTGTGTATACGTGTGAAGGCACCTGACTGGCTACTAAGGCTAATTTTTAGCCAATTTATAGTCCTCTTTGATGACAAATTGCTTTAGTTTCTCATGTCTCTTCCCAATATGTTCTAAAAACTCCCATTTTGCCCTATTTTTACCTTTTTTCCTAATTGTTTATAATTCCTACGAAACAACACAAAAATACATTAAACTAACAAAAATGCTCGAAATGTCACAAATATTTGAACTCAAAAGTACTTGATTTTTAGTAAATAACCTCTTCATCATGATTCTACATGGAGAAAGTAAAAGAGTTGATGACGGCCTTCCGTAGCTACAAGTTTAAAGCCATTCTAAAGACCAAAAATGAGAATCAGATGTGCTATCGATTTTGGCATCATTCGTTGCTCTAAATAAGCATTCCAAGGTGGTAGATTTCTTAGAGCATCCTTCTGTACTCTCTCAGATTGACATTTTTGCTTACTTCGGAGAGTTGGACAAGAGGATGATTAGAGAGCTCCACTGGTTCATTACTTGAAAGAAAGAACATTACACATGACAAAGAATCAGCTCGAAAAGTTTTCTACAAAGTATTTAGGTATGTCGTGATGGAAGACAAGTTATACCGAAGATCTTTCACACAGCCTCTATTGCTCTACTTGGGACCGAAATAAGCTACTTACGTACTACAAGAAATTCATGAAGGAGTTTGTGAAAACTATCAAGGAGAAGGAATCTTGGCATACAAGGCACTTACGATCAGTTATTATTGGCCAAAAATACGCAGTAATACACAAGAGTATGCTAAAAAAAATATGACAAATTCCAACAATTCTCAAACGACATTAGGGTTCCAGCCCAGAATCAAATACTGATTCACAGTTCGTGGCCCTTTGCTCAATTGAGGATGGATCTCCTAGGTCCATTTACCCCAACTCCTATAAATAAGAATACTTACTAGTGGTAATTGAATACTTTACTAAATGGGAAGAAGCTTATGCATTTTTGTCTATAGGAAAAAATGAAGTCAAGAAATTCCTTTAGAAGCAAGTAATCTATCGTTTTATATTCAAGCAGTGTTGATATCAGATAATGGAACACTATTCACTAGGTAAAAGGTTGCATGGATGTATAATGAACTGAAGATACAGCATCGGACGTTTATTTCAGCTTATCCCCAAGCGAATGGACAAGCATAGGTTATTAATCTATCAATTAAGGAAGCACTCAAAAAGCGATTGGATGATGCCAAAGGTATATGGGTGGAAAAACTGCCAGGAATCTTGTGTCCTATAGAAGAACTCTAAGAACAACTTCTGGGAAAACGCCATACTCCATAACATATGAGACGGAAGCAATGGTTCCAGTGGAGATTGTATTACCTTCGAGACATTATAGCACAATCAATCTTATAGAAAACAAGGATGCTATATGCCAAGAGTTGGACTACCTAGAGGAAAAACGAGACCAAGCGGTATTAAGAATGGTAGTCTATAAATTAAGGATAGTAAGGACGTTCAACAATGCAGTATGCCTAAAACACTTTGCAGTAGGAAAGTTGGTGCTTCAAAGAGTAATGCCACATCGTCCAGAGGCTCAACTAGGAAAATTTGCTTCCAACTATGAAGGACCTTACAAGGTGGTTAAGGTAAATAGACTTGGGATGTATTGTTTGGAAGACCTGGATGGGGTATCAATTCCTCGTTAATGAAATATTGTGTATTTAAGAAAATATTTTGTGTGAGTTTCTTGATTTTTATTTTGCGAATATCTTAAAAAGACTTTGAAGAAGAATTATTTACTATTTTGATTATTAGTCTTTCAAATGAGCAGTAAGATTATTTATTTTTATAAAGAAGTTTTAATAAATGATTAGCCCTACGTCATTTATTTTTAAAAAGAAGTTTTAATAAATTATTAGCCCTACGTCTAAGACGATAAAAGGTCTAAAATTTAGATGCTCAGATCAGTTCGTCCGAGAAACAATTGGTAACAAATCACCAAGTTTCAAAACATAAAACCAAGATGCTCAGATAAGTTTTTCCAAAAAATGATTGGTGACAATTCACTAAGTTTTAAAACTTAAAACCGAGCTGCTCAGATTACTTCATCCAAAAAAAGATTGGTAACAAATCACCAAGTTTCAAAACTTAGAAATAAGCTGCTTAGATCTGTTCGTCCAAGAAACGATTGGGGATAAATCACCAAGTTTCAAAACTTAAAATTGAGCTACATAGATCAGTTCATCCAAGAAACGATTGGTGAGAAATCAGCAAGTTTCAAAACTTAAAACCAAGCTGCTTAAATCAATTCGTCCAAGAAACGATTGGTGACAAATCAGCAAGTTTCAAAACTTAAAGCTGAGGTGCTCAAATTAGTTCGTCTAAGAAACAATTTGTGATAAATCACCAAGTTTCAAAACTTAAAATCGAGCTGCTCAAATCAGCTCATCCAAGAAACGATTGGTGACAAATCACCAAATTTCAAAACTTAAAATCGAGCTACTTAGATCAGTTCGTCAAAGAAACGATTGGTGACAAATCACCAAGTTTCGAACTTAAAACCAAACTGCTCAGTTCAATTCGTCCAAGAAACGATAAGTGACAAATCACCAATTTTCAAAACTTAAAACTGAGTTACTCAGATCAATTCATCCAAGAAACGATTTTTGACAAATCACCAAGTTTCAAAACTTAAAACCAAGCTGCTCAAATCAGTTCGTCCAAGAAATAATTGGTGACTAATCAATAAGTTTCAAAATTTAAAGTCGAGTTGCTCATATCAGTATTGGTGACAAATCATTGAGTTTCAAAACTTAAAACCGAGTTATTTAGATTTGTTGGTCCAAGAAACGATTGGTGACAAATCACCAAGTTTCAAAACTTAAAACCGAGTTGCTTAGAACAGTTGGTCAAAGAAATGATTGGTGACAAATCACCAAGTTTTAAAACTTAAAAGTGAATTGCTTAGATCAATTCATCCAATAAACGATTAGTGACAAATCACCAAGTTTCAAATTGGAAAGCCAACTACTCCTGTCAGATTGTCAAAACCTTTTTGGTAAATGTTCCAGATTTCTCAAAATAAATAAAGTTTGGATTTTGGAATGAAAAAAAACAACCGTTGGGCTTAGAATAAATCCAATGAGCCAATGCAATCCATAACCTATTAATTACTTAAACTTATTATAGAGGAGGGCAAAAGGTGTATATGGACGTATATGTGGACAGTCAATGCTCCATATTATTCTTAGGTCATAGGGGAGTATATGGACATGTATATGTCAATACTCTACATTATTCTTAATTCGTGAAGGGGTATAAAGGCAATTAATGCTCTATATTTATTCTTAGTTCATTTTGATATGATCGTTATTCCTAAAAATTTTATTCGGCACATTCATACTCATTCACAACATATAAAACCCAAAGTTTATATACATATAAAATAGAGAAGTACATTACATCTTTCATCCAACATAAATCAGATTTTACCATCACAGGAATCTTTCCAATGAGAAATTCTCTTTCGTCTTTTTCAATGACATCTTTCTCAAAATATTGTTCTTCTCTAGTCTTAAACTTATCACTCCTTACTATAGAGTTAGTGTAGACCTGAACGTGTATCTGGACTTTAATCTTGGCTGAATAAGTAATGTTCTGGAGACAAGCACGCTTAGGCAACAAATTTAAGAATTCTTTGCCAACATCAACTGTGAACTTCTCACAAGTTCAGAAACTGGGTTGTTCAAGGACAACCTTGCAAAAGGTCATTGAGGCATATCACCATTCAATCTCACCAATTGAATCAAAGATATAAGGGAATAGAAAAATTCGTCAGATAAAAAAAAAAACCAGAAAAATAGAGATGAATTGAAAGAAGTCAAAAACTTATTTTTCATTAAATCGGTACTGAAAGGGCTGGAGCTACTCTGAACCAAGAAAAGGCACAAGACTTAATACCTCAGAGTTTGAGTTCGAGTGGTAGAAGTCATATTCTTCATACTAGTTCAACACTCGAACCAAGGCTCGTATCTTCTCCTTTTTCTCATCGTTCTTCTCCCAAAACTTGTCTCTTCTCTTCTTCAGCAGGTCACTATAGGTCTTATGGAGATGTACTTGGCTATAGGTCTCCTTCTCAACCATCTTTAGATGGCCTCAGAGCTCTTGGAGTTGGGATATCGCACAGAAGGGGGCAGCGTCTAGGGAAGTGAAGAGTGCACAAGCGTCTTTGATAACACTAAGCCGAGGGTGCTTTTGGTTGAGAGTCTTGGCCATCATCATGAGCTCTCTAAAGCAATACCCAAGCTTCACTTTCTTTTTTCTTTTTGCCTGAACGGAATCAAAAGCATCAGAGGCTGATTATGACGATGACATAACTTATATGAGATAGAAGGAAACATAAAAAAAAATAGAAGAAAAAGTGTGAACAAATCTCAAGGAGGTTTGGCTTTAAATAGCTAAACCAGTGTTCAAAAAATGACAAAAATGTAAAACCAAATCGTCGAAATATCTACACTCCGTTATAACAAGAAAAATGAAATGATAGAAGCCAATATCGAGATAAAAGTAACGATTTCCAAGATCAAATCGGACGGCGTCTGTTCAAAGCAGGTTATAATTACAAAGTACCATAATTACAAAGCCGACAAAGATTAGAAATTGAAAATATAGTTAACTAATCAAGATGTCCATGGTTGATATGCGGCTTCTAATTGAGGTGAGACATGGAGTTCGACAAAAACTGAAGCTGATTCGCTAGGCATGATCCAAGTTTGGTCAGATAAAGGCTGATCTGAGGTTTACATTGCAGTTGGCCCGAATGTGAGCTTGGTCAGATGAAGGTCGATCCCAAGGCTCTGTACTGGGCAACTCTATAGAAGTGGAACATAGATCTTGTTCATCTTCGTGCTCCAATAATCCATCCAGGAAGGTAAGGTCGAGATCAGGATGTTGTTGTTGAACTTGTGCCTGGTAGTACTTGAAGACGACCAGTTGAATGCTCTCCCTAAGGTCTTCAAACTACTCTCAAAGCTGGTTTATTTTGCCGGCGTGTTCTTTCTTTTTCTACTCCAATGTTGTGGACAACTCTTCGATTAACTTAACCTGGTTAGCTAACTTTGCCTCTAAAGATAAACTCTTGAGCTTCGTAGAGTTCATCTTGTTTGATATCAGTTCCTTTTCCCTTCCCAAGTGTCGGAGGGCATCAATTTTTGCCTCCAACTCAACCCTCAACAAATGAAGCTCGGACTGTTGTTTGTTGAACTTCTCTATTAGTGAAGAGTTTTTTGTTGAAATCCTACTGCTCTCAGTTAGAAGCCCGTAGTTTTCCCTGATCTAGACTTGATTATTGTTCTAGAAAAATTCACATTGAGTGCGAGCAACTCGTAGATCGATCTCTAACTTTTCTTTAGATGACCTCTCCAGCACTAATTCGGTTTAAAAGGAAACCTTTTTCTCCTGGAGAGCTCAAAGATCCTCTTTCAGCCGACTGGATTATGTTAGCTGGTACATGAGCTGGGTGTCCAATTCAATCATGTCCTCCGAGCTACCAACCAAGGCAGAAGATAGATGAATGCTTTAAAGAATTGATACATTTCAATTCAGAGAACAACACAACGAATGAGACGTACAATTTAGAAAATAAACAAAAAAAGTAAATAAAATAATGATGGTTACCTAAATGAGAGGACAAACGAGAGTTCAATTAAGGAAGGGATATTGAATGTGTTCCAAGAGGACTCAAGTCATTACTCATTAAAGTCGCTCGCACCATGATCTCCCCAGTTCACCGGGGAATCGGTGGCGGGATGAGCCTTAGTTATTGCCATCTCTGCAAGGAAAGGGGTCGATGAAGAACTAGCCTTAGCCGGACTAAGCGAAGGGTTGGAAGCCATTCTCAGAGCTAAACAATCAAGAGAAGATGAAAAAGAACAGGATGACAAGACAATCAAACAATTGAATGGTAGGAAGAAGAACATAAGCTAAGAGGATGATCTTTCATCTCGCCCGAACTTAAGCTAAGATGGCGATCTTTTGTCTCGCCTCTTCGAATTTAGAAGCTAATAGGGTGACGATGGGTCGGGTTCGGTAGTAAAATTCGACCCACACGAAGTGACCTGGAAATCACACGTGGGCCAACTGTGCCAGTGGCACAAATTGTGCAGAATCAATTCACTAAGAGAGCCCAACGCATAACTAAATAGAATGGTTCATAAGAAGCCCAACCATGTTTGGGCTAACCTGAATAGAAGAATGCCTCCTAATGGGGCCTGATCACAAGTAAGTAAGACCAACAGTGGAAGGTCGTTAAGTAATTTTTTGAGAACCCCCCACAATCCCATGCGTACAGAGAGGCGTAACTGTTTTACGTTCCATAATGGGATCATGGACGGTTTCCATAAGGTTAAAGAGGAGATCGTGGAGGGAGTGGTGGCATGCAGGATAAATGGTCTATATATGAAGACAAGTACCAGGTAGTCAAGGTATTACTTTTCACATACAGAGAGATTTTTCACCATAAATAAAATAATTTATTTTCACACCGGAGGTTCTTTGGTTGTCATCACACCGGTATCTCTTAGAGCTAACTGGTTCTGTAGATTTAGGTTGCAGGTTGTGAAAGTTTTTGGAACGTGAGGAACTGTGAGACGCGTTTGGAGATTTTTTGGCAGCATGAAAGGGTAAAAACTACTTTTGGAAATGAGATATCAACAAGTAGGAGTGAATCCGACCAGATAATAAAAAGTAGTAGAATGAAAGGCAAAATAATTAGTTAATTTGTTAGTTTCTACCATAATGGAACCTGATAAGTTTTTTATTGCCCCTTTTTTTTTTTTACCTCTTTGGACTCTTTGAATTGATATCCATTTAAAATTTCCTTCTGTTTCTCTTGTAATTTCATTCAATTATCATTTACCAAATGTGGCATACTATATTGTTAAAAAATAAACTATTTTTTTTTTTACTAAATTTAAAGTTTTCACCTTGTGCATGAAGAAAACATGACATGATAGTTTTTTGAGAGACACTTGTTCCTATTTAGTTTGTATTAATTGTGGTTTCTTCAAGTGGATAATTTTTTCACCAATACATTAAAAAAAATGTTCAAATAAATGTCACTAAAACGTGTTTAATCAACCCATCTACGAGTGCAAAAAAAAAAAATTAGTAAAATACACTTTTAAATTTTATTTCCAAAAAGCATGAATCCAAAATAAATAATAATTATCTAATTTTAACTCATAAGGCGTGGCTTAAAAATTCATTAATGATATTTTCTCAAATAAAAAACTACAAATTTTATTGATATAGTGAATCATCAAGTTAATAACTCCATCTAAAATTGAAAAATAATAAAAATAAAATATTGAATCACGACATTATTTGAATTTGCAGGTAGGATATGTGGGTTGAGTTGGGTTAGGTATTGATTGAGATGATGTAATAGAGCCATATATAATATTGTTTATCCATTGTTTGTAATATCCTTTTAGCTTACTCACAGCAAATCTTTTGTTAAAATCCTTCTCAATATTTGTTGGTGTCTCGAATTGGTCCAATCAGCAGTATAGTCCGAGTACTCTCGGATCAGGGGTGAGGGTTATTAATCTCGCTTGTTTCCGTACTGCAGCCAGGCCAGAGGGCCGAACTGGCATAAGTCCAAACCCGGGTCTTGGCTCCCTTCCTTGCTCCTGTCGTTTTCCGGGCTGAGCTCCTGGTCGCCACCTACACAAAGGACGGTCGAGTTATTTCCGGCATGTCCCCTCCAACGTAAGAATAAGAATCCGAGGAGAAAGATAGGTCGGAGAGTTACTGTTATCTCGACCTGTCTGACTGATCTGAGGCAAAGTTTCTCTCTCTAGAATAATTTTCTTGTCTCCGTAAAGTGTGGAGGAAGCTTCCTATTTATAGGCGAAAAGCGATTAGCATAAATAATATTAAGACCTTAAGCTCAAATTACCCGCAAGCAATTAGGCGCATGGACGGCACGGTAAATTAGAGCTATGGGCCTGGGCCCATTACTGTTAAGGATGAGGCCGACACCGGACCTCCTGAGGTGGCAAATGAGATCGGCTCCATCCGAGGAGATCGGTCTGGGTTCCCCGACCTTCCGCAGGTTGCCGAATGCAACCAGTCTGGGCTACCTATTTACCTGGCTGGGACGAAAGTGGCTTCACGGCAGATATGGCCTTATCGGCGGACACGTGGAGAGACCCAACTTTACCCACATCAATATTAAATTAAAACAAAATCATAATCACACTGCACTTTATATTACTATGGGAAAAATGGCTATAATTTCATATAGATTAGTGAGAGTTATTTTTTTAAGGGGCGGTTACCGAAGAATTTTTATAATAGTACAGAACTACCACTGCACCTTTTTAAAAAAACATGTTAAAAATTAATACATCTATTTCTTTGTGAAAAAATTCGGTAATCTCAAAATTAAATTTTTCTCTATTATTTTTATTTCTAATTTTTATTTCATTTTTTCTCTCATGTTCAAAGGTTTTTTCTTCATTTTTTTTAACAACTCACCAAGAAATTTATTTTAATATATATTGATTTTATTTTCATAATATCAAGCCTTTCTTATTTTTTTATTTTTTTCTAGAAACTGACAAAAAAAAAATTCCTAAAAAATTTCTTAATTTTTCTACCTAAAAAAACAGTCCCCTCTCGTTATAATGTTTTCAATTCATTTATTTTTTTATTTTTTTTTTATTTTTTTGTATTTTTCAAAAATGTGAAATTTATATAAAATTAATCAAAATATGAATTGATTGTTTAATTTGGTAATATCTGGTGTTTTTTTTGGGTTTTTTTTTTTTTGGGTAGATTTTAACACTATAGTAAGTAGTTTACTTGAAATATAATGTGGTATAGCTAAACTGCTCCACATTGATTTCAACTAAGTTGTGGTCTCAAAATTGTTTTAAATTTTTTATTTTTTTGAATTGTTTCATAGATACTCAACTTTGAATTAAGTATTGAAGTTCAATTTTAATATGGGATCAGTGAAAATAAGCTTTGAAAAGTATACAATGCAATTAAAATCAATTTTTAAGCATACATGACTATTTGAAAACCACGTTGATTCGAATTTACATTACTCAAGTTACAAACTATAAAATATCTAAAAAAAATATTATCTTTTGTCTATTCAATTTTTGAAATACATATTTTCTTACACTTGACATAACATTTTTTTTGTCTTTTACACACCTTCTTTGTTGCGTGGATACAATATTTTTTGTCCTTTTACACAATTTTTCTGTTGTTTGTGTGTGTATATATATAGAAAGAGAGAGTAGACGTGGCTAAAAATGTCTTCATATGTATTAACTTATACTGGTACTTGAAATCAACTACACACCGTCTATGTATAAATTTTTCAATTTACATTGCTCGTTAATAGAAATCTAAAAAAGATCTTCAAAAATACAAATTTGGCTTTCAAATTGATTGGCTCGAGGACGCGATAACGTATTAAAATAAAACGAAGACATATTTTTTTATACTTGACAAGTTGACACGGTATTTTTTTCCCTTTTTTCACACAACGTTTTGGTAAAGATAAATAGAGACCACGTATGTTTGTGTGCACATATGAGAGAGGGGAAGAGAAAATTGTTGGGATTTAATCCCTATTATCTAAATCTATAACACCCAACGCAACATGTCAAATCATCAAAAGTTTTATGTTAACACATAAATTTGCGTACCTAGATCTATTACGATCAATTGACTACTGATGCGAAAATCTGTGACAAACGATCATGAGAAGGACATAGATCGAGCAAGTTTGTGATCCTCCTCAACCAAATCTCTGGAGTTCCTCAATAAGATTCGCGATTCACTTCCAAATGGGGAGAAGAGAGCTGTCAAAATAATTTGATATATAGAGGACCGTAACCCTAATATTATATATTTATATGGTGTGATTACGGTTCCAATAATCCCCTAATCACCCTAATAATTTTCGATGTCTACTCATTTAACCCATATTCTTTTGAATAGTCTATGGGCTTACTCAAATTAATTAGATCACTTAATTTTAGCTCATTAAATTTAAATAACAAATATAATTGTGTTAATAATATGTTGCCCAAAATTAAATTAGGAAATAAAATTTCCTAACAATCCCCACTTGGACTACATATTATCCCTGAAACAATTATATCACAAAATTCCTTAAGCGCACATCCGTATATTATTTATCCTTAGACGTTTCCTTATACAATCTTATCCATCTCATATACTAATAATGGAATTACCGCAGCTTATATCATCATACATCGTGACTAAACCACAATGATCACCATACTAATATACTGAATGACATAGATCAAATGTGGATGAGTAGCATGGAAATTACATGCAATGTAATCTCAGACATGCCTATTTCCCATTGGTCTAACTTTAGTCTTTAGTGATTTCAATCCAAAGTCCTTAATTCAATGCCAACATTGCAAACAAAAATAAATCATCAACTTTATTCTGCAAAAACATTAAACAATTTAATGTCCAACGCAAAACATATAGAACAAAAATAACTCCCATTGAACCAAGGTATCATCGGAAATAACACCTATGTGAGCGATGTGGTCATGAAAGACTTTAGGGGTTAATCCTTTGGTTAATGAGTCCACCAACATAGAATCTATTCCTATGTGTTCTATAGCAATGTGTTTGTCCTGAACTCTCTCTTTAACAACTAGAAACTTGATGTCGATAAATTTTGACTTCGTCGGGCTCCTGTTGTTTTTGGAGTAAATAACCACTGAGTTATTGTTACAATAAATTTTCAATGGCCTTTCAATACCATCTACACGCAGTCTAGAGAGAAAGTTTCGTAACCATATTCCATGATTGGACTCCTCATAGCAAGCAATAAACTCCGCTACCATAGTTGAAGAATCTATTAGAGTCTACTTAACAGACTTCCATGAGATAGCTCCTCCAGCCAACATAAAAATGTAGCCTGATGTAGTGCGTCTGCTATCATGGCATCCCGTAAAATTCGGAGTCAGAGAACCCGATAATCTCTAAACTGTCTGATCTCCGATAAATGAGCATGTAGTCTTTTGTTCTCCTCGAATAATGCATCACGCGTTTGGCTACCTTCCAATGTTGAATACCTAGATCACTAAAATATTTGCCCAAAACTCCCACTATAAATGCTATGTCGAGACGAGTACAGACTTGAGTGTACATTAGACTTCCTATTGCTGACACATAAAGAATCTTCTACAACTCTTTCTTTTCAAGGTCATTGTTAGGGCATTGATTAAGACTAAACTTGTCTCCATTAGCTACAGGTGTATCTCCTAGTATATTGTCTCTCATGCCAAATCTACTCAAAATCTTATTGATATATCTCTTTTATGACAACCTAAGGATATCTCGAGAACGATCTCTCAGTATCTAGATACCTAATACAAAAAATGTGTCACCAAGATCTTTTATCTCGAATTTTTTCGTCAAAAATTTCTTGGTTTCGTGTAATAAGCCTATATCACTACTAGCGAGTGGAATATCATCAACATATAATATTAGGAAGATATATGTACTCCCACTAAACTTGTGATATACACAGTCATCGACAACATTCACCTCAAAACCATATGAAGTGATGACTTGATAAAACTTGTGATACCATTGAAAAAAAGCCTGTTTGAGACCATAAATGGATTTTTTCAATTTACAAACCATAGACTTTGGATCTCTTGATACAAAGTTTTTTGGTTGTACAATACAGATCGTCTCATCAATATCTCCATTGAGAAACGCATTCTTGACATCCATTTGATGTAGCTCTAGATCAAAATGAGCCACCAATGTCATTATAGTTATAAAATAGTCTTTCGAAGATACCGGAGAGAAAGTCTCTTTGTAGTCTATGCCTTCCTTTTGAGTAAAGCGTTTTGCGACTAGACAAGCTTTATATCTCTCAATGTTACCCTTCCAATCCCTCTTGGTTTTAAATATCCATTACAACCAAGAATAACCTTTTCTTTTTCACAGGCTCAAGAATAACTTATCTTTTTACAAGCTAAATATTAACCTAATTCTTTTTATACCTTAGGCTCAAGAATCAAAAACTCACCAAAGTCACTCCAAGTATCATTTTCACAGGTAAGGATGGAACCTTTACAAATTCACACACAAATTCAATTAAGGAAGAATTAACACCTCAATCTCTTTACCGGAAGAAATTGAAACTCAAAGTTACTCTTAATTAGATATTCCCAATAATATTTAATTCACACACAACTCACCAATTACAAGAAAATTGATAAGTTCTTCCTACTCGAAATTTCTACCACCTCAAATCAATTTAAACTCAATTAATGTCCCGATATATACTAGTGCTAGAATTAAATGAGGAAACAAAAATATGATTATAAAAATAATGTGGGTAGCACAAATTTGAGCATGTAATCAGATTATCACACAAATCATTTTAAAAGATTTTTATGCTTTTAAAGTTCAAAAATGATTTCTCAATGATTAATTAACCAAGCAAGCAATGATCGTAATAAATTTAATAAAGAATATGCTTGGAATACTTTTACCAAAAAAATCTGATTATGATGAATATAAATAGCACACAAATAAATATGTAATCAGATTTTTACCAAAAAATCATTTTAGAATATTTTTATGCAATTTAAAGTTCAGAAAACAATTTTATTAATATCTTATCAACCATGCTAATATAGAAAGATAGATATACAATAAAGATTAATAGCTTAGTAAGATCTCATCCGAATAACACCAACGAATTAAAGAATGAAAACGCTAGACAGCGCAAGTCGGTGACGCTTACACAATCCGCGCTTTAATTCAAGAACTCATTCGCAATTGATTTCACAATTTAATCTCTTAAAATGATATCAATATGATGACTCTTACAAAAAAACTTAGGAACTGAATAGTTCTTGATATCGTGTCTCTTAATTATGTGAAATCCGCATGTCTATTTATAGGCACTTGAAACAAGCCCTATAACGGTTAGTTTCCACAAAATATGTTATTTAAAATTACTTATAGACCCCATATATTGATATCTTTCATTTAATATATATTTCACTTAATAATAGCTTTCAAACATCTCAATTAAGTCCCTCAAATATTTCTTAATCACAAATTAAATAAAATAGAAAGAATTATATATACCAAATTGAGAAATATTAAAATTTAATGAACCAAATCTTTAGGGATATCAAAATATATATTGCATATCTCAAATTACATTAAATCCCCAAAATCTCTCATGAATTTTAACCAAAAAATGGTTAGTAGCGACTACTTTCAAAATAAAATCCAGAATTCCACAAAATCCTGAAACAATTCTATAAGTCGACCGACCAAAGCCATTTGTCGACCGCTCAATTCAGGATGTAGCCAAGCCAAGAATTTCTATGCCCATCAGTCGACTTATCTGTCGACCTAGAGATTCAGAGAGTTTCATTACATTTCACAGGTCGACCGCTCTGTCGATTTATCGATACAGAGATATTATTTTTTAATCATAGGTCTACTTACCTGTCGACTTATCGATACAGAGAGTTTTTCTTCTATTCATCTGTCGACCTATAAGTCAACTTACTCATGCTAGAACATTTCTTAATTTGTTTTTAATCCATTTTTATCAACGTTTTCGTCCCTTTAACCGATTTCTTTTCTTGGTTAGCTCCACTAAAATATGAAATTTCATTTTAATCAATTATCTTTATTACTTTTTCAATTACACATAGGAGTAAATAATTTTACTAATTAGGATACTATAAAAGCACACATAATCATAAAATCATTTTCGTGTCGTGTATGATCCTAATCGGGATATATTAAGAGTAAAAATATATTAGAATTGTTTTCACCTAAATTCTTCGAAATCTTCAATCTTTTAGTATCCATCTCTGCATACTTCACAACTTCTTCAAAATGTTATCATCTCTACATTGTCTCTGCATCTTTTACAATTACTTCATGATATTGTTTGGAACTTCTTTAAACTGAAACACTCAATGAACACATTAGTTCTACTAAAAATATCAATATTTAATTGTTCATCAAAATCTTAGGATAAACAAAAACAGTTCAACAATTAAGTCCAAAGCTACAAGGTTCGATCAAAGCAGTTCAGATATTGAACTAATCACAAAAACAAAAAAGAGCTCAAGCAGCAACTTTCGCACGAGAGTAAATAGACCATCCATTTTTGCAAATAACTGAGCCATGAAAAAAAATGCAAATAGCAAGAAGAAAAAACTAAGGTAAAAAGCCATTGAGGTAATCAAAAGGGCCATTTTTCATTCAGTAATACTTTTCTAATAATAATATATAAATTAAAAAAAAAAAGTCAACTCAACTCTCCTACTCAAAGGAGATTAGCTCAGCTCTCCTATCTAGAAGGAGATCAATGCAACTCACTTAGTCAGAAGGCGAGTAGTTCAACTCTCCTAATGATCTAATAAAGAAAAAAGGCAAAAGGTCCATTAAGTCTAACAAAAAAATAAGGAAGACGAGTTAAGCTCTCTTAGCGAGTGACAATTAGCTCAGCCCTCCTAACAAGGCGAAGATTAGTTCAGCATGCCTAGCGAGACAGAGATCAGCAGCTCATCTCATGTCGTAGCGAGAAGGAGGTATGTTCATCTCTCTTTGTCAACAAGAGATCAACTCAAATCTCTTTGCAGGAGACCAGCTTAGCTGTCCTAACCCTAGAAGGTCAATTTAGCTTTTCTTGCCAGAAAGAAATCAGTTTAGCTTTCCTAGTCAAAAGATGATCTAACAAAAAAAAAATTACAATTCATTTTTCTCCTCTACTCATAATAGATTAACTTATTCTCACACTGAAAGCTCTTTAACCTACACTACACTAGTGTCCCCTGAACTTTTCAATTGTTGTAGGTTTTAAGTCGAAGTTCACATTCTATGAGGCGAATAAAGAATTTGGCACCATCAGGATACTCTATGAAGAATCTTAGGTATAAGGGACTAAAAATTCTTGTCTTATTCTATTTGTTTGAAATCTCACGTCGAAATAATAGAAAATATAGTCACATATATAAAACACTATCTTAGCTATATTAGTAATTTGGTTAAGCATTTTGCGAAAAAATACATTTTTGGTCCTTAAAAGTATAGGAGTATTTATTTGGACTCTAAGGTTTGTCCAACTGCACATTTTGAAATTTCATTGCTCCGCTAAATCTAAGATAGTTTTCGCTAACCATTCTTTAAGAACGATTCAGACTTCTCTTTCGTTTTTTCAATTGAATCATTGTTGGCGAAAATTAGGGAAAAACATATTCAATTTAGTTTAATGAGTGATGAAATGAAAAAAAATATATATACTTATTAGAAGGTCACGTACTGAGCAAAACCCATTTTTTGTCTAAAATCATTAATAACGTTTTTAAATTTGCGAGACTAAAATAAATGTAAAACTTGAGGGACAAAATGTGTAATTTGATAAATCTCAAAATTCACATAGATATCGAGCCCATACTTTAAGGACCAAAGATATAATTTTCTAACATTTTGGGACATTCAAAAGGTACTAAATTAGTAGGCTAACATGGCAATACAATTTTAAATTTTAATTAATAATTGTATAAATTAATTATAATGAAATTTCGACAACCAATAACCAAAATATTAATGCGTAAAAATTTAAGTAGTACTTCATTACTAATTTTATACTACACTTTTAATCTCTCTCCCATAAAAATTTAAATGTGATTTGCAGTCTTTTTTAGTGTCATGAATTTGTCCCCAGTACTAGTATCGAACTATCGTCGCCTTCTGCCACCACCGCCTTCCTAACAAAAATAATTGAAATTAAAATATTATGTAGTAATTTTTAGTTAGAATTACCTACATTTTTTAATTCCAATAAATTATAACACTAAAAGCACTACCTATTATGTAAAAAAAAAAATTATAATCCGGTTAGCAAGGGGATGCGCCGCTTTACTTGTCAACCAAAAATTAATTCTCCTGGAGAGCACTTTAAAATTTAAATCTTGAATTTAATCCTGAATGCAGCAGGCCGACATGGAGGAGTGCGCTTTTAAAATCGTCCAGGAAGGTGATTAGTCGAAGTGTACGTAAGTTATCATAGATGCACGTTTGATAAATAAAATAAATAAAATAAAAAGAAAAATTAAGACAAACAATTGTAGAACTAAAAACTTATAAAAAATTTGATCCAAATCTAAGATTAGATGGGTCGAATTCAAATCAAAATTTGATCAATTTATGGCCCTATTTGAAAGATTTAAATTCTTTATCTACTTTGGCTTGAAAAAGAAAATCTTCTAGCCCCAACAAATTACAAAAAGATGCCCAAACATATATATATCCGTTGGAAGCCCACTTTGAATTCTTTCTTCATTTTCGGTGGCTGGTAAAGCGGTGGGCCTAATTATTTGTTGGCTTTTTTTGTAACGGTAAGTTACTTCCATCAACGGTTCACACTTCACGCCAAATGACCAACCGACGAATACGATAAGCGGCCTACCGTTTTCAACTTACGATTACCGGCTCAATCGGTTCAGAAGCACGTAAAAGGTCAAATGTGCCCTTGTTATTGTGAGAATAATGGTAAAAGATAAATATAGATTGCAACTGTGGCGTCGCATCAAATCCAAGATCATTTCAGTTTTCATTTTCGAAACTAAAACCGTAACCGAAACTTTTTGATCAGTTTCAAAATCGAAGATTTGATTCGGCTATCCGTCAACTCAGTTTCAAGTGTCATCCCTGCGAGACATCCTTTGTTATTTCGACAAATACTATGGACACCTTCTATCATTTTCATAATACTTGAAACAGTTCATCTTTTCAGCTTGGTTACCCAAGACATAATCTGTTGATCCTAAAATTTTGATGAATAATTAAATATTGATATTTTTTATAAAATTAACGGTTTAATTAAATGTTCCAGTTTATAAGTTTTAATGATAAAAACATGAAGACAAGTAATGAATGGATATTAAAAGATGATGACAAAGACGATAAAGGATTAAGATTTTGAAAAAATTGAAGAAGTAAGGAAAAATAACTCAGGTTAAATTTTAACTTTTAATATCTCGATTAAGATCGTACACGACACAAAAAAAAAATTAAATTTATGTGTGTTTTGATATGATCTTTATTAGTAAAATTATTTGCTCCTACGTGTATTTGAAAAAATAATAAAGATAATTGATTAAAATTGAATTTAAGAATGTAGTGGAGCTAACCGAGAAAAGGAATCGGTTAAAGGGGCAAAAACGTCGAAAAAAATAATTTAAAATCAAATTGGGAGAAGTGTTCAAGCAATGGTCAGTCGACTAATAAATCGACCTGAGGTTATAAGGCTAAGTTTCTATATCGTTCGGTCAACAGGTAAGTCGACCTATAACCAAAAGAAGAAGTCTCTAAATCGTCCGGTCGACAGAAGTAAGATGGGTAGTCGACTAATAGGCGAAATATTTTTGGCTTGGCTACATCCTGAATCGAGCAATCGACAACTTGGTGTTAATTGGTCGACTGACCAGTCTGTTTTAGGATTTATGGGATTTCGTGTTCTGATTCGAATAGTAGCCGCTATTAGCCGTTTTATGGTTAAGATTCACGAGATATATTAGGGATCTGATATATTTTAAGTTATTTAAATGACATTTAAATATCCCTATAGATATGGTTTAATCATTTTTTATATTTCTCAATTTGGTACATGAAATTCTTTCGATCTTATCTAATTGAATTTGAAAAAAAAAAATTGAAGGACTTAATTGAATATTTTAAAAGATATTTTTAAGTGAATTATACCTGAAATGAATCATTATGATATATTGGGTCTATAGGTGCAATTAATTATCATGACAAGTGGAAACTAGTCATTGAAAGGCTTATTTTATTCCCTTATGAATAGACCTACGTTTTTCACTTCAAAAATATATGAGATATCAATCATTTTGAGTTATTCAACTTTTGTGCTTTCTAAGAATTATCATACTGAGAGTTTTGTGAGAATTGTTTTGAAAATCATTCTTAAGATATTGAAAAAAATTATTGTTGATCACTGATTTGAAGTTGCATTGTTAATCGTTATTTATTCGGTGGAATTCTGGTAAAATCATTCCAAATTACTTGTTATTAATTGTTACTTGATTCTATTATTTAGAATTTATAATTTGATTTTTGAAATTGTTTCCCGAATTTTTTATTGAAAACTATTTTTGAATAAATTTCTTGAGAAATCTGATTACGTGCTCAATTTCTTGAAAAATAAAGCTAAACAATTTTTTTATCTTTAAATTTAAAGTTTTCTTTTTATTTTCTATTTTTTTAACTTTTGATTTTTGATTTTCTATAAACACTATATATAAAAAAATAGAAAATAATAAAAATAGAAAATACCTAACAAAACAAAAAAATAAAAAACAAGTGAGAGAGAGAGAGAGAGTAGAAAAAAAGAAAAAAGAAAAAAAAATGAAAAGAGTGTTTTTTGCAACAAAATTTGATAAAGCGTATGAGGTATCATATAAATGATAAGAAGTGATGTTGGTATTAGTCTTTTAGCTATAAAGAGTTTCAGGTGTTACTTTTAAAATGATAAGGGATCAATTTGTGATGTTTGGAAACGAAGGGATCTTAGTTAGGATGGCAAAATTGACATTTCAGCTAAAGTTCTTACGCCAGCCAAACTAGATGACCGACGCGCGAGCAGAATCACCGGAAGCAACCAGTTACCGGATCCTGTGCAGACCGCCATCGTCTATAAAACCCGCCACAAACCCCTCACTCTGGTTCAATTTTCTTAAAAATCCATCTATTCCATTTTTTTTTTTTCTAAATTTTCTTTTTAATTCTTCTAAAATTCACCAATTTCAACTTCCATCGGAATAGCGGCAAAAAATTTCATATGTAGAACTCTAATCGAACGCAAAAAAGTTCAAATTTGAAGCTAAATTTGCAGCTATTTAAGGACGGCGATGTCTGTCGCTACTGAAATCCGAACGCCGGTGAAACCCATACCGGAAAGGAGGGGGATTCTCGGACCCGCCGGAAACCGAGTTAGGGTTTCGGAGGAGTCGAAGCGCAAAAAGGAAGGACCGAAGATGCCGGAGAAGACGAAAAGGTTGGTCACCGGTGCAGCACCTCGGAGCAATATTCTAACGGATACCAGCTCGTGCTCTTCGGAATCTTCTTGCGGTCGATCGTCTTCCGTGAAAATTGCTAGTTGTAAGAGGAGATTGAAATACGGTAACGGCTCGAAGTCGGCGGCGAAGGTTTTTCCTCATGCCGGCGACGGTACGGAAATATATCTTTCATTGGCTCCTGTTCCGTTGAGGCGGTGTGATTGGATTACTCCGAACTCTGGTAAGTTTTTCATAGACATTCAGTTATATTCATTTTGACGTGTTAGTTCATTTCCAATTTCGCTCCAATTTTTAGAATATTATTTTTAACTCTTGCCAACTTATTATTATTACTAACATCTTTAAATTATATTTGATATACTTTAACTATTATATCAAATATAATTTGAATAATTTTGATTAAAAATTCAATTTTATCACTACACTCCTCTATCTTATTAAAAGTCAAATTGTCAAAACATCAATTCAACTTGTGTTCAATTTAGTATTATATTCTAGATTTTAATTATATACTTTTTTTTATAATACTACAAATATTAGTAAATCTTCAAAATGTCTTTTATATTCCTAGTGGCTCATTATACATTAAAAATAGGGGCTTAAAGTTGGTGCCGAGGGAAAAAAACAATACAAAAATCTTCGAAACAAACAACAATGAAGAGATAAAACAAAAATACGAACTTGTGAATATGCATATTTGAGTACCTTCTTCTTTATCAAAATCATGCATAGTTATACCAAATCAGATATCTTAGACAACCAACCAAAATTAAAAAAGAAAAAAAGTATAATGAAAATTTTTTTTAGAAAAAACAATGAAAAAAAAAAGTACAAGACACTTGCTGATTCAAGTTTAACTTTCCTTGATAATGGTACATTATTTCTATAATATATATATATATACTACATTGAGATTTCAATAATCATCATGTTCAACTTCAAGAAAAGACGAAAAACTTTATGTTACTGGCGATAACATGCTTCTCCGGCATACTCTCTAGACTTATCCATACACAACCTTAGATTTTTCCTTGGTCAAAATCTATTGCTTGGTTAACTCAAATTCCAACTCCAAATAATTCACCGAAACAAATCCAAGAGTTGTTCCAAGAAGAAGACGCGAAGAAGCAAATAAACCAAGAAAACTACTAAAAAGGGTCCTAAATAAACTTCCTAAAAAACTTTAATGTAATTACTATGTTCATCTCTATCTCTGAAGGCAACATGGATCAATACAGAATGCCAAAGTAGACATCACCGACAAATCTACAGTCAAAGAAATATTGAACTATTAGCTTAAGCAATCAAATTCTAGATCTCTAAAAAGTACATTTTTTTAAAAATTATTTTGAAAATGGAGTCTCATTTCAAATTTTGCAACGTAAAAAAATTAAGGGCATTTAAGTATGGCCCTTAGGCCCATCAGCTTTTTTACATATTCCCTAGATTCATAAAATTTTATAAGAAAAATCCATTTGGCAGAAATTACATTCCACCTTTTTTTTAGGCGCGTGAAGTTGTTGGAAATTAAGGCTACGTTTCCATCTAAAAAATTCTCATCCCATTCTCAGATTTTTGGGATTTTTGTTTGGGCATAGTGTTTGTTGAATCTATTTCCGTTCCCATTCTCATCCCAAAACTTAGAATCATTTCCACTTTTTTTTTGAGAAGTTGGAAACAAAAAAAATGTTATTTCCACCTATGCCCATCCCAAAACAAAGGGACGCGCTCAGTATTTTCGAATTTGTTAATGAGGTCTGGGTTTCGATTTTTGTAAGCCTCTTTTTTCTCTCTTTTATTTTCTTCATTTTTCTTCTTCTTCAACATGTTCTTCGGCATAGATCTAGACCTACTCTCCTCCTCCTCCGATTTCCTTGTTCGTGGTGTTCATCGTCAATTTCATGTTCGTCGTTGTGTCCGTCATCGATTTCGTGTTTGTTGTCAATTTCCTTGTTCAACCCTAAATCCAAATCGATTTCGATTTCGATTTAGTGTATTTCGATTTTGTCGATTTCGATTTCGACCCTAATTCGAAATCGATTTCGTCGATTATCTTGTTCAACCCTAAATCGAAATTTCGATTTAGGGTATTTCAATATTTCGATTAGGGTTTCGATTTTGATTTCAATTCCGATTGGGGTCTCAATTTCAATTAGGGTTTCGATTTCGATTAGGATTTCAATTTCGATTGGGGTTTAGGATTTGATTGCTTAATGATTTTTTGATGATTTATTGATTGTGATTTAAGGTTCGATTGCTTGATAATTTCTTTATTTTGGTTTGGAGTCTGATTGCTTGATAATTTTTTAATTGTGGTTTAGAGTTCATTCTTGATTTCTAGGATCAAAATAGATTTTGTTGTTACCAAATGCGGTTTTGTTCCCAAATCAAAACATAATTATGTCGTCACCAAACGCGATTCTGTTCCCAAAAAAGAAACAAAATTCTCATCTCATCCCATCCCATCCTATCTCATTCCTATCTCACTACATGGAATGAGCACGAAACGATTACCAAATGGGCTTTAAATTAACGACGCTCCCATAATTTTTTAGTTTTCCTATTTTTTGGTTGAAGTTCCATTACCGTGTAAATAAAATTTGATCAAATTTCTTTTTTCTCCTTATTCCATGCTATTTTTTTTTTTTTTAATGAAAACCCAATCTAAAAAATATATTATTTAATTATTTTTTTAATAATAGACATTAATCACCACAACAAATATTTACTTTTCCGCCACAACCACAACGACCATTCACTATTATCGTTACCACTACCGAACACACCCGCATATCACCATAATCATCGTCCCTACGATTAATACCATCTACCACCGTTGTAGCCACAATAAATATTCACCATCACCGCCGCCAATTCCACAACAAGCATTTACTATCAACACCGTTGCCACCACCACAACAAATATTCTTATCACTGCCATCACCACAACAAACATTCACTCTTACCATTGTAACAACCACAGTAAGCATTGCTATCATCGTTACTACCACAATAAATATTTACTATCATCGTCACCACCACAACAAATATTCGCTAATACCGTTACGAACACAATAAATAATCATTACCACCACCACAATAGCAACAAAATATTCAATATCACCCCCGCTACCACAACAAATATTCAACATCATGACTACCAATACCACAATAAATATTCGCCATCACAAATGATATTTAGTACATTATAAAATTCACTTTCATAACAAACATTATAAAAATGCATTCAATTTTATGTTTTTTGAATTTTAAAATGTTAAAAAAAATAATAATAAATGAACTCTCACTATTTAAGAATGTGATAAATGAAAAAAGAAAGAAAGAAAATAGTACATATCGAAATAGTATTTGAAAATTGTAGTGTAAAACGAAATCACACTAGTTTGAAACGACATTAATCAAGAACTAGGGATTAATCTAGCTCAGCGTGTTCAAGAAGCGCCTTTCCCTCTAGCCAGTGAGACTCCCACAACTCCACCTAACATCGAAAATCTGAATGAGACTCTGTCTCCCAGCTCCGAGACAAAACATCCGCCAAGTCAGAATCCTATTGCTCCAAGTCATCATCTACCTAACTACTATGGACCTCAGATGTCAATCCTCGCTCAGATGGGTCCTCAACACTATTCTTACAATGTGCCTCCATATCCCTCTCAGGGACCCTCATTTCAAGTCTCACCGGGAGACCCTACTTGCCCGACGTCATAAATATTCATCCACCCTAAGAAGGTCACCAATTTTCCGAGCGATCAAAATGTCAAACAACAAACCTTAGAGACTAAACCAAAAAGCATAGAAGAATAGAAGGGACCATTACTGACTTAGGTCCGTGAGATGGAAGAATTGAAAAGAAAGGTCGAAGAATTTAAGAGAGAAAAAGTCCTCAAGAAATGTGATGCACAAGGAACTGTCGGCATTACCCCTGGTGGTTTATCCTAAAAATTTCTTACTCCTTGAGTTCACCAAGTACGACGACACTGGTCCCCTGGAGTGGCACATTAGTATCTACAAAGAGGAGTTGAGTTACCATGCCCTCAATAAAGACCTTTGTTTAAAGATGTTTCGTAGGTCACTGAAAGGATTTGCCTTAAGCTGGTACATGACTCTGGATCTATATCCAAGATAAAAAAGCCTTGAGGACTTGGTAGAGGCTTTCTGTGAGTAATACATGCACAATAGGGACGTTGCTCTATCGTAGCGCCTTATAACAAATCCTGAAGATGAAATATGAGAGTTTAAGAAAGTACATAGCTCGATGGAAAGAAGAGGTTGCTAAACTCATTCCAAAACGAAGTGAAGAAGCCCAATTGGAAATATTCAAGGCAATCCAAGCGCCAGATTTCTACAATAGTTTGTTAAGTATAGCAGTGTTGACCTTCGGCGATGCGATCATGTAAGCCGAATTGATAGAATGAGGCATGAGGAGTGGAAAGATCAAAGAATTGTTGCCTGATTCAACAAAGAAATTGGCCCTACTGAAAAAGAAAGAATGTAAGATGGTTGTTATTGTGGCCCGTTAACAAACCTCTCATCAAAACAACTCTCAGCTTTCCAATACCCAACACTACTCCAATCATAACTACAACTACCTATCCCAAAATAGCCAAAACCAAAACTATTCTACCTATCCCAAAATCGCTAAAACCAGAATTATTTTCAAAACCAATCATACTCTCCCCAAAGCCATCCATACTATCTCCTCCCCCAATTCCCTATCAAAACACGCGTCTCCCTTACCAAAGCTACCATCCACAAAGTTATCTGTCAAACTGACATCGATACCATGTTCTCGCTTACCAATCACCCTCATACCAAACCTAACCCAAATTCCTCTCCTCAAATCATAAATAACACCGTAAAACTTGAAATTCAATATCGCCAATATTATCTACCCCGTGTTACTTGGGCAGCGTCTTCAGAATAAAGACGAGGTGCCACTGAATCTTGCGATCTCTCTCACTCAATTGTTCCAATACTGTCTTAAGCAAGGAATGCTAGTGCCCATACCCTTCCAAGAGTCTAAGCCTGGGAGTCGAGCTACTTCCTCAAACGCATTCTATGAGTACCATTCTAGTGCTAGAGCACATACAAAAAAATAGTGCTTTCAACTGAAAGACAGGATCCGAGAATTCATTCGGACGGGAGCTGTTACATTACCCAAAAAGCCCAAGGCCATTACGCCAAATTGCCAATTGAATCCATTATCAGAGCATGCCCCCCTCAGGGAGTGGGATAAATATGATATTTGTTGATGAAGAGGTCATCGTGATTGACATTGGCAAAATATGTTTACACCCAAGGTCATTGGGGGAGGACTCGAGTTACACCTGGAAAAGGTCTTGGAGAAATTAGAAAAGTCCTAGTTTTGTCCTTCCCAATCTAGGAGCCCATGAAGGTTCTAAACAAGGTGTGCTGAAAGTAAAAAATAGTGACAAAAGGCGTAGAAGGAGAGGAATTGCCTATCTTAGCCGAAAAAGGCAGAGGGATTACCCAATCAGGTAGAGTATATGATCCGTAGAAGTATTTGACTTGAGTCCTTATGAAAGAACTGAGAGGAGCCCTGAAGAAGCCAGTGTCAAATCAAGGAGCCCAAGATTTTTTTAGGGCAATGAAGAATTCTGAATATAAGATTGTCGTGCAGTTGAGTAAGTCTCCAACACAAATCTCAATATTGTCCTTGTTGTTGTCCTCTGAGATGTATAGGAAAGCTTTGTTAAAGGTCCTGAATGAACCTCACTTGTCAAGTACCGTCTTGCATGAAACGTTTGTTCATTTGGTCGAATGGATTTTGGGATCGGACACCATCACCTTCATAATGACAACATTGATAAAGATAGTATCAGTCACAACAAGCCCCTCAACATAACGGTGGAAATTCACAAGAAGTTCATATCCCGAGTATTAATTGACAATGGGTCGACGCTGAACATTATGTCCCTGACGACACTAGAAGAAATTAGGATTGATTTAGCTGACATCTGACCCTAGAAGGCAATCCCAACATCTTTTTGGTTCTTCCATCTCGTAGACTAAAGTCAGTGATGGCTTATTCTCTTCTTCTTTGTTTTTTGCTTCAGTTTCTGAAGTTTGTTGGTTGACATTTGGATCACTTGGAGGATTGGCAACATTCTCAGGGTGGATGAACATCTGCGGTGACCAGAAAACTAGGTCTCCCGATGAGTTGTAGAATGAGGTTTCTTGAAAGGGATGTGACGACACACCATAAGAATAGGGATGAGGACCCATCTGAGTGGGGATTGACATTTGAGGTCTATAGTATCCAAGTAAAGGATGACATGGAGAGACATGATTCTAACTTGGCGGATGTTCCATCTCAGAGCAGGGAGATGAATTCTCATTTAGATTTTCGATGTTGGGCAAAGCTATGGGAGTGCACCTGGGTGGAGGGACAAGCACTTCTTGAACACGCTGAGATAGATCAATCCCCATTTTTCTAGTGTCGCCATGAGCATAATGTTCAAGGTTGAGGGACTTGTTGGGACCGGTACCATCTTCATCAATGTCATCGTCGGTAAAGGTGATGGTGTTTGAACCTGATATCTATTCAACCAATGTAACAAACATTTTCGACAAGACGGTAGGTGGGCCTCGTTCACGACCTTTAATAAAGCTTACCTATGCACGTTAGAAGACAACAACGACAATATTGAGATGTGTACCAATGACTTACTCAACTACTCGACAATCTTATATTCAGAATCCTTCATTACCCTTAAAAAGTATTTGGCTTCTTGATCTGACATCGGCTTCTTCAGGGCTCCTCTTAGTTCTTTCATAAGGACTCAAGCCAAATCCTGCGAAGCATATACTCTACATGATCGGGTAATCCATCCGCCTTCTCCGGCTGAGATAGGTAACTCATTTCCTTTTCTGGTTTTTGTCACTATTTCTTAATTCCAAAGCACGTTCAGGACCTTCACGGGCTCCTGGATTGGGAAGGACAAAACTAGGAGTTTTCTAATTTCACCAAGACGTTTTCTGGGTGTAACTCGAGTCCTCCTCCAATGACCTCGGGCAGTAAACATATTCGACCGATGTCAATCAAGGTGACCTCTTCCTCAACAAATATCATATTTCTCCCACTCCCTAAGGGGACATGCTCTGACAATGGATTCTGTTGGCAATTTGGCGTAGTGGCCTCGGGCTTTTTGGGGAACGTAACAACTCTCGTCCGAATAATTTCTCGAATCTTTTATTTCAGTTGAAAACACTATTTTGTTGTATGTGCTCTAGGCCCTGAATGGTACTCATAGAATGCGTTTGAGAAAGCGGTTCGACTCCCATGCTTAGACTCTTGGAAGGGCATGGGCACTAGCATCCCCTGCTTTAGACAGTGTCAGAACAATTGAGTGAGAGAGATCGAAAGATTTAGTGGCTCCTCGTCTTTATTTTGAAAATTCCCCCAGTAGCACGGTGTATATAATCTCAGTGATATTGGATTTCAAGCTTAAGGGTGTTATTTATGATTTAAGACAGGGAATTTGGGTTTGGTTTGGTATAGGGACATTTGGTAAGCGGGGACTTGGTATCGAGGTCAGATTGACAGAAATTTTTGCAGATGGTAGTTTTAGTAAGGGGGAGGTGTGTTTTGGTAGGTAATTGGGGGATGAGGGTAGTATGGGCGTCCTTGGGGAGAGTATGATTGGTTTTGGGAATAATAGTTCTGGTTTTGGCGATTTTGGGAGAGGTAGTCTCACTTTTGATTGGGCTAGTTTTGGGTATGGGAAAGGTTTGGTAAGAGGTTTGCTGGGGAGCCACAGTGTCAACCACCTTACTTTCTTTCCTTTGTGCGGGGCCGATTTATTTGTTGAATCAGGTGAGGATTCTTCGATTTTCCACTCTTCATGCCTCCTATAAATTCTGCTTGCTTGATCGCATCGCCGAAGGTTACAACTGCTAAACTTAGCAGACTATGGTAGAAAGGTGGCGCCTAGATCGCCTTGATTATTTCCAATTGGACTTCTTAACTTTGGCATGGAATGACTTTAATAGCCTCTTCTCCCTCGGATTATGTACTTTTTGAAACTCTCATCTTTCCGCTTCAAGATTTGATATAGGGTTCTACGATTAGGAGCAACATCCCGATTATACACGTATTTCTCACAAAATACCTCTACCAACTCTTCAAAACTTTTTATCTCGGACAGATCCAAAGCCATGTACCGGCTCAAGGTCGATCATTTCAATGAACTAAGATACATCTTTAGACAAAGGTCTTCGTTATGGGCATGGATCCCCAACTCCTCCTTGTAGATACTAATGTGCCACTCCTGGGGACCGGTGCCGTCATACTTGGTGAAGTTGGGGACTAGGAAGTTTTTAGGATAAACCTCCTAGGGCAGTACCGACAGTTTCTTGTACGTCGCATTTCTTAAGGTATTTTTCGTCTTCAATTCTTCGACCGTTCTTTTCAGTTCTTCCATCTCATGGACGTGATGGTCCCTTCTCTCCTTCTTTGCTTTTTGGTTCAATCTATGAGGTTTGTTGGTTGACATTTTAATCACTCAGAGGATTGGCGACCTTCTCAGGGTGGATGAAAATCTGCGGCGACGGCAAGCTGGGTTTCCCGGTGAGACATGGAATAAGGGTCCTTAAGAGGGATATGGCGACACACAATAAGAATAGAGATGAGAACCCATCTGAGCAGGTATTAACGTCTGAGGTCCATAGCATCTAGGTAGAGGATGACTTAGAGTGACAAGATTCTTACTTGACGGATGTTTCGTCCCGTACTTGGAGGCGGATTCTCATTCAGATTTTCAGCATTAGACTGAACAATAGGAGTCTCATTGGGTAGATAGACATGCGCTTCTTGAACACGCTGAGCTAGATCTCTGACCATTTCCATCAATTAGTCGATGATTTCTTGCATGTGGTCAATTTCATTTATCTGAGAACATTCAAAATTTTTCTCGGAATCCATCTCAGGAATGATTCAAGCTCAACTACGAGTGAGGAGTGCACTTCTGAGTGGGGGTAACAAGAATCATTTTTTTTAGAACCATTTTTCCTTCAAATCATTTAATCCAAGTTCAATTTGTTAGTTTATATGAATCCTAAGGTAGCCTAATACCCATTCAAGTTTGAAGTTTCCAATTCCAATGATGATGTTTGAGACAAACACAACTATTTGACGAAAGAATTTTCATTTGTCTCGAGGGACTTGATATAATAATGAGAAAAATCTTGTATATATATATATAAATCGTTTTGTATTTTTTTACCCATAAAAGATTTCAAAAATCTCTTTCCCTATCCTTCAATTATTTTTTCTTACAAAAGAACTAAAAAAAAAAAAATCTCTTCCCTCAGTCTTGCATTTTTTCCTTAGAAAATTTTTCATCAAAAAATAGACGAAAAAATGATTTTGAAATGCATCAAAGTTTATTTCTTTATCATTTTCTCCTGCCGAAAGTATCATAACCTTAAAATTCTCCATATCAGACCCCTTAGGGATCGTCCTTGTTAAATTATCAATATTTAATAAGAGACCGTACAGGGGAACATTTCTCAAAAATGCCAAAAACTTGTCTCACTCTATTTAAAAAAACACCCAAAAGATTTTTCTGTAATAGATTTCAAAATCAAATAAAACTTTTGAACTTAAGTTTTGATTGAATTTAATTAGATAAGGTATCGTTTTCGAATGAAAGTTTGCCTAGCACCTTCCCTGAGTAGTATAACTGACCCCGATCCCTTTTAAAATAAATCTCTAGTTGGATCATATATTTTGGAGTCAAAATTTTACTTAAATCTTTATTAATTGTTTTCTAAAAATATGGTGCCTTAGCATATCATTTAACCTTAATATTAGGTGGTGACTCTTTTTTTCTAAAAATATTGGTTTAACTTCCTTCTGAGAAAATTGAAGCATAGAAGACCCATCTTCACTCGTTTTTCAAAAATGTTTTTTTTTTTTAAATCATCTTTGCCAAAATCTGGGGCTCGTCAATTACTTTTTAATATTAAATTTAAATTAAAAATAAAGGATAATTCAGTCATTTTATAATCTTGTAAATCAAATGTGAATTTCTCCCTTAGTCAAGAGTAGAAATTCGTGATGTGTAAATTTTTAAAGTGGGGGGATTAAAATAAAACAAGATCAAAATCACAAGGAGTAAGATACAATTAACATAAAACAGTATGATTTTTTGTTTGAAAATGATTTTTGATTATTTTTTAAGAAAAGATTAAAAATTTCCCCCTTCAATTGACATTTAATATTTGTGATTAAATTACATAGAAATAAATTGGAATTCCGTGGGGTGGAAAGCATTAAAATTTAAATTCAACTATTTAATTAGAAAATGTCGAATCAACGTTAGATTTTCAATTGCAAAAATTAACATTTTGTAAAGCTTTATGATAAAAATAAATGGGGTACTTAGTGTAATTTGTTTTGTGCTGGTCAGACCCAATTTATACATCTTTCCATGATGAAGAATGGGGAGTCCCAGTTCATGATGATAAGAAGCTTTTTGAACTACTTGTTTGTTCACAAGCTTTATCAGAACACTCCTGGGCGTCTATTCTTAGCAAAAGAGAATTATTCAGGTTTGTTTCAAGTAATTAAATCTCTGATCTTTTCAATTCTCTCCAACTTTAACAAGAGTTAATCAATGAATTTTTGTTATAATTTCTTTATTATATGTATGTATTTTTGTAGGAAGCTTTTCGACAATTTTGATCCCTCGTCGGTTGCGAAATGTACTGAGAATATGTTACCGTTTATAGAAAAAGGTAGCAAATTGTTATCTGAACCGAAGATTCATGCAATTGTGGAGAATGCTAATCAGCTTGTGAAGGTAATCGAATTTTGGATCAAATTTATAGTATGAATTTAGTGTTTTTGTTCTCAAATTATTGTTTTTGTTCCCAAAAATCTTGAAATTGAAAAAAAGGTAGCAATTGTTACCGTTTATAGAAAAAGGTAGCAAATTGTTATCTGAACCGAAGATTCATGCAATTGTGGAGAATGCTAATCAGCTTGTGAAGGTAATTGAATTTTGGATCAAATTTATAGTATGAATTTAGTGTTTTTGTTCTCAAATTATTGTTTTTGTTCCCAAAAATCTTGAAATTGAAAAAAAAATTGTGCACAATTTTGTTGGCTTTCCCTTTTTTATTTTATTTTATTTTTTTAAAGATATTTATTATTTACTTCTCTTATCATTTTGCCTGAAACCATAACTTTTTTCTGCCATTTGTAAAATATTTGCTTGTAAAAGGTTATAAATGCCCTTCACTTATTTCAATTTTTTTTTTTTTTTAAATTAAAAATGCACTAATATCTCCATTTTTAGAAACATTACTTTTTACTATTTTGTTTAACAATTACATCCACCCACCCCATCCCACCAGCGGGGTGGAGAATTGGTCCGAGGGGGTTGTTAACGAGAGGTGGGGGGATGAGGGAGTCTTTTTTTTTTTTTTTTTTTTCAAGATGGGTAAAAAAAAATATATTTTTTTAAATAAGGATATTAGTGTCAAAAAAATAAAGGTAAAAAAAATTATAAATTTAATTATATTAATTTTTAAAGTATTTTTTTGTAAAATTATCATTACATTTTTATACTATTTTTTAAATTTTTAACCAAAATGATAAGAGAGATGAACCTTATTTTCTAAATGAAATGATAGGCATCTTGTGATTTTAGGGGAGAGGTAAATGGTAAATATATATTTTGTATTGAAAGTAAAAAATTTCCAGCAACATAACAGTGATTTGTTCTTTTTCCCCACATTTCTATTTCTCTGAGTTTTAAAAATTTTGAGATCAAAAACACTAGGGGCCCTTTTGTTAGGTGTTTCCGTTCCGATATTTCTATTTTTTTTTATGTTTCTAATTTTCTAGGAATCCAAATAGAAAAGCGAGAACAAAAAAAAATCATTTTAATTTTACTCCCAGAATTTTTTAAGTCCACAAACAGAAATATAAGAATAGAAACACTGAACAAACAACAGTTGAACTTCTTTAGAGAAAAGCTAGTGAAAAGTTGATCTAATTATAAACCAAATTGTGAGAGAAGAAAAACAAGTTACGTGTTTGTTTGTTTTTTGGCTTGTAGGTACAAAGAGAATTCGGTTCCTTCAACAACTATCTTTGGCGTTTCGTTAACAACAAACCAATAAGAAACGAATTTCGTTACTGCCGTCAAGTACCAGCAAAGACCCCCAAATCGGAACTCATAAGCAAAGACCTAATGAGGCGGGGTTTTCGCTTTGTGGGACCTACTGTAGTTTATCTGTTCATGCAGGTATCAGGAATGGTTAACGATCATCTAATTACTTGTTTTCGATTCAACCTATGCAGCAGCAACAACAATAATTTGAACCTAGAAGTCAACTAAAATTTTCTTTTACATATGAAATAAACATGTTTCTTGATTTTATTGAACATATTTTGCCTTTGGTTGGTTCATATATGTTGTGTTTTAGAACATAAGATTAGTTGATGTTAAATGTTCTATTTTTTATTTTTTATTTTTTGTACTAGGTAAGGCACTTGTAGTTGTAATAGAAATTGTATACGTTTCTTATTAAGGAAATTCTCTCTACATTATTTATTTATGTAAATTTTTGGTTTTAGGTACTATTCTCACCTGGGGGATGAATTTGACTACATACTAGTCCTATACCACTAAATTGGGTATTTATCATTTACATCCCATGCCCATTTTATCTTAAAGTCCAAATACTTTTACTCTTAATTTTTTTTTTCAAATTTTTTTTTTGCTTTTTTATTTTATTTTCCTTTCTTTTTATATAGTTTGAAGGCTTGAGACTACTTTTAAACCTGCCAAATGACCTCTACTTTGGCCACTACAAATGAAGAAAAAAAAAATCACCATAATGCCACATAGTGTTGACTGGAAAATTTATGAAAACTGGCTTATTAGTACCGACTATGATTCCCCAAAATCATTATCCCACACTAGGCTTTCTTTCTATATTTGTCTTTCTTTTATATATTTCTTTATGTGTTTTGGGCCAAAGTGTCGTACCCCACCCCGGACTCCACAATTGTGACCTCGATTTGATATTATCCAACCAAAAATAAATGTAGCCTAGATAACAAATATAAAACTAACTGACAACTGATATAGATTTTTTTTTTTTTAAATTTTACCCACTCAAAATTCAGGGATTATATATATCCAGCTATACGATGACAAGCCTACAAAAAAGTTCAAACCACTAATTACCAATAACTGCCCTGACAACTTCAAAAATCACACCACCCACAATTTATCTAACGCCAGTAGTAGACCCGTATCTAATTGAAGTACCTGAAACAAAAATAAAATAAAATTATCGGTGTATTGTCTTAATAATATAACAATAATTTATGGATCAAATACAATTACCAGAATCTACTTTCCATAACAAAATATAACCACATATTAAGTAATATCAAAATTCTACAGACATCATCAACTGAAACAACTAAATTTAAATTAAGTGATCTACTTATTTTACACACACACACACACACACACACACATACATAATAAAATACCACACACATATTTCCATACTAGCCATATGATAATTTACCTCATGATCGGGAGTTATGATGATATCGTAATCTGTATATATGCGCAATCTATGGTTGTCAGTGTCAAGTCAATTCAATATCTTCAATTGTAGGAACCAACACATAGTAAAAACCACCACATCATACATATAATCACTACATGTGTTAAAAACTATCATATCATACTGATAATCACAACAACAATATATCAACCAATTGTAGGACATGCCCTCCTGTCAGGTCTAATAAGATTAGCAGGACATGCCTTCCTATCGGGATCATACTATAGCATAGTAGGATAATAAAAACCAGTCTCACATAAAATTTCATTTGATCTATTTAATGTTATAAAATTATCCAATTTAGTAAATCTTTTTTCTTTTTTCTTTTTCTTTTTAAAATTTAGTGCGAAAATATAACAAAGCAATTGTAGACACGTCATTTTTACCGTCCCGCAAAATTTTTATGCAAATTTTAAAATTTATTTTATTTTATTTAAAAAAAATAGAAAATAAAGAAAATAAAAATGAAAAACAGGAAAAGAAAGGAAAAAAAGAAGAAAAAAAATAGAATTGAAAAATGAAAAAAAAAAAAAAGAAAAAAGAAAAAGAGACTTCCTTGTCAAAATGAGATTAGGTTTCATTTTTCTTTTCCTTTTAGGTTTTGTTTTCTTTTCCTCGTAGAATTAAGACTATGGTTTCCTAGGGTTTCTAGGATTTTTCACTCTACATCATTCCTATAAATAAAACAATCCTTCTCATAATTTGGACACAAAAATTCAAAGAGAAACCCTTCAGGAGACATTCAGAAATTGAGAGAAAAAAATCCTTTAGAGAGTGATTCTCATCGTAAACCCTTTCGAGAAGTTGTCTGCGAGAGAGAAAAAACCCAAGTATCAGGATTCTTGACCTAGAACAGATATGTTTTCTGATTTTTAATTATTTTTCAGTTTATTTTATTCTCTTCGCAATTTAAATTCTTGCAAGTTTTTTTTTTTTTTTTAAATTTATTTGTCCAATGACTCGATGAAAAACGTCAGGATGAGGTTCTCCATTTTCAATCTGAACCTTTGAGCGTTTAGATGAAGACACCCGTTATTTTTTTTTATTTTTTTTTTATTTTTGCATTTTTTTTGTTTTGTTGGTAATTCATACTTAAAAAAATAAGTCGTCCGGTGATCCGATGAAAATGCCGGGATGAGTTTCTCGTGTTGAGCTTAACCCCGAGCGTTAGGTGAAGAATATTTCAATATTTATTCTTCAGTATTTTTTTATTTTATTTTATTTTTATTTTTATTTTTGTTATCAAAACCCTAAAAAATAAAAATAAATAAAAAATAATTCAAAAATAATAAAATATTTGTTTGTAGGATTTAATCCTTATGAACCTTAAGGTGAATCCAACGATTCGATAAATCGTAGAAGAGTTTTCCATGACTTCGTTTTCATTCCCTGACTCGAGCGGAATTTAGAAACGAATGATTTTCGAAAATATCTTCCCTTGGTAAATTTTTTATGGGATTCCGTTTAAGTTTCAGAAAGATTAATTTCAACAAAATTATTTTTGCGAATCTCCCTTTGATTTTCATATCCATAGAAATTAAGGAAATTTCAAAACGGGATTTCTTTAAATTAATCGGGCTAAACTCAAAGTAGATTTTTTTTTTCCATCCACTTAGCATGTTTATTTCTCATATCATTTAGATGGCATGTTTAGGATACTTTTGTCACTTACACTTTTCATACATATAGTTTTTTTATTATTATTATTTTTTACGAATTCATACTACTTTTCATATCTAGACACGGCACATGCACCATGTATATTTATATTAAACAATTAAATCATTGCCACACATAATCATTTAAATTCACGTAATATTCCCTATTCACTTCCCGTATTCATATCAGTTTGCATTGACATATTTGAATTAAACCCTTTAGTTTTAGGTCGTTTTTGCATAAAAATAAAATAAAATTCGTTTAGATGTTAGTTTTGTATTCATATTTTCAATCTCATTTATCTATTTTAGTTTGCCAATTTAAATTAAATAAATCTCTCGAAAACATACAGAAAACCTCTCGGGGATCATCCTTGTCGAATCATTAATATTCGATATGATATTATACCGGGGGAATATTTCCAAAAATCCAAAAACTTGTCTCACCTTATTTGTGAAAATACTAAAAAGAATTTATAAGAAGAAAATAGTTTTAAAATAAAACAAAACATTGGGACTTAAATTAATTGGATTTAATTGGACATAAGGTGTCATTTTCGGACTGGCGTCTTGAGGTGCCTAACACCTTCCCTGAGCGTAACCAACCTCCGAGCCTTTAAATGAATATTTGGTTTGACCGTGTTTTTGGAGTTAATTTTTCACTTAAGCCTATTAAATTTGTTTTTTAAAATTTAGTAACCTAACACACTATTTAAAACCAATACTATGTGACAACTCCTTATTTTTTTTAAAAACGGCCTAAGTATTTTTTGAGAAAATCGACGCTTTAAAATCCCATCTCCTTATGCTATTTATCATTTAATATTCTTTTCCTCTTGAAAAAATGGGGTGCATCAGTAATTTACATAGAAAACAGTATATTCACCTCGATAATTATACCTCTAATACACTACTATCGGAAAAATGACGTAGACAACTTTGCCTAAGAACTGGGTTGGCTGAAGGAGAAGAATGGAGAGAACTGAGAGAGAATGGAGAAAATAATGAGAAAGAGAGAGAAATTACATATATGGAGAGAGATCTATTTTTTATTTTTATTTTTTGTTCAAGCACGTTCCACTGTCTCAAGCTTTATTTATTTATTTATTTATTTTACTTTATCAAATACATTACCTTGATAAGAATGAATGGATATTTTTTGTAATTACACATTAACCCCTTAGACAATTAATTATACATATATTCCTAATAAAATTTCTAAATATTTATTCAAACCCAGTTAAATTTTAAAATTACATGTAATCCCTAAAACTTTTTAAATTCAAATTGAAATTAACATATTGATCCCCAATACGTTTAATTGAAATTTTAAATAATATATTAGATCGAAATGTTTTCTAAATGTTATAAAATACAATTAAACATATACACATCCAAAAATTGGGCCTTACACAAGAACTCAAATTTAAAGTTGTCTTGTTTCTAGGAGCAGCAAGAGCAATTGCTAATTCTACACATACCCACACCCACATACTTGTTTCTCTCTAGTTTTTTATTTCAATACCAAAGGCAAAAAATAAGTTTTACTTATTCTTAATTGAAGCCTTCAAATTCAAGTAAGATCACTTAAAAAGTTATTTTATTTATTTGGTAAATTATTATTTATTTATTTTTATCGTAACTCAATCATATTGAAATTGGTAGATTGGTGTTGATGATCTGTCGTCACTGCAACAATACAAAGAGTATTTACTGCCGTAAAGTTTTTAAAAAATAGATTCAGTAACCGAGTGGGTCGAACAGATGATTAGTGATAATCTAATAGTGTATATTGAAAAATATATCTTTAGTAAGATTGATAGAAAATCCATCATCCAACACTTTAAACATAAAAAATTGTCGAGCCCAATTTTAAATGTGTGAAATAAAATTTTTGTATTGAATATTTTATATTATCATTAGTATATTAGATAATTGTTTTAAAAAAGATGCCCTCACTGTATGAAATTTCTGGATGTGCCCCACCTTCACTCCACACACCGCCAACTACCCTCACAACTTCTTCTTCTTCTTCTTCTCTCTTTCTCTATAGATCCAACATACGAAAGATTTGCACACACCCACTCACCGTTTTCCACCTTCTTATTCTACTCTTTCCCCTATCTTTTTTTCTCTTTGCAGATCCGATGCCAGAGGCCGTATTTAGAGAGATAGATAAGGAAAAGAAAACAGAATGAGGAAGAAAAATAGAAAGAAGAAGAAGAAGGAAAAAAAAAAATAAGAAGGGAGTGGGTGGGTAGGGTATGTTGGATGTAAGTCCTATAATCAATCTTGTAATCTTACAATTATGATTTCTATCTGTATCTCAAGTATTAATGAATGATATTTTTTTTTGTTATTCTTTAATTATATCAATATCGCTGTAGATCTTGGATATTAAGTTGAAATGTCTTAACTCTTTAATTTGATTAGAAGGTAGAGGCCAATGATATTTGGTAACTTAATATTCTTAATTATTTATAGTTGGTACTGGATTGTTGAAAACTGATATTCAACAATCTACGCTAGCTTGTTTTGATATTCTCTTTTGAGGATGGTGAGTCTTAATCCATTAGTATACGATACTAGAATAACTACAGAAAGGATTTACTAGTGTAGTAAGAGACCAAACATGACCATCCTTGGTATTCTACATGGTAGCTTTCCTAAATGCAAAAATATGATATATGAGAAACGATCTTATTCATGATCTTCAGACTTGAGGTACTATATATTATATGTACGAGTTGCCATACTTTGACAACTAAGTGATGTAGTTTATCCACGGGATTTCAAATGTATTCATTGAGTATAATGATACATACATGTCAATGTACAAGTATGAAAGATAGAATCTGTAACACTTAGCAATGAGAAATGTTGACGTACCCCGGATTTTGGAAAGGAGGAGAAAAAGAGAAAGAGGAAAAACGCAATTCAATTTCCTTCCTCTCAAAATACTCGAAAATCCGTTCATTTTAGAAAACACAGTTCCATTGACTTTTTTAGGCCCTAATTCTGAAAACGTTCTTTGGGTTGAGATTTATTTGAAAAATGGAGTCACTACCTAGCATTAAGTTAAATGGTTTTCTAGGTCACCGGAGTTTTAGAAATTTATTTTTTTTAGAAATGGTCCAAGTTTTAACTAAAAAATAGTTGTTTTTTCCCAGAGATTTTTTTAAAGTTCGGGGGTCGATTATGCTCGGGGAAGATATTAGGCACCCTAAGACACCTGTCCAAAGACAATAACTAATTTTAAATAAATCTTTACATTTAAACTAGTCTAAGTAAATTTTTTTCGATTTCGGTTAGCACACTAATTCACATTTTATTTTATTTTTATGTAAGAAAATAAGAAAAATTTATTTATGAAAAGCAACAACAGATAAAACAGATTGAAAATAAATTAAAAAAAAAAATCCCCATTTTAGACTGCCTATCGATTATGAAAGAATTGATAAATCTGGCCCCGAGGGAGGAGGTTCATTTGTTTGAAACTTGACTTGATAATACTGATATGTTTAATTTTTTTTTACAGAGGAAAAAGGGTAAGGAAAAAAAATATTTTTTATTTGGAATGTGGAAAACCATGTTTTAAGTACAGCGAACATGTCAACCACAAGTAAATATTTTATTTGCAAAAAAAACAAAGTATGTAGAACATTTATTTAAGAAAATATTTTACAAAGACAAATATATATATATATATAGAGAGAGAGAGAGAGAGAGAAAGAGAGCGAGAGTTGAAAAACTCTTTTCCATATTTTAAAAAAAAAATATTATGTTTATTTAAGAAAAGGTAAGAACAAACATGACACTAATGGTAAATATTATACGCCTTTGATTTTGTCAAGAACACTCTAGTCGAACTTATTTGCTTAGGCAAGTTTAATGTTAAGTTTACTTTGTTAGTCTCAAAAGAAAAGAAAATATATAATAGAAGTGTTGGTCATACTCGTAATTAAGAAGAATAAAACATTTTTAAAGAATGCACACACTTATCCCCAAAAGAATAGAGGACCTTTGTTTATTTCAACTTTTAGCCACAATAATCTAGATGTAGGGTCAGTCCATGATCTAGGCTTATATATATATATAAAAGGTTTCTAGTTCATAAGCCTAAGATGTAGAGCCCGCATAAGAAGTAAGGTCAGGCTATGATCTAGGCTAGTGCAAAAAGACACAGAGCAAAAAAATAAATAAATGTTAGTTGTTAGTGGTTAGTAGTTAGTAGTCCAGAGTCGGTAGTTTATTTTAAGTTTATTGGAATTTGGTTTCATGTGTTCTTGACAAAGACCAAAGATATTATGCATATACCATAATGATCTTATTATTCTTGACACAAAACAAGTTATACGCACTATGTACAAAACCTAAGACACTAAGAACAACCAAAGAACAATATGTACAAATGATACTAAACAAACAAAACTTAAAGAGGAGTTTTATGAAAAAAAACATACCCAACTTAGGGGAGTAGTCTTTCCCTAAGTGATTTTTTCCTTCTTCTCCTTCTTTAATATTTTCTTCATTTTTTGCTTGATTGTTCTTAAAGAACTTCTTGAACTCTTATTAGAAGAATGACAAGAACACCTTTTAGAAGTTTTATTAGAGTGATTTATTTATGTTTATGAGGTAAAAGGGTTAAGAGATCAAAGGAAACAAGAGATAAATTCCAACCTAGAGAGAGAAGTGATTTGAAAAACCTTTGTTCCAAATGAAAACATGTTATCTTTTATAGGCAAAGGCATGCTTACTCATTGGGGAGTGCGTAGGCATAGCTAACCTAGTTCATTGGGTTATTTAATGCTATATATGTCCATTTAATGCCATTTATAGCTAGAATGCTTAGGTAATAATCAAGATTCATATAGGCACATGTAGGTAATTATGAGAATTTTGTCATGATGAACAAAATCTTGTCAAATATTGATATTAAATGCCCCATTTAATGCCTAATTAATGTCATGTAATGCATGATTTAATGGGATTTGAGGCTTTGTCATGATGGAGACTAGGTAAACTAGTTTTGTAGGCACTAATTACCTTAGGCCACTTGATTTCATCATGAGATTTTGTTCAAAAATCTTGCCAAAAGATTTCCTCTTAAATGTCATTTAATACATCCATTAAATGTATCATTAATGACATTTAATGTTATTAAATGTTTAGCCATGATGAATGCTTTGTTTAGATTATGTTTAGGCACTAATTTCCTAGGAATGATGATATTTTAGCATCATGGGATGGTTAATGCACCAAATCTTTCATAAGATTGCTTCATTTAATGTTTCATTTAATGTCATTAATGATATTTAATAATGACATGCTAATTCTACTGGTGTAGACATCATGACATCCCAAGAAAATAATGGTATTTTTATGGATGAGATCTTCAATAATATACTCATTAAATATTTGAATTTATTGTTAACTTTGTTAAGGGCACACCGGTGAAAGAATCTTATGTTTTTCCTAAGCTTAGAAGGGTGTATCTTTAATAATCTTGGTGTCTTGGAAACCAATTTTCCTAATCAAGACTTTATTTATTGATTTAGGAGATTAATAATTTAAACAAGAAATTAAACAAATATTTTTGGTTGTCAATTAGACAAAATCGGTGAAAACAAAAGTTTTAGGGGTCAAAACGGAAAGCAAATGTAATTGGTAAAATTTTCTTAAATTAAAGAGTAGAAACTAAATTAAACATAGTAAAAGTGATATTCATGGAAAATTTACTTTCAATATTGCCATTTTAGTCTCCATTAACTTTTAAGAATTTCAAAACTAACCCAAAAATTTTGTTTATACCAAATTTCGATCGAATTGACAATTTTATGTTTTTTCATGTTTTTATCCTTTTGTAGTATAAAAAAAGTAATCTAAGACAAAAATTTATTCCCTTTAAATCTCAATTTAAAGTTTATCAAAATTTTCACTTTAAACCTGATACTTTTAAAAATTTAAATAAGCAGGACAAAATGCGGTGTCTACAGATGTGTCCTATGTAATTCAATTTGATATAATTCACCAAATCTTTTGGCCAAAGCAGTGTAACAATTAGAATTAGATTATAATTGGTATTATAAGGAATTATATTGTCAATTAACATATAGATGATTGAACTAGGATTTTTTACTTTATTCATACCATGTTGGTATTTTTGGAATACAAGATAAAGAGATCGTAGTACGAAAATAATACATAAAGAGATTATTTTGGTAAAATTCCTACCAATTACATATGGTTGTAATATGTGGGTAAACGTGACTCACAGTTGGAGGAGATGTCAAATGAAAAACTTGTTTTTTTTCATAAAGCTATATTGAAATCTTTCTAATTTCAATTGGTTAATTGATTAGTAAAATAAATAATTAATTTATTAATTTCACGATCCAACTTTGGTACATGAACCTAATAGGTCACTCATATTGGAAAATGGAAGTTAGAAAAGTCCTTGAAAAATGAATTAGTAGCAGTGCTAAACTTTAAAAATTTAGGATGCGTTTGGTTAGATGGAATGGGGTAGAATAGAATCATAATTCCACTTTCGATTTTGATTTCTTTGTTTGATTATCCAATGAAATCAAAAGTTTAATCTCATTGGAATTAAAATGGATAGAATTCGATTCCATAGTTCATGGGCATAAATTTGATTCCACAACTAAAATTTATTAATTGAAAAATTATCTAATAAGCTTAAAATCAATTCCTCGTTTCAAATAAATGTTAATTAGTTTATAATAAATAGAAAACTTTTATCTTAATTATCTCACGAATTGATTAATGCCAATTTTAAAAAACTCTAAATATCAAATTACCAATTTGTCCCTGATTTATTTTAACCATAATCACAAGATTACTAATCGTAGTCGTACTCTCACTCTCTTTCATTCTCTTACTCTCTGCAGATCCGTCGACTTTATCGATTCGATTATCGATTGTCGCCGTCGATCATCTTCTTCGATTTGATTCAGATTCGTTAGATTCATTGATTTGATTATTGATTCGTCGAATCGTCGATCATCTTTTTCCTCTTGATGATTGACAATTGTTGTTCATCATCGTCTTCTACTATTGACGATTGACGTTCATACACCTATTCTTCGTTGACGATTGTCGCTCATTCAAAAACCAAGATTGACGATTAGTACTTTTTGTTCATTATTGCCGACATCTCGATTGACGTTCGTATACCTGTTTTTCGTTGAGGATTGCCGCTCATTCAAGAACAAGATTGATGATTATTGCTGTTAGGGCTTGATTTTCAAGTAAGGGTCTTAGTGCATGCCAGCTGGTTTGCTAAAATTACACTTTCGCACTCTGTAGTTAAAAATTTGCATGAGTGCAGCTTGAAAAGATTCAAAAATTTTACTTTGTACGCTGTAGATGTTTTGGCATTTGCGTTCATTTATGTTCATCATCAATCTCATTGACGTTTTTTTCAGCTTTCGTTTTGATTCTCGAACGATCATCGAATTGCTTCTGATTTTAGTCGATTTCAATAATTTTCTTAATGTTTGATTAGATCTGATCTTGAATATTACATTCAACATAAACAAAATTGCAACGACTGCAATTATTAGATAATGTTACATTCAATACACATGTTTGTTTGATTATCAGCATTTGGAGAATGTTACATTCAACACGCACAATTTTTACAATGGCAGCGATTTATTGGACAATATTACATTTAACACGCATGTTTGATAATATTCCAAAACAATTGGGTTCAATTACATTACATTCAACAAGTATTTTAAAAGTTGATTTTGATAATATTAGACAATATTACAGTCAACACGCATATTATTTTTTAATCTTGACAAGATTAAAGAGTGTTACATTTAACATGCACATTGAAAGAAGCGACACAAAGGGGATAATTAGATGTATCACAATATCAGATAAAAAAAAAAAAAAACAATAGGTTGTTTGCTTGGATGTTACATTCAACATTATCTTTGAATATTACATGTAACATCCATGCATAATACGACTAGTACGTCCAAAAATATGATTAGCATATTGTAAAAAAGATTATATTTTACTGATTAGTACAGTGTAAAAATATTAATTTTACAACATTAAGAACTACAAAAAAATCGTTACGTTTTAATGTTAGCATTAAAAGTTATATTCTTATTGAATGATGAGTGTTTTGGTCAGAAAAGCATAAAAGGAGCTGCTGGTGAAAAAATAAAAAAAAAACACAATTGGGATTGATTGGTACTTTGAAAAGCAAATAGGGACTTTTTGGTGCATGCTCCTTTATTAATTTAGTCTCTACTAATTTGAATAAAAAAAAAATATATTATTTATTAAATGACAGAAATAAAATATTTCGTTCTCAAATTTATCTTTATTTTGGAAAAGAAACTAGAACTTTTTTTAATTCTATTTTTGTTTTGGGAATAGAAATAGTTTTTTCATTCTTGATTTTTTCTTTTTTCTTTTTTGAATAGAAATGTGTTTTTGTTTCCAGAATTCTACTTACGCTTCCAAAAAAAATATTTTACTGTTCACAAATTTATATTTCGAACAAAAATAAAAATTTGAGAGTAGGAAAATCAATTCATGTTCCCAAAATAGAAATATATTTGAGAACAAAAAATATGTTACTATTCTCGAGACAAAAATCTGGGAACAAAAATCTATTTATTTTGCTAAATCAAAAATAGAAAATTGAGCACCAAAAAACTCTATGTAGGAAATAGAAGTGGAAATCCAAGAACAAAAAATATGATTATATTCTTTAACAAAAATAAATATTTGAGAATATATATATATATATATATATATATATATATATATATATATTACATGGATTTTGATTATTTTTCACATGGATTATTACTCATATTTTGTAATCATTTTTTTTTAAATAAATTATTACTAGATATATATTGTGAATAAATTTTATCTTAAAATTGATATGGAAAATAATATTATTCAATTCCATTCTTTTAAGCATACAATTACAATCAAACAATAGAATTGAATAGTGATTCCATTCGTAAATTCATTATATTCTTTATCTCTCATTCCTTCTCCTATTACATTCCATTTTGATTTCATTTCATCCAATCAAACTAACCGTTAGATAATAAAGTGCAAATATGGAAATATGGGTCCATAATTTTGAACCATGGACAAATTACATAAATAGAGGGAGACCATTTGGCCACCCACTATGAAAAATTCGGCCACCTCATAGAATTTTGGACAACTCACTTTCTATGTCTGAGATTCTCACTTTTCTGTATTTGCATTACTAATTTAAATCTTACTACTACTTAGATTCAAATCAAAACTACTTTCGTTTCTTGGGATTAGAATTAGATTCTTAAAAATCCCAAGAAAACTTTTCTTTCTCAATTTTTTGTTTGGATACTGTTAAAGGCGATACACTTGTGTTGCTTCTAAGAGGATCATTATCTATTGTCAATTCATGACCGTGTCTAGCTTATTTTGGAAGAGTCTTCTCAGATCATGCCTTGAGAATTACCAACTTTGATACTGAAGTGCCTGAAAAAGGTAACTTAATTAAATATAATTTAATTGTGACTGTTATATTTGTTTTATATTGGTATGAATAGATTTGATTTAGAGGAACATAATATTAGAAGTGATTTCAAATTTTTATATATTCCACTACATTAATCTAATGATTTCAAATTTTTATATATTACCCTTACATACGTTCCGTTTAATTTTTTATTTTATTTTATAACATTCCACTAAAAATTTTAAAATATAAAAAGCATTATATTTTATAAATATTAAAATTATTTAATACAAAATTATATTTATAAACAAATTAATGACAAAAAAATTATCAAAAAAAATAAAATAAAAAATCATTATCCTACTGAACTTTTTGTAATTTCATTGAATATTAACAATTTCACTAAAATTTTATAATTCCGCCGAAGTCTAACAATTCCACTAAATATAAGAAAAATAAATAATTTCTCTAAAATTACAAAATACACACACACACACACACACACACACACACACACACACACACACAGATATATATATATATATATATATATATATATATATCATGTTCTACATCAATCTAAAATTCAAAAATAAAACATTCATAAAAAAATCGAGCAACAAAAAGGTGAAAATCGCTTATATAAATTTACATAACAATAAAGTGGAAATCCACTCAGAAAATCAATTGAAAATCTACTAAGAATTGTAGAACCCCAAAACATAAGTTTTGAACGGAAGTAATCAAGAACCGAACCAACATAAAACAAGCCTCTACCTTACTATAATCCATTAAAACCCAAAATTAGAGAACTCAAATCTATTGAATTCGATCCCAAAAATCATAAATCAAAAAATCAGAAAATAAAAAAAACAAGTACACAATTGAAAATAGTGAATAAAGTTGAAAAATGAAAAATCAAGTTAATTTTCGATTTTTAGGAGTGTTCTAATGTGTTGAGAAATCCACTTAAATCATTTCGAATGTTATTGAATCTCATCCCAATGAATTCACATCTTCATTCGTCCTTGTCTATAGTCTTCGGTGGTGGTGGAGCGACGGAAGCGAGATGGTGCTAGCAGCGACGATATGTTCTAGCTTAGATGTGATTAAATATAGCCTAGATCTAGCCTAGATATGGCTAGATCTAACCTAGGTATGCTTAAGATCTACGTTCAAGAATGGAGATGACGAAGAAAAATGACAAATTGGTGGTGGCGATAATTGAAGAGGAAGTAATGGCAACGATGGCTGGAGGCGATTAATAGGCGATGAATTAGAGTGGCGGTGGTGAAAGATCAAAAGACTAGTGGTAATGACGGAGATGGTGAAAGTAGATTTTGTGACAATAAAGAAGAAGAGGAGATGGTGGTGACGCTAACGGCGGCTACAGTGATGACATTGACGTGTCAACAACGATAGAGAATTGCTGAGAAAGAAGAAGGTAATGCAGTTAGCTGAGAAAGAGAGCATCGATGGAGTAATGGATACATAGGGAGAAAAGTTAGTGCTGGATGAATAAATGAGAATTTGATGAGGGTAATTTTATCATTAAATAATGTTAGGAGGTGTTGGTGCACGTTTTTTATTTTTTTAAATATAACTTATGGACAATGATTTATTTGATTGGATCTTAAAAAGTTTTTTAGTTTTAAAATTGGACTTATGGAGAAAAATCCTAAAAAAATATTGTACTCTTAATTTTAATTTATTTACCCCCTTCCGCAACCCCCCCATTTTCTTCTTCGTCCTCCTTTTTTTTTTCTTCTTCTTTCTCCTTTTTTTTCTTCTTCCATAACACCGAATATGTACAGATCGGCAGCACCACAACCACAAATTAGCAGATCCGGCATGGCGCCGGGTAAGAGAAAAATAAAAAAAAATGAAGAAGAAGAAGAAAGAACAAGGAAAGAAGGAAAATAATGAGTAAGTATGAAGAATAAGAGGACAACTGTGGGGGTGGCTGGGTTTGTGATGGTAGGGCCAAGTTAAGAGGTTTATTTTTTTTACATATGGGTTTTGGCACGTGCACATATATATATATATATATATATATGTGTGTGTGTGTGTGTGTGTGTGTGTGTGTGTGTGTGTGTGTGTGTGTGTGTAAAAGAGAACATATTTTAAATTTTGAATATTTTGACCCGTTGGATAAACTTTAAATCTAATGTTTGATATAAAACACAATTTCTAAATGTTTATAATCTTATATCATATTGATGAAGGGAAAATCTAGTTCGACAGCAATGGTATTTTGGGATTCAGAATGGATGATCTTCTTGGCGTCAATTTTTGCAAACCAATGCATCGCAGGTGAGCCTACTGGTGTTGAACTTCTGGTGTGAGAAGCATTAGTGATTTTTTGTGAAAATTTGGTAGAGTATAGGAAAACGTGTGCGCGTACTTTGCTAGACCCCTCCAATAGTATTTATAGGAGATGAAATATTTGTTTCGCAAATCTTTCGTGAATCTCAATCCATTCCTTATTGAAGTCGCGGATATTGTGGGACAATGAGTAATGGGTAGTTATTTTCGGAATCGTAATGACTCTTTCCTAAATAGGAAAAGACCATTATAACAGCCCCGAGCAGGTGTAATGATAACTAAGTGTATCTTGCGGTTGATGACTGTGGTTGAGGTGATGTGGTTGAGGTCATTGGCATGTTGTCCCTAGCAAGGACAATGATTAGGGTCCCTCAATCCAGGAGTAGTAGCACTCAACGTAGTAGCTTGCTCGAGTCACTAGTATAACTTCCCAAGTGCCCATACACGCACTGAGGCTCACTTTTACGATCGGCGGCAGCGGATGTGGTCTTCGCGATATAACGTGTGTTGCCTATGGTTGGTAATAAGAGACATGTGGCGGGGACTCAGACCTAAACAAACTAACAACATATCCCAAAATATATCACATACAAAAAAAAAAAAAAAAAAAAAAAAAAAATTCATACCACCACTTATAAAACGGTTAAAAATTATATTTTGTACCATTTAAGTTTTATATTTGTATTTAATTGATTATTTTTTCTATTTACTATATTTTTACATTTAGAAAAATCAATATAGTGTCTTTAGACACGAGGAATCCTTAGCATATTAATATATTTGAATGGAAATATATTTTAACGGTTTAGATTTAAGTATAAAAGATGAACGGTTGAAATTGAACTTGTACAACTTATCAACCCATTAATTTTAAACTTCTCTACACCACTTAATTCATTCAATAACTTAGAAGAAAAGATGAAATATTTGGGTGGAGAAAATTATGTCTTAGAAATTTCACACTCCCACTTTCAAAACTATTGAATTTAATTATCTTTTTTACCCTTCAAATTTCATACATTTTTTACACTTATAAATACAAAAATCCATATAGTGTGTGTAGTATATATGTGTGTTATAAAAGGTGATGCGGATAAATATAAATTTTAAAAGTTTTAGGAGTAATAAATATTTATTTTTTTAAAAAGGGATGTTAATTAATTTTTTCAAAATTAAAAGGGAAAATATAATTTTTTAAAATAAAAATAAGGGTGTTTGTGTTCATTTTAACAAAATATTGGGTCAAAGAAGCGGACTATATTTGTCAAATGATTAAGGGAGTGAGCCTGGAAAGTTGATCTTTGAATGAAATTCAAGGATGAGAAAATCCAAGTAATACGTATCCATTTATATAAAAAGGGTGTCAAAAACTAATCGCCGTTGCCGAGGATCGAACCCGGGTCACCTGCGTAACAGGCGGGAATACTTACCACTAGACTACAATGACTCGTTGACAAATTTTTAAAAATGAAAATATATAGCGTGAAATAGGAAAACTGTTTCATCCGACCGTAGCTCTTTAGTTGGTTTCTAAAATTTATGCTATTAATAGTTTCAGTTCGCCTTTCCTAAGAATTTTAACTAATCTGAGTCAATACTATCCCTTGACTCAAGAATTTTGAATTATATGAACTACGTCTAAAAATTATTATTTAAGAGATAACTCTACTCTAAAAACGATATCGTGATCATATTAATAGAAAAGTAGAGGTTCCAGAGAAAAATAGAGACTTAGAATATGTATCTTATGTCCGCTTATGTGTTGTTTTGTGCTCGCTTATGAATTGCTATTTATACCACCAACCAAGGAGACAAAACTGGACCAATGTGATAAAGACGTCACACCTTTGAATGAGAGATATTGTGATATCACATATTGAAACCACCAACTAAGAAGATAAAACTGGAACAATGTGATAAGGACGTCACACTTTTGAATGATAGATTTTGTGATACCACATATTGAAACTATTAGAAAAAATTGTATGATATATATAAATATTATTAAAAAATTATTAGTACATTGATTTAGGCATTTAGCATTACTTGAACTCAGAGCAATTGACTCATAGGGCGTTACACTTACCCTAATTTTTAGCAATTGACTCATAACGCGTTACACCTACCCTAATTTTTGGTAACCATTATTTTGACCCTTCTGCTCTTCATTACTTAGTGAACAACAGAAGTCTATTGAAAGGAAAATCTAAATTGATGATGGGGCAATAATTTTTAGGATTTCATTTATATGATGGATTGGAATTTTTCTAGTCTAGGATTTCATTTAGGATGATGGGGCAATATATATATATATATATATATATATATATATAAATTATGACGGTTTTTTGGCTGATTAGGACAAACTTATGATTACGACAAAAAAATATGATTAAGACAAATAAAATTGCTGACGAGACTAAATAAATTTGTTCACTAGGACAAACATAAAAAAATGAACTCAATCTTAAGTAAATGATTAACTCATTTCCTTAATTAATTTAATTACACAATTCCTTAATTTTCGATTATTAATCATAGCAATTATTGAGAATATAAAAATGAACGGGTTTATTGGGTTTTATTGAGCTATAAAAAACGGAAACAATCCTCTTTCTTTATATATATATGAAGAATATTGAGATACATATGTGGCCCTAAATTAACATTAATTAGTAATGATAATACCTAAAATAACATTAATACCAAAACTTTTGGCCCTAAATTAGGGCCAAAAGTTTTAGCATTAATGTTATTTTAGGTAACAATTTATCCAGTTTTCTCTAATTAAATTACTAATTAATTAATTAATTGATGTAGACATTAATTCATCCAATTTTTCTTAATTAAATTACTAATTAGGATTCAATTTAATTAAGCCTTCCTTAATTAACCGTTCTCTTAGTCTCACTCTCACCTTAAACCCTTATCCCCCCAAACCCTGACACGCGATTCTCCTCTCTCTCTTCCATCGCCTTTGCGTCGCCGTTGGGTTGCTATCGTCGCTCCTTCAAATCGTTGTTGCAACGCTATCATCGCATCGCCACTTTGACGCCCAATACTTTCTTTCGCATTACCATCATCAGTCACTACTTGCTGTCTATGCTAAGGTATGTTACTCTTGCTCTATGTCTCTCTCTCTCTCTCTCTTTCCCCCTATTCCGGTTTTCTCCCTCAAAACACAAATCGGAGCTTGATTTGGCTAAATATAAAAGTTCGATTTCTATAGATTTGTGTTTAGACCTAATAGTGAATTGTATAAATTTGACCGCGAGAATGGTAGCGACTGAGCAGTTGGCAGAGCTGCGAAAATACTCAGATCTGGTATTTTACAACGACAACATGCCTGGTTTGCTCTTCCTCACTCCACATTGTTTCTTTTCGATCAGGCTATATTTCAATTGTTATTTGAAATTGAAAATAATTCAATTTTGGATTGAAATGAAGCTCGATTCAATTCAATATCTGGATTGAAATGCAAGTGTATTCTATGATCAATTTGGATTTATCTAACCATATTTGGCTTTGATTTTGCCAATTCTAGCTTTGATTTGCCTATAACTTAGGCAATCCCCATCTAACTCAATATCTCTCTCTAATTTGCCTATAACTCAATGTTTCTGTTTTGGTATTATGCAATGGCTACATAAATGGAATTAATCATTGCTTAAATTAGTTTGTTTGTATGGAATTTCGTAGAAGTGTCGGTCAAATTAACCTTTTTGTTTATTTCTTTGATATTAAATTCAGTTGATGACTATTAAATGCTTACACAAAACAATGAAATCAAATAACAGAATGAGAATTGCGATTGTGTTGTGTTTTGCCTTGGGGATGAACATGTGCATGCCATTAATTATTCAGTGAAAGTGTATGACAGTATAACTACTAGATACATTGATTTTTGCAACTTTTCTTGCTCAAACCATGTGTGTGTGTGTATATTTTCATTAGCATTGGTTGGATTCTACAAGGATAAACCTATTCCTATCCTCATGGATCATGATCATGTTGGTGTCTAATTACTCCATGTTATAGATTTAAATAAGCATCTTAAATTTGTACATGAAATTGTGTTGTGGGGTAAGTGTATTTAAAAAAAAAAATTGTCTGAATTTGTTGGTCATTGATCAAACACATAAGAGATTTCAAATTTTGGTGTTAAATTGATTTGATCATCGTCTTCACACACATAGCTAAAACACTTGCATAAATGCTAATAGGTAAGAAGAGAATAGCAAGGTTTATTAAAATAGTAGTAGGTGGTGGTGGTGTTTCATTTGTGGAGGTAACTCCACTCTTATTAGATTATCTATCTATTGCATTGGCCCTTACCTTGTATTCTAAAGTGTACTACAATGAAATGTGTCCTATCTATATTTATATTGGCCTATGTAACAAACTCCATTTTCTAGAAGCAGAGACCAAAGAATGATAAGTGGGAGCATGATCTTTACGATTATGATGCAGTTCATGTTTCAGGTATAATATTCATAAACTAAGAGATTGGTTCTCATGTTTGTTAATCATAGTCTTATAAGTGAACAAAGTAAAAGTAATAAAGAGGAAAAAAAAAAATCAAATCCATGGTTAAAAAAAGAAGAAGCAAATGTAGATAACAAATATATTCCAAAGGAGACGTGGGTGACCAATAGAATTATGTCAACATATTTTGCTATTTGCAGGGCCTAGATTAGCTTTTTGGATTGATATTATCATATCATTCTACAAGGAGGTTTCTGTTTTTATCATTGAAGATTGAAATTTTGGGTTATACAAGTCACACATGGGTACTAAGAACAATGACAGAAACAACCCTAACCCCACCCCAATATATATATATATATATATATATGGAAAGGGAAAAATTAAATTGATCCTAAACAACAATTTATAAACAAGTTATATTCAGTTTTTTCCCCTTATAAAATGTACCCCAATCTTACAATTGAAAAATAAATAAATAAAAAACAACATGAAGAATTTTCATTTGGCTTTCACTATTTGAATCGAGATTTTTCTTGATCATGGGTCTCTTAAAGATACTAGTAGAAATTGAATTTGAAGACATTTCAGTTGGTTCATCATCTGTCAACACACCATGTTCTAATAATCGAGATGAAGAAATTAAGAAGCAACAGGTGAAGAACTCAAAATCAAAGCTTTTGAGACAAGAAAAATCAAGATTCTAATCGTTCTTTAATCGATTACAACACGATTCATCAAGATCTCGATGAACCAGATCCAAAACATAAACTAAGCAATATATAATTGGAATAGAAAAATATTGGAATAAATAGATGATTTTTTATTTTTATTTTTTTATTTAATAAGCTTTTTTTTTTTCATCGGTTTTTATTCCGATTTATTGATTTTTTTTTTTTTGTCTGTCTGTCTATCTGTAGGCATTATTGAAAAAATATTTGTATTGTGGAGGTGGTATCATTCACGTGCCACGAGACAATACTTAATTGTTATCGCAATTTGTCAATTTGATAAGGTAAGTTTAAGGCATTAATTTATTTATTTTTTAATTTTCAAATGTATCTTCAAGTAAAGTTATGTTGTAATTATTGATTTTTTTTTTTTTGTATTTTTTTTAATATGATATATTATCATTAAATTAACATTTTATTCATGATTGTTGTGAGATAGAACATATTATTTTAGTTTGGCCATATTTTTTATTTGTTAAGATGGTTAAGGGACATTTCTTGAATTTGATGATCTCAATGGGTGATAAAATTTATAACTCTCAAGATTCTCTTTACTTTCTATGTAATTTTCATGTCTAAATTTGTTTCTTTTGTATTTTAATTGTTTTAGGGTGTAGATAAAATAGAAAAGAGAATTTATTAGAAGTTTTATATAGGTATATGAAAAGTGTATTTGTAAAGAATGCATAATTTTTTTTTCTCTTATTGAGAATTAATAACATTGATGGAATGATGTATCTTTTTTTAATTATTTATAGTATAATTTATTTAATACTATCATATAATTTGTACTATATTTTTACTCAAAAAATATTGTTTAAACAGAGATCGTGTAAAAAAAAAAATCAAATGACATTATTATAAATTGTTTGTTTTATACCCATTCCTTCATGCATGTGTTATACGCTAATATATATATATATATATATATATATATATATATATCACACTAATTACATGAAATAAGACACACAAACACACACATATATACACAATTACATATCAGAAAAATCTTTGAGCAAACTTGAACATTAAATGAGATGCTTGACTACAAGTTGCATTTATGGAGAAAGGGCTTTTGGTGGAGAGGCGTGGAGAGCATTAAATGAAGAGAGAGATGCATGTGGATGGAGCATTAAATGAGGAAGCGAAATAGGCATGCTTTGGTAATAAGTGAGTGGAGAAAAAGAGAGTAATAAGTAAGGAGAGAAAGAGAGAGGGAGATCTTATCTCTAACATCCCCCTCAAACTCAAGGTGGTAGATTGGATATTATCTTAAGTTTGGAAAATAGAATCTGAAAGAGGCCAGGTGAGTGAACTTTAGTGAAGATATCGACAGTTTGATCTGAGGAGCTAACAGAATTAAGGCGAACAATATTTTGTAGAATGTGATGCCGAATAAAATGACAATTTATTTCAATATATTTTGTTTGTTCATGAAAGACATCATTGTGAGAAATCTAGATAGCGCTTTGATTGTCACAATGAATAATGGCAGTTGTAGGAAATTGAATACCTATATAGGAAAGTAACCAACGAAAACATAACAATTCCAGAGTTGTGTTAGCTAAGGCTTGATATTCTATTTCCGTACTAGAACGAGCAACAACATTTTGCTTCTTACTTTGCCAAGATATGAGAGAACCTCCTCAGAAAAAGTAGTATCTTGTGGTAGATCGTCTGTTAGTCAGATTACCAGCCCAATCAGCATCCGAGTAGGCTTGGAAGATTGGAGCAGATTGAGAGGAAAAATGTAATCCGTAAAATAATGACCCATCGATATATCGCAAAATACAAAGTTCTGTGGAGTAATGCGATGTTCGAGGAGCAGAAAGATATTGTCTAACTTGATGAATAACATAGGCAATATCTGGTCGTGTCATCGCTAGATATACCAGACTCCCAACAAGTTGCCTATATAAAGTAACATCTGAAAGCAAACTACCTTCTTGTGGTGTGAGTCTGGTATTGAGCTCAAGAGGAGTGTTAGCATTCTTGTGATCCATTAAACCAACTTTAGCAATAAGATACGAAGCATATTTCGCTTGGGATGGAAAATATCCATTTGTCCTAGAAGAGACTTTAAGTCCAAGAAAGTATGTAAGACATCCTAGATCCTTTATTTCAAATTGAGTACTGAGATAATTTTTAAAATCAGATATGCCATCCAAATCGTTGCTAGTAATAATCGCATTATCAACAAACAACAGGAAAATTATAATTACGTTACATGTTTATTGAATAAAAAAAGCAGAGTCATAAGAAATAGAATTGAAGTCAAATTTGAGAATCGTTATGCCAAATTTTGAGAACCAAGATCGAGGAGCTTGGTTGAGGCCATACAGTGCTCGACAAAGTTAACAAACTTTGTGTGGTGGTAACTCAAGATCTAGAGGAGGATTCATATAGACTTCTTAAGAAGATCTCCATTGAGAAAAGAATTTTTGACATCCATTTGAAAAAGTGTCCATTTATGAATGACAGCAACAACCATGAGAGTGCAAACAGAGATAAGTCTAGTTACAAGGGCAAACGTCTCCTCATAGCCAATGCCATATTCCTGATTGAATCCCTTAGAAATCAAACGAGCTTTATATTGTTCAACAGAACAATCCTAATTGGTTTTGATCTTATAGACCCATTTACAACCAATAGAAGATTTGTCACGAAGTTGTAATTTAGAGAGACTCCATGAAACTTCTCATAAGGGGAAAAATTACCAATAGTAGATTAAGGGATTTGATTGATGGTATAGACGGAAGTTAGAGCAACTTCTCCCCAGAAGCGTTCTGCACAAAAAGATGAAATTAGTAAAACACGGACGGTATCGAGGATATGACGACGTTTATGTTTAGCATGACCATTTTGGGCATAAGTCCCAAGTTAAGATCTATGGGGAAGTGTTTCGTGTTTTAGAAGGATGGATATGAAAGACTATTCTTTGTATTCCATGGAATTATCAGATCGGAAGATTTTGATATTGCGAAAAAACTGAGTTTGAACCATGGCAGCAAAATCTGAGTAGATTCGAGGTATTTTGGAATGTTTATACATAAGAGATATCCAAGTGTATCGAGAATAGTAATCAACAAATATCACAATGTATCTCGATCCTCCTATTGTAGGGGAAGATGAAGGACCTTGTTGGTCCAGTGAGCTACCCAAGAGTGGGATGAATTGGGTAGTTATAAAAATTTAAACAAATTTCAAATCTTTTAATGCTTAATATATCAAATAATCAATTTATCTTAAATTAATTATTTATCTTTGTTACGTAGCGGATAAATGTATTTAATTTAAGTGCACACCCAAACAAAATGTAAAGAAATTAAACAATGCAGCACAGTAAGATATATCCTGGTTCAACAAGCTAGCATTTCTTAAACCAGTCCCCCAAGCTCCACAGAGATTTGTACCCTCTAAATCCCAAAATTCCTTTAACAGTACAAACTAAACCCTCACGACGATTCTTTTCACAACTCAGAATCAACCTTTAAAATTCTCTTTTCACAAGCTAAGGAAGAACATTATCTTTTTGCAGGCTAAATAATAGCTTAATTCTATTACATGAAGAATCACAACTTAATCATTTTAACAACCTAAGAATCAAACCTCACCACACTTCAAGTATCCTTTTCAATTATAAGGATGAAACTGTTACAATTCACTCACAAGTAATTCAATTCAGGGAGAATCAAAACCTCACTCTTTTCAAGGAAAAATAATAACCTAATCTTTTTAGACTTTAGGTAAAGATCAAACCTCAATCTTTTTTTCTGAAAAAAATTGATACCCCAACTACCCTGACTAGGTACATCCCAACAGTATTTAATCTTCACAAACTCACCAATTACAAAAATAATGAGTTTTTTTTCCCACTCGGAACTTTTACCACCTCAACACAATTAAATTCGATTAATATCCCAAAATTTACTAGTGATAGAATTTAAGTGAGGAATTCAATATAAGATTATATCAAGTGTGGCTAGCACAAAATTAAGCACTTAATTAGATAATCACAAACATTATTTTAAAAAGAATTTTTATACTCTTTAAACTTGAAAATGATTTTACTACGATCTTATCAATCAAGCAAATATAGTAATATGAATTCACTATAAAGAATAATAGCTTGGAAAGATCTTACCAGGAAAACACCGAAGAATGTAAATTGAATCACTAGACAACTCAAATCGGTGATACCAAAACATTCAGTGCTATAGCTCAATAACTTCTCAAATAATCTCATGGATGGTCACTAGAATAAATCTCAGAATAATAAATCTTAGAAAGCTTATGAACTTGATAGTTCTTGATTGATGTGGTGTGTCATGATATGAAATTTGTATATCTATTTAAGTTGATTTGAAATAAGCCCTCTAAGCTAGTTTCCACAAGATATGACTTTAAAATGCACCTATAGACCCTTTATATTATAACCATTCAATCCTAGTATAATTCACTTAAATATAGCTTTTAAATCTTTTGATTAAGTCTACAAATTATTTCTTAATTGCTAATCGCATTGATATGAAGTAACTAATAAACCAAATTGAGAAATACTTCAACTATATGTATCATATCTATGGAGATATCAAATTATATGTGTTATATCTTAAATGTATTGAAATCCCCAAAATATCTCAATCAGATATGCCAAAAACAGCTATTAATAGCTAATATTTTATCAGATCCTTAAAAGGGTATATGCCAATGACCCCCCTGTTATTTTGTATTATATCAGATGCTTTCCCTATCATTTTGCAAATACCAAAGACCTCCCTTGTCTTTTTGTTCAAACACCACTTACCTCTCTTTGGACAAAATTGTCCTTAGATTATTTTAAAAATAAATTCATTAACACCCCTATATTTTTAAAATTATATTTTTTACCCTTAACTTTTTAAATAATTATATTTACCTCTCACCACCACCCAACTTCCACCACCACCGCCACCTCCTACTACCACTACCCATCACCCTCCCCCACCTCCTACTACCACCACCCACCACCCTCCCCCACCTCCCATTGCTATCGCCACCTCCTACTACCCACCGCCCAACTTCCCTGGCACCATCTATACTGAAGGCCCTTTTACTGAAATCGAAAGAGGAAAGAGAATTAGAGAGAGAAAGTGTGAGGGGGAGGAAAGAGAGAGAACCTTGTATGTAAGTATGTAAGAGAGAGAATCATGTGTGGATGTATAGGTGGGGCCTACCTTTTTTACTTATCTCTTTCTCTCTCTCTTTTATTCCCATTTAACTTCCCATTTTTCTCCTCTTTCAGTATGGGTGGTGGCGGGGGAGTTGGGTAGTAGGTGGTGGTACGTGGCAGTAAAAGGTGGTATTGGGTGGGTGGGGGTGGGTGGCGGCGGTGGGAGGTGGAGGAGGGCGGTGGGTGGTGGTGGTGGTAGAGGGTGTCGGTGGTTGTGGCTGGTGGGAGTTGGGCAATGGCAGTGGCAGTGGCGGTGGCGGTAGTGAGAGGTAAACATAATTATTTAAAAAGTTAAGAGTAAAAAATATAATTTTTAAAATATAGGGGTGTTAATGAATTTTATTTAAAATAACCTAAGGGTAATTTTGTCCAAAAGGGGGTAAGTGGTGTTTGAACAAAAAGATAAGGGAGGTATCTGGTATTTGCAAAATGACAAGGGAGGTATCTAGTATAGAGCAAAATGACAGGAGAGGTCAATAGCATATACCCATCCTTAAAATCCTTGAAATATAAACTAAATAGTCGGTTGACGACCTCCAGACCATCAATTGACCGATCAACACAGTGTGTGACGTAGGCCATTACTCAAACAGCAGTCTGTTAACCGAACCCCCAAGGGTCGGTTGACTGAACAATGCAGAATACATTTCTAGGCCAAAATAGAGCCCTGGTCAGTTGACCAATCCACTTCGGTCGGTTAACCAATCGATTTAGAGAGTTTTCTTTTCCTAGCCCTACGCCACTTCGTTGACCGATCCTCTTCCCTTTAGTTGACCGATCATTGCTGGAAGTTCTCATTTTCAACTTATTTCAACTCTAAAATTCATCGTTTTAATCCCATTAATCGATATCTTTTCGCGGTTAACACAATTGACACTAATATTCAATTTAAACACTAATCTCACTTAGGTCAATTTTCATTTTTCAATTTCATATTGGAGCAAATAATTAATTACTAATTAGGATCCTAAACTTTATCAAATTAAACACACATATATAATTCATCAATTTGTGTTGTATGTGATCCTAATTCGGGATACATTAAGAGTAAAAAAGTGTTTGAGTTGTTTTCACCTAATTTCTTCGGAATCTTCAACACTCTTCACTTCTTCAATCATCCATCTTTGCATCATTCATAATTACTTTATGATTTAATCTTTAATGGAACTCTTAAACTGAAACACTCAACAAACACGTTAGTTCCAAACATCAATCATTAATTGTCTATCATAACATCGGGATCAACAATCTCTTCCTTTTTTATGATGATAATTAACTTTGATATTTTCTCAAAAACAAGAATATAACCACGCTCCCCCTAAATTCGATGATGAGTATTTTACTCATTTATGCACAATCATGAAGATAATTTAAATAATTCATCAGATATTCAACATAAGCACAATATGATCAATTCAACGATAAATATATTCAATAAAGCATATTATGATCAATTCAACATAGTTCTATCTTTTATCAGTGCAATGCTTAGGCGAACAAATCCTAAAGTGCAATCATGATTTCCGCTTTGTATTTTTCCGTCAGTCAATCAAATTTAACTCAATAAACATCAAACATATTCTCTCCATTTGTCATCTTAAAAAATGAGTAAAAGGAACCAAAAACATTACTTTAGGCAAACATTATTATGCCTAACAATACCTAAATCTCGAATAATTTTTATAAACTGATCTTCTGCTAAAGGTTTGGTAAATATATCGGTAAGCTGATCGAAGGTATCAATATACTCAATAGTAACGTCCATTTTCAGAATATGATCATGAACAAAATAATGTCTAATCTCTATGTGCTTAGTTCATGAGTGTTGTATAGGATTTTTACTTAAACATATAGCATTTTTATTATCACAATAGATTAGGACTTCCTCCATACATGCTTCAAAATCATTTAATTGTTGCTTAAAATATAAAATTTAAGCGCAACAATTTCCAACTGCCATGTACTCAACCTCAGTAGTAGATAAGGCTATGGAACTCTGTTTCTTGCTAGACCAAAAAACTAAGGCATGTCCTAAAAAATGACATGACCCGCTTGTACTTTTACGCTTGACTTTGCAACTGACAAAATCAACATCGAAGTAACTTATTAACTTGAAGTCACTCCCTCTAGGATACCAAAATCCTAGGTCAGTCGTCCCTTTCAAATATCAAAAGATTCGTTTAACCGCAGTTAAATGCAATTCTTTAGGACAAGACTAAAATCTAGCACACAAGCAAACACTAAACATAATATTAGGTCTATTAGCAGTAAGATACAATACGCTACCAATCATACCTCGATACAATTTCTCATTTACGTTTTTGCCTGTATCATTGTTGGCCTAGTAGAATACTCAAGAGGGGGGTAAATTGGGTAATTAGAAAATATATCAGAATAAAACTTGATAAATCAAATAATTAATTTTATTCCTAAATTAATTATTATCTTTATAATAGAGCGGAATAATATTATCAATCTAAGTGCACATCTAAACAGCAAAAATAAACAAATTAATAATGAAGTACACCAAGATATATCATGGTTCACCAAGCTACTCTTGGCTAGTTCAGTCTTTCAAGCTCCACGGAGATTCGCACCCACTAATTCTCAATATCCCTTTAAAGGTAAGAACCAAATCCATACACCGATTCTTTTACAGGCTCATAATCAACCTTTACAATTTTTTTTTCTCAGACTAAGGAAGAACCTCTAATTTTTAACAGGCTAAAGAATAACCTAATTCCTTTTAATACTAAGGCTCAAGAATCAAAACCTCACAAAACACTCCAAGTATCATTTTACCAGGTAAGGATAGAACCTTTACAAATCACTCACAATGCAATTCTATCCAGGAAGAATCACTACCTCAATCTCTTTACAGGAAGAGACTGAAACCCGACTACCCTTGATTAAATACCCCCAATAGTATTTAATAATTCACAACTCACCAATACAAAAATTGATAAGAAGTAAATCTCACTCGGAACTTCTACCACCCTAGATAAATAATAACTCAATTAATATCCCAACTAGTGATAGAAAAATGTGAGATACAAAAATCTGATTTTAACAAGATATGGGTAGCAAATTTGAGCACGTAATCAGATTCAAGAAATTATTTGTAAAAATATTTTCTTTAACAAATCAGAAACAATTTCGAAGATCAATTTCCAAATATAAAATAATAAACAAGCAATAAGCAATATGGAAAGATCTCACCCGGAATCCACAGAAAGAGTAGATAAAGCAATGTAACTTCATATCTGGCAGCATCAAATATTAATCACAATTGATCTTCAAGATCACTTTTATAATAGCTCACAAACTCTCAGAAAGATAACTCTTAGAAAAGCCCACTCTTATGATATGATATGATATGCTTTTTCTTCTTTGCTGCTTAATTGCTAATGAAATTCGTAGGTCTATTTAAAGGAACATGTAATCAGCCTTTTAACGACTAGTTTACAAGTGTTATGACAATTAAACACTCCTATAGACGTCTTATATCATAAAGACTTCATTTAGGTTCAATTTCACTTAAAAACAATTTTTAAATCTCTCAATTAAATCCCCGAAGTATTTCTCAATCTCAATTAATAAGAATAAAAACTATTTCAAGTACCAAATTGAGAACATTAATATTTAATGTACCAAATCAATAGGATTTAATTAATATATGAACCATATCTTAAATATCACCAAATCCCTTAAATCTTTCTCAAATTCTAAAAAAACGGCTACTTTTGGATTTAAACTCGGATAAAATAGTATCTTAAAACTACGCGTTCAGTCGACTGGAAGTAGCCCATGCTGTTCATCAGTCGACCACTCGGTCGACTCTTCGATTCAGATAGTTTGTCATGCTTTCACCGGTCGATCGCTCGGTCGACTCGTCAATTCAGAGAGTTCAGTTGTTTTCACCGGTCGACCTGTCGGTCGACTTTTCAATTCAGGATGCTTCAGTTTTTTTCACCGGTCGACTCCTCAGTCGACTGCCTCCTTCTGAATCCCTTCTCTGATCTCATTTTTAACTCACTTTCTTTTATGATTTCACCCTTTTATCAATTTTTATCTTTAAATAAGCTCCACTAATATTTTTATATTCTATTTTAGTCATTCAAAAATATTTCTTTTTAATTCATATAGGAGCAAATAATTATACTTTAACAAAAACATACATAAAAGATAAAATTCATTTTGTGCCATGTGTGTGTTCCTAAATGGGATATTAAGAGTTAATATTTACCTGGGTTGTTTTCCCTAATTTCTTCAAACTCTTAATACTTCTTCATCATCTTGATATCTCCATTTAACATCCATTCAATTTGACATCTTCATTACTGGAATTTTAAATCACTGAAACACTTGATCAAACATTAGTTCCACCAAAACATCAATACTTAATTGTTCATTAAAATCTTAGGATCAACAGTCTTTGTCTATTTTTGTAGTTGTTGCCATAGGGAGTTTTGTACTCTTTAGAGCCATCAAAGCCATATTTTTTTAGCAACTCTTTGGTGTACTTGGATTGATTTATAAATATTCCTTCTTTACCTTGCTTGATTTGCAATCTAAGAAAGAAAGTTAGCTCCCCCATCATGCTCATCTCAAATTCGACCTGTATTATATTGGCAAACTCTTAACAAAAAATCTCATTAGTAGAGCAAAAAATAATATCATCAACGTAAATTTATACTAATAGGATATTAGAATCAGTTTACTTGATAAATGATGTTATATCACTACTTTACGAAATCATTTGCTAACATCCCTTAGGATTAAATCAAAATCATATAATCGTTAACGCATAAGTTCATGAATCATATCTCAATAATAACATACATGTCAAAGATGTTATCTCATGAAATGTATAAGAATTGCATATTATCATGGATATAGCTAGATACTTAATACCTATAAAGATATTGATAGGTGTAAATTACCTACGTATTTCCAATCCGAATTTATTAGTTTTCGAGTACGTTTATAGTTATTTTTATGTGTTTTAATTAGTTTTCATATTTTTTGTATAAATCAGGTGTATGGGGTATAAAGATAGAAAACTGGAGAGAAAACGATGAGATCGAACCAAAATGAGTCGAAGTTACGGTGGATAAACAAGCTCGGAGGCTAAAATATGAAACAGGCCCACCGCCTAGGCGTTCAGACCACCGCCTAGGTAGTGAAGAAGTTGAGAAAAGAGAAAAATGTTACTGACGGACGACCGCCTAGGCAAAGAGGTGGAAATCCAGTAGAAAACGAAAATGGGCTACTAACAGCCGCTCGCCTAGGCTGAGAAATCCACCGCCTAGGCAAAAATCCAACAGAATGTTCTTCCACATCCACTGCCTACTTCACCGCCTAGGTGATCAACCGAACCGACCTAACTTTGCCTAGGTAGAAATCCCCTGCACAGTCTTGAGATATTTTTAGATATTTTTAGGATATTTTGGCTATAAATACCCCCTCTCCTCCCTCTTCTCCGGTCTCTCTCTTGCTCTCTTGCATTTTTGAGCCCCTTAGGGTATATTTAGGAGTTTTAGAGATAGATCTCACATCCCAAAGTGGAGAAGACGGCGAATCGATCGTTGAGCATTCTTAGCGGTTTATCTTCGAACGAGGCTAAGTTCTTCGATTGTTTTTCCTTATTTCTTTATCTTAGGATCATGTGAGCATGTTTATCTCGATTTATATGTTTATATGGTTATGACCACGAGTTAAATATGGATTGTAGTAGCGATTAACAGTATATTTATAGATATATTTGTTTGGATGATTTCGGTGTTTTGTTTGTGACTGTTCTTCGTAGTTTGATTGTATTTATCGTATTGTTTGTTTATCATGATTAGTTAGATAAATGGAGAATACGGGGTTTTGAAAAACCCCAGATTCGGATTAAGATAAACAAACGCCACGATTCTATAACCCGGTTGCCACGATTCTATAACCCGGTTGAGGTTTGAATTGTAGACAATTGATGACATGGGGCAAGACACACGCTACCTAGGGTCGTTAAAACGTTGAGGGGGACTTCTTCGTTGACTCGAAGTTGCGTTATATCCCTCGTCTTACACTCGAGAGAGATGGCAAGAGAGTTTTAGAACGGAAATTGTCGATAGGATAAATACAACACGATGATCCAATAACCCGGTCAGGAGTTAGATTGTGTGCAATCAATGATGCTGGGTGAGACTTACATGACCTAGGGTCATTAAGACGTTGAGGAAAACTTTTTCGTTGGCTCGAAGTCATGTATTCCTCCGTCTTACACTCGGGAGAGGTGGCGGTGGAGTTAACGTACCCAGGTTGTCAAATAGGTTGAACACTATAAACGTGAGTAAATCGAAATCGAACACGTATTTGTAAACACATTAATCCCTAGGCAATTCTTCACCCTAAAATATATTATCATATTAGTGTAGTTAATTTAGGTTATATTAGTATTAGTTTAATTAATTAATTACATTTGTTTTTGGCCTAAATAAAATTAGGTCACGACAAATGCGATATTCGATAGTAACGACACCATTTCCTGTGGATACGATAACTCGATCTTTCACGATCACACTACACTAAAACTTAGACCTCGTCTACTTGCGAGTGTAAGTAGCGGCATAATTTACGCGCTACCAGATATCCATGTGGAAAAAGTATCAATTTAAAACATTAAGCATAAATTGATATGCCATGTATATTCAAATGATCGTATATATGGTATCAAAAATAAATTAACACAATTTAATAAAAGCAACCAACCATGACCTGTTTAATTTCATACGATATGCCAGTCAAATAAAATCGTGTTAAAAACTAATTTTATCAAATATTTGATACAAGAGATAACTCAGGTTTAATTAATGAATCGGCATTAACTAACTATAAAATTTCATGTAAGCATATAATCAAGGTCATGAAAAATTCAAATTAAATAAATGCATCAATCAAATCATTATTTATTATTTAAATATCCTTAATATAAGATATTATACATTTTAATAAATCAAGATGCATAAAAAATCAGCTCAATTCAACTTATTTGTATAAAAATATATAACATGAATGACAACACATTATACAAATAATCTTACCAATATGCATATGCAACTAATAATAGTGAGAGCAAAGACACTTGATTCATTTTAAATCATTTAACATGTTTCAAAATCAAATACATGAACAATCCTTAATATACGCACATTTTAAAAAACTTGTTAATATATTTTAATTAAATGTGATTCTCAGAATCACCGTGTCATGTTTCTACAACAACAGTAACACATCATTTAAAATAGGTCTTAGAAACCAATACCAACTTACCTATTTGATAAGTTGAACACCTCTCTCTTTAACAAATTTAACGAATTTAAATTGAGAAGAGTTAGAAGTACCTCTTATATCCTTAGTGACAACTTTATTTTTTACTTCATTTATACCAACGATTGATCTGAGTACACAATTTCTCTTAGCCAGTGACTTTGGTACATCTTTCCTATTTGCACGTGCCCTTGTGGCTTCTTGTAATTTTACATCTTGACTTTAGTATATTTTTTTTGTTCACACAAGTCACTTGTGGCTTCTTTGTAACTTTACTTCGTGACTTTAGTATATCTTTTTGCCTTGCCTATGTTGCTTGTGAAATCTTGGTGACTTCTTTTCTTAACTTTGATATAACCTTTTTGTCTGTTCCTTTCGATCTAGTCTCTACATCATGTAACTTTGCTCAAGACATTTGCGTAACTCCTTTTGGTACCCATTTCATTTTAGATCCATTCTTAGCCATAAACTTAGGGTTCTTAAACGGACATGATATCTTAAAATGCCCAACCCTATTACAATAATTACATCTCAACTTCGACTCAACCTCTTTGGTAATAAGAGCGAACATCAGAGTTCTCTTATCATCGCTTGATACTTCGAAAATAGTAGAATCTATATCATCCCATGTTTCTTTCATAGATCTCTCTTTTCTCTTTAGCTTTATTTCTGATCTAACCTCATATTGTCGCATAGCCCTCTCGTGGATTATCAAATCATCAATGAGTTCATCAGTAGTGAGCTTGGTGAGATCTTTGAGTTCCTTGATTGTTGTCACTTTTGATTCCCAAATCTTGGGTAGCGATATCAAGATCTTTTTCACTTTTTGCTCCATGGAGTATGATTTTTGAAGCTGATCAAGATTGTTGCATATGTGTACGCGCGAGGATTTGACGTCCTCGTGGTATATAACTACTTGCAAGTGTACGAGGTCAAAATTTTAGTATAGTATGATCGTGAAATCGTATCCACAGGGATTTGTGTTATTACTAACGAATACCGCGTTTGTCATGACCTAACTTTATTTAGGCTAAAACGAATGTAAATAAAATTAATCTAAACTAATACTAATATAACCTAAATTAACTACACTAATATACTAATATATTTTAGGGTAAAGAATCGCCTAGGAATTAACGTGTTTACAAATACGTGTTCGATTTTGATTTACTCACGTTTACGGTGTTCGACCTATTTGACAACCTCGGTACGTAAACTCCACCGCCATCTCTCTCGAGTGTAAGACGGGGGAATACATGACTTCGAGTCAATGAAGAAGTCCCCCTCAATATCTTCACGACCCTAGGTCATGTGAGTCTCACCCAGCGTCATTGATTGCACACAATCCAACTTCTGACCGGGTCATTGGATCGTGCGTTGTATTTATCCTATCGACAATCTCCGTTCTAAAACTCCCTTGTCACTTCTCCCGAGTGTAAGACGGGAGATATAATGCAACTTCGAGTCAACGAAAAAGTCATCCTCAACGTCTTAACGACCCTAGGTTGCGTGAGTCTTGCCCCAACGTCATCGATTGTCCACAATTTAAACCCTGACTGGGTTATAGAATCGTGGCATTTGTTTACCCTAATTTGAATCCGGGGTTTATCAAAACCTCGTATTCTCCATTTATCATTCTAAGTATAATAAACAAATAATGCGATAAATACAATCAAACTACGAAGAACAATCATAAACGCAACACCGAAATCATCCAAACATCGTATTTATAAATTATATGTTAATCCCTATACAATCCATGTTTAGCTATGGTCATAGTCGCATTTACAATGAAATAACAAGCTAAACATGCTCACAATATTCTAAGTTAAAGAAATAAGGAAAAACAATCGAAGAACTTAGCCTTATCCGAAGATAAACCGCTAAGACCGCTCAACGATCGATTCGTCGTTTTCTCCACTTCGGGATGTGAGCTCCACCTCTAAAACTCCTAAACCCTAGCCTAAATATAGCTTAAGGTGCCCAAATGGCCGGGGGGGCTCTCAAGAGGAGGGGAGAGGAGTGGGTATATGTAGGCAAAAGATCTCAAAATATCTAAATAAATATCAAGGCTATGCAGAGGGTCTTTTCTTAGGTGAAGGGTTCTACGGCCTAGGAAGAGTGTAGGTTGGTTTGTGATCGCCGTTGCGGTGAAGGCAACGGTGGCTTAGGAAATCTTTCTACTGGTTTTCCACCTAAGCGGTGGGATTCACTGCCTAGGCGGTGGGCTGTTAGTAGCCTTTGGTTATTCTTAGCATCTTCACCGCCGCGATGGTAGTCTGGACACCGTGGTGGTGGGCTTGTTTTATAATTTTGGCTCAGAGCTTATTTTTTCACTACTCTTCGACCGCTTTTGGTTCGATCTCATCGTTTTCGATCCAGTTTCCTATCTTTTTGCCCCACACACCTAATTTATACAAAAAGTATGAAAACTAATTAAAACATAATAAAATACTATATAAACCCTCGAAAACTAACTTAATTTGGTTCGGAAATACGTAGATAGATCACACCTATCAATATATTTGTGAATCTCACAAACATTTTCAAGATATTTTCTGTATCACCCATTCTGAACACTTCAGATTGGTGAGTGTAGGCATAGATTGTGGACAACTTTACTTAATCATTTATCTTATATGTGGCTTTCAATGTGTCCCATATTTCTTTTGCAGAAACAGAATCTGAAACTTTGCTATACTCATTTGGATCTAAAGAACGAAGTAAAATGTTAATAGACTGAGAGTTAATGGATAATTTCTGTTTATCAAAGGAACTTAGTTGTTCCTTTTCCTTAATTACTTCATTCTCCATAGGACTATAAGGACCATCTTTAATAACTAACCATGCCTCATAGTTAGTGTCCTGCAAAAATGCAATCATCTTATTTTTCCAAACAACATAATTACTACCTATAAACAACGGTAAACGGTGTATAGAATACCCCACACCTAGTTTGCCTATTGGGTGTGCCATATGATATTTATTAGCTAGTATTTTAAGCTAATTGAGTTAAACTAACTCTGGTACCAATTGTTATCCTAATGAGCTACCCAAGAGGGTGTGTGTGTATGAATTGGATAGTTATAAAAATTTAAGCAAATTTCAAATATTTAAACATTTAATTAATAAAATAATAAATTTATCCTAAATCAATTATCTTTGTTACACAGTGTATAAATGTATTTAATTTAAGTGCATACACAAACAAAATGTAAAGAAATTAAACAATACAACACACCAAGATATATCTTGATTCAATAAGTTAGCCTTACCTAATCCAGTCCCCTAAGCTCTACGGAGATTCGTACCCTCTAAATCCCAAGATTCCTTTAACGGTAGGAATCAAACCCTCACAACGATTATTTTCACAGACTCATAATCAACCTTTACAATTCTTTTTTCATAGGCAAATGAAGAATCTTATTTTTTTGCAAGTTAAAGACTAATTTAATTCTATTACAGGAAGAATCACAACCTAATAATTTTAACAGGCTAAGAATCAAACCTCACCACACTCCAAATATCATTTTCACCGGTAAGGATGGAACAACTACAATTCACTCACAAGTAATTCAACTCAAGGAGAATTAAAACCCAACTCTTTTCAAAGGAAAAGAATAACCTAACATTTTCATACTCTAGGTGAAGATCAAACTTTAATATTTTTTCTTGGAAAAGATTAAAACCCAGTTACCTTGACTAGATACAGCCCAACCGTTTCTAATCTGCACAAACTCACCAATTACAAAAATAATGAGTTTCTTCTCACTCGAAAATTCTACTACCTCAACACAATTAAACTCTATTAATGTCCCAAAATTTACTAGTGATAGAATTTAAGTGATGAATTCAATATCTGATTATATCAAGTGTGGGGAGCACAAAATTAAGTACACAATCAGATAATCACAAAAATCGTTTTAATTTTTTTTTTCTCTTTAAGAAAGAAATTTTACTACAATATTATCAACCAAACAAATATAGTGATATGAATTCACAACAAAGAATAATAACTTGGAAAGATCTCGCCAGGAAAATATCGAAGAATGTAAATTAAATCGTTAGACAGCTCAAATTGGTGGTGCCAAAACAATCAGCGCTTTAGCTCAGAAACTTCCCGAATAATTTCATGAATGATCTCTGGAATAAATCTCAAAATAATAACTCTTAGAAAGCTTAGGAACTTGATAGTCCTTGATTGATGTGGTGTATCATGATATAAAATTCGCAGATCTATTTAAGTTGATTTGAAATAAACCTTCTAACGACTAATTTTTACAAGATATGACTTTAAAGTGCACCTATAGACCCTATATATTATAACCATTCAATCCTGGTACAATTCACTTAAATATAGTTTTTAAATTTTTTGATTAAATCCACAAATTATTTCTCAATTGCTAATTGCATAGATAGGAAATATTTAATGAACCAAATTGAGAAACACTTAAGTTATATGTACCATATCTATAGAAATATCAAATTAGAAGTGTTATATTTTAAATATATTCAAATTCTCAAAATATCTCAATCAAATATGCCAAAAATGGCTAGTATTTGATAAAGTCCTTAAAATCCTCAAAATCTCAACTAGACAGTCGGTTGACAGACCTCTAAACCATCAGTTGACCGATCAATACAGTGTGTGACATAGACCATTACTCAAAGAGCAGTCGGTTGACTGAACAATGCAGGATGCATTTCTAGGCCAAAATAGAGCCCTGGTTAGTTGACTGATCGATTCAAAGAGTTTCACTTTGGCCAATCGGTTGACCAATCTATTTAGAGAGTTATCATTTTCTAGCCCTACGCCACTCAGTTGACCGATTCTCTTCCATTTGATTAACCAATCATTGTTGGAAGCTTTCATTTTCAACTTATTTCAACTCCAAACTTCATCGTTTTGATCCCGGTAACCGATATCTTTTCTCGGCTAACACAATCGACACTAATATTCAATTTAAACACTAATCTTACTTAGGTCAATTTTAATTTTTTAATTTCACATTGGAGTAAATAATTGAATACTAATTAGGATTCTAAAGTTTATCAAATTAAACACACAAATATATATTTCATCAATTTGTGTCGTGTGTGATCCTAATTCGGGATACATTAAGAGTAAAAGAGTGTTTGTGTTATTTTTACCTAATTTCTTCGAAATCTTCAACACTCTTCAATTCTTCAATCATTCATCTTTGCATCCTTCATAATTACTTCATGATTTAATCTTTAATGAAACTTTTAAACTAAAACACTCAACAAACACGTTAGTTCTACTAAAAACATCAATCCTTAATTGTCCATCAAAATCTCGGGATCAACAGCCCCCAAACGTCAAAATGGACTAGGCCAAAGGGTGAGAAAGAGGTTGAGTCACTAATGGAAAAAAGGTAAGGCATGTTGTTTAGCTTGTTAACAGGAAAGGCAATCAAGATACTTAGTAGATACAAATCCTAATTGTCCATGAGCGGCTAAAGTGTAGATACATCTAACAATGCTTGACCTAACCAGGCATGCCAAATGCTGAGAGAAGATGGGTCAAGTGATGATGATGATAATGATGGTATTTGTGGTTGTGGTAATAAAGATGATGGGGCTGCATTAGTGGTGTGAATTGATTTGGTAGATGGAGTAGATGTTAGTGTTGTGGGTTGATTTGGAAGATCCAAATCACTCAACTCAAATAGAAGTCCAATTTTACGGCCAATCCCAAAAGTTTTTCCTATCCAAGGATCCTTTACACGACAATAAATATTAGAGAACATTACTTCATGTCCCAATTCACAAAGTTTCCCAACATATAAGATATTTAAGGTGAGTTTTGTAATTAAATATGTGTCAAAAATAGAAAGATACAAAGTAGAAATATGTCCAACGTGAGTGACACTTATATGATAACCATTGGCTGTATGAACAATATGAGCATTTATAACCGATAGTTTTGATGAAAAAAAATATTCATATCAGAAATCATATGGTTACAACAGACAGAATTAAAAAACCAAGAAGAATTACATATTGTAAATTAAAGAGCAGGGGATTGGGAAAGAAAATATTTGAATAATGAAGCTATATCTCCAATGGAGATGGAAATAATGGTAGATGCTGACCAGTCCTTCTTTTGGAAACAAAAGTAGCAAGTAGAGAATTGGGCTTTGACATCCCCTCTAAATAAATCAAAAAAAATTAGGAACTAATCTTAAGTTGAAGAACTAGTCGATAAACGCTTAAACCGGTCAAAAGAATTTCGTGAACAACTATATAAAGAAAAATATATTGTTTGATTCAAATTTGAATAAATGGATACTATGGATGGATTTAGAATTCCCAAATTAGTTAGAAACCAACATCCAAATCTCAAGAAATAATATGAAAAGGTAATGGAGAAAATACAGAATAATATGTGTATATTTAAAAAAACTACATAGTGGAGATATAATTTTGGAAAACCAATACCGTGGTTAGATTAAGAACACCAAAATACCCAAGAACCAGTGTGAACCATAGGAGAACCAAAAAAAATTGATATTGAATAGTACATAAAGATTTTACAATAAACTGGACTAGTGTAGTTATAAAAGAAACAACACTGTAGAGACAATTTTTTGCAAAACCCACACCACGGTTGGAATTAGGACATTGAAAAACCCTAGGAACTAGTTTGAACAACTAGTCAAGAACTAGCCTAAAAAATGGTGAACCGGTCCAACGAAGTTGGCTAAAGAACTGGTCTGCGAGTGGGGAAGTCTAGCGGCTTGTGAATCTGGACTGGTAACTTCAGACAGCATGTGATAGCACGTTTGGTGTTAAACAAATATTTGTGATATATCGTTGGAATTGTATTTTAAAAAGACATCTAGATATGGTCTTGTATTTGAAGTCGGAGTTCTAGATCTTAGTAAAAAAATGAATATGCTGTTGAATCAAAAAAAAAATCTAGGTAGAAATTAAGGTGGCACGTATGGCTTCGTTATAGATCCGATCAAAGTGATTCTTGTGGCCTTAGAATTATTTTTGAAAAATGTTTCAAGATATGTAATTAGAAAATGAATTGGAGTATTAGAAGCTGAAGAAACCGAAATGAGCAGAGCGAAAGCAGAATGAGAGAAAAATTTCATATTTGGAAGAAAAAAAATACAAAAATTACATGGATCTTAAACAAGCTCTACCATGTTAAAACATAAAATAGGAAAGATATATATATATATATATATATATATATATATATATATATATATATATATATATATATATTCATCACACTAATTCCATGAAATATTTATACACATATACATACAATTACATATCAAAAAAATCCTTGAGCAAATCTTGGACATTAAATGAGATGCTTGACTACCAACTATGTTAATAGAGAGAGAGCTTTCGGTGGAGAGACATGGAGAGCATTAAATGAAGAGAGAGACGCATAGAGACAGAGCATTGAATGAGGAGGAGAAATAGGCGTGTCAATCATTAAATGAGGAGAAATAAGCATGCCAAATAAGCATACTTTGGTAATAGGTAAGGAGAGAGAAAGACATCTTATCTCTAACATCCCTCCTCAAACTCAAGGTGGTAGATTGGATATCTTCTTTAGTTTGGAAAGTAGAATCTGAAAGCGTTTAAGTGGGTGAGCTTTAGTGACGATATCAACAGTTTGATCTAAGGAGCTAACAGAATGAAGACGAACAATATTTTTGTAGAATGTGATGCTGAATAAAATGACAATTTGTTTTGCTCGTTCATGAAAGACATCTTTGTAAGCAATCTGGATAACACTTTGATTGTCACAATGAGTAATGGTAGTTGTAGGAGATTGAATACCCATATCGGAAAGTAACCAACAAAGCCATAAAAGTTATTGCGTACAAGGACATGTGAAATTTGGAGTATTACCTTAGAGATTTCCTTTTTTTTTTTTTTTTTTAAAGTTCCACTGACATCCCATGTAATATAAAAATGATATGAGACATCTCCTGTAATATTATATGAAAGAACACTAATATCCCTTTATCATTAAAATTATTGATTAATTGCCAATTATACACTTTGATAGTCAATCTTATATTTTATTTTTCAAAATTAACCCTAATATTTTTCAAACAAGACAAAATACCCTTGTTTTTTTTTATCCTTTTTTTCCTCTCTCTCTCTCTCTCTCTTCTGTAATTCTATATGGGTATATGAGAATAGGGTATTGGGTACCATTTGCTACCGTCACCGACCATCATACCATCGGCCATTAATTATCATAAGCGATCGAACACCATCATTCCATGCATAATCGTTAACGACCAATACACAAGTCCCATTCATTGATGTCGAAGATCACCATGTCATCCTTCCATTCACCACCGTCACTGACCACCACATTGGTATCCTATTCATTCCCGTCGAAGACCACCGTAGGACTATCCTATTTGTTGTTGTCGACGGCCGCACACCATACATCGTTCCAGATCTGGACCTTTGTTAAGATTTTATAGTTTTTTTTTTTTTTTTTTTTTTTTTTTTTTTTTTTTTTTTTTTTTTTTTTTGTATTTGCAAATTGATGTTTTGATTTTGCAGTTTTCATTTTTTGGGTTGAGATTGATTGTAAAAGTGTAAAATTTCAAACAAAATTAGATGTCATTGATTTCTAGAAGTTTTGGATATTGTTGTTGGGTTTCTTAAATGACATGTGGACAAATATATTTTTGAAATGACAAGGGGTGTCAGTAAAATTTACCTACCCAAAATTTTCTGTAATAGAAAAAAAATTAAAATTAACCTACTCTACTAAAAATAAACAATGTCTAAATTCATTCAAATGATTATATTAATGATAAATAATATTTGAAACTCATTTAAATATAAAATGTTAAAGACAGAAAAATTGAGAAAAATAAAAAGACAAAAATAAAAAGACTTTGAGTATTCAGTGGGGTTGAAGGTGTGAATAGAAAATCAATGGGAGAGCAAGAAATACATTTGGTGAACTCTCTTCCATTCTCAAGTTTAACCTCCAAATTTTAGTTTCTTATACTTTGGGAATCAAATCATGGTTGTTACAATTTTTTTGAGTATTTAAAGAGTTCTTTTGTGCTGGGGTTTTGAAATTTAAAATTATTCTGGGAATTAAATATTGTTGATTTGTGTGATACATTTTTAATTCTATTTTTTATTATTTTGAGGATCCATTGATGTATTATTTTTTTTTTTTTTGCATTTAAAGAGTACTTACTGCTGAATTTTAGAAATTTATAATTATTTTATGAATTAAAAATTTTATATTTACAAAATTTAGTTACAATTTATATACATGTTTTCTTCAGTTATAATTTTTTTTAATTGTTTGATGAAGTCTTTATATGGGGCTTTATTTAGTAATAATTTTGCTTAGATTAAAAAATAGTGGCTCATGGATTTTCTAATAGTTATTTTAACCCTTTATTGTATTTATCTTTTTTAGCTTGTTTTTCATATGAAATTGCTTACATAAAAAATAAAATAATTTTTTTTAGTACTTCCATCAACACTTATACGAGAAACTTCAAAAAAATAAGAAAAAAAATAATTTTTTCAACATAAAAATAAAAAGTCTTATAGTGAAGCATTTATAAGACCACGTGCGTAGAGGTTCTTTATTGAGTTGGTGGTTTTGTGTAAGGTGTTCTATTTTCAATGAGGGATCCACGGTCAAATCCTGTGATATGAGGAAGTACCTACACAAGCACTCACTGGGTACTGCCTAATGATGTTCATGTTAAATAAGGCATAAATCAAATTTTCCTATTTTATGTATTGCATTCCTAATTTAGATTGTGTATTAATTTGATTCTAGGAAAATCCTAGAATCAAGCTCTATAAATACCATTGTAACTACAGAGATGAAAGAATGAAAATCAATGAATTCTTCTTTTCAACATGGCATCGGAGCCTGATTGAAACGATCCTCAAAATCTCAGAAAAAAAAAATAAAAAATCACCGTCTTCCTCTTCGCCCTAAATCCAGCAGAAACCCTAAATTAAAGAATCAGCCGCCTCAAATCCAAGCTCAAAAAAACCCTTACCAAAAGATCCCGCCGCCACAACCACGCTACCACTGTGGTTGCCCAGATATGAAACACGCTGCCAAGGTCAGCGGGCCTACCAAAGTTGCCGTCCAAGATCGCCGCCGCCCAAATCATTGAAGCCTCGCCGCCACTCATATGCTCAGTGGCCTTTGAGTGCCGCCGCCGTCAAGCCAACCGGAGTCTCCGCTGACCGCCCTGTCGCCGTTGCTCGCCGCTCAGTTCTCAACCGCCGGACATTCGTCTTTGTCGCCGGAACGGGGTAGCTCCGGCAATAAAGGCAGCCGTCCGGCAGAGAGTCAATTGCATCCGGCGTTTACGATTCACAATTTGAAGGTTTGGAGAGAGGAAAAGTCTCTCTCTCTCTCTCTTTATTGAACGGTGAAATCATAAACAAAGAGAAAGGACAGTAAGGATTCAAAACCTGTTTGCATTTCTTTTTTTTTTTTTTTTTTTTTTGTTTTTTTGTTTTTATTTCTTGTAATCCGTGTAAAGCCAAAAAAAAAAAAAAAAAAAAGGGAGAACAGAAAAGAAAAAAAAAAAAAAAAAAAAAAAAAAGGAGTGAAAAAATTTCCGTTCCAGTTGTGGTTCAGTCAAAAGGCGTATTTAACGTCGGAATCACCCTCACCGAATCCAATTACGACATATGGTCCCAACTTATGGAAATGCAAATTTCTGAAAGAGACAAGATCTCGTATATCCATGGCAAAATGAAGCCACCTGCCGAATCTGATGAAAATTATAAAAAATGGTATGCTGAAAATCAGAAGGTCAAACGATGGTTACTGATGTCTATGTTTCCAGATATTATGAGGTGTTATTTACGTTTACGCACTGCCTACGAAATCTGGACTGCCTTGTCCAGAACATTCTATGATGGAAATGATGAATTGCAGGCCTTTACTCTGAATCAAAAAGTCTTTTCTGCAAGACAAAATGGGCGAATTCTCTCTGTGTATTACGGAGAATTAATTGAAATTTTTCGAGAGTTGGACCATCGTGATAAGGTGGTTATGAAAGATCCAGACGATATCAAAACCTATCACCAGTTTGTGGAATGACTACGAGTTCACAGCTTCCTGGCTGGATTGGATGAAGCCTTTGACTCAATTCGACGTGAGATTTTGAGAAAAGACCTAGTGCCAAACTTGGAGGAATTTTACTCATCAGTTCGACGGGAGGCAGGAAATATCACACTGAAGGGTGATTCTGGAACATCTGAACCTAGTGCTATGGTGGCACGGAATCGATCCAATCAACGCCAACAATCTCGAGCACAACCTAACACTGGTAGATGGACCAAGGATGTCAACAAAGCATCATATAAGTGTACTCATTGTCATAAGATTGGCCATACTAAAAGTGGTTGTTTTGAATTGGTGGGCTATCCAGAATGGTGGGATCCTAGCCGTGCGAAGAAAAATCACCCAACACTTTCCGCTACAACAGTTGCTCAAACAAAAATGGAGGATGAAATCAATGACAAAGCATCGGCATTGGTAATAATTGCGGATAATGGTGGTAAGGTTTTAAATATTTCAACACCTGTTATGAATAATACATGGATAATTGATTCTGATACAACTGATCACATGACATATGATTCTAGACAGGTCTCACAACTCTATCACTCTAACCAAAAGTTTGTCTCTACTGCAAATGGAAATTTGACCCCAGTTATTGGGGAATGATCTTTGCATCTCACCAATACGTTAAATTTAGATTCAGTATCAGTTATTCTATCTTTATCTTATAACTTTTTGTCAGTTTCTCAAATAACTACTGCTTTATCTTGTGTTGTAATTTTTTGGCCTGATCTTTGTGTGTTTAAGGACATCAAAATCAGGACGACAATTGGTTGTGGTATTAGATGGGAGAAACTATATTACTTGGACTTGGAATCAAAGACTACTGAAAGCCTACGACAAGCTTTGGCAGTAGAATGTTTTGAAGATAGAAAACGGAAAGAAATATGGTTGAGACATCGGCGGTTTGGACATGCTTCTTTTGGATATCTCAAAAGATTATTTCTCAGTTTATTTACAGATATTGATATTTTTAGTTTTCAGTGTGAGACTTGTGAATTCGTAAAAAGCCATCGTGTCTCATTTCCATTACAATTGAATAAAAGTCAACTCCCATTTATGATTATTCATTCTGATGTCTGGAGTCCATCTAAGGTTACTACTTTAGGTGGGTCACGTTGGTTTGTAACGTTTATTGATGATTGCATCAGGATGACATGGCTTTGCTCGATGAAATCCAAAAGTAAAGTGAACTCATTATTTCAAAAGTTTCATATACAGATTGAAACTCAGTATAATAGAAAGATTCAAATTCTTCACAGTGACAATGGTAGGGAATATTAGAGTACTAAACTTCAACATTACTTGGAAGCACAAGGAATGATCCATCACACAACTTGCTCCACCACACCTTAACAAAATGGGGTGGCTGAGCGGAAAAATTTTCACTTGTTGGAGGTTGTTCGAGCTTTGTTAATTGAAGCTCATATGCCATTGTCTTATAGGGGAGAAGCTTTAACTTCTGCAGCTTATTTAATCAATCGGATACCTTCCAGCACCCTCAATTTCAAAACACTGTTCCAAGCTCTAAATGATGGGATTATGGCTCCAGCTATCTCAAGTTTACATCCTCATGTATTTGGATGTGTGGTGTTTGTTCATCTACACAAACATCAACGCACCAAGTTAACTCCTCAAGCATTGAAATATGTTTTTGTTGGGTATGCTACTCATCAAAAAGGATATCGGTGTTATCATCCTCCAACGCGCCGATTATTTATCACGATGGATGTTGTTTTTCATGAAGATATAATGTACTTCTCCGAACCTGAATTTCAGAGGGAGTACCAGAAGAAAATTCAAAGTCTAGATTATGATAATCAAGATGAGGACAACTTGGAGATAACTGATATAACATTGAATTCCAGTAATAATGACATACAGACTGGAGTAAATGAAGAAATGGGTGAATTAGAGACAAGGAGTATGAGATTAGATCAAACCAGTGATGAGCAACAAATAATTGAAGAGGTGGATCATTCTCCAACTTAGCTAGAACCCGAAGTTCTAGAAAACATAGCTGAAGAGGTAGATCATTCTCCGACTCAGCCAGAAACCGACGTTTTAGAAAATATAGCTCCATCCCCAGTCAACATATCACACTAATGGTTTACTGAAGATGTTCCTGAGCCACACAGAAGACAGTTACCACAACGCCACACAAGAGGTATTCCTAAATCCACATATGAACCTGAGCTCTCTAGTAAAGTAAAATATCACATGAGTCATTATGTGTCCAACTATCGTTTGTCAGAATCAAATATGTCATTTGTGAATCAATTATCTGCTGTATCTATTCCTAACAGTGTGTAGGAAGTCTTATCTGATCCCAAGTGGAAAGGAGCTATGAACGAGAAGATGAAATCTTTGCAAAAGAATGAAACATGGGAACTAGTTGATCTTCTACCAAGAAAGAAATTAGTCGGATGTCGGCGGATCTACACCGTGAAGTATAAAACTGATGGCACAATTGAGCTCTTTAAGGCAAGACTGATAGCAAAGGGATACACTCAAACCTACGGGATTGACTACACAGAAACATTTGGGCCTGTAGCCAAAATCAACACAGTTCGTGTTCTGCTATCTTTAGCTGCCAACTTGGACTGGCCCTTACAACAATTTGATGTGAAGAATGCTTTTTTGCATGGTGAACTATCTGAAGAAGTCTACATAGATCTCCCACCAGGATGCATGATACCCGAAAGACACAACCAAAAGGTTTGCAGACTAAAGAAATTATTGTATGGGCTGAAGCAGTCTCCTAGAGCATGGTTTGGAAGGTTTACAAAATCTATGATAGCCTTTGGCTATCATCAAAGCAACTCAGATCATACTATTTTTCTTAAAAGAGAGCAAGGTAAGATAATTGCGCTCATTGTATATGTGGATGATATGGTGGTTACAAGGAATGACCTTAATGAAAGGAAGATATTACAAAATTACTTGTCAGAAGAATTTGAAATGAAAGTTCTAGGTCCTCTAAAATATTTTCTCGGGATTGAAGTATCCCGATCTAACAAAGGGATAGTTTTATCTCAACGAAAATATGCACTAGATCTATTGCAAGAGACTGGTATGTCAGCATGTCAACCAGTTGATATACCAGTATAAGAAGGTCTAAAGCTATGTGTTGAGCCCAACCAGGTACCAGTTGACAAAGGAAGATACCAACGACTTGTGGGGAGATTGTTGTACTTATCTCATACCAGGCCAGATCTGACTTATGCCTTGAGTATTATCAGCCAGTTTATACATAATCCGGGAGAACAACATATGAATGCAGTTATTCGCATTTTGAGATACCTAAAGTCTGCTATAGGAAAAGGAATATTATTTTCTAAAAATGCAGACCATCGAAGCATAGAAGCTTATACCGATGCTGATTGGGCTGGTGATGTGGGTGACAGACGGTCTACGTCTGGATACTTTACATTTGTAGGAAGTAATCTTGTGACATGGAAAAGCAAGAAACAAAATGTTGTCGCTTGCTCAAGTGCAGAAGCTGAATTCAGAGGTTTAGCAAATGTATTTTGTGAGACATTATGGCTTAGACTCCCTTTACAGGATCTGGGTTATCTTCCTGAGCAATCTATACGACTGTTTTGTGATAATAAAGCAGTATGTGACATCGCGCATAATCCAGTTCAACATGATCGCACAAAGCATGTCGAGGTAGACAGATTTTTCATTAAGGAAAAGTTGGATGGAAAGATAGTGGAATTGCCGAAGATTAGATCAGAGGATCAATTGGCTGACATCCTCACTAAAGTAGTCTCAAATCGGGTATTCTTAAAGTTTTTAGACAAGTTGGGTATGTGGGACATCTATGCACCAACTTGAGAGGGAGTGTTAAATAAGACATAAATCAAGTTTTCCTATTTTATGTATTGCATTCCTAATTTAGATTGTGTATTAGCTTGATTCTAGGGAAACCCTAGAATCAAGCTCTATAAATATTTCCCTAGAATCAAGCTTTATAAATATTATTGTAACTACAGAGATGAAAGAATAAAAATCAATGAATTCTTTTTTTCAACAGTTCTTCTGGAGTGAAAATAAGAACTCGAGCGAAAAGAGTTCAATATTTGATGAGAACCAACGTGCACCAACAAAGGATCCGCTGCATGTTCCAATTGGGCCTATTACGAGGGCAAGATCCAAGAAGATCAAAGAAGCACTTAATGGGTTAATTCAAGATATATGGGCTGAATCTAAAGTCATAATGCCCAAGTTAGGCCCAAATGGAAATCAAGGCCTAATCCATCTCATAAAGGCAAGCAAATGGGCTTAGTCATGAACTTAAATGGGCCAAAATATGAGACCCACGAAATTCTACTTATTTATTTTAGTTTATATCATTTTGTAAGACATCAATGCCAATTAGTATTTTTATTTTCTAGTATTGATATTGTAATAAGTTTGAAAGGCATCTAGGACTTTTGTTCTTGTAGCCTCCCCCTAGGTATGAAAGGCCACCCACTATCTATAGTAGGGTGTGCTAAAGTTGAAGACTTCTTGTGTGAAAAGGACAACCCTAGGTGTGAAAGACCGCCCCCTATGTAAGGTAGGGTGTGCTTGACCACCCACTAGCCTAGGCTCTCCTTTGTGTTGGTTGCCTATTTAAGAGAGTTGTATTCTATGGGAAAAACACATAACTTGAATAATATATCAGATTGAGAGAGTTTTCTCTTGAGTTCTTCATAGAACTTTTCTTTGAACTTATCAAGAATTTCTTATGGCGTTCAAACTCTATAACTTCGGTTCGTGATTCCATTATAATCTTTGGGTCGAGGTTTGTTATTTTATACATTTGGTTCGCGTTTCATTCATAAACGTTGGGTCAAGGTTTCTATCAAACATTCTGTATTTTTGTATTCTTCCTTTCTTTCTTTTCATTATAAATCCAGATTTTAGATCGATCCTAGCAATGACACCATAAATTGGTTTCGGGTCTCACTATTTCTTGGTGAGGTTCGCATCATTTGGTATCAGAGCACGGTTCTAAAATCAGGTTTGATCTATCCTTGTTTTTCATTAATTAGTTTCTTTTATTTCATCTTCAATTCTATTCAGATCTTCTTTAAGTCTTCAATTCTGTTCAGATCTCGTTTAAAGCTTCAATTCTGTTCAGATCTTGTTAAGTGTTCAAATCTGTTCAAATCTTGTTTAAAATCTTCAAATTTGTTAGATATTATTTAAGGTTATTGTCATCATCATTTAAAAAAAAAAAAAAAAACGAAAATCCTGCAGCCAAAAAAAAAAAAAAAAAAACAGAAACAGAAACAAAACAAAAAAAAAAAAAAAAACAAAAATCCTGTAGCCAAAAAGAGAGCATATTCTTCTTGATCGATTCCATAACTTATCCTTTGTGTTGTCCTTGTTCGTTTTGTTTTCTTTCCTAAATTTCATTCTTAGTGAAGTGAATCACAGAGTTCGGATTGTTGCGAGAAATTCTGATTGAGATAGGTTAAGTTCAATAAAGAACTAAAAGAGGAAGCTAGGAGTGAAAAAAGGCAAGAGAGTGTGAGTGACATACTTTGAGTGCAAACACGTGAGGGAGTGTGTGAGGACTTATTCTCTAATATTTCTATTTTCAAGATATGTCTTCCAGGGGTAACACATCAAACAATGAAGGAGGGGAAGTGACGACCACCATATTGCAGGCTATGCAACAACAATTTAAACGCATAAATGTGGTGTTTAATGAAATGCGGGATCGGATGGATAAGCAAGACGCTACTATTGCCGCTTGGCGTGAGGGGCAGCCCCAAGGAGTCCCAAATGCT